>CM061548.1:85688531-88379781 GCA_030864215.1 Capsicum pubescens
TTTACTAGTCCCTATCATAAAAGTGAGACCTTCATTATTCCGGCATTTACTTTAACCCCATATATCATATCCAGCATCAAAAGCAGCTAATCCAGATATTGAATATATGAAAAAGGAAGAAGCTCATCGTAAGAAATTACTTTGCACATTTTATCTGAACACAAAAAAACACTTGAAACAGAGAGAAGGTGAAATTAGCAGAGAGAATTTAGTCTGCTAGTTAATTTAACATTTTCCATTCTTATCACAAAACTACCATTGCAAGATTTGACAGCACAACTCACTTCCATCCAAGAGCCGATTAGTTTAAAGCAATCACTATGCATTTACATTCGAAATGCCCAAAATTTCTATCCTACAGTTCCTTTCAAGGGAAAAGCACTATAGTTCTCCTCCAGGAACAAAAGTTGACACACATGACTTCATACGATGTTACTTTCCTATCTTTTCTTTCCTCTTGGATAAATGGATGAACCACTAAAGAGAGGAAGAAGCTCAAAAGGAAGTAGACTGCAAAATTCAGACTTCTGTGTGACCTAACAACAAGAAAGGATAAATAATGTTGTGGAACAACTAAGCATTTTTTTCTACTCGCATCGATCAGTGTTCAAGAAATTTTCACAGGCAGACACTACAAAAAAGTGAGAAACAGTAAACTGAAGCAGTAATATAAGCATACTTCAGATGAACAAGAACTATTTGATCCTATTTCAAAGAAATGATTACAAAACGTAGAATGTAGCATCAAACCATTCTGTAGAAATTTAATTGATTCCAAGAAACAAATTACTTGCTGGTTTCTAAGCTACAAATACTAGAAACAAAAAAGACATGTAAAGGCACACAATACATGTTAAGATGCTAGTAGAATGAAATTGTTTCTTTAACTTATATTCCTCCCTCAACCCCGCACGGTTATGATAAGTTCTATTATACATCCATGTACGATCTTCATTTTCCATCTATACAAGAACGACAAAATAACAATAAAGAAAAGAAACAAAAGCAAGAGAACCAAAACAACAACAGGAAAAAAAACACCAACAGTAGTTATAGTCACAATGAACACACATTGAAGAATAAGAAACTACATGATTACTAAATAATACTAACAATAACGTAACATTAGTCTGACTTGAACATACTATGGTAGTGCTTGATTTCACTAATTAAGCAAATCAAGTCAATACAATGTACTGCACATATTTTTTATTTGTCCACCACCTTCTTGTTGTTTATCGATGAGTGAGTTTAAATTTAGTATGTTTGTCAGACAGCAAATGAGATTGATTTAATTAATTTCCTATGAAGTTTGAAATTTGCTGGTGAAGAAAGTAGGGAACAGAGAATAGGGCCTAGCTATATATAAAGGGATGTTTTGTTTTGTTCAAAGAAATTATACATAAAAACTAAGCTGTTGAAACATGTGACTTACTAAGTTACTCTTTTGGTTTTTCCTCTTGGAGTTAATCTCTACCCTTTTCTCCTCTGACTACCTAAGCAAATATCATGTTTCAATCTACGGCATAAAAACATTGAAAACCTAAACAAGCATATGCACCACTTCAGAAGACCAGATGAATCAGTTACTTCCACAATATTCGACTAAACAGTAAATCTGATAAAGAAAAAGAAAAAACAGTGGGTGCATTCTCCAGTGATGGTATGCAGTCTTGGAAAACAATGATGTTCAAAATTACCATGTCGTGCATTATGTCAGGGATCTTTTGAAAACAGTCTCTCTGTCTCCATAACCCCACATGGTAGGGGGTAAGGTCTGCTATCACCTTACCACCTAGTAGAATTACACCGAGTATATTGTTGTTGTTGTATAATGCAAATCACAAAATTTATGTTCCTAATGAATAGCAAATCTTTGAGAAACTGACTTGCTAAACTTGACCAAGAAAGATTTCACTTGTTTGCAGCACTCATGTAAGAGAGAATACCCAAGTTATCATCAACTTCTTTTATCAAAACAGAGAGAAAATTGGGAAAAGTTAATCTTTTGGGCAGCCAAATATGATGAAAATAAATGGTGAAAAGCAGAAAAAGGAAGACAAAAACTGTCAACTAGCAGCCACTTTGAGTGGTGGATTATTTTTTTTAAGGAATCTGCTCTGCTGAACCCTCAACAGCTGAATAACATCTTTTAATCACAAGTTTAGCTAGAAGCTATGGTAGTAGTCCATTTTTAATTTGTATAATATATGGTTCCTATCATTGTCAATTTCACAATTCAAAAAAATCATATGTGCACTCAGTAAACCCCCAAATGCAACCCCCACACGTCTCCACAACCCCCAAAACAGAATGCAACGACAGAATTAATGGGGGCAAAATAACAGAATTTAAGTAGGAAAACATGATAATTGAAAATAAAAATGAATTTAAGTACCAGATTTTTATCGAACCACCAACGGCATAGTGCCTTCAACTAAATCACCATCGCCGTCACCACCAAAACTCCACCAAGTCACCGTCGTCGTCACCACCAAAACTCCGCCAAGTCACCTTCGTCGTCACCACCAAAACTTCACCAAGTCACCGTTGATGTACCCTAGTTTAGAGAGAGAAGTGGCAGTGAATTGACCCTAGTTCAGAGAGAGAGGGCTTGTAAGGTAGTATTTTATAAGTGTTGGAACACGCATCGTTTTCACCCCAAACTATACCCAAAAAGTCAAAGTCATACATCAGCATCACGTCAATAAAAAATATCACTTTTTTATAGTTACGGTGTGTAATAGGTCACTTATATAGTTTAGGTGTGGATTCAACTTTTCGACTATAATTTGGGTGGAAATGATGTATTTTCCCTTAATGTTTTTAGCCGTTTACTTTTGTTATTTAATAGGTTGGACGCGCCTAAAATAAGTGTAACACACGCGCCTTAAAATGGGGTTGCGGGGAGGTAATAATATCACTTTTATATAGTTAAGGTGTGTAATAGGTCGCTTATATAATTTAGGTGTGGTTTAAACTTTTCTTGTATAGTATGGGGTGAAAATGATGCATTTTCCCTATAAGTGTCTGATTTTAGTTCGCGATCATAAAATATAGGCAAAATGACCTCCAACCTTTTATTATGTCGATTTTGTAAGTTCGATATTCTCCTTATATGTTTGTCATCACTCCTAAACTCATTAAAAAATAATATTTTAAATCTTTTTTGGGTGAGTGTAACACATTCTCCCTACGTCAGCTACCACGCTTGTCTCATCTGCCACGTCATTTAAAAAAAAAGTAATACATTAAATTTTAAGTCATTTTTAAAATGCTAAATAACAAATTAAATATTAAAATTAATTTAATTAAATAAGAAAAAATTATAATTGTAGAAAAAATTGAATAATCATGTTTTTATTTCCAATTTTTAAATTTGAATATCTTTAAAAAATTCACAAAAAGTTTAATTTTTTTCAAGCGAAATTCACTATTTTTTTTCAATATTCACTATCACTCACTTTCAATTCAAATTTAAATTTTAATGCCAAAAAAAAGATTTTAAATTTAAATTTTTATTCAAAAAAAATGAAAAGAATTGAATTGAAAAAAATTAAAATAAAAAGTGAAGGTAGTGGGGGGGCTGGAAGAGTGTTGGGGTGGGGTATGGGAGCTGGGGTGGGGCGGGGCTGGACAGGGCTGGTAAGGTGTGTGAAGGGGATGGGGCTGGGGTGGGATGGGGTTGGGTAGGGTGTGGGGACGTGCTGGGGTGGGGGTGGGGAAGAGATGAACGGGTATTGGGGGGTGGGGAGGCTTGGGTGGGGTGGGGGTGGGGGTGGGGGTGGGGAAGAGATGGACGGGTATTGGGGTGGGTGGGGAGGCTTGGGTGGGGTGGGATGGGATGGGGCTGGATAGGGTGTGGGAGTGGGGATGGGTTGGGGTGGGGTGGGGAGGGAAATTTTTCTTTTTTATTTTTTTTTAATTTTTAAAAAATATTTTTTAATTATTTTTAAATTTTTAAAATTATTTTTAAATTTTTAAATTTAAAAAAGATAGAGGGAAAAAAAGGACCCTTTTTAAATTTTTAAAAAAAATTAATATTTATTTCATTTTTTTAATTATTTTAATATAAAATTAGCCAAAAATTGACCACCACTCACACCCCAGGCGAGTGGCTACACTCTCTTTGTCCTAGTCACCATTTCAATGTCACATAGGCAAGGTCAATGGTCAAAGGATGCAAGATGTTGCTTTTTAATGAGTTCAAGGGTCCAGATGACAAACATCTAAGTAAAAGTGTTCAACTTACAAAACCGACATAGTACAGGAGTCTAGAAGGTCATTTTGCCTAAAATATAATATAAGAAAAAATGACTAAACGATTTTTGTTACAAATTTTCTAATGAAAATTTATTTTACTAAAAATAAGTAACATAGATGATACAAACACAATTTGTGAAGAATCATGAGAAGTTTTTGGTATTTAAAAATTGAATAGGTCAAATCCATCGATAGCCCCTCAAACTTGTCCCTAAAATTCACTTAGACTCCTAAACTAAGGCATGTACCTATTAAACCCCTAAACCCCTCAATTTGATTCCAATTGGGCATTTTTTACCTAATCAGCTAAAAGCTCAAAGTGTGTGTTGCACACACGCGCTAACGTGGCAAAAAAATCTAATTGGAAGTTGACATGTGGCATTGTGGGTCCAATAATTATTAAAAATTAATTATAAATTATTTTTAAAAATAAAAATAAAAAACTAATTATTAAAAAGAAATTATAAAATAAAAAAAACAAATTATTAAAAAATAATTATATAAAAAAATAAAAATAAAAAAAAGATTATTAAAAAGAAATTATAAAAAATAAAAAAATAAAAAAATTCATTGAAGATCCAAATAATTAAAAAATTATTTTAAAATTATTTTAAAAATAAAAAAAAAATTATTAAAAAAAATATAATTTTTTTTAAAAAATAAAATTGAGGATCTAAATTATTAAAAAATAAATTATATTTTTTTATAAAAAAAAATGTGTTGAGGATTCCAATAAAAATTAATTATAAAATGATTTAAAAAATAAAAATAAAAAACTGATTAATAAAAATAAAAAACTGATTATTTAAAAGAAATTATAAAATTTTAAAAAAATAAAAACAAAAAATTGCATTGAGGATTCCAATTATTAAAAAATAATTATAAAATTATTTCAAAAATAAAAATAAAAAATTGATTATTAAAAATAGATTATATAATTATTTAAAAAATAAAAATAAAAAACTAATTATTAAAAATAGATTACAAATTTTTAAAAAAAATAAAAAATGGCATTGAGGATCCAAATTATTAAAAAATAAATTATAAAATTATTTATAAAATAAAAATTTAAAACTAATTATTAAAAAGAAATTATAAAAAAAAATTGATAATAAAAATAAAAAACTCCCCCACCTTCCCCAGCCCCCGCTCCCCAGCGTTAATCTTCTTCTCCCCTCCCCCCCCCCCCCACATTCCTCTTCTTCTCCATTAAAGTGAATTTTGCTTCTCCATGAACCTCAAAAACACACACAATTTTTTTTTTGTTTAAATCTACTTCAAGAATTCAAAAGGGTTCTAGGAAAAAGTCATATTTATTGAAATTTTTCATAAAATGGTGATATTAATGGGAAAAAGGTGATCTTTCTTGTGGAGGAAAAAAATGATGATAAAAGTGATCTTTCTTGGAGAAAAAAGTGATCTTTATTGAAATTTGTTGTAATTTTTCAAGAAATGGTGATACTAGTGGAGGAAAAAAAGTGAATCTTGTTGAAATTTTTCAAAAAATGGGAATATAATTATGGTGGATTAAAATGAATTTGTTCATGTGAAGATATGAGGGGGTGACGACGAAGATGCGAGAGTGGAGTGAGGTTGAAACGATGAAAACGTGGGGTGGGAGGTGGGGTGCTGTGAAGAAGATGACATAGGGGGTGGGGTGTTTTTTTATAAAAAAGAATTAAGAAATTATAGTAATTAAAAATTATATTAATAAAATAATTTAAATATAAAAATTTTAATTAATATTTTTTGGGGCCCTCAGTGCCATTTGACACATTTCTATTCATAATTTAATTAAAAAAACACATCACACGTTTCTCGAGAGTGCACTGCACGCGCAGTGCCATATGGGCAAAAAATGTCCAATTGGAGCCAAATTGGGGGGTTAAGGGTTTAATACGTACAAACCTTAGTTTAGGGGCCTAAGTGACTTTTAGAGACAAGTTTGAGGGGCTATCGATGGGTTTGGCCAATTGAATATTACATGCAATGATGAAAATGTGCGGGCATAAGTCAAGAATGCACCCTCCATATTTTTTGCTTCTTATATATAAGTTCCTAAATTCTTTTTACTAATTTTTTTAGCATTTTCAATAGAAATAGTTTGTGGATCTTACAACAACAACATACTCAGTATATTTTTATTAAGTGGATCTGGAAAAAAAAATGTTCACAATCCGTACATTACCTCAAAAGTGAAGCTCGTTGAACTCAAGATCTTTTATTATTTTTAAAACGAAAAAGGGCTTAAAATGACTTTCAACTATGTAAAATGGTGCAAAAAGGTCCTCCGCCTACCTATTGGGACTAAAATGTCCTTCTCATCTACCTATTGGGCCTAAAATATCCTTCTCACCTACCTATTAGGCCTAAAATATCTTTTTGGCTACTTATTGGGTCTATTTTGCCATTTTATTTAGGCAAATTACATGAAAATGTCAACCTTGACACTTAACTGCATAAATAATAGTAATTTTTCAATCTTACAAAAAAAAGTTTGTTTTACATATATAGTCATTTTAAAAAAAAATTATAATTTCTAATTTAATGCTATAACTAATTATCAATTTAAGAAATATATTTTCAATCTTCAAATTAAAAGTAGAAACGATAATTACTGCTTCCAAATCTTTCTCTCACTTGTATTCAAAATTCAAATATTTTAAAATAAAATAAGTACTCCATTATTTTCTCGTACACGTTTCTTTGTGTTTTCATGTATGTTAATCATCTAGTATTATTTCATTATCGTATATATTTAATTCTAAGGTAATAAATTAATCATAATTTTTTATGGATAAATATTCATGAGATTTGATCACTATGTTGAAAGTACAAAGATACTATAAATTTTTGTTGTATAAATATAATTTATGTCAAAGTCAGATTATTATTATTATATTTTTTATATAATTTATGGGATAAATATTCACAGTATATCTCATTATGTCGAAAGTACTTTTATTGTTAAAAAATCATTTATTAAATATAAATATATATTTTCAGTATTACATGGTATAAACTTTTTATATCTAAAATATATCATGTATGTTTATGGTATAAGTATAATTTATATGGTATAATATATCATGTATTTATGATATAAATATAATTTGTATGGTATAATTATACCATGTATTTTTATGATATATTACAAATTATATAAATATATCAATATATCATGAATTTTTATGGTATAAATATACCATATATTTTAATGGGGACATCGTGAAAGCAGGCAATAAAAATAAAAAACATAAAATTTTGATATAGTGTATAAAAAGTGAATGAACAAAAGCTTCCATAAAAATAAGCAATAAATAAGAAATATGAGAATTTAATATATAATTATTTTTCTATATATTAGAATCAGTTATAAAAGTAAATATTTTATTTGTTATATCTGACAACCAATTAATACGGTTATGTATATGTAATATTTTTTTTTAAAATGGTTATTTATGTTATTTTTTCTTATTTATCAGATCAATTTAGAACGACAAACAATTGATATTGTGCACTATTTATTTAGTTAATATTAAAAGGATAGAGATTTTATGTAGTTTAATAAAGATAAATTGTGGTATTATGTAATTTTTAAAAAAATAAAAGGTTAAAATAGCACCAATAGGTAGACAAAAATGTCATTTTAGACCCAACAGGTAGATAAGAAGGGTATTTTAGGCCCCTTTCCGTTTTTAAAAATGATCAAGATATTCTATCAAACATGTATATGAATTATTCAGGTGACAATTTTATATATTTAAAGATGATAAGAAAATAACAAAATCAATTACGAAATTATTAATTATCTACTCCACTTGTAATTGACTACAACAACAATAACAACAAACCTAGTGTATTTCCATTCCCACATAGTGGGGTCTGGGGAGGGTAAAATGTATGCAGTCCATACCACTACCTCCGGAGAAGTAGAAAGGTTGTTTCCGATAGACTCCCGGCCACTGTAATTGACTATTTCTTGTTAAATAATAAAAGATCCATGAATATATTTTTACAAGCAAAATAAGTTAAAATCAATAGAAACAAAGATAAATATCAATGTTGACGTAAGAGAGACGTTATCTTATTTTCTATGAGATTAACTAATACATATTTCAACCTACTTATTGAAATTATATTTAACGACCTATTAACAAATAGAGCAAAGAAAAATTTGTCTCTTATAAATAATACTCGATCTAATTTTTAAAAGAAAATTAGCACAATTTTTTATTGTCCTCTGCTTTGTTGCGCATCAAAATTATTTTAATCACATGTAATTAGTCCCTTGATTTGAAAAGATCATTTTTAGTCTCCACTTTATCATATGAAATAGTAGTACTTTAAAGAATAACTTTTATTAGTAAAATATAATAACTTTCAACAGTTATTCTGAGCTTTTAGAGAAGAAATTAATAAAGAGATAAAGTGTCCGTTTGGATTGACTTTTGGCTTTTGACTTATAAGTCTAAGCTAGAAATTCTAACTTGTGATTTTTGACTTATTTTTAGCATTTTAGCTTAAAATTAAGTGTTTATAAGCACTTTTTAAATATACTCAAATACTTCAAAAGTGCTTAAAAATTAATTTTGACTTAAAAGCACTTAAAATAAGTCAATCCAAACAGGCTCTAGATATAATTAAGAGCATTTAAATTGAACAATTTTAGTTATCAATGCACATGACATTTATTTTTGGAATTCTAAATGTAATTAGACGTTTCAAGAATCAACATTATTAGTGATTTAATGATAATAATTACTACATTAAAGAGAGAAACACAATATATATATATATATTTTTTGGCTAGCATCAATATAAAGGAAAAATGAATTTGATATTTAAATTAAAAATCACATTGAATCTGATAAGCCCTATATCCTTCATTATACATGATCTATCATCTTCGGCTTAAAATTTAAATATTTGGATCAAATTTTAATAATTTTTTCATGTATCTCTGAAGTGAAGTAAGTATTACCTTTATACTAACTTTCGTACCATTACTTATTATAGAAGACAAAACTTTTATTTTTTTAATATAATCCCAACTTATCATAAAATGTGTCTTGTGATCCCAACATCTTAACTTTGTACAACATTGCTTTGTCACCTACTAATCTTAATGTCACAACTTGCTTGTCATACTCCTAAGGAAACGCAAATACTGTATTCTGTAAGTTCAACTGAATCCATTATCTTCTATATTCGAATTATATGTACATATAATAATATCACGTTCATTATGTATCTAGTCGAGTACCTCAATAGTGATGTCAGTTGCACAAAAGTAATCTGATTCTACAACAACTGTGGTTGTATTAATAGTGCATAACTCATTGCCATATTGGTCCTCATCCTCAGGCCTTGCTATTCCAAGTAATTGTTACTCTTCCAGGATGATTTTCATCACCAATTAATAAGATAAATGGCTTTGAAGTTGGAATAAATATTTTTTCTCTACATAATAAAAAAATGTCAAAAAATAATTAGACAACAAAACTTTTCATTTTTAAAATATTTGGTTTAATTTTCTTTTTTTTCTTTCTGATTTTCTAACAAAAATTTCAAATAACTAATTCTTTTTTAATTAATGAATCCTTTTATCATCCCAAGCTTCCACCATTATCTCCTATAATTTGAAAAGACCATCAAATGAGAAATATGATCGATAAAAGACTACTAACCTCTCCTTTTAAGAAAATTAAAGGTGCAAACCTCTTAATCTATAACAATTATTTTTCAACAACAAATTTTCTTTTTCGAAAAGCAATGTTGAATAATTGATTCACAATTTTTTTCTTTTCTTTTTGTATTTACTTAGCTTGTTCAGTTTATGTTAATTGTTTGAAGAATATGTGATTATTTGTGGTATGTAATAAATGACATTAATATTAGAAGAAATATTTTTTAATATACTATACACTTTGTAAGTATTCAAGAACTTTATGATGAGATTCTCCATTTTTCATTCTATGCTTATCAAACATATACGTGAAGGTTGGAAAAATCACAAACAATTTTATATGTTTAATCAAATTGACCAAAAATCAGCACATAATAAAATGAAAATCTTCACGAATATATATCTTACCTTTTTTTCAAACCAAAATGCTTGAAGTTTTGTCAAAAACTTTTGGATCAATTCCTAAGAGATAGCTTTGCCTATGTGGAAATGGGAGATGGTCAACATGGAATTCATTACAGGATTTTCGAGATCACAAAACCAATATGACTCCATTTGAGTGATTGTAGATAGAATGACCAAGTCTGCGTATTTTCTTCCAGTGCAGACAAATTATTCGGGGGATGATTATGCTAAGTTGTACATCCAAGAGATAGTTCGTTTGCATGGGACTCCAATATTATATCGGATCGAGGTACATAATTCTCTTCGCAGTTTTGACAGTCTTTCCAGAGAGGTTTGGGTACCCAAGTAAACCTTAGTACTACCTTCTACCCTCAAATAGATGGCAAGTAGAACACACCACTCAGACCTTAGAAGATATGTTGAGAGCTTGCGTCATAGACTTTTAAGGTAGTTGGGTGGATCTTTTGTCGTCGATAGAATTCACATATAACAATATCTACCACTCTAGTATCTAGATGGCTCTTTTTAAAGCTCTTTATGAGAGGAGATATAGGTCCCCAATTGGGAGGTATGAAGTAGGTGAAACCCATTTGTTTGGGCCGATCTTGTTCATCAAGCGATGGAGAAAACGAAAATCATTAGGGAGTGACTTAAGACAGCTCAGAGTCGCCAAAAGTCTTATGCCGATGTTAGAAGAAGAAAGTTGGAGTTTGAGGTTGATGATTGGGTATTTCTAAATATCTCCCCTATGAAGGGAGTCATGCGATTCGGAAAGAAAGGGAAGCTCAGTCCTCGTTATATAGGACCATATCAGATTACGAGAAAGATCTGTGGAGTTGCTTATGAGTAAGATTTGCCCGCAAGTCTAGCTTCTATTCATTCTATATTTCATGTATCCATGCTGAAGAAGTGTATTGGAGATCATTCTCTTGTGTTGCCTGTGGAAGAGATCAATGTAAAAGACTCATTATCATACAAAGAAGAACCCATTTCTATTTTAGATCGCCAAGTTTGAATATTGAGAAACAAGGAGATATCTTCAGTTAAGGTATTGTGAAAGAATCATAAAGCTAAGGAAGCTACTTGGGAGTCGGAGAATGACATGCGTACAAGATACCCAACCTTTTTGAAACCATGTATGATGATATTGAAGGTATAAATCTTATACTACTCTTTTCTTTCTATGTAGTGCCTGAAATCGTGCTTGTTGTGTCCTGAGTCATCATTTGGGGATGAATGATCCCAAGGGGGATAATGTAACACCCCGTATTATTCATGGTTTGGTTCAGCTCTTAGTTGCATTCATGGAGAGGTTAAGGCCTGAAATTTTTTCTAAGTGTTGGGGACTTAGTTATATTTTAAGCCTCTTAACTTCGAGAATTTTTAAATTGGTCTTTCCGACTCCAAGGCGTTGGTTTTTGGGTTAATTCATGTTTAGGGCGTAGGTAGTATGTCTCGGGGGAGTTTCAAACTTTTCGGATGAGGATTGGGTCACGTTTGGATCCCGATTCCAGCAGCTCACCGCGATATTGCCGCGTCACGGTGCTAATGGCGATGGAACTCCTACCGTGTCGCGGTGATTAACCAAAACACAATCCAGTTACGGATTTAAATGGTTGAGGGGTAATTGTGTCTTTTTCCCTCAATTTAATTCATCAAATCACGATTAATATCATCAGTTAAGGCATAAATTACCCATCTTCTCCGATAAACTCGAAAGAAAAACCCTTTCCCTTTTCCCCAAGAACAAGAATTTAATCCTTTTCCCTAAAGTAATCTAGAATTCAAGCCTTTCAAATTCAAGCATCTCAAGAAAGTAGCAAGATTAGGGTTTCATCCTCCAAGTTAAGAGACTTAAGGTACGTGGGGCTATCCTAAATTCCATGGGCAAGAATTCATTGTTTTACTAAGTTTTGAAGTATGTTATTATGTTTATAAAAGGGTTTTGAAAGATCGTCTTGAATATCCAAACTATGAACCCATTTCAATATATATATATATATATATATATATATATATATAATGAAACTCCTTCTTTTGTTATGATACCTCTTGATTTAACATGTTATGGGTTATTCAATTTCCTGTTTAGAAGTATGAGATAAATATTTTAATATTATTTATGGACTTGGCATTGGTTATGAATTGAAGAGAGAGTGTTTTCTTGTTTATAAATATTAAATATGACAATTGAAAGAATTGCATGGGTTGTTATGAAGGAGTTGACCATTATTTGTTAAGGTGTTGAAAAGGGAAAATCTTTGCATAAGTTTTCACATATTTTGAAGTACGAACTCTCTTGCATTGTTCAAATGTTTTGGTGGTCAATAATGTGTTTTGAGATAAGAAGGGCAGTAGATATGTTGTGGTATAAATGAAGGACTTGCAAGTCTGGGTATGACGATACGCTATTACGAATGTGCCCTCAACAAAATAAGAAATAAATGGTTTATAAGAAGAATGCATGTTTTTGAGAGTCTAAAATTTGGCTTAAAAGAGTTAGATGGTTGCCCGAAGAAGACACGAGTTCAGGAAATTCATTGCCCAAAATCGTGATATACCGACACGAGTTCATGTTCCCTTGAAATAAGGATTGAACGCTGGCCTGTGGTGTAGTAGAGATGCAGAGACTCCAACCCTTGTGGAAAACTTGGGTTGGGGGCTTGGTCGCCGAGTCAAGGACGGATTCCATATAGCCCGTGGAATTACAGGTTGTAGGGTGTACCGTCTAGATCAAAAGAGAAAAAAGTGTAGAGTCATGATTCCAAGAAAAAGTTTTGAAATTTATCAAATCATGCCCATGTTTTTTCAAATATTTTAGGATGACATGTTTTTATGAAATGCTCTCACCTATGTTATGTAAAAATATATTTTGTTTTTGGATTGTTCTACGTACCAATACATTATGTATTGACCTCCTATGTTTCAGGTTCTGAGGGTCAGTCTCGCGGTCCTGCTAAACAGTAGATTGTTGCCAGACATTCAGAGTTAGTAAGCCTCTCTTATTTTGGAAGAAGTTTTGTTAACATATGTTGATTTCATTTGATTTAGTTCATGGTCCGACCGGGAACCTTGTCTCAGTTTCAGATAGATTATTGTTTTCAGTTTAGTAGAGATTTCGCAGACTTGTTATAGATGGTTATAGGTTTTCTTATGGACTCATGTTTCGTATTGCTAAGTCAAAATAATATAACTATCATGCTTCTAGTTACTTCCGCATTAATTATAGTAGATCAATTATGCTTAAGATGGCAAGATAAGAGGGCTCTTGGGCCTTTATGGTTTGGGATGTCCTTCGCGGCCAGGGTCTCGGCTAGGGTCGTGACAGTTTGGTCAAACTTTGCATGTCACTGTTTGGGTGCTTGCTTTAGTCCATAAAGTGACATAACAAGTTTGCACACTTTATTTTGCTTTACCAGGAACCACAAAATCCTCGGGTTGTTCCATTTAAATTTCTTCTTCCAATTATCTATCTAAGAATGCTGTTTTCATATCCATTTAATAGATTTCAAAATCATATACCACCGCTAAGGCAACTAACATCTGAATGGATATTATCCTTATTACATGCGAGTACGTATCAAAATAATCAAGGCCTTCTTTTTGTCTAATGACTTTTACTACAAGTCTTGCCTTGTAATAGTACTATCAACTTTTATTTTCCTTTTGAAAATCCATTTAGAGCCTAAATGTTTATTTTCTGAGGAAGATCAACCAACTTCCAAGTATGGTTGCTCAAGATTGAATCAATCTCACTATTGATTGACTATTTCCAAAAGAAAACGTTCGAAGATGACATCGTTTCTTTAAATGTTTGAGGCTCATTTTCAAGAAGAAATATTACAAAATCTGGTCAAAAGGATGTTGATGTTCTTTGATGTATACAACGTCTTGGATTCTCATTATTAAGTACATTCTCATATTGTTCATCTCGAGGTCGTTTAGACTCCCCACTAGACTGTTCATGTCCAGTTTTATATGAATAAATGTGTTCAAAGAACTCAGCATTATCTGATTCAATTATCGTATTTTTATTGATATTTGGATGTTCGAATTTATGAATAAAAATCTAGCGTGCTTTACTACTTTTAGCATATTCAATGAACGTGTAGTCCACAGTCTTAGATCATAATTTTACCCTTTTAGGCATAGGAACTTGAACTTTCGCTAGACACCCCCACACTTTGAAATATTTCAAGTTGGGTTTCCTTATTTTTTATTTTTCATATGAAATTGAAAGTGTCTTACTATGGATCACTCTATTGAGCATTCGGTTAGCTGTAAGGATAGCTTCTCACCACAAGTTTTGTGATAAACCCGAACTTATGAGTAAGACATTCATCATTTTCTTTAATGTTTAATTTTTTCTTTTCGCAATCTCATTTGATTGAGGTGAATACGGGATAGTAGTTTGATGGATAATTCAATTTTCTACACATATCTCCGCAAAAGGAGATTCATATTCTCCGTCCCTATCACTTCTTGTCGTTTTGATCTTTTCATCAAATTAATTTTCAACTTCTATTTTATATTGCCTAAATGCATATATTGCTTCATCCTCACCATTTAGCAAATAAATATAACAGTATCTGGTGCAATCTTCAATAAAAGTTATAAAATACCTTTTTCCACCACGCGATGGTTTTGACTTTATATCATAAATGTCTCTGTAGATTAAGTCTAAGCGATTGAAATTCCTTTCAATAGACTTATACATATGCTTAGCATACTTTGATTCCACACACGTTCGACACTTTAATTTATCGCACTCAAAGTTAGGCAACACTTCCAAACTAATCCATTTTCACAAGATTTTATAAATGACATGTCCTAAACGACTATGTTACAAATCATTTGACTCTAGCAAGTAAGAAGAAGCCTCAACTTTCTTTATTTCAACAACAATTACATCAAGTTTGAAAAATACCTCATTGAGGTAACCCTTTTATACATATGTTTCCTTCTTTCTTATTACAACTTTCTCCGAAACAACACACTTAAACCCAATTTTAACGAGAAGTATTGTTGACACTAAATTCTTCCTAATAGCAGGAAGGTGGAGAATATTGTTGAGAGTCCACACCTTGCCGGAAGTCATTTTTAGGAATATCTTCCCACTTCCTTCAACCTTGGTTGTTACATTATTTTCCATGAAGATCACTTCTTTGGGACTATTGGTATCATAAATAGCAAAAAAAAAATTGTCCGCACAAGCATGTTTAGTGGATCCTGAATCAAACCACCATTCATTTGGATTTTCAACTGGATTGCTTTAAGTGATCATATCACACAAACTTTCAATCTTTTTCATTGTTTTCAATATACTTATCTGGTCTATTTTCTTGTTCTTATTCAGAACCTGACTATAACATTACTATAATTGTAGCACCAACGCGATCAAGTCTTACAACATTTGATACTTTCGAGTATCAACCTAAAGAATGTGAGATTGGTACTTAAAAATTTAATAATTTTTTATATATCACATAAAATTTAAATATTATCATAACAGTATAATTCTAATAATCTAATTACTTTATCATTTATTTCTTTCAATGCAAGATATACTTTCCATTGTCATTAACGACAATCACCCTATAAAGACTGAAAGCGGAAAAAGAGTTCAGAAGTTCATTATCTTGGATAAACAGTAAGTATAAAAGCACGCAACCTCCTGCTTGACTCTATGGTTATTATGCTTGCAATACAAAAAAAGAACCTATTAGAGTAGACTGCAAAAAGAACCTATTATGTTGGTATTGAGATTGTAAAGTCTTTGTAACGAGTCAGGCTACTAATGGACATGTGTTTACAAATGACCAATTCCCTCTTCCCTATTTGTTTGTTTACTTTTTGTCCTATGAGACTACCTGAAAGCTGCTCATAAAATAAGAGTTGAGCTTATTTTTGCTGCTAATTCTAGCTCTTTCGTGATGAGTGGTTGGTCTAGTGTAGAAATTAACACACTACATGACAGTGAATAAACCATTTGGTAGGTTTTCGTCTTTCATTATTTCAAATATATGATAATTTGATAAGTAGAGACATTGTGGTACTTTATATAAAGTAGTAGTGCTCACTACTTGGAGGCCCAGAATACATGTTGTTTGATTTGATTTTCATATGCTGAATGATACATGAGTTTTTATTCTCAAGCTACGAATGGTAATTGTAGTTTGAAACATATATTTATTATAAGAGTTGTTAATTCTTCACTGGAATTGTATTAGTTATTATAAATCAGATGATTGACATTGATTTCATCAATTTACTATAATTATTGGACTTTTAGTTTCTTATCAAGTTGAGTACAATCCACATCCTTGCGACATTCGAGAAAAGTTTCCTTTAGTAAATAGTTATCTATCTTGAGAAGACTCATGTTTAATCAATTTGAACGAATATATGAAGTAGGTCATATATAGGATGCATCCTTTATTTTTTCTTGTATAAGTAAACTTTATGATCTGCAAAACCCGACAAACAAGAAGGAAACAAATTGTGATGCCCATCAAATTTTATATGTTATGTTTCTTCAACATTATATGCCGTGTAACTTTTAATTAATATTTGAAAATATATTTTCATTATATGCAGGAAAAAGCTAACAAAATTGGCACTATGGGACAATTTTATTGATCATTTTATTGATCATGACGGGACTAAACTTTTAGAACAACTTTCTAAGTACCCGGTCATTCTTGCCAGAAGAGTTTCAAAAGCAACTATAGGTAAAACATCAACCATTATAGTTTTTTTAAAATAATAAATATTACATGATGAAATTATTAAAACTAAATATTTCAATGCATGTTGGATCAACAAATAGATTCAATGATTTGTCGAACAGGTTCAATACGATAATTGCGATCAATCCTCTATACCCACATGCTGCCGCATTGAGGACATGGTATGCATTTATAATTTGATATTTACATCCAAAATGCCACGTAGGAACTACATCTAATTGTAGGATAAGACATTCAGATGATACAATGTAGTAAATTGCAAATTATAATTATTTGTAGGGTCAAAACAATTGAACCAGAGTTTGCTGCTTATAAGATGAAGAGCACTGCTGCAATAAGCTCTATTCTGTTGGTTCCATTTAAGGATGAAATCATGCCTATCACTAATATTCAAGAACAATTTTCGGTAATAATAATAATTGTGATTTTATTTTTGTAAAAATATATTAACTATATAATTAAAAAGTTAATAAAATGTGTAATTCTTTATTTTTTAGGGACAAGTATTTTATGTCGAAGTTGAACTATCCCTTGCAAGTAAGGACCAGCGCTTCTGTGTGTTACATTGCCCAAGTTGTAAGACATTGTTCCCGAGATAAAATGTGCGAAGGAAAATCTACTGCACGATTTGTCACCGATCCACACTTCAAACTCCCAAGTTAATTGCTTTTCAACAACATAATTTACTCAGTTAGATTATTTTTTCAATATAATAAATCTGACTGATTACTACATTTAAATTGTGTTCATTCAATTTTAATAGATGCCACTTTGAAGTCATTGTTAAAGACAGTAACAATATTGCAATAACTATTATTTCGGATGAAGTCACAGAGAAAATGTTGTTTCTTCCTGCTGAAGAGATTTATGAGATCACGTTTGCCAAGGTACCTAAAATTTTGTGTCTGAAAAGGTCACTGCACTTCTATTTAAATAGGTGATTCATCTCTCATTTGTTAATCAAATTAAAGGTTACAGATCCATAAATGGTTACTTTCAGAATACATTCATTTTAATTAAGTAACAAAATCATTGACCAAATTATTTATTTGTGAATCATTTAACATTGACAAATATCGATAATAAAAAAGAACAGGGGTATCCTTAAAGTACTTCAGGCATCTTTTGCATATACTTTTTAATGTTTAGTCCATGCTTAAAATTTCAAACTATCCTTTGAATAACAATGACGTAACTTATACTTTGAATTGTTATTATTAGCGATACCATATTTAATCAACTTTTACACTTCCAAAAAGACACATCATCTCTTCTAGGTGTGCAAAATCAATTTAATGACAAGATGTTCAAAATTCAAATGAAGAGGTTATATGCAAAAAATCAGTATACAACGCCAAAGTTTTTCATTTTATCTTGCTTAGAAGAAAAAGATGTGATTCATAAATCATTGCCACCAATCATAGTTGATGTTCCAGAGGTGACAAAACGCACAATTAAACATCTTAGCTCTGAGACAAACAAACATCAAAACACAACAAACAAATACAGTCCATCCTCTCAGAAACAAAGCATGGAAATAAGAACTTCTTCTATGAAGAAGAATTAAAAGGTAATACTATTTATTTCACTATTGAGTTTTGAATTTTAAATGCTACTTCATTACTTAAAATTTCTTTTTTTTCCTTTTCAATTTTGCTATTTTTTTTACCCTAAGTGTAAAGATTTGGATACTAATTGTTGTATAAATCAACATATATAAATGATATATTTTTCGATTGAAGGGGTTTAGGATGAACCCCTTATCAAAGGGCTGGCTCCGCCCCTTATTTTGTGAAACAAGACATAGAAATGTATGTTGCAGTGATATTAATTATTTATTCGTGATTCGTATTTACATTTTTAGGCTAAGCAAAATTCATAATTTGGAGAAAAAATGCCAAACGGAGCACAATCAGAATATAATAGGCTGACATGACTTATATAGTTTGTATGTCAGACAAAAAAATCACTTTAACTGAAGTTTCATATTCACACTAACCATCACGAAAACCTTATCAAAAGTCAAATCATAGCACACATTTGTGAAGGTGATGCTGAACCTAAGTCAGCACAAACAACCAGTATATTTATGGGCACAACAAATACAGAAACAAATAGTGAAAAAAGAAAAATTGGTGAGGGTCATACTAACCTCATTATTTCAAAGATTGAAGTACATGAATTCGTCAAGATAGTTGATGTTAAGCTTCAGTCATAACGCTTGTTGATAAATAGATGAGCATAAAGGCCAGCGAATGCATAAACTTAATATGTAACATATTTGTCGCTAACTTTTTTCAAAGATATGAAAAGGATGAATAACATTTTTTTCCTTCTGAAACACAGTTGATGATGAAAAAGTTTGGCAGTTACTACTGATGAAGGAAGAATCACTAAAAACATGACAAAACACAATTTGAAAATGCAAGGCATCACATTAATCATAACATCATTTTGTAAATAACATATGAAAATGTATATGGCATCAACGTTTATTTTATAGATAATATAACATCTTTTTTTTGAAAGAACTGTTAACGAATTATTTTTTTGTAGATAATATAACTACATCTTTTATCAAAGAATAATATATGGAATTGTTGTATCGCGAAAATACTTTCTTGGTCGTTGAGGGTCCATTAATAGAGAAACCTGGCGTAAAGAAGTGACAATATTCCAATCACTTTAACAACCTGTAGTTTAATGACACAAACATCATAAAGAATTATCAAGCACTTATGGAAGAACAAAAAACAACAGTAAGTCTCACTCTTAGAGATGACCCTCGAGTTCAGTTGCTTTTGGGTCTGATATGGTGTCGACAACAATATCATTTTTTCAGTTTATCGGTACCCGATCATAAGTTCTCATGCACCTATAGAAACAAGTTATCTACCATTGTAAAATCTGTTTGCACAGGCTTGTGCATTGATTTACACTCGTAGGTTAATAAATCATTGAATTTAAAATCAAACTCTTCGGTTCGCTTTTTTTTCATGCAATCTAAAGAATAGGAAGATTCTACCTATGAAGGTCAATGAGAAGATTATGAAAGAGCTAGGAAAATTGGAACTAATCTAGCTAGTTATACAAACCAAAGACACAAAATACTCCCAAGTCAACTATGTTGCAGTTTCTTTCCACCTGTTATTATTGATTAACATCTTTCTTTGCGACTTATGTAGTCAGTAGTCAGTAGTCAGGAAGTCAACTTGTAAACATTCATAAGCATCATAGGATTTGTAAGGTAAAATTATTGCAACATATGGAGCTCCATATATTATTTGAAAATTTCAAAAAAATATTATAAATCACAATAGTTGACTGCTTAAAATATTTAAAAATCATATAAGAAATTTGATAAATTATCTATATTTTTATTTGTGCCTCATAAGTTGAGACAAAACAAATATATACTGGGTCTGTGCTAGAATGCGCTCCTCTAGATCTAGTTTGCAAATATTTGAAAGATTTGGGGCAGAAAAATGCACAAGTAACTACTTGAAGGATTAAAGTATAGCCAGGAGTTTTAAGTTTAACCTCAAACCTCAAGTCGTGATCTAAAGTTTGAGTGGTTCACTGTCTATGACTTCTAAATTACAGAGTTTCTAAGTTAAAAGAAAACTTGAAATGAAAGTATTTTAAGTTATCATGATTTCATTTATCATAGCCAGAATTTTGGTCATTCGATCATTGAGTTCTATTTAGGGTGTCTATTGTAGAGTAAAATCTTCAGGAAAGATTCAAAGCAACATTTTTCGAATTTAACATCACAACAATCTTAAAAATAAGACAAATATGGAATAAGAAAAAAGAGAAACAGGGGATAGCTCACCCCCGAGACAACAGATCTAAGCTCAAAACCATTGAAAACACCCAAAGCAAGAGTAACTATTTTACCACTCACTTCACCAGCATAGAGTCTTCGTGATGTGCTCATCACGAAAATCCATTTTCCCCTGGCAACCCTTCAGTTGTATCTAGAAGATTTCCAGTTTTCTCATGCACAATTTTTTCTTCAGCAATAATATATTTGTAATGTTCTCTCTCTTGCTGATTAAAAAAGATTAAGAGGAAGAAATCAGGAAACACATGTTAATATCAGACAATCTAACTAAAGGATTATGCAGAAGTTAACAACTTCAGTTCAGGGACAAAAAATAGGCAACTTGAGCATGCAAAAAAACTATATATCATATGGTGTAAAATGGTGTTAATCAGATCTATCATGCATATTAAGAAGTAACAACACTCATACAAGTTCTAATCATCCAGTTGTCTGTTATAATTAATGATTGATGTTAAAATTTGTGCATTGAGTAAGTAACAAAACATTCAACATATACAGGTCCAAGGTACTGGATACTTTGCTTCTGAAGCTTAGATCTTGGACATTCTTCGAGATCAACCTTTTTGCCATCTCCAAGATCCAACATGCAGTTATTTTTTAGAAAATTCTATGTATCTTTACACAACATCCGTCAGGATTCATACATCTTATAAATAGCTTCACAGAAAAATACATCTTGTCTTATCCACATGGCAAAGAAACTGCACCAGAAAAAAGAGAAGCCAATAATGCATAAGGTTCTTGGACTTTATGTTAATTGTTAAGGTAAAATAAGAAGTACTTCCCCATGATATAGTAAAAGAATTTTTGCTCTTCCCCCAATTTGATGATGCGACATTAGTGAGAACGTGGCCGGTTTAAGTTTTATTCGCTATGTCTCATAGTAAAGTTATTTCATTAATGGTCAAAAACATAGTTAGAGTATTCGATTTTTTGAGTTTTGAATTTAAAATTATCTGTGTGTGAGTTTTTTTTACCTGAGTTATCACTAATTATTCAGACAAATTACACCTAAATTATTAATTGCTCATTTTTCTGTTTGAAAGTTCAGGTATGAGATTCAAACAATTAATAGTTTAGGTATGTTTGCTATATAATTGATGATAGTTCAGATAGAATATTCCACTCATATGATAATTCTGGTATGAAATTAAAAAAATCAAAATATTTTAGATGTGAAGGAGAGTCTTGGAGTAACTGGTACTGTTGACAACAACCAGGAGGTCACGAGTTCAACCATTAGAAATGCCCTTTGACAGAAATGCAATATAAGACTGCGTATAATATATTCTTGTGGTGGAGCCCTTCCTCGAACCTTGCACATACCGAGAACTTTAGTACATCAAACTACCTTTTTTTAAGAATATTTTAAATGTGTTTTTTATCCCTCACTCTATAATATTAGTTTAATTTGACTTGTACAAATAACAAATTACTTTTCTTTTTAAATTAAACTTTACTAGATTGTGTGTTTAATACCACAAAATCAAAGGACATATTTATAAACTAACACAAGATTTAAAAACTTCTTTAAATTTTCTTTCAAATCAAAATGAGACACTTTAAAATAGAGTGACAAATATTTATTTTAAAGGTTTATTATTGAGAATTTAACTCATAGAGTGACATGCCAGATGATTTTGACATTATTAATGCAATTTGATTTATTAATATCAGTAACCACTCCATTTTTTAATTTACCGTATCAAATTACTATAAAATATTACACATTATTGTAGACTAACTTAACTCGGTGAATTTTTTTTATCCATATTTATATTATTATAAAAGTATGAATAATAATTTTGCGTGATCAAGATATTCTTTATTAAACGACCTTATATTTTTTTAAGATATAATTTCCTCCATCAGAAAATGTATTAATAGATATAAATGCAATTTTATGTTAGGACTAAAACAAAATATTTTTGTAGAAGAATAAAATTAATTTACTCCTTTTTTAATTTTTATGTGCAATGCACCTTCATATTTTCAAAACCCATTAGGTTTTGGACACTATACCCAATAACCAAAATAAATAAAATATAAGATAAGTCTCTTTCCTTCAATAGTATTATAGATTACGGACTACTAATAATCAAATTGCAATTTTCCAAAAAAAAACAAAAAAACATATAATTTCTAAGGACTCCAATTTACATACATGCTAAAACTCCGTCAAACAAAGTCACATTTATATATAAAACTAGACATCTATATTATTTTTTGTCTTAATTTATGTGGCAAAAATATAATTTAGTTAATCAATCATTAAAATAATTTAAATTTTTAGTTATTGTGATTTATAGTATTTTTTCTTCTATTCTAATTTAAGTGACACGTATATAAGTTCGAGAGTCAATCGAATATTTTATATATTTTATATTTTTAAGCTGTTAAATATGTGAGTTATAATGCCTTTAGCATAATTTTTCAATAAGTTATATCTTCCTCTGTCCCATCGTAATTTCCGTGGCACTAATATAATTTCGATAGTCAAACAAATATTTTATGTTGACATATCATTTTGTGTGTATCTTATCTTTTTTATGAAATATTATTAAATTTTTAATGCTTAGATGACCATAAAAATTAATTAGGGTGATATAATAAAATCACAATTAAAACAATGAAGCAGACATGTCTTAAATAACTTACAACAACTAATTAGAAGTAATAAAACAAAATTATTTATAAAAAATACATGTGAATTTTTTTTGTATGGGTCTCATATAAGACATCTAATTAATTTAAAATATCGAGAGTTAATTTCTCATTTTATGTTTATTTTATTAAATATTATTAATTTGCTAATACTTAAATGACTTATAATAATTAATTATGGGTGATATAGTAAAATTACAATTAAAACAACTGAAGAAGGTAGTACAAAACATCAAGAATTAATTTATTATTTCATTTCTATTTTATCTTTTTTTTTTCAAAACTAATTACGGGTGATATGATAAAATCACGATTGAAACAGCGATGCAGACATATCTTAAATGACCTATAACGATGATATAATGAAATTACTATAAAAAATACTTGTGAATTTTTTTAAATAAGTCTCATATAATACATCAAGTAGAAATAAAACGTCAACAATTAATTTATCATTTTATATTTAATTTATCATCTTCATTAAATATTATTAATTACTTTATACTTAGATGACTTATAATAATTAATCAGGGATGATATAGTAAAATAACGATTGAAGCAGCTAAAACAGGCAGCACAAGCAGACACGTCGAAGAGGTACCTGTTTATTGCCATTTATAAGTAAGTACTAGATATCAATGACCCGTGTTAGTACGGGCCCAATATATGTTATTTTTTGTGTTAATTTATGTGACACAAATAGAATTTAGATAATCAATCATTAAAATTATTTAAGTTTTTTATTATTGTGATTTATAATATTTTTTCCTCTATTTCAATTTAAGTGACACTGATATAATTTTGAGAGTCAGCCAAATATTTTATATCTTTTAAATTTTGTAAGTTGTTAATTATGTAATTTATAATTTCTTTTACGTAATTTTTCAATAAGACTCTCTCTGCCCCGGTTTATGTGGCATAGATAAAGTTCAACTCTCAATCAAATTTTTTTAATATATATTTTTATATTAAGTTCTTAATATTGTTATTTACAATACATTTTATCTCATTTTCAAAAAACATATGTTACTTTATGTCTTACTCTGTTCCATCCCAATGCAATTTATATGACACTAATATAATTTCGATAGTCAGTTAAATTTTTTATGTTGACATATCATATTTCTAATGTTTAGATGACCATAATAATTAATTATGAGTGATATAATAAAATTACGATTGAAATAACGAAGCAAACATATTTTAAATGACTCATAATAACTTATTAGAAGTGATATAATAAAATTAAAATAAAAAATAGATGTGAAAAAAATACGTGGGCCTCGTATAAGATGTTAAGTTAATTTAAAACATCAATAGTTAATTTATCTTTTTTTTGTTTATTTTAATTTTTTATTAAAAGAAAAAAAGGCCAGCACGATGCACTAAAGCTACAGCTATGCGCGGTGTCCGAGGAAGGGCTCCACCACAAAGGTATTTTGTACACAGTCTTACCTTACATTTCAGCCAGAGGCTGTTTCCAAGGCTTGAACTCGTGCCCCCCTAGTCATATGGTAATAACTTTACCAGTTACTCCAAGGCCCCCTTTCGAACTTTTTATTAAATATTATTAATTTTTTTAAAAATATTTTATTAAATATTATTAATTTCTTAATACTTAGATGGTGTATAATAATTAATTAGGGATGAAATAATAAAATTATGATTGAAGTAGCTGAAGCAGACATGTCTAAAATGTTTATTTTATTTTTTTATTAAATATTATTAATTTTTTAATATGTAAATAATATATAATAATTAATTAGGAATGATATAGAAAAATCACGGAGGAAGCAGGCACACGACCTTCTTCCCAAGTTAATTTATCTTTTTTTTTACTTTTTATTAAGTGTTTGCCAAGAACTTGACATTGTCATGTACTGTTCTTAAAGGTTACATCGACAAATTCAATTCCAAGCCGGTCTTTTCCTGGTATAATTTGCAATCCTATTGAAGTGCTCCATTGATATTGAAGCAATTTGGACCTTTGAAAGTTAATCTGATGGGAAAAGCATCGAGGGACAAGAGGGTATGGACTTTATGCAGTTGTTGTTTTCTTTTTTATTATAATCAAATGCTTCTTCTTTTAAAAGTTTCTGTTTTGTAGGTTATTTACTACCGAAAAGCAAAGGAAGCGCCTTCAAGCTCCTTCAGATTGATGAGGAATTTAATATCTTTGAAGGTTCTCTTCTCAATACCTCGCTTAAATATTTTGTAGTTTGTTTCTTGTGATTGATTCTCCGTATATGGAGAGACTAATACTATAAACTTGTATAGCTCATAATGTCTCCAGCGAAAACCTCTTTAAAAAGTTGCTGCATTTTATCTTTACCAAGAAAAAAACGGCTCTCTGTTATCAAACAGATGTTACGGAGTAACAACTTTTATTACTGGTAGGTCTCTTTAAAGGTCCAGAAAAGTTGGCAGTTCTTCATTCGTTCATTACAATCCAGTTCCTGATGTAGGGCTTGAGCCCTTTATGAAAATTAAAATTGTGGACAATCTAAACCCCCCAATTCTGAAGCAAATTTGTTGTATGGACTAGTGACTGTGACGAACAAGATATCCAGTTCTTCATCAAAAACTTCTTGATAACTCACTTCATAAAAAAGGACAAGATATCAAGTTACAATATGTTTAGTTAAAGCTTGAAATCCATGTATGTTGAATGAGTGAATCTATGCTAATGAACTCTCTTTGCAGCAAAGTTCTGCGCATTAGGAGTTCACAAGTTCTATTGTTTTCTTTGGAAAATAAAAGATTTTATTTGCCAAAGTTGTATTTTCAATAAAAAGAAAACACAACTAACAACTGAGCGCTAGTTGAGCATAAGCCCTCACTCAGGTTAACATCTCCGAGAAAGTAAAAGGAGTTGCAGGATATACATTATCCTTGTAATATCAGCCGACTGAAGTATAAACCTAAGAAGGATAGAAGTTAAGTTGATGAAATCTCCCTGCTAGCTTGGCCACTCGGCTACCCCTGTAAAATAAATCTTGAATCAGTTGCCTGATGAGCACATTGGCATCCCTCTGCTTGCCTTGGAAACACCTCATCTTCCTCTCCTCCCATATGTAGTACATACAGCCTGCCAGAGACATTCTAAAAACTTCAGCGACGCCATTTTTTACTTTGTAGCAGCCCATTGGATTACAAAGTTCTATTTTTCACTGCTTTGTTAGTTAGAATTGCTTGTTTGTAGAATTCCGCTAACGACCCTTTCATTCATTATGCAGGCGTGAAGCGTGTTGTGGATTTGTGTGCCGCACCAGGCAGCTGGAGTCAGGTCTTTACAGTTCGAACTAGACTATTATTGTTTTTATGTCTGTGTATAGCTTTTTAACCAATAACCACCTGCTATGAAGATTTGCCTGCCTTATTTTATTTTCTCAAAATAACACGCTCATACCTTAGTCTTGTGCTTACTCATTATACGAGTGATATGGATTTTGGAGGTAGAATAGGATTCTCAATTTTTTTTTCACATCTACACATTTAGACATGTGATTAATGCCATTGGATGTAAGTTGTTATTGTAGTTGTTATCACTATTACGCCTTCCTATTTCAGACAACTATTGTTTTTGACTTTTTGCTGTATAAAATGGCTTCTTAATTTGAAAGTCTTTCCCTTTGTGCTTTCGTTTAGCTCTGTTGAATCTTGCCTGCATAGAACATAAGAACTGCCAATATCTTGAGCATTAAAAAGAGTGAGTGCAGTCTAAAGCCCAGAAAGTATTATGTTTTAGAGAGTGATCTTGAGCTTTACTTGTGAAATAATGGGAAAGAGTTTTTCTTTTTTTGATATATAGAGGTACTCATTGGACAAGTATGCATGTGCTGTTAAATTTGGCATGATGTTTTGTGATGTACCACAACTTGGCTTGTTTCTGATGGAACCATTACTTAGTTTTCACAAAGAAATATATGAAAAAGTAAAGATATATAACTAATGCGCTATATTTCTTTCTCCTTATTGTGAGCCCAGTTACAAGTTTCTAAATGGTTTTATTCTCTCTATAGGTTTTAAGCCAGACGTTATATCTCCCAGCAATGTTGTCACCTGATACCAAGTATGTGTATTTTCTTTTTTGTTATATTAGTGCTATGACAATTGCTAGTGCCTCTTTCATGTTTTTGATTGTTAAATCATTTCTTCCTTACTTTATCATTCAGTATCTCGGAAAGAGAGTAGATTAGCATTTCCCATCCCATATGATAATCATAATAAACAAAGAACAAAAAAGCTGCATCCACTATTTAACATCACACCAATCTGCCCCATGGAGGACGACGTGCAATGCTAAAAGTTATCGTGACATCATATTAATCATGTCATAATATGGAAGAACTGTTGGTCGTGAATCAAAGCTTTAGCTTGCGGTGTCCCTTCTCCTAGAGTCCTAGTATTCCACTGGCCTTGACCCACGTGACCACGTGGAATGGAAGAAAATTAGTTCTCCATCCAAAAAATCTTCTAGTGGTGGTTGAGTTAAGCTGTTGACAAGTTTCCTACCTTAGAGGCTTGACACTGCAGCTATAATGTATATCTGTGGGGGGAGGAAAATTTTCTTTAATTATCACTATTCGACCAACATAAAACTGTATAAGTCCAATTGTTACTGCTTGATCGTTTTCTGTTTTCCTGGCCGTGTCACCCACATGTATCATGAAATGCTACAATCTTTCTTATGTATGTGATTTCCAGGGATGACGATCTACCACTTATTGTGGCTATTGACTTACAGCCTATGGCTCCCATTGAAGGTGTTATTCAAGTGCAGGGTGATATAACAAATGCTAAAACCGCTGAAATGGTATGGATTCCTATGCTGTTCCATTCTTTAATAAAAAAATTGGTTGTGAAGGCTGGTGTATAACTAGAGATGAATCCAGGAGTTAAATTCCGTAGGCTCAACCTTTAAGGTTCTTAACATTGTAGTTTCTTTTTAATATTCTTTAGTGTAGCAATTAATGCATTTGGAGATAATAAGTTTCTGTGTTATAATCTCTCTCTCTCTATATAAAAGAAGATGAGAAGAATGATGATGTGGCACCTCTTATATGCAAGAAAGCCTATTTATCTTTTTTTCTCAAATTTTTGAGATTTTTTTCTCTTTTGCTTTCCTCAAAATAATTTGTTAGAAATTAAAATACATTTAATAATTACTCTTTAATTAGTCATATAATTGCTCAATTAAAAACATCAAGCATTTAAGAATATTAAAGGGTCATTAGTTTAAAACCTTTCCTCATTCTAATAATTTATTTTCATTAAATTTATTTTTAATGATAAAAAAAGGAAAGAAAAAAAAAATTGTTACTTAGCAAACCTCAAAAGCATGCAATAAAAAAGTTTAAATGAAAATTCAAAAGTCACATTAGGAAAAAAAACGTTTTTTTGATATTAATTAACATTAACAATTAAAAATTAACAATTAATGATAAAATAAATAAGAAGAGTCATACTTGACAAACTCCATCTATATAATGGATATTGGGTGTTTGTGTTTGGTATTTATTTTTGTGTGTTTGTCTCTATACTTTTCATATGTTGAAATCTTAAATATAATATTTCTATATTGTCTTTAAATTATATCAATTTTTTTTCAAATATATACTTATTTGATGTCTCTCTCCTTTACTTTTCAGGTTACTAAGAAAAGATTGAGTGTATGAAACTTTCAAACTACAAGCTTTGAAGAAATAAGAGGAAGGAGAGTGGGAGATAGAGGAGAAGGTCTCCTACACAAATTTGATATTTGAATACGCTCGACCATTTGAAAAGAAGGAGCAACATATGTCCATAACTGGGACTTGGGCGAGATATAACTTTTATCTATGCATCTTTTTCTTTTCTTTTCTTTCTATTCAATATTTTATATATACGGTAGTTTTAAACATTTTTTAAGT
The DNA here is from genome assembly GCA_030864215.1 of Capsicum pubescens. Taxonomy (NCBI): domain Eukaryota; kingdom Viridiplantae; phylum Streptophyta; class Magnoliopsida; order Solanales; family Solanaceae; genus Capsicum; species Capsicum pubescens. The sequence continues at coordinate 85,718,064 of CM061548.1, forward strand.
ATTGTCGTTCTTTTGTTTAATCTATTAATTAATATAGAATTGATTTTTATTGATTTGAGGCATTTCGTAGAAGCAAAATTTGAAAAGATTTTAGGAGAAATGAAACACAGTTCAATGAATAAACACTATTTTTTCTAATTTTTCATGTGATGTTTGATATTAGCATTGAAAATTCATTTAATTCAAATTCATTTCGAATAGACTTATGAAAAGGATTTTTTTCATTCTCAAGTCTATAGAGAGTAATTGATCTAGAAAAAGCAGATAAATATATTTTTGATTAATTAAAATTTCATAACAACTAAATCATCCTGAGATATAAATTATTCTGAAAGTGCATAAGACATTCAAGAGACTATTGCCAGAAAATAAAAGAGCATGGAAAACGATAATTTTAATTTTTAAAAGTTGACCTTCTGATTTTTTTTCTTTAGCTTAGTAGATAATTTTTAAAAATGAAGAAAATTTCAAAAAGTTGAGAAAAAAAGATAAATAACAATACTTGCTTGTGACTTATTTCAATTCAAGAAATTAGTCATTAGTAACTAATTAAATAAAAGAATTAGTTACTTCCTTTTATCTATCATATAAAATTGAGCTTAGTGTAGGTGATGTCATAATTTTCTACGATCGATAATAATATTTTATTTTAATTTATTTTGTGAATTTTGTTTTTTTACTCATTTTTGGTGAATATTTTGTCTTTTTTGACTTTAAACTTATTTTTATGTTGTGAACCGTCGTTACAATCTTCTCATGTTTCTTATTTCTTATTCCACTTTAATGGAGGAACATAATTTCATTATTAAATTTTCTTTCTACTCATTTAAAGGTGTCATAACTAGGAGTTCATGAAAATTTCTACAATATCAAGTATTACCAAATAAAATTTGTTTCCTAAAATTTTTGCAACAGTCTTAATATATTGTGAGAAAAAAATCAAAAAGCATAAAATAATATAGAATTAGAAGATATAGGTCTATATAATTGATAGTTTGATGATGAGCAAACTAAATATTCTACGATTCAAGAAAAATTGAAGATCAACAAAGACTTTGTCCCCAAATAAACATCCTAATTTACAATATCACTTAATATAGTATTTCTCATTTTTTCTCCATTTCACAAATTTTATATTTTTTGTGTAATGTTTTCTTTATAATAAATATATGTTATTTTAAAGAGCAAAAGTTATTTATCTCATAACTCTCTTCCTTTTCATTAGAGTCATTACAAAAATAATTGAGAATGTAATTTAATTAATATACCAGACCTTTCTTTGTTTTATGATAAGTAATGTTAAAAATAAAGTCGAAGAAAAAAATTAACTCTTTCTGAATTTTTTGACTTGACAAGTACTTAAATATGACAACTTTTAACATATGTGCAAGTGCAAATGGAGGGAGTAAAACTTCTATAGAAAATATAATATATATTAGTAAAAAAAGAATAAGGTACATGCAATAACAGACCCCATGGACTCATACATACATGGGGCTTTGGGCCACAGGTGACAAAAGAGATTTAAAATAAGGTGTAGGTGACACAAGTCTTAATAATTGAGTAGATGTGACAATTACTTAATTATGAATTAAAAAAGTTTGGGAAATTTCAAAATAACCCACAAGTTTTTAAATTTATATTTTGATCCAAATGTTAGTTAATATAATGGAAAACGAAGGAAAAAAAAGTACGTTTTTCTCTCTCCTCATCCGTTGTTATTTTCTCTCTCTTCGCGATATTTGTTGTTCATTGTTGTTGCTGCTTTATTCACCATCTTCTAATTTATTATCATCATCTTATATTTCATTATCATCTTCATATTCTTCTTGTTGACCATTGTTGTTGCTGTTGTTGTTGTTACCCCAACTGCTGCTCTTTGACCAAATTCTTATGTCAAATTTTATTTCGTAAATCACTTTCAACTTTGGCATTTACTTGAGAGGAGACTCTGGTAAGTCAAATTATGCTTTTTAGTTGAATTAGTCATCTGGGTAACTGCTAGTGTGCTGGTTTTTCAACAATAGCTAACACGCGGACATGAATGCAACATAAGAGTAATCTGTTTAAACAGATCCATTATCTGCGGCACCAGATAAATGTTCTGTTGTAACAGTAGACTCATGTTAGATTCATGTTTATGGTTCTAGGTGCCCGTAATATGAATCGAATAGATGGGTATTCTGTTGCACCAGATTAGTAATCTGTTTCAACAGATAAATAATCTGTTTCACCAGATTACTAATCTATTTCGAACAACAAAATACAGCTCCTGTCACAAACCCAACAGATAACTCAACTCATATATTGATCTCTTGCTATTGATACTGGAATCAAATTATTCCTTAATTGTATACATGTCATTCGTTGAGAAAAATAAATAAACAACACGAAAATTAAATAAGAAATAAAAAGTCAAATGCATCAAACATAATTTTTATAAAAACAAACCAAAAAAATACATAGATAAAAGAAAAAAAGAGCTTAATTATTATTATCATCATTATCATTATTATTATTTGTATGGCCAGCCGGTCAATCTTCAACCGGCAGTAGCAGCGCCCTCCTCAGCCTGCGGATCTCCCGCAACATCCTTACTCTGACGGCGGCCAACTCCCAATGCAGGTCATGAACCTCTTTCTACAGTTCCCACATGACGTCTCGTAAAATAGCGACATCCCACACATGATTAGCCATATCTAGAAAACGCATAAGTTGACAAAACACACACGGAAAAACAAAAGTAAGAAAAAGAAAGAATTTGAATGTAATACAACGTATATTTACACAAAAATTAAGAAAAAAACTTACTAGAGACAGGAAAAAGCTATCAAGTCCTTCAAGAGAAAGTAGTTGAAGGTGTAACAAGAGCAAGGAATAAATAGTGAATGTTGTAGAATGAACGATTGAGTAAGGAGAGACCTATTTATAGAGGATTGAACTTGAATGAGTTAGGCAAAAAATCGCAACTGTTCACCTTCATTTATTAAAGATATTCTTGATTACTGTAAAAAGTTATGACTTAATTAAATTAAGCAATATTGTGATAAGTCATGACTTTTCAACTTTATTATTATTAATAATTAGTTCTTTTCAGGAACCATTTTTACACTGAGTTGGACAACAGATTATATATCTGTTGCATCAGATAACTCATCTGTGACAACAGATATATCATCAGTTGCAACAAATAGATAACCGGTTGTATCAGATAATATATCTGTTGCAACATATAATCTATATACCTTTTAAAAAAAAACTATCTTCATGACATCCAAATTTTTTGAATTTTTAATTATATAAATTAATAAAGCAGATTTAAAGGCACAACTGTTCACCTTCATTTATTAATGACATTCTTGATTACTGTAATAAGTTATGACTTAATTAAATTAAGCAATATTGTGATAAGTTATGACTTTTCAGCTTTATTATTATTAAAATAATTAGTTCTTTCCAGGAACCGTTTTTACACTGAGTTGGACAACAGATTATATATCTGTTGCATCAGATAACTCATCTGTGACAACAGATATATCATCCGTTACAACAAATAGATAACCAGTTGCATCAGATAATATATCTGTTGCAACATACAATCTATATATATATATTTTTTAAAAATTATCTTCATGATATCCAAATTTTCTGACTTTTTAATTATATAAATTAATAAAGCAGATTTAAAGGCACAACTGTTCACCTTCATTTATTAATGACATTCTTGATTACTGTAAAAGGTTATGACTTAATTAAATTAAGCAATATTGTGATAAGTCATGACTTTTCAGCTTGTTATTATTAATAATTAGTTCCTTTTAGGATCCGTTTTTACACTGAGCTGTGACAACAAATTAAATATATATTGCACTAGATAACTCATCTGTTATAACAGATATATCATCCGATGCAACAAATAGATAATCTGTTGCATCAGATAATATATTTGTTGCAACATATAATCTTTATATCTTTTTTTTTTTAAAAATATATTCATGACATTCAAATTTTTTGATTTTTTAATTATATAAATTAATAAAGCAGATTTAGAAACAAGAATATTTTTGGTGAGTTTTTTACGGTTTAAATTGTGTTTATCATTTATTTCCTTATTATTTTCTGTGAAAAGAAATGACTTAATTAAATCAAGCTAGTGAGTTTTTTTATTATTGTGACAAGTCATGACTTTTTAGCTTATTAAATTTAAATAACCTTTTTCTCAATTTAAAAATCGAATACACCTGATTTTCAATAACCGTTTCTTTAATAACCATTTTTTTAATTGAGTTATGGTAACAAATTGTATATCTGTTGCATCAGATAACCCATCTATTTCAACAAATATACCATCTGTTGCAATAAATCGACCATCTGTTTAAGGAAATTTTTTGATTACTTCTAATTGATTCATCAGTCACAACAGATGAGGAATTTGATGCATCAACAGCGTTTTTGGTTTTTGTTTGTTGAATGTGTTTAGACAAAAAGTCACGACTATTCATTCACTTTTTTCTTAACAATCATATCATCATATCACTTAATTAATCCAATGTTGTGACCTTTTTAAAATTAAATAATCTTTCTTTTACGATTATAATATCATTTAGTTCCTTATTATTTATTAACGAACCATTTTTAGGAGAATTTCTCATCATGACTTTTCACCACCATCTGTTGCCACAAGTGTCCAATCCTTACCTCCAACCGTCGACATGTTGAGAATAGGGAATAAATAGAATGATAATTAAATATTAAATAAGAATTAAAAATTCAAAGTCGACCAAACCAAACCAAACATATACATAATTTTTTTTGAATCCCTTATAGGTAGATCGGATATAAAAAAGGAAAATACATATGCTAAAAGAAAGAAAAAATATAACCTAATTATTATTATTACTACTATTATTATTATTACTATTATTATTACTATTATTATTGTCAACCGGACAATTTTCATCCAGCAGCAGCAGGGCCCTCCTCAACCTTGCTCCGAAGTCGGCTAAATCCCTCCGGAGTTCATCAAACTGTCTTTGAAGTTCCTGCAAGGACTCAATATGAATCTTCTTGTACGAATCTGGATCAGCCATATTAGTATTGTAAGTGTAGTAGAATGAACGAGTGAGAGGAGACCGGAGGGACCTATTTATAAAATGATTGAATGGGAAGGGACTTGACTTAGTCAAACAAAAAGTCACGATTGTTCATATCCCTTAATTAAATAAAACTGGTGACTTTTCGAATATGTAAATTAAAAAAAACGGATTTAAATACAACATTTTATCTTTTTGTTGTATTTCGGAAAGAGACAAATTGGTAATCTGTTGCAAAATATATTCCACTTGTCAGATAACTTACAACACATTGACAATCTGTTGTAACAGATGGATATATCAGTTTGCTTTTCCATTAGATGTGGCGTCTATTGCACTTGCTATTTATTCATACAAGCAATTAAACATGTAGATTAACGGAAGATGATACATGACATTTAGTTAGAAATGAATCAGGATAAGTGGGTTAAATGGAATCTAAATTCCCAATTTCAGACAAAAGAGATGAGTTATCAACTCTGGTTGATGTTTTAGGACACGATTAATAGTGTATACGAAAGGAACAAGCACTTTATATCAGTAGTCTTGAGGACATTGTTTGTTTTCCAATTTACATCTATTAGACGCAATGCTTAGAGAAAACTAAGAGGTCAAATTTGGAAAGAATGTGGCTAGTTTGGCGTCAAATTTGGAATGGGGCTAGTTTGGTGTCCAATTATATCTTTAATAATTCTCGTGTCATTTGAATTAGATCTGAAACTCAACTTGAGTTTGTCTTCTTACACTTATATCTGTGTCGCTATTGGCTGGAGCGGTAGACAAATTACTATTACTCATTCCGTCCCAATCTATCTGACACCCTTTCCTTTTTAGTCCGTCTCAAAAAGATTATCACCTTTCCTTATTTTGCAACTATTTAATGGCACTATCCCCATTTTGTCCTTATTGGATCCCACTTGAAAGAAAAGACAACTAAAAAGTAAGCATTAAAATGACATTACTAAGAGTAATTTAGTAAACATAACAAAATGTTCTCTTATTTCTTAAACTTCATGCCTGGTCAAATGGTGACACATAAATTGGGATGGAAGGAGAATAGCACGAGGCATGGGCCATGACTTAAAGCATATGAAAACATTAAGTTCAATTTTCGGCAAAACATTAGGGATGGTTTCTGTAATTTTCTCGGAAAACACTTCATAAGTCCATGATACTCATGCTGTAAGATATTGTGCTTCTTATCTTGATGTGCTAGTTTGTTCTATTGTCTTCATTTGTACATTTTCTCGTATTTATTCTCATTTTTCTAAGAGTATATAGGAGATATTGGTAGTCTGCTATTTCCCCTCATACTTGTGGCTAACACTTTATCTGCATCATTTTTAAATTTTAACATGTTATTAGACATTTTGATGGATGCAAGGCTGATCTTGTTGTCTGTGATGGTGCACCTGATGGTAAGAAACTATTATGAACCAATTGTCCCATATTGAAAAAATAGAGAAATGCTAAGGGTATTATAAGCCAAATGGGCTCTCCCACCTATTAGTCTAGTCTTTTGGGTTGGGCTCTCCCGTTTGGTTTATAACATTGGTGTTTTCATTGAGAGTCCCACGCATTGGGCCGTGACTCGGAGTGGTAGCCTGTGTTCCAGTAGTGGTGGCCTGGACCCAAGAGGGGTGCCTTCGTGACCAACTGGGCATAGCCGTGACCAACGAGGATCGATCCACGCGTGGAGCCACTACTCGGAGTGGTGGCCTGTGCGCCAGGGGTGGTGCCCTGGACCTAAGAGGGGTGCCAGCTGTGACCAACGAGGTCGTTGGTTCTCAAGCGGAGACGATTGTTATGAATCAATTATCCCACATTGGAAAAATAGAGAAATGCTAAGGGAATTATAAGCCAAATAGGTTGTCCCACCTATTAACCAAACGGGAGAGCCCAACCCAAAAGACTAGCCTAATAGGTGGGAGAACCCATTTGGCTTATAATCCCCTTAGCATTTCTCTATTTTTCCAATGTGGCGCAATTGGTTCATAACAGAAACTGCTTTCAACTACCCCGATATATTATGTTGGTTTTTGTTGTATTTGATGAAACTAATCCTTTCTTCTATTTTTATGTTGTAGTAACGGACTTCATGACATGGATGAATTTGTTCAATCCCAGCTATATTGGCGGTTAGTATCTATGAAATTGGTTAAATGTATATTATTCACCTGATCTATATATATACGCAGCAATATCATAATAATACTGGAACACATGCATCGATCTGTAGTTTTCATGTCTTGCTACATGCATGCATCTCCAGAAATATCAGTGCGAATGGTGCCAAATTTAGTGGGCAAAATGTTGTCTAGGAATACTTGATTGAAAGTTTATTTAAGAGTAAATTGCTGGATACCTAGAACTCATAATGAGTGTTGAGATTTTTTTATATAGAAAGAATGGATCCATCTAAATTGATAGTTTATCAGTCTTGTTAGCAAGGTCCCAACAAGTTTTGGAAAAGTAATGCAGACGAAAGAAGATTTCATTTAGTGAAAAAGGAGGTGGTTCTTAAAGACAAGAAGGGGGTGGATTAGGGGTGAGAAATTTGAAGCTACATAATAGAAGTTTGCCTCTTGCGGAGGTATAGCATGGAAGGTGAGGAAATTTGGAAAAAACTTATTAATGCCATTTATGGGAAGAAGTAGAGATGGAGAACTATCACACTCTTTTTTCGCTCGTGAGGGTCGAATCGAAGGATTTTTTCAATTAAAGTGGCAGTATTGAATATGGATTGTTTTATTTACAGAGTCGTCACTTGGAATTGAGTTATGGTGTTCCAAGTCACCTAATTGAATCCCTAATAAAAAGAAAATGACTCTTTGTTGGTCTGCGAAATAGAAGACCGGGAAAGAATTCTGTTGACTGAGGGGAAGGTATGAGGCACCCCTCGAATCCCGTGATTCTAGCACGGCCGCTTTTATTAACTTATCTTGACTTAAACTATTTTAATAACTTATGTTTGGAGGCTTGATTCACTCATTTTTGATATACTAAAAACTTGTCTATTTATTCCTGAATTAAGTCTATATAAGTTAATTTTACAACGGTCTTTGCCGAAGTGCGATATTGCATCCTCAAATTATTTTAAACATCTCAGAAAGATGCATACGCCGCATTCTTAATCGAGATAAATATATTAAACGTTCCGAAAGCTTATCTAGAGTTTAAAAAGGCATTTGTTTCTTGTAAATTCGAGACAATTTTATCTTATCTACTTATTTTCACTCTTTTCTTTTATTATTTGTGACGAGTTTTGGATTAATCCGTAACTCGTCTCTCTCCCTTACAAATGAGTTTTTCCTCTCTTTTCTTTTCTCTATTATAGGATGAGTCTTGAATAAATTCGTAACACATTTTCCTCAACCTCACACCATTAATTCGGAACTTAAAACAATCGAAACCACAAAATATTTTCTAGCTTAAGAAACTAATGTTCTTATCTTGTGGTTATACATAACTCAAGAGAACACCAAAAATATATAATTTAAAGGCATGATCAAAACTTATTAAGATAATTTTTATATCAACCACATGGAATTCAACAACAACAAATCCAATGTATTCCCACCTAGTGGGGTCTAGGGAGGGTAGAGTGTACGCTGACCATACCACTACCTTAGGTGAAGTAGAGATGCTGTTTCCGATAGACCCCCGACTTAGAACCAATAACAGTATAGCAAACACAAAACATAAATTCATATAAACTTGTACAAGCAAAATAAACTAACGCCACTAGCCACAAGATAATACTAGAGCCATAAGATACTACTAAAAACTATATATTCAAAACATAGACAGTACTCAACCCACGCACAAGAAACTTCAGACACAAATAAAGAACGCCCCCTAACCCTCTACCCTAATTCGCATTCTCCACACCTTCCTATCAAGGGTGATGTCCTATCAACCACATGGAACTATTGGATAAATAATTAAATGACAAGAAATGTAACTTTCTTTTATGAGAAAATGCTGAGTTTTCACCCTGAACTATACATGAATTTGTTGAGACACACCCGAACTTTAGGAGGGTCCTATTACCCCTGGACTAATTAAAATCCTATTTTTTGCAACCTTAGTACCTACGTGGCACATTAGTGAATCAACACACTGAAGATCCACGTAGTGCCACGTATGTGTCACGTAGGCACTAAGGTTGCGAAAAATATAATTTTAATTAGTCCAGGGATAATAGGACCCTCCTAAAGTTCGGATGTATCTCAGCAATTTCGTGTATAGTTTAGGATGGAAACAAATCATTTTTTCTTCTTTTATTAATAGCAAATCATTTAATCAAAATAAACAAATCCAAACCCAAGTAATAATGGCTAGATCTAAATGGGTGCATATTTTTCTAATTCAATACCCAATTTTATCAACCTGTCTGTTCTCGAGAACCCCAACCAATACCAAAATCTCAACGCCGAGCCAACCCTACCAATGAAAATCCCTAAGATTTGATTCAAATAGGAACCCACGAAAATTATCAAGCAATTCGAGACAGAAATTATGAAATTCGAAAAAAGCCCATACACAATTTTTGCCAGTATCAACTCAAACAACGAGTTTTAATGTTTTTTTTGCTTGATCTGGACTTTTCGATAAATTTCTGATGTTTTCCAGTGATGGAAACGATGATCAAACCAAGACCAGTGACAAAAGGTCGCCGGTTTTCTCTTCATTCCCCGGTGTTCTCTTTTCTATCCTATTTTCGGTGTGATTCTAACAGTGAATGGTCGATTTTGGGTTGTTACCGGTGGAAACTCGTTGGAGTCGATAGAAAATGGGTCTATTTTGGTCGAACTTTGGGGATTGACAGTTGCTGGTCGATGCTTTTCGGCAAGTTTTCGGCGGAAACTCACCGAAAAATTAAGCAACTGAATCTTCTCTGTTTACTCTTCCACTTTCGATCTCTCTCCCCCCTTTTATCCCAATTTTTTCTCTCGTTCTCTCTCATTTTTCCTAATCACTCTCCGTTCACCATCTCTCTAATTTTTTTTACTCAATTTGGCTTCCCATTTTACTCTCAATTTCCTTTCTCCCCCTTCTTGTTTTCTCTATCCCCTCTCTCATTTTTTTTTCCTTTTTTGATCGCACCCTCTCTATTTTCTATTGTTTTTCCTCTTTTACCCTCTACTGTGTGGATGTGTGTGTTGTACTGCTATATTATTAAAAAAATTGCAGAGCATGTGTGTGAAATTGCACAGTGTGTCTATTTTCATGATTTTTTTTTTAATTTTGGGAAACAACTAGCTTATATAAACAAAGAAAAGCCAATCCTCAAACACAAATTTTTCTACACAGAATTATATATATATAGTAGCGAGGAGTTCTTGTCTAACATGAAAAATGGTGAAATATTATAATAACTACTCTTGAAAATCCCCTTTTTAATTATATCATCCAAAACGAAAACCATGGAATATATAAAAACAAGAATAAAGAAATAGTAAATAATGACGAGAATAAGCATCACTTGAATATTTTCATACATGCTTTTCCATAATAAATTTTACAACATAAAATGGTTCAGGATCGAAGAAGAACCTGTGATTACTTGAACTGAGTAATGAAGCGAGAAAGGTGTCGCCGAAAATACCAACGGAAACCTGAACTCAATTCTCCTTTTTATTTTTCTCTCTATTTTTTTCTTTTCTCTATCTGTCTTCTTCTCTCAATGTAGGTAACTTCTTTCTCTTTGTATTTTGTCCGTCTGTTTTTTTTTTGGGGAGGGAGTTATATGTCAGAGAGGTTGCGGGAAGTTGTCAGATAATGGGGGATAATGATTCTTTTCTTTTTTTTTTCCTTTTTTTTTTAAATTTAAAATATATAAAATACAACAACAAACCCAGTGTATTCCCACATAGTGGTATCGAGGAGGGTAAAATGTACACAGTCCATACCACTACCTCCGGAGAAGTAGAAAGGTTGTTTCCGATAGACCCCAGCTTAAGACAAAAAATAGTAAACAAATTCGTAATAAAGCATGAAACAAGATGGAATAACAAAAATAAAACTCCCACAAAGTAATACCCCTACACTAACGAACCAAAGGCACTTCCCATCCCCTCCTACTAACAACTCTAACCTATGGACCTAGCCCTAAGACTACCGGCTCGGCTACCCCAAAGCTCACCTAACTACTGTCTATGACCCACCCACACGCACTAGCCGTCTCACTTAATTGGTGTCCTTCATACCTTTCATCTAGGGTCATGTCCTCAGTAAGCTGTAACTGCTCTATATCACGTCTAATCACCTCTCTCCGATATTTCTTAGGCCTACCCCTACCCCACCTGAAACCATCTAAAGCTAGTATCTCACACCTACGAACTGGGGCATCCGTGCCCCTCCTCATCACATGATCGAACCATCTTAACCGAATTTCGCACATCTTGTCCTCCATCGAAGTCACTTTTACCTTCTCCCGGATAAACTCATTCCTAACTCTATCACCCTTAGTAAGCCCACACATCCAACGTAATATCCACATTTCTGCCACCTTCAATTTTTGAATGTGGAAGTTCTTGACTGGCCAACACTCTGCTTTATACAGCATGGCCGGACTTACTGCCACTCTATAGAATTTGCCTTTAAACTTGGGCGGCACCTTCCTATCACACACCACTCCTGAGGCGAGCCTCCACTTTATATATCCTGCCCCAATACGGTGGGAGACATCCTCATCAATCTCTCCATTCCCTTGAATCATGGATCCAAGATACTTAAAACTATCCCTCTTACAAAAAACCTAGGAATTCAACCTTCTACCACCTCGTTCTATCATTAAACTTGCACTCCATATACTCCGTCTTGCTCCTACTCAACCTGAACTCTTTAGACTCAAGGGTTTGTCTCCAAACCTCCAATTTATCATTCACGCCCCTATGCGTTTCATTAATCAAAACTACATCATCTGGAAAAAACATACACCAAGGCACCTCTCCTTGGATACGCTGTGTCAACACATCCATCACCAACGCAAACAAAAATAGGATAAGAGTCAATCCCTGATGTAACCGTGTCAAGACAGGGAAATGCTCTAAATCTCCTCCCCGCCATCCTCACCTGAGTCTTTGCTCTATCATACATGTCTTTAATCAATCTGATGTACGCCATCGGGACCTTACTCACCTCCAAGCATCTCCAAAGAAATCTTAAGAGAATACTAAAACTACTAGCTTATTTATTAAAATCTAAATTAAAAGAAAAATATTTTTTTTTGGAAATTTTTTGTATTATTTAAAAATATCCCAAAATGTAACTTTATTTATTTATTTTCAACTAAAACTTATTAAAAATGAAATAAGAACTAAAATAAATATCGGACAAAAATATAAATATTTAATGCCGAAAAATAGATTAAAACTTGGGGAGGGTCAAAAATCACATGTCTACCAGAACTATAAAAGGGGGAGTATGGAAGAACATAAGTAGACTTTTGGATACCAATCTAGAGGTGGGAATGGAGAAAAAGTTAAATTTTTGGATAGAGTTGTGGGTTGGTGATGAATGTTTAAAGAATAAGTTCCGTACTTTGTTCAATTGATCTTCTAAAAAGGATGGGAGTATTGCTGAATTTCATTCTAACACTGGTTGGCATCGAGGTTCCGGAGAAATTTGAATGATTGGGAAATAGAAGATTTTTGTGAGTTGCTGCAACAATTGGGATTGATTCATATTGATCAGAATAAGGTGAATACTTGATTTGGCGGGCAAGTAAAGACAAGAAATTTTTAGTTAAGAATTGTTATGGTGTGTTAATAAAGCAGCCAGGTCACTGGGTAATTCATAACCTTGGAAGATGATATGGGAGACAAAATCATCCATTCAAGTACCATGATTTGGATGGGTTACAACTTGGGGTATGTGCTTAACTCAAAATAACTTGCAAGAAAGAGGCTTTAACCTATGCGTAGATGCTTCCTATGTCAAGAAGATCAGGAAACTTTGGAGCACCTTTTTCTCCATTGCAAAATTTCTAGAGAATATTAGGAGTTATTTCTAAAACTTCGTGGTATTAATTATTTGATACCTCGAAAAGTGAAAGGTTTGTGGAAAGGTTGGCAAGAACAGGTGATACCAAAAAAGATAAAGCAGATATGGAGAACTATTCCACTGTGGATCTTATGGGACAATTTGGCTAGAGTGGAACAAAGCTTACTTTGAAGGGCAGAGAACTCACAGATAGATGTTTTACAGTATTTATATTTTTGAAGTAAAGGTAGCTTAATAGATAGTTTGAACCGACTTATGGATTTATTGGATATGTTAGGAAGAAGAGTATATGAGGCTGCCTTTTGTTTTATGGTGTGTCTGTTTCTTTTCCTGTACCATCGTGGTATACCTTTAATAAAATCTCTACCTTATCAAAATAAGGTCCCAATAAATCTTGGCAATAGTAGTTTGGTTCCACCTCTGAATATTGGTAAGATTCATCCCTCCAACTGACTTAGGTGACAAGACTCTGTACCAGGAAATTAAGGCTCTCGTGGTGATAGTAGTAGTTCCATACCAATTGGAACTTCTACAATAAGAATCAATGAGCTTAAGAACCTTGGTACGAACAAAGAACAATTGGGAACAATATGATTGAATTCAAAAGAAAACTGACTGAAACAATTGGAATCTTCCTGAATGGGATAGTTTCTTAGCAGTCTAAGAGGAGATTCTAGCCACAATCTTGTCTATTAGTTGAGGCCATTGCATAATAGGAAGTTGCTTTGTATTAAGTGGAATGCCTAGATTTTTGAATGGAAGTTCACCATAGCTAAAACCAAACTGTTGGAAAATGCTGACTATCATTTCCCATAGCATCAGAAACCCCACCAAAGTATATAGAACTTTTGCCCCTGATAGCCTATAATCCAGAGGCTTACGAGAACTTATGAAAGCACTGATGTAAGGCAACCTCTAGAGAACAAGAGTAAGTCATCTGCAAAGAATTAGTGAGAAATGCCAAGTCTAGCACATTTAGGATGAAACTTGAACTCTTTAATTTCTTTGAGTTCAGCAAGGCACCTATTTAAGACACTCCATAAAAATAACTAACTAATATGGAGAGATGTGGTCAGTGTCACCCTTTGTAAGTCTCCTTGCAACATCAAATAGGAGTGTTGTCTCACTATTAACCATAATAGTATTGTTGACAGTGTTAACACACTCTAGAATCCATTGAATAACCTTCTTGGGAAAACAAAAACCTTCCGATAAACTTCCTGTGAACACACTCTAGAAATTCACTTTTCGTTGGAGAAAAGATACCTAATTATTCTTCTGTTTGCTGGTGTTATCTCTCTATTCCTAATTTGTTTGTCATATCGATTACCAGGAAAGGAAAACAATTGTTTCTTTATGTTATCTTGCTTGGTTTTAGTCTTTTGATTTCGTGCTTATATTTTTTTATTTTTCTTTGAACAATCAACTGGGGGTCTATCGTAAACAACCTCTCTACTTCTTCGGAGGTAGCGGTATGGACTGCGTACATCTTACCCTCCCCAGATCCCACTCTGTGGGAATACACTGGGTTTGTTGTTGTTGTTGTTGTTGAACAATCAGTTGTATTGATTAAAGAGATATTTCTCTTATAAACCTACCAAGTTGTTCTCAATCTCTGTTTGGAGATATCTTAGTTGTCATATGGGTGGTTGAACTTGCAGGGCCTAATCATAGTCACTCACATACTAAAAGAAGGCGAAAAGTTCATAGCAAAATTTTTTTGTGGAAAAGACATAAGCCTCTTTTACTGTCAAGTTAGTTGCATGCATATTCACTATTTCTGGATTTAGTTTCTTAACTCAGTCAAAATCTTGTCTAGTCTTCAGAGGAGTCCTCAATTAGATGTTTTCTGCTGTTGGGTTACATTCTTGCATTTGTCTGATTGGTGAATTGCTGATATTTTACTTTCGTATTACAGCTCAAACTATTTTTCACAGAAGTGACTTTTGCTAAGCCAAAAAGTAGTCACATTTCTAGCATAGGTGAGTAGATAGTAGTTTCTACCTTGTTTATCTGGCAAATTTTCCTGTGAATGCAAACCATTCATTTGATCGCTCTTAAAAGTATTATTAATGTTTTCAATTGTCATATTTCATCAAAATTTAATGTTGTCAATTGTCATATTTCATCAAAGCTTAATGTTTTAATATTCTAAGGATTTCAGTCTTTGATTATGCCCCTGCAATCTTAAAAAAAGGTTATGCAGTTGTTGTTATAGAAATGTTCAAATATTTACAATTTTCTACTGCCTTAAAATATTTCTCCAGGGTTTGTTTATATATGCAGCATTAGGGGTGTGCAAAAACCGAAGCGAGCAATAAACCGAACCGATAAAATATTATTGGGTTATTGGTATTGGGTTATTGGGTTAATGGTTTTTTGTTGGTTTTATAAACAAATTTATTGGGTAAATGGTTCGGTTTTGATTTTAGCTTATTGGGTTATCGATTAAACCAATAACCCAATAAGGATACACTAAGTTATTGTTTTATCCCTATTTAAGATATATATATAAATCTCTCTCTCTCTATATATATAGAGAGAGAAAGTGAGATAAATAGATAGATAAATAGATATGTGTATGTATATATATATATTATATGCACTACTTATTTACAATTCAGTGTTTCACAAAATATTAACCTATTTAGGGCAACAAAGGCACAATATAAAGCTCGACTATTATCGTATTGAAAAGCTTGAAGCATTTATAGCTTCCAACAATTAGGATTTTTTTTTTCTAACATTCAATTCAAGTTTGAAGATTCTTGTTAACTAAAATGCATTGCGTAGGATTTTGGCGGTAACTAAGATTTCGTTTATGTTAGGTAATTTCAATTCTCTAAATTGCCTTGTTCTTTGCACTAACTCTAAATTTTTCCCTTGTATGATCATGGAGGTAAGTTGTGGATCTTAAATCTTCCTCTTGCATTAGATCTTAAATTTGTGGGGAAGCACTCTTTATCATTTTGTTTGTGTTGGAGTAAAGTTTTCTAGTTGCTGTTTTTATGTTGAAGTAATGTGTCTTCCTCGACCATACTAGTAGTTGTAATATTAGTCTTGTAGTTTCTTTTCAGTGGTAGAGTTGGAATTTCACTAATAAGGGGTGTCAAAATATAAAGAAATAAATTCGCAAAGAAGCCACTGAGTGCCAATATGTAATATATATACATAAATAAAAATTTTCACCTATCTACACAGTATAATTTTTCGACGAAAAGATGTCGGTTGGCACCCCTCAAGTACATGTGGCTCCGCCGCAGGAAGTATGGGTAAAGTGTGCGGACACTCTATCCTCCCTAGACCCCACTTTGTTATGGGACTACTCTGAGTATGTTGTTTTTAAGTAATGTGGCTTCCATTTCTTGAATGCTAGCTTAGATGCAATTCCAATTATATTTGTATTTTACATCATCTTCCAAACATTTGTTATATGCAGATTGTAGTAGTGGATGGATGGAAGGTCCTAATAAGGTTTATATCCCATTTTTGGCTTGTGGAGACTATTAACAATATCTCTTGATTGATACAAGGATATCTCATGATTGATCTTCCATATCTCAATATCTCATCAGTGATTTAGTTTCTATTTAGGAGAAGATTACAATTCTTTATTACTTGATTCTTTAATTATTTGGTTAGTGCTCTCTTGTATATATACACACACATCAATAAAATTAACACACTTCTCTCCAGTAGTAAAATTTATATGGTATCAAGAACCTAAAAGCTTCATAGCATTTTTTTCCTCCATGAGAATTTGTATTTTTTTCCCTCTGCCAAGACAATGGCTCCAAGCAATACCTCCACCGATAACACCTCAGCCACACCTCCAAGAAATTCCTCCACTGAGAATACTTCCACCACACCTTCTCATGTGGCTGCACCAAGTTCTCCCACAATTCTCACTATGAATAACAATGAGCAGTTGATTAGTATCAACGTTGTTGCTCAGGAACCTCTAAAGCTCAACAATGTGAACTACCAGTCATGAAAATACCAGTGGGAAACCATCCTCACTACATATGACTTTTTTCACTTCGTTGAACAGCCACCAAGTTCAACAACGACTCTTTTTCATAAAAGGCAAGACTATCTCATCAGAAGTGCCATTATTGCCTCTCTATCTTCTGATATTGGTCCTTTTGTTATTGATGCCAAGTCTTTCTATGCTCTCTGGAAAAATCTGGCGGCAACCTATGCAAAGATATCACGTGCCTGTATCATGAGTCTTAGAGAATCCCTAAGCAACATGAAAAATGGTTACCTCTTTATTACCTCATACTTGCAGAAAATCAAACAAATTGTCTGCACTTTAGCCTCGGTTGGCATTCATATTTTGATGGATGATCTCTTTCTTCATGCTCTCCATGGACTTTCAGCAGAATATAATACTATCACTTCAGCTCTGTATGCCCGAGAAACTCCAGTCCTATTTGAAGAGCTTCATGAGAAGCTCCTTGATTTTGAGCAGAATCTTAATCGCTCATCTTCCTCTACCATAGTTCTAATTACAACAAACTTTGCTGTTAAACCATCACCTCACAACAATCATTCTCGTCCCATTCATGCTTCACGTCCAGGAAATAACTCAAATCAATTTGCTGCTAATAATACCGGGGCTCAATTTGATGGTAAAAACAACCACAAGAATTGGCCTCATGTTACTTGCCAGCTTTGTGATAAGCCTGGCCATCACGTGAAGCATTGCAAAAAATTATTAGCAATTTTTTCTCTGGTTTATGGATCTGAATCAGATGGACATACAAGAAATAATGATCAGTCTCATACACAACAACCACGTGCTAAATATGCCACTCACAATAATAGCAATGATGAAAATTGGCTTGTTGACTCTAGTGCCTCACATCACATCACACAGGATCTCTAAAATTTGTCCCTTCACACTGAATATGATGGCAGTGAAGACGTTGTGCTTGGTGATGGTAACGAACACAAAATCACCCATATAGGATCTACCTTTTCGGGTTTTAACTTTATCCAATGTTTTATATGTTCCTAAGATGAAGAAGAACCTTATTTCTGCTTATCAACTTTGTAATGATAATTATGTCTCTGTATCATTCTCACCTTATTCATTTGTTGTGAAGGACTTTTGCACGGGGGTGCCTCTATTAGCAGGGAAACCTGAAAATGGTGTTTATCCATGGCCTCCATCTCTTCAATCACCAACCTCTCCTCAAGCCTTGCCGTCGCCGCCACCACAACTGCTTCTAATTAGCATCGACGTCTCGGTCACCCTTCCTCTCCCACTCTTCATCAAGTTTTCAAGATTTTAGATATTTCATCTTTAATAGAAAAATCGTTCTTTTGCAATTTTTGTAAATGTAGTAAAATGCATGTGTTTTCTTTCTACAACTCTACAATAAAAAACAATGCTCCTTTGGAATACATTTATTCTGATGTTTGGGGTCCTTCACTGGAAATTTCAATCGATGGTTTTCAATATTATCTAATATTTATTGATCATTATACGAAATACATCTGGTTCTTTCCCATAAAATGAAAGTCTGATGTGTCAATTATATTCCCAAAATTTAAGAAAGTTGTAGAAAAGCTCTTTCAAAAGCCCATCATCTCTTTTTACTCTGACAATGGTGTTGAATTCATCCATCTTAGATCCTTCTTTGAAGACAATGGAATTTCTCACCTTCTCACTCCTCCACATACCCCTGAATATAATACAACTACCGAACGTCGTCATCGCCATATTGTTGAAACAGGCATCACCCTATTACATAATGCGAGTCTCCCGATAAAATTTTGGTCCTATGCCTTTACTACTGCAGCATACCTAATTAATCGCTTACCTACCAAAATTTTAGAGAATCAGTCTCCCTATTTTTGGTTGTATGGAAAACAACCAAACTATACCAAGCTTTGGGTCTTTGGTTGTTTGTGCTACCCATGGTTAAGGCCTTATAATCAAAACAAATTGCAACCTCGCTCCAGCCTATGTATTTTTCTTGGATACTCGCAAAATCAAAGTGCTTATGTTTGTTTTGATCCTGTGAAGTCCAGGTTGTATGTCTCCAGGCACGTGGACTTTGTGGAGCATCATTTTCCATATTTATCTATGGAGATTAAGACTAATCGACTTGATTCTAACACTGTTGATATATGGGATCTCTATCATTATACTATTCCTTTTACATCAAGTCCATCGGGTAACTCCTCTCATGATATATCCACAACATTGGATTTAGGAAGTACCTCTCGTGAGGCTGCCACTAAACCTGTCCGGCCCGAACCGGCCCGAACCGGCCCTACATATCAAACCGGACCGGTTTGACCCGGCCCGGTAAGCCCTAGGGCTTTAGGGTTCCGGGTTCCGGTCCGTTTTTTTTTTTAAACTGGGCCCGGTTAACCCGGCCCGGACCAACCCGGTCCAGGCCCGCCGGTTAACCGGCCCGGAACCGGCCCGGAATTAAAAAAAAAAAAATAAAAAATTATTGGGCCAAACTAGCCGTTGGCCCAACGGCTATATTACCGTTTTTGGGTCCAAACGGCTAGTTTGGGCCCATTAACTTAAAAAAAAAAAAAAAATATTTTTTAATCCCCAAAATAAATCTATAAATACCCTACAACTTCAAATCATTTCTCACACAATTTTTCACTCTCTCAAATCTCATTCTCTCTCAAATCTCATTCTCTCTCAAATCTCAATTCTCAATTCTCAAATATTCAATATATTTAATTTCTTAAAGTGTTCAATTTAAATTTTTAATTTTTCGTTTACAAAGTACGAGCGGAAGTTTCTAAAGTCGCAATCTTCGGATACTTCCAAAATTTGGTATTGTCGTTCCATCTCTTACGTTTAATTTTTATTTATTGTATTAATTGTTTAATATTTAATTTTATTATATTTGTGTATTTTGAATATTTTTAGTTTAATTTAATTTATATTATGGATAAATTAAAAAACCTCGCTACTAAAGGTGTTAGAAATTTTTGTCCCGGAAGCGGTAGTGGTAGTAAAAAGCGAATTACTAGCGGTAGAGGTAGTTCAAGTAATAGATATACCCGTGTGACTTCGCCTCCGGTACCGCTTGGTACACCTTTTGAGGAAGAAATAGGTGTAGGTGCTCACGATATGGATTATGTAGAATTTCAGGAAAATTACGGTATAGAAGAAGAAAATGAAGTAGATGCAGTTAATGTAGACGAAGATGATGAAAATATTGCTGAAACACCCGCAGTAGGACATGCTAACGTTAGATCTGAATCAGTTAATCTCCCTTCCCGTCCTCCCAGTGCCCCAAAACCCCGTAAAAGAACTAGTATTGCATGGCAATTTTTTGAACGTATATCAGATATTGAGGTGCAGTGCAATATTTGTCAACAAAAATATAAGCATAGAAGTGGCGGTAAGCAAGGGGGTACGGGTACGTTAATGAGACATATAGCTGAAGATCACACTAGAGAGTTGAATATTGCAAAAGGTGGTGGGGATGTTGGTGGGTCAACGCAAACTAGAATGGACCCAACAACCGGTCAAGTAGCGAAAAAGTATAATAAATTGAGGGACAGAGAAGAAATAGCTAAAATGGTAGCTGTGGGTTGTTTGCCTTTTAGTTTTCCTTCTTCTGATGCCTTTATTCGTTATATACAAGCAATTTATAATCCTATGTTTAATGGTATTCCTAGAACTACTTGTCGGTCTGATATTTTTAGACTCCATTCACAATATTGTTTTTATTTATCAACATTCTTAAAAAATATTCAATGTAGATTGTCCCTAACTTCCGATCTTGGTCGTGCTGTAAATAAAAATGATTATTTAACCGTTACTTGTCATTGGATGGATAGTAATTTCATAATGCAAAAACGTATTCTTGCTTTTTTATATGATGAAGATCGGAAACATACTGGACAATTTATTGCTGATTCTATTATTAAAATTGCCGGATATTATGGTATAGAAAATAAAATTTTATGTATTGCTTTTGATAATGCTTCTAACAACAAGACTGCTATAACAAAAATAAAATCTACGCTATCTCCGCCCTTTCCTGAAATTTTTCATGTTAAGTGTGCATGTCATATATATAATTTAATTGTAAAAGATGGTCTTGACTTTTTTGAGGTTTATATTGAAAAAATTCGTCTTGCTGTTGGTTTTATTCAAGGAAATAATCGTAGATCTAGAATTAAAGAATTTAAAGTTAAATGTCAAGAAAATGGACTTGCACCGATTTTGATGCCTGAGGAAATTGATATTAGATGGAATTCTACGTATGAATTTTTAAAAACTTGTTATAAATATAGAATTCCTATTACACTAGCTTTTAACCAACATTGTGGTTCATTTGCTGATTCTGCTGATTGCATGCTACATAATTCTGATTGGGTTATAATTAATGATCTTGTTAAGTTCTTAGAAAAATTTTATGTAGCTACGGTTGAATTTTCCGGTGCATATTATCCTACTGTTTGTAATATTTTGGCATATATAGCCGATATTTCTGGTTTGCTCCGACAATATAAAGATAAAGAAGGTTATAAAGAAGCTGTTGGCGCTATGTTTACGAAATTTAAAAAATATTTCTTCCCGATTCCCCCTATTTACTTGGTTGCTGCTATGTTAAATCCGTGCATGAAATATAATCATATGTGTCACTTTAGTACTCTTATTTATACTAACTTAGAAATAAATACTAACCATGATTCTGAACAAATACAACCTGATTTGTGGACGGCTACGGCTGATGCAAAAGATTATATAGAAAAATTATATAATCACTATGCTGATTTATTTGATTCAGCCGTACCTACAAATATCACTCCAACTGTCGCTCCTCATCCTCCCGAGGAGCCATCAGCTTCTAAAAGGCCGGCACATAGTGGTTTTCCTGATTCGTTTTATGATTTAACTTGTTGGAACAGTGTGGATGAGAGAGCTTACACATCAACTTATCGGGAAGAGCTAAAATATTATCTGCGGACGCCACCAGAGGATCGCAGACGACGGATCAACACGCTGGATTGGTGGAGGAATAATGAATCACAATATCCTGTACTTTCAAGATTAGCCAGAGATATCTTGAATGTTCCTATGTCAACCGTTGCATCAGAGAGCGCCTTCAGTCAGGGACGACAGCAGCTTGGAGACAACCGACACTCATTGGGAAGCAACGCAATGAATGTTTTAGTTTGCCTCAGAGATTGGATTAGAGCAGAAAGAAGAAACCAAGGAATGGAACCAGAGCCCAACGACGACCTCAAACTTGAAGAAATTATGACTTCACGGGAGAACTCAGCAGAATCAAGTCCAATGCAGGGTTTTTCCCCCGTTGACTTCGACTACCTTATGCAAGTTCCAATTAATATTAACATGAATGAGTTGGAAAAAATGATGCATAATTTATAGATTTTTCATTCATGTAAATTATAAATTTTGGATCATTTTGCAATCAATAAAATTCCACAAATTCATTCACTCCTTAGTCGTTGTTTTTTATTTTTTTTTATTTAACGATTTATAATTTTAATATCTTCTATACAAGTGTATATTTAATGTATACATGTGTATATGTTTATATATCTTATATAGAAGTGTATATTTAATGTATACAGGTGTATATATCTTCTATAGAAGTGTATATTTAATGTATACATTGTGTATATAGCGTATATAGTGTATATATGTGAATAGATCTTCTATAGACATGTAAATTTAGCGTATACATGTGTATATGTTTTATAAATTAGTATATAACTATACAAATATATATTGTAATGTATATATATTGTAGTATATCTCATTTAAAGTATTACATATACATAGAATAGAGTGTATGAATGTTAATAGATCTTCTATAGACGTGTATATTTAACGTATATATGTGTATATATTTTATAAATTAGAATATAACTATACAAATATATATTGTAATGTATATATATTGTAGTATATCTCATTTAAAGTATTACCTATACATAAGAATAGAGTGTATATATGTGAATAGATCTTCTATAGACATGTATATTTAACGTATACATGTGTATATGTTTTATAAATTAGTATATAACTATACAAATATATATTGTAATGTATATATATTGTAGTATATCTCATTTAAAGTATTACATATACATAGAATAGAGTGTATGAATGTTAATAGATCTTCTATAGACGTGTATATTTAACGTATATATGTGTATATATTTTATAAATTAGAATATAACTATACAAATATATATTGTAATGTATATATATTGTAGTATATCTCATTTAAAGTATTACCTATACATAGAATAGAGTGTATATATGTGAATAGATCTTCTATAGACATGTATATTTAACGTATACATGTGTATATGTTTTATAAATTAGTATATAACTATACAAATATATATTGTAATGTATATATATTGTAGTATATCTCATTTAAAGTATTACATATACATAGAATAGAGTGGATGAATGTTAATAGATCTTCTATAGACGTGTATATTTAACGTATAGTCGTTGTTTTTTATTTTTTTTTATTTAACGATTTATAATTTTAATATCTTCTATACAAGTGTATATTTAATGTATACACGTGTATATATCTTCTATAAAAGTGTATATTTAATGTATATATTATGTATATAGCGTATATAGTGTATATTTGACCGGTTTTTAACCGGGTTTGACCGGGTTTGACCGGGTTTTAGTGGGTTTGACCGGATTGGGTTAAGTGGGCCGGTTCCGGGTGGGTTTTAATATTTTTACTGTGCAGCCCGGCCCGGCCCGGACCGGTTAAGGCCAAACCCGGCCCGTAACCGGCCCGGAACCCGGTAAGAATGAGAGGGCCGGTTCCGGGTTGAACCGGCCCGGCCCGTTAGACAGTCTTAGCTGCCACCAACAATTGCTCTTCATCAGATGAGCCTGACCACTCCACTGCATCCTTTTCAGGTATGATTTCTACTACTTCTGGTTCCTCCATTCCTTGTCTGCCCCTCTACCAAATCATCCTATGGTTACTTATTCTAAAAACAATATTAGTAAGACAATTCAAAGACTTTGTCTTAATTCTACCTTAACTCCTAAACCGGTATCATTCCCTGCAAAACAACCTTCTAAATTGCAAGCCATTCCCTCAAATACCATTAGCAAACCCAAGCCCATTAGATCATCTCTTTTCTCTAGTTCAATACCCAAACCTATTATGCCTAGGATTGTTAACCAAGCTTTAAAAGATCCTAAATGGCGTGCTGCCATGAATGAAGAATTATCGGCACTTAAGGGTCAAGGCACATTGTACCAATAAATTCTCAAGCCAAACCCGTCATGTCTAAGTGGATTTTTCACGTTAAATACAACTTTGATGGAAGTATTAGCCACTATAAAGCTCGACTTATTGCTAAAGGTTTCTTGCAGCGTCTAGGTGTTGATTATGGTGAAACATACTCTCCAGTAGCAAAGCATACCACAGTGTGTGTTATTCTCTCACTGGTTACCTCATTTGATTTGCCACTTCATTAACTAGATGTTAACAATGCGTTTTTGCACAGTACTTTAACTGAGGAAGTTTATATGTCTCAGCCTCTCGGGTTTGTGAATGAGACATATCCCACTCATATTTGTCAGCTTCACAAAGCAATTTATGGGCTTAAACAGGCTCCGCGAGCATGGTATGAGAAACTCAAATCGTATCTTGTTTCATATGGATTTTGCCATTCTCAGTCAGATCATTGCCTATTTATATATGCTAAATCTGGAGTTATACTTATCTCATTATTTATGTTGATGATATAATTATTACAGGGAATAATCAAAGTTTGATGGAAGATTTTATTGGGTGTCTTGCTAATCGTTTCTCTGTTAAAGATATTGGTGATTTGCATTTTTTCTTGGGTGTTCAAGTTATTCGCTCACCTTCTGGAATTTTCTTAAGTTAGCAGAAGTGTATATATGAGATCTTAGACAAAGCCAAAATGGTTGTCCGATGCGCACACCAATGGCAAGCGGATCTTGTCCAATAAGTAGTGATGGCTCTCTACTTGAGGATCCTAAAGAATATCAAAGTATAGTTGGAAGTTTACAATATCTCCACCTTACCCGACCGGATGTGGTCTTTGTTGTAAGCAAATTGTCTCAGTTTACAAGTGCTCCAACGACTACACATTGGGCTAGGGTAAAACGAGTTCTTCGCTATCTTGCTGGAACATCTTCTAATGGCCTGTTTCTTTGGAAAGACAAGTCATTAAATCTGCACGCCTTCTCTGACTCAGACTGGGCAGGTAATCGTGAAGATCTCTCCTCTACTACAACATATATTATGTTTTTAGGCTCTAATCCAATCTCATGGAGTTCTAAGAAGCAAAGAGTTGTTGCTCGCTCATCCATAGAAGCTGAATATCGTGCTATTACTTCAGCTTCAGTTGAAATTTTTTGGGTCCGTAATTTGCTTAAAGAGTTATCTATTTATCTCAAGGAACCACCAGTTATCTACTGTGACAATCTTAGCGCGACTTATGTGTGTGCTAAACCAGTTTTTATTCCAAAATGAAGCACATTGAGATTAACTGTCATTTTGTTTGAAATCTCTGCCAACAAGGCTTGCTATGTGTTTCTCATGTCTCATGCCAAGACCAACTAGCCAATCTTCTGACCAATCCGCTTCCAAAAGCTCCATTTGACGCACTAAGGTCCAAGATTGGTAGATCGGACCGATCTACCATCTTGCGGGGGCATATTAGCTATATCTCTTAATTGATACTAGGATATCTCATGATTGATCTTCCATATCTCATTATCTCATCAATGATTTAGTTTTTATTTAGGAGAATATTATAATTCTTTATTACTTGATTCTTTACTTATTTGGTTAGTGCTCTCTTGTATATATATACACATATATCAATAAAATTAACACACTTTTCTCCAGTAGTAAAATTTATAGAGACCTGAGTGGATATGATTCAGATCGTTCATATCCATTTCCTAGAGCTGCAGATGGAACCTATCAGTGTTTAAATCCTGTACAACCTCCGATTGCACCACAGCACAAATGAGCTCTTGAAATGAATAAAGCTTCAAGTCAAGGAATCCATAATCTTGACATCTCAAGAGTTGCAGTTATATGTCACCAAACGTAAGGGCTCCTTCTCGTTAACTGGTCTTCTTGTCCCTACGGCGGGATGTATGGTTGGCGCATGTCGTGAATTTAAGTCTTGCCATGAACCAAGCATGATATTTTTTAGTAGAGAAGGGTAGATAAACGAGCCCATTATTACGAAGTTCCAAAGTTCAAAATAAATTTTTTTTGGGTCATCAAAGGATGATAGACACTTGTGTAATAGCAAATTGGGTGTTTTATTCTTCAATTAATAGACAACAATCTCTGGTTATGAAATTATTTTCTAGATTACTACTACTGATGCTATAATGAGAATCCTATTATTTTTTGGGAACACCCCTGAGAAACCCACAACCTCTGCCTTGTTCAATATCTCATGAGATTAAACCACACCAGGAAAGCCCTATGTGATGAGCTCATGGTTGAGTGGCAGATGGACTCTAGATTCAATTTCAAGTCTCTCACATTGGAGACCCATCTCCCAACCACACAATCATGCCTGGGTAAAAATGAGAATCCTTTACATAGCTAGACACAACTCCAGACCCAAAACTCAACCTCAACTCCAGCTCCCGATCCTAACCTTGAATCTTGATCTCGGCCCAAGTGCCAAACCCTGACTTGGGACAAAACTCTTGACTCGAGACCTGATTCGAACTCCATATCAATCCTATTCTAAGATGAGACTCGGTTGCCGACCACGACTACGACTCCCGATCTCGATCCCAACTCCCATCCTCAACTCGAGTCTCGACCCCGATTTAAGACTCTACTTCTGATTCCAACTTAAGACCCGATCCCCAAACTTGACTCTTGTCCCGACTCTGAGCTGAGACATTACAAAATAGTGTATCACAGAAAATACACTTCAATTTAGTTCTTTATGAAACAATATCAGGAACAAAGTTTTGAATCAAAAATTAAATATACGTGCTTAAACCTCAACTTTAATGTTATTAATAATATATACTTTCTCTGTGCTGCACACGAAGTGGTTACATACTATTGAAATCTGGATTTGGTGCCAAAAAAGTTCTCTAACAGCTCTTTGTCATATTAATTCACGGATGAAACATCTTAAAAGGTTTAAATAATACGCTAATTTGGTAATAACACATAATTTGCCACTTTTAGAAAACAGTAAATTTGAGTCCTCCTTGATATCTAACTCTTAAACACGTTAGAAATTAGAAATACAGTAGTTGGAAAAATCAGATTTTTGTTAGGATTTAGTTTTTTTTAGTTGAATTTGATGTCCTACATGTTAGGAAAAAGATAAAATTATAATTTTATTCAACATGAAATTAAGTTTTAGAGAAAATTTCAATTTATAAAGGTATAAAAGTTGTTTAACATCCGAAGGGTATTTTGATCACTCAATATTGTTATTCATATTTTTATAATAACTAGTTTAGGATACGTGTGTTGCACGTGTATCAAGCGTTAATTAAGAATAAATGAATATAAAAAATAAATTATTGTGTGCAGGATGTTTTATTAAATGCAAAATTAGTAAAAAACATTCACATACTTGAACTATCTCATGACGTTCTGAACTCAACTCACGTACAACTTTAATGGACTAACAACCCAACCCTTAGAACATACTACAACCTCAGGTGGTGAAGAGCCGACATCGAGGTGGCAAACCTTTTCATCATGTGAGATCTTGGAGAAGATCAACATGTTATCCACAGAGTAACTTTTATCCGTTGAGTGACGGCCCTTCCATTCGTCATTATCGGATTACTAAGGCCGACTTTCGTCTCTGCTTAGCGGGTGGGTCTTACAGTCAAGTTCCCTTCTGTCTTTGCACTCGAGGGTCAATCTCCGTCCAGTCCAAAGAAATCTTTGCATGCCTCCATTACCTTTTGGGAGGCCTACGCGCTATAGAAAATGTCCCTTAGCCCGTAGGTCCTGACACAAGGTTAAAATTCTAGCCCATCCAGAGTGGTATCTCACTGATGCCTCGGGCCTCTAGAAAGAAGGCCTTTTTTACCCTCCACCCAAGCTGCACAAAAAATGCCCAAAGTTAATCCCAGGGAGCAATAAAGCTTTATAGGGTCTTTTTGTCTAGGTGCAGGTAGTCTATATCTTTACATACATGTGTATTTCACCGAGCCTCTCTCTAAGATAGTGCCCAGATTATTACGCATTTCGTGTGGGTCAAAACTTGCCCGATAAGAAATTTTGCTAACTTTGGACTGTTATAGTTATGATCGTTGTTCACCGGAGCTTCAATCGTCGGCTCCCCTATCATCAGGTCACCAACTTCTTTGACCTTTTGGCATAGGGCATACGTCATCCCCCATACATGGTATTACGACTTTGTGGAGACTTATGATTTTGGTAAACAATCGCCCGGGCCTAGTCACTACGACCCCCTTTGTGAGGAGGCACCCCTTCTCCCGAAGGTATGGGGCTATTTTATTGAGTTTCTTAAAGTGAGTTGTCCTGCTCCCCTAGGTATTCTCTACCTACCAACCAGTGTTAGTTTTGGGTACAAGTACCCTCTTGTCCAAAGTCATTCGAGCTTTTCTTGGGAGTATGTCGTGGGTTACTTCTGAGCCATAGCGCCTGGTATTCGAACATTGGCTCGAGGTATTTTCTCTACCCCTTCTTACAATGAAAAAAGGCAAGTACACCTTACGTTCTTGAACTGATAACCATCTTTCGGCTAACCTAGCCTCCTCCGTCCCTCGGGACCAACAAGGGGTAGTACAAGAATATTCACCTGTTGTCCATCAACTACGCCTTTCAACCTGATCTTAGGCCCTGACTTATCCACCGTGGATGACCCTTGCAGAGGAACCCTTAGGTTTCTGTGGCATTGGATTCTCACTAATGTTTGTGTTACTCAAGATGATATTTTGGCTTCCGCTTCATCAACCACTTGCGCGGAGGCTTCTTTCTAAGATGGAATGTTACTCTACCAATGTATTTTTACATTTCACAGCTTCGGTGGATCGCTTAGCCCCGTTCATCTTCGGTGCAAGAACGCTCGATCAGTGGATTATTACGCACTCTTTTAAGGGTGGTTGCTATAATTGATAACACGATGTGGATGTACACTCTTCTGTCAGTTTAGAAAGAGCGCGTAATACTGACATTCAGAATAGAAATAATAGCTGCAAATCACACATCACAATTGATGCAAAGAAATTTAATTCAATCGCATATTGGAATGGCAATGCTCAACACATCAATTTTAACTTAGGATATGTCCGGAGAATGTTAATAGATTTAAAGAGTAACTTAAACACTGAATAAAATTCAGTTATAGCTTGTTCACTTTCTCTAATAAAGTTATTCTGTGTCTAGATAAAACTCAAAAAAGCTAGACAAAATTAATGTAAAGAATTTAAAATTACAACTCCTTTTATAGAAGTTTTGGAATATGCAAATAAAAGGTTTCATAAACCCAAAAAATTAAAGGGTAGTTTTTTATTTAGATTAAAAACAGGAGACAATTTTTAGCAAGAGTTCTAAAGAAATTATGTAATTTCTTAGTAAATTTTTTCTTCCCTTATTTTTAAACTTAATGTACGTATTTTTTTGGTGGGGGGAGGGGGGAGGGAGGTGTTGGGGGTTGGTATTGAAAAACCCTGGGTTTCGATCCTTGGAAATTTCCTGAGTTTTGGCTTCTGGACATCATACGACTTAGGGGTACTAGTCGTATGATAGGATACAATTTGGTGGGTCTTGGTAGTATGTTAACCAGTGTAGGTTGGTTGGTTATTGTCTAAGGTACGAATGGATCATACTAGTCGTATGTTAGGGTACTAGTAGTATGATGTCAATCGTATGTTGCCCTATGTCTAACCTAGAAGAGTTTATTCTACCTAAGGTACGGATTTAGGGTGCTAGTCGTATGATTGAATACGAATTAGCCTTGGTAGTCGTATGTTGGACAGTGTTGGGGTCCAAGGAGAGGACTAGGGTATAAGATAAGGGTACTACTCATACCCTAGGGTACGGTTTGGGGGGGTTATACCCTCCTGCGGGAGTTTTCTTTCCACTCTTAACCTCTTAAGGCCCCACGACTTATAACACTCTTGGGAGATCATTTACCCTATTATTCTAATCTTAAATGCTTAGAAACTCTCTCAAGGCTCTTGGGTCAAGAAAGGCTAGGGTTTCTTCAATAGGGTCAATTTGGGCATACAAGGGTCGTTTCTCTCTGTCATCTTCGTAATCTAAGGCATGTTATTCCTCCCTCATTGTTAGTTCCAACTAAAGAAATGTTTTATATATGTTTTTTATGGCATAATTGGGGTATGATTTTGGGTTTTGAATATATGTTGGGGTTTTTGGTTATAAATGGTTTGGTTATGGTTTTCCCATGTTTTAATTATGATTTTTATGTTTTAATGGTGGTTTGAACATGTGGTTGCATTGAAATGATTAATTGGTACTTGGTTTTGGTTTCAAAAACTATATTCCTCAACCTATTTGATAAAATGCCCGTGAGAATGTTTTATTATGTTGTTGAACTTTCACTGAAAACTTTGATGGCATAAAGTGGTAATGGAACCCAAACTGGTTTGGATGGTTTTTAATGGTTAAATTATAAGGTCTTAGTGGTCATGGTTATGGATTAATTGAATACACTTGTGGGGTACATGGACCACCCCAAGCAAACTTAATAATGATCATTTGTGGGGTACCAGGGAATCCCCCAAGCAACTTAATAATGTAATCTATGGGTACATGGGAATCCCTTCTTTAAAGAGGATGGCTAAGGACATTTCTTGTAAGCTATGGTCGGTATAACGATACCACTACTTTTAGCCTTGGTTAATAATAAATAGAATTGGTGGTTTGGTTTTGTGCTAATGGTTTTAATTGGGCAATAATGGTGGGGTGTGATAGCTAACTGTGAAGGTGTGAGTCCTATTGACGGATACTGGAAACTCATGTTTGCCGACATGAGGATTGGTCATGGCGACTGTTTTGCCCCTTTTTCTATTCGAAGGGTTGGAAAATATTTGGTTTTAACTTTTTAAACTATTTCAAAACATTAAAGAAAATTTTAAAATAATTTAAGAGATTACAGAGTCGTCACTTGATTTTTGAGAAAATATCAAGAAAAACTAAACATATTACTTAAAAGATTCAAAACAGAAAAAATCTTTTAAGTTTAGAAATTCTGAGTAGGGTTTTCATCCATTTTCCTTTTTCTTTCATCTTCTTGAACCCGTATGCCATATAATCGACTTTGGGTTTAAAAATTCGGACTTGACTCGTAGAAATAGGCCTCATAGACCCATTAAGAAATGCAAGAGGAAAGGAGTCCATTTGGACTCCAAAACAGATTCATGCAAAGAAAAAGATAAAAGAAGAATTAATATGTGTTTGAGAATTCTACACTTAATAACTAAATGATGAGATGAAAAAAATAGCATTCTCAAGCATAAAGAAATAGTAAGCTATGATATCAAAGCAAGCCAAATTATCCAACGAAAAGAAATTAACCCATCTCTTAAACAATCTTGCAAAAAATTGAATCTAGCCCTTGAAAAGAAGACATGAATCCACAAGCATAGTTGCTTAAAATTTGGACAAATAGATTAACACATATTTGCTCCAAATACTATGCTATGATAAAGTCTAAGATATGTGTTCATTAAGCAAAGAAAAGGAGAACGAGCAAGAGATGAGTAAATCTTTCATAGCACCTCAAATATGAAATACAAGACATACTAATGCAACGACACTTTTTAATACAAAGTGGATCAATCAACATATCTATAACTTAGAAGAAAAAAATCACTATAGCATGTGAATAACAATGGGATGTCTAAATGAATAAAATCACTTTAAGAAGTAAACCAATAAGTGAAGTGAAGTAAATAACATATATTAAGCATATTTGAGAAATGATATTCAAAGACAAGATAGGAGAAATAGTAAAAAATTAATTCTAAAAAAAAAGTGTCCAATTATGACAACTCCTATTTTAGTTCTACACCATTTCAACAAAACCTATAACCCTAACAACTTTTCAATCTAAACAAGAGAAAATCAAAGATAATTTTGACCACGAAAACGAGTAACTCACTACTTCAAATTGAGAAACAATTTCACAGACCCTTACCAATAGTAACCATTCCTTTTCGACATAAAGGAAACAACTTTACATAGTAAAAGCAAACATATCCACCAATAATGAATTTAAATAAAGCATGAGCATGCAGTTTAAGCAAAGATCAAAACTTTACCCATAATAATCAAAGAATAAAGCCAAAAGGCGAAATAATCAATATTAACTATTCTTTTCAACATAAAGGAAACAACTTTACATGCTAAAAATAAACATATCTGCCAAAAATGTATTTAAACAAAGCATGAGTACATATTTTAAGCAAAGATCAAAACTTTATCCATAATAATTAAAGAATAAATCCAAAAGGTGAAACAATCAATATTGACTATTCTTTTCAAACATAAAGGAAACAACTTTACATGCTAAAAACAAACATATACATCGACAATGAATTTAAATAAAATATGAGTACATATTTTAAGCAAAGATCAAAACTTTATCTATAATAATCAAAGAATAAAGCCAAAAAAAATACGTTCAACTATTGCTAGCTCATTTTTTATACCATGAATATGAAAATAGCCATAATATCGAAATCATAGTGTCCTATAGCTTTCAAGACCGTCTACAACAAATAATCCCAATAAATAAAATTACAACTACGAACTATGAACTACGAAGAAGAAAAAGATGATGAAGAAAACGATAATAAAACTAAAAGGGGGAAAGGTGTGTTTACCTTTTTTGGGGCAGCAAAATGGAACTACAAGCTTTCTTCGGAGTGTTGATCACCAACGGAAAGCATTCAACTCGAGAACTTCGATTAACCCACGAATTTCACGGAAAAAGAATTTTTTTACTAAAATTAAAAAAGAAACTCTTCTTTGCTCAAAGCTTTTTTTTCAATCTTGAGACTTTTTTTACTTTGCGACTTGATTTCTACCAAAATAATGGTAGTATTTATAGGAAAGGATGGAGATCCAATGCTATTAATCCATCAATGTGGGAGAAAGAATTTAGAGATATTTTTAGAATTTTTAAAATTAAAGATAAGGTGAGGTGGAAGATTAGGTGGGAGGAAATTGTACAATGTAGTATAGTTTTTGAATTTTAAAGTTGAAAAACTGACAAGGTTGAGGGGAAATTGTACAATGTAGTACTATTTTTTAATTTCAAAATTGGAAAAAGGACAAGGTTGAGGGGGAATTGTATAATGTAGTACAATTTTTAAATTTCAAAATTTGAATTTTGGGATTTGAATTTGATTTTGGTGGGAATTGGGTAGAAATTATGAGAGTTTTTGGGAATTTAGGGTTATTTAAAATATAACCCCAATTGAAATTTAAAATTTAGCCAAATTTATTTAATTTTTGACCAAATTGAAAATCAGTTGGCCGACTGCATTGCAATTATAGCCAATTTGATTTCAATTATGGCCAAATATAATAGATTGGCTAAATTAAATTAAAAATTCAATACGAATTAATACTTCTTTTAATCCCGAGCTTCTTGATTTAATAAAATCAAATAAATATTTCTCCAAATAAATTAATTTTGAGAACAAATTTTATTTAATTCAACACTTTATTCGTTTAGATTAATTTTCAAACTTAATTAGTAAAAGTCCAATTTTGATAAAATGTTCATTTAAGTAATTTTTTTTATACAATTTCGAATATATAAAAACGAAAATGTATAATTGTCAATTAAATGAAAAAATTAACCCAAATAAATATTTTAGAGCACATTTATCTGGATGAAATAAATATTTTAATTTTATTAAAAATTAAAGAAACTCAGGATTAAATTTAGTCGTGGAGGGCAAAAGTTAGGTGTCAACAGTGACCATATATATAATACTTATGGGGTACACGAGAATCCCCTAAGTTACACTTGTATATATGTATCATGGAGAGCAAAGGGTACACGGAAATCCCCTACTCCTATGGTATCTCCGATTCGTGCGGCTACACTCATCGGGCCCGTTCAGGGGGTAACACTGGACCCATACAACCCATGGATAGTTCTAGGATGGTTAAGCTATATATACCCAGGTTAATGGTTTTAAGGCATGCTAAACCCGGTTTCCTCTCCCGACATGGATATATATATATATGATTGTGTATGTATATGGTTGTTTACTTGGTTTTAAAGATTGATATTATTTTATCCTTATCCTGAGTGCATTCTAGCGTTCACCTGCTAACCCGTCTTCGGGCGCTGTATCCCCACGCGATGTAGGAACCGACCATTCTACTCTTCCTGCTCAGTGATCGAATTCGGAATCAGCTTGTGTTGAATTGAAGTGGTGAGTGAGCCACATCCTGCAACTGATATGCAGCTAGCTCAGCACTCTCAACAGTAGTCACTCCCATGATATCAGTCACCTTCTGAACCTGATCTAGGAATTCCCGAGGGTCCTCATCTAACTAGGACCCAAGAAAGGATGGAGGGTTCATTTGGCTGAAGTCCCGAATCCTGGTTGTAGCTGAATTGGCCACTGGGTTGGCTGGAACGACAGCTGGTCATTTATTCTGAGCAGTAACTGACTGAGCAAGAGTAGTGAATGCATCCCTAAACTTTGCATGAGAAACATGTTCGCCCAAACGTTCTTCGGGCTGAGGGGCTGACTGATTCCCGTTTCTTCTTTTAGGAGACATGTTCTGTAGAAGAAAGGGAGAAACAAATTAGACTGAGAATTTAACTTTGAGCCTATGCTCACTGGCACAACATGAATACTGAAAGAAAGGAAACTGTTCCTAAAATATCTCATAGCCTCCTAATAACGCTCAATCTACAGCTCTCGTAGGAGTGTAAAACGGTCGTTAGCAAATATAGAACCCAACCTGGGTTGGGTATCGATCCCACAGGGAATAGCTTGGTCAACAAGTAAGTGAAGATTACTAGACTTTTAGTGAAAGTCTCGAAAAAGGGGGGATTCTTGTTGTGCAAGTAATGTAACCAAATCGTAGCTAAAAACGGCAATAGCAAAGTAAAAAGAACGAGAATGTTTTAGTAAGATGTAAACAATGAGAATTGAGGAGTTGGGGTTATGTCCACCTTCTGAGTTATACGTCTCTATTGACTATGAGTGTGTTGAATTCGGACATGCATGTGCTTATAGAGAATTGTATTCGATGGTAAATCCAGGCGTCTTTCGACCTATTCGAGGATTATTTCACTTTAACTCTTTCGAGCTTAAAGCGTATCTAACGGTACGAATTCTCCAAGAGGTTAATCCAGTTACGGCACTAACTTTTTAATAGGGGATGGGACCCTACTACCTTGACATTATCTCTTTTCCAGACAGATAACCTTTCTTTCGAACAAGTTAAATGTTATACTGGCGTATTCTTGCGTTTGCAACCACAAAGAATTTAGATTAAGATGAAGAGAATAATGATATAAGCAACATACGTGTCACGAACTCACAAACTCACAGCAATAGATAGTATCTCATTCGGCTTCCATAACCCCAACAGAGAAGTTTAGTTACCCATGAGTGCGAAGGAAATCACAATTGACATTATTGTTATACCACAATAAAGATTTCACGTTTGTAATGGTGTGGTAGGCGTTAGGCGTGAATCCCTTAGCAAAGTAACGTTTCTCTTGTTGTGGAATTTAAGAATAGATGAATAGAAGAAGAAAAATAGAATTAATGGAAGAATATGTTCTGAGATGTTCTAAAATCTCTAGCAAGATAGGGTATTTATAATACCCATATCCTATTCCTACTAAGCTAATGAAATGCTTAACCAAATCCTACTAAGCTAGTGAAATACTTAACCCAATTGTACTAGGTTAATGTATCATTATCCTAATCCTAATAAGCTAATGAAATACTTAACCCAATTGTACTAGGTTAATGTATCATTATCCTAATCCTAATAAATTACTGCTAGTCCCCAAAGTCTTCAGAAATACTATTTTAGCCCGGGACAGATTTTCCATGCGCCATCTTTAGTCCTTGGCGTCCAAGATTGGCTTTTCTCCTTTCGTGAAGCATTCTTTGGCGTCAAGTTATCCATAAAATGCTGAATTCTGCATCATTTATACTTGAAACTTTGCTAATCATGTTCGTTAGCTCACTTATAGGAAAAAGAACTAAAAGTGCATGAAATATATAATTTGTTCTCAAAACTAGGCTAAAATATGGGTAAAATATAGTACTATAGGCGTGTAAATTTACCTATCAACACCTCCTACGCATAAGTGTGGTGCACAATACATCCATATACAAAACTCTACTAGATACGACTTTCAGACTTCCTAGGACACTGTTGAAATCTGATACCCAAAATGCTACACGGTGCTCATGACCTCGAAGGACCACAAGCTAACACATGACTGATATCTGTAACTGAGCACTATCGAATACATTATAAATATGCAGAATATAAGCTGTAAGTCCATAAGGTTCAAAACTGAACTAATACTGATAATAATACAATATCTGTAATGGGGTATGATAATACCCAAAATAGAGATAAACTGTCTGAAATATGTTGTAGTCTGAAAGCCTCTAAACTTTTTAAAAACTGTGGAGTTGGTGGGACATGTCCCCAACTAACTCCAAACTATTGAAATAAACTGAAATAATAATATAATTATCATGTCCTCGAAGGATGAGGACTCACAGCTGACTCTGACTGCTAAACCGGGATACTACTGATGCTCTGGCGCTCATGCTTCTAAACCTATGGTATAAGACACCATAGCGTAAATGCGTCAGTACTTTGAATATATTGGTATGCAAATGAGGTAGGCTGAATGCAAGGGATTTCATATGCATGAACAATACTAACTGACTGACTAACATGAATGTGAAAATACATGCATGCATCATAACTGTATCTGACATCGTGATAGGACTGAATATTGAGTTACGACTATTGAGTTTACTAATAACACAAATTTACTAACATCTGAGTTGATGAATACTGAGATACTAAATAATTGCGGGACTGATACTATGTTACTGATACATGAATAACTGTATCTGATAGTCCTGAAGCTGAATACTGATAACATGAGTTCTGATAACTAATATAACTGATAACATGAGTGATTGTATCTGACAGTCTTGAATATGATAGAACTAGCTGAGTTTCGTACTGTATCTGAGTGACTATATTTGACAGTCCTGAAATCTGTAGAACTATCTAAGTTCTATTATTGAGACTGAGACTGTGGGAAGTAATCATCTAAACGACATGCCCCATACTAAGCTAACTGGGGTCCAACCTGTAACCCTAGTTGGAAGGGTGTCAGTACCACGCCACTAATAAAGACAACTGCTGTGGAGTCAGTCCTAATCTAGCGGGTGACCCCTGGGATCAGTCCTATACATTTAAATGTACTAACGGGTGATCCCTGAGTATGTCAGTCCTATATAACATGTGACATCTCGTACCTACGCTGGCTACGTAGTTTTGGAACTTAGGGATTTCTTCTAGGGATCTCAGTCCTATCTAGCAGGTGAGTCCCCATCCCTAGTCTCGCTCGGTGATGAATCCTACTCCCATCTGAAAGACACTGAACTGATTAACTGAACTGAAGTGATTATCTGAACTGAGCTGATACTAATGGTATTGTTTAGCGGAGCTAAACGAAGTTTACTGAGTTTCGTTGACTGACGGAATGTACTGAATTCTGAGGACTGACTGAGAGTACTGAAGTTACAGAGATTACTAGAAATACTGCGGTTACTGAGATTATTGAGATTACTGAGTAGGACTGATCTGATGGATACTGAATTTACTGAGATTTCCTGAGTCATGAGACTGACTAAATTCTACTGATCATGGCTTGACTGAGATTATAGTGAAAACCTGACATGGCTCTAGGCACACAACTAAATTGTCGGGTACAAGTACCCCCAGGACTCGATGGAAAGAAACTGACATAGCATAGCTTACTTGAACACATGACCAACAACACAATTCATAATTCATATATTGAAGCATTTCATCAAACATGTGATATGCATAAACTTATACATAAATGGGAATTTCATAATATTATGCTAGTTGGGAACTTTTTGTTCATATAGGCACTTAATCAAACATATGGTTGGCATAATATATGTAGACAACATTATACAACAATTAAACATCATGATTCAACATCTAATTTCATCATCCTAGGATTTAATAATAGGTTCACATGAATATACATCTATACAAATCAATTCCAAATAACATTGATCACCCAACATGGATTTGAATTCAATTGATCATTCTCAGCATAAACAAAACAAACCCAACATGAAATTCATAAAGAAATTCATAAACTTGAACTTACAAAAGAGATTCTTGGGCTTAGTGGATGAAAGGAGTCCATGAATGAACACTATGCATACCTTGGTTCATAAATACACGAAGATTGACGGAGGAAATTCTTGAACTTGAATCTTCTATGAAAAACCCTAATGTGTTCTTGAGAGGATTTTGAGAGAATAGAGTATATTTTGGTGTAATTAAGGCTCAAATTCGTGTTTTTGAGCTTATATAGGGTAGGGAAATTGATCCTTTTAACCCTAGGACACGTATTTTAATTCTTGTGAAAATTTGCCGATTTTCATCCTTGGCGCGCCGCGCCACTATCGCGCCAAGTCACTGGAACTGGACAATTGAGAATCTACATGATGGCGCGACGCGGAGCTATCGCGTTGCCACCTTGTTTGAGACCTGTAAGTTTGGAGCGACGCGCCACTATCGTGGAGAAACACTGGAAATTGACAATTGCCATTTAAGCTGGCTCCGCGATGCGCTGATGGCTCAGGTGATGCACTGTCTCACTAAAACGGCTCTAACTCTTCACCCGGGGGTCGGATTTAGGCGAATTTGGTATCGATGGAAAGCTTAATGAATTTTCCACATGATAAAAAAAATGAAAATCTTGAAAATACCACATGTATAAAAGTGAATTCATCTTTGAAATAAGTCTTTGACATTCTTGGGACGGTTTTAAGCTGGTAGAAGTACGGGGTATTACAGATTTGGTGAATGAGTTAATTATGTGGCGATGTTGGAGCTTGAATTCTTGTTGATCTAGATTCGATTTCATGAAAGTGAACCTCTTTTTTGAAGCTGAGTATTATGTGTATGTGTGTTAGGGAGTGATTTGTTGTAGTTACGTGAGATGTATAGGTATATTTGAGGTTTGAGATTGAAGTATGGAGGAGAAAAGGCCTTCTTTGTTGATCTCGATGCTAACTTTTATGCTATTTATGGAATAGTATTATTGCAACTTATGGAAATTATGGTTGACTTAAGGAGTGTCTGTATTTGTTTCATGGAATGAGAAAGGATGGATTCCAGCCTAATCATGTCACTTTTCCTGTGATTATATCTGTTTATGGCCATTCTTGTCAAGTTGAAGAAAGAAAACACTACTTCAATTGCACGACTAAGGAATATGAGATTACACCCCGAACAGAGCATTATGCATGCATGGTTGACTTGTTTGGGAGAGTTGGTCTTGTGAAAGAAGCATTTGGTGTGATTAAGAGCATGTCGTTTGCGCCAGATGGGCCTTGTCGTTTACATGACAATACCGAGCTTACTGAAATGGATTTTGAGCATCTTTCGAGGTTAGACCCACAAAATTCTGGCTACTATATGTTACAGTCAAATCTACATGCCAATGCTGGTAAATGGGATATGGTTTCCAAAATTCATCATATGATGAAGGAAAGAGGAGTGCAAAAAGTACCTGGTTATAACTGGACTGAAGTAAACAATAGCACTGACACGCTTTAAGGGAGAATTAAGAGAAATAGACGAGAACAGTATACAAGGTAATAAACTATATGCTTTAAGCTATGGCGTTCAGAAATATTTCGGAATCGATGTATGTCTCCTCAACTTATATATTTAAAACTTTCAAATGAGACGTGCACCATGTACTTTTCTAGGATAACTACCCTACCTCAAAAATTTAGGCCATCTAAATATTTGGGTTTACAAAGTTAATGTATTAGTTGCAACTTGTAACTGCTATGTAACTTTGTCTTGTTTTTCTTTTCTAGGGAATATCCAAACGAAAGACTTGCCGCCAACTGTAGTTGCAACAATCTAGCTAGATTTTTATCCACTTATATAATCACTTTTGTATTTGTTGGACCAGTCTAGCAAACTCAATTTTGTTCCATACGGAATGTATATAGTATGTTAATATCGATTCATTGTACTACATTTCTTTTCTTTTACTCTTATACCAAATAACTAAAACAAGTAGGAAATAATCTTCCCCAAAGTTGAATCACTTTTGCACATTAATGTTGTAAAAATGCCCGTACTAATTCTATTATATATAGAGCATACTCCCTTTTTCGTCCTCCTCACATCGGTTTAATGTGTATTTTAACTCTTAAATGCTTTACTATGGCTAGGGGTGGGCATGGTATGGTATATACCGAATTACCATACCGAACCAAATTTTTTGATACCGTAGTTTTTTGTATTATGGTATTTGGTATGGTATATGGTATACATTTTACCGAAATACCAAATATCATACCATAGTATATATAGTTACATAAGTAACATTTATATATATATATATATATATATATATATATATATATATACAAAAAAAAATACTTAGTATTAGTATAAAAATGTTTAGACATTGAAACTTTCGCTACTCTATCTTGTTTGAAATATTTTTTTTGTGTAATTGACTAATAAAATGAATTATTTGTACTTCTTTTTCAATATTTCTACATGTATAGTGTGTATTTATGATACAATTAAGACATACTTTTGAAAAGTCGAAGTAATAATACTATAGTATACGAGTATATTTTGTCAAAGTTAAATAAACTATGATTACCGATTAGCATACCGCAAAATACCGAAACCAAACGTCAAAATATCGAATCATACCGAATTAATATGGTATGGTAATGGTATAATGTTTTTAAAAATCGAATACCGAAATTATCGTACCAAAGTTTCAAATACCGTATCATACCATACCATGCCCACCCCTAACTGTGGCGGCTGTAATTGGACTTTTCATTTTAATAACATTGCCCTCATTCATTATTCATTTTTCATTTTGAATACCATTTCCATACATGATTTTATAATTGGTGTGTTGTGAAGTTATTAAGAATGAAAAGTTTTATCATGATTGAGGCACAACCAACAATAGTTGGATGAGACCAACTTTTACATGTGTCTTTTGTGGGTCCCACTTATCAGCCCTCATTATTTCTCCTTCATTTATTTATATTCACCTTCTTTTTTCATTTCTAATGCTATTTATTTTTATTCTTATTTTTTTTAGTTTTTTCAATACCTTTTTCTATTTTTCTATTTTTCACAGGTTTTTTTTTAGTACTCCCATTTTACATGGCAGAAAAAAAAGGATCGATACTGCTATTATCTTCTTTTGCGCTTACACAAATTTACTTTGATTTATCCTTTTTATTAATCTTGCACCCGTAAACTAAATTGATTAAAAATATTTTTTTTATTTCGTTTAATTATTATATTCACTTTTTTCACGTTCATTAGGAAAATACTCAATAAATACTAAGTATAGTTTATTATTATTCTTATTCATTTTAAAAAAATAAAAATTGAGTAGTATTAACAAGAATTACTTCCTTACTTTTAAGGGTATATATACTTGAAAATAATTATCAACTTTAATCTTGAATTTTTAAAGTGATAATTTTTTAAAGCTAAATGAAAATTAAAATGATGCGACAGTAGTAATCTTTATAATCAAAAGTATGAAATTTTAAAATATTTTATTTTATATCTCAAGAAATTAAACCTAAACTCCAAAGAGGACCTCAAAAAAATTAAAAGATATAAGAAACTCTCACAAAATTTAGATCAACAATACCTACCTACCCAACTTGGCGCTAGCCTTCTAACCTAATACGCGTCCTCCAGATCTTCCTGTCTAGGGTCATGTCCTCAGTAAGCTGTAATTGCCCCATGTCCCGCCTAATCACCTCTCTCCAGTATTTCTTCAGCCTACCTCTACTCTCCTAAAGCCATCCAAAGCAAGTCTCTCACACCTACGAACCAGTGCATCCGTGCCCCTCCTCATCACATGCCCAAACCATCTCAATCTTCCTTCCTGCATCTTATCCTCCACCGAAACCACTCATACCTTATCTCGAATAATCTCATTCCAAACTCTATCACCCCTAGTAAGTCCACACATCAAACACAATATTCTAATTTTCGACACTTTCACTTTTTGGATGTGAGAGTTCTTAACTGGAAAACACTCCGCGCCATACAGCATGGCCGGACGGGCTGCTACCCTGTAGAGTTTGCCTTTAAGCCTTAGGGGCACCTTCTTATCAAACGACACTCCCGAGGCGAGCTTTCACTTCATCCATCCCGCACCAATACGGTGAGAGACATCCTCATCAATCTCTTCATTCCACTGAATCATAGATCCAAGATACTTAAAACTATCCTTCTTACAAACCGCCTGAGAATCCAACCTTACTACCACCTCGTCTTCCTCCCTCAAGCCATTAAACTTACATTTCAAATATTTGGTCTTGATCTTACTCAACTTGAAACCTTTAGACTCAAGGGTCTGTCTCCGCACCTCTAATTTATCATTCACACCCCCCAAGTCTCATCGATCAAAACCACATCATCTGCAAGAAACATACACCAAGGCACCTCTTCTTGGATACACCGCGTCAACATATCCATCACCAAAAAAAACAAAAATGGGCTAAGAGTAGATCCCTGATGCAACTCTGTCAAGATAGGAAAATGTTCTAAATCGCCTCCCGCCATCCTCACCTGGGTCTTAGCTCCATTATGCATGTCCTTGATTTCTCTGATATACGCCATCGGGACCCCACTTACCTCCAAGCATCTCCAAAGAACTTCCCTAGGGATTTTGTCATACGCTTTCTCCAAGTCGATAAACACCATGTGCAGGTCCTTCTTTCTTTCCCTGTAATGCTCCACCAGTCTTCGCACCAGGTGAATTGCCTTCGTCATCGAGTGCCCGGGCATAAATCCAAACTGGTTCTCCGAAATAAACACTACCCTCCTCAACCTCAACTCGACTACTCTCTCCCAAATCTTCAAGTGTGACTCAATAACTTAATACCCCTATAGTTGTTGCAACTTTGAATGTCACCCTTATTCTTATACAGAGGTATCATAGTACTTCATCGCCAGGCCTCGGGCATTTTCGCCGACTTGAAAATGCCGTTAAATAAATCAATCAACCACCTCAAACCAGCCTCACCAGCGAACTTCCAAAAATCCATTGGAATCTCATCAGGCCCCGTCGCCCTACCCCTTCGCATCCTACGAATGGCCTCTCTGACCTCCTCCACCTTAAAACGTCTACAATACCTAAAATCACATCACTCTTTGGATTGCTCCAGCTCTTCAAACATAATTACTCTATCCCCTTCATAATTCAAGAGCCTATGAAAATATGACTTCTATCTTTTCTTAATGTGAACATCCTCCACCAACACTCTACCATCCTCCGCCTTAATACACTTCACCTGGTCGAGGTCACGACCTTTCATCTCCCTCGCCTTAGCCAGCCTAAACAACTTATTTTCCCCTCCTTTCTCTTCTAACCTCGTATACAATCTCTCAAATGCTGCCATCTTAGCAGCCGTAATTGCTAGCTTAGCCTCTTTCCTCGCTAACTTGTACTCCTCCTTATTTACCCGTTTCTCTTCTTCATATTTACTCTCAACCAACTTAGCATACGCCTCCTTCTTAGTCTCCACTTTCTTCTTAACTTCTCCATTCTACCACCAATCCCCCGATGGTGACCGGCCCGGCCCCTAGATACACCCAAGTCTTAGGGCATAATTTTAACCCTAAAAATCTCTTTGGGGTTCTTAGTCTCAAAACCCCAAAAATCTAATGGCATGATTTTAAATCCAAATTTCACTTCTTTTTACTTGAATAATATTTTTATCTTATAATTACTAGTTTTTAATCAATTTAACTTTCAAAACAACTCGGATTCTAGATTTTAACCCGGATTTCAAAGATTTTACCCAGTAAAGGTCAAAAATGGGTTTTCTTTGATTTGAACTCCGTTTTTACTTGATTTATCTTGGGATTTCAGCTGTAGGTTCCTAAAAATATGGGGAACGTGTTTTTGAAATAAAGTTCCAATTTTACCCTTTTTTTATAGAAAACCCATTTTGGGGGTCTGTTTTGACTCCGAACCAAAAGTAGTCAATATGGGTGTCGTTGGTTTTGTCTTGATGCATAGATTTCATATTTGATGTTTTAGTAGAGTTTGGTATTGTTCATGACAAGTAAGGTCGCGGGTTCAAGTGTAGCGGATCGATTTTGTCTT
This sequence comes from Capsicum pubescens, assembly GCA_030864215.1. NCBI lineage: Eukaryota > Viridiplantae > Streptophyta > Magnoliopsida > Solanales > Solanaceae > Capsicum > Capsicum pubescens. The sequence continues at coordinate 85,762,643 of CM061548.1, forward strand.
TCGGGATAGGTTATGGCTTAACACTTTCAGACTGGGCTGGGTAGTAAATGATGATACAAAATGCACATTAAGGGTGGAAACAAATCATGAAAAATGTCTATCTATGTGTTGTGCCCTTGTGGGGGCGTATATGTGATGTAATTGTCGAAATTGAGATATTATATGATATATTTGACTGTGTGGGGTCCTATGTGATATTGATAGCCTTGAATACATGTGAATAATTGTATTGTGTTGTTTAATATGGTTCCATTGGTGTATTGTAATTATATTCAGACTTTATTGGCATATGAGACATGTGAAAATTCATGGATAAAACGAAAATAATAAGTGATATTAGCTCATATGATTGTGGAAATGTATCATTGCGGTTGGTTGTGGAAATATATCGTGTGATTAGTTGTGGAAATACTCATTGTGATTGGTTGTGAGCATTACATCTTCATATCATACTCATTCATGTAGTATTGGTACCATCGTGGCAACATTTGAGAAACACAGGCAACACTTTTTTAAAAAAATATTGTAACACCTGATAAAACCCTTTTCGAGGGATATGCTGGAAAGGAGATATGAGATATGTGAATTGTATACGAGTTGATGAACCCTCCATGGGTCCTATGTAGGGAAGTTTTAGCTCCGTAGGTATATATGGGGATTGTATGACGATCCCGGAGGTTGTGCAACGATCTCGTGCATCATCATCATCATCATCATCATATATATATATATATATTACAAAGAGTAGTTTTCCGATCATTAGTAGAGACCATTTAGCCATCAACATAGACTCGTGATGGTGGTCAACTCATATTCAAAAGTTAAGGCACAAAGAATCATACACAACTACCCAAAACTCATCAACCATGTGTGTCTCACAATATATTACCCATAATCACTCACAAGTATAGCATATTTTTCAAACATGGGTATCAAAATATCCTTGCTCTCACTCTCACAATGAATTCATATGTAGCAACTGATGACCATAGGCTTGCCCTTAATGTAATACTCTACTAAATGTCAGAATGCTAAGCTTAGGATCAAGTAGGTCTTTTGATGGTTGTAATGTAGGCTAAGGGACGGGTAGGACTATTTTTGCCAGTAATAGTGACTAAGTTCCTAAGCGCTTTAATACATCACTTTGTATCATTGACACTTTTATTCTACCACCCTTGTTCTCCTATTTTGTTTTTCAATTTTAAGCACAACTCGCTTTTCAACTTTCTTTTCCTTTTTCTTTTCACAACATACCTCTTATGATAACACTTTCTTTTTCATAACACATTCAAGCACCATTACAATTTATAGCATCATACTCACCCAATTTCCTCTTATGTTGTCATATGACTTTTTCACTTTAAAGCACTTAGGAGTTTGGATCAAATTACGGTCTTGAAAAAAATGGATTAGGCTTACATACAAGGTTGTTATAGAAAATAGGCTAAAGGCTCAAAAAGGTTTAACTAGGATGATGTCCATGGGTAGGTAAAACTGAAGGTAAACAAATATAGGTTGCCAAAGAAATGCCTAAATCATATCCTAAACTTACACTCCTTATTTTCGCTTTGCATACATACCAGGCAAGTTCTAGCATCAGCCACACACATAGAATATACGATTATCTCACACACACAAGGCACATGGTCGACTTGCTTGGAAGTAATATAGACTCTCGACCCAACAAGTGAAGGAATTGAACCACATAATATCACATAATGAGTCACAACTAGAGCCTAAACGTCTCAATAGTCACAATTGTAGCACATACTCTTGTTATAATCTTATGCTGCCTATCAAAATAATTTCATGCGAATCTAGAAAAAACAACAAAAACAAAAAAAACTGAAACACGAAAAAAAAACATAGATGCGATAGAGAAGTATAGCATACGATACCGCCACCCCATACTTAAACGGGACACTGCCCTCAGTGGAAAATAAATACGAGGAACCTGGTTAGTCGGACTCTTCCTCAAGGTCGGGGGTCATACCCCCTTCGTCGGAATCATCATAAGAGTCGTCGTCAGAGTTCTCCTCCTCGTCAGAGTCTGGCAAGCGTCGATCGTCATCAGTCGGCACATCATCATCTAGAGGTTCCTCAAAGTATATGCCCACTCCATACATCTCCCGTGCATGCATGTTCATGGGATAGTTGTGGTCCAGCTGTTGGAGCTCTGCAGCAGTTGGAACACGTCCACCACTCATCATAGTAAATCGTGACATGCCATAAAGGTGACGGAAGAAACTCTCATCACGAGCATGTCTTTCCGCAGTAGTAAGGTTGACACCATGAGTTGTTTCAGCATCTTTGACCTTAGTAAGGTCAACCTTCTTTGGGTTATGTGGGAGTTTGTGGTCAGCTGGTTCCCCTTCGATATCCTCCTTCCGCAAGATTGCTGTCAACAGATTTCCAAACGTGAAGTGAGACCTTTTGTGGAGTCTGGCCTTCCTCATGGTGGAGCGAATGATTGCCCCAAAGTTGATAGGGACATTCGTCATCAAAACATAGACCAAACATACTCTATCTCTTGATATCTTGGTGTATTGAGTCCCAGGAATAAGGCATGAGTTGACAATATGCATCCAGATTCTTGCTTCCCTATTCAGTGAAGCATAGGGAAAGGTGTTGTGTCGTCCTGTGTCTTTATGTCTGTCCCACCTTGCCATCGATCTACTTCCACAAAGTATGTGTCTAATTGCTCTATAAGGAGGCCTGCTGTACAGCTCTTTGAATGGTGCTGGGTCGACCGAAGGTAAGCCAAGAAAAGAGTTGATCCAGTCCGCGTTGAGCTGTAACACTTGGCCCCGAATTTTGAGTTCGTTGCCTGTTGTTTTCGGTGACCAGTTGGCGTAAAACTCTCTTGTCAAATCAAGATTACATTCTCCCATATCGCGGAAGATGAAATCCAGCTTCAATGCCATGATTTTCGCCAACATACGCGGCTCCTTCTTCGCTAAGGTGTCCTTGTTGATCAGGTCGACGTGAACATATCTTCTTTCTTTTTTGTTCCTGTACAATTCTTTGGCTTCCTCCTCAAGGACCCATTTTATTCCAAACATTCTGTGGGGTAGTTGTGTTGAGGATGATTCTCCTTGGTCCTTTCTACCTCTCTTCTTGCCCTTTTGGGAAGTGGTAGCCTTCTCCTTGCCTTGCCTCGCTTTAGGTGCCATTGTACCTGAGACTAGAAATAGTGTTAATGGTAGCACAATCTAAGTTGATACAATCTATAAACAAGCAGTAGGGGTACCACCCCATACTTAGTTTTGTTGACACAAATCAGTGAAGTGAAAGTGGTCGATTACTCAGATTTCGTCGACATACGTTTAAGGATTATATTCCGACAAGAAAAGCAGTAATGTATTACTACTTGCAGTCATTGCACTACTTTCATGTTAGATATAACATCACTACTACATAGGGTTGTAACATGGTATGGATGTTTTCAATAATCGCAACCTCCTAAGTCGGTAGGCAACTATAAGGCATATCCCGATGAACGGGATAGTCTAGCATGTAAGTATCCAAGTAACAAGATCATAACATGATAGTCAATGTTCATCACCATAGCAAATCCGCAAATCGTCTAACAATGCTATTAAAACCAAGTTCAAGTCGGAAACAAGTTAAGATTTTCCTATGTATATGTTTACTCACATGATTTTGTATCAACGATCAAAACACATGAACATCACCAATCAATCTTATATGATGTAGCAATTTATAATAGACATAGCAACGTAGTACTTACGAGAAATAAATGAAGAATAAGAGAGTACTTACTTGCTTGAAGCTTTTGGAGATGGTTTTGTGAATTGGAAGAGCAAAAAGAAAAATTTTGGGATGGTTTGGAGAGGGAATGCGGCGCCTTTAGGTTATTTTCTAGTGTGGTTATGTTTCAAGACTAAGTCCCCTTTATATAGGAAGAGAATGGGTCGGGTTTTGACCCATTTACAATCGGTTTTGGAGACAAAAATGCTACATATGCGGCGCATAATGCTTGGCATAGTCATGGTATATGCGGCGCATAGTCTATGGAATTTAGGGACATATGCACCGCATAGTATATGGCATATGAGATCCTGAGACCTAATGCCATAGCATAGGCGGCGCATAGTCAAAAGCACACTTAGGACTGGGCGGCGCATAGTGTATAGCACACTAGATTCCGAGACCTTAGGCTATAGGATAGGTTGTGCATCGTTCGTGGCCTAGTTTTACCTAGGCCTAGCCTTCCTCGATGCCTAGTTTGGCATGAGCAATGCTCAATCCATAGCCTTATGCATCACTATTCCTAACTTACCAACTTTACCATACAATGCGTCCAAATCGTCAATTGAAATCAATCTCCTCGTTGAATACCTCTTGCACCTATTTTTGCTTAAAACCAAATGAAAACGATTAGTACGATGGGTTGCTTCCCACCAAGCGCCTTAGTTTTGGTCGTGGCACGACTCTTATTTTTGGATTTTTGTTTATCAAAAGCAAAACACATACTAGAACAAAATGAAAAATGAAAAACGATAAACGATGGGTTGCCTCCTATCTAGCGCTTGATTTATTGTCGCGGCACGACATAGTTACCTCGAGTACTTAGACTTCGTCGAGATAGAAGGTGGATCGTTTTCTGAATGGATTCAGACGACAATGAGGCTTACTTGTAGGCATGCAATCTTCTTCGAGATGACCCTTATGCATGCCTATCCCAGGAGGGATACCAATTATATCATCAATAGTCCAAACCATAGCTCTCATGTATCTCTTCAGAGCAGAGATGAGAGCCTCTACGTGCTATTTACTTAAATCATCCGCACTCACCGGAAGTATATTTATACTTTCGAAGAACACATACCTTAGATAATCGGGGAGCTCTTTCGATTCTAGCATTGGTGGCTCTTCAATAGATGGCTTGGCTGGTGGTGTGGGTCGATTTTTGAGATCGAGGTCCAGCTTATTGGGAGTATGGCGATATGTCCCTAATCCTGATAGAGCACAAATAGCTTCTTTGCAATTTTCAGCATCCTTACTCTCTTCATTCATGAGCACAACCGCCACTAGGTCATCAATAATTTGCTCTTCTTCAAGTAGTTCTTTCTCATCATCATCAGCCATCGAGAATACGTTCAGCTCTTTGGGTTGCTTCATTGATTTGCACACATCAAAGCAAACTATTTCGTCATTTATTCGGAATGAGAGCTCATTAGCTCTCAAATCAATAAACACGCTTCCTGTAGCAAGGAAAGGGCGTCCCAAGATTATGGGAACCTCTGAGTCCATTTCACAATCCAAAATAACAAAGTCTGCTGGAAAGATGAATGAAGAAACCTTTACCAAGACATCACATAGGATACCAACAGGTCGTTTTACCGACCTATCCGCCATGACGAGCCTCATATTGGTTGGAGTAGGATCACCCAACCCCAACTTTTTATAGATAGATAATGGCATCAAGTTGATGCTGGCTCCTAAATCACATAATGCTTTGGCAAAGTTCAAAGATCCAACGGTGCAAGGAATAGTGAAAGCTTCGGGGTCAGCCTTCTTCTGAACTATTGATCGGGTAGCGATTGCGCTGCAGTGATGGACATCATCTTTCAACTCATAACTTGCTGCCCGCTTCTTTGTCAAAAGATCCTTCATAAATTTCGCATACCCAGGCATTTGTTCAAGTGCTTCCACCAATGGAACATTAATGGTTAGCTGCTTTAACATAGTCATGAATTTGCTGAACTTCGTATCATCCGCCACCTTCTTCAATCTTTGGGGAAAAGGTGGTGGTGGGTATGGAATTGTTCTCTCCACGGCTTTCTTCTCCTCTTGCTTCCATTTTTCAGCTTTTCCAGGCTGCACGTCGTGAGGAGTGATGTTAAGGACGTTAGGATCGGCTGCTGCGGTATCTTCCCCTTTCGCCTTATCATCAATTTCCGCTTTTTCGTCAACCACTTGCTTGCCTTTTTCTGAAGTTTTCAGCACCTTACCACTTCGGGTAGTGATGGCCATGCATGACCCATCATTCCTTGGGTTTTGCACAGTATCGCTAGGTAAAGTGCCAGCCTTTCTTTGATTCAGTGCTGCTGAAAGTTGGCTCAATTGCTGCTCTATTTGCTTGATTGAAGTGGAATGAGAATCAACTAATTGCTTCATAGAGGACAAATCATTTATTACCTCCGTTACTCCTGCGCTCGTTGCTTCCACTCCTTTCAGTAGTTTAGCCATCATGTCTTCCATACTTCCAGAACTAGATGTGATGGTATCACGTCTACCAGGGGGAACGTACAAACCACTCTTTTCATTGTTTTTCTTCCAACTACCTTGGTCTTTGCTTCCAGATTTATCATAATAGTTCCGACCTTGGTTTCCTTGGGTATTCCCACGGAAACCCCCTGATTGTTCAAGTAGTTGGCTTCCTCTTCCGAATCAGATTCGTCTCTTCCTTTTGACGCAATAGCTTTCACTTTTTCGGTCTTCCCTGATAATAAATGCTTTGTAAGAAGATCCACTTGTGTTTTCATGTGCGCCATATCTTGATCACGTTCTTCTTCTCTTCTCCTTTGGTCTGCAGTCATGCCAATAGAAAAAGTGGGGCTTGCTACCACAGAATCCCTGGTATGCCAAGCTCTACTTTGCTTCGTCATACGATCTAGCATATTGCTTGCCTGACCAAAGGTGAGATCCATAAAAGATCCCCCAGCTGCGTTATCCACCACTGGCTTAGTTATTAAATTCAAGGCTCTATACAATATCTCCATGAGGTGAACATTAGTCATGTGATGGTTTGGGCATCTCGCTAGCTTTGTCTTGAACCTCTCCCATGTTTCATGAAGAGCTTCAGTGGGAAGCTGACGAAAGTTGCTGATTTCATCTCTCAATTGTGCCCTTTTGGAAGGCGGAAAGAATCTTTCTAGGAAAGCGTCTCTCAATTGCCTCCAATTTGTAATTGAATCAGGAGTCAGCCCATTCAACCATAGTGTTGCCTCCCCAGACAGAGACAATGGAAATAGACGTAATCGAATTGCATTCTGACCAACACCAGGATTGTCAAAAGACTTGCATGTAGAAATAAAGTTGATGAGATGCATATTTGGATCATCGCCTGCTAGTCCACCAAAAAATCCCTTGAGTTGCAATAACTGAATCATGGTGCTTGTGATGTTGAACTTGGCTCCGGGCGCTAATGGTGGTGGAATTATATCTCCAGTGGCTCCGGCACCATCAAGATCATCATCATCATCGTCGAAAGCTGGCTGCATAGGTTGGCGATCATGTCTATACCGAGCTTGTCGACCTCTTCTGTTGGCAGGTGTTGTGATTTCAGCATCATGCCTTGGGTTTAGTAATTCGTTATCACCTAAATCCTCATCGTCAGGATTTGTTGCTCGTGCAGGGTTATTAATGTTTTGCTGTTGAACCTGGGCTGCGGCAAGGGCAACCAATCTTGCTTGTTCCTGTTGAGCAGCCATCCTTGCGATTTCAGCTTGTGCTTCCATTCTACCAATGCGTTGTGGTTCAGGATTGATTGGTAATAATGGTTGACCAGAGCTTCGAGTATGGGGCATGCACTAAAATAAAAACCTGCAGTAGACAAAAACAAAAACTAAAAGTAAAAGTACGAGAATCTTTGACCAAAGGGTCTAGTAATTATTACGAACTTAATTGACACTTGTATTCCCCGGCAACGGCGCCAATTTTTGATAACGCTCAATCTACAGCTCTCGTAGGAGTGTAAAATGGTCGTTAGCAAATATAGAACCCAACCTGGGTTGGGTATCGATCCCACAGGGAATAGCTTGGTCAACAAGTAAGTGAAGATTACTAGACTTTTAGTGAAAGTCTCGAAAAAGGGGGGATTCTTGTTGTGCAAGTAATGTAACCAAATCGTAGCTAAAAACGGCAATAGCAAAGTAAAAAGAACGAGAATGTTTTAGTAAGATGTAAACAATGAGAATTGAGGAGTTGGGGTTATGTCCACCTTCTGAGTTATACGTCTCTATTGACTATGAGTGTGTTGAATTCGGACATGCATGTGCTTATAGAGAATTGTATTCGATGGTAAATCCAGGCGTCTTTCGACCTATTCGAGGATTATTTCACTTTAACTCTTTCGAGCTTAAAGCGTATCTAACGGTACGAATTCTCCAAGAGGTTAATCCAGTTACGACACTAACTTTTTAATAGGGGATGGGACCCTACTACCTTGACATTATCTCTTTTCCAGACAGATAACCTTTCTTTCAAACAAGTTAAATGTTATACTGGCGTATTCTTGCGTTTGCAACCACAAAGAATTTAGATTAAGATGAAGAGAATAATGATATAAGCAACATACGTGTCATGAACTCACAAACTCACAGCAATAGATAGTATCTCATTCGGCTTCCATAACCCCAACAGAGAAGTTTAGTTACCCATGAGTGCGAAGGAAATCACAATTGACATTATTGTTATACCACAATAAAGATTTCACGTTTGTAATGGTGTGGTAGGCGTTAGGCGTGAATCCCTTAGCAAAGTAACGTTTCTCTTGTTGTGGAATTTAAGAATAGATGAATAGAAGAAGAAAAATAGAATTAATGGAAGAATATGTTCTGAGATGTTCTAAAATCTCTAGCAAGATAGGGTATTTATAATACCCATATCCTATTCCTACTAAGCTAATGAAATGCTTAACCAAATCCTACTAAGCTAATGAAATACTTAACCCAGTTGTACTAGGTTAATGTATCATTATCCTAATCCTAATAAGCTAATGAAATACTTAACCCAATTGTACTAGGTTAATGTATCATTATCCAAATCCTAATAAATTACTGCTAGTCCCCAAAGTCTTCAGAAATGCTGTTTTAGCCCGGGACAGATTTTCCATGCGCCATCTTTAGTCCTTGGCGTCCAAGATTGGCTTTTCTCCCTTCGTGAAGCTTTCTTTGGCGTCAAGTTATCCATAAAATGCTGAATTCTGCATCATTTATACCTGAAACTTTGCTAATCATGTTCGTTAGCTCACTTACAGGAAAAAGGACTAAAAGTGCATGAAATATATAATTTGTTCTCAAAACTAGGCTAAAATATGGGTAAAATATAGTGCTATAGGCGTGTAAATTTGCCTATCATCACCTCCTACGCATAAGTGTGGTGCACAATACACCCATATACAAAACTCTACTAGATACGACTTTCAGACTTCCTAGGACACTGTTGAAATCTGATACCCAAAATGCTACACAGTGCTCATGACCTCGAAGGACCACAAGCTAACACATGACTGATATCTGTAACTGAGCACTATCGAATACATTATAAATATGCAGAATATAAGTTGTAAGTCCATAAGGTTCAAAACTGAACTAATACTGATAATAATACAATATCTGTAATGGGGTATGATAATACCCAAAATAGAGATAAACTGTCTGAAATATGTTGTAGTCTGAAAGCCTCTAAACTTTTTAAAAACTGTGGAGTTGGTGGGACATGTCCCCAACTAACTCCAAACTATTGAAATAAACTGAAATAATAATATAATTATCATGTCCTCGAAGGATGAGGACTCACAGCTGACTCTGACTGCTAAACCGGGATACTACTGATGCTCTGGCGCTCATGCTTCTAAACCTATGGTATAAGACACCATAGCGTAAATGCGTCAGTACTTTGAATATATTGGTATGCAAATGAGGTAGGCTGAATGCAAGGGATTTCATATGCATGAACAATACTAACTGACTGACTAACATGAATGTGAAAATACATGCATGCATCATAACTGTATCTGACATCGTGATAGGACTGAATATTGAGTTACGACTATTGAGTTTACTAATAACACAAATTTACTAACATCTGAGTTGATGAATACTGAGATACTAAATAATTGCGGGACTGATACTATGTTACTGATACATGAATAACTGTATCTGATAGTCCTGAAGCTGAATACTGATAACATGAGTTCTGATAACTAATATAACTGATAACATGAGTGATTGTATCTGACAGTCTTGAATATGATAGAACTAGCTGAGTTTCGTACTGTATCTGAGTGACTATATTTGACAGTCCTGAAATCTGTAGAACTATCTAAGTTCTATTATTGAGACTGAGACTGTGGGAAGTAATCATCTAACCGACATGCCCCATACTAAGCTAACTGGGGTCCAACCTGTAACCCTAGTTGGAAGGGTGTCAGTACCACGCCACTAATAAAGACAACTGCTGTGGAGTCAGTCCTAATCTAGCGGGTGACCCCTGGGATCAGTCCTATACATTTAAATGTACTAACGGGTGATCCCTGAGTATGTCAGTCCTATATAACATGTGACATCTCGTACCTACGCTGGCTACGTAGTTTTGGAACTTAGGGATTTCTTCTAGGGATCTCAGTCCTATCTAGCAGGTGAGTCCCCATCCCTAGTCTCGCTCGGTGATGAATCCTACTCCCATCTGAAAGACACTGAACTGATTAACTGAACTGAAGTGATTATCTGAACTGAGCTGATACTAATGGTATTGTTTAGCGGAGCTAAACGAAGTTTACTGAGTTTCGTTGACTGACGGAATGTACTGAATTCTGAGGACTGACTGAGAGTACTGAAGTTACAGAGATTACTAGAAATACTGCGGTTACTGAGATTATTGAGATTACTGAGTAGGACTGATCTGATGGATACTGAATTTACTGAGATTTCCTGAGTCATGAGACTGACTAAATTCTACTGATCATGGCTTGACTGAGATTATAGTGAAAACCTGACATGGCTCTAGGCACACAACTAAATTGTCGGGTACAAGTACCCCCAGGACTCGATGGAAAGAAACTGACATAGCATAGCTTACTTGAACACATGACCAACAACACAATTCATAATTCATATATTGAAGCATTTCATCAAACATGTGATATGCATAAACTTATACATAAATGGGAATTTCATAATATTATGCTAGTTGGGAACTTTTTGTTCATATAGGCACTTAATCAAACATATGGTTGGCATAATATATGTAGACAACATTATACAACAATTAAACATCATGATTCAACATCTAATTTCATCATCCTAGGATTTAATAATAGGTTCACATGAATATACATCTATACAAATCAATTCCAAATAACATTGATCACCCAACATGGATTTGAATTCAATTGATCATTCTCAGCATAAACAAAACAAACCCAACATGAAATTCATAAAGAAATTCATAAACTTGAACTTACAAAAGAGATTCTTGGGCTTAGTGGATGAAAGGAGTCCATGAATGAACACTATGCATACCTTGGTTCATAAATACACGAAGATTGACGGAGGAAATTCTTGAACTTGAATCTTCTATGAAAAACCCTAATGTGTTCTTGAGAGGATTTTGAGAGAATAGAGTATATTTTGGTGTAATTAAGGCTCAAATTCGTGTTTTTGAGCTTATATAGGGTAGGGAAATTGATCCTTTTAACCCTAGGACACGTATTTTAATTCTTGTGAAAATTTGCCGATTTTCATCCTTGGCGCGCCGCGCCACTATCGCGCCAAGTCACTGGAACTGGACAATTGAGAATCTACATGATGGCGCGACGCGGAGCTATCGCGTTGCCACCTTGTTTGAGACCTGTAAGTTTGGAGCGACGCGCCACTATCGTGGAGAAACACTGGAAATTGACAATTGCCATTTAAGCTGGCTCCGCGATGCGCTGATGGCTCAGGTGATGCACTGTCTCACTAAAACGGCTCTAACTCTTCACCCGGGGGTCGGATTTAGGCGAATTTGGTATCGATGGAAAGCTTAATGAATTTTCCACATGATAAAAAAAATGAAAATCTTGAAAATACCACATGTATAAAAGTGAATTCATCTTTGAAATAAGTCTTTGACATTCTTGGGACGGTTTTAAGCTGGTAGAAGTACGGGGTATTACAGATTTGGTGAATGAGTTAATTATGTGGCGATGTTGGAGCTTGAATTCTTGTTGATCTAGATTCGATTTCATGAAAGTGAACCTCTTTTTTGAAGCTGAGTATTATGTGTATGTGTGTTAGGGAGTGATTTGTTGTAGTTACGTGAGATGTATAGGTATATTTGAGGTTTGAGATTGAAGTATGGAGGAGAAAAGGGCTTCTTTGTTGATCTCGATGCTAACTTTTATGCTATTTATGGAATAGTATTATTGCAACTTATGGAAATTATGGTTGACTTAAGGAGTGTCTGTATTTGTTTCATGGAATGAGAAAGGATGGATTCCAGCCTAATCATGTCACTTTTCCTGTGATTATATCTGTTTATGGCCATTCTTGTCAAGTTGAAGAAAGAAAACACTACTTCAATTGCACGACTAAGGAATATGAGATTACACCCCGAACAGAGCATTATGCATGCATGGTTGACTTGTTTGGGAGAGTTGGTCTTGTGAAAGAAGCATTTGGTGTGATTAAGAGCATGTCGTTTGCGCCAGATGGGCCTTGTCGTTTACATGACAATACCGAGCTTACTGAAATGGATTTTGAGCATCTTTCGAGGTTAGACCCACAAAATTCTGGCTACTATATGTTACAGTCAAATCTACATGCCAATGCTGGTAAATGGGATATGGTTTCCAAAATTCATCATATGATGAAGGAAAGAGGAGTGCAAAAAGTACCTGGTTATAACTGGACTGAAGTAAACAATAGCACTGACACGCTTTAAGGGAGAATTAAGAGAAATAGACGAGAACAGTATACAAGGTAATAAACTATATGCTTTAAGCTATGGCGTTCAGAAATATTTCGGAATCGATGTATGTCTCCTCAACTTATATATTTAAAACTTTCAAATGAGACGTGCACCATGTACTTTTCTAGGATAACTACTCTACCTCAAAAATTTAGGCCATCTAAATATTTGGGTTTACAAAGTTAATGTATTAGTTGCAACTTGTAACTGCTATGTAACTTTGTCTTGTTTTTCTTTTCTAGGGAATATCCAAACGAAAGACTTGCCGCCAACTGTAGTTGCAACAATCTAGCTAGATTTTTATCCACTTATATAATCACTTTTGTATTTGTTGGACCAGTCTAGCAAACTCAATTTTGTTCCATACGGAATGTATATAGTATGTTAATATCGATTCATTGTACTACATTTCTTTTCTTTTACTCTTATACCAAATAACTAAAACAAGTAGGAAATAATCTTCCCCAAAGTTGAATCACTTTTGCACATTAATGTTGTAAAAATGCCCGTACTAATTCTATTATATATAGAGCATACTCCCTTTTTCGTCCTCCTCACATCGGTTTAATGTGTATTTTAACTCTTAAATGCTTTACTATGGCTAGGGGTGGGCATGGTATGGTATATACCGAATTACCATACCGAACCAAATTTTTTGATACCGTAGTTTTTTGTATTATGGTATTTGGTATGGTATATGGTATACATTTTACCGAAATACCAAATATCATACCATAGTATATATAGTTACATAAGTAACATTTATATATATATATATATATATATATATATATATACAAAAAAAAATACTTAGTATTAGTATAAAAATGTTTAGACATTGAAACTTTCGCTACTCTATCTTGTTTGAAATATTTATTTTGTGTAATTGACTAATAAAATGAATTATTTGTACTTCTTTTTCAATATTTCTACATGTATAGTGTGTATTTATGATACAATTAAGACATACTTTTGAAAAGTCGAAGTAATAATACTATAGTATACGAGTATATTTTGTCAAAGTTAAATAAACTATGATTACCGATTAGCATACCGCAAAATACCGAAACCAAACGTCAAAATATCGAATCATACCGAATTAATATGGTATGGTAATGGTATAATGTTTTTAAAAATCGAATACCGAAATTATCGTACCAAAGTTTCAAATACCGTATCATACCATACCATGCCTACCCCTAACTGTGGCGGCTGTAATTGGACTTTTCATTTTAATAACATTGCCCTCATTCATTATTCATTTTTCATTTTGAATACCATTTCCATACATGATTTTATAATTGGTGTGTTGTGAAGTTATTAAGAATGAAAAGTTTTATCATGATTGAGGCACAACCAACAATAGTTGGATGAGACCAACTTTTACATGTGTCTTTTGTGGGTCCCACTTATCAGCCCTCATTATTTCTCCTTCATTTATTTATATTCACCTTCTTTTTTCATTTCTAATGCTATTTATTTTTATTCTTATTTTTTTTAGTTTTTTCAATACCTTTTTCTATTTTTCTATTTTTCACAGGTTTTTTTTTAGTACTCCCATTTTACATGGCAGAAAAAAAAGGATCGATACTGCTATTATCTTCTTTTGCGCTTACACAAATTTACTTTGATTTATCCTTTTTATTAATCTTGCACCCGTAAACTAAATTGATTAAAAATATTTTTTTTATTTCGTTTAATTATTATATTCACTTTTTTCACGTTCATTAGGAAAATACTCAATAAATACTAAGTATAGTTTATTATTATTCTTATTCATTTTAAAAAAATAAAAATTGAGTAGTATTAACAAGAATTACTTCCTTACTTTTAAGGGTATATATACTTGAAAATAATTATCAACTTTAATCTTGAATTTTTAAAGTGATAATTTTTTAAAGCTAAATGAAAATTAAAATGATGCGACAGTAGTAATCTTTATAATCAAAAGTATGAAATTTTAAAATATTTTATTTTATATCTCAAGAAATTAAACCTAAACTCCAAAGGGGACCTCAAAAAAATTAAAAGATATAAGAAACTCTCACAAAATTTAGATCAACAATACCTACCTACCCAACTTGGCGCTAGCCTTCTAACCTAATACGCGTCCTCCAGATCTTCCTGTCTAGGGTCATGTCCTCAGTAAGCAGTAATTGCCCCATGTCCCGCCTAATCACCTCTCTCCAGTATTTCTTCAGCCTACCTCTACTCTCCTAAAGCCATCCAAAGCAAGTCTCTCACTCCTACGAACCGGTGCATCCGTGCCCCTCCTCATCACATGCCCAAACCATCTCAATCTTCCTTCCTGCATCTTATCCTCCACCGAAACCACTCACACCTTATCTCGAATAATCTCATTCCGAACTCTATCACCCCTAGTAAGTCCACACATCCAACACAATATTCTAATTTTCGACACTTTCACTTTTTGGATGTGAGAGTTCTTAACTGGAAAACACTCCGCGCCATACAGCATGGCCGGACGGGCTGCTACCCTGTAGAGTTTGCCTTTAAGCCTTAGGGGCACCTTCTTATCAAACGACACTCCCGAGGCGAGCTTTCACTTCATCCATCCCGCACCAATACGGTGAGAGACATCCTCATCAATCTCTTCATTCCACTGAATCATAGATCCAAGATACTTAAAACTATCCTTCTTACAAACCGCCTGAGAATCCAACCATACTACCACCTCGTCTTCCTCCCTCGAGCCATTTAACTTACATTTCAAATATTTGGTCTTGATCTTACTCAACTTGAAACCTTTAGACTCAAGGGTCTGTCTCCGCACCTCTAATTTATCATTCACACCCCCCGAGTCTCATCGATCAAAACCACATCATCTGCAAGAAACATACACCAAGGCACCTCTTCTTGGATACACCGCGTCAACATATCCATCACCAAAAAAAACAAAAATGGGCTAAGAGTAGATCCCTGATGCAACTCTGTCAAGATAGGAAAATGTTCTAAATCGCCTCCCGCCATCCTCACCTGGGTCTTAGCTCCATTATGCATGTCCTTGATTTCTCTGATATACGCCATCGGGACCCCACTTACCTCCAAGCATCTCCAAAGAACTTCCCTAGGGATTTTGTCATACGCTTTCTCCAAGTCGATAAACACCATGTGCAGGTCCTTCTTTCTTTCCCTGTAATGCTCCACCAGTCTCCGCACCAGGTGAATTGCCTTCGTCATCGAGTGCCCGGGCATAAATCCAAACTGGTTCTCCGAAATAAACACTACCCTCCTCAACCTCAACTCGACTACTCTCTCCCAAATCTTCAAGTGTGACTCAATAACTTAATACCCCTATAGTTGTTGCAACTTTGAATGTCACCCTTATTCTTATACAGAGGTATCATAGTACTTCATCGCCAGGCCTCGGGCATTTTCGCCGACTTGAAAATGCTGTTAAATAAATCAGTCAACCACCTCAAACCAGCCTCACCAGCGAACTTCCAAAAATCCATAGGAATCTCATCAGGCCCCGTCGCCCTACCCCTTCGCATCCTGCGAATGGCCTCTCTGACCTCCTCCACCTTAAAACGTCTACAATACCTAAAATCACATCACTCTTTTGATTGCTCCAGCTCTCCTAACATAATTACTCTATCCCCTTCATCATTCAAGAGCCTATGAAAATATGACTTCTATCTTTTCTTAATGTGAACATCCTCCACCAACACTCTACCATCCTCCGCCTTAATACACTTCACCTGGTCGAGGTCACAACCTTTCATCTCCCTCGCCTAAGCCAGCCTAAACAACTTATTTTCCCCTCCTTTCTCTTCTAACCTCGTATATAATCTCTCAAATGCTGCCATCTTAGCAGCCGTAATTGCTAGCTTAGCCTCTTTCCTCGCTAACTTGTACTCCTCCTTATTTACCCGCTTCTCTTCTTCATATTTACTCTCAACCAACTTAGCATACGCCTCCTTTTTAGTCTCCACTTTCTTCTTAACTTCTCCATTCTACCACCAATCCCCCGATGGTGACCGGCCCGGCCCCTAGATACACCCAAGTCTTAGGGCATAATTTTAACCCTAAAAATCTCTTTGGGGTTCTTAGTCTCAAAACCCCAAAAATCTAATGGCATGATTTTAAATCCAAATTTCACTTTTTTTTACTTGAATAATATTTTTATCT
This sequence comes from Capsicum pubescens, assembly GCA_030864215.1. Lineage (NCBI taxonomy): Eukaryota > Viridiplantae > Streptophyta > Magnoliopsida > Solanales > Solanaceae > Capsicum > Capsicum pubescens. The sequence goes on from CM061548.1 coordinate 85,779,497, forward strand.
TATAATTACTAGTTTTTAATCAATTTAACTTTCAAAACAACTCGGATTCTAGATTTTAACCCGGATTTCAAAGATTTTACCCAGTAAAGGTCAAAAATGGTTTTTCTTTGATTTGAACTCCGTTTTTACTTGATTTAAGTTGGGTTTTCATCTTTAGGTTCCTAAAAATATGGGGAACGTGTTTTTGAAATAAAGTTCCAATTTTGCCCTTTTTTTATAGAAAACCCATTTTGGGGGTCTGTTTTGACTCCGAACCAAAAGTAGTCAATATGGGTGTCGTTGGTTTTGTCTTGATGCATAGATTTCATATTTGATGTTTTAGTAGAGTTTGGTATTGTTCATGACAAGTAAGGTCACGGGTTCAAGTGTAGCGGATCGATTTTGTCTTTCGAGGTAGGTTATGGCTTAACACTTTCAGACTGGGCTGGGTAGTAAATGATGATACAAAATGCACATTAAGGGTGGAAAAAAATCATGAAAAATGTCTATCTATGTGTTGTGCCCTTGTGGGGGCGTATATGTGATGTAATTGTCGAAATTGAGATATTATATGATATATTTGACTGTGTGGGGTCCTATGTGATATTGATAGCCTTGAATACATGTGAATAATTGTATTGTGTTGTTTAATATGGTACCATTGGTGTATTGTAATTATATTCAGACTTTATTGGCATATGAGACATGTGAAAATTCATGGATAAAACGAAAATAATAAGTGATATTAGCTCATATGGTTGTGGAAATGTATCATTGTGGTTGGTTGTGGAAATATATCGTGTGATTAGTTGTGGAAATACTCATTGTGATTGGTTGTGAGCATTACATCTTCATATCATACTCATTCATGAAGCATTGGTACCATCGTGGCAACATCTGAGAAACACAGGCAACACTTTTTTTAAAAAATATTGTAACACCTGATAAAACCCTTTTCGAGGGATATGCTGGAAAGGAGATATGAGATATGTGAATTGTATACGAGTTGACGAACCCTCCATGGGTCCTACGTAGGGAAGTTTTAGCCCCGTAGGTATATATGGGGATTGTATGACGATCCCGGAGGTTGTGCAACGATCTCGTGCATCATCATCATCATCATCATCATATATATATTACACTTACTTTATTGTGTTTATGTTGTGTTGTATTGCCTTATTGGCTTGTCATCCATGTATTTATCCTACTTTTCTTTACTTGTATTTGATGATCTTGTATCTATATATTCTCTCTTATTCTATTTATATATGACATAATGTATACTTGTGTTCTATACCTTGGTGTGTTGTCGTAATATATGTTATATATATTAGAACTGTTAGTGCAAGCGATGTGGGCTACCATTGTGGGATATTTTCTGATTGCAGGTGACATGCCCGTAGTGTATATTTTGTATGCTTGATTTACTACTTTTCTTAGACGGCCTATGATACCTACTGAGTACAGGTGGACCGTACTCATGCCTACTGTGCCCTTTCGGTACAGGTTTTAGCTCGAGTGCGCCTCATCTTGATTGACTCGGACGATTATTGGAGCTTCCAAGGTAGCGGTTGGACATTCATGCGTCCAAAGTTCACCTCTATATTTCTATAGTTGTTATGTCTTTATTAGTATTCGGAGACAGTTATTATTCCTTTGTGGTTATTTTTTTTTGATGCATTTGACTCTTGGATTATATTAGTATTTCTTACACTATTTATACCTGGTTTTGGGCATGATTGGTATTTTGGATAAGTTCTTTCGCATTGTTATGATTACTTATATGGTTCGGCTTCGTTCTAGAAACCTTACCGTGGGATATTTTTGTCTTTTTTCTTTTTGTATCAGTTTGGGTGATAGGCTTACTTGTCAAGGTACGCCACGACAAGTGCCATCATGACCCTTATTTTTGGGTCGTGACAAATTGGTATCAAAGCAGCCAGGTTTCATTGGTCTCAATGGTGTAAGAATGAGATGTCTAATAGAGTCTCGCAGATCGGTACGTAGACTTTCGTATCTATCTTCGAGAGGTTCATTGGTCTCAATGGTGTAAGAATGAGATGTCTAATAGAGTCTCGTAGATCGGTACGTAGACTTTCGTATCTATCTTCGAGAGGCTATAGGATGTCTTTAGGAAACTTTCCTTATTTTATTCGTTATCGTGCAAATTCTTTCATATCTTTCATATCTTTTGTTCTGAGTTGTGTTTCACTCTTTCTGCGCGGATGGTGTGGCTTATACTACATATCAGTTGAGAGATATTGTGAGAAATTAGTGGATATCATTTGTCGATTGTAGGCTTGTTGATGCTCCAAAGTTGTCATAGGATCAGTTTATTAATGCCTTTTTGGAGAGATTTGTGCCTTTTAGTTGTGAGATCTTATGTGGAACGAATTTGATCATTTGGAGCAGGACTCCATGACAGTTTTTTAGTATAAGGCATGCTTTCATGCCCTATCCAGATATTCCTATAATAGTTTTTCCATCGAGTTTGGGAAGGTTAGAAAGTTCGTGAAGGGTTTGGATATTTCTCTTTAGTTGGATACATCTCAGATGATTATGCTTGGAGCTCCTTTTTAGAGTATTGTGGATCACGGTAAGATGACAGAGGGTATTATTAGTGTATCTCAGGGAGGATCCAAGAAGGCGCGATGTTTTGGTGAGTTCAGGAGTCAGACCTCTCGAGACAGAGATTTTAGAGAATCTCGTAGATACTATGGTAGGCTAGTGCAGGTGATTTTATAGAGTTCAGCTGGTGGATCTTTTAGTTCAGCATTTTAGGGTGGCCGTTCTGGCTCAGTTGTACTTTCTCTTATTGAGATTGGTCGTAAAGGTTGCTATGTGTGTGATGAGATTGGCCATGTGGCTAAGGATTGTTCTCATCGTGTGATTAGAGTTATTCTTATGTTAGCTGTGAGAGGTAGGTATTCTACCAAAGGTGCAAGAGGTAAGGATAGTAGAGCTTATGTTGGTAGTTGAGGGCTACTATGCCAGTTGGTAGTCATGGATAGTGTTATGCTATACCAGCCAAACCTGAGGCAGAGGCTTCTGATGCTATGAATACAGGTACCTTCCTCATTTATTTCAGACTTACATCTGTATTATTTGATCCCAGATCGACTTTCTCTTATGCATCTGTGTATTTTGCTTTGAGTTTTGATTTTGTTACTGAGCCTCTTTCCATGTCTATTCATGTATCTACCCCGATAGGTGATTTTTTAGTGGTAGATCGGGTGTATCGATCTTGTGTTGTGACTTTTGCCGAGCGTGATACTTTGATAGACTTGCTTGTGTTAGATATAATTGATTTTGATAATTATTTTGGGTATGGATTGGTTGTCTTCTTATCATGCTATCTTAGATTGTTATGCCAGGAATGTGACTTTAGCTTCATCAGATGTGCCGAGGATAGCTTTGAAGGGTACACTTTATTTGGGTCCTAAGAGGGTCATATCTTATGTTCAGGCTCGTAAATTGGTTGAGAGGGGATGCTTATCTTACTTGTCCCATATTCGTTACACCAGTGTTATCTCACCTCCTTCCTTGGATTCTATCTGCGTTGTCTGTGAGTTTATAGATGTGTTCCCTACGGACTTGCCTAGTATGCCTTAGGATCGAGATATTGATTTTATTATTAATGTTGAGTCAGGCACCAAGCCTATTTTTATTCCTCCTTATAGGATGGCCCCAACAGAGCTGAAGGAACTGAAGGATCAGTTACAAGAGTCGTTGGATAAGAGATTTATTCGACCTAGTATTTCACCTTGGGGTGCGCCTGTCTTATTTATGAAGAGAAAAGATAGGTCTATCCGGATGTGTATTGATTATTGACAGTTGAATAAGGTGATGGTTAAGAATAAGTATCCTCTTTCTCACATCGATGATTTGTTTGATCAGCTTTAGGGTGTTGCGGTGTTTTCAAAGATTGATTTGAGGTCTGGTTATCACCAGATAAGGATCAGAGTTTCGGATATTCTAAAAACTACTTATCGGGCTCGATATGGTCATTATGAGTTCTTAGTCATGTCTTTTAGGTTGACCCATGCCCCTGCCGCATTCATGGAGTTGATAAACTGGGTGTTTCGACCGTATCTTGACTCCTTTGTTATGGTATTTATAGATGATATCTTGGTTTATTCCAAGAATAAGGTTGAATATGAGGATCATTTGTGGATTATGCTTTAGAGATTGAGGGATAAGAAATTGTATGCTAAGTTCTCTAAGTGGGAGTTTTGATTGAAGTCAGTTTTCTTCTTGGATCATGTGATGACTAAGGAAGGTATTATGGTTGATCCAGTTAAGGTTGCAGCGGTTTGTGATTGGGCTATACTTACTTCACCCACCGAGATTCAGAGTTTTATTGGCTTGGCCGGGTATTATTAGTGTTTTGTTGAGGGTTTCTCTTCCATTGCAGCTCTGTTGACCAAGTTGACTCAGAAGAAGAATTCCTTCTAGTGGTATGATATTGGGAGGAGAACTTTCAAAAGCTCAAGGATTTGTTGAATTCAGCTCCTATATTGGCTTTGCCCAAGGAGGGCGTGGTCTTTATTGTCTTTTGTGATGCTTCAGGTGTTGTGTTGATGCAGGAGGGCAAGGTAATTGTGTATGCGTCTCATCAATATTGGAGTCTCGTGAGAGGAATTATCCTACCCATGCTTTGGAGTTGTGCACAGTTTTGTTTGCCTTGAAGTTGTGGAGGCACTACTTGTATGGAGTCTGTTGTGAGATCTTCTCAGATCATCGTAGCCTTTAGTACTTCTTTACTAGGGATATCTTCATATGACGCAGCGTCGTTGGCTTGAGTTGCTTAAGGATTATGACTTGACTTTTCTCTACCATCAGGGCAAGGCTAATATAGTTGCGGATGGCTTGAGCCAAAAGTCGACTAGCATGAGAAGCTTGGTGCATCGTTTGACTTAGGAGAGGCTGTTGTCCTTATAGGTTCATTCTTTGGCTAAACCGATCGTTAGGCTTGATATTTCAACACCGGGGCATGTTTTGGCATTTATTGAGGCTAGATCATCTTTGATAGAGTAGATTCGAGCTCATCAGTTTGATGATGTTAAATTAAGGTTGATTCGAGATAAGGTATTGAGTGGGGAGGTTAAGGAAACCTCACTTAATTTAGATAGAGTTTTGAGGATTGGGGGATGAGTTTGTGTGCCGAGAGTGGTGATTGGATTAGGTTGATCTTAGAAGAGGCATTGTTCCAGATATTCCATCCATCCAGGTGTGACTAAGATGTATAGTGATTTGAGACAACACTACTTGTGGGGTGGTATGAGGCGTGATATAGAGGATTTTGTTGCTCGTTGCCTATGTTGTCAGCGGGTGAAGGCCCAGTATATGAGACCTGGTGGTTTGCTTTAGAGTTACCCATTCCCAAGTGGAAGTGGGAACAGATCACTATGGACTTCGTGACTGGGTTGCCTCGTACTTCTCTTGGTTCTGACAGTGTTTGGGTCATCATGGATTGATTGACCAAGTCAGCTCATTTTATTTCGGTTCAGGTCTCATTAAGTGCTGAGAGGTTAGACCGTATATTCATTCGTGAGATTATGCGTCTGCATGGTGCGTCGGTGTCCATTATTTCAAATTGAGGTTTTGTGTTCACATCTCACTTTTGGAAGACTTTTCAGGATGAGTTGGGTACTCAGATTGATCTTAGCACAACGTTTCACCCCAAGACTGATGGTTAGTCAGAGCGGACTATCCAGGTTTTGAAGGATATGTTTCACACGTGCGCGATGGATTTTGGTGGCCAGCGGGAGCAGCATTTGGCTTTAGCAGAGTTTGCATATAGTAATAGCTACCACTCCAGTATTGATATAGCTCTATTTGAGACGTTGTATGGTAGGCATTATCTCTCCCCAATGGGTTGGTTTGATGTTTTAGAGGTGGGACCTCGAGGTACGAACTTGCTTCGTGAGTTGTTGGATAGAGTCCAGGTCATTCAGGATAGACTTAGAGCGGTTCAGAGTAGGCAAAAGTGTTATGTTGATCGTAGACTTCGTGCCTTGAGATTTGGTGTAGGTGATCATGTTTTCCTTCGAGTTTCACTCATGAAGGGTGTGATGAGGTTTGGGAAGAGGGGAAAGCTTAGCCCTAGGTATATTGGTCCATTTGAGATTCTTCGAACTGTTAGTGATGTGGATTATGAGTTGGTTTTGCCCCTTGATCTGTCAGTTTTTCGTCCAATTTTTCATGTTTCTATGCTTCATTTCTATATTCCTAATGAGTCTCATGTTATTCGTTAGGAGTCGGTTCAATTAGATGAGCGGTTGTCCTTTGTGGAGAAGCTGATTTCCTTTTTGGCAAGGGATGTTATGCGGTTGCGCTCTAGAGTGATCCCTGTGGTTAAGGTCCAGTGGTGACATCAACCTGTAGATGAGGCTACTTCAGAGGTTGAGTCTGATATGCGTAGTTCCTATCCCTAGCTTTTCATTGATTCAGGTATTTCCTTGCCTTAGTTCGAGGACGAACTAGATTTTTAGTGGTGGATGATGTAACAACCTAAAAATTTGATGAAATATGTGAAATTTGTAATTTTATGTGATTTGATTATTTTACCCCTCCCCGTAGTTGCATTATGATATTTCTGGAGTGTGGGAGTGATTGGCATGATTTTCGACATATTTTGGTATCATTTATGCAATATTGTGGGTTTTGATGGCTTAAAGAACCTTAATTTGGACTTTTGTGGATATATTTTGATCCATACGATGGATGGCTGAACGAACTATGCCAGCAGCTCTGGAATATCGATTTTAGGCTAGGTAGACCCTTGGTTCGGGTCCCGGTGTACCCGAGCTCATTTTGACCTATTGATCGAAAAGTTGAAAAATTGGAAATATGGGAGTGAGACCCACATTTGATCGAAACAACCTCAGATGGAAAATCCGACTTCGCCAGCAAATCCAGAATGTCGATTTTAGAGTGTTAGCATATTTGGTATGATTTTATGGGTTTTAAATCTCATTTCGATCCTCGATTTGGAAAATTATAATTTCGGATTTCGGGGGTCAACTTTATGAAAATGATGTTTTTTGGAAAATCTAATATCGCCAACGCGTCCAGAGCATCGAATTTAGTATGGTTGCATAGTTCGTTTGCATAAATCAAACCCCGAATGAATTCCAGGCACCCCGTCGAAGTCCGGAGTGGACTTTAACAAAAAAAAAACTGCAGCTTTTTTTGTTATTTCAGTGCAGATTTTCTATACTAATAAATATTTTTGAGTCTATTTTGCTCATTTTTCATCTTGCCTCTTGAGAGTTAAACCTTAAATAGTTTGGGAGCTTAAAAGTGAAGTTTGTGGGAGCTTGAGAAGTTATATTAACACCTTTTTCTTGGTTTTATTACAGATTAAAGGTAAGAATTCATCCTTTTCTTAGTAATTTCTTGATAAATTTCTCGAAACTCCAAAAATCTTAGCGCATGATTTTAAACCCAAAGTTCACTTCTTTTCACTTGAATAATATTTTTATCTTATAATTACTAGTTTTTCATCAATTTAACTTTCAAAACAACTCTGATTCTTGATTTTAATCCGGATTTCAAAGATTTTACCCGGTAAAGCTCAAAATATTTTTTCTTCGATTTGAACTCTATTTTTTACTTGATTTAACTTGGGTTTTCAGCTGTAGGTTCCTAAAAATACGGGGAACGTTTTTTTGAAATAAAGTTCCAATTTTTTCCTTCATTTTCGAAAACCCATTTTGGGGGTCCGTTTTGACCCTGAATCAAACGTAGTCAATATGGGTGTCGTTGGTTTTATCTTGACGCGTAGATTTCATATTTGATCTTTGTAGTGGAGTTCGAGATTGTTCGTGAAAAGTAATGTCGCGAGTTCAAGTGTAGCGGACCGATTTTGTCTTTCGAGATAGGTTATGGCTTAACTCTTTCAGACTGGTCTGAGTGGTAAATGATGATACAAAATGCACGTTAAGGGTGAAAACTAATCATAAAAATATCTATCTATGTGTTGTGCCCGTGTGGGGGCGTATATGTGATGTAATTATCGAAATTGAGATATTATGTGATATGTTTGACCGTGTGAGGTCCTATGTGATATTGATAGCCTTGAATACATGTGAATAATTGTATTGTGTTGTTTAATGTGGTACCATTGGTGTATTGTGATTATATTTAGACTTTATTGGCATATGAGACATGTGGAAATTCATGGATAAAACGAAAATAATAAGTGATATTGGCTCATGTGGTTGTGGGAATGTATCGTTGTGGTTGGTTGTGGAAATATATCATGTGATTGGTTGTGGAAATACTCATTGTTATTGGTTGTGAGCATTACTTCTTCATATCATACTCATTCATGAAACATTGGTACCACCGTGGCAACATCTGAGAAACACTGGCAGCACCTTTTTAAAAAATATTGTAACACCTTATAAAACCCTTTACGAGGGATATGACGGAAAAGAGATATGAGATATGTGGATTGTATACGGGTTGACGAACCCCCCATGGGTCATATGTAGGGAAGCTTTAGCTCCGTAGGTGTATACGGGTATTGTGCGACGATCCCGGAGATTGTACGACGACCTCGTGCATCATCATCATCATCATCATCATATACATTGCACTTACTTTATTGTGTTTATGTTGTGTTGTATTGCCTTATTAGCTTGTCATCTATGTATTTGTCCTACCTTCCTTTACTTGTATTTGATGATCTTGTATCTACATGTTCTCTCTTGTTCTATTTATATGTGACATAATGTATACTTGTGTTCTATACCTTGGTGTGTTGTCGTAATATATGTGAGATATATTAAAACTGTTAGTGCAAGCGACGTAGGCTACCATTGTGGGATATTTTCTGATTGCAGGTGACGTGCCCTTAGTGTATATTTTGTATGCTTTATTTACTACTTTGCTTGGTCGGCCTATGATACCTACTGAGTACAAGTGGACCGTACTCATGCCTACTACTCCTTTTCGGTGCAGGTCTTAGCTCGAGTTACCTCAGCTTGATTGACTCGGGCGATTGTTGGAGCTTCCAAGGTAGTGGTTGGACATTCATGCGTCCGAAGTTCACCTCTGTCTTTCTATAGTTGTTATGTCTTTATTAGTATTCGGAGACAGTTATTATTTCTTTGTGGTTATTTTTTTTCAATGCATTTGACTCTTGGATTGTATTAGTAGTTCTTACACTATTGACACCTGGTTTTGGGTATGATTGATATTTTGGATAAGTTCTTTCGTATTGTTATGATTACTTATATGGTTCAGCTTCGTTCTAGAAGACTTACCGTGGGATATTTCTGTCTTTTCTTCTTTTTGTATCAGTTTGGGTGATAGGCTTACTTATCAAGGTACGCCACGACAAGTGTCATCATGACCCTTATTTTTGGGTCATGACAATGTAGATCTATATCCTTGCCACTAATTATAGTTCTATGAATAATAATGGTTATGGATAACTAAAAAGAACTGTAATCAGGGTGCATACTTGGGTGATTGTAGCTTTGATTAAGTCATTAACCCGTTTGTCAACATTGATGTCAAAGATAAGAGGATCATTCTGCAGTTATATGCCAAATTGTAAAAAATGAACTCCCTTGATATAATTATTTTTGTTTTCTGACAGAACTTGGACTGAAACGACATCATAGGTAAATATTTGCAAAGCACCCACAAACCGTGTTAATCTCAAGTGAGCAATGATATAAAATAAATTAACAAAGCTTAAGAATGTTTCATCTACCTGGAAGGAAGAACCAAATATTCTTGAACCACTCCATATAACCTCAAGAGTTTTATCCTTCTTGTGGCTCGGTCTTAATAATCAATGCGTGCAAAATGAACAGAATCAAATCCTACCCGTGAAAGTTACAAGGGAAAACTAAAAGAAGGATCAACAGTTAAGAGTTAGAAACTAAACAGGATGATGAACTTTAAATAATTCATTTCTGTAAGAATTCAAGTTATAAACACTGACATTATTGGAGGTTGATAACACTATCAGTAGTCTAATTTAACATGTGACAACAGTTTAGTTGCCATTTTTATCAAGTAACTAATTGATGATTATAATATAAATTTACATTCAATTAACTTAATAAGTGATATAATTATGTGAAAATATCGTTGCATAGAAATTAAACTCTACACTACAACATATGAACTTCATACAAAAATAAATTATCTTTTAAAAAATAGTCTGTCATTTTCTAAGATACAAAGTTTGTTCTGCCAATTTCAGTAAGCGAGAAAGAGGGAGTCTGAGACAGAAAACTCAGGCAACTAATTGTTGTTCCAGTCTGAAAGTCTGATATGAGAAAAATTACCAACTTCTTATTCAAAAAATTCACACCAGATCAACCAAGACTCTATTATACTTCTACGAATACTGTACAAATAGAAAGATTTTAGTTACGATTTTGTCAATATTTTGGGGTTCAAATTGGCAGTTAGTTGCTTTAATAGGTGCAATATGCATCAAGTGTTGATATTTTTTTCTGATATATAGGACGAAGAACTACTTTGAAAACTGCGAGAAGAAGATCCAATGACAAAATTACTCTCCTATATCATTTATACAGTGGTAGCTATAGCCTTTAGCAGCATAAGGGAGCATATCAATTGCCTTTGGCTTGAACTGTGTACGCATATTGAAATTACTTTTAAAAATACATCATGTCCATACCAACTCTACACTCCTCGTTATTCGTCACAAATTACCAGTAGACACAGTAGTTAAGCTACTTTTAAAAATACATCATGTTCATACCAACTCTACACTCCTCGTTATTCATCACAAATTACCAGTAGACACAGTAGTTAAGTTATATAACCAGAGCTATATTGAGGCTAGAATTGAAATTAGTTGTTCTGAATCCTAAGACGCACCAAAGAACTTTAAGAACATGAAGAAGCCATAGTATGATCTTAGAGTTTCAATTCTATCAAAAGTAAAAGACCCCAAATGACCATTTTTTCTACTAACTTTGCACCCAATGTCACAAATAAGTAGTAAGTGCATTAGAATCCCATATACACCGACTTAGAACACTATTGATGTTAGAATACATAATGGCTTGAATTAAGATCCTTGGTAGAATTTGAGACTTAGTAAATTTATAGATTTGGTGATTTATTTCATGCGTCGATATTGCTCTCCTTCCTCAGATTAAACTATGCTAGAAAGCTTTAAAAATATATAATTCTTCAGAATTTCCAATGAAGGAATAGGGAGCAATTCTAGTTGAAGCCAAGAATATTAATAAGCAAGTAGTAGAATCATAGTGGGGTATCAGTATTTTATCCACATCAACGACAACATACCAAGTGATATCCCACAGATGACGTTTGGGGAGGGTAGAGTTTAAGTAGACCTTATACATCAAAGGCGACAAATGATCATATTTTTCAAATTACTTGCTCTCTTTCACATATCTAACTATGCAAGCAGTTACCTGTAGTTTGCTTTCAAAGTAGTATTCCTTTTCTTTGGTAGCAAAAACATATGGTATTGCCCTCTTCATCGTCAACCTCAACTAACTACAAAACCCACAAAACGCAAATTGATTAATAAAACAACCCTAATCCAAATTAAAGGGTATTTAAAGAAAAAAAAATTACCTTGTAGTGTTGTCAATCGAGAGGTGAGTTGAATCGAATTGAATTCCGCAGGTTTTGTTTTTGTCAAACATAGCCTTTTTTATCCAACAAATAACTAGTCAATTGAAATTTCTACAATTTCTCGGCTATGTTTATTTTTACCCTTGATAGAATTAAAATCTTTTAAACCCATTCAACGAAACTCGAAAAGTAAAGGAAAAATTCGAGACGAAGAGGAAAAAAGAAGTGAACGATCAAGCAAATCAACGTTTCAAACCAAAATTATCAAGAAAATTTAATATTTTTGTAATTTCAAGAATGCTTCAGTATGATCAAATAAAATTACAACAATCAAAAATTGAATCTTTTGGAAACTTGAAAAAGAAATTAAAATTTGAAGAAAAAAAACATAAATGAAGAAAACTTACAGTATTTAAATTGAAGATATGAGGAGCAACACGATTGTGAGAATTCTTCAATGGGTGGGAACAAGATTTCATCGATAAGAAAGGGTGGAAAGGAAAGTTGTTATCTTTGTAGACTTACGCATGCAATAGCTGAAATTTAAAATAACAAATTTACCCTTACTGTTGAAATGACGGAAATATCCCTTAGGAAGCTGGCAGGACAACCTCCACCTGCCAGCTTTTACACCACTTCTATATATTAGTAAAAATACATATAAAATTCAATGTAATAATCCTTCAAAGAATATTCTTAGTGATTTCACGATAATATAGAATGACATCATACTCCTTGTTATTTTCAACTAATTGATTATACGATGAATAATCTTTAGAATATTAACATCATACTTTTTTTTCTTCCTTAGATGGTAAAATTATACCAAGATGTTGTTAAAACAAACTAATATATAAGATAAATAAATAAATAAAAACTACTTATAAAATATTAGAAAATATGATGCAATCAAGCTTGTATAATTTATTGCATGATATATATTTAATGATACAAATTTAAAGTTATGAGTGTAATAGTTCAATACATTTTTTTGAGTATTTATTGTCCTACGATGTGTTATATTTGGACTTATTGGCATGCTCAAATTTAAATCCGAAGAATTCTAAGGTAATTCCACTCCTTGAATTGATGAGGGAGACAATCGAATTTATTGGTATTGGTTCTTTTTTCTCAATTGCAAAACACCTATTATAAAATGTGGTTTCCTAAAATTTGTGCATCGTAAATGTGAAGGCAACAAACACGACCGCAAAAGATAAATTAAATTTAACCCTGATTCAAATTTTCTTTAAAACTGTAGAAGCATCAACACAATTATAAAAGAAAAAAAATATATCTTATAAATAATTTTTTTTAAAAATAATCAAATCATATTAAACAATAAAATTAGATTACTGAGCAAAAAAGTGAGGTTCATCAATAAGTATCTGCACAAATTGTAAAAATTATCACAACCATGTAGTTGAGAATTTGTAGAAACCTATTACCAAAAAAAACAAACAAAGAGAATTTGTAGAAACCTATATGCACAAATCGTAATAATCGTCACAACCATGTATTTGAGCATTTGTAGAAACCCATCATTTTTTTAGCGCTAAACACAATCAAGTAGAGCTTTTTTATGCAAAGTTTCCAACAACTCTTTACAGGTCAACCCTATAAATTAAATGCAATATAAATTTTTACAACTCAAATAGATTCAAAGTTACATGTAAATACGTGAAGATTCATGAATTTTCATTGATATTTACACAAGAGATCACACCTCGATTTTCAAGGAGATGCTATTGAAATACTCTCTTCATCCCAAATTGAGATGACATATTAATTAAGAAAAATAATAAATAACATGCCTAGTTTATTATAGTTCCTCTATTAAATAATGTTTACAAAATTTCCACAATTTCCACTTAACAAAACAAAATTAAGCCAATTTAATTTTATTTATTTCTCATCCAAACCAAAATAATCAAACATAAAACACACCACTTCAACTTGGTGACTCCTAACTGAATCTTCTTTCCTCAGTTCCACCTTTCGCCGGCTCCAAAAAAATAAAAAAATAAAAAATAAAAACTTTCGCCGGCGTTTCTATTTTCCAAATCTCTAATCAATGGAGGACGGTACACCCGACAGGGCACAACGTACAACCGGTGAGCGTGTAAAGCTCAACGTCGGCGGCAAGCTCTTCGAAACTACAGTATCTACACTTCGTTCTGGTGGGCCCGATTCCCTCTTATCCGCTTTATCGAACCGGACTTCAAACGAACCGGTTTTCATCGACCGGGACCCGGAGATATTCTCGGCTTTATTAGCTCTTCTCCGGTCGAACCGTCTCCCTTCGACGGCAAAGAGGTTTTCCAATCATGAACTAATCGACGAAGCGGTTTATTACGGGATTGAATCTCAACTTCGATCTGCACTCGCACCGAGTCAACTCAGTGGAATTGATGCATCCCTATTCTCGACTATTCGTCCTTCATCTGACGGCGTTGTAACGGACTTTAACGCCGTTGATTCTGACGGCTCCGTTTGGGTTGCTCACGGCGGTCAGGTTTCTGTTTATGATTGGAGTTTAACACATACGGAGACTGTACGGACTCATCTTGATTATATTAGCTCGATTAAGAAGGTTGGAACAGATTTGGCTGTTGTCGGGTCGGAGTTTGAATCGGGGCTCCATTTTTATAACTTGGCTAATGGGCGTAGAGTCGGGTCTGTTGAATGGACGGACCCGTCTGACCCGAGGATTTACAAGGCTAAAGTAAACGCTGTTGTGGATTCGGTTGATTCAGTTTATGCTGCGTTCGAGTGTCAACATAGAGAAAATTGTGTGGTAAGTATTGATAAGGGTACGATGAAGGCTGTTTCGGAGTTGGGAAGGCAATCTGGGAATTCGGCGAAGTCAACTGTTGTTGGAAAGTTGACATTTTTGCCGGAGATAAATGCGTTGCTCGGTGTTTCAGTTAGTGCTGGAGCTTTTGGGTATTCGGGTTACGTGAGGTTGTGGGATTCCAGGTCAGGAGATGTTGTGTGGGAGACGAATGAACCGGGTTCGGGTCGGAGTAGCCGGTTTGGGGACTCGTTTGCTGATGTTGATTTTGATAGGGAGGATTTGACAATGTTCAAGATATGTTCAAAATCAGGTGATTTGGCAGTGGCAGATTTACGTAAATTAAGCGAAGATCCATGGGTTTATCTGGAAGAGAAAAATCCATGTATGAGGCATGCAGGTGGTGGAAGCAGTACTTTGATTCACTGTTATCGAAAGCAGGTGTTCGTGGGACGAGGAGGAGAGTTGGAAGTTTGGTCGAGAATGGTGGAGAAGGGAATTGATGCTGAGAGGGAAAGGGTGTTGCATGAAGGATTGTATAGAAGGAATTATATGGATAAAGTGGAGGATGCCGAAAGAGGAATCATAAAGAAAATTGAGGGAGCTGGTGATAGGCTGTTTGTTACGAGAGAAAATGCTGAGGGGATTGAGGTGTGGCAAAGTTCTCAGTTTTCTGGTGCTGTTTTAAATTTGTGATAGTGTCGAGCTGTGAGCTTTGCATTCTATTTATGAGCTTCCATTGCCTGTCTCATGCCCGAACAAAGGAAAGGGTTGCAATCGGTTGATGATTAGAGTAAAACTACAACCCAACCGAGCTAGTTCGAGATTGAGCATAGTTGTTGTTGTAGTATCTTTTTGAGCTGTCTGCTGCAGTTTGCAATGATCATCAATTGGTTGCAGTAGGTTGACTGTCGGAGTAAAGTTAGAATCCACCCTGAATTAGTTTGAGATTGAGCATAGTTGTTGTATCTTTTTTAGCTGTCCAACTGCAGTTTGCAATGATCATCAATGAAACGAATTATGTATTTGGTGATTTCTTTTAGATGTCAAGTTGATCAATCAAGAAACAATGTGCAAAGGTTAATATGATCATGACGATTACCTGAAATTGGATTGTTGATTCCTTTTGGACACGATGTTGATCAATCAAGATTAAGAACAATGCGGAAAGGTGTTACCTATCGTGTAATAAAATGAATTTGGTTTATTGGTGAATTTGGGCATCCCTGTTATCAGGAAAGAATCGTATCCAAGTGGGTTAAAGTTAGTTGTATCAGAGGTAGGCCTCTAACTGTTGCACTTGATGGTCTATTTGAATTCATGACTTTGGTTGCTAGATTGCTGTATCATTTGGTTAGCTTGCATGTACAAGTGAGCTTATAAATTTTTACCTTAGTTTCATGCATAATTCCACTTGACAAGATTTATAGCCTATACCTTAGAAAACAAGGTGCTCGGGAGATTTGTAAGCATTGTATTCTTTATTCCAGTTGCTAGTTATGGTGAGTCATTTCAACACACAGCAACTAATTTAGTTTACCTGTAGCTTTTATCCCAATTTAGAAGTAGTCCCTATTCCTTTTATTTGTACTTATCAAATTCTCTCGGAGGTGGTTGTTCTATTTTTTCTTTCCTGGTCTCCCCCAAGGAATACTGAAAAGCATTTTTAACACTGTTCTTTTGTCATTTTCTGTAATGTAAGTGCTGGGGTTATGTGGTTGTGTTACTAGTCTAGTAGACAAGCAAAGTGATGGCCCGAGGAACATCAGAAAAACTCCCCTGTGATCATATTTTCCTGATCAAAAGAAGCCATAAGTGAACATTGAAATTTTAAACAGGGTGCTGCTATAATTTGGAAACTCATAAATTACGCTTAATAATTAATCTCAAAAGACTGAAATCCCTAGACTACTGAAGGGGAAAGCAGTAGGATGTTTTTGTCCCCAGCCCCCAAACAAAAAAAGGAAAGCAAAAAAGAGAAAAGACGGATAAAGACTGAAGAAAGGGAATTCATGGTTTAGGAATACCTTTCTTTATATAGGAGAAGCTCTTAGCATTAGTGAAGGCATAATAGAGGAGCTATGATTTCCCTCTCATAGCTGTGGAAGGCAGAAATCACAGGAGACATAAATTAGCTCAGAATTGATGGTAAAGGATCTTATGAAACATGAAAACAGTAAGTGGAAGCATAGGTTCTTTATCTGTTAGTAACCTGCAGTTTCTGCATCCCACTTATAAACAAAAAATGCAATTCAATACCGTCCCATGCAGCACTAATTAGTGCCAAAACTATCATATAACAATATAAAAAACATTAAATATCATCAAAATATATCAAGCGAAAGACCTATTAAGTGTTTCAAAACTTAAACTAAAGTTAAAAAACGTCCACAAAGTGTCAAAACCAACAACAAAACTTGAGAATGCCAATCCTAAGGGGTTGACACCACAAACTCCCCATTACTCTCGGGGGTAGTTTGGTACGAGGGATAAGGAATAACTAATCTCGGGATCAATTTTAGGATGAGCTTATCCCATGTTTGATTGGGAGAAAATGCATGGGATAACTCAATCTCAATTAGTTATCTCGGGATTATAGTGTTATTTTTATCCCTAATCTCGGGATAGTTAGTCCTGGGATAATTAATCCCAAAATAACTTGTTTACGACCAAACGACCCCCCAGTGTCTTGGCTACTTGATGCTGGGGAGGAAGATAGAGAACGATTATGACGACGAGCTAAGTTAAGGACTTGTTCCATGATTTCCTCGATGGTTTTGCACATGCTATCATTTCGAGCAACCCGTTGTGCCTCGAACTCTGCCAAGGCACCCATGAGTTGTGAAATCTGCTATGACATAGCAGCGATCTTAACATAGTCAATCGTTGTGGTTTGGTGTGATGATCCAATACCTTCCAGTCCTGATTGGCTATGTCGCAAATTGCTCCTAGAGCCCATCCCATAGACCCCCACCCAAAACCACTTTCTCCTTCCAAATTTGAGTGGCTTTTTCTGGTATAGGTTGGGCCGGTCGGTCCTGAGGTTACTCAGTTTGGCTGAACTCAGATAAGTATTGTTCATAATTCTTCTAAATGATAAAAAACAAAAGTTTAACATATATATATACACATAATAGAGATACGTTAATACTTCGTATCTAAATTTTTAAACTTGACATTTTCAGCTCTTGGTTCTACCCATACATCTGGATCCGACTTATTTTTCTTCTTCTTTATATGTGTTTCCTTGAAGATCTCAGCTTAAGTTGGGGGCGCCCTAATTTTTGCATCGATAAACAAAATGTAATTAAACATAATCAAGTAATATTTATTCATCTTTATATAAACATATAAATTAAAAGGTAAATATTATTACTTACCATTTCCCTAGCTATGGTCCCAACGTTCTTTGCACCCCCGATGTGCAACTAGCCCCGTTTACGCTTGCTCTGGCAATCTTGGCTTGTTCAGACAATGCCTTGAATTTGTATGAATCTCAATATTTTTGAAGCTGCTCTTACACTTCCTGTAGAAGCCATTGTCCACAATTTCTGGTATCCCGAGCAAGTTAAAGCTAGCTGGACAGCCTGACACTGGCTTTTGTCTCAAAAGTGATGGAAATAACCAGATTGTACCTTCTCCTCCAGGTACACATTGCCTGAAAATTAAGTGACTACTATTAGATGATATATATTAATATTATACTTTACTAAATATCAATTAAATTGTATATACCGTAAACTCATTAAACATGACATGCCATATCCTCTATGGAATCTCCTTCCATGAGTGATACGGATGCCTAAAAAACCTCCTTATGCTCTCATGTAGAGTCGTAGCAACCGTTCTTGAGGGATTCCATCCGAAAAAATGATAATAAATATGTCAAGTCATAAATAATTAATGAAGATGAAAAAAATAAAATGAACTTATCAATTAAGAAAACAAACTTACGATGATCCATCAGGCTCAATCATCACTCTACCAAGCCTGTCCTCTACCAAGCCTGTCCCTATGGCCAAGTGCTAGATCGATCGGATCCTCCTCATCCTCCAGTGAAGGTGCATAATGTTGAGTCAGTGTGGGAGTAGCTGCCTACATGTTAGACTCAGAGTTGATATCTCTAAGCCGCAAACCTGATAGGTGAGGATGGATCATGGGGGAATGCAACAACAACAACATACCTAGTGTATTCACACAAAGTGAGGTCTGGAGAGGGTAAAGTATACGCAGTCCATACCACTACCTCAGATGAATTAGAGAGGTTGTTTCCGGTAGACCCCCGACTCAAGACAGATAATAGTATAACAAACAGAAAACATAAAAATAAACAACAAGATGAGATAACCCAATGCTAGATAATAAGATAAACCAGACACCGATAGAGTAATATTATAAACTACCTGTCGATATCACAAACATCATCAGAAAACTACGAACTAGAAACTACAGACACGGATACGAACAAAACACTCCTCTCTGCTATTATGGATGCATTCCTACTCCTCTAGAAGTGGCTAAGCCTTGTGGCTGAGGAATAATGAGTGTAGGCACATAAAAGTGTGGGGAGTAGCAGTATGTGGAGGTAGTGAATGAAAAGTAGAAGACTATATTTGAGGGGATGTACCATGAAAATCTCTGGATTTGCAGTGCCAAAGGGGACATAAGACACTGGTGGATAAGAGGCAAGTTGTGGCGCAGCTGAAAGATGAAATGGAATATCGTCAGGTTCTGACCTTCTAATGTTCTTCTTCTTGCTCGTACTAGACTTGTTACTCTTAGTAGTACAAGCTTGAGCGCCATCACGACCTAATGACATCTATATACAAACTTACATTTACCAACATATAAAGAAAATCATAAGTATTAAAAAAAAAATTTGTGTTATTTCTTTTAATTAAAATTAAAAATCACTAGTATTAAAAAATTAACACTAATTAAAATTGAAAATCACAAGTATTAAAAAAATTAGCTCATACTCCCTCCGTTTAAAAAAGAATGACCTACTTTTCTTTTTAGTCTGTTTAAAAAAGAATGACCCCTTTTCTTTTTTGGCAATACTTTTATTTCAACTTTCCACATGGCATATTTAGGACCACAAGATTAAAGGGCATTTTGGTACATTTGACACAACTTTAATTTAACGCCACAAGATTCAAAAATCTTCTTTATTTTCTTAAACTTTGTGTCAAGTCAAAGTAGGTCCTTCTTTTTTAAACGGAGGGAGTAATTTTTTTTAATACTTATGATTTTCTTTATATGTTGTAATGTAAGTTTGCATATAGATGTCATCAAGTCCTGATGGCGATCGAGCTCATACTACTAAGAGTAGCAAGTCTAGTAAGAACAAAAAGAAGAAAACTAGGAATCCTGTATAGCCTGACGATATTTAAGGTCATTTTTTATAAGCGCCAGAACGTGGCTCTTCTCTACCGATGTCTTATGTCCTTTTTGGCACTGCGCATCCTAGAAATTTTCATGGTACATCCTCTCGGACGTACTCTTCTACTTTCTCCTCACTACCTCCACACACTACTACTCACATTTTCATGCCTACACCCACTATTCCTTGGCCACAGGACTTGGCCATCTCCAAATTTTTATCTGGTACTCCATCCTTTGCGATTCCACTATGTGGGAATACACTGGGTTTGTTGTTGTTGTTGTCCATCCTTTGCGATTCATCGCCCCACCTATATACCAACTCTGACGCGTAGACAACTACTCCCACATTGACTTAGCGTTATGCATCTTCATTGGAGGATGAGGAGAATCTGATTGGTCTAGCACCTGACGATAAGGACGGGCTTGATAGAGTGATAATTGAGCCTGATGGATCATTGTAAGTTTGTTTTCTTAGTTGATAAGTTTATTCTTTCCATCTTCATTAATTATTTATGACTTGACATGTTTATTATGTTTTTTTCGGGTGCAATCTCTCAAGACCGATTGTTAAGGTTCTAAATAGAGGGTTAGGAGGATTTTTACGCATCATTATCACTCTTGGAAGGAGATTTCAAAGAGGATATGACATTCCAAGTTTAAGATATATACAATTTAGTTAATGTTTAGTAAAATTTAATATTAATATATATCATCTAATGCTAGTCACTTGATTGTCAGACAATGTGTACCTGTAGAAGAAAGTACAATCTGGTCATTTCCACCACCTTTGAGAGGAAAGCCAGTGTGCTGTCTAGTTGGCTTAAACTTGCTCGAGATACCATAAAGTGTGGACAATGGTTTCTATGGGAAATGTATGAGCAACTTTATATTAGGAGTAAGACGAATTCAATACGTTGTTTGAACAAGCCAAGAATACCGGAGCTAGGGTAAAAGGTGGTTCATTGCACACCGAGGGTGCAAAGAGCATTGGGACCATAGTTGGGAAAATGGTAAGTAATAATATTAACATTTTAGTTAATGTGCTTATATAAAGCTGATTAAATATTACTTGATTATGTTTAATTATATTTTGTTTACTGGAGCAAAAATGGGCATCCTGCGACTCAGGTTGAAATCTTCAAGGAAACACATATAATGGGGAATGAATCGGATCTGGATGTAAGGGTTAAGCCATGGGTCAAAATGCCTATGTAAGTTTAAAAATTTAGATACAAAGTACTAACATATTTTTATTTTATACATATATGTTAGCTTTTGTTTTTTAATAAGTAGGATGATTATGAGTGATACTTGTCTTAGTTCAGCAAGCCTAGGTCCGGTAGGACCCAGCATACGCCGAAAGAAGCCACTCAAATTTGGACTAAGACAGTAGTGGTGGACGTGGGGGTGGGGTGGAGAGTCTATAGGATGGGCTCTAGGAACGGCTTATGACACATCCAATTAGGACCGAAAGGTATTGGATTGTCATGCCAGGCCGAAGTGATTGATGATGTTTAGATCGTTGCTACGTCGGAGAAGATTGCATAGTATACGCATGCCTTGGCAGAGTCCTAGGCACAACGAGTTGCTTAAATGATAGCATGTGCAAAACAATCGAGGAAATTAAGGAACAAGTCCTTAACCTGGATCATTGTCGTACCTGTTTTCCATCTTCCTCCTCAGTATCAAGTAGCGAAGACACCGAGAGTAATGGGGATTTTGTGGCGTCAACCCCTTAGGATTGACATTCTTCTGTTTTGTTGTATGTTTTGGCATTATTCGGTTTTTGAACTTTAGTTCAAGTTTTGAAACACTTTATAGGTTTTTTGATTATTATATTTATGTGTTTGGTTGTTATTTAGTGTGTTTAATAATGTTAATATGATTGTTTGGCAACAATTAGTGCTTCTTGGGACTACATTAAATTGCATTTTTTGTTTACAGGTAGGGATCCAAGAGTCCCTATCTGTCACTTTTCTGGAAATTTTCTAGAAAAGCGACATGGTCTGTCACTTTGTTCTTCCATATGAAGAACTAAGCATTGAAGAAAAAACAACTAGCAAGGTTGCTTATTTTAAAGAATTTTAATTTTTTTTTTTACTTTTTGCGTTCCTGTTCGTCGTTCCAAAGCGACGTAGTCCATCGCTTTTAGGCCTTCTTCTTGTAACTAGAGATTGACGAGGATGTCATTTATCGTATTGGTGCAGTGTGGATGAAATGGAGGCTTACATCCAAAGTCTTATGTGATAAGAAGGTGCCTCCTAAACTTAGAGGCAAGTTCTATAGAGCGGCGGTTAAACCAACTATATTGTATGGGGTGGAGTGTTGGACACTCAAGAACTCTCACATCCAAAAGATGAAGGTGACGGAAATGTGGATGTGTGAGTTTACTAACAGAGATAGAATTAGAAATGAGGATATCCGAGACAAGATGGGAGTGACTTCGGTGGAAGACAGGATGCGGGAAGCGAGGTTGAGAAGGTTTGGACATGCGATCAGGAGGTTCATGAATACCCCAGTGTGGAGGTGAGAGAGGTTGGCTATAGATGGATTTAGGAGACGTAGAGGTAGACTGAAAAAATATTGGAGAGAAGTGATTAGACAGGACATGGTGCAACTACAACTTACTGAGGACATGACCCTAGATAGGAAGGTGTAGAGGATGCTGATTAGGGTAGAAGGTTAGTAGGAAGGAATGCATCCATGCTATTAGATAGGAGTGCTTTATCTTGTTTTCCGTATTACTAGTCGTAGTGCTACACTTGTAGTTTCTTGTTCTTGAAGTTTGGTGATGCTTATTGTTTCGGGTAGATTGACTATAGTATTATTTTGGGGTAGTTTTGTTTCTGTTACTATATGTAGTTTTGCTACTATCTATTATTTCTTGTACTTCTATTACGTCTTTTCTAGATTGTCTTTGTCTTGAGCCAGGGGTCTATTGGAAACAACCTCTACACCGCACCTCTGAAGTAGAGGTACGGATTACGTACACGCTACCCTTCCCAGACCTCGCTTTGTGGAAATATTGTAAAGGTTGTTGTACTTGGTGATTACAGTGTTTGATGCACAATACCAAGACTGAAACTTCTCTATTGTGAAGGAAGCATTTCGAGTAATCTTTTCTGCTCAAGTCATGGAGGAGTAGAAACAAGGGCTTCACTGGAAAGAACAGGAACATACACCTTCGACTTATTGTTTTCAGGCATTAGAGAACTAATTGTGTAAACTGGTGCTTAGCATACTTGAGGAACTACAAGCTTAAAAGTATATCGCTGCTTTAAGAAAAGCAGAATATCATCATCCCCTTGGACTTGGCATACCTCTTTCATGACAACATGTGTCACTGCAAACTGACATGGTTTCTAGAATGATTTCTAATGTAGAATGTTGAACTGACCATTTCAAGCTGCTGATTATGTCACTGCAGGTTCAAGGACTAAGGCTTTGATAGTGTGTCTTGTTAGAGTCTATTCGGAAGAAGAAAAGAAGTTGCTAAATGATTGAAGTCGAGTGTTACCAAACCCCAATATTCTTGATGATCATGTTGCATGCCCAGCAAAACAGCTAGGCTACAAGCTTGGAGATCCGTAGGTTCTAGTAACCTCATTATTTTTTGTTGGGTTAGTATGTTTACCTCAGGTACTATGTTTTCTAGGGAGTCCTTTAGTCCTGGCATATACATATGTGAGAACTTAGTACTTTTTTGTTCTTGTTTTGTATAGAATATTGGTCCACTAAGAGCTTAAATGGAAGCAACATGGTTAGTGAGGATTTATGTCGCTGACCGCAGCTTGCTTGGGATTGAGGCGCAGTTGTTGTAAATTGGTTTGCGAAAATGCCCCTAATCTTGTGCGAGCACCCTCATATATTGTGGTGTCAACGTGTGTTGATAGTATTACTGCTTCAAGAAGTGAATCTTTTAGACAGGAGCGCATGAGAGCCTTGATGATTTGGTTGACAAACCTTACTTGGCAATATCAGTTTGTGCATTCCAGCTCTTCTGTGGTGTAAATGTGTAACCTTACTTGGTATGCATTGACATATTATATGGAATTATTAGAAAAAGATGAAGATACGTGACTTAAGAGTGGGGGTTCCAAAAGCCAACCCTTTTATAGATCAGCCCGTGCATGCTTCTTGTCTTTGTTTGCTTTGCACTCTATTTCAAATGTGACAGCAAACTCACTACTTATTTTGTAGTTCGTATTAGAGTTAACCATTTGTTACTAACTGTCGAGGGGTCTGATTTTTCCGCTTTCTCCTCCTGATTCACTGATTTGGAGGTATGACTAAAACTTTTTTGCCATTTCTAGTATTGCTATGTGACACAATGGTGAGGTGCACTGACTAATATGGCGCATTGGCTATCTAATCATTTCCTCAAAACGAGAAGACTGAAAGGAGAGATTACAATTTGTTTTTGGAACAGAAGTAGATTCATTACTGGCATCAAGAAGATGCAAAGTGTACAAAAAGAGATCCTATATTCCCATCTGCTTCAGTACTGTTGTCTATGCTATATATTATATCATGAAGTAGGGACATTCTGTCATTAACAAATAGAGAATTTTTGTGGTAGTAGTGCTACAATTTGGTAATTTCATAGGTGATGTGATAATGAAGAATCAAATAAATCAGTCTTGTTCGTGAAGAGTTCATAAATCGTGTAGCATTTATGAAAATTCAAATTTAGCTATATGCTATCTTTTGGGGGGCTACAATTGCAAAGGCTAATATTTGGCTAAAGTCCTGCAAATAATTGTTAGTGCTTGTATATTTCTAAGGGGTCGTTTGGTAGAGTGTATTGGAAAGTTAATGCATGCATTAGTTTAATGTGTATTAGTAGTACCTTGTTTGGTATATCTTTTTATCCTATCATTAGTTATACACACTATTGTGTATTAAAGTTTTTATTACTAGTACCTCAAAATTCATGGCATTAGTAATGCAATGAATCTAATGCATGCATTAACATGCTTAAAGACACTATTATCCCTCAAAAAAAATTTCGCATCCTTCCCAACATATATATTGAGGTTATTATGTATTTTTTTTTTTTTTTAGAAATTATGTAATTCATGTTATTTTTAATACATCGAACTAAACACTACATAAGAAAAATACAAGCATATCTAATACAAGGATTACTAATACATCATATTTTGTATTATTCTTATACACTCTACCAAACGACCCCTAATATGTATCTCTAATTTCTATCTCTATCTCTAGTCTTTTATCTCTATCTTTAATCTCTAATATACTAAAAGTGTGAAAGGTATTAAAAATATTATTTGAACTTTTTACCTTTAATTAAAAGTCTCCGCTTTAGACAAAATCGTCTTTTCACCTTTTTTTTTGAAATTTTATTTAGTTATTTATAATACTTTAGGTGTCCATGCACAGAAAGTTGTTGTATCTAAATTTGGAGTAAATTTCTTAAATTGTCACTGAAGTTTTACAAATATTCCATTAATGTTACTTATGATTTTTTTTTTATAATAATATCATTGAACTCTATAATTATTCTAAGAAAAACAAAAAACTAACAGAAATGTTAAAAACTTAACAGTATAACCCACTTGACTATATTTGACCCAACACTTAATTATGGGTAAATCTCAAGAATAGACCCAAATTGGGGTGACTTTCAAATTTTAGTCTCAAATAAAAAAGTTTCCTTAAAATAACCTTTACCTATTAATTATTATTATTTTGGATGAAATTGCCCCTGACCAATGGAGTAAATTATATAAATGATCCTCATAATGGATAACATCTCCATATTTATATTTTTGAACTTTCATTTTTTTTCTCTTTTTAATGTTACTTTGATTTTTATTTTTTATTTTCTCTTTTTATTTTTGATTTTTTTCAACCCTTACTTTTTTCCTTTTTTCCTCTCAACTTCTTTTTTATTTTACTTTAATTTTTTTATTCTTTTTAGTTTTTCTCAATCCTTACATTTTTTTCTTTACACCTCTCAACGTCTACTTTTATAAATGATACACGAACAAAATACGAAATCGAAAACTAAACTACGATACGAATATGAAAGCTAAAGATAGATAGAAAAGCAATAAAACAGACACAATGCAAGAAATTGAAAGCAAATAAAGGGTGTATCAAACCCTAAACCCTCAATCAATTAAACCGAACAAAGCACCTAAATCTTACGTAGACCTCAAGGGAATCGATTCCCAAGCAACCCACGTTTCTAAACAAAAGATCAACACAAGCGAATTCATGCTTGCCTCACACTCTCACAAGTATTCAAATTCATAATTCAACATAAACTACTTACTAAAATGAAAAGAAGTCTTATTTATAGTCTAGGCTAGGTTATTACATCATATGGGCCCAAAAGTGACCCATTTAGGAAAGACAAATGCATAGAAGCCCATTAGGCACTTGCTGGAGCATATGGGGGCGCACATAGGGCACATCCCAAGGGTATAGTGGGTTGTTTGACCCACTCTAGAGGATATAGAGCGGATTGAGCGTACCTCTAAAGTGGATGGGGTGCATCTCCTCTCCCGGAGGCTTTCTAGCCCCGTTTGGTCTTCCATTGGCCTCTCTAACATCCCTTAAGTCTTATTAGTCATCATAATCATCTAATGGATGTCTTTTGATAGCCCTCAAGAAGTCTTCAAGTGTCATTTGAACCGTAAGCATCCTTCCTAGCAACTCAGAGGCCATTTGGTTTGTATCAATAAAAAAAAGTTTTTTATTTTTCTTTGATTTTTATTAGGGGTGGGCATTCGGTACTTCGGTTCGGGTTTGATTTTTTATTTCAGTTTTTTCGGTTTTCGATTTTGAAATTATACGAACCGAAAACCGAATCGAATTTATTTGGTTCAGTTCGGTTTATATAAATTTTGGTTTGATTTTATTTTGGTTTAATAATTTTGATTTTTTGGTCTTGTCTTCTTTCAAATAAAAAAGTACACGATGCTACAAAATATACCAAAGTTTTTCACTATGATAAAAACTGGAGTAATATATATAGCCTACAAATACTTTAACAGTAGGAAAAAAAGGTAGGACTCTCAAAACTCAAAAGGGATACTTACTTCTGGAATAATCAAAAGAAATACTCTTAGCTAGCTAGCCTACGACTATGTTCCATTTGACTTGAGATCACTATTTGGCTTTCACAAGACCAATATTACAATATACTCATAATTATATGCACACTAGCATATAGAATCTAAACTCTATCAATTTAATTACAATACTATATATAACAACAAAAAAAAAAGAACTCATCATGATATAGTTTATACATGATATTTGTTTTAAAAAATGGAAGTAGCCCATTGATACCAAATCTCTAGATAATTTGAATAAAATATCTAAAATAGTAGCACATTGTTTTGTGTGAAAATTGTCTTGATGAAGGACAAATGACCGACAATTAGATAGGAATATATATTATTATATTATATATATATATATTATATAATTAAAAAAAGTATATTAAAAATTTTGGTTTAAACTGAAAAATCGAATTATGTGAACCTAAAATCCCTAACCTGAACCGAAATACCAAAATTGTAAAAAAAAAAACCAAACCCGAACCGAAAAAACGAAACCGAAAAACCAAAATGATTCAGTTCGGTTCGGTATTTCGGTTTTTGGGTATTTATGCCCACCCCTAATTTTTATTTTCTTTTTAAATTTTTCTCGACCTTTATTTTTATTTAATCTTTTTTTAAAATTTTTATCAACATTTTTTTTTCATTCTCTCTCAACTTCTACATTTTCTTTGATTTTTATTTTTTAAATATTTTTCTTCATTTTCTTCTTTTTCGTAATTTTTATTATTTTTGTTCTTTTCTTCAAATTTTTCCAATCAAGT
The DNA here is from genome assembly GCA_030864215.1 of Capsicum pubescens. NCBI lineage: Eukaryota > Viridiplantae > Streptophyta > Magnoliopsida > Solanales > Solanaceae > Capsicum > Capsicum pubescens. The sequence continues at coordinate 85,807,123 of CM061548.1, forward strand.
TACATCTCATGAGCAAGAGTTGACACTTTCACATTATAAAGGCAAGACTTATGACTTTCTAACAACAAGCTATGTTTCATGGGCAAGAATTGACACTACCATATTGTAGAGGCAAGACTTATGACTTTCAAACAACAAATTATGTTTCATGGGTAAGAGTTGACACTACCACATTATATTTTGATTTATGAGATGTTTTATAACCCTTACCTTAGAGGCAAGACTTAGCTCATGGACTCTCAAACAATAAATTATGCCCCACGGGCAAGAGTTGACTCTACCACGTTTTTATTTATGAGATGTTCTACAACTATTGCCTTAGAGGCAAGACTTAGCTCAAGGACTTTCAAACAACAAATTATGCACCACATCATGAGTTGACTTTACCATGTTATATTTTCATTTATGAGATGTTCTACAACTATTTCCTTAGAGGCAAGACTTAGCTCAAGGACTTTCAAACTACAAATTATGCCCCACGGGCAAGAGTTGACTCTACCACGTTATGTTTCAATTTATGAGATGTTCTACAACTATTGCCTTAGAGGCAAGACTTAACTCAAGGACTTTCAAACTACAAATTATTTTCCACGGGTAAGAGTTGACTTTACCATGTTATGTTTTCATTTATGAGATGTTCTACAACTATTGCCTTAGAGGCAAGACTTAGCTCAAGGACTTTCAAACTACAAATTATGCCCCACAGGCAAGAGTTAACTCTACCACATTATGTTTTCATTTATGAGATGTTCTACAACTATTGCCTTAGAGGCAAGACTCAACTCAAGGACTTTCAAACTACAAATTATGCCCTACGGGCAAGAGTTGACACTATCACGTTATGTCTTCATTTATGAGATATTCTACAACTCTCGTCTTAGAGGTACAACTTATCCCAAGAATTTTCAAACAAGTTACGTATATTGGGCAAGAGTCAAAACTAACACATTGTATTTTTTACTTATGAAATGCTCTATAACTCTTGTCTTAAAGGTAAGACTCAGCCTAAGGACCATTAAACAATAAGTTATGCCCCACGGACAAGAGTTGACATCACCATATTGTGTATTGATTTATGAGATGTTTTATAACTCTCCCCTTAGAGGCAAGACTAAGACCAGGGACTTTCAAGTAACAAGTTGTGCCCAATGGACAAGAGTTGAAATTACCACATTGTGTTTTGATTTATGAGATATACTATAACTCTTGTCTTAGAGGTCATACTTAACCCAAGGACTTTCAAATAACAAGTTTTTTCCCATGGGTAAGAGTTGACATTATCACATTATGTTTTGATTTATGAGGTGTTCTATAACTCTTGTTTTAGAGACAAAATTTAGCCCAAAGACTTTTAAACAACAAGTTACGCTCCACGAACAAGATTTGACACTACTATATTGTGTCTTAATTTATGAGATATTTTATAAATCAAGGAATTTTAAACAACAAGTTATGCCCCATGGATAAGAGCTGACACTACCACATTGTAATACCCCGTATTTTCATACTAGAATTCTAACCGTCATTCCTACACGTCTAAGATCTAATCCAAGTGATTCCCACATTAATATAGATTTCATGATATTTATCCTAGTATGTGAAGTGCTCTTGAGGTCAACAATGTTCATATAAATCATTTAGAGCCAAGTTGAGCTAAGATCATTTGATTTGTCTAACATTTGATATTCGATTCTACAAGGGTATACTTCAAACGTGTATATCTCTTAATATACATGGAATTTTTCATCCCAAGACCTATAAAATTTTAGATAATTGAATTATCTTTCCAACGATACCAATTTTACAAAAATTTGATACTTGAGTGATGAGTTATGCCCATTTTTGTGAGAGGCAGTAAGGGTGTACGATGGGCAATGTGCCGCCCAATCAAATGTGTGCGATTGGGAGTGCGAGGCACACTTACAGGTCTTCCATAAGGTGTGCGACGCACACCTTAAGGTCTGCCATGGGTTGTGCGCCGCATACCTCACTTCCAAGTGCCAAAAACACCCCTATATATGTCTATAACACGGGATTTAACCCCAATTATCCAAAATCCTTTCACTTTCATCAAAAATTGGTCAAGAACACTCTTAAGGGTTTCAACCTAAATATCAAGATATCTCAATATTTAATCGTAGTTGTTCAATAATTCTTTAAGATTTGAATTCCCTATTTCGAGGGCTACAAGAAGCATCTATTAATCTCAAGAATAGAAATCCAAAGTTAAGAGTTCAGTCAAAGCTTCAATTTCAAGGTATGTGCGGCTTTTCAACAAGGACACCCTTTCGTTCTTGTGCCCAAAAATATTTTTCTTTTACGAAGTTATGGATTTTATATGTTTTATTATGAATTTGAAACATGAATTCACATCCTATATTGATTCTCATGAGATTATGATATTTTCGATATTTTAGAAGTGGAATTATATAAAAACAATGATATTTTGTGCTTAAAGATGAAATTTCCAGATTTTGAAGAAATTTATATGTGTTTATGATGTAAAGCTTGAATCTTGATAAGTTTTAATGTGATATTGAGACATGGGTTTTGAACTCTATTTGAGATTGTTGTTTTTGAGAAAACATGTGTTATAAATATCTTGAATTTGAATGATTTGAAAAGATAAAGAAACATTGATCTTTCGGTCGTAAAAAGGGGTTGATTTTGAACCCGAGATGAGAAAAGAAATCCACTTTTATTGATTCATTATGAAAGGGGTAGCATGAAGGCTCCCGTTGTGAATTGTTGAACTGTTTTATGGTGGATTTTCTTTTGAAAATATCTGAGCTAAGTCCGGGAGTAGTCTTTAGCACCGAGCGGGAGGTATATCGGGTTTGGTACTTCCCTAGAACTACGTGCCCCCGTAGGATCCGGAATTGAGGCTGATTTTCATAGTGATCACTAGTGTTTGGATTGATAATTTAAGGTCCTACTCCGATGGCAAGGAATAGGGCGACTCCCCCCAACGTGGGTAGAGAGTTGGATTCCATGTAGCTCACATGGTTTATGTCGGTTATGAGAAACTCCCATAGTGTGTCTCTACTCTATCTAAGAGAAGTGTGTATGGTTTGAAAACTATGATTTCTGATAAAGTTACTTGTTTCTGAAAGATTGAAATGTATGCTCTAAAGAGAGCTGTTTTAAGACTTGATTACTTTACGAGTTTGAAATCCAGAGGAAAGTGAATTGAGAACTTATTGTAATGACTCACTTGTCTTACTTTATATGTATTATTCATCCATGACTTTGATGATTTAATTCGAGCTAAGTGAGTCATTTATATCAGCATGCATGATTTTATAAACTGTGGTGATATTAAGATATTATTTTATATATGCATTGCACCCCCATATGCTCGGTACATTTCTATGGTACTGACCCACCCCCCATGTGTTGGGCTACATTTTGTTGTAATGTAGGTACAAGGTATAGTGTACATCTTCAGATCCAGTTAGTTCGCGACATCCAGTCAGCAGGTGATGAGTCCTTTTAATTCAAGGGCTTGAGTTAGTTATACAGTTTGAGAAGTGTTGTATTTTCTTTATTCGGCCGTATTGAGTTGGGATAGTCGGAGGTCATGATCTGGCTACCTATAGTCAGTACTAGTAGAGGCTTCATAGACAGTCAGTACAAGTTGATGTATTTCATTTCAGTTTTGGTTGTAAAAGCAGAGTTGTAATCTTGTAAATTCAGTTTCGTATCTATCATATTCAGAAAAGAGTTATTTTTCACAAATTTGTATAGATTTATACTTTTAATTCAGTTGCTTATGAGTTATGCCAGTAGAAGGGTTAGCTTGGGGTCACTTGTGACCCTAAGCACCGTGTGACATCTCGGAACCCAATTTCGGGGCATTACAAACTTGGTATCATAGCATAGAGTTCAAGTGTCCTAGTGTGTCTATGAAGCCGTGTCTAGTAGAGTCTTACGGAATGGTATGGAGACGTCTGTACTTTTCTTCGAGAGGCTACAGGGCATTGAGGAAATATTTCCATTCTTTCAAGTCTAAGATCGTGCTATAAAAAGGTTCTCCAAGAAACTTATATAAATTCTCATCTTACTCTATTCTGGCTAACTCTTCCTCATTTTCAAGGCATCAGAAACAGTTAAGCTTAAGTCTCCATAGATAGTTATGGGATTGTAAGAGAGCTAGAAAGTATCCCGTCAGTGCTTTTGAGTTTCGAAGATTGAATTTCTTTGTCATGTTTGTAAAAGTCGTGCACTAAACCCAAGTCAGATGTGTTTTCAGATTCCTCCCCAGAATCCATAATGTAAATCTATACTTCCCTATCTATGTATTATTCTTGAGATAACACGATCAACAAGTTCCAGTTCCTCCTCAGATAATGCTCTTATATTTGCTAGCAGAAGTTTTAGAAGTTACACAAAGCAGCTTGAGAGGAACCTTCTAGTGTGTTATAAGTCCCTTAAATTTAAAGTTATGCCCTTGTTCTTACGAGTTATTCAATTAAGAAAGAGTAAAGTGTATTCTTAGATCATTGTTGTGTGTCAAGTTTTTATCTCTAGTATTACGTAATTTTGTTATCATTGTGTTTGTGAAAAATCAAAGTCTATTGAAGCCGTGTGGGGCCTATTTCGATTCACTAGCATAGTTGCTTTGTTATTCATCTAATTTTCTTATTCAAAACACAAAACCAAAGTCTAGTGAAGCCGTGTGAGGCCTATTTCGATTCACTAGCAACTTGTTGTTTATCTTGTTGTTCTTGTGTTGGTTGGAAGTTTGGGTTTAGAAGTGTAGTGACAAGAAAGGTGGTAAGGGTGATTTATTGAATATGTATAGCTGAATTTTGTTGCTTATACTTGAATTATTAATGAAGTGATATACCTTTGTTTGTTAGTTTAGTGAAGTTAGAGAAAGAGATTTTAGTTAAGGTGGATTGTTGTTTGCTTGAGGTAAGAAAAGAGTTATTGATGGAATTTTTTTTGCTAGGAAAGTATAGGTTTTGATGAAAGTACTTAGTGGTTGAGTATTGTTAATTTAGGCTTTCCTAAGATTGCAAGAGGAAGTTTAGTTAAAATTTATAGAGCTATGAAAGTAATTTAGGCATGAAGATGGGTAAATAGTAATGATGTGAAGAAGGAGGATGTGTTAATGGATTATGAATAAGATAGGCCGTATGATTATGATCGATTGTCATTGTGTACTAGTTTTTCTTAATGCTATGTTCTATAGTTTTGAAGTGAGAATGGTGTGTGAGATTGGGTTGTAAATCATGTTTAGCTCTAAACATTAAGTTTGAACAGTTGATGGTTTGGTTGTTGATGCTAGTTATATGGAGGTGATCTAGTAGGCCTGAATAGTGTATGCAAGAGTGTAAGATCATGTGTTCGTAATTAAGTATGATGTAGAGGTGTGCCCAAGGTGCTATGGGGCTACATTATTTTTTTCAAGGATTATTTCATATTGTGTAGTTAGTAGTAACGTTGAGTTGCTAGGTGGAGAAAGTCTAGTTAGATAATTTATGATATTCTTGATAGTTAGGTTAAGGAGTTATGATTGAACATGTTGAGCCTTTTAAGTATGATTTTATTCTCATGATTTGGGAAAAATATAAGTATAGAAGTGTGATCTTGGTAGGCCATGATTATGTTATTAGAGATGTAGGTATGGTTTCAAATGAGAGTGTAAGTCTTTGATGATGATTATTGAAGCTAGAAAGTTAAGGATGACATATGGATGGGTTGTTCAAGAGTGAAGTCGGTAAGTTTAAAATTAGTTTATTCTTGTAAGTTTAGCATTTATGTGTAGATATTAGAATGATGAAATTATAGCTTAATCTCGAGGATATGGAGTAGACCATCATACTTAGAATACCATCTTTGACCTAAGGGGGAGATGGTTAGTGAAGAACCAAACTAAGTTTTGAGAATTAGATTGTGGTACATGTCAATAATGAGTTATGATGAGATAGTGATCCCTTCTTACTCTATAGTATTCCTTGGATTTCAGTCATTACAACACCAAATTCATCACTTGCGTGATAAATCCATGCCACATGCCTATGCTTATACCCATCATGCATGCTTAAGCCTATTCTCAGCTTCTAGCAAGCATGTAATAGCTTCACTCTGTGATACGAGTTATCTCTCATGAATCTATGAACTCCAGTCTTATGTTGAATAACTCATGATAAGTATGAACTCATGTTTCAGAGTATGACCAATTTTTAAACTCATGATACTAGTGAAGTACGCATTATATCATACATGTCCTCAGCTTAGATCTCTTTGATGAATCCATGCCTTTGATATTTTATTCCTCAGGCCTAAGATAAGTGTTAATGTTATGTATTGTAGTTTCCGTGCTTCAAGTTCTTATGTGTTATCCCTTTGGAGACCTCTTCCTATGTTAAGATAGTGGCGATGATTGCGGATAAGCAATGGTTTAGATGTGAGAGAGTTGATGACCTTCATTAAGAAAGATTATTTATGCTTTTCTATCTAAGGCTAAAGTGTGAAGTAAGATTGAGGCCAAGTCTTTGATACATGTCATGGATAGTTAGAAATTGTATGTATGTTTTTAAGAATAGTGCAAGAAAATTATCGTTGATAAAGGTTTAGAAAATATGTGAAGTATGTCGTTATGAATATTTGCCTTAAAGTTATATGTGATTTTTAATGATAGGCTTGAATGTCATGTTGGGTGTAAGATGATGAATGCAATATGCGCTAGTGAATCCATATCAAGAGTTTTGAATTAGTCATTGAAGTGGTAAGGCATGTTATGCTTAGGGTGTGAACTCTAAAAAGATATAGAATATTGAACCTTGTGGTTTAGAGTAGTATTGTGGTTTGGCATGTTGTTTCTTGTGATTTAGAGTTAGGCTTGATCATGGTGAGAGAACTTAGTTTAGTTTAGACCTTAGTAGAAAGATTTCGCAGTGCCAATATGAGAATTATAAGTTGAATACAATGAGTATGGTATTTAAGGAGAATAGTATAGTTGAGAGAGCATTTGAGAAGTGATGCTAAGCTTGAATGTAAGAAGTTGTGTTGCCTGCGGCCTAGCAATCCTATCCTAGTTTATGAGTTATATAATTATATTCCATGCTATAGAGTTATATCAATGTTATAATTCCTTAGTCAAATGTCTTGTTCAGAGCATGCCCAAAATTCTTTGCTCCCTAATGTCAATAGAATTTCGTAGAAAAGTGCTGAAGAAATACTCCATTTGAGTATGGGCAGTCAGTATGATCCCGTTTATATATCCTGCAATCTAGTTTAGCAAGCAAAGAGATAAGCTCCTATAGATTCTTAATTTTCCAGCTAGTCTTACTATCAACAGTCTTATACTTATGTACATTGCAAGAGGTAATGTGTTTGCGTCCAGGTAAATTATAAATTCAGCTCATCTCATGCATCAGTTTCAGTTTCAGATATTAAGTCATGATTCAGTTCGTAAGTATCCTGTGTAGTATCACAGTCTCTTTCTAGTATTTTCACAAAATTATTATCATTCGAGGACGAACGATCCCAAGAGGGGGATGTTGTAATACTCCAAATTTTCATGCCATAAACCTATCATCTTTTTTATCATGAGATCAGATCCAGAGAAAAGTAATGGTTGCTCATAAGTTGACACTCTTGTTTCTATCTTAGCCATATAGTTATTTTCATGAGAATTCATGCACTTGCAGATCAGTTTAGTAGCTCATTATTCTTGAGATCCAGTGATTCAGTTTCTATCAGTTGCACATGATATCTTAAAGACAAAGATTCCTCTATGTTTCAGGTTAATTATCCACATTCGAGGACGAATGTTCCCAAGGGGGAGATAATGTAATACCTCATATTTTCATACTAGAATTCTAACCGTCATTCCTACGCGTCTAATCTCTAATCCAAGTAATTCCCACGTGAATATAGATTTCATGATCTTTATCCTAGTATGTGAAGTGCTCTTGAGGTCAACTATGTTCAGATAAATCATTTAGAGCCAAGTTGAGCTAAGATCATTTGATTTGTCTAACATTTGATATTCGATTCAACAAGGGTCTACTTCAAATGTGTATATCTCTTAATATACATGGAATTTTTCATCCCAAGACCTATCAAATTATAGATAATTGAATTAGCTTTCCAACATACCAATTTCGCAAAAATCCAATACCCGAGTGATGAGTTATGCCCATTTTCTTGAGAGGCAGTAAGGGTGTGCAATGGGCAATGCACTGCCTAATCAAATGTGTGCGATTGGGAGTGCGAGGCACACTTACAGGTCTGCCATGGGTTGTGCGCCTCATACCTCACTTCCAAGTGCCAAAAATACCCCTATATATGTCTATAACACGGGATTTAACCCTAATTATCCAAAATTCTTTCACTTTCATCAAATATTGGTCAAGAACACTCTTAAGGGTTTAAACCTAAAGATCAAGATATCTCAATATTTAACCGTAGCTATTCAATAATTCTTTAAGATTTGAATTCCCCATTTCGAGGGCTACAAGAAGCATCTATTAATCTCAAGAATAGCAATCCAAAGTTAAGAGTTCATTCAAAGCTTCAATTTCAAGGTATGTGGGGCTTTTCAACAAGGACACCCTTTCGTTCTTGTGCCTAAAAATATTTTTCTTTTATGAAGTTATGGATTTTATATGTTTTATTATGAATTTGAAGCATGAATTTACATCCTCTATTGATTCTCATGAGATTATGATATTTTCGATATTTTAGAAGTGGAATTATAGGAGAACAATGATATTTTGTGCTTACAGCTGAAATTTCCAGATTTTGAAGAAATTTATATGTGTTTATGATGTAAAGCTTGAATCTTGATAAGTTTTAATGTGATATTGAGACATGGGTTTTGAACTCTATTTGAGATTGTTGTTTTTGAGAAAACATGTGTTATAAACACCTTGAATTTGAATGATTTAAAAAGATAAAGAAGCTTTGACCTTTTGATCGTAAAAAGGGGTTGATTTTGAACCCGAGATGAGAAAAGAAATCCACTTTTAGTGATTCATTATGAAAGGGGTAGCATGATAGCTCCCGTTGTGAATTGTTGAACTGTTTTATGGTGGATTTTTTTTTGAAAAGATCTGAGCTAAGTTCGGGAGTAGTCTTTAGCACCGAGCGGGAGGTATAGCGGGTTTGGTACTTCCCTAGACCTACGTGCCCCCGTAGGATCCGGAATTGAGGCTGATTTTCATAGTGATCACTAGTGTTTGGATTGATAATTTAAGGTCCTACTCCGATGGCAAGGAATAGGGCGACTCCCCCCAACGTGGGTAGAGCGTTGGACTCCATGTAGCTCACATGGTTTATGTCAGTTATGAGAAACTCCCATAGTGTGTGTCTCTACTCTATCTAAGAGAAGTGTGTATGGTTTGAAAACTATGATTTCTGAGAAAGTTACTTGTTTCTGAAAGATTGAAATGTATGCTCTAAAGAGAGTTGTTTTAAGACTTGATTACTTTACGAGTTTGAAACCGAGAGGAAAGTGAATTGAGAACTTATTGTAATGACTCACTTGTATTACTTTACATATATTATTCATCCACGAATTTGATGATTTAATTCGAGCTAAGTGAGTCATTTATATCAGCATGCATAATTTTATAAATTGTGGTGATATTAAGATATTATTTTATATATGCATTGGACCCCCATATGCTCGGTACATTTCCATGACACACACCCCGTGTGTTGGGCTACATTTTTCCGTAATGTAAGTACAAGGTATAGTGTACATCTTCAGATCCAGTTAGTTCGCGGCATCCAGTCAGCAGGTGATGAGTCCTTTTGATTCAAGGGCTTGAGTTAGTTATACAGTTCGAGAAGTGTTGTATTTTCTTTATTAGGCCGTATTAAGTTGGGATAGTCGGGAGTCATAACCCGACTACCTATAGTCAGTACTAGTATAGCCTTCATAGACAGTCAGTACAAGTTGATGTATTTCGTTTCCGTTTTGGTTGTAAAAGCAGAGTTGTAATCTTGTAAATTCAGTTTTGTATCTATCATATTCAGAAAAGAGTTATTTTCCGCAAATTTTTATTGATTTATACTTTTAATTCAGTTGCTTATGAGTTATGCCAGTAGAAGGGTTAGCTTGGGGTCATGACCCCAAGCACCGTGTGACGTCTCGGGACCCAATTTTGGGGCGTTACACACATTATGTCTTGATTTTTGAAATGCTCTATAACTCTTGCATTAGAGGTTCGAATTAGTCCAAAAACTTTCAAACAACAAGTTATACCCCATGGGATATAGTTGATACTACCACATCGTGTCTTGATTTATGATATTATATAACTCTTGCCTTAGAGGCAAGACTTAGACGACAAGTTACGCCCCATGAACAAAAGTTGAAACTACAATATTGTGTCTTGTTTTATGTGATGCTCTATTAGTATTGCCTTTAAGATAAAACTTAGCCCAAGAACCTCCCAAAAGAACAAGTTACGCCCAATGAACAAGTGTTGACACTACCATAATATTTTTTGATTTGTGAGATGTTCTATAACTCTTGTCTTAGAAGCAAGACTTAACTCAAGCATTTTCAAACAACAAGTTATGCTCCACAAGTAAGACTTGACACAATCACATTGTGCGTTGATTTATGAGTTGTTCTATAATTTTTATCTTAGAGGCAAAACTTATTCTAAAGAACTTCATAACAACAATCCATGCCCGTAAATTTGCTTTGATGTCAAAAAAAGAAGATCCCTTTGCATATTATTCAATTTTTTATTTATTAGCAAAATATAATAGAAGTTGAGAAAAAAGAAAAAAGCGATCAAGAAAATTAGAGAAATTAAGAAAAAGAGGTTGAGAAAAAAAAGATAATAAAAACATAAAGATTAAGAAAAAAGCGAAGAATTAAAAAAATTGAGAAAAATAAAAATGAGAGGAAAAAATAAAAATAAAGTTTGAGAAAAATGAGGAAAAAAATTTAGAAATGATAAAAACCAAAAATAAAATAAAAATAAAGGTTGAGACATATGAATTAAAAAAAATATATAAAGAAATAGTTAATGTTTGAGAAAAAAAAAGAGAAAATATAAAGGTTGAAACAAATGAATTAAAATAAGAAAATAAAATTAAGAAAAAAATTAAAAAAAGTGAAAATAATAAAAATAAAAATAGAATTTGAGAGATAAATGAGTATGAAAAGTTTAAAAAAATATTTGAGGTGTAGAGGGAAAAATTGTATTTGCACTATACTAAAAAGGGAAGGAACACTAGTCTTTAAAGACTTTTCTTATTGGGATCAAAAATCCAAAGTCACTCACTATTGGGGCTATAGCATATAATTCTCTGCTTAATTATCCATAACCCATGACCCATTTAACCCCACCTTTAGATTAAAAGAAAGAAAAAATGATATTGTCTAGCACTTTTTAAAACAAATAGCTCAAGTTTGAAATTTTGCCAAAAAGTGTCCAGTCGGATAAAGTATTTTCATTTTATAGTCATTTCCTAATTTAGTCACTTTGGCCCATGTAATTCAGATACAGTCCATATACAATACTGATACAATTCATATACATACTGATACAGTTTTCAACTTGGGTCATTCGACCCTTTTAAAAATATTTTAGTTTTTTTTTTGCTATAAATTTTTTAACTGAAATATATTCTGCTTTTTTTTAATTATTTAGAGATAACAATTAAATATAATTATATAAAAAGGTATAATTGCTATATAGAATATGTATCTATATAAGATATATGATAGAAATTGTATAGTTCTATCAAATATGAATATATCTAAAATAGATATAAAAAAACATATAGAAAGTGTATAAAAAATATATAATTGTTATATAAAATGTGTAAAATAATAATAATGTATAATTATTGTATAAATTGTGTATCGAAACTATATAATTTTCGTATATAATATTTATATGTATAAAATATGTATAGAAACTGTATAGAAGATGTGTAGAAACAGTATAGAACAAGCCAGCAAATTGAAATGGCTAGAAAGTGAAATTTAAATGCCATGGCCATTTTCGTGGAAATAACTTAATTTGAAGTGTCGTTTTTGTCCTTTCCCCTAAAAGAAACCTTTTTTCTTCCTTATTCCATCATTAGAAGATATCATCGGTTCACCTTAGAAAAAAGAACGACATTTCTTGAAGCTTTTGCAATCCAAAAAAAATCAAAAAATTTAACTAATTTAATGGAGAATGGGAAGGCTTCTCATCTCCCACAAGCCGCTGATAATGTTGATCGAATGATAGACAATGAGGTAAATTTTCTTTCTTTATTATTGTATTTTTTCAGGTCTTTTTTAGGAGAATAAATTATTTTTTAACTCTCCAACATGTTATTGTAGTAATTTCTTAAAGTTATTTTTATTTGTCTTGAAATCGACATGGATCTTTTTTGTTTTGGTATTGACTACATGCTTGGGGTTTACACTATAAATTCATGTTTTAGGATGTGTGTTTTGTATATTTTTTCTTGTAAAATACACTCTATAAAATACATGTAGAGTATTACCTCCTTGAATAATTCTCATTTTCTTTATCTACCTATAAAAGTCGAGATATTTTAGTGTCAACTTCTATCTTTTTTTTTATCTCTTTAATCTGATGCTTATGCTTTTTTATGATCGATTTCATTTGCTTATTGTAGGAGTATTCGACCGCACAAGTGTGATAATTTGAGTCTTTTCTGAATCGTACTAGTGTTGAGGATGATAATCTTATCACACAAGTTACTATTGAGAGATGGGATAGTGATGTTGAAAAAGATTTTTATGATTCGGATTATAACATATATGATGAAGATAATGACTTTTAGGAGGTTATAGCGAAAGAAAACACTAGAAAAGGAAAAGGAAGGCCTAGAAATGTGGCTTTTACATTAGGCCCATCATCTAGGACTCTGATTATAGTACCACAATAGATTACTGATGTTGATTCTGAATATGCAGATTCAAATGAATTGCTTGAGGAGGTTGATTCTGAAAAAGAAAATGATAAGGTTTCATATGAAGAGTATAATGAAACTAAATATAGAGATAGGCCAACGTTGAAATTAGGTATGAAGTTTGGAGGTTTTGAGGAATTTAAACAAGCTTGTAGAGACTGGGGTATTAAACATAGGAGACAACTTTACTTTTCTACCAGTGATACAGTAAGAGTGATATGATCCTGCAAGGAAAATGGTTGTCCATTTAGGAGTCACGCTAGCAAGTTGAGTCAAGATGATCCTACTGTTCAGATTAAGTCCATTAATTTAACTCATACAGGTGGCAACGTGTTTGATAATTTTTACATGTCACCGTAGTATATTGCTAAAAGGTATCTTGACAATTTTAGAGTTGATCCTGATTGAAGTGTAAAAGGACTGATTGCAGCTATCCTGAGGATTATAGCAACACAACATCATATAAGAAGGTATGGAGGGCCAAAGAAATAGCTTTGGATTATGTACATGGAGAAGAAGGCCTTTAATATGGTCAACTTTTATCATATAGAGCTGAGTTGTTGAATTCTAACCCTGAATCAACAGTTGTGATTTGGAGAGATGGTGAAAATTTTTAAGGTTTTTATGTATGTTTAGGAGCACTGAAAGAATCATTTAAGTCGGGATGTAGACCTATTATTAGCCTTGATGGATGTTGGCTAAAAGAAACTTTTGAAGGAAATTTATTGTCTACAGTTGCTATAAATCCCAATGACTGCATTTTTCCTATTCCATACGCTATAATAGCTCAAAATGAAAGTAAAGAAACTTGGAGTTGGTTCCTGAAAAATCTTGGACATGACTTAGAAATAAGGAACAACTATCATATTACATTCATGTCTAACCGACAAAAGGTAAATCACATACATGCTTCTCTAACATACTATTTTATGTTATTCACTTTAAAGTTTCAATGTTGTGTTTAATCATTTTTGTAGGGCTTAATAGAAAAAGTCAAGAAATTATTTTTATCTGCTGAACATAGAAGTTGGGTTAGACATATGTATCAGAATTTTAGAGGAAAGCACAAAGGTAAAACTGTAAAAGATTTGGTATGGAAAGCAGCAACGACCAGTAATACAGTAATGTTCAAGAGATGTATGAAAGAAATTGAGCAAGAAGATAAAGAAGCAAGAGAATGGTTCAATCATTCAGAGAGACCATTTGAAAGTTGGACTAGAGCACTTTTTAGCACAAACACTAGATGTGATATGTTGCTCAACAACTTATGTGAAAGCTTCAACAGGTAAATAAAAAAAGTATCTTCTATAATTATGCAACGCAACCTAGAGAGCGATTTTCTTAATTTAACTCGATAGTTTAAAATTTAATTATTTACATCTATATTCAATTAATATTCAAAAATTTATATCACTCTTGAAAGTTGAATTACGTCTAATAAATTTATCTGTGGATTTACTCTTGAAATTTTTTATTTCTACAAATTATATTAGACGAGAAAGGAGAAAGAAAAACTCTTTTGTCAAAATGTAGAACTTTTGTGAAGCATAAGCCATATGTTAATTTTCTATTCGACTCACCAACATAGAAAACCAACTAAAGCCATCAATTATTATCAATATGTCTAACTAATGTATTTTTAATATTTTTTAGGTACATTCTTAATTCCAAAGATAAACCAATCATTACGATGCTAGAAATGATAAAAAATAAATTAATGAATAGTTTGTACAAAAAGAAAATTTGGATTGACAAGTATCAAGGCATGATTTGTCCAAAGATTGTCAAGAAATTGAACAAAATCAACGATGAGGCTACTATGTTTAGACCTGAATATTCAGGAGGGCCAAAGGTTAGAGTTATCGGACCTGGTGGACCATATGTGGTGGATTTGATGGCTAAGAGTTGTACTTGTAGGAGGTTTGATTTAACTGAATTGTCGTGTACTCATGCTTATGTTTCTATTATTGGAAATAATGAAAAAAATAGAAAAGTATGTGAATGTATTCTATCATGTTGATACTTTCAAGAGTGTGTATTCACATTAGATCAACCCAACAAATCATTAAGATCGTTGGCCAAAAGTTGTGGACTATATAGAAATTCTTTCTTCTAAAGTTGTGAAGAAAAAGAAAGGGAGGAAGCCCAAGAATAGGAAGAAAGAAGCCAAAGAATTAGAAAAGCAAAAACAACTGCAACTGCTAAAAATGCTGAAAAAGAGCTAAAAAAAGCTGAAAATACAGGAATTCAAAAGTTATCCAGGAAGGGCTTTGTAAAAGAAAAATGTTCAATTTGAAAAAACGGCGGTTATAATGCTAGAGGTCATTATAAATGGGCCAAAAAATTGGGTGAGGTAGTTTCAAGTCAACCTGATGAGGGTACAAATTCAACTAAACAGAATGAAAATGTTGAGTTTTGGGATGACTCTCAGTTGTGGATTAACTCTCAAATGGATTTGAACTTAACTCAGGTAATAAGTTCTTTATCTGTTTTATTTCATTTATTTTAGTTTCTTAACTTTTTCTTTTTCTTTTTTTTTTCAGAAAGGTGCAAAAATTATAAAATTACTTACTACTGAAGTACCCAATGAAACATTACTTATTACTGATGAACTTTTAGAGATATTGAATGGATTAGGTGGACATGGTGCTGATTGTAAGACTTCTGTGCATTTTACCGAATTATCTGCTATACCTTCTGTGTCGAAGAGCGGTGAACATCTTAAAAGAAAAGTCATACCAAATTATGTAGTTATTGCTGAGAAGAAGAGTAAAATATAGGAGTTATGTTAGTGTCTTTATTTGATCTTGGGAAACACTTTTTTAGACATAATTTTTGAGACTTACTTTTGCTAAAATTAGTATTCATGTGTACATGTTTATCAACTTATATGTTCTTCTACTGTTACCTCTATTAAGCAATATTTGTCTACAACGTTGCTTATTAGGAGCATCATTTTAGCCGTTATTGAAATAGAATATCAACATGATCTTTTTCTATCTATGCTTGTTTGTTTCTCTCATTATGTTTCATTGGAATGTCGGGTAATGAGTTAGATAAGTCATCGGCTATGTAATGGTTTTTGCAGGCTTCAAGTACTTTTTTTTAAAGATTAGACTACTCTGTTCGTGTTTTACTTCATCTACATAAACTTACAAGTCTCTTACTTTTTTAGTTGTTGTGTTTTTCTCGAATGTTAAGATAGCCAAAGGTTTGGTATATGCAATAGAAGAAGTTTTTTTTATATTTATTTGGTGTCCGATTTGGAGTCTGACTAATCCGGATTTATGAAAGTTGTTGTTAATATTGCAAAGATTGCACATATTAAAGAGAACGTAAATGAGAAGAATTTATCAAGAGTCTCAAATGCCACACGTCCCACATTGCTGACAAGTTTTCTGAAATTTTGACCATTATTGACAGGGATTTGGGGAAAAAACTCGAGAAAGAGCCAAAGTTCTTGAAGAATGGTGATTCTGGTATGGTTAAGATGATTCCCACCAAGCCTATGGTGGTTGAAACCCTTGCTGAATACCCATCATTGGGTCATTTTGCTGTGAGAGCCATACAACAAACTGTTGTTGTCGGTGTTGTTAAGAATGTTGACAAGAAAGATCCAACTAAGGTCACCAAGGCTGCCCAGAAGAAGGGAAAGTATTGATTAATTGCCTCAGTTACTGCAGTAAAAGTTGAAGTAGTTGCTGGACATTATCCAGTTTTTTTAGCCATGTTGGACATTATCTAGTTTCTTTAAGCCATGTTCTCTTAACTTAATTTAGTGGCTGACTTTTAGATGTTAGTGGTTTAGTTGTTTTGGATATTGCTGATCGTGGAATCATGTACAAAGTAGTGGCTTAATTATAGGCTTTAGTTATTGCATTTTTTAGTATTTAAGTACCACTTCAGATTAATGAAAAATCATCCTTTGTGCAATAAATTATTTGTTCTTTTCTTTCTTTCTTTCTTTCTTTGTTTTCACTTCAAAGAGTTGAAGTTAACCTTAAAACTCCAACAAATTGGTATCAAAGATCTCTTCTTGAGGGACCTACATTTGAGGGAAACATATCTTTCTTTTCTTATTTTTTCTCTCCTATGGATTCAGAGACTCCTTTCATTGCACTAGCACCACCTGTCTTGAAAGGTGAAGGCTATCATATCTGGGCAGCAAGAATGGAGGCATATATGGAGGTAAACAATTTGTGGGAAGTTGTTGAGGAGGACTATGAAGTTCCTCCGTTGCCTAAAAATCCAACCATGGCGCAGCTGAGGAATCATAAGGAAAAAAACAAGAAAATCAAAGGCTAGCAACGTTATTTGCTGCAGTCTCATCTGAAATCTTTGTCAGGATTATGACATTGAAATCAACTTTTGAAGTCTGGAATTTCCTTAAGAAAGAATATGAAGGAGATGAACGGATCAAAGGTATGCGTACTCTTAACCTGATTCGAGAATTTGAACTTCAGAAGATGAAGGATTTAGAGACAATCAAAGAGTATTCTAATAGATTACTCAACATTGCCAATAATGTAAGATTACTTGGATCTAAATTTCCTAATTCTAGATTGGTTCAAAAAATTCTAGTAACAGTTCCCGAATGATTTGAAACAACTATTTCCGCACTGGAAAATTCTAAGGATTTGTCACAGATTAGTTTGGCAGAACTGTTGAATGCTTTGCAGGCACAAGAACAGAGAAGAATTATAAGGTCCGAAGGATCTGTTAAGGGTGCACTACCTGTAAAAGTTCAATCAAACCAGGGAGACTAAGGAAAGAAGAAGTGGAACAAGGAAAACTCAGTTTCTCATTCTCCTAGATCAATAGGGGAGCGAAACATAATTTTCCTCCTTGCAAGCATTGTGGAAAGAAGGGTCATCCACCTTTCAAATGCTGGAGAAGGCCAGACCAACAATGTGAGAAATGTCAGCAGATGGGATATCATCAGAAGGTTTGCAAGAACAACACTCAGCAAACTAATGTTTCACAGGTAGCTAATCAGGGAAGATGAAGAGCAACTCTTTGTAGCGACATGTTTGGCAACTAGCTGCTTGAGTGACAAGTGGCTTATTGACAGTGATTGCATAAACCACATGACATTTGATCGTGATCTCTTCAAGAAATTGGATACTTCATTAATTTCCAAAGTACAAGTTGGTAATGAAGACTATATTTCTGCTGAAGGCAAAGGTACTGTGGAAATAAAATGCTCCTCAGGTAAAAAACTAATCAAAGATGTATTTTTTTTCCCTAATATTAGTCATAGTCTGTTAAGTGTTGGCCAGATGCTTGAGAATGGTTTCAAACTTCTCTTTGAATCCAATTACTGTCAAATCAAGGATGAAGATGGCAAAAACTTATTCAAGGTAATGATGAAGGGAAGGAGCTTTATATTGGATCTTTTAGATCATGAGCAAAAAACTTATTCTGCAACTAATATCAATGCACAAGTTCCGCACAAAAGAGTTGGACATTTCAAACATGCTTCTTTAATTAACTCACAAAAGAAAGATCTGGTTCGAGGGCTGCCTAATCTTGAAGCCGAAATATCAGATTATATAACTTGTCAACTTGGCAAGCAAGCAAGGGTACCTTTCAGGAAAGCAACCTGGAGAGCCATTGAAAAGCTAAAATTAATCCACACAGATCTGAATAGTTCTCACCGAACTCCTTCACTCAAAGAGAGCGCTTCTCCCCGAATGGGGCCCTACGTGGTACGAATACGGATTAGTCAGACTCCAATGTGGGTATCGAACACCAGATGGAAAAAAATACTGCAAGACGGATCTTCAACTGGCAGATATGTTTACAAAAGCCTTGCCAAATAGCAGATTTGAATTTCTCAGAGAAAGACTTGAAATTTGCAGCAACTGAAGTAAGGAGGAGTGTTGATTAATTTCCTCAGTTACTGCAGTAAAAGTTGAAGTAGTTGCTGGACATTATCCAGTTTTTTTAGTCATGTTGGACATTATCTAGTTTCTTTAAGCCATGTTCTTTTAACTTAATTTAGTGGCTGACTTTTAGATGTTAGTGGTTTAGTTGTTTTGGATATTGTTGATCATGGAATCATGTACAAAGTAGTGGCTTAATTATAGGCTTTAGTTATTGCATTTTTTTTAGTATTTAAGCAAAATGAAAAATCATCCTTTGTGTAGTAAATTATTGATTCTCTTCTCTTCTTTCTTTCTTTCTTAGTTTTCACTTCAAAGAGTTGAAGTTAACCTTACAACTCCAACAGAAAGTGAACAGTGCAGTGTAATGCTGGTGTTTTCAATACTTTCTATTGTCATAAAGTGTGTTATGTCGACTCTATTTTGTTTAGTTCTGCTATATGTTGGTTTTTGATTTGCTTTCTAGGTTCTAGTTCTCTGCCTTATATGTCAGTTAACAATTCTCAGAATTGGGTACTTGACAGGCGGTGGCAAGCATAATTTGAATCTGTTTTCATTTACTTCTGTTGAGGTGCCTTGGTTTTCCATGGCTCGGGACTTTTGTTCTTTATATTTACTAATTTGAGATTAAGTTTGAGACTCCTTGCCTTTTATTGCATTATAAAAAAAAATATATGATGAAATAATGAGTAACTGGGATTTAATCTGCTAAAGGTGGTCAAATAGGTCAAGGGTTATGGATAATTAAGTGTTGGGTCAAAATATAGTCAAATGAGTCATATTGTTATGTTTTTTAACACTTCTGTTAATTTTTTTACTTTTTGGAATAATTATAGAGTTCAATGATATTATTGTCCAAAAAAATCATAAGTGACATTAGTGGGATGTTTGTAAAACTTCAGTGACTATTTAAGAAATTTACTCCAAAATTTGGTTATACGTATCATTACTTTTGGTAAGACTAATAATAAAATCAAAGTGCACTAGCACTCCTACAATTTTTCCATACAATTTTTCCATTAAAGTGCACCAGGAGTCCTACAACTTTTCCGTTCAAGTTTTGGAACTTCAACAAAGTCAAGAACTCAATGTAACTCCTACAAATTCTCCCGGTTTCAACGTACAATGCCAACACCAATATATCTATTTTTTTGGGAAAAATAAAACTAAACCTTTTTTTTTTTATAGTTGGTGGTATTTTAATACAAATCATATACTTGCTGGAAATTAAATTCTTTTGGTTTATGAATTCTTCTGGTTGTCTTTTTTAAAACCTCTACGAAAAGAGTTAATTTTAAATTCTTTTAATTAATTATGTAGTGAGTTTTATTTTTATGTCTTCTTCCTCAACTTATTCCATTTTACAACTCTTCTTGTTTTTGTTGCTAAACATGCACAAATTTATTTTGTGATTGAGTATTTTCTTTTATATTTTCTCCATTCTAATTTGGTTATTTTACTCTTCTTTTTAATCTATTATAAAACTGATAATGTTCATCGAAAGTTAAAAAAAGAATGCAAAAACTCAAATGAACTAATCTATTTTCCTTT
Source organism: Capsicum pubescens (assembly GCA_030864215.1). NCBI lineage: Eukaryota > Viridiplantae > Streptophyta > Magnoliopsida > Solanales > Solanaceae > Capsicum > Capsicum pubescens. The sequence continues at coordinate 85,827,471 of CM061548.1, forward strand.
ATGCATGTACATATAGTAACAAAAGAATTATAAATATTAAGTCGAGATCATAAATTCCTCAATTTTTTATCATGAAAAATCAAAGACCGGCAACTTGAAATAGCTTTCGGTCCCTTGATACTTTTGGCTATAAAAATTAGGTGGCTGTTGCGGCACAAAAAAAAATTTCATGATGAATATTTTTATGTGTATTAATTTTCTCTTTTTATCAAGAACCTGAAACTTTCAAGGGTCAGAACCCTCACTAATTTCAACAGTAAGATAGTATGAAAAAACTACTTCCTCCATCGTGAGTCAAACAATAAAAGATTAAAAAACATTACATGTCAGCAAAAAACTGCAAGTTTATCAAAAGAAAATCACATTTTTGGTAGAGGAATCGAGAGAGAATACAAAAAGGCAATGGAAGAAGATAAAGAGAAGAAAGTGAAAGAACAATCAACTACCAACTAACCTTTCACCCTAATAATTGACATCCAAACTCTTTTTTGTATTGGCCTTTTTTTTTTTGGCAGTGAGAGACAATATAATGTGAATATAAGCATCACTAAACGGAAGAATCATGGACGAAAATTACAAAAGGATAGGTAATTAAGCAGGCCTGGCTTATTGCCATTTATAAGGTAAAATATGAATACCACAAAGATTAAATAAAAGAAATTAAAAGTAATATGAGAAAAAAGATTGAAATTGAAGACGAAGTGCATAGAGAACCAAAATAATGACAATGATGTTGTAATACTTTTTTTTATTTTAATCCGAGATTTAGGGTTGAGTCTTAGATATAGAATTATGTTTATTAGGGAACATTTTATTCTCTGCCACGATTCCATAATGCAGATATCAAGCACCCAATAGAAAAAAAAAATACAAAGATGTTGATTTTATACGTTCCGAAAAGAAAACACTTAAACCTTTTCCTCCTTTGTACTCCAAACTCACTTCATTAAAAGTTTTTGTTTTAAACAAAAACGTCTTTCCACTAACTTTTCAATATCTAAGAGTTGGAAATTTATTAAATATTTATAGCAAAACCTTTTCTTATTAGAAGTTTATCAGATTTAATAACAACTAATACTTTTTCCATTCGTCTGAGAATTATAAATCAACTGAATTTGATTTTAAAAAGATTTTAAAAATCTAGAAATAAATATAAAAATTTTAGAACTAGAAAAAATTAAGAAGTATCAAATTTTTAAAAGTTTTAAGTACGTAACAAGTATGTAATCAACAAAAAAGTGATGATCCATAAATCACTTGAAACTTTTAGTGATAAAATATATACGTGCTTACAAGAAAATATATGGTATATTTATATTATTATATTAAAGTCCGAAGGACCTTCGAAAAGTGATTTGAACTTTTTGTACTTCATTACAAAATTTACAATAAATAAAATCATCTAATTTTACATAATCAAAAGTTACACATGTGAGACACGTATGATTGAACTAGTATATGTACTAATGTCGCAAAACACAATGTTCCATCAGAACAGAAATTGAAGTTGAGAGTATTTCCTGGCCAGCACAAACTTAAGGTTGGGTGGAATATTTTTCCTTGTCGGGTTGTATCATAATCCTCTAAGGTTGTTTGGTTGAGAAATAAATTATCTTGGGAATAATTATTTTGGAATTAGTTATTCTATTCTTAAGGTGGATAAAAATAATATTATAATTTTGGGATAACTAATTCTCGGATGAGTTAATCCATGCATTTTATTCCAACCAAATATGGAGTAAGCTTATCCTAAAAGTGATCTCGAGATTAGTTATTCTTTATTCCTTGTACCAAACGAGCTCTAGAAATTTCACAGGGTACCCTATTTGATATAATATCAACAACAAACGAGAAAGGAAATGCAGAAACGGAAGTTAAAAGATAGAATAGGAGATACGAGTGTAGGATCCATTGTGAACTATATCTGTACTAAAGCTAAAACCTCCAATTCGAATAAAAAAATGAGTATCAATTCAAGGATAAATAGCGAGACACAAGATAGAAAATCAAAAAAATCAAAGGATATACTAAATCCTAAGACCTCAATCGTATTAATCCTAAAAAGTACCTAAGTATTACAAAGACTTTAGAAAAATTGAATCTTTTTGCAACCCCGTTTCTAACAAGGTTCAAGAAAAGCTTCATAGAGATCTTAAGTCTCACACAAGAGAATATTCATCAATCATCAAAATCTAAGCTAATAAAATGACCAAGACATCTATTTTATAGTTTGCCTTTTACAAATATAGCCCAAAATGGCTACTTAAGAAATAACCCTCCCATGGTCAATCTGGCTCGCGAAAGTAACTATTTGATCGCCACATTTGACCTTGATCTCGCCATACTTCAGTCGCAAAAAACAAAGTTCCACCATTATATAAATTGGAGACTAGAGTATTTCCTGGCCTGCACAAACTTAAGGTTGGGCGAAATATTTTGTCTAGTTGGGCTGTATTAAGTTATCCTTTAAATAATTATTCTGGAATTAGTTATTCCACCTTCAAGGTGGATAAAAATAACACTCCAATTCTGGAAGAACTAATCTTGAGATGAGTTATCCTATGCATTTTATTCGAACCAAATATGGAGTAAGTTCATCATAAAAGTGATCCCGAGATTAGTTATTCCTTATTCCTTGTACCAAACGAGCCCTACAAATTTCACAGGGTACCCTATTTGATATAATATCAACCACAAACGCGAAAGGAAATGCAGAAACGAAAGTTAAAAGATAGAATAGGAGATACGAGAGTAGGATCAATTGTGAACTATATATGTACTAAAGCTAAAAGCTCCATTCGAATCAAAAAATGAGTATCCATTCAAGGATAAATAGCAAGACACAAGATAGCAAATCGAAAGCAATTAAAGGGTATATTATATCCTAAGACCTCAATCATATTAATCCTAAAAATCGCCTAAGTATTACGAAGACTTTAGAAAAATTGATTCTTTTTGCAACCCCCGTTTCTATAAAGGTTCAAGAAAAGCTTCATAGAGCTCTCAAGTCTTTCACAAGAGATATTCATAAATCATCAAAATCTAAGCTAATAAAATGACTAAGGTATCTATTTATAGTTTGCCTTTTACAAATATAGCCCAAAAGTGGCTATCTAAGAAATAACTCTCCAATGGTCAATCTGGCTTGCCAAAGTAACCATTTGCCACACTTGACCTTGAGTTCGCCAAAGTGAGGCTTGATCGCCACACTTGACCTTGAGTTCGCCATACTTTACCTATTGATTACCAAAGTGAAGCTTGATCGTCAAACTTAGCCTTAAGCTTGCCTCACTTCAGCTCTTTATCTCCAAAGTGAGGTTTACCTCTCCAAACTAGGCCTATGATCGCCAAAATGGGCATTTGCCCCCTTCTTTGCTCCGTTGGACTTCCCATTCTCCAAGATATCATCCACACATTGTATTGCTCAATTGGGAGCTCCCTCCAATCGCACCTACTTTGAGCTTCATGCCTTCATTCCAAGCATCCACTAAGCCCTAAAGGTAATGATTTGGTGACAAGACCACTAACTCTTTAGCTTGGCTTTGTGTATAAAGCTTTGATGAAGATTTGTTGCACTTTTCTTCCTTAATAAAAAGGATTCGACCTCGAATTCAAACCTTGTAAAACTTTAGACAATATCCTCATCATGACATGAGGATTAGTGTGAGAAAAAATAATTTTATCATCATGCCAAGGATGCACACACTTAATAGATAATCAATCATAAAGTGATCAACTAAGATTCTGAAACCCATCAAAGCAAGAGATACTTGGCTTCTTGATATTTTGATAAAGGTGCATTTTACAAGAATCAACATCGGTTCTACATTTAGGCGAGCACAAATGCCCCTTTATGTCAAGGATATCATAGTAACTCTCATATCTAAGTGCAATATCATAAACATAGTCATCCCAAGTTACGACTCTACCTAATGCACTAGCTATCTTCAAGAATGGAATTACTCCCAATTCATTATCTGGATCAAATACAAAGGTATTTCCACCATAAGTTTGCAAACCTACCACATGGTAGCTCACATGAAGTCAAGTAGTAATATCAACCAAGAATCACATGAATGAAAAGAAAGGTTACTACAATACTCATCACCAAATAAGCAAACACCGGGGTCAAATGGGAAGGGATAACATACAATTGGGTCAAGAAGACTCCCATTTATCCTGTTGCTACTAATATCAACATTCGAAATACTCTCCAAAGAAGAATGAGTATTATTATATGCAAATAGATTGTAAAGAAAGGTGTGTTACAAAATAATTTCATCCAGGGTATCCTAATGTGTAAGACCACTATTAGACTCGATTTCATTGGTTATACTATCAAGAATTGGAACACACACACAAAAAAAAATTGAAGTATGAAGACCACCTTTCCTTTCAACATAATCTTTTCCCACAGGTGTACTCTCATCTTCTAAGAGGAGATTTTTATTTTTGAAAAGAATGTCATTAAACCATAGTGGATTATTACATAGGTGTCGCACCATAAGGTACTTCACTATAAGTGATCACATTATCTCCGAAAAAGAAATTGTACTTAAAGAGAGAATGATCAATCAAAAAAAGAGAATTAAAATGTGTAACTTCGCTCTTAAAAAGATAAATATCATTTTCTGAAGCACTTTAAAGCACATGATCTATTAGAGTAAAATAGGTAATAGGATCTTCAACCAAAGAAATGCTTAAAGAGAGAACGATCAATCAAAAAAAGAGAATTAAAATATGTAGCTTCACTCTAAAAAAGATAAATATCATTTTAAAGCATTTTTAAGCACATGATATCTAAGAGCAAAACAAGTAATAAGGTCTTCAATCTAAGATATGTTCAACGAGTCACTCCTATTTAATTGATAACTTTATCAACATCATTAATAGTTTGAGGTTCATTAATTACATCACAAACATCCTTAATTAGTGATTTAGAATCACAAGCAAGTTGGTAACACAATTTTCAAAGAATCAATTTGGACTCAAAACAGAGGTGTCAACACTAGGTGGACTCAAATCAATTTTATAAGATGAATCATTTTGGGTAATGATCAACTAGTGTATCCACACTCTCAATATGTAAAATATCAACACTTGGTAAAAAATCATTGTCTCACATAAAGATAGATTGTCACTAACACTTTGTATATTAGGCAATTCTAAAGTGTTTAGCTATTTTAACTTGAAGTATGTAAGAAGGATTTTCTTTACCTTGGGGTAAAAATCCCGTCAAAGCATTAGAACAAACTTCAATCCATTCATCGAAAGTGGACAACTAAGCTTTATAACTCTTAATTTATGTGCCTAAATAGAATAATGCACTCATCACTTAATTAATAACAATCTTTTTATTGGATGCTTGTGCTCCCCCATTGGTTAACATTGTACCTGCACATGTACTTCTACAAAGAGAAGGACAAATAAGGTTATATTGATTTTGTGGCCACCCCCACTCCACTCCTCACATCCTCTTTTTTTTCTACTCTTAGGGTGATACCTTACACTTTCTTACTTCTCTCAGTCTTTTATCTTTCATTTTTAGGACTTGGACTAAGTTCCCATCTTTTCTTGATGATTGAGAAAGATGGATGTAAAGCTATGTTGTCCCACTGATCTATGATTTTCTTAGGCCATTTTTTCTTATTTGAGATTCTATGTCTTTTAAATCAATGGGCTCCCAAACATAAAAGACAAAAGTCTCTGGGCAATACATCACACCAAACCTCCTCATAATATCTATTACAAGTGAAGGAGATATTCACACCGTAGTAAAATCACATCCCTCTATGGTATATGGATAATGCTTTGACACTCGAGGTATCCTCAAGCATTCTACCATAGAAGGAGTGGTGTAGTTTGCATGGCACCAATCATTGAAGACAAGATCGAGTCCTGGAGTTCCAAATATAAAGCTTTTTATACCTTTTCGACACATATTTATCATCACCAATCATTTAATATCTTATCATGGAATCCCACCATGTCAAAAAAGAACACTTCAAATTGTGCAATGACATATCTTACTTTTTCTATTTTGAGAAAATCATGATTTTGAAAAATTCATTCACGTTGCCACTCCAAATCAAGATAATCCTTGAGATCTTTCTTTCTTACAAAAATAGGAAGAGAGACCCTAGTGAAATCAAGACTCCCATTATATCCCCATATCTGCCTTGGTTCTAATTCTTGATATTTATGTATTGGAACAAGAAGTATAGGATGACCTACTTCTTATAGCTCATTTGTACCTAAAAAATGATTAAATAATGTTAGTAGTAAAATCTTCCCACCAATACTCACATTTTCTCACCTTTGAATACCTCTAATTGGCTCAACTAATGTTGAACCTTGCTTGAATTCTGATACAAGAATAATCATTGATATGGACTTATAAGAGTGCGCGTTGGTCTCGAGACTTGGTGTGTGTAATTTAAGTGTAGAAGAGGCCTAAAACACACCAAAATCAGACCATAACTTACACTTGATGGGCAACCCACTCTTTGAAGGCCCTTTTGATCATTTTAACTTATATCTTGTAATAGTTATATAAAGAACAATGTAGTGTTTTATTTACTTAGATTATTATGGATGTTTAATTGAGAAACACTTTAAAAATACAAAGTCCTCTCTTCTCTTGATGAGGCAAAACCGAAACTAGGAGACAACAATAGGGTGGATTCTCTTTGTTGTTGATTGCTTGGAAACATTGATGCTAGAAGGTGGATTCCGATCTTGTGTCTTTGTAAGAGATAGGTTTATTGTTATATGTAGTGTTAAGGGTTCAAGAGTTACCATTCTTGGGTTCTTAACATTAGACCTTCATGTGGTCTATCTATCTATCCTCTTTCTTTTGAAATCTTGTATCCATTTTGTAACTTGTATTGTGAAGCCGTTTTTATTGTTGTTGTTGTTGTTCTCATTGTGGTCTAATTTTGTGTTGTTAACTTAGTTTGTTATTGGCTGCAAAGGTGTCAAACACCAAGTAATATTGTACTTCTTGTATTGGATTCTTGAATCCGAGAGTGGTCTCCAAAAGGGGCCTCGGTTCTTTGAATTAGTGGACTATTTTTGGAGTGTGTTTGGACTGTTTTGAGCCAATTTCGTGTCTTAGAAGTTTTTACTGTATCATTTGGTATCAAATCATGGCTTGATATTATTCCTACAATATCAATCTTGGTCTTGCTTGTTATAAAGTTTTTTTATTGAAAAACTGAAAATTTTAGAAAAATTGCAATCTGTCCATTATTGTTGTCTTGGCCGAAATTGTGTTCTTGGCCGATATTTGTTCTTGAGTCTAGGTCTAGGAGTCTTTTACTTGTCTTGTGTGTTTTTAGTGTTAGTTTTGTTCCTTACTAACACTTTGAGTCGATACAAATTGAGCTTGAATTGTTAATATTGAACAAAGTGTGGCCGATTGGATGTTGTTGTTGTTCTATACTTGAACGAGTTGAAGGCCTTGTGTTATGTTGTTGTTGTAGATCTTGAAATATTGTTGTTGTATTCTTTTTGTTCATCACAACCTTCACCTTTTGTAAAACCAAAAACACAACAAAAAGTGGACTTAGCCGATTGTTGTTGCTATCCTTGTGGTCTTGGCCGTGAGATTGTTGACCTTGTTGTGGTAGACTTATTGTTCTTGGGAGATTGTTGTTGGTTGTTCTTGTTGTGGTTTTTGTGTTCTTGAAGTTCTTCACCATATTCATTACCTGGTTAATATTAAAGTGAACTTAGATCTTAAAAAGGTGAAAGACAAGGTGTAGTATTTGTTGAATCTTGAAAGACCCCCAACCACCAAAAAGACTTTACATCACATCTCAACCTTTTTTCATAAAACAAGGGTCCATGTTTTAAAGAGAAGTACAAGTCTAGTCAAAGACTTTTAAGTCTTGAAATTTGAATTGAAAAAGGAGCTCCAAAGACTAATTTGTATTTCCCTCCATTGAATAATTTCCACCAAAGTCCAAATTATGAAATTAAAATTTGTCAAGAACCTAACCACTACTGGACTGCCACGTGGACCGCCACATCACCATATACACTGTTCACGCAATAATTTTGGCTCAAATTTTGATCTTTTAGTTTCATTGTGTTGTTCCATTAGTTTCATTTGTTGATTCCATTACTAACTTACAAGCTAGTACTAGGTTGTAAGTTAGTTTTGAAACCGTCCTTCGTGTATACGTTCATTTGTGTGTCTTATTCTTTTGAGTCATTATAATACTTGGTCCACCTCTCAATGCCTCACGGAGTACAAGTAAGGTTACGACACTTATGAGACCAAAGTAAAAAAAAATCCGAGAGACAAAACAATAGAGAGGGAGTGTGAGGACTATTCTTGTACATCTAACTTGTTTGTTGTTTTGTAGGTAACTTCTTGGGAATAATGGAAACCATATTGGCCCTCCTTGATGCTTTGTCTCAAGACCTTGCTAGGGAAAATGTGGGTCTTGAAAAAATTGACTCGGATGTGGTAACTATGAGTGAGAGGTTGGATCAAATAGAGAGTCAAAGGAACTCCCGTGCTTTTACTCCCGAAACTTTACTTCCAATGACCAATCCTCCAAGACCACAACATAATGCCACAAGCCAAGCTCCAAATAACCCTCAAAACCGAGAACAAGATAGACTACTTTCCTTACAAGTTGATCAATTCCAACAAGAAGGACTTGGAAGCCAATTTCCTCCCATCCAAGCTCTACAATTGAAGCTCCACATTACCAAATCGAGCCTCTCAACCGAAACTTCCCTTTCCCAAAACCGACATATCCAAGAAGAGAAATATGGTAGAGACACACACGAAAGATATGGAGTCTACAATGATTCTTATATGATATAAGGAGACTTGAGTCGGATGAGATTGAAGGCCAATCTCAAGAGGGAGAGAAAGTCGAGGGTCAAAATAAAGATGTTGGATCCGAGACTTTTTGTTATTATGCTCTCGGGTTTGGCTAGCTTATGGACTGTTTTTTGTGCATCTCTTGTGGGACATTTTTAGCTCGTTTTTTATACATCCCTTTTTGTTATTGAGCTTTTGGGCTCTTCAGGTTTTGCGGACTATTTTGAGTGGTTTCTTTTGAAGTGGCCAATTGAACGAGATGAAGTTGTGAATTTGTGGGCAAATTCCTCTCAAGATGGAGAGGATGATACAAGAATAATCACGGATATGGACTTATAAGGGTGAGCGTTGGTCTCGAGACTTGTTGTGTATAATTTAAGTGTAGAAGAGGTCCAAAACACACCAAAATCAGCCCATAACTTATTCTTGATAGGCAGCCCACTCTTTGAAGGTTTTTTTGGTCATTTTAACTTATATTTTGTAATAGTTATATAAAGAACAATGTTGGGTTTTATTTACTTAGATTATTATGGATGTTGAAGTGAGAAACACTTGAAAAACACAAAATCCTCTCTTCTCTTAATGAGGCAAAACCGAAACTAGGAGACAACAATAGGGTGGATTCTCTTTGTTGTTGATTGCTTGGAAACATTGATGCTAGAGAGGTGGATTCTGATCTTGTGTCTTTGTAAGAGATAGTTTTATTGTTGTATGTAGTGTTAAGGGTCCAAGAGTTACCATTCTTGGGTTCTTAACATTATACCTTCATGTGGTCTATTTATCTATTTTTTTTCTTTTGTAATCTTGTATCCATTTTGTATCTTGTATTGTGAAGCCGTTTTTGTTGTTGTTGTTGTTGTTGTTGTTGTTGTTGTTGTCATTGTGGTTTAATCCTGTGTTGTTAACTTAGTTTGTTGTTGGCTGCAAAGGTGTCAAACACCTAGTAATATTTTCCTTCTTGTATTGCATTCTTGAATACGAGAGTGGTCTCCAAAAGGGTCCTCGATTCTTTGAATTAGTGGACTATTTTTGGAGTGTGTTTGGACTGTTTTGAGCCAATTTCGTGTCTTCCAAGTTTTTACCGTATCAAATCCAGCGGTAAACAAGTATTAATTAAGGATATCGGTTGGAATTTATTTAACGAAGAACCAACAACTCAATTAAAAACTAACAAACTTGAATCAAGAAGTTAATTGTGAGGTTAAACTAAAAAAGCACACAAAAAAACACAAGATAGAAAACGAACTCAAGAACTAATCAACAACCAAATAAAAGAATTACTAATTGAAAATTAGTTTTAAGAATAAAGAGGTGACTAGAAATCAAAGAAATGGAACTAGGAAGTTAGAACTTGAGATTTTTCACATAAATGAGGTTTGAGATCGCAAAACTCGAAATGAAATCTCCAAACTATCTCATCTCACAAAATTAGATCGCTAAAGTTTTGTTGTGTTGTTGTTGTGTTGTGATCAGATCACACGAAGTTTTTTCATGGGACAAGTAGTTTCGAGAGCTACAGTACCCATCACAAAATTTGATAGAATATTTCCCAATATTGTGCGAGCTCTCCCGTAGTTTTGCGAATCGCCAAGAACTTTCGCGAACTCATTTTAGATTGCAAAACTCACCAGTAAGGACACCTGAATCTTTCAAATTTTATCTGTTTGTTGTCCACTTTTACTTTCTTTGTCCTAGTACTTGTCTTTTTCAGTAAATTTCTTTTTGTACAACACGTATTCTTTCCTTTTTTTTCTTTTTATTTTTCTTTTGGAACAAACACTCCCCTTTCAAGGATTCTTCTTCAATAATGTATGAATTTCATGAAGAATACCAAGAACATGATGAACTTCAAAAATTCATAATTCTTTCATTTTAGCTTCAAATTTCATGAAATTCGATATTCGGACTCCTTTTCATATGAAAAAAAAACTCTGGTATTTTTTAACCCTCAATTCCAACTCAATAAAATTATATTTTAAAACTCATTGCCTCCTTCTTCAAGTCATGAAGAATATCATAAACATAAATAATATTCTAAATTTGAACTCAGTGGATTTCAACAACGTTTTCACCCAATTTTGATTTTGAACTAGTAGTGAGAATAAACCCCAATACCAAAGAATCTCTAATGTTACCTAGATCTACAACCACTTACTTGGTTTTAAGTTCTTCAACCCCAACAATGGTGAAAATCTCAAATCAAGTCCAACCAATGCGAAAGCCCAGACCTAGACTCAATAAATACTATAGAACACAATTCTAGTAGTGGAAACTTAAATAAGACACCAGATCAAAATTATTTTTGAATTTTCAAAAATTTTGCAACTCAATTTTTTAGTAACGAACTCAACACTAGGCTTGTAGGAACGAATCTAAACATGGATCTGATATCAAATAATGTAATATCCCACGAATGAGAAAGGAAATGTGAAAACAAAAGATAAAAGATAGAAAAAGAATTATGAGAGAAGGATCAATTGGAAACTATAGTTATACTAAAGATAAAACCCCCAATGAATTCGAAAACGAGTATTAATTGAAGGATAAATAGCAAGACACAAGATAGGTAACTAAAATCAATCAAAGGGTACATTAAATCCTAAGATTACAGTTGTATTATTTCTAAAAAGCACCTAACTCTTACAAAGACCTCAAGAAAATTGAATCTCCTTATAATTCCATTTCTAACAAGGTTCAACAAAAGCTTCATTGAGCTCTCAAATCTCTCACGAGAGATAATATTCATCAATCATCAAAATCTAAGATAATAAAATGACTAAGACCTCTATTTATAATTTGCCTTTTACAAATATAGTCCAAAATGGTTATTTAAGAAATAAATCTTTAATGATTAATCTAGATCGCTAAGGTAACCATTGGATCGCCAAAGTGAGACTTGATCACCACACATGACCTTGACCCACCACATCACCTCTTAATCTTCAAAGTAAAGCTTGATCTCCAAACTTGGCCTTGAGCTCGCCACACTTCATCTCTTGATCACCAGAGTGAGGTTTACCTCGCCAAACATGGCCTGTAATTGCCAAAATAGGTAGTTTTCCTCTTCTCCGCTCCGTTGGACCTTTCATGCCCCATGATATTATCCACACGTGGTATTGCTCAATTAAAATCTCACTTCAATCATGTCTACTCTCAAGCTTCAAGAATTCATTTCAAGCATCCACCAAGCCTCTAAAATAGTGATTTAGTGACAACATGGGCGGAGCTACAACCAATAAAGGGTGTGTAGGTGAACAACCTTCATCGAAAAATTATATCGTATATATAGGTCAAAATTTAAAAAATATGTTTATATACTGTGTTTGCACAACCTTAACATCGTTTAAGCCTTTGGCCGAGTGGGAAGGTTGTTCATATTGTTATCGAGATCGGAGGATCGAATCTCGGGTATACTTTTTGTCAAAACTCGCGTCTGTGTAATTCTCTATGCAAGTGTTTTTGTAGGTCCACTACTAATTAACCAACTCTCTTTTTTAATTCCTTTTTATTTTTCAATTCTGTTCTTTTTACTTGTCTCTCTCTCCCACCCACAATCCCCCAATCAAAACTAAAGTTAATATTAGGCTTTCTTTTTTAAGAGTATCAGTTAGATATTTCTTCTCCATCACAATTTCTAAGATATAATTTAATTATTGCTCCCTTAATCATTTTATTTTGATTAAAGTAATTTTCAAATTAAATTTTTAAAATTTTATATTATTCTTTTTGAGACGGACTGAAAAGAAAAATGGATCACATAAATTAAAATAGAATGAGTACTTATTAATTATTATATTTAATTGAAACTTTAATTTGGATATTTATTTATTTGTATTAAACACATAAAATAATATTAAATAAGTTTCTAAAAAAAAAAAAGAGTGTGTCCAATTACACAACTACATATAACAACAACAAACTCAGTATATTCCCACATTGTGCAGTCTGGGGAAGGTAGAGTGTACGCAGTCCATACCACTACCTCTAAAGAAGTAGAGAGACTGTCCCGGCTCAAGACTACACAACTACATATACATTAACCACAAGGGTTGGTGTGGTGGTTCAGCACCTCACCCCTTAAGCAAAAGGTTGGGAGTTCGATCCCCACCTCTGGTGAATGGAAAAAACTTTGTGGTCAATTCCCTACCGCTTAGTGCGCTGACAGTAGGAACGGAGGATTAGTCTCACGGCTACCGACTGTGGGGATACCTTGAAAAACCAAAAACAAAAAACTACATATACATTACTGTATTTTTCATTCCATTCTAAATAAGTTACTAGGAGGTTTGGGTAAAAAAAATTTATACCGGGTGAAGAAGGAGAGCTGACTAAGATTTAAACTTTTTTATTATGAATTTCACACATTCTTTATCAAAACACGAGAAATTTAACATCCATTAAAATTAAGAAGTAGCAAAATCGAAGACGAAAATAACTTTAAATCTAAGTAAAAATCGATAAACTAGTGTTATGTTTTCTTGAATGTGTGATATGTTTAAGTAAAAATCTCGAGTCATTTATTATAAAATTATTATTTTAATTTATACAATTTATTGTGTATTTTTATAACTAAAAGCAATTCAAATTAAGGAGAAAAATTTGGACGATCTATATTTGGTGAAAAATAAATTATTGACGTTGTTCATGATAAATTCGTTAGGTTGAGCAAGATGGATGTGAATTCACTCATTAAAGTTTTTTTTAGTTGTTTTTTAAATTTTGCACACCTTTTATAAAATGTCTGGCTCCGCCACTGAGTGACAAGCCTACCAACCCATTGGCTCAACTTCGTGTGTAAAGCTTCAATGAAGCTCGACTTGCATCACTATTTAGTCTCTCTCATTTGGCTTGTACATGCCTTTTAAAATATTTAACTGATACTCAGTATTAGATGAAGGTTTGGCTTTTGCTTTTTCTATTGTTTCTTCTTGATGACATATGAGTTGAGGCTAATAGTGTAATACTTTGATGGTTAACAAACATATGCATACAAGAAATAGGTTTTTAAAATCTCAATAAAGGATTGGTGGTGTTCACAATAATGTATTATAGAAAGCTAGTTTCCTGCCATTTCTAGAATAATGAGCTGCTACCAAGGGTATAATATAAGCAATGGAGAAAACAATGAAAGAACTAGGTCCTTTATAACTGACTGTAGAAGATTGTTGATCACGGCAAAATATATTTTAAGTCGTCAAAGAATTTTTTGAGGAATTAAAATTACGACGAATTCAATTATGCAAAGAACAAGAAAGAATATGAAAATATTAATCATATTTACATAGAAGGAATAAGTTTTGGAAAATAGAAGAAAGATCACCAACAAATGAAGAAAGAAGAACCAAATTGGTGATTGAAAGCTGCAAAGCTAAATTCGAGCGTAAAATAAATTCTTAGATCAATTTCACGCTTGATAAAAATATCATAAGAGCAGAAAGAAGTTGGCTCATATGTTAAGTATAGTTAGTTCATTGAATGACTTATTTACAGATAAAAATATGTTGTATCAAGAAATTATGGAGAAAATTTATGTAATCTGAGGAATTTGACATCTAACACAAAAATATTACAATTTTGCACATGGCTTTGGAAATATGAATAACAATCGAAAGCCTATACAAATAAGGAGACTAAATTTGACAAGGATTATAATCTTGAATTTTTTTGTCTAATCCTTGTTGAATTAGAAAGAGAATTTTGGTCATCCTTATCCTATATATATCATCATTTTTATGTTATCAAAAACAAACAAATGGACAGAGAAGAGATCACAAAAGAAGAATCAACTAGCAATATCTCAAAGAAATTCGTTCTTATTGTCATGCCCTATTTTTTATCAAGGTTAAATAAATATGACTTATGGACTTTAAAAGAATTGAAATTTATACACGATCGTTACTTAATTTTTAAGGAAAATAAGATTCAAATTATTCTGAAGAGAAGGGGTTAGGCACCCTTCAGAATCCACAAATATGGTACCCGACTAAACTAAATTTATCAAAGAGGGAGGAGGTAAGAAATTAATTTTTGAAAAATATAAGTATTTAAAATAATGTAAAAGATGTATGGATATTAAGTATGAATCTATCGTTATAAAAGATATGTAAAAAAAAATATAAGATACATGTGAAAAGAAAAATATTTTGTAATATATGAAAAGAAAAGTATCTTTGATGTGATATGAAAAGGAAAAGTATTTACGAATAATATTTTGGAATAATACATAAATATGACCCTAAACTTGACACAAAATTATAACATTAACCTTAAACTTTGACAGTGCACAAATATGACATTTGACTGTACAAAACCTGAACAAATAAACACTAATATTTTGCAACTTAGGCGCGTATATCTCACTTGCGCCTGCGTGAATTAGTCAGTCAATCATACAGTGCCACATCATTAAAAAGGCTGACATGGGAGGGCTTTTGTCTTTCAATTAAAAGGACGTCGTTTTGCTTCTATCAATAAATTTTAAAAGGTAAATTTAAAATTGTAAAGTCTATTATTATTATTATTATTATTATTAATAATAATAATAATAATAATAACAATATTTTAATAAAATTTTCATCTTAATAACATTTTATTAACGTTAATTTAATATACTACAATATTTTAATAAAATTTTATCTTAATAACATTAATTTAATAACGTTTTAATAACGTTAATTTAATATACTACTACTACTACTTCCCTTAATAACGTTTTATTAATAATATTTTAATAACGTTAATTTAATATACTACTACTACTGCCCTTAATAATGTTTTATTAATAACGCTTTAATAACGTTAATTTAATAATGTTAATTTAATAATATTTTATTAAAACTATAATTTTATTATTATTATTAGTACAGTGTCATATTTAATTTAATATTTAAATAAATTATATTTAGATATATTATATAACTTAAATTCGCCCTCTACTTTATAATATATATAGATATCCGTGTAATTTTTCCGTATGAGGCTGACCCACCTAATTAAGAAATCTTCAATATTGCTCTTTTTCCGCAATGACAAAAGAAATTAAATACCATTTTCATCAATGAGATGAAAATAATGGAAAAATAATAGGGGAAATTCATTTAAATATATAAAAAGGAATTAGGAAGGGCATAATAGTCATTTGATCATTTTTTTACTGTTGGGAGGCTCAAATTTTAAGCCTGGCGCACTCAAATTTGTGTGTACACGCGCATTTTGCCACATAGGATAGGAGTGTTTATTTGTTCATATTTTGTATAGTTAAAGGTCATATTTGTGCACTATCAAAGTTTAAGGTCAACGTTATAATTTGGTATCAAGTTTAGGATCATATTTATGTATTATGCCTAATATTTTTTACTTGGTTAAAATTACGGAGAAAAATAAATATTCTTTTGAGAAGAAAAGACTGCATAATATTTATAATGTAAATGTGTGAATCAATTGATTAACTCGATTTTTTTATGTAATTATTACCGGCCTAAATTTTGCCTAAACGTATGTTATGTAAGAATGTTCCCTCCCGACACCCTAAAAAGCAAAGTTTTCACTATATTTAATGTGTACAATTATAGGAAAAAAGACAAGTACAAAATTCTCCTTTTGAATGCCATTTTTCGGCAAGTGTCCTCGCGAACCTGTACAAATACGCTACTGACAAAGAAATAAATTAAGAACTATGTATGCATATATATATATATATATATATATATATAGAGAGAGAGAGAGAGAGAGAGAATTTTATTAATGTGTGGGCTCATATTAGATTTTAGATATCCATGACTACAAAGTGGTTGGTCAATTTATCCGTCATCCTAAGTCGCCTTGTCAAGATACGAATCATAAAACCCTTTGTGTTGTCGTGATATTATAAAAATTTCGTCAGTGCTCGAATTTATTTATTTTTATTACGTATTTGCATATATAATGTCCGTCTTTTATTTGGGGAGGCCTCAAAGATCCCACGGAGAAATATTGTCATTGACCATGTATTTATTTTTATATAAAATAAGTAAGCTTGAGAAATAAAATTTCGTCTTTTGTTATGAGGTGGCCTCAAAAATCCGACGGAGAGATGTTGTCATTGTCCATGTTTTTATTTTGATATAAAATAAGTAAGCTTGAGAAATAAAATTTTATTTTTTGTTATGGGGTGAGCTCGAAAATCTGACGGGGAGATGTTATCATGAGCCATGATAGTGTGATACTAGTTATTTGTTACCAATAAGATGTAAAGGACAAAATCAATCCTGGATAGCACAATGAAGTAGCAAATATAGAAAACTATGGCAAAATTAGCAGCAATAATAACAATAAACAATAATGAGTGGAGTAACAGTAGCAACATAAAGAAAAACTCGAGCAGCTTGAAAGTTAAAGCAATGTTTGAAACATGTAAATGCTCATCGAAAAGTATGAAGTTTTGCCAACTCTAACCAACAACATTTAGAGCAACAACAAAAATCAGGTAAGGAAGAAAAACAAAACATTATTTTTTCAGTCAGGTCCAAGCCAAAATTCGACGAGACAACATTGATGAATAACCAAATAAAACATAGACCACAAGACCCAAACTATCAGAGAATTTTTTGGTCAGTGATAGCGACGAACAGAGAAGCAAGAGAAAGACCATGATCTGGCCGACGATGATGAGGGAAATGGTGACAGGAAAAGAGAAAGAGGGATGACGCAGTGATGAAGCTCCACCGTCATTCGTTGTTTGTTCGACGGTCAAGTCTGGCGGGGGCAACATGATGGAGAAAGAGGGAACGGCGGCACTGGTGGTTTGAAGGTTGAAGCTCACCATCCATCAACTCCAGAGAGCCAGCGATGGAGTGGCGGGATGAGGGATCGAGATTCGCTGAATCTTCGGCGATAGTAAGTGCATGCAGTAAATAGAAAAGAGGAGAGAAAAAATTAGAATGGAGGATAGAAGAATCTGATTCTTTTGTGTATGAATCGCATGTGTGTTTGAACTTTGTGTTAACTTGTGTATGTGTATACGTGTATTTGAGAAAGAAAGGAAAATATATATGGGGATGAAAATGTGTGTTAAAAAATTAACTCCCTCCACTTATCCATAATAAAATTGGACGCCCCTTATTATCCAAAAGATAAAAGGGTGTCCCCTCATTTTATTATAGGGCACCCTTTGGTTCTTAAGTTATTGACGAAAGAATTTTTCATCCTTTTGACCAAGAGACAAAGTTATTGTCCAAAGGATAGTGTCATTGTGTGGTCGTTGTTGTAAGATGTGACAAGACATTATTGTGTGGTCATTGTCAGATGTGATAAGACATCATTGTGTTGTCGTTATCGGATGTAACAAGACACCAAACTATTATGATGTGTATTAAAATAACTTATCTGACTTAGCATTTGCAGACTGTAATAATGTGCAAAATGTAGAAATTGATTTGTAATTAAAAATGTAATTAACATTAAAATATAGTAAAAATAAATGTAATGTCATATCGTGTGCGTGTGCAGATGATTGTTAAAAGAATAATAAATTGATAAAAAATTCTAATGTACAGAGAATTATCAATAAATTATGAAAAGTAAAATATGATAATAAATTGATAAAATTCTAAATTAAGGATGATTATCAATAATTTGTTAATAATTGTAAAAATATGTGAAAATTGTATTTCGTTCTCTTTAATGATTAGAAAGTCTACATACGTTAATTTTAAGCATGGAGAACCGAAATTGAATGTCAACAGGTACCCCCTTTTCATTTGAAGACGATGTAGAAGTCTTCAAATAAAAATATTGACATGTAGCTAATTTTGCCTGATAAAAATTATTTTTGGAGAAAATTCGACCGAACTCTAATTAGAGACACCTACATACCTCGAGTTGTATGAGGATCAGGTCGGGTATAGTTCAAAAAAATAGGTAAATTGTCTCTTGTCCCGTTATTAAGGGCGGATGATCATGTAGAATGATTATTGAGAGGAAGACTATTTAGGAACGAAAGTGTTGACATATTCCCGATGCTCTTTTTCAACTTGCCCTAGTATCGAGCTGTGAGATGTTGGGGATGCAAGATTGTGCACTTGCTGAGGGGAAAGAATGATTATGGGGTTATGATGATCAAAATATGCATAGATCTTCCTACATATCTCGAGTGTCACGAGAATCCGATCAATGTAGTTCGAAATGAGAAAATAGGAAAAATTTTGAGGCGGTTCTCAAAATTTGCCCAGTGTATGATTTATGGCTAGCATTAGATCTTTGAATGAGATTTCAAAATGTCTTATTGTTTTGGATTGTATTTTTAATTGAAAAGATGCATGCTGCCTCTGATTATCTACAGAGACTTGAGGGTTAATGACGTCTCTAATTATTTATGGGGACTTTAGGATAAATGATGTCTTCAATTGTCTACGGGGACTTGATGCACGACATTTTTAATTATCTATGAAGACTGATGTTGATTGTCGTCTTTGATTGTTTATGAAGACTAATATTGATTGACGTCTTTGATTGTCTACGAAGACTGATGTTGGTTGACGTCTCCGATTGTCTACGCAGACTATGTAATGAAGAGTGCCCTTTCTCCAGCCTCCAATCATCTCAAAAGAGAAGACTAAGCTCAGATGAATTGCAGTCCGCCTCGGCCCCACCTTAGTGACTTTGGTCAGGAAAGAAAATAGGGAAATGATGTTTTTGATTGTCTATGAAGACTTTATGACATCTCTAATTATCTATGGAGATGGATGTTGATTGTGGTAAAGTCCTCTGGTTATTTTCGGAGACTTAGTGCATGATATCTCCGATTATCTATGGAGACTGATGTTAATGGTCGACCTCATTGTCTATGAAGACTAAGGTCATTAACTGGTGAGGTAATTCAATTCTAATGGTCTCTCGATTAGTGGAACAACTGAAAGGTAATAGCCTCTCGACTGGTGGGTCTATTAAAATTAAAGAAACTCTCGACTAGCGAAGCAATTGAAAGGTAAAATCCTCTCAACAGGTGGAGCTATTGAAATAAAGAAACTCTCGACTGGTGGAGCAACTGAAAGATAATAGCCTCTCGACTGGCGGGGCTATAGAAATGTAAGATCTCTCGATTGGCGGAGCTATTTTAATGGTGATAGTCTCTCATCTGGCGGTGATATGGAAATAAAGAAGCTCTTGACTGGCGGAGCAACTGAAAGGTAATAACATCTTGACTGGCGGAGATTTTGAAATAAAGAAGCTCTCGACTGACAAAGCAATTGAAAGGTAATAGCCTCTTGACTGACGGGGTTATTGAAATAAAGAAGCTTTCGACTGACTAAGCAATTGAAAGGTAATAGCCTCTCGATTGGCGGGGCTATTAAAATGAAGAAGCCCTCGACTGGCGAAGCAATTGAAAGGTAATAACCTATCAACTGGCGAGGCTATTAAAATAAAGGATCTCTCGACTAGCGGAGTAATTGAAAGGTAATAGCCTCTCGACTGGCGGGGTTATTGAAATAAAGAAGCACTCTGGCGGGGTTATTGAAATAAAGAAGCACTCTACTGGCGGAGCAATTGAAATATAATAATCTCTCAACTGGCGGGGCAATTGAAATATAATAGTCTCTCAACTGGCGGGGTTATGAAAATGTAAGAGCTTTCGACTGGCGGAGCTACCTACATGTAATAGTCTCTCGACTTGCGGGGCTATGGAAATGTAGGATACTTAAATTAGAAGGACAACACCTAATACAAAAGCAAAATGTCTATGTTTGAATGCAAGAACTTGAAAGAAAAGTCAATTGCCTGTATCTGAAGTAAACCTGTCAAACGGGTCAGTTTCACCCAGCCCAATCAGCCCCCGGGATGTAAGGCTGCCGGTCCCGGGCTGGTCCAATTTTTGGAGGGCCCGATTGACCCGGCCCGGACCAGGCCCGCCGGTTAACCGACCCAATTTTTTTTTAAATAAAAAATGGAATTTGGAGTTTTGGGCCAAACTAGCCATTGGGTCCAATGGCTATATGGCCGTTTGGAACCTCAAACGACTATTTGGCCCTTTTTTCTTAATTTTTTTAATTGTAATTTAAAATATTTTTTAAAATCCAAAAAATTTCTTATAAATACCCTACACTTTCAAATCATTTTCCACACAATTTTCATTCTCTCAAATCTCATTCTCTCTCAAATATTCTATATATCTCCTAAAGTGCTCAATTTTTATTTTTTTATTTTGCGATTACAACTACGAGTGAAAGTTTTCTAAAGTCGCAACTTTCGGATCCTTTCAAAATTTGGTATTGTCATTCCATCTCTAACTTTTAATTTTTAATTAGTGTATTAAGTGTTGAATATTTAATTTTATTATTTTTTTGTATTTTGATTTTTTTTTAGTTTGATTTATATTATGGATAAATGAAGAAACCTGGTAAAAGTGTCAAAAAAATTTGTTCCGAAAGTGGTAGTGGTAGTAAAAAGTAAATTACTGACGGTAGAGGTAGTTCAAGTAGTAGATATACCCGTGTGCCTTAGGTACCGCTTAGTCAACCTTTTGAGGAAGAAGTAGGTGTAGGTGCTCACGATATGGATTATGCAGAAACTCAGAAAAATTACGGTATAGAAGAAAAAAATAAAGTAGATGCGGTTAATTTAGATGAAGATGATGAAAATATTGGTGAGACACCCGCAGTAGGAAATGCTAATGTTAGATCTGAATCGGTTAATCGCCCTTCCCGTCCTCTCCGTGCCCCAAGAGCTTGTAGACCAACTAGTATTGCATAGAAATTTTTTACACGTATAGAAGGAGAAACTAAGGTGCAATACAATATTTATCAACAAGTATATGAGCATAAAAGAGGAGGCAATCAAGGGGGTATGAGTACGTTAATGAGACATATAAGAGATATTCACCAAAGAGAGTTATTTATTGCACAAGGTGGTGAGGCCAACACAAACTAGAATGGACCCAACAACCGTTCAGGTAATTAAGAATTATAATAAATTGAGGGACCGAGAAGAAATAGCAAAAATGGTAGCTGTGGGTTATTTGTCTTTCAGTTTTCCTTCTTCGGGTGCTTTTATTCATTATATTCAAGCAATTTATAATTCTATGTTTAATGGTATTCCTAGAAGTACTTGTTGGGCCAATATTTTTAGACTTCATTCACAATATGTTTATTATTTATCTACATTGTTAAAAAATATTCAATGTAGAATGACTCTAACTTCTGATCTTGGTCGTGCTGTTAATAAAAATGATTATTTAACCATTACTTTTCACTAGATAGATAGTAATTTTGTTATGCAAAAGCGTATTCTAGCTTTTTTGTATGATGAAGCTCGTAGACATACTAGAGAATTAATTGTTGATTCGATTAGTAAAGTTGCAGAATTTTATGGTATTGAAAAAAAGGTCTTATGTATTACTTTTGATAATGCTTCTAACAACAAGACTGCTATTACAAAGTTAAAAGCTAGTCTCTCTTTGCCATTACCTGAAATATTTCATTTTAAGTGTGTTTGTCATATATATAATTTAATTGTAAGAGATGGTCTTGAATTTTTTGAACTTTATATTGAAAAAAGCCGACTTGTTGTTGGCTTTATTCAAGAAAATAATCATAATTTTTTTTTTAGAGAATTTAAAGTTAAATGTGAACAAAATGGACTTAGACCGATATTGATGTTCGAAGAATGTGATACTAGATGGAATACTAATTATGATTATTTAAAAACTTGTCATGCTTATAGAGTTCCTATTACACTAACTTTTAACTAATATTGTGGTTCATTTATTGATTCGGCTGAATGTATGCTACATGATTCTGATTGGGTTGTAATTGATGATCTAGTTAAGTTTTTGAGAAAATTTTATATAGCTACGGTTGAATTTTCCGGTGCTTATTATCCTAGTGTTTGTAATATTTTAGCATATATAACCGATATTTCTACTTTGCTCAAAGAATATAAGAATAAAGAAGGTTACAAAGAAGCTGTTGGTGCTATGTTTGCTAAATTTAAAAAATATTTTTTTCCGATTCCCCCTATTTACTTGGTTGGTGCTATACTAAATCCATGTATGAAATATACTACTATGTGTCACTTTAGTTCTCTTATTTATTCTAACTTAGAGATAAATGCTAAACCTGAATCTGAATCTGAATCTGAAGAACAAGAACAACCAGATTTGTATACGGCTATGAGTGATATGAACATTTACATAGATAAATTATATAACCATTATGCTGATTTACTTGATTTAGCTGTACGGATAAATATCACTCCAACTGTCGCTCCTCATCCTCCCGATGAGCCATCATCTTCTAAAAGGCCGGAACATAGTAGTTTTCCTGATCACTTTTATGATTTAAATATTTGAAACAGTATTGAGGCAAAAACTTACACAACAACTTCTCGGAAAGATCTTAAGTATTATCTTCGAACGCCAATAGAGGATCGTAAACGACGAATCAACGCGTTGAATTGGTGGAAGAATAATGAAAGACAATATCTTGTGCTTTCATGATTAGATAGAGATATATTGAATGTTCCAATGTCAATCGTTGCATCAGAGAGCTCTTTTAGTCAGGGACGACAACATCTTGGAGACAACTGACACTCATTGGGAAGCAATGCTACGAATGTTCTAGTTTTTCTTAGAGATTGAATTAGAGCGGAACGAAGAAATTCAAGATTAAAAGTGGAACCGAAAGACGAATAGAATCTTGAAGAAATTATGACTTCAAGAGAGAACTCAACACAATCTAGTCCAATGCATGATTTTGGCCCCATTGATTTTGACTATCCTATGCCAGTTCCCGTTAATATTAACATGGATGAGTTGAAAAAAATGATGCAAAATTTGTAGATTTTTCATTCATGTACATTATGAATTTTGAATCATTTTACAATCAATAAAATATAACATTCATTCACTCCTTACTTTGTAATTTTTTCCATTTAAATTAAATTTCTAGTTTAAATCAAAATACTTAGTTTTGATATATTACTAATTTACTATCAAGTTTTACACTAAGCAATAGACAATTAAACATAACAAGCATATAATCATATATACACATAATGAAAAAATAAATTTCTTTTAAGTTCAAAACCTCAAGTATTATTAATTTATTATATTAAGTAGCATATTTTTTAAAGTATTACATATATTGTATGGTACGTATATATGCGTATATATTTTCTATAGACACTAAAGTAGTATATATTTAACGTATACATGTGTATATATTTTATAAAGTAGTATATATATAGTGTTTATATGTTGTATGTATATTATTTAAAGTAGTACATATATTGCATGGTACGTATATATGTGTATATATTTTCTATAGACTCTAAATAGTATATATTTAAGGTATACATGTGTATATGTTTTATAAAGTAGTAGATATATAGTATTTATATGTTGTATGTATATTATTTAAAGTAGTACATATATTGAATGGTACGTATATATGTGTATATATTTTCTATAGACTCTAAAAGAGTATATATTTAACATATACATGTGTATATATTTTATAAAGTAGTATATAACTATATATATAGTGTGTATATATTGTAGTATATATATTTTAGTATATATATTGCAGTATATGTTTTATTTAAAGTAGTACATATGTTAAATGGTACGTATATATGTGTATATATTTTCTATAGACTAATAGTATATATTTTCTATAGACTCTAAAGTTGTATATATTTAATGTATACATGTATATATGTTTTATAAAGTAGTATATAACTATATATGTAGTGTGTGTAATATTGTAGTATATATATTGTAGTATATGTTTTATTTAAAGTAGTACATATATTGAATGGTGCGTATATATGTGTATATATTTTCTATTGATTCTAAAGTAGGTAGTATATATTTAATGTATACATGTGTATATGTTTAATAAAGTAGTATATAACTATATAAGTATATATATAGTGTGTGCATATATTGTAGTTTATGTTTTATTTAAAGTAGTACATATATTGCATGGTACGTATATGTTTTCTATAAACTCTAAAGTCTAAAGTAGTATATATACTTAACTAACGACTAACGTATAGTTGTATACATGATTATATGTGTAATTGTGTATATGTGTATATGTTTTTTAAATTCTAAAGTAGTATATACTATATATATAGTGTATATATATTGTGTGTATATTATTTAACGTATTTAAAATATATATAGTGTATATTGGAGAAAAAAATTTAATTTTTTTTTAAGGTTTTAACCGGGTTGATCGGGTTGGATCGGGTTACGTGTAATGGGCCGGTCCCGAGTTGTTTCTTAAAAAATTACTGTTGAGTTCAGAACCGGACTGGCCCGTTAAACCAGGCTCGTAACTAGACCGGCCCACGAACCGATTAAAAATCACGGGCTGGTTCCGAGTTGATCCGGCTCGTCCCCATTAACTGGCTTAATCTGGAGGTGGGTGCCTTGGATGAAAAAGTATAATGCATGTATGTGAAGGTATGTTCTTGAAAGAAAAAGCTAACTACCAATATTTGGAGGTGGGCACCTTGAATGAAAAGCATGATGCATGTATTTGAAGGTGGATGTCATGAGAAAGAAAGAAAAATATTTTGTATTTTCTTTGCAAAAAATATTGAAAAGTAAAAAATGCAAAAAATTGCTTTGTATTTCTTTGTAAGAAATGTGAAAAGGTGAAAATCCAGAAGATTGTTTTGTGTTCTCTTTGTAAAAAATGCTGAAAGGTGAAAATGCATAAGATTGTTTTGTATTTTCTTTGTAAGAAATGTTGAAAGGTGAAAATGTAGAAAATTATTTTGTATTTTTTTTGTAAGAATGTTGAAAGATAAAATGCAAAAAACTATTTTGTATTTTCTTTGTAAGAGATGTTGAAAGGAGAAAAAGGTATGATCACACCTTGATTGTAGTTGGTACCATCAATTTGTAGTGTGTTTAAGAATTTCCATCTCTTTCCTATCTAACCGAGATCAACTTTAGGGTAGTTCCTATAATTTCAAGTGGTACCTCAGACATATCTAAATATCGACAAGATTTATTCATCTTGCTTCAAAAAAAGATTTTGAACTGTGTTTATTCTCATGTTTCAAGTGCCCTATCCAGAAAAAATGTCTTTTTTCACACTTATTTGAGTTTTTTTTTTTAATTTAGCGACATCCATAAGTATACACTCACACTCAGAAAGAAGTTCAATGAATGCAATTGTGATATCATAATTTGACCTTCATGTAAGTATCCACTAATGTGAGAACACTTAGAATAAGATCTTGTAGGACTTGTTACCGGCTTGTAATGTAGGCTTGGGGATGGGTAGGATGATATTTAGGATGAAAGTGACTAATTCCTCAATGAGTGTTGCACTGTATCTGTATTTTTGGCATTTGTTGCGCTTTGACGTTTGATCTTCTTTATTGTGCTTTGTTTCTCCTTGTTTTATGTTTGCTTTGACTTCGTTTCAATCTTGTATTGGAGTTTTTTTCATTATTTTCGATACGTGTATCATCTTTTTTTATGATGATTCTCCACCTTGTTGGAGGAGAGGGTCTTTATTCCCTCGTCTTTGAAGTTGTCTTTTATTTTTGTTCTTCTGGGAAAATACGTTCTTTGCCTTTGGCAACTTTGATCTTAAATCTTCATTCACAACTTGCACGTTACTCAAGAAGGTGTGCCAAGAGAGGAATAATGCATGTAAACACTTAAAAAGTATAGGCTCAGATGTGGTTAGCCGAAGAAATAATGTTAGGCACAAAAGGAGAAATACTAGGGATTAATGTCATTTGGTGGGCTGTGGAAGGCACAATCAGGCCAAGGAAGGCCTACAATCCTTTTCCAAACTAAGTGTAACTTAGAATTTTGCCTCAATAAACATTGAGGTCAAGTTCTAAATCAACAATGCAATGCAATGAACTGATTTAAAGCTCACCACACAATGCACTTGAAACGATGAGGTTGGCTTCGTTCTTGTCTTAGATGTATGCAAGAGAATTTTCAAGTGTCACCCAGGTTTGACTAAAAGGTACCAAAAAAATCTATGATTTACCATGAAGTCGGTCCTCTCCATCATACCAATTTATTTTTTCTTATGCACATTTCTAACTATGTTGGTACCAACCAAGTAAAAAATTTTAAATTTTTATTTATTTAGAAAAAGGAATGGGATAGAACTCGAATGAAGGTTGCCTATGTATCTTGTGAAAACAAGAATCAGATCTGCATAGTTCAGGCGACTTTGTATGTATGATTTTCATGAAGTGGTGGTTATCCTTAAAAATAATGTGAAAGATAATTATTGAGGAAATGCTCACAACATCAAAATTATTTCGATCAGACGATCGAGGGGATGGATGTCAAGCATGAGTTTTGACACTACTTCAATATGCGGACAAGACTGAGAAGATCAGACATTGAAGAAGTTATGGTATTATTTTGCCGCAGTTGGCAGGATTGTTATGACTAAAAGAGTGTTGAACCCTTCTTTTTGAAAGTAAAGAACGATACGCCACAAATTTAATGATTTACAAAGTTCAAAAAAAGGAGCTAGGAGTTCTCAAACTAGAATCAGTGAGAAATTAGAGGTAGGCCGGCTAGGTACTAATGCTATTGAGATTTGAATTTAAGGAGTTATTTATTTACGCTCTTTGAAGACCTTTAGAGAGCGTCTTTGAACTGTTCTAGAAAATTACCCCAGTTTGAATACCAGAGAAATTATTCTGGAATGGTCAAGATACCGAGTTCTAACATAGGGCTGCCTACATATCTTGTCAGGACAAGAATTAGGTCAAAGCGTAGTTCAAATTTTTTTGTGATTTTGTATATAGCATGATCTGTTTTTAGAATAGAAATTTTTCTAAATGGTTGAGAGTACGAATGAATAATTGTGAGAAGGCACACTAATCTAAATGCACCAGCTCTGAAACTATGAAATTCAAAGATGATTTGAAGGAGTGTGAGACCCCCTCTGTGTGAACCACAGTGTGTGAAGTGTACGGAAAAACACTCGATGAAGTTGTGATTATGAAGTAAAATGATGTGTAGTAGTTTTCAAAATATACAGATATAGTGTATTAAACAAGTAATGAATAAAAGAACTGATAAGATCGCAAGAACTAATTATTGCAAATAATATAAAAAAAACTATGAGCAAATACGCACAATTGCAGTGTGAAACAGGTAAAAAATTAAAAAATTTAATCATACACAAAAATGTAAAAATACCTCCCTCAATTGAAAAATTGAGTCTATTATGGTTATAACCTGCTATTGATTCCCAACAGAGTCGTCATTCTGTCATGTCCTTTTTTTTAATCAAGATTAAACAAAATATACCTTATGAACTCTAAGAGAATTAAAATTTGTAAAGAGTCGCCACCTAATTTTTAAGAAAAATAAGGAAACTTATTTATTTACACATGTGATTTATGTTTCAGTCTGCGAAAATCAATTGAGACTCTAGGTAAGAATTTAAATTATTTTGAAGGGAAGGAATTAGACACCCTTCAGAATTCACAAATGTGGTACTCGACTAGACTAAATTTATCAAAGAGGAAGGAGGTAAGAAATTGATTTTTGAAAAATAAAAGTATTTAAAATAACGTAAAAGATGTATGTATATTACGTATAAATCTATTGTTATAAAAGATATGTATAAAAATATATAAGATACATGTGAAAAGAAAAATATTTTGTAATGTATGAAAAGAATCATATCTTTGATGTGCTATGAAAAGAAAAAGTATTTACGAATAATATTTTTACTTTTTTTTAAAATTACTGAGAAAAGTAAAAATTCATTTGAGAAAAAAGGACTACATAATATTTATAATATAAATGTGTGAATCAATTGATTAACTCGGTTCTTTTATGCAATTATTAACGACCTAATTTTTGCCTAAACGTGTGTTATTTAAGAATGTTCCTACCTGACACCCCAAAAAGTAAAGTTTTCACTATGTTTAATTTGTACTATTATAGAAAAAAAGACAAGTATAAAATTCTCCTTTTGAATGTCATTTTTCAACAAGTGTCCCCGAGAACTTGTACTAATACGTTAGTGACAAAGTAAAATAAATTAAGAACTATGTATGCACATATATATATATAAAAATATAATTTTATTAAAGTGTGGGGTCGGATTAAATTTTAGATACGCCATGGCTACGAAGTGATTGCTCAATTTATCAGTCATCCTAAGTCGGCTTGTCAAGATACAAATCGTAAAATTCTTTGTGTTGTCGGGGTTAGATTAAATTTTAGATACGCCATGACTACGAAGTGATTGCTCAATTTATCAGCCATCCTAAGTCGGCTTGTCAAGATACAAATCGTAAAATTCTTTGTGTTGTCGTAATATTATAAAGATTTTTTCATCACCTGAATTTATTTTTGTTACGTATTTGTATACATAATGTTCTTCTTTTATCTGGGGAGGCCTCGAAGATCCAACGGAGAAATATTGAAAGTGGTCATGTATTTATTTTGATATAAAATAAGTAAGCTTGAGAAATAAAATTTTGTCTTTTGTTATGGGGTGGTCTCGAAAATCCGACAGAGAGATGTTGTCATTGACCATGTATTTATTTTGATATAAAATAAGTAAGCTTGGAAAATAAAATTTCGTCTTTTGTTATGGGGTGGCCTCGATAATTTGGCGAAGAGATGTTATCATTGGCCATGATAGTGTGATAATAACTTATTTGTTACCAATTAGATGTAAAGAACAAAATCATCCCGGACAACATAACGCGGTAACAAAGATAGAAAACTATAGCAAAATTAGCAGCAGTGATAACAATAAACAATAATGAATGGAGTAGCAGTAGCAACATAAAGAAAAACTCGAGCAGCCTGAAAGTTAAAGCAATGTTTGAAATATGTAAGTGCTCATCGAAAAGTATGAAGTTTTGCCAACTCTAACCAACAACATTTAGAGCAACGACAAAAATCAGGTAAGGAAGAAAAACAAAACATTATTTTTTCAGTCAGGTCCAAGCCAAAATCCGACGAGACAACATTGATGAATAACCAAATAATACATAGACCACAAGACCCAAACTATCAGAGAATTTTTCGGTTAGTGATAGCGACGAATAGAGAAGAAAGAGAACGACGTCACTTCCACAGCTTTTGGCAGAGTGAAGCCTGAAGCCATGAACTTCGGTCAGATCTGGCCGACAATGATGAGGGCAATGGTGATAGCGAGAGGGAAAGAGGGATGACACAGTGGTGAAGCTCCATCGTCACTCGTCATTCGTCCGATGGCGGCATCGTGATGGAGAAAGGTGGAAAGGCGACACTGGTGGTTTCAAGGCTTGAGCTTGCTGGCCATCAACTCGTGCGAGCCAACGGTGGAGTGAAGGGATGGGGGATAGAGATTCGTCGGATCTCCGCCGATAGTAAGTGCAAGCAGTAAATGGAAAAGAAGATAGAGAAAATGAGAAGGAAGGAGAGACAAATGTTATTCTTTTGTGTATGAATCCCGTGTATGTATGAATTTTATGTTAAAGTGTGTATGTGTATACGTGTATTCGAGAGAGAAAGAAAAATATGTGTCGGGATGAAAATGTGTGTGTTAAAAAATTAACTTCTTCCACTTATTTATAATAAAATTGGACACCCCTTATTATCCAAAGGATAAAAGGGTGTCACATCTTTTTGTTATAGGGCACCCTTTGGTATTGAAGTTATTGATCAAAGAATTTTTATTCCTTTTGACAAACAGACAAAGTTATTGTCCAAACAATAGTGTCATTATGCGGCTGTTGTCAGATGTGACAAGACATTATTGTGTGGTCGTTGTCGGATGTGACAAGAACCAAACTATTATACTATGTATTAAAATAACCTATCCAACTTAGCATTTGCGGACTGTAATAATGTGCAAAATGTAGAAATTGATATGTAATTAGAAAATATAAAGAAAATTGAAAATATAATTAACTTGAAAATATTATAAAGAGAAATGTAATGTAATGTCGTGTACGTGTGCAGATAATTGTTAAAATGATAATAAATTGATAAAATATCTTAATGTATAGAGAATTATCAATAAATTATGAAAAGCAAAATATGACAATAAATTGATAAAATTCTAAAGTAAGGATGACTATCAATAATTTGTTAACAATTATAGAAATATGTGAAAATTATATTCCATGCCTTTTAACGATCAGAATCCTGAAAACGTTAATTTTAAGCACGGAGAGCAAAAATTAAGTGTCAACACCTATGAAGGATTATCAAAATTATTTTCATTGGGTAGTCTGATTCTCTAAGGCTATTTATAATCTTTTATATTCAGAATGTTTGTATTAGGTGTTGTTTTTGAATTGCATAGAGGTCGTTTGACTATGTATAATCATTAAACAAGAAGAGTAGAGAGGTTAGATAAGAGGAGACATGATTATTAAGAACAGTTCTTTTGACATGATTTATAGTGGAGATAAGGGTTGTCATTTTTAACTCTTCAAAGAAGGAATTTTTGCACGTTAATACTTATGTTGATTTGCTTTTTGCGATTTACCTTCTTATGTAGTTTCTCAAACAATTTAATTGTTTGTGTGCATAGGACGCAACCAAACTAACATCTCTCATCTAGGATTTGACATTATCAGATATTTTTTATCCATTGATCCTGAATTAGTTTTGTTTTATTCTACATGAAACAACAAGTTCATTATGATTGAAAATCTTGAAAATAAAAGAGTGTTGTTGGAAAAGTTTGAAAACAATGATAGTACTTTATTATTCTTTTTTTGGGACCCATTGGTAAATTCATAACCTTTGCCACAACCTCTATCCTTCGGGTGAACATTTTGTGATGATTTGCTCACTGTGCAATAGCTCATAAATCACACAGGAGATGTAAACCATGTTAGGCAAGCCCCATGTGACGAGCTCATGACTAAGTGGCAGGCAGAGGACAATTTGGTAGTTCTAGGCAAAAATTTATTTACCTAAACTTCATGCGAAATATCTAAAGTTAGGATCTTGTCAAAGCCACGACTTTAGAAAAAATTATCTGAAATTAGACGTTGCAAAAATAATAACTTTAGACAAAAATATCTGAAGTTGATCATTCGAAGCATTTTCATTCATGTACTCATTACTTTGAGATGTCAAAGCACTATAGTGTCCATTGAATTTTATCACTTTTTTTGTTGTTATTTGAAATAAAATCTTACTTCTATTTAATTTATTTGGTTGGTTTTGACATGACACAAAATTTAAGAAAGTAACGAAGACTTTTGAATCTTGTTACTTAAATTAAAGATATGTAAAATATACCAAAATATTCATTAATCGTGTGGTCTTACAAATGCCATACGAATAACTTAACTAAAGAGTTGCCAAAGAAAAATATATATATTTTTTAGAGAGGCTAAAAAGAAAGATTAAAAAAATTTGAAAAAGGGAGTACTAGTTTCTTTTGTTTGCTTCGTCGTACGTGTAGTAATTGACTTGGCCCTTTCAATTTGCTTTAGAAGATCATATGTTCAATAAACAAATGCTCGATGTTTGGCTTCTTCATTGGGTTTGAAATCGAGAGAGTGTCATGCGCAAGTTATTAATTAAAAATCATATAGACGATAAATTAAATGACAAATAAAAAAGCTCTAAAATACATATTAGTGATATGATTTGGCCATTTAACTTACATATTAAAAACTAATATAATCTCATAAAAGAAAATAAAAAATTGTTAGAGAGAAAGTCTCCCACTAAACAAGACTCTTTAATAATTACATATGAAAAGAGAGATATTCTATTTATAGAGGTCCAAAACATTTCCTCAAAGAAAGAAGTTACCAAAATATGAAAGAGAATTATTTTATTTTTCTTTAGAAAAAGTAAAAGTGATTATGATAATACTTTGACTTTCCTTCAATAAAAAATTAATACTAAACTTTATAAGAAAATCATGGCAAACTCTAACAAATCTTTTCTTTTTGACTTGATTTTCTTGACATAACTTGATCCGCCTTCTTCACATGCATGATTTTTGTTTTCACATAATTTTCATCAGTGATGCTTGTCATGATTAAAAGTTGATATGAATTAAAAATTAGAGTTCTATGCATTAAAAATAAATTAAAAATTTTGTGCATTGAAAGTGAATACAGATTAAAAACGGAACTTATGCCTTACAAGTATATGTACGAGTTCAAAGGAGCTCAAGCGTTAAAAGTAAGCAAGGGTTGAAAGTTGGAGCCCATAAGCATGAGCTGAAGATTGATTTTGTTTAAAAGATGGAGTAGCAAGATTATTGAAAATATGATTGAAAGATATGTCCACATGTAGTATTTGAACTTTTTTTTTGAAAAAAAAATCTTCTCTATCGTCAAGTTGGTTGCAACTTTGATTTTGACATGTCTTCAATCTAAACCATCGAATCATTAAACCATAGGCTCTGATACCACTTCTTGGGTTCAAATTAAAATTGAAGGCGTCATGCGGAAGCTATTGATTGCAAATCATGTAGAGGATAAATCAAATGACACATAAAGTTATTTGAAATAGCATATTATTCATATGGTTTGGCCATTTGACCTACATATTAAAAACTAATATAATCCCATCAAAGAAAATATAAAACTGTTAGAGAGAAAATCTTCCATCAAACAAAACTCTTTAATGACTACATTGTAGATGCTATTGTGTTATGGTATGAGAAAGGAGTTATTCTAGTTATAGAGGTACAAAATCTAGGTTAGCCAAATATGAAAAAGAATTATATTTTTATTTCATGAAAAATAAAAGTAATTATGGTAATACTTTAACTTTCCTTCAATACAAAATTAATACTCAAATTTTGTAAAGAAAATTGAAACAAAAAAACTTACATTTTTAAGTTCATAACTTCGGTTAAAAATATCTGAAGTTGACATTGATAAGCCATTATATTTTTGAAGTCTTATCGAGGTCATAACTTTAGTCAAAAACATCTGAACTTTGGCTTTGTCAAATTCACAACTTCAGTAAAAGAATGTTTGAAATTGGCTTGGCGAGCTTATAGCAAACTTTAGACAGAAATGTTTGATGTTTGACATTCACAAAATCACACTTCAGACGAAGTATCTGATGTTAGACACAAATTTTTAACTTCAATCACGTAGGTCTGAAGTTATACCCAAAGCGAATAAATCTATAATTATTTTAATTTCAAGTCTTAATTAAATGACAAGCCTTAAAACGAATACTTGTACACTTGCTCCTACTTATATGTCAGTTGGTTGGACATAAGTTATTCCGAGATTAGCTATCACACGATTAACTACTCAGGATTAGTTATCCCACCATGTATATGAGAGAAAATAATTTTGGAACTAACTAATACTCCAACCAAACACAGGATAATCCTAATTTTTTAAAAAAAAATTATTATACCTTATATTTCACACTAAACGACTCCTAAAGTATTGGATAATCTTATATCATGGATTGGCTACCCCATTGGAAAAGAAAAACAATATTTTTAACTGTGGACAAATGTTTTTTGGATTGTAGGTAGATCGAAATTAATGAGCTTTTAATTAGTGTTGCAAGCAGAATTGAATTAGGTCTAGTCCCAGAATAATTCCTATTGCCCAATCAGCCGAATCACATATTCAATGGGGTCATTCCCACTTTAGTGGTTATTTTATGTTGGTTTTTAATAATTATCTTTCGTGATGAAAAAAAAGGATTTATAGGACATTAACATATACTTTTTATCCTAATATTTCTCGAAGTCTTGATTTTAGGATTTAAAAAAATTATATCTTACTAGCTATAAGTTCAGTTACTAAAAGTTACAAGTTAAAAAACCAACCCGGTGAATATCAAAGAGCAATCATGAGCAATTTATGCCATTTCAACATCAAATGGACCTCCAATCACATGAGCTTCTACCAATCGAGCTGCTTCTTTTACTTCATTTCACCCAAATTAGCTGGCTGTACAACCTTGGGTCCCCCAACTGTAATATTACACTACACAAAAGAAAAAGGGGAAATTTAAAGAAATAACAACTATACAGTCTTAATTGTAATTTTTATAGTAATAGTTTTATAATTACGAAAAATAAAAAATTATATTTTATATTTAAGTAAATTGTTATTATACATATATATATATATATACACCAAGATTTACTGTCTCTGTTTTACTCAAATTAGTTGAGTTAAATAAGAAATAATTATCTCATCTAATTAAATTCTCATAAATTACACTTATTTAAATTAGTAGATTTCTTTTCCAAATCAAACTCAAATATGAAGATTATTATTTTTATTTTCATGATCTTCAAAATTTCAAAATATCATTTTATTATATCTCTAACTATTTTTTCTTGTTAGTTTTTTCATTTTTTTAATATTTTTTTTCTTTTCCATTTTTTTCTTTCCACTTTATTTTCTCTCTTCTACTTCTTTTTTTTCTTTCCTTTTTTCATTTATTTATTTATTTATTTATTCGTTTTCGTTTTCTTCTTCTTCTTCTTCTTCTTTTTTTTTTTTTTACTTTTATTTTTACACTTCTATTTCTCTTTCTTCTTCTTCTTTTTTTCTTTTTCACTTCTTTTTTTTTGAATTTTTATTTTTTGTTTTTTTTTTCTATTTTTTTTAACTCTTCTATCTCTATCTTTTATTTTTAAAAGACAAATATCTATATCATAAATATATATTCAAAAAATATACAAAATAAATATACATACAAATCTGCATATGTATTTACGATAAAAAACATACATATATATCTGCATATGTATTTACAGAAATACATATCTGACTCACATGTATATATAAACATATATGACACAAACTCTATAATAAAAATGACAATTATATACATATACTTATAGGTAATAAAAAAAATACATGATACATATCTTAAACAGTAAAAATAAATAAATAAGTACATATGTTACCCTCTAAAATGACATAGTATGTACAGTTCAAAGACAAATTCAACACCATATAAAATGCATATAGCTCTGCATATGTATTTGCAGAATGCATACCTGATTCATATGTATATTCTTATTTTATATGAGTCACCTTTGTATGTCGCAGATACATATGAAGATATATAGTATAGTTATGTTTGTTACTGTTAATATGAATATGATATGCATTTCGTAGATACATATGTATGTTTTGTACTGTAAATACATATCCAGATCTGCATGACTATGTATTTTGTATATTTTTTGAATATGTGTATGTGATATACATATTTGTCTTTTCAAAATAAAAGTTAGAGATAGAAGAGTAAAAAAATAAAAAAATAAAAAAAAAGATAAAAATGAAAAAACGAGAAGTGAAAAAGAAAAAAAAAAGGAAGAAAGAGAAATGGAAGTGTAAAAAAAAAAAGAAACAAAATAAAATAGAAAAAAGAAGAAGAAAACGAAAATAGAAAAAGAAAAAAAAGATATGAGAAAGGAAAAAAAAGAAAACGAAAAATGAAAAAAAAAAAAAAGAGAAATAGAAGAGAGAAAACAAAGTGGAAATAAAAAGAAATCAAAATAAAATGATAAAATATAAGATGAAAAGAAAACTAACAAGAAAAAAAAAGGTAGAGATATAAGAGAGTGAAAGACAGTAATGATGTTTTATTTTGAAATCTTGAAGATCATGGAGATAATTATCTTCAAATATGAAAAAGAAAAAAAGAAAAAAAATAAAAAAAGAAAAAAAAGAAGAGAAATAGAAGAGAGAAAATAAAGTGGAAATAAAAAAAATGATAAAAAAAATAATATGAAAAAAAAAGTGTAAAAGATATGACTATATTTGGGGAGGTGAGATAGTAGAGTGAAAATAGGAAAATGTAAAGCAGTGAGAGTAAAACATGCACTTGCCTAGTTAATGAGTAGAATAATGTTACTCTTGTTATAAACTTGTAATTTTACAAAAGTGTTTCTATTTATTGTAATTATAGTTTTAAGAGAAAAGGCATTTGTAGGAATTAATTAACATGATATGATATATATGGAATTAAAATTTTAATATCATTGTATTTAGTATGATATATGATGTGTAGTTAAAATTTTTTTGATACTTGATACAATTTTTGTATTTATAATTAACATATCCAAATATTAGTATTGTCTTGTCCATTACGTCATTAGGCAAATTGCCTAGGGCTCCAACAATTTTTGGGCTCCCTATAATTTTAGATATAGCCAGTTACATATATTATTTAGCATAAATATTTGAAATAAGATTAGGAATGAGGATATTTACAATAAAATGGATGCGCTCTTCGTGGTGGACAATATGAGGAAAGCGAGATTGAGATGATTTAAACATGTTAAGAGGTGAGGTATAGACGTCCCGGTGAGGAGGTGTGAGAGGTAGTATAGGCGGCACGAGGAGAGATAGAAGTAGGCCGAAAAAATATTGAAAAAGGTAATTAGACAAAATATGAAATAGCTTCAGGTAATTAATTACAATTAGGTCCCCCAACTGTAATATTCCTACGCATAAGAAAAAATAATGTCTTTGTACTATAGTTTGAGATATCTACAATATATTATAAGTGTGAAAACCCTTAGAAAAATGAATTGAACTTTTTGTCCTTTATTAAAAGACTCCGCAATAGACTAAATCGGCTTTTACTATCTTTTTAATTATTTTAGAATTATTTTATTTGTATTAATTTTTGGTTTAAGTTTTTTATTTAAGAAAAGGAAAGCATAAACGTGTAAAAAAACATACAATTCATATTCTAGAAAAATGAAAAAAGAGACCTAAGTCTAATAAAAATTTGGAAGTACCTTATTTAGTGTTTTGTACAATAAGATTTGTTTCATAATAAAGTTCTAATGTTAAATAGGCTATTTAAGTCACAACTAGCCGTCGTTGTTGTAATATTATGTGTTCGTCTCATGAAGAAGTATAGCACTCTGTGCAAGATCCAAAGGAAGCTAGCAACTATATAATTCTTCTAATAAAAAAATTTACAATCATTGTCAAAGTCATTAATTTGTTTTATGCAAAAAATTTAAGATTCATAATAATATTAATTTTTATTGAAAGTTCTTACATTCTTTTATTTTCTTACAAATTTTAAGGTGAATTCAATTATTTCAATTTAGTCATAGTATTCGTTAAATGCTTTTATTTTCTATATATCTTGCTTATTAAAGAAAACACTAGATTCACATTTAGTTGGAGACGTATTTTCTTATTAATGTATCTGTGATTAAAGAGATAAACTTTCTTGTGACTTGAGATAAGTTTTTAAAATTGTAGTATGTTTTTTTAAGTTTATGACAAATAAATTATCATGTTTTCTTGATTAACTTTTTTCGAGAACTTTTTTTTTTGTGAAATCTTGATATATGCTATGATTGAAGAGACAAATTTTTTTATAATTTGAGGTAAATTTTTTAAAATTTTAGTATGTTCTTTATGTTACAATCTTGATAGCATATGTGACTAAAGAGATAAATTTTCTTTAATACTTTCTTTCATAATATTGACATTTGATAGTATATGTGATTAAAGAAATAAATTTTCTTTAATACTTTGTTTCATAATATTGACTCTTATAGTGACTCAAGACTTTAAATCGTGAAAAGTTTTGGAGTTCAAAAATGTATGATAAAAAAATAAGGGGAAAAGGTCAAATTTGTCCCTCTACTTTGAAAAATTGACTAAACATACCCTTCGTCATACTTTGGGGTCAAATTTACCCTCGATTTCATACTTTGGGTCATATTTACCTTCATTATTAAGAAACTTTTCACTTACACCCTTCTTTTACCAGAAAACTCAAATCGATATTAAGTTACCCAATTTTTTAAAATAAATCACACACTAATCTAATTCGCCCGATCTGACCAACAAAAAATACGCAAAAACATATATCCCCCCTTAGTTCTGTTGGTCGAATTTTCTCAATGAACAAAAATACTTCTCTTTCAACGTGCAACGCTCGTAGGTTGTTTACAAATGAATAAAACATAAATCGAAATGGGATAACGGAGAAGCATGAAACTACAGAAAATGTCTATTACAAACTTTGTTTTTGTTCGATTATTTTCAAATTTGATATGTAATTCTATGTTCATCTAGATTCTAGATACAGTGAATAAATTTTCTGAGTAAATGACTGATAAAAGATTTTTATATATCTGAATTGCATATAAGGTATATGAATGAAGAGATGTCACGATTGGCACATAGGGAGACCTCTTAACTCAATCATCCAGAAAAATATTCAATGGGCCTAATCTATTGCATTTGACAGTCAAGTATCATTTTTCGTGAGCTCTGCACTGATGCAGATCCATGAACTAAGAGAGGGATACATTTCTTTGTGTTTGCACTGATGCATATCAATTTTTCATGAGCTATACACTGATAAATATCCAATGGTTTAATCTTGTTGAAAAAATTTGACCAACAGAATTGAAGGGGGTATATTTATTTGTATTTTTTTGTGGCTCGAGTCGGATCGGACGAATTAGATTAAGGTGTATTTTATTTTTAAGAAATGGGGCATTTAACGTTGATTTGAGCTTTTCTATTAAGAAAGGATACATATGAAAAGTTTCTTAACAACGAGGGTAAATTTGACCCCAAAGTATGATATCAAAGGTAAATTGACTCCAAAGTATGTGAACGATATATTTAGCCAATTTTTCAAAGTAGGGGGATAAATTTTGCCCCAAAGTATGACGACGAGGATAAATTTAACTTTAAAATATGACAAAGGATATATTTAGAAAATTTTTCAAAGTAGTGGGATAAATTCCACCCTTTTCTCAAAAATAAAATATATGGAGAATTAATATTGATAATTTTTGTTCCGTGTGAAAAGTGGAGTCCTAAAATAAGGTAAATATACGAAGATTTTGTATTGATTAGTTTTATTTTTACTTTACTTCGCAAAGTATCAATTTAATAGTACGTTTGTGTAACTTCTTTATTGTTCTATCTCTATGTTTTTTATGTGTGAAAATTTATATCAATATTGAGTGAAGATGAAAGTGCCGTGAGTATTCTTAAATTTGACTTTGTAATTTCATTTTTAAACGGTTGAATTTTTAATATAATCAATAAGAATATATTTATGTAGTCAAAAACTTTATTTAGGACTTTGTTATTGATTTAAATGAAAGTAATTTAAAGTTATTTTCTCATTCTTTTAAAGCTTAGTGAACACGACATTGTCAATGAGTCTTATTATTAATCTCCATATAACTTCAAGTATTTATAGCTTTCTATGTGCAAAGAGTCAAAGAGGAGAGACATACATACAAAAATTATGAACTTAAAATTATTCAGTTATGAAAGAAAAACATGAATCAACAAATTATTTGTAGAAAAAGAACAGGTGAGACAAGAAACACTAACATATTTGAGACATAATATTTATTCATATTATTTAAAAAGATATAATATTTATTTTAATGTCAATTGCTACTATTTAATGATGTTGCTCTTGTGTATTAATTTTATTAATTAACATAAAATACACGTGCAAAGCACGTACATTAAACTAGTATATTGATACTGCTGTAGAGATAAATGTTAAAGTACGGCTATCCCTTTGTATTAGGATTATTTTACTTATATTTTTTATCCTTCAATATATTTGGCACAATATTTGGAAATTTAGCAACTGCTACCATTATTGTTGCAAAAACAAAAAAGGGGCAAACACAATTTACTTCTGTAAAAGTGAACGTAGGCTCTTTCTTCATTAGGTTTAGTGTGCGTTTTCTTTAACTATTCAATATTCGAAATTTATTTAACTCTCCCTCACATCGCTTTCGATTTCCGTGCTTCTAATTTTCTATTGCATTGAGGAAGCTCAATGTCTACCCTGCTGCTTTGGCCTGAGGAACTTCAGGCCGGCAGCTCTACTTGTTTGTTCAAAAGTCACGATATTTAACTAACTCAAATTTCCATCGTACAAGCTCATTAAGAAGAATTCTCTCTTTTATTAGAAACTAGTACCTAGTAACTCGGGCGATGCGCGGAACGCTTTTTAAAAAAATATTAGCTTATTCAGTTTTAAGTTAATCAATTTTTGTTGCATTACATTGACATATTTCAAAAGTCAATCATTTTAAAAAAAATACATTTCAAAAGTCCATGAAATATTAAAATAATTATTAATAGTGAAATTACAAATATATTTAATAACTAATACCATTTGCAATTAATTTAGATGTTTTGATATGGAAAAAATAATAATTAGTATTTTCTTTAATCATGTTCCGATTCTTTGAGTGATTTTTTAAAAATATAAAATATAAATAAATTATTAATTTTGTTGTTGGACTTTTACCTTTGTAATTTTAATAAATTAAGACATGTAATTATATCTTTTATCTTTCATTTGAAGTTTAGATTTTTTTTTAAAGTCTATCAATTAGTTCAACAATTCTTTTTGTTAGAAATAAAAAAATTATTTATTTCAAATAAAAAAATTATCTTTCAATTTTATTTCAAACACTAAAAGTACTTAATTGTATCAATTATAAAATTTCTAATTTCAAAATTTAAATTTCACAACTTTCGATTCAAAATTAAGCACATATGATTTAACTTTTTCTTTAAAAGTTTCAAACTTTGTTCTATTCATAATATTTTTCATTGTCTGTTCCATCATTAATATCATTAAGTATTTTATTTATACTTAAATTATAT
The DNA here is from genome assembly GCA_030864215.1 of Capsicum pubescens. Lineage (NCBI taxonomy): Eukaryota > Viridiplantae > Streptophyta > Magnoliopsida > Solanales > Solanaceae > Capsicum > Capsicum pubescens. The sequence goes on from CM061548.1 coordinate 85,868,914, forward strand.
CTTCTAAATTAATTTAATCAGAATCTCTCATGCTACTCTCAAAGTCACCCTTTTCACAAACATCACCCCGCCAAATTTAATTTTCTTAATTTTTGTTAAAAATATTTCTTACCGCACCCATCCCCTACCCCCAACCCTGCCCACTCCCAAACAAAAATAAATAAATTTAATTATTTTTTTAATATATTTTTCTTCTTTACCCTATCCAACACCTACCCTCCGATCCCCGACTAAAAATTTAATTTTTTTTGTACTCCGACCGCACTCCCTACTCTTACACCAAATAAAGTTTTAAACTTTTTTAGAAGAAAATAAATAAATAAATCCTATCTCTACCCTTAAATGCCACCTACATCCACCACCTCGTCCACTCCCTACCCACCTTGCCCACCCCCATCACACCTCTACTCTGACTAGCACAATCTTTTACTCCCACCTTCCCCAATTATAATATCCATCACTCTATATCTATTCATTTTTATTGTTCCTTTATAACATTTCGAACATGTTAAATCATATTACCTTAAAAGAAAAAGTTCAACTATTCATTTTATATTTGTAAGATATTTGTATACATTTTATTTAGAGACATTAAATTTCTTAGTTATATCTATGACATAAGATAAATACAATGCTATTGTAAACAATAATAACAACAAAAACTTTGAACTTTTAACATAAATTTTCATGATATGTTCCAACACATAATATCGTGTTTATCATTTTTTTCAATTCACTAAATTTCAACATATTCTCTGTGATATCCTACCTTCATGAATATTTTAGAATTAATATTCATACTTTCATTTAAGATCTCTAAATTTTGTAATTTGACCAATTCAACATGCCGCTTTGTTAAATAAAATAACAAAATTCATATAATTTCTTCTTAATCTAAATTAATTTATTTATAAATAATATATATATATATATATATATACATAAAAAAGTTTTTTTCCTAAAATTATTAAAAATAAAATTCAAGTAAAGCAAAATGGACCTATATTTATTTATGAATTGTCTTCTAAAAATAGTAATATGTTCAATATACATACAAATTGATATCAATTGTGAGAAATAAAAGTTTTGTCTATCTCAAAAAGAAGTTCACATCTCCTCTCTGTACTTTTGATCCTACCTTGCACTTGTTTTCTATTCAAAGTTATTTGAGATACATTGGATGATAAAAAAAATAATATACAAAGATTAAGAATAAATATTTTATAATACAATTTCAAAAAACTATCACAAAGTATAAATTCAATTAGTATATTTAAATAAAGATATTGTTATGAACTTTAACAACTACGTAAGCAACCGAACATGATGATGATGGAGTACATGTTGAATTATGATGAGTAAAAAAGTATGAGTTAATACATAAAAATGACCCTGAACTTGACATCAAATTATAACTTTGACCTTAAACTTTGACAGTGCACAAATATGACCTTTAACTATTCAAAACTGCGCAAACATGACCTCCAATCCTACGTGGCAAAACGCATGTTTAACACGCAAAATTGGGCGCGTCCAGCTTAAAATCTAAGGGCATAATACATAAATATGACCTTAAACTTTGACAATGCACAAATATGACCTTTAACTATTCAAAACTGCACAAATATGACCTTTAAATGACTCTTCACTTTTTTTTTTTTTTTCGGCTCAAAGATGAAAATGGCATCTAATTTCTTTTGTCATTGCGGAAAAAGAGCAATATTGAAGATTTATAAATTAGGCGGGTCAGCCTCATACGAAAAAATCGAGCGGGTATACATATATATATATTATAAAGCAGAGGATGAATTTAAGTTATATAATATATCTAAATATTATTTATTTAAATATTAAATTAAAGATGAAACTATACTAATAATAAAAAAATTATAGTTTTAATAAAACATTATTAAATTAATGTTATTAAGGATAGTAGTAGTAGTATATTAAATTAACGTAATTAAAAGATGTTATTAAATTAACGAGGGGCGGACCTACGTGGTTGCCATGGGGTTCACCTGAACCCCCTCGGTAAAAAAATTACGTTGTATATATATAAGATAGAAAATGTATATTTATGTACGTCTATTAATGTTGAAACACATGAAACAAGACACTTAGATAGCCCAGTGGTGTTATTTGCTCTTCTTGGGCGCTTCTTTCAGCCTACTGTGCGGGTTCGATCCCTGCTAGTGGCTGTTTTTTTTTTTAATTAAAAAAAAGCTAGGTGTTGCTGCTATAGAAATAAATAAAATAATAATAATAATTTTTTTAAATTAAAAAAAAGTTAGGTGCTGCTACTATAGAAATAAATAATAAAATTATTATTATTATTATAATAATAACAACAACAACAACAACAACACTCTCCCCCGGGAGTGCTTTCGAGAACACATGCACCGGTTAAAACTGCACAAATATGACCTCTCTCCAAGACAGCCCTTTTAACGACGTGACACCGTGTGATTGAATTACCTTTCCACGTAGGCGCGAGTGAGACTCACGCATGGGGTTGCAAAATCGGAGGTCATATTTGTTCAGGTTTTGAATTGTTTAAGGTCCTATTTGTGTACTATCAAAGTTTAAGGTCAAAGTTATAATTTGGTGTCAAGTTTAGGGTTATTTTTATATATTAACTCAACAAGTATCAACAACAATTTACCCGTTTAAATAGAATCACCGTAAAAAAATATTGACATCAATTTGAATTGATAAACCTGAACATTAAGTCGAAGATGAAAATATCATACACTTGCATATAAAAAATAAAAATATTAAATCAAAAGAAGTTTTTGGAAAATGAAAAATATGAAATATTTAGGAATAAATATAATGATTAACAACAAATATAATGATTAACAACAACAGAAAGAAAGCTTAACATTATATCAATATAATCTATAATAGGAGTAGTATATATAAGAGAGGTTTAAAAACTGGAGTGGTATATGTAAGAAAGGTTTAAAACTTAGAATTTTATTTTAATTCAAATTCTATTAAATTCAATTTTGAATTTCTTATCAATTTGCTAAAAGTTTTTTTTTATTCTTCTTTATCCTTACTTTTTTCAAATATCATGCATATTTATCCTATATAATCTATAAATTTAATTGAGAGAAAATTTTAAAATCTATCCAAATAGTTTAATAGTAAATAATAAAAAAAAGAGGACTAATTTGTTGGTTTCCTTTATTCTCTTCTTAATACTTTATCTTTCCCCCTTACGTGTTCTTTATTTTTTTTTCCCTTTTGCTTTCTTTTCTTTCTTTCTTTCTTTATTTCTTTTGTTTACTTGTAAAAGAAATCAATTTTTTATAAAATTTAATAAAGATGATATATATATATATAGAGAGAGAGAGAGAATTTATATAATTTTTTTATATTTAAAATTCTAAAATAATTGCATTTAGTGGTAAGATTTGAGTACACACCACATATATTATTATATTTAGATATATAAGTAATTACAAATAGATATTATTATTATTATTATTATTATTAACCATGGCTCTGAGATTTAAGCTAATGAAAATATTTTAATTTCTTCTATAGATTTAATATTTTAAATTCAAATTTTAATATCCTTCAATTTAAATATTTTAAAAGTATTTACTAATCAATTACTTAAATTTGTAATTAGAATTTATACTAAAATATATGTTCATGTGCATGAATTTAAACCAAACAAACATACATAAATTTAAAATTTGTCATGTTTTTCATTTCAATGAAATTATTTTTTAAAAAATAATAACAACCCATGTTCTTTTTTCTTAGTTTTAGGGCTTCATTTTTTTCTTTTGGTTTAAAAAATAGCAACAACTAATATTAAACGTATGTACTAATAATCTGACTTCTACTATTATTTATTTATTTATTTATTTATTTATTTATTTATTTATTTATTATTATTATTATTATTGTTGTTGTTGTTGTTGTTGTTGTTGTTGTTGTTGTTGTTGTTATGAAATAGTTAGAGTTTATTTAGGACTCTTCAACTATGGGTTCATAGCTTTAAGCTAATGAACATATTATTATTATTATTATTATTATTATTATTATTATTATTATTATTATTATTATTATTATTATTACTACTACAATTATTATTATTATTATTATTATTATTATTATTATCTTTCATTAATATGTAAATAAATTATATTTTAAATATATTTTGTGGCATTTAAAATTTTATAAAAGATAATTTTGAAATGGTAAATGTCTATTAGAATTCTTCAAGTATGGGTTTCTATTTTTAAGATAATGATTTTTTTTTTTTATTAAAAAAAAGATGATGCATTTCAAATTCAAAGATCTAATCTTTCAATTCAATTTTTTTTATTACACTATTTTTTTAACTTTGTCCTAAAACTGCCACGACGTGGCTTCTCAATAACTTGTCACATGGCTTCTTGTCTTACTTTTAGTTTTGCTTTTATATATATACTAGTATAGGTACCCGCGCGATGCGCGGGATATTCTTTAAAAAATATTTATTAAAAATATTAACTTATTCAATTTGAAATTATAAAACTAATTATTTTTTATTATATCACATTAACATATTTCAAAAGACAATGAAATATTTAAAACAACTATGAATATGAAATTACCACTGAAACACGATAACTACTCACAATTGTAATTATTTTAGATGTTTTGATATGAAAAGAATAATATTAGTATTTGTTTCAATCATATTCCACTAACCGATTTTCCAAAATAATAAAATATTAGATATTAAATAATTATTAATTTTGTTGTTGATTTTTTACCTTTATATTTTTAATAAATTAAGGCATATAATTATATTCCTTACTTTTCATTTCTAATTTTCATTTTTTTAGTCAATCAATTCAAAATTAACTACTAACTAATTTTTTTTTTTTAAAATATCTTTCAATTTCATTTCAAATACTGAAAGTACTTAATTGTGTGAATTACAAAACTTCTTATTTCAAATTTAAATATTACAACTCTTAATTCAAAAATTAAGCACATACAATTTATTATTTGTCTTTAAATTTTCATACTTATTATTTATAATTTTTTCATTGTTTAATTTCATCATTAATATCTTTAAGTATTTTATTTATACTTATTATTATATCTTTTAAATTAAGTCAATTAAAAACACTCATGTTACTTTCAAAATCACCTACCCCATCAAATCCCACCCCATCCCTCACCTTTGCCCACCCTATCCCAACCCCAATTTTATTTTTTCAACTTTTTAAATTTTTATTAAAAAATGTTCACCCTTAGCAAAAAAAAAAAATTATGTTTTTTTAACCTAACTTTTTTACTTTACCCCTAACCCCACCATCTATCCTGACCCCCTATCTAACACCTCCTCCCCTAACCTCGACACCCATGCAATTTTTTTTTCTTTTTTTTGTAAATCAGTTTCTTGTACCTCCCACTCCACCTACCCTACCCCCCCACACATACACACAATTTTTTTTTTTTAAATCTTTAGATTTTCTTAAAAAAGAAATTTAATTTCTTACCCGCACCCCCAAACGCCACCTATGCCCACCAGCCTACCTACCCACCCACCCCACACCCACCCCTCATAACGTCCATCACTCTACCCTCGATCCTATTCATTTTATTATTTCTTAATAGTACTTTGAGCATGTTAAATTGTATTATCTTAAAAGAAAAGAAAAAGTTTGAATATTCATTTCATATTCATGAGATATTTGTATATATCATATATAGAAACTTAAAATTTCTTAATTTCATCTATACAAAAATAAATATTATGCAAATTATAAACAACCATAGCAATATAATAGCAACAATAAAAATTTTAAACATTTAACATATATTTTCATGATATGTTCCAAGTACATGGTTTGTTTATTACTTTTTTTATTCACTAAATTTCAATAGATTTCACATAAAAATCTTATTTTAGGCAATTTCAATTTCATATTTCATTGAACATTTTACTTTCATGGAACTTTTAGAATTAATGCCATAATTCCATTTAAGATCTCCAAATTTTATATTTTGATCAATTCAACACACTGCTTCCCTGAACAAAATAATCAAATTCATTTAGTTTCTTATCGATAATAACAAAGTAAAGCACATGAAAATGTTATTCATTTGTTGTTGTTGCATATTAATATAATTTTTCTAGTACTTCATGTCAATTTGTTTTTGTCATCTGCACGCAAATTAATCAACACAATAATAATTAAGAAGACAAATACAAAATTACACATAAATAAAATCGTAGGCATTGAAGAAAGCAAATAAATTAAACTATAAAATAAAAGTAAAGAAGAAGAAGAAGAAGAAGAAGAAGAAGAAGAAGAAGAAGAAGAAGAAGAAGAAGAAGAAGAAGAAGAAGTTACTTGAGAAAATTGAAGGAAAGGTGTCTTTTAAGTCTTGAATGAAGAATTGGTGATATTGACCAACTTAAAGGGTCAAACATAATTAAAAAACTTGGTGATATTGTTTAAACTTTTTAATCTTTTCAAAAATATAAATTAACCCACACCCACAAAACTTTTCTCTCTCTGCAAATCAATCTCTCTTCTCTCTTTCTCTTGATAGTTTCTCTCTTTAACTTTTTCCAACCAACAACTTTCTAAATTTCTCCCTTCAATCTTGTGCAACTTCGACCTCTGGCAACAAATAGTTTTGAGTTCTTGTCCGTTCCTTTTTGATTTCAACCGTCAGTTGGCATGACAACATTCTTTGGCGACAACAACTTTGAGTTCTTCATCATTTCTTTTCGATTTTTACAGGTAAAAAATTAGGGCTTTTAAGTTATGACGAAAACGAGGAACTTGATTTGTTGGTGTTTGTTATTTTTTATGTTTTTTGTTATTTTTTTAATGTTTATTATCTTTTAGTTGAATTTCTCATTTGGATGTATCTACTACTGCTGTTTTTTAACAATGGATAAAACATGTAACGTGAATCCAATAGATGAGTAATCTGTTGCAACATAAATGACTAATCTGTTGCACAGATTAGTAATTTGTTGCAACATATATGACTAATATGTTGCACAGATTAGTAATCTGTTGCAACATATATGACTAATCTGTTGCGCAGATTAGTAATATGTTGCAACATATATGACTAATCTATTGTAACATATATGACTAATCTGTTGCAATATATATGACTAATTGTTGCAACAAATGAGTAATTATTGCAACATATATGACTAATTTGTTGCAATATATATGACTAATTTATTGCAAATGATGAGTAATTTATTGCAATATATTTGACTAATTTATTGCAATAAATGAGTAATCTATTGCAATATATATAACTAATCTGTTGCAAGAGATTACTCATCTGTTGGATTCGTTTTCTAGTGTTGTAACATGAATCCAACATATGGGTCATTTTTTGTAACAGATTAGTCATATATTGCAACAGATTCTCACTTGTTGTAATAGATGACTCATATGTTGGATTTATGTTGCAGGTTCTATCCATTGTAGCAGTAGCAGATACACCAAATAAGAAATTCAACAAAAATCATAATTTTACTTACAAAATAAGCTATGAAGTAATGTCCAAGTGATATACGAACAAAATTTGACCTAAAAATCTTTTCAAAAATTTCAACAGGGGCATAACGAATAAGTAAAACACATGAAAAATTTCATGAAACAGGTAAAGAAGACAAAAATAATATACTATACATCAAATGCAAAAGGATCAAGGGGACAAACGTTTGAGTTCTCCTAAAACCATTTAAGTTCCCTAGTATTTTAATTGCTTTCTAATAGTTGACCTATCTGTTACAACAGATTTTTTATCTGTTTGATTATTTCCAACAGATGAATCATCTGATGCAACATGTTAGTCATCTGTTGATTCAAATTAAGCAATTATTAGTAATAACTAAACTGATTTAGCTAAAATTAAAGACGTCTCTATACAATGGGACAAACATTTGTGTTCTCCTAAAAATATTTGAGTTCCCTAGTACTTTATTTATTTTTCAACAGATTATCTATTTGTTACAACAAGTTAGTCATCTATTGCAACAGATGTTTATAACAAGTTAGTCATTTATTTATTCAAATTAAACAATTATTAATAATAACTAAATTAATTTAATTAAAATTGAAGACAAGTATTCAATACAAGACCTTAGACAAGAGGACAAATGTTTGAGTTCTCCTAGAGATATTTGAGCTTTAGTATTTTAAATTACTTTTCAACACATATCTTGTCTATTTAATAATTTCCAATAGATGAGTCATATGTTGCAATAATTTAGCCATCTGTTGCAACAAATGTCTATATTTGTTTGATAATTTTCAATAGATGAGTTAGCTATTGCAACAGGTTAGTCATTTGTTGCAACAGATGTCTATATCTGTTTTGTCATTTTCAACAAATGTCTTTAACTGTTTGGTCTTTTCCAATAAATTACTCATCTATTGCAACATGTTATTCATCTATAATCCATTATTAGTAATAACTAATTGATTTAACTAAAATAAAATATGAATTAATAAGTTCAGTTACAGTTTCAATTAATCTCATGGTAATTACACGATCAGCTAAGTATGCTCGTCCTGAGTAGAGTGATCAATTGACCAATTTTATTTGAAATGATTCAAACTAATCCATTATTAGAAATAACTATATTGATTTAACTAAAATTAAAGATGAATTAGTAAGTTCAATTACGATTTCAATTAATCTCATGGTAAAAATGGTGTATTGATAAATGATGATTTGTTATTATTTCTATTGAATAAATCTTACTATTGATTTATTTTTTCAATAAATAAACAATCTGTTGCAACAAATGAACAATCTATTGCAACAGATGAACCATATATTGCAAAAATGAACCAATTACTCCAATAAATGAGTCATATGTTGCAACAGAAGGGTCATCTATTGTAACAGATGGATCATATGTTGCAACAAACAGATCATCTGTTGAAAGAACTCAAGGGTCATGACTTTTCGATCATTTAATTAAAAAAATAATTCGTAAATAAATAATATGAAAAAATATGATAAGCACAATTTTGTAGCTATTTAATTTAAATAACTAAAATACCAAAAAGATGAAAAGTTATGACTTTTCACCTTTTTTATATTTAAATCTATTTTTTTAATTTAAATAATTGAAAAGTCACCAAGTTTGATTTAATTAAGAGATATAATTATTAAAAAAGAGGTGAACGATCTTGATTTTTTGCCTAACACACTGCACTACTCACTTATTCAATCTTTTATAAATAGGTCTCCTCAGCTCTATCTCTTGCATCTTGCATAAAACCGTCATTATATCTTCAAATGGTGGGCAAGTTTTCACACAAGTTGGTCAACACAATTTTCACACGACGATGTACTTCCATTCAACACAATAGCTTTAACACTAGGTGGACACAAATCAACCTTACAAGAAGAGTCAATTCGGTCATCTATAGGATCAATTAGTGTATCCACTCGTACAATATGTTCATCATCCACAAATGGCAAAGAATCAATATACTCACATGTAGGTAAGCTACTACTCACACTCAACTGCTTATTAGCCACACGATCATCATTCACATGCACAAAAGTGTAAGAGTTAGCTATTTTACCTTGAAGTTCATTAGTATGTTCGTCTTTACCTTGGTGTGAAGGTCCTTCAAGAACTTGGGCAGCAACTTCCTTTGGGAAGCTCTCATCGCAAGTTGTTTGGATAAGAGGAATTGGATTTTGAGGGAAAAGCTTAGGTAATAATTGGCGTATAATTTCAATGTGCCGTTGCATATCTTCAAGATCGTCATTGATGCGATCACACATGGCCTTGAAATTATGGGCAGCCATGGTACCTAACTAAAAAAAAAGACAACAACAAACAAAAGAAAACAAACAAGATTAATAGTAAAATCTCCTCACCAACACTCGTAGACACTCACTTTAGTGATCCTCACAATTGGAGCGGCGAATATTGAAAGTTGCTTATACTCCGGTAGTCAATAAGATGTCAATTCTACTTAGCGGTCGGAATAGAATCTTGTTTGATCGACTCAAGACACAAAACAGAAAATTCTACTTATGAACTTGAAACAAAAAGTTACGACGAATTAAAAATGAGAAAATCATAAAAATAACGAAGACACAGCAAAAACGGATACAAAAACTAATTCACAATCTAGTAGGTGATTACTAGTTGCTAGTTAGTACTAGAATCAAGAAATGAAACTAATGAAACAAAGAAAAGAAACTTTAATATCTGAAATTTGAGCTTCAAGGTTTTTTGGAACTTTGATGACGTGGCACTTAGATGACATGACAGTTTGGTGATGTGGCAATTTGGTGACATGGCAGTTTGCAATTTGGATTGGTCAAATTTTTAATTTGGGAGAGTGAAAAATCAGCTAAAGGAGGGAAAGCACAAGACTTAGAGCCTTTTTCAAAATTCAAAAGACTTTGACTTTCCTTGCACCTTTTTGGCAAGACACCTTTTTGAAAGTCTTTGTCTCCTTTCCTCTTTTGTTTGTCTTGGTATGTGCCCTTACTCCCTTTTGGTAATGAGTATTTTTGAAAGTCCTATTGCCCCCTTTCTTCTTTTGTATGTTCTTTGGGATATGTTTCAAGACTAACAAAAGACTACACTCTTTTCTCCACTCTTGAAGATCAAACCACACCTATTGAATGTTCTTGTTCAACAATAAATGATGAACATGAAGAACAACAAGAACAATCAAAAGATTGAAACTAAACCAAATGAACTCCAAATTGAATGATTTTGGATTCTTTTTGCTCACATTAAACGCCACAACACAACCACACATTTTTCAATCCACAATATCAACAAAAACCCTTCCAATTTTGAGCTTCACCTTACTGGTTTCTTCAACCTTAAACTCAACAATGGTGAACAACTCAAAACCTCCCGGATTAAGCTCAAATCCAAGATCTAGACTCACTTAGTGTTAGGGAACAAGAACCTAACACTAGAAACAAACAAAACACACTAAAATATCCTAAATCTAAGTTTCAAATTTCAGCTCAAACACTAAAATGGGACAGATTTTTTTTTTTTTTGAGATTTTAGTTTTTTCAACATTCTTTTTTTGATTTTTCAACTAACAAGTCCAAGATTGATTTTGTTGGAACAAAATCAATCCTTGATCTGATACCAAATATTACGCGAATGATCTACGAAGTGCTAAAATAGTCTACAACACAAGGAGAAATTGAGAGAGCAAGATAGAGACAAGTCACAGTAACAACACAAATACATGAGATAAAGAAGATAAGATACAAACATACAAAGTGAAATAATATAAGGGATAGGCAAGATGACATAAGATCTTACGAAGAAATGAGAATCAACACATGTATTGAACGAAGAGACCCTCAAAGTCGCAATAATCAAACACCAATCTTTTTACGGTGACCTCTAGGGAATCAACTCACCTCAAGAACCACCATTTCTAAGCAAATATCAATATTGACTTTTCCAAGCCCTAAACTACAATAGCTTTTCCAAGCCCTAACTAAGACTATACTAAGGTGTTCTACTCTCAAAGAGAGGACTTTCAATGTTTCAATATTTCATCATTCAAAAGCTAGTAAGAAAAGACCTAAAAGAGACTATATATAGCCTAGCTTATTACATGACAAAATGACTAAGACACCCTTAATGACCAAGGGGTGGCCTTGGTGTGTTGAAAAACACTATGAATTGTCCAAAATGCCTTTAAGGATAAGTGACCAAAATTCCCTTAATGAAGGGAGCCAAAACCGTGAACCAACAAAGTATGGTCCAACCCAAGAGTCCTCAAGTCTTCAAGGGTCCAAGCAATCTTCCAATCTCGGGTTTGTCCAATGGCATGCTCATAAAGACCCCTCCAAGCATGATCTCGTGCCCTACATACGACCAAATCTTGATTCTTAATGATATCTAAGGCATCTATTTGACTTGTATCACTGTTTTTATTCTTTCCAACGGTTTACTCATTTGTTGCAACAGGTCGATTATTTGTTGCAACAGATAACATACCTGGTGCAACAAATTAGTGATCTATTTTTATTCTTTCCAATGGTTTACTCATCCGTTGCAACATGTCGTTTATATGTTGCAACAGATAACATACCTGGTGCAATAGTTTAGTGATTTATTTTTATGGTTTCCAATGGATTATTCATCCATTGCAACGGGTCGGTTATATGTTGCATCAGATAAAATAACAGGTGCAACAAATTAGTGCTATTTTTATGGTTCCCACGGATTACTCATCCATTATAACAGGTCAGTTATATATTGCAATAGATAACATACATGGTGCAATAGATTAGTTATCTGTTGGAACTGTTATATTACTATTATGCATTAATCAATTATAATCTATGTTATGTTCCTATTAATTTAAGATAACATAGCTCCCAAAAGAAAAGAAATCAAATCAAGTCCAAGTAAAGGAACAAGTGCAGCAGCTCGGCTACATCCACCACTCTATGAGCTTACTTTACAAGCGTTATCTCAATCAGGAGCAGAAGATAATGAACATGGGGAAGAGGAATCTTTCAAAAGAGATGATCCAAACGCTAATAGCCCTTCCACCGAAAAGTTGGTCAAAACCTTCAACATTGATCGTTATCTTGTGAGAATGCAGTGTGATGGTGCCACAGATTTAATGGGTGATCTCATGGTTAAGTCATTCATGGGAAAATCTTTCGACGCCTTCAGAAAAATACTTCGAGAACAAAATTTGGATTTTTATTTTAGGAAAAGCTGCTTTAGGCAATATCTTGATTTGTTGGGGGACAACAATGCTCGTTTCCAGTTGAAAATGGTATTTGATCTTCTTAAGCGCAGGTTTATGTATGAAAACAAAGATAAGATGGATGAGGTGTGGATAAATTACTGTGGCATGCCTGTTTATTTTGGTTGGAAGGAGTTTGTCATAGTTAGCGGACTAAAATGATATCCTCCTTCTCCTTCTCAAGTTATACCTACTCTGACCCATAAAAAAACACCCTGCACACCCAAAAAAGGAAAAACAAGTCGAGTGATCATGATTACCCGGTGTCCATTGTTGGTCCAAGTTTCAAAAACACAAATCTGATAAAAACGTTGAAAGGTAAAGGACTTTCAAAGAAGCACAAGCAATCATTGTGCTTGGTTTGGTTTGTACATAACATTCTTTGGGCAAGAGACATTAACAACAACATAGGCCTCGGTTTAATAAATCTCTCCAAGGATCTTGAGGCATTTAACAACTATCCTTGGAGTTATGAAAGCTTCAAAATAACTGTCAAATATTTATTAACTCCGTTAATGCCAAAAACAGTCAACTTATATGGCTTTTCAAGGGCCTTCATAGTAAATATTTCTTTTATCATGATATGATTCATCATTTTTTTATTCAATAATTCTTTTGATTTATTGGCGTTATGTTATAGGCTTGGGAATTTGAAGCCATTCATTATTTGAGACAACAAGTGAACTACCAGGAAGAAGTTTCCTGTCCAAGACTTCTGAGATGGCTGTCGGCCAAAACCGATAAAAATGCAAAATTTCTTGATCTTTTCAATTCCCCCAAGGAAGCAGTATGTCCAATTCTAATCAAGTTTTTATTTTAATTAATGATTAAATAATTTTATCATCATTCTTAATATATGTATCGATTTATTTTAGATTGTCTATCCGTGGCTTGTTTCGACCAACCGAGAGTTGAAGATGCCATTTTTTCTTACTTTACGATCTGGGCAAACTTTATCGGACCCTAAGGTCGTTAATGGAATAAAAATGGAATTGTTTGGAGCAATAACCATCACAAAAAATTAATTTTGGAGGGTGGGACTAATGATGCTCCTCTTACAGTTTTTGAAACAATAAGCCATTATGATTATGATCATAATGGTTGTACAGATTTTTCTTCAGATTTTGTCGCATCTAGCGAATGTTCTTCATGCAAATGTCAAGACTGCAAGGTGAAACACGATGGAGTGATTAATGCTATTAATGCACTAACTGCTTCTATAAAGGAAATAACATCTAAGAGGAGTGTCATTCCATCAAAGAGGACTTCATATCCAGACACTCCACTAGAGATTAAGGAGTCTAAGAGGAGAAGGAAGGACACTTACAAGGCATCATCAATCATAAAAAAAGCAAGATTGAAATGCCTCTATATTTGTCTTGTACCGATGTTCAGTGTGCAAGGGATACAAGAGAGCAGCATGAGCTAAAGAAGGTGAATGTACATCATCTGTTCCAAAACATAAACAAGGACATATCTGTTTCAACAGATGATACATCTGCTGAAAATTATCAAAAAGATATATACACCTGTTGCAACTATTGTCTAACCTGTTGCATCAGATTCGTTATCTGTTTTAACAGATGAGTCTTATGTTGCAATAAGTGGGTCATCTACTCAAAATTATCGTAATGCTCTGATTTATATGTTCGAATTTGTCACAACTAATAATCCATCTGATGCAACATAAGACTCATCTGTTGTATATTTCTACTTAGCATCGACAATTCTGGCTTTCCAGGGGGATGTCATAGCCGAAGATCATAATATTATAGTTGATAATCCATCAACTGCTTCTAAAGAAGAAGAAAAAGTGAAGCCTGTCAATTTGGGACAACAGAAGAATTACCCGTTTGAAGGGTTCAATATCTCGGATGAGGCTCCAAAAAAACTAACACAGTTGATCAACGACTATTCAGAATGGATTGTCGATGGGCTGTTAGAGCATCATGCCAGCAGGTACATAAATCAATTTTATAGATATTGGTTTATACAATTCTTGTTGTAAGAAACTGACATTAACACATATAAATCATCATGTAGAAAACAAAATTATGAGCGCTACAAAGTGAACGAATCGAGTCTTGGTTTTGATATGTTCGACTTTGTTGTTGCACATCTCGGAATGAAGAATTGGTTCTATTTGATGTCACAACCCCAAACTTTTTGGAATGATGAGGTTTAAATGCCATACATATTACTATTAATTAATACTTTATTTAATTGCATCTGCGTATTGATTTTTTCATCAAGTAATCTAAAATGTTTGATAATATGTGCAGCAGATCGATGTTATTGTTTACTACCTCCGAAAGAAGGCCAAGTTGCAAACACAAGAACAATACAAATACACAACAGGAAATTATTTGTACAAAGTTTACATCAATAATGCCTACGATAGGTATTGTCAACAGCATACGGAAGTTTCCCGAAATGAGGAATGCTTAATCAACATCATCAAAGGTTTTAGCATTCCGGCTGGCTTACCTTGGCATTTGGTCGATGAAGTGTACGTCCCAATCAATTGTGGTAATGAATTCCATTGGGTGTTGGCTATCTTCGTTCTAAAAGAGAGGTGTATCCGAGTTTATGACTCGATGTCGTGAAGAAGACGTTCTGAGTCGTCGTCTGAGATACAAAAGATGGCCAAAATATTGCCTACTTACCTTGAAATGAGTGGATTTTTGGACCAAAAGGTTCGTACTGATTGGTCGATGATTGAAGCATACCAGGATAAAATGGCTAATCCATTTGATGTACAATATGTTGACGAAATTTCTCAATAAACCATTGGTAGCCTATAAGTTTAAGTGTCATGATTTAGTTTTATTTCACAAATTTCACAACACTTGCATGAACTACAAGATATGAATTATCTATTTTTTTATAACATAGGGATTGAGGTCCTTTTATTGCCGCCTATGCCGAGTCTTTGAGTGATGAATTACAAGTACCAAATGATGGACTTGATACCGGATTACTCCGCAAAAGATATGCTGCTCTTTTATGGAAATACAAAGAAGCAAAAGCTCAGAAGTCGTACGCAACCGACGTTAAAGATCCACGATGACCAAAGCCAAATTTCGTAGCACCGGATGAAGAACCTATCCTCCTTCGAGTCCGTCAATGTAATAACCTATCCTTCTTGGTTTAACTTGTTGATTTATTTGTAGAGTAGATCGTTTGTACCTATAATAATTTTTTTTACATTTTATTTATTTGTTGAGTTATTTCAAGTAATTTCCAAAGGATTTGATTTATTTTATTTTGTCTATGAATATAATTAATTCTTAGTTTTAATCATGTTAATTGAAATGGAGTACTAGATTCAAATATCGCAACAGATAATACATCTGCTGCAACAGACGACATATCTTATCATACAGATTTAGAATATGTTGCAACATGAGATGCAATACGTAGGTCATCTGCTGGAAATTATATAATAGGTCTTCCTACTTTTTTGATTTGCTCCAACAGATTACCGATCAGTTGCAACATATAGATTATATGTTGCAATAGATTGTATATCTGTTGTGAAAGACAGACTGAGAACATTTGTATAACGCAACAGATAACTAACTTATTCCAATAGATAATTAATCTGTCATAACAGGTACTATATCTGTTACGACAAATATAAAATTTGTTGCATTATAAAAATTCTACTTAGCCAGACATAAAAATTATTGCCACTACATGTAAAGTGAATTGGCTTGAAATAAAAATTTGTTATCATTTTCTCTCTATCTTTGTACATGTTAATTTTTATACACGGGCTCCAACCATTTAGTTAGTACCCCATATGCCCAGGCCCATTGCATCTTTCTCACAATGGTATCGTACACACTGATCATTTGTGTGCCGGTCAACAAACACTCGATGTATGCAAGCGAGTACGACCCGCACGCTGCACCGGTTGTATTTCTTGGGAGCTGGATGTTCTCATTTCGACCTTCAAAATCCCATGATTCCTTCACTAAGACTTCAACCATCAAATGATCCATCAGCTTACTCTGCATCAATAACTTGGGAAAAAACTTTAAGAGTGGCTGCATATGGGTTAAAAACGTCTTCTCACTGAAGACAGGTAAGTTGCAGTCATAGACCTTAATCTTTCCCTCATATAGTAGTATCTCAATAGTGAGAAAATGTATGACATCCACGTTCATGACTGCAAGGATTCTCTTTGCCTTGGTCCAGCTCTTGCCGTGTGGATATGACTTCTTTCCTCTAACATATTTAATCGCTTCTTCATCCCATTGAAACGTAGAAACTAACTAATCAAATCCCAGGGCACCGGAATCAGCTATCTTACAGAGTTTTGCGTACCTATCCTTGAACTTATTCTAGAAGTTGAGGTCCATTATCCTATCAGCAATATCATAAGCATCCAGGTACGCTAATTCCCTGCCCCTCATGAGGCAAAGAATTTCATCAACATACTGTGGTATAAGAAGATAATTTTTAAATAGGTTAGTAATTGTAAAGAATAAAAACACAGTGAAAACAATCCGATGCAGAGGGTTCTCTGAATCATTTCACAAATTACCCAGCCAACACAACTTATGCAACAGATGTGTATTATGTTGCAACAGAATACCAAGTTTTTGCAACAGATTACACATCTGCTGAGTAGATTCTTCTTCATGGAGTAGATTGGAAGGCTAGGTTAGCAAAAGTAAACTTACCTTGTCCTTGTACCACACACACATATTTGTCATATTCGAGAAGTCTTTGGCGGCAAATGAATGCATGGTGTATTGTTTTTGAACCTCTATCTTGATGAATTCTTCCAGTTTCTTCTTCTTCTCCTTGCTAAGCACCGCGAATATGTCCACCTTCTTTGGCGGCCCCTGAACTTCAACAACTATTGGAGCGGGGGGAGTTGCAATTTTTGCTGATTTCAGAATGGAAAGAATTTGTCTAATTTTTCTTCTCTTCCTCCTAACCTCCACTGTAGGAGTGCATGGCTCCCTCACCTCGTTGGATGATATGACACCCCTCCTAGATTTTAACTCCTCGGCAGCTTCAGCAATAGCCTCTAGCTTTTCAAGGAGTTTATCCTATCTGTACTTGCACACTTTGTATTTGCAATAAGAACATCAGGGTAATGAAGGGTGAGAGGGACCACTGTAAAGGTGGGAGTAACGATCCAAGGATGCACATCCTATAAAAAAAGACAGGACGAATTTCATATAATAATAATTTATAGTCAGTTGGGTTACATGGGGATCTGGTTACATGGATGTTAACACAGCCAACTTATGCAATAGATGATCTAGCTACTGCAATAACTGATCTGTATGTTGAAATAGATTGATAATATGTTGCATCAGATTACCCATCTGTTGCATAATTTGCAGTAGATGGGTAATCTGTTGAGCAGGGTTCATAGAACCAGAGCAACAGATGGTTAATCTGTTGTGAAATATGGATCGTCTGTCGCAACAGATTACCTATCTGTTGCACCAGTTGCAGTTGACGGGTAATCTGTTACAAGAGACGACCCATTTGTCGCAACAGATGAAATATCTATTTCAATATCTTTCTTTGAGGCAAATTATTTTAGTTGAAAGAAGACGTACTGCATCATCCAGAGGGATAAAGAGATTAGCCTCGTTAATATTTTTTTTGCTTCTCTCTGCTGCAGCCAACCACCTAAGGATCCTTGGATGAGAAACCTTATTCGGGTAATCCTTGAAATGCTTTCGGAGGGGAGAAATGGTTTCACATGCCCAAGCCTAAAAATTGTAAACAGGAAGTAAGCAAAAAAAAAGTCATAACTATATTCAATATAAATTAATTAATGAGTAAAAATAGTGATCAATTTTACCATGAAAGCCCAAGGAAATCTGTATAATGTGGTCCTCTTTGGCTTTAGCTTTTTCAGTAAATATTTGACAGTCAAGTAGTAGCTGTCGTATCCCCAGGGATAATCATTGAATTTCCCAAAATCATCAGCAAGCGCCAACAAATCATGTTCTATGACTTTCTTGACATCTCTTGCCAATAAAACGGAATGGACAAAACCAAACTAAGCACAATTTCTCCCTGTAGTACTTTGGTATGTATTTATTCTTGAGATCCGCCATCAAATCCTCCACTCTGTAGCTAGGTCCAACAATGCCCAAAAACCCATCTTTTTTACCTTACGTTTGTTGGACCCTTTGTGGGGTGTTTTCTTGATGAGAGGTTCTTCTGGACGATCGCATCTCAATGCCCGTCTCTATGGAAAACTCTTTCAATCCAAAACAAACCGATATGCCATAGTAGTTGATCCAGACTTCATCCTTCTTTTTTCTACCCTCATTCGGACCTCCATCATCCCCCGCATACTTGATCATGCGCTTGAGAAGGCCATATACCATGATCATTGGGAAACAGAGAGGGCGGGCCCCAGACAACTCAAGAAAGTATGCAAAGCAGCTCTTCTTAAAAAGCCTATCTATATTTTCCTTCTTCATAATACTCTTAAGTTCATTAAATGGTTTCCCCAACTTATATTTAAGTACAACATCACGAAAGTCTGTGTTAGGTTTACTCATCAGCATCGCAACTCAAAACCCGATGATACTAATAGTTTTGACAAAACCATGCTGGGATTTTGATGTTATTTCACGCTCCACTGGTGAGAAGGATTTATCACTTTCCTCAGCTTCATTTTTCCCTGACTAAGATTATTCTGAAAGTTCCTCCGAATCTATCTGAAGTCTAGCCTTTTTTGTTGGGTGGTTAGAAGTTGATCCACTTTCAGTTTATTTTTTTTGGGAGAAATCTTTTAACTACAAACAATAGAAAAACAAAAAATATATTGCATTTGATGTATGCATAATTTTTTTTAAAAAAGGTGAGACAAATTTCAATAAATTATTCTACGCCACATAACAAAAAAAAATACTCCGATGGACAACCCATCAGTTGGAACAGATGGGGAACCCTAATCTGTTTGAAGACCTATTTAATATCTCCAAACAGATATTCCACCTGTTGCAACAAATGGACAAATTTCAGTAAATTATTCTACGCCACATTACTAAAAAATACTCCAACGGATAACCCATCAGTTGGAATAGATGGGGAATCTGTTTGAAAACCTGTTTAATATCTCCCAACAGATCTTCCACCCGTTGCAACAGATGGACCACTACCACCACAACCAATGCCACAACTAATGCAACCAAGACCACCACCAATGCTACCAATACCAACACCAAAACCACCGCCAAAAAACACAAATACCAACATCACCAACAACAGCCACCAACAACACCACAAACACCATCCAATAATACCACGACAGTCTACAAAACACTGAGAGAAAAACTAGGGTTTTCTCAGGTTCTTCCTACCCTTTTAGCATCAAAACTCAAAATTGTTAACCCATTCTCAAAGATAATACAACTAAAAGTCTTCTTTTTCATCATTAACTAAAAAGCTCTATTTTTTAGAATAAAAAACAAATGTAGAACTCTTCTCAAACTTTGTTACCTGCGAAGACAGAGAAAACAATGGATACAAGTGGGAATAAAGTCAAAAGAAACAACTATATGTGGTCGTCAATGGGAAGAAAATTGACCTGTTTTGAAGGGTTGAGCAATATGTTGAGTAGTTGTTGTTGTATTATTGAGAGAGAGAAGAGACCCTAATAGAGAGAAAGAGAAGAGCGTGAACTTCAAATTTGAAATGAAAAGTTTTTCATGCAAATAGATGATTTGTATGGGTAAATTTGTAATTTTGGAAAAGAATGACAAGTTGTGAAATTGCTAATTTGGTCCGAATTGATTTTAATTAATTTTAAAAAATTTAAAAGATATAGTTTTTAAAATATTGAGTTGATGAGAACTCATTTCAACTCAGAGTGATCGATCGACAACTCGAGTAGGGATGAACGCAATACCAACGCTATACAATTGTAAAGATTCGATTTGATTTATAGTTGACCCTGTGAGCTCATTCATTCATACCTAGTTCCACCTAAATCAACTTAGGTCCTATCACTATCCTAAAATTGAGTTGATGAGAACTCATTTCAACTCAGAGTTATCGATTGACGACTCAGGTCTGGATGAACACAATACTAACGCCATGCAATTGGAAAGACTCGATTAGATTTTCAGTTGACCTTGTGAGCTCATTCATTCATCCCTATTTCCAACTTAATCAATTTAGGTACTATCACTATCTTAACATTGAGTTAATGAGAACTCATTTCAACTGAGAGTGATCGATCGATGGCTCGGGTTGGGATGAACGCAATACCAATACCATGCAATTAGAAAGACTCGATTGGATATGTAGTTGATCCTGTGAGCTTATTAATTCATCCCTAGTTCTACCTAAATCAACTTAGGTACTATCACTATCATAACATTGAGTTGATGAGAACTCATTTTAACTCAGAGTGATCGATCGATGACTCGGGTCGGGATTAATTCAATACCAATGCCATGCAATTGCAAAGACTCGATTAGATTTGTAGTTGACCCTGTGAGCTCATTAATTCATCCCTAGTTCTACCTAAATAAACTTAGGTACTATCACTATCCTAACATTGAGTTGATGAGAACTCATTTTAATTCAAAGTGATCGATCGACGATTCGGGTCGGGATGAACGTAATACCAATGCCATGCAATTGCAAATACTCGATTTGATTTGTAGTTGACCTTGTGATATTATTCATTCATCCCTAGTTCCACCTAAATCAACTTAGGTACTATCACTATCCTAACATTGAGTTAATGAGAACCCATTTTAACTTAGAGTGATCAATCGACGACTCGGGTCGAAATGAACGTAATACCAAAGCCATACAATTGCAAAGACTCGATTGGATTTGTAGTTGACCATGTGAGCTCATTCATTCATCCCTAGTTTCACCTAAATCAATTGCAATAAAATTTGTTGCAACAAATGACTGAGCGGTTGAAAATTTTCAAACAAATATTCATATCTGTTGCAACAGATGACATATCTGATTTAATTATCAAATGGACATTTTCATCTGTTGTCACAGATGACTGAGCTGTTGGATTTTTTAAACAGATATTGGTATCTATTGTAACAGATGACTGAGCTGTTCGGATTTCTAAACAGATATTTATACATGTTGCAACAAATGACATATCTATTTGAAAATCTTTTTTTCTCTTTTAATTTTAAAGAAAGTTTCTGGTCCGAGTAGATAATATAAAGTAGTAGTACTTACTACTAAAGGCGGTAAAAAATATTTCTTGGATATCTCAAAAGTGAGTTCATTGAGCAGTCTTGTATTGTCTTGTCTTTTCAATGTCACTAGTCTTAGTCTTCCTCGTTCCCCTAAAAGTATTAATGAAATTAATGAATATTGAAAAGCCCCACGTCTACGTACACAATACATCTATAGAAATGATCTCATCTCTTCCTTCAGCTGTAGTTTATTTTATTCAACTCTTATTTTTTTCTTTCTCCCTTCTTTAGGGTCACAACCTTTTTTCTCTCTTTTCTTTTCTTTTCTCATAAATATCCTTTCGGATCTAAACCGATCCATATCTTTCCTTGACTGAAATTGTCATTTTGATCCCCTTTTTGACATTAAGGTATGGTTCATTTTGCTTTTTCATTCTCGTCTTCTTATTTGTAAGTTATTTACATCTGTTTTTTTTATTTAATTACTATTTACCCATATCATATTTATTAAAAAAATTTGAAGAAACTTTTAAGTGTTGAATAAACAAACCGAGAATTTTCATTATAATATGCGAAAAAAGTCATCTGTTGGGAGAAGTTTAAAAGCCTTGTTGGCAGTATCATTTTTTTGTATATATTTTATTTTTTCTTTATTGTTGATGCAGTTATTGATATTGTTGGTGGGGTTGGCATTGTTGAAACTTGTGGTGTGGTATTGTTGATGGTTTTGGAACAAAGGATATTGCTTCTTTATTATTAATGATGTTGTTGGAACAAATGTTGTTGTTTCTTTGTTGTTGATATTTTTTATTTGTAGTTTATCTCGTTGTTGATGTTGCAATAGATGGAGAAACTGTTGGAACAAATCAAACCACTAGAAAGGCTGGTTTGATGTATTTTATTAGACTCCACATCTGTTGCAACAGACTCTACATCTGTTGCAACAACCTCCACATCTGATGCAATATCTTCTACATCTGTTGTAACAGATGGATAATATTCTTTCTGTGACATCAATTTTTTTCCTATTCTTTGTAGATATAAGGAATTGACAGTTGATCAACTTTTGCCGGACCATCACAAGAGGCTGCAGTAAAGATGGGTTCGGAGGAATAAGTTGCATGCAGATGGAACCACTTCATATGTGGGAGGTATGCATTACTGATAATGTTATCGTTGAAAAAACACATAGAGTACTGATTTTGTGAATGCTATTTTTACTGATTAGTCATAGATCATTCAAACAAGATATCTATAATTTTACAGTTAAGTTTGGTAAGTCCGAACTGATAAGGCTGAGGGACCATGAATATGGTTCTGATACCCTATTAAGATTTAATGTTGGTTGTTGGTCATGTTTATTTGTCAAGCATTGTGAAGGAATCTAGTTTTGGTGTCATTGTAAAGAGATTCAATAGAGATTAGACTAACTTTTAGGGTACATTGGACCCTTAGAGGGCCTTCGAAGCTTAGCACTGCATCTAACAAGAATGGAAAACCAGTATAGTTATTGCCCTAGCCCAAATTTATATAGTTGGATTGCTCGCTCGAGGTGATGTTTATATGCCAGAAGGTGCGGTAGGAGAATGCGTTCGAGGGAAAATGGGTGGTTGATGAAAGACTATATTATCTAAGAGATAATTGAAGAAGATGCATAAGGTAGAAAGTAACTTCTAGTAAATCTGGCCGATGGAATTATCTTAACAGACGCGAAATCTGAATCAAGTGCAAAAATGAAAGTGTATCCGGTAAGGTAATTTGGTCTGTTGTCTTTCTAAAAGAAAAATTATATAGATGGACACTTTGATAGGGAGATGCATGGTTGGGATTATCACCTAGATAGAAAATAGGAGAAGACCAACAAAGCAGCCTCACGGGCATCGAGGGTTGAAATAATGTACAACAAGTCTGAAAAACTTACGCCAACAACAACTGCAGTTAAATTAAGAAATCTTAGCGGATGCGACAATTTTTGAATTTTAAATTTCATCCCATGCCTTTTTGTTTGTGTTTATGATCAGGTCCACTGTCGTTAACCTGATCGGAACCACAAACGAGATTAAAATACAAATTGAGTATCATTGCTTCCTTAGCAATATGGTTATAATTGATTGTGTTTTCTTGCCTTAACATGCTTTCAACATTTCTTGGAGAAGATCAGATGCTTGTTATAGTATGTGAATCCTGATTTTTCAAGCTTGCCTTCAGCTTGCTGATTCTGTATTCAAGCTGGTCGTTACCATCTTCGAAGTTGCTAAGGAGTTCCTCATCTCTTGTAAGCTCGATGAGGGACACCACCTTCAAAGTTGTGGCATTTTAGGTGCCCTTCAGAATATTTTCTTCAAAAGCCTTAAAGGATACATGGAGGGTCGCTGTGTTTGTTTTAGGTCAAAATGTGTTGATGCACGTTGAAGATGTGGTCCCAACAGTTGAATAACACACTTTTATCGAGCATTGCTCAATGTATCTTGCTCAACCAATTTGATAAATTAGTAAGCATGGAGTTACGTAGCGTGTGATCTAAACTGGCTCTATCAAGCCTATCAAACATTACGTAACTCTAAGCTCATTATCCTATCAAAAAAATATGACCGAGTTAGTGCAAAAATCAAATGAGCTTAATATCACAGCCTTTCTGTTTATCACTCTTCTTCAATATAGATGACAAGATATCTGCTATGCAAAAGTCTACACCGTCGCCAGACATGCTTTCCAGGGAGCAATTCTTCAGAAGGCCTTTTGAAGAATTGCTCCCTGGCAAGCATGTCTGGCGACGGTGTAGAATTTTGCATAGCCTTCTGAAGAATTGCTCCCTGACAAACATGTCTGGTGATGGTGTAGACTTTTGCATAGAAGATATCTTGTCATCTATATTAGAGAAGAGCAATCAACAGAAAGGCTGATAGATTGAGCTTGTTTGATTTGTGTACTAACTCGGTCATATTTTTTTAATAGGGTAATGAGCTTGAAGTTACGTAACGTTTGATAGGATTGGTAGAGTTGGTTTAGATCACACACTACATAAATCCTTGATTATTAATTTATCAAGTTGGTTGAGCTAGATGCATGGAGCAACGCTCGATAAAAGTGTGTTGTTCAACTGTTGGGACCACATCTTCAACGTACATCAACATATTTTAATCTAAAACAAACACAATGACCCTTCATGTATCCTTTAAGGCTTCTGAAGAAAGTGTTCTGAAGGGCTTCTAGAATGCAATAACTTTGAAGGTAGTGTTCCTGATCGAGCTCACAAGAGATGAGGAACTCCTTACCAACTTCAAAGACGACAACAACTAGCTTGAATACAGAATTAGCAAGCTGGAGGAAAACTTGAAAATTATCGGGATTCATATACTACAACAAACATCTGATCTTCTCCAAGGAATGTTGAAAGCATATTAAGGCAAGAAAACACAATCAATTATAACCATATTGCTAAGGAGGCAATCATACTCTATTTGTCTTTCAATCTCGTTTGTGGTTTCGATCAGGTCAACGGCGGTGGACCTGATTGAAAACACAAAAAAGAAGGCATGGGATGAAACTTAAAATTCAGAAATTGCCGCCTTCACTTAGATTCCTTATTTTAACTACAGTTGTTGTTAGCGTAAGTTTTCTAGACTTGCTGTACATCATTTTAAATCTCGATGCCCGTGAGGCTGCTTTGTTGGTCTTCTCCTATTTTTTATCTAGGTGATAATCCCGACCACGCAGCTACCTAGCAAAGTATCCATATGCATTATTTTTCTTTCAGAGAGACAACAGACAAAATTACATTACCGGATACACTTTCAAATTTGCACTTGATTCAGATTTTGCATCTTTTAAGATAATTCCATCGGCCAGATTTGTTAGAAGTTACTTTCTACCCTATGTCTCTTCTTTAATTAGATCTTAGATGATATAGTCTTCCATCAACCACCTATTTTCCCTCAAAGGCATTCTCCTACCGCACCTTCTGGCATATAATCATCACTCTGAGCGAGTAACCCAACCATATAAATTTTGGCCAGGGGAATTTCTATTGGTTTTCCATTCTTTTTTATGCAGTGCGAGGCTTCAAGGGCCCTCTAAGGGTCTAATGCACACTTAAAGTTAAGTCTAATTGCTATTGGTTCTCTGCAGTGACGATACATATTGATCCCTTTTAAAAACTTAACACGCATAAACACGAGCAAAAACCGTCAGTAATTCATAACAGGGTATCTGCACCATCTTTTGAGGTACTCAGCCTTATCAATTTCGAACCCATCAAACTTAATGATACAATGCAGGATCTTGTTTGAATGATCAATGCCTAATCGGTTAAAACCTGCATTCACAAAAATATTGTACTTTGTGTGTGTTGTCCCGGTGACCTTATCAGTAATATATACTTAACTCCCATACATATGATAGTGGATCCATCTGCACACACCTTATTCTTCCTAGCCCTTTGTAATACCCCGCACTTTTCCTAGCTTGAAAAAGTTTCTCAAGAATATCAGAAGCTTTCTTTGAAAGATGAATCCACTTTTGTACACATGGTATTTTCAATATTTATACTTTTTATCATGTGGGGAATCGAATAAGTGTTCCATCGATACCAAATTCTCCCAAATCCGACACCCGAATGAAGAGTTAGAGCCTTTTTAGTGAGACAGTGTATCACCTGAGCCTTCAGCACGTCGTGGAGATAGATCAAATGGCAATTTTCAATTTCCAGTGTTGCTCCATGTAGTGGCGCATTGCACCAAACTTTCAGGTCATAGACAAGGTGGCAACGCGATAGTTCCGCATCGTGCCACCATGCAATTTCCCATTTGTCACTTTCCAATGACTTGGCGCGATAGTGGTGCGTCGTGCCAAGGATGAAAATCAAGAATTTTTCTTAGAAATTAAAGACGTGTCTAGGGTTAAAAGGGTCAATTTTACACCCCTATATATACCCAATAACATGTGATTTAGTCATTGTTCACCCAAAATATACTAGTTTCTCTCAAGTTTCTCTCAAGAACAAGCTAGGGTTTCTATTGGGAATTCAAATTCAAGAAGGTTTCACCGTCAATCCTCAAGAAATCACATCCCAGGTATGCATAGTGTTCATTCATGGACTCCTTTCGTCCATGAAGTCCAAGAATCTCTTTTCAAATTCAAGTGTATGGATTTTTGTATGAATTCTATGTTGGGTTTGTGTTGCTCATGTTGATAATGACCAATTGAGTTTTAATCCATGTTTGGTGATAAATTTCCTGTGGAATTGACTAGTAAAGATGTAGATTCATGTAAACCAAGGATTAAAACCCTTGGATAATGAAATTAGATATGAATCATGATGTTTGATTGTTGTATAATGTTGTCTACATATATTATGCCTACCATGTGTTTGATTAAATGCCTATACGAAGGAAAAGTGCCAAACTAGCATGATATTATGAAATCCCCATGTTTGTACAAGTTTATGCAGATCACATGTTTGATGAAGTGCTTCAATATATGAATTATGAATTTGTGTTGGTCATGTGCTCACGTAAGTCATGCTACGTCAGTTTCTTTCCATCGAGTCCTGGGGGTACTTGTACCCAACAATTTAGCTGTGTGCCTAGAGCCATGTCATGTTTTCACAATACTCTCAGTCAAACTATAATCCATAGAACTCAGTCAGTCATATGACTCAGGAAAACCCAGAAATCTCAGTAATCTCAGTCGTTTAGTAATCTCAGTGATCTCAGTACTCAGTAATCTCAATAACCTCAGTATTCTCAGTCAATCTCAGTAACTCCAGTATTATCAGTCAGTCCTCAAAACTCAGTACATTCCTTCAGTCAACGGAACTCAGTAAATTTAGTTTAGTTTAGCTCTGCTAAACAATACCACTAGTATCAGTTCATCTTAGTTAATCAGTTCAGTGTCTTTCAGATGGGAGTAGGATTCAGCACCAAGCGAGCCTAGGGATAGGGACTCACCCGCTAGATAGGACTGACATCCATAGAAGCAATCCCTAAGTTCCAAAACTACATAGCCAGCGTAGGTTGAGATGCACCCTACGCATTTAGGGATATATATACATCTCATTTGGATTACCTACTAGGAGGGGTTGACAGAAGAGCTCACTGTCAGCGAGGGTATACTCACAGCAGGTCTTTACCCGTGGCATGGTACTGATACCCTTTCAGCTGGGGTTACAGGTTGGACCCCACCAGTTTAGTTTTAGGGCATGTTGGTTAGATGATTACCTTCCACAATCTCAGTTTCAGTCTCAGTCTCAGTCTCAGTAAAAGAATTCAGATAGTTCTTTAAATTTTAGGACTGTCAGATACAATCAATTCAAATATAGTACGAAAATCAGCTAGTTCCATCAGATTCAAGACTGTCAGATACAGTCACTCATGTTATCAATTATATCAGTTATCCGAACTCATGTTATTAGTATTCAGCTTCAGGATTGTCAGATACAATCAACCAGACCAGTTCTTCATAACTAGAACTATCAGACACAATTATTCATGTATCAGTAACATAATACCAGTCCCTTAGATATCAGTAATTCCATGTTATTAGAAAAACTCAGTAGTCAGAACTCAGTATTTAGTCCTAGCACGATCTCAGTTACAGTTACGTATGCATGCATGTACTTTTACGTTCATGTTAGTCAGTCAGTTAGTATTATTCATGCATATGAACCTATTGCATTTAGCCTTCCTCACTTGTATACCAGTACATTCAAAGTACTGATGCATTTGCACTATGGTGTTTTATACCATAGGTTTAGAAGCACGAGCTTCAGGGAACCAGTAGCATCCTAGTTCAGCGATCAGACTTAGCAGTGAGTCCTCATCCTTCGAGGACATGATGATTTCATTACTAATTCAGTTTTTAGTTTATTTCAGTAGTCGGAGTTAGTTGGGGACATGACCCATCAACTCCTTAATTAGACAGTATAGAGGCTTTCAGACTATAGCATGTTAGATAATTTTTTTAGATTTGTTTTGGTATTGTTATACCATATTTTTCAGTTATGTACTAGTATTGAATCTTATGACCTTTCAGTTCATGTTTCCACGTTTATGATATTATAACTATTATTCAGTGCTAAGTTTTCAGATATCAGTCATGGGTTAGTTTGTGGTCCTTCGGGGTCATGGGCACCGTGTAGCGTTCTGAGTACCCGATTCGGGGCGTTACACCCATCTATGGCTTAAATTGAATAAACAGATGACTAGCTAGTTGCAACAGATGACACATTTGTTTATATTGTCAAACAATTGGAGACATCTGTTACGACAGATGATCAACCTGTTGCAACATATGACATATCTGTTGGAGAAATCAAATAGATATATACATCTATTGCAAAAGATTGCCAGTATGTTGTAAGTTATCTAATAGAAAGAATATATTTTGCAACAGATTACCCATCTGCTAGATTTATTTTAAAGCAATTTTTTTTTCTTTCCGAGATACAATAATTTATAAATAGGTCCCTCCTTACAAATATGGATGATCCAGATTCGTACAAGAATGTTCATATCGAGTCCTTGCGTGAACTTCAAAGGTAGTTTGATGAACTCTAGAGAGATTTGGCTGACTTCGGAGCAAGGGTGCCAGATGAAAAATGTCTGATTGACAATAATAATAATAGTAGTAATAATAATTAGGTAATGTTTTTTATTTTAGCGCATGTATTCTCTACCTTTTGTATATCGGATCTACCCAAGGGATTCAAAAATCTATGAACATTCATTTCATTTTGTTGTCGACTTTAAATTTTTAATTCTTATTTAGTATTTAATAATCATTCTGTTTATTCCTTGTTCTCAACATGTCGACGGTTGGTGGTAGGGATTGAGCAATTTGTGTTAACAGAGGTTAATCTGCTACGACAGATCGAACATAGGTTGCACCTGGCGGTTATTAATAAAAAAGGGTTGTTGTTATAGAAAGGGTGAAAAAGACATGACTTCCGATTATTCAATATGAAAAATATTTCGTAAATAAATAATAAGAAAATAAATGATAAACATAATTTATAACAGTAAAAGAACGGTTATTTAATTTTAATAACTGATCGTGACTTTTCACCATTTTTGTTTTTGAATTTATCTTTTAAAATTATTTATTATATAATAAAAAAAGTTACAATATTGGATTAATTAGCTTATATGATGATGATTGTTAAGAAAAAGAAAAACAAGGTGATCGGTCGTGACTTTTTGTCTAAAACAAAAATACATACATTCATCAGTGTTGCTAATGCATCAAATTCTCCATCTGTTGTGACTGATGTATCAACTGTTAGAAGAAATAAAAAAAGATATTAATATAGAACGTCTATTTGTTGCTACAGATGGTATATCTGTTACAACTGATGATTTATCAAATTCAACAGATATACAATCTGTTGCCAGAAAATAAAAATGGTTATTATTTTACTAAAGAATTCGAAAAGGTATTTTTTTTATTTATAAAATAAAAAAGTAAGCAAATTTGAATTAATGATATGATG
The DNA here is from genome assembly GCA_030864215.1 of Capsicum pubescens. Classification (NCBI taxonomy): domain Eukaryota; kingdom Viridiplantae; phylum Streptophyta; class Magnoliopsida; order Solanales; family Solanaceae; genus Capsicum; species Capsicum pubescens. The sequence goes on from CM061548.1 coordinate 85,899,348, forward strand.
ATAGTTTTTTTTCAAAAGTAGATTATATGTTGCAACAAATATATTATCTGATGCAATAGGTTCACTATTGTTGCAACAGATGATATATCTGTTGTCACAGATGATTTATCTGATGCAACCGATATCGAATCTGTTGTCACAACTCAATAAAAATGGTTCTCAGAAAGAACTCATTAATAATAATAATCTGAAAAGTCATGACTTATCACAATATTTCTTTATTTAATTAAGTCATTACTTTTCACATTAATAAAAAATATAATTAATAAATAGAGGTGAACAGTTAGATTATATGTTGTAACAGATAGGTTATCTGATGCAACATATTTTATATTTGTTTCAACAGATGATATATCTGTTGTAACAGATGTGTTATCTGATGCAACAGATATAGATCTGTTGCCACAACACAATAAAAATGGTTCTTCGAAAGAACTAATTAATAATAATAATTTGAAAAGTCATGACTTATCACAATATTTATTTTCTTAATTTAATCAAAAATGTAATAATGAATGGAGGTGAATAGTCGCGCCATTTTGCCTCTCATTCAAATTCAATCCTCTATAAATAGGCTTCTCCTTACTCAATCGTTCATTCAACTACACTCTATTTATTTATTGCATCTCATCTTTTATATTATACTCTAGAATATTATGGCTGACCCAGTGTGAGACGTTGCTTTTTTTGTAAGACGCCATAAATGAACTTTGGAATCAAGTTCGTGACCTGCAATGGGAACTGGGAGGAGTTAGAGCAAGAATGCTCTGTGAGATAGCAGGCTGAGGAGGGCCTTGCTACTTTTGGTTGAAGATTGACTGGCTAACAATGATGATGATGATAATAATAATAATAATTAGATTATTATTATTCTTTTAGTCTATTATATGTATTTATATTTATTTTTGTTTAATAAAAAAATTATGTTCGATCTTTGACGTTTTAATCCATATTTAATTTTCATTCTGTCTATTATCTTCTCAACAAATATGTCGACGATTCGACATAAAAAGAAATAATTTTGAATCCAGTAGCAATAACAAGATTTATCTGTTGGGTTTGTGGCAGGGATTGATGTGTTGTTCAAAATATATTACTCATGTTGCAACAGATAAGAAGTCTGATGCAACAAATAAATAGTCTGTTTTAACAAATGACTAGTTTGTTGCTTGACTCTGACGTTTTAATTCGTACTCCCTCCGTCTCAAATTACCCGTCCCAAATTGAGATGCCACATTGATTAAGAAAAATAATTAATAACATTTTTAGTTTACCATAACCCACTGATCCGTTGGTGGGACACAGTAGACGTGTTTGAAATAACCATTGTTTGCTATTCAATCGAAATTTCATAAGAGAATAAGACTTTTAACGTCGGTCGGTGTATAGTCCCCCTATTAAATGATGTTTCCATTTTAATTTGAAGAAAATGTGATTAATGCAAAGGGTAAAACATGAATTTTTTCAATCTTTTCTTGATTAATGAAAAAGACAAGTTAAATGAGAAATTGAATTAGGAAATTTGGGATGGGTAATTGGGCGTAAGGAATAATTTTGAATCCAGTAGCAATAGTAAGAGTTGAAACATATTGGTTACCTGTTGGGTTTGTGGCAGGGGCTGATTTGTGTTGTTCCAAACAGATTAATCATTCGTTGCAACAGATAATTAGTCTAGTGCAACAGATAAACATCCTGATACAACAGATAATACGTCTGATGCAACAGATAAATCTTTCGATGCAACAGATAAATAGTCTACTGCAACAGATAAATCTTCTGATGTAACAGATTACTTATCTGATGCACCAGATGATTGATTTGTTTAAATTGTGGGCACTTATGCTGGATTCATGATTGGGGTTCTATCCATTGTTAAAAAAACAGAAGTGTACCCAGATGACAAATACGAATAAAAATCATAATTTTACGTACCAAAGTCACCTATGAAGTAATGCCAAAGTTAAAAGTGATGTAGTAAAAAAAATTTGACCTAAGAAATTGGTCAGATCGCAACAGTAGCGTTGTACCAACAACAACAAATGGTCGACAAGAAGAAGATGAAGATGATAATGAAGTAGAAGATGATGAATAAAGCAGCAGAAACAATGAACAAAAAAAATCGCTAAGAGAGAGAAAACAACAATGGATGAGAAGAGAGAAAAAACATGCCTTTTTTTTTCCTCCGTTTCCCCTTTTTTTAGGTAAAGTAATTACTTTTATAGTTTTAAAAACTTGTGGGTTATTTTCAAACTTTCCCAACTTTCTTAATCTATAATAAAGTAATTGTCACCTCTAACTAATAATTAAGACTTGTGTCACCTACACCTCATTTTAATAACAAAGTAATTACTTAATTATCTATAATAAAGTAATTGTCACCTCCAACTAATAATTAAGACATGTGTCACCTACACCTCGTTTTAAAACTCTTTTGTCACCTATGGCACAAACCCCGAGTAACTAATTATTACTATTACGTATTAGTACTACTACTATTATTATTATTGTTATTATTATTATCTTTCATTTTGTATTTAAATAAATTAAAATTCAGATATGTTTTGTAGTATTTAAATTTTAAAAGAGATAAGTTTGAAGTAGTAAAAATCTATTAGAACTCTTTAATTATGAATTTTTGTTTTTAATATAATGATTTTTTCAAAAAAAGGATAATGTATTTCAAATTCAAGTATTTAACTTTTTGCTATTTAAGATTTTTATTACAATACTATTAAGCCTTGTCTTAAAAATTGCCACGTGGCTTAACAATAGCTTTCCATGTGGTTTCTTCTGGTGCTTCGTCCTCTGCTTTATAATATATATAGATAGGTGGTTTTTTTTTTTGATTAAAAAAAAGATGATGTATTTCAAATTCAAATATTTAATCTTTCAATTCAAATTTTTTATTACACTATTTTTTTTAACTTTGTCCTAAAACTGCCACGACGTGGCTTCTCAATAACTTGCCACGTGACTTCTTGTCTTACGTTTAGTTTTGCTTTTTTATATATATATATATATATATATATATATATATATATATATATATTATTATTATTATTGTTATTATTATTATTATTATTAACCATCGTTCTGAGATTTAAGCTAATGAAAATATTTTCATTTCTTCTAAAGCTTTAATATTTTTATATTCAAATATTTAATATTCTTCAATTCAAATATTTCAAAAGTATTTGCTAATCAATTACTTAAATTTTTAATTAGAATTTATACTAAAATATATGTTCATGTGCATGAATTTAAACCAAACAAACATACATAAATTTAAAATTTTTCATGTCTTTCATTTCAATGTAATTATTTAAAAAAAATAATAACAACCCGCGTACTTTTTTCTTAGTTTTAGGGCTTCATTTTTTCTTTTGGTTTAAAAAATAGCAACAACTAATATTAAAACGTATGTACTAATAATATGACTTCTACTATTATTTATTTATATATTATTATTATTATTATTATTTTTATTATTATTATTATTATTATTATTATCTTTCATTAATATGTAAATAAATTATATTTAAATATATTTTGTTGCATTTAATTTTTGTTGAAAAAATAAGTTTGAAATGGTAAATGTATATTAGAACTCTTCAAGAATGGGTTTCTATTTTTAAGATAATGAAAATCTTTTTTTGATTTTAAAAAGGATGATGTATTTCAAATTCGAATATTTAATCTTTCAATTCAAATTTTTTATTACACTATTTTTTAACTTTGTCTTAAAACTACCTTGTGGCTATATATATATATATATATATATATATATATATATATAGATGTTATTTCCTTCTACGGGTACAAGAATCTGTATACTAGAAACAACCACTTCAACTAGTTCAAGTTTATAAACCAAGAACACAATGAAGTGTAGAAAATACCCTCAACACAAGATTAAAGTGATCTTTTCAAGAGGTGTATTTTATTTTTAAAAATAAAGATAAAACAGAAATGGTCAAGTCGCCCGAATTCACGGACTTTCCTTAAGGAAATAATTCCCCTAACTGTACTTGAGGTTGCGAAATTTTCCTCCCAAGATAAAATGGTCAAACAAACTAATTGTAGCGGTACCTCAAACAACTGGAATATCTTCGAACTCACTAAATGTTTTGAGTGATCACACAGAATATTTTTAAGGCAAGAAAAGTGTTTTTATTCTGAAATTTTCATACCAAAATCTGTGGATGAAAATAGGTTTATATAGCCACAATATGCCTCTTATGAAAAGTGACAATGGTTCATTCAAATGGTGTAACCTTTTCTGAAAATTCATGTCTATTCGTTCAAACAGTGGCATGTCATTTCGTGAATCAGTGTGTCATTTCGTTGAAGAATTGCATCCTTCTGAAGCATCAGTTCAAAATAGTGTGAATTTTTTAAAGCATCAGTTCAGTTCGAACATTGCATCTGTTACTGTTACTGTTACTATTACTGTATGCATATAAATGGAGTATTAAACACACAGAAAAAAATTTCTGCATTTTTGTCATTGATCAGATTTCGTCAAATAAAGTTTGTCCAAAAAGATAGATCTCATCGATCGATCATTTGAAAAATCCAAATCCAAATCCAAAGCCAAAGCCGAAGCCGAGCCAAGAGAGCGACGACGGCGATGCGAGGCATCTATTATTTCTTTCCTCACTTATCATGTGGAGAAAGTGTTCTTGATTATAAACACTTTCAAGTTCTCTTCTTCCACCAACGTGGGAGAAAGAGTATACTTTCTAATTTGGGAGTACAATTTCTATTTTAGTGTCTCCTTCCCTCCACCATTGTACTCTCCATTTTTCCATTCATACTTCTTTCATATACTATGAACCCAACAATCCCCCATATGAATGGAAAATGGCTATTTTTCGTAAAAGTTTTACGGACAAGTATGTGATCATCAAGCAAAGACTAATTACATCTGGATAAGTGGGTTTCCCTTTGAACTTTCCATATTAAACATGCATCGGATGCACTCGGTCAATCATTAGATTTAATATCTTTAAACCGTCGAGCTTTAATGTACACCTAGACAATACATGTCACACAACTATCCTTTTAACGTTTATGGTTCTCACGGTTTTGTTCTTTTCATCCATGAACAGGTCCCGGTTTCATAAGAGATTAGAGCATAGGCCTTTACTAATATTCTCCTTGAAGCGACTTCCACTTTACCCTCACATAGGTGATTTTTAAACGTTCAATCCTATAGAATAAACTATTTGGTCAAATCTGCCAAATTTAGATAATCATTAAAAGACTTTTCACCTTAAGTCTTATCCTTATTTACTATTAATTGTCTACATCATGAGAATGGGTTGGGTAATTGACAATGTTGAACCTGTCAGACACAACTTTGTTTGATCTCCTTGAACCTAGCTCTTGGGATCTCCAGTCTGCTAGGTAGAGTTACCGCCATGCTGACTTGTCCTAGGCCTTAAACCTATTTTCTTGGATGTCCTTTCCACTCCTTCTCTAGATAGTCCTTTTGTAAGTGGATCCAATACATTATCCTTTGACTTTACATAGTCAACAATGATAATTCCACTAGAGAGAAGTTCCCTAATGGTATTATGTCTCTGTCGTATGTGACGAGATTTACCATTAGACATCATGCTCCCTGCCCTACCTATAGCCGCTTGGTTATCACAGTGTATACATACTGGTGCCACTGGCTTGGGCCAATACAGAATATCTTCCAAGAAATTCAAGAGCCATTCTGCTTCTTTACCGGCTCTATCCAATGCGATAAATTTAGATTTTATTGTAGAGCGAGCAATACAAGTCTGTTTGGATGATTTCCAAGAGACTGCTCCTCCACCGATAGTAAATACATATCCACTTATGGATTTTACTTCGTTCGATCCAGTGATCTAATTTTCATCATTATATCCTTCAAGTACCGCCAGATATTTATTATAATCCAAAGCATAATCTTGAGTGTATTTAAGATACCCCAAAACTCTTTTCAATGTCATCTAATGAGTTGTGTTGGGATTACTGGTGTACCAACTCAATTTACTGATAGCGTATGTTATGTCTGGTCGTGTACAATTCATTATATACATTAAACATACCAATACTCTTGCATACTCCAATTGTGAGTCACTTTCACCTTCATTCTTTTGAAGTGCAAAGCTTGCATCCAATGGAGTCTTGGCAATACCGAATTCCATATACTTGAATTTGTGTAGTACCTTTTCTATATAATGAGACTGTGATAATGCCAATCCTTTTGGAGTTCTATGGATTGTTATACCTACGATCACATCCGCAACTCCAAGGTCTTTCATATCAAACTTGCTCTCGAGTATTCGTTTTGTTGCATTTATGTCAGAAATGTCTCTACTAATGATTAACATATCATCCACATATAAATAAACAATGACTTAGTGATTTGGAGTGTCTTTAATATAAATACATTTATCACATTCATTTATTTTGAATCTGTTTACCAACATGGTTTGGTCAAACTTCGCATGCCATTGTTTAGGTTCTTGCTTTAGTCCATAAAATGACTTAATAAGTTTACACACCTTGTTTTCCATTCCTGGAACCACAAAACCCTCAGGTTTTTATGTATATTTCTTCCTCCAATTCTCCATTTAGGAAAGTGATTTTCACATCCATTTGATGGATTTCAAGACCATATTCCGCATCTAAGGCAGTTAACGTTCGAATCGATGTTATCCTTGTTACTGGCGAGTATGTATCAAAGTAATCAAGGCCTTCTTTTTGTTTGAAGCATTTTACTACAAGTCTTGCCTTGTATTTGTCAATAGTGCCATCTATTTTCATTTTCCTTTTGAAGATCCATTTAGAAGCTAAAGGTTTATTTTCGAGAGGAAGATTAACCAATTCCCATGTATGGTTGCTTAAGATTGAATCAATCTCACTATTGACTGCCTCTTTCCAAAAGGATGAGTCTGACGACTACTTCGCTTCTTTAAACTTTTGAGTCTCATTTTCTAAGAGAAATGTTACAAAATTCGATCCAAACGAAGTTGACGTTCTTTGACGTGTACTACGTCTTAGATTTTATTCATTATGTACATTCTCACTTGGTTCATCTCGAGGTCATTTATATCCTCCACTAGACTGTTCATGTCTAAGTTTATACGGGTAAATGTTTTCAAAGAATTCTGCATTATTTCGATTACCGTATTTTCATTTATATCTGGATGTTTGGATTTATGAACCAAAAATAGACATACTTTACTACTTTTATCATATCCTATGAACACGCAGTCTACCGTCTTAGGTCCTAGCTTAACACTTTTAGGCATAGGAATTTGGACCTTTGCTAGACACCCCCACACTTTGAAATATTTCAAGCTGGGTTTCCTTCCTTTTCATTTTCATAAGGAATTGATTGTGTCTTACTATGGGGAACTCTGTTGAGTATACAATTGGCTGTAAGGATAGCCTCCTCCCATAAGTTTTACGGTAAACCAGAACTTATAAGAAAGACATTCATCATTTCCTTCAAAGTTTGGTTTTTCCTTTACGCAATTCCATTAGATTGAGGTGAATATGGGGCTGTATTTTGATGGATGATTCCATTCTCTACACATATTTGCGCAAAGTGAGATTCAGATTATCTGCCCCTATCACTTCTTATCATTTTGATCTTTTTGTCTAACTGATTTTCAACTTCAGTTTTACATTGCCTAAATGCATCTATTGCTTCATCCTTACTATTTAGCAAGTAGACATTACAGTATCTAGTGCAATCGTCAATAAAAGTTATGAAATACTTTTTCCCACTATGTGATGGTGTTGACTTCATATCACAAATATCAGTGTGTATTAAGTCTAAGGGATTGGAATTCCTTTCAACGGACTTATAAGGATGCTTTGCATACTTCGATTCCACACACGTTTGACACTTTGATTTATTGGACCCAAAGTTTGACAAAACTTCTAAGTTTTTCAGTTTTCGTAACGTTTTGTAATTAACATGGACTAAACGTTCATGCCATAAATTATATGACTCAAGCAAGTAAGAACAATTTCAGCTTTTATTTATTTCAACATTCATTACAATAATTTTATAATGGCCCACGGTGAGATAGCCTTTTCCTACATATATTTCTTCTTTGCTAATTATAATTTTTCCAGAAACGGTTACACATTTGAATCCGTTCTTGTCTAGAAGTGAAACAAAAATTAAATTCCTACGTAACTCAGGAACATACAAGACATTGTTAAGTGTCAAGACCTTTCCTGAAGTCATTTTCATGCATATTTTTCCTGTTCCTTCTACCTTAGCAGTAACGGAGTTAGCCATATAGATCATTTCTTCTACGCCGGAGCAAATGACGAAAACAACTCTTTGTTGGCACATACATGGCGGGTGGCACCAGAATTCATCAACCATTCACGAGGATTTCCCACCAAGTTGCATTCTGAGAACATAGCACACAAATCATCGCATTCTTTATTGGATTCAATCATATTTGCTTGATCTTTTTTCTTGCCTTTCTTCGGGGAACGATAATCCGTGGACTTGTGGCCAATCTTGCCACAATTGAAGCATTTTTCCTTGAATGTCTTCTTGGGTTGATAGCTTTCTTGTTCAACTTTCTTCCTTTTCTAAGAATTATTTTGGTCATCTTCTACAATATATGATCCATTAATTGTAGAATTTCCTTTTGACCTTCTTTCGACAGCCTTATTATCCTCTTCAATACGCAGTCGGACAATAAGATCTTCAACAGTCATCTCCTTGCGTTTATGCTTCAAGTAGTTTTTGAAGGCTTTCCACAAAGGTGGTAGCTTCTCAACTTTTGCAGCTACTTGAAATGCATCATTCACAATCAAACCTACAAAACAGTTTATGTGAGTATTAAGAACATTTTTAATTTGTTCAACTAAGGTATTTTTCAAATATATACCTTCTGCTAGGAGATCATGTATGATGACTTGAAACTCCTACACTTGAGAGATAATCGATTTGCTAACTATCATTTTAAAGTCCAGGAACCGTTCAACAAGGAATTTCTTAATTCCCGCATCTTCTGTTTTATATTTTCGTTCAAGTGCCCCCCTTAACTCCTTTGATGTCTTAGTTCCACTTTAAATATTGTAGAGGTCGTCTTGGAGACCACCCAGAATATAATTCCTTCAAAGGAAGTCTAAATGTTTCCAAGCTTCTATAATTACGAAACACTCTTTGTTTGAGGTTCCCTCGGGCACCTCAGGAGCGTCTATGCTAGTGAACCGTTGTAGATACAAAGTGGTGAGGTAAAATAACATCTTTTGCTGCCATCGCTTAAAGTCAATGATTGCAAATTTTTTGGGCTTCTCCGCCGGTGCTATTGTAGGTGGAGCATTTGTGCGACTTGATGTGGCAATATAAGTTTCCCCCACAGACGTTACTGCATCTTGCATTTGGCTTTCGCTTGTCATTTTTCTTGTCACCACAAGACAGAAAAATTTAGTATTTTCAGAATACTACTTATAAAGTTAAATAATTTTTAAACTTTTCTTCTTGTTTCTAGTTAACAATGAAGTTTTTATAACTTTAAATTGCGAACCGAGTGAACTTTAACTTGTGATGAAGATTTTATGTCTTCTAATCACTAGTTAAAATCAAGCGGAGTAGAAAGCTTAAAGCTTTAATCTCCAAAAACAAGTAATACAGATTTTGTAAACTTATTTCCTTAAGATTGTTATTTCCTTCTACAGGTACAAGAATCTCTATACTAGAAACAACTACTTCAACTAGTTCAAGTTTATAAACCAAGAACACAATGAAGTGCAGAAAATACCCTCAACACAAGATCAAAGTGATCTTTTCAAAAGGCGTATTTTATTTTTAGAAATAAAGATGAAATAGAAATGGCCAACTCGCCCGAATTCATGGATTTTCCTTCAGGATATAATTCCCCTCACTCTACCCGAGGTTGCAGAATTTTCCTCCCAGGATAAAATAGCCAAACAAACCAATTGTAGCGGTACCTCAAAAAACTGGAATATCTTTGAACTCACTGAATGTTTTGAGTGATCACACAGAATATTTTTAAGGCAAGAAGAGTGTTTTTATTCTAAAATTTTTGTACCAAAACCTGTGGATGAAAACAGGTTTATATAGCCACAAGATGCCTCTTCTGAAAAGTGGCAATGGTTCATTCAAAAGGTGTAACCTTTTCTAAAAATTCATGTCCATTCATTCAAACAGTGTGTTTGTTCCGAACAACATGCCATTTCGTGAATCAGTGTATCATTTCATTGAACAATTGTATCCTTCTGAAGCATCAGTTCAAAATAGTGCAACTTTTCTGAAGCATTAGTTCAGTTCAAACATTGCATCTGTTACTGTTACTGTATGCATATAAATGGAGTATTAAACACACAGAAAAATTTCCTGCGTTTTTGTCATTGATCTGATTTTATCAAATAAAGTTTATCCAAAAAGATAGATCTCATCGATCGATCATTTGAAAAATCCAAATCTAAATCCAAATTCGAAGCTAAATCTGAGCCGAGCGAACGACGGCAACGACGCGAGTCATTTCTTATTTCTTGCCTCACTTATCATGTGGAGTAAGTGTTCTTGATTATAGACATTTCCAAGTTCTCTTCTTCCACCAATGTGGGAGAAAGAATAAACTTTCTAATTTGGGAGTACACTTTTCATTTTAGTGTCTCCTTCCCTCCACCATTTTACTCTCCATTTTTCTATTCACACTTTTTTCATATACTATGAACCCAACAATCCCCCACATGACTAAGGAATGGCTATTTTTGGTAAAATTTTAACGGACAAGTATGTGATCTTCAAGCAAAGACTGATTGCATCTGGATAAGTAGGTTTTCGTTTGAAATTTCCGTAGTGAACATGTATCGGATGCACTCGGTCAATCGATAGATTTGATATCTTTGAACCGACAAGCTTTAATGTACACCTAGATAATATATGTCACATAACCAGCCTTTTAACGTTTATGGTTCTCACGGTTTTGTTCTTTTCAACCATCAACACGTCTCGATTTCATGAGATCTTAGAGAATAAGCCTTTACTAACAATCTCCTTGAAGCGGCTTCCACTTAGCCCTCACATAGGTGATTTCTAAACGTTCAATCCCATAGATTAATGTATTTGGTCAAATTTTCCAAGTTTAAATAATCATTAAAAGACTTTTCACCTTAAGTCTGATCCTTGTTTACTATACATTGTCTACATCATGAGAATGAGTTGGGTAATTGACAATGTTGAACCCGTTAGACACAACTTTGTTTGATCTCCTTGAACCTAAATCTTGGGATCTCCAGTATGCTAGGTAGAGTTACTGCCATGCTGACCTGTCCTAGGCCTTAAACCCATTCCCTTCGATGTCCTTTCCACTCCTTCTCTAGATAGGCCTTTTGTAAGTAGATTCAACACATTATCCTTTGACTTTACATAGTCAATAGTGATAATTCCACTAGAGAGAAGATCCCTAATGGTATTATTTCTCCGTCATATACGATGAGATTTATCATTGTACATCATACTCCCTGCCCTACCTATAGCCGCTTGGCTATCATAGTGTATACATACTGGTGCCACTGGCTTGGGTCAATACGGAATATCTTCCAAGAAATACCATAGCCATTCTGCATCTTCACTGGCTTTATCCAATGCGATAAATTCAAATTTCATTGTAGAGCGAGCAATACAAGTCTGTTTGGATGATTTTCAAGAGACTTCTCCTCCACCGATTGTAAATATATATCCACTTGTAGATTTTACTTCGTTCGATCTGATGATCCAATTTTCATCACTATATCCTTCAAGTACTGCAGGATATTTATTATAATGCAAAGCATAATATTGAGTGTATTTAAGATACCCCAAAACTCTTTTCAATGCCATCCAATGAGTTTTTGTTGGGATTACTCATGTACCGACTCAATTTACTGATAGCACATGCTATTTCTGATCGTGTACAGATCATTATAGACATTAAACATCCCAATACTCTTGCATACTCCAATTGTGAGTCACTTTCACCTTCATTCTTTTGAAGTGCAAAGCTCGCATTTTATGGAGTCTTGGCAATACCGAATTTTATATACTTTAATTTGTCAAGTACCTTTTCGATATAATGAGACAGTGACAATGACAATCCTTGTAGAGTTCAATAGATTCTTATACCTAAGATCACATCCGCAACTCCAAGGTCTTTCATATCAAACTTGCTCTCGAGCATTTGTTTTGTTGCATTTATGTTAGAAATATCTCTACTGATGATTAACATATCATCCACATATAAACAAACAATGACTTGGTGATTTGGAGTGTCTTTAATATAAACACATTTATCACATTCATTTATTTTGAATCCGTTTGCCAACATGGTATGGTCAAACTTCGCATTCCATTGTTTAGGTGCTTGCTTTAGTCCATACAATGATTTAATAAGTTTACACACCTTTTTTCCCTTTCCTGAAACCACAAAACCCTCAGGTTGTTCTATATATATTTATTCCTCCAATTCTCCATTTAGGAAAGCGATTTTCACATCCATTTGATAGATTTTAAGACCATATACCGCATCCAAGGTAATTAACATTTGAATCGATGTTATCCTTGTTACTGGAGAGTATGTATCAAAGTAATCTAGGCCTTCTTTTTGTTTGAAGCCTTTTACTACAAGTCTTGCCTTGTATTTGTCAATAGTGCCATCTACTTTTATTTTCCTTTAGAAGATTCATTTAGAACCTAAATATTTATTTTCGGGAGGAAGATCAACCAATTCCCATGTATGGTTTCTGAAGATTGAATCAATCTCACTATTGACAGCCTCTTTCCAAAAGAATGAGTCTGATGACGACATCCCTCTACCATTTTACTCTCCATTTTTCCATTCACACTTCTTTCATATACTATGAACCCAACAATAGTTTTCTCCATTTTAAGACCCGATTAAACTCGATACTTTTATGTTGTGGTTTCTTATTCTACAATATGTGATTCTACTGTGTGTCTATATGAATTTGTTGTTTTAAGGTTTTGACAAATTGATTACAACATGTCAAATTAACTCACGAAAAATAAAAAGTATTACACAAATGTGAAAAGAATAACCTTTTTTATCACCCTCTTAGGTTAGAATAATTATATACAACAATATGTATTTATACTAATTTAGGTGTACGTGCCCCGCGCGTGTATCTCGATTTAGCGAATCGAATTTTATAAAATCACTTAAGATAAAAAAGTATGTCGATCTTTAAAAATATTGATTGATAGTTTTGTTGTTTAGCATCTACATTAGGACTGTTTTCGGCTCTTACCCAATTCTATGAAAAAGTAGAAATTAGACAACCGAAATGCATGTATATTAATTTAAACGTAAGAAAGTTTGAATTACAATAAAATTTTGAAAGTATTTCGGCCAAGTTGATCTCGTGAACTTCTTTTGCAAGATATAAAGTTATTATTTTTTCTCTTTCACCTCACAATTTTCTCTAATTCAGGAACTTGTTTTTCACCCTTCCGTCTAGTAGTCACTCAATAATGAAGAAACAATCAATTTTTGCTTCTCCAATTTCGAAACCCCAAGTCTTTTAATATTTAGATAATGTTATTATATAAATACAAAAAACCTTATAAGGCAATGTAAAGATCTACTATAAGCTCTTTCCTGTCAAATAAAAATAGAATTGTTACCACATTCAAGTCTAGTCATCACAACTAATCAGTGTACTTTTTCAAGGACTCTCTACCAGAAGAAGTTAAGTTGATGCTAATCATACTTTAGCTCCGACATTTCTTTATCTCTTGAAATCTTAAGTTGTATGCTTGTACAATAGGTAGGATCATCCCTATCAATACAAAAACAACAACCAACAAATCACGTGAATCATCCAACCAATAAAGTTGTAAAATATGCAATTTGCTTTCACCTGCAAGAAAAATGAAAATAATTTTTCAAATTCGTGGCAGAAAAAATTAAATGCGTTTATGTCTTCAATTCCTTCAAACTTGACAACTTAATACTTCAGACAATAATATATAGAAAAATTGACAAAGGAGAAAAATGTACTGAAAGATAATTATAGTTAAGGGTAAATGATGAATTGCCAAGAATATCGAACTTGATGCGGTCACCAAAAAATTATAGCCAGTAAAAACCCTATTACTGATTATTAAATAATTTGGGATCTAGAATTCTTCGCTTTGTAGTGACTTGAAAATGGGAATCAAATTCTAAAAAGAAAAAAAAAATAAACAAACCAAATGTTATTTATAGAGACAAAAACAAAGAATGAAATAACATATGAAGTTTTATTTAACTTTTGTTGTTAATTTTCTTTTATATCGACTTTGTCATTAATTCTTGTTAACATTTTATAACATCTACATTAGCTAAAAATAAAAAAGTGTTACATCTACATATGATGTTGATATAAACGGATTAATTTGTCAATTGGCATAAAATTGAATCGTTGGAAAACAATCAAGAAAACTAAAAGCAGCAGAAAATAACCAAAACTTTCATGTATATGGACACTTAAAATATTACAATAATAAATAAATAATAATTAAAAAAATACATATAGTACGATTAAACTTAACTTTTACACAAAAAATTATCAAAGATTGATCATACAGTCATCCACCACCTGTATTAAGTAAAACATAATAGATAGTACCTTTGTACCCTACGACAGTTTCGGTAGAATATATAGTCCTAAACCTAAAGTGTCATGTGAATGGCTTTAATATATAAAATCATAATTCTACATCTAGTTAGTATAGGAATTAACTCTACAAACCTAATCCAATTATATAACTAATCCTAAATTAATTTTAATGGGTTAAAGATTTTTTATGCCACTATTCTCCTTCACGTTGTCCACTGCCACCATTCTCCTTTACGTTGTCCTCTCTATCAAGCGCAAACCTTTTTTTTTTGGAGTTTTATTTATTAGCATTAAGATTCATAGAATTTTTTAAAAGAATACTATAAAACTTAATGATAAAAAGTAATCTAAAGAGCAACATCACATTAAAAAGTGTATTCACCATCACATTAACAAATAAGGAACAAAATTAAATATGGTGAATAAAATTTCACTACTAATATCACCAATCAAAATTATTTTGATATTGATTCATGAAAATACACTCTAAAGAATAAACTAAAGTAAAATTAAACTACATTATTAATACCTTGGTATTTGACTTTTATTAGAAATAGAACAAATTCTCACCTAAGTTGAAGGCATCACATATATGTCATCTTATTTTTTCTGTCCTGCTTTCACTTTAAATTTGACTTCTTTTTTTCGATATGGTGCAACCAGATGGTTGGAGATACTACAGCTACTTTTCTTTCTGAAACTTCAATATTATTGCAGATTTTTTTCTGTAATCTCAAAATACCATTCTTATAATTACAAAAAAAAATTGCTACTAAAAAGAATTACTTCTAGAAAAGATCAACCGTTGGGTGTTTTCTGTTCGTAGGCATGAGTACAATGAAACTCTTTATATAGGATGATTTTTTGTATATATTTTAGGATTCTTAATATCTTCTCATATGTATATATTTTATGTATTTTAGGACTCTTTATTTATTTCCATATATTTACTTAATCAAGATTCTTCCTATGTATTTTAGGAGTTTTTAGTTTAATAAATAATAATTAAAGGAAAAGAAGGAAAAAGACGATTTTGTCTATTGCAATTTCTTTTAATGAAGTACAAAAAGTTCAACGCTAATAAATATTATTATTATTATTATATATTATATTACTATAGATTATAGATATAAATTATAGATATAGTATTCATGACCAATAATAATTTATAGTATATCGTACCTAAAGTCATATTCTGTTATAATCGTTTTAAGTATATACGTTCATTGTCAACCTTGATACATCGTGATTCGCCTTACTCCGTCCGTACGAAGCATAGGAAGCCATATCTTAATGACTAATCCTATCCATTATTTCCGAAGCAAGTCGATCAACAAAATAATTCAATCAGCTTTTTTCTTCTTTTATAATTATCAAACACAATAACATTTTTAATATATTATTTTATTTAATTAATTTTGAAAATCTCTTTTTTTTTTTAAAAGGAAAAAAATATTTATGTCTCTTTTGTGTAAAAAAATGTGGTGAACTACTTATGCTCCTATTCTTCACTTGCGTATCTTCACCAAATGTGAAAACTATCGCTCTCTGAAATTTACTAGCTATTTGGGGTATCTATATTTGCTTGTAATTTACAAATCTAGATACATACACATAGACGGAGCAAGGATTTCCACAAAGGGATTCAAAATTCGAAGAAAAACTAATAAAGGGAGTTCTACATCTATTATATATACTAGCTTAGGTGTACGCGCCTTGCGCGTGTACTTCACTTTAATGAGTTCGAACATTACATTAAATAAGATATTTGTTTAAATAATATAGATGAATATAATAATTAAATTTAATAATTTTTGAATATGTAAAGATGGAGAATTTATTTATTAAACCTAATATTTACCAAAAATATTTTTAAAAGTCGATCGATAATCATCTACCATCTGTAAATTGTAACAAAATAATATAATGATAGAGACATCAAAATAAGACAATTAAATCTAATCTTTATACACAAATTTTTTCTCAAAGTCGTCCGACACTTATCTAGCACTTGTAAACAATAACAAAATAATACGATAATAGAGATGTCAAAATAATACAACTAAACCTAACTTTACATAAAAAAATTCCTCAAAGCCGACTAACATTTATCTATCACCTGTAAACTGCAACAAAATAATACGATAAAAGTGATATCAAAACAATACAATTAAACTTAAATTTTACACACAAAAATTTCTCAAACCCGATCGAGATTCATCTACGAACTGTAAACTACCACAAAATAACAAACTAATAGAGATATTACGATAATACAATTAAACCTAACCTTTATCTAAAAAAATATTTCAAAGCCGACCCACATTCATCTGACATCTGCAAATTAAAATAAAATAATAAGATAATAAAGATATCAAAACAATACAATTAACCCTAACCTTTACACAAAAAATTCTTCAAAGTCAACCGACATTCATCTACGACCTGTAAACTATAAAAAAAAATATAATAGTGATTACAAAGTTTCGATTTTGATCCAACTAATTCTTATCTGAGCGAAAATTTTGACCCTAAAGAATCATTTGAATGAAAACAAAGAAGATATATATATATATATATATATATATATATATATATATATATATATATATATATATATATATATATATATATACATGCATGTTGAATTCTATTATGATGACAAAAACAATGAAGAAATGAAGGGTTAGAAAATCAAACATCCACCAATCTAGATATGCAATCGAATCAAGTTAGATGAGCATCAATCTTGTTCTCCCATTTATCTTAATTAAGCACCCCAAAAGAGAATCAAAGCTAGCACAAATACCACGTAGATTACTTGTATTTCTGCACAAAATAGAACACACATATCACGTAGATTGCTAGTATCTCTGTACAAAACAAAACACAAGTATCATGTAGATTGCTAGTATTTCTGCACAAAACACAAATTATAATCACGATTGCGGATGAAAATTATTAATTAATTCTCATACCATATATTTTAGGAGTCCATATATTTTAGGAAGTCTAGTTGAAAGAAAAATATTAATTAATTTTCCTACTATATATTTTAGGAGTGTCACATATTTTAGGAAGTCTAGTTAATATAATAAAAATAATTAAATAATAAATTAAAAAATAGTGAAAAGACAATTTTGTCTAAAGAAGAGTGTTTTAATGAAGGGTAAAAAGTTCAAATCACTTTTCTAAAGGTCTTCACACTTTTAATATATTATAGATATAGATTATAGATACATAAAAATAAATTTGGTAAGGTATAAATAGCATAATATGCCAAAGGCTGGCTCCACCACTGTACGTACAAGTATTTAGTAGCAAAGCTAGAAATTTTGCTAAGATTATTCAAATTAAAATATTAGTATATATCTCTAAAAAATTATTTTTACCTATATACACATTATTAATAGTATTATCTAGATATACAATATAACTTTTTCAACTAAGAATATTCAAGGTTCCACCTTTGCCCCTGCAAGTATCATACTGGTATCTATGTCATAATTTTTATTCACACCGAACACTTATTTGAGTTGTTGAAAGTATTCGTTTGATAAGGCACAATTTGAAACCTGGTCAATAACGAGATGGAGAAGATTTTATTTTCTTGAAAAAAAAAAAAGAAGTTTAGAAAATTGATTGAACCAACAAATATATTATAAAGGAAAGATTAGTTGAATCACAATTTTTTATATACTAGTTTAAAGTATGTGCGTTGCACGTGTCATTTTTCTTTTTTATCTTTTGTCTTCTATGTATTATGTTTGGCAACTCATAAATTTCAATATGTCTATCTATGGTGAATTGACAAAAGAGTTGATTTGAATTCTTTTTAAATCAAAAATTCTTTTTAGTTTGAGAATTTTATCACTACAAGTTATCATACTCCATTTTAATTTCAAAAATCACACATAACCCTTCAAAATTTAAGAGTTTTAATAAAATTAAAAAATGAAAATGAAAACAAAAGTTGCATACTAATAATTTCACATGGAAAACTTGGAGTTGTTCCAATTATAAGCAAAAATAGTTATCATCTTCTTTCATAGATGTCATCGATGATCTCATGTTTCAAACATTCTCAAAGTATGGTGCTAGGATTGCAACACCAAAGGCTTAATTCTTTGATGTTTGAAGTTACTATTCTCATATTAAAACTCGAATTGCATTTATCCAATTAGTCTTTATAATTGGTGGTTAGAAAATACGACTTCATGGTCTTCAAACTGACAAATTCATCCTTACCGCAAAATAAAAATATTACGTTTAGTCCAAAACACATATACCAAGACAAAGAGTAGAATATATTGAAATAACATAATTTAATAATCGAGAATAGATAATTTACTATAGTGACTATATATGAGTCCTCAACAATATGAAAATTCTCCGCCGAATTATCAACATGAAATATGTGAATGCATAATTACGTGAAAGAGTCAGAAAAAATATTGTAAAACTTAATGACCACGTAATTTTGAAATATGAAATATTGAATAAAACTTAGAATTAATTTAGCAGTGAAGTAGAGTACATATACATATTACCTTTAGTCACTGAAATCTAAAGCATGAATCATAAACGGGATAGAAACTCTTCTACTAAAGAATAAAATAGTACCTATTGCTACACTTGATACAATTTTATTCGCTCATATAAATCAATTTTATTCATGAAATAACCTGAAATGATGAATACATCATCATCTCTCTCGCCTCTCGCCTCTCGCCTCTCTCTCTTAAATCTCATTTGCCTCTCTCCTCCCTCTTTCAAATTTGCTTGCTTCTCTCCTCCTTATCCCAAGCTTGCTCGCCTCTCTCCTCCTTTTAACTTTCAGCTACGAATTGTAATTAAGTAAATTATATCTATAAATACCAAAGTAAGTTCAAATTATTGTCATTTTATGAAAGTTCCTCATAACAAAGTATGAATTTATGTTCGACAATTTCTCTACTGTTGAAAACATCTCAAATGGTAACAAAAAGGAGAATATGATTATATGATATGGTATCGTTATTAAGAGTATCTATCATGTTTGTTTTGATTGTTTCTTAAAATATACGATATAATATGGTTTGATTTCATTTTTAATTAATCATGAAAATTCTCACTTTATGTAACCACCGATTTAGTGATATCGCGTCGCAATCTTATATTTTCCCCCTCATTTTACCTTTATTTTATCATTTAATAATTCTATTTTATTCTTTATCTTTCTATTTTATAGTAACCCTATCCCGCTTCATCCTAGAATTCCTTATTGTTTGTTTATGTTGGTAGGTAATCAAAGAAAAATTATGTAATGTCATATTTCTTAAGATAGGATATTGTTTCAATTAGTTACATTAGAGATAATATGTTAGTGAATCTTTCACATCTTATGTAAAATGGATTCAATTACAGGTTAGTGGATATGAGGGTAAAATATAAATCAACTTTATGGCAACAGAGCATAAAACCAACCTCTTTTCTATAGTCCCGCGTGATGAGTTTTTCTTGTTCAAAGAATCGCAATGTGCGCCATAGTTGCTTCATTTGCAATTTGAAATCCTTTGTCAAATGTTCTTCCCTCACTCATTGACGCCTAAAATTTATAATTCTTAATGAATACACACATATGAAAAATCTGTAAATATACTAGAATTAAAATTCATAAATATTAACACAATCTCAATATTTATAGATGAAAACTAACTTGAGAAAATTGAAGGAAAGGTATCTTTTAAGTCTTGAATGAAGATGTAATACCCCGCATGTTTCTAAGTTAGGAGACGAACCATTTTTTCTACATATGAAATCTCCTATCCTGTGATTCATACTTGAGTACATGACTTACAATGAGTATCCTAGCGATAAGATAGATTATGATGCGTTAATCATGTTCATATGAGTCACTTAAGGTAATACAAGCTAAGAGTTTTTGAATCCATCAAGTTTTAGTGTTCGATTTCATAAGGGTCATATTTGAACGAGTATAACTCGATGTTAATATGGTATTTCTGCATATTTATACCCACCAAATTATAGAGAATCGAATTAGATTTCGAACGATACCAATTTCATCAAAATCCGACACCCGAGCTAGGAGTTATGACTTTGCGAAGTAGAGTGCGTCGCCTAACCAATCGTACATGGCCACTCGAAAGCATATGCGGTGCCTATGTAAATATAGACGATAGAATATGTGGCGCCTATGTAAATTTAGGCGATATCATATGCGGCGCCTATGTAAATATAGGCGATATCATATGCAACACCTATGTATGATTTCAGCCACAAAAATACTTAGTTTTTGAGTTATTTCGAGGGTAGTTAAGTCTTTTAACACTCCTTACATGTCCCTAAACCTAAACTCACGAAATTTATAGCTTCTAAACACATTACAACCCTATTAACATCTCAAAGTTCTTCATCCAAGAGCACTAAAAGAGAAAAACAACTAGGATTGCATAATTAAGCTTGAAGATCCAATTTCAAGGAAATTCCTCCGTCAATCATCAAGAATCTTCCTTGTAAGGTATGCGTGAGTTGATTCATGAACTCCTTTCGTCCATGAAGCTCAAGAACCATCTTCTAAATTATGTATTATGATGTTTCTATTGTTGGTGGTTGATGTTCATGTGGTTGGAGTTTGATAATGCCTAAGATGGGATCGTTGTATGTTTTGTGTGAGGATATGGTGGTATTTAATGTATAAAAATGTGAAATTGGTGGTTGAATATTTGTAATCTTGATGAATCCACCTATTCCTAAGTTGTGCATGTAAGGTGTTTGTGAAATTACCTAAGGGAATAGAAATCATGCTTTTATGACATAATAAGTCCTAAATGACTATTCCATGTTCCAAGTTTATGTTCAACGTGATCCCCATGCTATTGTCTTGAATTGAAGATGTTGTATGAGATGCTCATGATATTGTTGTGATATGGAATGACCATGTTATTGAAGCCATGCAAGTATATACATGTTGTGTGCATTCCCGATCATGTGATAGTTTGTTGAGAATCATTCTTATTATGAAATCCTTACTTATGATATTGTGAATTGTGGACTCTACTCTTATGATCAAGTCAGTCATGTGTGTCAGATTCCTTCCATCGAGTCCTGGGGGTACTTGTACCCGAAAACTATAGCTGTGTGCCTAGAGCTAGTGTCATGTTTCAAGACATCCTCAGTCAAGCTATGCTCCATAGATTTCAGTTAGTCACGTGACTCAGAAAAACTCAGAAATCTCAGTAGTTCAGTAGTCCCAGTAGTTTCAGTACTCTCAGTCAGACCTCAAATCTCAAGTAGTTTTTCCGTCAGTCAACGGAACTTAGTGAATTCAGCTTAGTTCAGCTAAGAAAATATTATCAGCTCAGTTAATCAGTTTATAAATTAGTTCAGTTCAGTTAGTCAGTTCAGTGCAGTTAATCTTTTAGAGTCTTTCAGTTGGGAGTAGGGACTAGCACCGAGCGAGTGCAGGGATGGCGATTTTTCCCGTTATAAAGGCAGAGCCGTTAGCAGAAATCCCTGTACTCCAGAACTGCGTAGCCAGCGCAGGACAGGAGTCACCCGTCAGATTAAGGCTATACTTGACTATTATATTACCTTAGGCTTGATTTCCTGTTCAGGGTCACCCGTCAGAGAGGCTTGACCATAGTAGAGGTCTCTACCCGTGGCCGGTATTGACGCCCTTCCAATCAGGGCAAAGATTGGACCCCACCAGTACAGTATCGGGGCATGTTGGTTAGGTTACTACCTCCCACAGTCACAGTTACAGTTATAGTTTCAGTATCAGTCTTCAGAGTAGAAATCAGGAATCAGGACTGTCAGATAGAGTCATCGATCTCAGTAAGGAACTCAGATAGTTCCATTGATTCCTGGACCATCCCGTCAGATAGTCTTGGTCCCATATTCAGATGCTTATTATTAGATCTAGAGGTCACCCGGCAGATAGGCTTGATCTCAATCTCAGATTCAGTCGAGTATTCTCATTATCAGTTTTAGAGATCACTCGTTAGCTAGGACTGATCTCAGACTTAGATGTTCAGATACAGTTTTGAACTTAGATAGTTTTCCCCAGAATTAGGACTGTTAGATACAGTCATCCATGTTATTAGTCATTCAGTATCTCAGTATCACGAAACTCATGTTGTCAGAGTTCAAACTCAAGTAGTCTGTATCTCCATGAGTTCAGTAGTAGTTACGTACGTATGTATGTATGTATGTATGTATATATGTATGTATTCTCACGTTCATATTAGTCAGCATGTTCATGAATATAAACCCCATGCATTTAGCCTACCCCCACATATACTCAGTATTTTAGTTGTACTGATGCATTTGCGCTATGGTGGTTTCTTTTTATGTTACACCATAGGTTCTGAGGTGCAGATTCCAGATCAGCGGTAGTAGTTCAGTAAGCAGTGAGTCCTCATCTTTCGAGGACATGATTGTTACATTTATTATTCCAGTATTTCAGTTTATTTTTAGTTCAGGGAGTTAGTTAGAGACATGTTCCTTCAACTCCTTATTCAGACAGTTTAGAGGCTTTCAGACGATTATAGAGTTTTCAGATTTAGACTTTAGTATTTTCAGTGTTGTTTTGGTACTGTGATACCACCTTATTTCAGATATTTTATTATTCAAGATTGAACCTTACGCCCTTTTTGTTTATGTTTTTACATTTTATATGTATATTATGCAGTTACAAATATAGATATCAGTCATGGGTTACCGTGTAGCATTCTGATTCAGAAAATTAAGGCGTTACAGAAGGATTGGTGACATTGACCAACTTAAAGGGTTAAACATCATTAAAAAACTTGATTAAGTTAATTATGAACTTGATTAATATTTTCAAAACTTTCTAATCTTTTCAAAAATACAAATCAACCAACATCTCTTTTCAATCCAAATCAACCAGTCTCTCATCTCTCTCTCTCTCTCTCTCGGCAGCTTCTCTCAACTCTCTTCCAACCAACAGTTCTGCAAAATTCTCCCTTCAATCCCCAACGACTTCAACCTCCGATAAAAAATAGTCAGGCGAGTTTATTTTCGTCTTTCAACGATCAATCGACGTGAAGACTTCTCTGGCGACAACAACTTCGAGTTCTTAGTCGTCCCATTTCTTTTTTCACAGGTAAAAAATTACGAAGAAACAGAGAAACTTGAGCCAAGTACTCTTCTAGTATTGAAATGTGGACTAAATAAAATCCTAATTTCTATTATTTTTTCTTATTGTCGTACTGTTGATTCAATTTTTTTAGTAATTTTTCTTCACAGTTGATGTTCTTAGTGTGCGCATGTGTGTGTGATGTGTTGGTGTTGCTGGATTGATTCTTTACTTGTCTTGGTAAAAATGATGCTGCAACAGATGAAACATCTGATGCAATATATGAAATATCTTATGCGACAGATAAAGACATCTGATGCAACAAATGAAAACATCTGATGCAACAGATTAAAATCTGATGCAACTATAAAAATTTGATGCAACAGATGAACAATCTAACAGATCATTCATCTATTGCGATAGAAGATTCTTCTGTTTGGAAGAAATCTAAACAATATTGATCCAACAGATAACTCATTTTGCAACAGATGAGTAATATGTTTCAACAGTTCAGTGATCTATTTTTATTATCTCCAATGGTTTAATCATCCATTGCAATAGGTCAGTTATATGTTACAACAGATAGCATACCTGGTGCAACAGATTAGTGATCTATTTTTATGGTTTCCAATGGATTACTCATACGTTGCAATAGATTGGTTATATGTTGTAACAGATAAACTACCTGGTGTAACAGATTAGAGATCTGTTTTTATGGTTTCCAACAGATTACTCATCCTTTGCAACAGGATGGTTATATATTGCAACAGATAAACTACCCGGTGGAACAGATTAATGATCTATTTTTATGGTTTCCAACGGATTACTCATCTATTGCAACAGGTTGGTTATATGTTGTAACAGATAAACTACCTGGTGCAACAAATTAGTGATTTGTTTTTATGGTTTCCAACTGATGACTCATCATTGCAATAGTTTGATTATATGTTGCAATAGATAAACTACCTGTTGCAACAGATTGGTGATCTTTTTTTACTATTTCCAATGGATTACTCATCCTTGCAATAGGTTGGTTATATGTTGCAATAGATAAACTACCTGGTGAAACAGATTAGTGATCTATTTTTATGGGTTCCAATGGATTACTCATCCTTGCAACAAGTTAGTTATATGTTGAAATAGATAAACTACCTGGTGCAATAGATTAGTGATCTATTTTTATGGCTTCCAACGAATTACTCATGCGTTGCAACAGGTTGGTTATATGTTGCAACAGATAAACTACCTGGTGCAACAAATTAGTGATCTATTTTTATGGTTTCTAACGGTTTACTCATCCGTTGCAACAGGTTGGTTATATGTTGCATCAGATAAAATACCTGGTGCAACAGATTAGTGATCTATTTTTATTATTTCTAATGGTTTACTCATCTGTTGCAACAGGTCGGTTATATATTACAATAGGTCAGTTATATATTGCAACAGATAACATACCTGGTGCAACAGATGTGTGGTTTTTTGGAACTATTATTTTACCATTGTGCATGTTAGCTTTACTATTATCCCCTTTTAATGATGCATTAATCAATTATAATCTATTTTATGTTCCTGTTAATTTAAGATAATATAGATCCCAAAATAAAAGAAATTGAATCAAGTCCAAGTAAAGGAACAAGTGCAACAGCTCATCTACATCTACCACTCTATGAGCTTGCTTTACAAGCGTTATCTCAATCAGGAGCAGAAGATAATAAACACGGGGAGGAGGAATGTCTCAAAAGAAATGATCCAAATGCTAATAGCCCTTCCGCTGAAGAGTTGGTCAAAACCTTTAGCATTGATTGTTATCCTGTGAGAATGTAGTGCGATGGTGCCACAGATTTAATGGGTGATTTCATGGTTAAGTCAGCCATGGGAAAATCTTTCGACGCTTTTAGAAAAATACTTCGAGAACAAAAATTGGATGCTTATTTCATGATTTTCCATAGGACAACAATGCTCGTTTCCAGATGAAAATGGTATACGATCTTCTCAAGCGTAGGTTTATGTATGGAAACGAAGACAAGATGGATGATGTGTGGATAAATTACTATGGCATGCCTATTTATTTTGGTTGGAAGGAGTTTGCTATAGTTACCGGACTAAAATATTATCCTCCTTCTCCTTCTCAAGTTATACCTACTTTGGCCCCAAAAAAGCACCCCACACACCCAAAAATAGCAAAGGCAAGTCGAGTGATCGTGAGGACCTGGTTTCCATTGTTGGTCCAAGCTTCAAAAACAAAAATTTGATAGAAGTGTTGAAAAGTAAAGGACTCTCAAAGAAGCACAAGAAATCATTGTGCTTGGTTTGGTTTGTACATAAAATTCTTTGGGCGAGAGACGTTAACAACAACATAAGCCCAGTTTAATAAATCTCTCCGAGGATCTTGAGGCATTTAACATCTTTCCTTGGGGTTATGAAAGCTTCAAAATGACTGTCCAATATTTTTTGACTCCGTTAATGCCAAAGATAGTCAACTTATATGTCTTTCCATGGGCCTTCATGGTAAATATTTCTTTTATCATGATATGATTCATTATTTTTATTCAATAATGCTTTTGATTTATTGGTGTTATGTTATAGGCTTGGGCATTTGAAGCCATTCCTTATTTGAGACCACAAGTGAACTACCAGGAAGAAGTTCCCCGTCCAAGAATCCTGAGATGGTTGTAGGCCAAAACTGATAAAAATACAAAATTTCTTAATCTTTTCAACCCCTCGAAGGAAGCAGTAAGTCCAATTCTAATCAAGTTTTTATTTTAATTAATGATTATTTTAAATAATTTCATCATCATTCTAATATATGTACTGATTATTTTAGATTGTACATCCATGGCTTGTTCCGACCAACCGAGAGTTGAAGATGCCATTTTTTCTTACTTTACGATTTGTGCAAACTTTATTGAACCCTAAGGTCGTTGATGGAATAAAAATAAAATTATTTGGAGCAACAACCATCAGAAGAAAAATAATTTTGGAGGGTGGACTTGTTACTGTTGATGATGGTAATGTTAGTGGTGTTGCTGTTGGGGCTAATGATGCTCCTCTTACGATTTTTGAAATGAAAAGCCATTATGATTATGATCATACTGGTTGTACAGATTTTTCTCCATATTTTGCCTCATCTAGCGAATATTTTGCATGCAAATGTCAAGACTGCAAGGTGAAACACGATGGAGTGATTAATGCTATTAATGCACTAACTGCTTCTGTAAAGAAAATAGCATCTAAGAGTGGTACCATTCCATCAAAGAGGATTTCATATCCATACACTCCACTAGAGATCAAGGCGGCTAAGAGGAGAAGGAAAGATACTTTCAAGGCATCATCAAACATAAAAAAAGAAAAATTGCAATGCCTTTGTCTTTGTCTTGCACCGTTGTTCAGTATGCAAGGGCCACAGGAGAGCAGCATGAGCCAAAGAAGGTGAATGTACATCATCTGTTCCAACAAACAAACATACACATATCTGTTTCAACAACTGATACATCTGCTGAAAATTATCAAACAGATATATAAATTTGTTGCAACTATTGTCTAACCTGCTGCATCAAATGCATTATCTGTTGTAACAGATGAGTCTTATGTTGCAACAGATGGGTCATCTGTTCAAAATTATCGTACTGCTCTAATTTACCTGTTCGAATTCATCCCAACAGATGATCCATCTATTCAATATAAGGTTCATCTGTTGCAACAGATGGATAATCTGTTGTATATCTATAATTAGCACTGATAATTTCTGTCTTTCCAGGTGGATGTCACAGTAGAAGCCACTATTGAAGAACATAATATCACAATTGATAATTCATCAAATGCTTCCAAAGAAGAAAAAGTGGAGCCTGTCAGTTCAGGAGAATGAAAGAATTACCCATTTGAAGGGTTCAACATCTCGAATGAGGCTCCAAAAAAACTAACACAGTTGATCAACGACTATTCAGAATGGATTGTCGATGGGCTGTTAAAGCATCATGCCTGCAGGTACATAAATCAATTTTTAAAAATATTAGTTTATACGATTCTTATTGTAAGAACGTGACATTAACATATATAAATCATCATGTGGAAAATAAAATGACGAACGCTATAAAGTGAATAAATTGAGTCTTGGTTTTGATATGTTCGACTCTATTGTTGTACATCTCGGAATGAAGAATTGGTTCTATTTGATATCATAGCCCCAAACTTGCTGGAATGATGAAGTTTAAATGTCATACATATTACTATTAATTAATGCTTTATTTAATTGCATCTACGTATTAATTTTTTCATCACGTAATCCAAATTTTTTGATAATATGTGCGGCACATCTATGTCATTTTTTACTACCTTTGAAAGAAGTCCAAGTTGCAAACACAGGAATAATATAGATACACGACAGACAATTATTTGTACAAAGTTTACTACGATAGGTATTATCAACAACAACTAGAAGTTTCCCGAAATGAGGAATGCTTAATCAACATCATCAAAGGTTTTAGCATTTCGGCTGGCTTACCTTGGAATTTAATCGATGAAGTGTACATCCCAATCAATTGTGGTGATGAATTCCATTGGGTGTTGGCTGTTTTCGTTCTAAAAGAGAGGCGTATCCGAGTTTATGACTCGATGTCACGAAGGAAATATTTTGGGCCGTCATCTGAGATACAAAAGCTGGCCAAAATATTGCCTACTTACATTGATATGAGTGGCTTTTTGGACCAAAAGGTTCGTACTGATTGGTCGATCATTGAAGCATACCGGGATAAAATGGGTAATCCATTTGACGTACAATATGTTGAAGGAATTGCTCAACAAACTATTAGTAACCTGTGTGTTTAAGTGTCATGATTATTTCACAAATTTCACAATGCTTGCATGATCGACAAGATATGGATTATCTATTTTTTTTAAATGTAGGGATTGCGGTCTTTTTATTATCGCGTACGCCGAGTATTTGAGCGATGGATTACAAGTACCAAATGATGGACTTGATGCCGGATTACTCCGCAAAAGATATGATGCTCTTTTATGAAAATACAGAGAAGCAAAAGTTCATAAGCCGTACGCAAGCGACATTAAAGATCCACGACGACCTAAGCCGAATTTCGCAGCATCGGATGAAGAACAACTTATCCATATTGAGTAGATCTTTATAGATTGAGTCCATCAATATAATAACCTATCCTCCTTGATTTAACTTGTTGATTTATTGGTAAAGTAGATCATTTGTACCCATAATAATTTTTTTACATTTCATTTATTTGTTGAGTTATTTCATGTAATTTCTGAAGGCTTCAACTTATTTTATGTTGTCTATGAATATAATTTAATCCTTAGTTTTGAATATGTTAATTGAAATGAAATACTAGATTCAAATATCCCAACAGATAATATATCTGCTGCAACAGACGACATATCTTATCAAATAGATTTAGACATATGTTGAAACATGAGATGCAACACATAGGTCATCTACTGGAAATTATATAATAAGTCTTCCTACTTTCTTGATTTGTTCCAATAGATTACCTATCAATTGTAATAGATAGATTATATGTTGTAATAGATTGGATATCTGTTGCGACAGACAGACTGGGAAACATCTATTAATCCAACAGATGACCAACCTATTCCAACAAATAATCAATCTGTCACAACATTTATTATATTTATTACAAAAAATATACTGTCTTTTGCATTATGAAAATTCAACTTGGCCAGTATAAAAATTATTGCCACTACATGTAAAGTGAAGTGGCTTGAAATGAAAAATTGTTATCGTGTTCGTCTCCGTCTTTGCACATATACTTTTTTATACACGAGCTCCAACCATTTAGTTAGTACCCCATAAGACCATACCCATTGCATCTTTACCACAATGGCGTCGCACATACCGGTCATTTCTGTGTCTGTCAGCAAACACTCAATGTATGTAAGCGAGTATGGCCCGCACGCTACACCGGTTTTATATTTTGGGATCTAGATGTCTTATTTCGACCTTCAAAATCTCATGATTCCTTCGTCAAAACTTCATCCGGAAAATAATCCATCAGCTTACTCTGCGTCAATAACTTGGGCAACAACTTCAAAAGTGGCTGCATGTAGGCTAAAAATGTGTCCTCGCGGAAGATAGGTAAGTTGCAGTCATAAACCTTAATCTTTCCATCGTAGAGTAGTATCTCAATAGAGAGAAAATTTTTGACTTCCACATTCATGACTGCAAGGATTCTCTTTGCCTTGGTCCAGCTTTTGCCGTGTGGAATGACCTCTTCCCTCTAACATATTTAATCGCTTCTTCATCCCATTGGAACGTAGAAAATAACTTATCAAATCTTGGGCCACTGGAATCAGCTAGCTTACGGAGATCAGCGTACCTATCCTTGAAATTATTGTAGAAGTTAAGGTCTATTATCCTATCGACAACATCAAAAGCATTCGGGTACGCTAATTGCCTGCCCCTTATGAAGTAGAGAATTTCTTCCACATACTATGGTATAAGAAAATAATTTTTAAATAGGTTAGTAATTGTAAAAAATAAAAACACAGTGGAAAGAATTCGATGCAGAGGGTTCTCTGAATCAGTTCACAGATTACCCAACCAACGCAACTTATGCAACAGATGTGTATTATGTTGTAACAAAATACCAAGATGTTACAACAGATTACACATATACTACGTAGATTCTTCTTCATGGAGTAGATTGGAAGGCTAGGATAGCAAAAGTAAACTTACATTGTCCTCGTACCACTCACGTATATTTTTCATATTCGTAAAGTCTTTGGCGGCAAATGAATGCATGGCGTATTCTTTTCAAACCTTCATCCTACCATTCATGATTTGTTGTAGTTTATTCTTCTTCTCCTTGCCAAGTGCCGCGAATATGTCCACCTTATTCCACGGCTACTGAACTTTAACAACTCTTAGAGCGGGAGGAGTTGCAATTTTTGCTGTTTTTAGAATGGAAAGAATATGTCTAATTTTTCTTCTCTTCCTTCTAACCGCCACTGTAGGAGTGCATATCTTCCTTAACTCATTGGATGGTATGACACCCCTCCTGGATTTCAACTCCTCGGCAGATTCAGTAATAAACTCTAACTTTTTAAGGAGTTTATCCTCTCTGTCCTTGCACACTTTGCATTTGCAATGAGAACATGAGGGTGAAAAGGGGTAAGAGGGAACACTGATAAGTCATCAATTTGACGACTTGCTAGCACCTTGTAATCCTAAATTATTATGCTTTTCTATTGATTTGATGGTACTCTCTTACATAATGCCCATTTATGTAGGTATAAGTAAAAAGAGAAGATTGGGCAAGTCATTCAAGTCATCAAGAGGCTAAATGTGAAGGAAATGAGTCATTCGATTTGCATCCACTTCATATCTGCTTTGGAGATGCTATCCATCTGCTCTCTGTCTGCTCTTCATCCACTTTGGATCCGCTCAAGCAGATCAAGAACAAGGTGGCAGTTTTGTAATTTCTATCAAATGTAGAGTGGAGTTTAAAAGGAGGATCTTAGCTCCTCTTTTAAGACCTAGTTTTTCATTTCTTTTGAAGATAGCCTCCCTTTTAGGTCTTAGCTCCTCTCTTCTCTTTTAGTATCTATCTTTTTATATTTTGAGAAATTTATACTAAACTTGAATGAAAAATATATGGTAGTGATTTTCCTTTGAAGAATTATTGAAACCCCAAGTGTGGAATTACATTGTCTCTATTTCTCATGGATGAAGTTAATGTTAACTTTGGTATATTCTTATCCTTTTTATATATGAGTAGCTAATTTCCACTCTTGGGGTTATGCTTTCTTAGGTAGTGGTAGTGCATGGGTTTGAGGTAATTATTTTTCTAATTAGTTAGTTTTGATGGGTATTGCATTTATTTCATGAATTAATTGAGAGTTGGGGGTTGAAAAATCCAACCACCCTAGAACCCATGTCATTCTTGAAAGAAAGGTCATAGGTGAGGAATAAATGCAACCAATAACTTGATTCATTTCATTTAATGATATCTCTTAGACATAAGGATGTCAATTGGGACAATAGATGTGGGAAATTGTCACACTTGTGAGGTGTTCGAAAGAACCCATTTGTGAAATTTGGTGTTGTAATTGAAAGATTGACACCAATATATTGACATCTAGCCTACCCATGGCTTTTAGCTAAAAATTGAATAAATGGCCAAATACCCATGCATGATCCCACACCTATAATTGTATAACCCCAAGGCTTATTCTCAATTGAATTCACTTTTAGCATTCTTCAACGTCAAGCTAGTGCACTAAAATTGAAGTAGTTGTCATTTATAAACACATTCAAACTAAATCCCCCATTTTACATTTATGCTTGCTTTATTCACACCACGGGTCATCTTTTAGTAGTCTATTAATACTCTTGAGTTTTGAATTCCATGTTTCCACTCCTTGTGGATTTGACCCCAACCTAAGTTGGGTTATTATATTGAAAACGATCGCTTACACCCATTCAAGAGTGTAATTTGAGCGTTGTCAAAAATGGCGTCGTTGCTGGGGTGTGAAACATAGTTTACTCTTGTAGTATTTTTAGTTACTTTAGGTTAGCCGTAGTATTTTATTTTACACTGTTTGGTGTTTTTGTTCTTTATCGGGTGTGTATAATAGTATACATGATACTATGAGCCAACACGATAGTAATAACGGGATGGTTGATGGATATCTTGAGGATGCGGATCACCTTGGTGATGCGGGCCGAGCTAGTGCTATTTGTATTCTACCAGCGGAAGAAAATGAAGTGTTTCACGTTACTAGTGTGATGCTTCATTTGCTTCAAATAAAAGGGTTATTTGGAGGCCAAGCTCATGAGGATGCTAATCTACACTTGAAGAATTTTATTGATATGTGTTCTCCATTTGACATAGCCCACAAATCTCAAGAGTCAATCCGATTGAGTTTTTTCCCATTCTCTTTGATGGGAGAAGCGGTTTTATGATTGCGGTCTTTGTCCATGGGATCTATCGCTACATGGAGTGAGCTCATAGAGGCATTCTTGGAAAGATATTTTCCTCCTTCTTAGGTTTACAACTAAGGGATAAAATCATCAACTTTCGCCAACTTAATGGCGAATTGTTATATGAGGTTTGGCAACGGTTCAACAACAAGTTAATGCAATGCCCAAATCATGAGGTTCTGGATAAGTTGTTTCTCCAAATTTTCTATAGGGCTTTAGATTAATTGAACAAGACGGTAGTCGATAATGCGGCCGGAGATTCTCTTGTTAGACTATCGTATGGTGTTGCGTCAACTTTGTTAGATCAAGTGACCAAGAAAAGTATAGGGTGGCACACAAGAGATACCGAGGTGGCCGTGGGGGCTCCAGATGCATCTTTTTTTAGCCAAGAGTAAAAGAAAAAATATGAAGAAAGAGATGCAAATATGGATAAAGTGATGACGCAACTTGATCTTCTTACCAAGTATGTGATGGGGGATCCTCCTAAGGTGGTTAACATCGTTGATTTTAAGAGTGATAAAGCTTATGATGATGAGAAAATGGAGTCTCTTAATGAAGAAATTTGGTTCTTATCGAACCAATTGGGGGGTTCCTGCCCTACCTACCAAAGGCAAGGTGGGAATCAAGGTTGGAAGAAAAGATATTGTGATAGAGATTGGTGTGATAGAGATCATGATTGGAGAGATAAAGAGAGAGATTATGATCAGTATGTATCTCCACATGATCGGGCAAAGGGTAAAGAGTCAAGTTTCATTGACTCGGATAACCTCAAAAGTGAAGATGTCCTTGCTTGAATTTTAATGGGTGTTGAGGGAACCGGAAATATAGTGAGACAAATGAAAGGTGAATTCTCACAACTAAATCAAACGGTGACATCTCACTCAGCCTCTATCAAGTAACTCGAAACTCAATTGGGACAAATATCAGCACAACTTAATGTAAGACCAAATGGTGGATTACCTAGTGACACAGTTGTCAATCCTAAAAATGATGCTCACATCATGGATATTGTCACTAGGAGTGGTCGAACTCTTGGTAATGATGTTGTTGATCTTGGTGAAGACCCCAATAAAAAGGCAAATGAAGAACAAGCCAATGCAAAGAGAAAACGGCTAGAGGAGCCAATTGATAATGATCCAAAGACTAATGAGTCAAGTGTTGAACGACCAATGGTAGTTGAAGAAAATGTTAAAAGTGATAAAACTCTGAAGGTGATTGAGGATAATACTCTAAAAATGGATGAAACTCCAATTGTTCCATTGCCACAAATCAAAATTCCTCCCCTATTCCTACAAAGACTCAAGAAGAAGAATGATGATACCAAGTTCAAGAAATTTCTTGCAAAGTTTAGCAATTTATCGATGAATATTCCATTGCTAGAAGCCTTATAAGAAATGCCCGACTATGCTAAATTTATAAAGAACTTTGTTACAAAGAAGCGAGTCATGGATTTTGAAACAATTGAGGTAACCCACAATTGTAGTGCTATAATGTGTAGCACAATGATGGTGAAGAAAGAAGACCCGGGTGCATTTACTATTCCTTGCACTATCAGAGTCTATAAATTTGGAAAAACATTGTGTGATCTTGGGGCAAGTATTAATTTAATGCCATTTGCCGTGTTTCGAAAGTTTGGCTTGGGTGCTCCTAAGCCTACCACTATGAGGCTTCTAATGGCTGACTGTTCAATCAAAAAGCCCATGGGTGTGTTGTATGATGTTTTGGTGAAAGTTAACCGGTTTATCTTTCTAAACGACTTCGTTATTCTTGATTGTGAGATTGATCATGAGGTCCCAATCATTTTTGGTAGACCATTCTTAGCTACCGAAAGGGCCTTGGTGGATGTGGAATATGGGGAGATAAAATTTTGGGTGAACAATGAAGAAGTATCCTTCAATGTGTGTAAGTCCATGAAGTAACCTATGGACTTGCACGTTATTTTGGTGATTGATGTGGTTGATGATGAGGTGGCTAACACCATTAAAATGGATCTTGTGAATGACCCCTTGGTGGGTGTATTGTGGAACTTTGGAAGTGAGGTGGTTGAAGAATATGATGAGGTGGTAGCTTCATTGATGGATCTTGGATCTTACACCAAGAACCCGATCAAATTGGATCTTGATTTAAAAAACCATGAGAGTCACCTGCCAAGCCGTCTATTATTGAACCACCTTAACTCGAACTTAAGTCGTTACCATCCCATCTCTAATATGTTTTCTTGGGTGAAGATAATACATTACCAATCATTGTAGCGGGTGATCTTGAACCTTATCAAGTGGATGACTTGAAATCAATTATGAAAAAGTTCATTCGTGCTATCGGATGGACTATCGCGGACATTATAGGCATTTCTCCCGAAATTTGTTCTCATAAAATCAAGGTAAATGTTGATCATGTTCCTAGTGTGGAAAACTAAAGGAGACTAAATCAACTGATGCAAGAGGTAGTCAAGAAGGAAATTATTAAGTGGCTTGATGCGGGAGTTGTCTATCTAATTTTAAATAGCATGTGGGTGAGTCCGGTTCAATGTGTTCCTAAGAAGGGTGGCATGACGGTGGCCCCAAATAAGAATAATGATCTTTTACCTATACGCCCGGTCACGGGTTGGAGAGTGTGTATGGATTATTGCAAATTGAACTCATGGACCGAGAAAAACCACTTTCCCATGCCATTAATGGATCAAATGTTGGATAGGCTAGCCGGTCGAGGTTGGTATTGCTTTCTTAATGGTTACTTAGGGTACAATCAAATTTGTATCGCCCTGTAAGACCAAGAAAAGACCACTTTAACTTATTTTTATGGCACATTTTCTTTCAAGCGCATGCTCTTTGGGTTATGCAATGCACCGACCACGTTCCAACGATGTATGTTGTCCATTTTTGCCGATATGGTAGAGAATACAATAGAGGTTTTCATGGATGACTTCTCCGTGGTTGGGGATTCATTTGATTCTTGCCTCGCTCACTTAAGTAAAGTCCTTGAATGATGTGTGGAAACTAATATTGTTTTGAATTAGGAAAAATGTCATTTCATGGTCAAGGAAGGTATTGTTATAGGCCACAAAATTTTGGGAAAGGGCATCCAAGTGGATCAAGGAAAAGTTGAGGTGATCGCTAAGTTACCTCCACCGATCTCTGTAAAGGGTGTTAGAATTTTTCTTGGTCATATGGGTTCTATCAGTGCTTCATTAAAGATTTTTCAAATATTGCTACCCTTTGTGCAAGATTATTGAAAATGAGGCAAAATTTGAGTTTGATGGTGATGTGTAAAAGCTTTCAATTGTCTCAAGGAACTCCTTATGTCGACTCCTATCATAGTAGACTTGGATTGGTCATCGCCCTTCGAATTAATGTGTGATGTAAGTGGTGCTCCTCTAGGTGCGGTTTTAGGCCAAAGAAAAGAGAAGTTGTTCCACATAATTTACTATGCAAGCAAGACATTGAATGATGCTCAACGTAACTATACGGTTACGGAACAAGAGTTGTTAGCGATGGTGTATTCTTTTGAAAAGTTTTGTACCTATTTATTGGGAACAAAAATGGTTGTGCACATGGACCACGCCTCTCTTTAATATCTCATGACAAAGAAAGAGGCAATACCTCGATTGGTTAGGTGGATATTGCTCTTGCAAGAGTTTGATTTTAAAGTGAAGGATCGAAAGGGGTGTAAGAATCAAGTAGCCGACCACCTTTCCCACCTTGAATCCAATCATGAGAAGTGGGGTAAGATTGATATTGATGACACCTTCCCCGATGAGTTAGTTATGTCACTTTTGGGGAGCATTACACTTTGGTATCAGATTATGTGAACTATATTGTGAGTGGTGTGCTTCCCGATGAGTTAAATCATTATCAAAAGAAGCGGTTTATATTTGATAAGAAAAAGTATTTTTGGGATGAATCGTTCTTGTTTAGGGAGTGTGTGGATGGTATGATCCGTAGGTGTGTCATGGAAGTGGAAATGATAGATATTCTTAAGGCTTGTCACTTCTCTCCATTCGGTGGTCATCATGGTGGGATCCAAACGGCCGCAAAGGTCCTTCAAAGTGGATATTATTGTCCAAGCCTTCATAGAGATGCTTATGAAATGGTCAAAACATGTCCTCAATTCCAAATTCAACGTGGTGTTTCGAGGAGGCATGAGATGCCTCTTAAGCCCAATCTCGAGGTTGAACTATTTGATGCGTGGAGGATCGACTTCATGGTCCCCTTTGTGAGCTCATATAGTAATAAGTATATCTTGGTAGCCATAGATTATGTATCAAAGTGGGTGGAATCCATTGCTTTACCGAACAACGAAGGCAAGAGTGTCATTTTTTTCTTGAAGAAGTACATTTTTACAAGGTTCAGGACTACAAGGGCAATTATTAGTGATTGCGGCTCTCATTTTTTCAATCGGTTCTTCGGTGCTTTTCTTGATAAGTATGGGGGTGAAGCATAAGGTTGCTACTCCTTATCATCCCCAAACTAGTGGCCAAGTTGAAGTATCGAATCATGAAATCAAGTCCATCCTTGAGAAAATCGTGAATGTTGGTCGTACGAATTGGGCAAGGCAACTCGATGATGCTCTTTGGGCATATAGGACGGCCTATAAAACTCCTATTGGTATGTCCCTGTACCAATTGGTGTTTGGAAAGGCTTGTCACTTACCCGTTGAGTTAGGACATAAGGCTTTATGGGCTTTGAAAAAGTTGAATATGGATTGGGAGGACGCTATAAAATCGAGAGTGAATCAACTTCATGAGTTAAAAGAGTTTCAAATCAAAGCATATGAGATCTCCGTGTTGTAAAAAGAGAAGATGAAGAGGTGACATGATGCCAAAATCCTAAAGTGAGAGTTTCATGTGGGTGATGATGTCCTCCTCTTCAATTCAAGATTTAAACTTTTCGCGGGAAAGCTTATATCGAAGTGGTCGGGCCCGTTCGTGATCTCAAATGTTTATTCGAGTGGAGCTATTGAGTTGGAATATCATGAGAAGAAGAAATTTGTGGTGAATGGCCAACAAATGAAGAACTATTATGTGGGTGGACTCAAAGAGACTAAGGTTGAGTCGTTTCACTTCAAAGATCTAAAATGATGAGTAAATGATGTCGTGCCATGACTATAACTACGGTGCATCTTGGGAGGCAACCCAAGATTTATTTTTGATGTTTTAAATGTTTTTTATATTAATTTTAGTTTAGTTTTGATTGATGCAGGTAATTTAGAAAAATCGGGGTAAGAGAAGGTGGGTTTAGAGGCTCGAAAGTGAGCCCCGAGCTAAGAATTTTGATAAAAAATCATGTGCCAAGATGGTACAACCTGCGCTACACCTACTTGAGCAGGTCAGCCACAGGTGAGGAGTATTTGGATCACAGACTTAGGACAAGAAGCTACAGGTATTCTGCCTCAACCTACGCTGGACATGCTCAAGCAGTCTAGGCGCAGGTCAGCCGTAATTGGGATGCAGGTCAGCCGTGTATTCCACCGTGAAATCTGCTTGGACATGCAATGGATTTGCTGCAGTAATCCAAGCACAGTACAGGTGCATGTTGGACGCAAGGGAAGCTGGCACGTACTACCTTGAGGTGCGCTGGAACTGCTTAAGCAGTCCAGTCACGGGTTGAACGCAGATGGCACACAGATCTTTTAAAAAATTCACTGATGCTTTAAAACGGGTCGGATTTTATGGGGATGACCCGATAAAACTTGTTGGAATACTTATGTTGGCATGGGTGCTTTGTTTCACTTGGTTAATTAATGATGCTTTTTTAAATGAAGTTAGTGCCCCATGTGTTTGACAAAACGTCCATTAAGACTTTCTTGCTTATTTTGTGTGGTGGGTGGCTTAAGTACGATAGTATGAACACCTTGAATATGTTTAGAGATGATTTGGTGGTATGATCTTGCTCTCTTGTGCTCTTATTATCTTTCTCCAAGTTCTTGGTTGACATGCCCACTATGTGTTTGATGAAATGACATTAAGAGAGAAATGTGTTGTATGCTTATGATGGCCAATGTGACTTTCCTTAGGACATGGTGTGGTCATTTATTATGCATCATTTTGTGTCCAATTGAACCTAATAATGAAATAGTTGGTAGTCATTGGTTGAGGGAGATTGTTGAGAAATAGGGCATCCATTGTTCTTGTTGGTCATTAAGCCTAACCGAAAAAGATAAATGTTTGACTTGCCCTATGATAGATTGGATGACATCATTCTTAAGGGTATTGGTCATTCTTGTTTCCATTGGAGGTTATGGATGTCCTATGAGCTAGTTTTGAGAAATGTGAAGAATGTGAGACAATGTCGTGACTGAATGATTAAGTGTTGTAATAAATGAAACCCATGGACTCTAGTGATGAGTTACCTTGCATCTTTCAACAATTTTCTTTTCTTATCTTTATTTTCTTTCTTAACTTACAAAATTCCAAAAAAAACGTTTTACCTTTGGTCATTTGTTTTGGTTTTGTTTTGTTTCTTTCCCATAGGTATGTCTCCAAGGAAAAACTTGCCGCGAGAAGCTAGAAAGGGTAATGCCCCGGATAAAGGCAAGGCAAAAGCTACGTTTGGAAGGGGTAAAGCAATGGTCTCCAAATATACTCCAAAATTCCCAAATGCCCAAGCTATCAATGATCATGCACGAGAGGTAGGAAAGGAAGAGGACCAAATTCGGTTTAGTGTAGAAGGTGTGAAGGAGTTATATGATGAGTGGGTAACTACTTGGGGTTTCAATCCCAAGAAGATCTTTAGCATGAAGGGAGTGGACACCCATTTCCCCGAAATCATAACCGAAATTGATGAACAGGGTTGGGAACTCTTCACAGTTATGACACACTCTTCTCACCCATTATGTTATTTCCCGACAATTGTTCGGGAGTTCTATGATTCCTATGTTGTTAGGCACAATGAACAAAAATACAAAATGTCAATTGCCGCACAACCTTTCCTCGAGAGTGTATTGGTTCGAGAAATGGAAGTCCCTTGCACGACCTCAGAGATCAATGAGATCTATTTTGTTTGTGACTTAGATTTCGCGGTGCAGTGCAAGAGGTTGATATTTGGAGAATGTCAGAGTTATCCATGGCTTGCTAGGGTGATTACTAAGGGTCTTTCTCCATGGGCTAATGGTGTGGGTCAAATCAAGAGGAGAGATCTTTCAGTTCAAGCCAAACATTGGCTTGGATTTGTGGGTAACACTTTACTTCCCTCAATAAATGTCCAAGATATCGCAGTTGATAAGGCCATAAATGTCGGGTGCATCATGGATAAAATTTCTATCAATCCAGGAGAGTTGATAGCGGATATGATTAAGTTTAGGGCAAAACTACTGGGTACTTTATTGCCCTTTTCAGCACTCATATCCATGCTTTATCTTAAGTTTAAAATCCCGCTACTCTCTAAGATTGATCAACGGGTTATATGAACCAGCGTCATTGATATCACACAGTGTAAGGATGAGGATAACCCTATAGGCTTATAAAGGAAATCTTTGGTTTTGGTAGACTCAGGTGCGGAAGGATTCCCGAGCTCAGAGGGGGTAGAGATTCCTTCGAATTCTACCCTTGATGCTGAGACCCATCAGGATTCTACTGATACTCCTTCATCATCAAGCACCTCACCACCACCTCAGCCCGCACAATTGGCACGATCTTTTACGATGACGTTTGCCAAGGTTGCTTCCATGACTTTAGAAAATAAGTCCACTCTTACCTGATTGGTGGAGGACATTCCCTAATTTATTCAGGCTGCTATAGCACCTCTTTGTGCTCATGTATCAAAGTTAGAGCAGAAGGTGACCACGCTTGAGGTGAGGGGAGATTGTGAGGGGGTGGCATCTGTGAGGGAAAACCTTGATAGTTTACGGGCGGAGATGCACTCCTAACAGCCCTCCTTCGGTCTTGATGAGGCAGAGATTGCTTTTCCACCGAAAAATATAGGCCCAGTTCTACTATTTGATGATTTTTTTGGAGAGGTTCATGAGGAAATTGATGATGAGGTTGAGGTTGATCTTATAAGGGGCTATCTGAGTCTCGACAGGTTGAGCTCGCCATGCAGTTATCCAGGGAGGAGGAGCATGCACGAATGGTTGGGGCTAGTTCTAGCACTCGACATGATGATGAGTCACCCTTCATAACATATTCGATGAGAGGAGCCCATTCTGACAAGGCTCTCATTGATATAGTGAGATCATTCACCGACATGGATCCGAGCGCCTAGTGCGCCATAAGGAGTCTCTTCCCCCCTCAACTCTTTTTTACTTTTGCATTGGGGATAATGTAATATTTTTAGTGGGGGTGGGCTATTGTTATGATTTATTCGATAGTCGGTACCTACTATTTCAGTTTATGTAATGTGGTTTGATAGATTGTGGAGACATTCTATTTTATTACTTTTGATGTTTATGGCATTTTGTTTTTATTTTATTATTATTGACATTGCTTTGGATGGGCCCTTGTCGGGAATTTTGATAATGATGTCAAATATTGTCGTTTTGTTTTTGAATTTATGTCATGCGCTTAATTTAAATGTGGTATCTGATTGTGCGCATTGCTCTTGTCATCTTTTGTATATACGTGTCTAACAAATTCCAAGTGTTTTTTTCAAAACTCAGTTCTTTCCTAAGGAGCAAATTTTTATTATCTCTTTCTTTTGATCATTTATTTTTATTTTAGTTTAGTTTCTTTGTCGAACCGAGAGATAATTCACCCATGAGGGATGGAGAGGCAACATCCTT
The DNA here is from genome assembly GCA_030864215.1 of Capsicum pubescens. Taxonomy (NCBI): domain Eukaryota; kingdom Viridiplantae; phylum Streptophyta; class Magnoliopsida; order Solanales; family Solanaceae; genus Capsicum; species Capsicum pubescens. Next base: position 85,940,771 of record CM061548.1, read on the forward strand.
AGGTGAAGCATCTAGTCATTTTGGTTAACTAGGAAGAAGGAAAAATTCAAAAATACCTCCAAAATGTCATTGGCAAAGAATGAAATATTTTTTAGGAAAAACCAAAAATATAGTTGCAAGATCAAGGATGTCTAGAGTTTTCTTTTGAGTAAGACCATTAAACTCAATTTTTGGCTCTCTTTTTACAAGGATGAATCGTTGACTCGGAGCAACTTATGAAGCTCAAATTGCTCAAACTAGTTGGGAGACTAACTTTTTGCTCTATGAGTACGATGCCATGAGTGGTTAGATTTTTGAATAATTCTTGTGCATTTGTGTGGTCTAGAACTTTCCCCGAGTGTATTCAAAGAGAAATTCTAGGCAAGCTTAGTTTGGAGGATAACTCGAGGCCCTTTTTAACCCATCACATAGACAAATTCTCACCTTAACATTGTTCCCTAGTTAACCCATTTGAACCTTGTTCCTTTCTTTCTTTCTTTCTTTCTTATTGTAATGATAACCATGCTAAAACACCTAAACCCTCTTGAAAATCTCTCTTTTGGCATTTAACCTCCTTTGATGCATTGCATGATTCTAAATAGTGGATTATAGGCAAAAGCCTAAGTTTGGGGGGTTGTGTATTTGGGAGAAGATGATCAAATAAATGACAAGAAAGGTGGGTGTAAGGTTATCAACACTTGTGCTTAAAAGACAAGAGATGGTTTCATGATAAAATTGAATAGCCTAGCCCATATAATTTTTTTTAAAAGAGAAAAATTGAATGAGTGGGGGGTTAAGAAAGGCTTATAGGTAGAATATCTCTTGAAAAGGTCAAAGAAGTGAAAGAAAGAAAATGGTGGCTTTGATTAGTTTGGTAAATGCTAAACAAAAAGTTAGGAAAATATGGGAAATGATTTGAAAAAGAATAAGGTGGGTGGTTTGAAAATTTTAGGGGTAGAAAGGATTGAGCTATTGCATTGAAGGAGGTCTTTTAGTCACTTGATCCACATATAGTCCTTCCCGCACCTTGAACCTTCATCTTGACCCGCAGGACCTTGGTGATTCCAAACTAAGTCTACATTAGTGACAAAAAATTCAAAGGGCAATCCTATGGTTCTATTCAATGTACTTGAATTTCTTTGTGAGAGTAAGTGTGAATTCTTTCTTTATTTGAGCTCCCCTAAGAATTGAAATATCTTTGGTGTGTGGAGCTAACTCTTGCATATGAGCGGCATTAGTACTTATGGATGGAGGGTGATGTTTTACTACCGATTTAGGTAAATGAGTGAGGTAAGTTGCATTGTGAAGATTGAGACAATCTTTGATGATTTTGTCTCACCTTAAGATGTTTTGTAATTTGGAAAATTCATTTGACACACACTTGCATCCTTGCTTCATGAATATGCGCTCATTGAAAAGTTTTGGTTTACTTGTTGCCATGACATGTGTGGAAAGTGTTTGTAGAGTTTTGTTAGCCTATTCCTTTAGTATATCTTTCTTCTAGGTAGATTTGAGTTAAATACCCTATCTCATTGAGTTAGTCTTGGGTTCTTGAGGACAAGCAATAGTTTAGGTTTGGGGGGTTGATAAGTCGTCAATTTGGCGACTTGCTAGCACCTTGTAAGCCTAAATTATTATGTTTTCCATTGATTTGATGGTACTCTCTTACGTATTTCCCATTTATGTAGGTAAAAGTAAAAAGGGAAGGTTGGGAAAGTCATTCAAGTCATCAAGAGGCCAAATGTGAAGGAAATGAGTCATCCTCTTCGCATCCGCTTCACATCTACTTTTGAGCTGCTATCCATCTGCTCTCTGTCTGCTCTTCATCTGCTTTGGATCCGCTCAATCAGATCAAGAACAAGGTGGAAGTTTTGTAATTTCTATCAAATGTAGAGTGGAGTTTAAAAAGAGGATTTTAGCTCTTTTTTCAAGACCTAGTTTTTCATCTCTTTTAAAGATAGCCTCCCTTTTAACTCTTAGCTCCTCTCTTCTCTTTTAGTATCTATCTTTTCATCTTTTGAGAAATTTGTACTAAACTTGAATGAAAAATACATGGTAATGATTTTCCTTTGAAGAATTATTGAAACCCCAAGTGTAGAATTACATTGTCTCTATTTCTCATGGATGAAGTTAATGATAACTTTGGTATATTCTTATCCTTTTTATCTATGAGTAGCTAGTTTCCACTCTTGGGGTTATGCTTGCTTAGGTAGTGATAGTGCATGGATTTGAGTTAATTATTTTTCTTATTAGTTAGTTGTGATGGGTGTTGCATTTATTTCATGAATTAATTGAGAGTTGGGGGTTGCAAACTCCAACTACCCTAGAACCCATGTCATTCTTGAAAGAAAGGACATAGGTGAGGAATAAATGCAACCAATAACTTAATTCATTTCATTTAATGATATCTCTTAGACATAAGGATGTCAATTGGGGCAATAGATATGGGAAATTGTCACACTTGTGAGGTGTTTGAAAGAACCCATTTGTGAAATTTGGTGTTGTAATTGAAAGATTGACACCAATACATTGACATCTAGCCTACCCATGACTTTTAGCTAAAAATTGAATAAATGGCCAAATACCCATGCATGATCCCACACCTATATTGCATAACCCCAAGCCTTATTCTCAATTGAATTCAATCTTAGCATTCTTCAACGCCAAGATAGTGCACTAAAATTGAAGTAGTTGTCATTTATAAACACATTCAAACTAAATCCCCTATTTTACATTTATGCTTGCTTTATTCACACTACGGGTCATCTTTTAGTAGTCTATTAATACTCTTGAGTTTTGAATTCTATGTTTTCACTCCTTGTGGATTCGACCCCAACCTAAGTTGGGTTATTATATTAACAACGATCGCTTACACCCATTTAAGAGTGTAATTTAAGCGTTATTCACCACTGTAAGAGTGGGAGGGACCTATGTTGGGGTGAGAGGGACCTGTGCAAGGGGTTTTTTCTAAAGTATTTATTTTTTGCTGAGCACCAACATGCTCATAATCACGATTGGCAGCAGTATCAGCATCAGGATGACTGCCACCATGATAAACAACTCCACCAGCAACATCTCCAGAAGAAGCACCCGTATCTATTGCAGTTTGAGGTTGGTGGTGAAGAGCTTTAACATCAGGCTGACCTTCCCTAACTGCTCTTCCTATGGATGTTTTTCCAGCTAATTCCTTCTTTATTAACTCCACTGTTGGGTCTTCTTTTGTATCAACAAAACCCAGAGTATGAAAATAAGTCATCCCCAGCTCATCAACGGTAGGCATGATCTAAGGATGTATAACCTATAAAAAAAGACATGAGGCATTTAAATCATATAATAATAATTTGTAGTCAGTTGGGTTACATGGATGTTAACATAACTAACTTATGCAACAGATGATCTAGCTGCCGCACCAGCTGATTTGTATGTCACAACAGATTGGCAATATGTTGCATCAGATTACACATCTATTGCATAATTTGCATCAGATGGGTAATCTGTTGAGTCAGTTTTAGAGAACCAGAGCAACAGATGGTTAATCTGTTGCAAAATATGGATCGTTTATCATAATAGATTTCCCATCTGTTTCACCAGTTGCAGTTGACAGGTAATCTGTTGCAATAGACGACCCATATGTCACAACAGATGGAACATGTATTTCAATATCTTTCTTTGAGGAAAATTATTTTAGTTGAAAGAAGATGTACTCATCATCCGTAGGGTTAAAGAGATCAGCCTCCTTAATATATTTTTTCCTGCTCTTTGTTGGAACCAACCACCTAAGGATCCTTGGATGAGAAACCTTATCCGGGTAATCCTTGAACTGCTTTCGGAGAGGAGGAATGACGTCATATGCCCAAGCCTAAAAAATGTAAACATGAAGCAAGAAATAAAAAATTCATAATAACTATATTCAATATAAATTAAAGGATGAGTAAAAATAGTGATCAATTTTATCATGAAATCCCAGGGAAAGCCGTATAATGTGATCGACTTTGGGGATAGCTTTGTTAGTAAATATTCGACAGTCAAGTTGTAGTTGTCATATCCCCAGGGATAATCGTTGAATTTTCCAAAATCATCAGCAAGCACCAACAAATCATGTTCTATGACTTTCCTAACGCCATTGGGAAATGGAGAGTGCGGTCCTCAGATATCTCGAGAAAGTATGCAAAACAGCTCTTCTTAAAAAGTCCATCTATGTTTTCATTCTTTATAATACTCCTAAGTTCGTCAAAAGGTTTCCCCAACTGACATTTAAGTACAAGATCACCAAATACTGCATTAGGGCTATTTATCGGCATCACAGCTCGAAACTTGTCAATATTAATTGTTTTGACAGAATCATGTTGGTATTTTAATATTATTTCATGCCTCATTAGTGAGAAGGAGTTATCACTTTCCTCAGCTTTATTTTACCCTGACTGAGATTGTTCTGGAAGTTTCTCCGAATCTATCTGTACTTTAGCCTTTTTTGTTTGGTGATCAGAAGTTGATCCACTTTCTCCACTTTTAGTTTCTTTTATTTTGGGAGACATCTTTTAACTACAAACAATAGAAAAATAAAAAATACATTGCATTTGATGTCTGCATAATTTTTTTAAAAAAGGTAAGACAAATTTCAATAAATTATTCTACGCCACATTATAAAAAAATACTCCAACGGATAACCCATCAGTTGGAACAGATGGGGAATCTGTTTGAAGACCTATTTAATATATATCAACAGATCTTTCACCCGTTGCAACAGATGGACCACCACCACCACAACTAATTCTACCACCAATGCCACCAAGACCACCACCAATGTCACCAATTCAAACACCAAGACCACCGATACTACCACCAAAAATACAAATACCGACACCATCAAAAACATCCACAAACAACACCATAAACACTATCTAACAATACCACGATAGTCAACAAAACATTGAGACAAAGTAGGGTTTTCTCGGGTGCTTCCTACCTTTTTAGCATTAAAACACAAAATTGTTAACCCATTCTCGAAGATAATACAACTAAAAGTCTTTTTTTTTTCATCATTAACTAAAAATCCCTAATTTTTAGAATAAAAAATTTATAACTCTTCTCAAACTCTGTAACCTGTGAAGACAGAGAAAACGATGGATACAAGAGAGAATGAAGTCAAAAATAACAACTATATGGTCGGAAATGGGAAGAAAATCAATCTGTTTTGAAGGGTTGAGCAATATGTTGAGTAGTTGTTGTATGTATTGTTGACAGAGAGAGAGAAGAGCGAGAACTTAATATTTGAAATGAGGAAAAAATTTTCCCGTAAATGGTGATTTGTATGGGTTGATTTGTAATTTTGGAAAAGAATGACAAGTTTGAAATTATTAATTTGGTCTGAAGTGATATTAATTAATTTTTAAAATTTCAAAAGATATAGTTTTTAAAATATTAAGTTAATGAGAACTTATTTCAACTCAGAGTGATCGATCGATGACTCGGGTCGGGATGAACGCAATACCAACACCACGTAAATGCAATGACTCAATTGAAGTTGTTGTTGACCCTGTGAGCTCATTCATTCATCCCTAGTTCCACCTAAATCAATTTAGGTACTATTAATCCAAACATTAAGTTAATGAGAACTCATTTCAACTCAGAGTGATCGATCGACGACTCGGGTCGGGATGAACGCAATACCAACACCATGCAAATGCAATGACTCAATTGAAGTTGTTGTTAACCCTGTGAGCTCATTCATTCATCCCTAGTTCCACCTAAATAAATATAGGTACTATTAATCCTATCATTAAGTTAATGAGAACTCATTTCAACACAAAGTGATCGATTGACGACTCGGGTCGGGATGAACGCAATACCAATACCATGCAAATGCAACGACTCAATTGAAGTTGTTGTTGGCCCTGTTATCTCATTCATTCACCCCTAGTTCCACCTAAATCAATTTAGGTACTATTAATCTTAACATTAAGTTAATGAGAACTCATTTCAACTCAGAGTGATAAATCGATGACTCGGGTCTGGATAAACATAATACCAACACCATGTAAATGCAACAACTCAATTGAAGTTGTTGTTGACCTTATGAGCTCATTCATTCATACCTAGTTCCACTTAAATAAATTTAGGTACTATTAATCTTAACATTAAGTTAATGAGAACTCATTTCAACTCAAAGTGATCGATCGACGACTCGGGTCGGGATGAATGCAATACCAATACCATATAAATGCAATGACTTAATTGATGTTGTTGTTGACCCTGTGAGATCATTCATTCATCCCTAGTTCCACCTAAATCAATTTAGGTACTATTAATCTTAACATAAAGTTAATAAGAGTTCATTTCAACGACTCGGGTCGGGATGGATGCAATACCAACACTATGCAAATGCAACGACTCAATTAAAGTTGTTGTTGACCCTGTGAGCTCATTCATTTATCTCTAGTTCCACCTAAATCAATTTAGGTACTATTAATCTTAACATTAAGTTAATGAGAACTCATTTCAACTCAGAGTGATCGATCGATGACTCGGGTCGGGATGAATACAATACAAATACCATGCAAATACAATGACTCAATTGAAGTTGTTTTTGACCCTGTAAGCTCATTCATTCATCCCTAGTTCCACCTAAATCAATTGAAATAAAATCCGTTGGAACAAACGACTAAGTTGTTGGATATTTTCAAACAGATAATCATATTTGTTACAATAGATGACATAACTGATTTAATTATCAAACAAACATTTGCATCTGTTATGACAAATGACTGTGCTATTGGAAATTTTCAAACAGATATTGATATTTATTGTAATAGATGACATATCTGATTTAGTTATCAAATGGACATTTGCATCTGTAGTCATAGATGACTGAGTTGTTGGGATTTTTCAAACAGATATTTTCAAACAGATATTTATATTTGTTGCAATAGCTGACATATCTGTTTGAAAATCTTTTTTTTCTTTTAATTTTAAAGAAATCTTCTGTCCGGGTAGATAAAGTAGTACTACTAAAGGCTGTAAAAAATGTTTCTTGGATAACTCAAAAATTTCATTGAGTGGTCTTGTCTTGTCTTTTGAATGTCACCCATTTTATTTCTCATGCCCCTCAAATTATTAATAAATATTAATTAATGAATATTGAAACCCCTGATACTTCCTCCGTTTCATATTAGTTGGCCCCTATTGACTTGGCACACCCATTAAGAAAATATTAATTTGGGGTTTATTTTACCAAAGTAGCCTTATTAATTATGCTTTGAAAATATAAATTTGAATAAATACACTTTGTTTAGTCATTTAATATTAAGGGTAGTACATCTAGAAATTAGAATTATCTCATCTCTCCTTTATCCCTAAATTTATTTTATTCATCTCTCATCTTTTTCTTTCTCTCATCTTTAGAATTATCACAACCCCTTTTCTCTCCTCTTTCTCATAAAGATCCTTTCGAATCTAAACTGATCCATACCTTAGATTCCTCGATTGAATTTGCTATTTTAATCACCTTTTGACATTAAGGTATGGTTTAATATTGCTTTTTTATTCTCGTCTCATCTTTTTCTTTGCAATTTATTTACATCTATTTTTTTTATTTAATTACCATTTATCCATATTATATTTATTTAAAAAATTTGAAGGAACTTTTAATTGTTGAATAAACGAACTGAGAATTTTTATTACAATATGCAAAAAAAAGTCATCTGTTGGGAGAAGTTTAAAAGCCTTGTTGGCAGTATCATTTTTTTGAATGTATTTTGTTTGTTTCTTTGTTGTTGATGCTGTTATTGATTTTGTTGGTGGGGTTGGCATAATTGGAACTTGTGGTGTGGTATTATTGATGGTGTTAGAACATAGAATGTTGCTTCTTTGTTGTTGATGATGTTGTTGGAACAAATGTTGTTGATGTTTTTTATTTATTGTTTGTTTATAGTTTATGCTGTTGTTGATGTTGCAATAGACGGGGCAACTGTTGGAACAAATCAAACCACCAGCAAGGCTGGTTTGATGTATTTCAACAAACTCCACATCTGTTGCAACAGACTCCACATCTGTTACAACAGACTCCACATATATTGGACCAGACTCCACATCTGATGCAACAGACTCCTCATCTGATGTAACAGACTCCTAATCAGATGCAATAGACTCTACATCTGTTGCAACAGATGGATAATATTCTTTTTGTGACATTTATTTTTTTCCTCTTCTTTGTAGATATAAGGAACTGAAATTTGATCAATTTTTGCCCAACCGTCACAAGAGGCGGTAGTAAAGATGGGTTCAGAGGTATAAGCTGTATGCAGATGGAACCACTTCATATGTGAGAGGTATGTATTACTGATAATGTTATTATGGAAACACACATAGAGTACACTGATTTTGTGAATGTTATTTTTACCGATTAGTCATAGATCATTTAAACAAGATATCTATAATTTTACAGTTAAGTTTGGTAGGTCCGAACTAATAAGGCTGAGGGACCATGAATATGGTTCTGATGCCCTGTTAAGATTTAATATCGATTGTTGTACATGTTTATTTTTGAAGCATTGTGAAGGGATCTAGTTTTGGTGTCATTGTAAAGAGATTCAATAGCGATTGGACTAACTTTTAGGGTGCATTGGAGTCTGAGAAGTCCTTTGAAACCTAGAACTACATCTAACAATAATGGAAAACCAATATAGTTATCTCCCTAGCCCAAATTTATATGGTTAGGTTGCTCGGGTGATGATTATACGCCAGTAGGTGTGGTAAGAGAATGCCTTTGATGGAAAATGGGTGGTTGATGAAAGACTATATCATCTGAGATCTAATTGAAGAAGAGACATAGGGTATAAAGTAACTTCTAGCAAATCTGGCCGATGAAATTATCTTCAAACATGAGAAATCTGAATCAAGTGCAAATATGAAAGTGTATATGGTAATGTAAATTCATTTGTTGTCTCTCTAAAAGAAAAATAATACAGATGGTCACTTTTATAGGAAGTTGTGACTAGGTAGCGTGGTTTGGTTTATCACCTAGATATAAAATAGCAGAAGACTAAGAAAGCAGCCTTAAGGGCATCGAGGGTTGAAATGATGTACAGTAAGTCTAGAAAACTTGCGCTAACAGTAACTGCAGTTAAAGTAAGGAATCTAAGTGAAGGCGACAATTTCTAAATTTTAAATTGTATCTCATGCCTTCTTGTTTGTGGTTTCGATTAGGTCCACTGTTGTTGACCTGATCAAAACCACAAACTCGATTGAAAGGCAAATTGAGTATCATTACTTCCTTAGCAATATGTATTAATTGATTGTGTTTTATAGCCTCAGCATGCTTTCAACATTTCTTGGAGAAGATCAGAGGCTTTCTCTAGTTTTTTAATTTTGAAAATTTTCAACCTTGCCTCCAGCTTACTAATTTTGTATTCAAGCTTGTCGTTGCCTTCTTCAAAATTAGTCAACAGTTCCTGATCTCTTGTAAGCTCAATCAGGAACACCACCTTTAAAGTTATAGCATTTTAGAACACTTTCTTCAGAAGCCTTAAAGAATACATGGAGGGTCGCTGTGTTTATTTTAGGTCAAAATATGTTGATGCACACTAAAGATGTGGTCCCAGCAGTTGAACAACACATTTTTATCGAGCGTTGCTCAATGCAGCTTGCTCAACCAATTTGATAAATTAATAAGCAAGGAGTTACATAGAGTGTGATCTAACCGACTCTACCAAGCCTATCAAATATTACGTAACTCCAGGATCATTACCCTATCAAAAAAATTTGACCGAGTTAGTGCACAAATCAAACAAGCTCAATCTCTCAGCCTTTCTGCTGATCGCTTTTCTCCAATATAGATGACAAGATATCTGCTCTGCAAAAGTCTTCACCGTCGCCAAAAATGTTTGCCAAGGCATAAGTCTTCAGAAGACATCAACAATAATCTCTCAATATCAAGTGATACTGAGAGATTACTAGTCATGCTTTCTCAAGTCGTTCTCTACGACAAGAATTTCTACTGATAACAAGATATCTTCCATGCAAAAGTCTACACCGTCAGCGGAAATTCTTGCCAGAGAAAAAATCTTCAGAAGAAATTATTAATAATCTATCAATATCAAGGAAGTCTTGTACGAAAGTCTTCAGAAGACATTAAAAAATAAGAAAGTTTTCAGCAATGACTACACATAATTATCATCAACAACCTTACCAGATTCACTCCTTGTACAAAATAAAAGACATAAATATTTTCATTCGCATGTTATTTATTTAACAAACCAAACAAAGATGAATTAAATGCTAGATTTAGTTCATCTTTTTTTGGTTTATTAAATAAATAACATGCGAATGAAAATATTTTTACCTTTTTTTTTGTATGAGAAGTGAATCTGGTGAGGTTGTTGATGCCGTAATTATGTGTAGGTATTGCTAAAAACTTTCTTATTTTCAATTGTATTCTAAAGACTTTCAAACAAGACTTCCTTGATGTTGGGAGATTACTAATAATACCTTCTGAAGACTTTTTCTCTGGCAAGAATTTCCATTTATAGTGTAGACTTTCGCATGGAAGATATCTTGTCATCAACAGAAATTCTTGTCGTAGAGAACGTTTTGAGAAGGTATGACTAGTAATCTCTCAATATCACTTGATATTGAGATAATACTGTTGATGCCTTCTGAAGACTTGCGCCCTGGCAAGCATTTCTGGCGATAATAAAGACTTTTGCATAGCAGATACCTTGTCATCTATATTGGAGAAGAACGATCAGCAAAAAGCTGAGAGATTGAGCTCGTTTGATTTGTGCACTAACTCGATCAAATTTTTTAATAGGGTAATGAGCCTGGAGTTACGTAATGTTTGATAGGCTTGGTAGAGTCGGTTTAGATCACATGCTATGTAACTTTTTGCTTATTAATTTATCAAATTGGTTGAGCAGGCTGCACTGAGAAACGCTCGATAAAAGTGTGTTGTTCAACTGTTGGGACCACATCTTCAGTGTGCATCAACACATTTTGACCTAAAACAAACACAACGACCCTCCATGTATCCTTTAAGGCTTCTGAAGAAAGTGTTCTGAAGGCCTTCTTCAATGCCCCAACTTTGAAGGTAGTGTTCCTGATCGAGCTCATAAGAGATCAGGAACTCTATACCAACTTCGAAGATGACAACGAACAACTTGAATACAAAATCAGCAAGCTGGAGGCAAGTTTGAAAATTATCAAAATTCACAAACTAGAGCAAGCCTCTGATCTTCTCCAAGAAATTTTAAAAGCATGCTAAGGTTATTAAACACAATCAATTAATCCATATTGCTAAGGAAGTAATGATACTAAATTTTCCTTTCAATCACGTTTGTGGTTTCGATCAGGTCAACAACAGTGGACCTAATCGGAACCACAAATAAGAAGGCATAATATGCAATTTGAAATTTAGAAATTGCCGCCTTCGCTTAGATTCCTTACTTTAACTGCAGTTGTTGTTGGCGCAAGTTTTCTAGACTTACTGTACATCATTTTAACTCTCGATTCCCTTAAGGATGCTTTCTTAGTCTTCTGCTATTTTCTATCTAGGTGATAATCCCGACCACGCTACCTAATCGCAACTCCCTAGCAAAGTGTCCATCTGCATTATTTTTTTCAGAGAGACAACAAACAAATTTACATTACCGGATACACTTTTATATTTGCACTTGATTTAGATTTCTCATGTTTTAAGATAATTTCATCGACCAGATTCGCTAGAAGTTACTTTCTACCCTATGTATTTTTTTCAATTAACTCTCAGATGATATAGTCTTTCATCAACTCCCCTTTCCCTTGCAGGCATTCTCCTTCGGCTCTTTCTAGCATATAATCATCTTCTCGATCAACCCTTCCATATAAATTTGGGCCAGGGGAATTTCTATTGGTTTTCCATTCTTATTTGATGCAGTACGAGGCTTCGAAGGTGTTCTCAGAGTCCAATGCACACTTAAATTTAAGTCCAATCACTATTGGTTCTCTGCAATGACACCAAATATTGATCCCTTCTTAAAACTTGACACACATAAACACGAGAAACAACCGTCAATAATTCGTAACAGGGTATCTGCACCATCTTTATGAGGCCCTCAGCCTTATCAATTCAAACCCATCAAACTTAACTGTACAATGAAGAATCTTGTTTGAATGATCAGTGCCGAATCGGTTAAAAACTGCATTCATAAAAACATTGTACTTTGTTTGTGTTGTCCTGGTGACCTTATCAGTAATACTACTTAACTCACACACATATGATAGTGGATCCATCTGCACGCACTTTATTATTCCTAGCCCATCTATGGCTTAAATTAGATAAATAGATGACTAGCAAGTTACAACAGACGCCACATCTGTTGGAAAAGCAAATTGATATATCCATCTGTTGCAACAGATTGTCAATATGTTGTAAGTTATCTGACAGATGGAATATATTTTGCAACAGATTACCCATCTTTTAGATTTATTTTAAAGAAATTTTCTTTTCTTTTCAAAGTATAATAAAAAGATAAAATGTTGTATTTAGATCTATTTTTTTTTAATTTACATATTTGAAAAGTCAACAGTTTTATTTAATTAAGGAATATGAACAGTCATGACTTTTTGTTTGACTAAGTCACCCCTTCCAATTCAATTATTTATAAATAGGTCCCTCCGGACTCCTTTCCTTACTCCCTTCCTTACTCTCACTCGTTCATTCTACTACACTTACAATACAAATATGGCTGATCTAGATTCGTACAAGAAAATTCATATCGAGTCCTTGCGGGAACTCTAGAGGGATTTGGCCGACTTCGGAGCAAGGCTGAGGAGGGCCCTACTGTTGCCGGATGAAAATTGTCCAGTTGAAAATAATAATAGTAATAATAATAATAGTAGTAGTAATAATAATTAGGTTATATTTTTTCTTTCTTTTAGCGTATGTATTTTCCTTTTTTATATCGGATCTACCTATAAGGGATTCAAAAATCTATGTATATGTTTTGTTTAGTTTGGTTTGGTCGACTTTAAATTTTTAATTCTTATTTAATATTTAATTATCATTCTAGTTATTCTCTATTCTCAACATGTCGATGGTTGGAGGTAGAGATTGAGCACTTGTGGCAACAGAGGGTGGTGAAAAGTCATGATTCTCCTAAAAATGGTTCGTTAATAAATAATAAGGAACTAAATGATATACACAATTTATAACCGTAAAAGAAAGATTATTTAATTTAAAAAAAAGTCACAACATTGGATTAATTAAGTTATATGATGATTGTTAAGAAAAAGGTGAATAATCGTGACTGTGACTTTTTATCTAAACACATTCAACAAACAAACAACACTATTGATGCACCAAATTCCTCATTTGTTGCGACTGATGAATCAGTTGTTAGAAGAAATAAAAAAAGCTCCTAAAATAGATGGTCGATTTGTTGCAACAAATGATATATCTGTTGCAATAGATGGATTATCTGATGCAACAGATATACAATTTGTTGCCATAACTCAATAAACAAAATGGTTATTATTTTATTAAAGAAACGGTTTTTGAAAACTAGGTGTCTTCGATTTTTAAATTGAGAAAAAAGGTTAATTTAAATTTAAGAACTAATTAATAATAATAAGCTGAAAAGTCATGACTTGTCACAATAATAAAAAACTTACTAGCTTGATTTAATTAAGTCATTTCTTTTCACAGAAAATAATAAGGAAATAAATGATAAACACAATTTAGATCGTAAAAAAACTCACCAAAAATATTTTTGTTTTTAAATCTATTTTATTAATTTATTTAATAAAAAAGTCAGCAAATTTGGATTAATATGATGATAATTTTTTTTAAAAGAAAATAGATTATATGTTGCAGCAGATAGATTATCTGATGCAATAGGTTATCTATTTATTGCCACGGATGATATATCTATTGTCACAGATGAGTTATCTGATGCAACAGATATAGAATCTGTTGTCACAACTCAATATAAAAACAGTTCCTGGAAAGAACTAATTATTAATAATAATAAGATAAAAGTCATGACTTATCACAATATTACTTAATTTAATTAAGTCGTAACTTTTTATAGTAATCAAGAATGTCATTAATAAATGGAGGTGAACAGTTGTTCCTTTAAATCTCTTTTATTAATTTATATAATTAAGAAGTTAGAAAATTTGGATGTCATGATGATAAATTTTTTTTAAAAAAGATATATAGATTATATGTTGCAACAAATATATTATCTGATGCAACAGGTTATCTATTTGTCGCAACAGATGATATATCTGTTGTCACAGATTAGTTATCTGATGCAACAGATATATAATCTGTTGTCACAACTCAATATAAAAATAGTTTCTGAAAAGAACTAATTATTAATAATAATAAGCTGAAAAGTCATGACTTATCACAATATTGCTTAATTTAGTTAAGTCATAACTTTTCACAGTAAGCAAGAAATGTCATTAATAAATAGAGGTGAACAGTTACGAATTTTTGCCTAACACACTCAAGTTCAATCCTCTATAAATAGGTCCCTCCTTACTCAATCGTTCATTCTACTACACTCTATTTATTTCTTGCTCTTGTTACATCTTCAACTACTTTCTCTTTAAGGACTTGATAGTTTTTTCCTATCTCTGGTAAGTTTTTTTCTTGATTTTTTTTATAAATATACGTTGTATTACATTCGAATTCTTTCTTTTCTTTACTTTTGTTTTTATGTATGTGTTTTGTCAACTTATGCATTTTCTAGATATGGCTGATTCAGTGTGGGATGTCGCTATTTTACGAGACGCCAGGCGGAAACTGCAGAAGGAGGTTCATGACCTGCAGTGAAAGTTGGCCGCTGTCAGGGTAAGAATGTTGCGGGAGATCCACAGGCTGAGGAAGGCGTTGCTGTTGCCGGTTTAAAATTGGTCGGCTGGCCATACAAATAATAATGATGATAATAATAATTAAGCTTTTTTTTTCTTTTACCTATGTATTTTTATTTTTTTTGTTTGATAAAAAATTTATGTTTGATGAATTTGACGTTTTAATTCTTATTTAATTTTCATGTTGTCTATTTTTTTTCTCGACAAATGACATGTCTACAATTAAGGAATAATTTGAATCCAATATCAATAGCAAGAGATTAACATATGAGTTGATTATTTATCTATTGCAACAGATAAATATTCTTTTGCAACAGATATATATTCTGTTGCAACAAATTACTTGTCTGTTAGAACAGATTACTAATCTGGTGCAACAGATTATTTATCTGTTGAAATAGATTACTAATTTGGTGCAACAGATTATTAATCTATTGCAACAGAATACCCATCTATTCGATTCATATTACGGGAACCTAGAACCATAAACATGAATCCAACAAGAGTCTACTGTTGTAACAGAACATTTATCTGGTGACATAGATGATGGATTTGTTTAAACAGATTGCTCTTATGTTGCATTCATGCTCGCGTGTTAGCTATTGTTGAAAAACAGCACACTAGCAGTTACCCAGACGACAAATTGAACTAAAAAGCATAATTTGACTTACCAAAGTCTCCTCTCAAGTAAATGCCAAAGTTGAAAGTGATGTACGAAATAAAATTTAATATAAGAAATTGGTCAAAGAGCTGCAGTTGCGGTAACAACAACAACAACAACAACAATGATCAACAAGAAAAATATGAAGATGATAATGAAGTATAAGATGATGATAATGTATCAGAAGATGATGAATAAAGCAGCAGCAACAATGAATAGCAAATATCGCGAAGAGAGAGAAAATAACAAAGGATGAGGAGAGAGAAAAATGTGTCTTTTTTTCCTTCATTTCCCGTTATATTAACTAACATTTGGATCAAAGTATAAATTTAAAAACTTATGTGTTATTTTGAAATTTCCCAAACTTTCTTAACCCATAATTAAGTAATTGTCACCTCCACTCAATTATTAAGACTTGTGTCACCTACACCTCATTTTAAAAACATTTTGTCACCTGTAGCCCAAAGCCCCAACTAGCTTGGTCCTAAAGTAGCAAGAAAATAATTACCAATGAAAAAGGTAATTCTAATGATAATAGAAAATTAGGTCGAATACGAACAAAAAAGACTCCTAACTTAAAAAGGAACATAAAATTAATTAAAAAATAGTTCAAGAATATCATATAATTTCCTTTAGAAATTTTGAAGCGTTAGAAATAGAGGAAAGAACATAAGTGTACTAATTCCATACCCACTTCTTATGCAATATTTAAAAAGAAAATTTTTTGAATAATTATTGGGGACTCAAAATTTTAAGTTGAAACCTTCAGAAAGAGTATCACTTTCCATTCCAAATCCCAAAACTATATTCTTGAGTAGGCCAAATAGTTAAGAACAATGTAGAAGAGGCGGCCGTCTCCAAGGACTTGTTTTCTTTTACATCTAGTAAGGTTATTCCAATTTCAGTAATTAGTTATAATAATATTTTTTTATCTCAATTTTTGTGGCATAGTTAGTTTTTCGAGAGTCAAACTTTTTTATTTTTGCAATGTATTCGAATATAGAATCTTTAAGCTTTTTCAAGACAATTGACATATTTGAAAGCTATGCTAAACTAATATACTGAACTGAATATGAAAGTCGTGAAGCATTGAATAAAATATGGTGTATATACATAACTCTATTATCAATCATCTAGTGTACATGATAAAGCAAAGAATTTATAGTTTCAGTGAATATCTTCGACCTATTGTTGTTTCTA
Organism: Capsicum pubescens; assembly: GCA_030864215.1. NCBI lineage: Eukaryota > Viridiplantae > Streptophyta > Magnoliopsida > Solanales > Solanaceae > Capsicum > Capsicum pubescens. The sequence continues at coordinate 85,957,464 of CM061548.1, forward strand.
CTGGCTGCATTCTATAGGCGCTTGTTGCAAGAACTTTGAAAGTATTCCATCATTGATGATTGGTGCCACATGAGGCTTCCATTCACAGGTTCACTTATTTCATATTTCTAATACCCAAGCAAATGATAAGACAAAGAAAACAAAATGTTGAGGTATGATAGTTAAAAAACTACCATAAACACCATAATTTTTCCACAAGTCAAAGTTGGAGCTTGAACAAACTTCTAACTCATAAAATTGAATTCAGAAAGGAAGGACAAACTCAGGTTCCTTTTTCAAACTTGTCTCAGATGCTACAATCAATTATTTTAATCAAATACTTCAAATCAAGATAGTACAATAATTTTGCATGATACGATCTCCAGTAAGTTTAAAATACACCATTATTTTTTTTTTTCAAACATTAGTTCGTACCTAGCTCTGAAGAATTCATCTTGATATTGATGTCTTGTATTTGCGCTAAAATTTCAAAACAAAAAAGATACCAAAAAGTCGTGAGATAAAAAATAGCCTAAGAAAGTTGACACAAATCACAATATTCTAAAGTTTTATAGCAAAACAATGAATGCATTGGCTAAATATTGAATTCCCACAAAGAGGTGGAGAGATCAGATCTTGTTCAAAAAATTTCAGCTGATTTTTTTTACCTCTGCATTACAATAATAAAAAATGAGGATTCACGTACACAAAGAATCAATTTCCAATATAAAAATAAAGATTCACGTACTGAATTTTATTTAGATTTTAGGTTTTAATATGAATTAATAATAATTAAGAAAATAGTTGGATCAAGTCTAGTTTAGTTTGAAAAAAATTTTCCCTACCTTTTTGGGACGTTTGATATAAGTGATTTTAGCCTTTTTTTTGGGACAAAAAATATTTTAGTTGGAAAAGATTGTGGTGTCTATTCTTTGGAGGATGTGACAAAAAAATTGTCATAAAATTAAGAATTTAACCATAATAAGAAAAGAATTTTCATTTAGTTTTTAATATGTTTATTATTGTCAGTATTTAATATAATAAAAATAATATGAAAAAGGTGAAAAGATGATTTTGTCTAAAGTGGAGTCTTTTAGTGAATGATAAAAAGTTCAAAGGGAAAATGCTCTATTTCCACTCTGAACTATACACGAAATTGCCGAGACACACCCGAACTTTTGGAGGGTCCTATTACCCCCTGAACTAATTAAAATCATATTTTTCGCAACCTTAGTGCCTACATGACACATACGTGACACATTAGTGAATCAACACACTGAAGGTCCACGTAGGCACTAAGGTTGCCAAAAATATGATTTTAATTAGTCCAGGGGGTAATAGGACCCTCCTAAAGTTCGGATACATCGCAGCAATTTCGTGTATAGTTCAGGATGGAAACAAAACATTTTTTCAAATTCAAATAACACTGATTTTATATTTTTGGAATGAAATCAAAGTGCATATATAAACCTAAAGTTTCTTTTAAGTAAAATAAAATTTTGTTCAAAATATTAGGGGATTAAAAGTAAATATTCATTTCTAAATTTTAGAAAATTAGTACCTAAGAGGTTTTCTATTTTGCCTGAAAAATAGACCGTAATAGTACATAGGTGATTTTTTATTTGGCAAAAAAAAAAAAAGGTATATTTGTTAGATTTTTTACCATTATTTTATATCTATATATATAATATATACTATATAATATATTAAAAGTGTGAAACCCCTTAGAAAAATGATTTGAACTTTATGTCCTTCATTAAAAGACTCTCATTTAGACAAAACTGTCTTTTCACTATTTTATTCAATTTATTATTTAATTATTTTTTATTATATTAACTAGACTCCTAAAATATATGGGACTCCTAAAATATATGGAAGAAGAATCAATTAATATTTTCCTTTGTACTGGTCAACTAGAAAAATACTTCTAAAATAGGACTATATTAAAGAAATACTTCTATGTTATAAATGTATTTACATTATAGTGAATGTCTATCAAGATCTATCAAGATCTACTTTGATATTTATTAGGATTTGAAGCATCCGTCTTTTACTCAAACTAGAAGTAAATTTCCCCTATAAATAGAGGAGTTTTGTTCATTGTATTTACAATCCAGATGATCTTTCATCCCCTTAAGAGAAGAAACAAGAATTACTCTCTCTACTCTCTCTACTCTTCTTCTTTATTTTTTCTTATTTTATAATACGTTATCAGCACAAAACTTTGCCAAACAAGGTGAGATTATAAATATGAAGGATTTCAAGGTTAGTAATTCTTTTTGTTATCTTTCTTTTGCTACTACTAATATAACTATTATTGGATTTGAGAAAAAATAATTGGTTTGGAACCATTTATATTTTAAATTTATTTCTAAAGAATAATATTATAAAAAAGGATGATAATATGTTGGGTTCAAGTCCCATTGATTCATGCCTAAGACGTCTTTATATGGATCAAATATTGAGTTTGAATCTCAATACACCATATTGATAATATTGTGATGGCTAAGGAAAAATAATGGGTGTTTGATGAAAAGTCATGAAATTCTACCCATTGAATATTCTCCATTCCATGAAGTGAATGTGGTAGCAATATATGATAAGTCTGAAATATGACAACTTATTTCATTCTTGAGGTGTATGTGGTAGAAGTGCATAATATGTCTGAAAGAAGACAAGTGATTGAATTCACGAATATACGTGTGGAGAGACAATATGATAATGATGATCAAAAGTGATGATATTTTCACACGCTTATATGATTATAAGATATGCTAGAGAGAGAAAAAAAATTCTCTACATCATATGTATGCCTCGATTTTCTTCTGAAGTAGCAAAATCTTGAAAGAAGTTATAAGCTATCATAATTTGATAGGCTTAAGGTACGATTATATTCCATTCCTGGGGAATGAGAAACTTATTAATACAAACGTGCACTTGATTGTGATTGTATCACAACTCACCTCCGAAAGAGGTTGAATAATTTTGAAATCTACTTCTGAAGTAGTAAATCTGAAATTTATTCATGTAATAGTAAATCTAAAATTTACTAAAGAAAAAGTACATGTCATGGTAAACTTGGAGTTTACTAGAATAAAAGTTCATAAATTGATATGAACGATTGTGACATCTCGAAGATGTGCATGTATTGAAGAACTAGAAGATTCTTCAAGAATTATTTATGTTGTTTGTTCTCATGATAAGTTGGTTGGACCAACTAATATTGAAATTGGATCCCTTCAAATCTGAAAATTATAAAAGGTGAATAAGGGCCCGTTCACCTATCATGTGATATGTTGAAAAAATGCATCAATAAGATGATCACATGTACATTCATTGTCAACTTGCAGTTTGACATTCATAAAGTTGCTTGCTAAATAAAATTGAGTTAAGAACATAATTTTCAAATTGTGCAATCAAGAAAGTTATCTTGATGATGATGGTTTAGCATTCAATGCCTTCGATAAATAGCTAAACCATCGCTAATGAGAACAAAGCTTCATGTGTTGGTCTGAAATATGATATTTTGAATACAATAACACTTGTATGCATTAGACCAATAAATTATGATTATTTCTTCCCTCTCAATTGGTTCAAGGTCGGGAACCAATTATTCCATCTAATAATTTTGATGTGCGGTATCCGATTAATGAATATACCATAATGCACAACGATGGATTCCTCAAAGAAGTAGAGGATGTATGTTAGTTTTCCTAACATAAGGGGGAGATTATACGTGCTATGAAATATGTTAGGAATTATCACCATATCCTCATCCAAAAGATAATTCAAGTCAAATGCTGAAAGCATCTCATATTAAGCGCAAGTGCTCTTATTTTGTGTTCCTAAAGGGGAAGTCTATGCATGCGTGAAGCGGGGTAGACTGATCAGTTCCAAATGAAATAGTCCTTGAAAAATAAGGAGTAAATAATCATAATAGGAAGGTAATGTCTACGACATAACACTTCATGAAACCTTATGAGAGGTTCAGGTACCTGAAAATAATGAAGTAATGAGATCTCAAAATGTTATGTCGCTTCGTGAACCTATAAAAAATAATATATCATTAATATCTTTGACACAATATTAGTGAAATATTATGAAAGATTACGAGGATCTGAATTCTACGTTTATTTAAGCATGCTGACGTAGAAACATTTATCAAGTGACATGAAAGGATGCATTTTGGTAAGCGTAAAACTTATTTGATTTGCAGTCCAGACACTTGAAGATGTCACTCATGAAATGTTGAATGCTGTAACTTGACAAAACTTATGTGAAAACTTTTAAGGATTTAAACTGCTTGAAGCATATAAAAGTTTCTGGAAAACTTATTTATAATCCTTATATTGTATAAGCTTATTGCTTGAACATCATTGGAACTCTTGGAGAGTTTTCAAAGCAATAAATTATTTGCTGAAATTCAAAATATATCGAATTGGATTGGTTATGAAGTACCATATCTTAGTGCAATTGATGCACTCATGTACCTTGCAAATACTACAAGGCCTATAGCTTTTTCATTCAATTTGTTAGCAAGGTATATTTCTGCTCCTACTATGAGACATCAAAATGGGATAAAACATATGAGCTTGTTTTATTCTAAAGATTGCAGTCCCGATCTTATTGGTCATGCTGATGTTGGGTACTTATCTGACCCGCATAAAGCTCGGTCTCAAATAGGCTATGTGTTCATATGTGGTGGTACTTCCATATCTTGGAGATATACAAAGCAGTCTATCGTAGCCACTTCATTGAATCATGCTGCGATAATAACTATTCATGAAGCAAGCCGAGAATGTGTATGGTTGAGGTCCATGATACATCTCATTCGAGAAAAATATGGTGTGAAATATGACAATCTACCCACAATTTTATACAGAGATAATTCAGCATACATAGCACATCTTAAGGGAGGATTCATAAATAGAGATAGAACGAAACACATTTTGCCAAAGCTTTTATACATAAATGAGCTACAAAAGAATGATGATTTTAACGTGCAACAGATTCGTTCAACTGACAATGTGACTGATTTATTCACCAATCTTCTCCAATTGCAACTTTCAAGAAGATGCTGCACAAGATCGAGATGCAAAGGTCAAGGATGTTCTCATTAGGGGGAGTTAATACACGCTGTACTCTTTTTCCCTTACGAGGTTTTGTCCCACTGGGTTTCCCTTGTAAGGTTTTTAATGAGGCAGCCGAAATGCGTATTATTAGAGATGTGTACTCTTTTTCCTTCACTAGATTTTTTTTCCTACTGGGTTTTTTCTAGTAAGGTTTTAACGAGGCACATTATCTACCAATTAGACATTCAAGGAGGAGTGTTATAAATGTATTTAAATTATAGTGAATGTCTATCAAGATCTATCAAGATCTACTTTGATATCTATTAGGATTTGAAGCATCCGTCTTTTACTCAGACTAGGAGTAAATTTTCTCTATAAATAGAGAGGTTTTGTTCATTATATTTACAATCAAGACGATCTTTCATCCCCTTAAGAGAAGAAACAAGAATTACTCTCTCTACTCTTCTTCTTTATTTTTTCTTATTTTATAACATTCTATAAATATTGAGATGCATGTTACACTAGAGAATAATTATTTATACTAATTTATGCACACAATATGCTTAGGTCTTTCAATAACATATATGCATGCCCCTTTTTAACCAAAAAATATATGCGTGCCTTTTTTTTTTTTACGTTTTTCTTTATTTGTTTTTTATTCTCTCTTCTTCTTCTTCCTTTGTCTTTTAAGTTAGCTATTGATTCACTTGTATTTCTTAGATGTTAGGAAGTTGGTTTTTTTTATTTTTTAAAGTATTACCTTCTCATTTTTTTCGATCAATGTATGGATAAATATGTACAAACTATTAGGCTTTGTATAATAAATTCAATGAATGTTTTTATTATTAGTTTGTTATGAAGAATGTAAGACATTGGCAATTCTGCGCAATGATGTTAAGTTTTGATTTTTTTTTTCTGTAAATAGCTGATATAAATTATTTCTGAAGAAGATTGGGGGTTAGGAAGATGAATGACCACGTTGAATAGATTTTTAAAGCAAATGTTCCACCTAAAGTGATACAAGATCCACAAGGAAGACACTAAAACACACCAAAACAATCCATGATTTGAAGAACCGAGGACCCCTTTTGGTGACCCCTCTCATATTCACTACACAATAACAATACAAGCACGATAACAACAAGATTCTAAGGTTCAACACCTATAATCAGCGAGACACAAACTAAGATTACAACACAATAACAAGAACAAAAATGACACAACAAGGTCTCGGGTTTGGACACCCAAAATCGAGAATGAACACAACAACAATAATAAGATAGAATGATAGATAACTTGACATACAATGCACAAACACTATGAACCAAAGTGTATATTGAACACTCAGACCTAAGAATTCATACAAATAACATCAAGTTCTTACGGTGACCTCAAGGGAACGGAATCCCCAAGCAACCAACGTTTCAAAACAAGCAACCAACACAAGTGATTCCATACTTGTCACAAGTGATATCCACACTTGTATGAACACTCTCAAAGAGCTCTCAAAATATCATCTAAGTTATGAGAAAATGACCTAATATGTTCTATTTATAGCCTAGGTTACAACTTATTACAAAATGACTAAAATGCCCTTAATGAGCAACACTCCAAATCTTGTTCCATTAGTTGGCCAGTCACCCGAGCACAAGTTCTTTACGTATTGATCCACAATCATGATCGTACTTGTATCATAAAGTGTCATGATTTCACTGTGCAACATATCTCCTTTGAGGTAATTTTGTGGAGAACTACAACCATATATTTTATGCATCTGATTGATGACTTTTGTATTATAAAGGTGGAACTAATGTTGGTTACTTTGGTTGAAGCTGAACATCGGTTTCTAGCTCCACGCTTGTGTGTATTGTATGTCGCTTTTTTTACGAGTATTTTGATTGCAACACACTTAAAAGTATAGGAGAGACTTGAAGGGGCAGGTAATTAGAATCGATATGCCAAAAACATTGTTGGCAAAATTTCAAGCAAACTCTTTGATGCTCATCTAACTTGATTCAGTTGCACGTCTAGATTGGTGGATGCTTAATTTTTTAACCCTCATCTTCTTAACTGTTTTTGTCAATATAATAGAATTCAACATGTGTGTGTACATATATATATATATTCTTTGTTTTCATTCAAGTCATTCTTTAGAGTCAAAATTTTCGCTTAGACAAGAATTATTTTCATCAAAATCGAAGCTTTGTGATCACTATTATATTATTTTGTTGTAGTTTACAGGTCATAGAAAAATGTCAATTGACTTTGAGGGATTTCTTATATAAATGTTATAGGGTTTGATTATATTTTTTTGATTTCTCTATTATCGTATTATTTTATTTTAATTTACAAGTGGTAGATGAATGTCGGTCAGCTTTGAGTATTTTTTTTAGGTAAAGATTAGATTTAATTGTATTGTCTTAATATATCTATTATTTTATTATTTTGTGGTAGTTTACAGGTCCTAAATGAATATCGATCGGGTTTGAGGAATTTTTATGTGTAAAGTTTAAATTTAATTGTATTATTTTGATATCTCTTTTATCGTATTATTTTGTTGTAGTTTGCAGGTGGTAGATAAATGTCGGTCGACTTTGAAGAATTTTTTTAGGTAAGAGTTAAGTTTAATTGTATTGTTTTGATATCTCTGATTTGAGAAATTTTTTTGTGTAAAGATTAGGTATAGTTATATTCTTTTGATATCTCTATTATCGTATTATTTTGTTATAGTTAACAGGTGGTAGATGAGTGTCAAACGCTTTGAGAAAATTTTAGAGTAAAAGTTAGATTTAATTGTATCATTTGATGTCTCTATTATCGTATTGTTTTATTGCAGTTTACAGGTAGTAGATGAATGTCGATCAGCTTTGAGAATTATTTTCAGTAAAGGTTAGATTTAATTAAATAAATTCTCCATCTTTATATATACAAAAGATGTTGAATTTAATTATTATATCTATCTTGATTATTTAAATAATTTTTCTACTTAGTGTAACATTTGAATTCATTAAAGTGAGGTACACGCGCGAGACGCTTACACCTAAACTAGTTTTATAAAAAATGGCAACTTTTATTTGTCCAAAAATTAAAATAGGTAATTTTGATAGGACTCCTACTACAATTTAGTTTGCCTAAAATAAGGAGTATTTTTATTTTTGAATTTTAAAAACTCCTACTACATTTTAGTTTGTCTAAAACAACGTAATATTTTTAATTTTAAAGAAATATTTATTATTAGTGTTTATATATAATTATAATAAGGAAAAAAGCTCAAATATGCTATTGAACTATCATAAATGACTCATTTATGCCATCAATTGAAAATTTGGCTCATACATGCCATCACCATTACAAAACCAGCCATTACTTTTTAACGGTGGATTTTCAAAAATAGCTTTGCCACGTGACATTTTATTAGAGGTCCATGTCATTAATTAAAATAAGAGAAAAGGCTTAAATATGTCATTGAACTATCAGAAATGACTCATTTATGCCGTTAGTTAAAAGTTTGGCCCATTCATGCCATCATCATTATAAAATCATCTCATCCATGTGATTACTTTCTAACGGTGAATTTTCAAAAATAGTTATGTCATGTGGCCTTTTATTAGAGGTACACGTCATTAATTAAAATAAATCTAGATTAATTTCAAAATATCTGAAATTAGTTAGTATCGGGATTATTTGTCCCGTTTCTACCATAGTGATGGAATAAGTTAATCCATATAAATGGCAAAATAATTGGGATAACAAACTTCTTTTAACCCGTTATTTGAAAAGAATTTTTCAACAATGTATGCCCTTCTAATTCGTGATGGGAGAATGGAGAAGTTATATTGGTACGCCTCCTTCTTTTTCTTGCTTGCCCTAATCCTTCATTGACTTCTTTTCTTGAAACTTTGGAGTATATATTAGAGTCACTAGAGTCACAACTAATCAGTTATTGTAGGATAAAAAAAAGTTACTGTAAGATAGAACTTTTGAGACTTCTGTTAAGCTTGACATTTATAATGATTTAGAATCAACAAGAAACAACCAAAGGATATACACGAATCACTATTTTTCTGATAAAAAAAATAGTTGTTGTTGTAGAAAAAAATACTTTAATGGGTGTGGGTCAGGTTATGTTAAATGAATCGGTTCTTTTTAATGGATGTAAGGTATTTTAAAATTAATAGTGATTTATTTTAATTAATGATGTGTACCTCTAGTAAAAGGCCACGTACCATAGCTATTTTTGAAAACTCACCATTAAAAGATAATCGCATGGATGAGCTGGTTTTATAATGGTGATGGCACGAATGAACCAAAATTTTAACTGATGGCATAAATGAGCCATTTCTGATAGTTCAATGGCATATTTGAGCCTTTTTCCTTATTTTTTTGGGCTCATTTAATTATGACGTGAACGAATCATTGTTGACCACGTGTACAAAATGGTTTCGTAAAAAACCACCAAACTAGACTGTTAAAAGAAAGGGCACGAATGAGCCTTTTTTGGTAACGGCAATGGCATGAATGAGCCAAACTTTAAACGGATGTCATAGATGAGTCTTTTCTCAAAGTTCGATGACATATTTGAGCCTTTTACCTTATAATAATTTATGAAAAATTGTGAAAAGACTATTTTATCTAATGAGTAGTCTTTTAATGAAGGGGAAAAGGTTCAAATAATATTTTTAAGGCCCTTCACACTTTTAATATACCAATATAATGTATGTGCATTCAGGGGCGGATGTAGAAGGTACTTTGGGGTTTCCAGGAACCCACTAACTTTCGAATGAATCTTGTATTTATTTTGAGAAATCTAATAAATATATAAAAATTATAAGTTAGGAACCCACAATAAAGTGTGTTATTGGTCTAGTGGCAAAGCAAGTGCATGTTGAAACATTGTTGCCCTCCTGGTTGTGGGTTCTAACCCCATGACTCACTTTTTTTGGATTTTTATTTTGCCCAAGGAACCCACAAGCTTAAAATTCTAGATCCGCCTCTGCGTGCGTTGCACATGTATATTATGTTTAATTTTTCGATTAAAAGGGTATTCAATTAAAAAAAAAATGCATGAGAAAATATAAAAATAGACGATTTCACTGTCGATCATTAATTTTTAGCTACATGATTAGAGCTGTTAATAAGAAAAATCATCGTACTACATCATAGAGTTTTGAAAGTCGTAAATATTAACTTCTACAATGACTTCAACATGTCAGCCAAGTTCACTAAGTATTGAAAGGAAGGGGGTAAAGAAAGACTCATTCGCGACACACTTACAATCAAAGTTTTCAGTAGATGGTACCAACTATCACGTATAGAAATAGTAATGCAACCAAAGGGATTTTGAGATGAATTACAATATCTTTTCTCACTTTCAACCGCATCTCGTTTACCAGCAACAGAAAATTTGCATAAGGTTCTTTCATACTAGGGAAGTAGCTTTCTTTAAATAGCGTTATAAAAATGAAAGCTTTTTACCTTATAATTTTTTTAAGATCATGCACAACGTACTCACAGGACATGTACCAATTCTTCTAGTCTCATGATTAAACATGATGAGGTCTGATTAAGTGCAACCATAATCCTACCATTTGGGCTCATATCAAATTCCACAATGAAATTCAAAATTAATATGAATAAGTAGGTTGCTCTAAAAAATTCTTAGGACTCGGATACTTAAAAACTGGAAGAAAAAGAAAATGGAGCACAAATAGTAGTTTAATGATTTGGAATTGTGTCCTATGGAGCTTGTCCCTTTGAGGAGGATTATATCAAGACATACAATCCTGTACCAAAGAGAATTTATCAAAAGAAAACGAAACAAAAAGGCTGATTGTTCCAACATGCATATCTCGACAAATTAATTGCAACCACAAACTAATAAACAGACAATTATGCATGCTAGTAGAAGTACGGTGATCATACAACTCGGTGAGCTCAAACAATACAAATAGGTACACTAAATAATATCAGTTGCCAAACACTGTGCATTGGGTAAGAAGCAAACTCCTGTGACAATATCCCCGTGACCTTTTAGGGTAGTCAAATAGTCCAATGGATGAAGCCTTTTGTTTGCAACTGCAGAAATAGCCAGTAATAAAAATTTTCTTCAGCTGCCTGGTCATTGAATGCACAACTCAAGGAAGCTTAATCTACCCAAATCATAAGTTTTGACCTTAATAACGAAATCGTATGTTTTTCGTAAATATGACTCAAACGATGATTACTCACACAAAATTATAAAATTTCCTTCTTATATAAGGTAAATCCAAATTGATTCATCAAAAGTGTTATATATTAGAACTTCTTATCTAAATCAAACAACGATAAATTAAATAAGAAAAATCTTATGTGATTCTCAAATTTTGTTTCCAGCAGTTAGATAATTATTGATTTTGGTAGGATTGTTCTTCTGTAATTTTAATTTTAGGATTGTTCTTCTATAATTTTAATTTATAAAGAACAGGGAAAAAAATATCAATATAATATTAGTCTGAAGTTATCATTACATTTTTACTTGAACTTAGCCACCACTAACTTTGACACTCAAATATATATTTCTATTATATAGATACCACCTCTTATGCAATTACCAAAAAAATCTCTCTATTCCCACTTAATTACATTTCATATCTCAATATATAATAATTTCATTGTTTCATTATAATAATTTAAATATTGAATATATTTTATTAATTTATATTAATTAACTATAACTATATATTGAAAGTATTTTTTTTTATTTATTTAATTGATTAACATGTTCAAAACTAATTTGTTACCACCAATTACAATAATTAATAACTTAAAATATTTAAAAGACATATAGAAATTTTATTGACTCTCATTATTTTAGCAATGCCACATAAATTGAGATAAAAGAAAAAGTACCGCAAATCATAATAATTAACAACTTAAAATATTTAAAAGATATATAAAAATTTTAGTTGACTCTCAAAATTGTATCGAAGCCACATAAATTGGAACACAAGGAGTAAATATATTATTTGATAATTACGTAAAAATTATTATAAATCACAATAATTAACAAGTTAAAATACCTTTTTAAAAATAGATAAAAGTTCTATTCAACTCTCAAAATTTTATCGGTGCAGCATAAATCATTACAAAATAAAAATAATTGCATCTAAATATTTAAAGTAAATAAATTTATTATTTTAATTGAATTTTATATAGAAAATTAATCTTTTTATTTATTTATTTTAGTAAATTTAAATTTTAAAATCATTTTTTTCTTATATAGAAATACTAATATTTAAACTTAACTTTAAATTTTTAAAGTATAAAATTAATAAATTTAATTTAATAAAATAAATTTCTAATAAATATTTTCTTAGAATTTGTGTTGGGTCATTTTCTTAAAATGAAATAAAGAAAAATATATAGTAAAATTTTATTATTGTGAAAGATAAATATAATGTACTATCCAATAATGTTTAATAATATCATATTTTGCATATGCAAATATAGCATCCCGTATTTAATTAATATACTATTCCGGTGAATTATCGATGATTACTATTGGATACGATAAAATTATATTAGTTTTTATAGTAATAACATAATCAATCGCTCTTAATTAATTATTATGAGTCATCTAGGCATTAAGAAAATAGATAATATTTAATGAAAAATAAAATAGACATAAAATGCGAAATTAACTCTTAATGTTTTAAATTAAATTTTCGTCTTTCGAACGATGATTTTACTATATCACTCCTTATTATAAGTCATTTATGTATTAGAAAAACAAGAATAACAAAACGATATGTCAACATAAAATATTTGATTGACTATCAAAATTATATTAGTGCCACATAAATTGGCACGGGACTGAAGAAGATATAAAACAACATATATTATTGAAAAATGAAATAAAAAGTACTGTAAATAACAATAATTAACAAAAAAAAAATTAAAAATTGATTGATTTCTGCTTCAGCTGCTTCAATCGTGATTTTAATGTACAGTGATGTTTAAAGAGGGTAAAATGATATAATGAGATTTAAAGAGGATAAAATGTATGTAGTAAAGTGTGAGAAGAATAAAGCATAAGCAAATTTTATTACTATATTTTAAAGAAATTAAAGAAATGAAGTATAAAGATTATTTGCAAAAGATTTTTACAAACTAATTTAAATATAAATAAAGTAAATTTAGGTACAAAAAATGTGTATCTATCACAAATTTGCTACCAAACACTTTGCACTTTCTTAACATTAGCAAAATTTCTATCAAATATGTGTAGCCATCTTTCTCAACTTTTTACAGCTCCTCAATATTAATTAACATTTCTCTGTTTTAAAAATAAAATAAAGAAAAGAAAATCTCAACTCTTCCTTCTCTATTAAAAAACAACACTCTTTTCTTGTGTTAAAAATAATAATTAAACAAAACAATAGCGAATCTAAGTTGTGTATTCTCTTTATCGGGTAAATTTATATGATTCTTAATCTTTGCGATATTGAAAATCAATAATCTGTTGGATATTTGATTTAAGCTATTTCATCAGATTTACGCCTCTTCTTTTTTTATATTTCTGATCGCAAAATTCAACAAGAAGGTTAAAAAAAGGTTTCAATTGTGATCCCCTCAGCTCAATCATACTAATGAAAATATTCTACTGCTCAAACTTTCTACTCCAAGATAAATTCTAAAACTTAAAAATTGCAATCCACGTGTTCTACTGTTTTGGGCCCGTGCTGACACTATATATATATATATTTGCTATATTGTAATATCAACCTAAATTTTTGGCCATAGCCCGCAAAATCTTTCTCTTCCGTCTAATGAACAATATACTGAAAGCAAAATATAACATAAACTAAGTTTGGCATAGTACCATCAATTTTCAACAAACACAAACAATGAATTTGGTAAACTTAATCACAAAAAATTAAATAACAGTAAGAAATAATTTATCTTGACACCATGATAGACTTAATTTGTAAATCTGTTGGATATAACATGTGCATTCATTAATTTCGCTATCTCATTCAAGTGTAAATTTCATTGAGCGACCACTGCATCTCACAAATATTTTCTAATTTTATCACCAATTAGATCATTAAGTAATTGGCTCTGAATGTCGTCTTCATCGTATCTCACAAATCTTTCTTGTTTTGTCATCGACTGGATCATTAAGTTATTGACTCTGGCTAGCTCCTGAGCCTTTAATCTATTATTGTATTGGAAGAATATAGGAAGATGGAAGGGCCATGAGATTATACAAATCAAGTAAGGTAAAAAGTTCAACGCGCTCTTACTTGGAACTTCTAAGCAGTTAGGATCCCTCACATGTTCGTAGCTATCAAACAAATAATTTGTGCTGGAAACTTTTTGTTATTTGAACATTGGATGAAAACTTTAACAGAGTAGGTCTTTTACTCTCTAATATAGACTTTTTAGAAGGCTTTGTTTTTGTCTTTGAGTACAAATTATATGATTTAACACATGAAATCTGAATTGACCTGAATTTCAATGACAATCAGGGGCAGCTCTACCTCTTTAAAAAATTGGGGTCCGTTTTAGGCCCCCAAATTTGAGGGGCCTTATTTTTTATAAATATTATATTATTTATAAAAAAAATAATTTTTTTATATAAAATGAAAGAATTATTAGAAGTGGTTCATACATCTAGAGTATTATGTCTCAAGAAAGATTAAATGCATTAATTATATTATTACTTAAAAAAGAATAATTAGAAAAAATCGATTATATAATTTTGAAAATAGAGTTTATTAAAAAAAGTTATTTTTTCTTAAAAATTTAAGGTCTCCATTTGATTTTCTCCTTAGGCTACGAATATGCTTGAGACGCCCCTGATGACAATGAACAAGAATTGACAATCGATAACGTAAGTAAACTTTTGAATAAAAATTGTATCAATAACAATAATAACATATTCATTGTAATTGTATAGGTGAGGTCTAAAGAGGATAGAGTGTACGCATACACTACCATACCGATGAAGATAAAGAAGTCATTTCTGATAGACTCTCATCTCAAGAAAAAATATATCAAAATAGATTGAAAAAAATAATGAAAGTGAGAATTCATGGCTAAATACAATAAAAAGCACCCCAAAGCATCTTAAAAAAACTATAATAAAATAATATAATAATCAAGATAAAAAATAATGTACAGTATCTACGACATAAATTGATCAAGAAAACACATAAAAAATATCTTCATCCTTCTATTTGTTTTTACTGCCGTCAAAAGAAAAAGGACTGTAATTATAAAGAAATGTGGAAAAAGAAGAGTATTTAAACTCCCAGGTTTCTAGAATTTTACCAATGCATATATCACTAAGAGTCGAATGCAAATTAGGAACTCCATTAGTAGTAGTGATTTACCAATTTTTTTTTACTTATTCCTAAATTTTATATTTAATTTCTTTTCATATATTTATTTTATCAACGTTAATTTAGGAGTCCTAAATTTAATAAAATAATAATTGAAGGAGCAACAACAAACCCAGTATATTCCCACATAGTGGGGTCTGGGGAGCATAAAATGTACGCAGTCCATACCACTACCCTCGAGGAAGTAGAAAGACTATTTTCGATAGACCTCCGGCTCAGGACAAAATGACAGTAATCAAAGTAATCATAGATCATGAAACAAAGAGAGAAAAAACAGAGGTACAATACTCACAAAGCAATACTATACAATAACAAACCAAAGACACTTGAGCTCTAACCTATGCACAAGGACTTAAGACTAATAGCCAAGCTACACCACAACACTCCTAACTACTACCTAAGACTCATCCACACGCACTAGACCCCTATCCTAATATGCGTCCTCCAAACCTTCCTATCTAGGGCCATGTCCTCAGTAATCTGTAACTGCTCCACGCCACATCTAATCACCTCCTTCCAATATTCTTTGGCCTCCCCTACCCCACCTAAAACCCTCCAAGGCCAACCTCTCATACCTACGAACTGGGCATCAGTGCCCCTCCTCATCACATGCCCAAACCATCTCAACCTCACTTCCCACAACTTGTCCTCCACCAACGCCACTCCCATCTTCTCCTGAATAGTCTCATTCCTAATGCTGTCACTCTTAGTAAGTCCGCATATCCACCGCAATATCCTTATTTCTACCACTTTCAACTTTTGGATGTGCGAGTTCTTGACTGGCTAACACTCTGCTCCATACAGGATAGCCGGGCGGATTGCAACTCTATAGAATTTACCTTTAATCTTGAGAGACACCTTCTTATCGCACAGAACCCCCGAGGCAAGCCTCTATTTCATCCATCCTTCCCCAATACGCTGAGAGACATCCTCATCAATCTCCTCATTACCCGGGATCATAGACCCAAGATACTTAAAACTATCCCTCTTACAAACCACCTGGAAATCCAACTTCACTACCACCTCGTCCTTCTGTCTCAAGTCATTAAACTTGCACTCCAAGTACTCTGTCTTGGTCCCGCTTTTCTTGAACCCTTTAGACTCTAGGGTTTGTCTCTAAGCCTCTAATTTATCATTAACACCTCCCTGCATCTCATCAATCAATACTATACCATCCACAAAAAGCATACACCAAGGCACCCCTTTCTGAATACGTCGCATCAACACATCCATCACCAAGGAGAATAAAAATAGACTGAGAGTTGATCCCTAATGCAGCCCTGTCAAAAAAGGAAAATGCTCTGAATCCCCCCTCACTGTCCTCACCTGAGTTTTTGCTCCATCATACATGTCCTTAATCAATCTGATGTATGATACCGGGACCCCCATCGCCTCCAAGTATCCCCAAAGAACCTCTCTAGGGATTTTTTTCGTATGCCTTTTCCAAGTCAATGAACACCATATGCAAGTTCTTCTTCCTCTCCCTATACTGCTCCACTAGTCTCCGCACCTGGTGAATTGCCTCGGTCATCGAGCGACCCGGCATAAAAACAAATTGATTCTCCAAAATAGACACGATCCTTCTCAACCTCTATTCAATCACCCTCTCATGAATAGTAATTTTACCACTCATGCTCACTCAATATTCATGAACATTGCCTTGATTTGAATAAATAAATGAGACATATTTGTGAGTAAAGGCACTAATATCCACTCTTTGCGGGTATGAAGTTGAAAAGACAGAAAGATGTGGATTGGAGCTTACAATGATAAAAAGAGAGAAGGAAAAATGCAGCTGAGGACCTGCAACAAAAGATCCTCAGGTACCGCGGTTGCGGTACGCTGACTGCGGTCGCGACAGTCAAGGATGGTCAATTGATCGCGGTCGTGGATGTAAATTGCGGTCACGGATCCGCGATCGCAGCTAGAACTGCGGGATCGCGGCTTAACGGAGGAGTTCGGACCAAGGGAAAAAGTGGAAATGCACATGGATGATCCCAATTTTGACAAAAAGACTCAAACTCTATCCAAAAAAATACATTCTATCTTCTCCAATTTTTTAGGTTTTTAGCTCTAGACTTCATAGCCTCCATTTTTGGAGAAGAAAATATTGTATAAACTTTGGGTGAAGAATACATTGGAGACTTTCTAAGCGAAAGATTTGCTCACTTCCATTGTTGATATTTTGGGAGAGCCAAGTTTGAAGTAACATTCACTTAGTTCTTTAATAAGTTATTGCAATGGAGATTATGGGTATATCTATGCTTGTTTATCTTATGTGTAGCTAAATCTCCCTCTTGGGGTTATGTGTGAATAGGGGTTAAAATGTGTGGGTTGTTTTTGTTAGCATCTATTTGGTAGTTCATATTTATGGGTTTTATCATTGCTATAATATTTTGGTTGGGTTTTGATGGGTGAAAACCCCAAATACCCATAGGGGTTTGATGAGTGAAAGCTCCAAGCTCTAGAAATTTCAATTCCATCTTCAAAAAAGGGTTTTAGGTGTAGTGTAGGAATCCATATCATCCTCGAAAGAGGGATGTGGAGACCAAAGCAATGATAGACAATTATGTATGTAGTTTGGTAATTTTTCACTATCTTAGACATAAGGGTGAATGTGAGGTTGACTATGCCATGGGTATCATCTTAGAAATAGGGATGCCTAGATTGAGGTTGTGGTTACCAATTGTTGAACACACCTATTAGGTATTCGAAAGAATCAATGGGTGAAAGTTTGGTGTTTTGTCGAAAGACTAGCATCAAAATCTATAACCAAGCCTACCCATAGTTGATTTACTAAATTGATGTTGATTACTAACTCCCACATGTCACTTCCTTAGTAATGCATAATCCCGAGATCCGTGTATAATTGTTAAAAATCTAATTATTTGTAGCCTCGAATTTATACTAGAAAAACCCAAGAAGAAATATTAGTGTAGGAACCTATTCCCCCATTTTATCCCTTTATACCATTTGTTTGAATTTAACTTGTATCTATCATTTAGAATTAGTTTGATTGCCACTCACATTGTTCCTCGTGAATTTAACCCCGACTCCAAAGTTGGGTAAACATATTGACGCCGATCGCCTTGCACTTAATTTGACATGTAAGTTGAGCGTTATCCAAAATGGCGTTGTTGCCGGGGAACAATTTGGCATACTAAGTTAGTTTGAAATTTTAGTTTACTTGCTTTAATTCAAGCTTGTAGATATTTCTTTGTGATTTTTCTTTGTAGGTAGATTTCAGTTTATTTTTATTTTTCTCTATGGCATCTTCTGACAAGTATGATGTCGGTAATTGGAATTCCTATCTTGACGACCTATGTCCATTCTATGAAGGACCATACTTAAGGAGAGATTATAACTATACTCCCTATAGGAAGTATAGGTGCTCGTTATGTAGTGGTCGAGATGAACATTGGGATGATTTTCCAAATGCCCCCTATTATACTAATCGAATTGCTAGTACTTATGATATTGATAGGTCTTATGATGAGAAGGAGGAGTAACAAATTGGACCCATTGGTTTTGGAGCGATGCTTCAAAGTATTTTGGATCGGGTGAATATAACCGAGGAGAATGCGCAAGACTTATATCAATCTTACGGGGTGTTTGACTGGGCAAATGTCAAGGCAGGGGAATTAGGCAAAAACATCATTCTTACAAATCTCACAACCTTGCCTTTTCCCAAGAGGAGGTTCATCAACAAGAGAAGACAAAATACGATGATGAGCTAGGTAGTGAAGACTCCTCCGTGACTTCCCAATCAATTGAGTCATATGAGGAAGAAAAAGACACAACAAAAAGGAATGGCTCTAGAGTCTCAAGAAAAAGTAAATCAAATCTCTTATGAGGGCTCTAGCTCATTCCGGGGTGAAGATGCTTTGGAGGAGGCTAACCCAGAATTAAGGGTTGGACCTCGTTCAAACAACTTTTCAACATTATGCTTATAGGATGTGATGAGGATCCATGTCTCCAAACAAATGGTAGATTGTAGGGAGAAAGAGTCCGACTCTTATATTTTAGAGTTTGATATTCCAAAGAAGCACATAGAATCCCATCCATCAAAGGCCAAGATGATCAACTTCCGAAGTGTAAGGAATGGCCTATTGATGTTCTCACTTTTACCCAAGGAACAAATTCGAAAGTTTGATGTGAAGCTGGGTAAAAGGTTCAAATCTTCAAAATGGTGAGACAGAAGCTTGCTTTCTATTTCAACACCTCTTCCAAGACTTATCTTGGAAGATCTGAATCTTTTGTCCCTCTGCCACTCATTGCATATTGAGCAAAAGTTGGGACGGAGATTCAATCTTCTAAGTGGAAGCACAAAAGGAAGTGGAAGGGGTGTCTTGCTAAGACATTAAACTAAGCGCTTGATGAAAGGCAACCCATCACACTAGTACTAGTGGAACACATCCTTTTTAATTATGCATGCTAGGATAGATTTTTGTTTTGTTTATGTATGCATAATCCATGCAACATGGTGCTCAAAGAAATTCTGATTGAATTTTTTTTAAAAAAAATTGTGAATTTGGCAGTTTGGATTGAATATGAAGTTTAGAAGACGGGATTCCTGGTCTCAGTTACTGCGACCGTGGTATGTTCCACCGCAATCGCAGAAGCTGCATGACCTCGACTGCGTCACTAGGACCGCGATCGCGGTTGAATCAGATTAAAAAGACCATCCGAATTCCATTTTTCCTTGTGCCTCATTTTTAAATTCTCTAAAATTTTCTCTCAAATTTGTGGCCTTGCATTTCATATCCAAGTGTCAATTCATCCCGTGCATCATATAATTCAATAAGTTGTCTAAATTTCCTCAGTTTTAATATAATTGAATACTTAGAACTCGTAGTATAGAGAATGACTTGAAATAGTGCTTTCATTGATAAATGCATGCTTATTTTTTACTACTGTTGTGGTTAGCTGTTGTAGTTGGTGTACACACTCTTGGGGAAGTCTTGAGTACCCAAAATTTAAGGTTTAAATGGTTGAAACGAGTGTGTACATATTGTGTTTGATTCAATGCCCCTATGAATTACATGTTAAATTCTATGAGTTTATGGGTATAATCTTGATAACTAGACCTGCGTCACTTAGTCTTAATGCTTACGAGCCTAGTAGAACATAAATGTAGGGATAGAATTATATGCATTAACTAAAGTGTAGAATTTTAGAATACGGTCTCAGGTACCGCGATCGCGGTCACGATGATTGCGATTGCGTCATCGTGGTCGCGGTCACTGCTCCGCGATCGCCATACCTGAGGGTAATGTCTGCAAGAACTGAAAAGTTTTGCACATCCATCTCTGCTCCCAAAACCTTCTATAACGCTGTTGCATGCATTTATTTGTTTGATCTAACATAATTTTAATATGATAGTACTAGTGATGGCCTAAGTGCATTGTTTACAGGATCTAAGCCTCAGAGATGGAGGGATTTGACAAAACCAGATTCATGACCCTAGAATGCCAGAACCTCTACAATGCGGATTTGCATAGGACTAAGTTACTCCCTGAAAAGGGTATAAACTTGGACAAAGTAGAGAAAAAGTTTCCAAGCTTTCATGCTAGACTCACTCAAACCAAGTGGCGATGCTTTGCCCTAGAATCCTGTGCTACTAATGAGCATTGGGTGCATGAATTCTATGCTAACTTAAGTGTAGTTTCTTTCACAAACCCAGTGATGATGATTCGAGATATGCAAGTGAACTTTGGGACAGACTGGATCAACGAGGTGTATGGACTCCCAAATGCTATCATGGAGCAATTCCATGCAAAATCATGTGAGACAGGGACTAGGATGGACAACGAGGACGAGGCCCCTGCTGATTGGTCTACTGAGGGTGATGATGCAGAGTCAGCGGGAGAGGCTAGCTCTTGATACATATTCAGAGAGAACTCTTCTAATCTTGCTTGCTTGTACATCCAGTGGGGACACTGCACTCTTTTAGTTGGGGGTGCCCCCAGATTTGTATTATTTTGATGTGTTTCTGGATATTTCCATTTAATGTTGTCTTGGGATGACATTTTGGATACTACTTTTATTTTTTGTGTTTGGAATGCTGTATTTTTAGGTACCCTGATGGTGCCCACTTTTTATGGATTATCATACTTTTATTTTATTGTTAGTGTTCTTTTAAATTAATTTTTCTTTAATTGTTAGTGTTCTTTTAAATTAATTTTATGTTGATCTTGGTTATGCATGACTATCTTTGCCCTATGATGGATTGAGTGACGACATTCTTAAGAGTAAAGCATCGTGTTTGGGTTTGAGGCATAAATACAGGGGAATTCTGAGTACCCGTAACATAAATGTAAAGAATGCAAGAGAAATATAAGTCCTTGTGGCATTATAAAGTGTAGATTTGGGATCACATTTACACCATTGGCGAAGTCTGAGTAGCCATATGGTTGGTTTGCTCATTTTTATGCCAAAATGTGAGACTAAGGCTTTGGTTGTTGCCATGATTAGAAAATTATGCGTGGTCCGGATGCAAAACAAACAACCCTCTCTGTCCAAAAATTTTCAAAAATCGAGGGCATGGACGTGAGAAATTTTGTAACAAATCTTTATCTCTTTTTATGGCTCCATAAGTTTTTGACTTGTAAATAACGATAGATACTCTAATTTTGTTTCATGGGAGGGACAATTGAGACTTCTTGGAGAGTTTTTGCATGCCATATGTGGTGACCTTTTTGCATTTATCCCTTGTATACTTGTGTTATCTTGAACTTGCTCCGTTAGTCTTTCAAAGCTAATGTTGATTGTATTTGGTTGGAGAAATGATCTTAGGTCATCCTTGGGATTTTGTAACCCACTCTAGCCTAAAAATCCTTCCTATGCATGATTGTAATCCCTAGTACCCACTTCGAGCCTTTAGACCTTTCTTTGGCAAACTCATTACAAACTATGTTCCATTCTTTTTATCCCTTTTGTGAACCGTACCCTCTTTGAACTTAAAAATACAACTTGAGTCTTAAAGCCTATGTTGAGGGTGGTGAAAGTGATGGAAGGAAGTTTCGAGCCACGAAGTATTAGTAAAATGCCCAATGTGCCTAAGTGTTGAAAGCAAATATTTAAAAAAAAAAGATCCAACAAAGGAATGAATTACACGTAAGTTGCAAGAAAAAGAAATGAAAGAAAAGTAGTGAACAAAGGAAGAAAATTGTAGGCATAAGAAAATAATGAAAACAAAGAAGAATGGCCCTTTATCGAAAAAGAAAGAATTGTAAAGCTTGATTTAGGCATTCAAGGAAGGGTGTAGCCATGTTGTTCCTAAATGGTGTCATACCGTAACCCAAACCTACATTACAAGCTTATAAAGTCCTTTGAGATCTCCGAATATTTACTTTCTTTGTAGTGGCGATTGAATATAGGGACAAGCCTATGGTATGACACTTGTTGCATTGAGATTTATTTTGTGTGAGAGAGAGTTTGTGCATTTAAAATTTCTTGTTACATAGTTGGTAGTTTGGTGTGTGGATATTCTCTATCTTGTGAAGATGGCATGCGAATAAGTCGAGGTGGGTGATTTTTGTCACCTCCCAAGCAATGAGGCAAATGAAGTATAACTTAATTGAGGCAAAAATGGAGCCACCTTTAGAGTATTGGTCATTATTGCTTAGTTGCTCTTTAAAGTCTTATGAATCATTGAGTATTGTGTTTTATGATGAGGGGTGTAATGAAATTATCCTAGCACACGTGCATAGAGCTACTTGTGGTTGCGATTAAAGTTGAAGTTATTATGGCCTTTGAGGCATAAAGTTTGGGCATAAATGATTGTGTCTCATGGTAAGAGGTAGTGTTGCTTGAGGACAAGAAAATGATTTAAGTTGGGGGTGTTGATGAGTGGTGATTTTACCACTCATTATCACTCAACATTCATGAACATTGCCTTGATTTGACTGAATAAATGATACATATTTATGAGTAAATGGACTACTATCCACTCTTTACAGGTATAGAGTTGAAAAGGCAGAAAGATGTGGATTAGAGATACAGTTGAAGACCTGCAACAGAAGAGCCTCAGGACCACGGTCGCGTCAGTCAAGTATGGTCAATTGATCGTGATTGTGGATGTAAACTGCGGTCACATAGCCGCGATTGCAGCCAGACGTGAGCGATCACGGCTTAGCGGAGGAGTTCAGCCCAAGGGCAAAATTGGAAATGCACATGACTGATCGCAATTTTGACAAAAAGACTCAAACCCTATCCTAAAAAACACATTCAATCTTTCCCAATTTTTTAGTTTTTTAGCTCTAGACTTCATAGCCTTTATTTTTGGAGAGGAAAATATTGTATAAATTTTGGGTGAAGAATACATTGGAGACTTTCTATGTGAAAGATTTACTCACTTCCATTGTTGATATTTTGGGAGAGCCAAGTTTGAAGTATCATTCGCTTAGTTCTTCAACAAGTTATTTCAATGGAGATTATGGGTATATCTATGCTTGTTTATCTTATGAATAGCTAAATCTCCCTCTTGGGGTTATGTGTGAATATGGGTTAAAGTGTGTGTGGGTTGTTTTTGTTAGCATCTATTTGGTCACGTTTATGGGTTTTATCATTGCTATGCTATTTTGGTTGGGATTTGATGGGTGAAAGCCCCAAAAAATACCCACATAGGTTTGATGAGTGAAAGCTCCAAGCTCTAAAAAGTTCAAGGCCATCTTCGAAAGAAGGGTTTTGGGTGAAGTGTAGGAATCCATATCATCCTTGAAAGAAGATTGTGGAGACCAAAGCAATGATAGACAATTATGTATGTAGTTTGATAAATTTTCACTTAGACATAAGAGTGAATGTTAGGTTGACTATGCCATGGGTATCGTCCTAGAAAAAGGGATACCTAGATTAAGGTTGTGGTTACCAATTGTTGAACACACCTATTGGGTATTCGAAAGAATCAATGGGTAAAAGTTTGGTGTTTTGTCGAAAGACTAGAATCAACATCTATGACCAAGACTACCTATATTTGATTTACTAAATTAATGTTGATTACTAACTCCCACATATAACTCCCTTAGTAATTCATAATCCCGAGATTCGTGCATAATTGTTAAAACTCTAATTATTTATAGCCTCGAATTTATACTAGAAAAAAACAAAAAGAAATATTAGTGTAGGAACCTATTCCCCCATTGTATGTTTTTGTACCATTTGTTTGAATTTAACTTGTATCTATCATTTCAAATTAATTTAATCGCCACTCACATTGTTCCTCGTGGATTCAACCTCGACTCCAAAGCTGGGTAAATATATTAACGACGACCGCCTTGCACTTATTTTGACGTGTAAGTTGAGTGTTATCACCATCTCCCAAATCTTCATCGTGTGACTCAACAACTTAATACCTCGGTAGTTGTTGCAACTCTGAATGTTACCTTTGTTCTTATAGAAAGGAATCATCGTACTCCATATCCACGCCTCGGGCATCTTTTCCATCTTGAAAATGTCGTTAAACAATTCGATCAACCACGTTAAACTTGCCCCTCCACTATACTTCCAAAAATCCACCGGAATTTTGTCAGGATCTGTCTCTCTATCCCTTCGCATCTTGCGAATAGCCTCTATGACCTCATCCACATTAAAACACTGATAATACCCAAAATCAGGACCCTTATCTGAATGCTCCAACTCCCCTAACAGAATGTCTCGGTCCCCTTCGTCATTCAAAAGTCTATGAAAATACGACTGCGATCTACTCCTAATGTAAACTTCCTCCTCTAATACTATGACATCCTCCCCCTTAATGCACTTCACTTGGTCAAGATCATGACCCTTACGTTTCCTAGCCTTAGCAAGCCTATACAACCTTTTTTCTCCGTCTCTCTCCTCCAGTCCCGCAAATAAGCTCTCAAACGTTGCTGTCTTAGCCACCATAACTGCTAACTTAGCCTCCTTCCTAGATAACTTGTACTCCTACTGATTTACCCGTTGCTCATCTTCATCCTTACTCTTAACTAACTTAGCATAAGCCACCTTCTTATCCTCCACCTTCCTTGTAACTTCTCCATTCCACCACCAGTCGCCCCGATGTTGTCCAGACCGGACCCTCGATACACCCAACACCTCTCTAGCAGTCTCCTTTATGCAACAGAAAGAACTATCCCACATATTATCCACGTCCCTCCTACACTCCCATACCCCCATCCCTGCCACCTTTCCCCCTATCTTCAGCGCACTAATCGAGGTCAAGCTACCCTACTTAATTCTGAGTCGACCTTCTCTACCCATTCTCTTCTTGCCCTTCTTGATAACAAAGTCCATCACTAGAAGACTATGCTGGGTCGCAAGATTCTTACCCAAAATGACCTTACAATCCTTATACAACGCTCTATCCCCCTTCTTATGCAGCAAAAAGTCAATCTGAGTCTCGGCTCCTTGCTTCGGAAGGTAATCAGGTGATCCTCCTTCTTCGAACAGTTAAAATTCACCACCACCAACCCAAAAGCCTCGAAAAATCCAAAAGAGCAGCTCCTTCATCATTCCTAACCCTGAAACCAAAGACTCCATGCACATCATCATAGCCTCTTGGCAATGACCCGATATGCCCATTAAAATCACCTCCAACCCTTACCACCTCGTCCAAAACCTCCCAAAATCTTTTTTTCTCTTCCCCGCCCAAGCCCACTTGCAGCGCATAAGAGCTACAAATGTTCAGAGTAAACCCCCCAATGACCAACTTAATAGTCATCAACCTATCGCTAACCCTCTTAACCTCCACAACCTGCCCCCTAAGCTCTTCGCCTACTAAAATACCCACTCCATTCCTACGCTTCTCACTACCTGAGTACCATAACTTGTACCCATCTACATCCCTAGCCTTAGAACCTACATATTTGGTCTCTTGGATACACATAATATTGATCCTCGTCTTTCTAAGAATCTTTACAATCTCTATAGACTTACCCTGAAGGGTTCCTATACTCCAAGACCCTACCCTCAATCTATCAACTCTCGTATCACACTTAACCCCTCCTCTAACACCCCGTACCCCATACCCCAAACCTAACCCAACACCAGACCCCGACCCCACCATCAGCCTTCCTGAACATGACCCTAGTCTACCATGAATTGCCAAAGCCACTACTAAAAAAATAATAAAGAAATTGCTAAAAAATAGTAATAGCAATATAAAGCACACGTAAAGCACCCTACACAGCTAAATAGCAAGAACAACAAACACTATACACCAATACAACCACACCAAATCAAAAGAAGTCAGATTTAAAGACAGTCAAGATACCAAGACTAACGAGATAAAATAAAGTGCAAGGGTTAGAGTCACCTGGATATGCTTATAAATCAAGTTCCTTGTGCTTGCTTGCTTATTAGATTCCAGCAAATTGATGTAGAAATTGGTCGCCAGAATATTGTCGTCGGAGTTTCGCCTGAGGGTCTTCGGATCGGTTGTGGGCAGAATCTGCTTCTTCTTTTTTTCCTTGTTCTAACTCTTGTATTTGGGTGGTGTAGTTCACTGACTTACCGTCGTCGAAGTTAAAACGACGGTAGCCCACACTCGCCGGCGAGATAAATGGGATGGGCGGTATGGGGAGAGAGAGACGGGGAGGAAGAGAGACCAAAGGTGAGAGAGAGGGATGACGTACTTACCTGCCGCCGGCATTTGTGTCGTCGGAGTAGAGTCGGTCATGTCAAAAAAGACGTTAAAGACGTAGAAAGAGAAAGCGTTAATATGTTAGAGAGAGAATGAGCCCCAAATAATAATTGAAGAAAAAATAAAAAAATATTTTATCTATTCTAAAGACTTTAATGAAGGAAAAAAAATTGAATCATTTTTCTAAGGGTTTTCGTATTTTTAATATACTTTACCTTAAAAAAAATAACCATATATGAAAAAGATTTTTTTTTCATTTAGGATTTTTTTTCTACCAATAAAGATAATTTCAATTATAATAAAAAAGTCAAAGCATCCAAAAAAAGACACCCAACTTTTAAAAAACATAGAATAATAAATGCTCAAATTTAATCAATAGTGACCAGTGGTATTTTTCGATTAAAGTGATTAGTGGTATTTAGATTTATATTAGGAATTAGGATACCGTCTTTCTTCCCCATAAATATTAGAATGTAGCATATTTGATTTATATTATGATACAGTTAACTAATTTTAAAATACATTAACAAAAAATAGTGAAAAAATGATTTTGTCTTAAGTAAATTTTTTTAATGAAGGACAAAAATTTCAAAGCACCTTTATAAGGGTCTTCACACTCTTAATATATTATAGATTATAGATTAGAGATTATTAATAACTAGATTGAAAAGAATTGTTACCAAAAAAATTAAAAGAAGAGAAGTAATTAAGCATAAATTCATAAATCACAAAGGGAATAAGTCTTTAAAAGATCGAATTTGAGTGGAGTTTTATGTAATTATCCTTTTAGTGTTTTCGGTTATAATAACTCTGCGAGAAAGCTAGTCTTATTTGGGTGGACTTTATTGATACAAAACAAATATACGTATTCGCGCGATGCACAATTTATAATTAAAATATTATTTTAAAAAATTATAGATTGCAACATCTTATTCTAGTATAACAAATAATTATATATTTATGTTTAGTATAATATAATCAAATTATCTTTTATTTGATTAAAATATTGTTATTTGATTAAAGAATAGTAGGGGGCAGACGTAATTAAAACTTCGTTTGAAACTGTTGACACAAAAATGATCATTGAGCTTTTATTCCATCTTTTAGCCATTTGTGACACTAAAAACACCACCACCACCACCAACAACATACCCAGTATATTCCCACCAAGTGGAGTCAGGGGAGGGTAAGTGTACACAATCCATACCACTACCTCAAAAGTGAGATAGAAAGGCTATTTTTGATAGACCCCTAGCTCAAAATAAAGCAATCTAAGATAAGGAATAATAATAGAAATGAATAGTAATAAAACAAGATACAATAGAAATTACCATATTCAAATACCACACCAAAACATACAACATCCTAAACTCATACTAATCTTCTACCCTAATTCGCCTCATCCACAACTTTCTATCTAGGGTCATGTCCTCGGTAATCTAAAGCTGCTCCATGTCATGTCTAATCACCTCCCTCCAATATTTCTTCGGTATATCTCTACCTCGCTTGAAACCATCCCTAGCCAATGTCTCACACCTCTACACTGGGTTATCCGTGCTCCTCCTCATCACATCACCAAACCATCTCAACCTCACTTTCTTCATCTTGGCTTCCACCGAAGCCACTGCCACCCTATTATGAATAACCTCATTCCTAATCCTATCTTTCCTAGTACACCTACACATCTACCGAAGCATTCTCATCTCCACCACTTTCATATTATGGATGTGGGTCTTCTTTATAGGCCAACACTCTACTCCATACAACAAAGCTCATCTAACCACCATTTTGTAGAACTTGCCTTTAAGTTTGGGAGGTACTTTTTTTTCTCACAAGATACCAGAGGCGAGCCTTCATTTCATCTACCCTACCAGATCCGATGAGTGCCATCCTCATCAATCTCTCTATTCTCATGAATCATTGACCCCAGATACTACTATCTCTCTTACTTATAGAATGAGTGTCAAGCTTAACAACCACATCAGACTCATGAGACGCCTCGCTGAACTTACACTCCAAATATTTTGTCTTGGACCTACTCAACTTAAAACCTTTAGACTTAAGAGTTTACCTCTAAACCTCCAAACCTTTAGACTTAAGAGTTTAACTCTACTATGTGTCTCATCAATCAAGACCACATCATCTGCAAAAAGCAAACAATAAGGAACCTTATCCTAAATGTGCCGCGTCAAAACATA
The DNA here is from genome assembly GCA_030864215.1 of Capsicum pubescens. Classification (NCBI taxonomy): domain Eukaryota; kingdom Viridiplantae; phylum Streptophyta; class Magnoliopsida; order Solanales; family Solanaceae; genus Capsicum; species Capsicum pubescens. The sequence goes on from CM061548.1 coordinate 85,986,715, forward strand.
CATCACCAAGGTAAAAAGAAACCGACTAAGCATTGAACCTTGATGTAACCCTATCAAGACAGGAAAATTCTTTGAGTCCCCTCCCCCAGTCCTAACCCGAGTCTTGGCTCCATCGTACATATCCTTAATCACCCTAACATACACTATAGGTACACCTCTAACCTCCAAACATCTCAAAAGAATCTCCGTGGGAACTCTATCATAGGCCTTTTCTAGGTCGATAAACACTATGTGCAAATCCTTCTTTTTTCCCTAAACTGCTCCACACTCTCCTGACGAAATAGATGGCTTCTGTAGTCGAGCGTCCTGGCATAAATCCAAACTAATTTTTAGAAATAGTAATAATCCTTCACAACCTCAACTCTACCACCCTCTCCCAAATCTTCATAGTGTGACTCAAAAACTTGATACCCATATAGTTGTTGTAATCCTGAATATCGCCCTTATTCTTATATAACAGAATCATCGTACTCCACCTCCAAACTTTAGGCATCCTGGCCGACTTAAAAATTATATTAAACAATCGAGTCAACCACTCTAAATCTGCCTCTTCTGTGCACTTCCAAAAATCCACTAGAATCTCATCTGGCCCAGTCGCTCTACCTCTACGTATCCTATGAATAGTCCCTTTAACCTCCTTCACCTTAATGCGTCTACAATAACCATAATCGTGAAACTTTTTCGAATTCTCCAAATCCCCCAACACAATGCTAGTATGCCTTCTTCGGTCAGGAGCTTATGAAAGTAAGACTACCATCTCTTTCTAATATGCCCCTCCTACACCAAAACATTATCGTCAACATGCTTAATACACTTTACCTGATCCAGGTCCCGAGCCCTCCTCTCCCTAGCCTTGGTGAGCCTGTATAATTTTTTATCCCCACATTTTACTATCTAATACTGTGTATAAACTCTCAAAAGCAACACCCTTAGCCCTTGTGACCGCTAAATTTGCCTCTCGTCTAGCAATCTTATACTCATCCCTATTCTTTCATTTATGTTCTTCATCCTTACTCTCTGCCATCTTTGTATATGCTTTCTTCTTAGCCTCCACCTTTTCCTTCACCTCTTCTTTCCACCACCAGTCCCTTTGGTGCTTGCCAAAATGACCTATCGAGACCCCCAATACCTCTCTAGCAATTTCCCTAATGCAATTGGTAGTCTTATCCCACATACTATCTACATACCCTCTGTTTACCCCAAGCCTTACTCTCCATCAACTTATCCCCTATATCCAGTGTACTGGCTAGAGTCAAACTTCCCCATCTAATCCTCAGTTGATCCTTCATACCTCTCCTCCTCTGCTCCTTTAAAATCTCCAAGTACATTACCAAAAGTCTATGCTAGGTCAAAAGACTCTCACTCGATAAGACCTTACAACCCTTACAAATACCCTTATCTCCTTTCTTAAGGAGAAAGAAGTCAATCTAAGTCTTGACCATCGAACTACAAAAGGTAACCAAGTGAACTTCCTTTATTGGAAAGTTTGAATTAACTACCACCAATCCAAACGCTCAAGCAAAATCCAGATGTGCCACTCCTTCAACATTCCCTACATCGAATCCATGGATTGTATGTACATCATCATAACCTTTTGAAGAAGATCCTATGTTCCCATGAAATCCTCTCCTATGAAAAGCTTCTCATTACTGGGGACACCCCTCACCATCTCATCCAAATCCTCCCAAAATCTCCTCTTCTCTTTATCATATAAGCCTACATGCGGTGCATACGCACTAATAATATTCCAAGAAGACCCTCCAATAACTAGCTTAATTGATATCATCCTATCGTTGACCCTCTTAACCTCTACCACTTTCTTTCTAAGCTCATCATCTACTAAAATACGTACATTATTCCTGTTTCTCACACTACCAGAGTACCACAACTTATAACCATCTACTACCCACGCCTTAGAGCCTACCTATTTGGTTTCTAGGAGACAAGCTATATTAATTCGCCTTTTCCTAAGAATTTTTACTAGCTCTAATGACTTCTCCGATAATGACCCTATGTTCCACGATCATACTCTCAACCTATAGTCATTCTTTGCCCCTTTATCCTTCCTACTCCATGCCCCTGCCCCTGCCCCCACCTCTACCCTAGTCTATGACCCCAACCTTGACCCCAACCCATGACTCGCCCGAAGACATGACCCTACATCAACACTATCAACCACAACCACCAGAGATAACACCGACCAATAACACTAAGAGCACAAAGCTTAGACAATAGTGTAGACCAAAAAGTAGATCAAGTCCATACTTTAGAACTACTAAGAACAATGTAAAAGGAAAAAACACAAATATAATTAACAAGTATGAAATACCAAAATCAACAAGTAAAAACATAACCTACAATTAAGATAATCAGCCAAGGAGAAAAAGGGATGGAAATGTGAATAGTAAACAAGACAACCAGTAGCAACCATTAGAATCAAGAAAGCTATACACAACTAGAAGAGATGGAGTAGGTGCATCTGATTGAAGCTGTCGGTTTACTTGGTTGAATCACTAGATTTTGGTAATTTATGGCAGAAATTGGTCGCCGAAATCATATTGTCGCCACCTGAGAAGATGTGTTTGGTCTAAACTTCTAGTACCTGTAAAGGGTTACAAAGAAAGAAAAGAGAGAGGTAATCGGGAATTGGTCACCAAAAATGGGCACCAAAACCTCGACATACGGGAAGGAGTCACCGGCAGAGCAGTCCACCGGCGAGGTCGGTTGCTATAATGGATTTCAATAGTGTTGTCCCCAAGTGAACAAAGAAGGTCACCGGTCGTTTGGGTCTGATCGGAACCAGACGGTGGAGCGATTTAGGAGGATTTCGCCGGTGTTAGAGTTGGAGTCTGTTTTTGATCTCGCTGACGATAGGATGCCAGCGATGGTTGATTTGGAAATTTCTTATCACTTTGACGACGACCATAAATTATTGACATTGATGATGGTGATGGTTTTCTTGTCCAAAAAAGCTTTGACTGTCTTCAGAAGTCAAAAGTATTTGGCGACGGTGACGGGATTATTCAATTTGATATTTTTTTCCTTTTCAGTTATAATCCCCTAGACTCAAAAGCTCCATAGCAATGCCTTGTGGACAAGCATTCCCAACACTAAAAACACCATTAAATAGAATAGTAAAATAAACTATTCTTTAATGATAGTGACATAGATTAGTCAAATTATTCACGATAGTGACACAAATGTGTATATTTTTAATGTATGGCATAAAAGATACAATTTTATAAGTTCGATGATATATTTGTGTCTTTTTCATTAATGTTAACTTTTTTCATATTAATCATGTAGATTTATAGTATTTTACTATTGAATTTAATGAATATTTTTTTTAATTTTATGATTAATTACATTGAATAATTTTTTTAATAAAGTTAAAGAATGACAAACTAATAAAGTAAGATCCATTTAAAAGCGGTGTGTGGGGTCTATGTGAATTATTATTTTAGGAAAAAAATAATAATTTAAAATATATTTTCTTCTTCCAAAGGAGATAAAATATGTAATAAAATACTATATCTATGTTGATTACTATAGAAATGAAAAGTACTCCTTTTTTTAATTAAAAGTCTTAGCCCATATCTGAGCCTTTTATTAAAATTAAAAATTAAATTTTATCCACTAAAGAAAATAAACGGGTCAAGGCCCAAAATAACTGGCCTAGACCCAAAATAAAAAAGAAAAGTTAACTAGTATCTGATAATGCCGAAGGTTAGAAAAGTTTTAGAAATTTCCGACAACACAAAACAATCCACTCCTGATTTGCATTGTTGATCTTCTTCCTTGAATGATGTAGAGAGAAAATTCACCTAGCATCTCCATGAGATCAGATAAACCAAGATATCTAGCTTAGATTGAATCAATCATTTGTCAAAAACTCTTACTGACGCAATGATTTAATCAGTTGAAGAATTCTTCAGCTTGGAACCTGTGAGTTTGAGCTCCAAAGATTGCCAATGAGATGTTCACCTCAGAAATAGGAAAGCTATGATTTTGCTTTAGCCTTTGACATATTTGAATTCTCATGCAAATCTTCAAGAAATCGAGCATTCCAACAAATCTGCTACAATCTGGAGTGTAGTCTCCCAAAAGTCAAGGAGGGTAAAAAAGCTAAGTTCAGCTTAGGATTGGTAGAACCAAAGCTTTGGTCTCATATTCATGAAATAACTAAGATCCCTTGCCAGAGTAATGATTTCATTCTTGAGATTTTGCGTAGAGTACGGTTGCATTTTGAGAAGTTCATTGAAAACCTAAAGGTTTGTTGTATTCTTTCACTTGCAAAATATTTATCCTTGCCATCCACATTGAAGTATACCTAAATTTTTTTTCTCTAATATATTTGTGTGCTTTGGGCCTTTAATCCATATTCTGGGTTTTGTTTGGGATAAATAAAGGAACAACATTTTGCTTTTCACTGATTAATAACATATAAGAAAGGATTGGAACAATCACTTGAGGCTGATAAAATTTTGGGATCAATCTCTATTCGTTATTGCATGATTATTTTACAATTTATATAGAGTAGTCGGCACTCAGTAGTGTATATATTAAAAGTTTAAAAACTTCCTCAGATAGCTGAGCTTCTACTTATTCTTTCGAACCTTTTCTTGTAACTCGATGATTTGGAGAAAGCCTAACTTGGTTTGAGTCATAATTACAGCAGAGCAAAGGTCAAGTTCAATGTTAATCGTGTTGACAATATGGTTACTCAGGAAATTGTCCTACTTGATACTCTTGATAAAGATATAAATACCTTTGCCATGAGAGTCAAGTATGTTTCTTATTTTTCTTGATCAACTCCATGTGTTGTACTTTTACATGATGCATCTATAGTGCCATACCATGGTCAGTTTGATAGTAATTATCAAAAGTTATGATTTTGATGCTTGATTTATAATTTTCACGTCACAGTAATATATATATATTTTTTACAAGCATGATACGTGTCATTTCTCTATCAATTGAATAATTTACCTGTGTGTCAGTCATTGAAAAAAATCTTAAGACATTACTTGGTATCCATTGTTCTTACATCTGTATGGCTATCTGCAATATGGATGAAGTATATGTTTGTTTTGAAGACCGCCTCCACTTTAATTCATTTGATTCCTGTATTGAATATGTGTTGATGCAGAGAATGGTACTCCTAGCATTTCTTGGAGTTGGTCAAGATTGTCAATGGCAATTATCTATAGCCAAAGTTGCAAAATTCATTGATGACAAATCCTCTTTGTCTGAAGACAAAATTTCAGCATTAACTGAAATAGTTGAATATGAATATAAAGCAAAAGAAATTGTAGAAGCTGTTAAAACATTTATGGGTATGATATCATCCTTTCTCAAATCATGGAAATAGTTCTCATTCCTTCTACTAACCTTTTGGGTTCTAATTCTCAAGACGTGATTTGTCACCAATTGACTTGATTAATGTTAAGCTATTTACACAGAGGATAATATACCTTGTTGAATACAGGAAGAATCTTTACGATTATCTGATCGCCAAGATGCATGACATAGCACCAAATTTGGCTGCTCTGAGTGGTGAAGTTGCGGGTGCTCATTTAATTTCTCATGCTGGTAGTCTCATAAATTAGGCTAAGTGCCCTTGTTCTTTCCATTAGATCCTTGGTGTTGAGAAGACATTGTTCAGGTAATCTACACTTACTAATTTTACTTTGCACTGTATAATGCTTCTCTAGAGGATATGGATCTAGTAACTTATTTTTGGACAAAGAAAACTTCTTCTGTCATCAATTAAAAGTGATAAAGAAGTAAATTAATGAAATCGAAACAAACTTATAAAGTCTGGTAAGCTGTTCTCTACATGGGATTTTTTTATTTTTTATTTTATTTGAACATGCAAGTGAAATACATGTTTTTTTGTTGTTCAATTTGTAGTAGATGTTAAATAATAATCTTCGTTTATGTCAACAAATATCTGATTTTGTGATCTCTATAATTTCTGGTATGCCATTGGTGACTGAGTGTTAAAAACTCTCTAATGTATATTTTTCTATGATATTATTAGGCATTCCCTCCTATATTCGAAGTAACATAATTTATTCCTTTTTGAAGTTAATAGCAGTGTTTTTCATGAATGTGGTATCTGTGTGGTGTGAGTTTCTTTGTTGTTTTGTGTGATCTACTCAAACATAATTTTTTTGGAGAATTTTCAAAAAAATGGCGCACTATGTTAAGAGAACATCTCTCGTGGGACCAAAAACTCGCTTTAAAAGCTATTTATACTCTCTTGTGGTCTTCTCATGTCACTTGATTGGTTCTCCTGGTCTCCACCTTTATGTTCTTTACTTCTTTCTCTAGAAATCAACAGTTTTTTAGAACAAAACTTCAGCGTCTAGGAGATTCTCTTTCTTCTTAACTTATCAAATATATTATTAACGAAATGATGGAAATGGAAAATCTATAATTGTTGAACCCATATTTACTTATGTATGTCTACGTTAACTAACCAAGAAGTGTATAATTTACCCTTTCTGAATACTGCAGAGGATGCATATATTGAAAGCAATAGAGGCTTTTAGTGATATGGATATTGAAAGTAACCTCCTTCAGACGCAGTGCGACTTCAATGAGTAAGATTTCTTAGGTTTAACAACGTTCATGTGTTCTTTCTGAAAATAAAATTAGTTTACATTAGTAACTGATTGAAACCTGCAGGCTGTAGTTTTAATCGACCCTGACTAAAACTGTATAAGAAGCAGGCTAAGCGGACTCTCCAGTTTTGACGTTTTGTAAAATAGATGAAGAAATAGCTGGAGAATGCGACAAATGTAAAACAACTTAATAATAAGGAAGTATAAAAAATTGTTGACTTATACAATACCAAACAATCTTATTGAAATTGATAACTTTGTATATTTCTCCAACAACAGTACATAGGTTGTACTGAAATCGTATTTACATCATTTACTATACTATCTTGCTATCTTTTATCTAAATTAAATCTAGAATATGAATTATAGAGATTGTATTATTTGAGTATACTTGGTTACTCCAAAACATAGAAATAAAAGACAATTAAGCTTAATATTTTGCATAAAAATTGCCCAACAATATAAGAACAAAAGACAACTGAAAAATTTATTTATTAATTTCTCAAATTAAATTACGAAAAAACTCTTTGTACACTATATTTTTTACTTTGTTTATTATTTTTTCTTCATCATTGTAGGCTAAAATCTTTAACCATTTCCTACTTGTCGCTCGTGAAAGAGTAACATACAATTGTCCAAGCGTGAATACTGATTTCTTCAAAAATAATCCAACATGAGACAATGATTGTTCTTGACTTTTATTGATGGTCATGAAAAATGAGACAACAATGGAAAATTTTCTTCGCTGAAACTTGAAAGGTATTCTCACATCAGATGGTGTCAAACTCATTCTTGGGATAAACATTTTTTTCACCTGTCATTTTGTCAGATAAAACCTTAGCTTCTTTAATCCGATCTCTAAGTCTTGTGATAATCAGCCTCGTCCCATTACACAATTCGGATGATTGATCTATGTTTCTCAATAACATTATCGATACGTCTACCTTCAATGTGATTGAGTGATTTGGAATTATAGAAAACTTAATACTATTTAGAAATTGTGGTGTGTGCACATGCTCCAATGTCATAAAACAATGATCAAACATACAAAATGTTTCACAACTCAGATATGTCTTCTCAGGATTATGATTAAGTGACACCATAAATTCATTGATCGAGTCCACCATATATAGAGTCGGAGCAAGAATATCTCTTTGCTGGAGGTAATCTACGTCACTGGAGTGACTGTAGAAATCAGGATATGTACTATCTATAATTGTAGATATTGGATCAACGCAATCATTAATGAGAATATCATCAAGATTTGAATAGCCTCAGTGCCATCAACGGAGCTTCCAATATTTCCATCACCGATTATCAAAATTAGAAAAGTTTCTTAACTCTTTCAAATATTTGCCTAACTAATCTCCTTGCAATCTCATATTCCTTGTTAGATTTTGGACTTGACAATACCTTCATAAATCTAAAGAATTTAAAGTGGCATTAACAATATCTTTCCTAGTTCCTTTTGTTATGACTGGCAAAATCTGTCTAAAGTCACCACCTAAAATAATTGTTTTCCCTCCAAAAGGTTTATCTAAACTGGAAGTATTTTTAAATCTAGGAATATCTCGGAGAGTATGATCAAGAGCTTTAAAATAGTATCTATGCATCATAGGCGCCTCATCCCAGATAATCAACTTTGTCTTGACAATCAGATTCGCTAGAGAACTATCTTGCTTCTTTATACTGCATGTTGCATCTTCAGTTGGATTGAGAGGAATTGTGAATCATGAATGAACTATTCAACCTCTTGGTAATAAAAGAGATATAATGCTACTTGATGCAACAATTAATACAATATCTCTTCTAAATCGTATGCTAGAAGACAAAGTTATCCCAATAAAAGTCTTGCCAGTTCCTCCATGACTATATAAGAAGAACAATCCACCTTTGTCTTTATTCACTGTTGCCATTATTTTGTCATACACTGACTTTTGTTTAGCCGTCAAATTCATTACTAATTGTTGGTGTTAAACCAACAAAGAGTGCTTGTTATAACGCAATTCATCATGGATTAATCTATTGGTATTTTCTACTTGTTCCTTATTGTAAATAGGTCATGGCATAGTTGAAAAATCCTGAAAACTTTTTCCTCAACCTTTCAAAAAAATTTTCAACCTTTGGAAGCATTGATTTTTCAATTCATCATTTTTCATCTCTGCCTTTGAAATAACAAAAACAAAATTTTAATAGTAATAATATAAAAATATCATATCAACATATATACAAAATGTTAGTTATTCTTAACTATAAATTTGTACTTGGATTAGATAGCAACACTTTTTCTTCACGGAGGATATTTTCTTATAAGAATTTTCATGTTAATTACCAAACATATTCTGTCTGTGACATCGAATTAAACAATAATAATATTGCAAATAATTGTCTAAGATATGATGGCATTCCCCAATCATTTGCTTCCTTTATAGTATCAACATACTCTTTTTCATCATCTAATAAGCCAAGTACATAACACACATATCTAAAAGTGGTATAGTCATGATTGTTGACTTTCTTAAGATCCTCATAGATTTTTGCACCTCTAATGACATTCAACAGTAATCTTAGATAATATAACTTACCACTTTCAAGTGAAACAAAGAAGATCCTCTCAATAGAAAATGCAGAAGTTTTTATTTTCTCCCTTGAGTCTTTTTTCCAGACAAACTTAAGCAGAAATTCTGCATAAGTTAATTCTTTGGCTTCAGGAAATTCTTGATTTTCCTCAAACCAACTTAAGAACAATTGATTCTCTTTTACTCGATCTATTGGCGACATCCTCAATTGGATCATCATCAGAGAATATGAGATTTTGTTTATCATTAAGATGAAATGCTAGTCTTTCTACTGGAGGTTGTCTCTATTGAATTGAAAATTCAAGTATTCTTCAAGAAGCTTCATAGGATGATATATATCGACAATCATAATACACGTTGATTTCATCATTATTTGATGAATCTTCCTCATTCACACTTTGAGAAAAAACAACAGTGACACGATCATTCCCCTTATTAACGTACTTAAATAAGTACTTAATAGATCTGGATTGATTTCACCATTCCACATTGATATGAGCATCATACTTTAATAATAGAAATCGATTGTGCGACGCTACATACCGGTTCCAACTCAATAAGAAAATAAATAAATTAAATTTTATCTTTGTGAAGATATTGTATTTTCAATTCAAATTCAAAAAAAGTGATGGAATATACATTATATAAGAACTCAACATTAATAATTCCAATAGATTAAGTGGTACCCCATACCTGTTGTCCAGGTCAATACCATTTTTCTTGATAATTCTACCATCTTATCTTCTTCTGTAAATAGGATAACCATCTTCATCAATTGTGGTTGATTGAACAAATTTCTTTGGAAAGTGCTTTGTATACCTACCATCCTGTATGCAAGAAGAGTAATTTTTCATAGGACCATATGGGCCATGTATCATGAATAACTGTACTACTTTATAATAGTGAGGATCAATCAATTCATCAGGTATTTTCACAGAAATAATTCTATCGATATCTGTAGGAGTAGGATAGTTATTTTGCTCATGGAGAAAAAGTAAGATATGAGCATGAGGCAATCCTCATTTTTGGAATTCAATAGTATAGATCACTACATCGAACAAATTTATTATATGAATAAATTGTTGGAATCCGTATATATATATACGAGAAACTAATTATACCTGCTTTTACTCTTTCAAGAATCTATTTGCCTTGCAATTCATTTGTTAGGCAATCCAATTTAATTTTGAAAACTTTGGATAAAGTATCTGAACCATCCTTGGATTTTAAGCCTCTACTCTCTACAAATCTCTGGCCACTTTGAATTGCAAGTAAATGTGATGAAAAGATCATGGTAGCCAGCCCATCCACTTGCATATCGCCATAGCATCTTGGTAATTTTGAAGCATGTATTATGCGCCCCCTGTGAAGCTTGATCCTAGAATTACCTTTTTCCCCTGGGAAGATGGATTAGTTTCTCCGCACAAAAATGCATCTTCTAACCCTTTATACATATGAGCTCTCAATCATTTTTTATTAAATTGAATATAATCCAATCGAGAAGATTCGATCATTGTATATGTATCGATCAAGAATTGTTGAAATAGTTTTTTGGAAGACAAAATTGTTGGAACTTCATCCTTCCTATCTTGAATTTTGTAAGAAAAATACTCCCAGATGCTAAGATGTTTTCTTCCTTGAGTTGTTTCATCACCACCATCATAATGAATGTCCTCTCTATAGGAATCTTCACCATATGAAAAAAGTAAAGGATAATGCAAGCTTATATATGCATCATTTAGTTCATTAATCCTTCTTAACTTTCAAGACCGACTTTCAATGGCGATATCTTTGTCACCTCTAGATGGTTCAAAATATCCTACTACTAAAGTAGCTACTTCTGAAACTGTTGGTAAGTTATATCTTCTTCCATCAGTGACTCTTTTGCTTATTAATCTGACTTAAACATTGGAGCTCTTATCTTCTTGAAATCAATATCTTACCATTCTGAATGTCTTAACTAAAACATTGTGGTAATCAAGAATTTGCTTTAGATCATTAACGATCTCAACGTGCAGCTTGTTTAGATATTGACCACGACTGCAAAGAATTAAATTTATAAAATTAACAAATATCGCTTTTTCATGTAAAATATTATCTACACATTATAACTCTTGAAGGATAAAACACTAACCTTACCGCATGAATTCTATTCTACACTTCATTATTTGTATCATAAATGTATAATTGCACAAATTTAGGGATGGATCCCTCAAGAGGCAATAAACTTCCAATTTTATGATAATTTTGTCCAGATAATCTGAGTTTTCTTAGTCCTCGGGTTTGATTAACATATGCATCAACCTTTCCTCAGATAGAAGTAAATAAGAATATAAAATTATAGCTCCTAATATTATCTCAAAAGTGATTGATTTTAGAACCTGCAAAATAATTTTTGTTGTCTATTGATACTTAAATTTAATAACAATTTCTTATTCAGAAAGATTTGAGCAACTCACAAAAATTATTTGGATGGTATTGTGGCGTAGCATTATTGGATCTCAAATTTTCACTTTGCATATTGAAAATACTTGAATTAGTAGTTTCATTCACCAGAATGCCTTTACCCTTTCTCTGCCTTGTATTTTGAGAAAAATCACATTCAAAAACTGTCATTAATGAAAGATAAAAGATACTTTTAACAAACAGGTTCGAGAAAATGATAAAATATATATTGATGTCTTTATAATAGATATGGTGAAAATGTGTGGAGATTCAAATTTTACCATCATTAGCTGGAACACAATTTAAATCAGGCAATGTATCTTTCCTGGAATCTATAATCTCATTAATTAATATGTCTTTACCCTTCTTCTTCTTCTTTGTGGACAAACAACATTCAAAATCTTTCATTAGCGAAGTAATATTTTCAAATAAACATACAATCTAGATCTTTAAAATAAATCTAAATAGTAATTTGATACAAACTTAAAATTTGTCCCTAAAGAACGACTAACCATTGTTCAAATCTCGTAGAGGAAGGGAAATTTGAATAATGTGTGGGAGGTTGTGATGAAGAAATCTTTCCAAGTCTCATCATCGGTACACTTGTTGGTGGTGTACAATTTTGATATGATGAAACTGGCTCTACAACTTGTCCCTTTATTTTATCTCCATCAGCTATATGCATTCCAAATATTCTAATTTAACTATTCAATCCCGTGTTATTGGAATTCTTTTGTATTGTTCCCAGACATACATTTCTATCAATTGACATATTTGAGCTCAACACATTCTTTTGTTTTCTCTGTCTACTTAATTTATCGCTTAGAAAATACCTCTTATTTCTTAGTTGGGGTATTTTTCCTAGACATGTTCAATTAAGGTAAGCGTATTATATGGGTTGAACGATATAAAAAAATAAAAAATATTATATATATTGAAACTGACCATTTGTTATATCACATAGAGGTCGAGGAACTCTTTCCTATTGTTCAATAACATCTACTACATCATATGTTGGGTTAATATTCTCTGTAGAAAGAATGACAATGTTTTAAAAATAAGATAAACAAAAAAGAAACAACTTGAAAATTTCAATATAATATGATTATAAGGACTACTTATAATTATATGTATATACACATTTCATTCGATGAGAATTTAGCTCATTTTTTTATTTCGTAGGATTCTTTTATTTAATCTCGCTAATTATGTCCCCTGATTTTTTATTTGTATGCCTTTCTAAATCTGAATTTCATATGAGAATTTGAAAGTCAGTTGGATAAGAGAAAAAAGAGAAAATGAATGAGTAAGAGAGAGAGCGCAGTCGCTCTTTTTTCTTATACATATATAATAAAAATTATGTTTTAGTTTTATTCAGGAATAATTTTATTCCATCTTGAGCATTTTGGTATTTTCAGTATTTATATTATTTTATATTTGTTACAGGCAAAGTCCTTATCAGATGAGTATCAACATCTCTCTATCTCATTTTATGTTTTTGCCTTTCTATAACTTTTTGTGAGCATTAATGTTGTCATTCCACTAAAAATATGTTGGTATTAGAAAAATTCCTTCAAAAAAATTCACAAAAAAATATATTTATTTAACTTTCTTCTCATAAAGTCAAAATCTTGTACTTTATGATCAATTGATCACATGATATAATGGGGGTTGGGACTCAATTTGTAAAGTTATTAACAACTTTCTAATAAGTTTTGGATTAGTATTATGATTGTTTTAATTATAGGCATGACCATATATTTTTGCTTAGAAAAGATCTCATCGAAGAGTGATTCTTAGTTGTTGTCCTAATTGCTTTGATCCGTGAAGGGCTACATTTGTGGATGGGAGGAATATGAGGTAAAAGGTTTTGTTGTCTGTCATATCTTTGGAGAAGTAATTGATTGAAACCTATAGGTTGTGACATAAATTATTCTTCATAAAACAATCCATTTCAAACATAGGCTAAGATTATAAAATTCTTAATTCTTCATTTGCATTTAAACTGGAGCAATTGCGCATTGATTCTGATCACCTAGTCTTGTTTTTGTACTCATTTTTTATTTATTGGTTTCATTTTAAAATTTTGTGCAACCAATGCAATGTTCACATGTACAGAAACCCCTAGGTCGTGGTGACGTTTTTCCTTGTTTGAAAAATAGTGGAGAGCTTTATGCCCTTTTCCCTTAATTTATTGTAGATTGTAGAACTTTCACTTTAAGGCAAGATAAGAGGTAAATTTATGCTCATATTTTTATACCAAGAATTGATCTATTGTTCTTTTATGAGATAAATATTAATATTGAGTAGAGAAAATACATCGGGTTTTGAGTATTGGTCTTTATGAACTCAAAAGCCCCTTCCTTCTCTCTTTCTCTTTTGCTATTTACTCAGGATATGCTCAATAAATTGAAAAATGGAATTTTGATTGAGCCTCAAACTCCCTAGTCCATTTCACTTGGCCCTGGATACAGAATTGCTCTGATAAATAATTTATCATTTATTCTTCTATTACAAATACAATGAAACAAGTTAAATAAATCTAATATTTATAATGATGTTTCTTTACTTTTTGATGTCTAGCCTAAGAGCTTGCTAGGTCTACTGTCGGCCAAGGCTATTTCAACAGTTGAAACTTTAGAAGGTAAGGTCAATTACCATTTTCCTCTTGTTACATTAGTGTACTTATTTAATTAATTGAATAACACAGGGCTATTTTTCTTTTCCTTTTTTGATGTTTGTATAAGAATTGATGCAGAGATTTCATGCAGGCATGGTATATTTATTTACTGAAGAGAGGGAGTATCTCTGTGTTCCTATTGGTTGTTGATATATGAAATTTTTTCAAGTTTTGCTCGTAGTGATAGACCATTGTCCTTTATGCCCTGAATTAGCATATTTGTTTTATACCAGGTGCTTAATATCATAACAAAATTTAGCCTCAAGTTAAATATCAAAACAACACTATTTTTGTATAATAATTGATAGAGAAATTTCAGGAAGACATAGTATATTAATTTGCTGAAAAGAGGGAGTATCCCAATGTGTCATGCTGGTCGCTGATATGTGAAATATTTGCAAGTGTTGTTCATACTACTAGATCAATGTTGTTTTGTGTCTTTAAATTTTAATATTTTTTTCATGTCAGGTGATCAAGATTATAACTTAATTTAACCTCAAAATAAATACTGAAACATCACTAATTTAAAGATATTCCTACCTCTGATATCTTTCTGATTTTTCTATTCCACTTCTTGATTCTCCATCTTTGCATAAAAATACTAGTGTCATCTTGGTTAATAGGACAAAGTATGGTGATCTATGCTGTTTCAGAATACTGTCTGCTTTTTGTTGAAGCATTTTTACGTGGAGTTGTTGTTCATGCAGGTCTCAGAAATTAATGGAGATATGTAGTACACTCCATAAATGCTTGAGAAATCAAGTGTGGTAGTTATTTTATCAAACGTTGGCATTAGTTCTGCTTCTACATATCTGCTGATAAGTGAAATCACAAATTTCTTAATGCTCCCTTCAATAGTTGTTGCCATGAGGCTTATAGATATCTCTAGCATGAGGTAACTTCCCTTTGAGTAGATATAAAGTGAATATGTTGTTTTTCATACAATGCTTCTTTACTAACCTCCCAATTCACTAACTTCTCCCCCTCTAGACTTTTTAGTGCCTTGTCCAAATCGCTTATGAATTATTTTGATTTGATTTCTCATATCCAATTGTGTGGCATCTCTCATCATTCTTATTGATCTAAGATCTACGTGAATAATATGCCTGGATTATAAGAAAGTTTGTGCTGCAATTTTCTGGTTTCCTTACTCATTATGGACCTCAAAAGAAATCTATGTTGCAATTTACTACTTTTCTACACATTACTGCATGGTGATAAGGCTTTAGTTAGAACTTATTCTTGTTGTTTATTGTTACGTTATTTTTAATTCGCATGGTGTCGATCATGTCTCTTATTTATTGAATACATTTGGAATCTTATATCTGGTCTACATCACATGAAGGGCTCTATAGGCACTTTGTATTTATCTTTAAAACTTTCATCTTCTCTTGTCCCTTTCTCCCCGAGGCCTGAACAAACAAATAATGCTACAAATAAGGTTATAGATAGAGACGTCATTATGTTTTGAGAGATCTACCTTTATTTGGAATATTGTAGGTTGACTCCTTCCTCTGCATCTCTTTAGCTTAGTATATTGTACTACTTTTTCCTTCTAAATGATCTTTGAGCGGTATTTTGAACTTGCTTTGACTGACTGCAGAAGTATGTGTGTTTACGGCTATGTTGCTAGGACTCTTTAAAAATGTCAGCAGTTGTGTGTCAAATTCTTCAAATGTAGTATATGTTTGGAGAATTCGACAGGGCTACAACAACGAAAGTGAAGAGTCCGCATAACTTAGGTGTACAGAAGAATATCCATCAGTTATTGTTCAAGCATGCTTCTATAATCCTGTCGTACTTCAACCAATTGAAAGTTCTTGAATGAGAACTTCATTTATCATTTCCGTTTTGGGTCCCGTTTGTGCTCGACAATCCCTTGTATTGATAAATCTTGTAACTCTTACAGTTACTTTCCAAACATGGTTTTGTAAAACTTTTAGTCCAGGGTAAAGAGGACTAAACATATAAATTCACATAGTTAATTATGTGCAATGTCACTTATTAGTTTTACAGTTGCAATTCATTTTCTTTCATTGAGAAGTTAATCTTCGTTTCAAACAGTGCACCTAAAGATTCTGGGTTGGAGAAGAAAAAGTGATTTCTTTCAAAGATTTTACTAGATCGATAATTAATAGATCAACTGATAAATGGAAGGAGGTATTACAAAATCTGGCCTTTAAAAATTTTAAAGTTCTATGTCTCAAATATTCAAAGAGATACGCAATGGTGATCCTTCATATTGTAAAATAACTTTAGCATTGATGTGATTTCTCTGGAAAAAAACTACTCTTTTTCTTTTTTAAGAGTTATCTTTCACTTTTATTTTGATAAGGTAAAGATTTATCGACTAAGTACCAAGAAGGTACCAAATCAAAATTACAAAAGACTGCAGGAATAACCATACAGTCAAATGCAACAACTCCTAAAAGTCCATATAATGATCTATATTATCAATGAAATTACTTTTACACCAACAAACTAAAATATGTAAACACTTGTTTTTACTCTAGAAAATAAATAGTCCAAAATATGCACAAAGGTATAGTTCTCCATATTTTCTTCAAAGCTTTATGTATTCGTACACTTTCAGTGTTATATAATATGTTAAATGATCAGTGAATTCTTACCTATATTTTGATTAGTGAAATCATGCCTATACCTTGCTATGTTTGTAGTTGGACACTTAGCTTTCACTATTTGAACTTACATAATCAAATATTACGATATGCAGGAGGTTACTAAAGTCAAAATCAAATGACCTGGGTCAAGTAGGTGAAATCTGAAAGTGCACATCTATAATCGGGATGAAAACGTGAACTTCAGCATTGACATGGTGGTATTTTATTGAGGAAATGCACCACTGTATCAGCTGTTCGCATAAGATACTGATACTGGTTTTTTAAGCTGCTACATCTTAGGCAAGTTATGCCCTGATTTATAATGATGTTTCTTTACTTTATGTTATCTAGGCTAGGAGCTTGCCAGTCCTACTGTAGGCCAAGGCTATTACAACAGTTGAAGCTTTAGAAGGAAAGGTCAGTTACCATTTTCCTCTGATGACAGTGTAGCATCTTCCAATTTTGTGATAATATGCATGAAGGCTAGGGCATATTCACTATGTTGTTTCTCTACAGCTCCTAGAGTAAGCAAAAAAGCTCGAGAAAGAGCTTCATCATATTACAAAGGAGAAGATTGAAGCTGTCAGTCGTCAAGATTTTGAAAAAGTACTGAGTTTGGCATGTACATCTAAAGAACCCCTTAAAAATGGTTGTTATATTAGTTTGTGACTTGGTTGAAAACTATCATAGGCTGTTTGTTTTAAGGTGCATCAGCCTACCCAGTTGGTTATCTTGGTTATTAGCTTGAGAATAATTTAATTAGGCATCTTTTAACTTAGCATGATACTTTGTAAATTGAACTTTGCATCATATTTGTCACTGCACACATATAAAGATTATCCAAGGAATAATTCTATTCTAGATTGTAAAATAACTTTAGAATTGATGTGATTTCTTGGAAACATACTACTCATTTTCTTTTTTAAGAGTTATCTTTCACTTTTATTTTGATAAGGTAAAGGTTTATCGACTAAGTACCAAGAAGGTACCAAAATAAAAAATTACAAAAGACTGCAAGGAATAGCCATATAGTCAAATGCAGCAACTCCAAAAAGTCCATATAATGATCTATATTATCAATAAAATTTCTTTTACACCAACAAACCAAATTATGTAAATACTTGTTTTTAACTCTCGAAAATAAATAGTCCAGCATATGCAAAAAGGTATAGTTCTCCATATTTGCCTCAAAGCTTTATGTATTCTTACATTGTCAGTGTTATATAATATGTTAAATGATCAGTGAAATCTTACCTATATTTTGATAAGTGAAATTATGCCTATACTTTCCTTATTCAGATTTGGTAGACCGTGATGATGTTAGTTGCTCTATACTTTTAACTATTTTATTGAGATTCAAAAGCTAGTTTTCGTTTCATTGTTAAGTAAATAAATTTCATAATTTGACATTTAAATAAAAAATAAACATAAAATAGTTTATGTGAAAAAACTTACAACCGTTGTAATATTTCTGTTGTCTGCAGGTTCTTTTTCCAGAAGAACTAGATATGGAAGATGAGGCAGCACGCACGAAGTGGGGGTGGAAAGTAAAATATGTTAAGAAGGAGAACAGAGAAAGGCACTCACAATGATGTGACATCGAGCTCAAACTTGTTGTAGGTTCCAGTTGCTTCTCTCTTTTATGTTTTACTAAACTTTCAATAACATCTTAAAACATATAGAAAATCTTATTCAGGCACAGTTGCAATCATGGATCATATAATTTCTATATTTGTTTGATTTTATTCCTGAGGTTTGCTTCTCCATGATGAACAGGTAGCGCATATAATGAAAAATAAAGAAGGTTTATTTTACTCGCTCAACGTTGATTTTTGAGGTAGTGCATACCCCATGCATCCATATTTAAACCATCTTGGTTTTGATATCTCTCAAGGTGTCTTGGATTTTGTAGCAGATTGTCCTCGTAGAGAGTCAGGCTTGTGCTGGTTGAAGATACACCTTGCAAATTTATTTGCTGGTGGTGTGGATAAATTATCTATTGATGGTAAAGTAGCTTTTACTAAAAATCACTTGGATGATATATTTGATTCTACTGACAAACCGCTTAAAGGAAGGCGCTGGTGGTTAAATGCAGAGGATCGCTTCCAGTGCCTGGCTCTATGCATAAATATTAGTGAAGCTATCAGAAGCTCATCCCCAGAGACAATTCTCTCTCATATTCCTGTGCACCAGGTAAGTTTCACTATTATTGGGTCCCATACATTTAATTTGACTGTTGATCTATATTATCAATGAAATTACGTTTACACCAACATATCAAATTATGTAAACACTTGTTTTTAACTCTAGAAAATGAATATTCCAGAATATGCACAAATGAGAATTTGTAAGTATACTACTGTGTTTTCTTCTTCAAGAATGAGAGTATAAATCTCAATTCATTTGATTTTTCTGTGACATAAATCATTCCTCATAAAACAATCCATTTCAAACACATGTTGAGATTATAGTATTCTTATTTCTTCATTCTGCATCTGAACTAGAGCAGATTGCATTTGTTCTGATTATCTGGTCCTATTTTGTACTCCCTATTTATTTGTTGATTTCATTTTAAAATTTTTTGCAGCTAATGCAGTGTTCAAATTTACAGGAACCCCCCAAGTCATGGTGACATTTTTCCTTCTTTCATGAATAGTGGTAAAGTTGATGCCCTTTTTCTTCAACTTGTTGTAAATTGTAGATCTTTCACTCTAATGCAAGATAAGAGGTAAATCCACTAACATTTTTTCATACTGAGAATTGTATGTTGTAAGTGCATGAAATAAATACTGATATTAAGTAGAGAAAATATATTGCAATAAGACAATATCAAAAATATGAAAAATTGAATAACTTGCAATTGTTACCATTAGAACATTTCATACATAATTAAAAAAACAAATACTGAAATTAAAATAGAAAATATGACATCCCTCTGAATGTATCTTATTCGAGTCTCCAAAATAAGGTGAGACTCATGTGATTTTCTTCTTTTTTATGATTCTTTTGACCTTACTGCTTGAAAGTTGTGCATTGGGATTATCATTAACTTCCATCACAGATAATTCACTCTCAGATATACTTCTCTTTATTGGGGTATTTGAAATATAGATCACATCATTCTTAGCAACAGAATCCTAAATATTTAGCTAAAAAGATAGTGGAAATTAGTTATATTTATGAGTTTTACATATATATATATATATATATATATATATATATGCATGATTAAATCATCGTTAATTCATCGTCTCTAGATGCAAGATGTTCATGGTTGAACTTTGGATTGTAACTCCCCGAAATTACACCCTGGATGCTACACAGTGCTTATAGTCCCGAGAGACCACAAGCTAACCCATGAGCTGGTACCTGCTATGAGCACTGAATAAAATAAATAACAGAATAACATGTGCAAAATTTAACTAAAAATGTCATAAGGTTTTAAATACTAAAACATTCGATTAAAATCATAGTTCTGAAAGCATCTGAAAACAATAGCGAGGAGACTGATAATAACCACTGATAACTGACTAACTATCTAAAATAGTCTGAAAAGCTTCTAACTGACTGAGGAGTTGATGGAACAAGCCCCCAACTAACTTCGACTGACTACTGAGCTGATAACTAAAATAAACATAAATGGCCCTCGATATATGAGGACTCATCACTGCTACTGTTGTTGATATGCTGGAATGTCTAAGTACGGTCGAAAAACTGAGCATTTGAACCTATGATATGACATCATAGCGCTAGAAACAAGTATGCGATCAGTACTTTGAATGTACTGGTATATGAGATGAGGTTAGGCTGAAATGCATGGGTTATATACATGAGATAATAACTGAATGAATAGCATAAGATAACTGAGTATGAATGCATGAAAGTTGTAAAACCTGAGAATACATGACCAAGCATAAAACATGATTCTGATATACTCTGTAAATTGAAATACTGAAATACTGATACTGAATAACTGATAATTGTATGCTATGGTCAAGCAAACCTGAAACTGAACTTTGTACTGAATACTGAACTGAGACTGTGGGACCTAGTAATAACCGACATGCCCCAATATACTATCCAGGTCCAACCTGTAACACCAGTTTAAAGGGTGTCAGTACCATGCCATGGGTACTAACATTGGTTGTATGGATCAACTAATCTAATATCCCAAAGGATGAGGGTGTCATGCCTAACTGACGGGGGAGCCCTCAAATTCTATGGTGGGACCGTATGTTTGGAACCTAGGGACTACTACTAACGGCTTATGCCTACTGATGGGGAAGACAAGTTCCTCATGCCTACTGATGCGGAAGATAAGTGTCTCATGCCTACTGACGGGGGAGACTCCATCCCTACATTCACTCGGTGCTAAGTATTTACTCCCAACTGAATGACACTGATTACTGGACTGAACTAAGCTTAATTTAACTCACAACTGACCCTATTAACTGACTGAATGATATTGCTCATCGTATAACTGAAATCATTTTGTAGATAATGAAAACTTGGTAATCAGCTAAATTTCGGGTATTCATAACCCCCAGGACTCGAAAAAAATAACAATATGAACATACTGAAGCTTCGAAAACATTATAAGTAGTCATTGTTCAAAACCTAATCATTTAGGCATTTCATCAAACACTTGAAATTCATAGGCTTAAGCATGAGAATAGTTAAAGCATGTGATACTATTATAATTGAAATACTAAAATCATGGATATAGGATTTAACATGCGAACATCATCATTCGAACATGTCAAGGATATTTTCCAACAAAAACATATGGTAAACATAATTTGTAATCAAAATTCATAATAGCTTCATGAAGACAACTCATAATAACATGTAAAAATCATGGCTTTAAACTTGAAAATGGATTCTTGGACTCCATGGGTAAAAAATGCCCATGGATAAACATCACACATACCTTAACTGATGAATTAGTGAAAGTTCTTTGTGATTTCTTGGAGCTTGAGCTTGAATTTTGAAGAGGCTAGGGCTTTTTATTGAGAGAGAATTGCTCTCTTTTGAGAGAATTTTGTGTAAAAAATGAAAAATAATGCTTTTGGGACCCTAAATACTATGCTATATCTCGGATAGGGTGAGGAAAATGACTCAATTACCCCTCCGTGGATTCGAACTCATTAAACTAAATCGGACTGACCGATGTGAAATACAACGCACTGAGTTACTCTATCAACGCAATATGAGACGCACCCCGTTGCTCCCCACCGATGCAATAACTGATGCACCACGGCCATATAGTAGAGCCTCACTATTTTGATCATCCAAACAGGTCTCAAACGTCGTTTAAAAAATCTAAAACTTACCCGAGATGAACTATCGACAACCCCGATCATGAATCAACTTATAAACTAACATTTCGTGGTCGGAAAGGTTGAAAATAGAATGATCAAAGTTTAAGAGATTTGGAAAAGACTAAGTCTTAACACCTAGTGAAATTTTCTAAGTCTTGGACCCCTTTAACATGGAATAGTAAGCTGAAGTGAGCTAGGATCTTATGGAGTCTTACAATATCTCCACCTTGGAAACATTCTTCCTCGAATGAGACTAATTAAGATGAGAATACTGAGGAACTGAGATTATATACTAAACATGCATAACTGAAAACATGATTACATGACTGAGTCTGAAACATGATACATGACTGAACTAATTTGTGAATGCATGAAAGGTCATGAGTATGATTACATGGCTGGAACTGAGAATAGAAAAGATACAATCTGAGGAAAACTGTTACCTTAAGCAGAGTCTGAGTTTGTGGAGAAGAGGTGAGGGTACTTGGTTCACA
The DNA here is from genome assembly GCA_030864215.1 of Capsicum pubescens. Lineage (NCBI taxonomy): Eukaryota > Viridiplantae > Streptophyta > Magnoliopsida > Solanales > Solanaceae > Capsicum > Capsicum pubescens. Next base: position 86,009,484 of record CM061548.1, read on the forward strand.
TATCTACTTCTGCTTCCCAAGTAGCTCCCTCTACGGACTGATTTCGCCAAAGAACTTTGACCGAGCTAACTTCTTTGTTCCTTACTCTTCAAATCTGACGATCAAAGATTTCAACTTGAATTTCTTCGTAAGAAAGGCTATCCTGAACATCTGTACTTTCTAAATGAGCAACTACTATTGGATCACCAATACACTTCTTTAATAAAGAAACATGGAATACTGGGTGAGCGAATGCCAAATCTATGGGCAACTCAAGCTCATACGCAACCTTCCTATAACGACTCAAGATCCTGTAAGGGCCAATATATTGGGGACTGAGTTTCCCCTTATTACCAAATCTCTTCACTCCCTTTATGGGAGAGATTTTCTAATAGACTAAGTCTCCAACTGCAAACTCGAGATCACTCCTACGCACATTTCCATAAGATTTCTGACGGCTTTGGGCTATCTTAAGCCTCTCCCTGATAAAGTTAACTTTCTCTAACGCATCGAACACTGAATCATGCCCTATCAGCGCAATCTCACCCACCTCAAACTAACCAATGGGAGATCTATATCTTCTCCCATAGAGATTCTCAAATGGATCCATCTGAATACTGGAATGATAACTATTATTGTACGTAAACTCGATCAAAGGCAAATGATCATCCCAACTACCCTTAAAGTCGATAACACACGCTCTCAATATGTACTCTAAGGTCTGAATGGTCCTCTCTTCCTGACTATCTGTCTGAGGGTAAAAGGCTGTACTTAGGCAAACTTGGGTACCAAGATCCTTCTGAAATGTCTTCCAAAAGTAAAAGGTAAACTGAGTACCTCTATCTGAGATGATAAACAACGGGACTCCATTCAACCTAACCAAATCTTAGAGATAAATCTTAGCATAGTCCTCGGCTGAATAAGAAGTATGGACTAGTAAGAAATAAGTTAATTTAGTCATTCTGTCTATAATAACCCAAATCAAGTCATGATGATGATGCGAATGGGGCAATCCTATTACAAAATCCACGTTTACCTCTTCCCACTTTCAAGTGGGGATGCTGAACTCCTACATAGTGCTACTAGGCCTTTGGTACTCAACCTTAATCTTCTAAAAATTAGAGCACTTGGCTATAAACTCTGTAATATCCCTCTTCATATCACTCTACCTATAGATCTTCTGTAAATCATGGTACATCTTAATGGCCCCTGGGTGAATAGACTAATGTGCACCATGCATTTTTGCAAGGATTCTCTACCTCAACCCATCAACGCACGACACTCACAGCCTATCCTGATATCGCAACACACCATCTCTCCCTTGGGAGAAAACCTGTCCTTTCTGATCTCTGACTGACTCCTTCAACTTAACTTGACTGGGATCCCTATCTTGTTTTTCTTTCACTTCGGCAACCAAAGAAGATTTTGAACTATTCTAAAACCATATACTACCCTCATCTAATTCAACCAAACGAACACCTAGTCTAGCAAGATAATGAACCTCCCTGACTATTTTCTTCTTATCATCCTTAATATGAGCAACACTACCCTTAGAAAATCTATTAAGGGCATTTTCCACTACATTGGCCATGCCCGGGTGATATAAAACACCCATATCATAGTATTTCAATAATTCAAACCACCTTCTCTGACAAAGATTCAAATGTTTCTATGAAAATACATACCGCAAACTTTTGTGATCCATGAACATATCAACATGCACACTATAGAGATAGTGCCTCTAAATTTTCAAGGCAAACACAACATCTCCTAACTCAAGATCATGGGTAGGATAATTCTTTTCAAAGGGATTAAGATGTCTAGAGGCATAGACTATGACCTTACCTCCCTACATCAACACACAACCAAGACCAACTCTGGAAGAATCACCGTAAACAACAAACCCATCTGAACTATCTAGCAACGTCAAAACTGGGGCTGAAGAGAGTCAAGTCTTCAACTCTTGAAAACTTTTCTCACAAGAATTTGATCACTGAATCTTGACTTTCTTCTAGGTCAATCTGTACATGGGGGGCACAATAGACAAAAAACCTTCAACAAATCGTCGTAATGGTCGGCCAAACCCAAGAAACTCCTGATATCTGATGGAGAGATGGGTCTAGGATAATTTCTCATAACTTTGGTCTTTTTAGGGTCAAATTTAATGCCATCACCGTTACTAATATGGAAAATAAAAGCTACTGATCTTAGGCCAAATTCACACTTATTGAATTTAACAAACAACTGATGGGCTCTAAGAGTCTGCAATACAATTCTGAGGTGGTCTGCATAATCGTTTTCACTACGGGAATAGACAAGAATATCATCAATGAAGACTATGACAAATAGGTCCATGTAATGCTTGAACACTCGGTTCATCAAGTCCATGAAATATATTGGGCATTCGTTAGTCCAAAGGATATGAATAGAAATTTGAAGTGACCATATCAGGTTTCGAAAGCTATTTTTGGAATGCCACACTCTCTGACTCTAAGTTGATGATAGCGGATATGAGGTCTATCTTAGAAAAGTAACTGGCACCCTAAAGTTGGTTGAACAAGTCATCAATTCTGGGGAGTGGGTACTTATTCTTGATGGTGACTTTGTTCAACTGACGATAATCGATGCACATTCTAATAGAGTTGTCTTTCTTTCGCACGAAAAGGACTGGAGTGCCCTATGGGGAAACACTAGGCCTGATAAATCCCTTATCTAGGAGATATTTCAACTATTCTTTCACTTCCCTAAGCTTGGCTAGAGCCATTCTATAGGACGGAATAGAGATAGGTTGGGTATCTGGAAGAAGGTTTATTCCGAATTTTATTTCCCTTTCGAGAGGAACTCCAAGAAAATCTTCAGGAAATACATCTGGAAATTCACTCACTACTGAAACTAACTCGAGATTAGGAGTATCAGAATTAGAGTCTATAACTCGAACAAGATAGTAAACATACCCCTTGGATATCATTTTTCTTGCTCTAAGGTACGAAATAAGATGACCCCTAAGCGCTGAAGTACCACTCTTCCATTCAATAACTGGTTCATATGGAAACTAAAACTGAACGACTCTATTTCTACAGTCAACTGAAGAATAGGATGAGTGGAGCCAATCTATGCTGAGAGTGACATCAAAATCAGTCATCTCTTAACTCTACAAGATCAACTGAAGTGACTTTCTGGAATATTATAATCGAATAGTTTCTATATATCTGCCTGGCTATAATAGAGACACCTACCGGGGTAGACACTGAGAAGGGTTCTTCTAAGATTTTGGGACTGACTCTGAAGTTGACAGCTATATAAGGGTTTAAAAAAGAGAGTGAAGCCCTGAGATCTAACAAAGCATAAAAATGTAAATGAAAGACCTATAACGTACCCATAACCATATTAGGAGAACTTTTCTGATCATGACGGGACTGGATGACGTATAATCTGTTTTGGCGCTGACCGCTGGTGGCACTGGAAGTGGTGCCCTACTGAGTTAGGCGACCTGCTGGTGCTGCTGAAGAGTTAGCCTGACCTTGCTGGAGATCATTCCTACCTTTCCACATACCTGTCGGACACTTCCTCATCCTGTGGCCTAGCTTGCTATATATAAAACACACATCACTTCCAGCCCTACACATACCTTGATGATTTCTACCATACTTCTGGAAAAGTGGATTCATCCGACCAGTATTCACACTACCCTGAGTCTTAGAGCCTAGCTCCCTATCCTGATTACTATTTTTGAACCTTGGCACTGGATCATTAGCCGAAGACAAAGATGGGGAAGAAGATTTTTATCAGAATTAAAGACAGTTACCACCCTCTGATCTTGGCTGAGCAAAGTTAAAACTACCTGTCTTAGACCTTTTATTCTCTCTTTTTTTCTCCTTAACCTTCTCCTTCTCAATCTGCTGAGCATGGATCATAAGACTAGACAAGTCCATATCCTTAATAGATGTTGTGGTCCTACACACCTTGACCATACTATCAGATACACCAGACACAAACTTACTCATTTTAGACCTGTTATCAGACACCACATGAGGAGCATACCTCGTCAACTGAGTAAACTTAAGTGAATTGTCCTTTACACTCATACTACTCTGCTTTAAATTAATAAAATCCAACACCTTAGCTTCCCTCAACTCCAAAGGAAAGAATATATCTAAAAAGGCTATAGCAATCTCCTCCCACTCTACAGGCCCTGCATCTTCGCCTCTATCCCCTTCCACTACTTATACCAGGTGTGAGCTACATCCTGCAACTGGTAAGCTGCCAACTCTGCACTCTCACTAGAAGTCACTCCCATAATGTATCTTTCCTTCTGAACCATATCAAGGAACTCCTGCAGATCCTCATTAGACTTATATCCCAAAAACTGAGGGTGATTTACTCGGGTGAAGTCCCGAATCCTAGCTGGAACTGAATTAGCCATTGGATTAGCTGGGATAGCATCCTGTTGAATATTCTGAGCCATAACAGAGTGAGACAGAGTAGTAAATGCATCTCTGAACTAGGCATGAGAGACTGTTACGACCCGAGCTGAGGCCCTGGCCACAACGGGTATCCCAAACCATTAAGGCACAAAAGACCCTTGTAACTCCCCAACTCACTAGTGATATTGTCCGATCTAGGCCCAGGCCCACACAGTTTTAAAATGCATTACTAGGGAGTAAGGCTTGGTTACTTATATACCCAACATCCCTCCCATGTTTTGCCGTTGTGGGACTTCTTCTCCTAAGTTGGAGTGTTATATGCATCCCCCTTTGGAATCACTATCCTTACTGAGGTTTGCCCCCACTAAATGGGATTTCCCTAGACTCAGGACTAAGGTTTGCCCCGTTTTACTAAGATTTACCTACACTCAATTTGAACTCTGGACCACATCGACAGGGCTGATACAGGAGAGGCTTTGATACCATTTTGTCACGACCCGAGTTGTGGCTCTATCCGTGACGGGCATCCTAAACCATCAAGGCTCGATATACCCCTGTAACTCTTCAACCAACTAGTGATATTATCCATTTTGGTCCTAGGCCCGCACTGCTTTAAAATATGTCACTAGGGAGTAAGACTTGCTTACTTATATACCCAATATCCCTCCTGTGTTTTGCCGATGTGGGACTCTTTATCCTAATTTGGGGTGTTACATACACCCCCTCTTATGGACTTAGCGTCCTTACCGAGGTTTGCCCCACCGAATGGGATTTTCCTATACTCAGGACTGAGGTTTGCCCCGTCTTACTGGGATTTTCCTACACTCAGTTTGAACTCTGGCCCACATCGACAGGGTTGAAACAGAAGAGGATCTTATACCATTCTTATCACGACCCGAGCTGGGGCCCTGGCCGCAATGGGCATCCTGAACCACAAAGGCCCGAGAGACCCCTTTTTAGCCCGTCCACTAGTGATATTATCTGCTCTGGGCCCAGGCCCGTATGAATTTAAAATATCACTAGGGAGTAAGGCTTTCTTACTTATATACCCAGTATCCCTTCTGTGTTTTGCCGATGTAGGACTCCTTCTCCTAAGTTAGGGTGTTACATACACCCCCCTTATGGACTCAGCGCCCTTACTGAGGTTTGCCCTACCAAATGGGATTTTCCTTGACTCAGGACTGAGGTTTTCCCTACCTTGCTGAGATTTACCTACACTCGGTTTGAACTCTGGCCCACATCGATAGGGATGACACAAGAGCGGATCTGATACCATTCTTTCATGACCTGAGTTGTGGCCCTGGTCACGACGGGCATCCCAACCTATCAAGTCCCGAGATACCCCTGTAACTCTCCAACCCACTAGTGATATTGTCCGCTCTGGGCCCAGGCCCAAAAGGCTTTAAAATGCATCACTAGGGAGTAAGGATTTCTTACTTATATACCCAACATCCTTCCTGTATTTTGAAGATATGGGACTCTTTATCCTAAGTTAGGGTGTTACAGAGACATGCTCATTCAGGGGATCTTCCTGAATGGGCAGAGGTGCGGGCTGATTCTCGTTTCTTCTTTCGTTAGTCTTTCAGGGAAACATATTCTATAAACAAAAGAAAGATTGAATTAGAAAGCGAGTTTAAATAGAGCTCATGCTTATTCAAATGGCATAAATACTGAAAGAAGGAAAACTTTTCCTAAAACATCTTGTATCCTCCTGTCTATAAGTGTGGCGCAATTCTGTAATGCCCCGAGAGTACACCCTGGTCATCACACGATGATTATAGTTCCTAGGGACCATAAGCTAACCTATAAGATGGTACCTGTCATTATCAAAATTGCGGAAAACATCTGATATTTCCATAAGGTTTTATCACTGAATCAATACTGAAATATGAATCTATAGAAAAACTGACTGAATTTGATTAATTACTGATAAACTAACATGTCAACTAAAAATCTGAATACTGGATAACTGACTCTAATGTCTGAAAAGCCTCTAAAACTGACTGACTGAATATGAGTTGATGGGATAGGCCCCCAACTAACTCTGCTAACTACTGAAATAGAGATATAAACTAAAATAATCTATCTTTGAATGATGAGAACTCACCACTGCTACTGTACTGCTGATAGCCTGAGGAGTGAGGTATAAGCGCGGTCCAAGAACTGAGCGTCAGTACCTATGATATAATACATCATAGCATAAAAGAAAAGTATGTGATCAGTACTTTGAATGTACTGGTATGCTAAATGAGGTAGGCTGATATGCATGGTTTCATGAATAGAACTAATAATTAACTGAATATGTATGTAAAACATGGAGTACTGAGTAGAGAACATAGAATCTGTAGATACAAAAAATATGGAGAATCTATAAATACCGAGTATGCATGACAGTCTATAAATACTGAAGATACGTGAAAATCATTAGACACTAGGGATGCATGACCAAGCATATAACATGGACTGAATAAAATTTGTAAACTAAAATACTGAAAAATACTGATATCTGTATGCTTTGGTCAAGCAACTCTATGACTGCATAACTGAACTGAGACTATATCTGAGACTGTGGAAGGTATCATCTAACTGACATTCCCCAATTTGAGTTAATCGGGGTCCAACCTGTAACCCTAGTTGGAAGGGTTTTAATACCGTACCACGAGTACTAACAATGGTTGTGTGGATCCAATAAACTGATATAATATCCAAAGGACTAAGGTTGTCAAGCCTGAACTGATGAATGACCCCAGTGAGATAGTCAAGCCTAATCTGATGGGTGACTTCTTATACCCAATGTTGGCTACGTAGTTCTGGAGTATAGGTATTTCTACTAATGACTATGTCTATCTGACGGGGAAGCCACCATCCCTACACTCGCTCGGTGCTAAATCCTACTCCCAACTAAAAGACACTAAAATATTAGACTGTTCTGAGTTCATCTGACTGGTAGCTGACTGTTCTGATAATGTTCACAGTATGTTCTGAAGACTATTCTGTAATGTACTAATACTAGACTAAGTAAACAACTATGGATTTCGGGTATTCAATACCCCCAGGACTCAAAAACAATAATAGTAAAATGATACTAAAGCTTGAAGGACAAAACATGAAGGCTTTTATTTAAATCAATCACTCTTGTAGGCATTTTATCAAACACTTGTAGTTCAGGGTTTAAAACAATCATAGAAATGCCATGGAACTTATAAAAATAGCATGAATTCAACATAATAGTACTAAATCATGGTTTTATTCAATAAATAATAATATAAAAACATGGAGGATTAAATTATATCAATCATTTCATGGTAACATGGTATAAGATCAATAATATATGGAGGTTCATGGGTGAAATCATAATTTAAAATTAAATAGCTTGAAAATATTATAACTTGGTAATTAAAATAGGATATTTGGACTCCATGGATGAAAGGAATCCATGGATGAATATCTAACATACCTGGGATAGTGAATTTCTTAAAGTTCTGGGTGAGTTCTTGAGGATTGGCCCTGAATTTGAGAGCTAGGGTTTCTTGTTCTTGAAAAGGGGATCTTTGATTGTGTGAGGAATTGAAATAATGATGACTACTTAGGGTGTTTAGGGATTAAATTTTGTGTTTTAGGTTAATTAGGTTCATGAAAAAAGACCCAAATACCCCTGAACAAATATAAAAACGGAAGCTGAAAACTGAAGATCACGATTTTTGGCCTTGGCACGATGCGCCACTATAGAGCCAAGCCACTGAAAAAGGAACAATTGGGACCTGTACAAACACCGCTACGCGGAGCTATCGCGTTAATTATTTGAAGTGCCAATTTGGCCACCTCCACGACGCGCTACCATCGCGGAGGCCCACTGGAAATTTCCAAATCGGAAATTGGCCTGCTCCGCGATGCACCAACATCGCGGAGTCATACTGGAAATTGACAATTGTCATTTGGACTATCTCCGCGATGCGCTAAGGGTTAAAATGATGATGTTTAATGACTGAAACTTAAAATCGCCATAACTTCTTACCCAGTTATCGGATTTTGATGAATTTTATATCATTGGAAAGATAATTAAATTTCTTACGCAATGGAAAGATCTAAACTGAAAAATGATGAGTGTTTCAAAAATTTTATTTAGGAATACTCATGCACTGGGACATAGATTATGCTAGGAAAATACAGGGTGTTACAGCTTCACACTCATGCACAAGACTCTACTCAACGCCGCTTTCAGACTTCCTAGGACACTTTAAAACCTTAGTCTCTGATACTAAGTTTGTAACGCCCCAAAAATACACCCTGGACACCATACGGTGCTTACAGTCCCAAGAGACCACAAGCTAACTCATGAGCTGGTACCTATTGTGAGCATTGAATAAAACAGATAACAAAATAATATTTGCAAAATTTAACTAAAAATGCCATAAGGTTTTAATTACTAAAACATTCACTTAAAATCATAGTTCTGAAAGCGTCTAAAAATAATACTGAGAAGACTGATAATAACCACTGATAACTGACTAACTGACAGAGAAGTTGATGGGACAAGCCCCTAACTAACTCCGACTGACTACTGAGATGAAAAACTTAAATAAACATAAATGGTCCTCGATATATAAGGACTCACTACTACTACTACTGCTGATATGCTAGAATGTCTAAGTATGGTTGATAACCCAAGCGTTCGAACCTATGATATGACATCATAGCACAAGAAATAAGTATGCAATCAGTACTTTGAATGTACTGGTATATGAGATGAGGTTAGGCTTAAATTCATGGGTTATATGCATGAGATAATAACTGACTGAATAGGATGAGATAACTGAGTATGAATGCATAAAAGCTGTAAAATCTAATAATGCATGACTAAGCATAAAACATGATTTTGATATAGTCTGTAAACTGAAGTACTGAAATACTGATACTGAATAACCGATAACTTTATGCTATGATCAAGCAAACCTGAAACTTAACTCTGTAATGAATACTGAACTGAGTCTGTAGAAGCTATCTATAACCGACATGCCCCAATGTACTATCAGGTTCTAACCTATAACCCCAGTTGGAAGGGTGTTAGTACCATGCCATGGGTACTAACATTGCTGTGTGGATCAATTAATCTGATATCCTGAAGGATGAGAGAGTCATGCCTAACCCATGGGGGACCCCTCAAAGTCAACGGTGGTGTCGTAGGTCTGGAATCTAAGGATTGCTACTAATGTCTCATGCTTACTTATGGGAAAGAAAAGTGCCTTATGCCTACTGACGGGGTAGAAGCCATCTCTACGTTCACTCGGTGCTAAGTCTTTACTCCTAACTGAAAAATACTGATTACTGGACTGAACTAAGCTTAATTTAACTCACAACTGACCCTAGTAACTGACTGAATGATATTGCTCATGGTATAACTAAAATCATTCTGTAGATAATGAAAACTAGGTAATCAACTAAATTTTGGGTATTTATAACCCCCAGGACTCGATAACAATAACAATAGGAACATACTGAAGCTTCAAAAACATCATAAGTAATTATTTAGGCATTTAATCAAACACTTGAAATTCATAGGCTTAAGTATGAGAATAGTTAAAATATGTGATACTATCATAATTGAAATACTAAAATCATGGATTTAGGATTTAACATGCGAACATCATTATTTGAACGTGTCAAGGACAATTTCTAACGAAAACACATGGTAAACATAATTTGTAATCAAAATTCATAATAGCTTCATGAAGATAACTCATAATAACATGTAAAAATAATGGCTTTAAACTTGAAAACGAATTCTTGGACTCCATGGGTGAAAAGGGACCATGGATAAACATCACACATACCTAAACTGATGAATTAGTAAAAGTTCTTGGTGATTTCTTGAAGCTTGAGCTTGAATTTTGAAGAGGCTAGGGTATGTTCTTGAGAGAGAATTGCTCTCTTTTGAGAGAATTTTGTGTAAAAGATGACAAATAATATTTTTGGGACCCTAATTCTCGTGTTATGACTGAGATAGGGTTAGGAAAATAACTCAATTACTCCCCGTGGACCCAAACTCATTAAACTGAAATGTAATGACCGACGTAAAATGCGATATACCATGTTTCTCTGTCAACGCGATATGTGACGCACCATGTTGCTCTTCACCTATGCGATATCTGACGCGCCGAGGCCATATCACGGAGGCTCACTATTTTGATCATCCAAACAGGTCTCAAACATCATTCAAAAAATTTAAAACTCACCTGAGATGAACTATCGACAACCCCGATCATGAATCAACTTAGAAACTAACGTACAGAGGTTGGAAAGGTTGAAAATAAGATAATCAAAGTTTAAGGGGCTTTGTAGAAGACTAAGCCTTAAAACCTAGTGAAATTTTCTAAGTCTTGGACCCCTTTAACATGCAATTGTAAACTGAAATGAGCTAAGATCTTACGGGGTCTTACATGGATACTATGAAAGAAAAATAATAATATCAACAATAATTTATATTTCAATGTGATAAATTTTAACGTGAATAAAATAATTTCAATTTATCTGAAATTCATATGTGACTAACATATCGTGCGTGTTTCTTCATTTGGTGGAGGACGATATTGCATGATGAGATTTTTATCATCACTAAATTTAAGAACAGTGTAAACCTCATCATGTTTGTCGATGCTGTCTTTCTTCACGTCCACTTTAAACATAACCTCTCCATTCAAAATATAATTCAACTCCAATGGATATGATGGAACACCAACAACACCAACATTCTAAAATAAATAGTGATATTAGAAATGGTTTAATAGATAAAAAGATTCAAATATATATTTTATTTTACCTTGAGTAATTATTTCATCAATTTATTGGCAGTCTTTCCAATGAGTTTCATCACATGTTAGTCCCAAAGCAACAAAGAAATAAAGCAGTGTCATCTGTTATTCTCAAGAATAATTTATACCTGCAAGGCACATTTTATTATAATTTTATATTTTGTGTTTCAATTATGATTAAATGTAACTAGGATATTTATCATACCTGTGATTTGCAGAATTCTCAAGTATTTGACACATTTTGCATTAAAAATTATTGTCAAGTTTTACAACCTTCCTATTGCATTCCTTGCAACTCAGGTATGACCACATTTTATCAAGGTCTATGTGTATTATGGTTGCGACAGCACAAAATCCCCCTTCTTTTTTTTATTAAAAATAACACAGTTAAAAAAATATTCACCTATCAAACTATAAATTATTAATGAAATAGTGTTACTCACATCCATGAACTCAATTAATTTCTTGGTAGTTTTAACTTCAATCAATGCAGAAGACAACTCATCTGAAATAGAAGAGTTATTTTGAAAGGATATTTGACTAATCCTCTCGGATTTATCTCCACGCACATCTTTCATTCTATATGTGTTAAAGTTTGTTAAAATCTATATCATATTACAATTATCCAAGTTACTGAAAAAATGGAGAATATAGGATTATATAAACCTAGAGATAAATTCAGCAACTTCAGGCAGTTCAGGATTAATTTTGAAGCAGTCCAAGAATTGCACACAGAATATTTGCTTGCATATATTTTTTATCACATGATGATCAATATGTTCAATATAAATATTTCAAAAATACAAGAAAAGTTGAAAACCTTTAAATTTATGTGCATGTATCAATTAGATCACCACAATGACAGGCTTATCGGTAGATACCTCCAAGTATGGAAGAATTTGATGAACGAATTCCCCCCAAGAAAGTAGCTTTAATCATTTTATTCCTTTAAAAATGTACAATTTAATAATATAAAAGTTGGACAGCTTCAAACATATCACAATACTCATATAATTATGCTTTCCGTCTTACTCATAATCCTGTAGTTCCACATTCATGAAGACACTGGACTTATCACCTTGTTTGTATTCTTGTACAGATTCACAAGTAACGATCTCTCCTACGACATCATTTCAAAGATAAAAGGTAGTATGAGATAGAGTTAATGAAACGTTCTTATTATATAATTTTTGAAAAGAATAATTATCAAATAATTTATTCTCATCAACATCGACTTGGTTAATCAAATCTTCAAATGGGCAAAATTTGAAAATGGTCTGATCAAACTGTGGGTCATCTATTTTTTGTATGCTTGTTCTGTAGGTAAATACCAATTTCATTGTGTGATTGTTGGTTTTGATTTTAGACTTGTTTGGTACAACAATAAAATTTCTCATAAAATATAATCCTTGTTCCTGAATTTCTTCGGTGAGCTTAGTGAAAACGTAGGTTCCAACAGATGCTTGAATATGATCACCCTACAAACAAATAATAATACATAGATGAGCGTATTATAAAGAAAATACAATTATTATAATACAATATGCATAAAGTATGTATAGCTTTTCGTCTTTCAGAAGCATTTCTAACGATAATAGCTTATTGGGATTTTCAAGTTCTGAAACATGCCACAATCATACTATGCGAACCTTCAAGTTCCATTGCATTTTAGTAGTCCATATCTCATGAACACAGTTAATTTTAGTTGACATTTTTATTGGATATTGGAAACTGTGTATTTTTGGGATGAATTTGAAACTATCGGCATATGTATTTATAGTGATGCTTTAGTTTTTGAATTGCATAGTTGAGATAAAGATAAAGAGTTAATAACACAATTTAAAATTTAAATTTAAATTAAATTATGATAAGCAGTAAGAGTTGAGATAACAATAAAACTCTAAAATTAGGGAGAAAGTAATAATCAAATTAAATTCAAAAATTGTTGTGGCTAGAATGTGTTTTGAGTTGTCAAAAAATAGGATCCATGTAAACAAAACATCTTAGCAAATGAAAGACTCCAAAACGTGTTTTGTTTTAATTACTATTATTATTATTATTATTATTATTATTATTATTATTATTATTATTATTATTATTATTTGTATTGGCATTTTTTAATTTAATTTGACAATTGAAGATAACTAAATATAAACGATTAGCTTGGCCTCTTTAATTCTTATAGAATATATATTTGTTGTGCCAATTATAAAATGTTTATCAATAGATTCAAGTTCTTTTTGTATGTTAATTGAATCCAATAATATTTCAAATATTGTTGATTAAGATTTTTTATAATTTTGAAATGATTTAGAAGTCATTTTTTTTAATCATAATCGTTTAATTGAGATTAGAGCAGGCTAACGGTATTGAAAAAATCTCAACTACTACTGAAAATCAAATGTATTCAAATACATGTAATATTAAAAAGGAATATGTTTTTAAAATAGTAGTAGCTCGTTTAGAATTCTTCTATTTATGAAATAGTATGAAATATGTTTATGAAATGGTAATCTTTTTTTATATTGAAGCTTAATATTTTTAAATCCAACTAATTATAAAGGTTTAATATATATATATATATATATTATTTTATTATATAAAAGAGCCAAATACCAAAAACACAAAAAGACCCCTTGTTCATACCCCCACAAACTACCACATATCGAGAAAGTTAAAACCAAGATAAAAAAACCTATAACCATATAACTCGAGCATACATAGAAAATATCCACAAAATACAGGCTCACCTAAACCTTGACCCAGAGCCACAAATATCCAAGAACCAAACACAGACTATAAAACCCAAAAACTACAAGGTTACAACAAGTTAATCGCATTACCAAAAACTAACCCAAATTTCGTTAAAACCTGTTTCAGTTATGGACTATTAAATACCATATATACCCAAGAAGGAGATGAACTAACAGTTATACCAGAATTATATAGAGCATTCGCCACTTATAAGAAAATAACCAAAGGAAATCTATTTTTTATAAAGTTTTATACTGCACTAGTAGAGATATTATATGACGAAATTAAATCAGTCATACAAGTTAAAAAATAGGATTAACCAGAGATATGATTATACCGAAAGATATTGTTCAACAGCCAGAGATACCTAAAGTTGAGATACCTGATTTTTATGCAAATAAGCGAACTATAGAAATAGCTACAATTATTCAAGAACTAGCAAACAATTATCTCAATGGAAATCCTATATGCAGCTACTATTCGAGAGACCAATTAATGATCTATTCAAATTCAAGGGAGCTACGACAGTCTGATATGGAAGAAGTTAAACAATGGATTATGACGTTGTTCAATCCAGAAAAACAACCATCTACAAGGGCAATTAAAAAGGAATTTATTTCAGAAGAATTATTAATCAAATATTGCAAATTCATAGGACACAAATATCCAGACCACCAATGCTCAAAATGCCATGGAGAAAAAGGATCTACTTGACTACATAAAAACGGTATACCTTAAACATAATATAGAAGGACATAGCATTTCAAAGAGCTATGTTGACATGGCATTTCAAGAGCTATGTTAAGTTACCCCCTACAATTGGTATCAGAGTCATGTTATTTAAAAAATGTACAAGTAGATATGTATTAATTATGAGAAATGTTAGAAATGTTAACTTAATTGTTAATATTATTAATTATGTTATCTTGTTAACTATGTTGTTATTCATTTATTAAATATGAGAAGACCATTTAAAAATACACAAGCTTTTAGAGAAATTAAAAGATTTTTAACTAGTTACTACCCAGAATATAAGAAGTTAAATAAAATAAAGGAAAACCCCCACAGATTAGCTTACTTAATTACCTTAATATCTAACAATGAGGCAAAATTAATAATTCATTTAAAATCTAGAAGAATGAGATACATACCACTTAATTATGATAAAATCAGATTTCGGTATCCACCAAAATATTATAAATATTGTACAGATGAGTAACATAATAAAATCACAAAAATATAAAGAACTAAAATAAATAATATCTGAAAAACGAAGAGAATTAAAAATAAAAAAATAAAGACTACAATATAACATGATTGTTGGAGTATGTCAAAAATCAATAAAAGCACAAAAGGAAGAAATATCATATTTAGAATAAAAAACAGATAGTCTAGAATACATATATCAACATGATCTATACACTATCAAGTAGATAAAACGAATAAAGAAGAATTTATAATATATGAAAATCATGAAGGATTAAAAATAAGAATAGTATTTTCTAATTTAGGAAGAAGATATAAGAAAATAGGTGAACATTTATATTTAATGTTAGAAAAAAAAAGAATTAAAATTAGAAGATAAATTAACAGTCATGGTAAGAATAGCAAAAGAAAACGAAGAAATAGACAGAAAAAAAGAAATAGATAAAATAAAATAACAGACTACAGAAGAAATACGAAAAATAAAAAAAACTAAAAATAATAGGATTGCTGAATTAGAAAAAGAACTGCAAATGCTAAAAGAGTTGTATGAAAAAAGACAGAAAGAAAAAAAAAGAAGGATAAAGAACAAAAATTATTAATTGAGATAAATCAATTTAAAGAAAAATTAGAAAACAAAGAATTAGAAACTAATAAAATAGAAATAAATACAATAAATGCTGAAGAAACAGATAATTATGATTCAGAAGATAGTGAAACATATACAGAAATATTAACAAATATAGAAAAACTTGAAATAAATGAAAAACAAGAAGGAATTAATAAAGAAAACTTAGAAAATACAAACACGGAAATAAACACTCTTGATAAAAAGGATGATGAAAAAATAATACCTAGTACATCAGAAATAAGAAAACCTACACATTATTATAAAAATAAGTTTAAAAATTATAACCTAAAGGATGAATATAACAAATGGACACCAAAATAAATAATTAATAAAAATTATAACTTCTTAGACTTAGATTGTATAATAGATGTACATAAAACGATACAATTATGGATAGGATATATAACAAAACCATTATTAGACAATGGTATAAATGCAACAGATACACCAGAATATATAGAAAGAACACTAATAGGAATAACAAAATTATGGTTTTTAAATTTCACTGAAGATAGTAAAAAGGTATTAAGGGCTGGTAAAAAATGGAAGGAACAACAGTAACTAAACTAACACCAATATTGTTCAACAGCCAAGGATACCTAAAGTTGAGATACCTGATTTTTATGCAAATAAGCGAACAATAGGAATAGCTACAATTATTCAAGAACTAGCAAACAATTATCTCAATGGAAATCCCATATGGAGCTACTATTCGAGAGACCAATTAATGATCTATTCAAATTTAAGGGAGCTACGACAGTCTGATATGAAAGAAGTTAAACAATGGATTATGACGTTGCTCTATCCAAAAAAACAACCATCTACAAGGGCAATTAAAAAGGAATTTAGACATATTGAAAAAATATGAAATAGCTATAAAAAGGCGAATTTAGAAATATGGCTACAAAAGAAGAAGATCAAAACAAAGAAAAAGATACAAATAGGAATTTAATGTTAAAACTAGCAATATATAATATGTGCTATATAGATGAGTATACGTGTGCATTTAAAGAATACTACTATAAGGGAACATACAATATAGAAGAAAGTAAAGAAGTAAGAAGATTATATTTTAGTAAACTACCTGAACCATTTAGTTCAAAAATAATAAAGAGTTGGGATGAAGCAAAAATAGTAGATACCTTAGGAGCAAGAATAAAATTTCTACAATAATGGTATAGAAATCTATGTGAAAAATACAGAGAAGAAATAAAAATGGAAAAAATATTAATAAGAAATTTAGCGTGTTGCAAGGATAAAATAGCACCCCAATTTGGATGTGAACAAAAATATTATAAGAAAAGAAAAAGATATAAGAAATATAAGAGATACAAAAAATCAAAATATAAGTATAAGAAACCAAGAAAAAGATATTATGTAAAAAAAATTATAAATATAAAAGACCATATAGGTGAAAGAAATCTATAAAAGAATGTACTTGTTATAATTGTGGAAAACTAGGACATTTAGCTAGAGATTGTAAAATGCCTAAAGATCCAAAAAAGAAACAAATATCAGAAATAAAGATAGAAAATGCAAAATATATGCAAATAGATTATATAGATTACGAATTAGAAAGTGAAGATAGTATATATGAAATTTCGAAAAATGAAACAGATAATAAAATAGATAGTGAATTAGATGAACCAAATGACTGAAGAAGATATAAAAATAATAACAAAGAAAGAATATTTAAATGAAGAAGGAATAGATCAGAAAATAATATTTGATAATAATATATTTGATGAGATAAAAGGCAAAGAATTAGATTTAAGTGTATAAAAAATATTTAAAATACCAATAATAAAAAACGTATTTAGTAGGCGAAAAGAAGAATACTACGTAGTAAGCCAAAAGGAACATGTAATAGACTGTAGATATGCAAAAGGTAGAGCTAGTATACCACTAGTAACAAAGAGAATAATTAATAAAGAAATAAACGATTTAAAAAGTAAAGACCCAATAAAATACGTACACCTTGGAGGAACGGAAATATTAATAAAAACATGTTTTAGAGAAAGAATAGATACACCAATAGAATTATATTTAGCAGATGATAGAATTATAAAACCTATAGAAAAAAGTATAATAACTGCTATAAAAGGAAATTTAATATCCCAAAAATTTTAATTTATAATAAGTGTGAATTATTCAGTAGCAATAACAGATAAAAACATAGATAAATCATTAGTATTATATTGGAAAATATCAGGAATACAACTAACCCCAGGAAGTAAAATATTTACAGCAAGATGTAAAAATCTATATGTATTAACAACAAAACATAAAATAACGGGAAAAAATAAAATTAATAAAATACAAATAGAAAGTCCTTTTGAACAATTTGTAAAAACAATTGATAATAATGATTATAGTTACAAAGACAAAGATATAGAATAAGATTTAGAAATAATAAATGATAGAATAAGTACAACAAAAGAATAGTTTTTGTAAAACCAGAATCATCAGGTTCATCGAAAAGAACAAATTATGAAATAACTTCAACAGTTAATTTAATTCAATATTATATAACGGGAACAATAAATGAAAAAGAATATTTAATACTCCTAAATACAGGACAGGAAGAAAACCACATAGCAAAAGACCTAGTGAAAAATGAAGAAATAAAATCTTATAGTAATATATATCAATTGTAGGGGGGTAACTTAACATAGCTCTTGAAATGCTATGTCAACATAGCTCTTTGAAATGCTATGTCCTTCTATATTATGTTTAAGGTATACCATTTTTATGTAGTCAAGTAGATTCTTTTTCATAAGTACTTCTGTTAATCTTATTGCTCCATATCTTTTCTCCAATATTCTAAGTATTCGTAGTTTATCATTTTATCCTATTGTAGTTGTAATTTTACAAATTTCTGTGTAATAACTTATTCTAATTGTACTATATCTAATATGTGATTCTATGTTATCTATGTGATTCATTAACATTTGTTGTTCATGTATAATATTATATAAACTATCATTTGTATCTGCTTTTTCTAAGGTTAATTTTGTTCTAAATAATCTTTCTTCTAATTGACTTTTTTCTCTTTTAAGCTGATTCCTGTAATTAATTTCTTCATATAGCCAACTTTATTTTTCTCTAACTCTTCTAATATATTCTATCATTTTTTAATCTGTATAATATTCGTCTGAATAATAACTATCTAAATATGAGCAGTAGCTATCATTATATAAGTGTAAGTTTTCTATAGAACTTAATAACTCTTCATTAAAATGAAATACCTTTTCGTATATAATTTTTCTTATATCTACTATTTCTATATCCTTAAGTATATACAAAACAAGTATTTTAGATTTATCTATCATTTCATCAGATAAGTAAATATTCATTCTTCATATGATGCTATTTTCAAAATATTTCCTCCAATCGTATACATAACAAAATATGGTCATCTTAGATCACTATATACTAGATTATTCTTAAATAACATGTTTTTCAGTCACTATTAGCATGGTAATCTGAATACTTTTTCCCTAAACAGCGCCTCTACTCTGGTTACTCCCCTATCACGGCTTCTTTACCTCACCGATTTCACCTTTAGGATGGCATAGTTCTTGGGAATTTTTCTCCCTTTTCACTTTGCTAATAAACTTCTTAACATGCTATTCTTCGAATAAGTCTACTATAAAGTAACTAACATGAGAATATTTTATTATATCATGATTGTCAGGAATTTATGAATTTAGTTATTCATAATTGTAAATAAAAATACCTGTTCTGGTAGATTTGATAAATTTGTGCTTTACTCATCCATAGCTTTTCCTTAGAAATATACCTGTTTTTATTAAATATTAAAAAGTTTTTGTGTACAACAGAGAAGGCTTGCTTTCAACATATGAAAGTCTTACCTTAGATTGCCGTATGGCTTACATATTTATAATCCTAAAAGATGAAAACGCGTAAACTATTTACACTATTTCTAACTTTACATCTGTCAAAAAAGTAAAAGACCAACAATGGTCCTAACTTTACATTTTTCAAAAATAGTAAAGACTAATAATGTTACACAGTTATTTACGTATCTTAAGTCAAAAAAACTATTCATGTCATTGTTATGTCATTTTCATAGCTTGTTTTTTTGTTCTTTTTTATTTCTTCATTGCTCCGTTGCTATCTTTCTATCTTCCAGCTGGCATCCTTATCTTCTTTTATTCTAGTTAAACTTCAGGGATCACATTATTTTCTCCATGGCATTTTGAGAATTGGTGGTTTGGATATTTGTGTCCTATTAATTTGCAATATCTGGTTAATAATTCTTCTGAAATAAATTCCTTTTTAATTGCCCTTGTAGATGGTTGTTTTTCTAGATTGGGCAACGTCATAATCCATTGTTTAACTTCTTCCATATCAGACTGTCGTAGCTCCCTTGAATTTGAATAGATCATTAATTGGTCTCTCGAATAGTAGCTCTATATGGGATTTCCATTGAGATAATTGTTTGCTAGTTCTTGAATAATTGTAGCTATTCCTATAGTTCGCTTATTTGCATAAAAATCAGGTATCTCAACTTTAGGTATCTCTGGCTGTTGAACAATATCTTCCGGTATAATCATATCTCTGGTTAATCCTATTTTTACAACTTGTATAACTGGTTTAATTTCGTCATATAATATCTCTGCTGGTGCAGTATAAAACTTTATAAAAAAATAGATTTCCTTTGGTTATTTTCTTATAAGTGGCGAATGGTCTATATAATTCTGGTATAGCTGTTAGTTCATCTCCTTCTTGAGTATATATGGTATTTAATAGTCCATAACTGAAACAGGATTTAACTAAATTTGGGTTAGTTTTTGGTAATGCGATTAACTTGTTGTAACCTTGTAGTTTTTGGGTTATATAGTCTATGTTTGGTTCTTGGATATTTGTGGCTCTGTGTCTAAGGTTTAGGTGAGTCTGTATTTTGTGGATATTTTTTATGTATGCTCGAGTTATATGGTTATAGGCTTTTTATCTTGGTTTAAACTTTCTCGATATGTGGTAGTTTGTGGGGGTATGAACAAGGGGTCTTTTTGTGTTTTTGGTATAAATGGTTTTTCAAATAACTTGTTCATGTTCTGATATCTTTGTCCACTAACTCCTTTTCTTGTACCTGCAGTTGTAGATTGATAAACGTTATGGGTTTTATAGAGTGTCCCAACGTCTCCTTTTATCTCTGAAATTTTATTTGTCTTCCGATCGACATAGCTCTGCACACTGCTGAGTTATCTGAGTCATAGCTTCAGACTTCAGTTTAACTTCATTAGTCTTTAGCTTTTCTATTTCATTACCCATACTGTCCACTTTCAGTGAAAGTGTAGTTAGGGTTTTGAGTATCTTTTCTAAAGCATCATCTTCTATTATATCATTCTGTGTAGCTTTGTCTTGTTATGTAATCTGCAATAACATTTTTGTTAGTACTGATTACTTCAATTGTAAACGTAAAATTTAATATATTCAATACTAATCTCCGAATTTCCTTCGTTGTAACTGAATTTTGTATTTTTCTTGTTAACCACCATCGTACCTGTGTATTATCTGTTTGTATAATAAACTTGTTATATACAATATATGGCTCTAATGCTAATAAACATTTATATAATGAACATACTTCTTTTCTATTTATTTCCCATTTTATTTCTGTTTCATTAAACGTTCCTGAGTAGTATCTACAATGATGTTCTAATTTTTTTTTCTTCATATCTATATTTAAGTACTCCTCCATAATTATATTCACTTGCATCTGCTTCTACTATATATGTAAAAATTTTATTTTCGTTTGGAAATTGTAATTTTGGTAACTCTTTACAAAGTATTTTTATTTTTTGTACTTGTTTTTTTATCTTCTTCGTTGTAATTATATTCTACATCCTTTTTTAATTTTTTTCTGTAATGGTTTTAGGTTTTCTGCTAATTTTAGTATATATTCTCTTACTTGGTTTACTAATCCTAAAAATGATTGTAATTTTTTTTTGTATCTAATTCTTCTTTTGAATTTATTATTTCTTGTACTATATGTTGTTGTATTTTTACTTCACTTTTATCTATTTGTATTCCTAAAAACTCTATCTGATTTTTCATAATTTTAAATTTCTTTTCACTTAAACTTATTCCTGAATTTTCTATTATACCTGCAAATTGTTCTAGTAATTTTAAATGTTCCCCTTTAGTTTTTGTATATAATAGTATATCATCTATGTATACTATACAATTAGGTAGTTGTTTAAAATAAATATCCATAAAGTGTTGGTATCTACCTGGTGCATTTTTATATCCAAATGGTAACACATTCCATTCATAAAATACATGTGGTACTGTAAACGCAGTTAACTTTTTAGATTCTTCTTCTAACTTTAAATGGTAAAATCATGATTTACAATCAAATTTACTAAAGTAATTATATCCTTGTATTTTCCTTATCTTTAATATCTTATTTGGTATTAGATAATTATATGTCATAGTTTTTGTATTTAGGTTTTTATAATCAATGATCATTCTACTTTTCCCTCTTTTTTGTTCATTGTGTTTATTTACTATAAATGTCGGACTAGTATGTTTGCTATTGCTTTTTTGTGTGTATTGTTTTTCTAATAATTCATCTATATGCATTTTGAATTCTTTTAAATCATCAAAGTTATATGTTAATGGTTTTTGGGTTATTATACTATTTTTATCTATTAGTTCAATTATTACAGTAGTCTTATGTTTTTTCCATCCTTTTAATGGATCTTCACAGTATAGTTGTTTTAATTTTTTCTTTATTATTTCTATCTTATCTATTGAAAATATAGTTATTTCTTATTTATTTATTGAAAATATAACTAGTTCTATTGTGTCTTCAGTATTTTTTATATTTTCTAATTTTTGTGTGATTTTTTCACTTCCTTTTATCCAATCAGTTTTCTTTCTTATTTTATTAATAACTCTTTTTGCTCTTACCTTTTGCTTACATGGGGTTGTAAACCACCAATTTGTTCTAGTTATTATATGTAGGTATAGTTTATCTAAAAATAGCATTCCTAAAAGCATATCTTTTGCTGTTAGTTCATAATTATACATCTCTTCTATTGTTAATATTTTATCCCATATTTGTATTTTTACATTTCTAGCTTTATAGGTAATTAAGCTTCCTTCATTATTAAATCCTTTGACTACTATTAGTGTTTTTAGCTTATCTCATTTGTCTTCTGGTAAACAGTTATATCTACATAAGTTGGCTTCTGCTCTTGTGTCTATCATAGGTGTATAATATTTGTTATAGTATCCTTCTACTATTATTTTCATAAGTACATATATTTTCATGTTAATGTTCTTTTTATCAACAATTTTTCTCTACTATAGGTTATGGTTAATTGTGTATGTTCTATATTGTAGGGTTTTACTTATTCTAACCATTTTATTTCTAATATTAATCTTCCTTTATTTCAAATTCTATTTTTATTTTTCTAACTCCTATTATTATTTCCTTTTCAGTTGTTTCTTTAATAGTTATTAAACTTCTTGGTAGATCTGGGCATATATTACTATTAGATTTTATTTCTTCATTTTTCACTAGGTATTTTGCTATATGTTTTTTCTTCCTGTCCTGTATTTAGGAATATTAAATATTCTTTTTCATTTATTGTTCCCGTTATATAATATTGAATTAAATTAACTGTTGAAGTTATTTCATAATTTGTTCTTTTCGATGATCCTGATGATTCTGGTTTTTCAAATGCTATTCTTTTTGTTGTACTTATTCTATCATTTATTATTTCTAAGTCTTCTTCTATATCCATGTCTTTGTAACTATAATCATTATTATCAATTGTTTTTACAAATTGTTCGAAAGGACTTTCTATTTGTATTTTATTAATTTTATTTTTTCCCGTTATTTTATGTTTTGTTGTTAATACATATAGATTTTTACATCTTCCTGTAAATATTTTACTTCGTGGGGTTAGTTCTATTCCTGATATTTTCTAATATAATACTAATGATTTATCTATGTTTTTATCTGTTATTGCTACTGAATAATTCACACTTATTATAAATTAAAATTTTTGGTATATTAAATTTCCTTTTATAGCAGTTATTATACTTTTTTCTATAGGTTTTATAATTATATCATCTGCTAAATATAATTCTATTGCTGTATCTATTCCTTCTCTAAAACATGTTTTTATTAATATTTCCGTTCCTCCAAGGTGTACGTATTTTATTGGGTCTTTACTTTTTATATCGTTTATTTCTTTATTAATTATTCTCTTTGTTACTAGTGGTATACTAGCTCTACCTTTTGCATATCTACAGTCTATTACATGTTTCTTTGGCTTACTACGTAGTATTCTTCTTTTCGCCTACTAAATACGTTTTTTATTGTTGGTATTTTAAATATTTTTTATACACTTAAATCTAATTCTTTGCCTTTTATCTCATCAAATATATTATTATCAAATATTATTTTCTGATCTATTCCTTCTTCATTTAAATATTCTTTCTTTGTTATTATTTTTATATCTTCTTCAGTCATTTGGTTCATCTAATTCACTATCTATTTTATTATCTGTTTCATTTTTTGAAATTTCATATATACTATCTTCACTTTCTAATTCGTAATCTATATAATCTATTTGCATATATTTTGCATTTTCTATCTTTATTTCTGATATTTGTTTCTTTTTTGGATCTTTAGGCATTTTACAATCTCTAGCTAAATGTCCTAGTTTTCCACAATTATAACAAGTACATTATATTATAGATTTCTTTCTCCTATATGGTCTTTTATATTTATAATTATTTACATAATATCTTTTTCTTGGTTTCTTATACTTATATTTTGATTTTTTTGTATCTCTTATATTTCTTATGTCTTTTTCTTTTCTTATAATATTTTTCTTCACATCCAAATTAGGGTGCTATTTTATCCTTGCAACATGCTAAATTTCTTATTAATGTTTTTTCCATTTTTATTTCTTTTCTGTATTTTTCACATAGATTTTTATACCATTGTTGTAGAAATTTTATTCTTGCTCCTAGGGTATCTACTATTTTTGCTTCATCCCAACTCTTTATTATTTTTGAACTAAATGGTTCAGGTAGTTTACTAAAATATAATCTTCTTTCTTTTTTACTTTCTTCTATATTGTATGTTCCCTTATAGTAGTATTCTTTAAATGCACACGTATACTCATCTATATAGCACATATTATTGCTAGTTTTAACATTAAATTCCTATTTGTATCTTTTTCTTTGTTTTGATCTTCTTCTTCTGTTGTCATACTGCTAAATTCGTCTTTTATAGTTATTTCATATTTTTTCAATATGTCTATAGGTGTTAGTTTAGTTACTGTTGTTCCTTCCATTTTTTTATCAGCCCTTAATACTTTTTTACTATTTTCAGTTAAATTTAAAAATCATAATTTTGTTGTTCCTATTAGTGTTCTTTCTATATATTCTGGTGTATCTGTTGCATTTATACCATTGTTTAATAATTATTTTGTTATATATCCTATCCATAATTGTATCATTTTATCTACATCTATTACACAATCTAAGTCTAAGAAGTTATAATTTTTATTAATTATTTGTTTTGCTGTCCATTTGTTATATTCATCCCTTAGGTTATAATTTTTAAACTTATGTTTATAATAATATGTAGGTTTTCTTATTTCTGATGTACTAGGTATTATTTTTTCATCATCCTTTTTATCAAGAGTGTTTATTTCCGTGTTTGTATTTTCTAAGTTTTCTTTATTAATTACTTCTTGTTTTTCATTTATTTCTAGTTTTTCTATATTTGTTAAGATTTCTGTATATGTTTTACTATCTTCTGAATCATAATTATCTGTTTCTTCAGCATCTATTGTATTTATTTCTATTTCACTAGTTTCTAATTCTTTGTTTTCTAATTTTTATTTAAATTGATTTATCTCAATTAGTAATTTTTATTTTTTATCCCTTTCTTCTTTTTCTTTCTCTTTTTTTTCATACAGCTTTTTTAGCATTTGCAGTTCTTTTTCTAATTTAGCAATCCTATTATTTTTAGTTTCTTCTATTTTTCGTATTTCTTCTGTAGTTTGTTGTTTTATTTTATCTATTTCTTTTTTCCTGTCTATTTCTTCATTTTCTTTTGCTATTCTTACCATGGCTGTTAATTTATCTTCTAATTTTAATTCTTCTTTTTCTAATATTAAATATAAATGTTCACCTATTTTCTTATATCTTCTTCCTAAATTAGAAAATACTATTCTTATTTTTAATCCTTCATGATTTTCATATGTTTTTTCATATATTATAAATTCTTCTTTATTCATTTTATCTACTTGATAGTGTATAGATCATATTGATATATGTATTCTAGACTATCTATTTGTGATTCTAAATATGATATTTCTTACTTTTGTGCTTTTATTGATTTTTGGCATACTCCAACAATCATGTTATATTGTAGTCTTTCTTTTCTTATTTTTAATTCTCTTCGTTTTTCAGATATTATTTTTTTTAGTTCTTTATATTTTTGTGATTTTATTATGTTATTCATCTGTACAATATTTATAATATTTTGGTGGATACCGAAATCTAATTTTATCATAATTAGGTGGTATGTATCTCATTCTTTTAGATTTTAAATGAATTATTAATTTTGCCTCATTGCTAGATATTAAGGTAATTAAGTAAGTTAATATGTGGGGGTTTTCTTTTGTTTTATTTAACTTCTTATATCTGGGTAGTAACTAGTTAAAATTCTTTTAATTTCTCTAAAAGCTTGTGTATTTTTAAATGGTCTTCTCATATTTAATAAATGAATAACAACATAGTTAACAAGATAAAGTAATTAATAATATTAACAATTAAGTTAACATTTCTCATAATTAACACATATCTACTTGTACATTTTTTAAATAACATGGCTCTAATACCAATTATAGGGGGGTGCGGATAGTGCGGGTAACTTAACATAGCTCTGATAATGCTATGCAAATTTATCAATTAACAAAAAGTCTAGCTTAAACTTGTTGTACATCATGAAAAGAGTGGGGAATTTAAAAAAAAAAATCATGTTGCAGAAAATTCTAATGACCATGCTTTGAAAAAATTTAAAAAATCAAGTGACATCTTAAAGAAGTGGTGCCCATTATTTTTCTTTAAAAGGTTATGGAGAAATTCTTTTCTTATAATTTTCTTTATCTAATAGCTTCGGAATCCATGATCATGCAGTTTCTTTATTTTTTTCTTATTTATTTGAATAATATACTTGAATCAAATGAAAAGAATAGTTTTATATTTAAAGAGAAATTATATTTGAAGCTTGTTTCATTTAAATATTTTTAAAATTTTAATATTCGGATAAACTTTTTCTCCTCTTATCCAAAACCACGACATAAACATTGTGAAGTTTTTTCATGTATCTTGAATTCGACGTCTAATCAAAATTATAAAAATTGAAATATTGGAAGACAATTTATCAATGGATGTGTAAATACTCACATATGTTCCATAAATGATAAAAACTAAAATTAAATTTGGCCACACATTTAATCACATAAAGTAGTTATTAATATATTATAGAAAAATAAAAAAAAAAATACTCATAATTATTGAATAGGCGTGTATGTATCATACACAATAAGCGGATCCCTCCATAATTTCAAAACTCCACTTGATACATATCATTACAAAGATTTACAACACATATAAATTATGGAAACATAGTTACTCACTAATCATCAGTTAAAATTATTTTAAACAACTTATTTAAAATGTAATATTAACTACCTCATGTTAAATTACTACAATATATATCATGTTAAATTTTGTTAATTCTTCAGATTCTTCTTATTTGAGGTAGTAAATTTAGATAGACAAACCATTTTAAAAGATATTTCTTGCTTACTATATTAAATTAATCTCTTATTTTTTACGTATAAAAGACAAGACATAAAAGCAATGTTTTAACATCATGATTCTCTAAAACTTTCATCCATGTCCTTATTTCCGTTTGTTAAACACACACGAAATGAATTTAAATGTATTTAAAATCAATTTATATATGGATTAGTATTCTTTATTGCTTCATATGATTCTATAAAAACATGTTAATAAATAGATATTTATAATTTGAATTTATTCTCTTGTATAATTTTTAAATAAAGTAGAACATTAAAATTAGTTGTTTAATATAAGAGAATGTGTTTGATCTAGGACGACCAAGGGCAAATTTGTCAATTAACAAAAAGTCTAGCTTAAGCTTATTTTACAACATGCAAAGAGTGGGGAATTTAAAAAAAAAATTCCATGTTCCAAAAAATTCTAATGAGCATACTTTGAAAAATTTGAAAAAATCAAGTGACATCTTAAAGAAGTGGGGCCCATTGTTTTTCTTTGAAAGGTTATGGAGAAGTTCTTTTCTTAAAATTTATTTATCTAATAGCTTCAGAATTCATGATCATATACTTTCTTTCTTTTTTTCTTATTTATTTAAATAATATACTTGAATCAAATGAAAAGAATAATTTTAAATTTAAAGAGAAATTATATTTGAAGTTTGTTTCATTTAAATATATTTTTAATTTTAGTATTCAGATAAATTTTCTCCTCTTATCCAAAACCACGACATAAACATTGTGAAGTTTTTTCATGTATCTTGAATTCGATGTCTAATCAAAGTTATAAAAATTGAAATATTGGAAGACATAGTTTATAAGTGAATGTGTAAATACTCACATATATTCCATAAATGATAAAAAAATAAAATTAAATTTGGCCACACATTTAATCACATAAAGTAATTATTACTATATTATAGTAAAACAAAAAAAATACGCATAATTATTGAATAGGCGTGTATCTATCATACACAATAAGCGAATTCCTCCATAATTTCAAAACTTCACTTGATACATATCATTACAAAGATTTACAATACATATAAATTATGGAAACATAATTACTCACTAATCATCAGTTAAAATTATTTTAAACAACTTATTTAAAATGTAATATTAACTACCTCATGTTAAATTACTACAATATATATCATGTTAACTTTTGTTAATTCTTTAGATTCTTCTTATTTGAGGTAGTTAATTTAGATAGACAAACCATTTTAAAAGAAATTTCTTGCTTACTATATTAAATTAATCTCCTATTTTTTATGTATATAATACAAGACATAAAAGGAATCTTTTAGCATTATGATTCATTAAAACTTTCATCCATGTCCTTATTTCCGTTTGTTAAACACACATGAAACTAATTTAAATGTATTTAAAATTACTTTTTGTATGGATTTGTATTCTTTATTGCTTCATATGATTCTATAAAAAAATGTTAATAAATAGAAATTTAAAACTTTAAATTATTCTCTTATATAGTTTTAAAATAAAGTAGAACATTAAAATTAGTTGTTTAATATAAGAGAATCTGTTTGATCTGATATTAAAATAAGTAATAGAGTGTAGAGTGTATGATATTTTATTATATTTATTCAAAACTATTAATAATTATTTTAAAAAAATTAATTAAATAACTATAAATATATTTAAAATAGTAATATTGGGTCCGTAAACGGGCCCTTCGTTATCTAGTATATATATATATATATATATATATATGTATATAAGATAAACATCTATATATATTGTAAAGCAGAGGACGAAGCACCAGAAGAATCCAAGTGGCAAACTGCTAAGAATCCACGTGGCCTTTTTTAGGACAATTTTCAAAGTATTGTAATAAGATTTTTATAATTATTTGAACTTAAAAATACATTATCTGTTATGAAATATAAAAGCAAGAACAATAAGAATAAATAGAGAGAGAAGATGGGGGACTTCTTTGTTTCTCTTGAGGATGAGAGATCATAAGATTGAGGATACAATGAACAAAACCCCTCTATTTATAGGAAAAAGTACTTCTAGTTTCTGACTAAAAGATAGATACTTCAAATCCTGATAGATATCAACTAGATCTTGATAGATATTCACTATAATATAAATACATTTATAACACCCCCCCTTGAATGTCTAATCAATAGATAATGTGTCTTGTTAAAACCTTACTAGAAAAAACCCAGTAGGAAAAAGAATCTAGTGAAGAAAAAAGAGTACACATCTCTAACAATACGCATCTAGGCTGCCTCATTAAAAACCTTACAAGGAAAACCCAATAGGACAAAAACCCTTGAAAGGAAAAAAGAGTACAACGCGTATTTGCTCCCCCTAATGTAAACATCAATGAACTTTTGCATCCCGATCTTGTGCACCATCTTCTTGAAAGATGCAATTGGAGGAGACTTGGTGAATAAATCAGCCACATTGTCACTTAAACAAATCTATTGCACATTAATATCACCATTCTTTTGCAGCTCATGTATATAGAAAAACTTTGACAAAATGTGCTTCGTTCTATCTCCTTGAGTCCTCTCTTAAGTTATGTTGTGCATGTTGTATTATCCTCATAAAAAACCATGGGTACTTTGTCACATTTCAAACCACATTTTTTGTGAATGAGATGTATCGTGGACCTCAACCACACATACTTTTGACTTGCTTCATGAATAGTTGTTATCTCAGTATGGTTCGATGAAGTGGTTACGATAGACTGATTTGTATATATCCAAGACATGACAGTATCCCCACATGTGAACACATAGCTTATTTGAGATCGAGCTTTATACTGGTAAGATAAATACCTAATATCAGCATAACCAACAAGATCGAGACTGCAAGCTTTAGAATAAAATAAGATCATGTGTTTGATCTCATTTCGATGTCTCCTAATAGAAGTAGAACTATATCTTGCTAACAAATTAAATGAAAAGGCTATATCAGGCCTTGTAGTATTTGCAAGATACATTAATACACCAATTGGACTAAGATATGGTACTTCAAGACCAATCCAATTCGGTATGTTTCACATTTCAGCAAATAATCTTATTGTTTTTGAAAACTCTCCAAGAGTTTCAATGATTTTCAAACCATCAATTTATCCCTTATAAGGATAATAAATAAGTTTTCCAGAAACTTTATATGCTTCAAGCATTTTGAATCCTTTATGATTTTTCATATAGATTTTTGTCAAGTGACAATATTCAGTATTTCATATATGACATCTTCAAGTGTCTGGACTACAAATCAAATAAGTTTTATACTTACCAAAATGCATCCTTTTATGTCACTTGATAAATGTTTCTACGGCAGTATGCTTAAATAAATGTAGAATTCGGATCCTCATAATCTTTCATAATATTGCGCCAATATTGTATCAAAGATATTGATGATATATAATTTCGTATTGGTTCACAATGCGACATAACATTTTGAGATCTCATCACATCATTATTTTCAGGTACCTGAACCTCTCATAAGGTTTCATAAAGTGTTATGTCGTAGGCTCTTCAAGAGCACATTGCCTTCTTATTATGATTATTTGTTCCTTATCCTTTATAAGGATTATTTCATTTGAAACTGATTGGTCTACCATGCTTCATATATGCATATACTTTGTCCTTTAGGGACACAAAATAGAAGTGCTTGCAGCTTAAATATGAGATGCTTTCGGCATTTTACTTGAACTATCTTTTGAATAAGGATCTGATAAAAATTCCTAACATATTTCATAGTCGCTTATAATCTCCCCCTTATGTTAGAAAAACTAACATACATCCTCCATTTTATTTGAGGAATCCATCTTTGTGCATCATGGTATATTCATTAATCGTATACCGAACATCAAAACTATTAGATAGAATAGTTGGTTCCTGACCTTGAACTAATTAAGAGGAAAGAAATAATCACAATTTATAGGTCTAATGCATACAAGTGTAAGCAACATATCATATTTCAGACCAACAAATGAAGCTTTATTCTCATTAGTAATGGTTTAGCTATTTATCAAAGGCATTCAATGCCAAACCATTATCATCAAGATGAATTATCTTGATTACACAATATGAAAGTTATGCTCTTAACTCAATTTTATTGAGCAAACAACTTTATGAATGTCAAACTGTAGGTTGACAAGAAACCTACAAGTGATCATCTTATATCGATGCATCTTAATAGATCACATGAGTGGTGAACGGGCCCATATTCACCTTATATACTTTTCAGATTTTGAGGGATTACATCCCAACATTAGTTGGTCTAACCAACTTATCATGAGAACAAGCACATTAAAAGTTCATGAAGAATTTTCTAGTTCTTCAATACATGTTTAATACTTAATATGCACATATTTGGAATGTCATAATAGTTCATGCCAATTTATAAACTTATTTGTACTAGTAAGCTCTAAGTTTACCATGATATGTGTCTTTTACTTTAGTAAATTTCAGATTTACTACTAGGTGAATAAATTTTAGTTTACTACTTTAGAAATAGATTTCAAAATAATTCTTCTCAATTATTCAGCCTCTTTTGGGGGTGAATTGTGATACCATCACAATCAAGTGCACATTTGCATTAATAAGCTTCGCATTCCCTAGGAATGGAATATAATCGCTCCTTAAGCCTATCAAATTATGATAGCTTATAGCCTCTTTTAAGATGTTGCTAATTCAGGAGAAAATCGAGGCATACATATGGTTGTAGGGAAATTTTCTCTAATATATCTTATAGTCATAATAAGCGTGTGAAAATATTATCACTTTTGATGATTATTATTATATTATCTCTCCACGCTTATATTCGTGCATTTAATCACTTGTCTTCTTTCAGACATATTATGCACTGCTATCACATACACTTCAAGAATGAAGTAAGTTGTCATATTTCAGACTTATCATATGTTGCCACCACATTCACTTCATGAATGAAGCATATTTAATGTGTCGGATTTCATGACTTTTTCATCAAATACCCATTATTTTTTCTTATCCATCATAATATTATCAGTATGGTGCATTGAGATTCAAACTCAACGTCTTATTCATATAAATGCGACTTAGGCTATAAATTGATGGGACTTGAACCCAACATCTTATCATTCATTAAGCGTATTATTCTTCGGGAATAAATTTAAAAGTATAAATGGTTCCAAACCACTACTTTTTGCTCAGATCCAACAAATCCAACAATAATTATACCATTAGTAGCAAAAGACAAATAACATAAGGAATTACTAACCTTGAACATTACCTTTAGATTTATAATCTCACCTTGTTCGGCAGAGTTTTGTGCTGATAACGTATTATGAAATATAAAAGCAAGAACAACAAGAATAAATAGAGAGAGAAGAGGGGAGACTTCTTTGTTTCTCTTGAGGATGAGACATCATAAGATTGAGGATACAATGAATAAAACCCCTCTATTTACAGGAAAAAATACTCCTAGTTTTTTACTAAAAGACAGATACTTTAAATCCTGATAGATATCAACTAGATCTTGATAGATCTTATTAGATCTTGATAGACATTCACTATAATGTAAATACATTTATAACATTATCCTTTTAAAAAAATTATTATCTACATATATTTTAAAACAGAGGATGAAGCACCAGAAGAATCCAAGTGGCAAACTGCTGAGAAACCACGTGTTAGTTTTTAGCTTAAGTTTAAAACTATTGTAATAAGATTTTTATAATTATTTGAACTTAAAAATACATTATCCTTTTAAAAAAATTATTAATTAATGTAAAAATAGAAATCCACAATGAAAGAGTTCTAAATGAACTCTTATAGTTTATAAACTTATTTGTATCAAATATAATTATAAATATATTATTATTATTATTATTATTATTATTATTATTATTATTATTGTTTATAAATATAAATAATATATATTTGTGATGTGTATCTAAAACTTATTCTTACTTGCATTGATTTTAAAATTTTAAATATAATTAAAATTTAATAGTTAAATTCAACATATATATCTACGTAAATTACTTTTATTTATCTAAGTTGTCAATTCATTTTTATATAAAAAGAAATAACAAACAAACAAAAAAAAGGTGGACCAAAAAAAAGATAAATTGTCAAAAGATAATTAAGAGTAATAAATTATTAATTTTAAATTGAAAATAACATTATCTTGAAATTAGGAACCTAATATTAAAGAGTTCTAAATGACCTATTACTATTCATAAACTTATCCCTTTCAAATATTATTTTAAATATATTCAAATATTAAATTAAAGATAAAATATTAATCTAAGTAATAATCATAATAATAATATAATAATATATGATGATGGTGATGATAATCATCATCATCATCATCATCATCATCATCATAATAATAATAATAATAATAATAATATAGTAGTAATAATAGTACACGTAGTAGCAATGCTTTTAATTTTAAAAAAGTATTATTATTTTTTTATTATTATTAGTATTATTATATAAATAATAATAATAATAATAATAATAATAAATAAATAGTTATTTATCAAAATAAGGCATTTTAATTGGACTCTTATTGTTGTCTAACTAATCCTATAAAAAAATTATTTATTCTATTAATATTTTTGAATTTGAATTTAAATTTAAAAGCTTAGAAATATTTGAATGTGAAAATAATAGGTTTTGAAAATTTTAAATAATAATTCATTAGCTTAAAATGAAAAAATCATAGTTGAAGAGACGTAAAACATCTCTAACTATATCATAAACTTATCTCTTTCAAATATATGTAAATATTAAATAAAATATAATAATAATATTAATAATATTATTAATAATAATAATTAAATGATAACTTATAATATTAGTAGTAGTAGCAGTACATACGTAATATGGTAGTAACAGTACTATTACTCCTATTAAATTCAAAATAATATTAAAAAATATAAAATTACATATTAGAAGTTGATAGTTATCATACTAAACAGTTCTAATTGAACTCTTCTAAGATATTGGTTATTCTATCATCTTTTTTTTTTTAATTTGAATTGAAGATAAAACATCTTTTTAAAGATAAACTTATAATTTTTTCTAAAAATAATTATTAGATGTGCTTAAATAGTAATCATGCTGCACAATTTTTTTTTTTGCTACACGATTGATCTTAATATTTATCTCAAATCACAATGAACAAATAATAATAGTAGCAATAATAGTAATAGTAGTACAATGTAGTAGTGGTAAAGTAAAAATAGCTAAATTATTATTATTATTATTATTATTATTATTATTTGTCACGACCCGAGGCTACCCTTAGTCGCGACAACGATGCTTACGATCCCGAAAGACGACAAACTACCCCATGAATTGGTAGCTGCTATGAGCATTGTATAATATGGTAATAAAATACACATATGTGGAAATAACTGAATAATGCCAAAGGTTTTAAGTACTGAGATTAATGCAACAGAATTTCTCAAGTCCGAAATATAAATGAACATACTGAAATCTGACTGAAAAGATTAACAAACCAGCTGACTGTCTGAAGTGCTGAATGCCACTAAAACTGACTGAAAAGAGTTTATGGGACAGGCCCCAACTAACTCCAATTGATAAACTGAAAGAAAGTACTGAAATACTGAAGTAAACTGAAATTAGCCACCATGTCCTCGATAGATGAGGACTCACCACGATTACTGTTGCTAATAGGACGAACTGTCTACGCGCGGTCAGGAGCCTGAGCGTCCGAACCTATGATATTAAACATCATAACACAAGAAAAGAGTATGCGATCAGTACTTTGAATGTACTGGTATGCGAGATGAGGTTACGCTGATATGCATGAATAATAACTGACTGAATGAATAACATGAGGTAACTGAATATAAATGCATGAAAACTGTGAAATCTGTGAATGCATGACCAAGCATATAATATGATTCTGAAATAATCTGTAAACTGAAATACTGATAACTAAATAACTGATAACTGTATGCTATGGTCAAATAAATCTAAAACTGAATTGTATACTAAACACTGGACTGAGATTGTGGGAGGTATTATCTAACCGACATGCCCTAATCTGAGCTAATTGGGTTCCAACTTGTGTCCCTAGTTGGAAGGGTGTCAGTACCGTGCCACGGGTACTAACAATGGTTGTGTGGATCCACTAAAATGAAGTCCCGAAGGACTAATGAGTCACCCTCTACTGGCAGGTGCCCTAGTAAGATATGTGTCAATCCTCAACTGGCAGGTTAACATCTCAAATCTACGCTGACTACGTAGTTCTGGAACGCAGGGATTGCTACTAAGAGTCACACCCTCAACTGGCAGGTGAGCCCCCATCCCTGGGTTTGCTTGGTGCTAAATTCTACTCCTAACTGAACTGACTCGGATTACTGAACTGGTCTAAGTTTGACTGATATAATAACTGGCTGAACTGATAATGCTCATACATATCTGAAATTATTCTGAAACTACTAAAATTCTGTAACCATCTAAGTAACGGGTATTCATAACCCTCTAAGACTCGATAGCATTAACAATAGGACCACATGAAAGCTTTGAAACCATAGAAGGGGATCATTGTTCAACATTCAGGACTACATGAAATTAAAACCATAGAAGGGGATCATTGTTCAACATTCAACACTTAGGCATTTCATCAAACACATGAAGGTAATGAGTTAAAGCATGGGATTAGTTAAAACATGTGATAATAGAATAATTGTAATATTAAAATCATGAGTTAAGGACTTAATATGCGAATAATCATCATTCAAACGTGTCAAGGGACAGTTGCAACGAATTCACATGGTAATTATGATTTGAAATCAAAGTTCATATAAGCTTCATGGATATAATTCTTAATAACATGTAAATACCATAAT
The DNA here is from genome assembly GCA_030864215.1 of Capsicum pubescens. Taxonomy (NCBI): domain Eukaryota; kingdom Viridiplantae; phylum Streptophyta; class Magnoliopsida; order Solanales; family Solanaceae; genus Capsicum; species Capsicum pubescens. Next base: position 86,046,011 of record CM061548.1, read on the forward strand.
ATAAAACTTAAAACTGGATTCTTGGACTCCATGGGTGAAAAGGGCCTAAGGATGAACATCACACATACCTTAAAGCTTTAATCTTGAAAGAGAATTAACTTGTCTTGAATGTTCTTGAATTGAGAAGCACAATTTCTTGGTTTTCTTGAAGGGAAGATGTTTGAACTTAATGAACTTGGGGAAGGGTTAGGGTTTAATTTAGAGAGAAATTAAGGAATTTAGGTATATAATGCCTTAACTGAAGGTTAATCCCGTATTTTTACGGATTGGGGCGATGGGAAAAGTCAAGACTGCCCCTCTGGGATTTAAATTCTTAATTGGAATGCCGAATTGAGCATCACCACGATGCGATGAACCCCTCAACACTATACGTACTGTGATGCGATGCAATCACGGTGAGGTTCTAGAAATGAAATCCAAATGTGCCTTAATCCTTGTCCAAAAAATCCAAAACTTCCCCGATACATGCTTCTTACACCCCTGAACATGAATTACCTCAAAAACTTACGTATCGGAGTCGGGAAGGTCACTTTAAAAATCATCAAAGTTAAGAGGACAAGAATAAAACTAATTCCCCAACAATTAGCTAAATTTCAGGTTCTAAGCCTTTTATGCATGCACTATGAGCTGAACTGAGCTAAGACTAATACGGGGTATTACAATATCTCCACCTTGGGAAAATTCGTCCTCGAATGAGACTAATTAAGCAGAGAATACTAAGGGAACTAAAATCACATGCTGAACATGCATAACCAAAAACATGGTTACATAACTGAGTCTGAAACATGATACATGACTGAACTTATTTGTGAATGCATACAATGACAGAAAGATAATTATATTGTTGGAACTGAGAATGGAAAAGACATAATCTAAGGAAACTGTTACCTTAAGCTAAGTCTAAGTTTGCGGAGAAAAGATGAGGGTACTTTGTACGCATGTTTGCTTCTACTTCCCAAGTGGCTTCCTCAACAGACTGATTCCACCAAAGAACTTTGACCAAGGGAACTTCTTTATTCCTCAGTCTACGAATCTGACGATCAAGGATTTCAACTGGAATTTCTTTGTAAGAAAGGTTGTCATGAACAACCGTACTTTCTAAAGGAACTACCACAGCTAGTTCGCCAATACACTTCTTTAACAAATAAACGTGAAACACTGGATGCACTAATGCCAAATCTGCAGGCAACTTAAGCTCATAACCTACCTTTCCAAAGCGACTCAAGATTCTGTAAGGGCCAACATATCGAGGACTGAGCTTCCCTTTTTTTCCAAACCTCTTCACTCCCTTCATGGGAGAGATTTTCAAATAGACTAAGTCACCAACCTCAACTCAAGATCTCTTCTTCTCACATCTGCATAGGATTTCTGGCAACTTTAGGCTGCCTTAAGCCTCTCCCTGATTAACTGAACCTTCTTCATCGCATCAAATATTGAATTTAGCCCTATCAATGCAGTTTCACCTTTCTCAAACCAACCAACAGAAGATCTACATCTCCTTCTATAAATAACCTCAAATGGAGCCATCTGAAAACTGGAATGATAATTGTTACTGTAGAAAAACTCAATCACAGGCAAGTGATCATCCTAACTACCCTTAAAGTTGATAACACGTGCTCTCAATATGTCCTCTAGGGTCTGAATGGTCCTCTCTGACTGACCATCTATCTGAGGGTGAAAGGTTATACTGAGATGAACTTGGGTACCAAGACCCTTCTGAAAAGCTTTCCAAAAGTGAGAGGAAAATTAAGTACCTCTATTTGAAATGATAGACAACGGGACTCCATGCAATCTAACCAACTCTCTCATATAGATCTTGGCATAGTCCTCGGCTGTATAGGAAGTATGAAATGGAAAGAAATGGGCTGATTTGGTCATCCTATCTACAATAACCCATATCGAATCATGCTGACGACGTGAACGGGGAAACCCTGTCACAAAGTCTATGTTCACCTCTTCCCACATCCTAGTAGGAATCCTAAACTCCTGCATTGTGCAACTAGGCCTCTGGTACTCAACCTTAACCTGCTAATAATTAGGACACTTAGCTACGAACTCTGCAATATCCCTATTCATACCACTCCAATAATAGATTTCCCTCAAATCACGAGACATCTTAGTGGCTCCTGGATGAATAGAATAACGTGCACCATGTGCTTCTAAAATAATTCACTATCTCAAACAATCTACACCCGACATACACAGCCTACCTTGACATCACAAAACACCATCTCCCTTTTGGGAGAAAACCCCTACCTTCTAATCTCTAAGTGATTCCTTCAACTTAACTAGACTGGAATCCCTATCTTTCTTCTCCTTCACTTCGGCAACCAAAGAAAATTTCGAACTATTCTGAACCCTTACACTACCCTCAGCTGAATCCACCAACCGCACACTTAATCTAGCAAGATGATGAACCTCCCTGACTAACTGCTTCTTATCATCCTCTACATGAGCAACACTACCTATAGATAATTTACTAAGGGCATCTGCCACCACATTGGCCTTTCCCGGATGATACAAAACACTCATATCATAATCTTTCAACAATTTTAACCACATTCTCTGTCGGATATTTAAATATTTCTACGAAAATACATACTGCAAACTTTTGTGATCCATGAACACATTAACATGAACCCCATACAAATAATGCCTCCAAATTTTTAAGGCAAACACAACATCTGCCAACTCAAGATCATGGGTAGGGTAATTCTTTTCATAGGGTTTAAGATATCTAGAGGCGTAGGCTATAACCTTACCTCTCTGCATCAAAACACAACCCAGGCCAACTCTAGAAGGATCACAGTAAACAACAAACCCATCTGAACCATTTGGCAAGGTCAAAATTAGGGCTGAGGTGAGTCGAGTCTTCAACTCCTAAAAACTCTTCTCACAAGAATCTGACCACTAAAAATTGACTTTCTTCTGAGTCAATATAGACATGGGGGATGCAATAGATGAAAACCCTTTAACAAACCATCGATAATAACCATCCAAACCCAAGAAACTCCTTATATCTAACAGAGAGATGGGTCTAGGCTAGTTTCTCACTGCTTTGGTTTTTTGAGGGTCAACTTTAATGCCATCACTAAAAATAATATGGCCAAGGAAAGCTACTGATCTTAGCCAAAATTTGCACTTACTGAATTTAGCGAATAACTGATGGATTCTAAGAGTTTAAAATACAATTTTGAGGTGGTCTGCATAATCATTTTCATTACGGGAATTGACAAGAATATCATCAATAAAGACTATAACGAACATGTACAAGTACTTCTTGAACACTCAGTTCATCAAGTCCATGAAGGTTGCTGGGGTATTTGTTAGTCCAAAAGACATAACTAGAAACTCGAAGTGACCATACCGAGTTCTGAAAGTTTTTTCTGGAATGTCGCATTCTTTGACTCTGAGCTGATAATAGCCGTATCTGAGGTCTATCTTAGAGAAATAATTGGCACCCTAAAGTTGGTTGAACAAGTCATCAATTTTGGGAAATTGGTACTTATTCTTGACTGTGACTTTGTTCAACTGGCGGTAATAAACACATTCTAACAGAACCGTCTTTCTTTCACGCGAAAAGGACTGGAGCGCCCCGTGGGGAAACACTAGATATGATGAATCCCTTATCTAAGAGGTCTTTCAACTATTCTTTCAACTCTCTAAGATCAGTTGCAGCCATTCTGTAGGGCAGAATACAGACAGGCTAGGTATCTAGAAGAAGGTTTATTCCAAAGTTAATTTCCCTTTTGGGAGAAACTCTGGGAGATATTTAGGGAACACATCTAGAAATTCACTTACTACTGAAATGGACTCAAGACTGAGAGTCTCAGAATTAGAGTCTTTAACTCAAACAAGATGGTAAACACATTCCTTGGACATCATTTTTCCTCACTCTAAGGTACGAAACAAGTTGATCCCTAAGTACTGATGGACTACCCCTCCATTCAAGGAATGGTTTATTCGAAAACTAAAAATGAACAACTCTACTCCTACAATCAACTGAAGCATAGCATCAGTGGAGCCAATACATGCCGAGAATGACATCAAAATCAGTCATCTCTAACTCTACAAGGTCTACTAAAGTGACTTTCTGAGATACTGTAACCAGGCAATTTCTGTATACCCGCCTGGATAGAATAGATTTACCCACTGAGGTAGACACTAAGAAATGATCTACTAGAGATTTGGGACTGATATCAAAATTAACAGCTATGTAAAAGGTTAAAAAAAAGTGTAAAGCTCCGGGATCCAACAAAGCATAAATATGTAAATGAAAGACCTATAACGTACCGTAACCACATCAGGAGAACTTTATTGATCCTGTTGGGACTGGAGTGCATACAATCTATTCAGGCGCTGACCACTGGTTGTGTAGGAAGCGACACCCTGCTGAGTTGGGCGACTGAATGGAACTGGGGGACGGATGGACTGACCCTGCTGACTACTCTTTGGGAAATCCCTAACTCTGTGGCCTATATTACCACACCCAAAGCATACATCACTACTGTCTCTACATACACCCTAATGATTTCTACCATATTATTGTCAAAGAGGATTAGTGCGACTGTTGTTTACACTGCCCTGGGACTTAAAGCCTGGAGCTCTAGCCCAATTATCATTTCTAAACATTGGCACTAGAGCACTAGCTGAAGAAGGAGCTGGGGATGAAGATTTTTGATGGAATTGAGGAAGATTACCACCCTCCGACCTCAGCTGAGCAAAATTTAAAGTTACCTGTCCTAGCCCTCTTATTCTCCCTTTTCTTCTACTTAACCTTCTCCTCCTTAATCTACTGAGCATGGACGATAAGCCTATACAAGTTCATATTTTTAATCAATATTGTAGTCTTACACTCCTTGACCACACTATCATCTATACCAGAGACAAACTTACTCATCCTAGACCGGTTATCAGCCACCAACGAAGAAGCATACCTGGCCAACTGGGAAAACTTAAGCAAATACTCACTTACACTCATGCTACCCTGTTTCAAATTTATGAACTCCTGCACCTTAGCTTCACTCAACTCTAAATGGAATAACCTATCTAAAAAGGTTGTAGTGAACTCCCCCCACTCTACAGGCCCTGCATATGCACCTTTATCCCCCTTCCACTACTTATACCAGGTGTAAGCTACATCCTGTAACTGGTAAATAGCCAACTCTGTACTCTCACTAGATGTGACACCCATAATGTTAGTCACCTTCTGAACCATGTCAAGAAACTCCTGTGGATCCTTAGCAGACTTGGATCCCAAAAATAAGGGAGGGTTCATTCGGGTGAAGTCCTGAATCCTAGCTATGGCGGTATTAGCCACTAGATTGGCTGGGATAACATCCTATTGATTATTCTAGGCTACTACCGAGAGAGTTAAAGTAGTAAACACAGCTCTGAACTTGGCATGAGAAATATGCTCATCCAGGGGATCTTCTTAAATAGGTGGAAGTGCGGGTTGATTCCTATTTCTTCTCCATTTGTTCTTTTTGAGAGGCAGTTTCTGTAAATAGAAGGAAGATTGAATTAGAAAGAGAGTTTACATTGAGATCATACTCATTCGCATAACATGAATACTGAAAGAAGGGAAAGTTTTCCTAAAACATCTTGTAGTCGCATGTCCATAAGTGTGGCGTGCTTCACATCTATGCATAAGACTCTACTAAATGTGTCTTTTCAGATACCCTAGGACTCTCTAAAACCATAGGCTCTAAAACCAAGTTTTTTCATGACTTGAGGCCACCCCCTAGTCGCGACAATGGTGCTTATGGTCCTAAAAGACCACAAACTAAACCATGAACCGGTACCTACTGTGAGCACTAAATAATATGGTAATAAAATACACATATGTGGAAATAATTGAATAATTCCCAAAGTTTTTAATTAGTGAGATTAATGCAACAAAATTTCTCAAGTTTGAAATATAAACGAACATACTGAAATCTGAATGAAAAGATTAACAAACCAACTGACTGTCTGAAGTGTCAGAAAACCTCTAAAACTGACGAAAAAGAGTTGATGGGACAGTCCCAACTAGCTCCAACTGACAAACTGAAAGAAAGTACTGAAATACTAAAGTGAACTGAAATAAGCCACCATGTCCTCGATAGATGAGGACTCACCACGACTACTGCTGCTGATAGGCTGAACTGTCTGCGCGCGGTTAGGAGCCTGAGCATCTAAACCTATGATATTAAACATCATAGCGTAAAAAAAGAGTATGCGATCAGTACTTTGAATGTAGTGGTATGAGAGATGAGGTTAGGCTGATATGCATAGATTCATGTGCATAAATAATAACTGACTGAATAAATAGTATGAGGTGACTGAATATAAATGCATAAAAATTATGAAATTTGTGAATGCATGACCAAGCATATAATATAATTCTGAAATAATCTGTAAACTAAAATACTGATAATTGTATGTTATGGTCAACGAACCTTAAACTAAATTATATACTAAACACTTGACTGAGATTATGGGAGGTATCATCTAACTGACATGCCTCGATCTGATCTAATTGGGTTCCAACCTGTGTCCCTAGTTGGAAGGGTGTCAGTACCGTGCCACGGGTACTAACGATGGTTATGTGGATCCACTAAAATAAAGTCCCAAAGGACTAATGAGTCACCCTCTACTGGCAGGTGCCCTAGTAAGATATGTGTCAATCCTCAACTGGCAGGTTAATATCTCAAACCTACGCTGGCTACGTAGTTCTGGAATGCAAGGATTGCTACTAAGAGTCACACCCTCAACTGACAAGTGAAACTAAACTGAATTGGATTACTAAACTGATCTAAGTTCGACTGATATAATAACTTAATGAACTGATAATGCTCATACATATCTGAAACTATTCTGGAACTACTGAAATTCTATAAATAACTAAGTAAAGGGTATTCATAACCCTCCAGGACTCAATATCAATAACAACAGGACTATATGAAAGCTTTGAAACCATAGAAGGGGATCATTGTTCAACATTCAACACTTAGGCATTTTATCAAACATATGAGGGTCATGAGTTAAAGCATGAGAATAGTTAAAACATATGATAATAGCATAATTACAATATTAATATCATGGGTTAAGGATTTAACATGTGAATAATCATCATTCAAATCTGTCAAGGGACAATTGCAACAAAATCATATGGTAATCATGATTCGAAATCAAAGTTCATATGATCTTCATGGATATAATTCATAATAACATGTAAATACCATAATTTAAAACTTAAAAATGGATTCTTGGACTCCATGGGTAAAAAGGGCTCATGGATGAACATCATACATACCTTAAAGCTTTAATCTTGAAAGAGAATTAACTTGTGTTGAACGTTCTTGGATTGGGAAGCATAATTTCTTGGTTTTCTTGAAAGGAAAATTCTTGAATTTGATGAACTTGGGGAAGGATTAGGGTTTAATTTAGAGAGAAATTGAGTAATTTGGGCATATAATGTCTTAACTGAAGGCTAATCCTGTGTTTTTATGGATTAGGGCAATGGGAAAGTCAAGACTGCCCCTCTAGGATTAAAATTCATAAATGGAACGCCGAATTGAGAATCACCACGATGCGATGAACCCCTCATCGCTATACCCACCGCGACGCAATGCAATTGCGGTGAGGTTCTGGAAATAAAATTCAAACGTGCCTCAATCCTCGTCCAAAAAATCCAAAACTTCCCCAATACATGCTCCTTACACCCCTGAACATGAATTAACTCAAAAACTTACGTCTCGGGGTCAAGAAGGTTACTTTAAAAATCATCAAAGTTAACAGGTCAAAAATAAAACTAAGTCTCCAACAGTTGGCTAAATTTTCAAGTTCTAAGCCTCTTATGCATGCACTATGAGCTAAACTGAGCTAATAAGATTAATACGGGGTATTACATTATTATTATTATTATTATTATTATTATTATTATTGTCTCATAGATTTCAATATTTATCTTAACTCAAGTATATATTGATTTTAAATATGTATTGTATTTGAAACATATAAGGATAAGGAAGAATAATAAATTAATCTTTTTTAACAAACATATGTGATATTTAAAATTGAATTTAAATGAAATTTAATGTGAATGAAATTCTATCACATAGCTTCTCTTATGTATACTTCTCTATCATAAGTTTTATTCATGAATTTATTTACTGCATTTTTTGGTTCTTCATTTAAAAAAATTATTCTTGATTTGATAATTTTCTTTTTAATGTTCTAGATAACTTTATTTGATCTGATTATTTGGCATTAGTAAAAGCATATATGCTAAAATAATTTGATACTTGATATTTTATAAGTAAAATAAGAGATATTTCCTAATAGCATTTGTGTATATTTAATACAAAATAATAAATTACATAGAGACAGAATGATAAATGAGGGAAGAGTAGGAAATTATGGTGGTTGGGGCCGGATAGGGGGTGAGCTAGGTGGGTTGGGTAGGCGGGGTGGAGGTGTATGTGGGGGTTAGAGTTGTGGAGTAGGAAAAAAAGATTTTTAAAAGGTAAAAAGTTTTAATTTTTTTTTTGTATGTGTGTGTGTGGGGGGGGGGGGTCAGGACAGAAAGATGAAAAGATTTTTTAAAAATAAAAAATTAGTTTTTTCTGTTTTGGTATGGGGTCGAGTGGGTATTGGAGGGTAGGGGTGTGATCCAAGCTAAATTGCCTTCGTACCTTTGGATGAGATACGCATGATGCTCGAGGTGCTTGATGAATCCTTAGAGCTATTAAAATATGCCACATGGATGAATATTACCATTAAGGAGGGTCAAAGGTCTTTGACGAGATCTAAGGAGTGCGAAACGGGGCTCGAAAGCCCCTTGGATGGGACATGCACCAAAGGCTCTTTGGATCCGTCTTTCATCTGCTCTACCATTTCAAGAATGGGTCAAAACAGCCCATAGTGGGCCTTTTCTTTCATTTGGATTACTTTTGGGCACTAATTATGTAATATTTGTCAAACTATAAATACTTGATAGCTTGGCTTATTTAGTAAGTTTTGGTTGATTGATAATGATGAATTCATGAACCTCCATTGGGAGTGTTTTGAGAGATTGAAAAAGAGAATGTTGATCGTGGATTAGAAACGTCAGTTGTAAGGGAGATTCAATCCTCTTTGCATTCACGTAAGTGTTAGGTGCTATTTGGCAATCTTTAAGGGAGGTTTTGGGGTTCGATACACCCTTTAATTGTCCTTTTGTTATCATACCTGTGTCTATCTTTCTATCTTTGATATCCCATCCCTCTACCTTTACTTTTCCATGTTTAGGTTTGAGTATTCGTCGCGAGAATTATATTATTTGGAATTAGAGCCGAGCTTGATTTCGTTCCTACGAAGTCAATCTTGGGCTTGTTATCTTGAAAAGAGTTGAGAACCAAAGTATGCCACCATACTAAAAAAGTTACCAAAATATGCCATATATTTAAAATAGCACCAAAATAGGCTTAACTTACAAAAATTGTGTGTTATGCAAAAAAAAATTAACGAAAGACAACAAATGCCGTGAACTGTTTTTGGAAAGTATATAACTCACAAAAATTGTGAGTTATTCATTTTTTTGTACATAACTCATAATTTTTCTGAGTTATACATTTTATTTATTTTAACATAACTCACAATTTTTGTGAGTTATATACATAACTCACAATTTTTGTGAGAGTTATATACAAAAATTGTGAGTTATCCATTTTATTTTAATATAACTCACAAAAATTGTGAGTTATCCATTTTTATTTTAACATAACTCACAATTTTTGTGAGTTATCCATTTTTATTTTAACATAACTCACAAAAAAGTGAGTTATGTACATAACTCACAGAAATTGTGAGTCATTTTGGTTTAATTTATACGTTTTCCTTCTATTATATAACTCCATTAGTAACAAAAAAATTTCGGTAGCAGTTGCAACTGCCCATAGTAGGTTGTTTACTCGGACACTTTTGAATGCCCTCTGATAATTCGCCTTTAAGTGCCTTAAACAGTAATGGTGATAGGCAAATGGAGTCCTCAGAAATTCAGTGAACGACTCATCGTCACTGATAATCTATTTTTCATAATTTACCATTCCTTTTTATGAGAAGGAATTTGGATACTGTTCGACTATAAATAAATCAAAATCATTACTTTTTATTTTCATTCTTCTAAAAATTGATTCTACAAATTCTTTGTAACCAATTGAAATTGGATACTTCGCGTTGGACTTGGGGGACATACTATAATATATTGTATTTTCCTCATGAATAATTTTGCCATCCCAAAATAGTGCAACTTTAACACGTTCAAAATTCATTCTCTAAGATTTGATTAATTTTTGAAAAGATAAATTGAGTTTGAAGAAAATTGAAAAAGAAGAATTGAAGTTGAAGAAGAAGAACTGAATATGATGAAGAAGAATTTGAAAAACTTATACAAAGAATGAATGCATACGAGTGTTAAATAGGAAAATTTGAAAAGTGTATAACTCTCTTTTTTTGTGATTTATGCATTCTATTTTAACATAACTCACAATAAAAGGTGACTTATGTAAATAACTCACAAGAAAAGTGAGTTATGTACATAACTCACTTTTTTTTAGTTATATAATAGAAGGAAAACGTATAAATTAAACCAAAATGACTCACAATTTTTGTGAGTTATGTACATAACTCGCTTTTTTTGTGAGTTGTGTTAAAATAAAAATGGATAACTCACAAAAATTATGAGTTATGTTAAAATAAAAATGGACAACTCACAATTTTTATCAGTTATGTTAAAATAAAATGAATAACTCACAATTTTTGTGAGTTATGTTAAAATAAATAAAATGTATAACTCAAAAAAACTGTGAGTTCTATACAAAAAAATGGATAACTCACAATTTTTGTGAGTTATATACTTTCCGAAAATAGTTTACGGCGTTAGTTGGCTTCCATTATTTTTTTTTTGCATAACTTACATTTTTTGTGAGTTAAGCTATTTTGGTGCTATTTTAAATATATATGACATATTTTGGTAACTTATTTAGTTTGGTGGCATACTTTGGTTCTCTACTCTCTCGAAAAACAACAAAAAAGTGATGTCAAAAATCCTAAATCCACAAAAAAGTCTCTATTCACATTTTTATTCTTTGATCAAATTTTGAGTTTTTGATTTTTATGTTTTCTTGTGTTTATAGTGTTAGATTTGCGTTCTCTAACACTATACGAGTCTATAAATTAAATTTGAGTCAAATCAGAGCTTATTTGAGTGTTCTATCCTTGTTGGAAGCTTCGATTGAAGATTTTGAACTTAGTTACAAGATTTGAAGTGTTGGTGAGGAATTTAGGAAAAATGATATTTTGAATGAGTCTAGAATGTTGAAAAATAATTACGTTCAAAATTTCAGCTCATTGCGAGCTTTAGAGAAAAAGTTAGAAATATCGATGTTCTTGGTGTTCTTGGTGTGTTCTTCGGCCCCTTGTGCAAGCTGGCGACTGACCTGCATCCAATATACCTTAGACCTTTGTTGGAGATGCTGCAGCAACCCCTCGGTATCTCAAACCAGTGCCTTATGCGCCTGGTCTGCCCTTAAGGTGTGTTGGACCTACTCAAGCAGGTCAAAACAACCCCTTTAGCGTTTGGCATGCATCTCCAAAGCCTACACGTACTAAATCTTTCTCTTCTTATCCTAGTGGCCAAATGTATGGAAATGGGAACCAAGGTATATATGAAGGTTATAGTAGAATTCAAGATCTTTCTACTCTCCCCATCTTTATAAGAGAGTCGAGTCCTTAAGAATATCTTGATTGGGAATGAAAGTGTGAAAGGATCTTTGTGGATAATGATATGAGTGAGGTAGAAATAGTTATGTGTGCCCTTAAACATATTCGAGGTCTGACATCGTTGTGGTGGGATATCAAAAGAAAGTCCGACAAAACATGGAGTGCCTTGAAGGAACTCATGAGAGATTCCCATGTTCCAATGGGGTATACGAAGCTTTACAATATTGATCCAAGAAAAAATGTTCGCTCCGAATGGTTAAGAATTTGTGGGGTTCTAAGATGCCTCCTTGTGCTAGATGATTGGTGCTATATAAACTACATCATCCCACCCATGGTTGACCATCTAGAGATACCTCGAGAGCCTCTACTCGTTCCATACTTCTTGGATGGGTATAAAGTTTCCGAGAGAGTGAATATTTTCTTCACCCGATGAGGGTCCTATGAGGAGATGTGGTGTGACATCTTTCCCTTAGAACATGGACATTTATTCTTAGGTACCAATTGGTTTGCACAACATAAGGTTCCAAATATACAAAATTGTCCTATGATTTTAAAGAACCAATGGGGAAATCATCTCTATCCATCTATTTTTTCCAAATCTCAAAGAGATGTGACCACTTACTCCAAGCCTAAATAAATTGAGAGACAAAAGATTGAGAGGAGTAAGGGAGTGCAAGGTGGAAACCTAAGAGACAAAAAAGTATAGGTTGTGAGTAATGAAGTGAGGGGGTTGACACCAAACCGAGCTAACATTGTTTGTCCTTTTTTAACAAGGACATGTATGTAAGTACCAACATGGCAAGCGGAGGAGAACAAGAACCAAAAGAGAAGATTCCTTTTAATGATTTGACGAGGTAAATCTTATATGCTTCCAAGGCTTATGAAGTACCTTCACACCAAGGAAAAGAAGAATATTCTCAAGAATTTCAAAGTAAATTAGCTAACTATTACACTTTTGTAGATGTGAATGATGATTGTGTGGCTAGTAGCACATCAAGTTTGAGTAGTAGCTTATCTATATGTGAGTCACGTGGTTCTTTGCCTTTTGTTGTTGATGTACCTGTTGAGAGTGTGAAAACCTTAGTAGATCCTATTAATGACCTCATTGACTCTTTTAGTAAGATCAATTTAAGTCCACCTAGTGTTGAAGCCAATGTGATAAATGATGGTACATTGACTGAAACCAATACACCACTTGAGGATGATTGTGATATGATTAATAAACCTCAAGTGAGTGATGATATTGAAAATTTTGGTAAAGTAAATAGGAGTGACCCTTTGAGCATGTCCTTTAGTGAATATCCTATTGTTTTTCTTGCTCATAGGGATGAATATGTTCTTGAAACTTATTCGGAACTTGATAGTTGTGTTATTGAGAGTGAAATTATAGGTTCTAATCTTCCTTCATGGATTTATCATTCTCTCTTTAAGTACAATATCATGTTCGGAGATAATACAATCACTCCTAGTGAACCTAGTGGTGTGAATAATATTGATGGTGTAGCTCATCTTGAGGGCTATAGCCTATATGACAACCTACTATGGTGTGACTTCCTAAAGATGAAATCTCTTCCTTGAAGATGCGAGTACTCTTAAGGAAAAAAAATGTAAGGTTTTGAAAAGAAATGATCAATTGGGTGATAATAACTTTAATTTTCTTGAATATTTAAGAAACCCAATTAGTGATTGTTCCTCTGAAAATGCTTGTGGTTGTGATCCTTTGTATGACACCCCACCCTTGTTTGATAATTATGAGAATGAATTGCTTGATTCTTCAGGTGACTTGTGTAATAATTCTTTTGATGTTAGAGGTGGTATTTGTCTACTTATGGATTCTTCCCTTGAAAGAGAAAGTATCAGTTGTTTTAAAACCATTTTTTCTTCTTTTTTGCGTGCTCCTATTGTTGAGAATGCTCATGGTAATGATCTTGAATATAATAGTAAGTATATGTATGAGGACACATTAGTTGAAGTTTACTTGAGTGATACCTTTCTCTACTCTACATTTTCTTCTATGATACATATGCTGGTGTGGAGAGTATATCTTTTGATTTGGGTGATGCATTTGGGGGAAAGAAGTGTTGTCTAGACCCATGTCTATGGCCACTCTATCCATTTGACTCCGGTGACGAATTAAATGTAGTGATTTCCACACACTCAACTTAATGCTTGGTCTAGTTGACAAGCAAAGTTTAGATGAGGATGTTGGAATCCTTCCCTATGATGGAAAGTCTTTCTTAGGGATTTACAACCCACTTGATAGACCCAAGCTATGTATGAGAGGAATTTCCAACAAAGACAAGCATTCATTAAAGAAGGGAAGTAAACAAAATATCCAAGAGAATTCAATATTGTGTGTTTCCAATATTGACCAAGGTTTCACTACTTGTAGGTCAAGGAGAGAGTCACCTCTTGAAAACACTTCGGATGGATTCCATGCTTGTGATCCCCTTCTTTGTGAATTGCTTACCATTGGTGACCCCTTTCTTAAGGAAAGTTGTTTGAAAGGAAAAAAGTCATATGTTCTTAAATCTTTTGATTCTGTCCTTGTGTGCATTATGTTCTATATCTTTTGATCTAAATGGCCTTCTTGTAGATAATAGCACCTTGAACGATGCTTTTACACTTGATTCCTTTCTATACTAACTCTTTGCTTATGATAATATCTATGCTAGTCTTGGATTTGCTTTATGTAGAGGTAGGGAACTTATTGGTTGGTCCACTTGTTTGAATGAAAATGCTATATGGATCTTGTGAGAAAACAAATTGAGGCACCACTCTTGATGAGGTCTCTTACAAAAGTGATGAAGCAATTGTGTATTCTGACTCCTAAGGTGAATGTTGACTTACCTTTTGGATTTAGTGATTTCATTATGACCTTTGTGGTTTCCTTGCCTGTTGGTTATTCCCATAGCCAACTCCTTTGTGCATTTTTCAATAAGCTTCTATATTTTTCACGAAGGATTCTCGGTTATATCTTAAGTGTGTGCAACCTTGGCATGATGGTATGATTATTTGTGCTAGCCTTAACCCTCATGTCATGAGGATGTTGTATTTTTTTGTCCTTCCTTTGGTTTTGCAAGTTTTGGATTTGAGGTCGAATCATTTTCAAGAAGGGGAGGATGATACAAGCCGAATTTCCTTCGGGCCTTCGGATGAGATACGTATGATGCTTGAGGTGCTTGATGACTCCTTAGTGCTATTAAAATATGCCACATGGATGAAGATTACCATTAAGGGGGGTCAATGAACTTTGACGAGATAGAAGGAGTGCAAAACGGGGCTCGAAAGCCCCTTAGAAGGGACATGCGCCAAAGGCTCTTTGGATCTACCTTTCATCCACTCCAACATTGCAAGAGCGGGTCAAAACAACCCCTAGTGGGCCTTTTCTTGATTTGGGTCACTTTTGGGTCCTAATTATATAATATTTAGCCAAACTATAAATACTTGGTAGCTAGGCTTATTTAGTAAGTTTTGGTTGATTGATAATGATGAATTCATGAACCTCTATTGGGAGTGTTTTGAGAGCTTGGAAAAGTGAATGTTGATCGTTGATTAGAAACGTCGGTGGTAAGGGAGATTCAATCCCCTTTGCGGTCATGTAAGTGTAAGATGCTATTTGGTAATCTTTAAAGAAGGTTTTTGGGTTTGATACACCTTTGATTTCCCTTTCGTTATCATATTTGTGTCTATCTTTCTATCTTTGATATCATATCCCTCTATCTTTACTTTTTCGCGTTTAGATTTGAATCTTCGTGACAAGAATTATATCAGGGTGGGTGTGATAAAAAAATTATTTTAAAGAAAAAATAAATTTTTTTTTTGTTGTTGGTGGAGGGCGATTTGGGTATAGGAGGTGGGTTAGGTGAGAAAAATATTTTACAAAAAATATTATAAAGTAGAAAAAAACTGGGGAGGTGAGGTGGTCGTTGTGGGTTAAGGCTAGGAGGTGGTGTAGTATTTTGTGGGGTGATGATTTGATAGATCTTAATTAAATTAATTTAGAAGATACAATAAGAAGTATAAATAAAATACTTAAAGATATTAACCATAAAATTGAAGATTGTAAAAATAATGAGCAATAGAACTATATCTGAAAATTTAAAATAAATAATAAATCTTATGCACTTAATCTTTAAATGAGAATAAATGAAATTTAAAATTTGAAATTAGACGTTTCGTAATTGATACAAATAAGTACTTTTAGTGTTTGAAATGCAATTGAAAGATAGAAATTTTTAAAAAGAGTATAGTTAGCTGTGAAGTTGAATTGATAGATAAAAATATTAAAATTTGAAATGAACGATCAGGAATGTAATTATATGTCTTAGTTGATTAAAGATACAAAGGTAAAAGTCCCACAATAATATGAATAATTATTTAATAATTTATATTTTATTATTTTAAAATTAGTAAATGAAATATGATTAAAGAAATACTATGTTTTTAAATATCAAAACATCTAAAATAATGTAATTGTGATTAGTTATTAAGTATAAATTATAATTTCACTATTAACACATAATTTTAATATGTCAAGGTTAATTTAAAATATATCAGTGTAATCAATAAAAATTAGTTAATTTTATTATTTCAATGTGAATTAGATAATATTTTTAATGAATATTTTTATAAAAACATTTTGCGCATTGCGCGGATACCTATACTAGTAAATAACATGTAGCTGAGTGACTTCATTTCTTTATAACACCATATACGTTAAAATGACAGGAGTACATTGTCTATAATAATCATATAGTATTTTATAATTTATAACTTAGAAAAATAGTAGTGGCATATCGTCAGTGCTGCGCACGAGTTCAATATTTATATCTTTTTATTTTAATTTATATAACTTGTTTTTCTATTTAATTTATTCAAAAAGAAATGTCATTTTTCTATTTTTAGAAATAATTTATTTTTATAATTTTTGTTTTATTTTTAAATGTTTTATGACCACATAAAAGTTAAGGTATATTTATACCGTGAATTTCAAAATAGCATTTTATTTTTTCTACTTCAAACTTAATCAAATGATGTCATATAAATTAAAATAAAAAATAGTAAAGAAAATTAAAATTTAATTTTCTTGTTTATGTATTTTATGTTTCATTTATTTTTATCAAATAAAAATTAAAATTTTGATCATTCAGATTTTAGTTTGTAATTATGTATTTAATATTTTATTTGAACCCAATCATTTAGATCTCAATAAGTGTACTATTCCATACTCCCTTTTGACACAAATATGACTATTGCAAATAATTCATCCAATCATTCTTAATTTATCATTTTGTATCTATTTTATCCATATTATTAAATATTATTTATTATCTAATACTTAAATGACTTATAGTAACTAGGGGCTTTGAGCTAAAAGTGACAAAAGAGTTTGAAAATGAGGTGTAGGTAACTCAAGTCTTAATAATTGAGTGTAGGTGACAATTACTGTATTATGGATTAAGAAAGTTGAGTAAGTTTGAGAATAGCCCACAAGTTTTTAAATTTACACTTTGATCCTAATGTTTACCTAATATAATGAAAAATGAAGGGAAAAAGATGCGATTCTCCCTATTCTCATCCATTGTTGTTTTCTCTCTCTTAGCGATTTTTGTTATTCATTTTGTTGCTGCTTTATTCGTCATCTTCTGCTTCATTATCATCATCTTTTACTTCATTATCATCTTCATCCTCTTCTTGTTGACCATTGTTGTTGTTGTTGTTGTTACCGCTACTGCTGCTATTTGACCAATTTCTTAGGTCAAATTTTGTTTCATACGTCACTTTCCCCTTTGGCATTACTTCATAAGAGACTTTGGTAAGTCAAATTATGAGTTTTAGTTAAATTTGTCATCTGGGTAACTATTATTATGCTGCTTTTTTCAACAATAGATAGCACGTAAACATGAATGCAATATAAGAGACATCTATTTAAACAGATCAATCATCTGTTGCGACAGATGGGCCATCTGTTGCAACGGAAGACATATGTTGGACTCATGTTTATGGTTCTATAGTGTTGTAACATGAATCGAACAGATGAATCATCTGTTGTAATATATGACCCATCTATTGCAACAGACTAGTTATTTATTGCAACATGGTAAATATCTGTTGCAACAGATTAGTAACCTGTTGCAATAGAACCTAAACTTGATTCCAATAGACGTGTCGTCTGTTGCAATAGGGTAAATATTTATTGCAAATTATTAATAACCTGTTGCAACAGAACTTGAACTCAATTCCAATAGATGCGTCGTCTGTTGCAACAGATATATAGTCTGTTGCAACATATGATTCACCTATTACAACAAATGACTCTTCTATTGAAATCAGCTCCAGGAGCGTAACATGAATCCCTACAGGTAAGTATTCTATTGTGACTAATCACTTACCCGTTGCAACAAATTACGCATCTTCTGGGATTCATGTTAGACACTATGAAATTACTATTATTATTTTTTTTAAATGACTTTATTTAGGTACCACTAATCGAGGGATCAATAACAATAGGGGTGGATTTTTATGATCAATGGATCGAGAAGAGCAATCTATATGTATGGTGTTGAAAGGAAGGTGAAATGCTAGATATGATAGCAATGACAGTCCAAAGTGATGTTTCGTATGATGATTTTGAGAACTTAATCATCAGCTATTATGAATTGAATTGTCAATCGAAAGAACTCATCATCATCTACATGCACAACTCCTTTGAAAATCAGAGGGCACTGCCTTTCAAGATAACCGATCAGGTTCGGTTGCGTGCTTATCTTAGTGATTCATCCAGGCTGATGTTAAGGGTGTATGTGGTTGAAAAGATGAGAGAGAGAATGAGAACCAGAATGTAGAAGAAGAAGAACAACAACAAGACATCTTTGATGATAGGTTGAATGATCTAAACATGAACATTCCAGATAATGATCAAACACCAACGCCCGTTGATGCGACCAATATGGTGGGCAGTTTATCTCAATCGACACAGTCTGGCAATCGTCAAGACGATGAGACCAACTTTTGCAAAGGAATGTTATTCAAGGACAAGAGAGAACTATCTACTACTTTATTTATTTCTTGCCTGAAAAAGATTTTAGAATAATGAATGTGATTAATTCGAGCAAAGTCTTTTGCTATAAATGCGTTAATCCGAACTGCAAGTGGTGGTTGAAAGCGGTGAAGTACTTAAGTTCAAACAGATTCGTTATTCATAAATATGAAAAGTATAACACATGTGGTTCGAAGCACATTTTGGGCCAAAATCCTCACGCCACGGCAAAGGTCCTTGGTGAATATTTCAACAATAGATTCCCTGATGGCAAAGGCCCTTCTATAAGGGTTATGTCTAATCAACTCGTTATAGAATTGGGTGTCCTATTCAGTTATTGAAAGGTATATACGTCCATGGGGATTTCCAAGGACTTGGTTAGGGGGACATACGAGCATGGGTATGCAGTCCTCGATGCCTACAATACATGCTTGAGTCCACAAATCCCAAAAGTAAGACGGCGTTGCATGTTGATGAAAATGGAAGGTTTAAGTATTTTTTTGTATCCTATGGTACTTGGATTCAAGGTTTTCGATATTTGAGAAAAGGAATAGCCGTCGACGGCACCTTCTTTAGGAGCAGGTATAATAGAGTTCTACTAGCGCCGGTGGTGCAGGATGTGGAGAATCATATTTTCCAATCGCTTTTTGTGTAGCAGACATGAAATGTGATGCCTCTTATGGATATTTTTTTGAACAACTGCAAAGCCGCGTCGAAGATACCAAAGAGTTGTATTTTGTTTCGGATAGGCATCCAAGTATTCTAAAGATGGGTTCAATTTTCTACACTTCAGCTCACTTTGGTTGTTGCATCAGTCATCTTGGAGAGAACATTTGGACCAACTGTCATAACAAAAGGGTCGTGACCCTTTTGTATAAAGCAACTAAAGCATATAATAGAGAAGAGTTTATAGACCATTTCAATCAAATAGCGGATATGCATTCCAAAGCAGCAAAACATCTCATACATGTTGGTTTCGAGAGATGGAGTTGGGCATTCTGTTTGGCAAATAGGTAAATTCTTATGAATTTGATGTCTTGTTTGAGTGACAAGTTTAGAATGATGTCGTACTAAGTTATTATTTTGTATAGGTACAATATTATGACGTCAAACATAGTTGATCGGTGGATTAATTGTTTTATAATGAAAGAGAATTTCCCATCGTGGTTCTGTTTGAAATAATGAACAAGAAGTATGGCCAATTTTTTCACGAAAAATGTATGGAGTTCGAGGACGCAGGAACTCTATTTGTTCTAGACGAGGAAAAAATAATATCAACGAACATCAGTCTGGGGAATAGGTCATTATCTCATCAAATAATAGATTACAAGTTCAATATCAATGGTCATAGTGATGTTACCACGGTCGATCTTCAAACAAGATCTTGTACGTGCAGAGTTTTTGACTTAGACAAAATAACCTATCCACATGCTATGACAGCGCTTCGAGCTCAATACAGTGCAAAATATGAAACTAAAATTTATGAGTACTCCTCTCCATATTATTCAGCGAAAAAATATACTATGGCATATAGTGGGCATATTACTTCGGTGTCTCTCGGAGAATCTTGGGTTGTTCCTGCAGAGCTTTCGGAGAGATTAATACCTCTTCCATATATGCCCAAGAACTATCTGGGAAGAAGGCCATATAAGAGGAGGCGTGGAGGCGGAGAATCATTTCCATCAAGAAAAAAATAAGTGCTCCGTATGTAAGAGCATTGGCCATAAAAGAACTACATGCCCGAATCATAATCCACCGTGATTATTGTAATTATAAAAATTTGTGTTGTTGTTTGTTGTGGACTTTTATATATTTAACTCATTGTTGTGAAGGTAAATGTTATCATTTATTATATAAAATATCTTTTTTAATAACTTGTGAATCAATAAAAAGAGGCAAAACATGAACTAAATACAGCAGACCATAAAATTATTTTTAACAGATTACCTATCGGTTGCAACAGATAGATATTAGCTGGAAGAACACAATACAGTTCATTAAACTGGAATGTTTTCCTCCAACAGATGACAGATCTGTCGTAACAGATGGATAATCTATTGACATAAACCCAACCGATGACCAATTTATTCCAACACATGGTCCATGTGTTAAAAGAACTCAAACAACCAAAATTGCTATTATTACTGGATTCAAAATTGTTCCTTACCTCCAACCGTCGGCATGTTAACATGTTTAGAAGAAGAAATAGACAGAATGAAAATTAAATAAGAATTAAAAATCCAAAGCCGACCAAAAATAATTTTTTCATGAAACGAAAAATAAAATACATTCGGTATAGATCCGATATAGAAAATTTAAAATACATATGCTAAAAAAAAAATACATTCTAATTATTATTATTAACATTATTATTATTATTATTGCCAGCCGACCAATCGTCAACCGGTAGCGGTAGGACCCTCATCAGCCTCTGCATCCCTCTAAACATCCTTGCTCTCACGACGACCAACTCCCTCTGCTGGTCATTAACCTGCATCTGAAGTTCCCGAACGGTGTCTCGTAAAATAGCAATGTCCCAAACTGGATCAGCCATATCCAGAACTCGCATGAATTGTAAAAAAACATAAACACAAAGGTAAAGAAAAGAGACTGGATGTAATACAATGTATACTACCAACTGGTAGATTTACATAGAAAAAACTTACCTCAATAAGAAAGGAATATGCTCTTTGAATAGAAGTGGTTGAAGGTGCAATACGAAAAGATAAAATGCAAGAAATAAATAAAAGTGGAGTAGAATGAAGATTAAGGAGGAACATATTTATAGAGAATTGAATCAGAATGTGTTAGGCGAAAAGGTACGACTGTTCAGCTCTATTGTATTAATTACATTCAAACTGTTGCCTTTTTGTTTTCTGTGAAAAGTCGCGACTTTTTATTTTACATTCAAACTTCTCACCTTTTCAAAATTATTTGAGACTTAATAACAGTAGTTATTATTGAGCTGTTGTAACAGATAATCCATCTATTACAATAAATAACCCACTATCGCAACAGATTTACCATTTGTTGCAACATAACCAAAAAAAAAACTAAAAACATTTATCTATAGAAAGAAAAAAAGAAAGCAATCTTGTTGTAGCCTAAGAACATGAATAACAAATAAAGAGTCAAAAATTGACAACAAGGGTACAAGATAAGCAAGTCAAACAACTACACTCCCAACAAAATATAGATGATTATTCATTCTGAACTAAATAGAAATAGAAACAAGTTTATTATATGAAATCTACTACAAAAAGATATCAAGATCCAACTGTAAAATCAGCAGATGATCATAATATCTTGTATAGCAAAATGAAAATAAAAAAGAAGAAGATGAAGATTAAAAGGGTCAAAACTGAAAGAGGAGTGGCTAAAGGAGAACTTTTTTCAGTTTAGATAGAAAGCAGTAGAAGTAACAAGGTTTTTGTGATAAAGAAAGTATGAGCCGGGTGTTTCTGCCTTATGGTCATCCTAATTTCAAATATACATGATGTACCATTAGTTTTTGTGATGTGTTGTATTCAAGGTGTTTGTACATTATTGTACTGATTACTCCACACAGCTGCTAACTAGCACATGTGTTTGCGATATGTAACTACTATTCATATTCTAGGAACGAATGTATCAATGACTCTCTAAGGGTTCCAAACCCATCCAATATAGCTTTGGAAGCTAAAGTCAACAAGGTAGACATGAAAAGGGTAGTAATGACTTTGGTCACTGAACAAAAGAAACTCTTAACCCCTTTAATCAAGCTAGGAAGTTAGGCACCCTTCTCATACAGACTAATTCTCTTATTCTTACTTTCTAAAACCATTAGACAGTGTGATACAAGATTAAGTTCACAACAAAAGAAACAAGAAACAACAACAACAAGAAGATGTTAACAATGCTAGTGAATCAAAATAGGCCATGCACGGTTTCAAGATGAAATTGGGTTATTTTGTTGTGGGTTAATGAGAGATTTCATAGAAATTAGGTTGTTTTGATGGAGTGAGGGATTTGGTGGGAAGTGTTGGGAGGCGGGAGAGTAAATAGGTGGACAAGAAGATGAAATAGTAGTATTTGTTCCATGTTCGGGTAGTGGAGTATTCATGCTAATGGACAGTTTGGTAAGGTTTTGAAGTCGATCGATTTCACTTTGCATGTCGGCCATTTGTTGCATCATATAAGATATATGTTCATCATGAAGGGTTGCAACCCTCTCCCCTGAAGTCTCTGGTTCACCTTTGGGATGGTGACAAGTCCTAAGTCGTCAGTTGTGCCTAAATCAATCATATTGGCGTTTGCTCGTGCTTTTGACCTCGTAAAGTAGGGGTGATCAGCCAGTTCATAGTTAACACAAATCAACCTTGGGGGAAGAAATTAAAAGAAAGAAAGCCTTCAAAAGAAAGAAATATATCAGTATAGGCAAATAATTTGCATGCATAAAAATAACTCTCAATTAAGCAAACAACGTAAGAAAAGCATGCATCATGTTGCAAATAAAGCACGTAATAAAAGAAACTTCAATAGTAAAACAAAATGCATCCTATAATGCACGGGACCTCTTTTGTGCCTAGAGGAGGGCCTAAGTGTCAAATAATTGAGATTATGATAAATTAATCCAAGATAATGACACTACTCGAGTTCGGAGTTAGCATTTTCCAAACTCAATTTGCTCAAAATTTGACTTGAATCAATTATCGTTATCTCTGCACATTATATGAAGGTCGTCGCCGGGTCGTGAACTCTTTTGACATAAAGGCATTTCCTAAATTCGAGGAATGACAACATGGGTCAAACCACTTATGGCTTATGCATGCATGGCCTAAATCAAGGGTGACAATGCTCTATCTTAAGTTTTTCTAAGATTTGGGTAGACACAGACTTGGATTTCCTATATGAGAAGGCACGTGGTCCCACGCCAGTAAAAATCTCGCTCACCCCACGTATGCGCCGACTCTCTAAAGTTGGTGATTTGAAAGAAATTTCGAAAAGTACAATCCGCGTGTACAACGTGTGTGATTGTCAATTTTTTGAAGCGGGGGAAGTATGAACGGAATGCCAATTTATAAAGCGGTAAAAAAGTAAGCAATTATACAAAACAATAGTGAATAAACATTTTATGCCATACAAACATGATAAAACAAAACAATTAGGGTGAAACAAATAACAAAATATAAAAGACTTAATTATTAACCTAAGTTTGTTATGGTTAAGAACCAAATAATTCCCCAGTGAAGTCGCCAAACTGTTATACCTCATTTTAACATGGGTCAAAATGAGGTACAACATATTGGACAAACTTCTGATTAAATTAAAGGAAGTTGCCACCTAATTAGTTCTGCGGTGAATTAGGACACTTATTATATACTAAGTGATCTAAAAAATAAAGACTTCATTTTAAGGTATACTTAACTAAGTGATTCTAGGTAGGGGTTCTAATTATCCTATAGGGAAGGGATTAGGCATCCTAAAGGATCCGCTAACTACGGTTAACTGGCCAAACTTAGGTTAATAAAAGAAATTAAAAAAAACATGAGATGAGAAAGTAAACGTTGTTGAGAAAAGCTTATTTCATCTAATAAAGGAGTAACTATATTTTAATAGACTTGATAAAATTTGCTTATTTACAAAGTTATTAAAGGGTTGCCAAAAACATTTTTTGATTAAAGAGAGTTCTAAAAGTCATTATTTTCTAAATAGCGAAAAATAACATATCAAAAGTATAATAATATCTATCTTGTAAAAATATGACACATTTGAAGGATAAGAAGTCCGAAAAGTAATATTTTACCAATTAATTGAAAATCAATGAATCATAGTATAATCTACTAATTTAAAGAGCCACAATTTTTAAGGAAAGAGAATTTCGAATATCGATTCGGGAAGAGTCAAAATCATTAAGAGAAATTACATGATATCCCCCATATTAAAAGTATTTCCGTCATAACTTACCATGTAAAATAATTATATATTTTGGAAATAGGTATATACTATGCTAGCAAACTTAATAGCCGAAACTTAAACAAACTTGAAACGACGAACTTTGAGAATAAAATGTATATATCATAAATACTTTATTTTTATTTTTGAAAAAAGATATTGAACGATAAAAGTAATTTGACCTAAAGATTTCAATACGCACGCATGTATAATATATATATATATATATATATATATATATATATATATATATATATATAAACATAAGAATCCCTTTTAAGAGTTGTTTTATTCTAAAAGGTATTTGGTTGTGTTTCATCATAAAAATTAACGTTAATGCTAAAAAAGTCATTTTCGTTTTTTTACTCTTAACAAATCTTTTTGTATGTGTGCAGAAAGCCCACGCTATTAAATACTAAAGATATTCTCTTACTTACTAGATTCTAGCCTCCTAAAGATGCGAATTATACATCTTAAGCCTATAATTACGCTAAGTTCAACGTCCCAAGAGGGTGGAAAGTAGTAATTAAAAAATTTGTAGTCATACTAAATGGTCTTCACTAATCCAAATGAGAGCAAACAAAGAACAAATTTCACATAATAATAGAACGAAATGTTAAAACAAAAATGATAGCATGCGTATACAGGAAAGAATAATGCTTGGAATAGGGGAAAGAGAGAATTGACTGTTAGTGGGTTTAGTTTAAGGAATATGAAATTTGACTCCTTGATCGGTTGAGAGGTAGCGTGGGGTCTCATATTGAGACTCGATTCAGGCAAGAGAGTCTAGCTTTGAGACTCCCAATTGTTGCTCCAAGTGTATATGCAAAAGGAAAGAAAGATAAGGATTAGAAAAGAGAAATCTAATTCTCCAAAAGTGTATAGAAAAATCAATGAAAGAACTTGCAGCAAAATTACATAATCAATTAAATTATAGCAAAAATAAGCCATACAAAAAAAAGAACATGCTACAATGCACCAGTGTATTCAACAAACAAAGATTTCCCAAAGAAAGAAAGGTTAGAAAATTAACAAAGATTGATTTGTATACAAATTTTCACACCCATTTAAAATATTCATATTCCCAGTTAATTAACCAAGAGACTAAAATAAACATAGCCGCCCTACATCGATGAAACACTTTTCCCTACAAAATCTAAACAAATCTTTTTACGTTAATAGAAATGGCTGGGCCAACGACCTTTTTATGTGACAACACTATGGCAAACATTCAAGAGATCTGGGCTTATGGAGTACTAATTGGACGCTTGGAGCCTGTATATAAAGAAAAACCTGTAAAATAATAATTTTTTTATTTCAAGTCACTTCACTTTACGTACTTTAACTTTACATACATGTAGTGACAATTTTTTTTGTCTGATGAAAGTTGAATTTTTTACAATGCAATAGATTGTCCATCTGCTGTAAAATATATTCTATCTGTTCCGACAGATAGTTTATCTGTTGCAATAGGTTTGTCATTTGTTGCATTATGCCGATGTTTCTATCTAAGTCTTATCTGTTGCAACAGTGGGAAGACCTATTTGATAATTTCCAATAGATGACCTACATGTTGCAGTACATGTCTAAATCTTTTTGATATATTCCAACAATTATGCTTGAATATCCATGTGCTTAACAACACCAAACAAGTAGCAAATATAAATACACCACCATGAAAATTTCAGCAATTTGGCTTGAATATCCATGTGCCCAACAACACCAAACCAGTAGCAATAACACCAACAATGTTGTATCTTCTTGCTCGATTTTGTTTCTCTTGAAAAGCCTTGACTTTGTTCAACAAACCCTAGATTGCATGACTTGCTTGTGAAGGGTGTCGTTCTTCATACCAATCAAAGTAATCATATCCACCCAAATTCTACAAAAACAAGACCACAATTACAAAGTAATTACAAATCAATAATTAATCAACTAATTAAATAAAAGAATATTATCTTTGAAATCTTACAAGTAAAAAACCTACGACCTGGATTTTGTTGAGTCCAAGAAGTCTTCAATAGAGTTTTATGACCACACTTACAGTATCAAAAATCTTTATCACAAAAAATAGTGGAAGATGAGCTCGACATTGTCAAGCTCAGTTGGAAAAAATAAAAAAAATATGCAGAAAAAACAAATACAAATAATTTAAAGAATTTGGATAGAGAAAAAAAATGAAGAAGAAGAAAATTTGGGAATTTAGGGTTAAAGTTTAGGAAGAAGATGAATATATATAAGACAATAGGGGAAAAATAACCGTAGGGGGCCAAATCAGACGCCAAGTCAGCAAAAATGGGTTTCAACGAGCCTTGATTGCGTGAATTACACGCGAGATGCCAACAGGGCAAAAAATGTCAAACTGACACATTTGATGCCTATTTTATTTTAGGTATTTAAAATGAACACTGTCGATGAGTTTCGTCTTTTTTATTTCAAGTTACTTCACTTTTCATGTAGTGATAAATTTTTATGTCTAATGAAAGTTGAATTTTTATAATGCAACAGATTGTACATCTGTTGTAATGGATATTCTACCTGTTCTGACGGATTGTTTATCTGTTGTAATAGGTTGGTCATCTGTTGCATTTTATCGATGTTTCTATCTAAGTCTATCTATTGCAATAGTGGGAAAACCTGTTTGATAATTTTCAACAGATTACCTACATGTTGCAACATATGTTTAAACCTGTTTCATATTTTCCAACAAACATGTTGTCTGTTGCAACAAATACCTTATCTGTTGTAATATTTGAATCTAATATTCCATTTCAATTAATAAATTCAAATCTACGGATAAAATAAAATTCATAGACAAAATAAAATAAATCGAAGTCTTTAAAAATTACATGAAATAAATCAACAAATAAATAAAATGTAAAAAAATTATTATGGGTACAGATCTCAACAAATACATCAACAATTTAAGTTTTGATGCCAAGAATTCCAAAGGAGGAGTGAGGTTATTACTTTGAAAGACTCAAGATATAAATATCTACTCAATATGGACAAGTTGTTCTTCATCCGGTCTATATAATTCGGCTTTGGTCGTCGTGGATCTTTAATTTCGCTTGCGTACGATTTTTGTGCTTTCTATTCTCCGTATTTCCATAAAAAGAGTAGCATATTGTCAATGTTGTTCAGCAGTAACTTCTACAGTAACATCCACCTGGAAAGTAAGAATTGGTCAATGCTAATCACGGAGATACAAAAAAATGGAAAAGGTTAACTCATTTGATCTAGCAAATCAAATAGGTTTTCCTCCTGTTTTAAATTGTTCCAAACAAATTATATTTCTATTGCAACAGATGGATCAACTTTTGGGACAAATTACAACATGAGAAAGACCTGTATAATAATTTCCAACAGATGAACCATCTGTTGTAACATATGACCCATCTGTTTGGAAAAAATAAAACAGTAGGAAGTCTTGTTTTAATTTGTCCCAACAGATGACCCATCCATTACAGCAGATAGGTCATCTGTTGGTACAAATAAAAGTGGTACGTAGAGCTGTTTGATTTGCTAAAACAGATGATTCATATGATGCAACAGATACTGTATCTGATGGATCAACTTTTGGGATAAATTACAACATGAGAAATACCTGTATAATAATTTCCAACAGATGAACCATCTGTTTAACATATGACCCATCTATTTGGAAAAAATGAAACAGTAGGAAGTCTTGTTTTAATTTGTCCCAACAGATGACCCATCTGTTGCAACAGATAGGTCATCTGTTGGTACAAATAAAAGTGGTACGTAGAGCTATTTGATTTGCTAAAAGAGATAAGTCATATGATGCAACAGATACTGTATCTGATGTAATAGGTTAGTCAACTGTTGCAATAAATATATATATATGTTTGATAATTTACAACAGATGTGTCATCTGTTGAAACATATATGTGTCTGTTTATGTAACGCCCCAGATCTGGTACCCGAAATACTAAACGGTGCTCATGACCCCGAAGGACCATAAGCTAACCCATGACTGATATTTGTACCTGTATACTGCATAATATACTGTATGATTGCGGAAACATGAACTGAAAATCCATAAGGTTCAAGAATGTAACATAACTGATAAAGATATAACATCTGAATAGGGTATGAAATACCCAAAATAAAACTGAAATAACATGATAGTCTGAACATGATAGTCTGGAAAGCCTCTAACTGACTGAACTGTCTGAATGAGGAGTTGATGGGATATGTCCCCAACTAACTCCAACTTATAAATTACTTAATGAGATAATAAATAAATGATCATGTCCTCGAGAGATAAGGACTCACTACTAACTCTGACTACTGAGACTGGAATGCTACTGATGCTCTGGAGCTTGTGCTTCTGAACCTATGGTATAAGACACCATAGCGCAAATGCGTCAGTACTTTGAATGTACTGGTATGCATGGAAGGTAGGCTGAATGCATGGGGTTCATATGCATGAATAATACTAGCTAACTGACTAATATGAACGTGAGAATACATGCATAAATACATAGTAACTATATCTAAGATCGTGATAACATGAATTTATTGATAACTAACATAACTAATAACAGAATTTTGATGACTGATATAACTGATGACACGAGTGACTGTATCTGACAGTCTTGAATCTGATGGAACTAGCTGAGTTCTGTACTGTATCTGAGTTGACTGTATCTGACAGTCCTGAATTCTGTAAAACTATCTGAGTTCTATTACTGAGACTGAATGACTGTATCTGATAGTCCCGATACTGTAACTGAAATTGTAGGAAGTAGTTATCTAACCGACATGCCCCTAATATGCCATTATAGCTGAGTTGGGGTCCAATCTGTAACCCCAATTGGAAGGGTATCAATACCGCGCCACTGGTAAGGACAAGATGTGAGTGTCCCTCATCTGACAGTATCCCCAAAAGAGAATGGTGGGGCCCTCATCTGACAGTGCTTATCCACCTCATCAACCCTCATCTAACAGTGTTGATGTCTCAATCTATGCTGGCTACATAGTTTTTGAACGCAAAGATGAATTCTAAGAATCACACCCTCATCTGAGAGTGTGTGTTCCCATCCTTGGGTTCACTCGGTGCTAATTTCTACTACCATCTGAATAGATACTGAACATGGATTACTGAACTGAACTGGACTGAATTATTGAGCTCCGTTGACTGACGGAATAGTACTGAGATTACTGTATTGCTGAGTTTTCCTGAGTCACATGACTGACTGTGTTCTATGGATCATGGCTTGACTGAGGATATCGTGAAAACATGACACTAAATCTAGGCACACAACTATATTTTTTTCGGGTACAAGTACCCCCTAGGACTCAATGGAGGGAAACTGACAAGGCAGACATTCTTGAATACATGACTAACATCAACAATAAATAATCCATTGACTAAGACATTTCATCAAACACTTGACATACATAACTTATACATGATTGGGGATTTTATAATATCATACTAGTATGACATTTTTCCATCACATAGGCATTTAATCAAACATGTAGGGAGCATGCTTTGATTATACAATCAACAACACATGTAATAATCAAGGATACATCAATCAACTTATAAATTGAAGGGGGTTTATCATGATAATTATGCAAATCATCACATACTAGGGTCAATCATTGGAATATGTAATTTAAAACATAAATCAAAACCACACAGCATCATGAACATGAATTTCAATTCAATTTGAAATCATGAACATTCACAAATACCCAAATCTTGGATTTTGGAAAGAGATTCTTGAGCTTCATGGGTGAGAGAGACCCATGAATCAACACATGACATACCTTAGTTCTTGCTTTAGCGAAGATTGATGGAGAGACTTTCTTGAAATTGAATCCCCAATTGAAACCCTAGCTTGTTCTTGAGAGAAAATTGAGAGAAACTAGTATATTTTGAGTTTCAAATAGCTGAATCTCGTGTTAAAGGGCTTAAATAGGGGTGGAAAATTAACCCTTTTAACCCTGGGCGTGTCTTTTAATTTCAATGAAATTTTCCTGAATTGGACCCCTGGCGCGATGCGGCGCTATCGTGTTGTGTCACTGGAATTTGACAATTGGCAAATAGGGGAATAGCACGACACAGAGCCATCGTGTTGCCACTTTGTTTGCGACTTGGAAGTTTGGTGTGATGTGGAGAAATCGCACTGGGACACTGGAAAAAGGACAATTGTCATTTTATCTTGTGGTGTGGCGTGCCACTGACCAATACGGCGTTGTTTTACGATGGAGACTTGAAATAGTCATAACTTCTTATCCGGTTATCGAATTTAGGCGAATTTTATATCGATGAAAATCTTATTGAATTTACCTCATGAAAAAAAGTAAAAATCTTAAAAATTCCTCATGGAATAAACATCATTCAATTTAGAAGCTAACACTTGACATTCTTGGGACGAAATTAGTTAAGAAACTTTGGGGTATTACAGTTTGTTAGTTGGAACAAATGATATATATTCACCTTCTTCAGCTCGTGCTGCTCTTATTTGGTCATTATACATTGCTCAATAGTGCAACACACGGACAGAGGAGTTGCAATTTTGATTTTTTAGGTGCTTGATAATGCCTTAGAAATTACTTTTCTTCTCCTATTAACCTTAATCTCTAATGGAGTGGATGGATATAAAATCATCTTTGATGGAATGACACCCTTCTTAGATGTCATCCATTACAGAATCAGTTAATGCATTAATAACATTAATCACTACATCATGTTTCGCCTTACAGTCTTGACATTTGCATGCAGAACATTCACTAGGAGAGGCAAAATCTGTATAACCAGTATGATCATACTCATAATGGTTTGTTTTAAAAACTATAAGAAGAGCATTATTAGCACCAACAGCAGCACCACTACCACCACCAACAGCTCCATCACTATTAAGACCATAAAAAATAACAAGCCCACCCTCCAAAATTATTTTTCTTGTGATGGTTGTTGCTCCAAACAATTTCATTTTTATTTTGTCAATGACCTTAGGGTCCGATAAAGTTTGCACAGATCGTAAAATAAGAAAAAATAGCATCTTCAATTCTCGATTGGTCTGAACAAGCAACGAATGCACAATCTAATATAAATCATTACATATATTAGAATGATGATTAGATCATTCAAAAAAATTATTAATTAAAATAAAAACTTAATTATAGTTATACTTACTGCATCCTTCGGGGGGTTGAAAAGATCAAGAAATTTTATATTTTTATCAGTTTTAGCCGACAACCATCTCAAGATTCTTGGACAGAAAACTTCTTTCTGGTAGTTCACTTGTTGTCTCAAATAAGGAATAGCTTCAAACGCCAAAGCCTATAAAATAACGCTAGTAAATCAAAACCATTATTGAATAAAATAAATAAATCATATCATAATAAAAGAAATATTTACCATGAAAGCCCATGAAAAGCCATATAAGTTGACTGTCTTTGGCATTAACGAAGTCAAAAAATATTTGACAGTCATTTTGAAGCTTTCATAACCCCAAGGATAGTTGCTAAATGCCTCAAGATCCTCGGAGAGCTTTATTAAATCAATGATTATGTTGTTGTTAACGTCTCTCGTCCAAAGAATATTATGTACAAACCAAACCAAGCACAATGATTTCTTGTGCTTCTTTGAAATTCTTTTACCTTTCAACGCTTCTATCAAATTTTTATTTTTGAAGCTTGGACCAACAATAGACACGAGGTTATCATGATCACTCGACTTGCATTTGCCTTTTTTGGGTGTGCGAGTTGCTTTTTTTTGGGTCAGAATAGGTATAACTTGAGAAGGAGAAAGAGGAAAATATTTTAGTCCAATAACTATGGCAAACTCCTTCCAACCAAAACAAACAGGCATGTCACAGTAACTTATCCACACCTCATTCATTTTATCTTTATTTTCATACATAAACCTACGCTTGAGAAGATCATATACCATTTTCATTTGGAAATGAGTATTGTTGTCCTCCGACAAATCAAGTTATTGTCCAAAGCAGCTGTCTCTGAAATAAGCATCCAATTTTTGTTCTCGAAGTGTTTCTTTGAAGATATCAAAAGATTTTCCCATGGCTGACTTAACCACGAAATCACCCGTTAAATCTGTGGCACCATCACACTGTTGAGACAAATGAATGGTCTGTGCAACAGATTACACATTTGTTGCAACATATGAGTGATCTGTTGGAATAGTTATCAACGGTCAATATTGTTTAGATTTCTTCCAACAGAAGGATCGTCTATCGTGACAGATAAATGATCAGTTGGAAAAATTAATTCTTGGATATATCTTGTTGGAATAGTTGATAGGATTTTATCCAACAGAAGGTTCATCTGTTGCATCAGATGATTAATTTGTTACATCAGATTTTTAATTCGATGGTTCCTCTATTGCATCAGATGGTTAATCTGTTGCATCAGATTTTTGATCTAATGGTTCTATTGTTGCATCCGATGGTAAATCCGTTGCATCGGATAGTTAATCTGTTGCAACATATGGTTAATCTGTTGCATCAGCCGGTTAATTTATTGCATCATATAGTTATTCTGTTGCATCAAATTTTTAATTCGATGGTTTTTCTGTTGCATCAGATGGTTAATCTGTTGTAAAAAAAATAGTAGTAAGATTTTGTTCAATATAACAACCGCAATATCATCATTTTTACCAAGAACAAGAATAAATCAACCCAGCAACGGGCGCAACACGAAAAACACCAACAACGTTATTTTGTATGTATAAACACAAACAACAAAACTCAAACTTAAAAAAAATGCAACAAACAATAAAAAATCATAATTCTCTCCAAAAAGAGAAGAGAATAAATACCAGAAATTAGGGTTTTATTTAGTCCGCATTTTAAATTAAAGCAACAAATATTGAAATTGTTAACCAATACTAGAAGAGAAGTTGGCTCAAGTTCCTCGTTTTCTTCAAAACTAAAAAGGCCATAATTTTTTACCGATGAAAGAAGAAAAGGGACGATGAAGAATTCAAAGTTGTTGTGGCTGGAGAGACAAGTTATCACATCAATTGACGGTTGAAAGTCAAAAAGAAACTTGAAGCCCAACTATTTATCGTCGGAGGTTGAAGTCGCCTGAGGTTGAAGTCACTGGGGATTGAAAGGAGAAATTTGCAGAACTGTTGGTTGGGAGAAATCGTCTCGAGCGAGAGAGGGGAGAGACGGTTGATTTGGAGAAAAGAGGGTGTGGGTTGATTTATATTTTTGAAAAAATTAGAAAATTTTGAAAATATTAATCAAGTCCACAATTAACTTGATCAAGTTTTCTAATTATGTTTGACCCTTTAAGTTGGTCAATGTCACCAATCCTTCATTCAAGACTTAAATGACGCATTTCCTTCAATTTTCTCTAATAACTAAATAGAAGTGATATGGTAAAATGGCTATAAAAAGTACTTGTGAAAAAAAATTATGTGGGCCCATAGAAGTCGTCAAGTTAATTTAAATTTAAGAAAAAAATACAGAAAGTAGCATACTTAAGACTATAATTACAATAAATAACAATACTTTTATAAAATTACAGTTTATAGCAAGAGTAGCATTATTTTACTCTTTAATTAGGCAAGTGCATGTTTTACTCTCACTACTTTACATTTTCCTATTTTTACTCCACTATTTCACCTCCCCCAAATATAGCCACATCTTTTACCCCTTTTTTTGTCTTATTATTTTATTTTATTTTTTATTTTCTCTCTTCTATTTCTCTTTTTTTTTTCTTTTTTGTATTTTTTTCTTTTTTAGATTTGAAGATAATTATCTCCATGATCTTCAAGATTTCAAAATAAAACATCATTATTGTCTTTACTCTCTTATATCTCTACCCTTTTTTTTCTTGTTTGTTTTTTTCATCTTATTTTTTATCATTTTATTTTTTATTTTAATTTCTTTTTCTTTTTCATTTTTTCTTTCCACTTTATTTTCTCTCTTCTATTTCTCTTTTTCTTTTCTTTTTCATTTTTTTTCTTTTGTCATATCTTTTTTTTTTCCTATTTTTGTGTTCTTCTTCTTCTTTTTTATTTTATTTTGTTTTTTTTTTTTCTTTTATTTTTAAACTTCTATTTCTCTTTCTTCCTTTTTTTTTCTTTTTCACTTCTCTTTTTTTTATTATTTTTTTACTCTTCTATCTCTAACTTTTATTTTGAAAAGACAAATATGTATATCATATACACATATTCAAAAAATATACAAAATACATAGTCATACAGATCTAGATATGTATTTACAGTACAAAACATGCATATGTATTTACGAAATACATATCATATTCATATTAAACAGTAACAAACATAATTATACTATATATCTTCGTATGTATTTGCGAAATACAAAGGTGACTCATATAAAATAAGAATATACATATAGATCAGGTATGTATTTTGTAAATACATATGCAGAGCTATATGTATTTTA
Organism: Capsicum pubescens; assembly: GCA_030864215.1. Lineage (NCBI taxonomy): Eukaryota > Viridiplantae > Streptophyta > Magnoliopsida > Solanales > Solanaceae > Capsicum > Capsicum pubescens. The sequence goes on from CM061548.1 coordinate 86,081,153, forward strand.
TACGGTGTTGAATTTATCTTTGAACTGGACATACTATGTCATTTTAGAGGGTAATATATGTACTTATTTATTTTCTTTTATTGTTTAAGATATGTATCATGTATTTTTTTACTACCTATATGTATATGTATAAATTGTCATTTTCGTTATAGAGATTTTGTGTCTATACATTTATATATACATGTGAGTCAGATATGTATTTTTGTAAATACATATGCAGATATATATGTATGTTTTTTATCGTAAATACATATGCAGATCTGTATATCTATTTATTTTGTATATTTTTTAAATATGTATATATGATATAGATATTTGTCTTTTAAAATTAAAAGATAGAGATAGAAGAGTAAAAAAAAAATAGAAAAAAACAAAACAAAAACAAAAATTCAAAAAAAAAAGTGAAAAAGGAAAAAAAGAAGAAAGAGAAATAGAAACAAGAAATAGAAGTGTAAAAACAAAAGCGAAAAAATTTTTAAAAAAGAAGAAGAAAACGGAAAAAAATATGAGAAAGAAAACGAAAAAGAAAAAAAAAAGAGGTAGAAGAGAGAAAATAAAATGGAAAAGAAAAAGAAAAAGAAATTAAAATAAGAAAAAAAAGATTTAAAAAATGAAAAAATTAACAAGAAAAAATAGTTAGAGATATAAGAGAATGATATTTTGAAATTTTGAAGATCATGGAAATAACAATCTTCATATTTGAGTTTGATTTGGAAAAGGAATCTACTAATTTAAATAAGAGTAATTTATGGAAATTTAATTAGATGGAATAATTATTCCTTATTTAGCTCAACTAATTTGAGTAAAACAAGGGTAGTAAATCTTGTTGTATATGTATTCATATAGCAACAGTTTACTTAAATACAAAATACAATTTGCTATTTTTTGTAATTATGAAACTATTGCTATAAAAGTTACAATAAAGGCTCTATAGTTGTTATTTCTGAAATTTTTCCATAATTTAAACCATCAAGAGTTAACTTATCATTTTGTGTCTATTTTACCTTTTTTATGAAATATTATTAATTTTCTAATGCTTAGATGACATATAATAATTTATTATAGATGATATAATAATATCATGATTGAGGCAACGAAATAGGCACGTCTTAAATGACTTATAATAACTAATTAGAAGCGATATAACAAAATTATCATAAAAATACTTGTGAAAAAAATTTAAGCGGACTCCATATAAGACGTCAAGTTAATTTAAAACATTAAGAGTTAATTTATCACTTTATGTCTATTTTATCCTTTTTATTAAATATTATTAATTTTGTAATATCTAGATGACTTATTATAATTAATTAGAGGTGATATAGTAAAATCACGATTGAAGCAAACATGTCATAAATGACTATTTACTTTTTTTAATTAAATATTATCAAGTTTTTTAATACATAAATGACTTATAATAATTAATTAGGGATGATAAAGTAAAATTATGATTGAAGTAGTTGAATCTATTTTGCTTTTTTAATTAAATATTATTAATATTATTAATTTTTAATATGTAAACAACTTATAATAATTAATTAGGGTAATATAGTAAAATTACGATAAAGAGTTAAGCAGATTCGTGGACTATGAACTGTTTGCTTCAACAACTTCTTTGTAACTTATAATATAGGAGAATACGTACATGTCAACCTCAAGCAGTGACACATGTGATTTGACATATCTCAATAACTAATCCTCTCCATTATTTCCACATATATTGCAACAACAAAATCAATTAAAGCAATTCTTGTAAAGTTTCAAACTCAATAACATTAACTAAAGAGCAACTGTATAGCTAGTTTGGTAGGAGAAGAAAAAGACAAAATACTCATTAATTACAAACATAGAACTCTATATTGAACACAAGCTAAGAAAACAGTTAGGAGGATATCCATCACCATCTTAGCTAATAAGGTGACTTATTAATTCTTCTAAACCTTTTTCCACTTGTTTCTATATACTTCACAACAGGGGCAGAGCCAACCCTTTGGTAGGGATCATCCGAATCCCCCTCAACGAAAAAATATATTATTTATATTTGAATAAAATTAATTTTTATATTTTTATAGTAGGTGTTTAACCCCTTCAGCTAGTCTTTTTTTTCAAAATATTGAACCCAATTAATTAAAATTCTGATTTTGCCCCTGCTTTACAAAGATGGCGTATACATACATTTATATGAAAGCGAAAGAAGGTGCATAGTTGTATCATATCTTGTATAGTAATATGGTAATCACTTGAATGAAGATTTTCATTATTAAATTTCTAATTTGGCCCACGTTCTACTTTTATTGTTATACATTTAACTTGATTAACTATTTTTATTTTTTGGGGCAATATATGTGAATATTATCATAACAAAATCAAAGATTTACACCTAAAGAGCACCCCATTAAATCTTGTGACACAAATGAAGCCTTAAGTTTTCGAACTAGTTACATAATACACCGAAATCAGATCTATAAACTTTCTAGTGTTCTCAGAATTACTAAACATACTAACTCTTTCCTAGATGTTTCACTGAATTGTGAAATTTGTGCCAAATGTCTCTCAATATTGAGAGTCTTGCCATTAAATAGAAAGTACTCAAAGATTACATCTCAAAAATTCGTCTTTCCTATCCCTAAAGATCATATATTCTATCCCTTTGAATCTGTTATTGTATCTCTCCTAATCTGCTATTCTATCTCTGTGATTACTACATAATATCTTATATACAACAATATGTATTTTCATTAATGTATACAATATTCGCTATTAATTTATGATCTTTGAGTTGTCCATCGTGCTAACGCTCTCTCAAATTAATGTTGGTGGATCAAGAAGCATCAATTTGCCTACTAAAACCTGATGTCGTTGTTGTGGCATGGATTTTGTAAACACATCAGCTATTTGAAGATCACTGGACACGTGCGGAAGAGTAATGAGTCCTTTATCTACAACTTCTCATATATAATGACAGTCTACTTCGATGTGTTTGGTCCTCTCTTGATAAATCGAATTAGTATCAATCTAAATAGCATTTGTTTTGTCGTCACGAAGAGGAATCGGAGTAGATTGAGGAAATCCAATCTCATCAAGTAATCCGCGAAGCCATACGACCTAGGAGCAAGCAGTAGACATAGATCGATATTCAACCTCTATTGAAGATTTTGAGACATGATCTTGTTTCTTACTCTTTCAAGATATCAAAGCAAGTAATCCGCGAAGCTATACGACCTCGGAGCAAGCAATAGACATAGATCGATATTCAGCCTCGATTGAATATTTTGAGGCACGTTCTTGTTTCTTACTCTTTCAAGATATCAAGGAATCTCCAAGAAACATGCACCAATCAGTAACTGAACGATGGGTATCGGCACATCCCGCCTAGTCAGAATCACTATAAGCACTAAGACGGATAGGAGAACCACTAGGAAAGAATAATCCGCAATTAGATGTTCCTAGGAGATATCAAATGATGCGACGTACAACTACCAAATGGAGATGACGGGGATCTTGCATAAATTGACTAACTTTTTAAACTGCAAAAGAGTTGTAAGGTTGGGTAATAGTAAGGTAATTTAAGCTCCCAACTAATTACCGAAACATAGTTGGATTAGGAAAAAGACTGCCTTCCTCACGATGATACTTTACATTCAATTCTAATGGAGTTTCTACGGAGGACGAACCTTAAAGACTAGCCAAAGAAATCAGATCCTGAGCATATTTGTGTTGGTTTAGAAACACACCTGAGGAATCATTATGAACTTTCAATCTCAAGAAATATGAAAGAGTACCAAGATCTTGCATATGAAATGAATCCTTAAGCTGCTATTGCAGTTTAGTGATTAGTGAATAATCAGTTCCTGTAATAATAATATCATCTATAAATACCAAAAGAAGAATACAATCTGTAGATGTTTTTCGAAGAAATAAAAATGAGTCATATTTGCTTTACTTAAAAGAGAATTGCAGCAAAGTAGACCAAAATTTGTAAAATCAAGATCTGGGGCTTGTTTTAATCCATACAAAGACCTTTTCAACTTGCATACATCTAATGTAGGTGATGAGAACAAACCTGGTGGAGGTTTCATATAAATATCTTCTTTGAGATCACCATGAAGAAAAATATTTTTAACATCCATTTGATGAAGAGTCCAGTTTTGTGAAGCATCGATGGCAATAATAGTTTTCACCGAAGTCAACTTTGCGACTAGTTCAAAAGTCTCCTCATAGTTCACACCATACTCTTGTCTGTTTCCAAAAACAACCAACGAAGCAAGTTTTGTATCAATCAAGAGTTCCATCAAAATGAAGTTTAATTGAATAAACTCATTTACATTCAATTGGATGGACATTTGAATGATATGAAATAATATCCCATATGTTATTTTCTTTAAGAGCCAAAAGTTCTTCCTCCATTGTTTTCTGCCAACATTCATGCTTAGAAGCTTGTGAGTAACAAGTTGGAATAGAAATGGAGGATAAAGTAGATGAAAAGTCATATCAATTAGGAGTATGAGATACTTTGATAGATCGTCAAGTGGGCTCAAGAGGAGCAGGCCTTGAAGAATTCTAAGATTCTAGTTGTGGAGCAGTTTTAGGCGGTGGATCAATATCGAAAGAGGGTAAAGTTGGCCGTCGTCGTTCATACACAAATTCAGGTTTAAACCTCTTAGAAGAAGATTACAACTCCTCAAAAGTAGGAAGAAGAGGAGAAATAGGAGATGACTCAACATTAGTAGGAAAAAAATACTGATTCCCAAAGAAAACAACATTTCTAGAAACACGAAATTTATTAGAACATGAATCATAACAGATAAAACCTTTCTATGAAGTACTATAACCCATAAAAACATATTTAGTAGACTAAACAGAAAGATTATTGTGCTAAGAAAGAGGAATCTGCACAAAACAAATACAATCAAATGTATGAAAATTATCATAGCTAGAATTTTTGTGATAAAGACGAAAATATGGAGATTCAATATTTAACGCTTTAGATAGTAGCCTATTAATTAAGTAAATAGTAGTAGACAAAGCTTACACCCAATATTTAGATGGAACAGAGGATTCAATCAATAAAGTATGAGTGACATCTAAAACATGGAGATTTTTACGTTCAGCAACCCCATTTTGTTGTGGTGTATATAGGTAAGAGCGTTGTGAGACAATTTATTTTTCAAGAATTTTTTTTTGAATTCATAATACATATATTCTCCACCAGAATCAGATCCTAATAATTTGATGCAATTAGAAAATTGAGTCTCAATATAGGCCAAAAATATCTTGAACATGGAAATTACCTCAAATTTGGAACAAAGAAAATACACCCACGTAAATCGACCATAATCAACTATAAATGTCACAAAGTAATTGAAATGAGCATGAGAAACAATTGGTGAAATGCCTCAAACATCACTATGAATGACATTAAAACACTTTGTAGCACGACTACCAAAATTAGGAAAAGGAAGAATTTTACTTTTGCCCAATTTACAAGTAGAACAATCAAAGAAAGTAGTGAAAAATTATTTTTTATTTTCCAATAAATCAAAATTTAATAAATGGGACAACACAATAGAATTTGGATATCCTAAGCACTTATGCCACACCTCAATCTTACTAGGTGCAGAAGTACAAGCAAACGATAGAACATGAGAAATGAAAAAATATACAGGAAACAGTCTTCCAACTTTAGGCTCCTTTGCAATTATCGTTCCCGACACCTGATCCAGCAGAAGGCAATCATTATGAGAAAAATTCACATCACAATTGTTATCTACCAATTGTCCAACTGAAACAAGACTGGTGGAGAGCTTTGGTGACACCAAAACATTGTTAAAATTTTTAGTAATATCCCCAACCTTGATAATGGGTAAATTGCTACCATTGACAACATGAATTTATGATGGACCATGATGCTCACGAATATTTTTTAGCATACAAGCTAAGTTGGTCATATGATTGGAAGCACCAGAATCAACAAGCCAAATATTAGATGCAAGATCATTACCTTGTATCCCCAAAGCTAAAAAGGCTGACATGATCATTTGTCTTACCATTTCAGGAGTGAGAACTTGTCCCGAAAATGAGTTCTTAGTAGTGAAATCATTTATCCTAGCTTAAAAAGAATTGACCTTGCGGTTTTGAGGACATGTGGGACACTTCTTGATAATGTGTCCTTGTTGTTTGTAATAGTTACAAAACTTCCTGCCACAATTGCTAGTAATATAATCATATTCCTTGCAACTATAACATTGAGTTCTAGTCATATCCCTACCCTTTCTTTTACCTTGGGCAGCAAATGCAACAACAATATCATTAACTTGCTTAAAAGTATTTTGTGTGATAAAATATTGATCTTCATAGAGTAATTAAAACAAACATCCAAGGAGGGAGATGGGTCATGATTCATCAAGGTAGAGCGAACATTCACAAACTCGAAATGTAACTTCATCAAAAATTGGTCTCGCTTGCTTTGCTCATGAATTGCCTGAATTACAGAAATAAATTTTGCAGGTATTTTGGCATAAACAATATCTGTAAATTCAGCCAATAAAATTTGAAATTTAGAAAAATAATCCTGAACGGATTGATCTCCTCGAGAGTAATTAGCAATTTCATATTCTAACTGAAAACGTCTTGTGCTATTCTCTTGATTATAAACCTTTTGTAAATAATATCACGTGACCTTAGCAGTCTTGTAAGGCCTGAAATTAAGAACAATAAGAGGGTCAATTGACCCCAAAAGTCATCTCAATACCCGAGCATCCTTAATCTTCTATTCATCTAACTTTATAGGATCAGTAGGAGCGGGTCATTTCCATCTATATGCCCTTATAGTTCTTTTTCAGTGACAAATAATTGAAATTAAAATTCCCAGAAAGAATAATTTTTTCAGTGAAATGAACATTGAAGGATTTAAATTGATATGAAGCCATGTTCTTGAATGGTTATAAAAACTAGAAACACCATGACTCAAAAAAAACAATCAAAATGAATAATATCAAAAGTCTAAGATATTAACGAACTGTCAACACAACCAACCTTTTCAAAATAAAATTTAAATGAACCAAGATGGACTGTACGAAACTAGACAGCTAAGAAAAGGCTCTAATACCATGTCAAATGTGTGTTGAATGTCTCTTAATGTTGAGAGTCTTGCCATTAAATAGCAAGTATTCAAAAATTACATCTCCCAAAATTCATCTTTTCTATCCCTAAAGATCAGCTATTCTATCCCTTTGAATCTGCTATTGTATCCCTCCTAATCTATTATTCTGTCTCTTTGATTACTACACCATATCTTATATAAAATAATATATATTTACATTAATGCATACAATATTCAATAATAATTCATAATCTTTGAGTTATCCATCATGCTAACATGAATTTGTTAAAAAACTGCGTGCTAAATTGTAATATGACCCCCTCAGAGTTTTTGATTTCTAGTCATCGAAATATAATAAATCAAAGCACACAAATCAACAATCAAAACCTACTTTCTCACCATCTTCCAATGTTTCCTCCTAAGATGTCGTAGATCTTTTTCAATATCAATTTGTTGCAACTCTAACTCTATCCTAAACCATCCTTAATGTCATTTCACAATACAATAGACCAGACGCACTCCTAAAATAAGTGTTGAGCAGTTTCTATAGATCCATCCTTGTTAGGATTTTTGCCCTGATTTTCTTATCAAATTTAAGTTTTACTTTTCTTATAAGGAAAATAAAAGTGATACCATAATTACTTTTACTTTTTCTAAAAGGAAAATATAAAACGTTTTCATATTTGGAAAACCTCTTTCTTGAAGGAAAGGTTTTGAAACTCTATAAATAGAAGACCCTCCCTTCTCATATAACAACACAATAGTATCCACAATGTAGTCATTAAAGAGTCTTGTTTATGGAGAGATTTTCTCTCATAGGTTTATGCTTTTTCAAATATTAGTTTTTTTAATATGTAGGTCGTTTGACCACCCATATCAATAATATATTTTTAGTATTATATTTTCCTTTGTCGTCTTATTTATCATCTCATGATTTGCAACTAATAGCTTCCGCATGACGCTCTCTCGATTTCGATCCCAATAAGTGATATCAGAGTTTATGGTTTAATGGTCCGATAGTTTGGTGAAATGAGATTAAGGTTCAAAGCGGTTTCAAATTAAGATGCAACCAGTTTGGCGATAATGACGATTTTGTGTAATTACATGTGGAGACAATTGTCAATCATATTTCAATAATCCTGCTGTTACATATTTGAAAATAAACTTACTTTTAACCCTATCAAGGACTCCAATACTTTTAACCCGTGAGGGCTCATATATTTTTTTAACTCAAAAGCTCCATTTTTAAGCATGTCAAGCAGCAGTGATGAAGACTATATGAAGAACAAAGATCAAAGATGTGAAGAAGGCAGATCAAGTGAAGAAAATCAAGAAAAAAAGGGAAGATTTGTTAGGGTTTTTGCCATGATTTTCTTACCAAATTTATGTTTTACTTTTCTTATAAGGAAAATAAAAGTAATATCATAATTACTTTTAATTTTCCTAAAAGAAAAATATAAAACTTTTTCATATTTAGCAAACCTCTTTCGTGGAGGAAAGGTTTTGGAACTCTATAAATAGAAGACCCTCCCTTCTCATATAATAACACAATATTATCCACAATGTATTCATTAAAGAGTTTTGTTTAGGGGGAGATTTTCTCTCATAGGTTTATGCTTTTTCAAATATTAGTTTTTTTAATATATAGGTCGTTTTACGACCATATCAATAATATTTTTTTAGTATTATATTTTCCTTTGTCGTCTGATTTATCTTCTCATGATTTGTAACTAATAGCTTCCGCATGACGCCCTCTCGATTTCGAACCCAACAATCCTCACATAAACACCGAGTGGCGAGTAGGCCATCATCACAAGAAATTCTCATTTTAACATTCCATGTATTTTTAGTCGGTAGTTCTTTTGAACAGATTACCACAAGAACAATTTGTGTTTTGGAACTGTAATAACATTCCATTTGAACTTTGACAAGTTTTATATATGTCTCCTTCCAATCTAAGTAAAATAATACAACGATATAGAATATTTTTCAGAAGCAACTAGAGTATATATTCTATTTGGGTATCGGCTATTCATCACCCTTTCAATTTATACGATTTCTTCATATACCTAATTTATTAGCTCCCTTAAAGACATGTCCTTTTTCATATGTATCTCAGCTAGCCACTTAACCCATAATACATTAGACTTCTCATTCAAACTCGATTTCAGTTTGGCCAACAAATGTCACATTTCAAAGTTGTACGATCTTTGATATTGAGCCCCACAAACAGAGGCAGATCCAAGATTTAAAGTTTGCGAGTGTCCATGTTAGATAAAAATAGTAAGTTTTACATGAATCCTGACAAGTTTGCTCATATTTACACCTTATTCTGACTTCTTTCAAAATCTCATAAAATGTCGATTTTTTGTTTATAAGATACATATAAGTTAAAAGAGATACAAGTTGATGATACATTTTAAAAAATAATTAGTTAGCTGAAATTAAGGAATGTGATGGTAACTACAACATTAAAGTATCAATTTAATCAGTCAATCATCTAATTAACTGAAAAAATCTCCTAAAAGGCAGCATTATGTTACCATTTCAAATTTTTTAAAATATTCATCTCCATATCAATTTGCAGATTGATTTTTCTCCTCTTTTTATTTTTTTTCTTCAACATCAGGGAGATCAGATCTTCTAGTAGGATTGCCTAGGCTAGGTGATTTCCTAGGCTAGGTGTTTCAAATTTGTCTTTCAAGACGATACGATCAGTAGCACGATTGATAATGCAAAGCTTGGGCGATTAATCAAGAATCTAAGAGAAAGCAAACCATATTTCATAAATGACAAACAACCCCCACAACCAAACTACATCATTATTGGGATGCTTCAATCTCCATGTCGCGAAAAATCTAAGTACAACAAATCGAACAACGATAAAAAGTCTGAATGAAAGAAACAATAGAAAAATAAAGTACATGCCAGCTCAAAATACCTGAAACCTATACATTGTCATTGATACAGATTTAATAATAATTGATCTATTTAATATTGAAGGGGTTACAGCTGTATATATAGAGAACTGAAGAATAACTAATTACAGAATAACCCAGATGTATTTAATAATTATATATGTAGTCTATTATCCCCCCGCAAGCTGATCAGCGGTAACGAGGGGCAGCTTGGAGCAGAGAGACTGAAAAGGCTGTAACGGAAGAGGCTTGGTGAGAATATCAGCAAGCTGGTCAGTAGATGGGACATAGTGCGTGGCCATCGCTCCTGCAAGTACCTCATCGCGAACAAAATGACAGTCAGACCCAACATGCTTCATACGATCATGAAGGACTGGATTTTTGGTAACACAAATAGTGGACTGATTGTCACAATAAATCTGTGGTTTCGTGGGGGGAATGCCAAGTGCATCCGTAAGGTATCGTAACCACATGGCTTCAGCAACACCCGCAGCCATGGCACGATATTCTGCTTCTGTGGAGGAACGGGACACTCGCGTTTGCTTCTTGGTGCACCAGGAAATCAGATTCGGTCCCATCATAACAATATATCCAGTAGTGGACTTTCGATCATCTTTGTCGTTAGCCCAATCCGAATCAGAAAAAACAGATATATCAAACGAGCCCTTTTGAAATAAAATTCCACAGTGAAGAGTACCTTGAAGATAGCGCAGAATGCGTTTCAAGGCCTGAAAGTGTTGTTCTGTGGGAGCATGCATTGATTGGGAGACTCGATTGACTGCATATTGGATGTCCGGACGAGTAACAGCAAGATAATGAAGTCCACCGACGAGGCTCCGATATAGTGTAGGATCGGCAAAGGGAGTATTCGGCCCTGGGGATTGGCGGACTGCCATGGGAGTGACCGCGGGTTTGCAGTCTGTCATTCCAGCCCGATTTAGAAGTTCAAGGGTATATTTTGTCTGATGCATCAATATGGTTCCCGATTTGCGGATGAGTTCGAGGCCAAGAAAGAACTCCAGAGGACCGAGGTCCTTAAGTTTGAAGTCACGATGCATAGCTTCAGTAATTTCAGTGATGAGTGACGACGAGCTGCCTGTAATAACAATATCATCCACATAGATAAGAATGATGACTGTCCCTCGAGAACAGTGAAGGGTGAAGAGGCTGTTGTCATGATGGTAGGTGCGAAAACCAAGACCCTGCAGAAAAGTAGAGAGACGTGTGTACCAGGCACGAGGGGCCTGTTTCAGGCCATACAGTGATTTGCGAAGCTTGCAAACATAGTGAGGACGGTTGGGATTAACATATCCCGGTGGCTGAACCATATAGATTTCTTCCTCAAGATGACCATGAAGAAAGGCATTGCTGACGTCTAGCTGATGAAGCGGCCAATCATAGTGAAGAGCAAGAGACAAGACCAGACGAATAGTCTGTTGCTTAACAACAGGGCTGAAGGTCTCCTTATAATCCACACCATACTCCTGATGATACCCTTTTGCAACCAGACGTGCTTTATAGCGAGAAAGAGATCCATCTGAATGTCGTTTGATGCGAAACACCCATTTGCACCCAATAGACTTTCGGTTACTAGGCAGAGGTACCAAATCCCATGTACGTTGTTCATTCAGAGCCTGAAATTCCTCATCCATAGCTTGGCACCAGAAACTATTTTTGGAGGCTTGGTTGTAGGTATTAGGCTCAGTTGTGGGATGTGCATCAAAGGGTATTTGAGTGTGGTAGGCTTTGGGTTTGAAGGTACCGGCCTTGGCTCGGGTTGTCATAGGATGAGTGTTGAGTGGAGGGTGATTAGGAAGGGGTGGTGGAGTTGTATGATGTGTGGGCGGGGGTTGGGTGGGGCTGCCGTGGGAGCTGGGATGTGCAGCGGTGGATGGGGTGGCTGTATGTGTGTTAGGAGTATGATGTAGGGAAGTGGTGGGTTGTGTGGCAGTCGGCTGGGTGTTCGGGTGGGAGGTTTTGGGTTTCGGGTGGGTAGTGGTGTAGTGGGGTACCGGGTTAGGTGCCGAGTGAGCCGGAGCATGAGCGTGAGAAAAGGACGGAAATAATGGCACAACGCCAAGTGGATTGGGGGAGTATGGAGTAGAGGAAAGACTTGTGTAAGGAAATTGTTCCTCCACAAAACGAACATGACGGGAAACATATGTTTTCTGAGATACAGGATCGAAACATTTGTAACCTTTGATAGTGGGATGATAGCCTAGAAAGACACAAGGGGTGGACCGAGGTTGAAGTTTATGTTGAGTGTGCGGACGCAACCAGGGATAAACTAGACACCCAAACGGGCGGAGATGGATATAGTCGGGTGGATGATTGTAGAGACGGGCATATGGAGTGGAGTTGGAGAGAGTGTGAGTGGGCATGCGATTTATGAGGTAGTTGGCAGTAGCAAGGGCATCAACCCAAAAGGAAACAGGTAAGGTGGAATCATGGAGGAGCGCAACAACTGTTTCTATTAGGTGACGGTGTTTGCGCTCAGCAACGCCATTTTGTTCAGGGGTATATGGACATGAAGTGTGATGAAGAGCCCCTAGATTTTGAAGAAAAACACCAAATGCATTGTTGACAAATTCTTTGCCATTGTCACTTCGAAAAATTTTGATTTTGGCATTAAATTGATTTTGAACCATTCGGTCAAAGTTTACAAAAATAGTATAAGCTTCGGATTTAAATTTCAGAGGATAAAGCCAAGTGAATTTACTGTAATCATCAACAAAACAGATATAATAACGAAAACCTTGAACAGAAGGAACTGAGGTTGGACCCCAAACATCAGAATGAATTAATTGAAATGGCGCAGTGGCCTTGTGTTCAGACAGTGAAAAAGGTAAACGACAAGATTTAGACACTGAACAGGACTCGCAATGTAATTTTTCTGAAAAATTAAAACCTAAGGAAGATAAAATGGATTTGGTGATGGCGGATGATGGGTGCCCAAGCCGGCGATGCCAGGTTGACGAGAGAATGGCTTGACTCACAACAGACGGAGACCTGGATGGAAGAGTGTATAGCCCATGCTCACAGCGGCCCGTGTACCGCACCCGGTTCGTGGTATTGTCCACTATCTGGAAATTGGTGTCATTAAAAATGAGGGTGCAGTTATTTTCTTTAGTAAAGCGATAAACAGATAAAAGATTGGATGTGAGGGAAGGGACGTGGTGAAGGGTTGAGAGATGAAATTTACCATTTGGGGTATAGACATACCCAGAGTCGGTGTTTGTGATGGGAAGGGATTGACCATTGCCTACTGTAATAGTTTCTGAGCCATGATACGGATGAGGAGCTTGAAGTTGTGAATAATCCGACGTCACATGGGTGTTAGCACCTGTGTCTAGATACCAATCGCCAGATTGAGCGTTTGTGGACGCATGCATCGCCCTTGATCCTCCGGACTGGCTATTTACATTCTGCGAGTCATCATAACGATACCAGCAATTAGCCGCAGAATGGCCCCGTTTAGCACAAATTTGGCACGTCGGAAGATCTCGTGTGGGCATCCGCTGGTTTCCTCGTCCCTGTCCGCGGCCTGACTGGAAGCCGTCCCTCGGTGGAGGCCCGCCTCTGCCTTGCTGCCCGGTGTTTCGACGGTCACCGCCGCCGCTGCCTCGCCCTTGGTTACGGCGATCGTCACCGCGACCCCTGGCCGAGCCTCCGCTGCCAGCCGAGTAAAGAGCCGTGACGCCAGGGGTGGAACTGGCTTCTCCGAGCAGTAATTTGTGTTCCATGTCTAGATTCAATTCTTCTGCATTAAGCCATCCAGACAGTTGATTCAGAGTGATTTCGACAGGCGAGAGGCGAATATGCTGTTTGAGAGAGGAATAGCCAGCCGGAAGACCACGTATCACGGCATTCACCACGTCTCGTTCAGGAATAATCTCGTTCACAGCATCTAGGTCAGACAGAATAGAGGCCACATCATCAAGGTATTGAGTCATCGTCTTCGTTCCCTTCCGAAGAGTATGCAATTTGTCACGCAACTGAAAAATATGAGTCGTGGACACAGAGTTGTACCTTGTGGCTAGTGCGTCCCAAAGTGAAGACGATGTGAGAAAACCCCGGGCGTGTTTGTGCACAGAGGGGCTAATAACTGCGAGAAGACAGGCTCGGATCTGAGTGTCTACGATCATCCACGGAAGGTAGTCGGGATTTGGGAGCTTGACGCCGTCCTTCTCGGCTGTCTCGGGCTGCGGCTTCTCCGCACCGTCAATCCATCCGAGCAGCAAGTTGGCTGCGAGGGCGGTGCGGACGTTAAGTGCCCAGGCCGGGTAGTTGTTGTCAGATAATTTTTCGGGGATGAGATTGTGGAGATTCCTGAGCAGTAATTTTACTCCAGACGGTAATTTTGACAGAGGATCAATAACCTTGTCCATGGCGCCGACCTACGGCGGAGGAGGGAGGCCGTGCGGCGTGGTGTAGACGGTGGCGGCGGCGCACACACGTCGGAAAAGAGGAGAGATTAGGGTTTGGGCGGAAGAAGAAACCCTAGCTTTGATACCATGATACAGATTTAATAATAATTGATCTATTTAATATTGAAGGGGTTACAGCTGTATATATAGAGAACTGAAGAATAACTAATTACAGAATAACCCAGATGTATTTAATAATTATATATGTAGTCTATTAGTCATTACATGAGATTAAAGCTAGACAAACCAATGAAAAAAATGAATGATTCAGATTTGTTGAGATACATATTTTATGATGAGATTTTTTGTAGAAACATATTTTGTTCGCAAGAGCATGTTTAGATACATAATTTATTTTATATATTGACAATTTTTTTAATATATTTGGTCAAGATTTTGTTGCCTCTTTTTGCATCAGTTTTATGTTTTTGAATTATATGAGATATATCCAAGTTATAATACAAGAGATATATAGTTGTGATAGTAGAGATGCATACATATGTTAATAAGAGATACATAACATGTTTGAGTAAACAAATGTTTGTTTGTTTACAGGTTAGGGCACCGTCACCTTATTGGTACTCTAACAATTAAGAGATACATATTATTATGAAAGATACATGTATCTATCACAAGAGATACATTTTTTAAAGTCTGTAAGAGATACATACTACATTATAACAATCTTATATGTATCTCTTACTGTACTAATATGCATGCCTCTTATACATGTTACATTGAAGTTATCTAACGAGAGATACATAAAGTAGATGTGTAATGTACACAGAGATACAAGATGACAAAACGTATCTGATGTATTAAAATATGTATTTGACATCTTTGGACTTGACATTTAACAATCTTATAACAAGAGATATATTTTTTAAAGTAGGTAATACATAGTACATTATAATAATCTTATATGTATCTCTTACCATACTAATATACATGAGTCTTATACATGTTACACTGAAGTTATCTAATAAGAGATATATAAAGTAGATGTGCAATGTACACAGAGAGACAAGATGACAAAACGTATCTGATGTATTGAAATATGTATTTAATACGTGTATATTTGCAATCAACTTATATCTGATAGATGTAACCATATTCTTGTACAACACTTCAACATGAATACTTCTTATAGATAATTAATATGTACAACACTTGTAATACTTCTTAACAGAACACATGAAATATTCAACTAGAATACTGCAACTGAGATACATATAGCTTGAACAACTCACTCATACATTACAATATATAAGTTAGATTATTGATTGATTATTTATCAGTGAAGAACTGATACATAACTTGACACACAAATCTATCAGTAGAATAAAAAGTATGAAGATACATTATACTATACAACTTTTGTGTCGAGATACATTACTATAGATAGAATTTAAGAGAGATACATAAGAGTTTTATGTATCTCACTTATATATTTGATATATTTTCAATAATTAAAATAAGGTAAATTTCTCAATGATGATCTAATCAAAAATTTCAGAAATAACATTATGCCCTCTAGAAACTTGGCCTCCAGATAACACCACTTCAATTTTCAAGATCTAATTCATCGTAACATCCCCAGAAGCATCGGGCACAAATGATACAGATGGTTGTCCGTATAAATAAGGAAAAAGATTTGTAATTTTTTCTACAATCAAGAAGAATCAGAAGCTTTGCAAATAGTTGAAGAAGAAAAATCACACCAGATGGATATGGAGAAGTTGAAGGAGAAAGATTTGCAAATAGTCGAAGAAGAAAAATCGCACCAAGAAAAAAAAAAAAAAGAAAAATCGCACCATCTGAATCTGGAGAAGAAAAAACTAGAAGTTGAATATGGAGTAGAATATCTTAAAAAAAATTTGCATTATAACAAAATTACATTTTTGGGGGGATATTTAGCTGTTAGTTAGAAGATGGAGCATGAACTGTGTCGTTGATAGAGCATGTGCCAGATAAAAAGAGTGTTTAAGCATGTATCTCAACTTTTAACCCAAATTAATAAAAGTTGGGATATTTATAATTTTTTCAAATTGAAGGAATTTTTAGTAATTTTAATAAATAAAGTTGTGCTTTTATAAAATATTTCCATAGAAGTAAAATCAAATAGCAACTAAAGGAATTTGAACCCACAATCAAAAGGTAAATAAAATTTTTGTTAGTCTCTTTACTCCACTAGACTAACTTATAATTCTTATATATTTACTAGATTTCTTTATATAGATATTAGATCCACAAAAAAGATACTGAGTTTCCGAAAACCCCTCCAAGGCCCTAGATCATGCCCTGCCCATAAACATCTTAAGTACATAAATATAACTTTTCTTAAGCGCCACCATGCCAACTTTCTTGGATAAGTCGGCTAGAAAACCATTTTCCAAACTCAATTAGGAATTTACACACAAGGTTTATGTATTGAGCATATACCCACTAATTATGACATCACCCTTATTCCACTCTTTTCTTATTTTTTTTAATTCCAAGTTTACAATAGTACAAAGAATCCCCCCTCCCCCCCTCCCCCCCTCAATCATCACTATTTAATATCCTATTTATTTTATTTAAAAAAAAACAATTCCACCATTATTACAAAATTCTTTAGCTAGACACATTTCGGATTGAACCAGAAAATCGATAACTGAATTTAAAAAAAAAAAATTATGTTTTTTTAGTTTTTTGGTCGGTTTTTATTTTAATTTTTAAAAATTTAGTCATCCGGTTTGATTTTTGATTCCTCGATATCCTATTTTTTTTATTAAAACAAATAATTCCACCATTAAATACAAGAAAGTATTCAAGGGCATATTTTGATTTGAATCGAGAAAAAACGATTGAATTAGTTTTTTTCAATTTCATTTTTTCTATTTTTTCTATTTTTTCATCGGTTTCGATTTTAAATTTTAAAAATTTAGTTTATCGGTTTGACTTTTGTTTTTTCAGAATTCAAATTTGATCGGAGCTTCAAGGTTTTAACTTTTAAACTTTTAATAATCTTGTGAAATTTGTGATAACATTTTGAAATTTTTGTCTTTATGTGATTTTTGAGCTTCAATTTTTTAACTTTAAATAGTTCTTTGAGAAAGGTTTGTTTAATTATTATAGTTTTTTTTTTTTTTTAGATATTTGGAGCTTCAACTTTTAATAATTTTGTGAAATGATTTGTTGCATTTTTGTAAAATTTCTCACTTTTTGGCATGATATATGAAAGCTCAATCTTACAAATTGAGTTTCTCCGATATGAATCACCAGCATCCACATCAATACAATTTATTATCATCTCTACCTAACAAATGTGAAATTGGGCTGATGGAAATTTGTTTCTTTTTTATTTACTGCTAAGCATGTGTTTATGTTGGAGTGTGTTTTGTTTAAGAATGGTACTGTTTTACCATTTTCCTGAGTTTAACTGCAATATTACCTAATTGATTGATATAAGGATGTTCTCAAAGCACAATATTCTTATAAGGAAGTAGTATGTATTGTTATTTTATCTAAAAACCCTTTTGATCACATTAATCAATTTATGTGGACTATAATATATATATATATATATATATATATATATATATATATATATATAAAAGAGAGAATAAGATAAAATTTCGTAGTCCTCAAAAAAAAACCTGCAATAGAATTGCTATATGTGTCTATTATTTTTCCCTACGCATTATTATTTTTGTCTTCATTTATTATTTAATGATTATTTTTATTTGGATCTTTATAATTGAATTCTATATAGTAATTTTTTATAAATTCCATTGGACCTTTATAACTGAATTATATATAGTAATTTTTTGTAAATCCCTTCTTGTTCTCTATTAGATTACTTATTTTTTTTGTACATATTTCTTATATCGTCTAATCTAAAATTGTGGCACCTCGCTATAGCCTCCATTTCTATTTATCTTTTTTCTCCTTTTTTTGAGATTTTTTTTTATTTTTTTTCTCTATTCTTTTCATGAATCAATTAATTTGTTTAACAATTAGAATGAAACAATTACTATTTCATTTATTCATATTCTTAAATATTAAATTTAATGGTCTTTATTTCCATTACTCCCATGACTTTTGATGGTCATAACTCCTAAATTATATTAATAGTCATATTCATGATATCATTCGATATTTCATATGCATTATGAGTCTTTTTTCCTCTGTCATCAAAATTAAGGATATTTTTTCATTATATATTGTTTAGAATTTTCATTGTTTGAATTTTTATTTATTTTTTTACCAAAAAAAAATAAAATCATTTACGTACCTTCTAAAATATCACATAATTGAGATTGTGACAACGTATCGAAGGAAAGAAGAGTTCAAAGAGAATTGAGTGATGATGCAATTTCAAGAAGATGTGGAAGTGTGGAGTGTGAATTTACTGAAGAAGCGGCATTGGACATGGCCGATACGTTAGCATATTTGGCCGTTGTTATTCTTTATGGTGTTTGGCTTCAAGCTTAAAAATATTGTGGATGCCTTCATAATTTTTGGTGCCCTATTGCTTTTCATATTGTGATCTTCCTATTCACTTTCAATTGACGTCTGATTCATTTATTTTAAGCTGCTTAATTTGTTTATGACCACAATGACGTCATACTATAAATACATGTCTTACAATCTAAATGAAGATTTTATATCAGGCAATGCTTGAGAAATCTTTCTGTTGCATCTTTTTAGCATTATAGAATTGCTTTTTAATTATTAAAGTGCTTCTAAGCCAAAATAACTTTTAAACACTTTTATAATGCAAGTGCAGGTATATAAATATCAGCTTTAGTATTTATTGTTCGCCAATTTCAACTATAGGTAAAACTAATATGGAGATGAGAATTTTGAAAGTCGTCATAATATAGCTTGAATAAAAATATAAAATATTATCTATAATCTTAGATTTATATCGGTTAGTCATATAGAGGGATTAAAATTTTTCAGTCACTTAGAAAATGAATAGAAGAAAATATATTTATTTTCAAATCTCGTAATTATGTGTAAAAATATGATGTACAAAAGTAAAAATTGCTTATAAAAGATTATAAAACTAAAAAATTACAATGAGTCTACTTTGATAGCTTAACTCAAGATTAATGCACGTTGCATCATGAATAATTATTTAAGTGTTTTTAAAATTTAATTAATGTGAAAGAAACTTTTCAACATGAAACAAATGATTAAAAAGTAATAGACCTTAGATTAGTACCCTTAATCTTAAAGGCGGGCGGTAGTATGCACGGCCAGTTAAGAGTAAAATCAAAATATACAAGAATTTCAAATAGCTTGATGACTGTATGAAAGAAATTAACTTTTACACAATCAAGGGGCCTGTCTGATCTCAATACATACTTATGTTGAGCCCATGTGTCTAGTGATTCTAACCGTGAAAAGAGACGCCCTTTTTGAACAACTTTAACGGGATAAAAGTCACGGCTTGCTAGACAGAGTCACTAAGACAAAGTCAATAAAAGTAGTACTAAATTCGACTGTACCACCCTCTCGAAACCAAGCTAAGAAACTATAGCAAAATTCCTTTATATTTTGATAGAGTCTGAATCTTTCATGATTATTATGTAAGAGAAGTTAAATAATTAATACCTTATAAGGCCGGAACAGTAGCAAACGTTGATCGTTTATTCACAGCTGGAGAAATTTACAAAAGAGAAAAATTATACAAAAGAGTCTGCCTTTCTTTTCAAATGAAGGCCTCTATATATAGAAAAAAGAAAGACAAGAGGAATCTATGTACAGTAAAATGGGGTATCACATCCGGGTCCCTTATACAGTGTTTCTACTGTGTATACAGTGTATCTACTGTGTAGTGAGATCCTTTATACTTTATCTAACCCTTTCATTTGTTGTATGAATTTTTCTGCCTTTTTAATAGCGTTATTCGATAATATCTTCTCGGATGGCATAAACTGAGAGTCTTCTTCTACCATATCATCATTGCATGTTTCACTTTTCATTGAAGTGTCAGACTTATCATATTGGTTAATTGATTAAAGAAATTCCCTTTTACTTCTTCTAAATATTTGGTTATCATTTTATCTTTATCTCCTTCTTGAATAGAGATTCTTCTAGCAATGTGTTTAACTGTGTTGTCCTCAATTACACCCTTTTGAGGGGTTGCTGAATACTCCTGGATTTTTTCTTTAATGGAATCCAAGATTTCTTAACCATACAACACTTTTGTTTTGGGAACTTTCTCATTAGTTTATCCCAAATGTTATTATAAAATATTCGATATAAGCAAGGAATCTGCTCTTTTGTGAATCCCAGTTCTGGGGTCCATTTATGTATCCAGGGGATTGAAACTTCAATAAAGAAATATATCTGATCAATTTTTTCTAGATAGAAGATATGATTCGCGAGGTATAACTCATTTAGGTTCGGTGAAACTTTAGCCCATTCTTTATATAATTTAAGAAATGGTTCAGGTAATATCTTCATAGTTGGACCATGGTATGTCCACCAATTTAAAAATCAATTAGGGATAAGTTCTGCAAATATCTTTGCACAGACTTTCATACACCAAGTATGTTTATGTTTGTCATTATTGTAATAAAGCACTTTATCAGAGACTTGAATATAATCCCAATATGTAAAATTCATACGGGTTTTATTAAGACTTATCTGTCTTTCAGTCATGGTAGACATTTTCCATTCTTCAATGGATATAATCCGTTTAATAATAAGTTTTGAGAAGTTATAAACTTTTTCGTCTGTGTTATAATCAGAAAAGTGCTGAAATTCTACACTGCCTATAGAAGTGAGGATAGTTTCATAATATGAACGGGTCTTGTATGACTCACTCGGATAATATAATCCATTAATCAAATACCTTTGGAATATCTTCCATGGCTCATCTTTCCTCTGAATCTCAGAGTTTTCTACAAGAAGTACCATTTCTTTATTTACTAATTTTTCATAGGACTTGATATCATCATGGTCCTCTTTTTTGGCAATTGAAGAAAATGTATCACTTTTCTTTTGAGAGGCTAAATAGGCCTGCAAATGTTCGTATAACGGACTGTCTTCTGAAATATCTTCCATATGAATAGAAGGAGATGACGAAGCTTTACCCTAAGAGATACTTTTGAGTTTATCAAACTCTTTTTTTCCATTTGTATGACTGGGGAATTAGATGAGGATCCGTATGACAATCCTTGAGAGTATGGCTTTCCTGGGGATAATCTTCCCGCTTTGCCTTTTTCTCTTCCTATGGCACATGGAGGGTCCATACTGAACGAATAATAATTAGTTTTATTAGGATAAATTATATTCATACAGATCAAACATTTCTTTGACTTCGTCATAATCATAGATATAAAATTCTGCTTCAACCATAACATGGATAATTTTTTCAATTATAAGACTTTGTAAATCTTTGTATAATGGAACCACCTTTAATATGGTGATCAAAGTTCTCTCACTAAGAAATAAAGTATAAAAATTCACTTTAACTTAGATATTCTCGGGATAAGAAATAAGGGAGGGAGTTATCAATTTCCTTTTTATACTGAATTTTGAAATAAAAAAAGGATTAACTGAGTTTGCCACCTTGCAAATATCAATTTCGAGGCATCATGTTTAAAATCTTTATCAAACATATATTTAACAGATTAAGCATCAGTTTTACCAGAAACTTTTAATTGTATAAATCATCCTGAAATTTTTAAACACATTTAACAATCTTTAGCATTTCATGAGCCATAACAACATATTTCTTCTGAGCTTCAGTCCGTTTCCCTGAGTGAAATCTTATCAAGAATTCACATTTATCATGGGGGTTTGCTTGTTTTAGAATTCCACCATAATCGATATTAGACGCATCTATCTCAATAATCTTTTGCAAAGCTGGGTTAGCCACTGTCAAACAGGGTAAAGATTTAACGCTCTGTTTAATACGTTTAATCAGATTTGTGTGACTATCCGTCCAGGGACCTTTAGAATTCTTTTTTAGCCTATCATATAATGGGGCTAAATCATGAGATAATTTTTTATAAAAAGGAGATATATAATTTAAACTTCCTAAAAATCTTTGAAGTTGAGTCTTGCCAATGATAACATCAGAAAATTTTGATGCGAAATCAATAGACCTTTGTATGTGAGTAATCTCTCCCTGACAAATATTATGTCCTAAGAATCTAACATCAGTTTGAAACAAGATCATTTTTTGATTAGATATCACCAAACCATTTTGTATCAATTTTTTTTTTAAAATATCAAGATGTCTGATATGCAATTCAAATGTTTTAGAAAACACTAATATATCATCAATATTAACATTGATAAAATTCATACAAAGATTGAAAATATCATTCATAATTTTTTGAAATTCAGAAGGGGCATTTCTTAAAATCAAATGGCATGACATTCCATTCATATTGCCCAAACAAAAGATTAAAAGCAGTTCTATAAGTATGCTCTTTAAATATTTGAATCTGCCAATATTCAAATTTTGAATCAAATTTTGAAAATATGTTGGCGTCATATTATCTTGATAGTAAATCTTTTTTGTTCGGAATAGGATACCTAATCCATTTCAAGTATTTGTTCAAAGGTTTGTAATTCATTATTAACCTGGGAATACCACGTTCTTTTTCTGCCGCGTAATTAACATAAAAAGCATTACAAGATCAAAGAAATTTTGAAGGCTTTATTAAACCTCTTTGTACCAAATTATAAATTTCTTTTTTACAGAATTCAACTAATTTAGCACTTACTTAATAAGGTTTCGATTTGGTTGGAATATCATCCTCAGAAAAATATCTTCATACGGAAGAGTGACAATATACTTTTTTCGATTTCAAAAAGCACTGGGGTGATCAACACAAATATCTATAGCCATTTGTTCATAAATTAATTTAATCTTTTCCTGTACCTTAGCAGATTTTATAGTATCAAAAATATTCATGCTAAGTAATTCGAGTTGTAATGAATCAACATGCTTTTATTTCATATCAATTAGAAAATTGATATCTCTGGATACGGGATCTGTAACAAAAGAATAAGATATCTCTTAATTTTTATGAGTAGCAACAAATCCTTTTGAATCAAGATGGGTAAAAGGATAAATAACATTAATAAAAGGAGTTTCAAGTATGATTGGAGGATATAACTGGGTTTTTACCGAAAAGAAGAAGTTAGGAATGCAAACTTTATTTTAACAAATGTAAGCATTTGGTAATTTGTACTCTATATCAAGAGCATGCCCAGATGCAGATTTAACCATATGAGTAATTTTTTGAAAATATTCTGTAGGGATTAATTCTTCTTGAACGCAGCTGACATCCGCTCCACTATCAATCATAGCAATATCAGTTATAGAACTCATTATTAAACAAAATAGTACATTTAATATACCATTTGTGAGCAACAATGATTTGCATCATTCCTAGAAAAGAATCATTCTTTAAATCAAGAGATTTCTGAAGAATATCATCTTCTTCAGAACTAATGCCTTTTCCTTTGGAAATTTCAGTAGGAGAATTATTTTTCTCTATTTGAGTAATCCTGTGATCACAAATCATCTGATATACTAGGTGCAAACACCCAAGTAATAAGAAATTACTATTGAGTTTTTTATTGTGTTTTAATTGTTTTACTTATCTTTTTAAAAAAAAAATGGGAGTTGGAAAATTACTACTTTACTTGTGACATGTAGTTGATAAATTATTTTTCTCCTCTAAAATTATGACATGTAGTTGATAATATTATAGTAATTTTAATTTTTTAAATTCTCTAAAATTGTGACATATGGTTACTAAATTACTTTTTCCCTCTAAAAGTGTGACATGTAGTTAATAAAATTACATTGCCCCCTCCAAAATTATAACATGTTGATTAAATTATTTTTTCTCCTCTAAAATTGTGAGATATAGTTGATAAAATTACTTTTTTCCTCACATTTCATTTCATGTCACTTGGGCGTTTGCACTTGGTATATCATAATATGATAAACTACTATATTTATTGACTTTACCTTTATATTTTTTTATTATTTAACTAATCGATAATTCTCTCAAAAAATCTCATTATTCACATTTCTATTTTACGTCTTTTTAAGAATTTATCTTATTTATTACTATTTTCGACACATTTTACTTTATGTTCTTTTTTATATATTATTAATATATATCTACTCTTTTACGAGTTTAGTGAAAAATATATTAATAAAGTATTTAAAAAGATAAGATCTTTTATATAATAATCGGTCTTTAAAAAAATATACTATAGTTGTGGAGTACTTTCTTCTGTGGCATGAATATTTCAGAACTCTTCTTCTTTTCTCTTACTATTTTTATAAAATATGCTAGTCCTCACAATGACCTTATGATAATTTTAATTTTCTTAAAACACATTAAAATTGAGACATATAGATAGTAAATAACTTTTTCTTCTAAAGTTTTGACATGGAGTTGATAAAATTATGGTAATTATTCTTTAAAAAAATCTCCAAAACTGCGGCATGTGGTTGGTAAATAACTTTTTCCTTCTAAAATTGTGACATATAGTTGATAAAATTATTTTTCCCCCTCTAAAATTATGACATGTTGATAAAATTAATTTTTCTCCTCTAAAATTATGCTATGTAGTTGATAAAATTACTTTTTTTCACACATTTTATTTCTTATTACTTGGGTGTTTGCACCTGATATATCATAATATGAGAAACTACTCTATTTTTTGAGTTTGTCGTTGTATTTTTAATTGTTTAACTAATCGACAATTTCTCTAAGAAGTTCTCATTATAATATTCTATAAAAATAAATTTAAACATCACATTTATTTAGCATAAAATTATATTTTTTATTAAATTGTAATTATTTTACATATTTTAAATCATGTTATTATAAAATATCAAATTTCTTGAGTTTGGGTCCGGGCTTAGCACAAACCCTAAAAAACTAATGTTGTAATAAGTAGTATTACAATGTTTGAAGTGATGATTACCCATTCATTTTTTTATTTGTTTAATTATTACCCTTTTTATCCATTTAATTTTAGAGGATTTTTAAAAAGTTAAAATTACTATAATCTTATCAACTACATGTCATAATTTTAGAGGAGAAAAATAATTTACCAACACATGTCTCAATTTTAGAGCATTTTAAATTAAAACTACCATAATACCATTGTGAGGACTACCAAATTTTGAATATATATGTATGTATGTGTGTGTGTGTGTGTATGTCACGACCCAAAAATGAAAGTCATGATGGCACTTGTCGCGGCGTACCTTGACAAGTAAGCCTATCACCCAAACCGATACAAAAAGAGAAAAAGACAAAAATATCCCAAGGTAAGGCTTCTAGAACGAAGCCGAACCATAGAAGTAATCATAACAATGCAGAAAGAAATTATCCAAAATACCAATCATGCCCAAAATCAAGTGTCAATAGTGTAAGAACTACTAATACAATCAAAAAGTCAAATACATCAAAAAAATAATCACAAAGGAATAATATCTGTCTCTGAATACTAATAAAGACATAACTACCGTAGGAAGATAGAGGTAAATTTCGAATGCATGAATGTCCAATCGCTACCTTGGAAGCTCCAACAATCGCCCGAGTCAAGCAAGTTGAGGCATACTCGTGCTAGGACCTGCACCAAAAGGACCCAGTAGGATGAGTACGGTCCACTTATACTCAGTAGGTATCATAGGTTGACCAAGCAAAGTAGTAAATAAAACATACAAAATATACACTAAGGGCACGTCGCCTGCAATCAGAAAATGTCTCACAACGATAGCCCACACCGCTTGCACTAATAGTTCTAATATATCACATACCACCAAGATAGAGTACGAGTATGCATCATATCACATATAAGCAGAACAAGTAGGAACATGCAAATATACAATATCATCAAATACAAGTAAAAGAATATAAGACAATTATATATATGACAAGTCAATATGGAAAGACAACACAATAAAAATACAATAAAATAAGTGCAATGTATATGAAATGATGATGATGCACGAGGTCGTCGTACAACCTCCGGGATCGTCGAACAATCCCCATATACACCTACGGAGCTAAAGTTTCCCGACGTAGGTCCCATGGGGGGTTTGTCAATCCGTATATAATTCACATATCTCATAACTCTTTAATGACACATCTTTTGGAAAGGGTTTTATAAGGTGTTACAATATCTCTTCCCCGACACATCTCTCGGGGAGGGTTTAAAAAAAGTGTTACCAGTGTTTCTCAGAGGTTATCACGGTGGTACTAATATTTTGTGAATGAGTATGATATGAGGATATAATGCTCACAATCAATCACAATGAGTATTTTCACAACCAACCACAATGATATATTTCCACAATCATGTGAGCCCTATTTACTCATTATTTCAGTTTCTTCCGCGAATTTCCACATGTCTCATATGCCAAATAAAGTATGAATATAATCACAATGCACAAATGGTAACATATTATGCATCTTAACCACACAATACAATTATTCACATGTATTCAAGGCTATTAATATCACATAGGACTCCACATGGTCACGCATATCACATAACAACTCAATTTCGATAATTATATCACATATAGGCCCCCACATGGGCACAACACATAAATATCTATTTTTCATGACTAGTTCCCACCCTTAGCATGCATTTTGTAACATCAATTACTACCCAACCCAGTCTGAAAAAGTTAAGCCATAACCTACCTCGAAAGCCGAAACCGATCTGCTACACTTGAACCCGCGACCTTAATTTACATGAACAATCCCAAAAAACACTAAAAATATCAAATATGAAATCTACATGTCAAAAAAAAACCAACAACACCCATATTGGCTACTTTTGATTTGGGGTCAAAACGGACCCCCGATATAGGTTTCAAAAAAAAGAAGGACAAAATCTGAACTTTACTTCAAAAATATGTTCCCCATATTTTTAGGAACCTACAGCTGAAAATCCAAGTTAAATCAAGTAAAAAATGAGGTTCAAATCGAAGAAAAACTATTTTTGAGCTTTACCGGGTAAAATCTTTGAAATTCGGGTTAAAATCAAGAATCAAAGTTGTATTAAAGGTTAAATTGATGAAAAACTAGTAATTATAAGATAAAAATATTATTCAAGTGAAAAATGAGTGAAAATTAGGTTTAAAATCATGCCCAGGGAGATTCTGTGGAGGTGCTTGGAGGCTAGAAGGGTGTCTGTGGCGTACATTAGGTCGATTTAGGACATGTATGATGGATCGAAGACTCGTGTGAGGAAGGTAGGTGGAGATTAGGAGAACTTTTTGGTTTTGATAGAGTTGCACTAGGGATCGACTCTTAGCCCTTTTTTATTTTTCTTGGTGATGGATGTGTTGACGCGACATATTCAGGAAGGGGTGCCTTGGTGTATGTTATTTGCAGATGATGTGGTATTGATTGACGAGACTCGGGGAGAAGTTAATGATACGTTGGAAATTTGGAGACAGACCCTTGAGTCTAAAGGATTTCGGTTGAGTAGGACCAAGACGGAGTACTTGGAGTGTAAGTTCAGTGATGTGTCGCAGGAGACTGACGTGGTTGTGAAGCTGGACTCTCAGGCCATTCAGAAGAGGGGGAGTTTCAAGTATCTGGGGTCTCTGATTCAGGGCGATGGTGAGATTGATGAGGATGTCACACATCGTATTAGGGCAGGGCGGTTGAAATGGAGGCTTACTTCGGGAGTTTTATGTGATAAGAAGGTGCCCCCAAAGCTTAAAGGTAAGTTCTACAGAGTGGAAGTTCGACCAGCTATGTTGTATGGAGCGGAGTGTTGGCCAATTAAGAAATCTCATATCCAAAAGTTAAAGGTGGCGGAGATAAGGATATTGCGGTGGATGTATGGTCAGACCAAAAAGGATAGGGTGAGGAGTGAGATTATTCGGGAAAAGGTGGGAATGGCTTTTGTGGAGGACAAGATGCGAGAAGTGAGGTTACGTTGGTTCGGGCACGTGATGATGAGGGGTTCTGATGCGCCAGTGCGGAGGTGTGAGACACTGGCTATGGATAATTTTAGGTGGGGGAGAGAGAGTGTTTTGTATTTGTGTCTGCAGTTTCTTGTTCGTAGGTGTTGAGTGTTGTCTATGGTTTCAGATTTATAGTTTTAGTATTATCTTGTGGCTAGCGTTAATAGTTTCTTTTGCATACTGTACAAGTTTATATGCTTTTATGTATTGTGTTTGTTATATTATTATTGGTTCTAAGCCGGGGGTCTATCGGAAACAACCTCTCTACTTCACCTGAGGTAGTGGTATAGACTGCGTACACTCTACGCTCACCAGACCCCACTAGGTGGGAATACACTGGGTATGTTGTTGAGAAATTAATCAAAAAATTACTAAGAAAAGGGAGAATTCTTACCTTAAATCCGTAATAAAATCAAGAAATAGGTATTAATCTAGCTTCTCAAGCTCCCACAAGCTTCACTTTTAAGTTCCCACACTATTTTAGGATTTAACTCCCAAGACGCAAGATGAAAATGAGCAAAATGGGTCAGAAAGAGGTGAAAATTTGCTATTTATAGCAGATTTTCTGCAATAACAGCTTTTTGTTTGGTCGATCAGACTTCGACGGGATGCCTAGGATTCGTTCGGAGTTCGATACATGAAAACTAACTATGCAACCATACTAAATTCGACGTTCCAAACTCGATGGTGATACCAGATTTAAAAAAAACATCATTTTCATAAAGTTGACCCCTGAAATAATAATTTTCCAAATCGAGGGTCAAAATGAGATTTAAAAGTCGTAAAATCATAAAAAAATGCTAACATCCTAAATTTGATATTCTGAATCTGTTGGCGAAGTCGAATTTTTCATCCGAGGTCGTTTCGACCAAATGTGAGTCCCACACCCATATTTCTAAATTTTCAACTTTCAAACCATTAGGTCGAAATGAGCTCGGGTACACCGGGACCCGAACCAAAGATCTACTTAGCCTAAAATTGATATTTCAGAGCTGCAGGCACAATTCATTCAGCCATCCGTCGCCCGGATCAAAATATATCCACATAAGTCCAAAATAAGTCTCTCGAAGCCATCAAAAACTACAATATCACATAAATGATACCAAAATGCATCGAAAATCATGCCAATCACTCCCACACCTCAGAAATATCATAATACAACTACGGGGAAGAGTAAAACAGTCAAATCATACAAAATCACAAATTTCATATATTTCATCAATTTCTTAGGTCGTTACATCATCCACCACTAAAAATCTAGTTCGTCCTCAAACTAAGGCAAAGAAATACCTGAATCAATGAAGAGCAGAGGATAAGAACTACATATATTAGACTCAACCTCCCAAGTAGCTTCATCTACAGGTCGATGTCTCCACTGAACCTTAACTACAGGGATAACTCTAGAGTGAAACCTCCTAACATTCCTAGCCAAAAATATGAACACTTGCTCCTCAACAAAAGACAAATTCTCATCTAACTGAACTGATTCCCAATGCATGACATGAGACTCATCTGGAATATAGTGACGAAGCATAGAAACATGAAAAAATATATGAACAACTAATAGATCAGGACGCAAAGCCAACTCATAAGCCACATCACCAATAGTCCAAATATTCTCAAATAGACCAATGTACATGGGGCTAAGCTTGCCCCTCTTCCCAAACCTCATCATACCCTTCATGGGTGAAACTTAAAGAAAAATACTATCACCAAAACCAATTCTCAAGGCATGAAGTCTACCATCAGCATAACACTTTTGCCTATTCTGAGCCGCTCTAAGTCTATCCTGAATGACCCGGACTCTATCCAAAGACTCATAAAGAATGTCCATACATCGAGGTCACACCTCTAAAACACCAAACCAATCCACTGGGGAGCGACAACGCCTCAGAAGGAGCCATATTAATACTAGAATGGTAACTATTATTATATTTAAACTCTGCTAAAGCCAAATGTTGCTCCTACTGGCCACCAAAATCCATCACGCATGCGCGAAGCATATCCTCCAAAACCTGTATAGTCTGCTTTGACTGGCATCAATCTGGGCGTGAAACGTTGTACTAAGATCAACCCAAGTACCCAACTCATCCTGAAAATTCTTCCAAAAGAGAGATGTGAACAAAGGACATCGACTTGAAATAATGGACAACGGCACATGATGAAGATGCACAATCTCATAAATGAAGATAAAGGCTAACCTCTCAGCACTGAATGAGACCCGAACTGGAATAAAATGAGCTGACTTGGTCAATCGATCAACGATGACCAAAGAACTGTCAGAAACATGAGATGTATGAAACGAACCAGTCATAAAGTCCATGGTGATCTATTCCCACTTCCACTTGGGAATGGATAATCTCTGAAAGCAATCCACCAGGTATTATATGCTCGGCCTTCACCTGCTGATAACATAGGCAATGAACCATAAAATTTGCTATATCTCGCCTCATACCATCCCACCAGTAATGTTGTCTCAAATCATGATATATCTTAGTCACACCTAGATGAATAGAATATCTAGAATAATGGGCCTCCACCAAGATCAACCTAATCCAATCACCATTCTCAGAACACAAACTCAGCCCCCAATCCTCAAAACTCCATATGAATCAAGTGATGTTTCCTTATCCTCTCCACTCAACATCTTATCTCAAATCAATCTCAATCCAACATTGTCAAACTGATGAGCTCGAATCTGCTCCATCAAAGAAGATCTAGCCTCCACAAATGCCAAAACACGCTCTGATGTCAAAATATCAAGCCTAACCATATGGTTAGCCAAAGACTGAACCTCTAAGGTCAACGACCTCTTCTAGGTTAAAAGATGCGCCAAACTACCCATGTTAGTCGACTTCTGACTTAAGTCATCAGCAACCACATTAGCCTTACCCTGATGTAGAGAATAGTCAACTCATAATCCTTAAGCAAAACAAGCCACCGATACTGCCTCATATTAAGATCTCATTGGGTGAAGAAGTACTAAAGGCTACGGTGTTCTGATAAGGTCTCACAACGGACTCCATATAAGTAGTGCCTCCACAACTTTAAGGCAAACATAACTACTCACAACTCCAAATTATGGGTAGGATAATTTCTCTCATGAGGCTTCAACTAACAATTCGGATATGTAATCACCTTGTCCTCCTGTATCAACACAACACCTAACCCAACACCTGAAGCATCACAAAAGATGGTAAAACCCATGCCTTTCTTGGTCAAAGTCAAGATAGGAGTTGAAGTCATCAAATCCTTGAGCTTTTGGAAGCTCGCCTCACAAACATCAAACCACTGGAAGGAAATCTTCTTCTGGATTAACTCGGTCAAAGAAGCTGCAACGGATGAAAAACCCTCAACAAAATGCTGATAATAGCCCACCAAGCCAACAAAACTCTAAACCTCGGCGGGCGAAGCAGGTCTATCCTAATCACGAACCACTGCAACCTTGGATGGAACAACCATAATACCTTCCTTAGTCACCACATGATCCAAGAAAAAAAATAGACTCCAACCAAAACTCGCACTTAGAGAACTTAGCATACAACTTCTCATCTCTCAATCTCTAAAGCACAATCCACAAATAATCCTCATGATCAACCTCACTCTTAGAATACACCAAGATATTATCTATAAATACGATAACAAAAGAGTCAAGATACGATTAAAACACCCGGTTCATCAACTCCTTGATCGCGGCAGGGGGCATTGGGCAACCCGAAGGACATGGCCAAGAACTCATAATGACCATATTGAGTTTGAAAAGCTATCTTCGAAATATGCGAAGCTCTAATCCTCAACTGGTGATAATCGAACCTCAAATCAATCTTCGAAAACATCGCAACACCTTGAAGCTGATCAAATAAATCATCAATGCGAGGAAGATGATACTTATTCTTAACTGTCACCTTATTCAACTGTTTATAATCAATATATATCTGCATAGACCCATTCTTTTTCTTCATAAACAAGGCAGGCTCACTCTAAGGAGAAATAATAGGTCAGATAAATCCTTTATCCAACAACTCCTACAACTGATCCTTCAATTTCTGTAACTTTGTTGGGGCCATCCTATAAGGAGAAATAGAAATGGGCTTGGTGCACGACTCAACATCAATAGCGAAATCAATATCTCGATTTGAAGGCATACCAGACAAGTCTGTAGGGAACACATCCATAAACTCATGGACAACCCAGACAGAATCCAAAAAAGGGAACGAAATAACACTGGTGTAATGAGTATGATCCTAGTGAGATAAACATCACCTCTCAACAAATTTACGAGTTTGAACATAATATATAATTCTCTCAGGACCCAAATTAAGTGCACCTTTTCAAGCTATCTTTGGCACACCCGACAAAGCTAAAGTCACAGTCTTGGTAAAACGATCTAAGGCAGCATGATAAGGAGCCAACCAATCCATGCCCAAAATAACATCAAAATCAACAATATCTAATATAAGCAAATCTACAAAAATCGCACGCCCGACAAAAGTCACAACACAAGATCGGTACACCCAATCCACCACTAAAGAATCACCTACCGGGGTAGATACATGAATAGGCATGGAAAGAGGCTCACTAACAGAATCAAAACACAAAGCAAAATACACAGACACATAGGAGAAAGTCAATCCGGGATCAAATAATACAGATGCAGGTCTGAAACAAATGAGGAAGATACCTATAATCACAACATCAGAAGTGTCACACCCCTTTTTCTAACCAAAAAGATTTTACTTTAAAAGTTCAAAAGGGGTTTTATTAACAACGTGATAAAATTAAGATTTATTTTGAAAATGATTCATTTCACAATTATATTCAGAGTCGCCACTTGGAATAATTCGGTGTGCCAAGTCACCTTTGGAAAATTATTTCCAAAATGATTTGACTCTTTAAACTGATTTACAAATAAAGATTCCGATTAAGAAATTCTGTTGATCGAGGAGAAGATGTTAGGCACCCTTCGATCCCATGGTTTGACCACAATCACTTGGTGAAGCATATCGGCTAATTTGGAATATAGAATGTATAAACCACACAAAAATACACAAAAATAATCAATCAAACAAACAAACAAAAAAAACCAAAAACATAATGACCAGTCCAATTTTACAACCCGAAATGAAAAAAATGCTGAAAAGTAAATCTACACTAATCCTAAACTACGTTCCAATGCCTTACCCAATGCCTCAGGACTTCATCACGAACCTCTTTTGCATACATGATACGTCGGGGCATTCCCCGGTGAATAAGTATAATGTGACCTCAGGGCATTCCCTGATGAATGAATACATTTGATCAAATATAATAAAAGTGGAGAAATCATTCAACACCAATATTCACACATTTAATAATATAGAATTCCATGAGTTTTCTACCCTAAAACCTAAAATTTGCCTACCGAATTCGACCTAAAATATGACACTATCGGGTTCAACAACATGATCAGTGTTCATTTCAACTTAGATAACCATCAAACTAATCAATATCAATATTCACCTTTGTTAATTTTCAATTCCCACCCCTCTTTTATTCTTATATTACCAATTTCAAATCTCAAACGAGATATCATTTTATCACACAATACATAACTAATCGAACCAAAAATGAATCAACACCAAGCAACTATTCACCACCAACAAGGATCAAACAACACACGATATTCAAACAACATACCAAGTATAATAAACAATGAAATAAAAAGAGAAAAAGAGTAGAATTGGACCTCAATTATCGATTTCAGTATATCAAAGATAGAACCGCACCCGAAAAACCTCAATTCAAACCTCGACCAACAAACCCAATCTTGATATACCCTTTTTCTCTATTTCTCGTCAACCCAGATCAAAATCGATGATCAACCTGAGTCCAACTTGAGTTTTCGATAAGAATTAATTAACCCCGTCAACTTGAGCCTAACTCGAGTTGTTGTAATGTAGTGTGTGCACTGTAATTAAAGGGGGCGTACCATAAGTATGAACTTCAGGTAGGTCAGATCAAAGAAGATAGAGAATTTCGGTGAATTATTTGCCAAAAAATCTAGCCTAAGCGATCGTTTCTCCACTATTTTACCTCTATATTTTCAACCTTTCTTTTTCATCGCCTTCCCTCTTTGTTTCACTGTGTTTCTTGCTCCCTTTCAACTCTTCTTTCTCTCATACCATTCCAGTATGTATGTGTGTATGTCGATCTTTTCTTTTTCTATGAATATATCATTGTGTGTATGTATACTCTCCCCTCTTTGTGAATCGGGATAGGTGTGTATAGATATATGTATTGGCAGTGAGAAGAAAAATAAAAAATCCTCTAGTCTATATGTATATTTGTGTTTGTATGTAGTGAGTTGTGTGTGATTGTGTATTGATGGAGTAATGAATAGAAAATCCCCTATTGTTCTCTCAATTCCCGTGGTCCCCATGTACTACTATGTGAGTGTGTGATGTCTTCTGTGAGGGGTAATAGTGTGGATATTCTTCTGTGGGTCCCCCTGAGTGTGTATTCTTTATTGTCTTTTTGTCAATTCTATTTAAGTACAAAGTGGGGGGTAAACGTGACAAAAGAGTTGGGGCTAGGGGTAGGGTAGGTAGGTAGGGGTGGGGTAGGGGTAGGTTGTTAGGATAATTAAAACAAGATAAATTTTTTAGGGATTTTGTTAAGGATTGTTATTTTATCTTTTTGTAGAAGAATAATCACATGGGTGAAGGTGTGTGGTACGACGGGGATAAAATTGGTAAAAAATAATTTCGAAGATGGATCAAATTAGGTGTCTACATCTTTACCCTCTTTGGGTGTAAATACAAAGTGTTTTCAGACAAAAAAGTAGACAACAAGACTAAATTTTGACCCGCCATTATTCAAGGAAAGAAATAGAAGGAAGAAGGACAACCGAGTTAGAGGGTCGAGTGAGGTCCCATCGAGGTTTCGGTCCGCGGCTCTGTCATTACATCAAAAATAAAAATTACAAGTTAAAAACATAAATAAAATTATAAAATTCCTATCTATGCAACTTTCTTTGGACTTTTGACTTAAGTTTCATCTCCTTATTCTTCAGGCGGGCTCCTGACTTGCAATTTCTTCACCCTGTTCTCCAGGCGGGTTTCTGACTTGCAATTTTTTTAACTTGTTGCTTGGCATTTAATTTCTTCACCCTTTTTTCCAGGCAGGCTCCTGACTTTCAATTTCATCACCCTATTCTTCAGGAGGGCTCCTAACTTGCAATTTCATCAACTTATTGCTTGGCTTTTAAATTCCTCACCCTATTCTCCAGGCGGGTTCCTGGCTTTCTATTTTTCAATCTGTTGACTTTTAATTTCTTCACTTTGTTGCTTGATTTTCAACTTCTTCATATTGTTGCTTGACTTTCCATTTATTCACCCTATTATTCAGGCGAGCTCCTAAAATCACATCAAAACTAAAAAAGAAAATTATCCCAAATAAAAATTATTATAAAGAGATTCCATTTGCCAAAAAAGTAAAGTTTCAAACAACAAGAATTAAATTTTTGCCCTAGTTTATCATCAGATGACTTTTGTTAATGTCAAATCCGATCATAATTACTTGTATGTTGCAATGATGAATCAAGACTCTGACCAAGAAATGCATCTCTTGAGAGTAAAATTAAATGACCAAGATTAGGAAGTGCGTCTCCTAAGAATTAAAGTGGGGAATTCTGACTAGAAAATGTGTCTTCTAGAGTTAAAGGTTCAAATTAGGAAGTGTGTCACCTGACAAATGAAAACTGTCTCTCCTAAGGGTTAAGTGCAATGATTCATCTAGAAAGTAAATCTTCTAGGAATCAAGGGGAGTGACTTGACTAGGAAACATATCTTCTAGGAATCAAGGGGAATGACTCGACCAGGAAGTACATCTTCTAGGAATCAAGGGGACTACCTCGACCAGGAAGTACATCTTCATGGAATCAAGAGGTATAACTCGACTAGGAAGTACATCTTCTAGGAATCAAGGAGAATGATTCAACTAGGAAGTACATCTTATAGGAATCACGAGAACTGACTCGACTAGGAAGTACATCTTCTAGGAATCAAAGGGACTGACTCGACTAGGAAGTACATCTTCTAGGAATCAAGGGGATTGACTCGACCAGGAAGTATATCTTCTAAGAATCAAGGGGACTAACTCAACCAGGACGTATTTCTTCTAAGAATCAAGGGCACTGACTCAACCAGGACGTACATCTTCTAGGAATCAAGACTTAAATTAGGAAGTGGATCACCTAACAAGTAAAATTCGAATTAGCCAATCAAGAAAGTACGTCTCCTTACCAATGCCGCTTGAATTAACAAAACAAGGAAGTAAGTCTCCTTACCAATGCCGCTTGAATTATCCAAACAAGGAAGTACATCTCCTTACAAATACCGCTTGAATTTACCAAACATGGAAGTGCGTCTCCTTACAAATGTCGCCAAATAAGAAAGTGTGTCTCCTTATAAATGCCACTTGAATTACCCAAACAAGGAAGTGCGTCTCCTCACAAATATCACTTGAATTTCTCAAACAAGGAAGTGCGTTTCCTTATAAATGCCGCTTGAATTACCCAAACAAAAAAGTGCGTCTCCTCACAAATATCACTTGAATTACCCAAAAAATAAAGTGCGTCTCCTTATAAATATCGCTTGAATTACCTGAATAAGTAAATGCGTCTCCTTACAAATGCCGCTTGAATTACCTGAATAAGGAAGTGCGTCTCCTTACAAATGTTGCTTGAATTACCCAAACAAGAAAGTGCGTCTCCTTACAAATATTGCTTGAATTATCCAAACAAAAAGGTGTGTCTCTTCATAAATGCCGCTTGAATTACCCAAACAAGGAAGTGCGTCTCCTCGAAAATATTGCTTAAATGACCCAGAAAAGGAAATGTGTCTCCTAGAGATATTGGATTATGAGTTTTACCATGGTTTTGATCACCAAACTTATGTAGCAACATTGCCTCTTGTATTTGTAGAAGTGAGAAATTATGGCCTTTGATGTTTACGCTTTGAAATCCATGATTTGAAGGTAACATGTGTTCCTTTTTCATACAAAGAAAACTTATGAGTTTAAAAACACGGTGGATGGTTTGTGGCTTTAGCTTTCGCGGAAATTTCCCTTGTCCTCATCACATTTAACCTTGCTTCCAACTATTAGCATATGTCACTAACTTCCTGTATCATTTACCCAAACTCAGATTATTAAGAGTGACTCAAACAAACACAATATCTCTACCTTGCCATGTTCCTTCAGATAAACTCTTTGAACTTTGATATTTCCATGATTTCCCAAACTTGTCTGTTGACAAAACTTTATGCATGCCTTATTCGACTCACAATCATGTCTCTTTCATGTGTTGGCTTTTTTTCTTGCTTTGTACAATTGGAGAAGCTGGTAGCCAGTTTTGAAATCTTTTCTCATTTGTTTTTACATAAACTTGACTCAGTGACAAGATAAAAAATGACAATAAATAACTGACTCAAGAAAACAAAAATAGAAACATAGAGAAGAAAGAAAAGATAATGAATGTCCCCATTGAAATAGAGAAAAGAAAAATTTATCAAAAATATCAGTCAACCCTAATGATTATGAAACGCCTTTTGGATTAAGCTGTCTGATCTTTCCATCCAAACTTTCTACCAATTGTTCTTGAGTTAATGGTCCTGAAACTGAGTTACTTCCTTGGTCCAAATGCATTTGAAGACCTCATTCGTCTAGTGGCGCCATGAAGGGTTTTCATCGATAAGCCTCTCTCATTTTTTTCCTCACCATTGCCTTATGGTACCCCAGAGGGTTTTTCACTAATGAAACTCTCTTATTTTCCTTTCTCTCAACTTACGGTCATCTTACGGTGCTCTTGAGGGTTTTTACCGCTAAGACTCTCTCATTTTTATCTCTCTCAACTTGCCATCGCCTTACAGTACCCATGAGGGTTTTCACCAATAAGACTCTCTCATTTTTATTTCTCCTGATTCCTTATGCTGAGGAAAACAAATAGTTTCCAAAATGCATCAACATATGCATTGCATGCTTAGCCTTAACATTCTCAAAGATTGATTTGAAGGTCTTTCTTTGGTTGTAGCTTGGCTTTTGGATAAGGTTAGAAAGAAGGATGGCATGAGGCCCAAACAACACTTGAAGTGGGGTAGGACTTACAACTTTTGGAATTGACTCAAACAATAAGGATTAACTCATGCCGTAGTTTCTTTTGGTTGGGTAACTCTAAACTATTTATTTGATTGGACCGAGCCCAGAGTAGGTCATCCTACGTATCTCACTCCCAAGAGAGGAGAATTAGGTCACACGTAGTTCCGGCAGCTCATTTTGCTTAATTCTGATTTCTTTTTTTTTGTTAATTGACTCTTTTCTCTTTAGGACCTTTTCCGACTCTATTTTTCTTGACACTCTTCTCTTTTCTTTCTTTTTGGACATATTTTATTTTTGAAATTTTTTTGACTCTTATTATTTTACTTGATATTTTTCTTTTGAGCTTTGCTGACTCTATCTTGATTCCAAAAGATGATTATGAAAGAAAATAAGTCTAAAGCTCAAATGAGGTAAACAAAGGATTACAGGACGTTTGGATAGCAGAATAAAATGTCTTCATCATATCAAACCTTAAAAATGCAAGTACATAACATGCAATATGAAAGTGGGAGATGAAGATCATGTAAGACATTTTTTACAGCACTAACTTTAACTGAGCCTGTGTGTCACTACTTCTTCTGTACTTTCCCAGCATATAACTCCACCTTTGTTGTACATCTCTTACATCAAATGACTCATGCTTTCATGGAGCTGATTTTATTTCTGGTACTTTTGATATAGGATCACACATCCACTATTTGACCTAATCGAGACATGTCTTTCAATTGATGACCAAGTTATTCCTGTGATTCTCAAAATAATTACCTTAATTTCGAAAGAAGACTTCAAAATGTCACCAAATGTATCAACAATCTACCTATTTTCTCAGATATTTTTTCTAACTTTAGCCCTCTTATTCACAATTCATGATCAAATTGGAGTTTAAGATCTAGATGAAAATTCCGCAAACATGTCATATCACTAGAGCCAACATAAAATGTACTATGTAAACAAAACAAACAAATAACACATATTTAAAACACAAAGGGGAAAAAGACATTCTATTTAGTTGAAATGAATGATAGAAGAGTTTGAACATAAACAAAAAAGGACAAAACAAGATAAATTCTGAATTATAACCCTGAAATAATTCAAAAAATAGAAAACAAAACAAAACAAAATACCAACAATCCTTTCAAGTATGGAGAGAAGTGACTTCTCAATTGTCAAACTTGACATCTTAGCCACTGGTTGGCATATCAGCATGACTAGAGCTTTCACCACTGTCAATGGTCTGCACCATAATCAATTTATCTTGAATCATCTTTTCTATTTCTCTTTTCAAAGCATGACAATCTTCAATACTGTGACCCTGAACATCAGAATGATATGCACATTGTACATTAGGATCAAAACTTCTTGAATGTAGGTCGAGAGTATACCCAAAAAGAGGAGTGATCATTCCCCATTGTACCAATATCTGGAATAAATTGGCATACGACTCTCCAATTGGTGTGAAGCTATCTCTTAACTTATGTCTCATTTCATTGTTTGGGATAGATCGAAAATCGAGCCTCGAAGGGCATTGGTATGTTTGTGGAGTTGGAGGGTGACTATGAAGATTTGGTGCATGCCATTATAGGTAAGATGGGGGTTGGACATATGGTTGTGCGCTATACACTAGATATGGAGGTGGAGGAATAAAGTATAATAGATTTTGGGAATGATTCTGTGGAGTTTGGGCATGAACTTCGGTTTGAGCCTGAGGGTAATGATGGCGTAGTCTTCTTGACCGCGACCTCTGTCTAACTACAATAGCAGATACATCTTTCTCATTCTTCTTCTACCCAACACTTTCTGAACCCTTTTGAATTGCTTGAGTGGTTGCTTTTAATGTTGTAAAACTCACAATACGACCGGTCTTAATTCCATCCTATATTATCTCCCCCATTTTGAGAACCTCAATAAATGGCTTGCCTAATGCAGGTAACAAGTGTTGATAATATGTTTCATCCTACGCTTTAATAAACACCTCCACTATTTTGCTTTCTTTCATTGGTGGTTTCACCCTAGCAGCTTGTTCACGCCATCAAATCGCATACTCTCTGAAACTTTAAGTACTCTTCTTCTTCTTCTTCATGTTAGTTAGGGATTTCCCATAAGGAATCAACTCTAAATTATATTGGAATTGTTGCATGAATTCATTAGCTAGGTCATCCCAACTAATCCACTTGTCGATGTCTAGGTTAACAAACCATTCCGAAGCTAGGTATGAAAGACTCTTACCAAAATAAGCCATGAGCAATTCTTCCTTCCCCCCAACGCCCCTTAATTGGTTACAATAATGCCTCAAATGTGCCACTGGGTCACCGTGCCCGTCATATTTCTCAAACTTTGGCATTTTAAAGCCAAGAGATAGATTAACACCTGGAAACATATACAGGTCTTTACATGAGACACTTTTGTACCCCTTATGTCCTTGGAAATTCTTCATTGCCAGTTCCAAACTTCTCAATTTTTTGGTCATTTCCTCTTGTTCTTCTTTCATAACAGGCTTTTCAACATTAAGAGAAAATTCAAGCGGATGGGTGTAGCCATATGGACCAGTCGACTTAAATGTAGGCTCGAGAGCACAATGTTGATTACCAAAAATATTTAATACAGGGTTACTTATAGAGTGAGGAATCACAACCGTTGGATTGACATTAAAAGCAGGAGTTACAGGCGGGGGTGGCGCCGCAAAAACATGAATAGCAGGTGGAGCCGAGCATGTAGTAGTTTTATGTTGAGGAGCGAGGAAATGAATATTGAACGTGTTTTGATAGTGTTTCCCCGAAGTAAATCCTAATACATGTTATGTCATATCAATAAAAATAGGACATTATGCATGTAACACGGAAGGCAAGCTAGAAAGATATTCCAAATTATCAGTGGGAAATGGAGGAGGCGACAACCCATTAGCCTAAGCTCGATGCATTTCTATCATTTGCTACCAGAATTTTCAAATCTCTTCATTAGCTCCTAAATTCTCATTCCCCGAACTCCCTATCTGATTAGTGTCAATAATCTCAGTATCCTTGTTGGCTATAACTTCCTCTTAGACTTGATGCAACGTGGAGGACCATCCAAACCACCTTAAACTAACTGAATAAGAGATAACAAAGACATTAGAATGCAACACTTTTTCAAAACTTCTTTTCTTTTATCTTCTTTTTGAAAAGATCACCGAACCCAAGAAGGGCTCCTACGTATCTAACTCCCGAAAGAGGAGAATCAAGTATGTGTAGTTCGTGAAGTCTTGCCAAAATGGCCAATTAAAATCTTTTTCCATTCTTTTTTATTTTTCTTGAAACTTTAAAAAGAAATGAAAATAACAAATTGTCAAAAGAATTGATGAAAATTATTTTGCATTTTTCAGGTTTAAACTCCCTATACAAAATAAAACCTATGATTATCAAAGAAGAATCTTTTTGAATTTTCGAGTTTGAATTTCATACGAAAATGAAACTTGAACCTATTAAAGAAAAATCTTTTTATGGTTTTCTTTTAGAGATTTATATGGCGCCTACTCTAAATGAAGAATGAAGAAAATCTTTTTGGATTTTTCAGATTTCTATACAAAATGGAACCTATGATTACCAAAAAATAATCTTTTTGGGTTTTCAATTTTGAATTTCATACAAAAATGAAACTAGAACCTATTAAAGGAAAATCTTTTTTGTAGTTTTCTTTCCAAAGATGTATATGACACTTACTCTAACTAAATAGAAGAAAATCTTTTTGAATTTTTTAAATAAGATCCCCGAACCCACAATAGGCTGCCTATGTATCTCACTCCCGAGAGAGGAGAATCAGGGGTACGTAGTTCATCCAGATTGGACAATTAAGGATTAAAGAACAAACTAAACCTTGACTTGAGAGACACGACTACATACAAACGATGAAAAATAAAATCTTTTTGGGTTTTAATTTAACACTTCACACAAAAATGACACCAACAACTATGAAAGAAAAATCTTTTTGGTATTTTTGTTATATGAAATGTACAAAACTTCTACCATCTTTTTTGAATTTTCCTTTTATAAAAAAATCCTATTGAAAAAAATATTTTTGGAGTTTTCAAATTGTAAACGCTTATTAAAGAAAGAAAAAGGAAAATCTTTTTGATGTTTTTGTTTTTTGAGAAATGAGTGCAAAAGGTAAAAATCTTTTTAAATTTTTGGATTGTGAAGAACAAAAGCCATAAAAACACTAAAATCTACGAAACTCTTTTTTTTTTACTCACTTTTTTTTGAACTTTTTCTTGTCTACACACTTTTCTTTAATTCTAGAACATGTTTTTCCTAAATCAGTCTGTCAAATCACTCTGTTACTCTCAAAGATGCAACATTTAGCACGTAGGGATGCTTTAGAGGTGCATCTCCTACAAAGGGCCGCATGGGTCCCACTATGTCTCAATATGATGCAGATAAGCATAACCTAAAGGCTGACCTATGTTGGGGTCCACTAACAAGGCTGTTCGGAGGAGTGTATGGTCGATAGTGGTTGCGATTGCTTTTCACCTACTTCATACCAACCGACGGCTCCCACTACTAAAATAAGGGTGACTCAACTATAGGTCGTGTACACAGCGTGTACTAGAGAACTTGTTGCAGAAAGAATTGACTCGGGTTATGCAAATGATGACAGATATAAAGAGGTAACACATAAGAAAAAACTGTAAACAAAGAGCACGTAAGCACGTCACAATGATAAAACAATAACATAAATAATACCACATACAAAATGTCTATGCACCTATAGTGTCAAACTAAGCCGATCCAATTCCAAAAATAAGCTCGAATTCTGAAAAATCCCCAACAGAGTCGCCAGAGCTGTCATACCCCTTTTTTCTAACCAAAAAGATTTGACTTTAAAAGTTCGAAAGGGTTTTAATTAACAACGTGACAAAATGAAGATTTATTTTGAAAAAGATTTATTTCACAATTATATTCAGAGTCATCACTTGGCATAATCCGATGTGCCAAGTCACCTTAGGAAAATTCTTCTCAAAATGATTTGACTCTTCAAACTGGTTTGTGAACAAAGATTTCGGTTAAAGAATTCTATTGACCGAAGAGAAGGTATTAGGCACCCCTCGGTCCCGTGGTTCAACCACAGTCTCTTGGTAGAGCATATCGACTAATTTGGCATTATGAATGTATAAACCACATAAAAACACACAAAAATAATCAATCAAACAAACAAAACAAATTCAAAAACATAGTGTTCAGTCCAATTATTACAACCCAAAATGAAAAAAGTACTGAAAATTAAATCTACACTAATCCTAAACTATGCTCCAATGCCTTACCCGATCCTCGGGCCTTCATCACGAACCTCCTTTGCGTACATGATACGTCGGGGTATTCCCTGGTGAATAAGTACAATGTGACCTCGAGGCATTCCCCGGCGAATGAATACATTTGATGAAATGTAATAAAAGTAGAGAAATCATTCAACACCAACATTCATACATTCAATGATATAGAATCCTATGAGTTGCCTACCCTGAAACCTAAAATTTGCCTATCGAATTCGGCTTAAAACATAACACTATCGGGTTCAACAATATGAACAGTATTCATTTCAACTTAGATAATCATCAATGAATCAAACTAATCAATATCAATATTTACCTTTGTTAATTTTCAATTCCCACCTCTCTTTTATTCTCGATTTACCAATTTTAAATCTCTAACGAGATATCGTTTCATCACACAATACATAACCAATGGAATCAACAATGAATCAACACCAAGCAACTATTCACCACCGACAAGGATCAAACAACAAACGATATTCAAACAACACACCAAATATAATAAACAATGAAATAAAAAGAGGAAAAGAGTAGAATTGGACCTCAATTATTGATTTCAATATATCAAAGATAGAACCGCGCCCAGAAAACCTCAATTCGAACCTCGACCAACAAACCCAATCTCGATATACCTTTTTTCTCTGTTTCTCGCCAATCCAGATCAAAATTGATGATCAACCCAAGTCCAACTCGAGTTTTTGAAAAGAATTAATGAACCCCGTCAACTCGAGCCCAACTCGGGTTATCGTCAAGCAGTGTGTGCACTTTGATTTTAGGCAGCGGACCATAAGTACGAATTTCAGGCAGGTCCGATCGGAGAAGATAGAGGATTCTGGTGAATTGTTCACCAAAAAATCTAGCCTAAGCGGTCGTTTCTCCTCTGTTTTACCTCTTTATTTTCAACCCTTCTC
This sequence comes from Capsicum pubescens, assembly GCA_030864215.1. Lineage (NCBI taxonomy): Eukaryota > Viridiplantae > Streptophyta > Magnoliopsida > Solanales > Solanaceae > Capsicum > Capsicum pubescens. The sequence continues at coordinate 86,125,922 of CM061548.1, forward strand.
TTCCATCTCCTTCTCTCTTCATTTTACTGTGTTTATCGCTCCCTTTCAACTCTTCTTTCTCTCATGCCATTCCAGTGAATGTGTGTGTATCAATCTTTTCTTTTTCTGTGAATATATCACTGTGTGTGTATGTATACTCTTCCCCCCCCCCCCTTGAATTAGTATAGGTGTGTATGGATATATGCATTGGCAGTGAGAAAAAAATGAAAAATTCTCTAGTCTATGTGTATATTTATGTATGTATGTAGTGAGTTGTGTGTGATTGTGTATTGATGGTGTAATGAATGGAAAATCCCCTATTGTTATATCAATTCCCGTGGTCCCCTATACTACTATGTGAGTGTGTATGTCTTCTTTGAGGGGTAATAGTGTGTGTATTCTTCTGTGGATCCCCCTGAGTCTGTATTTTTTATTACCTTTTTATGAATTATGTTGAAGTGCAAAGGGGGGAAAATATGACAAAGGGGGTGGGGCTAGGGGTAAGGTAGGTGGGTAGGGGGTAGGGTAAGAGTAGGTTGTTAGGATAATTAAAACAAGATAAAATTTGTTAGGGATTTTGTTAAGGGTTGTTATTTTTTCTTTTTATAGAAGAATAATCACATGGGTGAAGGTGTGTGGTAAGACGGGGATAAAATTAGTAAAAAATAATTTTGGAGAGGGAAAAAATTAGGTGTCTACAAGAAGCCTCTGCCTTAAGTCTGGCTGGTATAGCATAACACTGACCACGACCACCAACTGCCTGGGTGGCCCCACGACTACCACCATACGCTCTGCCATCTCTACCGCTCGCACCTTTGGTAGAATCCCTACCTCTCACAGATGAAATAAGAGTAGATCTAAAAATATGGCGAGAACAGTCCTTGGCCACATGGCCAATATCATTACACACATAGCAACCTCTACGATCAGTCTCAACAGGAGAGTGCACAACTAGGCCTGAAAGGTCACCCTGAACTGTTGAACTAGAAGGTCTAACACCTGAACTCTGTAAGGTTGCCTGCACTGGACTACACTATCCATAAGAACTACTAAAATATCTACCATAGGGAGACTGACCTCTGAACTCACAAAAATAATGCACCTTCTTAGCGCTACCCTGAGATACTTGAAGAATACCCTCTATCATCTTAGCATAATATACAATGCTCTAAAGAGAAGCCCCAAGAACAACCATCTGAGACGTAGCCAACTGAAGGGAGACATCCAAACCCTTCACAAACTTATAATCTTCTCAAACTCGGTGGAAATGCTATTTTAGAAATATATGGATAGGGTGCGGAAGCGTGCCTCATACTCAGCAACTGTCATGGAGCCCTGCTCCAAATGATCAAACTCGTCCCACATATGATCTCTCAACTAAAACACACAAATCTCTCCAGAAAATCATCAACAAACTGATCCCATGACAACTCAGGAACATCAACAAACCTATAAATGACAAATGATATCCACCAATCTCTTGCAACATCTCTCAACTGATATGTAGTATAAACCACACCATCCGCGCAGAAAGAGTGAAACACAACTCAGAATATAAGGTATGAAAGAATTTCGCACGATAAGGAATAAAATGAGTTAGGTTTCCTAAAGACATCCTATAGCCTCTCGAAGATAGATATGGACGTTTACGTATCGATCCGCGAGACTCTATTAGACATCTTGTTCTTACACTGTTGATACCAATGAAACCTGGCTGCTCTGATACCAATTTGTCAAGACCCAAAAATAAAGGTCATAATGGCACTTGTCGCGGTGTACCATGACAAGTAAGTCTATCACCCAAACCGATACAAAAAGAGAAAAAAGATAAAAATATCCCAAGGTAAGACTTCTAGAACAAAGCCGAACCAAATAAGTAGTCTTAACAATGCGGAAAGAACTTATTCAAAATATCAATCATGCCCAAAATCAGGTGTCAATAGTATAAGAACTACTAATACAATCAAAGAGTCAAATACATTGGAAAAATAACCACAAGGGAATAATATTTGTCTCTGAATACTAATAAAGACATAACTACTGTAGGAAGATAGAGGTTAACTTCGGACGCATGAATGTCCAACTGCTACCTTGAAAGATCCAACAATCCCCCGAGTCAAGCAAGCTGACGTGTACTCGAGTTTGGACCTGCACCGAAAGAGCTCAGTAGGCATAAGTACGGTCCACTTATACTCAGTAGGTATCATAGGCCGACCAAGCAAAGTAAGAAATAAAGCATACAAAAGATACATTAAGGGCACGTCACCTGCAATCAGAAAATGTCCCACAATGGTAGCCTACAACGCTTGCACTAACAGTTCTAATATATCACATACACACCAAGATAGAGCACGAGTATGCATCATATCACATATAAGTAGAACAAGGGAGAACATGCAAATATACAAGATCATCAAATACAAGTAAAAGAAAATAAGACAATTATATATATGACAAGTCAATACGATAATACAATACAATACAATACAATAAAAACACAATAAAATAAATGCAATGTATATGATAATGATGATGATGATGATGATGCACGAGTTCATCACACAACCTTCGAGATCATCGTACAATCCTCGTATACACCTACGGAGCTAAAGCTTCCTGACGTAGGACACATGGGAGGTTCATCAACCCGTATACAATCCACATATCTCATATCTTCTTTTCGCCACATCATTTGGAAAGGATTTTATAAGGTGTTACAATAGCTACTCTCCGGTACATTCCTCGGTGAGGGTTTAAAAAAAGGTGTTGCCAGTGTTTCTCAGATGTTGCCACGGTGGTACCAATGTTTCATAAATGAGGATGTAATTCTCACAACCAATCACAATGAGTATTTTCACAACCAACCACAATGATATATTTCAACAACCACGTGAGCCAATATTCACTCATTATTTCAGTTTCTTCCGCGAATTTCCACATGTCTCATATGCCAAATAAAGTATGAATATAATCACAATATATCACTGGTACCATAATAAGAATCTTAACCACACAATACAATTATTCACATGTATTCAAGGCTATTAATATCACATTGGACCCCACATGGTCACACATATCACATAATAACTCAATTTCGATAATTACATCACATATAGGCCCCCACACCGGCACAACACATAAATAGACATTTTTAATGATTAGTTCTCACCTTTAACATGCATTTTGTATCATCATTTACTACCCAGCCCAGTCTGAAAGAGTTAAGCCATAACCTACCTCGAAAGTCAAAACCGATCCGCGACCTTACTTTTCACGAATAATTCAAAACTTCACTAAAAAAATCAAATATGAAATCTACACATCAAAATAAAACCAACGAGATCCATATTGACTACTTTTGTTTAGGGTCAAAATAGACCCCCGAAACGGATTTTCAAAAAAAAAGGGCAAAATCAAAACTTTACTTCAAAAACATGTTCCCCATATTTTTAGGAACCTAAAAATGAAAACCCAAGTTAAATCGAGTAAAAAAAAAAGGTTCCAATCGAAGAAAAACTATTTTTGAGCTTTACCGGATAAAATCTTTGAAATTCGGGTTAAAATCAAGAATCAGAGTTGTTTTGAAGGTTAAATTGATGAAAAACTAGTAATTATAAAATAAAAATATTATTCAAGTGAAAAGGAGTAAAAATTGGGTTTAAAATCATACCAGATTTTCAAAAAAAATATCGTTTTCACAAAGTTGACCCCCGAAATTCGAAATCATAATTTTTCAAATCGAGGGTCGAAATAAGATTTAAAAGCCTTAAAATCATACCAAATATGATAACACCCTAAATTCGATAGTCTGGATCTACTGGCAAAGTCGAATTTTCCATCCGAGGTCGTTTCGATCAAATGTGGGTCCCACGCCCATATTTTTAATTTTTCAACTTTCTGACCAATAAGTCAAAATGAGCTCGGGTGTACGGGGACCCAAACCAAAGGTCTACCCAGACTAAAATCAATATTTTGGAGCTTCTGACGCAATCTGTTCAGCCATCCGTCATACGAATCAAAAGATATTCATATAAGTCCAAAATAAGGCTCTTGAAGCCATCAAAAATCACAATCACATAAATGATACCAAAATGCATCAAAAATCACGCCAATTACTCCCACACCCCAGAAATATCATAATGCAACTACGGGAAGGGATAAAACAGTCAAATCACAAAAAAAACACAAATTTCATATAAATATATATATAAACGTAAGGGCATATGAAGACCAAAGTAGACAACTAATATGAGATAGAAGGAGTAAATCTTTAATTTAAAACTAAAACACTCAAAAAACTTAATTGAAATGGAAGGAATAAAATCTCAAAGATTAAATATACACCATTCATAAAAAATCATGTAAAAACAAACTAAAAAAAAAAAAGAATTGAGTGTCAAAAAATAAGGAAAAAAACAAAAAATAATGATTGTAAAAGAAAAATAGAAAAGACAAAAAAAGAGCCACATGGAGCAATAATTTTAGAGGATTTTAAAAAAAATAAAATTACTATAATCTTATCAACTATATTTCATAATTTTAGAGGAGAAAAATAATTTACCAGCACATGTCTCAATTTTCGAGGATTTAAAAAAAATAAAATTAAAACTACCATAATGCTATTGTGAGGACTACCAAATTTTGGTATCCTCCCTTAGATATAAGTATTATATATATATACATATATATGTATATATATATATATATATATATATATATATATATATGTATATACATATGTATGTATGTATGTATATATATATATATATATATATATATATATATATAATAGGGGTAAAATTAGAAAAAATTTATTAATTTATCCTGATTTAGTAAGCGATCAACTAATATGAGATATTTATTTTTAGTAAGATGACCAACTAAAATGGGACAGATGGAGCATGTATGTGTGTGTATGTATGCGTACGTGTTTATATATATACTAGTCTTAGTATATGCGCTCCGCACGTGTACCTTACTTCAATGAGTTTAATTTTATAAAATCACTTTGATGTTTATCTTTTGGCGAGAAGTTTATGTATTAATAAATTTAGAAACCACTTTGGAGCAACTATTAGTATTTGACTAAGTTTTTAAAGTGATTTTAAATATATTTTTCTCAAAAATGCTTTTAGAACAAAATTACATTCTTTAGGTTTTGAAAATAGTAGAAGTTAAACCTCGTTTTGTTTGTTAGATTTATTTTAATACAATCAATCATCCTTGGACGTAAGGTATTTCCAAACATATACTTAATTTAATGCATTATGTAACCACAATGTCTTTCACGTTAGTTAATCTAGGACTTTATAATAATTTTTTTTTATTTAAATCCTTTTTATTATTTAAATTAGTTTTTCGATGCGTGCTTTAACATAGATTGTAATTTCATGTAAATGATGAATATGATTAATTGAGTAGCAACATAACATATTAAACTCAAACTAACAGGAAATTTTTCTAACATGTAAAAAGAAAAAGTCAAAAATTGGCCTCATAATCCTTTGAATGAGGTATCAACATACGTTATAATTTAATACACTTCCATACCCATGAAAAATTTCAATCGTTCTATTAATCAAGCACAAATAAATATAAATTAAATATTTTGTTCTAAGAAAACAAATCTGAAAATCTCAAAATTGAAGACTCATTCACAAAAATTACAGCTCTAATTCATAAAGTTCTATAATAAAAAATATACTCATAAACCTAGAAAATTGTTGAACTTGAAGTTGAAATAACACGGCGTTATTCGACACTTACATTACAAACATTCACAAAATAAGATTACAAAGAAAATTATAATAAAAATATCAAAAGATTTAATATGCTTAAGTCAAGTGACCTACTTATTGAAAAACTAAATATTACAAGCATAAAACCTAGAGAGAGTAATTTCTCCAAAACAAAACACTTTACTTGCAGATGCTATTATATTATTTGTAGCAAAAAAGAATCCTCAATTTATAGAAATCCAATTTTTTTTCCTCCAAAAAAGAATTAATCAAATATGGAAGAAATATTTTTTAAAAAAATATTTTTCATAAAAAAAAACCTTTAAATATGGTAGAAAATATGATCAAATCATAATAAAAAAGAAAAACTCTTAAATTTGGAAAAAAATGTGACATTTAATATTTATTAAAAATTAAAGTTTTGTTAAACCTTCCTTGATTAGAAGTCCATAAACTTCAAAAATAAATATTATAATGTATGATTAATTAATATGACTTTGAAAAGAACTCAAGTTGAGTAATATTTTAAATTTACCATATATTTTGCCTTTCCGATGTTTTTAGGACTTTTTAGATTTTTAATAATTGAAGAAAATAGGTTAAAAGACAATTTTGTCTATTATGAAGTTTTTTAATGAATAACAAAAAGTTCAAATCACTTTTCTAAGGGTTTTCACATTTTTAATATATTATAAATTATTTATATATATATATATATATCAATTCTGCTAAACAGTTTCATTTTGATATCCTCCTCTACCCCGCCCCTACTTGTGGTGCAGTGGATGGGGCTGCTTACCCTTAACCAGAGGTCGAGGGTTCGACCCTTGGAGAGGACTCTGTTGGGAGCGCTGTCACCTTAATGGACCCTGCAACGCGCGGTCCAGATTAGTCGGGGCTCCAATACGAATACCGCACACCGGATGAGAAACTAAAAAAAATACTAAATCTTCAGATTAATAATTAAGAACTTCCAACAAAATATTTAAGGGTTTTCATGATCCTATTCACTTAAGGAAGATGATCTTTACAAAAGATCATAAAATCATCTGCAAATATAAGATGAGTATGCTTGCTTCCTCTGCTCATAAGATGAAATTTGTAATTACGTAACTAGTTAATTCGCCCAAAATTCTTTTTTTTTTAAATCTTCATTAATGAAACAAATAATAGTGTTGAGAGTGGATTCCCTCGCCTCAAACCTCCACGGTCTTCAAAATAACCATGTACTCCCTATTAACCTTCATGGGGAATTTAGTAGATGTGATACAAGACATTATATAAAGTCTATAAAGCTCGTAATAAAAAAAAAAACAAGTGAGCATCTCCTCCACAAAATTTCACCTTAATTACTATATTATATGGTTTCCTAAGGTTTATTTTCATCAAACACATAGGAGATGTCTTTCTATTATAATGTCTTGATAAATCAAGGCAAATAAGGATGTCATGAACTAAGGGTCTACCCTAAACAAAGGCCGTGTGCGTCTTAGAGACAAAAGAAGGCAGAGCAATTCAATATAATCTTTGACAAATTAGTTTGGATATGTACTTGTAAATAACATTGCAACATGAAATTGCATTGCATGTACAAGCTTAGTAATCTTAGCAATAAGACAAATCGTGATAGTAAATTAATTTGTTTAGGGAATTTACCATTCCTGAAAAAAATCCAAAATGATGTACTTTAATGTGTGTTTTCTCTATAAATTTTGGGTTAGGATTAATGAAAGAAAGAGAAAAAAACAAGAAGGGAAAACAAACATTTGTGTTTACGTTTTTTCCTATTTATCAAAGTTTGCATATTAGTGCTCCTATATCGCCTCATATTGTGATGCTCAATATTTGTGTTTACGTTTTTTCCTATTTATCAAAGTTTACATATTAACGGGCCAAGACAAATTAAGCTCTGTTTGAATAAAATAAAAGGATAATTTGGTGCGTTAAATTTTCCGCTATGTGTAGGTCCGGGAAGAGCTGGGGCACAAGAGTATTGTATGCAACATTACTTCGCATTTCTGACGGAGGCTTCCACGACTTAAACCTATGACCTCTGGTACATGACAACAACTTTTACCATAAAACTTTAATAACAAATCATAATTGTAACATATTATTATTTCTTGAAAATTATTTGTCCACCCTAAATAATGGCTATTATTTACTTGAACATAAATTTCTAACCCACCCTATTGTGTAAAGCTATAAGTCACCAGAAATCCTTTTTGGTTTATTGAAAAATTGAATAAGAGAGGTATTACTGATTCTCTCGGGTTCGAGTCCTGGAAATAGAGAAAATCCTGTTGGGAGCACCACCCCCAGAATGGACCCTATAGTGCACGATCCAGATTAGTCGGAGCTTCAATGCAGATATCAGATACCGGGTGGAAACCCCCCCTAAAAAAAAAGCAAGTGATTGTCTTGTCAATCCGGCAGTTGAAAAATATCGAAGAAGACATTAAGGGCTCGTTTGGCCATGGAATTTTTTTTTTTTCCGAAAATTTTTTCCGGAGTTGGAAATTATGGTGTTTGGCCATGAAAATTTGGAAAATAATTCCGAAATTTTTTTCTGAAGAGGGAAAATAGGTTTTTGTTTTTTTCACAATTTTTCAACTCTAATTCCAACTTTTATTATTATTACATCTAACTCCAATCTTTTAAATTTTTACATAAAACTCTCCTTATAACATTACTTTTTCAATATTATGTATATAACAGTTTTAAAGAATAACATATAATTTCAAACTTGATGCTATCCTAATTAATATATATCTCTTTTTCTCTCTCATAATTATTTTTATCCCTTATTTAATTTTCTCCCTTATTTAAGACATTATTTTACTACTAATTTATATTTATACCCATAAATATATAAAGTATTATATTTATAATAGAAATATACAAAGTATGCTATATATAAAGTTTATACCATGTATATACCATATACACACATATATAAATATACAAAGTATTAAGAAACGTACTAAGCATATTTATAATATTAATATACAAAGTATGTTATATATGAAATTTATACCATATATATACCATATACACACATATATAAAAATACAAAGTATAAAGAAACATACTAAGAATATTTATATATTTATGGTATATGATATAATATACCATAAATATGCAAAGTATGTTTTACACAGAAATAATTTATTCACACACAGTACAATCTTTCATGTATAAGAAAATTAAAAAATAAATTAGCGGCACACTAAAATTTAATAACAACTCATCATTTTCTATTTTTTAGGAACGGAAAATGAAGGAACTAAATTAAATAAATTCCTAAAAAACTAAATTTGTTTGGAAGATAATATTTGTTACCTAAAAAACAGAAAACAGTGATCTGTTAATATAACATCCATATTTAAAATTTTCAAATATGAAAAAACGGCTATTAATGTAAATATTATATTTGTCATAATTGAAATTCATTAAATATGACCATGTATATGTAATTATTTTTATAATAGTGGCTAATTGTGTTCTTTTTCCATTAGTAGGTAAATTTTAATTGAGTGATTTTGATAGTTTGTAAAAGTTAGGGCATAAAATCATATTTTTAAAAGTTTTTGCAAGAGTTAAAAAAAAGAATAAAAAAAGATGTGTCAATTTCAACTCCAAATTCAACTCTAACTCCAAATTTTTTTAATTTTTATGGCCAAACGGCTACTAAGAAAAACAATTTGACTACCAACCAAAGTAAGCGTAATAAATCCAGTAGGAGTATATATTTTATTGGCCTATTGGTCATTATACGACTCAACTCATATTGTATATAGAAGGCAGGGGCGGACCATGTGTAATTTTGGGGTGCTCCGGCACCCACTAAACTCGACGTAAATTAGGTATAATTATATAAGAAACACAGAGTAAATGATATAATTATTAAAAAGCACCCAGAGAACAAACATATTGTTGGGTGCAGTGGTTTGAGGATGTGACCTCCATGTCCAATTTTCCAGGTTTGAATCCCTATAGCTACATATTAGTTTTTATAAAAAAAATTGAGCACCCACAATCTTGAATTCCTGAGTCCGACACAATTTTGAATTCATGAGTCCGCCACTGATAGTAGGTACTGGGGTACATAGTGATTTGAAGGGAAATATAATATCAGCCACTAGTGTATTTTTCTTTTTCATTTAGTTTGAACCACTCGAAATAACTGGAAAGTAATTAGGTACAAAGATGGCCATGCATATTGAATGTGTTATGCATCTGCTCGAACTTAGTCCATAATCCTATTAAAGAGGAGTCGAATCAAGCCACTCTCATAGATAAATCGAATAAAAAGAAAGAACCATGAATAACATTTGTAGCTACTTCTTTACAATCGATACACAAGCAGTTGAACATGAAACTTTTAGTCTTGTCTGAATTTAGGCACGGCTTGCCAGTTATTTATGTTTGGAAATTTAACAGCTACCACTAGTCATCATTACTCTATTTGTGCCATGCCTTAAGATAAAGCACTGAAAATGGCTTCATTTAATCTGCATGGACACATATAACCAACTTATTGCTTACTCCAATAGCAACTACTGTTAAATTTCTTTATAATAATGTTATTTGTACCGATATTTTAATTGTAACAACGAAATGTTATTATAGAAAATATATTATATAAATAACATAAAATTAAAGATCGATTCACATAAGATATGTATGGAAAGTTCTTGTAGAAATGTGTGATTATACTAGCAATTAATTCACACAATCAATAATAAAAATTGCATTTAAGATTCACTTGTACATTCCAATCGAAATAATATACATATTAACCATATATTATTGATAAAAATCATCATCATGCATGATCACAATATAAGCAATATTTCTCTTGTTTCTTTTTTAATGTTTTCCTTTTCAATCTTTTTTCCTTTCCTTTTTGTTTTCCATGATGAGGACTAATAAACAGTAGACATGGGTAAAATGCAAAAACGAAGTAGAAAACAATCCATTACATATACTAATTCACTTATTTATTTCCTCCGTTCTTCTCTTTCTCCTTCTCCTTCTCCTTCTCCTTTGTTGGAACACGACCGTCTGTGCCAGCCAGTACGGCGTACTTGTCCCTCCTTGTCAAATTAGTACACTCGAACCCCAGAGTACCACCGAGAACTTTCTGAATATAATTAGCAACTTCAATTGCCGATTTTCCGCCGTTGGTACAATTGAGCTCAGGAGGGAGTTGATTCAAGAAAGTGATCTCATAAGTTGGCCTTGGATTCATGAAAACAAAATAAGGATCCAAGAATTTGTACCCACGGACAGTAGTCCCATTGAACACACTTTGTTTTGTGTTAATTGCCACTGGCACAATTCTATCAGTCAATTCAGCAAATAGTGCACTAAATCTCAACAAGAATGGTTCCCTACAAGTAGTACCCTCAGGACATATTACCAAATCACCTTCTTCAAGCAATTGCTTAATATGTGCGGCATCTTTCTCCCTCTCTCTTGACAACGCCACGGCTTTAATCGGTGAAATCATCTCGGAGAACTTACTAATACTATATGTAACACAACTAATTTTTCTTCCTAGTGCAACAGCTGTGACAACAGGGTCTAGTATAGTTCTATGGTTGCACACAAAAAGTACCCCACGTTGGCCATCTTTAGGGGATGGTGGAGGGGTACCTTTGACAATAAGTTTAATACCAAGGATCGCATAATTGTATCTAACAATTTTTTCTGGTAAAGGGATATTAAGATATACTCTAAGAATGGAGAGAATTATGCCTATTGGCATCCATAAGAATGTTAAGAGTGCCATAAGTGGTGTAGGCCTTTGTACAAAACGACCTTCATGGAAAATGACTGGACTTAGGAGTTTATTTCTTGCTAGGGGTTCTATTTTGGTTCTTGGGACCATGTACCCCTCCTGCAATAATATTCACATAATTAAGTGAGTTAAATAGAAAAATATATGTAAGGTACAGTCTTATTTTAGGAACATAAAAGTAACATCCTTCTTCCATTTTAACTTAAGTGACAATTTGACTCATTACAAAATTAAAGTAAGAAACAGAATATTTGTAGTGTGATAGTAAGACTAAGACTTTGAAAATTTATGGCTTTAAACAATTTCATAACATTTATATGTTACTATAAAAGCTTTTAATTAAGGTTAATATGAGAAGTTTTTAGTTAGATTTTTTTTTTTTTTGAGAAACGGACTAATAAAAAAACAGTCCCACATAAAATGAAATGAAAGGAGCAATACAATGCTTTTTTAATTGAATTGGCTTAATTTAACATGAAAAGTAAGTAAAAGTACAACGGTTCATCTTATATTAACTAAAAGTATAACTTTTGTAACAATTTGAGTAATTTAACCTGTTAGAAGGTATGCCCAATTATAATACCTCTAATAAATATGACGACCTAATCATGTAGAAATTATTTTACACTATAATTCTGTAGGCAGTTACATTATATGTTCATCATCTTTGGTCCCCCTACGGAGAGAGTTGGGAGAAATTAAGACTCATGGGTTTGGTATGTAATCCTTTGAGGTACATCTTAAATGAAAAATGAGGTGGAAAGTAAAAGATGTATGATGGCCTGTCTATTTTGCTAGTTTCTTGAAATAAATGTCATCAATATAGCCAGGTCTATACAAATAACAGTGAAAAAAGAATTTGTTGAAGAAAGGAGCAACTATACAAGCAAACAAATTACTATTTAGGTAGGTACAGCAGGTCATAAGATCAACCCTTTTTTTCTGGTCTTTCTCATACAAAATTGGTGCTCTGATCATACAAATTTCTTTAGCGGAAAAACTAAGCCCATAAACATAGACACTATATACGATTTCTATACGCTACAACAAAAGATAATTTTAGCAGCATATTTTTTAAGTATATATTCCGTCTGTCCGTATTTATACTACAAATAGATATTACTTGTCTAGTTTGAAAAAAAAAAAGAGATAATTATCACTTAATTTTAAATTTATCCTTATTATTAAATATAATTATTCCCAATGCATTTTCCAAATAATGAATCTATACTCCCTCCATCCATTTTTACTTGTTAACTATACTAAAAATAAATGTCTAGTAATGCTTGCCAATTTGGAAAATCAATGGACATTTTACCCCTTTCTACTCATTTTATCCTTATTATTAAATATTATCTATCATTCAATGCATTTTTTAAGAAATTGATTTTATTATATTCAAAGAATGATATAGTAAAAATATATCTATTTTTTTACAGTTTATTAATATGTATATCAAGTTAATAGTGAATAAGTATAATTGGACAAGGAGCATGTTGAAAGGGTAATATTATATTATTTTATTTATTGCTTTTTAATTATGCACCAAATCAATATAAACAAGTAAAAATGGACTGAGGAAGCAAGTTTGTGTATATTTCCATGTTAATGCATGTGTACGTTTTATACGTACTGTTAATAACGATTGGGTAATGATCTAACAAAAACGAAAATTAAAGAAACCACGTGAAAATAAATCAAGAACACTATAACTTCTTACCAACCCCACCAAATTAAAATTAATATAGATATAGTACTGCCTATATAATTAGACAACTTTGAGAGAAAAGGACATGAGAAATAGTAAAATTAGATAGAGTAGATTAATTCTTACACTATCATATTATCTAAGAGATAAATACACGAGATCATCTATTAAAGTAGGATTACAACATGAACAGTATATAAGTCATGTTAATTACTTGTTTTGAGTAGGAGTATTCTTACCCTATCAGATCATCTAAACAATATTATACGCGATCGTCCAAAAAAAGTGGGATTATAACATGAACAATATGTAAGGAATGTTAATTACTTGTGACAACATGTTAAAATATACTGATAACATAAGAATTAAAGTATGTATAAGTTAATAATAAAGTTTACCTTGCATATGGACATGAAATCGTAATCAGTGTCTCTATCTCCAAGTCCTAAATCAGGTACATTTGTGCCAAATTCCTTAAGAAGAGCAGCCCTTTTATGTTCTCCAACAAGAACACCTGGTTTTCTTACAAAGCCAGTTGCACGTCCAGATTTAGAAACTTCTAATTCTGTACCAAGAACCTTATCAGCACCTAAAAAGTGCTTAGCAAAATGTTCAACCATAATTTTTGGATTAGCAGTAACAATATATCTCTTTCCAAAAGAATTGAACACTTTCCAAGTTTGTGGATGGACATCCTCAGAATAAAACTTAGGTAAAACAGCCCTAGACACGATTTCGATGTCTTTAATCTTTAATCCAGCAAAGGAAATGAAGATTAAGGTTTCGATGGCAATAGATTCTGATATGAATATGTAAACAAAGTAGACAAATGGAACAAATAATAGTAGTAGTAATGCCCTTATAAGGCTACCAGCTTCTAAGGCAATAAGAAAGAAATAAGGAAATGCACTTGTTGATACTAAGAGAGTTCCATCTAAATCAGATGCAATTGTTTGATTTGATCTATTAATATCTTTGCTACATTTTGAGATTGGTTCAAAATGGGGAAGAACACCCATTTCCCACCCTAAGTTATTATTGTTTAGGGAAGTATGGGTGGGTGGGAGAAGGATGAATGGGAGATTTTGTGTGTGTGTGTGTGTTTGGGTTATGTGAAGAGAAGGGGTTTAAAAAGACATGGGAAAGGATGGCCATGTAATAATTGTTGTTCTAGTCTAACCATGAATGTGTCATGTGGTTGAGAATAAGTGTTTCTTTTTCTTTATTAATTTATGGGTTTAATTAAGTTGCAAATGTTGGTGGTGTAAATAATTCTAAATAATCATATCATGAGACTTGTTACAGAGATTAAGTTACTTGTTACTTTCTCCCTCCTAATTTTACATGATACTAGATTTTTTCTTTTATCTAGTAATAATTGAGCTTTAAACTTTTCTTTCTACTCCTAATAAGATGGGTTATAATCACTCAATATCTATAACTTATTTCGCACCATAAATTTTAAAAAATCCTTTCATTCTTAAACTCTATGCCCAGATCCAGCCAAATAAATTCACATAAATTGAGACGAAGAAAATATATATTATAAATCAACCTAACTTGATGCTGTAAAATAAAACTCTAGTGGCTATGCAACTTTCTGGTAATGGTTTTATCAAATCTAATGTCCTTTTACTCTAAGCACTAATTATATGTGAAACCCCATAAATCTTGACAAGTATTAAGTTTAAATTCATAATTTTAAAAGTACAAAACAATGAATATAATACTAAAAATCTTAAAAGTCAAACTAATCTGTGTAAATCCTTAATATACTTCTAGTGATGTCGATTATTAGATCCTTAATATGCTTCTAGCTAGTGACGTCTGTGTAGAGGACTTAAAACTCTTTATTATGAAGTTGAGAAGGGATATAGTTAGGGGGGAGAGAGGGATGGGGGGAGGTGGGGCTTGGGGAAAGGAGAACCATTATAATGAGTTTTAAGTAGTTGTAGTCTTGTAGAAGAGGGGTCCAAGTAGTTGAAAGTCCATAACAATTCAATTAGCCTACTTTTTAGTTCTTAGACACCGTTGTCATCGTGCAATTACTTTTCCCCTGCCTTAAACTGCTTTCTTAGTCAATATTCTTTCGGCACAATAAATAAGTGGGTGTTTGATATAAAAGTTGTGAAATTTGAAAAGAATAGTGTTTGGAAGAATGTTGAAAATGATATATTTAAGTTGGAATTGTGTCTAGATAAGAACAAGAACTAAAGTTATTTATTTTTTAATTTTTGCAAGTAATTTGGTGTGAAATTGTAAAATACTCTCTTCAATTTCATTTTACTTAGTCCTTTTGATTTTATATTTTCTTTAAAAAAATATTTATTAAAGGCCTATTTTTACTAATTCGCCTTATTAATAATATTTTGAAAATATAAATTTGAGTATTATATATTTTATATAATTATTTAGTGACAGAGATATTATTGAAAGAACATGATAAATTTTTCTTGATTTCAGAATTAAACAATTATAAAATTCTCTTGATCTCAGAATTAAACAAGTAAATTGAAACAATTATTTTTAGTAAAAAAGACCAAGGAAAATGAAATGAAGGGATTAACTTTTTGAAGTCTTTTGAGTTTCATTCAATTTCAGACAACTAGTTGATTTTCAGAAAATGAAAACAAAATTCTACGTTCAAACAAATTTTGAGAACATTATTTCGTAAAAAATGAAAGATATTCATGATCAATTGGACACTTAAATTGCAGAAGCCTATTAGGAATTGAATTATATGCGTATGTTATAAAAGTCGCATATCGTTAGGAATGGTAAGATTAAGGGATAATTAAGCAAAATAGTCATCCGGTGATCTTATCTATTAGATTTAGCCTAATTATTTGTTAATTAATTAGGCTGCCCATGCCATTCGATGATTTAATTATCAAATGTGGCCAAACTTTGATATTAGCCCCTCCCTCTTTTCTCGACAATAATTGCCCACTATACTAAAAATACACATTCAACAATATTTATTTAGTTTGAAAAATCAATGAATAATTTATGTATTTGTGTCCATTTTGTCGTTGGTATTAAATACGATTCATTATACAATGCATTTTCCAATTAATAAGTTAATTATATTCAAAGAATGATATTGTAGAATTACCTTTGTTATTTATTATTTCTTAATTCGTGTGTTAGGTTAATAGTAGACAAGTATTGTTAGATGGAGAGAGTATAAGCGTAACTGTGTTATTGAAATATTTAATTTTTGTTTTGAATTCTGTATATATGGATTTTGATTTTTGGCAAAAGTTAATTTTATTTCACCATTATAACTAGAGGGGAATGCTTGTCCTAGCACAGACCCAATATTATGAAAAATAAGAATGTTAATATTTTGTCAAAATAACAAATATCAGAATAAAAATCTGTTGCTTAATTTTGATTCAAATAAATGCATAATCTATTAATATTTTAATTAAATTCTATACTTTCAATTATCAAAAGGAGTAGAGCAAGGGAAAGATGTTTCGCCTTTGATTTATAAGAGTAAAAATTTTAAATTTATTATTTTTAAAATTTAATTTTATATTATATTATACGACAATTGTTTGTTAAAAATCTATTGTTTATATTTAAAAATAATTAAAGTTTAAAGATTTTATTTATGAAGATCCTATACGTTGGAACCTAGAGTTATAGACACAAATATGTTATCAACCTACTTAAATTCAAAAGAGGGAGGGGGGGTGAATTAAAAATTTCTGTAAGTCGACTGTTGAGTCTTTACAGTCGACTTATCTGCGAATCAATATACTTAACGAACACGATTAGATCTCAATAAACAGATGAGTAAATGAGCAACTTGAAATAGAAAACACGAAGATTTATCCTGGTTCGAAACACCAATGTGGTGCCTACTTTTAGTCTCCTTGGGTTTCAAGTTTTCCTTAGATCTTTTAAAGTGGAGTTCGAGTACAATGGTGATGAACAAGTTCTGAAGACTTATTTTATTCTTCAGATCTTGTGACACAGCCTCAGCTTGTATTACAAATTTAACTCGATCTTATTCTTTGTATAACTCTTGTAACTTAGAAGTACAAAGCGTTGTGAGACTAAGATTGAGACACTCTGAGATCCTTTCTTGAAGTTGCGTAAGTGTTTCAGTATTTGGTCTTCTCTTTTATAATCTTCAACTGCTTTGGCTTCTATTCTTCGTAAGAAAATCCAAGATATTTCTTCTCAATCAAGGATGTGAATTGATTCCTTGATTTAGGAATGACACCATAAAGTATGTCCATATCAGATATGTCCATACGTGGTGTAGTTTTCATAGCCATACATGTCCATATCAGATATGTCCATGTAGAGGGTGTGGTCTTCTTTCTTTTTGCTCTTCATCTTGATTGACTCGTTTTGCCATAATTTTGGGAGGCAGTATCTCTATGATTGATACTTTGGTTTTACTTTTCTTTTGCTCTTGTCTTGATTGATTTGCTTTCCATAAACCTTGGATGCCACTAATCTCCATGATTGATATTTTTCCAATCTTAGAGCCGGCTTTCTTATGAGTAAATACTTATTTTTTTTCCTAGATTGATTTTTCTTGATCCTTTGTATCTTTGGTGTACCCCACAATATATTTGTTTATTAGTTTGTCTTTATTAAAATATATAGTAAAAATATGGGGCTAACTATCTCCCCTCTTTTGATAATGACAAACAATAAACATCAGTTGACTTCCATGTTATTGATGATGTGATCCCCTATCTTGCAAGTGCCTTCGATATTCCTATTTACTTTGAGCATCAGTTGAATCTTATCCTTTGATAGTCGACTTGCTCCCCCTAAATTTCAGGCACCATCAGTAGACTCTCATCCTTTGATAGTCGACTTGCTCCACCTGTCTTGCAGGCACCTCTGATGTTGCTTTCTACCCCTTTTGACATAATAAAAAAGAACACCATAAGAAATTAAAAAAAATAGTAGACATATAGTAGTTAAGCAGTCTAAGTAATTACCAAAGAATTAAACAAAATAAACAAAAGTATAGCAGAAGTATGTAAAAATCATTTTACAACCCAAAAAAGGGGTCCGAATCCCCTTTTGATTAAAAGTCGTCGTTTATTGCTTGGCTAGGAAATATGTGAGGGTCTTGTGCATATTATGGCAGAATTTGTCTTAAGATTTTTCAACGTTTATAAAGAGGTAGAAGTAGGAGTTCCGAACAGATATAACAAGATCATCATTTGAAAAGTTAACTTGAGACTTGAAGGAGTCTATGTGAGTAAACACTCTGGTGAACAGTTTGATGCCTTCTTGTTTAAAACCATCGAGTGTCAGTCGGACCGTGCCAATATCTGTGTTTATGCCCTTCCCAAGATCTAGAAGCTTGGAAGTCGACTCCTGAAGCAACATTACTCCTTCCTTATTAGTTTTGAAGTGATCTTTAAGGTACTCCAGTTCCTTCAATACAGGGAGCATGGGGTTATAAATAGACTTGATTACCTTGGGGAGATTAGATTTTGCTTGGGAAGAGTCCTTTTTGCACCATTCATTTTTTACCAAGACATATCCCATATTGGTAAAAGTTTTGGAGTCATAAGTAGCAAAGACTTCTACCAAGGGGTATGTTGAGAGGTCAATCGAGTAATACAGGAGAATTCGAGTAATCAACAATTCATACAGCGATAATGTGGGCCATGATGCGGTACTTAAAACATAGAGACAAGGTACCAAAACCGGCAGACATCGTGTCCAAGTCGAACAAGAACTTTTTAGCTTTTTCAAAGCTAATTTTAAAATCGTCAGGCCAGGAGCCATTCATAAAGTGGATTACACCAGAAAACTTTGTATCAAATACCTTTTCAAATAGAAAATCATTTAGTATGATTCTTGTGCCAAGCAGAAGAGTCTCAAGTTTGCCGTTGTCAGGAGAGAGGCGGAGATTGGCATAAAATATTCAAATGGGATCCTCATAAGCTTCAAGTTCACATAGACAAAAGACCAGTGACAAATCTTGAAATTTAAATAAGTGACTGATATTGCAAAGGGAATCCTTTAATTGACCGAGATTAATTACCCAACCAGGTATAATGGAGCGACTTTTGAAGGCAGAAAACTTTTCTTTTTGCGATCATATCCAAAATTTATGCATATCTTTGGGAGGGTAGGTGTTTAGGGAGTTAGGATAAGGTTTTTTGACTGAGAATGATGGGCTGGGGGCTGGACATTTTTTATGATAGCTGACTATTGCAAATCGGATAAAGATTTGTCAGAGGATTTGGAGAGAGAAACATGATTATCGGAGAGTAGTTTGGGAAGGGATTTGGAAATACCAGCCATGGTGCGAGTTCTGGTCATCGAAGAAGGGTTTGAACAAGAGTTTTAAAAGGATGAAGAAGAAGATGAAGGGATGGATAGGTGAGAGAGAGGACTGGACCGAGGGAAGATAAAGAAGAGTGAAGTGAAAGAAGCAACTGTTGGAAGTGAAAGGATGGTAGAAGGGGGATGTTGGGAAGGTAAAAAGATATAGTGGCAGCAGAGGTGGTGTACGAAGCAGTGAAAGTAATAATGACACCCCTTTATTTTAAAAGCAATTTTCAGAAAAGAAAAACAGTAATTGTTTTCAAAGTATAAACTTTTCAAAGATAAAACTTGTATGTCATTAATACTAATAATACCAAGTCTTTTTCTAAGGAAACAAAAGCTTTCTTCTAAAAGAGGGTTGGTAAAAATGTCTGCTAATTGATTTTCAGAATTAACAAATGTTAGAGAAAAGTCCCATTTTCTACATGATCTCGTATAAAATGATGTTTAATATCAATGTGCTTAGTCGTGGAATGATGCATAATATATTTAGACAAACTAATAACACTGGTATTATCACACTTTATAGATACAGATTCAAAAGACAAATTAAAAATCAAGTAGTTGATACATAATCCATAAAATTTGAGTACCATAACCTCTAACGGCTATATATTCGGCTTCAGTTGTTGATAAGGCAACTAAAGTTTGTTTATTGCTATTCCATGAAATTAGAGCATCACCAAGAATTTGGCATATTCCACTAGTGATTTTTCTATCATTTTTATCACCTGCAAAGTCAACATTTGAATATCCAATTAAGTCAAAATAAGAGGAGCAGGGATACCGTAGTCCAGTGTCCTGTGTTTCAATGAGATACCGAATTATTCTTTTGACAGCAGTCAGACGGGACTCTTTGGGAGCTGACTGGAACCTTACATATTTGTACACACTGAACATAATGTCTGGTCGATTGGTGGTCAAGTAAAGGAGTGATCCAATCATTCCCTTGTACGTCTTTTCATCAATGTCTTTTTTGTCTGAGTCTGAATCAAGACTTGTGGATGGACTCATTTGGGTTCCATTGGTCTTTCCTTTTTCCATACCAAACTTTTTGATAAGCTCCTTGGTGTATTTAGCTTGACTAATGAAGGTACCTTTGGGTGTTTACTTGATTTGGAAACCCAAGAAAAATATGAGCTCTCCCATAAGGCTCATTCAAATTCTCTTTTCATCAGATTAGCAAAATTCTCACACAAGGTGATGTTACGACTACTGAAAATAATACAATCAATGTAAATTTTCACAATAAGAAGATTTGAATCATGTTTTTGTATGAATAGATTTGTATCAATTTTTCCTCTTTGAAAATTATTAACTAATAGAAAAGTACTCAACCTCTCATACTAAGCCTTTGGACCTTGTTTGAGACTGTAGAGTGCTTTTCATAATTTGAAAACATGATTTGGATAGGATGGATTTTCAAAACCGATTAGTTGTTTTACAAAAATTCTTCATGAATAAATCCATTTAGAAAGGCATTTTTTATGTCCATTTGATATAACTTAAAGCATTTGAAGGAAAAAAAACTAATAAAATGCAAATTGATTCTAGCCTTGACACCGGAGCAAAAGTTTTATCATAATCAATACTTTTTTGTTGGGAGTAACCTTGAGCCACAAGTTTTGCCTTATTTCGGACAACCTTACCTTCTTTATTCAATTTGTTTTTGTAGACCCATCTAGTTTCAATTACTGAGCAGTTCTTAGGTCTTTC
Source organism: Capsicum pubescens (assembly GCA_030864215.1). Classification (NCBI taxonomy): domain Eukaryota; kingdom Viridiplantae; phylum Streptophyta; class Magnoliopsida; order Solanales; family Solanaceae; genus Capsicum; species Capsicum pubescens. The sequence goes on from CM061548.1 coordinate 86,147,193, forward strand.
AACTAGACTCCAAACTTTTTTTCGTTTGAATTGGTCCAATTTTTCCTTCATGGCTTCGACCAGGGATTCATCTTTGAGGGCCTCATTAGCTTATTTAGTTCAATATGAGACACAAGGTCAACAAACGGTTGTTTTCTCAATGTGGATCTTGTCTGCATCCTATCATCTGGGTTTCTGATAATAAAATCATTTGGATAGCTAGCATTGTGTTTCCATTCTCTAGGAATATTTGTTTTGACTATTTCAACTACGGAAGTCGATTCTGGAAGGGTTGTAGTCAGTTCATTTTTTGACAGCTCTAGAGTTGTATTTACATTGGCTTCAAATTGTAGATCATTAACCTATTCTTCATCAATACTCAACCTCATAGAGGGGTGATTAGCTTCATCAAAAATAATATGCATAGATTCTTTGACACATAAGTAAAACACCTCGAACTTTGTCCCTTGAAAATTTCCTGAGCTTTGAGATCACTGCCTTGGTTACAACTTGACCCACGAGTCGTAGGGTGTCTTGACGGGTCATGTGACCCAGTCGTAAGGTATCCAGTGGATGTAGTTGAGTTTCTATCCAGGATACAACTTGGGGACACAAGTTGTAAAGACTCATGATAAGTCATTAGGATGAATCGTAACCAAATCAAGGAAGTTGTTCGTTGGATTTTGCTCTGAGTATGAGTGGATCGCTATAAGCCATAAGGACTAGTTACAAGTCATAATGATAAAATCATAGGATGCCCAGTGTTCATCCTATTTGGTTCTGCTCTAGTTACGAGTAGGACCCTACGAGTCATTGTGTCATGATAAGAGTTGGATGGTTGAGTCATAAGGATAATAGTGTTGGGGGTCCTGGAGACTGTCCTGGTTACGACTCGCGGCAATGATTCGTAAGGTGATGTTACAAGCGAATGGGTGACTCGTAACCAAGACGATGCTTTTCCAACTTTTAAGTTGGGGATACTTTAGACATTTACCATTTAAAACCCTTTAAACCTCATGTCCATAAAACAACTTTTGGAACATTCATTCAACACTTTAACGGATTAAACACTCTCTCTAAATCTTCTCAAGCAAGTCAATCTAAGGTTTTACCAATTTGGTCTTCTAAGGGCTCAAGGGCCCATTTCTCTCTGTAAATCTTTGTGATTCAGGCATGCGACTCTTCCATCATTGTTAATTTTGTAAAAACATATGATTTAAAGTATTGATCATGAGTCATTGGCATGGATTTTGAAATAAGGGTTGAGGGTTTTGAATGTTTATTATTGGATAATATTTTACCATGGTTTAATTATAATTTTTCATGCTTTGAATATGGTTTTTGCACATGTGGGCACATGAGAATGGTTATTTAACTAAGGGGTCATGGCTAACCCCCAAATTGATGATTTTGGTCTTGGTATTGGATTGATAATGGTATGCCCTCAACCGGTTTCTAAAATTGTTAATGAGAATGACCTTATCACAAAATTGAATTGTGTGTTGAACTAATGCATTGGCATAAATCGGTTAATGAATGATGAATGGCTTTATGAAGGCCTCAATGGCCATAAATTGATTTAGATTATAAACTTGGGGTTTGATTGGCAACATGGGCTCGGGTCCCAAATGTTGAATTAATTTAATGTCCTTGTTTGGACAATAGGTTCGAGTCCTAAATTGATAAGAATAATGTTAAGTCATATTATATACTTGCAAGTGGGGCTGGTATGACAATACTAATGGGGTGCCTATATGTATAACAAATTTAATAAATGTTGATAGATGTTAAATATTTTAAATTGGACTTAAGAGCGAGATGTGTAGCCGGGTCGTGAAATTGGAGGTCTTGAAAAACTATCACTAGAAACCACACTAGCTGGTGCGGGTGTCTAAATGATCAGGAGGTTTGAGTCCCCATATTGAATATATAAATAGGAGGTTTGAGTTCCCCATATTGATACATTGGTGCTTAAGTCACCTTGATTATTTTAGGAGGTTTGAGTCCCCTATAAAGGTATATACGGATATGGATATTCTCTGGTTTATTTGGCTACGCATACTAGGGCCCTTCCAGCTAGGGAAGAGATAAGACTATATAGCCTGTAGGTGCCTATTCATATGACGGTTATGCTACACAACCCAGGCTAAGGTTTTTGAAGTTCATGCTAAGCCTTTCTCCCTACCCCAACATGAGATATTATATATATATATGAAATTCATATGATATTATGCATTGAATGCTGTGTTGGTTTTAAACTGTTATCGTGGCATTATTTTGTTCCTCTATCCCTTAGTTACATGCTAGCGCTCTAACCGCTAACTATCTTTGAATGCTATATCCCCACACTATGCAGGAAGCAACCATACTTCCACATCTCCTGCTCAATGACTTGGATTCACGATTAGTTAATGAGTTAAATTTAAGTGTTAAACTTCCATCCTTTGAAAGACCCCATTTTATGTTGTGATTTTCTTTTTATGAGTTGACTATTTCTTTGGATATTGGTTTTGGCTATTGAGGGGGTATGTCCTGATATTTATTTTTGATTTTGTAGAGACTTTTTTAGATTACTGTGGACCTAGGTAGTTTGGTTGATTATTTAGTAACGGATGGTTTTTCGGGTACCGGTGGTTGGTATAGACATATCATGACTTATTATTAGTTATATTAGATGTCATCTTATTATATGTTTGGAATTCATATGGCATTTGGGGATGTTGTGTTGGTTTGATTTAGTGAATGGGGTGATCTCCATTCCATGTTGGACTTGAGATACCTGTCACGACCAACCCTGGTTTGATTCATGACAAAGGTGGTATCAGAGCCTACGTTCATGGTCAATTGGGTGTCCATAAATTCGTGTCAAGTAGAGTCTCTTTTATGGGTGTGTAAAGCTCCACATTTATAAGGGAGAAGCTATAAGACATTTAGGAATGTTTTCCCTTTCTTGTTATTTTAATGTTGGGACATAAAATTTAAGGTCTTGGATTCTTCCAATTTCCATTTGTTCGTCTTTTAGATCATGCTTCCAAGAAGATTTGATGTTTGTGTGAACTCTTCTGTCCCATCCAAGGATAATGTGGATGGATCTTATCCAACTTCTGGGGTCCAGACCTGGTCAAGGGTCACTGCATCCGATTGTCCTCGTAGAGTCCCACCTGTCCCCACTAATCCTACTTCGCAAAGTTACACCCATACTCAGTTTTCTTAAGGGAAGATTAGTAATGTTGAGTACCATTGCTCTATTAACCTATTGACTCAGTTAGTGATGTCCCAGTCATAATAGATGAGTTCTACTAGTGTTGCTACGGGTTCGTCTAAGGCTACTAGGGTTGGCCAATTTATGAGGTTGTATTCTCCGATGTTTACTGGTGATAAGGATAAGGAGGATCCTCAAAGTTTTATTGATGATATGGAGAAGATCTTTGGGGCTATACATGCTTCGGAGGTTGAAGGTGTAGAGTTTACTAACTACAAATTGAAGGTGTGGTGTACCAATGGTAAGAGTGGGAATAGTTGAGAGGCGGAGATGATGGTTCTGCCTTGTGGGATAATTTCTTTCGTGCATTTTTGAACCGCTTCATTCCTCAGGAGTTGAGGGAGTTAAAAGCAGAAAAATTTGTTAACTTGAAGCAAGAAAGAATGACAGTCAAGGATTATGCCTTGAAATTTCATCAATTATCCTGGTATACTCCCGAGTTAGTATCTAGCATGAGGGCTAGGATGAGAAATTTTGATTCTTGGTTGTCTTGAGACTTGATTCAGGAGAGTAAGACTACTTTGTTAAACAAGGACATGGATATCTCTTGGTTTTTGGTTTATATGCAGCAGGACGGAGAAGAGAAAAAAAGCAAGATGAGATTGGTGAGAGGTAGGGTAAGAAATTTTAGTATTCAGAGTAGGGTGGAGGCCAGCAACATAGTGGAAAGTGGTCTAAGAAGAAGAGTTAAAGGAGTCCTAACTCTTATTCGACGGCTAGTGCTCCCTATCCAAAGTCGTCTGGCGACCGTCGTTTTAAGGGTAGTGATGCTTCTAGGGCATAGAGTGCCCAATCTCACACCAATGGGGCTCGGTCAGCACTATCTTACTCTTTCTACAGATTTTGTGGTCAGCACCACCTTAGTCAGTGTGAAAATGGGAGGAACCAATGTTTTAATTATGATTATATTGGTCATATGCATCGGGATTATCACTCTAGAGTTGCTTCTAGGGCAAACAAGGTTCTTGTTTCCTCTTCATCAGCTCCTGCACCAACGGGTGCCACTTTTGGATTCGGCACTGGTTAGAACCACCTTTACACTCTCACTACTCGTCAGGTGTTTGAGGCATCTCCAGATGTCGTTAATGGTATGTTGAAACCCTTTTCCCGTGATGTGTACTTTTTACTTGATTGGGGGTCCATGTGACCCTATTTATGGCTGTGCATGTTGGTTTTGGTCCTGAGTGTAATCAGACCTTTTTTCTATTTCTACCCTGGTGGGCGACTCTGTGGTTGCAAGAAGAGTATATTGGGGTTGTGTGGTATCTGTTGGTAATAGAAAAACTCTGGTAGACTTGATAGAGTTAGACATGGTTGACTTTGATGTTATTTTGGGGATAGATTAGTTGCACTCATGCTCTTCTTCTTTATACTGTTAGACCCGTAAGGTCATGTTTAAATTCCCTAAGGAGAAAATTGTTAAATGAGAGAGAAGTTTCTTAGAGACTAAGGGGAGGTTCATATCATATATTAGAGCCCATAAATTAATTTTCAAAGGTTTTATATATCATTTTGTTTGGGTTAAAAATTCTAACTCAGAAGGCCCGTACTTACATTCTGTCCCAGCGGTAAATAAGTTTCCTGAGGTTTTCCCTGATGATTTCTCTGGTGTCCCCCTCGATAGGGAGATTGATTTTGGTATTGACCTTGTTCTGGACACTCATCCTATTTTTATCCCTCTGTATAGAATGGCTCCAGTTGAGTTGAAGGAACTCAAGGAGCAGTTGAAAAACCTTTCAGATAAGGGTTTCATCTATCCGAGTGTATCCTGTGGGGTACACCTATCTTTTTATGCATAAGAAAGATGGTTCCTTTTGTATGTGCATCGATTACCGACAGTTGAACAAGGTGACGGTAAAAAACTAGTACCCTATTTCAAGAATTGATGGTCTCTTTGATCAAATTCAGGGAGCCAAATTTTTCTCTAAGATCGATCTTTGGTCTGGGTAATATCAATTAAAATTAGGGAAGTGGATATCCCTAAGATAGTTTTCCATACCCGGTATAGGTACTTTGAGCTCTTGTTCATGTCTTTTGGCTTGACTTATGCCCCGATGACATTCATGGACTTGATGAATAGGGTCTTCTATCAGTTTCTAGATTTGTTCGTGATTGTCTTCATTGATGACATTTTAGTGTATTCCAAGAGCGAGGCGGATCATGCCGATCACCTTTACATTGTGTTGCAAACCTTGAAAGATCAATAATTGTATGCCAAATTCTGAAAATGTGAATTCTGGTTGAATGCTGTTACATTTTTGGGTCATGTAGTATCTAGTGAAGGGATCATGGTGGATCCACAAAAGTTTGCGATAGTTAAGAAGTGGCCTAGTCCCACGACTCCAACCGATATTCAAAGCTTTTTGGGTGTAGCCGGTTACTATAGAAGGTTTGTGGAAAGTTTCTCTTCTATTGTTTCCCCATTGACTAAGATGACTTATAAAAAGGTAAAGTTCTTGTGGTATGATGCTTGTGAGGGTAGTTTTGAAAAGCTAAAAAATAAGTTGACTTCGACTCCAGTCTTGGCCCTGCCCGAGGGTACTGATGCTTTTGTGGTCTATTATGATGCGTCTTGAGTGGGAATTAGTTGTGTACTAATTCTACATGGCAAGGTAACTGCTTATGCCTCTAGGTAGTTAAAGGTTCATGAGAAGAACTATCCGACCCATGACTTGGAATTATTAGTCGTGGTGTTCGCGTTAAAAATTTGGCATCACTATTTGTATGATGTCCATGTTGATATCTTTTCTAATCACAAGATCCTCCAGTATGTATTCACTCAGAAAGAGCTTAATCTCAAGCAAATAAGGTGGCTTGAGTTGCCAAAAGACTATAACATGAGTCTTCACTACCACCTAGGTAAAGCTAACGTGATTTCTAATGCTCTTATCAAGTTATCTATAGGTAGCTTATTGCATGTGGATGAGGATAAGTAGGAATTGGTGAAAGATATCCACCATTTGGCTAACTTTGGAGTCTGTCTCTTGGACTCTGAGGATGGTGGTGTGTTTGTGCGACAGCTGGTGCAATCATCTCTTGGTTCTAAAATAAATGAGAAATATGTATTAGACCCTCTCTTGGTAAAGATCAAGGGTGATGTGGGTAAGGAGAATGTGATGGCCTTCGAGATTGGTGGTGATAGTATCGTGACGTACCAAGAGAGGTTGTGTGTTCCCGATATTGATGGGTTGCGAGGCTGGATCTTAGCCGAGGCCCATGAATTACGATATACAGTTCATCCCGATTGAATAAAGATATATCATGATCTCAAGGATATATATTGGTGGAATAACATGAAGTGGGATGTAGACAACTTTGTGGCTAAGTATATAGTGTGTCAACAAGTGAAGGTGGAGCATATGAGGCCCGGTGAGCTATTTCAAGAAATTGAACTGCCAGTGTGGAAATGGGAGATAATTAATATGGTTTTTGTTACCATCCTTCCACGATCGCAGAATCAGTGTGACTCCATTTGGGTCATCGTGGATAGGATGACTAAGTGTGCTCACTTCTTGCCAGTGAGAACTAATTATTCTATCAAAGACTATGCAAAGTTATTCCTTCAGGAGGTCATAAAGTTGCATGGTGCGCCTGTCTCGATTATCTCAGATCATGGTACTCAGTTCTCATCATATTTTTGGCGCTCTTTTCAGTGTGGTTTGGGGACTAGAGTTACCCTTAGCACCGCCTTTCACCTACAATCAGATGGGCAAGTGGAAAGGACCATTCAGACTTTGGAAGATATGCTGCGATCTTATGTGATTGACTTTGGTGGTAGTTGGTTCGACCGCTTGCCTCTCATTGAATTCATCTATTACAATAGTTACCATTCTAGCATCGGTATGGCTCTGTTTGAGGCATTGTATGGTAGAAGGTGTAGATCTCCTATTGGGTTGTTCGAGGTTAGTGAAGCAGAGATGTTTGACTTGGATTTGGTTCACTAATCTATGGAAAAGGTAAAGGTGATTCGGGATAGGCTTAAGACCGCCCAAAGTCACCAAAAGTCCTATGAAGATGTGAGGAAGAGAGAGTTAGAGTTTGAGCTTGGGTATTGGATATTCTTAAAGGTATTTCTTATGAAGTGAGTAATGCAGTTTGGGAAGAAGGGGAAGCTCAGTCCCCAATATGTTGGCCCAAACTTGGTTTTGAGATGGGTTGGTAATGTGGCATATGAATTGTATTTTCCCTCTATCATGAGTTCTATTCACCATGTGTTTCATATGTCCATATTACAGAAGTTCGTGGGTGATCCTTTCATTAGTTATTCCCTTGGAGAACATTGGTATTTCAGATTCTTTGTCCTATAAGGAGGTCCCAGTAAGGATCTTGGATCGGCAAGTCCATCGGTTACGGACGAAGAAAGTGGATTCGGTAAAGGTTCTGTGGAAGAACCAAAAGTTTGAGAAAGCTATTTGGGAAGCCGAGGAAGACATGAAGCCCAAGTATCCATTCCTATTCCCTATTCCGAAAATTCATGCTTGAGGTATGTGTGTTCTTAACATTTTTGTTTTTTGTCTTTGTTAAAGGAAGATTGAAAATTTCCTTGATGTTTTATTTTCTGTCTTAAAGGTAAGAGTAATGATGTTTGAGGTCTAATCATGGTAAATATGCCTTATCCTATCATTCGAGTATGAATGATCCTAAGAGGGGGAGACTGAAACACCCCAGACTTTGTCCCTTGAAAATTTCCTGAGCTTTGAGCTCACTGCCTTGGTTACAACTTGACCCCATAAGTCGTAGGGTTTTGTGATGGGTCATGTGACCTAGTCGAAGGTGTCCAGTGGATGTTGTTAAGTTTCTGTTCTATATACGACTTGGGGAAACGAGTCGTAAAGACTCGTGACAAGCTTTTAGGATGAGTCATAACCAAATCATGTAAGTTTTTAGCTTGATTCTGCTCTGAGTATGAGTGGCTCACTACAAGATATATGGACTCATTATGAGTCATAATGGTCAAACCATAAGAAGTCTAGTGTTCACCCTATTTGGTTCTTCTCAGGTTAAGAGTAGGACCCTATGAGTCATTGTGTCATGATACTAGTTGGATGGTTGAGTCATAGGGATAATAATGTACGGGGTCCTGGAGACTGCCCTGGTTATGACTCGTGGCGATGAGCCGTAAGGTGATGTTACGAGCGGATGGATGACTCGTAACCAAAGACGATACTTTTCCAACTTTTAAGTTGGGGGTACGTTAGACATTTCCCATTTAAAATCCTTTAGACCCCACATCCATAAAATAACTTTTGGGGCATTTATTCAACACTTTAACGGATTAAACACATTCTCTAAATCTTCTCAAGCAAGTCAAGCTAGGATTTCACCAATTTGGTCATCTAAGGGCTCAAGGGTCGATTTCTCTCCATAAATCTTTATGATTCAAGAATGTGACTCTTCATTCATTGTTAATATTGTAAAAACATGTGATTTAAAGTATTATTCATGAGTCATTAGCATGTGTTTTGAAACAAGGGTTGAGGGTTTTGAATGTTTATTGTTGGATATTGTTTTCCCATGGTTTAATTACGATTTTCCATGCTTTGAATATGGTTTTTGCACATGAGGTCACATGAGAATGGTGATTTAACTAAGAGGTCATGGCTAACCCCCAAATTGATGATTTTGGTCTTGGTATTCGCTTGATAATGGTATGCCCTCAACCTGTTTCTGAAATTGTTAATGAGAATGACATTATCACAAAATTGAATTGTGTGTTGAGCTAATACATTAGCATAGAACGACTAATGAATGATGAATGTATTTATGAAGGCCTCGATGGCCATAAATTGATTTAAATTGTAACCTTGGGGGTTGATTGGCTAAATGGGTTCGAGTCCCAAATGTTGAATTAATTTGATATTCTTGTTTGAACAATGGGTTCGAGTCCCAAATTGATGAGATTAATGTAAGGCATATTACACGCTTGCAAGTAGGGTTGGTTTGACGATACCAATGGGGTGCCTATATGTATAATAGTTTTAATAAATATTGATGCATGTTAAATGTTTTAAATTGGGCTTAAGAGCGAGATGTGTAGCCGGACCGTGAAAATGGAGGTCTCAAAGGACTAACACTAGAAGCTATGCTAGCCGGTGCAGGTGTCTAAATGACCAGGAGGTTCAAGTCCCCCGTAATGAATATATAAATGGGAGGTTTGAGTCCCCCATGTTGTATAAATTGGTGCTTAAGTCACCTTGATTATCCCAGCAGTCCCCCATAAAGGTATATACAGACGTGGATATTCTTTGTTTCATGCGTCTATAGGCATTGAGGCCCTTCCAGCTATGGGAGAGCTAAGCCCATATATCCTGTGGGTTCCTTTTCATATGACGGTTATGCTACACAATCCAGGTTAAGGTTTTTGAAGTTCATGCTAAGCCTTGATACCTATCCCAGTATGAGATATTATATATATATATATATATATGAAATTCGTATGCTATTATGCATTGAATGTTGTGTTGATTTTAAACTATTATCATGGAATTATTTGTTCCTCTATCCCTGAGTTACATGCTAGCAGTCTAACCGCTAACTATCTTCGGATTCTATATCCCCACACGATGCAGGAAGCAACCATATTTCCACATCTCTTGCTCAATGACTTGGATTCACAATTAGTTAGTGAGTCAGATTTAAGTGGTGAGCTTCTATCCTTTGAAAGACCCCATTTTATGTTGTGGTTTCCTTTTTATGTGTTGACTATTTCTTTGTATATTGGTTTTGTCTATTGACGGGGGCATGTCCTGATATTTTATTAACTTTCAATTTTATAGAGGATTTTTTAGATTACTGTGGACCTAGGTGGTTTGGTTGATTATTTGGTAACGGACGGTTGTTCGGGTACCGGTGGTTGGTATAGACATATCATGACTTATCATTAGTTTTATTAGATGCCATCTTGTTATATGTTTGGAATTCATACGACATTTGGGGATGTTGTGTTGGTTTGATTTGGTGAAGGGGGTGATCTCCATTCCACGTTGGACTTGAGATACTCATCATGTCCTGACCCTGGTTCGATTCGTGACAATAAGGTTCTTTTATTATAGGCTCTGTAGGCATGACTGGTGAGAGAATACCTAATAAAAATACCTTCGTCACTTCGTGGGTCAAATTTTCCTCGGTTACTCTTACCATTGTTGTGGATGAAACACTTGTATCCAAAGGGATGAAAGTAGATAATATTAGTATTTTTCCCTCATCACAACTCATATGGAGTCTTCTTTAGAATAGGTCTGATGATGCATCTGTTGATGATTTGGTAGGCTGTGCTTACTGCCTCTACCCAAAAGTGATCTGGAAGATTGTGTTCCAATAGCATGGTCCTTGCGGTTTCTTGATGAGACCGATTCTTTCGCTCCACCAAACTGTTTTGTTGAGGAGACCGCAGTGATGAGAAGTTTTGAGAGTATCCATTTTGATCATAATATTCCTCAAAAGCCTTATTTTTAAAAAAAATTCCATGATCACTATGAACATAGGTGATGAAGTAGACACCATCTCTTTGTACCTTTCTACAAAAGATCTCAAAGTTTGTGAGAACTTCATGTTTATGAGCAAGAAACATTACCAAAGTAAAGCGAGAATAATTTTCAACTATAACGAAAACATATCTTTTCCCACCAATACTTGCGGTCTTGGTGGGGCCAAACAAATCCATGTGGATTGTTTGAAGGGGTTTGGTGGTTGAGACAATATCTTTGACTTTGAATGATGTCTGAGTCTATTTACCCAATTGGTAGGCATCACAGATGTGATCCTTCTCAAACTTGTGTTTTGGTAGACCTTTCACTAATTCCAGTCTGGAGAGTTTCTCAATTATGTGCATACTAGCATGCCCAAGCTTTCTGTGCCACAACCAAGTGTCATTGGTTTGCACGGTGAGGCAGGTAAGGACGGTAAAATCAGGAATATTTAAATCATAAACATTATCAACACGCTCACCAATAAGAGAAATATCTTTTTTATCATGTTTGATGGAGCAACTTTCAGCTTTGAAGGAGACTCTGAATCCTGTATCATACAAATAATTGATGCTGAGAAGGTTGTGTTTGAGTTCGTCGATGAGATATACTTCAATAAGTTCATATGAGGAGTTGAGCTTTACTGAGCCGACTCGGATGACGTCTCTCTTAGAATTATCACCGAATCTGACTGATCCTTCTTCTATTTTCTTTAGAGAACAAAAGTTTTCTTTCTTTTCGGTCATATGTCTGGAACTTCTACTATCAATAACCCACAATCCCTTTTTATCGATTTTGCGTACATGTTCCTGCAAAATAAGAAAATTAATTTTGTTTAGGTACCTAAGTGGTCTTGGGTCCTTGACGGTTAGATGTACTTCCTTTAGGCGTCCAAACCCACACACTTTTAGGCTTTTGGCTGCCGCTGTATGATTTGTGCCCTTTCTGTCCACAGGTATAGCAGACAGGTCTTTGAGAGGAGAAAGAGGTCTTGGCTAATTTAAATGATCTTGCTGAGGAACTTGAGTTGGTTTTAAAAGAGTTTAATCTTATGAAACTGTGACTTGGTGATTTTTTAATGCTATTCAATTGCATTTTCACATCGTCAAGCTCTTCTTAAAGTAAGTCAATTTTAATTTTACATGCTTCAATTTTAACTTGACAGTTTCTTCATTCCTCTTCGAGTTTTCGTTTAAGTCAATCTTCCTAGTTTTTCTTCTATTGAGCAAGTTTATTGTATTCATCTATGAATTTTTGAAGATAGTCGGTTATTATATCAAAATTTGATTCAACAATATTACAATTATGACAGTCGTATGGTATTACCTCACAGGATTTTCCTTTTGACATGAAGCACATGTTGGTTGCTTTTATTTCTTCTTTAGTTTCATCTTCATCACTCTAGGCTTCAAAGTTTTTATTTTTTCTATATGATCTTCTCCTTAATTCTGGACAATTTTGTTTAAAGTGGCATGGCCTTCCACGGTGATAGCAACGATCACTGTTCTTTGTGGAATAATTATTTCTGACTCCTTGGGATCTTTACTGCCTCTATTTCATGATTTTCCTTACTCCTCGATTTATAAGAGTCGTTCATTTGCTATTGGCTTATTCTAGAAAATATTCATCTTTAGTTGGCACGACATTGAACGCTACTGGTTTATTCTTTTCTTCCTTGTTGTACCTGTTGATTTAGTTTCATTCATATGTAATAAGATTGCCTCATAATTCGTCATATGTCATCTTGTGAAGGTCCACGTCTTTCAGAATGGTAGCTTTAGTTTCCCATACTTTGGGGAGACTTCTAATAAGTTTCTGGACTTGTAGACTGTACGGATAGATCATCTCAATGATTTTAGTTCACACACAATTTTGCTAAATCGGGCAAACATTGATTCAACGTTGTCATTTTCTTACATTTTTCAACAGTTTGTATTCATTAACTAGGGCAACAATCTTTGATTTCTTGACTTCGGTGGTTCCTTCATAAGTTACCTCCAATTTATGCCACATCTTTTTTGCGGTCGCACAGGTTGATATCTTGTCTTATTCTTCTCTGCTTACTGCACAAAGAAGTAAACTCATATGACACGACCCAAACCAGGGCCTAGTCGTGTCGGATATCTCAAGTCCAACCAAGATCGGAGACCACCCCCATACCCCATCGTTAACTACCCTGCACCCCATATCGGGTGAATTCTAAACATATAACAAAATAAAGCAATAATAATCTAAAGACAATAAAGCAAGTCAATAACCATAACCAAACAACCACAACCAAATATCCAACCAACACCACTCCCAATGCCAATACCAATATCAACACAAACACTATTACCTACACCGCCCATGCCCATAGTAGTTCGATAAAGCATCTTACGAGAATCAAGAAATATTCGGTCGGGACAAGCCCTAGACCATAGACAAAACCAAAGCCAAGGAAATAACAGTAATAAAATGAAGCCCATAACATGAAATGGAGTCTTTCGGAGTATGGAAACTCACCACTTCAATCTGACTTAAAGCTGTCCCCAAATCTAAGTCACTGAGTAGGAGAAATAGTAGTATGGCCGATTCCTGCATCGCGCGGGGATACAACATTCGAAGACGGTTAGCGGAGTGAACGCTAGCACGTAACTCAGGGATAAAGGTAAAATAATGCCATCATTCAAACCCAAATAAAATAACCATATGCAATCACATATATACATATATTTATTATGCTGGGATAGGGAAAAAGGTTTAGCATGCATTTAAAATCTTAACCTGGGTTATGTAGCTTAACCATTATAAAATCCACCCATGGGCTATATGGGTTCACCTCCCCCTGCTGAAAGGGCCCCAACGCGTGTTAGCCGCATGAACCAGGGGTATTAAGGAAGACCAGGAAATGCCCCGACCCCACGTCAAACCAAGATACAATCATATAAATAGTGTGAACCATGCATACAGGTCATCAATACAAAACCTCATGACGGAAATCACGAGTTTCCAGTGTCCGTATTCGGATCCACACCATCACGGCTAGCTATCACAACCCCAATTATTACCCAATTAAAAGCTTTAGCATATAACCAATCCACCAATTCAAGGAGTCAATTATTAAGGCATTAAAAGTGGTATCTTCATACTGACTATAGCTGGTAAGCAATGACACCAACCAACACTTGGGGGAGTCCTTCGTATGCTACAAACTCCAGTATTAAAATCACTTGGGGGATTCCTTCATACCCTACAAGGTTTTCAATACCAGTCTTAACCTTTTATCTATTTTGTTCTATGCATTAGTTTCATGAAATAGTCAAACCAAACACTTTGGGGATTCCATTGTACCTCTAATTCAAATTCCCACCTTTCTCATAACTACAAACCAATTTTACAAAACAAGATTGGAGTTATAACCACTTAAAGAGTCATAAGTTTAAAGAAATTTACCATTATCAAGTTCAACCACCATACCCATGTAATCACATGTTCAAAACCATAATTTAAATAAGGAAAACCATAATTTAACCATGAAAAACAATATTCATCCATGAAATCCCAAAAAACCCCAACCTTTATTTCAAAACCATAACAATACCATGAGAACCATACATTAAAACATATGCCATTAGTAAAATAACAATGAGGGGGGAGTAACATGCCTGAATTACCAAGATTCACAGAGAGAAATTGAACCTTAAGCCCTAAGATATCCACTTTGGAGAAACCCTAGCCAATTTTGCTTAAGATGATTTTGAGAGATAAAAAAGATATGTAATCTTGTAAAGTATGGAATAAATGACCAGAAGTTTTATAGAGACGTCGGGTCTTAAGGGTAGTAAGTAAGAAATGTCTAAAGTTCCCCTAGCTAAAAATTGTAAAAAGACCGCAGGTGGTTACGAGTCGACCCCTTGACTCGTGACCACAAAATATGACTCGCACCTTTGAGTCATCACCAAGATAGTAAGTTGGACTCCCATACACTGCCCACCATACGACTCCTTGATCCAACACATGACCAGACCATACGACTCGTATGGTCTAGTCGTATCCAAGATAGAACCGAAGGGATTGGACACTAGACAGCATACGACTCAACCCTACCACTCATAACCTTTCCTCACGGCTCTTAGTGAGCCACTCGTACTTTGAGCCAAGTTAATTCACTAAGTTTCTGATTTGATTAAGAATATCCTAATGACTCATCACCACCCCTAACAACTCGTACGACCAAGTAGTTACAAAAAACAAAAACCCAATCACCGCCTACTGAACACCAAACGACTAGGGTCACCTAACCCGTATCCACACCTTATGACTCGTATGATAAGTTGTTACTAGGATAGTGAGCTCAAACCTCAAGAATTTTCTGAGGGCCAAAATTCAGGGTGTTTTAATTTTTCCCCACTTGGATCATTCATCCTCGAATGATGGGACAAGGCGATGACTAGCACGATTAAACCCCCAAACATCTCTACTCTTACCTTTAAAATAGAAAATAGAATACCAAGGAATTCATAATATACCTTTAACAAGGACAGAAAATAGAGATGTTAAGAACAACACATACCTCAATCACAATTTTCTGGAATGGGAAATAGGAATGGATACTTGGACTTCATGTCTTGTTCAGCTTCCCAAGTAGCCTTTTCGACCTTGTGGTTCCTCTATAGCTCCTTTACTGAAGCTACTTCCTTGGCTCGCAACCGACGAACCTGCCGATCCAAGATCTTAACACGGACCTCCTCATAAGATAGGGAATCCAAAATACCAATATCCTTGATAGACACAATTTGTAATAGATTACCTACACACTTCCTTAACATGGACACATGGAATACCGGGTGAATGGAGCTCATATTAGAAGGCAACTCCAACTCATATGCAACATGATCAACCCTTCTCAAAACCAAGTACGAATCGACATACCAGGGACTAAGCTTCCTTTTCTTGCCAAACCGCATCACTCCCTTCATGGGAGATACCTTCAAGAACACCATATCCCCAACCTTAAACTCTAACTTCCTACACCTCACATCTGCATAGTACTTTTGGTGACTTTGGGCAGCTTTAAGCCTAACCCAAATCACCTTCTTCATGAATTGGTGAACCAAAATCGAACCAAACATCTCCACCTCACCAACCTCGAACCACCCAATAGGAGACCTACACCTCCTACCATACAAGTCCTCAAGCGAAGCCATCACAATGCTAGAATGGTAGCTATTATTATATGCAAACTCTATAAGAGGAAAATGCTCAACCCAACTACTACCATAGTCAATCACGCAAGCTCAAAGCATATCTTCCAATGTCTGAATAGTCCTTTCTGCTTTCCCATCCAATTGCGGGTGGAAAGTAGTACTAAGACTTACCTTGGTCCCTAAACCTTTTTGAAACGACCGCCAAAAGTGTGATGAAAATTGCGTACCATAATCCTAAATAATAGAAATAGGTACCCAATGCAACTTCATAATCTCTTGGAGGTACAACTTTGCATAATCCTCTGCTAAAAAATTAGTCCTTACTGGCAAAAAGTGAGCAGACTTAGTCATCCTATCCATGATGACCCAAATTGAATCAAACTGATTTCGAGACCGGGGAAGACCGATAATGAAATCTATGTTGACCACTTCCTACTACCACAAAAGAAACTCAATTTCTTGATATAACCCTCAAAGCCTCATGTGCTTAACTTTTACTTGTTGGCACACCATGCACTTAGCCACAAAACTAGCCATATCTCACTTTATATTGTTCCACCAATACATCTCCTTATGGTCATGATACATTTTTTGTTGATCCAGGATGAATAACATAGCGCGACTCATGCGCCTAAGACAAGATCCTCTCTCTCAATCAATCCATATCTGAAACGCACAATATCTCTTGGTACCGCAAAGTACTATACCACTAGCCTCAAAATCCATTACTTTCTGCCCACCTAAATCACCCTTAATCCTCATCAATATAGGATCTAACACTTTTTTCTCCTTCACCTCAACACCTAGGGACGACTTCGCTACCTTCTGAAAAAATGCACCACTATATTTAGAGTCCAAGAGGTGAACTCCAAGGTTATCCAAACGGTGAACATCTTTACCAATTCTCGCTTTCCCTCATCCACATGAGCTAGACTTTCCATGAATAACCCGCTAAGAGCATGAACTACCATATTAGCTTTACCTGGATGGTAGTGAAGACTCATGTCATAATCCTTGAGAAGCTCAAGCCATCTCCTTTGCCTAAGGTTAAGGTGGACATATATTGCAGGCTCTTATGATCGAAAAAGATATATTTATGCACTCCATACAAATAGTGATGTCAGATTTTCAATGTGAACACCATACCAATAGCTCTAAGTCATGACTCGGATAATTTTTCTCATGCACCTTAAGCTGTCTAGAGGCATAAGCTATTACCTTGCCACACTGTATCAAAACACAACCAAGCCCACATGAGATAAATCACAATAGACTACAAAACCATCCGTGCCTTCAGGCGAGGTCATGACCGGTGCCGAAGTCAACTTATCCTCCAACTTCTCAAAACTACCCTCAGAAGCATCAGACTACAAGAACTTTACCTTCTTCTAAGTTAACTTAGCCAATGGGGTAGCTATAGTCGAAAAACATTACACAAATCTCCTATAGTAACAAGCTAAACCCAAGAAGCTCTGGATATCGATTGGAGTCATGGGTCTAGTCTACTTCTTAACCACTGCGACTTTCTGCGAATCCACCATGATCCCTTCGCTAGAAATGACATGGCCTAGAAAAGTGACAATATTTAACAAAAATTTATATTTCAAAATTTTGGCATATAATTGCTAATCTTTCAGGGTCTGCAACACAATGCAGAGGTGATCAACATGATCCACCTCACTCTTCGAGTATACTAGAATATCGTCTATGATACAATGACGAACAAATCTAAAAACTAACGAAAGACTCTATGTATAAAATCGATGAATATCTCTGAGGCATTGGTCAATCCAAATGACATAACCAAAAACTCAAAATGCCCATACCGGGTATGGAAAACAGTCGTAGGAATATACGCCTCCCTAATCTTTAGCTGATGATACCTGGACTGAAAATCAATCTTGGAGAAAATCTTAACACCCTGAAGTTGATAACAAATCATCTATCCTTGGAAGAATATACTTATTCTTTACTGTCACCTTATTCAGTTACTGGTAATCAATTTATATACGAAGGGAACTGTCCTTATTACGTACAAACAACACCGATGCACCTCACAGAGACACACTAGGATGGATGAAACCCTTGTCCAAAAGATCTTTCAGTTTCTACTTAAGCTCATTTAACTCAGCCGGAGCCATTCTATATAGGGGAATAGAAATAGGACAAGTGACCGGAACAAGATCAATCCCAAAATCAATCTCTCTATTGGGAGGGACACCAGAAAGGTCATCAGGGAAGACCTCAGGGAATTAATTCACCACCAGGATGGAATGTAAAGAAGGACCCTCTGATTTAGAATCTTTAACCCGAACCAGATGATAGAGAAACCCCTTGGAAATTAATCTCTAGGCTTCAAGATATGGTATGAACCTCTCCTTAGGAGCTAGGGATCCACCCTCCCACTCAATAATTGGTTCATTAGGGAATTTAAAGATAACCTTATAGGTCCAATAGTCTAGAGAAGTATAGCATGAGTGCAACCAATTCATTCCAAATATGACATCAAAATTAACCATGTTTAACTCACACAGATCCACCAAAGTCTCCCGACCACCCAAAAATACCACATAACCCTTATAGACTCTTCTATCCACCACAGAGTCACCCACCAAGGTAGAAACAAAAAAATAGTTCAAAATACATTGGAGACTGAAGCCAAAATACATAGCCACAAATGGATCACATAAGAAAGAGTGGACCCTAGATCTAGCAAACAGTACCTATCACGGGTGAAGAGTTTCAATATATCACTAATAACATCAGGCAATGCCTTAAACTCCTGTCGGGTAGTGAGAGCATAGAGTTGATTTTGACCAATGCTAGAGTTAGCAAAAAGGACACCAGAACCTTATTTACCCAAAAGCAATCTTAGCTATCGAACAGTTTTGAAGTATGTACCCTAGATGACCACAATTGAAGCACTTATCCTTTCCTTTATCACAGTAACACCAATGCGATCGACCAAAAAATCAATAGGGAGGATAGGATGGATCTGATTGGTCCCCACTAGCCTGAGATTGGGCACCTTGTGCCCTATAATCCATGAAAACTCCTGTCACCCAATGACTTTGGATAGGGAGCACTAGCCGTCGAGTAAGACCCAGAATTTCTCAACTTTTTTTGGACAACTTCCCACCATCCTTACCACTCTGCTATTGACTACCACCTTGATCAGAGAATCTAAACTTATTACTTTACCTCTCCCTGTTTCTTCTTATATTCCTCAACCTGTTGTATGTATACCACTAACCTGGATATGTCTATATACTTGTTCAACAAGGCAGCCTTACTCTCCAAAATCAAGTCTCGGGACAACCTAGAAGCAAACTTCCTCATTCTAGCCCTCATGCTAGAAACCAACCCCAGAGCATACCAAGACAACGGGTGAAACCTCAAGGCACACTCCTTGACTGACATCTTACATTTCTTCAGGTTAACAAACTCTTCTACCTTTGTCTCCCTTAACTCTTTAGGAAAGAAGCGGTCCAAAAAAACACTAGATAAATCATCCCAAAGGGATGACTCAGCATCGTCATCCCTAGACTATTATATTTCCTCATACCATTGGTATGCTACATTTTTCAGCTAGTAGGCAGCAAACTCCATGTCATTTACATTTGTGGCATGCATAACATAGAAGATCTTTTCTATCTCATCAAAGAAACTTTGAGGATCCTTCTCGACATTAACTCCAGTAAAGGTTGGAGGATTCAACCTCATAAACTGGCCAAACCTTGTGGCCTCAAAAGATGGAGTAACAGAAGCATCTCGCTCATCTTGATAAGCTACCAACTGTGCCAATATATGAATAGACTGACGAAACTCAGCATTTTTCACATCAGCCTGAGGAGTTCGAGAATGACTGAAGGGGACCGGTGGAACTCCAGGGGGCAATTAGGAACTGAACCCCTAGACCAAGTCTGGATTTCATAAGTATGATATGTCCTATAAACGGTGTCCTCGGGTGGGAAAGAGGAGTTTTCATGAACTGTAGATCGTCTGAGAGGAATTACCTAAAAAACAAACAAATGGGTATTAGAGAAGATTTTAGGACCTTAGACTCTACAGCTCAAAAACATAACACAAGAAAGAGAAATATTCATAAATGCCTTGTAGCCTCTCCCTTATGAGTGTGGTGCATTATACATCATTAAAAGATACTTTACTCGGCATGGCTTTGTGGACTCCCAATTGGACATGAACCTAGGACTCTAATACCAATCTAACATGATCCAAACCACGACTTAGTTATGTTAGGTATCTCAAGTCCAACCAGGACCAAAGACCACCCCCAATACCCCATCGTTAACCACCCTACACCCCATGTCAGATGAATTCTAAACATATAACAAAATAAAACAATAACAATCTAAAGACAATCAAGTAACTCTATAACTATAACCAAACAACCACAACCAAACATCCAACCAATACAATCCCAATGCCAATACCAATACCAATACCGATACAAACACTAATATCGACACCGCCCATACTTATGGTAGTACGAAGCCTCTAACCAAAATTAAGAAATATCCAATTAGGCTATGCCCCCGACCATAGCCAAAACCAAAGACAAATAAATAACAATAAAAAAAAAAGTTCATTGCATGAAATGGAGTCTTCTGGAGTATGGAAGCTCACCACTTTAATCTGACTCAAAGATGTCCCAGAATCTAAGTCACTGAGCAGGAGGAATGGTAGTATGGCCGGTTCCTTCATCGCATGGGGATACAATGCCCGAAGACGGTTAGCGGAGTGAACGTTAGTACGTAATTCATGGATAAAGGTAAAATAATGCCATGATTTAAAACCAAATCAAATAACCATATGCAATCACATATATAATATATATATATATATATATATATATATATCGAGCTGGGATAAAGAACAAGGTTTAATATGCATTTAAAATCTTAACCTGGGTTAGTAGCTTAACCATCATAAAATCCACTCACGGGCTATATGGGTTCAGCTCTCCTGCTGAAAGGGCCCCGATACGTGTTAGCCGCATGAACCAGGGGTATCAAAGAAGACCAGGGAATGCCCCGATCCTATGTCAAACCAAGATACAATCATCCAGACCAAACCTCATAACGGAAATCACGAGTTTCCAGTGTCCGTCCTTCAAACCCATACCTTTACGGCTAGCTATCACAACACCATTATTTCCCAATTAAAACCTTTAGCACATAACCAAATCACCAATTCCAAGAGTCAATTATTAAGGCATTAAAAGTGGTATTGTCATACAGACTATAGATTGCAAGCAATGTCACCATCCAACACTTAGGGGAGTCATTTGTTACCTGCAAACTCCATTATTACAATCACTTGGGGGATTCCTTCATACCCCACAAGGTTTTCAAAACCAGCCTTAACCATTTAACCATGTTGTTTTATGCATTAGTTTCAAGAAATAGTCAAACGAAACACTTTGGGGATTCTATTGTACCCCTAATTAAAATTCCCATCTTTCTTATAACTATAAACCAATTTTGCAAAACAAGGTTGGGGTTATAACCACTTAAAGAGTTATAAGTTTTAAGCAATTTACCATTATCAATTTCAACCACCATACGCATGCAACCACATGGTCAAAACCATAATTAAAACAAGGAAGAACAACAAAAAAAACCAACCTTTATTTCAAAACCATAATAATACCATGAAAACCATACATTAAAACATATCCCTTTAGTAAAATAACAATAAGGGAGGAGTAATATGCCTTAATTACAAAGATTCACGGAGAGAAATTGATTTTTAAGCTCTTAGATGACCACTTTGGAGAAACCCTAAACAATTTTTCTTAAGAGGATTTTGAGAGAGTAAAGCGGATGTTTAATCTTGTAAAGTGTAGAATGAATGACCAAAAAGTATTATAGGGATGTGGGGTCTTATGGGTTTTAAGTGAGAAATGTCTAAAGTGCCCCCAACTGAAAATTGTAAAAAGATTACAGGTGGTTACGAGTTTACCCCTTGACTCATGATCATAACATATAACTCGCACCCTTGAGTCATCACCAAGACAGTGAGTTGGATACCCATATACTGTCCACCATATGACTCCTTGATCCCAAACATGACCAGACCATACGACTCATATGGTCTAGTCATATCCAAGACATAACTCAAGGGATTGGATACTGGACAACATACGACTCAATCCTACCACTCGTGACCTATCCTCGCGGCTCTTAGTACGCCACTCGTACTCAGAGAAAATTCAAGTCACTAAGTTATTGATTTCATTAAGGATCATCCTTACGACTCATCACTACCCCTAACGACTCGTACCACCAAGGCATTACCAAGATCAAAAACCCAACCACCACCTAATGGACACCTAACGACTAGGGTTACCTGACCCGTACCCATACTATATGACTCGTATGATACATCGTTACTAGGACAATGAGCTCAAAGCTTAAGAATTTTCTAAGGGCCAAAATACAGGGTGTTTCATTATAGCTCATGCATTAGTTTGAATTACCTCTTATTCTCTTTGGTGACTTAAAAATTCTCGAGGTCTTCTATATCAGTACTGCTTGATTCTTTACCTTTATCCTTGTCCTTCTGCTTTTCCTTGAGTCCTGGGATTGGCTTTGGTACTTTTTTAATGACAACCCATTCTTGAAAGTCATTTGATTGGATGAAGATTCTAAATTTATTCTTTCAATAGAAGTAGTTTTTTCCGTTAAAGTATGGTAGTCTTGGTCGAGGAATGGTTGTCTTGAAGGAGAACACCTGAAATGTGGTAGTTTTCCATTTGATCTTTGCTCACGTGCAATTAAGTAACACTGTTGGTAAGACCTGCTCTAATACCAATTGAAATTCAAAGGATGGGAGGTGGGGGTAATTGAAATTTTCCATGAGTCAACTATTGAGTCTTCACAATCGACTTACCTGCGAATCAATATACTTAACAAACATGATTAGATCTAAATAAGCAGATAAGTAAATAAGCATCTTGAAATAGAAAACACGAAGATTTATCTAAGTTTGAAACACCAATGTGGTGCCTACTTATAGTCCCCTTAGGCTTCAAGTTTTCCTCAGATCATTCAAAGTTCAGTTCGAGTACAATGGTAATGAACAAGTTCTGAAGACTTATTTTATTCTTCAGATCTTGTGACACAGCCTTAGTTTGTATTACAAATTTAACTCGATCTTATTCTTTTTATAACTATTGTAAACTAAGAAGTACAAAATTTTGTGAGACTTAAATTGAGCCACTCTGAGATTCTTTCTTAAAGTTGCGTAAGTGTTTCGATCTTTGATCTTCTCTTTTATAATCTTGAGTTTCTTTGACTTCTATTCTTCATAAGGAAACCCAAGAGATTTCTTCTCAATCAAGGATGTGGATTAATTCCTTGATTGAGGAATGACTCTATAAAGTATGTCCATATCAGATATGTCCTTATGTGGTGTAGTTTCCACAACCATACATGTCTATATCAGATATGTCCATATAGATGATGTGGTCTTCTTTCCTTTTACTCTTAATCTTGATTGACTCTGTTAGCCATAATTCTGGGAGGCCAGTATCTCCATGATTGATACTTCGGTTTTACTTTCCTTTTGCTCTTGTCTTGATTGATTTGCTTTCCGTAAAACTTGGAAGCCACTAATCTTCGTGATTGATATTCTTCTAATCTTGGGCTGGTTTTCTTGTGAGTAGATGCTTATTTCCTTCCTGGATTGATTCTTCTTGATCCTTTGTATCTTTGGTGTATCCTGCAAGATATTGTTTATTAGTTTATCTTTATTAAAACATATAGTAAAAATATGGGGCTAACACCTACGATATATAAATTTAAATGAAAAATTATTTTTAATCAAAGTACGTGACATCTATCTAAATAAGAGAAATACTTATATGTATTTGTGCTCTTGCCCTTTTTTTTAAACATGTCATCTTAATTATAAAAAATAAAATAAACATGTTATATTTCTAATGTTAGTAAATTTTATTAATATATGTATGATATAAATTATGTTTACTCCTCACAAAGGTAAAATCTTTTTGTAGTTTATGTCAATGTAATAAATATTATTTTAGTTTTTGTTTACTTGATCCATGTTAATTTGTAGTTTATTCTGCTCATGAAAATTGGAGATGTGAGTACTATGAGTACTCGGCTTGAAGAGGTAGATATACCTCAAAATCTTGACTTGTTAAACAAGTGGACTATTCCAAAAGTTGATATAAACACCATTTATGATTATGGTTGGTTTGATAAAGCTTTTTATAAACAAATGATAAAGACAACTTAACAGTCTTTAGCATTAAATTATTCTGAACAAACGATTCATTTATTAAATAAGCGAGACATTAATTTGCATAAGAATCATTATAATTTTATGCACATTGGATTGGTTCAAATTGCCTTTAAACCCTTAAATCTTAAAGGGTTACCAGAGACATTTTTAGCAGCTCTTAGAGATGCTAGAAATATGAATTTCAGACAGTCTCTAATGGGTTCAGTTGAATCCACTATGGCCTATGGTCCAGTTTATTTCAATACTCAGTCAAATTTACAATTATCTTTGACTGACGCAAATATACTTGATGCTTTAACATTAAATGTGAAAACGCATGGTTATAATTATGCGCCTGGATCTGAACTTATTTGTCTGTCATACAGAATTTATTACAAATTATTAACTACTTTAAATCCTCGATGTAAGTTATACTATACATCATATCAGACTATATTAGTCGAGACTAATTTTGCAAGGTCTAAGGTCACCCACAAAGAGACCTATTAAATGGGTTGAGATTGATTTTTCCACTACCTGGACCTTAAATTTGATTATATCTCTGAATCAAGTCACTGATGATTTAACTAATACTGAATTATCGCATGTGACTCAAAATCCGGATGGTAGGATTTTTATTCAATTCGAAGAAAGAACGACTGTTTATAGAAAACATTCATTCTCCATGCCTAAATTATTGCCTTCTATGCACCATATTTCTCCTGCAGAACCATCATATGGTCCAGCTAGAAGTCGTGCAGCTTCTTTTCATACAATTGACTCAGCTTCTACAATATTTGTAGAGAAAGTTAAAGTCAATCCTCGAACAAATATTATTCAAGCTAGTGACAATATCTCTGATAGACATATTCTTACTGCTTCTCAAATGAACTTTGATCCGAATGATATTTAATGATTCCACACCAAATTAATTTTAGTCCTGGATTCCAGGTAAGAAATTATATTTTAAATAAATAACAAGAAATGAAATCAGTTTAGAACTTGGTATTTGAGACTTATAGTCCTGATGAGATGAATAATATTTCTCAAGAATTCTATGAAACGTGTGCATTGTATAATCAAATTATGTATTTTGTGCCTTGGTTTATCACCACATACTTGCCATTGTATGTTAGGGTACTTGAAAGATCATATCAAGATGGTAATGGTAACATTGTTAAAACTATTTACCCTCCTCAAGACCCTTTTATATTACCAAATAATACTAGTATTACATTTTCTGCATTTCAAAAATTCATTGATAATGAGGTTTCTAAGGTAAATGTTGTAGAAATTAATAATTTGATTTCTTAAAATAATTATTTGAGCTTATATATGAGAGTCTTAGGAGAACATATTTCTTGTCTTGATAAAAAGCTCGATAGGTTAACTAATTTGATAAAAAAACTGAGTATTAGTCCAAACTCTACGGATATTGCTTCTTCTACAGAAAGTAAGACAGAAGATTTGACGACTAAAACCAGTATTCAAAGGCCCCTTGATATTGAAGGATTCCAACTTAAATCACTTTTGTATGATTTGGAACAGCTTCTTGATAAAAAGCTTTCTGGTTTAAATATTAGACCTATTGATTTGTCTAATGCCTTTGCTGATAGCCTAGAATCCACTCCTGATTTGAAAAATGAGACCAAATCAAAGCTTAAAAGGATCAGAGGAATGATTAGAAAATAGTCGGGTAAAATCCCAGATATGCCGATTTACCCCGCATGCAAACTTATTACTATCCGCGACCCACTCCTCAAGATGTTCTGATAGAGGAAAGAGATTGAAATTAGATTAATATGTCTTATAGCGGAGATGATATTTATGAATAGAATTTTGATAGCTTAACTGAGAGGAAATTAACAATCCTCATACACCGCATTATGATGTATTCAACGGTATGCAAAGCCACTGGTAATACAAATAATAGAACAGATAAAGTTATATGTAAAATGATAGTTGCTGGTTTTACTGGCCAACTTCATGGATG
This sequence comes from Capsicum pubescens, assembly GCA_030864215.1. Taxonomy (NCBI): domain Eukaryota; kingdom Viridiplantae; phylum Streptophyta; class Magnoliopsida; order Solanales; family Solanaceae; genus Capsicum; species Capsicum pubescens. The sequence continues at coordinate 86,173,353 of CM061548.1, forward strand.
GTGGGACAATTTTCTGACTCTTGAACAAAGAGAGTTAATTTTTAATATTGTAGCTACTGCACCAGGGCATGATAACCTAGGAAGAGCCCTAGTTGCAAATAGGGAAGATGCTGTTTATACACTTATTTTTACAATTTTAGAACATTTTAATGGTAGATTTACCAATCAGTATGAAAATATTCAAACTTTATTACATGGGCTTAGATGTAAGACCCTAGGATAATTTAGGTGGTATAAAGACACATTTCTAAGTCGGGTCATGGAATTACCCGAAAATCGGTATGAGCACTGGAAGACTAAGTTTATAAATGGGCTTCCTCCGCTTTTTGCTGAAAAAGTGCGAAAAACTCTTAGAGGTTACTCTCGTGAAATTACTTGGGGAAATTACACCTATGGTCATTTGATAGCAGCTTGTACGCAAGAAGGATTAAACTTGTGTAATGAGTTAAAATTGTCTAGACAACTTAAGCTTAATAAGCTTAGAGAAAAATCTCAGATAGGAAATTTCTGTACACAGTTTGGTATACCTGAACCAGCTTCCACTTCTAGGAAGAAAGGACATAGATATTCCAAAAGTGGGTAGCCTTATAGAGAAAAGAGATCTATATATAGGTTCAAAGAGGAATGTGAAACTAGAAAAGCCTAAAGAAAATCTACTAGATTTACCAAAAATACGTCTAAGCGAGATCTTGCTAAAATTAAGTGTTACAGATGTGGTAACTTTAGGCATATTGCTCCAAATTGTAAGCTTCAAAAGGTTAAATCTTTAGGTCTTGCAGATGATGTGCATTATCAAGTTTATGATTTGATATACACCACAGGTTCAGAATCTGATTATAATGTTGAATCTGAATTAGAAAATGATATTGAGTTGCTTAATTTATTTGATAGTGATAATGCTAATGCTTTTTCTGATTGCCAAGGTGATACCTACATTTGTGATGATGCATTTTATAATTTGTAATCTCAGTTTGAAGATTTAAATGTTTAAACCATTACTTCTGATAATCTGTTAGAACTTTTGAAAGAAGTTTCAGATGAGAAACTGTGGGAAAAGATTATTAATTTGTCTACTAGTTCAAAACTTAGTACTTCTAAAACTACTGATAACCATACCTTTACTCCTAAAACTGCTGACAGCAATTATTTTATGCCTTATTCTATATCAAAGGTTAATAGACGTCTTGCTATGAGTTATGCTCCTGGTAAAGATACTTCTTTTGATGATTTAAAAATTAAAGTTGAAAACATGAAAAAAGAGATTAAATCTCTTAAACAAAATCAAATGATTTGTGATCACAGAATTTTGCAAATTGAGAAAGATATTTTTCCCACACAAATTTCCAAAGAAAAAGAAAAATTTCCGAAGAAAGTGATACGGATGATATTCAAAATTTCCTTGATTTAAAAAATGATTATTTTTTGAGAATGATGCAAATGTTTACTGCTCATAAATGGTATATTAAATGTACTCTTTTAATTGATAATTATTTTTCAGTAACTAATATTGTTATGATTGATAGTGGAGCAGATGTTAGCTGTATACAGGAAGGGTTAGTCCCTACAAAATACTTTCATAAAACCAATCATGTAGTTAAATCTGCATCTGGACATGATCTTGATATAGAGTGTAAATTGCCAAACACTCATATTTGCCAGAATAAAATATGCATACCGCATTTCTTCATTTTGGTAAAAAATCAGTTATACCCTCCAATTATACTTGGAACTCCTTTTATAAATGTTGTTTATCCTTATACTCATATTGATGCAAAAGAATTTGCTTCTACTTACAAGAATAAAGAAATATCTTATTCTTTTGTTACAAACCCGTTAACTAGAGATATTAATGCTATAATTGATATGAAGCAAAACAATATTAATTTTTTACAGCTTGAATTACTTAGCATGAAAATTTGTGATACAATAAAATCTACTAAGGTACAAGAAAAAATTAAGTTAATTTCTGAACAACTGGTTGTTGATATTTGTGTTGATCACCTCAGTGCTTTTTGGAATCGTAAAAGGCATATTGTTACTCTTCCTTATGAAGATAATTTCTGTGAGAATGATATCCCAATGAAATCACTACCTTGTCAAATGAATACTGAATTAGTTGAATTCTGCAAAAAAAAGATTGATAATCTGTTACAAAAGTGTTTGATAAAGCATTAAAAATCTCCTTGGTCATGAACTGTTTTTTATGTTAATAAGCAGCAGAAAAAGAACGTGGTGTTCCCAGGTTGGTGATAAATTATAAACCTTTGAATAAACATTTAAAATGGTGTCACGACCCAAATTAATGGATTGTGCGGGCACCTACGCTATTCTAAGTAACTAGGAGAACCCTTATTACCGACTAAAAATATGCGGAAGACTTCTGTTTTTAAGGAAATACTGGATTAAATATAATAAGTAAATAAAATACTCATAAATAAATTTCTTCTAAAACTTCTTACAAATTTCCTTCACTATCCCAAGACTTGGCCAGACATGGACAAGAGCTATCTACTACAACATAGACTGATAATAAAATAAATAATACAAAGACTCTAACATCTGCCAGGAAGAAAGTGCAGAAGTTAGTGTTGAATATCGTCATCCATCTAGTAACTGCAACTAACTTGTATTCAGTTTACACTCCAAGAAGGAATGTAGAAGAGTAGGGTCAGTACAACCACACGTACTGGTAGGCATCATCGGCCAACCGTGTTAGTTCATATAATCATAAAATAGAATTAAGAAAAATAAATCATGACATCTTGAATGGAATATAATTCAACTAAGGTTGTAATAATATTATTACTTTACCTATGTAAGATACAACATCCCACTACTCTTCCAATTCCATCAATATTATATTCGCTATTAACGTACTCTAGCCTCATTAATTCACACCATCAACCACAATCAACCGCTAATACAACACTATTCCTCTTTATTCACCTTATCTTTTTCATCACTCATATTCAAGGAAACAAACCCGTAATCATAAACAACCCACACTAAATTCTCGTACTAACAACCAAATGTTCTCATATAATATTAAAGAATGATAACTAGCTATCCTGGTAAGCCACGATTAAAACCCGTATAAATGAAGCAAGTCAACCAACATATAAGTAAGTACAAAGTTTCACTTCTTCAAATATATATCACACAATCAAATACCTAATGAATCAACAATACATCAATAACAAATAAAACAGTGCTCACAAACAAGCCATATAACCATCAAGAAAGTCAACCATATTGTAAACATCCACAGACTCAACACAAATATGTACACACATGCTATGGGACTTATTTTTGCCCAAATAGTCATGACCTGCAGGGAACAATCTATGTTTATGTACCATACCGGTGTGGTACCCGATCCAACATATACATATTCATACTTGCATGGTACCCGATCCAACATATACATATCCGTATCAACATGGTACCCGATCCAACATATATATATCTATACCGGTGTGGTACCCGATCCAACATATATATATCCGTACCGGCGTGGTACCATATCCCATATATATATATATCCGTACCGGCGTGGTACCCGATCCACCATAAACAAGTATTATCAATATCAAATTTACACAACCTCACAGCATACAACAATGTATCAAGTTTACAAGTACACTTAAAGTCATAAGACAATTCCATCAAGTAAATTTTTAACAATCATTTATACACACATCAACAATCCAAGCATCAATAATTTCAAGCATGTCCTAATATCAATCAACAAGTATTCATAGCATTACTTTAAGGAGTTATCATTATCAAACAATCCACTCATAGGCACAATTCAATAAACCATCATTATCACCAATTTATCCTCTCATGGGCATCCAAAAGATTTAGTATTTTTATCAACATCAAAACAAGAATATCATAAAATAAATCACAACTTAATTCTTACGCATATAAGTCACTATTGGAGCCTTAATTAGTCATTAATTATAAAAAAAATTATCATTATCTTCTTAAATACTGCAACTTGGGTTCTAACATCACCACCTATAACTAGCACATTCACGCGTATCACTATCCTCAACCGCTTTCCACATAATATAATCATCACACTAATTCAAGTCATCTATCCATTAGATATTACTATGCTTATCAATATTCGATCTTAGCATAATTCTCCTCATCATATTATTGCACAATACATACAACTCAATTAGGTTCATCACTAGAACAACTAAAAAAAACATCATGTTCATATACTACATTTACAACAATCTCCTTTCGGGCACATAACATATAATATCATAAATATCACATAATCAATCAATAATATAGTTTTTGGGATTAAAGTTAAGTACTCGTGCCTTTATCCACCTCAACTTCATGCCCGCAGGCCTAGACATGCTTTCTTCCATCAATTCTAAATTATGAAAATATAAAATAACACAATCTTCTACTCATTAAACCTAGTCTATCTGGACATCAAACTTTTGGAAGAAACAAGCTGCAACAAAGATTATCTTTCTTTTCCTTCATGTCTTGGAATAATCTACCATCTAAAAATCAATCAATAATAAGAGTAGCAAGTAATTACTCTTCAATCAAATATCTTGGAGATTCAAAACCACTAATTCTACCTTAATTTAAGGTCTATATCATCCCCCAATGTCAGTTAGCCATTAATTGGCTCTTTCAAGCTTAACTCATCTCCATTAATGGAGTTTTTAGGATAAAGGTCTCATCTTTATGGAATTCAAGGTTCCTAACCATCAAAATTAATAATCTAGTTTATGAAATTAATGTCACGAATCTTTAATTTATAGTTTAGAATCAGCTCTAGGCCATATTAAAACACCCATGAGTATTCCCCAAAAGAATTCCACCATTAAAGGTTTTTCTAAGGATTCTAAGATATTAAAGGATTAAAAGACAAAGAAAATTATGGAAAAACTTACCTCCATGAAGAAATTTCACCTTAAGCTTTGGGAAATTACCTCTCTAGGGTTGGGAAATGAAATTTGGGATTTCTAGACCTAAAATACGGCTGAAGCTGATTTAAATACAACCAGAAATTTCGCTACAGCGAAATCCCTTTTCAGCCCGGATAGTGCTCAGTAAAATAGTCATAACTTTTTACTCCGAATTCGGATTGAGAAACGTTTTATTTATTTGGAAAGAGGACTCGGAGATCTTTGATTTGATAGATAATGGGACCCGTAATTCCTTATATTCTATGAGATATGATCGTTCAAAGTTGGCCCTAATAGAAACCCATATCGAAATTGTATTGAAAAGAAAGTTTTATACTTAACTTTTTGTTTAGGATATTGTACGGCCTTAATTCACACCTAAAGAAATTTTAAACTAAAGTATTGATATTATCACTTATGAATAATTAAATTCATCGGGCTTGAGTCTATCTAGACACATCCGAAGGCTAAAATCTTCGCCGAAAAATTCAAGGTGACATGATAAATAAAATATTGGCTATTTTGGACCAAGTTAATATTGAGGAATATGAATTTATTACGAATAATTTAGTAACACCGAAATGGGTCGTTACAATCAGATACCAATTTACCGTTCGTTCATTCTCAAACGGACATTCAGTGGAGAAAAGCACGAGGTTGGAATTAGAGAGACATTACTAATTGAGTTGCTTATACTGCACCCTATTCACTCACTGATATCCTTATCGACCAACCCACATTCTATAGTCAATCATTCTATCAAAGTTTTTCAAAATACAAAGATACGGAGTTAAATATTTACATACGAATCACTTATTCTCCATTCAACGGCCTAAGCCTGAAACTTGAGTTTTACAAAAGCAAGATAAAGATGGTTAAAAGATTCACCTTGATGAAGACAAACATCCAAAAGCACTTCTTTTTCACTACTAAAGCTCCAAAGTCCCGAATTCAATTCTGAAAAGTGCTATGAGATGCCATATGAATCTACTATTCAAATTTTAACACTAAACAAGTCACACCTAATCCACCCAACAGACAAGCTCTCTCTGAGACACCTAACTCAGTTTCTAGCCAAGACTATCCTATGGAGAATCTACATCTTGATCATATGCAAGTCACCACACCATTTACAAGTCACCTAACTTAGATACTAGCATGCACTCAATCAAGACTACAAAATTTATTTTATAAAGCTAGCTTCAATATTTCACAGACACTATTGTTTTCACCTCAAGATCACCCACGGTTCAAGCTTAGTATTTACTACTATACATAGATGACAACATAACCTCTCACTCATTACACAGACTTACAATAATTGGTCATAAAGACCCCAAAGAATTATAGCCTACAACACATTCTTCTCCACAACATTGTTAATATTCATCTAATCATGATACTTTAATTAATCAACAAGCAATATCCATCAAGTATCACCCAAGGAAAGATTCAATCATGCCATTTAATAATTCACTCATTCTCCCCTTCAGGACCATTCTCAATTATTTTATGAGTGTAACTAAGCCATATGATTTTGCATTTCCACCATCATGGGAATTAATATCCTCTAAAAGAGTCATACATCAGCTAACTCTACAGGACATGTACATGCATAATTCAGCCACAAGGTCAACTTAACAATAATTTATCTTCTCAAGATTTTCCCTAATGCATAAATCCACAACTATAACTTATATCCAGACAATCACTAACTCAAATGTTTTTGAACGACCAACACTTCATGGTCAAGCCAAACCACTCTTATATCACTAACACCAATTTAAGATATACAGAGCCATTCTTATTTCTACCTAAAAATATTTTTATTACGGCTTCACTTAACTCTTAATCACCTCAAGAGTGGTCCCCACACCACTAGCACATAAGCAAAGAAAAACAAAATAAACCGATTACAATTCATTAACAGTCTCACCACCAATATCACATTCCAGATAAGTTATCGATCAAATTCTATAGGTATCAACAACCTCTACTAGTTTTTGTCAATTTTATTTAAAAATTATTATTTTGCCAAGCATTAAGAATCTGTTCACATAAGGACCTCAAAATAATGTCACTTAGCTGGTCCTCACAAGAAACCTATTATAATTTAAATAATAGAAATGCACAAAAATTCTAAACATAGTCTCAATGATCGGACCACATAAGGATCACCACATAATATCAAATAATTAAACCACACAAGGATCCATCCACAACATCATTAACAAGAACCTCTCATTACAGAAAATGCATATCACCTCAGTCTTTTATTCATGTCACTTTTTCACCATCTTTTCTTGACATCATCTTCTTATATCATCCTCTCAATTCTCATACCATCAATTTCATCAATATAATAGTACAAAAAAATAAGTAAGTACCATAGAATTGCTAGTTTCACAATAACAAGAAATCTAATAATTCCATCACAATTATCAACAAAAACAACTTAGTCAATTTTCATCACTTAAATTCAAATAAAAACAATTCACAACAATGGCAAAAATCTAGCAACATAAGTTTAGCCAAATATCAAACACAAGCAATCAATAAGTTCACAACTTTCACAAGTCTTTACCTATTAACAATAACTTTTAGACCTCATTAACAGATACCAATTGAAATCTCCTAAATTTTTATTCAAAATTACTAAGATACCAATTGGAATTAATTACATTCCAAATGAGCTCTGTTAAGATAACAATTAGAACTGTCTAGATACCAATTGAATTCAATCTAATACTCACAAGATTAGGACGGCACAATGGAGAGAAAGAAAGGAAAATTATTCCTACATGCCTCATAAAGTTCCAAAGGTTGGGTGAGGGGCCCTACACACTGATCTATGAAACTTGACATTGCTCTTGTACTTGTGGGATCGGTGAACCTAACGCTCTGATATCAACTGTCACAACCCAAATTAACGGATCATGCGGGAACCTACACTATTCTAAGTAGCTAGGAGAACCCTTATTACCGACTAAAAATATGCGGAAGACTTCTATTTTTAAGAGAATACTGGATTAAATATAATAAGTAAATTAAATACTCATAAATAAATTTTTTCAAAAACTTCTTACAAATTTCCTTCACTATCCCAAGACTTGGCCAGACATGTACAAGAGCTATCTACTACAACATAGACTGGTAATAAAATAAATAATACAAAGACTCTAACATCTGCCAGGAAAAAAGTGAAGAAATTAGTGTTGAATATCGTCATTCATCTAGCAACTGCAACTAACCTGTATTCAGTCTACACTCCAAGAAGGAGTTTAGAAGAGTAGGGTCAGTACAACCATAAGTACTGGTAGGCATCATCCGCCGACCGTGTTAGTCCATATAATCATAAAATAGAATTAAGAAAAATAAATCATGACATCCTGAATGGAATATAATTCAACTAAGGTTGTAATAATATTATTACCTTACCTATGTAAGTTACAACATCCCACTACTCTTCCAACTCCAATATTATATTTGCTACTAACATACTCTAGTCTCATTAATTCACACCATCAATCATAATCCAACGCTAATACAACACTATTCCACTTTATTCACCTTATCTTTTTCATCACTCATATTCACAGAAACAAACTCGTAATCATAGACAACCCACACTAAATTCTCAGGCTAACAACCAAATGTTCTCATATAATATTAAAGAATGATAACTAGCTATTCTGGTAAGCCACGATTAAAACACGTATAAATGAAGCAAGACAACAAACATATAAGTAAGTACAAAGTTTCACTTCTTCAAATATATATCACACAATCAAATACCCAATGAATCAATAATACAGTAATAACAAATCAAACAGTGCTCACAAACAAGCCACATAACCATCAAGAGTGTCAACCATATTGTAAACATCCACAAACTCAACACAAATATGTACACACATGCTATGGAACTTATTTTTGCACAAATAGTCATGACCGCAGGGAACAATCTATGTTCATGTACCATACCGACGTGGTACCCGATCCAACATATACATATTCGTATCAACGTGGTACCCGATCCAACATATATATATCCATACCGGTGTGGTACCCGATCCAACATATACATATCCGTACCGGCATGGTACCAGATCCCATATATACATATCCGTATCGGCGTGGTACCCGATACACCATAAAAAAGTATTATCAATATCAAATTTACACAACCTCGCAACATACAACAATGAATCAAGTTTACAAGTACACTTAAAGTCATAAGACAATTCCATCAAGTAAATTTTTAACAATCATTTATACACGCATCAACAATCCAAGCATAATTAATTTCAAGCATGTCCTAATATCAATCAACAAGTATTCATGGTGTTACTTTAAGGAGTTATCATTATCAAACAATCCACTCATAGGCACAATTCAATAAACCATCATTATCACCAATTTAGCCTCTCATGGGCATCCAATAGATTTAGTATTTTTATCAATATCAAAACAAGAATATCATTAAATAAATCACAATTTAATTCTTACGCATATAAGTCACTATTGGATCCTTAATTACTCATTAATTATAAAAAAAATATCATTATCTTCTTAAATACCGCAACTTGGGTTCTAACATCACCACCTATAACTAGCATATTCATGCGTATCATTACCTTCTACCATTTTTCACATAATACAATCATCACACTAATTTAAGTCATCTGTCCATTAGATATTACTATGCTCATCAATATTCGATCTTAATAAAATTCTCCTCATCATATTATTGCACAATATATACAGCTCAATTAGGTTCATCACTAGAACAACTAAAAAAAATATCATGTTCATATACTATATTTACAACAATCTCCTTTCGGGCACATAACACATAATATCATAAATATCACATAATCAATCAATAATATAGTTTTTGGGGATTAAAGTTAAGTACTTGTGTCTTTATCCACCTCAACTCCATGCCCGCAGTCCTAGACAGGCTTTCTCCCATCAATTCTAAATTATGAAAATATAAAATAACATAATCTTCTACTCATTAAATCTAGCTTACCTGGACATCAAGTTTTTGGAAGAAACAAGCTACAACAAAGGTGATCTTTCTTTTTCTTCATGCCTTGGAATAATCAACCATCTAAAAATCAAGCAATAATAAGAGTAATAAGTAATTACACTTCAATCAAATATCTTGGGGATTCAAACCCACTATTTCTATCCTTAATTTAAGGTCGATATCATCCGTCAATGTCAGTTAGCCATTAATTAGCTCTTTTAAGCTTAAATCATCGCCATTAATGGAGTTTTTATGCTAAAGGTCTCATCTTTACGGAATTCAAGGTTCCTGACCATCAAAATTAATAATCTAGTTTATGATATTAATGTTAAAAATCTGTAATTTATAGTATAGAATCATCTCTAGGTCATATTAAAATACCCATGAGTATTTCCCAAAAGAATTCCACCATTAAAGGTCTTTCTAAGGATTCTAAGATATTAAAGGATTAAAAGACAAAGAAAATTATGGAAAAACTTACCCCCATGAAGGAATTTCACCTTAAGCTTTGGGAAATCACCTCTCTAGGGTTGGGGAATGAAATTTGGGATTTTTAGACCTAAAATATGGCTGAAGCTAATTTAAATACAACCAGAAATTTTGCTATAGCGAAATCCTATTTCAGCCCGGATAGTGTTCAATAAAATAGTCATAACTTTTTACTCCGAATTCAGATTGAGAAACAATTTATTTATTTGAAAAGAGGAATTAGAGATATTTGATTGGATAGGTAATGGGACCCCCTAACTCCTTATATTATATGAGATATGATCATTCAAAGTCGGCCCTAATAGAAACCCATATCAAAATTGTATCGGAAAGAAAGTTTTAGACTCAACTTTGTGTTTAGGATATTGTACTGCCTTAATTCACACCTAAAGAAATTTGAAACTAAAGTATTGATATTATCACTTATGAATAATTAAATTCATCGGGCTTGACTCTATCTAGACACATCCGAAGGCTAAAATTTTTGCCAAAAAATTTAAGGTGACATAATAAATAAAATATTAGTTATTTTGGACCATGTTAATATTGAGGAATATGAATTTATTATGAATAATTTAGTTACGAAGAAATGGGTCGTAACAAATGGATTAGTGATCTTATTCTAAATAAAAATGATTTACTATCTTGTTAATACGACGCCAATATATTTTCAAAGTTTGATTTGAAATCGGGATATTGGCAAATTCAAATATTTAAAGAGCATACTTATAGAACTTCTTTAAATGTTCCTTTTGGGCAATATGGATGGAATTTCATGCCCTTTGGTTTGAAAAATGCTCCATCGAAATTTCAGAAGATAATGAATGATATATTTAATCCTTATATAGATTTCATCATCGTTTATATTGATGACATTCTTGTGTTCTCTAAAACATTTAAATTGCATATCAAGCATCTTATATTTTTAAGAAAATTGTGATACAGAAGGATTCGGTTATATGTAAGCCAAAATGAGTTTATTTCAAATAGATGTTAGATATTTAGGACATAATATCTGTCAAGGGAAGATTACTCCCATTCAGAGATCCATTGATTTTGCTTCTAAATTTCCTGATATTATAACTGACAGGACTCAATTGCAGATATTTTTGGAAAGCTTGAATTATATTTTTCATTTTTTATGAGAATTTATCTCGTGATTTAGTCCCGTTATACGATAGGCTAAAAAGGGATTTTAAAGAATCGTGGACGGATAGTCATACAAATCTTGTTAAATGTATTAAACAGAGTGTTAAAACTTTACCCTATTTAACTTTAGTCAATCCTGCTTGGCAAAAAATCATTAAGACAGATGCATCTAATATTGGTTGTGGTGGAATATTGAAACAAGTTAATCCCCATAATAAAACTGAATACTTGATAAGATTTCATTCAGGTAAATGGACTGATAGTTAGTGAAAATATACTACGGTAGCTCATAAAATGCTAACCATTGTTAAATGCGTTCTAAAATTTTAGAATGATCTTTACAATCAAAAGTTTTTGATAAAAACTGATGCTCAATCTGTGAAGTATATGTTTGATAAAGATTTTAAACATGATGCTTCAAAGTTAATATTTGCAAGGTGGCAAGCCCAATTAGCCCCTTTTGATTTTGATATTCAGTATAAAAAAGAAATTGATAATTCTCTCCCTGATTTCTTATCTAGAAAATATCTCAGTTAAAATAAATTTTTATACATCATTTCTTACTGAAAAAACTTTGATTACCATATTAAAGGTAATTTCTTTATACAGAGACATTCAAACTCTCATAATTGATAAAGTCATCCATGATATGGTCGAAGGAAAATTTTCTGCCTTTAATTATGAAGAAATTAGAGATATTGACTGGTACGATTTGGAAATATCTAATTGATTGTGCTATTTGCAGTATGGCTACTGAAACTTCATGGCAGATGGCCAGAGAAAAAGGACAAGGCAGATCAGGAGGAAGACTAACCTCCAGTGGAAGAGGAAGATAATCCCCAAACAGATCATATTCGCAGGGATCGTCATACGGATCCTCATTTAATTCTCCAGTTATACAAATAGGAAATAGAAGTTTGATAAACTCCAAGGTATCGTAGAAAGGCGAATCCTTTACTTCTATCTATCTGGATGATATCCCGGTAGATAGTTCGTTATACGGACAATTGTAAACTTATTTAGCAGCTCAAAAGCAAAGTGATACATTTGCTTTAATTACAAAAGATAATGATAACACCAAGCCTTATGAAAGGCTAGAAAAAAAAGAAATGATATTTCTTATTAAGAATTCTAAGATTCAGAGGCGAAATGAATCATGGAAGATACTCCACAAATATTTGATAAATAATATATATTTTTCGGGTGAGTCATACTGTAACGCCCCAAATCTGGTACCCGGAATGCTACACGGTGCTCATAACCCCGAAGGACCACAAGCTAACCCATGACTGATATTTGTACCTATATACTATATAAAATACTAAATAATGCAGAAACATGAACTAAAAGGCCATAAGGTTCACATATCTGAAGTAAAACATAACATCTGAAAAGAGGTATGAAATACCCAAAACAACTGAAATAACTGTCTGAACATAATAGTCTGGAAAGCCTCTAACTGACTGAACTGTCTGAGTAAGGAGTTGATGGGACATGTCCCCAACTAACTCCAACTAATAAGCTAATTAATGAGATAATAGATAAATAATCATGTTCTCAAAGGATGAGGACTCACTGCTAACTCTGACTGCTGATATCTAGAATCAACTGATGATCTGGAGCTCGTGTCTCTGAACCTATGATATAAGACACCATAGCATAAATGTGTCAGTACTTTGAATGTACTGGTATGCATGTGAAGTAGGCTGAATGCATGGGGTTCATATTCATGAACAATACTGACTAAATAACTAATATAAACGTGAGAATACATGCATGCATACTTCGTAACTATATCTAAAATCGTGATAAGATGAGTATGTTGATGACTAACATGACTATAGACTGAATTCTAATAATTGATAACATGAGTGACTGTATCTGACAGTCCTGAATCTGATGGAACTAGCTGAGTTTCGTACTGTATCTGAGTTAACTGTATCTGACAGTCCTGAATTCTGAAAAACTATCAGAGTTCTTTTACTGAGACTGAGACTGAGACTGTGGGAGGTAGTCATCTAACCGACATGCCCCAAATGATGCATTATAGCTGAATTTGGGTCCAATCTATGCCCTGATTGGAAGGGTGTCAATACCGCGCCACTGGTATGGACAACATGTGACTGACCCTAATATAACAGGTAACTCTAATGAGAATAGTGGAAACCCTCATATAGCAGGCTAAGCCACCTCATCTACCCTCATATAGAAGGCTATGATGTCTCAACCTATGCTGGCTATATAGTTCCGGAATGCAAGGATTGCTCCTAAGAATCACTCCCTCATATAACAGGTGAGTTCCCATCCTTGGGTTCACTTGGTGCTAATTCCTACTCCCATCTGAATAGACACTGAACATAATTAACTTAACTGACTGAATTGAGTTACTGAATTTCGTTGACTGACAGAAATACTACTAATATCTAATAACTGACTGAGTTTATGAGATCATGGAGATTTCCTGAGTCATAAGACTGTCTGAAGTCTAAGGAACATAGTTTGACTGAGAGTATCGTGAAAACATAACATGGCTCTAGGCACACAGCTAATGTTTCGGGTACAAGTACCCCCAGAACTCGATAGGAGGAAACTGACAAAGCATGACTTACTTGAGCACATGACTAACATCATAATCCATAAATCATTTATCGGAGCATTTCATCAACCATGGGATATGCATAAACTTATACACACATAGGGATTTTATGATATCATACTAATTGGGCATTTTTCTTCATCTAGGCATTTAATCAAATACATGATAGGCATAGTATATGCAGACAATATTATATAACAATTAAACAAAATGGTTTAATTCTAATTTCATCATTCAAGGGTTTAATCATAGGTTTACATGAATCTACATCTATACTAATCAATTCCACATGAAATTTATCACCAAACATAGATTAAAAATTCAATTAGCCATTATCAACATGAACAAGAGCAACCCAACATGAAATTCATAAAGAAAATCCATAAACTTGAGCTTAGAAAGGGATTGTTGGGCTTCATGGACGAAAGAAGTCCATGAATGAACACTATGCATACCTGGGTTGAGTTTTCTTGATGTTCTTGAACTTGAGGGATTTGAATCTCTTAGTTTCTTGGAGAAGATTTGGATTCTTGTTCTTGGGGATTAATTTCAGAGAGAACCTAATGTTATTGTTGAAATAATAATGAACAAATGGGCAAAAATCGTATATAACTGGGTATATATAAGTGGGTGGTAAATGACCAAAATACCCCTATTAAAAAAAAAACTGAACGCGACCTACGACGGTGGGTGTGATGGTCCGTCACTGGATTGACGGTCCGTCGGCCCTGACCATCGCTTCTAGGCAGAATGGGGTCTCACTATTTTGGCTGTGACGGTTTTGGCGACGGTCCATCGCAGGTTCGACGATCCGTCAACCTGACCGTCGCACCTTATCCAAAAGGTGGCCTCACTGTTTCCCTTGTGACGGCCTGAGCGATGATCCGTCGCTAGTCTGACGGTCCATCGCTCCTAGACAGAAGGTAGTTCTCACTGCCTTGCTGCGACGGTCATGGGCGACGGTCTGTCGCTAGTCGAACGGCCCATCGGCCTCATCGTCCCATCTGGGTGGTTTTACTGCCTTCTTTATTTTGGCTATAACTTTCTCCTCTGATGTCGGATTTTGACGAAATTGGTATCGTTGGAAAGCTAATTCAATTTTCCACGTGAAAAAAAAGTGAAAATATTAAAAATACCATGTGTAAAAAAGTGGATTTATCTTTCAAGGAAAACTTCTAACATTTTTGAGACAATTTCAAGCTAGAAAAAAGTACGGGGTATTACAATATCTCCCCCTTGAGAACATTCATCCTCGAATGAGAGTGAGAGTGGGGGGAGAAGATAAACGACGTACCTACTGAACATGAATAATTGAAATATGATCTCATGACTGACATGACTGATAACTGAATATATCATACTGAACATGCATATCTTATGCATGTGTAACTGATTCATAAATGCATGACTGGATATTTTGAGGAACTAAATTTCTCACGATTAGAATGCATATCTAATGCATAATTTATAACTGAACTGATATATGAATGCATGACTGAATATGCAATGGTACTTGGTACCAAGTTTGCGATGAACACTGAACATGAAACTGAGTAAGCTTAAGGAGAACATGATCTGAGTTGGCGAAGAAGAGGTGAGGATACTTGGTACCCATGTCTACTTTTGCTTCCTAAGTAGATCCCTCGACGGACTGATTTCTCCAAAGAACTTTAACTAGATGGACTTCTTTGTTTCTCAGTCTACGAGTCTGATAGTCTAGGATTTCAAGTGGAATATCTTCATAAGAAAGGTTGTTCTAAACATTAATGCTCTGAATAGGGACTAGAACTGATGGGTTACCTATACACTTCTTGATCAAAGAGACATGGAAAACTCGGTGAACTGAGGCTAGGTCTGAAGGCAAATCGAGCTCATAAGCTACCTTGCCAAAGCGACTGAGAATCTTGAAGGGACTGACATATCGGGGACTGAGCTTTCCTTTCTTGCCGAATCGCTTCACTCCCTTTATGGGAGAGATCTTTAGGTAGACAAAATCACCAATCTCAAACTCCAGATCCTTTCTAAAAATATCTGCATAAGACTTCTGTCGGCTCTGAGCAGCCCAGAGTCATTCTCTGATCAACTGAACCTTCTCTAAGGCATCGAATACTAAGTCAGGCCCTATGACTGAGGCCTCACTAACTTCGAACCAACCAATTAGAGATCTATATCTCCTACCGTAGAGATCTTCAAATAGAGCCATATGAAAACTAGAATGATAGTTGTTGTTGTATGCAAATTCAATCAAAGGCAAGTGGTCATCCCAACTTCCCTTGAAAGCAATTGCACGCGTACGCAACATATCTTCTAAAATCTGAATGGTCCTTTCTGCTTGACCATCTTTCTAAGGATAAAAGGTTGTATTGAAATGAACTTGGGTACCAAGACCCTTTTGGAATGCTTTCCATAAATGAGAGGTAAAATGGGTACCTCTGTCTGAGATAATAGATAACGGAATACCGTGCAATCTGACCAACTCTCTGATGTAGAGCTTGGAGTAATCCTCGAATAAATAAGAGGTATGAACTAGAAGAAAATGAGATGATTTGGTCATTTTGTCTACAATGACCCAAACTGATTCATGATGATGACGAGTCCGAGACAAACCCGTCACGAAGTCCATGTTTACTTCTTCCCACTTCTAAGTAGGAATGGTGAACTCCTGCATGGACCTACTAGGCTTCTGATGCTCTATATTAACTTTTTGACATGTAGAGCACTTAGACACAAACTCTGCAATATCTCTCATCATCCCATTTCACCAATAGATTTCCCGTAAGTCGCGGTACATCTTTGTGGCCCCTGAATGAATAGAGTAGTGCGAACCATGCGCTTCTCCAAGAATTCACTACCTTAAGTCATCTACACCTAGAACACAGAGACGACCCTAAAAATGAAGGACACCATCTCCCCCTTGGGAGAAAACCTCCACTTTCTGATCCTTGACTGACTCTTTCAAATTGTTTAAATTGGGATCTCTATCTTGCTTTTCTTTCACCTCGAAAAATAGAGATGATTCTGAACTACTCTGAACCCATACATCACCATCTTTTGTATCGACTAAGCGAACACCTAGTCTGGCAAGCTGATGTACTTCCTGAGCTAACTTCTTCTTACTAGCATCCACATGAGCAACACTACCCATAGACAGTCTACTAAGAGCGTCGGCCACTACATTGGCCTTGCCCGAATGATAGAGGACGCTCATGTCATAATCTTTCAAGATCTCTAACCACCTTCTCTGATAAAGATTGAGATCTTTCTGAGAAAAGACATACTGAAGACTCTTATGATCTGTGAAGACATCTACATGAACTCCGTAGAGGTAATGCCTCCAAATCTTCAAGGCAAAGACTACGGCGGCTAACTCAAGATCATGAGTAGGATAATTCTTCTCATGGGGTTTAAGCTGTTTGGAGGCATAGGCTATGACCTTACCATGATATATGAGGACACAACCTAAACCTACTCTGGATGCATCACAATACACTACGAACCCATTTGAACCATCTGGAGGAGCTAGAACTAGAGCTAAGGTGAGTCGAGTCTTCAACTCCTGAAAACTCTTCTCGCAAGGATCTGACCACTGAAACTTGACTTTCTTCTAAGTCAGTCTAGACATAGGGGATGAAATAGAAGAAAATCCCTCAATAAACCATCTGTAATAGCCAGCCTAAACCAAAAAACTCCTAATATCTGATAGAGAGACAGGGTGAGGCCAGTTTCTTACTGCTTTGGTCTTTTGAGGATCTACTCTAATGCCATCACTGAAAATGATGTGACCAAGGAATGCTACTGACCTTAGCCAAAACTCGCACTTACTAAATTTAAAGAATAGTTGATGATCTCTGAGAGTCTGAAGTACTGTCCTAAGATGGTCTGCATGATCACGCTCACTGCGGGAATAGACCAGAATATCATCTATGAAGACTATGACAAACATGTCCAAGTACTACTTGAACACACGGTTCATCAATTCCATGAAAGCGGATGGAGCTTTAGTAAGACCAAATGACATGACTAGAAATTTGAAGTGACCATACAGAGTTCAAAAAACTATTTTTGGAATATCACATTCCCTAACTCTGAGCTGATGATAGCAGGATCTGAGATCTACCATAGAGAAATAACTGGCACCCTGAAGTTAGTTAAATAAGTCATTGATTCTGGGAAGAGGGTATTTGTTCTTGATCATGACCTTATTGAGTTGATGGTAGTCTATACACATTTTGAGAGAACCGTCTTTCTTGCGCACGAATAATACTGGAGCGCCCCACAGGGAAATATTGGGTCTGATGAATCCCTTATCTAAGAGATCCTTCAACTGCTCTTTCAGTTCTTTGAGTTCTGTTGGTGTCATTCTGTATGGCAGAATAGAGATAGGCGGAGTATCTGGAAGAAGATCAATGCCGAAGTCTATTTCCCTTTTGGGAGGAATTCCTGGAAGATCTTTGAGAAAGTAATCTGAATATTCATTCATTACTGGGACTGATTCAATACTGGGAGTCTCAGAACGGGAATCCTTAGCACGAGCAAGATGATAGACACATCCCTTAGATATCAATTTCCTTGCCCGAAGGTAGGAAATAAGCTGACCTCTGAAAGTGGATACACTACCCTTCCACTCTAGGACAGGTGCATTTGGGAACTGAAACTGGACTATTCTATTTCTACAGTCGACTTTGGTATAGAAGGAATAAAGCTAATTCATGTCGAGAATGATATCAAAATCAGTCATCTCTAATTCGACTAAGTCTGCTGATGTGACTTTCTGAAATATCATAACCGGGCAGTTCCTGTATACCCACGGGGCTATGATAGTTTTACCCACTGGGGTAGAGACTGAAAAGGGCTCTGCTAGAATTTTGAGACTGACTCCAAAATGAACTGCTATATAAGAAGTGACAAAAGACAAAGAAGCTCCTGGATCTAGCAAAGCGTAAACATGCACATGAAAGATCTGTAATGTACCGGTAACCACATCAGGAGAATTTTCCTGATCTTGTTGGGATTGAAAATCATAGAGATGATTTGGGCGTTGCCTACTAGTAGCACTGGAAGTGGAACCCTACTGATTTGGGCGATCGGACTAAGCTGAAGAGCGATTCTGTTGACCCTAAGAACTGTCTCTGACTCTGTGGCCTGGCTTACCACATCCAAAATAAATACCACTGTCAGCTCTGCAAATACCCTGATGGTTCTTTCCACAAGTCTGGCAAAGAAAATAGGTGCGGGCACTGCTAACACTGCCCTGGGACTTAGACCCTAGCGCTCTATCTTTGTTACCCTCTCTGAACTTAGGAACTGGAGCACTGGCTGAAGAAGGATCTGGAACTTATGACTTAGGATGAAACTGAGAACGGTTTCCTCCTTCTGACTTAGGCTGAGCAAAGTTGAAACTACCTGTCTTTGCTCTCTTATTCTGCTTCTTCCTTATCTTAATCTTCTGCTCCTCTATCTGCTGAGCATGAGTCATGAGCCTGGCTAAATTCATGTCACTATTCAACATAGCGGATCTACACTCATTAACCATGCTATCATTCACCCCTGAAACAAACTTACTCATTCTTACCCTGCTATCTGCAACCACATGAGGGGCATATCTGGCTAATTGAGTAAACTTAAGAGAATACTCTTTCACTTTCATATTGCCCTGCCTGAGGTTGATGTATTATAGAACCTTAGCTTCTCTAAGCTCTAGGGGAAAGAATCTATTAAGGAAAGCAGAAGCAAACACCTCCCACTCAACTGGCCCTCCATCATCTGCCCTCTCTGACTTCCACTGCTTGAACCAAGTGTGAGCAACATCCTATAACTGATATGCAGATAGCTCAACACTCTCACTAGGAGTAACCCCCATTATTTCTGTAACCTTCTGAACCTGATCTAGGAATTCAGAGGGTCCTCGTCTGTTTTAGACCCGAGAAAGGATGGAGGATTCATTCGGGTGAAGTCCAGAATCCTAGCTGCGGCTGAATTGGACACTGGGTTGGTCGGAATGACTGTTGGCCATTTATTTTGAGCGGCAACTGACTGAGCAAGAGTAGTGAATGCAGCTCTGAACTCTGTATGAGAAACATGTTCGTCCAACGGATCTTCTTGGACAAGCTGGGTTCTTCTCTTGGGAGGCATATTATGAAATAAAGAAAAGAAACGGATTAGACTGAGAGATCGACTTGAGATTATGCTTACTGGAACGACATGAATACTAAAAGAAGGGAAACTGTTCCTAAAACATCTTATAGCATCCTGCACATAAATGTGGCGTGCAACACACCCATGTACAAGACTCTACTAGATGCGGCTTTCAGACTTCCTAGGACTCTATTGAACCTTAGGCTCTAATACCAAATTTGTAATGCCCTGAATTTGGTACCCAAAATACTACACGGTGCTCATGACCCCAAAGGACCACAAGCTAACCCATGACTGATATATGTACCTGTATACTGCATAAAATACTGAATAATGCGGAAATATAAACTGAAAGGCCATAAGGTTCACATATCTGAAGTAAAACATAACATCTGAAAAGGGGTATGAAATACCCAAAACAACTAAAATAACTGTCTGAACATAATAGTCTGGAAAGCCTCTAACTGACAGAACTGTCTAAATAAGGAGTTGATGGGACATGTCCCTAACTAACTCCAACTAATAAACTAATTAATGAGATAATAGAGAAATAATCATATCCTCGAAGGATGAGGACTTACTGCTAACTCTGACTGCTGATATCTGGAATCTTCTGATGCTCTGGAGCTCGTGTCTCTGAACCTATGGTATAAGACACCATAGCGCAAATGCGTCAGTACTTTGAATGTACTGGTATGCATGTGAGGTAGGCTGAATACATGGGTTTTGTATGCATGAACAATACTATCTAACTGACTAATATAAACATGATAATACATGCATGCATACATAGTAACTATATCTGAAATCGTGATAACATGAGTATGTTGATGACTAACATGACTAATGACTGAATTCAAATAACTAATAACATGAGTAACTGTATCTGACAGTCCTAAATCTGATGGAACTAGCTGAGTTCCATACTATATCTAAGTTGACTGTATCTAACAGTCCTGAATTCTGAAGAACTATCTGAGTTGTTTTATTGACACTGATATTGAGATTGTGGGAGGTATTTATCTAACCGACATGCCCCAAATAATGCATTATAGCTGAATTGGGGTCCAATCTATGCCCTAATTGGAAGGGTGTCAATACCGCGCCACTGGTAAGGATAACATGTGAGTGACCCTAATATAATAGGTAACTCTAGTGAGAACGGTGGGAACCCTCATATAGCAGGCTAAGCCACCTCATCTACCCTCATATAGTAGGCTATGATGTCTCAACCTATGTTGGCTACATAGTTCCGGAATGCAAGGATTGCTTCTAAGAATCACACCCTCATATAACAGGTGAGTTTCCATCCTTGGATTCACTCGGTGCGAATCCCTACTTCCATCTGAATAGACACTGAACATGATTAACTGAACTGACTGGACTGAGTTACTAAATTATGTTGACTGATGGAAATACTACTGATAACTGACTGAGTTCATGAGATCATGGAGATTTTCTGAGTCATAAGACTGTCTGAAGTCTAAGGAACATAGCTTGACTGAGAGTATCGTGAAAACATGACATGGCTCTAGGCACATAGCTAATGTTTCGGGTATAAGCAAGGGTGTCTAACGGGCCGGGCCGGGCCAACCCGGAACCGGCCCTCCCATTTTACCCGGGTTCCGGGCCGGTTACGGGCCGGGTTTGGCGTTAACCGAGCCGGGCCGGGCCGGGCCAAACAGTAAAAAAATTAAAACCCACCCGAACCCGGCCCACTTAACCCAATCCGGTCAAACCCACCAAGACACGGTCAAACCCGGTCAAACCCGGTTAAAAACCGGTCAAACCCGTTTAAAAAATAAATAAAAAATCCAATATACACTATATACACTCCAATATACAATATATATTTTTAAAAAAATATATAAAGTATAAACAATTACACATATATACGTACCATTCAATATATAATTATATATGACTATACGTACTACTTTAAATAAAACATATGCTATAATAGTATAATATATATATATACACTACAATATATATATATACTAATTTATAAAACATATACACATGTATACGTTAAATATATACTACTTTAGAAGATATATACACATATATATGCACCATTCAATATATATGTACTACTTTAAATAAAATATATACTACAATATAGTGATATACATATATATATGTACAACAATATGTATATATATATAGTTACATACTAATTTATAAAACATATACACTTGTATACTTTAAAGATATACGTCTATAGAAGATATATACACATATATACGCACCATTCAATATATATGTACTACTTTAAAAAAAGTATATACTACAATATATATACTAATTTATAAAACATAAAGTAATGTATAAGTTAAATATACACGTCTATAGAAGATCTATTCACATATATACACTCTATTCTATGTATATGTAATACTTTAAATGAGATATATGCAATATATATACATTACAATATATATTTGTATAGTTATATACTAATTTATAAAATATATACACATGTATACGTTAAATATACACGTCTATAGAAGATCCATTCACATATATACACTCTATTCTATGTATATGTAATACTTTAAATGAAATATACTATAATGTATATACATTACAATATATATTTGTATAGTTATATACTAATTTATAAAACATATACACATGTATACATTAAATATACACTTCTATAGAAGATATATACACGTGTATACGCACCATTAAATGTATATATACTACTACTTATAAAATATACTACATTATATATACATTACAATATGTATAGATATACTTATATACTAATTTATAAAATATATACACATGTATACGTTAAATATACACTTCTATAGAAGATATATGCACAAATATACAAAACATATGCTACTTAATATAATAAATTAATAATATTTGGTAGTAAATTAATAATATATTAGAAGTAAGTTTTTAATTTAAATTAGAAAACTAGAAATTCAATTTAAAATTTTAAATCGTTAAATAAAAAAAAATAAAAAACAACGACTAAGGAGTGAATGAATTTGGGGAATTTTATTGATTGCAAAATGATCCAAAATTTATAATTTACATGAATGAAAAATCTATAAATTATGCATCATTTTTTCCAACTCATTCATGTTAATATTAATGGGAACTTGCATAGGATAATCGAAGTCAACGGGGGCAAAACCATGCATTGGACTTGATTCTGCTGAGTTCTCCCGTGAAGTCATAATTTCTTCAAGTTTCAGCTCGTCGCTCGGCTCCGGTTCCATTCCTTGGTTTCTTCTTTCCGCTCTAATCCAATCTCTGAGGCAAACTAGAACATTCATTGCATTGCTTCCCAATGAGTGTCGGTTGTCTCCAAGCTGCTGTCGTCCCTGACTGAAGGCGCTCTCTGATGCAACGGTTGACATTGGAACATTCAAGATATATCTAGCTAATCTTGAAAGCACAGGATATTGTGATTCATTATTCCTCCACCAATCCAGCGTGTTGATCCGTCGTCTGCGATCCTCTGGTGCCGTCCGAAGATAATATTTCAGCTCTTCCCGCTAAGTTGATGTGTAAGTTCTCTCATCAACACTGTTCCAACAATTTAAATCATAAAACGAATCAGAAAAACTACTATGTGTCGGCCTTTTAGAAGATGATGGCTCCTCGGGAGGATGAGGAGCGACAGTTGGAGTGATATTTGTAGGTAAGGCTGAATCAAATAAATCATCATAGTGATTATATAATTTTTCTATATAATCCTTTGCATCAGCCGTAGCCGTCCACAAATCAGGTTGTACTTGTTCAGAATCATGGTTAGTATTTATTTCTAAGTTAGTATAAATAAGAGTACTAAAGTGACACATATGATTATATTTCATGCACGGATTTAGCATAGCACCAACCAAGTAAATAGGGGGAATCGGGAAAAAATATTTTTAAAATTTCGTAAACATGGCGCCAACAGCTTCTTTATAACCTTCTTTATTTTTATATTGTTGGAGCAAACCAGAAATATCGGCTATATATGACAAAATATTACAAATAGTAGGATAGTAAGCACCGGAAAATTCAACCGTAGCTATATAAAATTTTTCTAAAAACTTAACAAGATCATTAATTACAACCTAATCAGAATTATGTAGCATGCAATCAGCAGAATCAGCAAATGAACCGCAATGTTGGTTAAAAGCTAGTGTAATAGGAATTCTATATTTATAACAAGGTTTTAGAAATTCATACGTAGAATTCCATCTAGTATCAATTTCCTCAGGCATCAAAATCGGTGTAAGTCCATTTTCTTGACATTTAACTTTAAATTCTCTAATTCTCGATCTACGATTATTTCCTTGAATAAAACCAACGGCAAGACGAATTTTTTCAATATAAAGCTCAAAAAACTCAAGACCATCTTTTACAATTAAATTATATATATGACATGCACACTTAATATGAAAAATTTCAGGCAAGGGCGGAGATAGCGTAGATTTTATTTTTGTTATAGCAGTCTTGTTGTTAGAAGCATTATCAAAAGCAATACATAAAATTTTATTTTCTATACCATAATATCCGGCAATTTTAACAATAGAATCAGCAATAAATTGTCCAGTATGTTTACGATCTTCATCATATAAAAAAGCAAGAATACGTTTTTGCATCACGAAATTACTATCCATCCAATGACAAGTAACGGTTAAATAATCATTTTTATTTACAGCACGACCAAGATCAGAAGTTAGGGACAATCTACATTGAATATTTTTTAACAATGTTGATAAATAAAAATAATATTGTGAATGGAGTCTAAAAATATCAGACCGACAAGTAGTTCTAGGAATACCATTAAACATAGGATTATAAATTGCTTGTATATAACGAATAAAAGCATCAGAAGAAGGAAAACTAAAAGGCAAACAACCCACAGCTACCATTTTAGCTATTTCTTCCCTGTCCCTCAATTTATTATACTTTTTCGCTACTTGACCGGTTGTTGGGTCCATTCTAGTTTGCGTTGACCCACCAACATCCCCACCACCTTTTGCAATATTTAACTCTCTTTTGTGATCTTCAGTTATATGTCTCGTTAACGTACCCGTACCCCCTTGCTTGCCTCCACTTCTATGCTTATATATTTGTTGACAAATATTGCACTGCACCTCAATATCTGATATACGTTCAAAAAATTGTCATGCAATACTAGTTCTTTTACGAGGTTTTGGGGCACTGGGAGGACGGGAAGGGAGATTAACTGATTCAGATCTAACGTTAGCATCTTAGCATCTCCTACTGCGGGTGTTTCAGCAATATTTTCATTATCTTCGTCTAAATTAACTGCATCTACTTCATTTTCTTCTTCTATACCGTAATTTTCCTGAGCTTCTACATAATCCATATCGTGAGCACCTACACCTATTTCTTCCTCAAAAGGTGTACCAAGCGGTACCGGAGGCAAAGGCACACGGGTATATCTATTACTTGAACTACCTCTACCGCTAGTAATTCGCTTTTTACTACCACTACCGCTTCCGGGACAAAAAAATTTAACACCTTTAGCAGCGAGGTTTTTTAATTTATCCATAATATAAATTAAATTAAACTAAAAATATTCAAAATACACAAATATAATAAAATTAAATATTAAACAATTAATACAATAAATAAAAATTAAACGTAAGAGATGGAACGACAATACCAAATTTTGGAAGTATCCGAAGATTGCGACTTTAGAAACTTCCGCTCGTACTTTGTAAACGAAAATTAAAAAATTAAAGTGAACACTTTAAGAAATTAAATATATTGAATATTAGAGAATTGAGAATTGAGATTTGAGAGAGAATGAGATTTGAGAGAGTGAAAAATTGTGTGAAAAATGATTTGAAGTTGTAGGGTATTTATAGATTTTTTTTGGGGATTAAAAAATGTTTTTTAAAGTTTTTTTTTTTTTTTTATTAAATGGGCCCAAACTAGCCGTTTGGACCCAAAAACGGCTATATAGCCGTTGGGCCAACGGCTAGTTTGGCCCAAAATCCAAATTTTTTTTTTATTTTTTTTCCGGGCCGGTTAACCAGCGGGCCTGGACCGGGCTTGATCCGGGTCGGGTTAACCGGGCCCATTTTAACAAAAAACCCGGCCCGGGACCCGGAACCCTAAAGCCCTAGGGCTTACCGGGCCGGGTTAAACCGGGCCGGATTAGCTAATCGGGCCGGGTCGGGCCGGCCCGTTTGACACCCTTAGGTATAAGTACCCCCAGGACTCGATAGAAGAAAACTGACAAAGCATGACTTACTTGAGCATATGACTAACATCATAATCCATAAATCATTTATCGAAGCATTTCATCAACCATGGGATATGCATTAACTTATACATACATAGGGATTTTATGATATCATACTAATTGGGCATTTTCCTTCATCTAGGCATTTAATCAAACACATGATAGGCATAGTATATGCAGACAACATTATATAACAATTAAACAAAATGGTTTAATTCTAATTTCATCATTCAAGGGTTTAATCATAGGTTGACATGAATCTACATCTATACTAATCAATTCCACATGAAATTTATCACCAAACATGGATTAAAAATTCAATTAGCCATTATCAACATGAACAAAAGCAACCCAACATAAAATTCACAAAGAAAATCCATAAACTTGAGCTTAGAAAAGGATTGTTGGGATTCATGGATGAAAGGAGTCCATGAATGAACAATATGCATACCTGGGTTGAGTTTTCTTGATGTTCTTAAACTTGAGGGATTTGAATCTCTTAGTTTCTTGGAGAATATTTGGATTCTTGTTCTTGGGGATTAATTTCAGAGAGAAACCCTAATGTTATTGTTGAAATAATAATGAACAAATGGGCAGAAATCGAATATAACTGGGTATATATAAGTGGGTGGTAAATGATCAAAATACCCCTATTAAAACGACTTAAAAAAAACTGAACGGGACCTGCAACGGTGGGTGCGACAGTCCGTCACTGGGTTGACGATCCGTTGGCCCTAACCATCGCTTCTAGGCAGAATGGGGTCTCACTGCTTTAGCTGTGATGGCTTAGGCGATGGTCTGTTGCAGGTTCGACAGTCCGTCAACCTGACCGTCGCACCTTATCCAGATGATGGCCTCACTGTTTCCCTTGCGACGGTCCGTCGCTAGTCCGACGGTCTGTCGGCCTAGGTCATTGCTCCTAGGAAGAAGGTAGTTCTCACTGCCTTGATGCGACGATCGTGGACGATGGTCCATCGCTAGTCTGATGGTCCGTTGGTCTCACCGTCGCATCTAGGCGGTTTTACTGCATTCTGTATTTTGACCATAACTTTCTCCTCCGATGTCGAATTTTGACGAAATTGGTATCATTGAAAAGCTAATTCAATTTCTCATGTGACAAAAAGTGAAAATATTAAAAATACTACATGTACAAAAGTGAATTTATCTTTCAAGGAAAGCTTCTAACATTCTTGAGACGATTTTGAACTAGGAAAAAGTATGGGGTATTACACTTACAAAACCCGCACTTATTATGAAATCATTCTCAGTACCACTGGGAGTGCAGAATACAAATATTTCTCTGGTTATAACAATGAATAAAACTTTTATAACTTCTCTAAAATTGTTATTAAACGGATTATATCCGTAGAAGATTGGGGAATGACCACTATGACAGAAAAACAGACACTGCTTAAAGGTTTCAAAATAAATTTTACTTATTGGGACTACATTCAGGCCTTTGATAAAGTCCTTTATTATAATAATGATAGACATAAGCATACTTGATTTATAAAGGTATGTGCAAAGACCTATGCAGAACCAATACGAAATTG
The DNA here is from genome assembly GCA_030864215.1 of Capsicum pubescens. Lineage (NCBI taxonomy): Eukaryota > Viridiplantae > Streptophyta > Magnoliopsida > Solanales > Solanaceae > Capsicum > Capsicum pubescens. The sequence goes on from CM061548.1 coordinate 86,201,494, forward strand.
GTTTTTTAATTGGTGGTCCTATCATGGTCCAACCATTTAGATATTACCAGACCCATTTTTAAAGTTATACAAAGAATGGGCCAAAGTCTCTCCTCAGTTAAACGAATTATATCATGCAAATCATGTCTGCAATTTGGATAAAATTGAACAAATGTATTTCTTCCAAGAATTCTCTATTCCTTGGATTCATAAATGGGCTTCGAAATTTAGATTCACGGGAGAACAAATCCCATATTTATACAGGGTATTTTATAATAATTTTTGGGATAAATTAATGAGAAAGGATCCCAAAACAAAAATATTGCATGGACAAAAACTCTTGGACTCTATTCAAAATAAAGTTCAACAATATTCAGTCGCCCCTCGACAAAATATTATCGAGGAAAATTCACTAAAACACATTGCAAGGAGAATCGTTGTGCATGACGGCGACAAAATTGAAATGATAGAAAACCAATCAAATACATCAATGAAGAGTATAACCAGCGATGATATCGCTGAAGAAGATGTTGAAGACTCACAACCTATCCCTTCAGATAGACCTCTGTCAGAAGATGCCATTGCAAGAACAGAGGAATTTCTTAAAAAATTAAAAGGGAAGAATAAAATATGATATACTATTCCCAGATGTCTGCATAGTAAATTCACTATGCATGGGACTCGGATGTGGGATCCTTAGTACTATTGGCAGATTCCTACACAGTAGATCCACTGTACATGGGACCCGGATGTGGAACCCATTTTACTATTTCTAAATTCTTTTTCTTTTCTATAAATAGGTGTCTTCATTTGTTAAGAAAGGCAGAAGCTTTAAATTTTCTTTTTTTTCTTTATCTAAAGGCTCTCTCTCTAGTTCTTCATTTCTCTTGTATAATATTCCCAAGTTTGGAATAAAAATCTGCCATAAATTACTATTCAGGCTTTACATTCGGCCAATTAAGGTATTTATAAAATTTTAATTTGCATTCTTTAATACTCTCTCTTCCTCTTTGGCCATGACTATGTCCGGATAAATAATTTTCATATCTGTGCTGAAGATCTAACTTCTCTTGTATAATAGCTATGAAAGATCCAAACTCTACCAAAATATAAAGAAATTTTTCTATAGTTTCTTGGCTTGGTTCTGAAATGGTGGCACAGTCGAATTTGGTACTGTTTTTGTTGGATTTGTCTTAGTGACTACGTCTAGTGAGCCGTGAATCTTTAAGCTCGTTAAAGTTGAAGAAAAGGGCGCTCCTTTTTCCCGGTTAGAACCGCTAGACACATGGGCTCAACTGAAGTATGTATTAAATTCTGACAGGCCCCTTGTTCGGGTAAAAACTTCCATACAGTCATTAAGCTATATGAAATTCTTATATATTTGGTTGGTTTTGTTTTTCGATATTAACTTTAATATAAATTATGTTTTTTTTTAAATTACCTAATCATTTCTTAGTATTTAGATTTATAAAAGTTCAGTGAGCCTCACTGTATTCATTGATATTCTATTAGGATATGATCTGTAATTTAATGAGAATAAATAAATATTTTATTAGGACATGATTTGTAGTTTAATGAAAAAGAGTGGACCTTTTCTTTGAAATTGCTGCTGAAGTCCAAATAAGAAAACACAACGAACAACTCTACTTAGTCAGCCTTATTTTGTAACAATTTTTGAAGACCACAATACTCTTAATCTTTTCTCCAATAATATTAAGTTGCCATATTGAAGGCAACTCTTCTAATATATAGATCTTTCCGACAGTTATACAAATTAATTAATTAGACTTAAATTTAAACTTTTCTCTGTTTGCACTTGTAAACTGTTGTTCCGTTATATTTTTTTATATATTAGAAAAGGGGGTTTCAACATGTCTGGTATCTATCATAAGAAATTTACATGAAGGGTATTTTAGTCATTCTAGTCTACAAGCTGATATGGCTCATTGGGGAATCCGAAACTAAAATATGCCCTCAAACTAAAAAATATATATTAATTTAAACCATATAAAAAAAAGTATCAAAATAGGCTTTGTGCACTTATTAAGTGCACAATACCTTTACATTTTAATGGTAGATGGCTGGACGGTGTTAAAATCACATTGTGCACTTAATAAGTGCACAATCCATTTTTTTATGGATTGTGCACTTATTAAGTGCACAATCGATTTTTTATGGATTGTGCACTAATGGATTGTGCATGTACAATCTATTCACATATACTTCACGTGCCAATTCATTTTTTTAAAGATTGTGCACTTTGTTAGTGCACAATCCATTTATTTATAGATAGTGCACTAAAAAAGTGCACAATATATTATTTTTCGATTGTGCACTTTTTTAGTGCACAATCCATTTAAAGAAAGAGCTTTATTTCAGCACCAGCATACCTAAGTAATTTTAAAAACTACATGATGTGCAGGTAGGCAAGGTTCTAAAATGGAATAGTTGTTGTGGAACCATCCATCAATAAAATGTTATCTGTCATCCTAAGCTTTCGCAAAGATAAGAGACTTTCTCAGGACTACTCTGGTGTGGTGCCATTTATTTTGTTCCGTCCAATATCAAGTGTAAGCAAGCGTTTGCAATTGCTTAGTGATTTTTGAACTCATCCATAAAGGTTATTGCGATTCAATCTCAACTAAAACAATAAAGTGGTTGCAATTTATATTCGGGGTGACTCAAACAAATATGTGGCCTAAGGCAAAAATCAAATGAAGGCCTTACGTTTTTAAGAAAAAATAATTATTTTTATAAAGTCTATTTTTAAAATTATATAATCGTATTTAATAATTTTTTTTAATTAATAATATAGTCAATGCATTAAAAAGTTTTTTCTATATCAAACTCCTAAATTTTTTTTTATATAAAAAATTTCTTTTTTCTATAAATAGTATTTAATATTTCTTAAAATTTATAATTTATTATTATTAAAAAAAATGAGGCCCTCAAATTTTGGGGCCTTAGGCGGCCGCCTTTTTTCGAAAGGATTGCGCCGCCCCTGTTAAATTATATTTGCCAGAATCGAATGTCACATTTGGCCAAAGAGGTAACAGACCATTGAAGTGATTGGTACTTTAGTTTAGTATCGTCCAACTTGAGATTGAAGAAATATTTACTAACCTGGAAAGATTTCTACCAATGTAATTATACTAGTATATATACTCGCGCGATGCGCGGGTGATATTAAAGTATTATTTTTAATTGTTATAGATTTTAATATTTTTTCAAAGCATGCTAAATCATACTATCTTTTAAAAAATTTAACTATTATATTATTTCTCAATGAAATGCCTTCGCGCCCCACCCTCCTCCTCCTCCACCATCATAGACACACCTAATCTTTATATATAAATATAAACATATAAATGTAAAAAAACTATTGTGTTTCATATTTTTTTATTATATTATTCACAATTTAAATATATTATATTATTAATATTATTTTATTTTTATTTTAAAATTTATTATATAATTCACATATCTCCGATTTAAATTTATGAATAGTAATATTTGTATGATCTAATTAGTTTAATATATTCTTAAAATTTTCTCTTACTCTTGTCTATTGTATTTTTATTACTTTATTTTTGTCTAATAAATTAAATTATGCTTGGTGTGTAATATGCATAAGCAATTTAGTGTTCTTTTTCCTTATCTCAAAATATTAATTATACATAACAGGATAAAATTTAAAATAAAACCCAGCTAAATATATTTTTTTTATATAAATATACTCTTAAAGATGTAAAAAATATTCATGAATATATTGCGACACTAATCATTGCCTAAATTTTATAAAATTATTTTAAATTAATTATTGTAATCGCATATTTTGTGTAGAATAACATAACTTTAAAAAAATAAAAAATTAAGGCAAAGGCAAAAAAAAAAGAACATACATTATTGATTAATTCATTACAAATTAATTGGTTTTAAGTTGAAAGTATTGTTAGATTGTTAAAACAGTTCATTACAATTCTTAAAATTTGTGCCCCACGCCACCCCCACCCTACACCTCAATATGTGTACATTTTGTACACAATTACTTTATTTTTGTCTTATTGACTTTACATTAATTTTTTCGCCGTGTGTGTCTTACATTTATAAGTATTTCGAGTTTTCTTATCGCTTATTTCAAAATAAAGAAATTAAAATATATAGAATAAAATAAAAATAAATCATATTAAATACGTTTATTTATATGTAAACATACTCTAAAAGAAGTAAAAACAATCTGAAATTAGTGTTATGCTTGTTGATTTTTGGTTCTTGGATTCATATCAATGTATGTTGTTTTGGGTAGATCTCTTGTAATATTATTTTTTGGTAGCATTTTTCTATTACTATCTGTTATATTGTGTTTGTCTAAAGCTGAGGATTTATCGAAAACCACCAATCTATCTAACCACCAAGGTAATGATATAAATTATGTACACATTATCCTTTTCAGATCTCACTATATGAGAATAAACTGTTTATATTGTTGAAATTCAAAAGGTCACTTTCTTCTATACGCTATAATTCTTTTGTTAGAAATAGTTCACTTATAAATAAAAATGTATATTTGAAAAAACAGGACACTAATATCATATTTATCCTTATTTTGTTTTATGATATAGTTGTACATAATATCATATTTATCCTTAGTTTATTTTATGATATAGTTGTACATTAATGTTAAATATAATGCTACAAAGTTGCTTATAAAATTATCTTGGAGTTGTTTATTCAAATTTAAGATATTGTGTGCTTCAATTACTCTATCCACAATTACATGTTGTTAGTAATATAAAATTTAATGTAGATTATGTTGCAGCGATATCATCAAACAAATACAGTATATATAGTCCTTAATATTCAAAGTATGAAAATTATTATTCATGAATCGTACATAACTTTTCAGTGGATTATTAATTATTATTATTATTATTATTATTATTATTATTATTATTATTATTATTATTATTATTATTATTATTATCCGTAAAAATTTGCATGCTCATAAATTTCTATCACCAAATTTTACTTTAGACATGATTATCTTAGTGGAACTCTTATCCTTATTTTTAAACACCTAATGACAATTAAACAGTGAGCCTATTATCATCTTGTATAAGGCTTTCGCCAGTTTCATCATGTCCTATGATGATGTTTAAAATTTTTTTTATTAATTTATTATCATGCACATCGATCACAGATTAATTCAAAACCATTTACACACATATGTATATATAACGAATCAAGAAAGTAGATCTGAAGATTCTAATGAGTAATATATTTTCAACTTTCATATGGAGTACATAAATTCTAAATTACAGAACATGCAAAATATGAAGTAAATATCTTCCAAACTACTTATGACTAATTGAAAAAACACAATAGATAATACTTTATATATATATGTGTGTGTGTGCTAATTTTATATTCAAGTTGTCTTTTGATACTCTTAGGATGTCCATGTGATCTTTTATGCTGAGTTTTCTTGTATATATAGACAAAAGATATCTTGAAGAAATCAAATCGATTTTCATGCACAAAAAATTATGTGAGTTTGTATACCTCTATTTTATTAGAGTCTAAGTTCAGTGCACCGTCAGTGCACAAAATATTTTACACTATCAGTTAACTTGACCTGCTATTGCAGGTTGCCCAATTATTTTCATAAAAATTAAAAAAGAAAAAATTAAGTAACCTGCAATAGCAAGTCAAGTTTACCTGAAAGTGTAGAATGTTTTGTACATTGACGGTGTACAAAACTTAAATTCATTTTATTATTCTTGAGTAGATGCATGTAAATCAACAAAAACAAAGTCAATAATTTTACTAAATACGAATAGTGGACGAAAAGAATTTAAAATCAAGTAAATAATTTTTAAGACACAAAAGAGCTTTAGACATGATATAATGTAAAGTCGTGAGCCTTGTCATCAGAGAATTATCTTTATGAAGGATAATATATAAATTATTATTGTATGACATCACTTTTTATATAATGAAAGACAATTAAAAGGAGGGCATTAAATTATTATTTTTATATATAAATATACTCCAAAAGAAGTAAAAAATAATCACCATAACAGGTCATGAATACAGAGGCGAACCAAGGATTTGAAGTCTGGGGGTGCACCAGTATTGTCAAAGGCGCGCATAAGTTCTGAATAAAGACTCAAATTTGTGTCAATCGCTCGCCTCGTTTAATGTGTAGTTTAGGTTCTAATTTATAAGATATATTTTTCCTTGTCAATGAGGCTTTTCTGGAGATATGAACACTAAACAATTGATATTTCACTTAATAAAAAAAAAAAAATTGTGTTCATATATTTATCATTCATGCTTATATTATTAGTCTTGAACTAGACATATGTTTATATTTTTTTTCTCCTTTATGCCTTTTTTGTTAAATCTTACGTTTTATTTGTACTTTGTGCTTAAATATAATGGACCTTGAAGCTTTTTTTGCCCTTTTTTGCTTTTGCTAAGACGATGAGAATTGTCTTTAAAACTAGAATTTGGTTGAGGAGAATAATATCTATCCATTTCAATTCACAAGAATCAATAACAAATTCCTACAAAATAAAAAATTCATCAAGAATATAAGTAAAAATAATTATTTATTTATTTTTAATCAAATCCTATGAACTTAAATAGAAGCAAGAAAAAATAAATAAATAAATTTTACACACTAACTTTCAAGCAACAAGTAAATATTAAAAGCAATTAACATTACCCAAACTTGAATAAAAAAATAAAAAAAATGAAGGGAAGAAATGTGTACCTATTAGCATCAAATGAAAAATTGCTCCTTTCTCTTTGTTTGGGTACTACTAATTTATAAATTGTAGTGTCCAGCAATCCAGGGAATTTAGAATTGGGGTGATTTGGGAAAATACGGGTTGGAAATTGGAATTTGGGGGGAAATATGGAGTTTGGGATTGGAAAAAGTCCCTTTTTAGTACATAGTAAATATATTAATTAAGAATGGGTGGGGTCAGATGAGGTGGCTGCCTAGCGGGTGGCATTTAAATGTATATAAAAGAGAAGTAAAATGAAAAATTGAGTGATTGAGTTTGGAGTTGGGGGGATTTGGAAAAATACGGGTTGGAAATTGAAATTTGGGGGGAAATATGGGGCTTGAGATTGGGGAAAGTCCTTTTTTAGTACATAATAAATATATTAATTAAGGATGGATGGGTCAGATGAGGTGGCTACCTAACTGGTGGCATTTAAATATATATAAAGGAGATGTAAAATGAAAAAATCGAGCGACTCGATCACGCGACGTCGGGCCAGAAGGGTGTCAGCATTTGTGTTCCAAACCGGTGCACTCACACAAGTTTTATTATTAAGGGTGCACAATTAAATATATTAACACTTTAGTAGAATATATATACGTATATATACAATTTTTTAAAAAAATTACCGGGTGCACGTGCGCCCTCGAGGCAACATATGGGTCCGCCTCTGCATGAATAGGTTATAAATATAGGATTACAACATTCTGACTATTGTGGGGAATATCATTACAACCATTTTGTATACAAATATACAATATATTGTCTAATTTTCCAAGACTCTAATAACGTTTACATATAATTATTTTAAAGCACCCGCTCAGATAATTCAGCTACTTAAAATTTTAAAACAATAATCAAGATATTGTTTATTCAAATAAGATCCAACAGTTTAAGAAGTAAACACAATATACAAATATTGATTTAATATTTTCTTAAATCCATAAAAAAAAATTCTCTCATTATTGTATTAAAATTATTATTGCCGAAAGGTCTTTACTCGATTATATATGAAGAACACAAATGATAGCCTTCAGTTTTACCTCTGATCTAGGCATTAGCCTTGTCATCTAATAACCAAATTATACTATACAATAATTTACCATAGGCAAAGATAATCTAATAAATATTTTTTATCACAAAGGTAATTTAAGACACACACAAGTTATGTAAATAAAAAGTAACTTCCATTCCTCCCGACAAATTTTCTTTCTTTTTTTTTTCGCAAAAACAAAAATGAGTATTCTCTCAGCAGTGCAGCTGAAGAAGATGAAGAAACCAATGAAGATATCCTGCAAACCTTCATACATGTATCATATTATTACTATTACGTAAACAAAAGAATTTGAAAAGGAATAATACAAAGTAATTTCTCTTTTACCATTTTCTAGCATTCCCAATCGACAATGACAAAATACTTGATTTTGAGATTCTTCCTATTAATAAAATTCGAAATCAATAAATAAAAATAAGATTGAGAATATATAATTGACACAGAAACAACATTGATTGTGAATAGAATAGTGTCAATAAAAAAAGAAGTGACCAAAATCTCTCTCTGTCAAATTATTTGGATGGCTTGCTACATAGAAATTAAAAATATATACAGAAATAGAGGAGAGAAGAAGGGGGGCAAAATAAAATTGTCAGATATTTTTTTTTTTAAAAAAGCCTGTTTTGGAGAGAGGGAATGAAAGTAGATAGGAAGAAGTGGTTTTCAAATCTTCACCCATTAAGTATTTGGTTTGATTTTTTATTTGATTTCTAATTTGATATATCAAATTCTACTGAAAAACTTTTGTGAATTTACAATTTTTTGTAATTTTATTTTTTAGTGAATTAACATTTATTTTAAATAAGAATTTTTCTTTTTAATTAGTAATTATTTGGACTTATTTTTTCATTATTTTTTTAAAATTGTAATTAGTTTAGAATTTTTAAAAATATTAAATTGAAAGATTTTTAAAAATATATTATTAATGTGCATGTCAAGAAATTTTTTTATTTTTTTTATTTTTTAATATGTAATTTGTATAGGAGTAATTAATGTGTAGATTAGTTTATATATATTTTTCTTTTTTAATAATTATGTTTAATATTTAATTATTATTAATGTGCATATTAAAAAAAATATTTTTAATTAGTAATTATTTGGACTTATTTTTTCATTATTTTTTAAAAATTGTAATTAGTTTAGAATTTTCAAAAATATTAAATTGAAAGATTTTTAAAAATATATTATTAATGTGCATGCCAAGAAATTTTTTTATTTTTTAATATGTAATTTATATAGGAGTAATTAGCGTGTAGATTAGTTTATATATATTTTTCTTTTTTAATAATTATGTTTAATATTTAATTATTATTAATGTGCATATTAACAAAAAATTTTGTTTACTTTTTATTTTTTAGTGTGTAATTTATATAGGAGTATTTAATGTGAAGATTAGTTTATATATATATTTTCTTTTTTAGTAATTATGTTTCATATTTAATTATTATTTTTTAAATAAGATTTTTATAGTATTGTCACTTGCCATTTTTGCCTCTCCTATTATATATAGATAGATGATAGATCGAGCCACTGCAATTGCCACATCACATCTTGAATTTTGGTGATTAAATAACTTGTCTTAGAGGTTCCTTCTATTCTCATGACAGAAAGGTGTGATAAGCGATCAAATTGTGTAAACTAAAATTATATCATGGTACATAGAAAGGATTGTGCACTTATTAAGGGCCCGTTTGGCCATGATTTTTTTTTTCTTTTTTTCGAAATTTTTTTCCGGAGTTGAAAATTATGATGTTTGACCATGAAAATTCGGAAAATAATTTCGAATTTTTTTTCTGAAAAGGGAAAACAGGTTTTTGTTGTTTTCACAATTTTTCAACTCCAATTCCAACTTTTATTATTATTACATATAACCCCAATCTTTTAAATTTTTACATAAAACTCTCCTTATAACATTACTTTTTCAATATTACGTATATAACAGTTTTAAAGAATAAGATAATTATAATTTCAAACTTAACCTAATTAATAGATATCTCTTTTTCTCTCTCATCATTATTTTTATCCCTTATTTAATTTTCTCCCTTATTTAAGACATTATTTTACTGCTAATTTATATTTATACCATAAATATATAAAGTATTATATTTATATCCATAAATATATAAAGTAATATATATAATAGAAATATACAAAGTATGTTATATATAAAGTTTATACCATGTATATACTATATACACACATATATAAATATACAAAGTATTAAGAAACATACTAATCATATTTATACTATAAATATACAAAGTATGTTATATATGAAGTTTATACCATGTATATATCATATACACACATATATAAAAATACAAAGTATAAAGAAACATACTAAACATATTTATATATTTATGGTATATGATATAATATACCATAAATATGCAAAGTATGTTTTACATAGAAATAGTTTATTCACACACAATAAAATCTTTCATGTATAAGAAAATTAAAGAAATAAATTAGCGGCACCCTAAAATTTAATAACAATTCATCATTTCCTATTTTTTAGGAACGGGAAATGAAGGAAATAAATTAAATAAATTCCTAAAACAATAAATTTGTATGAAAGATAATATTTGTTACCTAAAAAAACAGGAAACAGTGATCTGTTAATATAACATCCATATTTAAAAATTTTAAATATGAGAAAACGGCTATTAATGTAAATATTATATATGTCATAATTGAAATTTATTAAATATGATCATGTATATGTAATTATTTTTATAATAGTGGCTAATTGTGTTCTTTTCTCATTAGTAGGTAAATTTTAGTTGAGTGATTTTGATAGTTTGTAAAAGTTAGGGTATAAAATCATATTTAAAAAAGTTTTTTCAAAAGTAAAAAAAAAAAATTCAAAAAAAACATGGCGAAACACAACTCCAACTCCAATTTCAACTCCAACTTCAACTCAAACTCCGAATTTTTTTAGTTTTCATGGCCAAATGGCTACTAAGTGAACAATCTTTTTTTTTTATGGATTGTGCATTTAATAAGTGCACAATCTATTTTAGTGTCGTCCAGCCGTCAGTCATCTGCCCTTAAAATGTAAAGATATTGTGCAATTAATAAGTGCATAAATCCTATTTTGATACTTTTTTTATATGACATAAATTGATACTCCCTCCGTTTCGGAATAAGTGAATTGTTGGGGTATTTATTGGTGTTTCAAAATAAGTGAATCATTGAATTTTTTTTCAAATTTACCCTTATGATTTGACAACCAATTAACTTTTGAAAAGATATTACAAGGTCAGTTTTTTTATTTTTAAGGGTAAAAATAAAAAAGTTGTGTTAAATTTATGTTTTTAATATTTTTTTTCTTAATCTGTGTGTCAAAATTTAATAATTAATTTATTATGAAACGGAAGGAGTAATAATTTATTCTTATCTAACTTTGATATTAAAATAATATAATTTATTAGGATTAAATAATACTTCATCCGTTTCAGAATAAGTGAATTATTAGGGTATTTATTGGTGTTTCAAAATAAATGAATCATTCAATTTTTTTTTAAATTTATCCTTATGATTTGACAATCAATTAATTTTTGAAAAAATATTATAAGATTAGTTATTTTTTTTTTGAATAAAAATAAAAAATTATGTTAAATTTATATTTTTAATATTTTTTTTTAATTTATGTGTCAAAATTCAATAATTCAGTTATGAAATGAGGAAGTATTTTTTTTTAGTTTGAGGACATATTTTGGTTTCAAGTTCCTCTTTGGGTTATATACGTGTAGCAAGTACAGGTGGTTAGAAAATACGTGTCAATGCCTCCATCTTTCTCCTCTCTTTCTATGGTTATTTCACTTCTCTGTCATTTTAAATGAAACAAAAGCTAACTCAACCTCTCTATGGCTTTTCGGGTATGTTTCTTTGCCAAAATATTTCATATTATATCATCTTTGGTTTTTGATTATTGCTTTTTCGCTTTCTGGGTTTTAACTTTTTGGGTTTATTTGGATTTTTTCATTCTAATTGAAGTTAATATGTGCATAGAGAACAAGAAGTTAATGTGAGCATAGAGAACAAGTACAAAGGTTAAGTTCGATCAACTATGCAAAAACATGTAAACGAGCAACATATATACGTGAACGAAGTGGAAAGAATTAAAGAGGTGGGGCGCTGCTTATCAATGTGTTTGCGTATACTAAGGAGATTTAGATCTGTCAAAAATAGAATAATAAGTACTCCTATATTTTTGGGGTTTTTAGAATTTTGAGGGAAGAAGAAGACCCAATTTGATTCTAATGAAAGAAAAGACCCAATTAAAGTTTTCAATTTCTACATGCATTAGGTTGTTTAGGTTGCCTTAGAAGATCTTGAACTGTAAAGAAACAACTACATAATCAGGTATCTTTTGATAATTACATTGGAGAATTTTTGTATTTTCTTAATTTTTACTTCATTTACTGGGGCAATAAAAGAAAAATTACCTGAACGTGTTGTGTGCAAAAATCATTTACTATTTTGATCTTAATTTTTCATGATTTGAACTTTCTTATGTTCGTTGTATAGCTTGAGATTGGACTTCACTATCCATTGCTACTGATTTTCATCTTTTTCTTGTTCAGTTAACGCTTGTGAGACCATTTTATTTTTATTCATCAAATGGACGCTTTAAATGTTTGTCTCAGTAAAGCATTAAAATTACGAAAGAGGAGATGAGAATTAAATTTCAAAACTTAAAATAAAAGGATATAACAAGCCTAGCTATTTTGTAGAAGGAGCTAATGCTGTCCCAAAAGCGCCAGCGTAATTTTCTGATTTGGTTTAAGCTGAAGTAATGAATCCTCTGAAAGAAAACGATGTTGCTCGATTGAACTAATTGAGCTAGCAGCATACTGTCGTCTGCTTGAGAGAAGAAGCGTTGCTCGGTTGAACTTAAGGAACATATAACAACATATTTGCTAGACCCATAATGTCGAAAATGTCATTTACCAACTCACACAGGTTCGTGTCCCCGTTTGTTATTACTATAAAATTTGACATATTTCCTACTGTCTGAAATTAACTGTTAAATGTATAATTTGGTCTGAAGTTGTGCTGGATTTTCATACAATATGCAGTCTTGTATGATAGAGTACAAATAAAGATGCAACATAATAGTAAATGTCTAGCTAACTAAGAACGTTGAGAAGTGAGCAAAGGAAAAGCTCGACTCTTGCTTAAAGCAATACTACCGATCAATTAAGTAAATGATGCTAATATCATCATAAACATACATAGAATAGGTTGATTTAGAACACAACAGTAACACTTCATTGTTCCTGAAGAAAGAAGATTCACAGGCAAGATCCTATACTAAGGGATAAGCCAAGTTCCATAAAAAACAAATATATTATAATTAGTATAATGTCGTTCTCTTGCACAACTTTTATTAGATACTCTATATCATCTTTATTATCTGTTGTTTTAGTGGAGAAGATACTAGCAGAAAAGTTAATCTTACTTTGGATGTCATCTATAATTGTTTGCATATGGAAGAGAATAAAGCTTGATCCACTATTCACCAACTTAGTAATTTTTTAAAATTAAATTTGCATATCATTTTGCATGTTAAATCAACAAGGTATAGGAAACATAACTTAATCTCTCACTATACCTTATGCAACAAATTTCAGTCTTATGGTTAAAGATCTCAACCCGAGGATGCACCATATTTTGTTGTCTATGTAAATAAGATGCACAAAACTAATCTCAACTTGAGGGGACACCAGATTTTCTTATTTCTCTATATTATAGAAAGAGGGGTTTTGACATGGCTGCTTCAGACCATTTTCAACAAAGTTTAAAGGCAATTTCGTCATTGAATATCATAAAGCCACTCACTCCCATAATTTGATTATGGATTTGCACGTGGTCGAAGAGATAAACATTGAGCCATTTTTTCTTGTGAGTGTACCTTTCTTCCTCTTCTCGTTTTTCCTTTATGAATTTTTACTATTCTATTTTCAAAATTAGTGCAGTTGGGGTTTGCTAATTTAATCTATTTTTTAGTTTTTTGCCTTGTGGAATTTGGGAATTTTGTTATGTTCTATTTTCTAAATTATTGCCTTGATGAATCTGGTCAATTTAATTACCTTTTCATCTTCATCCCCATTTTTTCCAGCTTTGTTCTTCAATTGTTGGTTATTATCTTTTCCTTTATGGGTTATATTTTTTGGGTTCTATGTTGGAATTTCTTCCATCCTTAATCGATACATTCAAAAAAAAAATAAGAAAATGAATATGGGTAAATTACTTGTGAAATCTAAAATTTTGATCTTTTATCTCTTCTCTACTCTGTGCATGTGTAAAATAGATTTTAGCAACCTGATAATTTTTAAATGGAGTCCTTATGGTGCTGGAATACCTATTTGTCACGACCCGAACTAGGGCCTGGCCGTGACGAACATCCCGAACCATGAAGTCCCGGACGTCCTACTCTATCTGATCTGGTAATCATGCACAACATTCATATCATAAAAGAAAATGCGAAAATATAATCTGATACGGAAACATGGTCATTAACTCTGGGTTTCAAGACATAAGAAAGAAAACTGCAATTCAAAACATCTGAATAAGCTCAGTCTGCGAAATCTCTACTACATCTTAAAACTATTCTGAAAACTGGGACAAGGCCCCCAGTAGACCAAACAACGGAATAACATGATTTGAAATAACAGAAGGCTGGAACAAAGAAGGCTCACCACTGCACGGATCACTTCTCTCTGGAATACTCTACTGATTAGCCAGACCCTTAGACTGAGCCTCCGAACCTGGGAGGTAGCGGGTCAATACAGATGTACTGGTACGCAGAGCAAATCCAAAATAATAATTTATATTCAACATATATGAGAGCAATTTAAAACAGTTTATAAACATATCATATAGTAAGAAATCTCATGGGCATTTCTGAAAGACTCTGAAAGAAAGTCATCTGAACTCCGAGACATTCTTTGTTTTACTTCTGCGCTAGGTGGTATACCCTACAACTCTGAAATTCCACGGGCTATATGGAATTCGCCATTGACTCGGTGGGGAAGCCTCCAACCCAAGTGTGCCGCAAGGGTTGGAGTCTCTGACTCTGCTACGCCACACGGTCGTCGCCAGCGTAAAAATAATATACTCGGATCGGAAAATCACGGTTTTAGGCTAAGAGTTACTTGAACTCAAACCTTCTTCGGATAACCACCTAACCCTCTTTAAGCCCAGTTTTAACTCTTTAAAACATGCCTTCGCTGAAAACATACTCTGTTACGGCATACATACTTATGGTATCGTCATACCATTGACTTGCAAGTCACATCTCTGAGCCATTATTAGCATATAAAAATCTCTGTTTCAAAACATAAATGTGGGACCACCATATCAATAAATCATTTCAAGAAACTCTTTCTTAAAGCTCATGTAAACATATGCAAGAAACTCTCTTTGTCAACATTTCAAGAATTCAAGGTGGTCATGTCAAAGTTCTCAATTACATGCATTTCTTTCTCTTTAACACAAGAACATCATAGTAACATCAAGAAACACCCTCTCATTATTTCTAAATCATATTTCAATTGCTATGACATTGAGAAAACTACTTTCAAATCACAAGGCATGCATTTCAACTCTTTTCCGACAAAATCATAATCTTTAATTCAATATACGAGAGGGGTTTCATAATATGTGCTCTCAAACAATCTTCAATCTCAGTTTTCATACATATACATATACTTGTAAATCAATTCAAAGGTTAAAGACCTAAAGGCCAAATCAACAATATCATAAAAACATTTATAATGCATAATTAAAACATAGATTCCAAAACCCCCTTTAAAATTCATGCTTGATAATCTTTAAATCATGATCTAGTGTTTACAAGCCCATGTAGTTTTTAGGATAAACCCCACGTACCTCAAATTAGAAGCTTTTGAATGATCTCTAGCTTTTGGGATGCTATACATACGATTGATGGGTGCTTCTTGAAGCCCTAGCAATGGGGATTCCGAATATTGAAGAATTAAGGAAAACCCACGATTGAATCTTGAGTTATTTGGGTTTTTTAGTTTGAAACCCTAGAGAGTGTTCTTGAGTAATTTGGATGATTGTGAATGTATTCTGGTGTCTTTGGGATTAAATCCCGTGTTTAGGCTGATAAGGGGGTGGAAAATACCCAATATACCCTAAATGAGACGGAATAAAATATAACTGGGAGTCCGATTTAATGGGCCACCGCGACGCGCCACTATCGCGGTGGCTCAGTGGAAATTGACGAATGGGATTTTTTAGGGTCACCGCGACGCGGAGCCATCGCGTTGTCCCACTGGTTGGGACCTGGAACTTCAGCGCGACGCGCCACAATCGCGCTAGGCAACTGGAATTTGACAATTGTTAAATAGACTCCCTCCGCGACGCGCCAAGCACCAAAATGACGGTGTTTTACGACTAGGACTTAAATTAGCCATAACTTCTTGTCCGGGTATCGGATTTGGGCGAATCTTATATCGACGGAAAGCTCATTCAATTCCCCTCACTACTAAAATGATTAACATGCCATATTTGCATAGGATTTATTGCTTTTGGATCGTCTACGCATAGAAATGACGGTTTTCGTTCTAGCCCGAAATGCGTGGTGTTACACTATTAGATTGGATACCGGGGAAACTTTGGTTCAATATTATGTTCCTTATCTTTCACTTATGGCACTATGTTGTGCTAGTCAAAATTTGAAAAGGTGGTTTCTTGGCTTTTGAATGGTCACGGGTTCGAGCCGTGAAATTGTCCTCTTGCAAAAATGCGGGGTAAGCCTGCCTATCGTAAACGGTAAACCTTGTGGTCCGGTCCTTCCGTGGACCTCATGCATAGTTGGAGCTTTAGTGCATAGAACTGCCCTATTAATGTTTTCTTGCCTTCTCAAGGGCCTTGGTATAGCTGGTAAAGTTACCTATGTGACTAGGAGGTTACGGTCTCACGGGTTCGTGTTGGGAAAACGGTATCTTGAAGAAATGGAGGGTAAGGTTGCGTAGGAAAGTTGAATGTCTATGCACTAGGTAGTCTAGGTTGAACTGGTCAAAATTTGTAAAGGCGGTTTCTTGCTTGCTATTGAAGTTAACATTGGTTTTAGAATTGTTGCTTTTCCTGGTAATCATGTGCTTTCTGAAGCTTTCTGCTTTCATTAGTTTGTTAATTACTTGGTAAACAAACTAGGGTCAATGATGGTTATGTAGAAGAATGGACAAGTACTGTTATAACATGTCAAATTACGATGATCGTGTAATAATGTTATGTTCTTTTTAGAGAGGAGGCTGAATCTATTTGTGAGATAAGGGATTCTTTCAGCGATTTGTTAAATGACGAGAGCGAGAGCAAAAAGCTATCGAGATGGGATGGATGATCCTTTGAGAAAGGTTTAAATGAACAAGATAGCTTAAACAGAACAAATGATAGATTGGGCTTCCTTTATTTTCAGTCTTTTGTGAGCTGTACTCCATGTGGAAGAGTTCCTCTTATGGATAAGGTACCATCTTTACCGAATTATGTCATTTTTATGCGATAAAGAAGTCCATGTAGAGTTATGGAGTTGTTACCATGTTAATGTTAGTTTTAATCTAATAGACTTGTGCTCGAGCACCCACTAAACTCGACGTAGAAGAGGTATAATTATATAAGAAACAGTGAAAAAATGGTAAAATATATACAAAAGCACCCAGAGAACAAAAGCATGGTTGGGTGCTCTGGCTTTAGACATAACTTTCACGTCTTCCATCCTAGGATCGAATCCCTGTAGCTGCATTGTTTAGTAAATTTTTTTTTTGAGCACCCACAACCTAAAAAAGCTGGGTCCGCCACTGTGTAGAACTCATGCTATTGATAGTTCCAGAATCAGAGAACCAATGCTTTATTTTCTTATTTAGCTACGTAGAATGGCGGAGGACACTGGATTAGATTTCACTGATCAACAGGTAAATTCACCAGTCTCTTCAATAGCTATTTGGTTGTACATGCATATTTACCTACATGCTGTATTCCCAGCTAAACAATAGAAAGATGTGCAAAAACATTCATTTTGATAATCAACCATTTCAAGTAGCTCCAATATATTTTTATAAATATGAATTTCTCACGGTCTCTGTCTTATGTAACAGATGTCAACCTTCTGATCTAAGATTACGACAATTACAAGTGCAACTTTGCTGACCTTCAATACAATTCATCGGACTCGATAATTAAGTAAATAAATTGTTAAATAAAATGAACACAATTACCTTGTAAAATTTGGCTCTTTACCAAATGTAATTACCTCCCATCTTTTCAGCTTAGTATATTTATGTCTCCACTTATCGTGCATGCTTCCAATCTAGCTTTTAGTTGATATCAAGTTTTGAGTATTTACTCAACTTCAAAATACTCACAACATAATTAATGTTGGCCCGTGCTAATACGCCCCCCCCCCCCCCCCCCAGTTTATATTAGAATCGGTGGTCATCTCTTTCTTGTCTTGTGGCTTGTATTTTTTTTTTCCTTCTCCTTTTTCTCGACTTTATTGTGTATTCAATAAAATTTTTAGCTAAGTTTATTCTTGTCTTTCAACTTATGGAAACTTTGAGTATTCTATTAATAATACTCGTGTATAATTATCTGCTTATATTATACAAGCAAACATATTATTTATACATAGTTATACAGACCCAAATGTATTATGAATACAATGTATATATACTGTATTTTGAACGTATGAAATGTATAAAGGGTATATATAATATATAATATATAATAGTACACCCTTTTATACATCAGAAATAAGTTGACTTTATTAAATATTTTTAAAAATATTCATAAAAGTGGTACATTGGTTGACCAACAAAGCAAGTGGTAAATGAATGATTCAAAATTTACTTATGTGATTAGAGTAGTTATTTTAAATCAAGTGGACAAAAAGTATAATCTTGGGAATGAAATTTAATTTTTCTTTAGAAAAACAAAACGAAAGGGTAAGATTTATTTTTAAACATGCCACAGGACCTTATAAAATGAAAAAAAAATACAGTACATACTTTTTTTAAAAAAAATTCAGTAGATACTAGATTTCTTTATGAATTCTAAATTATTGTCAGTGTCTTTAACCATGATATTTGAGGCTTAAAACGCGGGAATGTTACGTTATAGCCACGTTCTTGATCAAAGAATATTAAAGAAGAAGATTACATTAGCATCTACCGGTTTAAATTTGGCCTAAGCAAGATGTAACTTTTCTAGGTTATGTAGGGTATAAATTGTTAGGTTAGACTGTTCGTTTGAGTAAGAATTTAGAATTCCTAAAATTAACCCATGAAAATATTATGCGTTCGAGTTTGGACGTGTTATTATTAGCTCAATTTGTTTTAGCTTAATCTATTCAACTCATCCAAAAATTGGGTTGATATGTCATCCAAATTGACCAATAAAAACCTTGTAAAAATGTCTTCAAAAATGTTTTTTCCGTTTGACATGTTAATACAATTATAATAAAGAAAAATAATTATTTTGTTAGGTACTTAAAAAATTATAAGAACATAAATAAAGAAATTAAAATTTAGTAAGAATTAAGCGGATTGACTTATGATTTTCTTAGCTAAATTTAACCCAAGTAACTTGACTCATTTGACCCGTTCAATTTAATCCAATTCGTTGATTTGACACTCAATGCCACAACTTGTAGAATGCTATGATATTATACTCGTTAGAGAATATTATTTTTTGTAGTTTTTTAACAGATCTGAAAATATAATATTTTCTTGTAAAGGTTATTTTTCTTCGTTAGAAGATACAGAAAACATCTCAAAATTAGGTGTACCTAGTACTTCAACATATTATTCTTTAAACTTACTTTTCACCAAAACTGTTGGCAATTGTATTAATGCCATCGCTACATTGCACCAATACTATGCCAAAGAATTTTTTTTTCTTTAAGGAAAGGAGAGACCAGAGAGAATTTGAAAAAGAAAAAGTGACAAAAGAACAAATAACAATAGCTATTGGTTAGATGTGAGATACGCAAGAATTTTGGTTCTTTTGGTATAAACTCTCAACTAATTAACGACTATTGGGGTGAGAGAAGTAGTCAACTTAAGAATTTAACAAGAGAATTTTGTTTAGAAAGTTGTTGATTAAATTATTGTGCCCCATATCTAAAAAGTACATCTTCTTTAGAAACATCATTGATAATACAGTACAGCAACTCAACATATCCTGTGGAGTTCCGTAAAAAGTCATATTTTCCTCGGTTCCTAAATAATTGTCACCATTTTTATTTGAAAACACTTCTTACATGCTAATTTTATTAAATTATCCTTATATATGAATCTTCTATATTTAATATATATTTTTTAATTATTACTTTTTGCAGATACCGATATCTTTTTATATTTATGACCAAGGATAAAGGTGAAAAAAACAAGTAATAATACTTTAATTTTGTGAAATGTCAAGTATTAAGAAATGCCTATTTTTAATAAGGACGATAACTAATTAGGAACGAAGGGAGTACAAAATAAATATTTTTAAATATATATTGATAACCTTTTGAACTCGTAGTAAATATCATTTAGACACTCCAACTATGATCTATTTTAATTGAGCATCTGAACACATAATTAAGTCTTCCTATTAAATACTTTGAAAAAGCTTTTGCATATATTTTCCAGCACCCATTACATAAATTTGTCAACCACTTAAAATATGTCTAACTTCTTTAGTAATATGCATTATCCTCCACAAGTGATAGAACCTCAGACATGTTTCAACTGATGCTCAGACATTTTTTTTTTGGTTACCCATTGGTGTTCGGCGTCCGTATTGGAGCCCCGACTAATTCGGATCGCGCGTTGCAGGGCCCATTAAGGTGACAGCACTCCCAACAGAACTGATGCTCAGACATGTTTCAACTGATGCTAGCAGATATACATAATTAAAGGATCAAGGAGATTTTATTTTATATGATTAACTTATCTACATACGAGTGTTTGAACATATGAGCAGAAACTTTTTAAAATATGAATAGGATATCTCATGTGTCTAATAGAAATACTTTATCTCATATTTAGATGCTCAATTAAAATATCTCATAGTTTATATGCAAATGAACTTTATTGATAAATTTAAAAGGTTATGATGTATTTCAGCCCAAAAATTATCTATTGTCTTCGGATTTCCTGTCAACAGTATGATCCTGTGCAAATAAAATATAGAAAGATAATAACACAAACGTGAAGAATTTGCTTTTTATAAAACTAGAATACGTTTATAAGAATATCTACAATATCTTCATGTAATTCTTGATTGCAGTTAAGATCATGAAGCAATTACAATTACCATTGTCATGTCATGAGATCTAAAGGCACACTTAAAAAATAATATTAAATATTTTTGCTTAAAAAACCACTATAAATTGTGTAAAATGTAAAATATACTTTCTTTTGTTTTTTCTACTTATTTGCCTTTCTCTCTCTTGAGAGAGAGAAAGAGATGCAGAAAATATTGAAACAACAATAATTTTGGAGATATCAGAAAGTTAAAAATAAAAAATAAAGATTCGTAAGCTTACATTTCTTAGAGTAAAGGTAGAATATATAAAGGAAGGAAAAGAAAAAAGTAATAAAGAAATATAAACAAATACTATAATAGAGGATAGAGACAAAATTAGCAATAGAAAATTAAATAGATAATGATGAAAAATTAAAAAAGAAAAAGATAAATATGAACTATTGTAGACAATTAATTTTGTCCCTCCCGAAGTTGATTTTTAGCTCATCTTACCACATACCCTTACTCATTCTATACTTTCCCCACAAGAAAACAAATACAACAAATCCGATTAAAAAGGGATGTGACAGCTATGACGACTCTGCTGGGGACTTTTTCAAAATTCGAGTTTATTTTTTGGAGTTGTATCGGCTTAGTTTGACATTATGGGTGTATAGACATTGTTCGTATTTGTTTTATCATTGTTGAGTGCCTACTTGCTAAGTGTTTACAGTTTTTCTTTATGTGTTACCGCTTTATATCTGGCATCATGTGCATAACCCGAGTCATTCTTTCTGCAACAACTCCGTAGTACACGTGTTGTACACGACCTCTAGTTGAGTCACCCTTAATTTAGGAGGGGGAGCCGTCGGTAGTATGGAGTGGGTGGAAAGCTCTCGCAGCCACTATCGACCATACGCTCCCCCAAACAGCCTTGTTAGTGAACTCCAGCGTAGGTCAGCCTTTAGGACATGCTTATCTGCATCATATTAAGACCTAGCGGGACTCGCGTGACCCTTTGTAGGAGACTCACCTTTAAATGTTAGATGGCAACTTCCTGGGGTAAAAAAGATTTTCTATGACGGGCTTCTCAGAACTCAAAGAAGATCTGTTAAAAAGCCAATTTTTGAAGAAATCAGATCATTACCACCGGGAGAAGATATCCTTCAATGGAGCAGACATTCTGAGACTACAACCTGGCATGGACTACACAAAGAGGTAATTCATTCTGCCTTGCACTAGTCTGGGAGTTCTACGCGAACTACCAGGCTACCTTGAAAAACATGTGTAAGAAATAGGAAAAAGAGGCAGATAAGCCCACATTGGAGAAAGTTTCGATGAGGGGCGTAATGGTAGATCTCTCAGAAAGAACCATCAACAGATTTTTTCATGGTCCTAACTTCCCTCCTCAGGTCACTTCACCAATATTCTACTATCGGTTAAAGGATAGTGAAAAACAACATCCATGGTTAGCCAACATCATAGCTGAAGGAGAACCGAAATGGTTGACCAACCCAAATGAAAGAATAGTCAAGTCCTTCCTTACTCAAGAGGCAAAGTTCTGGTGGGGTGTAGTACGCACCGGTTGATGCCTACGGCGGGAGATAATATTCTGGGTGATGATAGAGAAGTATTAGTCGCAAGACTCGTGGCTAAGATTCACTTAAACTTCAGGGAGATTATTGCAGATAAAATAAAGATTCGGATATCAAGACCCGACACTACATATCCTTTCCTTTGTCTCATCACAAAGCTGTGCTGGGATGCTAATGTACCAGAGGTTAAAGGAGTAGACAACGAACTTCCTGCTAAGAAAACCCACGACCCTATGAGATTTGATGAAAATAACCCTAGGCTGGTGCTAGACAAGGGAGCAGGGGTTGCATCAGATCCAGTGAGGGTTGCAGAAGTGCAACCAGCTATTACGGGTGCTGAATCAACACCAAGTGTAGAGGTGCAAAATTCTGAAGCTGTACAGTTAGCACCCCCTGCGGGGGCAAGTTTAGTGCATGAGGATGAAGCAAACCTCATAGCAGTTACTCAGGTATCGGCGTTGACTTTTAATGCTCTAAATTTTAAGAGAGTGGCGAAACAAGCAAGGCGATGCGAGGCACAGCTACAATAATTTGCCAATCAGTTTGCCTCGGTTGTGGATAAAAGGATCAGGGTAGCCCTTGAACCCTTCCAAACTTTGCCTAGTCGAGTTGATGAGTTGGAGAACCATTTCAATGCACGGTTAAGAGAAATATCGGCCCTAGATCTTGCACTATTCAAAGAAACACTAGATAAGTTGAAAGCTGATGTTGGGGCATTGCAGCAACACCAACTTTTGATATCTGTGGATCCAGTTGCTGATGAGTCTGAGGATAAAGTTCCCTTACTTGACCTCAATGGAGAACTGGTGAAGCAGAGAAAATAAAAGAGTGATAAGAAAGACAAGGGTAAAAGGAAAAGAGCTAACAACGAGGATGAAAAAAAGCAGAAAAGAAGGCAAGAAAGAAGGCGAAAAAAGCAAAAATAAAAAGAGCGATGCGAGCATCTAAGGCAGAAGCGGAGAGAAGGGAGGAAGAGCTACGAGCTAGGACTGTAGGAGCATCAACTAGTGGAATCCCTCCAGAGGCTGTGACAGTTGTGCCAGCCCAGCAGCGGGCTACTGATGTGAGTATTACAGCGGAAGACACTGCTACAGGGTCAGGGACCTATGATCCCCGTGCTTGAGATACTCTAGGTATACCCTAACCCTTAGTTCAGTTTCTCTTTGCATGTACATTGAGGACAACATTTGATTTTAAGTTGAGGGCGTAAGGTGATTTGTTGTAAAATGTTATAGTGGACTAGGAGAAATACAAGTACCTTAGGCAGTTAACATATTTTTGTTGCTTTTTGAACACCTCTTCAATGGTTTGTTTTATAACTGTGTGATATGCATTTATGTGACCACTGTGCATCTTGTTATGGCATTAGTACTAGTGACATGATAACCATTGCTAAACAATTGCATGAAACAGATGGGTAGTAGCTTGTAATGTACCTGTGTGCCATGTGCATGTGAGATATTACTTAGTTTCCTTTGTATGTTAAATTTAGAATTTGCCCGGTTAGTCTTTCCTTGGTTGTAGGATAGGGGTTAGGAAAGAATCATAGGCCGTTTTGAGATTAGTCCACTTCTAGCCTAAATTACCTTCCCTGTATGAATGATATCCCTTGATCCCGTTTTTGAGCCTAAATTCCTATTCTTTTATGATACCTATCTCCTTCCCATTTGCATCACAATGAACCTGTTTTGGTCCTGGTCCTCCTTGGACATTGTGCACTTTGACTTAGGCAAATAGATTAAGTTGAGGGTGGCTACCATAGGGGTGCGTGATGTAAAATGAGTATGAAGTAAGGTAGAATAAAAGAAGAGAATAAAAAGATGGGTGCGGTGGAAAAAAATATGAAAAAAAAAGTTGTGAAAAAGAAGAAATGATTGTCAAAAATACCGCACCCATCCGGAGTATGTGTGATCAAGAAAGGAGAGAATTAGGTAAGGGTAAATAAGTGAGACCCCAAAAGTTAGTGTAGTGTCAAGGAGGCTTAGTCACCTTAAATATCATCGAGTATCATACCAGCCCTTAGCCTACTTTACAAGTCGAAGAAAAAGACCTATAGTGATCCTAGCTTACCTGTCTGAAAACCTTGGTAATGAAAATAAGGGCAAGCTTATGATATTTGGCATACATTGAATGGAACTTTTTTTTTTAGAGTGAGTGTCTATTGATTGTCCCCACAATTACATATGTTATTTCTTATATGAGTGAGGAGGAACTTCTTTGTTATAAGGGCATACTAGTTATGTTTCTAGTTGCTAACTTGTTTGGGTAGTGTAATATTGGTACATGCATGGTTGTTGTTGCTAAGTTGATGCCATAGCTTGTTTCCTTTGTGTTGCATTGTTGCTTTTCAGTAATATACACAGTTTAGTTTGAGATGATTGACCTTGGAGATGGTAAATATGTTTTGAGCTAAAATGGATGATTGACTGCCGAATGTGCTTTGTATCCTCTTAGTTATGTTTAAGTTGCTTGAGTACAAGCAATTGTTTTAAGTTCTAAAAAAATGGCCCATATTTAAAAAGGTGGACATGCTGTATCCAGTCGGCTTAAGTAATTTCTCTTTTTAGCCATTTAGCCCAATTGGGCACATGTAGTCTTTATACTCAATTGATACACTTTTATATTATATTGATACACTTTTTAAAAAAGAGAAAGAAAATTCTATGCAAGCACATGCAGTCCCTATACTCAATTGATACTTTTTTATATCACATTAATACACTTTTATACTACATTGATACACTTACAGTGTCCATATACTCAATTGATACTCTCTTATACTAGATTGATACATTTTTAGAATGCATGTAAAAACTATATAGCGTCGTATAAAATATGTATCTAAATAATAATTGTAGTTAAAAATTGTATAGAATGTGTATAAAAATGCTATAATTATCATATAGAATATATATATGTATAGAAACTATATCGTTATTATATATAAATATATATCTTTAACAATTGTATTATATTAAAAGTATATGATATCGTATTTTATTGTATAAATAAGTAAAACTAAACAAAACAAATAGTACGTTATTTTAATAATGTTATATCACTTAAAAAAGATTGTCATGTGAATGATTTAGAATAAAATTATAAATCTACCTAAAAGTTCAGTTGAATTGTCCAACGTCTACTTTGACTTTTAAAAGTGAAATGGACTAAACTTTGCATTATACCTCAATCAATCTGAATAGGACTAAAGTTGACTAAATAATTTATTTATTTGTTTGCATCTGTGTTATCTTAAGTTAAATTGCTTCCAAACAAATCTCTACTAAAAATTACTATAATATTTCATACAATGGCACAAGAATTGACATAACAAGATGTTCAAGTTTCAACAGTAATAATATAAAAAAAAAAGAATCCAAATGCGGATTAAAGTACAGTAGGACACTATAATAATATGTTATTATGAGATGCTAAAAAAGAATAAGGAGCCAAAAAATCATGGGCCTATTAAAGATGAAAAGTCGGTGGCCCAGTACACAAAACGGAAAGGGCCGAATTGTGATGCTTAATGGCTATTTATTGGGTTTTTAAATGGGCAAAATTCAGAAATAGCATACTTATCCCCTTAATTATGAGTTTCATAGCAACAGTTTCATAATTACATAATATAGCAAGTTGTATTTGTATTTTTGCAAACTGTTGCTACAAAAATACAAATACATATGATTTTTACTGCCCTTATGATCTATATGTATTTTGTATTTTTGCAAACTGTTGCTATAAAAATACAAATACATACAAATACATATGCTACAAAATGTAATTTGATAAAAGTGTTGTTATTTTTTGTAATTTACTACTTAAGTATGCTACTTTATGTATTTTTTTCTTTTTAAATTTAGATGCTAGTTTTGTGAAATTATTTTAGTTTTAGGTGTTATTTTTGTCCTTTTCCCTACAATATTCGAACCGTCCATATTTGATATGGATTTTAAAAACGGGTTCTTCTTTTTCTCCTTTTATTTAATGTACTTTCTTGAATTGCCTACACTTTCATATAATACGAGTTTAATCGCACGTATCTCACACGTATAATATTTGATTATTTAAAATTAAATAATTTTATCTATTGTGAAGATTTTTAGTGAATTGTAAAAAGTTTAACTCACTTTTCAAAGATCCTCCATATTTTAATATAATAATGTAAACATAAACATATATTTATATATGTAAACATAAACATATATTTTAGTGTAAACACATATATATTTTACCACCAGAAGTTCTAAGTGGTTGATCGATCATCACTTTTGCGTTTGTCATGCAGTACATCTTTCCCTTGCTGCCAGAAGCTAAAAGAGATAAATCAATTTGAACCATATTTGCTATGATTATTTTTTTTTCTATATTTGAAATTTTTTCTTGTCTTTAAAGTCAAATCTCTAGAAAATCATTGATTACATTCTTATTACGTACTTAAAACTTTTAAAAATTTGGTACTTTCAAATTTTTCTTATTCTAGTGCTTTTAAATTTTTTCTTATTCTAGTGCTTTTATATTTAGTTCTAGATTTTTCAAATCTTCTTTCAATCAAATTTAGTTGATTTAAAATTCTTAAGCTAATAGAAAAAATATTAGTTGTCATTAATTCTGATGAATTCTAATAAGGAAAAGTTTTACTATAAATATATTTAATTAATTTTTAACTCTTAAATATTTGTCTAAAGTAAGGACTTTTAGCGAAGGACAAAAAGTTCAAACAATATTTTTAAGGCCCTTCACACTTTTAATATATTATAGATTATAGATTATAGATATAGATATAGATTATAGATATAGATTATAGATTATAGATTATAGATATAGATATAGATATAGATATAGATTATAGATTATAGATTATAGATATAGATATAGCTTATTGATTATAGATATAGATATAGATTATAGATAAACAATAAAGACATTTTTGTAAAGGTGTGGTTTAACAAGTTGGCCTATTTGCCTCTTAAATCAAAGCAAAAGCATTAGTGAGCACTACAAGTTTCTGCATTTTGGTTAGAAAAAGGAAGCTCAATTTTCACAACTTAATCAGGCCATGAGGATAATACCCTAATGATGATGTTAGGTCACCAAACGGCAAAGGTATTAATTAGTTCATTGAAAAATTTAACCAGCTTTCTTGCGAGATTAATTTAATGCAAAACTAACCATGTAAGTACAACGATCTAGTTGTAAAACTTCCTTTATTCAAGGTATCAAATGTATGGATTGAGTTAAACTTGGACATGTTAAATGGACCGAGTTAATAAATGACATGTTCAAAAATTACTTGGGTTGAAATGAAATAATAACTGAGTCATATATAACCCAAACGACTTCCTTCATTTGATGAATTTAATGAGTATAGTTTGGTCTAATTAGAAATCTATAGCAATAGTTTGGACATTTACCATTTATAACAATATTTTGAAAGAAAAAAGAGGCGACCGAGATTTGGGGGAGAGAGAGGACGAACACATGATCCACATTGTATCAACGAATACATGATACAGATTGTATGTACGAATATATGCTATATCAACGAATATAGTGTAAATTGACCGAGTACATCTGCTTGTATACAATATACAAACAACAAAAAATTATAGGGAATGTATTCATCATTCTAATTTCACTTGTATTTGATCATTTGCTCTTATATCACTTATATTCATTCTCTCATGTTTCGTTTGTATTCATACACGCATTTAGGTCGTATCAACAATCATAGTGATACAATTGATACAAGTATTATCTTCAAGATTGTATATCTCCGCAGAAACTAATAGCGGGACTTCAAGATTATATATTGATACAATTATTAGAGTGATGCAATTGATAAAGTTGATACACGTATCTTCTTTGACTTTTTCTATATATTCATTACTTGTATTTGACAAAATACAATTGAATGAATTGTATGTCTCTGTTATGTAGTATCATATAGTGAAGTATAGAATATAGAGAGAGAAGGGGTGAAAGAGGCGAGAGAGGGGGGACGAGAGAGACGAGCGAGATTGAGAGAGAAGAGAGGAAAGAGATGCTAGAGAGAGTGAAGTATTGTTATTAAATGTAATATGTTTTATAGTATAACTATGGGTATTAAATACGTACTCTCTCTCTGCATCTTTACTTGTCCACTATACTAAAAATATGTCCAATAATACCTGTCCATTTTGAAAAAAACCATGAATAATTTACAATTTTGTGTCCATTTTACCCTTCTTTTAGCTTTCACATTTAGTCCAAAATAAATAATTTTTTACATAATTAAAAAGATATTAAATAATTTTTTTTCTTTTTTAAAATTTGGGGTAGGGGAAGGGGAATGGGGGAGGGGATTACAATGTGGGGAATCGAACCGTCACCAATAAGGTGGAAATTCAGGTAACTAACCAACTAAGCTACTAAGATTCCCCTTCTTATTTAAATAGTGAAACTCTACATAACAAAGAAACAATATTAAATCGGTACTATTTAATAAAGGTTAATTTAGTAAAAATACTTCTTATTTTTTTAGGGATATATGAGTATTTTCTTAAAAAGTATGCTAAGCTAAAAATATTACTAATATGAACCAGAGTATAGATTATATGCATGCACAAACAATCATGGTTTCATAAAATTTACTTTAATCGATAGCATAAAATAGTGTTCTATTAGGCTATTGGTAAGTGATATAATTTAAGGCTTTATTAGTTGAATTACAACTATTCTCAACGTTATCTAATTCATCCTAAAATTTGTTGCTCATTTGATAGGTGTGCATGTTTTTGTATACAACATGCCTAGTATAATTGACAATAATTGACAATAAAAAGTGAAAAATTGACTGCCAATCTACAATTAAAAAGTGATATGTAGTCCTACTAGTTGGTATTATTAGTATCACTTGAAAAATTGACTTCCTTGCTATAATTTGAAGGAACTTAGAGAAATATCTAATAAATGCTGGCAAAAGTGTTGATATGTATTTTAGGTATTTAAAGTTGAATTTCTTCCTAGCTAAAACAGGTAAAAAAAAGTAAAAAGGAGTTATAAATGCTACCTACAGCCTACCCAAATTTTAAAGGCCGGGAGAGATAGATTGATAAACGAAGAAAAAAGTTGGAATAAAAGGGGAAGGAAGATGGGAATAATTAAGAATATAGATGATAGAATACACATAATTTTGTGAGCATAGAAGCAGATTTACTCATATCTTAATCCATCAGTAATAGAGCCATCAAGGAAATTCGAGTAAATGACCTTAGCGATCGTTTTAGAAGTAGCGGTTTATTAACCTAACAACTCAACCAAAGGTCGAAATCCGAATGATGTATACTCAGTGACGGATCAAGGATTTTTCTTCAGGGGGGAATGAAAATATAAATGTATGAATAAGCCAACAAAATACAATTTCAAGGAATGCAATAGTGTATAGTTTGTAGATACAAAATACTTAAACTTAATTAAGAAGCATTAATAAGTAAAGTGCAAAGTTAGCCCTTTACAATGTGTCAACCGGAACTAGGGTGCTACGTAGATAAAAAATTAGCCCTGCATAATGTATCAAACAAGAACTAGAGTGCAAAGTAAAAACTCCAAAAAAAGAGATCACTGCCAATACTTCTCAAACATATTTACAATACCACTGGACGAAGTTTCATTGCTTGAAAATACAAAATAGTATCATCAGTTGAAACGTTATTAAACACATCTTTTTTCATAAAAGAAACCATACAACCACTCACAAAGTTATCGTTCAATCTACTTCACAACTGATTCTTAATAAACTTCATTACTGAAAAGGTCCTTTCAACAGATGCAATGACAACTGACAGAGGCAAAACAAATTTCATCAAATGAAATACAAGAGAATAACACGAATGTTTTTTTTTTTGTCTAAACCAATCTTTTTGAAACATCACAAAGCCCATTTAAATTGGAGAAACTTTTATCGATGTCACGAACATCAGTATTATAATTTGCAAGATGATTCTGAAGTGGGCACATATTAAGTTCATCAAAGTCATCAAGATATAATTCAACCATTCTTATTATTTTCTGAATGTCAAACTTGAAAATAAGTTTATCGGATTCAAACAAAGCAACACTATGAACTAACTCAGTTGTCGCCTAATCAAAACGATCATTAAGTTCTTGCAATTGCCAATCAATTATTTTGCAAATACTTCTACACCATAATAATAAAATATAGTATAATCAACAGGTTTACGCCGTGATCTTCCAGAGTTAACATACAACTCATCAAAAATAGGTACCACAATGTTATGCTTGATACAAAATGTAGACACCTATAAAATAAATAGATCTCATTTATTATCTTTTCTCCACTTTTACAACCTTCTCTTGGCTACATCAACAAGTAGCATGACATTTACAATATCTTACTTTTTTTTGTAAACATGTACTAAGATCGTTTGTAATTTCTAAAATTTCTTTCATCAAATGCAATATAAATGCAACCTCATACATTTGAGCAGCTCTAATATATCATGTAGCCTTAGATCCTTCATCCAAAGAATGTGCTGTTTTAACAATTTTATCAAGTATATCCATAATTGTATCAAACTTAAGAATAAAATAACTAAAAGATTTAAAGTGAGATCCCCAATGAGTATCACAAGCCCTAGAAATATCTAGTTCTTAATGCAAGCCTTACTAGTTTTAAGCTGACCCTATCATGACTTAAAAATCAAAGGTCATGATATCACTTGTCGCGGCAAGCCTTGACAAGTAAGCCTATTACCTAAACTAATATGAAATGAAGGATAAAATCAAAATTCAAGGCAATACTCCTAGAACGGAATCAAACCACACATATATAATAAAAGCAGAAATTACATAATAAAAAATATCATAAGAATATCCCAAAATTAGCTGTCACAATGTAAGAACCAACTAATACAACTCAAAGTCAAAATATACATAAGACATCTAAAAAGGAACAACTCTGCCTTTGAATACAAATAAGACAGAGTCTAGATAAGAAAAAGATAGAAGTCAAATCTAGATGCATAAATCAACCATTACCTGGAATAGACTCCAAGTACTACATGAATAAACTATCATGGGACACACTCATATCTGAATCTGTTTCAAAAGAGCACGTTATGGGGTTAGTATGATCCATTTGTACTCAGTACGTATCATAGGACGACTGAGTAAAGTAGAAAATAAAGCATACAAAATACACACTAAGGGCACGTTACCTGCAGTAATATCCCAAATAGTAGCCCATACCATCTTCAATAACAGTTCTATAATATTCATATATACCGCACCCAAATATGAGAAAGAGGCACAGGTATACAGATATCACACATACAGGTATGAAGAAGTGATACACATAGGTAGATATCATATCAAGATGATAATACAACATAGAATGAACACAATAAATATATGAAATGCAATAAAGATGATGATGATGATCGAGGTTGTCGTACAACCTTTGTATACACCTACCGAGCTATGCTCTTGATCTAGGAACCATGCGGTGTTCTTCAACCCATATAAAATACAATATTCAATACTAATATCTATGATTTCTCTCTAGAATATCCCTCGGTAGAGGGTGTATAGTGATGTCACACACTAGTGTTTTCAGTATTTCCTAAGTAGTGCCAATGTTTAACAAGTGCATATAATATGGGGATGTAATGCTCACAACCAGCTAGAATGATAGATCCCAATAATCAACAAAAATGCCAATCATGTGAGCCAAAATCCATTCAATATATATAACAACTCATGTAACCAATATAATCATATGCAAATAGAGCGAATAATACAACAATAAGACATTGATACCACATAGATTGTAACTTATGATTTTCAAGAGACAGATACCATCAAATATACTTACATAAAGGCCAACAACATCATGTAAGATCCTGCACGGTCACACATAGCATGTAGTGTCTCAAAACCACTAATTCACAATAATATAGGCCCTCACACGGGGACGACACAATAATATAGTTATTTTCATGATTTGATTCCCACACCTTTAACATGATTTTTACATCCATAGTAACTACTCAGCCCAGTTTGAAGAAAGTTAAGCCATAACCTACCTCAAATGTTGAAACCTGCATGAACAAGCCTTCAATACCGAGATTTCACCATACAAACGAACTCGAAATCAACTAAAATACATAAATATAAAATCTACGTGTTAAAAAAGCCAACGATAACCAAATTACCCACTTTCAGATCGAGATCAAAACGAAACCCCAAAATGAGTTTTCCAAAACGAAGGATAAAATCAAAATTTTAGTCTAAAATATATTTTTCATGAATAAAGAAACTTACAGAAGAAAACCCAAGTGAAAATAGATTGAAATTGTGATTTAAATCCAAGAAATGCTAATTTGGGGCTTTCGGGTCAAAACTTCTAAATTTTACCTTTAAATTCGAGTCTAAACAAGATTTAAATGATAGAGTTGAAGAAAAATAGATGAAATAGAAGTTTAGAGCTTACCCAATCTTGAAAATGGAATAAAATATCCCAAAACTCGAACCCCAAGATCCAAGTCTCAAAAATGGTGAGAAAATACAATGACATAATTTTTAGTGATTTTTGTAAAATATTTATTTGACCATTTTACCCTTTTCTGTGATTGTTCTGTGGTATTTTGGAGTGTGGAGATGATTGACATGGTTTTCAATGCATTTCGATGTGATTTGTGTGAGTTTGTGATTTTTGGTGGCTTGAAAAGTCTTACAATTGACTTTGGTCAATATTTATTGATCTATGCGTCGAATGGAAAAATGGACTGCGCTAGCATATCTGGAACATCAAGTTTAGACTGGTAATATGGTTGGTGTGATTTTATGGCTTTTATGTCTCTTTTCGATCCTTAGTTCGGAAAGTTATGAAATTAAGTTTTGGGGGTCAACTTTGTGAAAATGATATTTTTTCAAAAATTTGATATCGTCGTTGAGTATAGAATGTTGAATTTAGGTCAGTAGTGGGGTTGGTTTGATTTCGTGACTTTTAGATTCCATTTCGACCATTAGTTCGAAAATAGTATAAATAGGGCCCAAGGGTCATTTTTATGATAATGACTTCTTTTCATAAATTTGATGATTCCATTGGATCCGAAACGTATTTTAAAATCAGATTTCACAATAGGATCATATTCATAGGGTTCCGAATGAGTTTTGGAGGTCAAAAATAAGTTTTCAAAATTGATGGTGCTGGTGTGGTCGCGTCTGCGAACTTTTGGTCGCGTAAGCGACATTTTGACCAGGTCTCTTAAGAGATCAAAGTGTCACGTAAACGACCATCGTTGATTATCAGATTCAATTTTGTATTTTTGATATTTTGGAAATTAGGAAGCTTCGATTTTGAAGATTTTTGATGCATTTTTCTCATAGAATCATTGTCTATCAATTTAGAACTCTATTTCCCTACTTATCAAGAACTTCTATTTTATTTTTCATGATTTTCACCTAAGTTGAGAATCAAAATTCTATTTCCACCATTTTTGGGGCTTGGGAGCTCAAATTTGGACGATTCCAAAGGGGTTTTTGAGACTCTTCCATGGTTAAGTTTCTAATCTTATAATTTTATTTTTCTCTTAATATAATATTCAAAACAACTTTGGAATATCAATTTTTAAAATGAGCTTAGGGGAATTTTGTGGTAAATCTTGAAAATAATTTTTCTTTGATTTGAACCTCATTTTAAATTTATTTTCGTATGGGTTTTCAGCTGTAGAATCCTTTGAGTATAAAAAACATGTTTCTAAAATAAAATTATGATTTTACCCTTCATTTTTGAAAATCCATTTCGAGGGTCTATTTTGACCCTAATAAAAATTAGGCAATATGAGTATCGTTGGCTTTCTTTTAAGGCGTAGATTCTGTATTTGTATGTTTTAGTTAATTTCAGGTCCGTTTGTAAGGAAAAAGCTTCGGATTAAAGGCTTTCTGGATTGATTTTCAACATTCGAGGTAGGTTATGGCTTAACTTTCTTAGGTTGGGTAGTTAATAATAATGTAAAAGCATGCTATGGGTATGAGGTTGTATTATAAAAATGTGTCTATGTGATTTATGTGATCGTGTGGGGGTCTATGTGGATAATATTTGGTTATTTTGAGACATTATCTACTATTTGTGACCGTGTGGGATCTTATATGATGTTGTTGGCCTGATATTGATATATGTATGTTTAGTTACACTCTTTTTGATGGAAAAAAGCACAAATTTTGGAAATTATGTGGTATCAATGATGTTTTCTTACATGTTTCACTTGATGGTTTCTGGATTAATTGGATCATTGTTATTTGGTTGATTTGAGTGGATTTTTAGCTCACATGGTTGGTATATTAGTTGGATATTCTCATTTTTGTTGGTTGAGAGAATTACATCCTCATATCATATTCATTTATAAAATATTGGTACCACCATGAAAATACTAAAAATACTGAAAACACTGACCTTTTCTGTAAAAAATATGACATCTTTAAAACCCTCTACTGATATATGTGCAAAAGAGTAGATATAGATATTGGTATATGATATTATCTGTATATGGATTGGCGAACCCTCCATGGGTCCTACATTGGGAAGCTTTAGCCCTTTAGGTGTATACAGAGTTTGTGCGATGACCTCGTGCATCACCATCTTTATCTTTATTGCATTTCATATATTGTGCTTATACTGTGATTGTATTTCTGTCATTGCCTTGATATCTACCATCTGTTCTATCTTTCTATACTTACATTTGATGCATGTGTATATTTGTTCTTCTTCTCTGTACATGTATTTCTTATATGTGTGTATAGTAGAACTATTAGTGATGATAGCATGGGCTACAGTTTGGGATAGTTTCTGATTGCAGTTGACGTGCCAATAGTTTGTGTTTATATGCTTTATTTTCTACTTTACTCAGTCGGCCTATAATACCTACTGAGTACAAGTAGACCGTACTCATCCCTACTATTCCTTTTCGATGCAGATTCAGGTACTAGTATACCACGCGAATAACTTATTTAGATGGTATTTAGAGTCTTCGAGGTAGCGGTTGACCTATGCATCTGGAGTTGACTACTCTCTTTTCTTATTTAGACTATGTCTTATTTGTGTTTAGAGACAGAGTTGTTCCTTTTGAATTATCCTATGTAAATTGTGATTCGAGATATATTTAGTAGTTCTTACACTGTGACATTAGGTTTTGGAATATTGTATGATATCTTTGGCTGTATATTTCTCATTTTTGCTATATGTGTGGTTCAACTCTATTATAAGAGTCTTGCCTTGAGTTTTAGTGTTATCTTTCATTTCATATAAGTTTGAGTGATAGGCTTACTTGTCAAGGCTTGCCATAACAAGTTTCATCATGACCCTTGTTTTTTGGATCATGATAAATTTTTATCAGAGCATCCAAGTTCATTCTAATAGAGTCTCACGGATTGGTACGTAGACGTCTGTATCTATCCTTGAGAGGCTATATGATATCTTTAGGAAACTCTCCTTATTTCATTCTCTATCATATGGATCTTTCATACCTTGTGTTCTAAATAGTGTACATGGTGTTCTTTGGTTTCAAGTATGGACCCTTCAGTGGTACTGATATCTTTTTATAATACCCTACAGACTTCAAGTGCAGTTCCCCCTTCAGTGCCTTTGTCTGAGTATAGCATTCTGGAGTTCGGCCTTCTTCTATGTTGCCTCTTCAAGTGGGTTCTCAGCCAACTAGATTTACTATGCCTTCTATTATTGCGAGTATAGTTATGTCTTCTGAGGATCAGAAGAGGTTTGAGAGATTCGCTCACTTGGATCCTTTTAGGTTTAGTGGTGCTATAGGCGAGGATGCCTATGAGTTCTTCATTAATTATAGTGAGAAGTTGCATAACCTTAGTTTGCTTGAGTCGCATGGGGTTGCTTATACTATATATCAGTTGAGAGATATAACTAGAGATTGGTGGAGGTCACTTATGGGTTGGGACCTCTTGGTTCGCTAAAGATGGTTTGGAATTAGTTTACTGAGGTATTATTGTATAGGTTTGTGACTTTTAGTTTGAGGGATTATATAAGAGATGAGTTTGATCACTTGGAGCAGGTCTCCATGATTGTTGCAGAGTATGAGGCATAATTCTATGCATTGTTTAGATATTCTTACGCTAGTATTGCCACCGAGTTTGAGAAATTCAAAAGTTCATAAAAGGGCTGGATGTTTATCTTCAGCTGGCTACGACTCAAATGGTAGTGTTTGGAGCATTGTTTCAGAGTATTTTGGATCATACTAAGATGGCTGAGAACATTTTTTGAGGATTTCAGGGAGACGCCAAGAGGGTGTGCTGTTAGGGCAAGTTTAGAGGTCACACTCCTCGAGGTAAAGATTCAAGAGGCTTTCATGGGTATCATTGTAGGATAATGCAGGCAACTTTGCAATATTCAAGTAGTGTATCTTCTTGTTCAGTAGCTTCGGGTGGTCATCCCTATTTGTTTTAAATTTGCATCTGTGTAATTTGATTTGGGATCGACTTTCTCCTATGTGTCTGTATATTTTTCTTTGATTTTGGATTTTTCTAGTGAGCCTCTTGATGTGCTTATCTGTGTATCTAACCCCCAGGAGACTCTTTAGTGGTGTATCGGGTGCAATAATCTTGTGTTGTGCCTTTTGCTGGGCGTGAGACTTGGGTAGATCTGATTGTATTAGATATGGTAGATTTTGATGTTATCTTGGGTATGGATTGGTTATCTCCTTATAATGCTATCCTCGATTATTATACTAAGATCGTAACTTTAACCTCACTAAGTATGCCAAGGATAGCTTAGAAAGATGTGCTTTATTTGGGTCCCAAGAGCGTTATATCTTTCCTTCAGGCTTGTCACTTGGTTGAGAAGGGGTGTTTGTCTTATTTGGATCATATTCATAATACTAGTTCTACTTCACCTCATTTGTTATATTCTATTCGTATTATCTGTGAGTTCATCAAAGTTTTCCATACAGATTCACCTGGTATGCCTGCGGATCATGATATTGACTTTATTATTGATGTTGAGTTGGGTGCCAAGCCTATTTCTATTCCTCCTTATAGGATGGCCCCAATGGATTTAAATGAATTGAAGGATCAATTGCAAGAGTCATTGGATAAGGGGTTTATCTAACCTAGTATGTCACCTTAGGGTGCACCTATCTTGTTTGTGAAGAAAAAAGATGAATCAATGCATATGTGTATTGATTATCGGCTGTTGAACAAGGTGTTGATTAAGAAAAAGTATCCTCTTCCTCGTATTAATTATTTATTTGATCAGCTTTAGGGCGCTTTGGTGTTTTCAAAGATTTATTTGAGGTCCAGGTATCATCAGTTGAGGATTAGAGCTTTGGATATCCTAAAGAAGCTTTTTCAACTCGGTACGGTCATTATGTGCTCCTGTACATGTCCTTTGGTTTGACCAATACCCCAGTCGCATTTATGGAGTTGATGAACTGAGTATTATAATTATATCTTGAATTTTTTTATCATTTTATTTATAGATGATATCTTGGTTTATTCCTAGATTGAGGCAATCATGAGGAGAATTTGTAGATTGTGCTTAAGAGATTGAGGGGTGAGAAGTTGTATGCTAAGTTCTCTAAGAGTGAGTTTTGGTTGGAGTCCATCTCTTTCTTGGGTCATATGGTGACCAAGGATGGTATGATGGTCGATCTGACCAAGACAACAGTGGTTCATGATTGGGCTAGACATACTCCTACTATCGAGATTTGGAGTTTTATTGGTTTAGTGGGTTACTATCGGCGTTTTATTGAGGATTTTTCATCTATTGTGACTCTATTTACCAAGTTGATTTAGAAGAATATTTCCTTTTGGTGGTTCGACGCTTGTGAGACAAGCTTTCAAAAGCTCAAGGATTTGTTGGCTTCAACTTCTATCTTGACTTTGCCCAAGGTGGAAGTGGGTTTTACCATATTCTGTGATGCTTTTGTTGTTGGGTTAGGTGCTGTATTAATATAGGAGGGTAAGGTAATTGTGTATGTTTCTCCCTAATTAAATCTCTATGAGAGGAATTACCCTACCCATGATTTGGAGTTGTGCACGATTGTTTTTGCTTTGAAGTTGTGGAGGAACTACTTGTATGGAGTCCGTTGTGAGATTTTCTCGGATCATCGTAGCCTTCAGTATTTCTTTACCCAATGAGATCTTAATATAAGGCAGCGCCGGTTGCTTGAGTTGCTTAAGGATTATGACTTGAATATTCTCTGTCATTCAGGTAAGGTTAATGTGGTTACAAATGACTTGGATTAAAAGTCAACTAGCATAGATGGCTTGGCATATATTTTAACCCAGGAGAGACCTTTGGCATTGAATGTTCAATCTTTGGCTAACCAGATAGTTAGACTTGGTGTTTTGATACCCAGGTGTGTTTTGACATTTATGGAGATTAGGTCTTCTTTGATGGAGCAAATTTGGGATAATCAGTTTGATGATGTTAAGTTGAGCGTGATTTGTGGTAAGGTATTAAATGGTGTGGATAAGGAAGACTTGGTTGATCAAGATGGTGTTTTAAGGACTGGTGGCTGAGTTTGTGTGCCAAGAATGGGCGATCAGATTAGATTGATTTTGGAGGAGGCTCATTGTTCCAGGTATTCCATTTATCCGCGAGTAACTAAGATGTATAGTAATTTGAGACAACATTACTGGTGGGTGGTATGAGGAAGGATGTCACGGATTTTGTAGCTCATTGCCTATGTTGCCAGCAGGTGGAGGCTGAGCATTTGAGACCTGATGGTTTGCTTCAGAGGTTACCCATTCCCAAGTGAAATAGGAGCGGATCACTATGGACTTCATGACTGGGTTGTCTCATACTTCTCATAGTTCTGATAGTGTTTGGTTAATCATGGATCAATTGACCAAATCTGCTCATTTCATTCTAGTTCAGGTCTATTTAAGTGTTGAGAGGTTTGCCCGTATCTATATTCGTGAGATAGTTCGTGTTTATGGTGTGTTAATGTCTATCATCTCAAATTGAGGTTTAGTGTTCACATCCTAATTTTGGAAGACTTTCCAGGAGGAGTTGGGCACTCGGGTTGATCTTAGTAAAACATTTCACCACAGACTAGCAGCCTGTTAAAGTAGATTATTCAGGTCTTAGATTCCGTACTTGCGTGATAGAATTTGGTAGTCAGTGGGAGCAACATCTAGCTTTAGTGGAGTTTGCATATAATAATAACTACCATTCCAGCAATGATATGGCTCCTCTCAAGACTTTGAATGATAGGAATTTTTGCTCTCCAATTAGTTGGTTTAAGGTTTCTGAGATTAGACCTCGAGGTACGGATTTGCTTCATAAGTCCTTGGATAGAGTTTGGGTCATTTTGGCTAGACTTTGAGTGGCTCAGAGTAGGCCAAAGTGCTATGCGGGGATCATAGAATTTGTGCCTTGCGATTTTGTGTTGGAGATCATGTAAGAGGGTTTATTAGTTTGTAAGAGGGTTAAGCTTCTCCTTCGCATGTCTACTTAGAGTTTAGTTGCTTTGGGTAGTTCTTTTGGTGAGGTCTCTGCTTATGCCCAACTTATGGAGGAGATACATCGTGAGGCTTGTGGTTGCAATGATAAAAAGCCTAGACATCAGGGCAGTTTCAGTGGGAGCCACAACATTTCCCAATTTAGAGGTAGCCATTTCTATGGTAGATATCCTCTGCATTCATCCTATTAGTCTCAGAGTTAACCTAGTTAACCTATTCAGGCAGAACTTCAGATTACTGATGGAGGTCAGTCTAGTGATAGTGATTACCCTGATAATGACAGTGGTCAGTCCTTGATAGGTTCCCCATCTGTTCATTCTATATGTGGTGATTATTCTGGGTTGACCGAATCTGTTGGTTCTGGTTCAACTCAAGTGTCATGTTATAGTTGTGGAGTTGTTGGTCACTATTCGCGAGATGCCCTAGTCATGGGGAAATTGTTGCTTCAGCTTAAAGTATTCCCCCTCTTAAGAAGTTTATATCCTAGCTAGAGATGGTTCTTAGGGTCGTAGGGGTGGTGTCCAGGGTACTCAAGGAGGTTTTCAGGCAGGCAGGACAAGAGGTCAGAAGACCCCAGCCAGGTGGCGGGTGTGGTTAGTTATATGCAGTACCTTCTAGACCCAAGACTGAGTCTTCGGATGCTATTATTATAGGTACAATTTTGGTGTAACACCAGTTAGCCCTTGCTTTATTTGATCACTTATTCTTATTATCTGCTTATTGTGCTCCATTGTTAGAGTTATCTTGAGATTTATTATCTATGCCTTTGCATGTATCTACCCCCATGGATGATTCTTTAGTAGTGGATTGGGTTTTCAAATAATGTGTTGTGACTGTTAGAGATGTTAATACTTATGCTGAACTTATTGTTCTGGATATGGTGGATTTGATCTGATTTTGGGAATAGACTGGTTATCCTACTATCATGCGGTCATGGATAGTTTTCCTAAAACCATTACCTTAGCTATGCCCTATATAATCCCAGTCATGTGGCCACGGGCGGCAGGGATTATTTCTTTTGTTTGTTCTAGGAGGCTTATCTTGAGGGGTTGTGTCTTATCTCACTTATATTTGTGATACTAGTGTGGAGAGTCCATCGCTTGACTCTGTTCTTGTAGTTTGTGAGTTTTCTAATGTGTTTCCTACCGACCTGCCTAGTGTCCCCCCTGTCCATGAGGTTGAGTTTGCTATTGATCTTGAGTATGGAACCCGACCTATTTCTATGGAACCTTTCCATATGGCTCTATCGAGCTTAAGAAGATGAATTCTTAACTTCAAGATCTTCTTGGTAAGAGTTTTTTTAAACCGTGTGTGTCTCCTTGGGGATCCCCTTTGTTGTTTGTGAAGAAGAAAGATGGCTCCATGCATATGTGTATTGATTATAGGCATCTTAATAAGGTGACAGTGAAGAACCGTTATCCTATGCATTGCATAGATGATTTGTTCAACCAACTTCAGGGTGCAACAGTGTTCTCTAAGATTTTAATACCCATTATGGTGATTATGAGTTTTTGGTGATGTCATTTGGTATTACTAATGCCTTGATGTCTCCAAAAACAAACCTCTAAATAAGTATGCTGCGGTCGATGCCAAATATAGTAACCCAAACTAGGTTGGGGTCAAAACCCCACAGGGAAAATATTGAACAGTTACTTAACTTGCTGAAATCCACGAGCGGTGCGGAAAACTAAAAGGGGGAATTTGGAAATCAATTGTAAGTAGTAACCGAACTTGAATGCTTTGAGTTTGTAAACAATAGAAGATGAACACTAGGATTGTGTTCCCTCTGGCTTCTCAACTCCGTAAATTTCTCGTGATTAACCCCCCTATTCTGCTGCTCTGCATGTAAAGTTGACAAGCTATGTATTATCAACCGTCTTGTGAATGTGTTGACAAATCTCACCCTTTACCTTGTGAGTCTCAGGACGTCGCCTTATTGCTCTTTTTCTACAACTTCAGTTCAACTCTCACCTTTTGAGTCTCGAGTTGATTAGATGAGACAGTGGAATAATAAGATAGACGTGAATCTCAAATTACTGTCTTAATCCTCTTTTCCCAATCTCAAATTCCCTTGTGAGGATGTTATCGAATACAAGTAATCCTCAAGCTTCTGCAGTAGCTCTGAGGTCAATTAATATGTAGAAGATTAAGATTTATGCAGTTACAATAGAAAATATGAATCTCCCACTTCGTTTAAGTAGCTAATCTGCTAGGGTTCCCACAACCCTAGTCAGGGAAATTAGCCGCTCATATTTATGAAACAATCCATGATAATCGATGAAGAATTCATGTAATTAATTGCCCAAGAATAAGAGAAGGAAAATCCGACGTCTTCAATTGAATAATAACCCAAAAATCTCAAAAATAATGTAAGGTATTGTAATAGAGTATCAAAGATCATAAAATAATGTCAAGGAACGTAAACTAATAAAAGATTAACCCTAGGGTATTTATTGTATCTCAAAACAAACCAAAAACTTCTAATTAAAACGGAATAGGAAAAGTAATGTCGGCACAAGGTACGACACGCTCATGCACTGGTAAGGTCTTCTTACGAGTCGTACTGTGCTAGTTGTATGTTCTCCAGTGTCTGATCTTCTAGGGTTCCAGGTTTCTATTATCTTTACAACTCATGCTCACGAGTCGTAAGTTTTTAGATAGTCGAGGTAGGATCACTAAAGGACTTTCTTTGGCTTGTAATGTAGGTTTGGGGATGGTATGGTATCTTTTTGGGACATTTCAGTGACTATGCCTCCTTGATACTACACTTTATTTGGGGTCCACTTTATTTTCCACTTTTTCCTTTAAATGCTTTGCACATTAGTCTGCTTACAGTTTACCCATACGAGTCATACTCAGACTTCCGACTCGTCTTCTTCTGAGTCTTCAACTTTGAATCTGGATTTAGTTTCTTTTCTCTTGACGACTGCTTCTTAAGAATTGTTTCCTCATCTTCTAGTCCGTATGCTCTAGTCGTACCTTATCATCACTTGGTTTTTCTGCTTGACTTTAGTCACTGTTATGCTTACGAGTCAACCTACGATCTGTATGATGCGTTGACGACTGGTAATATGACTCGTATCATCTGCAACTTTGTATTCTTGTAGTCTTTTTCTTCAAACTTCATTCCAACACTACTATTGATATGTTTCTCCTTAAACAATCACAAAAGCACATCATATCTACTAAAATAACCTATGTACAGGCATGAATTCTTTGTTTTAAGCATCAAAAGTGTCGTGTTTCCATGGTACATCAACACCCTCAACTTAGAAGTTTGCATGTCCTCAGAAAAAATAAAAACCAAAACTATTACCCACAACAATGATGCTTAAAAAGGAAGATCCTAAGATACCTATGGCAGAGACTTTTCATTTCAGTTTTCAACATTTTATTCCCCCTCTTAGTTTTACTTTTAAAGACCCCAACCGTGTATATCAATTTGGTACGTGGAATGAAAAAAAAGGAATTCAATGATGGCATTACATTAGTAATAGACAATTAGGCATATACAAATCACATTCGCCGAACGGGTTAGCAACCTAACAATATACCATA
This sequence comes from Capsicum pubescens, assembly GCA_030864215.1. Taxonomy (NCBI): domain Eukaryota; kingdom Viridiplantae; phylum Streptophyta; class Magnoliopsida; order Solanales; family Solanaceae; genus Capsicum; species Capsicum pubescens. The sequence continues at coordinate 86,245,233 of CM061548.1, forward strand.
TGTGCACTCACAATCAAAGAAATCCCATTCACTCAATTTAGATGAATCAAATTATTTAGGGAAATTACCAAAGACGCTCTCGCTCACAAAGAAGTATCGACCGATGTATACAAAATACCATAGGCTTGCTCATATGCTCTCTTCCTAAGTTTTTAGATAGTCGAGGTAGGATCACTAAAGGACTTTCTTTGGCTTGTAGTGTAGGTTTGGGGATGGTATGGTATCTTTTTGGGACATTTCAGTGACTATGCCTCCTTGATACTACACTTTATTTGGGGTCCACTTCATTTTCTACTTTTTCTTTATTTTATTTCCGCCCTTATGTCTCCTTTTTTTCTTTCTAAAGCATATTCAAAATGGACTAGGTGCGGTTTTCTTTTCTCACTTTCCTTTTCTTTTCTTTTCTTTTTTTTTCTTTTATTTTTACCACACCTGTCCTTTTTTATTTTCTCTTCTACATGTCTTTTGTCATACCCATTTTTCCCTATGCACCCATTTAATATCCACCCTCAACTTAGGAGATTTGCCTGAGTTGAGTGCATAGTGTCCAAGGAGGTCTAGGGCCAATACAGGTTCATTGTAAGTGAAATGGGAGGGTGAAATTGGTGAAATAAAAAAATGGGTCAATTACGACTCAAATTTTTGGATCAAGGGATTCATACTTCATTTGGTTAGGTATTTAGGCTCGAGTGGACTCATAATAAAAATGGCCTATGATTATCTCCTACTTGACTATCCTGAAACCTAGGTAAGAGTAACCTGGCAGGTTCTAGATTCAGATACACCGGGAACTAAGTAGCGCCTCACATACACTTGAAAAGGGTTAAAATGCTAGGTACTACCTATCTAGTTATGTAATTGTTCGTCCTAGTTGTTTTATTCCAAATTCTAATTCCATTATCAGATTCACAATCGTCTCACACAAATACACACATCACACAGTTGACACAATTTTTTGGAGGAGTATCAATTTTTCAGCACAAGTATTTCAAAAATCAAACAATTTCAGCATAGTTATTCAAAACAACATCTACTATCATAAGTACAAATTTTTCACCTATTTTCAACTATTCCAGCACACATAACAAAAATAGAAACAAAAACATGCCAGTTCTCAAAATTTTCAGATTATGGCCACGGGCTTTGAAACATGGAAAGTATAGCCTATGGCGACCTTGGTACACCACCATCCAACTTAAAGCTTATGCACTATCACCAGTGCATGTAACAATGAAATACAAGGGATCGGGAACATACCTGGGTGCTCAAGGCGCCAGCTCATAGTGACTCATCATCATGTGGGCCCTCAGATCAGGTCCCACTATCCTTAGCTATTGTCCCATCAACTACCGGGACTGGCTATACAATTGTAGCACCAGTTGTGGATGGTGCACTCAGTGGTACATCAATCATTGGTGTTATATCATTACCCCCATCAATATCATCAACTACCAGTTTTGAGCTACCAGTACCTGCTAACATCACCTGGACCCTTGTCAGTCGGTCCTACTCACTTTGTATGCTCGCTTTCTTCACTTTCTTCATAGCTTCTTTTTCTGCACTTCAATGCTTTCTTTTTTCTCTCTCTCTCCTTTTTTCTATCGATTATGAGACTTCTTAGATGGTTTCGACTTGGATTTCTGGATCAACCTCTATAATCACTGTTGCTGGGATGAATGGCATGTCATACAAATCATCTACCATTTTCTTAATTTTAGCCACCTCTGATTTTACCTCCGAAATATCTGGGGTATGACTTCTTTCTAACTGCTGAGTCAACACTGCATAAAGGCATCCAGTCTACCCTACATCCATCTGTCCTGGTCCTATAGCTTCGTCTTAACCCAGGGCTTCACACCCCCTCCATGTACTGGACTTTAGTCTCTAATATGGCCAATCTCTTCATAGTCTCATCCCACATGGCCTGAGCGATTACTACGCCAACCTAGATTACTTTGAGTCGAGGTGGTACAGATTGCATAAGAGGAGGGGAACTGGATATACCCGCTGTATCTAAAGTTTGTGTCTCAGTCTATACACCTCTACCCATGGTGTCATTAGTTGCAAAAACCTCAACAGTCTTGGTCTGTCCTCTGTATATCTTAGCTAGCATCTCAGCTCCTCTCCTTGCTTGTCTAGCTATAGGGTTTTCCGCATCTCTAATCAGCCCCAGATCTGTAATATTTGTAGTCTCCTCAAACTGATCGATCCCAGGAGTTCCTTTACCCCCGTAGCCAAATAGATTTGTGTGATCAAACACTGATAAGATAACAGTAGTTTTTCTCCACCCACAACTCTATCTCTAATTTCACGTGCTAAGAACTTGCCCACATGAAACTCGTATCCAGCCATCAACCTTGTTATCTATGCCGTATGGACTGGACTTAGCATGTTGTCCCTTATAGTGGGATATATCTGTGTCTAGCCAATGTCACCATGCCTTGGCCTCAAAATTTAGCATGTATTTTTCTATATTTTGTGAGACCACTCCTGGGCCACCTACTACCTACACAAATCTTCATCGTTCAGAGAAATCAAGCTAGCAATCCATCGAAAATGTCCCATTTTCTCTTTCGAACCAGTTGCTTTTGTGTAATTTTCTGTATCTCATCCATGTAGTACTCCATTTATCCTGTGTTTACTGGAAGATGGAAGATCGATCCATTCAAGAATCAAGAAATAGTAATCTGGGAGAAGTTCATCCGCACTCCTCGAATGGTCAAAGATGCAATGGCTCTCCACCTCTCAATAAGTTTCCATGTGGATACTGTCTTTTTAGCTCGCCCTTATACGCCGTATAAAACTCCCGTACTAATATGGAAATGTACTTGCTGGGCGTTGTAGTCATCGATTCAAACCCATACTATTTGAATCGAGCCTTAAATCTTGGCAACTCAGACATTCCTGTGGTGGTCAATCTTCTCTCAAGATATAGACTTCTTTTTATTCTTCCATTTAGGAGTCCTCTCAATCCATCATTATATGTTTCCTTTATACTGAGGTACCTCCACCATTCAACGATGGGCACAAAATTAGGTGTAATGTCTAACGGTGGGTCTTGTCTATCAATATGTGTGGTATCAATTTCTTCTTTACTAGCACTCTTCAAAATTTCTTCCTCTTATATTGATTAACATTTTTCTCTACCCCTGCATCACCCTTCAAACTTGATTTAACTTCTTCGTCATCACCAATTCTCTCTTCAGACTGGGATAATTTTGGGGTGGTAAGGTGTTGGGGTTCTTTTTTATGGGCCCCTTGAGAGGAGTGTCCTCTGGTTTGGCGACCTTCTTTCCCTGAGGTCTTTGGTCTCTTACCCTAACCTTCTCCTTTATTAGGTATTCGACTAGGTCACCGCTACTATTGGATGATTATCTGGACTTATTCACTAGCTTATAATCAGATTTTGGGGTAGGTTTCTTCGTGCTTCCCTTTTTTGCTACTTGTTTTGAATATCATATAGCTTGGGGAGCCATGAATACCTATTAGGAAAGACTAATTAGTCATATCTATGTAATGGGAAAAGAAAACAAGAAAATCTGTGTCAGTGTATATGTTCTGGTCATGTTAAGACTGGGGGGTACGAGTCATATAAGATGGGTACGACTCATATAACTGAGTCGTAATGTAGTTAGTGTAGATAAAGATGTTCACTAGTCTGCTTACGAGTCCTCTTAACCAGTCATGAGGATAGTTTATGGTTTGTTACCAACAATTGTAAGCAGCCCAGAAACAAAACTCAATTATATGTTATCTTTCCAGGTCTTTATGACTTATATTTATAAGTCGTATGGGTTGGATAAGACTCACATAGGCAAATCGTAGCCTTACCAAAACCTACATTCAGTTAGACTTCTAATTTGTTAGTGGATATGAGTCTCTTTGTTTATGGGTATGAGTCGTAAGGGGTCTCGTATCCTCTGCAACATAAAAATTTAACTTATGAGTTGATTCCAACATCAAATTCCCAATCTACCATTTCATTTACAACATTACCACCCAATTTTATCAAAAAGCATACATTCTCAATACAGACATTCAGGTTCATCCCCATTTCTCATTTCAAACACAATATCTAAGATCTAGGGTTCACATTTTTAACACATAGGTTTATTCAACTCAAGGGAAGTCTAAATTGTCACTCCTTTTCAACTTCAACTTGGAATATAAAGCATTCAGTTCAAAAAGACTTACATGAGTTGAAGAGTTTCTAGGTTTCTTTGATTACAACAAGTTTCTACCCCAAATTCCTGCGAATTTTATGAAATGGGAGGGATACCAATAGATTTGTGTTTGTTTCGTAGTGAATTCATGAGATTAGATCTCAAAAATTGGTCATTAATGGAGGTATTTGGTGTTTTCATAGTATCGGGTGCCCTTTTTATTTAAAATAGTGAACTGGGCAAGGTTGACCCATGACCCTCGACCTAGTAAACTTGGTTACGAGTCATGTGTATGACTCGTACCCAGGCTTACAAGTATTTTCCTCTATTTGTAAAGACTTGGAACTTTACCTGGGTTCTGGAGTAGATACAACTCAGGATAATGAATTGTACCCTAAGGGTACGACTTGTTTTAAGAGTCGTAAAGACTCCAGAAAATTTTACCTTGGTCTGCATCAACTCCTAGGTCCTGACGACTCTTACTCACGAGTCATTACCTTAAGCTACGACTCGTGAAGAGTATGCATGACCTTATTTTCTAGAATTTCGTGCTCTTTTTTTGCAATATTTCTTCCTACACACTGAACACACATATTACCCTATAGATAAATAAGTACAAAACATGGGTTGCCTGTCATACAACGCTTAATTTAACGTCGCGACACGATACAATTGCCTTGGTTACTCAGACTTCACCAAGGTCCATTTCAAAAATCACATTAATTTCCTTAGTGTTACCCATATAATGCTTTACTCTTTGCTCATTCACCTTGAACGGGGCTTCACTATACCGTTTCAATTCCAAAGCACCATATAGGAACACTCTTAGCACATTAAAAGGTGCACACCATCTAGACTTCAACTTACCAGGAAAAAAGTGAAGCCTTGAGTTTTATAGCAATACCTGGTTACCTTTTTCAAAGATCCTTTTCTCAATCTTGCGATCATGATGCAGTTTCATCTTTTTTTTGTAAAGTGCAGAACTTTCATACGCCCGGAGTCGGTATTCATCTGACTCATTCATCTTATTCAACCTTGACTTTGCTGCATCTTGCCACTCAAAGTTCAACTTTTTCAATGCCCATAATGCTTTATGTTGAAGTTCAATAGGCAAGTGAAATGCCTTTTTATACACCAACTGATGAGGAGAAGCACCAATGGGAGTTTTGAAAGCTGTTCGGTAAGCCTATAATGCATCGTCTAACTTTCATGACCCATGTCCTATTGGCATTCACTGTCTTTGCCAATATGGACTTGATGTCTCTGTTGGACACCTCAACCTGTCCACTAGTCTGCGGATGAAATAGTGTTGCCACCTTGTGTTTTACTACATACTTTTTCACACAGACTTTTGAATAGACGAGTACAAAAATGTGACCTACCACTAGTAATGATAGCAGGTGGCATGCCAAATCGAGAAAAGATGTGTTTTTTCAAGAATATGGTGACACTAAGTGCTTAATTATCGGGGAGCGCAACTGCTTCCGCTTATTTCAAAACTTAATCCACAGCCACAAGAATATACTTCATGCCAATTGAACTCACAAAAGGTCCCATGAAATCCACACCCCATACATCAAATAATTCCAATTCTAAAATAGTAGTCATAAAAAGTTCATGCCATCTAGAGATATTACCTTGGCGTTGACATTAATCACTAGCTGAAGCAAAATCATGTGCATCTTTGTCGATTTTTGGCCAATAGTACCCATATTGTAAGATTTTATGGGTTGTGCGGGTTCCTCCATGATGACCCCTAACTGGTGAAGAATGATAATCCTTAAGTTTGCTTATCATCTCCACCCCAGGTATACATCTACGAATAATTCCATCCGCACAAATTTTGAATAAATAAGGCTCATCCCTAAAAAATTTCCTTACCTTATGCATAAACTTTTTTATTTATTAAAAGGAAAGATCTTCGAGGACTAGATCACTTTCTAGATGATTTGCATAGTTAGCAAACCATGGAATTATATCTTGGGATGCTGCCAGTCTTTGTTCATCTGGAAAACTGTCATCAATCTCGAGCCCATTTTCTAATTTTTGCATAGCTTCCTCCTCAAGTCTAGACAAATGGTCTGCAACTTGATTCTCAATGCCTTTTTTGTCCTTGACCTCGAAATCAAACTCTTGTATTAAGAGTACCCACATAATGAGTCTAGGCTTTATATCCCTTTTTGCCATTAAGTACCTCAATGCTGCATGATCAGTGTGCAAAATCACCTTTGTCCCTATCAAATAATACCTAAACTTCTCAAAGGCAAAAACTACTGCCTAAAACTCTTTTCCATAATTGTGTAGTTTTTTTGAGCAGGGTTTAGTGCTTTGCTAGCATAGTAAATGGGATGAAACATATTTTTCTTTCATTGGACTAGTACAATCCCTAATGCAAATCCACCTGTGTCACATATAAAATCAAATGGCAAGGACCAATTAGGAGATATGATGATAGGAGCAGTCATCAACTTCTCCTTTAGACATTCAAAATCCTTCAAGTATGCTTCAGTAAACTCAAATTTTACCTCTTTTTCAAGAAGCCTACAAAGAGGGTTAGAAATCTTAGAGAAATCATTAAGGAATAGCTTATAAAACCCAACATGTCCCAGAAAGCTACAAACACCCTTTACAGAAATTGATGGATGTAATTTCTCGATCACTTCAATCTTTGATCTATCTACCTCAATACCCCTTTTTGAAATCTTGTTCCCAAGCACAATAGCTTCTTTAACCATGAAATGGCATTTTTCCCAATTAAGTACCAAGTTGCATTTCTCACATCTTTGTAGAGAATTTGCTAAGTGAACCAACCAGTTATCAAAAGAATCACCAACTACTGAGAAATCATCCATAAATACTTCGATGGTGTTTCCCACCATGTCAGAGAAGATTGACATCATACATCTCTGAAATGTGGTTGGAGGATTACATAACCCGAATGATATACATCTGAATATAAAGGTCCCATAAGGACAAGTGTAGGTTGTCTTATCTTGCTCTTTGGGTACAATAGTGATTTGGTTGTAACCTAAATACCCATCCAAAAAATAGTACCACCACCATCTGACCGCAAGTCTATCTAGAATCTGGTCCATAAAGGGCATGAGAAAATGGTCCTTCCGAGTCCATGCATTTAGTTTCCTATAATCCATGCACACTCTCCATCCTGTTACTGACCTAATCGGCACTAGCTCATTCTACCCATTAGGTACAACACTAATACCGTTTTTTTTTGAAACATATTGTACCGAACTGACCTACTTACTATAGAAATAGAGTATACTAAATTAGTATCCAATCACTTGATTATCCCTTTCTTCACCACCTCCTTCATAGGAGGATTAAGTCTGCTCTGATGCTCTATAATTGGAACACAATCTGAATCAAGTTGAATTTTATTAGTACAAAGACCAGGTGGGATACTCACAATATCTGCATTGGACCAACCAATGGCCCTCTTGAATTTATGTAGCACTAATAACAAAGCTTCCACTTCTGTGTCTAGCAAATCAGTTGCAATGATTACCAATAAAGTATTATTGGCCCCTAAAAATGCATATCACAGATGAGAAGAGAAGGCCTTCAACTCTAAGATGGGTGGCTCCTCAATAGATGGGCGAGCAAGTGGAGTGGTTCTATTTTTTAGATCCAAATCAAGCTATTTTGTTCCATAAGTATAAGAACCACTCTCATAGAGTTCACATACCATATAATCATACTCATCAATACCATGACTATCAAAGTTCATGATAACTATTGCAAAGTCTTCAACATCCACCCTTTCTTCTATAGGAACAACATCTGAAGTATTTTCCCAAGTAGTTACTGCATCAATATCATGGAATGAGTCTATCTCATCATCAAACATATCAATCACAAATATCACCCTCAACTCATCCAACTGCTTCATGGATTTACATACGTTGAATATCACCTGCTCATTATTGAGTCTCAAAATCAGATGTCCTAGCTCCAAATCAATCAACGTCCTTCCTATCTCCAAGAACGGTCTTCCCAAAATAATTGGGACTTAAAAGTCCACTTCACAATCCAAGATCAAAAAGTCAACAAGAAATATGAAAGAAGTCACCTTTACCAATACATCATATATAGTACCAACTGGCATTTTCACTATCCTGTTTGCAATTACTAATCTCATGGTGGCTGGTATGAGAGCTCCCAACCCCAACTATTTAAATACTGCTAATGGTATGAAGTTGATACTAGCACCCAAATCACATAATGCATGATTGAATTTGAAAGATCCAATGGTGTAAGGTATGATGAAAGCACCAAGATCCTTCTTTTTTTCAACCAATTATCTAGTAGCTACAACACTACAGTGTTGAATATTGCTGACTGGATCATAACCAACTGACTTCTTCTTGGTGATTAGATCCTTAATAAATTTTTCATATCCTGGAATTTTCTCTAATGCCGCTACAAGTGGATTATTGACTGACAACTTCTTTAACATAGACAAAAATTTCTGATACTTACCCTTTTGTTGCTTCTTTTTTAGCCTTTGAGGAAAAAGAGGGCGAGGTCTCAGAATAGGATTCAAAACATATTCCTCGACCTTATTTTTTACTTTATCTTTCTTGTTACTACTCTCCACATCAACAGAATCATCATTATTTTTTTGTTTATCTACAGTGGGTACAAGAAGATCTATAATGGTTTTACCACTTCAAGTGGTAATGGCATGAAAATGACCATTATCATTTGGATTTGCAACCGTTTTACTAGGAAGTGTGCCAGGTTGCCTTTGATTCAATATGGCCGACATCTGTCATACTGCTGCTCCAGTTGCTTGATTGCGGTAGCATGTGACTCAACTTTCTAATTCAGCCCTGGCACATCTGCCTTAATCTCCTTAAGACAACTTTCTTGTCTTTCTTGGCCTTTAACTAGTTTCAACAACATTGCTTCCATTCTAGACTCAGTATCTCAACTTCCTAGTGGTACATATCTATCACTCTTATCCTTGTACTTATCTTTGCATCTCCAATCACCATCCCGATCTCTACTCTTATCTTTGTATCTATCAATGTAACAGTTCTGACCTTAATTCCTGTGCCCTTAGGCTCAGAAATTTGCCAATTGACAATTAAGATACTTCACTTCCTCTTTAGATTTAGTCTTAAAAGTCGTAGAAGTAGATCCTTATCTCCCAATTGCATTCATTTTCTCAGCACTCATTATTGCAAATTATTTTTAAGCAACCCAATATCTGTCTGAAGCTGTGCCACCTCTTGTGCTACCAAATAAAAACCAGGTCTATAATCAACAGCTGCTCCAATAGCATATGTACCTACACCACTCTCAACATCTCTAGTATGCCAACCTCAATTTGTCCCCAAAATATCATCTAGCATATTTTGTGCAGCATTCCACCAAAGAAACATAAATGCATCTCCTGAGATAGTATTCGCCATTGCTCTTGAACTGATATTTAGTGATCTGTAGAATATTTCCAACAAATTGGATCCTGTGATTCTATGTAGGTACCATGCTTAGCTTCTTCTTAAATCTAAACCATGCCTCATACATGGATTTTGTAGGTAATTGTCTGAAGTTGTAAATTTCATTTTTTAGCTGAAGCATCCTTGTAGGAGGGAAGAATCTATTCAGAAACTATATATGCAACTCATGTCAAGTAATGATTAAACCTCTCAAAAGTTCCCTTAACCATAGTGATGCTTCTCCAGTCAGTAAAAATGGGAACAATCGTAATCTCAAAGCTTCCCGATTCACTCCCAGAATAGCATATGATGAAAAAATCCCAATAAAATTAGCAAGATGTATGTTTGCATCATCAGTTGCTAATCCTAAAAATGCACCCTTAAATTTTAGAAATTGGATGTAAAGCAGGAGGAATGACGACTCCTGTCTTAGAAGGTTCAACATATCCTATGTCTTCATCTTTATCATATGGCTGAAGATGTTGATATGTAGGAATCATTGAAGCTCTAACTATTTGAACTCTTCCTTGATGCCCGTCCACTTTTCTTGGCCTGGCAAGTGCTACCTGCTGGGCTACCCTAGCCTCTTCAGCTAATCGTGCTTCCTTATCTACTCTAGCTTCTTCAGCTGCTGTTGTTAATAATTGTTTAGTCTGTCTATCAGCAATATTCTATGGATCTTCAGGTGGGGGAGGAGGAAATTTTGAGGGTCTTGAACACCAGCAGGAACACCATCATGAACTTGCCCTGATATCCTTCTTGGTATTTGAAGATTTCTTTCAGGCTCTGGATTAAAAAGGAGTAAGGGATTGCCTCTTCTCCTAGTGTTTGACATACACCGTCATATGATAAATCAAGAACAAAAAATAAAACCTGCTAACTTCACAAAATTCAATCAATAATCCACACCGTCTTCCACGACAATGGCACCAAAATTTGATGTTGCCAAAACTAACCTCCTAAGAAGTATGCTGGGATCGATGCCAAATATAGTAACCCAAATCAGGTTGGGGTCGAACCCACAGGGAAAATGTTGAATAGTTTCTTAACTTGCTAAAATCCATGAGCAGTGCAGAAAAGTAAATGGGGGAATTTGGAAATCAATTGTAAGTAGTAACCAAACTTGAATGCTTTGAGTTTGTATGAAATATAAGATGAACACTAGGACTGTGTTCCTTTTAGCTTCTAAACTCCATAATTTTTTCATGATTAACCCACCCATTCTGCTACTCTTTATGTAAAGTTGACAAGCTATATAATATCAATCATCTTGTGAACATGTTGATAAATTTCACCCCTTACCTTCTGAGTCTCAGGGCATCGCCTTATTGCTCCTTGTCTATTACTTTTGTTCAATTCTCACTTTTTTAATCTCGAGTTGATTATATGAGATAGTGGAATAATAAGATGGACGTGAATCTTAAATTACTGTCTTAATCCTCTTTTTCCAATCTCAAACTCCCTTGTGAGGACATTATATAATACAAACAATCCTCAAGCTTCTGCAGTAGCTCCGAGGTCAATTAATATGAAGAAGATTAAGATTCATGCAACTACAATAGAAAAGATGAATCTCCCACTTACTTTATGAAGTTAATCCTCCAGGGTTCCCACAACCCTAGTCAGGAAAATTAGCCACTCATATTTATGCAACAATTCATGATAATTGATAAAGAATTCATGTAGTTCATTGCACAAGAATAATAGAAGAAAAATTCAACGTCTTCAATTGAATAATAGCCCAAAAATATCAAGAATAATGTAAAGTATTTTAATAGAGTATCAAAGAGCATAAGATAGTGTTAAGAAATGTAAACTAATAAAAGATTAACCCTGGGGTATTTATAGTAACTCAAAAAAACCCAGCAATCCTAATTAAAATGGAATAGTAAAAGTAATGTCGACATAAGGTACGACTCGCTCGTCCATTCGTAAGGTCTTCGTATAAGTCGTACTGTGCTAATCATATGCTATCCAATGTCTGATCTTCCAAGGCTTCATGTTTTTGTTATCTTATGACTCATGTTCACGAATCATATATTGACCATACAACTCGTGTCCTTCACTCGTTACCACCTGGGACTTCTTCCATTAAATGTTCTGCACACTGGTCTACTTACGGTTTACCTATAGAGTCGTACTCAGACTTTTGACTCATCTTCTTCTAAGAATTCAACTCTAAATCTAAATTTAGTTTTTGTTCTCTTGAAGATTGCTTGTTTAGACTCATATCCTCATCTTACAATCCGTATGCTCCAGTCGTACCTTATTATCACTTGGTTTTTCAGTTTGGCTTTTGTCACTGTTATGCTTATGAGTCAACCTACGAGCCGTATGATGTTTTGACAACTGGTAAGGTGACTCGTATCATCTGCAACTTTATCTTCTTTTGATCCTTTTCTTTAAATTTTATTCCAACACTATTATTGATCGACTTCACCTGCAACAATCACAAAAGCACATCATATCTACTAAAATAACCTAAGTCCAGGAATAAATTCTTTATTTTAAGATTCGAAAGTGCCGTGTTTCCACAGCGTATCACGCCTCATCCATATTTATGGATTTAATAAATAGAGTGTTTAGACATTACTTTGATTCCTTCATGATTGTGTTCATCGACGACATCCTTGTTTATTCTAGGAGTAGAGAGGAGCATGCGTAATATTTGAGGATTGTGCTCTAAACTTTAAGAGATCATGCACTTTTTGCCAAGTTCTGTAAGTGTAAGTTTTGGCTTGAATTGGTGACATTCCTTATACATGTGGTGTATAAGAATGGTATTTTGGTAGACCCAACTAAGATTGAGGCGATTCGGTATTGGACTAGACCTACATCTCCGATTGAGGTTTATAGCTTTATTGGGTTGGCCGATTATTATCGATGATTCGTCGAGGGTTTTGCTACTATTTTAGTGCCTATGACCAGATTAACTCAGAAGGAGGTTTCTTTCCAATGGTCCAAGGAGTGTGATTCGAGCTTCCGAAAGCTGAAGGATTTTCTTACTTCAGCTCCTATTCTACCTCTTTCTGTTGAGGGTGAGGGATTCATTATGTATTTTAATGATTCTATCGTTGGTTTGGGTTATGTAGTGAAATAGTAGGGTCGTGTTATTGATTTTTCTTTGAGATATCTTAAAGTTCACGAGTGCAACTACCCACTCATGATTTGGAGTTGGCGGCGGTAGTTTTCGTGCTTAAGATTTGGAGGCATTATCTGTATGGTGTGCATTGTGAAATTTTTATCAATCATCACAGTCTTAAATATCTTATGACCCAGAGAGAGATAAACATAGATGGGCGGAGTTACTTAAGGATTATGATATTTCTGTCTTGTATCATTTGGGCAATGCCAATGTGGTAGCAGATACCTTGAGTTGAAAAAAATCAGTATGGGTAGCTTTTCTTGTATTTTAGTTTCTTAGAGGTTGTTGGCACGGGACATTCAGTACTTAGCCAAATTCATGGCCCGCCTTGATATTTCATACCCTAGACGGATTCTTGCTAGTGTAGAGGCGAGGTCATCACTTTTTAAGCAGATTCAGGATCGTCAGTTTGAGGATAGTAAGCTTCTCTTTCTTCGTGATTAGGTTTCGAGTGGTGAGTCTGAGAGAAACACCCTACATTTTGAGGGTGTTTTGAAATTTGATGGCTATATTTATGTTTCAAGGATTGATGACTTGATTTAGTTGATTTTGCATGAGGCTCACAGCTCTAGATATTCTATTCCTCGGGGCACAACTAAGATGTATAAAGATTTGAGACAACATTATTGGTGGAAGGGCATGAAGAGTGATGTGGAGGACATTATAGCTCATTGCCTTTGTTGTCAGTAGGTAAATATCGAGCATTAGCAACCAAGTGGACTAATTTAAAGATTTCTCATTCCCGAGTGGAAATAGGAGCGGATCACCATGGATTTTGTTAGTGGTTTGCCTCATACTTCTCTTGGTTATGATGATATTTGGGTCATCATGGATCGATTGACAAAGTCACCAAGTCTGTTTAGATGGTTTACCCATATATATCATTTCAGATTGAGGTTTCGTGTTCACTTTTAGCTTTTGGAGAGCTTTTTAGGATGATTTGGGTACTCAGGAGGATTTTAGTACAACCTTCCATCCACAGACAAATGGCCAGTCCGAGTGGACTATTGAGGTTCTTGAGGATATGATCCGAGCCTGTGTTATGGTTTTTGGAGGCCAGTGGGAGAAGACTTAGCCTTGTTAGTTTTTTTTTATAAGAATAGTTATCATTCGAGTATTGAGGTGGTACCATTTTAGGCTGTGTATAGTAGAAGATGTCTGATATGCCGTGGAAACATGGCATATTCAATGCTTAAAAAAAGGAATTTATGCTTGAACTTAGGTTATCTTGTTGGATATGATGTGGTTTTGTGTGTTGGTGCAGGTGACACAGGTTAACATTGGTGTTGGACTGAAAAGATGGCAAAAAAGACTGAAAAAGCTAATAAACTGGTCTGGCTATGAGTTTTCAAGACACTATATGACTTATAGCCATACTCGTTAGGATACCAAAAGTAATAGTGAAGTTGAGAAACCTAGGTAAGAGTGACAACTACTAGTGAAAAACTCGTAAGAAGTAGCTACGAGTTATTGAGAACAATCTTAAAGTGATCAAAAGCAAAGAAAAAATCTAGAGGTTAAGTCATATAAGACTATGAGTCATGAAGTCTGTCTACAACTCGTAGTGGGCAATCATAAATAAACTAGTGTTCAAATCCCTGAAATTTAAGGCACAAGTGATAACGAGTGAAGGCCATGAGTCGTAAGGACTAACTATGACTCGTGGTGATGAATAATAATGACAATAGAATCTTGGGGCCTAGAAGATGAGAATTCACAGTAAAGCCTGTGACTAACAGCATACGACTCATAAGGAGACCATACGAGTCATAATGATTGCCAACTTACTTTTTCTATTTCAGTTTTATTAGGATTTCTTTATTATTTTTAGGACACTATAAATACCTCTGGGTTATTCCTTTATTGGGTTACATACTTTAAACATACTTTTACATACTTTTTGATACAATTATCTTGGATTTCTATTTTAGTATTCAATTAGAGATTTTGGATTTTATTCTTTCATCATTGTGCAATCAATTACATGTCTTCTTCATTGATTATTAAGGGTTATTGCATGAGCATGAGTGACTAATTTCCTTGACTAGGGTTTTGGGAACCTTGGCGGATTAGCTACGTCGGGGAAGTGGGAGATCCATCTACTCTACTACAATTGCATGTATTGTAATCTTCTTCATACTAATTGACCTAAGCTACTGCAAAAGTTTGGAAATTTCCTGTATTTGAGAACATCCTCACAAGGATAGTTAAGATTGGGAAAAAGAAATTACAATAGTGATTTGAGACTATCAACCCTCGTCTAATCAACTCGAGACTCAAATGGTGAGAGTTGTAATAAGGTTATAGAAAAGGGATATCAAGGCTACACACTGAGAGTTACAAGGTAAAGGGTGAAATCTATCTACGTATTCACAAGTTGGTTGATAGTACAAAACTTGTTAACTTTGCATGTATAGCAGTGGGATAAGTGGGCCGAATAAGAAAATCTTATATAGTTGTGAAGCCAGGGGGAACACAGTCCTAGTTTTTGTCTTCTATTATTTACAAACTCAAGCATTCAAGTTTGGTTACTTACTGTTGACTTTAAATTTCCCTCATTTACTTTTCCGCACTGCTCATGAATTTTGTCAAATTTGAGATACCGTTAAATGTTTTCCCTGTGGGTTCGACCCCAACCTGAGTTGGGTTATTATATTTGGCATAGTTCAAAACTACTCCTTATGAGGTTAGTTTTGGGTGATATCAAATTTTGGCGCCATTGCCGGGGAAGATAGTGTAAATTGTTAATTGAAGTTGGTGACGTTCCTAATTTTTTATTTTCTATTTTTAGATGGGTATATGTTGGTGTATGCCTAGACATAGGAGTCAAGGAAATCCCTTACTCCTTATTTATCCTGAACCAATAGGTGATTAATGTGCAACTACCGATAGAGGTCAGGAGAGAGCTAGAGGTGCAGAGCTGAGTTATACCTTCATCTTAGTTTCTACCATCGTATGATGAGGATGAAGACATGGGGTATATAGATCTAGTTGAAATAGGATCCATTGTTCTACCTGTGTTACCTCTGAATGTGACGTTCGATATTACTAATGGAATGATTCAACTGCTGAATCTTAAGGGTGTATTCTCAGAGGCAACAACAAATGATGCAAACATGCACCTAGCAAATTTTACTGGGATATGTACTTTATATACTATCCCTAGGGTAGATCATAAAGCATTGAGGCTACGGTTGTTCCTTTCTTAATAACAGGTGAAGTGTTATTATGTCTAGGAGAACTTCCTAGAGGCTCGATCACAACTTGGAATGAGTTGTGTAGATAATTTTTGAATAAAATTTTCCCTCCTACCAGGATGCTGCAATTAAAAGAGAGATTTATAAGTTCCCACAGTTATCTGCGGAGTCTATGTATGAAGCATAGTTCTGATTCAAAGAGAAGTTGAGCATAGTACCCCATAACAGGATTCCAGGATCCAACCTATTGGAGATATTCTATAGTTCTTTGAATGTCAACTCTAGGGCAATGACAGATACTATATCTGGTGGTGCACTTATACGTCTATTCTGGGAGATGGCCCAAAAGATGTTAGATGAGATTTCTGTCACTAACCAAGGATGACATACTTGAGAGGCTGATAGAGGAGCTGGTACATATGCTATTGGGGCTGCAAGTAACTACAGAGCTAGTGATGATATGGTAGCACAAAAAGTTACACAACTCAGAACTGATATTAGGATGCTTTTAAAATAATTTTTAGTAATGACAGCTGAAAAGCTAAATGTTGTAGGGGAATATGAGTCTACTTCTAGAACGTATGAGTCTAATGCAAATAAGGAAGGAAAGTATTTGGATCTCAAAGTGGCGGGTTTTTGAGCCAAAGGGGAAAGAAATTAAGGTTGAAACTATTATGGCGATAGGTATCGAGATAGGAGAAGAGAACTAGATGGTAATTAGAGGTGCAAAGATGATTACAAAGATAAAAGTGATAAATATGTCCCACCAGGTAGTCAAGATACTGATTGTAGAATGGAAGCAATGTTGTTGAAAATAGTAAAAGGCCTAGAAAGTCAAAAGAGCTGTCTTAAATAGATTAGGCATGATAGAGCTAAATCAGAAGGTTGAGTTTCATGCTACTCCATTCAAAAAACTAGACCAGTAATTTGGCTAAATGTCAGCCACGTTGAATCAAAGGCAACCTGGAAATCTTCCTAGTATTACTGTGAAGAACTCAAAGAATGATAGTCATTGCCATACAATTACTACTCGAAGTGGAAAAACCACCATAGATCCGCCTTTGTCCACTATGAATAAGCCAAAGAATGATGCTAATCCTATTGCTGCTGAGGAAGTACCTGATATAGAAGAAGAAAAAATGTGCAACATTGAGGATATTAGTATGGTTCACAAAGGTAAAAGTAAGGTTGAAGAACCTATTCTGAAAACCATTCCTAGACCTGGACTACCTTATCCTAAGAGATTGAAAAAGATGCAGGAAGAGGGAAAATATTTGAAGTTTTTATCTATATTGGAAGAGCTGTCTGTAAATATCCCATTAGTTGAGGCACTGGAGTAAATGCCAGGCTATGCAAAATTTATGAAAGATCTAGTCACTAGAAAGTGGACTATGAGCTTGCAGACAATGTTCATCATTGTAGTGCTGTTTCCTCTATATCATTCATAGAGAAGTAGGAAGACCCTGGAGCCTTCACCATTCCACGCACTATTGGGTATTTTTAATTTAACTCAAGCTTTATGTGATCTGGGATTGAACATTAATATCATGCCGCTGGTTGTGTTTAAGCAGTTGAGGTTAGGAGCACCTACATCAACATCGATGAGATTATTGATGTCTACCCAAACTTTGAAAAAGCCGATTGGTATTCTATGTGATGTGCGTGTAAAGGTGAAATATTTTATCTCCCCAGCTGATATTATGACACTTAATTATGAGGTGGACTTCCAAGTCCTTATCATATTGGGCAGACCCTTTCTAGCTATGAGTAGAGTGTTTGTTGATATGGAGTTGGGATAGACGATGTTTAGACTCAACGATGAATAGGTAATCTTCAATATGTGCCAGTCAATGTAACAATCAGATAATATGAGAGTTGTATCTGTGATAGACACCATTGATGATACAGTTGAAGTAGTGATTGTTCCAATTGAAGAGAGGCTGGGTATGGAAACACTAGTAGTAGTTATTATGAATTTCAAAAGTGATGGAATAGAGGAGTATGACGAGATAGTTGGTGCTCTATATGGGAGATGAGCATATATATACGCTTCAAAGAAGCTTGATCTGGATATGAAGAATCAAACCACTCCTGTTGCTCGTCTATTGATTTATTAGCCACCAGTATTGGAGTTGAAGGACCTTCCATCCTATTTACGCTATGCTTTCTTAGGGGCCAATAATACATTTTTAGTAATTATTATTGTGGATTTGATGGAGACTGAGGTAGAAACATTATTATCTGTATTACAGAAGTTCAAACAAGCTATAGGTTGGACTATTGCAGGTATTATAGGTATTCTACCAAGAATTTGCACTTACAAGTACAACTTAAACCATACTGTATCTCGACTATTGAACATAAACGATGATTGAATCCTCCTATGCAGGAGGTAGTAAATAAAGAGATCATTAAGTGGTTGGATGCTGGTGTTGTTTATCCTATTGGTGATAGCAAGTAGGTCATTCCTATTCAATGTATCCCGAAGAAAGATGGAATTACATTAGTGCCAAACTAGAAGAATGAGATAGTGCCAGTGAGACCAGTCACAGCTGGAGAGTGTGTATGGACTATAGAAAGTTGAGCACTTGGACCCAAAAGAACCACTTCCCAATTTTCTTCATGGACCAGATGTTGGTTAGACTTGAAGGAAAGGGTTGGTATAGTTTTCTGGATGGCTATTCAAGGTACAATCAGATTATGATTGCTCTCAAAGAATAGGAAAATATAACTTTTACCAGCCCATATGGTACATTTACATTCAAGAGAATGCCATTTGGGTTGTGCAATGCTCCAACAATATTTCAGAGATGCATGATGTCTATCTTCTCTGACACGGTAGATGCAACCATTGAAGTATTTATGGATTATTTTTCTATAGTTGGTGATTCTTTTGATGACTATTTGATTCACTTGGCCAATGCATTGCGTCAATGTGAGGAGTGCAACTTTGTACTTAATTGGGATAAGTGCCACTTTATGGTGAAATAAAAAATTGTGCTTGGTCACAAGATTTTTAAAAGAGGCATAGAGGTTGACAAGGTGAAAATTAAAGTGATTTAGAAGCTACTACCACCAATTTTAGTTAAGGGAATTCAGAGCTTTTTGGGTCATGCAAGTTTCTACGGGCGATTCATCAAGGATTTCTTGAAGATTGCAAATCCCTTATGCAAACTTCTTGAGAAAGAGGTGAATTTTGATTTTGATGAGTCATGATAAAATCTTTTGAGTCATTAAAGCTATGGTTGGTGTCTGCTCCTATCATTGTATCCCCTGACTGGTCCTTTCATTCGAGATCACGTGTGATGCAAGCAGAGTGTCTATAGGTGCTATCCTAGGCCAAAGACGAGACAAGATTTTGCACCCTATCTATTATGCCAACAAGGCATTAAACCCTGCTCAGAAGAATTATACTTTGACTGAAAAAATCTATTAGCAGTGGTTTTTTCCTTTGAGAAATTTTGATCTTATCTGATTGGCACTAAGGTTCTTTTGCGTACTGATCATGCGACCTTAAGATATTTGATGGAAAAGAAAGATGCAAAACCTATATTGATCCATTGGTTCTCTTACTGCAAGAGTTCAATTTTTAGGTAAAAGACCAAAAGGGTATAGAGAATCAAGCTATTGATCATTTTTCCAGACTTGAGGATGATGTAATGTAGAAAGTTGGGAATGGGATTGAAATCTATGATACTTTTCTAGACGAGTAGATTTTAGCAGCATCATAAGACCTAATTCCCTGGCTTGCTGACTTTGCAAATTACCTGGCAAGTGATTTAGTCCCAAAAGATCTATCCTTCCAGCAGAGAGAGATTTATGCATGAGGTAAGAAAGTCTTTTTGGGATAAACCTTACTTATTCCAAATCTATGTGGATGGGGTTATTCATAGATGCATCCCTGAAGTAGAGATGATGAGCATCCTTGAGGCTTGTCATTCTTCACTAGTTGGGGGCCACCATGGAGAAACCCGTATATCCCACAAGATTATACAATGTGGGTACTAATGGGATATGATATACAAGGATGCTCATGACTTTACTTCAGCCTATGACTAATGTCAGCATCAAGGTAATATCTCTAGGTGCCATGAACTTCCTATGACCCCTATTTTAGAATTGGAGTTGTTTGATTTATGGGGTTTGGACTTCATGGGACTCTTTGTGAGCTCCTTTGGTATGAAGTATATTATTGTAGCGGTATATTATGTATCAAAATGTGTGGAAGTTGTTGCGCTCCCCAATAATGAAGGAAGAAGTGTCTCCTCCTTCTTGAAGAAGTATATCTTTTCTTGATTTGGCACACCACGTGCAATTATTAGTGATAGTTGGTTGCATTTCTATAATCGCCTATTTAAGAGTCTACTTGAGAAGTATGGAGTAAAGCATTAGGTGGAAACACCCTACCATCCACAAACTAGTGGATAGGTTGAGGTATCCAATAGAGAGGTAAAGTCTATTTTGGCGAAGACGATGAATGACAATAGGACCAATTGGTCAAGAAATCTAGATGATGCATATGGGCCTGTTGAACTTGAGCACAAAGCATGTGGGCGTTGAAGAGGTTGAACTTTGAGTGGCTGTAACGCCCTGATTTTCTAGAACTGGAACGCTACACGGTGCTCATGATCCTTAAGGACCACAAGCTAACCCTTTTATGATATCTGTACTTGAGCACTGCATAATATACTAAAATAAATACAAAAAACTAGTGGAAACTTTCCATAAGGTTTAAATATCTAAAAATACTCAATACTGAAAACTAAATTCTAATACATCGGTCCAAAAAGCCTCTAAATTTGTCTGAACTGTGGAGTTGATGGGATATGTCCCCAACTAGCTCCGTCTACTGAAAATAAACTGAGTCTAATTCCATAATAAAATAAGGATCCTCCTCAAATAAAGAGGACTCACTGCTACGTCTACTATTGCTGATTGAGTCTGGACTGATAAGGGTGCTCTGGATCTTGCGCATCGGAACCTATGGTATAAGACACCATAGCACAAGAGAAAAGTATGCGTCAGTACTTTGAATGTACTGGTATGTTAGATAAGGTAAGGATAAATGCAAGCACTTATGCATGAACATAGCTTAACTGAATAACATGAGAGTACTGAATGAGGACATATGCATGAATGCACAAACCAAAACTGGAATCGCAGTAACACTGAATACGAACTCTAAATAATGGTTTCTGAATACTGACTTACTGATGACTGAGTCTACTAGTACTGATATCTGAGTTTACTAATACTGAGAGACAGAATAACTGAGTCTATTGAGATTGATGTCTAATCTTGCTGATACTGATTTATTTTATATCTGAGATCAATCATCTATAACGGGTGACCTCTGAGTTTACTGGTAATGATGCCTGATACTTGATAAACTAAACTTGAGATCAAGCCTATATAACGGGTGACTTCTCAGTCTACTGATAATAAATATGATTGTCTGAATCTGAGATCAAGCCTATATATCGGGTGATCTCTAAGAGGTAGTCAAGCATAGTATAACGGGTGACTCCTCAGCTAAATTCTATTACTGAGACTGAATTTGAAACTGAGACTGTGGGAGGTAGTCATCTAACCGACATACCCCTTCTAGCTTCTTTGGGATCCGACCTAAAACCCCAGTTGGAAGGGTGTCAGTAGCGTGCCACGGGTAAAGACACTTCTCTCTGAACCTAGGATGCCATTCCTAATATAATGGGTGACACCTGGTTGGAGCCAAGCCTAATATAATAGGTGACTCCGGGGAGGTAGTCAAGCCTAATATGACAGGTGACTCCTCATCCTACGCTAGCTACGCAGTTCTAGAGTGCAGGGATTGTTATTAATGACACTGCCTAAAATAACGGGGAAGCCGTCATCCCTGCCCTCGCTTGGTGCTGAATCCTACTCCCAATTGAATAGACACTGAAATGATTCCTAGACTGTTTTAGACTGAGCTAAATCTGTTACTGGTCATCTTAGTTGACTGAGCAGATTGAATTTACTTGGTTCCGTTATCTAACGGAATGCTACTGAATTCTTGTTAGCTTACTGAGTTTCACTGAAGTCAGAACTGAATACTGGATACTACTGAATACTATTGAATCGGAACTTAATACTGAGTTGGATTAGACTGATACTGAGACTGAATTGAACTAGTACTGAGATTACTGAATTTTCTTAAGTTCTGTACTGGCTGAATTCTACTGATCATAGTACGACTAAAATTATCTTAAGACTGACTCAGCTCTAGACACGCAGCTAAATTTTCGGGTATAAATACCCCTAGGACTTGATAGAATAAATAAATAAGACAGGACCACACTTGAATATCATAAGAATGGACTTTTATTCACAACACAATCAATACGATATCTCGTCAATCACTTGAATGTCATAAACATGTAAACGTATAGGGAATACATACTAATACCTCATAGTTGTTCAATAAGGAATACACATGGATAAGAATTCATGCAACTTATCATAATACATTTACTAAGGCATTTCAACAAACGCTTGGCATGCACCAGTTATAACGTAATTGGGGATTTCATGCTTAACATACTAAAGAGGGCGCTATTCTCTTTACTTAAGCATTATATCAAACATATGGGGAGCATGATTTGGTCATACCATAAATTTTATACTTAATTATCATGAATACATCAATATCATGCAACTTGAAGAGGGTTTATCATGAACATCATACACTTCATCACATACTAGAATCAACTCTTGAAATTGGTAGTCTAAATCATGAATTAAAACTCAATAATAACATGAACTTCAATTTCAATTCACATGAATCATGAAAACTCATAAATATAAGATCTTTGAATTTAGAAAAGGATTCTTGAACTTCTTGGGTGGAGGAACCCAAGAATCAACATCTGCATACCTTGTTATAGGATTCTCGGAAGATTTACGGAGGAATCTTGATGAATCGGATTTTGAGCTATGAACCCTAATGGTTGTTCTTCAAGAAAATTAAGAGAAAACTTGTATATTTGGGTAAAATAATGAGAAATCTCGTGTTAAAGAGTATATATAGGGGTAGAAAAATGACCGTGTTGCCCTTGAAATTAAAATCCAAAACTGGAAAAATCCTGATTTTACATGCTGGCGCGACGCGTCATAATCGCGCCAGCTTATTGGAAATTGGACAATTGGGAAACTGAGCCTTGGCGCGACGCGGTGGAAATCGCATTGCCACCTTGATTGAGAACTGTAAAGCCACCGCGACGTTGTGTAATTGTGGAGGCTTACTGGATTTTGACAATTGCCATTTTGGATGGCTTCGCTATGCACTAAAGTACCAGGTGGTACACTGTCTCACTAAAATGGCTCTAACTCTTCGCCCGAGTGTCGGATTTAGGCGAATTTGGTATCGACGGAAAACTTATTCAATTCTCCACATGACAAAATTTGATATTAGGGAAATTCTACATGGTTTAAAATATTTATTACTTGGGAAGTCATCCCTTACTCCCCTTAAGGATGAAACTCAACTTAAAGAAAATTCGAGGTATTACAGTGGCATGATGCAAAGAAAACATGAATGGGAAATATGAATGAGTTGGATGAGTTTTGACTCTGGAATTATGAGAGTTCTGTACTTTACAAAGAGAAAATGAAGCTGCATCATGATCTTAAAATCGAGAAAAGAATATTTGAGCAAGGTGACTAGGTATTGCTATATAACTCAAGACTTTTCTTGTTTCCAGGTAAGTTGAAATCTAGGTGGTATGGGATATTTACTGTGGTGAGAGTGTTTCCAAATGGTGCTTTAGAATTGAAGCGTGATGGTGAAGCCCAGTTTAAAGTGAACAGGCAAAAGGTAAAACACTATATAGGTAACACTGAGGAAGTGAAAGTGGTTCTTGAAATGGACCTTGGCAAAGACTAAGTAACCAAGGATATTGCGCCATGCCGTAATATTAAATCAAGCGCTACATGAGAGGCAACCCATGGGGCTGGTTGGTGAAGTCTGGATATCCAACATAGCCATGTTATGCCGCAATGTTAAATCAAGCGCTTCGTGGGAGACAACCCATGTTTTATACTTATTAAAATATAGGGTAATATCTGTGTCCATTGTGCATGAGTGGAATTTGCATGAGTCATCCAGAGAAAAGTTGCTGATATTAGGATATACGGGCCTATTATGAGTCTTAACCAAATACCACGACTCATAAGCAAGAGTCGTATAGACCTGGAACTCAAACAACTCAGGTATTTGGTCTCTAGAGTCATCACAACTCTAAGAACGAGTTGTAGCCTATGGTTATAATTCATCACCTTGACTCGTAATGACAAGGGGACCCAGGTAAGATTTTAGTCAGTTGTAGAGGGAGTTCAAAACTCTTAAGAAATGATTACCAATCGTAATGAGGACTCATAACCAATCTTACCAGTTCAGGCATCACCAGTCGACCCAAGGCCAAATCACAATCAAAATAAAATAGGGCACCCGATTTTATATTTCTCGAACTCTCTCCATTTCTCTCACTCAAATAATCTCAAAAACACTTTGCATTCACTCCAAAAACTCAAAATCTACCAAGTTCAATCCTTCCAAAATATGAAATTCGCAAAAGTTAGGGCTTAAAATTGTTTGAAGTTAGGAAATCCAAGTTTCAAGCATACAAGTAAGTGCTTTATGCTTTAATGCTATATATTTTGAACTTGTTCCTTTAGTATGTATGAGTAATTGGTCTTCTTAATGAAAAAATCTATGTATAAATGTTCTTAAGCCCTTTTTGTATCAAAGTTGGTAAGAACTTGATAATGGGAATGGATATTTGGACTTATGTACTGAAATTTAGTTAGGAGTGAATGGATACAGTGTTAGAATGAATCCAAAAAGCTTAATGTTGTATTGGGATTGAGTATTGGAACCAACTACATTTAAACCTCTATATTGTAGTAGATATGGAGCTCCTAACGACTTGATATCATATTTAATGAGTCGTTATGGGATTCGTAACCACCGACAACATGAAGGATTAAAAGAGTGTGGGTTTTGGTATCATTACGACTCACTTAACTGAGTCGTAATCAATCATTACGACTCGTAATGCCTGAGCATATTTATGCAATATATGAAATATTTTTGGTCAGGTTATGGGTATTGGTAACGAGTCATACTCTACCATTATGAATCGTTAGGAGGACTCATAATCTGACTATAACTACTAAACTTCCCTCTCTACCTTACGACTCTTCCAAACGAGTTGTACCTAGTCGTTATGACTCAAACCCCTGAGTCATAATGAGTCCAATTCATATACACTGTCACCAATTCTTTTTTTTTCTTCTTAAAATTTACTAATTAATTTTATGCAAACAGATTGAAATATCTCCAAAAGGTGATTCATCATTAAAACAAACCCCAAAGAAGAACATCAAGTAGAAACCTACTCCTAAGTCTAATTACTAATTGAGGGACCAGGAAACCGATAAGTTAAGCGGTGGCCTAAAAGAATAGCCAGTAAAGGAGCAGGTTAAGCCTAAAGAGAGCCTACCTCGGGGTAAGAAAATAATTGCGGCGGAGGCCTCATCTCCCAGAAAGCACCAAGAATGAAAAATCCCAGCACTTCCCTACCACACTCACCATCATCTTTTGATGACGACAATGATGATGAAGAAGAAAAAAAATGATGATGGAGCTGGTGAGGAAGAATCAAGATCTTCTGAGGGAGAGACTGAGAGTGAGGTGGAGGAGCATGTTACCCCCATTGATGTTCAACCACCACCAACCCAAGTTCAATTATCTATTGAACTTGCTCCGGTGCCCATTGTTGAATGGTAGGGGTACCTCAGAATGTAGGATACCTATAATGAGGAGATAGAAGAAAATCCAGCCACGAGAAAAATGAGAAAGGGGGATATATCTGGAGAAGAGATTAACTGCTGTAGGCATGTCTAAAATGCCTGAGTTTGTGTCACAACCCGAGGCTACCCCCTAGCCGAGACAATGGTGCTGATGAACACAAGAGGCTATGATAGCGCCCAAGAACACACACAAGTGTATGTGGTCTATCAAGTAGTAAAGTGGCCTTTAAGAAAGCCAAGTATGAATCCCACAGGGACTTGGTTAAACAACAATTTAATTCTAGTTCACAGTTTAGATTGATTTAGTGCATGAGTAACCAAAAAGAGAGTTTGGAAATTGTAAATTAAAACTAAGGTAGACAATGGGAAAACTAAAGTCTTGGAACAATCAGTAGAATAAAGACCAGGGTTAAAGCACTTCAAACAATCATACTATGTTATTGAATTCCATTCGTCAATTTGCTTATCTTGTATGTTGATTCGTAGGGTTAATTGCATGATCATGGTCTCCCGACCTCTAATCTATTACTTAATTTGGATATTAGAACTACATCATTGAGAGGGGATGCAACAATCCCATTAAATGTTTTAAATCTATCATCCCACGTTTGAATCAAGTAAGGCATCTAAATACATCTCTGTCCTAGATGCTAATTTGAATTCCTTATTTTATAAAAGAATACAAACCCTACCTTGTTTATCCCCATGTTCTATCTCCTATTCCCTCTCCCGAGATCACAAAGTTGATAATATATCTATTTTACGGGTGATCAATTCATAAAATAATTAAAAAAAGAATAAACAAACAACCAAATATGATAAGAAAATCCAACAAAATTAATCCAAAACAATAGTATTCATGTTCTTGGCTTTAAACCCGGAAAGGGGTTTTTTAAGCCGATAATATTCATAATCACAATCCAAATTATTGAATACATGATGTGAATTATTAAAAAGCTAATTAAAGAATGAAAATAAAACCTAACGTAGCAGCAACCCCCTCAAAATACTTCTACGACGTCCCAATATGTCCAAGAATTCCAATCTCCCCCTTTATAGTGTGCAACAAGTGTATATATAATATAATAATCCTAATCCCTATAGGATTAAGAGATGTAAAGATTCTCTACTCCTAACAAAGTGGGAAATATATTATATTATAGTATATGCCAAATCCAAACCGTGTATAAGTAGAAGTTGACCAAAATTGGAGCGGTGGAATGAAAGGCGCCGCGGGAAGTAGAGAACCATAATGGAGCAGTCTGCGCGGGCTTGGAAGCACTTCTACAAGGCAGGCAACATAGGCAAATCTCCCTGCTCCACTGGAATATGCTTCCACCATTTTTGTTAAGTGTTGATCATCCCATTTTAGTCCCTTGTCTTGTGGTGTCTTTCCTATGGATTTTCTTCCTTTATATCATCAATATATCACCATATTAAGCTCACAAAGTTTCCTACATAATCACATAGCATAAATTAGAGATCATAACAACACAATATCCATGACAACGAATCGAAAACACAAGCTAAGACTAGGCTAGTTCGCAATGATCTTTAACTTTATTTCCGACTCTTAACTTAATCAAATTGAATATTGCACATTACCAACAAGTTATTCCACTCATAATTACACATTAAAATCATAAGGAATTCATTATACATGATAGAATCCATCGAAACCAACTAGATACACAACTAGCTCAAGCTAGTAAAATTAGTTTTCTCGATTGAACTCTAAATGACTCAATTAAGCACACACTTGTTGGAAAACACTTTGAACCATTGAAAACACACACTACAATTAAATTCATTTTTATATAATATCTCACATAACGCACATGAATTAGCCTCAAAACAATGCTAAATAATTTAGAATAGTAACACTAGAATGCATAAATACACCCAACATCACCACCCCACACTTAAAACATTTTTTTGTCCTCGAACAACTCTTAACTCTAAGCATCATAAGTTGAAGAGACTACACTTCTACTATATGCAAGACAATCAAGATAGTACTATAATGTTTACACAGAATGCAAGTTTCTATACTAAGCATGTTACAAAAACAATTGAAAGCTCATGAACACTACTCCAAAACATCCTATCCTTAAGACTGGACTCACTTAGTTGACAAAATCATGCTTATTTCTCAATAAAGGACATCATATAAATCACCCACATTCATCAAACATGTGCCCTCACTACAAGAGAGTTACCCATAATCACTCACAATAATGCAATTTATAACATAATGGGTACAAGAATCAAATTACTCTCACTCTGACAAGGAATTCATAAGTTACGAACAATGAACCATAGTATTTCCCTTAGTATAGTGCTCAACTAATATCAGAATGATAAACTTAGGATTAATTAGGTCTTTTTTGAGTTGTCATATAGGATAAGGGACGGGTAGGAACTATTTTTGAATAGTGACTAACCTCTCTAAGCGCTTTAATAATACACTTTTTACAATTAAAACCAATCTCCAATAACCAAATTACACTATTTTTGTCTACCCATTTCTTTTGTCTTTGCCTCATCTCTTTTAAGCATTTTCACAAACACATGGTGGAAGTATTGTTTATTACCACATGAATCAATTTTTTTCTTTTTCTTTTTCACAACCATGGTAATACTTTTAGCACAATGTCTATCGCACCCATCCAACACACATCAATTATCAACACCAATAGATATTACCTTGGGGCATCAAATTCACTTTTTTCTTCTTCAATTTCACACTCCTTACTTACTTAATTTTTTAGTAAAACGCCTAGAAGATTTTTGGATCAAATTATGGTCTATCAAAGAAGGGATTAGGATACATCTGAGGCTATCAAAGAAAAAGTTAAAGGATCAATGGGTTTGACTAGGATTAAGGACAAAGGTAGGTCAAACAGAAGGTATAAACAAGGCTATCCAAGAAATGCCTATATTAAACCCACACTCTTTATTTTGATTTGCACACACACTGGGAAAATTCTAGACATCACATGCAACAAGGAATACACAAATACCTCACATGCACATGGCACATGCTCACCTCAATAGGATCATCATAGACTCCCAACCAAATAATAGCATGAATTCAAATTTAAGCCAACAAATACAAGAGTCAGAAACATGAGCTTAAGAGTCTCAACAATAGTAATTCGCACAATCAAAATGCTTTTACCAAACAAAACACTTGCACCATGCAATCAAAAATAGCACCAACAAGAATATCTTACACAAAAAATTCTAAATTAATCTAAAAATTAGCAAATTTCCCTACCCCACACTTAAAAATCTACTTTGTCTCCAAAGTGAATTTAAAAGTAAGAGATAAAAATACTCCTTGAGGCCTCTCGGCCTAGCTATTAGCATCTTTTTGCATGAAGGAGGTTCGTGTGACCCCACACTCACTTTTGGCCATGCTCCTTAGCTCAGGTTTTCGGTACTCAAACTTTCCATCAACCTGCGACTCAACAAAAATAAAAACTATGTGAAATAAAAACTAAAAACTAAAAGGAAAACATACCTACTTAACTTGGGTTGGCTCCTAAGCAGCTCCTGATTTAGTGTCGCGGTACGACCCAACTATGGCTTTACCAAATTCCTTACTTTTCTTTCTTACACTTGGTCTCTATCTTCTTATTCTCTTCACCCCTCTTGGGTGCAAATTTTCAAGAGTATCAGGTTTTTCAACTTTAGCCTTTTAAGGCTCATCAACTTTCATTATGTCAGGCTTAGGCAGTAGAAGCTTAGGCTGCTCAATGAGGGTATCAGAAGAGACCTCAGGAGGACTAGCCACCATCCAATAACATAGATCATACACAATTCTTTATATTGGGACGTTATGTTGAGCGCTTGGTAAACTTTAAATAATGCCTCTTCATCCTCCAACCTCATCGTGAGCGTGCCTTCTCAAACATCAATCAATGCTTCTTCTGTTTCTAAGAATGGATGCCCCAAGATGATTGGTATTTGTTCGTCTTCCTGAAAGTCTAGAATAATAAAGTCAGCAGGAATAACAAATTTACCAATCTTTATGAGGATATCTTCAATGATTCCTTTCGGATAGGCAATGGACCCTTCTGCCAGCTGTAGATGCACAGTGCACGGTCTGGGCTCACCCAAACCCAATGTATTGAATAGAGATAGCGGTATCAAGTTGATACTTGCCCCTAAATCACTAAGTTCCTGAACCAATCCATTGTTGTCAATCTGAATGGGGAGAGTAAACTTCCCAGGGTCCTTAAACTTTTTCAGCATCTTTTGTGTCATCACAAGACTGCACTCTTAAGTGAGTGTTATATCCTCCATATCCTACAATTTTACCTTATTAGCAACCGCATCCCTCAAGTACTTAGCATACTTAGGCATAACCCGCAAAATATCTAACAAAGGTAAGTTGATGTGAAGCTCTCTGAACGTATCAAAGAACTTCTTACACATTGCTTTCTCCTTTGCCTTCAAATACTTCTAAGGAAAGGGGAGTGGCAACATCTTCTTCTTCTCTAGTTCCGCAACTTTTGTTTTCAAGTACTCAGACTTCCTTGAATTATTAGCAACTTCTTTAGATACCGGTTGGGTCAATACCTCATTATCTACCTTATTTGTTGCCTTGGGAATTTCTCCTTGAATCTCTTTACCACTCCTCAAAGTGATTGCCATGACTTATTTTGGATTTTCTATATCTACGGGAAAACCACCTTGAGGTATGGTATTCAACACCTGTTATAAATGCCCTACTGCAACTCTAAAATTCTCTGGGCCAACTGTGTTTGATTAGCTAGTACCTACTTCATTATCTCTTCCAAGTTACTAGTTGACTGATTTTCTTGTGCCTGTGGTTGCTGAATTTGTTATTGTTGAGCGTTCCATGGCTGAGTATTCCACTTTATGTTGTAGGCATTAGCATAATTTGGTCTTTGAGCATTGCCAACATACATTACCAATTCTGGATTTGATGTTCACATAGCAGTCGCATAGCCACTATTTACACAGACTTCAAACCAACCTGCAGCTTATTAGATTGCATTAACTGTGGCTGCAAGTTATGTATTTCTAACTTTTAGGCTGCTGAACTGAGTGTTTATCAAATTTTGTAATGTAGAAACCTAAGCTAATAATGCTGTGAATTGGTCTACTTCCAATACACCTGCAATTCTTTTCATTGCACTCCTCAAGTCTGAATGCCTTTTTGGGTTCCCTTGAGCTATGCAGTTCAATAAAGTGTACAACTTATCATATGTCATCTCAAGAGCTTGACCACCTGCGGCTGAATCTAGCAAAATTTCTGTATTGTGATTAAGAGCCTCTACAAAAGTATGAGCAAGTACCTTATTGGATTGTTGATGGTGTGGATAATCCCTAAGAAGAGCCTTGAACCGCTCCCAAACATGATAAATATTCTCTCCTGTATTCTGTTTGAAGTACACTATCTCACTGTGAAGTCTCACAGTCTTACCATATGGGAAAAACTAAATAGAAATTTTCTGGCCATGTCATCCCAAGATGTGATTGAATTTGCCAGTTTTGCATTCAACCACTTTTTTGCATCCCCAATCAGTGAAAAGGGGAACAAACTTATCCTCACATAGTCTGTATTCACACCCGTGGGAATAAATGTATCACTGATTTCCAAAAAAATTTGCAAGTGGACCTGTGGATCTTCATGTGAAAGCCTTGTGAACTGTCTACTGCTAATCAGAAGCTGTACCATATTCTGTTTAAGCTCAAAATTGCCTCCAACTTTCGGCTTCTATAATGGGGACATCAAATTAATTAGAAGTGGGATTGCCACTTCTCTGACTATCCTGCGGGCTGCTTGTTTATCAGCCATGATGGTAGGATTCTCTTGGTTTTCCTGGATTTGCAAAATTCTGGGGAGAAGGTTTTCTTCTCTCCTGCATTAATAGAAAAGTTGCTCAAGTTCAGAGCTTAGTTCAACCAAATCTTGATCCCTTGCCATCTTACTACTTTGAAACCTGTTTCCTGCAAAAATAGAACCAAGACAAGGCGTAAAAACACCAAAGAAATCTAAAAAACAAAACTAAAATAAACAGTTGCCAAATTTCAAGTCCTGGAAATGGTGCCAAAAACTTGACAAAGCCCAAGTGCACATGCAAGTGTACGTGGTCTATCAAGTAGTAAAATGGCCTTTAAGAAAGCCAAGTATCAATCCCACACGGACATGGTTAAACAACAATTTAATTCTAGTTCACAACTTATATTGATTTAGTGCACGAGTAACCAAAAAGAGAGTTTGGAAATTGTAAATTAAAACTAAAGTAGACAATGCAAAAATTAAAGTCTTGAAATAATCAGTAGAGTAAAGACCAGGGTTAAAGCACTTTGAACAATCATACGATGTTATTGGATTTCATTCGTCAATTTGCTTATCTTGGTTGTTGATTCGTAGGGTTAATTGCCTGATCATGGTCTCCCAACCTCTAATATATTACTTAATTTGGACATTAAAACTACATCGTTGAGAGGGGATGAAACAATCCAATTAAGTATTTTAAAGCTATCATCCTACTTTTTAATCAAGTAAGGCATCTAAATACATCCTTGTCCTAGATCCTAATTTGAATTCATTATTTTATAAAAGAATACAAACCCTACCTTGTTTATCCCCACGTTCTATCTCCCTATTACCTCTCTCGATATCACAAGGTTGACAATATATATATTTTATGGGTGATCAATCCATAAAATAATTAAAACAAGAATAAACAAACAACCAAATATGATAAGCAAATCCAATGAAATTAATCCAAAACAATAGTACTCATGTTCTTGGCTTTAACCTCAGAAAAGGGGTTTTTTAGTTTATAATATTCATAATCATGATTCAAATTATTGAATACATGATATGAATTATTAACAAGATAATTAAAGAATGAAAATAAAACCTAACGTAGCAGCAACCTCCTCAAAATATTTGCACGACGTCCCAACGTGTCCGAGAATTCCAATCTCCCCCTTTATAGTGTGCAACATGAGTATATATAATATAATAATCCCAATCCCTATAGTATTAAGACATGTAAATATTCCCTACTCCTAATTTGCCTAACAAAGTGGGAAATTTATCATATTATAGAATATGCCAAATCCAAACCGTGTATAAGTAGAAGTTGACCTAAATTGGAGCGGTGGAATGAAAGGCACCGTGGGCAGTAGAGAACAGCAATGGAGCAGGTTGCACAGGCTTGTAATCAGAGATACAAGGATGGTGACACGGCCAAATCGCCTTGCTCCACTGGAATTTGCTTCCGACATTTTGGTTAAGTATTGATCATCCCATCTTAGTCCCTTTTCTTGTGGTGTCTTTCCCATGGATTTTCAGTCTTTATATCTTCAATATATCACCGTATTAAGCTCAAAAAGCTTCCTACACAATCACATAATACAAATTAGAGATCATAACAACACAATATCCATGACAACAAATCAAAAACACAAGCTAAGACTAGGCTAGTTCGCATTGATCTTTAACTTTATGTTCAGACTCTTAACTTAATCATATTGAACCTTGCACATTATCAACAAGTTATTCCACTCATAATTACACATTAAAACCATAAGGAACTCATTATACATGCTATAATCCATCGAAACCAACTAGATACACATCTAGCATAAGCTAGTAAAACTAGTTTTCTCGATTGAACTCTAAATGACTTAATTAAACAAAAAGTTGTTGGAAAGCACTTTGAACCATTGAAAACACAAGTTGGACACTCAAATACTTATTTATTTCATATCACACATAACACACACGAATTATCCTCAAAACAAGGCTAAATAAGCTATAATAGTAATACTAGAATGCATAAATACACCCAACATCATGCAACAAGCTAACCCATGAACTGGTACCTCCTATGCGCAATGAGAAAGATAGTAATACAATACATTTGTGGGAGGTAAGACAATAAGATACTATAAAATTGGATACTGGAATACATATCAAAACATGTTTAAAATATATTATAGAGTACTAGAAATCAATTGTCTAACTAAAAACAACTGATAATACTGAAATGACTGACTGACTGTTTAACTAATTGTCTGAAAGCCTCTAAACATCATGAGGAGTTGATGGGAAAGACTCCCAACTAACTCTAACTGACGGAACATAATAAAGCACTGAAATAAACAAATCATGTCCTCAATGGATGAGGACTCACCACTACTACTGCTGAGTAATGCTGAGCTATCTAAGAGTGGTCAGGAAACTGTTCGTCTAAGCCTATGTTATAACACAACATAGTGCAAAGAAAATTATGCGGTTAGTACTTTGAATGTACTGGTATATGAGATGAGGACTGACTTAGATGCATGAGTTATATGAGCATATATGTATGAACATCTAATATCTAAGAATTCAAGATCAAGCATAAATATGTTTCTGAGATAATCTGTAATCTGAAAGACTGAAGTTATATAACTGAATAACTTAAAATCTATAAACTTGGTCAAGAAAACCTGAACTTAAATACACTGATTACTGTACAGATACAGTGGGAGGTATCATATAACCGACATTCCCCAATCTGAGCTAATCAGGGTCCAACCTGCCCTAGTTGGAAGGGTGTCAGTACCGTGCCATGGGTACTAACAATGGCTATATGGATCCACTAAACTGGTGTCCCGAAGGACTAAGGAGTCACCCTCTACTGGTAGGTGCTCTTATGAGATATGTGTCATCCCTCAACTGGAAGGAAGACATCTCAAACCTATGCTGGCTACGTACTTCTGGAAGTCAGGGACTGCTACTAAAGGTCACACCCTCTATTGGCAGGTGAGCCCCCATCCCTGAGTTCACTCAGAGCTAAATCGTACTCCCAACTGAACTGACACTGGCACTAGATTGAACTAAACTCAACTGAATATTTTTACATAACTGATAGTGCTCATCATGATCATAAATATTTGAGTAAATAATAAGACTCATGATTTCATTGAATTATTATTTGAAAGATCTGAAGCATAAGTAAAAACATAGGTATCAGGTGTTTATAACCCGCCAGCACTGAATGACCATAACGCACGATATCAACACTTAAAACTGTAGGATGAGCATCATTGTTCAAAGACCCAAAACATAGTCATTTCATGAAACATGTGAGAATCATTAACATGAACATGGGAATGTGTTAAACATAGGAAATCAACATGATTACATGGCTAAATTCATAAATTGGGATTTAACATGAAGCTCACTTGAATCATGACATGGGAAATGTAGTTTAAAACATGAATTAACCTAATATTTCGTGAGATAATATGTGAACATTGAAATTGAGTTCAATTACTATGGAAAGACATGAATTTAATCCATCTTAAACACATAAAACTCCATAATAAGAGACAAATCCATTATTTAGTTGAAAAGAAGGTTTTTGGGCTCCATGGGTTAAAGGGACCATGGATGAACATCCCACAAATCTAAAGTAGAAGCTTTGGGGAAATTTTTTCGAAGATGTTCTTGACCTTGAGAAACCCCAGCTTCTTGGGGAAGATGAAGAACCCATTTTCTCTTGATTCTATTTAGTAAATTGATGTTAAATGATGTAAATTGGGTATTTCGGGCCTTTTATAACACCCATTGTGAAGCCAAAATGACATGGGTTTGGCTTCTAAGGGAGTGGGGAAAGACATAAAAGCCCCTAGAAAAATGTGTAAAATATTGTATTCCCAGTCGGTATGAGTCGACCTTACGACTTGTATGTTAGGGTACGACTGGATTACCGACTCGTAAGCTTGGCAGATTTCAAAGAACATGTACTGCTCTAGATACGAGTCATACTTCCAACTTTAAAGATGCCTATACCATTTGGTCAAGTCACTCGTAAGATAAACGGACAAGTTGGGGAACCAAGACTCTTCTTGATATGACTTTTCTCTATACGAGTCATACCTTTGTATACAACCAGATACCCCCTTCTCGTATCCGAGACAAAACCTCCAGGGTCAACATTGATGTCTATGAGACTGGGTTCATATGACTTGTAACCCTTTAGATGACCCACGGGATTAAGTCATACCTGCAAAAAAATGTTCAACATGCTATACTAACTTAGGTGAGTCCAATATACAACTCATACACTGGTGAATGACTGAGGATCATGAGTCATATGCTGTACAAATATCAAAAAAGATATGGGGTATTATAATATCTCCCCCTTGGGAACATTCGTTCTCAAATGAGACTAGTTAGACATAGAGTGCTATGGCAACCACAATCATATACCAAACATGCATGACTTGGAACATGACTTGGAGCTGAACTAAACTGATTTCATGAATGCATGCAATGACATAAATTGGTTACATAGCTGAAACTTATAATGGAAAAAGAGTCAATCTAAAGAAGATCATTACCTCAAGCTGAATCTGGGTTTGCGAAGAAACGGTGAGGGTACTTGGTTTGCATATCTGCTTCTGCTTCCCAGTAGCTCCCTCAACAGATTGATTCTTCCAAAGAACTTTAACCAAGGGAATTTCTTTATTCCTTAGCCTACGAATCTGATGATCAAGGATCTTAACTAGGACTTCTTCGTAGGAAAGGCTGTCCATAATGTCCATTATTCTAAGGGAACAACTAAAGATGAATAACAATATATTTCATTAATAAGGAGACATGAAATACCGGATGTACTGATGCCAAATCCACAGGACCCTCTAGCTCATAAGCTACTTATCCAAAATGACTCAAGATTCTATATGGGCCAATATAGCGGGGACTGAGTTTCCCCTTCTTGCCAAATCTATTCACTCCCTTCATATGCAAAATATTTAAATAAACCAAATCACCAACCTCAAACTCAAGATCATTTCTCCTCACATCTACATAAGATTTTTGGCGGCTTTGGGTTGTCTTCAGCCTCTCACGAATCAACCAAACTTTCTCCATTGCCTCAAACACTGAATCTAGCCCTATTAAAGTAACTTCACCTACCACAAACCAACTAATATAAGATCTTGATCTCCTTCCATAGAGATACTCAAATGGAGCCATCTGAATGCTGGAGTTATAACTATTGTTATAAGAAAACTCAAACAAAGGTAAGTAGTCATCCTAACTACCTTTAAAGTCAATAACAAATGCCCTCAACATGTCCTCTAATATTTGAATGGTCCTCTTTACCTGACCATTTGTTTGAGGATAAAAAGCTATACTAAGATGAACTTGGGTACCAAGACCCCTCTAAAAAGCCTTCCAAAAGTAAGAGGTAAACTGAGTACCTCTATATGATATGATATACAATGAAATCTCATGCAACTTGACAAACTCCCTAATATAAAGCCTGGCATAATCCTCAACTGAGTATAGAGTATGATCTGGCAAGAAATGAGTTTATTTGGTCATTCTATCAAAAATGACCCATATCAAATCACACTAACGACGCATCAGAGGTAACCTATCACAAAATCTATGTTCACCACTTTCCTTTTCCAAAGTGGGGATGCTAAACTCCTGTGAGGTACCACAAGTCCTTTGGTGCTCAACCTTTACCTGCTGACAATTTGGATACTTAGCCACAAACCCTGTAATATCCTTATTCATACCACTCCATCAATAGATTTCCCACAAATAATGGTACATCTTAGTGGCTCTTAGGTGAATAGAATATCACGGACCATGTACTTTTGCTAAAATCCTCTACTTCAAACCCTGAATACACGGAACACATAATCTACCCTGACAATGAAACACACCATCTCCCCTTTAGGAGAAAACCTCTACCTTCTGTTCTCTAACTGCCTTCTTTAACTTAACCAAACTAGGATCTCTGTCTTACTTTCTTTCACCTCAGCAACCAATGAAGATTCCAAACCATTCAGAATCCATATACTACCCCCAACTGAATCTACTAACCGAATACCTAATATAGCAATAAGATGAATCTTACCGACTAACTTCTTCTTATCTCCCTCAATATGAGCAACACTACCCATAGTCAATCTACTAAGGGCATTTGCCACTACATTGGACTTGCCCAAATGATACAACATACTTATATCATAATTTTTTAACAACTCCAGCCACCTTCTCTGATAAATATTCAGATCTTTCTATGTGAATACATACGATAAACTCTTATGGTCAGTGAATATATCAACATAAACTCCATAGATATAATGTCTCCAAATCTGTAAGGTGAAGACGACAACTGCCAACTCAAGATCATAGGTTGGATAATTCTTACTATATGTTTTAAGTTGCCTAGAGACATAGGCTAGGACCTTGCCTCTCTGCATCAAAGCATAACCAAGACCAACTCTAGAAGTATCATAGTAAACTACAAACTCATTTGAACCATCTGGCTAAGTCAAGACTGAAGCGGAAGTGAGTCAAGTCATAAGCTCCTAAAAACTCTTCTCGCAAGAATCTGACCACTGAAATTTGACATTCTTTTGAGTCAATCGAGAAATGACGGATACAATAGAAGAAAACCCTTCAACAAACTAATCGTAATAGACAGCGAAAACCAAGAAACTCCTAATATCTGATGGAGAGATGGGTCTGGTCCAGTTCCTCACTGCTTTGATTTTTAAGGGTAAAATCTAATTCCATCACTGGAAATAATATGTCCACAAAAATTTACTGATCATATCCAAAATTTGCACTTACAGAATTTAGAGAACAACTGATGAGCTCTAAGGGTTTGCATCACGATTCTCAGATGGTCTGTATGATTATTCTCTTTATGGGAATAGACAAGGATATCATCAATGAAGACTATGGAGAACATGTCTAAGTACTATTTGAATACCCTATTCATCAAGTCAATGAAAGCTGTAGGGGCATCTGTTAGTCCCAAAAACAACTAGGAATTTGAAGTGACCATATCGAGTTCTGAAAGCTGTGTTTGGAATGTCACATTCTATGACTCTAAGAAGATGATAGCTGAATCTAAGGTCTATATTAGAGAAATAATTGGCACCCAGAAGTTGGTCGAACAAGTCATCAATTCTGGGGAGTGAATACTTATTCTTGATTATGACTTTGTTCAACTGACGGTAGTCGATGCATATTCTCAGAGAATCGTCATTCTTACGCACGAATAATACTGGAGCATCCTATAGAGAAATAATGGGCCTGATGAAACCCTTATCTAAGAAATCTCTTAACTATTCTTTTAACTCCTTAAGCTCAGATGGAGCCATTCGGTAAGGTGGAATAAAGATAGTCTGGGTATCTGGAAGGAGAACTATTCTAAAGTCAATTTCTCTTTTGGGAGGAACTCTGGCAAGATCTTCAGGGAACACATCTTGAAATTCCCTTACCACTAAAACTGACTCGAGACTTGGAGTCACAAAACTAGAGTCTTTGACTTGAATAAGATGATAAACCGACTCTTTAGATATCATCTTTCTTGCTTAAAATAAGAAAAAACCTGACCCCTAAGCACTAAAGTATTACTCCTCCATTCAACGACTGGTTCATTGGGAAACTAAAATTGAATGACTCTATTTCTACAATCAACATAGGCATACCACGAGTGGAGCCAATCCATGCCAAGAATAACATCGAAATTAGTCATCTCTAACTCTACGATATTAGCTGAGGTGATTTTTTGAGATACTGTGATTGGGAAATTTCTGTATACCCGTCTGGCTATAATAAATTTACCCACTGGGACTGAGAAAGGCTCTACTAACATTTCGAGACTGACACTAAAATTGACGGCTATATAAGGAGTTACAAAAGAAAGTGAAGCTCTAGGATCTAACAATGCATAAACATGAAGATGGAAAACCTGTAATATTAATATAACAACATCAGGAGAACTTTCCTGGTCATGCCGAATATGGATTGCATACAACCTATTCTGGTGCTGCTCACTGGTGGCATTGGAAGTAGCACCCTGCTGAGTCGGGCGATCTGCTGGAGCTAAAGAATAATTGGGCTGACCCTGCTGACCAGCCCTCGGGCAATCCCTAACCCTGTGGCCTAGCTTGCCACATCCAAAACACCCATCACTAACAGCTTTACACTCATCCTAGTGATGCCTACCATAATTTTTGTAGAGCAGATTAGTATGACCACTGTTCACACTACCATGGGACTTAAAGCTTGGCGCACTATCCCGATTGTCTTGCCTAAACTTAGGCACTAGCGCACTAGCTAAAGATGGAGTTTAGACTAAAAATTTCTAACATAACTTAGAATGGTTACCACCTTATGCCCTTGGCTGAGAAAAGTTAAAGCTACCTATTCTGGCCCTCTTATTCTCTCTCTCTTTCTCCTTAAACTTTTCTTCCTCGATCTGCTGAGTATGAAACATAAGTCTAGATAGGTCCATTTTTTTAATCAACATGGCAGTTCTACACTCCTTGACCACTCTATTAGATACACTAGATGCAGACTTACTCATTCTAGACGTATTGTCTGCCACTATTATAGAGCATACCTTGCCAACTGAGTGACTTTAAGTGAGTACTCCTTCACACTCATATTTCTTGCTTCAAATTGATGAACTCCTGCACCTTAGCTTCCCTCAAGTCTAATGGAAAGATCCTATCTAAGAAAGATGTGGAAAACTCCTCCCACTCTACCGACCTTACATCAACACCACAGT
Organism: Capsicum pubescens; assembly: GCA_030864215.1. Lineage (NCBI taxonomy): Eukaryota > Viridiplantae > Streptophyta > Magnoliopsida > Solanales > Solanaceae > Capsicum > Capsicum pubescens. The sequence continues at coordinate 86,285,625 of CM061548.1, forward strand.
CTTCCTTCTACTGCTTAAACTAGGTATGCGCTATATCCAACAACTGATATATAGACAAATTTTCACTCTCACTCAAAGTGACACCCATGATATCTATCATATTCTGTACCATATCCAAAAGCTCCTGCGGAAACTCCTCAGACTTGGATCTTGAAAACAAAGGGGGATTCATTCGAGTAAAATCCTAAATCCTAACTGCAGTTTAATTAACCATTGGATTGGTGGAGAAACAACCTTCTAGTTGTTCTGAATAGCTACATGATGGGCTAGGATAGAAAAATCGATCCTGAATTTGGTGTGAGAGACATGCTCATTCAGGGGATTTTCCTGAATAGGCGGTGGTGTGGGCTGATACCTATTCCTTCTTCTGTTGTTTCTTTTGGGAGGCGTTGTCTCTAAATAGAATAAAAGATAAGTTAGAAAGAGAGTTTAAATAGAGCTCATTCTCTTTCACATGACATGAACACTGGAAGAAGGGAAACTTTCCTAAAACATTTCATAGCCTTTTGTCCATAAGTGTAGCGCGTTTTATACCCATGCACAAGACTCTATTAAACGCGGCTTTCAGACTCCCTAGGACACTTTACAACCTTAGGCTCTTATACTAAGTTTTTTCATGACTCTAGGCTACCCCCTAGCCATGATAATGGTACTTACGACTAAAAGTGGCCCCAAGCTAACCCATGAGCTGGTACCCGCTATGAGCATTGAATAAGATAGTAATACAATACATTTAAGAGAGGCAAGATGATAAGATACTGTAAAACTAGATATTGAAATACGTATCAAAACATGTCTGAAATAACTAATAGAATACTAGAAACCAATTGTGTATCTGAAAATAACTGATAACACTGAAATAACTGACCGTCTGTCTATCTGATTGTTTAAAAGCCTCTAAAAATCTTGAGGAGTTATTGGGATAGACCCCTAACTAACTCCAACTGATTGAACATAAGAAAACACTGAAGTAACTGAAATAAAAAAATCATGTCCTCGATGGATGAGGACTTAATACTACTACTACTGAGTAATACAGAGCTATCTAAGAGTGATCCAAAGACTGTGCATCCAAACCTATGTTATAAGATAACATAGCACAAAGAAAAGTATACGGTCAGTACTTTGAATGTACTGGTATATGAGATTAGGGCTGACAGAGATGCATGAGGTATCAGAGTATAAATGCATGAACATGTAATATCTGAGAATTCAATACCAAATATAAATATGTTTTTGAGATAATCTATAATCTAAAACATTGAAAGCTGTATAACCGAATAACTTAGAATCATACACTTTGTCAAGCAAACCTGAACTGAAATACACTAATTACTATACTAAGATTGTGGGAGGTATTATATAACTGACATGCCCCAATCTGAGTTATTCGGGGTTTAACATATAACCCTTCTGAAAGGGTATCAGTATCGTACTACAGGTACTATCACTGGCTGTATGGATCTAATAAACTGGTGTCTCAAAGGACTAAAAAGTCACCCTCTACTTGTAGGTTCTCTCATGAGATATGTGTTAACCCTTAACTAGTAGAAAGACATCTCAAACCTATGCTGGCTACATAGTTTTGGAAATCAGGGACTACTACTAAAGGTCACACCCACTACTGGAAGACGAGCCCCCATCCCTGGGTTTGTTCGGTGCTAAATCTTACTTCCAATTGAACTAACACTGGCACTGAACTGAACTAAACTCAACTGAACATTTTTACATAACTAATAGTTCTCATCATGATCATAAATATCTAAGTAAATTATCAGACTCATAGTTTCACTAAATTATTACTTGAAAGATATGAAGCGTAAGTAAACACATGTATCGGGTGTTCATAACCAACCAACACTGAGTGACCATAAAGCACGATATCAACACTTAAAACTGTAGGATGGTAATCATGGCTCAAAGACCCAAAATATAAATATTTCACCAAACATGTGAGAATCATGAACTTGAATATGGGAATATATTAAACATAAGAATCAACATGATTACATGGCTAAATTCATAAATTAGGGATTTAACATGAAGTTCACTTGAATCATGACATGGGAAATTATAGTTTAAAACATGAATTAACCTAATCTTTCATAGGATCATACATGAACATGAAATTAAGTTCAATTACTAAGAAAAGACATGAATTTAATCCATCTTGAGCACATAAAACTCTTTAATAAGAGACAAATCCATACATCAGTTGAAAAAAAGGTTTTTGGGCTCCATGGGTGTAAGGGACGATGGATGAACATCCTACATACTTGAAGTGAAAGCTTTGGGAAAATTTCTTTGAAGTTGTTCTTGACCTTGAGAAATCCTAGATGCTTGGGAAAGATAAAGAAACCATTTTATCTTGATTCTATTTAGTAAATTGATATAAATTAGGTATTTAAGGCCTTTTATAACACCCTTTGTGAAGCTAAAATGACATGGGTTAGGCTTTTAAGGGAGTGGAGAAAGACATAAAATCCCCTAGGAAAACATGCAGAAAATCTCATTCCCAATTGGTACGAGTTGACCTTATGACTTGTATGTTAGGGTATGACTGGATTGCTGACTCATAGGATTGGCAGATTTCAAAGAACATGTACTGTCCTGGATATAAGTAGTACTTCCAACTCGTAACATGCCTATACAATTCGGTAAAGTCACTCGTAAGATGAATGAACAACTTGAACCAACACTGTTATTGATACGACTTCTCTTTATACAAGTCATACCTTTATATATGACTAGCTAGCCCCTCTCGTATCCTAGACAGAACCTCAAGGGGTCAACACTGATGTCCGTACGATGGGGTTCATAAGACTCATACCCCTCATGACAATCAATGGGGTCAAGTCGTGCCTGCAATAGAATGTTCAACATGCTATACTAACTTAGGTATGAGTCCAATATACGAATCATATGCTGGGGTACGCCTGAGGATCATAAGTCGTATGCTACATAGTGACCAGAAAAGATACAGGGCATTACTATTCGAGACCTGATTCTAATAATATTAATTTTAGTGGATGACCAGAACCCCGAGAAAATTCAGTCCCACATTAGGGCGAGAGTTCTGTGAAGCCTACAGGGGAGAGTTCAAGAGGTAATGCCTATAGACAAAATTGTGGAAAGGTGGTGATTCGATCACTTCCTTGACTATTCATGGAGTTTGGGTGAATATCTCCCCATAGACTATCTCAAGATTCTTGCACAAAGCTGATTTCCAACCACCACTATATACGGCTGAAATTGAGTACCGTATAGAGCAAATGTGCAAAATAACAAGGAAACAACTGGGTACGATAGATAAGATGATATATTTCTAGTGGATAGCAAGTTTGATTTCTATAAATGGAGATAAATAAATTAGATGGTTGGTCGTTTGGGAGTGAACTCTCAGCAGATTGCCAAGAATACACTGAGCTTTGAGGCAAAGGCATGGTAGACTCTGCCCCAACATAGATTATGTCCCATAACTAGGGATAATGTTCTCAGTCTAGTCTGCACAACATTGATAGCTGGATTCATAGTCGGGTATGAGTTTGACATTGCATATTTATTATTAGAGAGATACCAGATCGAGTTTTGGGTACTGATATGATTTTGGTATTCCCATGCCTGTTAAATCATATATGCTTAGAAGCAGGGGTACAGGTACTTCCAAATGTAGATCAATTTATTAAACCAAAGAACACCACAAGCTTGGGGCTAATTCCGTACATTACAAATCCTATGACTAGGCAGGTAAAACAAAGAGCACTAATGCTAGATGAAATACTGCAGAATAGAGATACCTCGGGTACCACTACTGTTGGATTTACTAAGGCAGATGACACTCAGGCTGAGGATGGGCCATTTAAGACCCAAAATTCAGATATCGTGGGTAAATCTTATACTCTAACCCCTCTACAGATTGCGCACCACGTCCGCCCACATCCAGATTAGTTCTGGTAGGATACGTAGTCATTACACTAACTCTGTGGAATGAGGTTATGAAAATATTGAGCACCCTGGAGAAAAAGGTGTGGGTTATGGAATTAGGAGTAAAACCCTAGGTTAATAACAGACTTGATGAGCAAAAACACAAGGGTACGAAAAAGGCTGGATTCTTTCAAGATGAGATTCACTCACAAGGTTGAAAGTGCTCAAGCTACAAATTTAGCAGAAGTTAAGACTAAAATGGCCAAATTGCAAAAACTGGTGAATGAGTTACACGAGAGGCCAATTTTTCCTATGCTTATTATGCCGGATATCTATTCGGATGAAGAGGTTGAAAATATTTGAGGTATCAAAATCAAAGAAAAAGGCAAAAAGAGAAAGAAGGACAAGAAAAGAAAAAGAAAAAGCTCTGAAGAAGAAAACATTGAAGCAACAAAAAGAGAAAGTGTGGAAAGTAAGAAGGAATGGCAAGTGAGTGTCCAAGAGATGGTTGCTGTGCTGGTAGTTTGAGACCTACCACGGACATTGAGAGGGGCAGTGATACAACCATGATACCTGATAAAACATTAAGTGCATAGGACACAACCGATGCCACTACTGCGGAGATAGTCCCAATGTTGATGAGACTACTGTTAAGGTGAGTGGGGATCAATCTGAGGGTCCCCATGATGTATCCAATCTGAGTAGGCACCTAGAGAACCCAGGTATGTCCTCAATCCTTGTTTTACATTGCTAGATGCACTGGGATAGTGCATAAGATTTAGTTGGGGGTTGGGTGTGTACCAAAGTTTCATGGGTTTTGGTTGCCGTGTTTCAAAACTCATAGTTCGTTGTATGAATGATGAACTAGAATGTGTATATGTGTTTGATTGTGTGATGCTTAAGTAAGCATAATAAGGGGCATAGGCAACCGATAATTTTGTGCTAAATGATTCTGGTTGATTTTTTTTTCTAAAAATTTATACCTCTCCTTAAAATTTTGATTGTGACAAACTGTGTGATCTATAATAATGTGCGACTGCTGAGAATCTTTTAATGGAATTAGAATTAGGAATGAAATAATAATGGTATATAGGTGCATGATCTGTATAGGTCATGACGAACAATGTTACCCTGTATAAAGTGAGTGTGAGGCATTACTTAGTTCCTAGAGTGTACGGAGTCCAAAACTTATCCAGTTGCTTTTGCTTAGAACGTAGGATGGTTAGGGCAGGAGTGATCATAGACCATTTTTTTGATTAGTCCACTCGAGCCTAAAATGCCAAACCAAATAAGATAGGAATCCCTTGATTTTGATTTTTACCCTAATTGACAGACTTTTATTGTTTACACCGATTTCTGTTTCCCACTTAACTATAATAAACCTGTTTTGGCCCTGGTCCTCTTTGGGACATTGTGCACCTCAACTGAGGCAAATTGCCTAAGTTAAGGGTGATTATTATAGGAGTGCATAGAAAAGTAAGTATGAAGAAAGAAGTGTAGATAGAAAAAGATTGAAGAAAGGTGCGGTAGACATAAAAGAAACAAGAAAAAAAAGAAAAAAGAAAGAGAAAATGCATGAAAAAGAAAAAAACTGCATCCAACCCAAAAATAGGCATGAAAAATATTAAAAGGGAGAGATAAAGGCGGATTAAATAAAATGATGGTAGAAAAAGTGGACCCCTAAAAAAGTGTAGTGACAAGGAGGTTGAGTCACTTAAAAGTACCTAAATATACCATAACCATCCCCAAGCCTACGTTACAAGCCAAATAAAGTCCTATAGTTATCTTAGCTTGATCGTCTAAAAATATATGTAAGAAGCATAACGGCAAGCCTATGGCACTTTGTGTACATTGATTGGAACTTCTTTTTAAGTGTGAGAATCTCTAGGCTGTCCATGAAATAATAGTCTAAATAAAATGACTGATAGGGACTTTTTTGCTTACGAGGGTGCATAGGTTGCAATGTCGGGTTACATATCTGTCCAAGTAGTGTATGTTGCTTAGGCCTAGTTATTCATCCCTAATGTAATGCCATTATTATATTTCTATGGGTTACAATATAGTACTGGATAATTATACATAGTAGCATTTGAAACAATAAGGCATGAGAAGGATATAAAGTGTTCTTGAATTGACTTATAAATATCCTGCCAAATGTGTAACAAACTCTTCGAAGTTAAGCGTCGTGTTTTTGTGGGGTTGATTACTATTTTTCCTGAGGACAAATACACTTTCTAAGTTGAGGGTATTGATGTGACATGAAAACATGGAACATTCGATGCTTAAAACAAGAAATTTATGCCTGGACTTGGGTTATCTTGTCGGATATGATGTGGTTTTGTGTGTTGTTGCAGGTGACACAGGTTAACATTGGTGTTAGACTAAAAGGATATAAGAAAAGCCCCAAAAAGCTAATGAACTGATCAGTCTATGAGTCATCAAGACATTATATGACTCCTAGCCATACTATTCAAAATACTAGAAGCAAGAGTAAAACTGAGAAACCAAGAAAAAAGTGACCACGACTACTGACTACAACTCGTAAGAAGTAGCTACGAGTCATTGAGAACAATCATAAAGTGATCAAAAGCAAATACAAAGTCCATAGGCTATGTCATAGAAGACTACTAGTCTCAAAGTCTGACTACAACTCGTAGTGGGTAATAGTAAATAAACCAGTGTTGAAAGACCTGAAGTTTAAGGCATAAGTGATAAGGAGTGAAGGCCATAAGTCGTAAGGACTCACCAAGGATCATGGTGATGAATCATAATGACAATAGAATCTTGGGGTTTGGAAAATTAGAATTCATTGGAAAGCCTACGAATAACAACACACGACTTGTAAGGAGACCTTACGAGTCGTAATGATTGTCGACTTACTTTTCCTATTCCATTTTTATTAGTATTTCCTTATTATTTTGGGATAATATAAATACCTTAGGGTTATTCCTTTATTAGTTTACACACTTTAAACATACTTTTACATACTTTTTGGTATAATTGTCTGGGATTTTTGATTTATTATTCAATTAGAGATTTTAAATTTTATTCTTTCATCACTGTGCAATAAATTGCATGTCTTTTTCATTGATTATTAAGGGTTATTGCATGAGCATGAGAAGCTAATTTACTTGTCTAGGGTTGTGGGAACCATGGAAGATTAGCTACATAGAGAAAGTTGGGGATTCATCTACTCTATTACAATTGTTTGTATTGCAATCTTCTTCATACTAATTGGACCCAAGCTACTGCAGAAGCTTGGGAGTTGATTGTATTTGAGAACATCTTCCCAAGGGAGTTGAAGATTAGGAAAAAGAGATTACAATAGTGATTTGAGGCTGTCAATACTCATTTAATCAACTCGAGACTTAAAAGTGATAGTTGTACAGAGGTTATAGACAAGGGTCATAAAGGCTACACCTTGAGACTCAAAAGGTAAAGGGTGAAATCTATCTATGCATTCACAAAATGGTTGATAGTACAGATCTTGTAAACTTTGCATGCATAGAATTAGGATAAGTGGGTTGAACACAAAAATGTTATGTAGTTGTGAAGCTAGGGGGAACACAGTCCTAGTATTCATCTTCTATTGTTTACGAACTCAAGCATTCAAGTTTGGTTACTTACTGATGACTTCAAATTCCTCCCATTTACTTTTCCGCACTACTCATGGATTTTATAAAATTTGAGATACTGTTCAACGTTTTTCCTATGAGTTCGACCCCTACTTGAGTTGGGTTGCTATAGTTGGCATCGACTGCAACATACTTCTGAGGAGGCTAGTTTTGGGAGACATCATTGTCATTCTCTGATTGGATAGTTTAAGACTTTTGAGATTTAGCCCTGTGGTACTGACTTGCTTCAGGAGTCTTTGGACAGAGTCAGGGTGATTCAGGATAGGTGGAGGGCATCTTATAGTAGGCAGAAAGCCAATACAGACCATAGGATTCGTGCCTTGAGATTTAGAGTTGGTGATTGAGTATTTCTCTGAGTATCACCCATAAAGGGTATGATGAAGTTTAGGAGGAAAGGCTAGCTCAACCCAAGATATATTGGACCTTTTGAGATTCTTCCCACAGTTGGTGGGGTGGCTTATGAATTAGATTCACCTCTAGATTTTTCTATTGTCTATCTAGTTTTCCATGTTTCTATGTTGTGATAATAAATTTGTGATTCGTCTCATGTTCTTAGATGGAACTTAGTCTAGTTGGATGAGCGGTTGACCTTCGCGGAGGAGTCGATGCTCATTTTGGCTAGTGATGTTAGGCGGTTGCACACTAGGGAGATTCTTGTATTTAAGGTTTAGTGCAGACACCGCCTAATTGAGAAGGGTACTTCATAGATCGAGAGTGAGATATTGACCCAATATCCTCACCTGTTCGAGACTTCAGGTACATCCTAATCTTTGACTTTTACGGATAAAAGTTCCTTTAGTAGTTGATATTGTAATGACCCTTGAGGTAATTTTTCTTATTCCCACTTATTTTAGCTGTTAGAGCTTGTCTATATCTGCCTCAAGTCATTTATGACTTGCTGAAGTGATAGTTGGGTTACTGAGTAGTTCATTTGGGTTTTAGAGCTAATTTCCTATTTTGAAGACTTTCCTGGTCCCAAATGGACACAGGGCAAAAACTTCTGTCAAACCACCACGAATGCAAATTTTAATTATGCCAGAAGCTTTGAAACACTAATTTTAGGTTAGGTAGACTCTTGGTTCAGGTCCCGAGGCATCCGGGCTCATTTAGACCTATTGATAAAAAAGATAAGAAATTGGAAATTGGGTGTGGGGCCCACATTTTATAAAAATAACCTTGAATGGAAATTTAGACTCTGCCATTGAGTCTACGATAATGTACAAGCTACGCCTCTTCTCAAAATATGATACAGTCTCTGTCAAATATAGTAACCCACAGGTTAGGGTCAATCCCAAGGGAATACGTGGACTTATGGATTTTAGATGCTGTAATCAACGAGCAAAAATTGGAAAAGTAATTGGGGGATTTGAATGACAATATCAAACAAAGAGCAAATATCAACTTTGGTTGTGTTCAGTATTGGTGAAAACTAGGATCGTGTTCCCCCTGACTTCTTAACTTCGTAGGATTATTGTGCTATGTTTAATCAACCCGATACCTTACATGAAGATTCGATAAGTTATGTACTATTTACAGTCTTTTGGACGAGTAGACAAATTTCACCCTTTACCTTTTGAGTCTTAGGATATAGCTTTACTAACCCTTATCTTGATTCGAGTTAACTAGTACCTTTTGAGTCTCTAGTTAATAGATGAAATCTAACCATCTTACATAGATAATACCTAGTAGCGTTGATTGATAGCTAAACTCTAAATTACTATTGTCATTATTTCTTCCTAGCCACTACTCATCTTTTGGAGTAAGAGCAATACTCTAGGCGGGATCTTAACGTTGGCTGCCGCTAAGAAATCTGTTATGGTGAAGATAATGCAATGTATGCCATGGGTATTGGTTCAATTCAATAATCACACTTCCCCTACTTCACAATCCGCCAGGGTTTACACAATCCTAGCTATGAGTTTTTTTAGCTGCTCATGCTTGTGAAGAAATCATTAACATTCATAATTGAAAGTATAAATGAAATCACAATGATAAGAAGTCTAAAAACCCACAACCCTTATTGATTTAATCAATTGAAGTCAATACGTGATAATCCCAAGATCAAAATTGAATATTGGAATCAAAATATGTTTGTGAGTATCAAAAGTGCATAACTCTTACTAAAAACACATAAAGGGTATTTATAGTACACGATGAAACCTTAAAACAAAGGCCTGAATAAAATAGGAGAAAACAAGGTCGGTGGACACATGTGCTCTATACTTGCGCCCTAACCTTGGGCACAGGTAGTACCTGCTATCAGTAGGGTGAGCGCAGGTATGAGGCAAAGGTACTGGATGAAAAAATCCTGCATGTCAGCTCTCGGGATTTTGAACTTCTGGCACTTGCTTTGCCTACCTACAGTCTATATATCCTACTTGTGGACCATAGGTTGTCTTAGTAAGTGCCAGGAGTCATTTTTTAGATCTTCTTCAATTCTCGAACATGCTTTGATCACGAACAAGATGGAAAGTGTCCCAAACATCCACAATTTCTCTAAAAGGTTGCCAAAAATACCTTTTTTCACCCTTTTCATGAACTTAGCATCCAAAACATGATTTCCTGCAAAACATACCCAAAACACATCATATCTACAAAAAAAACCTCAGAAACTTTCATATTTTCCTCATTTTCAACATTGAAAGTGCTATATTTCTATAGCATATCAACACCCTCAACTTAGAATGTTTGTATGTCCTTAGGAAACAAAACACAACAAAAACAAAACAATGTTTAACTAGGAGAATCTAAGCTATTTAAGGCAGTCAACCAATACTTTATACTCAAATTACAATATCCCCTTCCTATCTAATTTTTCAAAACCAACTGTGTCTAAGCATGAAGCACAACAATGTGACACAATGGGAAAAAGGTATGGCAATTACATTAAAAATAGAAAACCACTCTTATATAAAAATTACACTACCCAAAACAAACAAATAGCTAGCAATATGACTCAAGTGACCTCACAACGAAAATGTCTCACTCACTCATATAAAATAATGCATGCCAATGCAAGGACGGTCAAGAGACACTCACACTGAGAAGAGAAGTTCCAATCAATGCATATCAAATACTATAGGCTTGCCCTTATTTTTTTTACCTTAGCATTCAGATAGTCAAGTTAGGATCACTATAGGACTTTTCTCGGCTTGTAATGTAGGCTTGGGGGCTGGTATGGTACATATGGACATATCAAGTGACTAAACCTCCTTGGCACTACTCTAACCTTGGCGTCTCACTTACTATCAAATTTTCTTTTAGTCTATCCTTCTTTCTCCCTTTTATTCTTTGTTGCACATTTCGATTGGGTGTGGTCTTTTATTCTTTCTATTTTGCCTTTTCATATTTTTTCTTTTCTTTTTTTTTACCACACTTAGTCCTACTAACTTTTTCTCTTATATTAACCTTATTCATACCCACTCTATACTATGAATCCCTATGATAACCACCCTCAACTTAGGCATTTTGTCTGAGTTAAGGTGAACAATATCAAAAGAGAACCAGGGACAAAACAGGTTCATTGTAATATAAATGGGAAGGTAAATGGTGAAATAATAAAAATAGGCTACAAGACTCAAAACAGGGATCAAGGGATACGATTCACACAGGGAAGGTCATTTAGGCTAAAAATGGACTAAAATAAAAAATGACCTATAATCTTTTCTGAATCGACTATCCTTCAATCTAGGCAAGGCTAACACACAAAGGGAACTGGTTAGTATCTCACATACACATGGCACAAAGTCATTATTACTAACTACTACCTTTCCAGTTTATAAAATTGTTAGCAAGAGATAATCATGTCCCTAATTCTAATGCCATAACAAGATCCACGATGTTCACATATATATACATTTACACGATTCTAAAACATAAAATTTTAGACGGGTATCAAAAATTAATCAAAACATGACTACTGCCCTAAATACTTAAAAATCTCCTAATTACACAAAAACAAAACACAATACGAAATAAAATACATTATGAAAAAAAATTATCCTAGACATGCTGGTTCTACAATCATACTACAACCAATAGGAAAAGAAGCATGACAACAAAAACCCATGGCGGCATGGTGTGCCCACCCCCAACTAAAAACTGCACACTGTCCTTAATGCTCTAAAACAAATAAAAATAAATGGAAGTGAGAACATACCTGGGATGCACTACGTGTGTGTGTACCTTGGGTTGCCTCTTAAGAAGCGCCTGATTTACTGTCGCGATACAAATCACTTCCCTTGGCTACTCAGACTTTACCAAGGTCTATTTCAGCATAAACTCTTACTTCTTCCAGGTTTCCCATGTAGTATTTCTCCCTCTACCCATTCAATTTAAATAGGATATCACCATTATGCTTTATGTCAATAGAATCACATGTGAATGCCCTAACCATAATGAAAGTGCAGTCCATCTTAATTTTAGTTTGCCAGGGAACAAGCGTAGTCTTGAATTATATAACAAAACCAAATCACTAGGTTTGAAAATCCTCTTCTCGATCTTCTTATCATGGTATAAATTCATTCTTGCTTTTTATATGGCTGAGCTCTCATAAGAACGGAGTCAGAATTCATCCAACTCATTCACCTTGCTAAACCTTAGGTTTGCTGCATCATGCTACTCAAAATTTAGCCTTTTCAATGCCCAGTATGCCTTATACTCAAGCTCAACCGGTAAGTGGAATGCTTTTCCATACACAAACTGATATAGAGAGGCACCTATGGGGGTATTATAGGCTATTTGGTCAGCCCATAACGCATCACCTAACATTCTAGACCAGTTATTCCTATTGGCATTCACAGTTTTTGCCAATATAAACTTTCTCTTTATTGGAGACTTTTACTTGCCTACTGATATGAGTATGGTATGTTGTGACCACCTTATGCGTTACACCGTATCTATCAAGAATTTCTTTGAACAAGCAATTGCAGAAGTGTGACACACCATCACTGATAATTACACATGGAGTGAAAAATTAGAAAAAAATATTTCTCTTCAAAAAGGCGGTGACACTTCTACCTTCATTGTCTTGAAGTCCAACTGCCTCCACCTATTTTGATACATAATCAATCGCTACTAGAATGTATCTCATGCCATAGGATCTCAAAAACGAGCCCATGAAATTAATTCCCCACATATCAAACAACTCTAACTCCAGAATCGGTGTCATGGGGAGTTCCTGACACCGTGAAATGTTGCCTTGACGCTGACATTGGTCATAGGGTTTTGTAAAATCATGAGAATACTTGTAAATTAAAGGCCAATAAAACCCACACTATAAAAATTTATGGGATATCCGTGTGCCACTGTGGTGACCCCCAACTGGTGAAGAGTGACAATCTTCTAGAATGCTCATCATCTCTGCCTCTAGAATGTATCTCTAAATCTTACCATCAGCACAGACCCTAAACAAATATGGCTTATCCCAAAATAACTTACTTACCTAATACATAAATCTCCATCGCTGCTGGAAGGATATATTTTCGGGGACAAGATCGCTTGCCAAATAGTTGGCAAAATTAACAAATAAAGAAATCAAATATTGAAATGCTGCCAGCACTCGCTCATAAAAAAACATTATCTATGTCACGATTATCCCCTATTTTCTTTATGGTCTTCTCCTCAAGTCTAGATAAGTGGTCTGCAACTTGATTTTTCATTCTTTTTTCGGTCCTTAGCTTCAAAATCAAACTCTTGTAGCAAAAGAATCCAATGAATCAATCTAGGTTTGGTATCTTTCTTCGACATTAAGTACCTTAAGGATGCATGTTTAGTGTGCACTATAAACTTAGTCCTAATAAAATAAGACCAAAATTTTTCAAAACAAAAAACCATCACAAGTATCTCCTGCTCTGTAAGTGTATAATTTTTCTGTGTGGGGTATAAAGCTTTGCTGGTATAGTAGGTGGGGTGCAAGATTTTCTCTCTTATTTGGCCTAGTAAAACACCCAAGGCCAGTTGAATCGCATCACACATTACCTTAAAAGATGCAAACCAGTGAGGAGACACAATGATGGGTACCAAAATCAACCACTCCTTTAGGAATTTGAATGCCTTGAGACAAGAATCATCAAACAGAAATTTCACCTCCTTCTCTAAAAGTTTGCATAAAGGACTTGCGATTTTAGAGAAGTCCTTGATAAGCCTCCTATAAAATCCTGCATGATCTAAAACTCCGTATGCCTCTAACTGGCATTGGCAGTGGAAATTTCTCAATCACCTGAATATTTTCTTTGTCCACCTCAATATCATGTTTGGAAATATTGTGCCCTAGAACGATACCTTCTTTCACCATAAAATGCCATTTTTACTAGTTTAGTACCAAGTTACACTCTTCACTTCTCTGCAGTACACAGGCCAAATAGGCTACACCACAGTAATTCCTCCTTTCTTTGGCATGCATTATATCGGGATCACCAACTTACTATTTGCAATGGGAAAAACCAACCCACTATCTAACCACTTGATTGTATCTTCTTTCACTACCTCCTGCATAAGAGGATTAAGTCATCCCGGATGCTAAATACTGGGAATGCTCTCAGGCTCAAGCTGTATCTTGTATGCATATACTGGTGGAATCCCTTCAATGTCTGCAATGGTCCATCCAATAGCTCTCTTGAACTTTTGTAACACTGATATTAAAGCTTCCACCTATGCTTCTTCAAGATCTACCAAAATAATTACAGGTAAGGTATTGTTGGCCCTCAAGAATTCATATTGCAAGTAAGGTGAGAGGGCCTTCAATTCCAGTACCAGTGGTTCTTCAATCAATGGTCATGCAAGAGGTGTGGTTCTATTCTTCAATCAAGATCCAGCTTCTTAGGAGAATATTTATAAGAACCTATGCCATGTAGTGCATGAACTAGTTTATCATATCCATATATCCTATCACTCTCAAAGTTCATAATCACCGTTGCTAATGCTTCTACCCCTTATCTCTCCTCAATAGGCATATCCACTATAGCCACATCATTATCCATTACATCAATCAATGCTACCATTTTCATATCACTAGGCTGCTGAACTGTCATGCAGATATTCAACACTATTTTCTTATCATTCAATTTGAAAGTGATCATCTCAAGGTCCATATCAATCACCACTCGACCAGTGGACTAGAAAGGTCTACCCAAGATAATTAAATAATGGGCATCCACTCCACAGTCTAAAATCATGAAATCTGCTAGATAAGTGAATGATGCCACCTTCACTTTTACTTTGCACACAATACCCACTGGATCCTTTACAGATGAAAAAACCATAAATAACCTTGTAAATGTAGGATCGAGCTTGCCTAAACCCAATACCTTGTATATCACCAATGACATTATATTTACTCCTGCTTCTAAATTTGATAGAGCCTTATTAATGTCATAAGGCCCAATAAAACATGGAATAATTACTACCCCAGGGTCTCTCTTATTTTCTACTGATGGTGCTTGAAAATCTGCGCTAAATTGCTGTACTATATCTTGGATCTCTCCTACTACCCAGTCGTTAGCGTCATCACTCCTAAAATTGTTATCACTACAAGTCAGCTTCTGAAATTCAGCTTGTGGTGGTTCATCTACAATAATATTTTCCTTTATTGGCTCATTAGTAGTAGGAAAAAAGTGCTCATCAGGTGGGGAATCACTCTTCGTGTTAATAAAAAGACAATGAACCAGTGTTGGAGGATTCAACACATGGTCATTAGCAAATGCACTTATCTGACATTGGGCCAAAGTAGCAGAGATTTTCCTATACTGTTGCTCCAACTTCTTAATAGTAGTTGAATGTCATTAAACCTTTTAAGTCAATCCTAAAACATCAACCTTGAGTTTTTTAAGGTAAGTTTCCTGAATCTCTTGACCCTTCATTATCTTACCCAATATCTCTTCTATTCTCGAGTCTGTATCTCATCTGGTAGGTGGAATGTATTTCTCTCTATCGTCATAGTTTCAACCTTGATTCCATTGCCCTTGGGATAAAAACCCTACCAACTGACCATCCACATATTTTGCGTCCTTCTCTAACTCAGACTCATGCACTCTAGAAGTTACACCCTTTTCCCCTGCTACATTAACCTTTGAAGAATTTATTGTTGCAAATTGTTTGGCCAACTCACCAATATTTGTCCTCAATAGTGAAATCTCTTGAACTATAACATCCTTAGATACTCTTTATTCACCAGAATCTCCCATGATATAAATGTCAGAACCTCTCTCAACCTCCCGAGTTTGCCACCCACAGTTAGTTAATGAGATTTGATCCATAATACTCAAAGACATATCCCATCATAATCTCATGAAGGTTCCTCCAGAGATAGTGTCTGTCATTTGTCTAGAACTGATAGTCAGGACTCTATAGAAGATCTTCAACAAGATTGTCCCTGAAATCTAATAGTTGGGCACCAAGCTAACCTTTTTATTGACCTGAACCATGCCTCATACATAGATTCTAACTGCAGCTTCCTGAAGTTATAAATCTCATCCTCGAGCTGCAATACTCTGGATAGAGGAAAGAACTTGTTTAAGAATTTTCTATGTAACTCACTCTATGTAGTGATAGACACTCTTGGAAGTTTCCCTAGCCATAAAGACACCTCTTCAGTAAGTGAGAAGGGAAACAACCTTAGTCTCAATGCCTCCTGATCTATCCCAAGTATGGTATATGAAGTGTAGATCCTAGTAAAATTTGCCAGATGCATGTTTGCGTCGTCTGTAGGCAACCCTAAAAACATGCCCTTTAAGTATAAGTGCTGAATCATGGCACTATAAATGTTGAACTTAACATTAGAGGGAAAAATAGGGGGAATGATAGCTCTAGTATCAACTAGATCAACATACTCTAGATTTTCTTCATACGTCGGGACATACTGATATGCTGGGATCACTTAAGGTCGGCCTCTTCTGACTCTATTCTGGTTTCCACTGAGTACTGCTCGACGGTCTGCTGCCTTTATCTGCTCAACTAACTCTGCCTCCCAAGCTATGAATTATGCCTCTTTTACTACCCTCATCTCATTTTTAGCTTGATCTAAAAGCACACCAGTCTATCGATCAACAATGTCCTGAACTCCTTTAGGAGGAGGGGGAGAAAAATCTTTTTTTTTTTAACTCTGACATCCTACTAGGGTTTGTAGGATCCTCTCTACATTCAAATTCAGTGAGAGTAAAAAATTGCCTCTACTACGTGGTCTAGTCATACACTGTCATATGCCCAACTAAGAACAAAAAATAAAAAAATCAAAGACTACAATGACTTTAATTCCCAAATCAACACCGTACTCCCCGATAATGATGCCAAAATTTGATAACATCTAAGATATACCCCCTCTCTAAAGATGCTATGATCACTATCAAATATATTAACCTAACAAAGGTTGGGGTTGAATCCAAAGGGAATACATAGACTTGTGGATTTCAGATATTGTACTCAACGGGAAAAAGCTGGAAAAGTAAATTGGGGGATTTGAATGAAAATATCAAGTAAAGAGCAAATATCAACTTCGATTGTGATCAGTATTGGCGAACACTAGGACTGTGTTCCCTGGATTCTTAACTATGTAGGCTTATTGTGCTATTTTGAATCAACCCGATACCTTGTATGCAAAATCAATAAGTTAGGTACCATCTACAGTTTTTTTGACGAGTAGACATATTTCACCCTTTACCTTTTAAGTCTCAGGAGGTTGCATTACTAACCCTTATCTTGATCCTAGTTAACTATTACCTTTTGAGTCTCTAGTTATTAGATGAAATCTAACCATCTTACGTAGATAATACCTAGTAGCGTGGATCGACACCTAAACTCCAAATTACTGTTATCATTATCTTTTCCTATTTACTATTCCTCTTTTGGAGTAAGTGGCAATAGTGTAGGAGGGATCTTAACGTTGTCCACCGCTAAGAAATCTGTTATGATGAAGATAGTGCAATGAATGCCATGGGTATAGGTTCAATTCAGCAATTACACTTCCTCTATTTCATCAATTCGCCAGGGTTTCCACAACTCTAGCAATAGGTTTTTTAGCCGCTCATGCTTGTGAATAAATAAATAACATTCATAATTGAAAGTATAAATGAAATCACAATGATAGGAAGTGTGAAAACCCACAAACGCTTCTGAATTATTCAACTGAAGTTAGTACGAGATAATCCCAAGATCAAAATTGAATATTGGAATCAAAATATATTTGTGAGTATCAAAAGTGTGTAACTCCAACTAAAAACATAAAAAGGGTATTTATAGTACAAGAGGAAATCCTAAATCCAAAGCCCAAATAAAATAGGAGAAAACAGGGTCGGTGGCCACATGTGGCCTATACTTGCGCCCTAACCCTGAGCACAGGTAGTACCTATAGTTAGCAAGGTGAGAGTAGGTATAGGGTGCAGGTACTGGATGAAAAAATCTTGCAAGTTGACCTCAGTATTTTAGACTTTTGGCACTTGGTTTGACTACCTATGGTCTGCTGGTCCTACTTACGGTCTGTAGGTTGGCTTAGTAAGTGACGGGAGTTATCTTTTTAGCTCTTATTCAATTCTCGAACATCCTTTGATCACGTACAAGCTGGAAAGTGTCCTGAACATCCATAATTGCTTCAAAAAGTAGACAAAAACATCTTTTTCACCTTTTCATGAACTTAGCATCCAAAACATGATTTCCTACAAAACATACCCAAAATGCATCATAGAAAAAAAATAACCTCAGAAATCTGCATATTTTTCTTGTTTTTAAGTGTCAAAAGTGTTATATTTCTATAGAACATCAGTTTAGAACATCGAAGATGGTGTGGCTACATAGTTCATTTGTATATACGGGATTTTGAACGAATCTCGGGTACCCGGTTGAAGACTATTTTGGACTTGGAAAAATCTGGTGCATCGCGATAGCAATTCTTTAGACCATGATTGCGATTCGCTCTAGCAGGCCTAGATACCACAATCGCGTACTAATGGTTGCAATTGTGACTCGAGTGGTAGCAAAAAGATATCATGATTGCGATATCTTGGGTCATGATAATAGAACGCGAGGGCCTAGAATGGGTATAAATAGGCTCCTTATTCCATAATTTTAGCCATTTCCCATCCATTTCTTGAGATATTAAGCCCTAAAGAGTGAGATTAAGTTGTATTTAAACTTATGGGTGATTGGGAATCTTGATCAACTCTTGATTCTACAATTATCTTTCAATTTGAGGTAAGCATTTACCCTTTTCTTGGTAATTTTCATGATATCTTATTTAAAACCCCAAAGACCTTGAGGGATTAATTTTAGCCCCAATTTATCTTGTATTTCACCCATTTATAGGGTAATGATTCCTTGAAAATGTGATAAGGTTGTGTTGGTTTTAGAAATGCAATTTCTGTGAGTGGGACCCAAAAGGGGTTTTGATGTGATTTTTGTACCCGAAGTACAATAGCACAATATAGGTATAATTATTCTCACGTTCATGATTAGAATATAATTTTAATAGCTTGGCATCTTGTGAAAGCTTCTCAAAAGGGAAAAATGGTGATTTAGAGGATTTTGTGAGATTTCTTCGGCATCCAGGTAGGCAAGGTTTTACCCCTTATTAGATTGAGATAACTCATAGTATGTTTATAATATTATGTTATATTTGGGATGGGTTTTAGGTATTGATGTGATAAATTGAAATACTTGGGAATAGTTGGATCACTTAGGCTATTTTGACTATTATTTTGGACATGATTAGTTTAGTTATTCATATCTTAGTTGAAATTGACCTTGTAGGATCTTGTTAGGATGGAAGTACCTTATTTACTCAATTAATGAGAATATTTCCTTGGTCACTTGAGTTTAGGATGAAACTTACCCAAATTGCTTTACTTTAGGTGAAATTGACGTAATTGTTCTATATTAGAAGGAATTGTTATTCTAGGACTAGTTGTGGCTCGTTTAATATCTAATAGTGTATTTAGATACCTTAGCCTAGTTTGTATCAAATATTTCTTGATAAATGATTTTGGGTATTTAGAAGTGGGCTCTTCGACCCACCTTAGGCCAAGACTTTTGATTGTTATTAAAGACATTAGATACGTTTGTGTACATCTAGGAAGACGGTTATTTCAATGATATTTAGACGTCTTGGTATTTGTTAGTTATGATAGATGATGTTGAAATTAATGCTTAATGATTAGTCTATAAATGAATTATTCATTAAACTTATGATGAGCTATTAAATTATGCTATTGATTCGGCTATTGTTTGGGCTACCAAATATATTATTGAATAAGCCCTTGATTTTCATATTTGCCTAAGACATAAATTATTCTATTGATTTAGCCAACGAATGAGCTATTAACTACACTAGTAATCATGTTCATCGGTAAATTAGTATTTTTGATTTGTTCATGCTAGAGGACATACTTATTGTCTATATTGATTATTAAGCCATTGATTATGATATGAATCAACTACTTTTTATGTTATTCAATAGATATTGATCAAGCTAATGATAAGCTATCTATTATGCTAATGATAAGCCCTTAATTAGGCTCTTGAAAAGTTATTGCCTATGTTTTGATAATGCACATCGATATGTTATGGATTATGCTAAAGAGCATACTTATTGATCATATTAGTGATTCTACCATTGATTATGCCAAATACTGTGCTTATTTACTATATTAGCAATCATGCTTTTGGTTATTCTAGAACTCATAATTTCGATTCCGATTATTAATCATGTTACTATACTCTGTTAATGGTTATGCTATTTAATACGATAATAATTATGCTATTGGCCATATTGATGATGATATTGATTGCTTATACCTAATCAAAATTAGAAAGATGGCTATGATATTTATGTTATTGATGATGACATGATGATGATACATGCATACCCAACAAGGCCATAGGATGATTATGATGATATTTTCCCAGTAAGGATGGAGGTTGATTATGATGATATATGCCAGGCAAGGTAAGAGGATGATTATGATGATATATGACCGACAAGGCCAGAGGATAATTATGATGATATATATATGCTTGAAAAGGATGAAGAATGATTCTGATGGTATATGACCAGCAAGGCCAGAGGATGATTATAATAATATATGCCTGGCAAGGCCAGAGGATGTTATGATGATATATGCCCGACAAGGCCAGATGATAGTTATGATGATATATATATACCCGACAAGATCAGAAGATGATTATGATAATATTATTGAATATACATACCGGTTTGAGTATGGTTATATGTACTATATGATGATATATTATTTATGATATAATGACATTAGGGTGTGAGACTGACAAACTCGTTAAGTCAAAAATGAAGAAATAGTTATAATGTAGTATGATATGAATACTCTAGTGAAATATTGGCTAGTTGCTAAATATTGGTTAGTTGATAAATATTGGATAGTAGATAACTAATGATTAGTGTATAAATGATGTTTAGTTGATAAAAGATGATTTATTGATACATGAGGACTAGTTGCTACATAATTGATAATTGGTAAATGATGACTTATTTACAAATGATGAATATGGACAATTGATGGTTATAGTGTGGTATGACTTGAATAATTTCCAATTATATTATTAGAGTTAACAAATAACGTTGGTGGGTTATGCTATCTTGTTAGTACCTTCCATGCTTATGGAGGCTTGCGATGGATTATTTACTTTTCTACACCAATTGGCGTATGGGAGCGAATTTTGTAGTTATGATTTCATGTGTTGATGCCTTATGCTATGTTCCGATGATAACATAACAAAAGGTCATCTAATTATTCATATATAGAGATGTTGGAGTTATTTCAGGTTCGTTTTCATACCTTGACTTAGTTATATTATCTTGCATTCTATAATTCTTATATCATGATTTATCTCAGTCGGCCAATGATGCCTATTGAGTAACCGTTGTTTTGATACTCATACTATACTTCTATACCTTTTTGGTTTAGATCTGAGTACAAGTTGCCACCTTTGGTTCGTGTTCGTGTGGTGTTGACATCTGAAGATCAGGTGAGATCTTGGACTTCGATTGCCTATTTCCCTCTATATTTCTATATTCATTCATTTATTTCGATACAAATTTATTGACTATTCTAGGTACTTGGGTTATATTATTATACTAGATGCTCTTGTACTGGATCTACCAGGTCATGGGATGGTATTTATGTAGTGACTACCTTTAAAATTTTTTCTATTGTCTTGCTTATTTATGTTTTGGATTGCCTATTAGGACCTTTTTGGGGAATTTCCACCAAGTTAACCCATTGTGTATAACTCCAAGTTGAATTACCTACTGGCGGGTTAGAGTAGGTGCCATCATAACTCGTAAATCCGATCTTGACAGGTTTCATGGATTTTAGATCCCATTTCGATCATTAATTCGAAAATAGTATAAATAGAGTTCTGAGGGTAAATTTAATGAAAATGGCTACCTTTCATAAATTTGATGATTTCATCAGACCTGGAACATGTTTCACAATCAAATTTCATTATTTGATCATATTCATAGTGTTCCGAATGAGTTCTGGAGGTCAAAAACAAGTTTTCAAAATTCCTGGTACTAGTGTGGTCGCGTCCGTAGACTTTTAGTTATATAAGCAACATTTTGTCCCTTTGACTAGGCCTCTTAAGCGATCAAAGTGTAGCTTAAGAGACCATCATTGAGTATAAGACCCAAATTCATATTTTTGACATTTTTAGAGCTAGAAAACTTCGAGTTTGACAATTTTTGATGCATTTTTCTCGTAGAATTATTGTATATCAATTTATAAATCTATTTTCCCATTTCTCAAGAACTTATATTTTATTTTTCATGATTTCCACCCAAGTTGAGAATCAAAATCTCATTTCTATCATTTTTGGGCTTGAGAGCTCGAATTTTGATGATTTCAAAGGGGTTTTCGAGATTCCTTCCATGGATAAATTTCTAATCTTATAATTGTCATTTTTCTCTTGATTTTGATCTTCAAAACTACTTCAGAATCTTGATTTTTAAAATGAGTTTTGGGTTTTTTTTCCTGTAAAGTAAACTTTAAAATGTTTTTTCTTTGATTTAAACCTCATTTTTAACTCAGTTTTGCATGAATTTTCAGATGTAGACTCCTATGAATATGAGGAACATGTTTCTAAAATAAAATTATAACTTTACTCTTCTTTTTCAAGAACTCGTTTCAAGAGTTCGTTTTGACCTCGACTAAAAAATAGGCAATATGGGTATCGTTCTTTTTCTTTTGATGCATAGACTCTGTATTTGTATGTTTTAGTTGATTTTGAGTCTATTCGTAAGGAAAAAGCTTTGGATTGAAGGTTTTTTTGGACCCTTTTTGGTATTCGAGGTAGGTTATGGCTTAACTTTTTTAAGACTGGGTTGGGTAGTTAATAATAACTAAAAAGCTTATGGCTTAACTTTTTTAGACTGGGTTGGGTAGTTAATAATAATGTAAAATCATGCTATTAGTATGGGGTTTTATCATAAAAAATGTGTTAAGGTGATTTATGTGCCCGTGTAGGGGCCTGTGTGGATAATATTTGGTGATTTTGAGACATTATTTGCTATGTATGACCGTGTGGGGTCTTACAAGATGTTATTGGCCTGATATTGATATATGTATGTTTGTTACACTTTTTTTGGTAAGAAAAAGATTAAATTTTTGAAATTATATGGTATCAACGATGTTTTCTTGCATGTTTCACTTAATGGTTTCTGGATTATATTGGATCCTGGTTGGTTGGTTGATTTGAGTGGATTTTTGGCTCACATGGTTGGTATATTGGTTGGATATTTGATATTCTCATTTTGGTTTGCTGTGATCATTACATACTCATATTATATTCATTCATGAAACATTGGTACCACCATGGAAATACTGGAAACACTAGTTTTTTTTGATAGAAAATGTGACATCCTTAAAACCCTCTACCTATGTATGTGCCGGAGAGGAGATATGGATATTGGTATTGAATATTGGTTGTATACAAGTTTATGAACTCCCCATTGGTCCTACGTCAAGAAGTTTTACATTCTTAAGTGTTTACAGAGGTTGTCCGATAACCTCATGAATCATCATTATCTTCATTGCACTTCATATATTGTGCTTATACTGTGATTGTGTTTCTGTATTTGCATTGATATCTAACATATTTTCTATCTTCCAATACTTGTATTTGATGTACATATATCTTTGTTCTTCTTTACTCTACATGTATTTGTTATATGTGAGAATAGTAAAATTGTTGTAGAGATGGTGTGGCTACCATTTGGGACATTTTCTAATTACAGGTGACGTGCCCATAGTTTGTGTTTATATGCTTTATTTTCTACTTTACTCAGTCCGCCTGTGATACCTACTAAGTATAAGTGGACAATACTCATTCCTACTGCACCCTTTTGGTTAGATCCAGGTATGAGTGCACCGCACAGATAACAGATACAGGTGACATTTGGAGCCTTCGAGGTAGTAGTTGACCTATGCATCCAGAGTTGACTACTACCTTTTCTTATTTAGAATATGTCTTATTTGTATTAGAAGACAGAGTTGTTCCTTTCTAATTATCCTATGTAAATTGTGAATTCGATATGTATTTAGTAGTTCTTACACTGTGATACCAGGTTTTGGGATATCGTATGGTATCTTTGGCTGCATATTTCTCACTTTTTCTATATATGTGTTGTTCGATTCAGTTCTAAGAGTCTTGCCTTGGGTTTTGGCATTATCTTTCATTTCATATCAGTTTGGGTGATAGGCTTACTTTTAAGGCTTGGTGAGACAAGTTCCATAATGATCCTTGGTTTTTGGGTCGGGATGGAAAATCCCCAAAAAAGATTATATATATGGGTACCAGGTGTCGCTCAAGCGGTCAAGTGGTCATTTTAGCAGTCACTGTTAAAGAGGTCAAGTACCACTTTAGCGATACCTGCCAATGCATGAGAGTCTACTAAAGTGGACCAAGGCTGCGTTGGTGCTTATAGCTAAAGTAGAAAGGTCATCGCTTAAGCGCCCTTGGACAGCTAGATCCAACCGCTAAAGTGACTAATGTGATGCTTTAGTAGTTGCACCAGTTGAGTGTGCACCAACTGTGGAGACTTAGAAATTTCCAAGTCTCTGTGGACCCCTCAAAATTCATTCGGAATCCTGAGAATACAAAGGAACTATTGTACCCTATCAAATTTGATGCTCTGGACTCAATGACTACATTAGATTTTTTAAAAAAATGTTGTTTTCACAAAATTGACGCCCGAGACCTATTTTCACAACTTTTTGAATGAAGCATCAAAACGAGATACAAAAGTCGTAAAACCACATCAATCATGTTACCAACCTTAAATCGACGTTCCAAATCTGCTGGCACAGTTCATTTTGCCATCCAACAATCAGATCAAAAGATGTTGATCGAAGTCAACTAATAAGTCTTTAAGACCATCAAAACCACAATCTCGCACAAATCACATCGAAATGCATTAGGAACCATGCCAATCATCCCCACACCCTATAAATACCACAATGTAACTATACAGAGGAGTAAATGGTAAAATTACACAGGAATAAATATTTCACAGAAATCACCAATAATTAGGTCATTACATCATTCACCACTAAGATTGTTAGTTCATCCTCTAACTAAAGGCAATAAAATTACTTGAATCATCAAAAAGTTTAGGATAACTAGTATGAATATCAAAATCGACCTCCTAAGTTGACTTACCTACAGGTCGATGCCTATACTGGACCGTAAGCACTGGAATATATCTAGAATGCAACCATCTAACATCCCAGTCTAGAATGGAGACGGGCTCCTCAACAAAAGACAATTAATCATAACGAATGGCATGAGACACATCTGGAATGTAATGCCGAAGAATAGAAACAAGAAAAAATGGATGAACAACTGATAAATCTAGAGGTAATACTAACTCATAAGCCAGATCTCCAATAGTCTGAAGGATCTAAAAAGGTCCAATATACCTGGGTCTAAGCTTTCCCCTCTTGCCAAACCTCATCACGCCCTTCATAAGAGACACACGAAGGAAGACAACATCACCAACACTAAATATCAAGGCACGAAGTTTATGATCAGCATAACACTTCTTCCTACTTTAAGCTACTCAATATCTGTCCTGGATAGCCCAAACTCTATCCAAAGATTCATGAAGTAAATTCATACCTCAGGTCTAATATTAGAAACCTCAAACCAACAGAATGAAGAGTTACAATGCCTACCATACAAAGACTCAAAATGATTCAATACTGGAATAGTAGCTATTATTAGAGCAAACTCCACCAAAGTTGGATGCTGCTCCCACTGACCTCCAAAATTGATAACGCAAGAATGGAGCATATCCTTCAAAACCTAAGTAGTCTACTTTGACTGACTGTCGGTCTGTGGGTGAAAGTTGTGCTAAGATCAACCTAGGTACCCAACTTCTTATGTAAAGTCTTCCAAAAGTGAGATATGAACACTAAACCTCAATCAGAGATGATAGACAGTGGCACACCATGAAGATGAACTATCTTAAAAATATAGATATAGTACAACCTCTTAGCACTGAATGAAACCTGAATCAGAATTAAATGATTTGATTTTGTTAATTGATCTACAATGATCCAAAAACTATCAAAACCATGAGAAGAACGAGGCAACCGAGTCACAAAGGCCATAGTTATCTGTTGCCATTCCACTCGGGAATGGGTAACCTTTGAAGCAAACCACCAGGCCTCAAATACTTGGTCTTCACATACTTGAAACTTAGGAAATGCGATACAAAATTTGCTTCATCCTTTCTCATACCACCCCACTAGTTTTACTATCTCTAATCACGACACATCTTAGTCACTTCCAAATGGATAGAATACCTAGAATAATGAGCCTCCTACAAAATCAATCTAATCCAATCACCCACTCTCAGCACACAAACTCAGCCACTAATTCATAAGGCACTATCTGTATCAAGCAAGGCTTCCTTAGCCTCACCACTCAATACCTTATCTCGAATTACTATTACCCCTCACTATCAAACTGATGAGACCAAATATGCTCCATCAAGGAAGACCTAGCCTCAATAAATGCCAAAACATATTTAGGTGTCGAAATATCAAGCCTAACCATCTGGTTAGTCAAAGACTGAACCTCTAAGGCCAAAGGTTTATGCTATGTCAAAATATGCACAAAGCTACCCATGCTAGTCGAATTTTGACCAAAGGCATCCTTAACTACATTAGCCTTGCCTAGATAATAGAGAATAGTTGAGTCATAATCCTTAAGAAACTTAAACCAATAACGCTGCCTCATATTAAGGTATCATTAGGTGAAGAAATACCGAAGGTTATGGTGATCCGAGAAAATCTCACAACAGACTCCATACAAGTGCCTCCACAACTTCAACGAAAAAACAACCACAAACAACCCCAAATCAAAGGTAAGGTAATTCCTCTTAAGGGGCTTTAACTAAAGAGAAGTATACATAATTACCTTACGCTCTTGCATCACACAACACCTAATCCAACACCAGAAACATCACAAAAGATGATAAAACCCACACCCTCCTTTAGAAAAGTTAAGATTGGAGCTGAAGTCAACAAACCTTGAGCTTTTGAAAGCTTTCTTCACAAGCATCATACCATTTAAAGGTAATCTTCTTCTGAGTTAACTTGGTCAATGAAACTGCAATAAATGAAAAACCCTCAACAAATCATCGATAGTAGCCTGCTAAACCAATAAAACTCCAAATTTTAGTATGAGAAGTAGGCCTAGCCCAATCATGAACCGCTACAATCTTGGCTGGATGAACTATAATACCATCCTCGGTGTCAGTACCCAAATTAGGGTCTGGCCGTGATGGGTATCTGAAGTCCTCCATGGATCGGAGACCACCTTCTTAGCCTAATCCAATAGAATTACATACACCTAGCAGAGGATGAATTCCAAATGTATAACAAGATAAAATATAAAAGACTATAAGATAAGTCTCTATCCGACAATAGGAACAAAAAACCAATACCAATACCGATATTGACCACCGATACAAACACCTATGTCCATAGTAATGTCCAATAAAGACTCTAACAAAAAACAAAGAATATCTCATTGGGACATGCCCCTGACCATAGCCAAAAACAAAGTCCAAAAGAAATAGTCTAAACATAAGGAAATCTAAATCATGAAATAGGGTCTTTCAGAGTATGGAAGCTCACCACTTCAGTCTGACTCACAAGCTGTTCCCCGAATTACCTAGTCACTGTTCAGAAAGAGTAAAAGTATGGCTAGTTCCTGTAATGCATGGGGATACAACATCCGAAGATGGTTAGCGGTTGGAGCACTAGTATGTAGCTCAGGGGTAAGGGATAAAGTAATGCCATAAATCCAAACTAAGTCAAAACCCATGCACATGCACACATTCATGCATATCCATATACATACATATATATAAGATGCCGGGAGAGAGAACAGGGCTTAACATGCAATTTAAAACCTTAGCCTGTGTTATGTAGCTGGACTGTCATAAAATCCACCCATGGGCTATATGGTCCTGTCTCACCCACTGGACGGGCCCCACTGCATGTTAACCACACGATCCGGAGATATTATCGAAGGTAGGGGATTCCCATATGCCCTCTGCCAACCATGTTGCACCTCACAAGGTTTTCAAGATCATCATTATTGTTCAATTAACCATTTATGTCATGCATTAATTTCAAGAAATATGCCACACCAAATGATAATGTATATTCCAAAATCAATTATGCAAATGGGTTAGGGTTACCATCAATTTCCATACCAAAACAAAATATTTGGGGATTCCTTTGTACCCCTATTGCCATAGTTTACAAATTTGTGGAATCCATTGTACCCCTATTCCATCCACTATTCCCATGCACCCAATGAATTTACCAATCACCAATTCAAGTAAAACAACTTCATAATAATCATGGGAAAAATATTTAAACCAAATACATTCAAAACCCTCAACCTATAGTTACAACCCAACATCAAAACCATGCATATATTGACAAATTTATGCCATTAAGAAAATATAAGTATAGGGAAAGAGATACATACCTTAATTACTAAGGAATTTTTAAGAAGATAGCATCCTTAGAATCCTAGATGACCACTTTTCTTGAAACCCTAGCCCTGACTTGAATGGGGAATTTGAGAGTGCTTTAATGGATTATGAGTAAGAAATAAGTCCCAATTGTGTTTATAGGTCATGGGGTTTAAGTGGGGAAAAGGGGAATTTACAAAGATGCCCTTAATTAAGAGACTATAAAAATACCGCCCAGTCGCTATGGGTCTTCTACTGAGTCGTTACGACTCTCCTCTTCAAGTCGTAGTCAAGTGAGTACCCTTGGGCACCCCCATTGGTCTGGCTATGAGTCATACCATACAACTCGTAACCAGTCCCTACGACTCGCACATACCACTCGTTACTAAGATACAAACTTTTGAGGCATACAATGATCACTTTATGACTACCACCTAAAGACTCATTATGGGACCTTACAACTCGAGTCCTCAAGTCGTACTCAGGGAAACAACTCAGGGACCACTCACTGGACACATTATGACTATGACCCATCAAAACACCCTACGAATCGTAGGGAGAGTCGTAATTAGGATAGTGAGGATAAAATTTTAGAAATTTTCAAGGATTGAAAATTGGGGTGTTACATTCTCCCCCTTATGATCATTCATCCTCGACTGATGGGTCAAGACATACGTCAGGATGATTTTACAGAGAAACACTCCCACACTTAACTTTAACAAAGACAGAAAATAAAGATGTTAAGCAATAAACATACCTCAAGCACGATTATTCGAAATAGGGAACAAGAACGGTTACTTGGATTTCATGTCCTCCTCAGATTCTGAAGTAGCTACATCAACCTTTTGGTTCCTCCATTGAACCTTAATTGAAGCCACATACTTCATCCGTAATTGACAGACTTGCTAATCCAAGCTCTCCACCAGAACTTCCTTATAAGACAAGGAATCTAAAATGCCCATATTTTCAAAGGAACAACCGTCGAAGGATCACCCATACACTTTTTTAACATCGAAACATGAAACACCGGGCAGATGCCACCCAAACTAGAGGGAAAATCCAACTCATATGCAACATTACCAACCCTCCTCAAAACCAAATATGAACTGACATAACGGAGACTGAGCTTTCCTTTTTTTCCCCAACTGCATCACTTTCTTCATGGGAGAGACCTTCAGGAACACCCAATCAACAACATTAAATTCCAACTCCCTTCACTTCATATCCGCGTAGGACTTTTGACCACTTTGTGCAGTTTTAAGTTTATCCCATATCACATTTTCCTTTTCCATTGCTTGGTGAACCAAATTAGGACGAAACAATCCAGCCTCACCAACTTCGAACCATCCAATAGGAGAACAACACCTCTTACCATACAACGCCTCAAAAAGAGCCATGCCGATACTAGAGTGATTGCTGTTGTTATATGAGAATGCTATGAGAGACAAGTGATCAACTCAATAACCACTGAAATCAAATACACAAGCTTAAAGATTAACTTTAATGGACTGAATTATCCTTTCTGCTTGCCTATCTATCTGCGGGTGGAAAGTGGTACTAAGTGTCACTTAGTCCCCAAACCTCTCTAGAATGGCCTCCAAAAGTGAGATGAAAACTGAGTACCACAATCAGAAATGATAGAAATTGGAGAACCATGCAACTTCACGATCTCTTAGATATACAAATTCGCGTAGTATTCATCAGAATAATTAGTCCCTACAGGTAAGAAATGAGCAGACTTAGTCATTCTATCCACGATCACCCAAATTGAGTGAAACTAATTTCAAGACCATGGTAGACCGGTAATGAAATCCATATTAATTATTTCCCATTTCCAAACTGGCATATCAATCTCTTGAGTTAACCCACATGGCCTAAAGTGCTCCACCTTCACTTGTTGACACACCGTGCACTTAGCCATAAAATTCGCCACATCCCTCTTCAAGTTATTCCACCAATACATTTCATTTAAGTCATGATAAATCTTTGTCGAACCAGGATGAACCATATGATGCGACTCATGAGCTTCGACCAAAGTCCTTCCTCGCAACCCATCAATATCGGATACATACAACCTCTTTTGGTACCGCAAGTTACTATCACCACCAATCTCATAAGCCATCACCTTTTAGCAACCCACATTATCCTTGATCTGCATCAAAATAGGGTCCAAATCTATTTCTCCTTTATTTCAGCGCCGAGAGATGACTTTGCCACCTCTTTAACAATCACACCACCATCTTCATAGTCTAAGAGACTAGCTTTAAGATCAATCAAATGGTGAATATCCTTCACCAAACCTCGCTTTTTGTCATCTACATGAGATAAGCTCCCCATGGACAACCTGCTAAGAGCATTAGCAACAATATTAGCTTTACCTAGATGATAGTAAAGACTCATGTCATAGTCCTTGAGCAGCTCAAGCCATCTTCTTTTCCTAAGATTCATGTCCTTCTGGGTGAACACGCACTACAAACTCTTATGGTCTGAGAAGATCTCAATATAGACCCCATACAAAATAGTGATGCCAAATCTTTAAGGCTAAGACCACAACCAACAACTCCAAATCATGCATCAAATAGTTCTTCTCATTTACCTTCAGCTTCCTAGAAACATATGCAACCACCTTACCATGTTGCGTCAATACACAACCCATTCCCACCTGGGATGCATCACAATAAACAATAAAACTATCAGTTCCCTCGGGTAGAGTCAAAATCAGAGTCAAGGTTAACTTATCCTTCAACTTCTTAAAACTACCCTCGCAAGCATCCAACCATAAAAACTTTACCTTTTTCTGAATCAACTTAGTCAAAGGTGCAGCAATCGACGAGAAGTTTTCCACAAACTTTCTATAAGATCTGAATAAACCCAAGAAGCTCCAAATATCGATTGAAGTCATGGACCTAGGACATTTATTAACCACCTCAACCTTCTGTGAATCCACCATGATTCTTTCACTAGAAACAACATGACCCAAAAAAGTAACAACGTTCAACAAAAATTTATATTTCAAAAATTTAGGATACAAATGTCGATCCTTTAGGGTCTGTAACACAATATGGAGATGATCGACATGATCCGCCTCACCCTTGGAATAAGAAAAAATATCATTGATAAAGAAAATTATGAACAAATCCAGAAACAAATGGAATACCCGATTCATCAAGACTATAAATGCTGTTGGGGCATTGGTCAAGCCAAAGGACATCACCAGAGACTCGAAATGTCCATACCAGGTATGAAATGTAGCCTTAGGGATATTTACTTCCTAACTATTTAACTGATGGTTTCCAGACCAAAGATCAATCTTAGAGAAAAACTTAGCACCCTGAAGTTGGACAAAGAGATCATCTATCTTAGGAAGAGTGTACTTATTTTTCACCGTCAACTTACTCAACTGGTGGAAATCTGTACATATTTGAAGGGAACCATCCTTCTTATGCATGAAAAAAATATGAGCACCCCACGAAGACACACAAGGATGAATAAAACCCTTGTCAATGAGATCTTTCAATTGCTCTTTAAGCTCATTCAACTCAGTTGGAGCCATTCTATAGGGAGGGATAAAGACAGGACGAGTGTTTGAAAGGAGATCGATCCCAAAATAAATTTCCCTATCGGAAGGAACACCATAAAGATCATTAGGGAAAACCTCAGGAAATTCACTAACCAGGGAAACGAATTATAACGAAGGACCCTCTTAGTTAGATCTTTAACACAGACCAAATGATAGCGATACCTCTTGGAAATCAATTTTTGAGCTTTAAGATATGATATAAACTTCCTATTATACACTAGGGATCTTCCTTCCCACTTTATAACCAACTCATTAGGGAATTTGAGAATGACCTTCCGGGTCCGACAATCTGAAATGGCATAGCATAAATACAACCAGTCCATTCCCATAATGACATCAAAGTCAACCATGTCTAATTCAATCAAATCTACCAAAGTTTCCTTTCCAGCCATAGATACCACACAACCCCTATAGACTCGTCTAGCAACCATAAAGTCACCCACTGGGATAGAAATAGAAAAAAGATCTGAAATACACTTAGGACCAAATCCAAAATAAATAGCCACATAAGGGGTCATATACAGAGAGTAGACCTGGGATCAAGTAGACAATATACATCACGAGAGAAAATTTTTAGCGCACTAATAACGACATTCGGAGATGCCTCCAAATCCTGACGGTTAACAAGAGTATACGAACGATTTCGGCCAGTGTCAGTACTAAAATTGGCACCCTTTGGTGCAGGAGTAGATGAAGAGACAACAAGAACCTTGTTTTCCCCAGAAGAAACCTTACCCATGGGACAGTTTCTTAGAATCTGTCCATACTGAACACAATTAAAATACTTCTCCCCCTTTTCATAACAAAAACTGTGATACAACTAACCCTAAAATCTGTAGCGAGGATATGATGGAGCTAACTGGACCCCAATATTCCAGGATTGTGCACCCTGTGCCCTAGAATTTTCAATACTCCAAAGACATCGATCATCGGAAGGCTTTGGATAAGGAGTACTAGCCATCAAATAGGAGTTAGGAATCCTCCAATTCTTCTTCTTAGACCATTTCCCGCTATCTCTACCACTTTGCTGCTGGCCTTCATCCTATTCTGAATGTCTAAACCTCTTACTATGTCTTTCTCCGATCTCAACTTGCTTCTTTTTTTCGTCTTCAACCAATAACATATATACCATAAGTCTAGAGATGTTCATATCCCTGTTCAACAAGGCAACCTTGCTTTCCACAATTAAATCATGGAACAACCCAGAAGAAAATTTCCTTATCCTAACCCTCATTTTAGACACTAACTTAGGAGCATATCGTGAAAACTGATGGAACTTCAGAGCATACTCCTTTACCGTTATTCTGCCTTACTTCAAGTTTATGAACTCCTCTATTTTTGCCTCTCTAAACTCCTAAAAAAGAAGCAGTCAAGAAAAAAACTAGAGAAATCATCCCATAAAGCTGACTCGGTATAGTTACCCCTAAGCTGCTCCCACTCTTCATACCATTTGTACGTCACATCATTCAATTGATAGGCAATGAACTCCACACCCTCTACATCAGTAGTATGAATCACTCGAGAAATCTTTTCCACTTTATTTAAGAAGTATTTAACCCCATAAACTGGCTAACTCTAGTGCCCTCAGAAGAACTCACAACAATACCAGTAGGACCCAAATGTTATGACTGAGATATCACTAATTAGGTCAATAGATGAATAGATCGGTGAAACTCAGCATTGGTAATATATCCTTGAGGTAACTGGGCAGGAGTGTCACCGTGGAAGAAGGATCAGTGGGGATCAGAGGAACTCCACAAGGGCAATAGGAAGCAACAACCCTAGACCAGGTCAGTACCCCAGGGGTAGGATAAAATTCGTCCACATTTTCCTTAGGTGGGATAAATGAGTTCCCATGAGCTTCAAATCATTTGGAAGGCATGATATGTAAAGAGAGAAAAGGGGTATTAGAGAGATTCAAGGCCTTAGACTTTATGGCCCAAAAATAAGACTACAAGAAAGGGAAACATTCCTAAATGCCTCATAGCCTCTCCCTTATAAGTGTGGCATGCTACATACCCATAAAAGAGACTCTACTTTACAAGGCTTTGTGGACACCAATTTGACCAAGAACCTAGGCTCTGATACCAACTTTATCACGACCCGAACCAGGGCCTAGCCATGATAGGTATCTCAAGTTCACCATGGGTCGGAGACCACCCCTTAGCCTAATCCAACAAAACTAGATACGTCTAGCAGTGGACGAATTCTAAATATATAATAAGATAAAATATAAGAGAATAAAAGACTTTAAGACAAGTCCCTATCCAACAATCGATACCAACAACAAATACCAATATCGATACCGACTACCAATACAAATACCTATGTCCATAATAATGTCCGACAAAAGCCTCTAATAAAACCAAAGAATATCTAATCGAGACACGCCCCCTAACTTAGCCAAAAACCAATTCCAA
Source organism: Capsicum pubescens (assembly GCA_030864215.1). Lineage (NCBI taxonomy): Eukaryota > Viridiplantae > Streptophyta > Magnoliopsida > Solanales > Solanaceae > Capsicum > Capsicum pubescens. The sequence continues at coordinate 86,320,200 of CM061548.1, forward strand.
AAAAAATAATTAAAACATAAGAAAATCCAAAGCATGAAATGTGGTCTACCAGAGTATGAAAGCTCACCACTTCCATCTGACTCATAAGTTATTCCTTGAATCAACTAGTCACTGTGCAGGAGGAGTAGAAGTATAGACAGTTCCTACATCGCGTAGGGATACCACGTTTGAAGATGATTAGTGGTTGGAGCTCTAGTATGTAACTCAGGGATAAGGGATAAAGTAATTCCATAAATCCAAACCAAGTCAAAATCCATGCACATGTACATGTTCATATATATCCACATACATACATATATATAAGACATCGGGAGAGAAACAGGGATTAGCATGCAACTTAATACCTTAGCCTGGGTTCTCTAGCTTGACCGTTATGAAATTCACCCATGGGCTAGATGGGTCCAGTGTCACTTCCTGGACGAGCCCAGTACATGTTAGCTGCACGAACCAAAGATATCATCAAAGGTCGAGGATTCCCATATACCCTCCTCCAACCATGATACAATTATATATACACTTTAGGGATTCTCTTGTACCTTACAAGCACACAGTCATTCAGACCAACCCTCACACCGGCAAGTATGAGTTTCCAGCATCAGTCCTTCGGACTCACGTCTTCACGATTAGCTAACATAACCCCCATTAATGCCCATTTAAAATATTTAACTCATAACCCATCCACCAATCCAGGGAGTCAATTATTAAGGCATGATTAAGTGGTATCGTCATACCAACTACAGTTTGCAAGTAATGTTATTAACAAAACACTTAAGGGATTCCTTTGTACCCCGCAGTCTCCATTAATAAAGATCACTAGGGGTATTCCGTTGCACCCCACAATGTTTTCAAGATCATCATTATTATCTTATAAACCATTTATGCCATGCATTAATTTCAAGAAATAAGCCACACCAAATGATAATGCATATTCCCAAATCAATTGTGCATGTGGGTTGGGGTTACCATTAATTTCCATACCAAAATCAAATATTTGGGGATTCCTTTATACCCCTATTGCCCTAGTTTACAAATTTGGGGAATCTTACTCCTTACACTATTCCCATGTACCCCATTGCATTTACAAATCATCAATTCAAGTAATACAACTTCATAATAATCATGGGATAATCATTTAAACCAAATATATTCAAAACCATCAACCTATAGTTCAAACCCAACATCAAAATCTTGCACATATTGACCAATTTATGCCATTAAGAAAATATAAATATAGGGAATGAGATATATGCCTTAATTACAAGGAATATTAAAGAAGATATAACCCTTAGAACCCTAGATGACCTCTTTCCTTAAAATCCTAGCCCTGAAATGAATGGGGAATTTGAGAGATAATTTGAGAGTGATTTAATGTATTATGGGTGAGAAATAAGTCCCAATTATATTCATAGGTCATTGGGTTTAAGTGGGGAAAAGGGGAATTTACCAAGATGCCCTTAATTAAAAGACTGTAAAAATACTGCCTAGTTGCTACGGGTTTCCTAACTACTTGTTACGACTCCTTACAACTCGCCTCCTCGAGTAGTCAAGAAAGTACCCCTGGGCACCCCTACAGGTCTGGATACAAGTGGTACTATACGAGTTGTAACCTTTACCTATAACTCGTACACTCCACTTTTTACCAAGAAAGAAACTTTTAAGTCATACACTGATCACTTTATGACTACCACCTAATGACTCATCATGGGACTCTATGACTTTGGGCGTCAAGTCGTAATCAGGGTAGCAACTCAGGCATTATTCACTGGACACCTTACAACTAGGGTCATATGAACCATCAAAGCACCCTACGACTCATAGGGTAAGTCATAATTAGGACAATATGGATAACTTTTTAGAAATTTTTAAGGACTAAAAATCCCGGGTGCTACACTAGGACACCACATGACCTAAGAAAGAACACCAACCAAAACTCACACTCAGAGAACTTAAAATACAACTTCTCATCTCTCAATATTTGAAGTACGATCCGTAAATGCTCCTCATGATCAACCTCACTCTTGGAATAAACCAAAATATCATTTATAAATACAATGACAAAAGAGTCAAGATACAATTGAAAAACTTGATTCATCAATCCTACGAATGCGGCTAGGGCATTGGTCAACACAATGGGCATGACCAAGAACTCATAATGACCACACTAGTGATACTTGAACCTCAAATCCATCTACAAAGACACCAAAGTACACTAAAACTGATCAAACAAAACATCAATACGGAGAAGAGGATACTTATTCATAACCGTATCTTTGTTCAACTGCCAATAATCAATACACATATGCATAGACCCATCATTTTTCCTTATAAATAAGAAAGGTGCACCTCAATGTGATACACTAGGTTGGATAACTCCCTTATCCAACAACTTCTGGAACTGATCCTTCAATTTCTTAAAATCCATTGGAGCCATCCTATAAGAAGGAATATAAATAGGCTTGGTGCTTGGTTCAATATTAATAGAAAATTCAATATCACTATTCGAAGGCATACTAGGTAAATCTATAAGAAAAATATCCTTGAACTCATGGACAACATGGATAGAATCCAGAAAAGAAAGAGAAACAACACTAGTATCAAAAATATGATCCAAATAAGATAAACATCGCCCTCTACCAAACGACGAGCCTAAAGAAAAGTTATGACTCTCTTAGGACCTAAATGAATCACACCCTTCCAAGCTATTCTTTGCACATCCCATGAAGCTAAAGTCACAGTCTTAGCATAATAGTCTAGGACAACATGATAAGGAGCTAACCAATCCATACCAAAGATAACATCAAGATCCTCTATATCTAATACAATCATAACTATCTAAGTTCCATACCTTGGAAAAGTCATAATACAAGAATAGTACACCCAATCCACCATTAAAAAGTCTTTTATAGGGCTAGATACCTGGATAGGCATGGAAAGATGCTCACTAGAAGAATAAAAAATCAAAGAAAAGTATAAATAAACACGTAGGAGAATGTCGATTCTGGATAAATAACACAGAAACAGATCTTAAACAAACAAGAAAGATACCTATGATGATGGTATCAGAAGCCTCTGCCTTTAGTTTGGCGGGTATAGCATAACACTGTCCATGACCACCACCTAACTGTATTACCCTATGACCACCACCACGAGCACCACTACTCTGCCTCATGCACCACTAGTTGAACCTCTACCTCTCATAGCTGATATTGGAGTAGCCTTGAAAACATGGTAGGGATAGTACCTATCCAATTGGCCAATCCCATCACACAAATAACAACCTTTATGACTTATTGACCACCTAAAGTTGCTGATCTAGAAGACCCACTACCTGAACCCCGTAAGGCTGCCTGCACTGGTCTGATGACACACCTTCTTGGCACTTTCTTAGAACCCTCAAAGAATAGACTCATTCATCCTAGCATGATTAAATATTCTTTAAAACGATGCTTGATACACTACCATCTAAGTCATAGCTAACTAAAGTGAAATCTTCCAATCCTTTAATAAACTTCCAAATCTTCTAGGACTCAGTGGCAATGCTGCCATAAGAATATTTATACAAAGGATGAAAATGTGCCTAATACTCCTTAACTGTCATGGAACCCTACTCCAATTGGTCAAATTCATCTCTCATCTGGTCCCTCAGTTAATAAGGGAAAAACCTCTCCAAAAAGGATTCAACATACTAATCCCAAGTCATCTTGATGTTCTATAGAAATATAGCACTTTCAACGCTTAAAAAAGGGAAAATATGTAAGTTTTTGAGGTTCTTTTGTTAGATATAATGTGTTTTGGGTTTGTTTTTCATGAAATCATATTTTGGATACTAAGTTTGTCAAAAAGATGAAAAAGATGATTTTGGATAATTATGGGAGCAAATATGGATGTTTAGGACACTTTTCAGATTATTTGTGACCATAACATGTTCCGAAATTAAAGAAGAGCTAAAAATATGACTCCGACACTTGCTAAGTCAACATGTGGACCACATGTAGTATATGTGGACCGTGTATGGGCAAAGCAAGTGCCAAAAGTTCAAAATCTCGAGAGCTAACCTATAGGATTTTTTGGTCCTGGCATTTGTGGTCACCACTTGTGCCCATATTGCAGGCAGCAAGTACTACCTGCGCCTAGGATCAAGGCGCAAGTAGGGATCACAAGTAGCCACCGACCCTTTTTTCTCCTAATTCATTTGGGCTTTGATTTTAGGATTTCCTCATGTACTAAAATACCCTTTATATGTTTTTTAGTAGAAGTAACACACTTTTGATACTTAGAAACATATTTTGATTCCAAGATTTGATTTTGATCTTAAACTCTCTTGTATTAACCTCAGTTGATTAATTCATTTACAATTTTGGGTTTTATACTTCTTATTATCATGATTCCATCTATGCTTTCAATCATGAATGTAGTTGATTATTTCAAAAGCTTGAGCGGCTAAAAACCTATAGCTAGGGTTGTGGAAACCCTAGCAATTTGATGAAGTAGGGGATATGCTATCATTGTTCTGAACCAATACCCATGCATGCATTGCTTATCTTCACTATAATAATTTTCTTACCGGGTGCACACATTAGGATCTCTCCTAGATTATTGCTACTTACTCCAAAAGAGGAGTAGTGACTATAAAAGATAAAGACAACAGTAATTTGGAGTTTAACAGTCGATCCACACTTCTAGGTTTTGTATTTGTAAGATGGTTAGATTTTATCTAAGAACTAGATATTCAAAAGGTAATAGTTAACTTATATCGAGATAAGAGTTAGTAAGGTGTCATCCTAAGACTGAAAAGGTAAAGGGTGAAATCCTTCTGCTCGTCCAATAGACTGTACAAGGTACATAACTTCTCAATTCTGTATGAAAGGTATTAGGTTGGTTCAATATAGTAGATAAGCCTAAAAAGTTAAGAAGACAGGGTGAACACAATCCTAGTGTTCACTCATGACTGATTACAATCGAAGTTGATACTCATCATTTGTTCAATATTGTTATTCAATATCCACCATTTACTTTTCCAGTTTCACCCATTGATTACAATAGCTGAAAGCCACAATTCCACGTATTCCCTTGGGATTCGACCCCAACCTTTGTTGGGTTACTATATTTGGCAGTGACTATATCATATTTTGAGAGGTGGTATAGCTTGGATGTCACCAAATTTTTACGCCATTGTCGGGGAATACAGTGTTTATTTGTGAATAAAAGTTGTTGCAGTTTTTGGGTTTTTCTTTTTACTTTCATTCTTAGTTGGGTATACACCAGTGTATGCCTAGAACACGGAGTAGAGGAAATCCCTTACTCCCAGTAAATCCAAATCCAGAGTTGATCCTACAAACATCTAGTAGGATAGTGGAACAAAAAATGGATGATAATCTAGAAGGGGTTCGTGATGTAGTACCTCCCCCTTCTCCCAAAGGAGTATATAATATAGTTGATAGATAGACTGGTGAACTTTTAACTCAAACTAAAAATAAGCGAAAGGCAATGGAAGAAGATCAGTGGGTAGCTCGGGAGGAAAATCTAGCTGAGCTAAGAAAGGAAGCAGATTATCTATAACACTCGATGGAAATAAGAATAGAGATAGAGGTGACCATGTTAAATTAATCCCAGCATATCAGTATGTGCATCCATATATAAATGATGAAGAATATTTGGGATACTTTGAGTTAGTAGAGTCTGGATTCATTATTCCTCCTATTTAACCCCAGTCATCAAGTTTGTCATAATAAGTGTAATAATATAGCTCTTAAATCTGAAGGGTGTGTTTGCAGGTCTGCCTAAAGATAATACTAATATACACCATGCAATTTTTTTCAGGATCTATAGTTTGTATACCATTCCAAGGGTGAATCAGAAATCACTTAGGGGTGAATTAGAAAGCACTTAGAATGAGATTGTTCCCCTTCTTACTTACAAGAGAAACATCTCTATGTTTAGGGGAACTGCCAAGAGGATTTATCACTTCATTGAATGAGTTTTGTAGGCAATTCTTAAACCAGTTCTTTCCTCTATACAGGATGTTGCAGCTTAGGGATGAGATTTATAATTTTAGACAACTGCAATCAGAGTCTATGTATGGTTCGGGTTCAAGAAGAAGCTGAGTATGGTGCCCAACCATCATTTGATAGGATTGAGATTATTGGAGATATTCTACACAACCTTGACCATCAGTTATAGAGCCATGGAAGACACCATCTTTGGAGGACCTTTTATAAGACTACGTTAGGAGGTAGCTTCACATATGCTAGATCATCTCACTCACTAACCGAGGTGAAAAACTTAGGAGGCTGAGAAGGGATCTGGAACATATGATATTGGTGTCTCCTGCGACCAAAAAGTAGTTGATGATTTAGTAGCACACAAAATTGTGTTGCTAAGAGATGATCTAGAGGTACTAGCAAAACAGCTTGCAACAACAACTTTTGAGAAAGTGAACGTAGTAGCAGCACAAGGTTCAACTTCCAAAGCTTATGAGTCAAAATTAGAGGAGGATGCAAACTATCTGGATCATTAGTTGGCAGGTGTTCAAGCCCAAGGACAAGGGAGACAAGGTTGGAATTACTATGACAGATACAGATACTGTAGTAGAGAGTGAAATAATGACTAGAGGAAGAAGGATAACTATAGAGAGAAGGGAGATAGGTAGATTTTGCTTGGCAGAAGAGATGTAGAATCAAGAATAAAGAGATGCTAACTAAGATGGTGAAGGGTCAAGAGAATCAAGAGATCAACCTTAAGAAGATTGAGGCCAACATTTTAGGGTTGACCTAAAATGTTGAATCTCATAACACTGCTATCAAGCAGTTAGAGCACCAGTTCGGGCAGATGTTAGCAACTCTAAACTAGAGGCAGACAGGTACCCTTCTGAGCAACACTGTATAGAATCCAAAAAAGGACGATTATGTTCTTTCTATTACCCCGAGTAATGGTATTACTACTATAGATCCCCCAGTTTCTGCTGATAAAACTACTATTGATGAGACACCTATTGGGGAGTCAAAAAAGAAATAGGTGGTGATGATGTAGTTTCTAAGGAAAGAGGTAAGAGTTCAGTTGTTGAGCAGGAAATAAGATAAATTCTGAGACCGCCCCCACGTTCTCTTCAACAACTAAAGCAGAAGAGAGAGGAAGGAAAATTTAATGGTTCATTGAGATGCTAAAAGAGTTGAGCTTGAATATTCCTCATCTCGAGGCTTTAGAGAATATTTTTAGATATGCCAGGTTTATGAAGCAATTGGTCACATAAAAGAAAGGATCTACAACCGAGGATGTTGATGTATTGCACCACTGTAGTGCAGTCACTACGAGGTCTTTGGATCAGAAAATGGGGACCTCGGAGCATTCACTATAATATGTACTATTGGGTCATCTCGATTTGCCAGAGCCTTATGTGACTTAGGAGCCAACATTAATTTGATGCCGCTAGCCATATTCAAGCAATTGGGTTTAAACCCTCTGAGATCAACTTCAATGTGGCTGTTGATGGCTGACCACACAGTGATGAAACCTATTTTCATTTTGTTTGATGTGATAGTGAGAGAGGAAAATTTTACCTTTTCGATTGATTTTGTCATTCTGGATTGTGAGATTTACAACGAGATGCCCATTATATTGGGGAGACCATTTTTTACCACAGGTAGAGCGATGGTTGGCATGGAAAAAGGAGAGTTGAAGTTCAAAGTTAACGATGAAGATACCACATTAAACATCCAAAAATCAATGAACCAGCCTACCGATGATAACATCCAAGCAATACCTCCTATTACGGTCACTGTCAAAATATGGTAACCCAACAAAGGTTGGGGTCGAATCCTAAGGGAACAGTGGCTTTGTAGAAATAAACAATGGTAGTCAACATGCAGAACAAGAAAGTAAATGAGGGGTTTCTGTTTAGAAATCTCGAGTAAGTAACTATATTGACATCGGTTGTAATCAGTGTAGGTGAACATTAGGATTGCGTTCCCCTTGGCTTCTCAACTCCGTAATCTCATCATGCATTGTTGAACCAACACAATACCTTACATGCAAAATTGAAAAGTTATATACCTTCTACAGTCTTTTGGATGAGTAGAAGGATTTCACCTTTTACCTTTTGAGTCTCAGGGTCTCGCCTTACTAACCCTTATCTTGATCTCATTTAACTATTACCTTTTGAGTCTCTAGTTATTGGATGACAATTAATAGTCATTCACAATATTCTGTTGTAGCATGGATCAATAATTAACTTCAAATTACTATTTTCTTTAACTTTTCCTTGTCACTACTCTTCTTTTGGAGTAAGTAGCAATATTTAGGTGGGATCCTAATGTGTGCACTCATTAAGAAATCTATTAAATTGAAGATAAGTCAATACATTCCAAGGGTATTAGTTCAGATCAACTATCTCACTTCCTATACTTCATCAATCCACCAAGGTTTGCACAACCCTAGCTATGGGTTTTATCCGCTAATAATTGTGAAGAAATCAATAACATTCATAGTTGAAAGCAAAGATGAAATCACAATAATAAGAAGTGTAAAAACCCACAACCAAAACTAAATTAATCAACTAAAGTCAATACAAGAGAATCCCAAGATCAAAATTGGATCTTGCAATCAAAATATGTTTATGAGTATAAAAAATGCATAACTCCTACTAAAAAGAACACAAAGCATATTTATAGTACATCAGGAAACCCTAAAAATAAAGCCCGAATGAAATATAAGAAAATCAAGTTGGTGGCCACATGTGGTCTGTACCCACGGTCTAGACCTGGGCGTAGTTAGTACCTGCAGTCCTGGCCTTGGGCATAGGTACAAATTGTAAGTACCAGATAGAAAACTCCTACAAGTTCAGGTATCGGGATTTTGGACTTTTGGCACTTGCTTTTCCTACCTGTGGTTCATAGGTTCTACATACGCTCCATAGATTGACTTAGTAGGTGTCGGGAGTTATCTTTTCTGCTTTTCTTTGATTCTCGACATGTTTTAATCACGATCAAGACTGAAAGTGTCCCGAACATCCATAATTGGTCTAAAAATAGACAAAAACACCTTTTATTACCTTTTTCATGAACTTATCATCCAAAACATGATTTCCTACAAAACATACCCAAAAATCTTCATATCTAACAAAATAACCTCAGAAACTTGTATCTTTTCCTCATTTTAAGCATCGAAAGTGCTATATTTCTATAGCATATCAACACCCTCAACTTTGAACATTTGAATGTCCTCAGGCTACAAAACATAACAAAAATTAAAACAACGCTTGACTAGGAGAATCTAAGCCACTCAAGACAGTCAGTCAACACTTAAAGCTCAAAACACAACACCCCCTCCAATCTCACTTTGAAAACAAACTGTTTATGCACATGAAGCACAACAATGTGACACAACGGGATAAACATATGGAAATTACATTAGCAATAAACAACAACTCATATATTGAAATTACACTACCTGAAATAAGCAAATAGCTAGCAATATGACTCAAGTGCCCTCACAACAAAGATGTCCCACTCAACCATATGAAAAAATGCAAGTTAATGCACGAACGGTCACGAGACGCTCACACTCATAAAGTAATTTTAATCAATGCATGTCAAATACAATAGGCTAGCCCTTATTTTCTTTACCTTTGAATTCAAATAGTAAAGTTAGGATCACTGCAGGACTTTTCTCTGCTTGTAAGGTAGGCTTGGGGGATGGTATGGTACATATAGACATATCAAGTGACTAAGACTCCTGACTACACTAACCTTGGGGTTTCACTTACTAGCCAATTTCCTTTTAATTCCACCCTTACTTCTCTTTTTTTATTCTGTACTTCACATTCAGGTTAGGTGTGGTCTTTTATTCTTTCTTTTTATCTTTTTCACAATTTTTCTTTTCTTTTTCTACCATACCCAGCCTTAATAACTTTTTTCCTCTTATTTTACCCTTCTTCATATCTATTTTACATTACACACCCCTATGATAGCCACCATCAACTTAGGTATTTTGCCTGAGTTGAGTAGTACAATGTCCAAGAAAGACTAGGGACAAAATAAGTTCATGATAATATAAATTGGAAGGTGAACAGTGAAACAAGAAAAATATGCTACAAGGCTCAAAAGTAGGGATCAAAGGACACAATTCACACATGGAAGGTCATTTAGGCTAAAAGTAGACTGAAATCAAACACGACCTATGATTCTTTCCTAACCGACTATCCTTCAACCTAGGCAAGACTAACAAGGAAAGTTCTAAAGATAACACACAAAGGAAACTAGGTAGTATCTCACACACACATGAAATAGAGTCAGTATTACCAACTACTACCTATCCAATTCATGCAATTATTGGCATGTGATTTTCATGTCCCTAATCCTAATGCCATAACAAGATCCATAAAGTTCACACATATATACATTCATACAGTTCTAAAACACAAATTTTTAGGGGTATCAAAAATTAGTTAAAACATAATTACTGCCCTAAATACTTAAAAATCTCCTAATTACACAAAAACAACACAATACGAAGAAAACACAATATGACACAAAATTATCCTAGACATGCTGGTTCTACAACCATACCACGACCGACAGGAAAAGAAGCAAGGCAACAAAAACCCGCGGCGATATGGTATGTCCTCCCTTAAATAAAAACTTGCACACTATCCTCAATGCGCTTAAATAAAGTAAAATAGATGGAAGTGAGAACATACCTGGGATGCATTAGGTGCCCAAATCTTAAGCATCCTCAAATAGGGGCATATCAGCTGGCAGAGGTGGTGGTTGTGGCGTTGCACTACTAGATAAGGCACTCACTTCTATAGATGCATGCCTCTACCTATCAATGAATGTAGTCTCCAAAAAATTACGTCTGGCCCTTTTAATGGCCTGATCGTATGGTATGCGAGGATCCTAAAAGTCATTAATATGACCTCTCTTGGTTACAACTACCGGGACCTCCTCAACATCCTCTACGAAGAAATTAAAAAATCTCGGTATATGCGGAGGTAATAGCTGGACAACCTGGGGTATAATTGAGGGGGTGGCTACAACACGGCTCTTTGTGTGAGAGCGTACCTCTGCTCATAATATATAAAACTCCTCCCTTATCTAGGCTAGATCTGGCATATTTATCCCTATGTATCGGGCTGTAACCCATCTCTCAAGCTCATCGATCAATGTCTGGACGTCAGCTCATAGCTCAAATAATACAATACTTAGTTCAGCCTCCCATCGGTCTTGTGCTTTCTCAAATCTAGTTCTAACCCCTTAAACTCATCTGCTCATAGAGGGTAGTTATCTTAGTATCAACTACCCTCACTCAAGAATTTGTTTCCCTTTAGCTGTCTACTAAGCTATATAAAAACTCGCTAGATATAGTGATTATACCTAAAGTAGAAGCTGTAGTGGATGGGAGAGTAGGCTCTGAAGGTACACCTATCGGCTTTGAGGTCGAAACCACAGTTGAAGAAGAAATAGCTGGTGTCCACTCTGTATATTGGAGTCTTGAGCCTCTTTTTCTCCCCTATCTCCATATCAATGCTAACACCTACATTATTTCAATGTGCCTTATCAGGCTCTATGGAAACTACTGCGCTCTCAGTCTAGTATGTGGTATTGTTGCCTGTTGTCTTGATTTTCTAGAAAAGCTTGGACGTGCTAGAACCCTAATAGTAGTCCCTGCATTTACTGTCGCCAGTACTCTTTTGTCTACACCTGGTATTACAGGCATACCAACCTTATTTCATAACCTCTGAATCATGCAAGGAAATGGAAAATTAGTCAACTCCTCATAGGATTTATTATGTAACTCATACCTGAGGATGGAAACACAATCAACAGCATAACCAACCATCATACAAGTAACCAGTGCAACTCTTTTCCATTTAAACATATTATCCGAAGTAGTGGGTATCAGTTTGTATCTAATCAACAACCATGAAAACTTGGACTCAAATGCCAATAGGCTTTTATTGATTATAACAAGCCCCTCCATCTATAGGGACGCATCACCTAGAGCTGAAATATAATTGGCTATCGACCTAGATATCTCGACCCTCTAATATTGATAGTTACCCTTCTGCATGATATATCGATCAAGTACAATCCTCAGTTTATGGTCGCACTCAGCTATAGATGCAAAATTAATATAATCTGGGCCAAAGATAACTCTGTGGATAGTCCCTATCGATATGTTAAATCTGACCCCTCTAACCAGTGTGTACTAAAGCTGTGGCTACCTAGAAAATCTAATCATACCTTGATGTCTGTGCATAGGAAGGACCATGATAACTTTGTAGGATGCATAAAGTTTTTAAGAATCAAGAGGCCTAGTCATCCACTATAGCTGATATCTATCAAATGTTGTCCACAACTATGGTACTCAATCTAGTCTCGATAGGTCAATCTGGATCTCCTTATAAATACATCTCGTAGGCCTACACTGCCACCTACATATAACTATCTATAGTAAATATCTCCTGTATCCCTGACACACATCACCTCTAATGTCCCTTCTCAGAAAGTGCATCTGAAGCATGTGCAGGAGCAGGTCTCTACCCTTGCTGTACTGACTCATTGTGGGTAGCCTTCTCTGTACCCTTTTTAGAGTATGGTACATATTTCTAATGTACATATGTAACGGTACCCTCATAATAATGGATCACTACTGATAGCTTCTCCTGATCCACCTCATCGGATGAATCCAAGGACCCCTCCTTAGACTCAGGGTCCTGAGCAGCAACTTGTGCAGTAAACTTGAATATGTCTCCTCATCATCCTCCTCATCATCAAAGTGTGTGGTGGTGACATCATGGATGACTTAATCCTTGTCCAGGATGTAGGTGAATGAGCAGCCCGGTGAGTCTGTCCTCTTGTAACTCTACGTGTCACCTCAACTATAACATCTCTACGTCGCTGTCTCAGGTACTCCTCCACTGAACTGCTAGGCGTAGGATACTCTTCCCATCTCCTCAAAGTATTGGAATCTTTCATATTCATAGCCTTAGGTGATATATGTACCTAAAAAACTATTTGTTAGGTTCCAACAAAAGTGAGGATAACAAAAATTTGAAGAAAAACTCAAAATTTGGAAAGTTCAAACTTTTCCTCAATTTTCACACCCCTATAACCTATTTGAAATTCCAACAAAACCAATGTACAAACACTTATCATAAATCACAAATTTCAAAGAAAACAAACATGCTCAACTATTGGTGTTACTTTCATTCATTCAAGTTCAACTTCCGGTTGGAGCCTAGCTTTAGATTTTTCTTTGAAACAAGACCCAACATTAAGTTTTTAGACTATTTCAAGTCTCCTATATACAAGCATGATAGTTTCTATATATTTTTCAATGGAATACATGTATCAACTTGTTTAAACAATATATAGATCAATACATAACCAATAGGAGCCGAGAAAGTTACCTTTTATATGAAGAACTAGAAGAGAATAATGAAAAAGTCAAGAAAATCAAAGTTGGTACGTATTTTTGGCGTGTTGGAACAAGTTGGTGTCTCAAACAAGTGACAATTCAACCTTTACTTAAGTTTAGGGTTAGTTGGTGTTTTAAGAGTTTCAAAGAGAAAAGTGAAGTTTTGAGGATTAGAATGAGTTAGAATGAGGTTAAGGTTGTTTAAATATAGGTGGGGGCTATTTTTCGGTCATATATAAGTGTTGCTGAGCCTAAAATTTAAATTAAAAATCAAGCCCATAATTAGCCAACCCATGGCAGCTACTTACAGCCTGCACCTGCAGTCAGGCTGTAGGCGCAGGTGCCACCTGCTGCCAGCAGGTGCCACCTGCGGCCAGCAGGTGCCACTTGCGGCCAGCAGGTGCCACCTGCGGCCAGCAGGTGCTGGGAGCATGTGCCGAGCCAAAAGTTTTGGTACGCTTTCCTATAATCTGTTCTTGGTGTGTCGATATTTTTTCAACTACTTATGGTCCCATAACCTAAATTGCGGTCCAAAAAGCAAAATTAGATGCCAAATTTCGCAACATTACATAGTTTGTTCATTCTCAAAATTTCAACTTTTTGGCTTATTACTCAACTTACCGTGTGGGACTTGTGATCATGATAGGTTGATCACATAGCCCCTTACCTAAGAATTCAAGAATGTAGAAATTTTTTAACCATACTCTGGGTAAGTCCATGAGCTAAAAATCTATAAAAAGAAAAACAACAAAAACGTGAACACTAAAAATAGTGTGCTGTCTCCTACGCGTTGCTTGATTTAACATTGTGGCACGACATGGCTATGTTGGTTACTTAGTATTTACCAAAAAGACCATGAGTTTCCTCCCATGCAGTACTTGATTTAACGTCACAGAACGATACAACTATCTTAATTACATAGAATTTATCATGATACCCATAGAAATATCCACCAGGGTCATTAATACAAGCAATCACTGATACTACCCTCATGTTGGTTGGATGCTTCATTAACTTTTAAATGTTGAATTTAGCCTCCTCACCTGGTTAAGCATAGCTTTTCCTGTATCCATAAACAGTCTTCCCAATATAATAGGCATCTCGGTGTCAACTCACAGTCCTAGATGACAAAGTCAGCTAAAAATATAAAGTTATGCACCCTCATAATAACATCAAAAAAGATTCCAACGGGCTTTTTCATTGTGCGGTCGACCATTAATAACCTCATCGAAGTTGATTCTTGAGGGTTCAAGACCAATTTCTTGAATACAGCCATTGGCATTAAATTAATGTTGGCCCCTAAATCACCAAGGCTCTGGAAAATTAAGATGACCCAATAGTAAATGGTATAGTGAATGCATCGGGATCACCTTTTTCTGCGCCAAAGACCTAGTTGTGACTACACTGCAGCGGTGTATACCATACACATCCTCAAATATCGCTCCTTTCTTCCTTGTGAACAACTATTTCATGAACCTGACGTATCAAGGTATTTTATCCAACAAATCTGGAAGAGGTATGTTCAAGCTCAAATTTTTCAACATATTAATAAATTATTTGAACTTACCTTCCTTTTTTTTCTGCCTCAATCTCTAAGGAAATGGTAGGAGTGGTATCGGAACCTATCTAATTTCTGGATCAATGGCCTGACCCTTACCTTTGTCTTCAGCTACTTTACCTTGATCACCTGTTACCTTTTCAGACTCAACAACAGGTGTCTCATCATTAATAGCTTTTGCAGCAGGTCATAGGGGATCCATAGTAGTTATACCACTCCTCATGGTAATATCAAGTACTTGACCATCATTCTTCAAATTTTTGCATCATGTTGCTTGGAATGGTACCTAGTTGCCTTTGATTTAGAGTTGCTGAAATCTACCCAAACTGGTTGTCTAACTGCTTTATAGCAGTGACATGTGACTCAACCTTCTGGGTCAATCCTGAAATGTTGGCCTTAATCTCCTTAAGGCTGATCTTTTGATTTTCTTGACCCTTCACTAGCTTAGCAAGCATCTCTTCCATTCTAGATACTACATGTCATCTGGTAGGATCAATGTATCGATCTCCCTTCTCTTTGTAGTCATTCTTCTTTCTCTAGTCAGTATCTCGGTCTTTGCTACAGTCTCTAAATCTATCATAATATTTCCAACCATGGTTCCCTTTCCCTTGGTCTCGAAACCCATCAACTGACGATCCAAATAATTCATTTCATCCTTCAATTCTAACTCATAAGCTTTGGAAGCTGACCCATGTGCTGCTACTGTATTTACCTTTATGAAAGTTGTTACTGCAAGCTACTTTGTAAGTATCCCAAGATTAGACCTTAAAAACACAATATCTTATGCTATTATATCAACAGCTACTTTCTAGTAGCAAGAGGCACCAATAGCATAAGTTCCAGATCCCCTCTCAACCTTCTGAGTTTTCCACCATCGGTTAGTAAGATAATATCTCTAAATCTGTCTCCCAACGTAGTCTGATAAGACTTCCTCCAGATATTGTTCCTGACATGGCTTTGGAGTTGATGGTTAAGTATTGGTAGAATATCTCTAATAAGCTCATCCCTGACAACCAATGATTAGGCACCATACTCAGCTTTTTCTTGAACCTGAACCATGCCTCGTACATAAAATCTGACTGCAGCTTCCTGAAGTTATAAATCTCATCCTTAAGATGCAACATATTGGATGGAGAAAAGAACCTATTCAATAATTGCCTGCATAAATCTTCCCATGTAGAGATAAACCCTTTTAACAGTTCCCTTAATGATAGCCTAAATGAAGGATAAACACCATAATGGACACACAAGGGACAAAAATATAGAAACTAGAAGAAAGGTAGATGAAGAAGAATGCATAAAATGTAAGGATAGTAGAAAGGCCTTTACTCCTATCAAGTGATTAACAAAAGATGGCGTGTCAAACCATCAATCACACCTCACCCATAGAAGCTCAAACCTTCCTCTTAGGTGGACCAAAGTACTCACACTTCCTCAATCACACCTTTCTTGCCAAATGTTCAACATAAATGAAATCCATCAATTGTATTAAACTCTTAAGTTTTTTGATGTCTTTTCCAAGACCTACACTAAGATGGCTTCTCCAAGCCCTAAATTAAGGAAAGAAACTACACTAAGAGTAATACTCAATTTTAATTCATCAAAGTCTAATGAAAAGAGTGAAGAAATGTTCATTTATACTATTACATGCTAAATGACAAAATGCCCTTAATGAGAGCTTAAAGGAGGCGCCTCTTGAGTGTCATTTTGGAGTGTAAAATATCTTTATTAACCTTCACTTGAGGCACCTATTGAGTGTGGGAACCCTCTTCCTTTCTTCACTTGGACAAGGTTTTGAAAAGGCTTCAAAAAGGTCTTCAATCACTTGAAAAAAAATCTGAAACTTGAACCTTCTACAAGACCGTGTACTCTTTGTGCTCTTCATGCTTGTATCATCCTCTCCATCTTGAAAGGAATTTGTCCTCAAATTCACACCTTGCAAAACCAAAGAGAGGGAAAACAAGCACACAATCCTCAAGGGAGGAGAGTTAGCATTAGTACCACAAGTTATATAGATAAGCCAAGGTTGCTCACACTTGACATACATCCATGGGTCCTTTGTTTGTGACATGAAAGACTTAGCATAAATAGAACAAAGAAAGTGAATAGGATCAATATAAAAAATGGATGGACATAATCCGAGGTTATCCCTCCCATACTTCAAGAATTCACCGAGATCAAAGAGTCGAAGTAACCAAGGGCATAAGCTGAGACTAATCATCTCTTTTACTTGGGGATCCAACTTACAATTATCCAAGACATTACACACAAATATTCCATACACAAGGTCACTAACAACAAGGTTAATGTCATGGTTTTCAACACACAAGTTCAAAGAAACACTCCAAGGAGGTACATATTTGAAATACAACCAACTATCCTTCGTTATGATCATGAAACACCTACCACAAACATCACAAAGGACACAACTAAGGAAAGAATCAAGAGGTAAGGAAACTACAAAGGTCCACAAAATCCATATAGCATTGTAACTCCAAGTGGACCAACAAACAAATGTCCTACTCCTACATAAAACAAATCCAAGACTTGCATTGATATCATCATAAGAAAAAAGGTAGTATAGGAAGGCATCAAGTGTAAAGGCATCATCCAAGGTGCTATCATCTATAAGAATGCCAATTGATTCAATAGGTTTAGCACATAAATTTGGAATCAAGTTATTTAAACACGTATGGCTTCCTTCTTTCTAGTTAAACATCAATTTGGCATCCATAAGTTGGGATTCATTCTATTCAAGCACAAGTGTGTCAAGAAAGGATGCACATTTAGAAGCATTATCCCAAGACGACAATGACATATTTACCCTCGGGTTTTCAAGAATAATACTTTGCTTATCATTAAACCAAGTAACAAGTTGGGTCGGACAGCATCATCATATCCATATTTGGCACCGGGGTCAAATGGAAAGAGTGGCCTTAGACATGGATCTAGACAACACTCTTTTTCCCCATAGGCTTCGCCCAATCTAAAAGACATACTCTCTACAATAACATACACACCATAAAAGAAAAATAGAGAGTAGAGAAAGGTGTCACACAAATTAACTTCAACTATGGTTCCCTTATGCAAGTACTCACTAGTTCCAAGTTCATCACCACTAGGATGCTCAACATAGGAAACACACAAAGAAAAAATAGATGGAATTTCTAAGCATGCACGACTTTCTATTTTAAGAGAGTAATTCCCACATAGATATAAATCACCATGAGTAGAAAAGGGATCACACACAAAAACATGTTCACAAGAAAAATCACAATTCGGGTTTCCTACATATTCAAGCAATTCAAGGTCAACTTCACCCGATTGATCATTTTGCACACCCTCACTAGTTGTTGGAAACTCACATACCAACATAGACTCACCTTGTTTTTCACAAGGGTCAACTAGTTTGTTAATAATCTTGTCACTTGGTAACGGAACTTTATTCAAGTTATAAGTGCTCACACTAGATGGACACAAATCATTCTTACGAAAAGAATTAATTTTGTTATCTAAAGGATCAACTAGTGCTTGCGTACTCACAACAAGAGTTTGTTCCTTATGCAATCTAACAACACCAAGATTATCAAAAAATGAATATTCATACACTTCTTCACTAAGAAAATCTAAAACTACACCACTTTGGCCACTACTAGCCATATCATAACAATTCAAGTTTATAGGGGTATATAAGATAGCTTTGTTACCTTGTAGATCATGGGAAGTGTTTTATTCACTTGGTTTTGCATGATGACAGTCTTCATGCTCCACATTACAAGGTAATATGTCAATTTTTCCCTTTGAACTCACTTCTTCATCACTTATCCCAAAATTGGAACTTTCGACCAAGGGCTTGAAGGGAACTTTCTTGGGCTTCTCCTTGGGACTTCTAGGGTCTTGAACCTTCACATAAGAAAAGAAAATACTAGGAAAAATTCTAGATTTTGGGTTAGGAAGTAACAAGGGTTATTTGTGGACAAGATCCACAATCAAGCATTTCTTTCCCTTTTCTACTTCACTACCCACAATTTCCTTTTCCATTTCCTTCTTTTCTTTACTCTCTTTTTGTATCTTCATATTAAGCTTCTCTCCATCTTGAAAACCGACCTCATCACCCTTGTATTCTATCACCATCTCTTCTCTTAGTTGTATGGGGTGATTTTGGTTTAGTAGATCTTGGGGAGGAGGCATTGGATTACATTGGTGATGTATTTGGATTTATGGAATGGGATTTTGTGAGTGTGGTGTCCTTGGTAAAGTGGATTTGGGACTTGGTGGTTTAAATTTTGTGGAGGCTTTGGTGGATATAATCTATCAACCCTCGCTTTCATTCTAATCACACTAACCGTCAAGTATACCATTTCACCCCTCATAGCATCCACATTACTTCTCAAGGTATCATTATCATTCTTCATTTACCTCCTCAAGGCATCATTATCACTCCTCATTTCTCGGGCAAAGGCCTCAAACTGAGACATCAAGGCTCCAATAGCATCATTTCCCAAAGGTTGGGGAGTAGTACCTTCGGATTCCATGGAAAATGTACCTAAAAGAACAAAAAAAACAGCAAGCAACACAACCTACAAAACGAGCAAACAAGTTATTTCAAAAGCCTCACCACACTCTCACTCAACCTCACCTCACACTCGGCTTCACAAGTGTTGAATAATTGGAAATACTTGGCAAGTTACTTGAGTGGTGAAAATATTTGGTCCGGAATTGATCGTTGTTTGAAACGACTCAAATAAGTGATGCACGAACTTGAACCAACAAAATACTACGACTTTAAAAAGAGAAAAGCACACAAAAATTGAAGACACGAAATGAACGTACTCTAATCTAATTACCAAACTAGTAGATACTTACTAACTGACTAATTAGGGATAGAATTAACTTATAATAAACTAGAATAAAAAATTAGAAACTAGGAAATCTATCTAAGAACATAAATTGGCCGTTGAGCTATGATGATATGGCATTCAATGATTGGACGTTGAGTTTTCAAAATTTTTTGCCCAAAATTTTCAAGTCTCGGCCTAGAACACCCTTGGAGAAGAGGAATTTTTGTTTGGGAGGGAAAATTGAAGGTTTGGGGCCCTTTTGGGAGCTTCAAATGAATTCAAAATGGATTAGTCCCCCTTGTACTTTCAATTGTACTTGATTATTCCCTTTGTCTCTTCTTTCTTTTGGATGACAATGAATATGCCAAGGAATATTCTTTCACAAACACCAAGTACACTCTCTTTCTTCTCCTTTTTTTGGATCAAACACACTCTTTGAATATTCTTCCTTAGCAAGACTTGATGAACATGAAAGAACAAGATGAATATTTAAAGTTGACCAAAGTTTGACCCCTAACCAAATGAACTCCAAATCTGGATTTTTTGTAGATCTAGGTTCCTTGGGCCAAGGTGAACTCAAATATGTAAAAATCAGCCACAAAACTCATCCAAATCACAAGCCCAATTTCGGATCTAGCTTAAAAGCTTCAAAAACACCATATCCATAGAGGTTCTTAGCTCAAACTCAACCAAATTTTTTTCCAAGTGTAGATCTAGACTACCTAGGTGTTATAGAACAAGAATAATACACAATAAACCAACAAAAAACAATAAAAACATGTATATCTAAGATTTAAAAATCTGCCAAAACACAAAAACGGGTTTACAATTTTTTTTTGTGAGATTTTCGATTTTCTACACTCTTTTTGTTAAGATTTTCTTAGATCCAAGACTTAAGAGTTGTGGGAAAAACCCTAATACATGTATTTGATAACAAATTATAGCCTAAAGGAAGGCTAAACACGAAAATGGACACACAAGGAACAAAAAAGCAGCAGCTAGAAGAAAAGGAGATGAAGAAGAATGCATAAAATGTAAAGATAGTAGAAAGACCTTTACTCTTACCAAGTGATTAACAAAAGATGGTGTATCAAACCATCAATAAAACCTCACCAATAGAAGCTCAAACCTTCCTCTTAGGTGGACCAACGGACTCACAATTCCTCAATCACACCTTTCTTGCCAAATGTTCAACACAAATGAAATCCATCAATTGTATTAAACTCTCAAGTTTTTTGATGTCTTTTCTAAGAAATACACTAAGATGGATTCTCCAAGACCTACACTAAGGAAAGAAACTATACTAAGAGTAATACTCAATTTTAATTCATCAAAGTCTAATGAAAAGAGTGAAGAAATGGTCTATTTATACTATTACATGACAAATAACAAAAATGCCCATAATGAGAGCTTAAAGGAGGTTCCTCTTGAGTGTCATTTTGGAGTGTAAAATGTCTCCATTAACCTTC
The DNA here is from genome assembly GCA_030864215.1 of Capsicum pubescens. Lineage (NCBI taxonomy): Eukaryota > Viridiplantae > Streptophyta > Magnoliopsida > Solanales > Solanaceae > Capsicum > Capsicum pubescens. The sequence continues at coordinate 86,341,484 of CM061548.1, forward strand.
ACTTGAGGTGACTCTTGAGTTTGGGAACCCTCTTTCTTTCTTCACTTGGACAAGGTTTTGAAAAAGGCTTCAAAAAGGTATTCAATCACTTGAAAAAAAATCTGAAACTTGAACCTTTTACAAGACCTTGTACTCTTCATACTTGTATCACCTAACCATAAAGATACATCTCCTGTAAGTGAGAAGGAAAAAAGCCTTAGTCTAAGTTCTTCCTGATTTACCCCTGGATTTGTATATAAACTGTAGATCCTAATGAAATTTGCAAGGTGCAAATTTGCATCATCTATAGGCAGACCTAAAAACACACCCTTCAAATGTAGAAGTTGGATCATTGCACTCGTGATGTCAAACTTGATGATTGGGGGTAAAATAGGAGGAACTATGGCTCCAGTCTCTGCTGGTCCAACGTATCCCTGATCTTCTTCATAATCTGTATAAGGCTGCATATACTGGTATATTGGGATCACTTTAACACAGGTACCTCTATCTCTACTCTGATTTCAATCGAGTGTTACTCGGTGGTATTTTGCTAGTATCGTCTTAGATAGCTCTACCTCCCTATCTACTCGTTAATCTTCTTCCGTTGCCCTCCTCTTGGCTTCAACTTGATCAAATAGCTAACCAGCCTAAAGTAAATAAAGAATAGAGGGGCAGAGATAAAAATGCCATACATTAATATTTATCATGCAATGTACTACTTAACAGATTATTAGGAATTGGTCAAAATGAAGTACAGTCTATTTATGTCGAAATTAGGAAACTTGGTCTAGTTCCAGATACTCAAACTTTCAATTCTTTAATTAATGCCTATTGGTAAGAGGGGAAGCTGGAAAATAATGTCAAACTTTGGGTGAAATGAAGAGCTGTAGGATAATTCCTAATTCAATCACTTGTAATATATTATTTTAAGGACTTTGTGAAGTAGGTTATATTGAAAAAGAAATGGATTTGTTAATGGAGGTGGTGACAAGTGGTTTTATTCTTTCACTAGTTATTCACAAAACTGTTCCTAATGCTTCTTCAAACCATAAAAGAGTAGATATAATCCTAAGAATGCATGAGTTGCTTGTAGTCATGGGGATTAAGCTTGATCATACTGCTTACAACACTCTTATTGTTGTTTTATGCAGGCTAGGGATGACTAGAAAGGCAATGTCAGTACTAGAAAATATGAGAAAAAAGGGATTTTACTACCACTTATAATGCCTTCATACGTGGATATTGCAAAAGGTACCAATTCAAAAGGTTTTCAAAACATATTCTAAGATGTTGGCTGAAAGAGTTCCTCCTAATGTTGCAACATACAACTCTATGTTAGCATCTCTGTCAGCAATTGGAATGATGAATGAAGCAACTGGATTTTTCAATAAAATCAAAGAAAGGGGTTTTGTCCCTGATGCTAATACGTATGACATTTTAGTCTTTGGCATATGTGTAATTATATTTTGATGAAGTGAAATGTATTGGTTTATTTCACTAGAGCTATATGAATTTTTTTGATGACTTGCTAAAAATATTTATACAATTAAGTTAAGTTAGTTACATGTAAAGGATTGAAATTGTTGCAGCATAGTCTGATATGATTGAGACATTTTTATAATTTAAAGTTATAGTTTACTTTATATGAATATATGTAAGTCAAAATCAAATAAAGTATGGTTACAAATAACCACACCGTAAAATACCAAAACCAAATTTAGAAAATACTGAACCATACCAAACTAATTTGGTATGGTAATGGTATTGTTCTTTTAGATATCAAAAAACAAAGTTATCGTAATGAAGTTTAAATATCGTACCATACCGTACCATTCCCACCTCTAGTGCAAGTAATGTTGAAATTCACCCCGGTAGCAAATGAAGGAAGCACAATTGCTCTAGTAGAACCAAATCCATCCAAATTAACATCATCATCATCCATTTCAAACTGCACCACATGATATTGGCGTTCTCTTTGATCTGAGGTAGATTTATGCACCTCAGTGTTGTTATCCTGACTTATTTAGCCTTATTTTGAGGACTTCTTGTGTGATTAATATGTTGTTAATGATATAATTGATAATCTAAGTGTTAAAAAACTTGAATATAATGTTTAAGGTATGTTTCAAACAAGTTTGGAATATATTTAGTCACTTAGAGTTTAGACGAGAAAACTAGTGTTACTAGCTTGAGCTATGTGTTGTTCTAGTTGATCTCGATGGATTATAGTATGTGTAATGAGTTCATAAGGGTTTGATTGTGTAATAATTTGTTTATAGTATTTAAGGTTCAATTTAAACAAGCCAAGAGACAAAACACTAATTTTAAGATCAAAAGACAAAAGCTAGTACTCTCAGCTTAAGTTACTAGTTCATTATCTTGGAATGTGTGTTGTTTTAATCTCTAATCCGCGGTGTTTGATGCTATAGTATTCTTTGTTAGTTGATAATTATTATATATATATATGATACACAAGCTGGAAGTCAAGTGAAAATATCACCACAAAGCATAGAATGGATGGACAAAAGCATGGGATAAGATTTGACCAAAAATGGATGTTTTGGAGTCATTGGCATGCCATGGACCTTAGGCACCAATTTAGGGCTTTTAAATGGACTTGGGGGAATCATAATTAACCTATTCCAGTGTATCACCTTAATCAGGACGTGCTAAGGACCCTATGCATCGTGATAAGGGGTGTGGCACTGACCTAAGTTCAATTTGGCAGCTTGTGTCCTCCTATAAATAGGACCCCTAAACATTATGTTACACACCTTGGACGGCCTTGAAACTTTGAGGGAGGATTGGTAAAAATTATATTAGGGTTTTTACTCCATTAATTTTGTTTAATTATGGATTTTAACATGTATTCTATCATTGTGATTACGGTTATGTCCATGAGCAACTAAACACCATGTTCTGGGGTTAAGGTCAAAAACAGAATTACTCTTGTTATGAATTGAATTGGTTTTGATTATTTACAATATTTGGTTGTTTATTTATCCTTTTTATTTAAGGATTATATATCCTTAGAATACATCTATAGACATCTTGTGAGCCCAGAAGGAGGAGCAATAGGATAGTACGTAGGAATAAATAGAATATTATAGTAATCTTCTACAGAATGAAGTTATAATTTTCAATTAGGATAGGAATATACCTAATTGTCCTATTTTCTTCACTTACTGGATGAAATATAAATTCATTTAACTTAGTTGCCACATCCACACTCAATGATGTAGTTGTGGGTCTAAGCTAGATGGGTGATTAGAGGCTCGAAAGACCATAGTCATACTATCAACCCCGTGAATCAACAAGAAGGATAAGTAACCTAACCAATGAAGTACAATAGCATATTATGATTGTTAGCCAAGCCTTAATCTTGGGTTTCTCTCTATTAATTATCTAAGACCTTTAAGTTACCGCATTGTTCTGTTTATGGTTATTTATAACTATAAAACTCATGTGGCTATATTTTCACTAAATTGATCATAATAGTGAACTAGATTGGTATAGTTGTCAACACAAGTCTCTGAGGGATCGATACTTGGCTTGTAAAAGGCTACTATATTTCTTGGTGAGACCACGTACACTTGTGTGTGAGGTTGGGCGCAACAAGATTTTGGCATCATTGTTGGGGACTTTCAAATATCTTTTTTTATTTTTGCTATACTGAGTTGAACATAGTTTAGTATTTTTTTAATTTTCTTTTACTTTTCTATCAAACTTCGTGATATGTCAGCCTGGGATTAATGGTTTATGAGTGATGATGATTCTTGTTGTTTTTGTAGAGGACCCCACCAAGAGGCTTTATGTCTAAGTTTTTAGCAAAAAAAGTGGTTGGGACATTTACTAGATAAGGTGGATACTAGCCAATCTGTGGAGCAGACCCAAGAATTTCAGCCATTCAACTGTCATTTTTTTCTTGAGATTGATTTTGAAAATATAAATAATAGTGAGTGTATTGTGGACAGTGCAAATTTAGATATGAGATTGGTTGGGTCTCATTCAAAGAACTTTTTTACATTATGTTTTGATGATGACTTGTCTTTTGAGTCATCTAAAATAGTAGAAGAGTAGTAAGATGAGGAATAAGAATCCTATATTCTTAAATTCGTACTAGACAAGAAACATAAAAATATACCTCACTTTAAGGCTGAGTGGATTACCATGCACTATCTATTACTCAATTCCTTCATCTTTGTACCGACACCCTTTGAGCAAAGAAAAAAGATGGATGTGAGGTTGGGAGTGAAATTTACATCCTCAAGGTGGAATAAAAAAATTAATTTAGGTATGAAATACCCCAGGTGTTGGTCCCTGAAAAATTCTGAGTTTTGACCTCACTTTCCTAGTCACGACTCACCTTATGAGTCGTAAGGTGTCTATACAGGGTCATAGGACCCCAGTTGTAGGGCAACCAATATATTATCCCAAGTATCTGATGTGATTATGTCTAGGACCTTACCAGTCATAAGGTCCTGTGCTGACTCATTAGGTGGTAATTATAAAGTGATCAATGTATGCTTCAAAAGTTTCTGTCTTGGTAAAGAGTAGTGCATGCGAGTTGTAGGAACTGCTTGCGAGTTGTATGGTATGACTCATAGACAGACTAGTGGGGTGCCCAGGGGTACTATCTTAACTATGAATCGAGGAGGCGAGTCGTAATAAGTTGTTAGGAGACCCGTAGCGACTAGGCAATATTTTTCAGCCTTTTAATTAAGGGTGTCTTGGTAAATTCTCCTTTCCCTACATAAACCCAACGACCTATAAACGCAATTGGGACTTATTTCTCACCCATAATACATCAAATCACTCTCAAATTCTCTCTCAAATTCCCATTCAAGTCAGGGATAAGGTTTCAAGAAAAGTGGTCATCTAGGGTTTGAAGGATGCTATCTTTTTCAAAATTCCTTGTTAATTAAGGAATGCATTTCTTTCTATATACTTATAATTTCTTAATGGCTTAAATTGGTCAATATGTGTATGGTTTTGATGTTGGGTGTGAACTATAGATTGAGGGTTTTGATTATATTTGGTTTAAATATTTTTCCCATGATTATTATAAAGTTGTTTTAGTTGAATTGATGATTGGTAAATGCATTGGGGTGGTTGAGAATGGTGGATGGAATTGGGGTATGATGGATTCCCTATATTTGTTAACTATGGCAATAGGGGTATAAATAAATCCCCAAATATTTGGTTTTGGTATGAAAATTGATGGTAACCTCAACCCACTTGGACAATTGATTTTGGAATATGTATTATCATTTAGTGTGGCTTATTTCTTGAAATTAATGCATGACATAAATTGTTAATTGGATAATAATAATGATCTTGAAAACCTTATGGGTTATAATGGAATCCCCCAAACTTAATGATACCCTAATAATTGACCCTCAAAATTGGTGGAAGGGTTATGTGTTAAATGTTTTAATTGTGCATTAATAGGGCTTATGTTATCTAGTTACGTAGGTGTGAGTCCAAAGGACTGATACTGGAAACTCATGCTTACCGACATGAGGGTTGGACTTAATGACTACATGCTTGTGGGGTACAAGGTAATCCCTGAAGTGTATATATAATTGTATCATGGTTGGCGAAGGGTACATGGGAATCTCCAGCCTTCGATGATATCTCCGGTTCATATGGATAAAATGCACTGGAGCTCGTCCAGAGGGTGACATTGGACCTATATAGCCCATGGATGGATTTCATGGTGGTCAAGCTACATAACTCAGGCTAAGGTTTTAAATTGTATAATAAGCCTTGTTTCATCTCCCAACATCTTATATATATGCGTGTATATAGATATGCATAAACATGTACATATGAGTGGATTTTGACTTGGTTTGGATTTATGGCATTACTTCATCCCTTATCCCTCAGTTACATGCTAGCGCTCTAACTACTATTCATTTTTTGACATTGTATCCCCGCACGATGTAGGAACTGACTATACTTTTACTCCTCCCACATAGTGACTAGGTGATTCAACAAATATCTTGTGAGTTATACTGAAGTGGTGAGCCTTCATACTTTGGAAGACGCTATTTCATGCTTTGGATTTCCTTATATTTTGACTATTTCTTTTGGACTTGGTTTTTAGCTATGGTTGGGGGCATGCCCTGACTAGATATTCTTTTGTTTTTTTAGAGGCTTTGTTGGACATTACTATGGACATGGGTATTTGTATCAGTGGTCGGTATCGGTATTGGTATTGGTTGTCGGTATCAGTTTTTGGATAGGGACTTTTCTTAAAGTCTTATATTCTTTTATATTTTATCTTGTTATATATTTGAAATCCATCCACTTCTAGGTGTATTTGGTTCTGTTTGAATAGGCCCAATGGGTGGTCTCTAATCCATAACAAATTGAGATACTCGTCATGGCTAGGCCCTGGTTCAGGTCGTGACAAAGTTAGTATTAGAGCCTAGGTTTATGGTAAATTAGGTTTCCACAAACCCTTGTCTAGTAGAGTATCTTTTATGGATGTGTATCACGTCATACTTATAAGGGAGAGTCTATGAGGCATTTATGAATGTTTTTCTTTCTTGTTGTTTTATTTTGGTGCTATAGAGTTTAAGGTTTTGAATCTCTCTAATTCCCATTTGTTCGCCTTTCAGATTATGTCTCCCAGATGATCTAAAGCTTATAAGAACTCATATGTCCTTCCTGAGGACAATGTGGATGGATCTCATCCTAATTATAGGGTAAAAATCTGGTAAAGGGTCACTGCATTTGATTGCCCCTGTGGAGTTCCACATATCTCCATTGATCCTACTCTAAAGGGTGATACTCACACGCAGTTACTTCAAAGGGATATTACCAATGTAGAGTTTTGCATATCCTTTCATTTATTAACCCAGTTAGTGACATATCAGTCACGTTAGTCAAGTTCTGTTGGTATTATTGTGACCTCATTAGAGGTCACTAAACTTGTCCAGTTCATGAGGTTGAGTCCTCTGACTTTCACTGGTACTAAGGTTGAGAAGGATCCTTAAGGGTTCATAGATGAAATGGAAAAGATCTTTTGAGTGATGCATGCTACCGATGTGGAGGGTGTGGAATTCATTGTCTATCAATTAAAGGATGTAGCTTACAATGGTATGAAGAGTGGGAGAATCTTAGGGGTTATGATACTGAGTCTGCCTTGTGGGATAATTTTTCGAGTGCTTTTATTAACTTCTTCTTTCCTCAGGAGTTGAGGAAGGTGAAAGTAGAGGAGTTTATAAATTTATAGTAAGGCAGGATGATGATAAAAGAGTATGCTCTGATGTTCCATCAGTTGTCCTGATATGCTCCTGAGTTGGTGTCTAGCATGAGGCCTAGTATGAGAAAATTTACTTTTGGATTGTCCCATGAGTTGGTTTTAGAGACTAAGGCTTCCTTGTTGAACAAGGACATAGATATCTCTCGACTTATGGTACGTATGTAACAACTTGAAAAGGAAAAGAAAAAGCAAGCAAAGATGGGAGAAAGATAGAGTAAGAGGTTTAGACATTCAGAACAGGATGAAGGCCGACGAGAAATGGTCTAAGAAGAATAATCAGGGAAATCCTAACTCCAATTAGACATCCAGTGCTCCTTATCTAAAGTCACTTGGTAATTGACATTTCTAGAGTGGTAATGGTTCTAGGGCATGGGGTTCCCAATATCGATCCAGTTGGTCCCAGCTAACTCTATTATATCTTTCCTATAGGTTTTTTAGTTGGTTGCATTATGGTTTCTGTGATGAGGGGAGGGATATGTGTTTTAATTATGGTCAGCTGAGACATATGCTGAGAAACTATCCCGTGGGTAAGGTTTCTTCTAGGGAAAACGAGGTCCCTGTTGCCTCTTCATCGACTCTTGTACCAAAGGATGCCACTTTCGATACCGGCACTGGCTCGAATCTTCTGTATTCTCTTGCTTCCAATTAGGATTCAAAGACTTCTCCGAATTTTGTCATTGGTATGATAAAAATCTTTTCTTGTGATGTAAATTATCTACTTGATCCCGAGTCTACTCTCTTTTAAGTGACCCCTTATGTGGCTATTCATTTTGGTTTTCGTCCTAAGTATATTCTGGATCCTTTTCTATTTCTACCCAATAGGTTACTCTATGGTTGCTAGACGAGTCTATAGGGTTGTGTGGCATCTGTGGGTGATAGGGAAACTTTGGTGGATTTTATTGAATTAGATATGATTGATTTTGATGTCATCTTGGGATTGGATTAGTTGCACTCATGCTATGCCTCTTTAGATTGTCGGACCCATAAGTTTATTTTCAAATTCCCTAATGAGTGGTTAAAGAATAGGAAGGGAGTTCCTTAGTTCCTAAGGGGAGGTTTATATCATATCTTAGGCCCAAAAATTAATTTCCAAGGGGTGTCTTTATCATTTGGTCCGACTTAAAGATTCTAACTCGGAGGGTCCTTCTTTACAATTTGTTCCCGTGGTTAGTGAATTTCTTGAGGTTATCCTTGATGATCTTCCTAGTGTCCCTCCCAATAGGGAAATTAATTTTGGGATTGATTGAAACACCCTGGGTTTTGATCCTTAGAAATTTCCTAAGTTTTGGCCTCACTAGACATCATACAACTAGGGTTACTAGTCGTATGCTATGATACAGTTTAGGGGATCCTAGTTGTACCTTAAATTGTATGGTGGGGAGAGGTTTCTATCTAAGGTACGAGTGGAAAACATACTGGTTATATGTTAGGGAACGAGTCGTATGATGATAACTTATATGGTTATCGGAGTGTCCCTGATCACATTCTGTAGGGTACAAATTGCAGGGTATTGCTCGTACCCTAGGGTATGACTTAGGCATGAAGAGTTGTATATTGGTCAGTATGGGGGTCCTAGGAGGGGTCTAGAGTACGATTTAGGGTACCACTCATGCCCTAGGGTACGGATGGTATGGCGGGGTTGTACCCACCTGCGGGGATTTTATACAGTTTAAGTTAGGGGTAAATTGGACATTTCCCCCATAACTTCTTGGGACCCCATGACTAAAAGCACTTTTTGGGGCTTTATTTAACCTAGTTTCAATCACTTAAACACTTATAAACCCTCCTAAATCCTCTAAAAGGCTCTTGGGTCAAGGAAGGCTAGGGTTTCATCAATAGGATCAAGTTGGCACTTGTAAGAGTGGTTTCTCTTCATCTTCTTCATAATCTAAGGTAAGATACTTCTCCCTCATTGTTAGTTCCAACTAAAGGCATTTTTTATGAATTGTTTTCATGGCATAATTGTTGTATGGTTTTGGGTTTTCAATCATATGTTGGGGGTTTTGGTTATAAATGCTTGGTTATGATTTTCCACGTTGTTTTAATTATGGATTTACATGATTTAATGGTGGTTTGTACAATTTTTTGCATGGGAATGGTTAATTGGTAATTGGTTTTGTAAACATTATGCCCCCACATGTTGGATAAAATGCCTATGAGAATACTTTTACTATATTGTTGGCTTTTAATGGAACTATTGCATGGTATAACTTTATAGTGGAACCCTAAATGGCATAAATGGTTTGGAATGGTTAAATGGTAAGGTCTTGGTGATAATGGTTATGGTTAATTAAACATTCCTTGTGGGATAAAAAGGAATCCCCCAAGTGAACCTAATTATAAAACACTTGTGGGGTACAGGGGACTCCCCCAAGTTTACTTGATAATGAAATCTATGGGTACAAGGGAATCACTTAATCTTTGAAAGGTTGGCAAAGGACCTTTCTTGCAATCTATAGTTGGTATGACGATACAACTACCTATAACCGTTGTTAATAACAAATGGAATGGTGGTCTTGGTTATGTGGTAATAGTTTTAATTGGGAAAAAATGGTAGGGTATAATAGCTAACTGTAAAGGTGTGAGTCTAATAGACGGACACTAAAACTCATCTTTGCCGGCATGAGAATTTGGTCATGATGACCATATGGGGTACATGGGAATCCCCTAAGTTACACTTGTATATATGTATCATGGATAGTGAAGAGTATTTGGGAATCTCCTACTCCTATGGTATCTCCGATTCATACGTCTACATGCATCGAGGCTCGTTCAGGGGGATACACTAGACCCATATAGTCCGTGGGTAGTTCTAGGACGGTTAAGCTACACATACCTAGGTTAATGGTTTAAATGCATGCTAAACCCGGTTCCTTTCCCCGACATGGTTTATATATGTATATATGTATGGATATGTGTGAAAATGGTTTTTTTTTGGTTTTAAAGGTTGGCATTACTTTATCCTTATCCTGAGTACTTGCTAGCGTTCACCCGCTAACCCATCTTTAGGTGGCTGTATCCCCACGCGATACAGGAACCGTCTATTCTACTCATCCTGCTTAGTGATTGGATTTGGGATCAACTATTGGATTAAAGTGGTGAGCTTCCATACTCTAGAGGTGTTACGCTATGTTGTTCATTCCGATTTGATGAAAATATATCATGATCTCAAGGAGATATATTGGTGGAATGTTATGAAGATGGATATGGCTAACTTTGTAGACAAGTGTATGGTGTTCCAACATGTAAAAGTTGAGCACATGAGCCCTGGAGAGTTGTATCAATAAATTGAATTTCTAAAATAAAAATGGGAAGTGGTCAACATGAATTTTGTTATAGGTCTTCCTCGGTCTCAGAATTAATTAGATTTAATTTTGGTCATTGTGGATAGGATGACAAAGTCTACTCATTTCTTACCAGTGAGGACTAATTTTTCGGCAGAGGATTATGAGAGGTTGTATCCTCATGAGATAGTGAAGTTTCATGGGGTACCTATTTTGATTATTCGAATCATGGTATGTAGTTTTTATCTCACTTTTAGCAGTTATTTCAGAAGGGGTTGGGTACTAAGGTTAGTCTGAGTACTGTTTTTCACCCCAGACGGATAGGCAAGCAAAAAGGACTATTGAAATGTTAGAGGCTATGCTTCATGTATGTGTGATTAATTATAGTGGTAGTTGGTTTGATAATCTACCTCTTGTAGAGTTTGCATACAACAATAGCTACCATTTTAGTATTGGAATGGCCCTTTTCGAGGCGTTGTATGTTAGGAGGTATAGATCTCCTATTTGGTGGTTTTAGCTTGGTTAGGTGGATATGTTCGGTATGAACTTAGTTTATAAGGCTAAGGAAAAAGTGAAGGTGATTTGGCATAGGCTTAAGGATGCCCAGAGTCGCCAAAATTCCTATATGGATGTAAGGCATAGAAACTTGGAGTTTGATATTGGGGATAGAGTATTCCTAAAGGTATCTCCCATGAAGGGGGTGATGTGGTTTGGTTAGAAGGGGAAGCTCAATCCCCGATATGTTGGTCCTTATGTGGTTTTAAGGAGGGTTGGCAATGTTGCATATGAATTGGAGTTGCCTTCTAATTAGAGATCCATTCATCCGATTTCCCATGTCTCCATGTTGAGAAAGTGTATAGGTGATCCTTCACCAGTTGTTCCTTTAGAAGGTTTGGGTATCTCGAATTCTCTGTCTTATGAAGAGGTCCCAATTGAGATCTTGGATTGACAGGTTCGTCGGTTATAGACCAAGGATGTGGCCACGATTAAGGTTCTATGGCAGAACCACAAGATGGAATAGGAAACTTGGGAAGCGGAAGAAGACATGAAGTCTAAGTATCCGCATTTTTTTCCAATTTGGATATTCGTGCTTGAGGTATGTGTTTTTTTATAACATTCTTATTTCTTGGTTTTGGTTAAATAAAAGGTTGATCTCTTTACATCTTTGTTAAAGGTAAGTGCAGAGGCATCTTGGGGTGTAAATTGTGCTTGTACTACCTTGTCCATTCATTCAAGGACGAATAATCCTAGTGGGGTAGACTGAAACACCCTGGATTTTGATCCTTCAAAATTTCCTGAGTTTCGACCTTAATGGACATTATACGACTATGGGTACTAGTCATTTGATGTGATATGGTTTAGGGAATCCTAGTCGTACCTTAAAAGTATGGTGGGGAGAAGTTTATGTCCAAGGTATAAGTGGACAACATATTGATCACATGTTAGGGAACGAGTCGTATGATGCTAATTCGTATGGTTATTAGTATGTCCTTGATCACATTCTTTCTAGGGTACATATTGTAGGCTACTCGTACCCTAGGGTATGACTTGGGCATGAAGGGTCGTATGTTGGTTAATAAGAGGGTCCAAGAAGGGGTTTAGGGTACGAGTTAGGGTACCACTCATACCCTAGGGTACAGAAGGTATGGTGGGGTCATACCCACCTGTGGAGATTTTATACAGTTTAAGTTAGGGGTAATCTAGACATTTCCCCTTATAACTCCTAGGGACCCCACGACTCAAAATACCTTTTGGGGAAACACCTTTTGGGGCTTCAGTTAACCTATTTACAATCACTTAAACACTTAGAAACTTACTCAAATTCTCTCAAGGGATGTTGGGTCAGGAAAGGCAGGGTTTCATTAATAGGATCAAGTTGGGACTTTTAAGGGTGGCTTCTCTTCATCTTCTTTGTAATCTAAGGCAAGATACTTCCCCTTCATTGATAGTTCACTACCAGAAATTACACTTATTGCAACGAACTTTTTTGCAACAGTTCTAAAAGCATTGCAATAGACCCTCTATTGCAACGGTTACAACCATTGCAAAAAAATATTATTCTAGTAGAACTAATTTATAATATAACTGTTACCATTGTTGAAGAACCGTTGCAATAGAGTGTCTTATAGCAACGGTTGTACGTACCATTGCCATAGAATCATCTATCACAACGCTTTATTGAATAAAAAAAGCTATTGCAATGGTATAACTATTCCCACCAAAAAATTTTGCTAAGTCCGCCAACAAAAACCCTTTATTCTCCAATCCGCCAAAAAAACCCTTTCATCACTTTTTATCTAGCATACTCCAATCCGCCAAATTTTTTTCACTAAGTCTGATCCGTTACTACTTTGACCACCATACGTCGATCACAATACCGTTGCTCCGACCACCATACTCTGACCATCATATTATTGCTCCGACCACCATTCTCCTCTGATTGTACCACTACTCCGACCATCGTACCTTGATTTCAATGCTGCTCCGGCCACTACTATGAGTAGGATTATGTATTTGAATCCTAAGTTGGGTGGGGTTGGGGTTAGAGGTGAGTTTGTGTCACATTCTTTTTATCATGCCAGATATTTTCATCTTTTCCTATTTAACACTAATCTTATAAAGTCATCTTCTCCATGTTACACAATCCTTTTCTCCTCTTTTAAATTCTTAAATTTGCTCCAATTTTTGTCTAATTTGTAACTAGCATTTATCTATGGTTTAATTCAATCACTAAGACAACTTGGTGTCTCTGTAACTATTAATTTTAGGTACAGTTTCTATTTTCGTATTATTTTTTGGGTATTTTGGTCTCTAGGTTAGAAACAAACAAAAATGGGTATGGATCGAGAAGGAGGATCCTCCGGATATTGTTACTATTTGGTACCTCCATAGGTTCTGGACATATCTCTAAGGACAAATATTACTATGATTTCTTCAATGCAGCACTAAAATTGCCTGCTCATTTTACATCAGGAGTTGTTGTTGCCTTTTATGTAAGTTTCATTTATGCCCCCATAACTTCATCTTTTATATAATTATGCGGTCTTGTTCAACGTTGACACATTTTGATTAATTTTATGGGATATATTTGTTAATTTCCATTGACACATGTATCAAATAACTTTGTAGGCTTGGACGGATAGGAAAAATAAAAAATAAATATCTTAATATGTTTGCCTCTAGTGTGATTGATTTGAAAATGAGATTTCATAGTTCTCAATTCACACCACGAATGCCCCATAACTAGTACAATTTCAGTATTAAACTCTGCAAGTTATGTATAGTTTAATATCAGAAATCCAATATTGTATGTATTACTAATTAATCTCCACATAACTAGAAATATGATTGAATTATTGATTTCTTTTTCACTGAATATTAGGATTAATGCAAGACTAATTATTTTTTTTTGGTCTCATTTTCAGTTGTCAAATTCAGAAATGTTCCCACACAACTATGATGAAATAGACTTTGAATTACTTGGGCATGAGAAGAGAAGGGATTGGGTTCTGTGGACAAATCGTTATGGAAATGGAAGTGTTCACACAGACAGAGAAGAAAATTCTACCTCTGGTTTGACCCAACACTGGATTTCCACGACTATACCATCCTTTAGAACAATCATCACATAGTGTAAGCTAATTGATTTCTACTATTCTCTCAGTTTTAGTTAGTTTGTTTGTCTGATTTTAATTTTACACACAATAAATATTTGTTTCTATTTATTACTCATATGAAATCCTATGCTACTCTGGCTTGTTCCTGGTTCCACCTGCCATTTTCTTCTGTCATGTGGATATAATGAAAATTTATTTACAATTTAGCATGGATAAGACGGTGATTCCTGGAATTTGGCTTGTTCCTGGTTCCACCACTCGATATGTCATTATAATCATCATGATTTTTTTTCTAATGCTGTACACAATTTTGTGACCAACATAGTCTAATGTCTATTGATCAAAATCTGGATCTTGTGTTTCATTCTTGTCCAACTCCTCAGGAAACGCTAAGCCAAACTTTCTTGTTATAAACTGATTAACTTGGGTAGCTAGAATTCGGAAAAGAATTCTATTAACTTGGGTTTTCTTTTCTTCTTCCTTTTTATTAGTCCTGTAAATGTCCTTTAATTCATGAATTTATTTTGAATGGCTATATGTGAAGTTTATTTTTAGATAATTTTTTTTACTACTTTGTGATTGCACCAATTTGAAGTTTTAAAGGTTTTAAATATCACCACAACATTATTTCCAAAAGAATTGGTAAAGAGATCTGGTTCAGATCAAAATTTTATTTCTTTTTTGTCTATGGAATTAACAGGTACGATAACCTGCCTAATTTGTAAATTCATTATTCGTTCATGTATAAAACGCGTGAAAAGAGCTTTATAAAGTAAGCTAAGGTTGCTCATATCTAATGAAACTATCTAAATTATAAGTGTTCTTGCCACCTTGTTGTTTCTATTAATACAATGGTAACATTAGTTGATGTGGAATTCCTTTTCATTCCCACAGAGATCATGTCCTTGATATTTTTTTTTGAAGGGGAGTGGGGGGTGGGGTGTCTGGGAATTTACATTTAAAGTCTGGTAGTGTTTCTACTATTCTGCAAATGACTGTTACTATAGATGCCTGCCCTCCCCATTTTTTGTGCTTGTATGAGAATTTTCTCATGTGTCTTTTTTTAACTAACCATGTAGTTCATTATTTTCCTGTTTATTTTATGGTGGTATAGTTTTGGTATTATGGATTCTGATTTATCCGTAAAGGGAAAGCAGAATATTGAGAATACGGATTCTTTCCTAATGAATTATTCTCTTTTTAGTACTAAGGTTTTGCCACAGTGATATCTAGATGTAAGTAAGGGCACAAGCATCTAGTAGGAATTACTATTCTAAAACTTGGAATATTTAGTTTAACCTACAAATTCTCCTTGCTGCTACTACTGCTATCCATCCTAGTGGTTATAAATATTGCAAATATAACAGTAATGAAAATATAAATATTCCTAAAATTCGGGAGTTTGGTCCGTATTCTAGCATTTTCATTATGAAAAGAACTAGTATTGAAAATATAGGAGAGTTCCATAGTGATGCTTGTATTACGGTTGAGAATACTGGAACCAAGTTTTGATAAAATTTGAAAAGTTTTGAATAGACTACCAGAAATTGACTACCGGAACTAGTAATCGTCATGATTTTTGTTCTAACATAGTGACCTGCTATCCATATATATCTGAAGAGCTTTTCTTCGATAAATAACATGGTCTTAATGAAGCTCTAGTCTGTAGCTTTTTCCAGTTTCCCTTAACAATCTTTGCACCAGCATAAGATAGCAAGCATGAACTATATATTTCCTGGAGTTGAGTTTTCATATTATTCTGATGAATATGAAACTCAATTTTTACTCTGATTAGTGAACTTGACAAAAAACAACCCTTTTGTTGCTTTATATATTTCTTGCATCGTTATGTAGACTGTGGAATCTCAAAAGGTTGTATCTAAGTGATAATTTTCTGGATGATGAAAGCATACCAACCTGCCTCTTTGAAAAGCACTCAATTCTTGAAAGTAGATATTTCACATAACAATATCACGGGTTCTCCTGGTTTCTTTTCAGGTAATGCTTCCTGAATCATAATTATTCTAAGTTCCATCTTGGCTTAAACTTAACCACTGTAATGGGATATTTTACTCTTTAGTGTCACCTCTTTTGCTTGTTGTTTTCATATGGTATTTTTCATCTGAACCCCACACATAATGGGAGGTTTAGTGCACCGGTCTACCCTTCATGTGTTTTGTCTAGTAAAGCTGGGTTGTGGACTCCCAGTCTTTCCAGATTGTAGATTGAACATTATGCATCTTTACTTTTACTGATCGTGTTACAGTGAAATTGGGTGCTGAAATTTTGCATAACAAAATTATATTTTTTCTAGATATTAACTACTTGTTACACTTTTCAGGAATCTGTACACTTGGGAACCTGCAGGTGTTAAATCTTCAAGATAACCTTATATAAGGTTTACTTGATCCATTCCTTGGTGGAATGAGTTCTTTGGTTTCTTTAGATCTTTCTTTCAATCATTTTGAGGGAACTATTTCTTTATCCATATTCAACAACCTCACTCTGCTCGAGACTCTTCATCTTTCACATAATAGGTTTTATGGACTTCTCTTGTTTGCATTATTTTGTAACCTCTCCAGCCTTGAAGTCATTGATCTTACAAGTAATGAGTTTGAAGTTGACACTGAAACTCCATCTTGGGTTCCATATTTTCAACTTGTGTCCCTTGACATATGAAATACTAGACTAAACTAGAACTATGTCCATGTAATTCCTTTGTTCATTTCCAAACAACACAAGTTGAAGTCCCTATCTTTGTCCTATAATTCCCTTCAAGGAAATGTTCCCTCTTGGTTGTTGTATAATAATACACTTCTTATGTTGTCTTTGAGAAACAACCGTTTGTATGGTGAAATTCCTATGGCTTCTCAGTTTCAAGCATCAACTCTTCTGATGCTTAATGTATCAGATAATTTCTTAGGTAGTACACTTCCCACTAACGTGCACGAATAATTTCCAAAATGACTCTATCTTAACCTGTCACATAACGCCCTCGGGGGCACCCTTGCTTCATCTTTTAACAATCTACTAAACTTAGAGGCGATAAACCTTTCTGACAATTTCTACTAGGAAAATTACCTCCAACTTTAAGACAGAATAATACTTTATTGGCACAAGGAACTCTGTGGACCTCCACTGGAAAATGAGTATGCATTGTCGCGCCCGCCTCAGCAGCATGATGAAGAAGAAGAAGAGTAAGATAAGAAGCAAGGTATTGGTTCTTTTTAATCTTGTTTTGGAGAGCCTGAGTTCATTTATTAATATCGCAGTCATAAGATGCTTCCAATAGTAATAAGTTTTTCTCAATCACCGTAAAGTGCAATTTAGTTTCCTTAACTCGACATGTCAAAAATCCTAAATCATTTAATCCAAAATAATAACGAGTACTGCATGAACATAATGACTGTAATACATTTCAAGGCGGTGTTTTGGTAGGTATCAACTATTTCTAGTTTCACAGTATTAAATCTTGATAATTATTGTAGGTGACACCAAAAATATTAGCTGATGTCAAAGGTTGCACTCTAATCTCAGATGACGGAAAAGTACAGGTATGTGGTCTACCACATGGTTTATATTTTTTCACAAGGCTCATAAGTAGTTGCTAGAATAGTCATATATTCTTTTCCCATAAAAAGTTTTAGATGTGGATGTTATTTGCTATAGTATTGCCTCCCTTGTTGCTGGAGTATTGCCAGGGGACCTGGAGTACTACAGGATGCTAGCAATAGGAACCTAACAGAAAATATTTGAATTTGTTACATTTTCCCTTTGGAAGGATTTTAATCTGAAAAAAACATGTCGGTCCGGGAGAAAATAGAAGAAAATTTAACAGATTCGAGTCTTGGTCTGGGTAACTTATTGGCTGTTTCCACGCCTGCTAGCACCTATTTTCTTATTTTCCCACCTCTATTTAGAATTTAGTCTAATTTAGTCTTGACATGTAGCTAGCAATAGCAGATGAACACACATCAGTTTGAGTTGTACCTAGACAAACTAATATTTCAAGTGTTATGTCAGTCTATTTTGGTTCTCTTTTTTCCTATGAGAGTGTAGGGTAATTATCTTGATACATTAAAGCTATCAATTTAAGAGTTACTTCCGCACAACTGACTTATCTTTTGTTTTTTGTGGTGGTTCAGCTTTTGGAAATAGCTCAAGTTCCTTATCAACATATGAGTCATGCCTCTTCAATTTCTTCTATAGCCTTATTTTTTACAAGTAACTATTAGTGGTCCAAGTAATGCTATATGTCCTTTGTCATGTTGTTTTGGAAGTGTTCCTTTGAACTTCAAATTTGACTTTCATGTCCCGTAGATGTACTGAAAACTTAGCTTATTGATTACTAAGGAAAAGTTATGTTGGCTGCTTTTGCAGTTTAATCTTTCTCTGATAACTCAGTAATCTCATTAAAAATTTGATGCAGGAAGGTTTGGACAGGGATGAAGAACCTATTACTTGGAATTATTCAAGTACGTCTAGTACAACAAGTATATATCATCTTGAAATCTTTCTAAATCATCGAAGAGGAATCTGCTTTGTGTTTTACGTCAAGCAGTAGCGTCTGCTACATGCTCTCCGATTATTAAATTTCTTTGTATGTTGGAGATCAGAGGTGCTCCTTCGGCGATAAGGTTGTTGGTCAATGCTGCAAGGAAGAAAATGATGTGGTATCTTTTGATGTTCTCTTGTTCAGTAAGTTATGGTACATGTTGGCTGCTAGCTCAGAAATTGCCAAGGATTAATTGTGAACTTTCATTATGCTTGTGTGTGTAAATAGTTGTTGTACATTTGGCATTATGTTCAATAACAAGTGTTCTTATAAATCCTCTTTCCTATTAATATTGATGAGTCAAGGGTAATGGTGTGCTAAGAATATCACCTTCTGAATTTTTTTTTTTCGGATACTCTCATTTTCATCTGTTAGCACTAGAATTCCCTGTATATATGTAGTTATCGTTGCAATAGGTGACAAAAATAATTTCAAAAGGTAGAAAAAAATATTGCAATAGGTGTTAAAAAACATTGCAATAGGTAGCAAAAAGCGTTGCAATAGGCATCAAAAAATATTACAATAGGCATCAAAAAGCGTTGCAATAGATAGTTAAAAGTTGTTTCTAAAGACCAATAAGTATTGCAGTAGATATTCAAAAATTATTGCAATAGAGTTATTGCAACGGTTTTCTATCATTGCAATATAGTCTATTGCAACGGTTCTTAACCATTGCTATAAACAATATGAAGCATCCCAATAGGTGTTAAAATGAACTGTTGCAATAGGTCTATCTATTGGAACGGCTGTTGAAACTGTTGCAAAAGTCATTGCGGTAGCTCTATTGCAACGCTCATATATACAATGCCTGGCAAACCGTTGCGGTAGCTCTGTCGTAGTGATTTTTTATATTTGCAACGGTTTTTGAGCCGTTGTCATAAGGCTAATTTCTAGTAGTTGTTACAACTAAAGGCATATTTTATGAATTATTTTAAAGGCATAATTATTGTATGGTTTTGGGTTTTCAATCATATGTTGGGGGTTTTGGTTATAAATGCTTGGTTATGGGTTTTCCATGTTTCAATTATGGATTTACAATGCATTAATGGTGGTTTGGATAGTTGGTTGCATGAAAATGGTTAATTGGTAATTGTTTTTTATTTTGTAAGCACTATGTCCCCACATGTTTGATAAAATGCATATAAGAATACTTTTACTATATTGTTGTACTTTTAATGGAACTATTACATGGTATAACTTGGTAATAAAACCCTAGATGGCATAAATGGTTTAAACGACTTGGAATGGTTAAATGGTAAGATCTTGGTGGTAATTGTTATGGTTAGTTAAACATTCCGTGTGGGGTACAAGGGAATCCCCTAAGTGAACCTAATTAGAAAACACTTATGGGGTACACGGGACTCCCCCAAGTCTACTTGATAATAAAACCTATTGGTACAAGGGAATCCCTTAATCATTGAAAGGTTGGATAAGGACATTGCTTTCAATCTATTGTCGGTATGACGATACCACAACTTATAGCCATGGTTAATAACAAATGGAATGGTAGATTTGGTTATGTAGTAATAGTTTTAATTGGGTAATAATGTTGGGGCGTGATAGCTAACCGTGAAAGTGTGAGTCCAATGTATGAACACTGGAAACTCATGTCTGCCGTCATATGGATTTGGTCATGATGATCGGTACATGGGAATCCCTTAAGTTATAGTTGTATATATATATCATAGAGAGCGAAGGGTACTTGGGAATCGCCTTCTCCTATGGTATCTTTGATTCGTGCGACTATATTCATATGTGCTCATCTAGGGGTTACACTGAACCCATATTGCTCGTGGGTGGTTCTAGGATGGTTAAGCTACACATACCCAGGTTAATGGTTTAAATGCATGCTAAACCTGGTTCCCTTTCCCGACATGGTTTATATATGTATATATGTATGGATATGTGTGTATATGGTTAGTTTTTTGGTTTTAAAGGTTGGCATTACTTTATTTTTATCCTGAGTATTTGCTAGAGTTCACCCACTAATCTGTCTTCGGGCAGCTGTATCTTCACGTGGTGCAGAAACCGACCATTTTACTCTTCCTGCTCAGTTACCAGATTCGGGATCAGCTGTTGGATTAAAGAGGTAAGCTTTCATACTCTGAAAGACTCTATTTCCTATCATGGACATCTCTTCATACTTAGGTTATTTTATGAATATTGGTTTTGGCTATGGTTGGGGGCATGTCCCAACTGGATATTATTTTTTCCTTTGTTAGAGGCTTTGTGGAACTACTATGGACTGAAAAGGGTGGTGTTGGTAGTGGTGTCAGCATTAGTATTGGCATTGGAAATGAGACCGATACCATTTGACTGAATTTATGATTGTTCCATCATTTTATGTTATGTTATGGATAGGAACTTGGTTATTATTTCATTTTTGGTTATGGTTGTTGGTTGATAATGGGTGGTTGGACTTGCTTGGGTTTGTCACGGTTATGGACCTATCCCAAAGTTTGGATTGGTATAAATATGCTATTTTGTTATATGTTCATTATTCATCCGACTAAGGGTATATATTGGTTGGTTGGGTTGGGTAACGGGGGTGGTCTCCGGTATCAGTTGGACTTGAGATGCCCATTACGACAAGGCCCTAGTTCCAGTTTTGTCATTAATCTTCTTCCGAAAACTTATCTTATCTCTATCCCTCCTTATAGAATGTCCTAGCGGAGTTAACGGAGCTTAAGGAGCAGTTGAAAGATCTTCTTGAAAAGGGTTTTATTCGCCCTAGTGTATCTCTGTGGGGTGCTCTTGTTCTTTTCGTACATAAGTAGGATGGTTCCCTTTGGATGTGTATAGATTATCGCTAGTTGAATAAGGTGATGGTGAAGAATAAGTACCCCTTTCCTAGGATTGATAATCTCTTTGACCAACTTTATGGTGCAAAGTTTTTCTCTAATATCGATCCTCGATCATGGTACCATTAGTTAAAGATTTTGGAAGTGGATATCCATAAGACTGTCTTTCATACCCAGTATAGTCATTTTGAGTTTCTGGTGTTGTCCTTTGGCTTTACCAATGCCCCAATGGCATTTATGGACTTAATAAATCAAGTATTCCATTAGTTTTTGGATTGGTTTAATATTATGTTTATTGATGATATCCTGGTGTACTCTAAGAGTGAGGCGGATCATGTTGACCACTTCTTCCTTATGTTGCAAACCTTGAATGATCAGCAGTTGTATGCTAAGTTTTCAAAATGTGAGTTTTCGCTAAATGTCTTTACTTTTTGGGTCATATTTTTTCTAGTGAAGGGATCATGGTGGAACCACAAAAAGTTGTGTGGTTAAGAAGTGGCCTAGACCCACGACTCCAATCGATATTTAGAGTTTCTTGGGTTTAGTCGGTTTCTATAGGAGGTTTGTAGAGAGATTCTCATCGATTGTTGTACCTTTGACTAAGTGGACTCAGAAGAAGGTGAAGTTCTTATGGTCCAATGCTTATGAGAGGATTTTTAAGAAGCTAAAAGATAAATTGACTTCAGCTCTGGTTTTGACCCTGCTTGAGGGCACTTATGGCTTCGTGGTTTATGGTGATGCATTCCGTATCATACTTGGTTGTGTGTTGATGTGGTATGGCAAAGTTGTGGAATATGCTTCCAGACAGTTGAAGCCTCATGAGAAGAATTATCTGACTCATGATTTGGATTTGGTGGTAGTGGTGATTTTTGCACTAAAGATCTGGCATCACTATCTTTATGTAGTCCATGTTGATATTTATTTTGACTATAAGAGCCTATAATACGTGTTCACTCAGTAGGAGATAAATCTCAGACAATGGAGGTGACCCGAGTTGCTCAAGAATTATGACATAAGCCTCCACTATTAACCAGATAAAGCTAACGTAGTTGTTGATGTTCTTAGCAGGTTCTTATGACTAGCTTATCCCATGTGGATGAGGAGAATCTTGGATTGGTGAAGGATATTCACCACTTGGATCACCTGGGATTTATCTCTTAAATTTTGAAGATGGCGGTGTATTTGTGCCAGAGGTGGTAAAGTCATCTCTTAGTGCTGAGATAAAAGAGAAACAAGTGTTGGATCCAATCTTTATGTAAATCAAGAATAATGTGGGTAGGTAGAAGGTGGTGGCTTTTGAGATTGGTGGTGATGGTATCTTGAGGTACCAAGAGAGGTTGTGTGTTCTCGATGTTGATGGGTTGTGAGGTAGGATTTTTTTCGAGGCTCATGAGTCACGGTATATAGTTCATCCTGGTTTAACAAAGATGTATCATGATCTAAAGGAGACATATTAGTGGAATAACATGAAGAGGGATGTGGCCAATTTTGTGGCTAAGTACATGGTGTGTCAACAAGTGAAGATGGAACACTTGAGGCTCAGTGGGTTGTTTCAAGAAATTGAGTTTCCTATGTATAAATAGGAAGTTATTATTATGGATTTTGTAATCGATCTTCCACGGTCTCCAAAATAGCTTGATTCTATTTGGGTCATCGTGGAAAAGATGACTAAGTCTGGTCACTTTTGCCGATGCGGACTAATTATTCTGTCAAGGACTATGCAAGGTTATTTATTCAAGAGATCACAAATTTTCATGGTGCGCCTGTTTCTATTATTTTGGATTGTAGTACTCAGTTCTCATCATATTTTGGCACTCATTTCAAAAAGGTTTAGGGACTAAGATAATCCTTAGTACCGCTTTCCACCCGTAAGAGGATGGTCAAGAGGAGAGGACCATTCAGACCTTGAAGGATATACTCAGATCCCATGTGATTGATTTTGCTGGTGGTTGGGTTTACCACTTTCCCCAAGTTTGCTTATAATAATAGTTACTATTCTAGCATTGGTATGGCTTCGTTTAAGGAATTGTATGGTAGGAGGTGCGGATCACCCATTGGGTGGTTCAAAGTTGGTGAGGCTGGATTTTTCGGTCCTAATTTTGTTCACCAAGACATGGAGAAGGTGAGGGTGATTTGAGATAGTCTTAAGACTGACTAAAGTCGCCAAAAGTCCTATGCGGATATGAGATGAAAAGAGTTAGAGTTTAATATTGGTGACTGGGTGTTATTAAAGGTGTCTTCTGTGAAGGGAGTGATGTGGTTTGGGAAGAAGGGAAAGCTCAGTCCCCGTTATGTTGGTCCATACTTGGTTTTGAGGAGGATTGGTAATGTTGCGTACAAATTAGAGTTGCCTTCCAGTTTGGGTTCCATTCTCCTAGTGTTCCATGTTTTGATATTGAGGAAGTGTGTGGGTGATCCTTCATTGGTTGTTCCTTTGGAAAGTGTGGGTGTTTCAAATTCCTTGTCTTATGAAGAGGTCTCAATGGAAATCTTGGATCGACAAGTTCGTCCGTAGCGAACTAAGGATGTGGCTTCGATAACGATTCTATGGCGGAACCAAAACTTTGAGGAGTCTACTTGGGAAGCCGAGGAGGACATGAAGTCCAAATATCCTTTCTTGTTCCCTGTTCTAGAAAATAATGTTTAAGGTATGTGCGTTGTTAACATCTTTATTTTCTGACTTTGTTAAAGGGAAGTATAGTGTTATTTCTGTGTTAAATCATGCTAAGGGATATGTTATTTCTGTGTTAAATCATGCTAAGGGATACCTAGACCCATCATTCGAGGATGAATGATCCTAAGGGGGGCTATTGAAACACCCAGGTGTTAGTCCCTAGAAAATTCTAAGTTTGACCTCACTTTCCTGGTAATGACTTGCCTTACAAGTCGTTAGGTGTCTATACGGGTTATAGGACCCCAGTCATAAGGTGACCAGTATATTATCCTAAGTATCTGATGTGATTATGGCTAGGACCTTACGAGTCGTAAGGTTCTGTGATGAGTCATTAGGTGGTAGTCATAAGGTGATCAGTGTATGCTTCAAAAGTTTATGTCTTGGTAACGTGTGGTGCATGCGAGTCATAGGGACTGGTTACAAGTCATATGGTATGACTCATAGCCAGACCAGTGGGGGTGCCCAGGGGTACTATCTTAACTACGACTCGAGGAGGCAAGTCATAACGAGTTGTTAGGAGACCCGTAGCGATTGGGCGGTACTTTTACAGTATTTTAATTAAGGGTATCCTGGTAAATTCCCTTTTTACCCACTCAAACCCCATGACCTATAAATACAAATGGGACTTATTTCTTACCCATAATACATCAAAGCACTCTCAAATTCTCCATTCAAGTGAGGGCTAGGATTTCAAAAGAAGTGGTCATCTAGGGTTTTATGGGTGCTATCTTCCTCAAAATTCCTTGGTAATTAAGGGCTGTATCTCTTTTCCTATACTTATATTTTCATAATGGCATAAATGGGTCAATATGTGCATGCTTTTGATGTTGGGTGTGAACTATAGGTTGAGGGTTTTAAATGTATTTAGTTTAAATGTTTCTCCCATGATTATTATGAAGTTTTTTAGTTGAATTGTTGATTGGTAAATGCATTGGGGTGCATGGTAATGGTGGATGGAATAGGGGTACAATGGATTCTCCAAATTTGTAAACTATGGAAATAGGGGTAGAAATGAATCCCCAATTATTCGGTTTTGGTATGGAAATTGATGGTAACCTCAACCCACCTGCATAATTGATTTTGGAATATGCATTATCATTTGGTATGACTTATTTCTTGAAATTAATGCATGGAATAAATGATTAATTTGATAATAATGATGATCTTGAAAACCTTGTGGGGTACAACAAAATCCCCCAAGTAATTTTTAATAATGGAGTTTGCAGGATACGAATGAATCCCCTAAGTGTTGGCTGAATGACATTACTTGCAAGCTATAGTTGGTATGACTATACCACTTAATGATGCCTTAATAATTGACTCCCGAAATTGATGGATGGTTATGTGTTAAATATTTCAATTGGCCATTAATAGGGGTTATGCTAGCTAGTCGTAAAGGTGTGAGTCCAAAGGACTGATACTAGAAACTCATGTTTGTCTACGTGAGGGTTAGTCTTAATGACTGTGTGCTTGTAGGGTACAACAGAATCCCCGAAGTGTATATATATAATTGTATCAGGGTTGGAAAAGGATACATAGGAATCCCCAACCTTCGATGATATCTTTAATTTGTGCGACTAATACACACTAGGGCCCTTCCAGGGGGTTATATTGGACCTATATAGCCTGTGGGTGGATTTCATGATTGTCAAGCTACATAACCTAAGATAAGGTTTTAAATTACATGCTCAGCCCTGTTCCCTCTCCCAGCATCTTATATATATGTGTTTATATGGATATGCATGAACGTGTACATGTGTATGGATTTTGACTTGGTTTAGATTTATGGCATCACTTTATCCCTTATCACTGAGTTACATGCTAGCGCTCCAACCGCTAACCATCTTCGGACGCTATATCCCCATGCGATGCAGGAAATATTCATACTTCTACTTCTACTGCACAATGTCTAGGTGATTCAGGGAACAACTTGTGTGTCAGACTGAAGTGGTGAGCTTCGATACTCCAAAAGACCCCATTTAATGCTT
The DNA here is from genome assembly GCA_030864215.1 of Capsicum pubescens. Classification (NCBI taxonomy): domain Eukaryota; kingdom Viridiplantae; phylum Streptophyta; class Magnoliopsida; order Solanales; family Solanaceae; genus Capsicum; species Capsicum pubescens. The sequence goes on from CM061548.1 coordinate 86,367,655, forward strand.
TGGATTTCCTTATGTTTTGACTATTTCTTTTGAACTTGATTTTAGTCTGTGGTCGGGGGCATGTCCCGACTAGATATTCTTTGGTTTTATTAGTCTTTGTTGGACATTACTATGGACATGGGTGTTTGTATCACTGGCCGTTATTGGTATTTGTATTAGTTATTGGTGTTGGTTGTCAGACAGGGACTTATCATAAAGTATTTTATTCTTTTATATTTTATCTTGTTATATATTTGAAATTCATCCGCTGCTAAGTGTATCTGGTTCTGTTGGATTAGTCTAAGGGGGTGGTCTCTGGTCCACGACGGACTTGAGATACCCATCACGGCTAGGCTCTGATTCGGGTCATGATAGGGTTGTGCTGCGACACTAAATTAGGCACTACTTGAGAGGCAACCCAAGTTAAGGTAGATGTTTATTTTTTGTATTTTTAGTTTGTACTTCACGTAGTTTTTGTTTTTGTTGAGTCACAGGTTGATGGGAAGCCTAAGTACCAAAAACCTGAGCTAAGGAGCATAGCGAAGACTGATTGTTGGGTCCCCGGACCCTCTTGATGTATGAAGATGCTACTAGCTAGGCCTAGGTTCCTCAGGGAGTATTTCTATCTCTACTTTTAAGTCTACTTTGGGGACAAAGTAGATTTTTAAATGTGGGGTGGGAAAATTTCCATTGTTTCGAGTGAAGTGATGTTGCAGGGTCTTGAGTCTTCTTTTTCTAGTTTTTGGGTAGATCTAAAAAAATTACAAAAAGATTTTCTCTTTTTAGTTTTAGCTGTTTGGGTCAGTCTAGTAGGTGCACACTCCATCCACCCCATGGTAGTTATTTTTGGTTCTGTTCCACGGGGGAGCCCTTTGAACCAAGTATCCTTTTTCTTTTTTAAGAGTAAATTTTAAATTTTTATGTGGGTTAAGTGAGATGTTCTTGTTGGGTCTACATGTGATTACATAATGCGAGTGGATTTAAATGAAAAGAGCATTTTGATTATGTGCATTATTACTTTTGAGACTCCTAGGCTCTAGTTTATGACTCTTGAACTTGTTGGCTTAATGTTGAATTCATACTATTGTTTGGTGGAGAGTCTATGATAATCCTACTTGAGTTGATCATGTTCCATGTGTGCATGAGGTGTTTGTATATTCCTTGTTGCATGCTATGTCTAGAACTTGCCTAGTGTGTGTGAAAAGTGAAATAAAGTGTGTGGGTTTAGGAGATGATATAGGAAATTCTTTGATAGCCTTGTTTCATACCCTCTTTTACCTACCCTTGTGCATAATCCTAGTTAACCTCATTGAGCCTTTAGCTTGTAACCTCATATGTAGTCTGTATCCCCTTCTTTGATTAACCTAAATTTGATCCAAAGCTCCTGAGTGCTTTAGTGAAAATTTAATGAGTTAAGGAGTGAGAAAAATATATAAGGAGGAGAAAGGTGAAATTGAAGCCCTAAAGTAATAGTTATTGGTGTGTGCAATTGATGTGTTGTGGTTGGAAGTAAAAGAAATTTGTGCTAAAAATTGAATCATAAATTAATATACAACGCTACCATATTGTATGTGAGTCATCTTAATGAGATGGGGTAAAACAAAAGATATGTGTAGATAGAAGTGGTGAAAATTGGTTGTTAGAGGTAAATTGAATGAAAACTGTGATGTATTAAAGAGCATAGGGAAGATAGTAACTATTCCTGGCCAAAATAGTTCCTACTTGACCCTTAGCCTACATTATAACCCTTTAAGTCCTAGTTAATCCTAACCCTTAACATTCTGATATTAGTGGAGTACTACACTAAGGGCAAGCCTATGGTTCATCTTGTGTAACTTGTGAATTCGTTGTGAGAGTGAGTGTAATTTGATTCCTGTACCAATTTTGTGATAAATTATATCTATATGAGTGATTATGGGTAACTCTCCATTGGTGAGGGAACATGTTTGATGATAGTTTGGTGATTTGTGTGATCTCTTGGATTAAGTAATCTGCATGAGTTTTCCAACTTGGTGAGTCAATCTTGAGGCTAGGATATTTTGGAGTAGTGTTCTTGAACTTTCAATTGTGTATAACATACCTAGTGTAAAAACATGTATTATGTGTAGTCATTGTAGCACTAGAATGAATGTCTTGCTTGTTGTAGAAGTGTGGAGTCTTCTTTTATTTTGATGCTTAGAATAAAGAGTTGTTCGAGGACGAACAAGGATTTAAGTGTGGGGTGATGATCTGAGGTAGATTTATGCACCTCAGTGTTGTTATCCCAACTTATTTAGATTTGTTTTGAGGATTTCTTGTGTTATTAATGTGTTTTTAATGATATAATTGATCATCTAAGTGTTAAACTACTTGACTATAATGTTTAAGGTTTGTTACGAACGAGTTTAGAATCAATTTGGTCACTTAGAGTTTAGACGAGAAAACTAGTGTTACTAGCTTGAGCTATGTGTTGTTCTAGTTGATCTCGGTGGATTCTAGTGTGTGTAATGAGTTCCTAAGGGTATGATTGTGTAATTATGAGGGTAATAACTTGTTTATAGTGTTTAAGGTTCAGTTGAAACATGCCAATAGATAAACACTACGTTTAAGATCAAAAGACAAAAGCTAGTACTCTTTGCTTAAGTTACTAGTTCATCGTCTTGGAATGTGTGTTTTTTTGAGCTCTAATCCATGGTTTTTGACACTATAGGATTATTTGTGATTTGATCGTGATGATTGATGGATGATACACAATCTGTAAGTCAAGTAAAAACATCGCTACAAAGCTTGGAATGGATGGCCAAGAGCACGGGACAAGATTTGACTAAAACGGATATTGTGGAGTCATTGGTCTGCCATGGACATTAGACACCTATTTAGGGACATGATAAGGACTTGGGGGAATCCTAATTGACCAATTTAAGTGTTAACTATAATAAGTACATGTCACAAACCCTAGGCAATGCGATAAGGGGTGTGGCACAGACTTAAGTTCAAATCGGCAGCTTGTGTCCTCCTACAAATAGGATCCTTAAACATTATGTTACAAATATTGGAAGATCTTGAAACTTTGAGGGAGGCTAGAGAACCCTTAAATCAGGGTTTTTATTCAATTAATTTTTTTTGGTTATGGATTTTAAGATGTATTCTATCCTTACGATTACAGTTATGTCCATAAGCGGCTAAACACCCTTTTTCCAGGGTTAAGGCCAAGAACATGATTACTCTTGTCATGAATTGAATTGGTTTGATTATTTATCATATTTGGTTGTTTATTTATCCTTTTTATCACTATTTTAAGGATTATCTACCGTTAGAATACATCCATAGTCATCTTGTGAGCCCGAAAGGAGGAACAAGAGGATAGTACATACGGATAAATAGAATAGGGTTGTAATCTTCCATAGAATGAAGTTATAATTTGCATTTAGGATAGGAATATACCTAAGTGAACAATTTGGTTCACTTACGGGATGAAATATAAATACATTTAACTTATTTTCCACATCTCTACTCAATGATGTAGTTGTAGGGATAAGCTAGATAGGTGATTAGAGGCTCGAAAGACCATATCCATAATATCAACCTCGAGAATCAACAACCAAGATAAGTAACCTAACCAATGAAGTTCAATAGCATAGTATGATTTTTCACAGATACTTCACCTTGGGTTTCTCCCCTTTAATTGTCCAGGACCTTTAATTTACTCTATTATTATTTTACGGCTACTTATAACTTTCAACTCTTGTGGCTACGTTTGCACTGAATTGATCGTACTAGTGAACTAGATTTGGAAAGTTGTCAACCCAAGTGTCTGAGGGATAGATACTTGTCTTGTAATAGGCCACTATATTACTTGGTGAGACCACATATACTTATGTGCGTGCGTCGGTACAACACTCTTTCTCATGTTTGTTGATTTCAGTTAGTTGGTGCAATATTATTGGCACATCACATGTTCATCAGGTCAACCAAATCATCATCTCCCAGATCCTTACTCTCCTTATTTTTACAAACCTTAGTGCATCAATATTCAGTTGGTTCAACTGGGTGGCGTCTAGTGCAACCAATATTTTAACCTCTTTCCATGCGTCCATGTTCTTTCTTATAGTTCTCGAAAGTTCAGGATCATAAGGTAATAGAGGCTCGCCTGACCGATGAGTTTGTGTCATGCACAACTACAAACACAAAAACAACAAACCAAACTAAAATTAGAAAACTAGACTAAGAGTCAGTTATGCACATAAGCTTGATTGAAATATGTATTCTCCGACAACGGCATCAAAAGTTTATACGCCCAAACTACAACTCCCCAAAAAGAGAGTAAGCGGTCACTGTCAAATATATAACCCAACAAAAGTTGGGGACAAATCTCACAGGGAATAAGAAGCTAATTAAGTTGTATACAAATTAATCGACTTTTCATCATAAGTTTCCACGGATTAGGGGGTTTTGGTTAAAATCATTATAGAGTAATTTCAGTCTAATCAATACTAATGTCTTCTTTATAACGTGTTAAGAATGGAGAAATAGCAAACTAGGGTTATGTTCACCTTGGTGTTTTAATCACTTTTGGGTCATAGGGCATATGACTTCATACTTGTACTTGTTATTTTAGAGAAATTTAGATAAAATTTCTATCTAAGTGTTTTTCAACCTTCAAAGATGAATTCACTTTAATTTTTTCAAACTTAAAGTGAAGAAATGATAATGCAACTTACTTTCCATGTGACTGATCCAGCTAAGACATTAATCTATAATTAGAGGTTAAAAATTCTAACTTCTTGTCACAATTCTATTTTCCCAAAGTAACTTCTCTATTCAAGCAAGTTAAGTTTTAGGTCTCATTCTCAAGTTTTAAATAAAAAAACATCATTAAAATGAAGAGAATGTGATGTAATCATAATTTTTATATAAACTCACCAACCCATAACCTAGAATTGAAATTCCACTAAGGAACTCATAACCCTAGTTATGGTTCTTTTAGCCACTCATGATCTAAAAATAGATGAAAAATCTCAATTTCATAAATTGCTGGTTAAAACTTACAATGAAGAGAAATAAGATTTCAAAATCCATATTGAAGCCATAAGCAATGTGCTCAAAAGCCCTCGAACTTGTTTCTCAGTAATCTTACATTAAAAAACTCAACACCTAGTCAAAAGATGTCTATTCTAACATTAAGATGGATATTTATAAGCTCCAACAAATTTGGAATTTAAATTTCAAAACTGGTCTGCCGCGTCAAAGTTAACGGCTCGCTAGATGGACCGTCAATAGGGTGGCGGTTCATCGGCGGAACTGTCGCTACGTATCTAGAAAAGATCAACCTATTAATGATATTTAAGGAATCAATGACATTCTATTGTTTGTATGATGGTCCATCACCCCTCTCGTCACTTACCTTAAGATTTTCATGCATTCTTCTTCATCGGGACGATCAGAGTGATGGTCTGTCGCTGCCCCGACGGTCCATCAGTTGGAAGTCACCCAGTTCTAAATTTCCAACCTTTTTGTTTTGTGGCGACGTGTGGTGCAACGGTCCGTCAATGTACTAGCAGCCCATCAGTATTTACTTCGCAATCCTCTTTAACTTAAAATTTTAATATTTCTTTCCTTTGAAGTTGATTCTTAAGAACAAGAACAAAACACATTAAATAACACTAATGGTTGCTAGAAAACATGTTATTATCCTTCATAAAATATGAAAAATGTATCGTCATAAGTAATAACGCTCAAACTACACCTCTCTAATAAGAATGTAAACGATCGTTGTCAATATAAAACCCAACTAGGTTGGGGTCGAATCCCACAGGAAATATGGTGTGAACTTAAGTCGTTTGCAATTTAATCAACTTATAGCTGGATGTTTCCTGAAATGGGGTTTTTAAGTTTAGCAACTAATTGTTGGTCACTTTAGTTACAGTGTTCGTAATCAAGAGTTTATGGAAAAACTAGAATTATGTTCACTAGGGGTTTTGGTACTTGACAGATGCTAATGGTGGTTCAATATTCTCGCAGTAGGTAGGACAACAAGTTATCTTTATCAAAGTTATCACTAAATATCTCTCGACCTACCTAAGCATTTAATTACCTAATCCTCCCGGACTTAGGGAATTTATATTCATGACCAGATTTTACCTCAGGTTAATCAACCTTGTTACAACATCAATTATTAAATGGAAGTTTTTAGTGCTTCCAAGTCCCTGTTAATAATTCACTTCCCACCATATTTGATTTCTTTCTCAAGCAAATCAAAGAAGGTGTTATGTATCGTTTACAACCAATAGACGATAATTAAAACCTCAGAATTATCAAGGAGTCCTACCATCTTTTGAATCTTGAACGCTTAGCACCTTATCAAGACTTAACCCTAGATCCCATAATTCAGGTTAAAGGAATTTAGCCTCTCATGATGTCATAATCGAAACAACTAGTTATATTCATGATTTGAAAGATAGACTTACCACAAGATGAATAGAAATAAGAGATTCTCAGATTACATCACAATAGTAATCCCAAAATAATGATGATAATCTTTTCAAAGTAATTGCTTGTTCAAGTCAAGAAACTAGAGAGAGAAAATATCAAAATACGTGTCTCCAAAAGATGTTCGAAACTCTCAAGAGAACCCTCAATAAGACTTTAAATAGTTCAGCCTAAATAAGGAAACAAAATCACAGATTTTAATAATCCCTCGAATTAGGTGATGACATTGGTGACAACCTATCAGGAGGCTGACGACTTATCACAAATGTCGTCATCTCCTCTTTTCTTTAGATACTCGCTGCTTTAGGCTGACGACAAACTGTGATGTCCTATCAACTTCTTGAAGACTTATCATGAATGTCGTCAATCTCTACCTCAGCTCTTATGTTCTGCCTTAGGCTGACAACAATTTTGATGACCTATCAGCTCCTTGACGGCTTATCACAAAATATCGTCACAACTCTTAACTCAGGTGCATTCTCTGTCTGAGGCTGACGATGAAGCTGATAACTTATCATAGGGCTGGCGACTTATTAGAAATGTCATCAGCCACACTTCTCTTCGAATTACTTCAGATTTCAACTCCTCTGCTTCCATCCTTGTTGGTTCTCTTGCACCATAGCTTCTACTACAAAATCAAACATAAAACAATCAAAAATGAAAAAATTTGCTTAAGACTCTGCAATTATTCTTAGTTAAAAGCCTTAAATGTGTTAGAATTAGCTCACACATCAACACCTACAACTTAAAACAATTATTTTTCCACAAGAAACTCAACAAAACTAAGAGAATACAAAGTACATTTGGCAGTCAATCATCCATATCATCTCAAAACACTTTCACCCTCTCCAAGGTCAGTCAATTCAAGAAAAATGAAAAACACCAATGCAACACACAGAAATCAATATACGACATTAATTCAGCTACATTAACCATGTATACACCCGTATTACACTCTCTAAACAAGTTAGAAACTAGCAACATATCTGGTGTGCCCTCACAGTAAAGAAATCTCCCTCATCTCATATCAGTAATCCTATACGTAATAATGGGGACAATCAAAACACTCACTCTCAGAACAAAGTTCCTACCAATGTATGCCAAGTACCATAGGCTTGCCCTTATTTTCATTACCCAGATCTTCAGATAGATCAGCTAGGATCACTATAGGTCTTCTCTTAGTCTTGTGATGTTGGTTAGGGGCTGGTATGATACTCGATGGTATTTAAAATGACTAAGCCTCTTTGATACTACACTAGCTTTTTGGGGTTTCACTCATTAGCTTTTTCCACTCTTCTCTTTTATTGATCACATTTATTTAGGTTGGGTGCGGTCTTTTCCACAATCACTTATTCTTTTTCTCTATTTTTCTTTTTCTTTCTCTTTTCCTCCACACCGAGCTTTTTTTTATTCTTTTATTTTATGCTACCTTTCTTCATACTCATTCTGTATCACGCACTCCTATGATATCCACCCTTAACTTAGGCCATTTGCCAAAGTCAAGTTGCACAGTGTCCAAGGAGGACCAGGGCCAAAATAGGTTTATTGTGATCTAAATGGGAAGGTGACAGGTGTCATAAAAATAAATAGGCTAATCAGGCTCAAAATAGGTATCAAGGGACATTATGCACATAGGGAAGGTCATTTAGGCTAAAGTGAGCTCATATCAAAATGGCCTATGATCCTTTCCTAACCCATATCCTTCAACCTAGGTAAGACTAACCGGGAAAGTTCTGACTTCAGCATACAGAGGGAACTAAGTAACATCTCACACATACTTGGCACATAGGTATATCGCAATCTACTACTCATTCAGTTCATGCAGTTGTTTAGAAATGATTATTGTGTTACTATAACTAATGCCATACAAAGATGCACAGTGGTCACACTTAAATGCAAATCACACAGTTAAGGAAGTAGACCACTTGAAGAGGTGTACAAAAATCAAAAAACAATTCAACTACCTCAAGTACAAGTATTTCTCCTAGTCAGCTACAAAATTTTACAACAATAATTTACCCTACACCCTCAACTTAAAATCAAAGAAAATCTAAACTTAGGATTAGAGTATACCTGGAATAGATCAATCCCGGGGGTCATGGGTTACCTTCCATGCAGTACCTGATTTAACGTCGCAGCACAACTCAGGTATATCGATTACTTCAGACTTCATTGAGATAGATAGTTTTGACACTTTTCGTTGATTCTTTTGGACCAATATAAAGTTTGACTAGTTGCCTATTTACTTTAAAGGTACTGCCATCTTCATTTTCAAGTTCCACTACTCCAGATTAGTAGACTTAACTAACTCTAAAAGGGCCTGACCACTTAGATTTAAGCTTACCTGGGAACAATTTAAGTCTGGAATTGAACAGAAGCACCAAGTCACCCTTTTGGAAGTCTCATTTCTCTATCCTCCAATCATGGTATTTTTTTTATTTTTTCTTTATATAGGTCTGCTTGTTCATATGGCCTAAGATGAAATTCATCCATCTTATTCAGTTGTCTCAGCTCTGCTGCCTTCTTCCAACTCAAATTCAGCCTTTTAAGTACCCATAAGGCCTTGTGCTCCAGCTCTATTGGTAAGTGACAAGCTTTTCCATAGACCAGATGAAATGGTGACATGTCAATAGGTGTCTTGAAAGCTGTCCGATATGCCCACAAGGCATTATCGAGCTTTGGAGACCAATCTTTTTAACTACATTCACCGTTTTAGCTAGGATGGCTTTAATCTCTCGATTTGACACCTCCACTTGCCCACTAGTTTGTGGGTTATATGAAGTGGATACTCTATTCTGTTTTACCTCATATTTTGCTAAAGATGCTCAAAACACTTTGTTGCAAAAATGAGATCCTCTATCGCTTATAATAGTGTGTGGTACTCTAAAGTGAGAGAAGATGTTCTTTTTGAGAAAAGCAACAACTTTTTTTCCTTCATTATTAGACAAGGCAAAAGCTCCGACCTATTTTGAGACATAGTCAACAACAACTAAAATATACTTCATCCCATACGATCTTACAAAAAGACCCATGAAATTGATGCCCCAGACATCAAACAATTCCACTTCAAGCATCTTTGTTAAAGGCATCTCATGTTTTTTGGAAATTGACCCCTGCCTCTGACATTGGTCATATTTCAGCACAAACTCATGGGCATCCTTGAACAATGTTGGCCAATAGTAACCGCTCTGTAACACCTTTCTAGCCGTTCGGTCACCTGCATGGTGACCTCCATTTGGGGAAGCATGGCATGCTTCCAACATGCATAATACATTCACTTCCGGCACGCATCTCCTTATAATATTATCTGCACATTGCCGAAAAAGATATGGCTCATCCCAGAAGTAATGTGTCACATCATGCAGGAATTTCTTTCTTTGATGGAAGGAAAGATTTTCTGGGATGACCTCATTCACAACATAATTTGAAAAATCAGCATGCCAAGGAAATTTCTCCATAGCGGCATCCAAGATCTCATCATCAGGGAAGGCATCATTTATCTCCATTTCATCACTAATTGCCTGCTCACCTTCCATTCTAGACAGATGATCTGCAACCTGGTTTTCACACCCTTTTCTATCTTTGACTTCAAAGTCAAGTTTTTGTAGAAGCAACACCCATATAATCAGCCTTGGTTTTGCATCCTTCTTAGCCATCAAATACCTCAAAGTTGCATAGTTAGTGTGAACCACCACTTTGGTCCCAAGCAGATAAGCCCTGAATTTCTCAAAAGCATATACTACCGCCAAAAGTTCCTGCTCAGTAATGGTGTAGTTCTTTTGCGCTCCATTCAGTGCTTTGCTAGCATAATATATTGGATGAAACAGTTTGTCCTCCTTTTATCCCAATACAGCTCCAAGGGCAACACCGCTTGCATCACACATGATCTCAAACGGTTTTAACCAGTCTAGTGCAACAATAATAGGGGCCTCAACCAGCTTCTTTTTAATACATTCAAATTCCTTCAAGCAATAATCATCGAAGGAAAACTTCACTTCTTTCTCCAAAAGCTTGCAAAGTGGATTTGCAACCTTCGAGAAGTTTTTTATAAACCTCTGATAGAAGCCAGCATGCCCAAGAAAACTACGCACTCCCTTCATTGAAATGGGAGGTGGTAGTTTCTCAATAACTTCCACCTTGGCTAGATCAACTTCTATCCCTTTTGCTGAAATTTTGTGACCGAGAACGATGTCTTCCTTTACCATAAAATGGTATTTTTCCCAGTTAAGCACCAAATTGAATTCAACACATCGTTGCAAGGCTATACTCAGGTTTGCCAAACACACCTCAAATGAATCTCCCACTATAGATAGATCATCCATGAATAACTCTATGGTGTTCTCCATCATATCTGAAAAGATAGACATCATGCACCGATGAAAAGTGGCAGGTGCATTGCATAGCCCAAACGATATCCTCTTAAATGCAAAGGTGCCATATGGAAATGTGAATGTCGTCTTCTCCTGATCTTCAGGAGAAATACAGATTTGGTTGTGTCTAGAGTAACCATCCAAAAAGCAATATCATCTTCTTCCGACCAATCGATCAAGCATTTGGTTCATAAAGGACATAGGGAAGTGGTCTTTCAGAGTCCATAAATTTAGCTTGTGGTAATCCATGCAAACTCTCCACCTAGTCATAGTCCTGAGTGGAATCAACTCATTCCTTTCATTTGTAACCACAGTAATGCCCCCTTTTTTGGGCACGCATTGAACTGGGCTCACTCATTTGTTGTCAGAAATAGGGTAAACCACTCCTGCATCCAACCATTTAATAATCTCCTTATTAACAACCTCTTGCATTGGTGGGTTAAGATAGTACGGATGCTCTATAGGTGGAATACAATCTTTCTCAAATTTTATTTTATGCGTGCAGATGCCAGGGGGAATGCTAATAATATCTGTGATAGTCCATCCTATAGCTCTCTTGTGCCTCTGAAGTACTGAAATAAGTGCGTTTAGCTGTTACTCACCCAAATCAGCCGCAATAATAATAGGTAGCATGTTTCCATTGCCTAAAAACACGTACCGTAAGTGCCCAGGAAGGTCTTTCAATTCCAATACCGGTGGCTCCTCAATGGATGGCTTGGATGGTGGTGTTGGTAGATTAGCAAGGTCAAGGTCTAGATTTTTAGGAGCATAAGGATATGAACCCATTCCTCACAAGGAACAAACAGTCTCTTCATACTCCTTAATCCCTTCAAGATCAAAGTTCATCAGAACTGTGGCTAAAGGATCGACAACAAGTTGCTCCACTCTTGACACCTCATTTTCATCCTCATAATGCACATCAACTACTGAGAACAGACTTATTTCTTCCTGCAGCTTTATTGATTTACACACATCAAATCGTACCACTTCATTATTCATCCTGAATAAGAGTTCATTCACTCTCAAATCAATCAACACACTTTCGGTTGTGAGGAAAAGTTGACCTAAGATTTGGGCACCTTAAAGTTCACCTCGCAATCCAGAATGACGAAATCTACAGGGAAGATGAAGTTGGCTACCTTCACCAACACATCATAAAAAATGCCAACAGGTCATTTTACTGACCTATCCGCCATCACGAGTCATATATTGGTGGGTGTGGGATTTCCCAGACCCAAATTTCTATATACAGCTACCGAAATCAAATTAATGCTTGCTCCCAGATCACATAATGCGTTGGCGAATTCCATAGTTCCAATTGTACAAGGAATAATGAATGCGCCTGGGTCTGTCTTCTTCTGCACCAAGGTCTTTGTAGAAATAATGCTACAATGATGTAGATTATCCTCCAATTCGTAGCTCACTGCTCTTTTCTTAGTTACAAGGTCTTTCATGAATTTAGCATATCCTGGCATTTTTTCGAGTGCCTCCACCAATGGCAAATTTATTATCAACTGCTTGAGCATTGTCATGAATTTGTTGAATTTTGCATCATTAGTTTTTTTCTTCAATCACTGAGGAAAGAGAGGTGGTTGTCTTGGGATAGTTTTCAACACTATCTCCTTTTTCTTTTCTTTCTCTTTTCCTAGAGCATCATCAGAATTATCCAGCTTCTCAGACTCCACTGGACCTCCTTCTTTCGGCTCATCATCAGCTACCTCATCAACTACATGTTTGCCCACAGAAAGGCTAGGTAATATCTTACCACTTATAGTGGTAATCACCATACATGAGCCATCATTCCACAGATTTTGGACCGTATTACTTGGTAACGTTCCGCTCTTCCTCTGGTTGAATGTTGTGGAGAGTTGGCTCATCTGCTGCTCCAACTCTTTGATTATGGTGGAGTGTGAGTTTACGAACCGACTAATAGATGATAGATCAGTCTTCATGGTAGTCACACCAGAGCTGGTAGCTTCCACTCCCATCAACAACTTAGCCATCATGTACTCCATGGACATCTTTTAAGAACTTACTGTAGCAGACTCACGATTTCTAGGAGGGATATAGAACCCGCTCCTATCATTGTTCTTCCTCTAATTTCCCTGCTCCCTATCTTTATAACCAGGCTTATCATAATAATACCGACCTTGATTCCGTTGGACATTTCCTCAGAAACCCCCTGATAGTAATATAGTTCACTTCTTCTTCTGCATCAGCATCAACTCTATCCTGAGATCCCACAACTTTTACCTTCTCAGTCTTACCTGATAGCAAGTACTTGGTTAGCAAGTCCATCTGTGTTTTAAGGTGAGCCATGTCCTGGTCACACTCCTCATCTCTTCTGCATTATTCCGCAGTAATACCCCCAAACACAGTGGGGCTAGCTACCACAGAGTCTCTGGTATGCCATGCCCAACTCTGTTTGGTCATTATTTCTAGCATCTCTGAAGCCTCTGGGAATGTAAGATCAACAAATTAACCACCAGCAGCATTATCTACAATTGGCTTTGTCACAGAGTTAAGAGCCCTGTACAAAGTCTCCATCAAGTGTATGTCCGTCATATTGTGGTTCGAACACTGTGTCAGCTTCTTCTTGAATCTTTCCCAGGTTTCATGCAAGGCTTCAGTTAGGAGATGCCTAAAGTTTCTGATCTCATACCTCAACTGTACCCTCCTGTAAGGTGGAGAGAATCTTTCTAGGAAAGATTCTTTCAACTACCTCCAGTTGGTTATAGAACAGAGACAACGGAAACAATCTCAACCGGATAGCATTCTGTCCCACTCTTGGGTTATCAAAATATTTATAGATGGTGGAAAAATTCACCAGAGCAAGTTTGGGTCATTGCCAGGAAGACCACCAAACAACCCCTTCAGATTGAGGAGTTAAATCATAGTACTCGTAATGTTGAATTTAGCCCCAGGTGCCAATGATGGAGGAATGATTGCACCCGTTGCACCTGATCCATCCATTCTATCATCATTATTATTTCCTGGGTCTGTCTTCTTCTGTAGCAAGGTCCTTGTAGAAATAATGCTACAATGATGTAGATTATCCTCCAATTCGTAGCTCACTGCTCTTTTCTTAGTTACAAGGTCTTTCATGAATTTAGAATATCCTGGCATTTTTTCGAGTGCCTCCACAAATGGAAAATTTATTATCAACTGCTTGAGCATTGTCATGAATTTGCTGAATTTTGCATCATCAGTTTTCTTCTTCAATCACTAAGGAAAGGGAGATGGTGGTCTTGGGATAGTTTTCAACACTATCTCCTTTTCCTTTTCTTTCTCTTTTCCTAGAGCATCATCAGAATTATCCAGCTTCTCAGACTCCACTGGACCTCTTTTTTCGGCTCATCACCAACTACCTCATCAACTACATGTTTGCCCACAGAAAGGCTAGGTAATATCTTACCACTTATAGTGGTAATCGCCATACATGAGCCATTATTCCATAGATTTTGGACCGTATTACTTGGTAACGTTCCTCTCTTCTTCTGGTTGAATGCTGCAGAGAGTTAGCTCATCTGCTGCTCCAACTATTTGATTATGGTGAAGTGCGAGTTTACGAACTGACTAATAGATGATAGATCAGTCTTCATGGTAGTCACACCAGAGCTGGTAGCTTTCACTCCCATCAACAACTTAGCCATCATGTCCTCCATGGATATCTTTTAAGAACTTACTGTAGCAGACTCATGATTTCCAGGAGGGACATAGAACCCGCTCCTATCATTGTTCTTCCTCTAATTTCCCTGCTCCCTATCTTTATAACCAGGCTTATCATAATAATTCCGACCTTGATTCCCTTGGCCATTTCCTCAGAAACCCCCCTGATAGTAATATAGTTCACTTCTTCTTCTGCATCAGCATCAACTCTATCCTGAGATCCCACAACTTTCACCTTCTCAGTCTTACCTGATAGCAAATGTTTGGTTAGCAAGTCCATCTGTGTTTTAAGGTGAGCCATGTCCTGGTCACGCTCCTTATCTCTTCTGCATTAATCTGCAGTAATACCCCCAAACACAGTGGGGCTAGCTACCACAGAGTCTCTGGTATGCCATGCCCAACTCTGTTTGGTCATTATTTCTAGCATCTCTGAAGCCTCTGGGAATGTAAGATCAACAAACGAACCAGCAGCAACATTATCTACAATTGGCTTTGTCACAGAGTTAAGAGCCCTGTACAAAGTCTCCATCAAGTGTATGTCTGTCATATTGTGGTTCGGACACTGTGTCAGCTTCTTCTTGAATCTTTCCCAGGTTTCATCCAAGGCTTCAGTTGGGAGCTTCCTAAAGTTTCTGATCTCATACCTCAACTGTACCCTCCTATAAGGTGGAGAAAATATTTCTAGGAAATCTCCTTTTAACTACCTCCAGTTGGTTATAGAATTAGGTGTCAGCTCATTTAGCCATAAAGTTGCCTCCCCAGACAGAGACAACGGAAACAATCTCAACCGGATAGCGTTCTATCCCACTCCTGGGTTATCAAAAGATTTATAGATGGTGGAAAAATTCACCAGACCAAGTTTGGGTCATTGCCAGGAAGGCCACCAAACAACCCCTTCAGATTGAGGAGTTAAATCATAGTACTCGTAATGTTGAATTTAGCCCCAGGTGCCAATGGTGGAGGAATGATTGCACCCGGTTACACCTGATCCATCCATTCTATCATCATTATTATTTAGGTCATACTGGACCGACTGGTACGCTTTTCTTTCTCGGAACGGACGGTTCTTGTTAACATTACAACGTACTGGTGCAGCTACTTTCTCTGCACACCTTGGGTTACCAGGATTTAGCAACTCCTCGTCTCCTAAATCTTCATCCTCAGGATTTTGATGTCGTGCTTGTTGACTGACATTTTTCAGATTCACCTGAGCTCTAGCTAAGGCTGTCAATCTGTCAGCCTCTTGTTGTTCTGCCATTCTTCCAATTCATTGCAGTTCCAAAATAAGTGGTAATAATGGTTTTCCAGAACTTCTGGTGCTTGAAATACACTACAAAGATCCTGCAATAAACAAAAACAACAAATAAACGTAAAACTAGGAAACTTGACTAACAGTCAATTAGCGCACCTAACTTTAATTTACAACCGTATTCCCCGACAACGGCGCTATTTTTGATAACACTCAAACTATACCTCTCTAATGAGAATGTAAGCGATCCTTGTCAATATAAAACCCAACTAGGTTGGGGTCAAATCCCACAGGGAATATGGTATGAACTTAAGTCGTTTGCAATTTAATCAACTGATAGTTGGATGTTTCCTGAAGTGAGGATTTTTACTTTAGCAAGTTATTGTTGGTCACTTTAGTTATAGTGTTCGTAATCAAGAGTTTATAGAAAAACCAGAATTATGTTCACTAGGGGTTTTGGTACTTGAAAGATGCTAATGGTGGTTCAAGATTCTCACAGTAGGTAGGACAACAAGTTATCTTTATCAAAGTTATGCCTAAATGTCTCTCAACCTACTTAAGCATTTAATTACCTAATCCTCTCAGACTTAGGAAATTTATATTCATGACTAGATTTTACCTTAGGTTAATCAACCTTGTTACAACGTCAATTATTAAATGGAAGTTTTTAGTGCTTTCAAGTCCTTGTTAATAATTCACTTCCCACTATATTTGATTTATTTCTCAAGAAAATCAAAGCAGGTGTTATCTATCGTTTGCAACCAATAGATGATAATTAAAACCTCAAAATTATCAAGGAGTCCAACCACTTTTTGAATCTTCAACACTCAGCATCTTATCAATACTTAACCCTAGATCCCATAATTCAGGTTACAGGAATTTAGCCGCTCGTGATGTAATAATCGAAACAACTAGTTATATTCTTGATTTGAAAGATAAACTTACCACAAGATGAATAGAAACTAGATATTCTCAGATTAGATCACAATAGTAATCCCAAAATAATGATGATAATCTCTTCAAAGTAATTACTTGTTCAAGTCAAGAAACTAGAGAGAGAAAATATCAAAATACGTGTCTCCAAAAGATGTTCGGAACTCTCAAGAAAAACCTCAACAAGACTTTAAATAGTTCATCCTAAATAAGGAAACAAAATCACAGAGTTTAATAATCCCTCGAATTAGATGACGACATTCGTGACAACCTATCAGGAGGCTGACGAATATCACAAATGTCGTCAGCTCCTCTTTGCTTTTGATACTCGCTGCTTTAGGCTGACGACAAACTGTGATGTCCTATAAACTTCTTGATGACTTAACACGAATGTCGTCAAGTCTCTACCTCAGCTCTCATGTTCTGCCTTAGGCTGAAGGTAATTTTGACGACCTATCAGCTCCTTGACGGCTTATCATAAAATGTCATCACAACTCTCAACTCAGGTGCATTCTCTGTCTGAGGCTGACGATGAAGGTGATAACTTATCACAGGGCTGACGACTTATCAGAAATGTCATCATCCATACTTATCTTCGAATTACTTCAGATTTTAACTTCTTTGTTTCCATCCTTGTTGGTTCTCTTGCATCTTAGCTTCTACTGCAAAATCAAACATAAAATAATCAAAAACGATAAAAGTTTCTTAAGACTTTGCAATTATTCTTAGTTAAAAGCCTCAAATGTGTTAGCATTAGCTCACACATCAATAAGCCAGTACATCACCACATTAGATCCTCACATTTTCTTTTTGCCTCTTGTGGATGCTATTAATCCTACCAATATGTGTTTTCAAACTAGCCTTTTTGTTCCAACTCCTAAAATCTGTACTAAAAAATACTTCACATCCACCTTATCAATTGTTATTTTCCTTGAGTAAATGACAATATAAAAAAAAAGTTGCATCTTTACTTACACTATACTCCAACTAGCCAGGAAATTCATTATACCATTTACTATTAAAACAACACATACCTCTATAAATCTCTATTTGAGAAAGCTCTTGTAGCTGAGGTTGGCAAGGTTTTTTCAGAAGATATGTTCTTTTAATCACGTCATGATCAGTTAGACGAAATTCTAAAATTAGAGTTGTTTCACTCAGATTAGCCTTTAAAGAATTTAAATCAAATTCTTGAGAAGAATGTGATGATACTCCTAACTTATTCTTTTTTCTACCCGATTAGGTTGACTATGTGCAACAGAACTTGAATTTGATGTTTCAGAAAAATATCTCTTCATGAATTTTAAATGGAAAGGAACAATGAAAAAACAAAGAAAAAAGAAAAAGGGTTTTAACTTTGGGTGAAAAACAAGATAGTGACTTTGGGATTTGGCTTTGAGAATTTCAAAATCCCTATTTCAACTCTTGTATTTCAATTGAGGTTTGGAGTTTTTTAATTGGGAAAAAAATATAAATTTCGATAGTTTTGAGTTTGATTACAGAAAATTTTAATTTTGGGTCTGTCAAGATACATAATTAGCTCCCGATACATCAAACGACAATACAGCTTTCCATTGTACATATTCATAATTAGCTCCCGATATATTTTTTCATATTTTAGGTATGTCGAGATACATAATATATTCAATGAAGGTACATCTATTTAAAGATACATAATTAGCTCTCGAGATTTTTTTTTTAATTTTGTGTCTGTCAAGATACATACTTAGCTCCCGGTACATCCAACGAAGACACATAAATAATTAAAATTTTTGTAGTTACTTTGTAAGGGTGAAAATTTGTGTAAATATGATAAGTTAAGGAGTATGTTTATGTTATTTTTCCTTTTTAATTTTGGAAAAAGGAAAAAGGGTTTTACGTTTTTCATTTTGTATTTTAAGTTATTCAAGCATGTTTTAAATAGTAGCAACATTTTTTTCATAGTAACAGTTGTACCTAAGTTGGACCCACAACAGTAAATTAAAAAAACTTAGGTAGCTTGCGCCCCAGCGATAATTGAAGGAAAAATTACATACTATAGACAAAATACTATATTAATTACATGATATGGTTAATGTTATAAAAAATTACAATTCATAGTCATTTGGTAGTTAAAAGTCAGTTTTTTTGTGGGCCCTATATACAAATATATTAAGATTTGTATATATAAATTTTCTCTTTCATGTATTTATTTTTGGTATTTTCTTTCTATTCTCTCTCTATCCTATTGGCTCAAAAGAAGGCAACAATGGAATATCAAAACACAAGAATTTTTATGATATCTTTTTCAACTATTTTTTCCTTAATTTTCTCTCGAAATTACTCTAATATCCTTGATTTTAAATTAAAGAAATGACAACATTGGCAACATCATAATACAGATTGTTCAAGAGATCTTCTTCAACTTTCTTCTCCTTATTTTTCTCTCAAAGTCACTCTAATATCACAAAATATAATCCTTGATTTTTCTGTGATAAAACATTTTTGCGGATTTTTCACCATAGAAAATCAGTTTAGGATATTTCTTAACATTAGATTTATTTATTTTTAACTTTTTATATATTATGTTAGTTACTCGTTAAATTTCTTCGTTGTTCATCTATTTTACAAAAAAAAATAGAGAAGGGGGAGTACTCCCCCGTTTTTATTATTTCATCGTTTTTTCGAATTTTTATTTTATAATATAAATTTTTATATATTATGTAAGTCACTCCCCCATATTTTTATGGATGATTTATCAAAAAAAGGAAAGAATTTTGCATCTTCTAGCAAGGCGGAAAGGAAAAAATATTTTAAAGTATCTAAATCTAAAAGGGGGAGCAATGAAGTTGACAATGATTACGAGATTTTTTTGTATATATTCTCGTGAAATAGAATTGTTGGTCAATATACATTTTTTTTTCAATATATGTAGATACATATAATTTTTTTTTGTAGAATAATACATGCATATATATATATATATATATACAGAGTTAGAGTGTATGTATGTATATACAGTTTGTATTTTTGATATATGTATATACAATTTATATATATGCATATACAGTTAACTTTGACATATACATTTTGAAGAATGCATATGCAGATATATACAGTTTTAGAGTGCATATATGTATATACATTCAAATTTGTTATTATGTAAAACATTCAAATTTGTATATACAGATATACAAACAATAAACATATATGTATATGTTTATTTCGTTTGCATATATGTATATACAGATATACAAACAACAGATATACAAATATGTATATTTCGTTTGCATGTATATTTCGTTTACAAACAACATTCAAATTTGTATATACAGATATACAAATAACAGACATATAAATAATAAACAACAATTTTGATTTGAATATATGTATATTTCGTTTGCGATATCGTTTACAAACAACATTCAAATTTGTATATACAGATATACAAACAACAGATATACAAATAATAAACAACAGTTTTGATTTGAATATATGTATACTTCATTTGCATATATGTATATATAAATATACAAGCAACATATATACAAATATCAAATTTATGTAAACTAATATACAGATATACAAACAACAGATATACAAATAATAAAAAAAATCTTTGTAACCTTTAAAATAGATATACAAATACAATTATACACTTATATTAATAGATATACAAAAATTCAAATACACTATTACTAGATATACATAAAAAAAATATTAATAGACTGTCAATATGTATATTATGAAATATGCGGTAGAGTAATGAATGAATATATCACACAAATTGCAATTACAAATGGGATTTAGAAAAAAAAAAACTAACACAAACAAGGATTATAACCTTTTAACAACTTCTGTGAAAAAAATTTCAAAATTACGAAAATAAAAATTGAATACGAAAATTGAAACACAAAATTACAATTGAAGTTATTGTATACAAAAATAATAATAATTACAAAATTGACAATTTGAAAGTGTTTGAAGTTAATATTGTGCATTCAATTTCGAAAATCTAATTCAAACCAATAATAAAATCGATTTTCATTATGTTGAAACTGAATCAATTTTTATTGCGTATTAGATTCAAAAAAGGATTTCAGTAAATAAATTCAAGTAAAAAAATAATTTGCGTCAATCGTATATACCAGAATTTTGTATGCACGAATTACCAACTTTCTCCTATAGATCACAATTTTTTTTTTTAAAAAAAATTATCAACTTTTGAGGGAGTAATTAACGCATAAATTCATATTTATTGATATGTTATATGAGAGAAATAAATGAAAAGTTAGAGAAGATTAAGGACATTTATTACATTAAAATTTCCTTTTTTTTATCTCTTTTTGCTTTTATGAATTTTTTTTTTTTTTTTTTTTTGTATATATATACATAAAACTATCATTTATTTTGTCTATGAATTGTAAATATTAAAATTTAGACAAGAAAGTTAGTTATAGATACTCTAATGAGACTATATGTGAATTTTTGTCATAATTGAACCCGTGAAGCGGGACTGGTGCATGCGGCCCAAGTATTACAACCCAGTACCACTAAGCTATCCCATATCTTTGGTTCAGGTGGTTCAAATTTAATATATGTACAGAAATATAGATTTATATATACAACATAATTTTTTGTCGAGGGGGTTTGGATAAACCCGTGACACCCACGTGGATCCGTCCCTGTATATACTGGCTGAAAATTTTCTTGGAAATTCAATAAAAGAAAAACATATGACACAGACTCAAAATATTTCTTGGAGAAACGAGTACCACGAGGCTAATGTTATGGTTAGTCATTAATTTTTATTTAGTTGTAGTGAAATAACCAAATTATTTTTATATTGAAAAAGTCAGTAACTACGCTTAGCATTATATAAAGTGACTAAACAATTTCTCTGTAACAGGAAAGTTATTCAACTTTAACTAATATCATATAAAATATCTCATTTGTTCCTCCCATGACTTATTAAGCTATATGGAAAAAAATAAGTGACATTTTTACTATAAAAAATAATTTAATAATTATTTTTTGTGATATTTAAATAGATTGAAGGGGAGGCTTGAAGTAACTGGTAAAATTATTGCCACGTGATCAACAGGTCGTGAGTTCTAGCCTTGGAAACAACCTCTAGCGGAAATGCAAAGTAAGATTGCATAGAATTAGGGATGTGCATTCGGTTTGTTTGCTTTCATAGTTTAATATCGGTTCGATTTTTTGATTTTTGGATTGACAAAAATGACAACCGTAACCAAACCAAAATAAATTCGATTCGGTTTCTACAAATTCGATTCGGTTATTTCGGATTTTTATTTCGATTTTGAAGATTAAAGTAGTGAACTTCTCTTTGTTATGACTGGACATTGAAAATTAATGATTTTTCTTAAAAAGTAATTTTTTTCAAACCTATTTTTCATTCGCAGATATAAATAACTCAACATGGATGAAACTAAATAATATAACCATAAGTTTAACATAATATATAACTTTATTATGCATAAGTTTGCATAAATATTCGGTAGTCGGAAGAGTGGTTGCTGCCGGAAAGACCACAGTCGACACTGTAGACTGCAACCCACAGTGGTCGTCTGGTTGCCGGCTCTGGTGTCGTTGTACAAATGACGATCTCGCCGGCGGTCTATGGTTCGATCGATTGTTCGACTATTGGACTGATGTATGCTTTTAGCTGTATGCGGCGTGCTATTACTTATTAGTTATTAGAGTTGCTATTATATATTTATATCATATTATTATATATTAAATATAATTTATATATATATATATAATAATAAAATATATGTATATATTATTAATTATTTAAGGAATTTCGGTTAATTGGTTTATCCAAATTATTATTTTGAAAAATCGAACTCCGAACCGTTTAACCAAATTTCAAAAATTGAAAATCAAAACCAATCCGAAACACCAAAAAACCAAACCAAAATTCAAATTTTGATTTGATTTTTCGGTTTTTTCGATTTAAACCAAAATATGCCCAGCCCTACATACAATACACCCTTGTAGTGGGTCTCTTCCCCGAACGCTGCGCATAGCGAGAGTTTTAGTGCATCGAACTACACTTTTCTATACATAAATAAACGGGCTCATTTTTTATTGTAAAACAAGTTCAATAACTTTAACATATCTATCTCTTATCTATCTATCTATATCTATAATCTATAATTTATATCTATAATCTATAATTTATATCTGTAAGCTATAATCTATATCTACAATATATTAAAAGTGTGAAAACCCTTAGAAAAGTGATTTGAACTTTTTGTCCTTCATTAAAAGACTTTCGTTCAGACAAAACTGTCTTTTCACTATTTTTTTCGATTTAATATTTAATTATTTTTATTATATTAACTAGACTCATAAAATATATGAAACTCCTAAAATATATGAAAGGAGAATGAATTAATATTTCCCTTTGTATTGATCAAATAGAAAAATACTCCTAAAATACGATTCCATTAAGAAAATATTTCTATAAATATTGAGAAGCACGTTAAACTAGAGAAAAAACTGATTTACTTATTGAAAAAATATGATTGATACTCATCAAACTTGATTTAGTTGCATGTCTAGATAGGTGGATGCTTAATTTTCTAATCCTCAACTTCTTCACTATTTTTGTCAACATAATAAAATTAAATATGTTTTTATATATATATATCTTCTTTATTTTCATTCAAGTCATCCTTTCGTGTCAAAATTTTCACTTAGATAAGAATTATTTTCATCAAAGCTGAAGCTTTGTGATCATTATTAGGTTTAATTGTATTGTTTTTAAATCTCTGTTTTGAATTTTTTGTTTTTGTGTAAAGGTAAAGTTTAGTTGTATTAGTTTGATCTATCTATTGTCGTATTATTTTGTTATAGTTTATAGGTGGTAGATGAGTGTCAGATGATTTTGAGAAATTTTTTGTGTAAATATTAAATTTAATTATATTGTTTTGATGTCTCTATCATCGTATTATTTTGTTGCAATTTACAGGTGATAGATGAATGTCGATTGGATTTGAGAATTTTTTTTGGTAAAGGTTAAGTTTAATTAAATAAATACTCCAAAAGATGTTGAATTTAATTATTGTATTCATCTTTATTATTCTAACAAATATCCTATTTAGTATAACGTTTGAACTCAATAAAGTGAGGTACACACGTGAGACACGTACACCTAAACTAGTATCTATATCTCTATCTCTACTATACTAAAGGTGTGAAGGGTTTTATAAATATTGTTTGAACTTTTTATCCTTCATTAAAAGATTTTGCTTTAAATAAAATGATCTTTTCGCTATTTTTCTTAATAAATAAATTAAAATTTTAAAATCTAAAATATTTAGGAAGAAGTCTAAAGTGCTTTCTTAACTTTGCCTGGTTAATTATTTGACAAATTAATAAATTTTCGTTAAAAAAAGCTTCCCAAAAATATGGTCCACTCCTCCTTAAACATGTTGTTCAGTTTGTTAAATTTGCACTTAAAACTCTAAACAGTTGGGCCTTAAAAATATAAAGCTATATAAAATTACGAAAAATTTCAGAAGTAGTAACTGTGTAACCTTAATTATAACTTTTATAGCAACAGTTTCATAATTACGAAAAATAGCAAATTGTATTTTGTATTTAAGTAAAATGTTGCTATATAAATATATATACAAATTGAATAGTAGTCCCTATTTTAACTCCCATCAGTTAGAGTTAAATAAGAAAAGTAACCATCCTTAATTCATGCTACAACAGACCTCCATCAAATAATGTATCCCTCCATTATAGCAGACCTCTACAATCTCTCAAAAAAAATAATCATAACCCACCCCCCCCCCCACCCCAAAAAAAAATAAAAAATAAAAAAAAACAAACGAAGAAGACGGATAAAGAAAATAATATGAAAAAATAAAAAAATATAAATTATATAAAAATATAACATGAAAATGCTATAATTATCACCTTACCTTATTTGATGGATCACAATTTAAAAAAAAAAAGAAAGAGAAAGGAATTGAAAAAAGTGGAGTGAAATATGAGGCGAAATTGAAAAAAGTGGAGTGAAGTATGGGAGAGAATTGAAAAAAATGAAGTGAAATATGGGAGGTAATTGAAAAAAGTGGAGTGAAAATAGAAAAAGGTAAAAAAGTGAGTGAAACCCACACGCTTTTCAATATAATGGTTAAAATATTGCTACTTTTGCTATAACTTGTAATTTTGAGAAAGTGTTGTCATTTATTGTAATTAAGATCTTAAGTATGCTAGTTTCTGTAATTTTTTCATAAAATTATAATATCTAGGACAACCACGAAAGTCGCATTAGGATTTCCTTATTTAGAAGAGTCAAATTAGGATTGTCTTTTTTTTCTTCCATAACTATTTAATTATTTTGATAATATTCACCATAAATTGAAAAAATTAATGATTCCTAAAATATACCGTAAAAGAAAAATATATGAAAAATTAATATTATTAGGTTTTATTTTTTGTTGCGCATGTGAAAAGAGAGTCCTAAAATAAATGGTTAAAAATATATCGACTCCTTTAATAAAAAAAAGAATGCCTTTTTTCGTTGGAGTTTCTAGATCTTTTTGCCGATGCGCCTTCAATTAAGAAGGTTGATAATCGGCATGCAAAATTCTTCTTACGCCATAGAACTTCTTTAAATTCAAAGAAACATCAGCCAAAAGATTATACATGTCACGATTCGAGACTGACCCTTAGTCGAAACACAGTGCTTAGAGTCACAAGTGACTCCAAGATAACCCACGGCCTGGCATATCCACTAAAATACTGAAGAAATACTAAAATACTGGGCGAAAGCTAAACTGAAAGTAAACTGATAATAAATGATAATGGAATCAATGTTTATACTGTCTGAAATACTCAATAAACTGAAAACATATCTAACCGTCTGAAAGTCTATAAATCATAGTGAGTTGTTCGGACAAGCCCCCAACTAACTCGAACTGACTAAAATAAAATAAAATGTTGAAATAAATAACTGATCACTAGTCCTTGAATGATGAGGACTCACCAAAATATTGTTGAGTGGTACGAGAACATGCTAAGTGCGATCCGAATACTGAGCGTCCGAACCTATATTATGAGATAATGTAGCGCAAAAGAGTATGTGATTAGTACTTTGAATATATTAAGCATGTGAGATGGGAAACTAACTAGTATAAACTGAACATGAATGCATGAAACATGATAAACTATATGCAAGACCAAGTAAAAACATGTACGGAATGAAATTGAATAACTGAATATAAGGTCATGCATAATCTAACTAAGACATAAGCTAAAGCATGAACTGAAGACTTTGGGAGCTGATAATAACCGACACCCCAAATCTAAGAAAATTTGGGGTCCAGCCTATAACCCAAGTTGGAAGGGTGTCGGTACCTTTCCAAGGGTACCAACACTGGCTAGAGTGGATCCACTAAACTAAGGTCTCAAAGTGCAAAGGTGTAAAGCATCAACTGATGGGTGACTCTTTATAACCTACGGTGGTACCGTAGTTCTGGAATTTAGGAACTTCTACTAACGGTCTTAGCCTAACTTTCGGGTGAGGAATCATCCTGCGTTCAATCGGTGCTAAGTACTACTCCCAACTAAAAGAAACTGAAACATAAACTGAATTATTCATCATGATACCATTCTGAAAGTATCAACTGTGGAAAATCAGAAGAGATCAAAGCATTGTAAACTGATATATGCATGAGTCCCTAGGTATCAGGTGTTCATAACCCACTAATTTTGACTAATACAACTGAATATAATGATAATAAAACCTGATCATAATAGGGAATTTTCATAATTCAAGCTAAAATCAATCACTCATTTATCAACCAAAGGGAAATTTATGATTCTGAGTATGAAAGGATGCTACTCCAATGGAAAAAACATATTCTCATGTTTTAATTACAAAATTAAAGTGAAGGGATTAACTAAACTCATATTTGACCTAGAATGCAAAACCTTAAAGAAGTAATAAACTTGGGAATTTGAGATGTTTTAGGACTCAATGGATGGACATAACCCATTAGAGAAATCCCACATACCTGAAGGTGGAAGCCTTAGAGAAAATCCATGGAATTTAAACTTACGTTGAGAAATCCTAACTTGGCTTTAGAGAAGAATAATCACCCATTTTCTTGTTTTCAATTGACTTTGTAACATAATAGGAATTTGGGGAAGTTTAGATTTATATACAACCCTTGGGGAAGACTAAACGACGTGGGTTAGGAGTTAAAAGAATGAAAAAAACTAAACAACCCTTTCCAAAATATGCAGGATAAAGTTGATACCAGTCGTAACGACGAAGGTAACAACTCATTAGATCAGGTAAAAAATCATGGCCTAGAGTCGTTGGTAGCGGGTCTACACCTTGAGGCCTTATTGTTATGACAAAGACTTCCCCTATGATGATTTTTTGAGTCTGATAATGGGTCGTTAGGAGAAGTTGTTGACAGGGACTTGATTTTGTGTTTTCTTTCTATTGGGATGACAGCTCCACCTATCGACTCGTTAGGATTGATAACGAGTCATATGTTGGACTTGTCATCACTAAGTTGAAATTCGGGTTCCCTCACTATTGTGTCAATGACTCCACACAATGACTCGTTGTGTCTGACAACGGGTTATTGCCAGAGTTCATTCTCACTAATAGTTGACAGTCTCTCAGGAGAATTTTCCAAAACTTTTACTATGATATCGGATTAAGGTATAACTAGTGGCATTGAAAAGCTAATTCAATAGCCTATCTTTTGATGGGTCTAGAGCTTAAAAACTTAAGGTAGTAGGATATCTCCCCCTTGGAATCATTCATTCTTGAATGAAACTGACTAAGTTGAAGTACTAGGGGAAAACTTGAGATTTTTGCACCGAATACTTACGAGTTGAACCATGTGTTAATATGTACATCTGGGAGTAATGCATGCTATGGCATGGAAATAACTGGATGTCCTGATATAGAAATGAAATAATTAATTAATTAAGGGAAACTAATACCTCCATCTAGAACTGGATTTGAAGAGAAAATATAGGGTTACTTGGACAACATATCTTCTTCTTCTTCCCAAGTAGCTCCCTCAACTGACTGATTTCTCCACAGAACCTTTACCAAAGCGGCCTCTTTATTCCTCAGCCTATAGATGTGACAATCAAGGACCTCAATTGGGACCTCTTAATAAGAGAGGATATATTCCACGCCAACCCATTCTAGAGGGATTACTGAGGCTGGATCACCAATGCATTTCATTAACAACAAAACATAGAAAACTGGTTGCACTGATGCTAATGTTGTAGGCAATTCCAACTCATAGGCTACTTTGCCATATCGACTCAAAATCTTGTAAAGACCGATATAACGGGGAATAAGGTTCCCTTTATTACCAAACCTCTTCACCCATTTCATGGGAAAAATTTTCAAGTAGACGAAGCCACCAACATCAAACTCAATCTCCCTTCTTCTCATGTCTACATAGGATTTCTGATGACTCTGAGCATCCTTCAGCCTTTCTCTAATAAGCTAAACTTTTTCCATTGCCTCATGCACTAAATCTAGCCCTATTAAGGAGCCTCATGAACCTCAAACCAACCAATAAAAGATACACCTCCTACCATATAGAGAATAAGAAAAGGCCATCTAAATACTAGAGTGATAACTATTATTGTAGGAAAACTCAATCAAAGGCAAATGATCATCCCAACTACCCTTAAAATCGATCACACACGCTCTCAACATATCCTTAAATATATGAATATTTCTGTTTGCCTGATCATCTATTTGCGGGTGGAAAGTTGTACTAAGATTAATTTGGGTACTAAGACCCTTCTAAAAAGTCTTCCAAAATTGAGAGGTAAACTAGGTACCACTATTTGAGATAATGGCCAAAGGGACTCTATGCAACTACACCAACTCCCTAAGATAGAGTTTAGCATAATCTTCAGCTGATTCTGAAGTGTTAACTAGCAAGAAATAAGCCAACTTAGTCATTTGGTCCATGATAATCCAAATAGAATGATGTTGTAGATGAGTATGAGGCAACCCTGTAATGAAGTCCATATTTACCTCTTTCCGCTTCCAAGTAGCAATACTATGTTCTTGAAGCATACCATTTGGACTCTAGTGCTCAACCTTAACCTACTAGTAATTTGGACACATAGCCCCAAATTTTGTGATATCCTTCTTTATGCCATTCCACCAATAGACTTCCCGTAAATCATAGTACATCTATGTGGCTCCTGGGTGAATAAAATATCGAGAATCATGATCTTCTGCTAACATTTGCTGCCTCAAGTCATCCACATTCAAAACACGTAATTTTCCTTAACAGCAAAGAACACCATCCCCCCTTGGGAGAAAACCACAACCTTCTGATTACAAACTGCCTCTTTCAACTTAAGCAAAATAGGATCACTATCTTGTTTCTCGGCAACCAAAGAAGATTCTGAACCATTCTAAACCCAGACACTACTTTCGGTCAAATAAACCAACCAAAATCCCAACCTAGCAAGATGATGAACCTAATGAACTATCTCTTTCTTATCATCCTCCACGGAGCAATACACTCCATATATAATCTGTTAAGGGTGTAAACCATAATATTGGCCTTACCCTTATGTTACAAAACACTCATATCATAATCTTTTAATAACTCTAGCCACCTTCTCTAATAAAGATTTAGATCCTTCTTGTTGAACATATACTGAAGACTCTTGTGATCAGTTAACATATCAATATGAACCCTATAAATATAATGCATCCAAATCTTTAAGGTAATGATGATTTCTTCCAACTAAAGATTATGATTTGGGTAATTCTTATCATAAGACTTGAGTTTCCTAGAGGCATATGCTATAACCTTGCCCCGTGATGTTGGGTGTATTTATGCATTATAGTGTCACTATTCTAGTCTTTTTAGCCTTATTTTGAGGATGATTCATGTGTTATATGGGTTGATAATGAGATAAATATGTATCAAAGTGTTAAATCATATGTTTACAATGTTTAAAGTGAATTCCAAAAAAGTATGTACCTAAAAGATTCATTTAGAGTTCAATTTGGAAAACTAGCATTACTAACTTGAGCTAGGTGCTTGTCTAGTTGATTTCGGTGGATTCTATGGTGTTTAATGTATTCCAAATGATTTTTATGTGTGATTATGATAACTTTTTGGTAGTGAGAAAATTTTAATTTGAGTGAGTGTACAACTAGAACAATAAGTGAAAGATCAATGCGAACTAGCCTAGCTTAGCTCTTGTTTTGATTCATCGTTATGAGTAGTGTGTTGTGTTTGTCTCCTAATTCGTATAGTGTGAGTTTGTAGGATGATTTGGGAGCTGAATATGATGATATTTTGATTTTAAGAAGGCTTTAAATCCATGGTAAAGACACCACAAGATAATGGACTAAGAGGAGAGGTCAACACTTAACCAAAATTCGAAGACTAACTTCCAGAGGCTCAGGGCGATATTGAGGCGTCGCCCCACCTGGAGCAGAGCTATGGGAAGGGAGCATCCTTTCCTAGAGTGGAACTCTATCCAAGGCTCAGCCTCACCTGTAGAGGGTCTATAGCCAGGGAGACGCCCCACCCAGTCTTGGGATCAATAACTGACACTTTCTTTGTTCAACACGGAATTGGCTTGCTCCTATACTATAAATACATGTTATATCACGTTTTTACATAGTTTTTGGACATATTGGAGCATTGGAGGCTACCATAACTTCTTTTTAGGTTTTATCATTCTTTAATTTAGTTTCTTTATGGTTTGTATCATCTATCCAAGTGATTGGATGATGAATATTTCCATTAAAGGCTAAAACTCCTTTTTCGAGGTTTAGGCAAAGATCATGAATACTTTTATTTTGAATTAATTTTTTTAATTGCTTATCATTATGGTTGTTTGTTTATCCTTGATTTAATTATTTTTTAGTATTGATCACCCTTAGAATACATGTATTGTCGACTTTGTCATCTCGGGAGAGGGAATAGGGAGATAGAACATGGGAATAGACGAAGTATGGTTCTTATTTATTTATAAAACAAGGAATTCAAATTAGCATCTATGATAGGAATGTACTTAGAATCCTTACTTGATTCACCCATGGGATGATATCTTAAATAACCTAGTTGGATTATTACATCCCCACTCAACGATGTAGTTGTAAGGTTCAACTTAGGAAAAGGAATAGAGGTTGTGAAACCATAATCGTGCAATAACCGTACGAGTCAACAACCAAGATAAACAATTTAATGAATGAAGTTCAATAACGTAGTATGATTGTTTGTAAGCCTTAACCCTGGGCTTTTATCCATTATTTGTCCTAAGTCATTACTTTTTCACATTAGTTTATTTTACTTTTAGTTTGCAAATCTAAAACTTTATTTGTTACGCTTCTCAATTTGTTAAACCAAACTTGGATAGTTGTTTAACACAAGTCCCTATGGGATCGATATTCGGCTTTCTTGAAGGTCACTTTACTACTTGGTAGACCATATATACTTGCATGTTTGCTTGGGATCTGTAACCCTACTGCATTAATACACAATAAATACCAAATCCGGAAGCATTATAATACACCACAAAACCATCTGAACCATCTGGTAGAGTCAAAACTGGAGTAGAGGTGAGTTGAGTCTTCAACTCATGAAAACTTTTCTTACAAGAATTGAACCACTGGAATTTGACTTTCTTCTAAGTTAGTCTGGACATAGGAGAAGAAATAGAGGAAAATTCTTCAACAAACTATCTGTAGTAACCGTCTAAACCCAAGAAACTCCTGATATCTGATGGAGAGATAGGTCTAGGCCAGTTTCTTATTGCTTTGGCATTTTGAGGATCAACTCGAATGC
Source organism: Capsicum pubescens (assembly GCA_030864215.1). Taxonomy (NCBI): domain Eukaryota; kingdom Viridiplantae; phylum Streptophyta; class Magnoliopsida; order Solanales; family Solanaceae; genus Capsicum; species Capsicum pubescens. The sequence goes on from CM061548.1 coordinate 86,399,163, forward strand.
CTTCACCAAAAATACTATGACTAAGGAATACTACTAATTTCAAACAAAATTCATACTTGCTAAACTTAGAGAATAACCCATGATCTTTAAGAGTCTGCAAGACAATTCTCAAGTGATCTGCATGTTCACTCTCACTTCAAGAATAAATGAGGATGTCATCTATGAAGACTATAACGAACATGTCCAAGTATTATTTGAACACCCTGTTCATAAAGTCCATAAAAGCTGCAGGAGCATTTGTTATTTCAAAAGAAATAACAAAAAAATTCATCGTGACCATATCGAGTTCTAAAGGTTGTTTTACAGATGTGACAATCTCTGACTCTGAGTTGATAATGCCGGATCTAAGATATATCTTAAAAAAACAATAAGCAGTCTGAAATTGGTCGAACAAGTCATCAAAACCGTGGATGGGATACTTATTCTTAACTTTGACTTTACTCAACTAATGTTAGTCGATGCATATTCTGAGAGAACCATCTTTCTAGCGCACAAAAAGAACTGGAACACCCCATAGAGAGACAGTTAACTTAATAAAACCCTTGTCTAGGTGATATTTCAATTTTTATTTCAATTACTTAAGCTCGGATTGAGTCATTCTATAAGGTGGAATTGAAATAGGTCAGGTATCTGGAAGGAAATCTATTTTGAAGTCAATTTCCCTCTTCAGAGGAACTCCGAGCAGATCTTCAGGAAATACTTCTAGAAATTCGTTCACTACTGGAACTGAATCAATACTTGAGATTTCAAACCTTGAGTCTTTGACTCGAATGAGATGATAGATGCACCCTTTGGAAATCATTTTTCTTGCCTTAAGGAAAGAAATAAACTAATCTATAGGCACTAAGGTACTACCCTTCCACTCTATGACTAGCTCATTTGGAAATTGAAACTAAACTACTTTGTTTCTGCAATCAACTAAGGCATAGCAAGAATGGAGTCAATCTAGTCCAAGAATAACATCAAAATTGGTCATGTCTAACTCTACAAGATTGACTGAAGTAACCTTCTAGGATACTATGACTGGGAAATTTTTGTATACTCATCTAGCTATGATTAAACTATCGATTGGGGTAGAAATCGAGAAGGGTTCTTCCACGATTTTGATACTGACACCAAAATCTACCGCTATATAGGAAGTCACGAAGGAAAGCGTGGCTCCGGGGTCTAACAATGCATACACATGCATATAAAAAACTTGTAACATATTAGTAACCATATCAGGAGAACCCTTCTTATCCTATCGAGTCTGAAATACATAAAACTAATCTTGACATTGTCCACTAGTTGCACTAGAAGTTGTACCCTGCTGAATCGGGTGACGTACTAGAACTGCTGAAGTGTTAGTCAGATTCTACTAATGATTATTCCTACCTCTCAGCATAACTACTAGGCAATCCCTTATTCTGTGGCCCAACTTTCCACACCGAACACAAGCATCAAAACTAGCCATGCATTTACCCTTGTAGTTCTTACCATATCTCTAGCAAACTTGATTGGTGTGACTACTATTTACACTACCCTAGGAATTAGAGCCTGGTGTTCTATATGGAGTATCGTATTTGAACTTAGGCACTGGAGCACTATAAAAATATGGGGCTGGAGCTGAAGATTTCTGGCAGAACTGAGAATGATTTCCACCATCGGACCTTTATTGAGAGAAATTTGAATCTACCAGTTCTAGCCTTCTTATTATCTCTTTCCTTCTCTTTGATCTTCTTTTCCTAAATTTGTTGAGAATGACCATCAATCTAGATATGTCCATCTCCTTAACCAACATGGTCATCCTACACTACTTGACCATATCTTCAGAAATACTAGATACAAACTTACTCATTCGGGCCCTAGAATCAGCCACCATAATTGGAGCGTACCTTGACAACTGAGTAAACTTGAGTGAATACTCCTTAACACTCATCTTGCCTTGCTTTAGGTTTATGAACTCCTGCACCTTGGCCTTTCTTAACTCAAATAGAAAGAACCTATCCAGAAATGTAGTAACAAACTCATCCCACTCTACTAGCCCTGCATCTGTACTTCTATCTTCCTTTCACTACTTAAACCAGGTATGATCCACTCCTTGTAATTAATAGGCAGCCAATTCAGCACTTTCATTTGAAGTAAAACCCATGATCTCAATCACTTTCTGAACACTATCTAAGAACTCCAGTGGATTCTCTTTAAACTTAGTCCCAAAAAATGCCAAAAGATTCATCTAGGTGAAGTTCCATATTCTAGTAGCCAGATCATTTGATGCTGGTTTGGATAGGAAAAAAACTACTAGTTATTTTGAGCAATCATAGATTGGGATAATATTGTGAAAGCAGCCCTGAACTCAGCATGAGTGACCTACTCATTTAGAGGGTCTTCGGGAACTGGCGGTGGTGCTTGTTGGTTCTTATTTCTTCTTTTGTTGGTTCTCTTAGGGGAAGTTTTTTGTAAATGGATAGAGTACAAGTTAGAACAATAATTTTAATAGAGTTCACACTCTATCACATGACATGGATCATGAAAAAGGTGAGACTTTCCTAAATTATAACGTGACTTTCAGACACCCTAGGATACTTTAAATAAGTTGCTCTGATACCAAGTTTGTCACGATCCGAGATTGCCCTCTAGTTCTAACACAATGTTTAGAGTCACAAGTGACTCCAAGATAACCCATGGCATGGCATATCACTAAAATACTAGAGAAATACTAAAATACTAGGTGAAAGCTAAATTGAAAGTAAGCTGATAATAAATGATAATGAAATCAATGCTTATACTATCTGAAATACTCACCAAAATACAAGTATATCTAACTATCTAAAAGTCTCTAAATCATAGAGAGTTGTTGGGACAAGCCCCCAACTAACTCCAACCGTCTGAAATAAAATAGAATGATAAAATAAATAACTGATAACTAGTCCTCGAATAATAAAGACTCACCAAACTACTATTGAGTGGTACGAGAATGTGCTAAGTGTGATTCGGGTACTGAGCATCCGAACTTACATAATGAGACAAGATAGTGCAAAGGAATATGAGATTAGTACTTTAAATATACTGAGTATGCAAGATGGGAAACTAACTGGTATAAACTAAACATGAATGCATAAAACATGATAGACTATATGCAAGACCAAGTATAAATATGTGATGAGTGATACTGAATAATTGAATACAAGGTCATGCATAATCTAAATTGAAACACGAACTGAAACATGAAATGGAGACTATGGGAGCTAACAATAACCGACATACACCAAATTTTAGCAAATTTATAGTCCAACCGGTAATTCCATTTGTAAGGGTTTCGTACCTTGCTAAGGGTACGTACACTGGTTAGCGTGGATCCACTAAACTAAGGTCCTGAAGGACTAGGGTATCATGACTCAAGTGATGGGTGACCCCTTATAACATATGGTGGCACCATAGTTTTGGAACTTAGAAATATCTACTAATGGTCTCAGCCTAATTGACATGTGAGCCGTCATCCCTGTGTTCACTCGGTGCTAAGTACTGCTCCCAACTAAAATACATTGAAACATAACTTGTATTGCTCATTATTATATCAGTATAAAAGTATCAGCTGTGGAAAATCTGAAGTGCGGAAAGACATATAAATTGATATATGCATAAGTCCCTAGGTATTGGGTATTCATAACCCACCACCTTTGACTAATGCAACTGAACATGATGATAATAAAAGCTAATCATAAAAAGAACATTTCATAATTCAAGCCAAACTCAATCAATCATTTATCAATAAAAGGGAAATTTATGATTCTGAGTATTAAAGGGTTCTACTCCTATGGGGAAAATATGTACTCATGGTTTAATTACAAAATTAAACTGAAAGGATTAAGAAAATTCATATTTGATTGAAATACAAAACCTTAAGAAAGTAATAAACTTAAGTATTTGAGATATTTTGAGACGCAATGGTTGAAATAAATCCATTGATGAAATCCCACATATCTGGAGGTGGAAGCGTTGGATATAATCCTTGGATTTTAAAATTGAAGTTGAGAAACCCTAACTTGGCTTTGGAGAATAATAATCGCCCCTTTTTTTGGTTTCAATTGATTTTATGACTTAATGAGGAATTTGGGGAAGTTTAGGCTTATATACCACCCTTGAGGAAGACTAAACGACGTGGGTTATAGGAGTTTAAAGAATGAAAAAAAACTAAGGAACTCTTTTGAAAATGTGCAGGAAAAAGCTGATACAAGTCGTAACAAATGTGCAGGAAAAAACTGATACAAGTCGTGGCTTGGTGTCGTTATCAGAGGTTCTACACCTTGGGTCCTTACTGTTATGACAACAACTTCCCTCCTGATGACTTTTTGGGTCAGATAATGAGCCGTTAGGAGGAGTCATTGTCAGAGACTTGATTTCTGAATTTCTTTCTGTTGTGATGATGGGTTCACCTAACGACTCATTAGGACTAATAACGAGTCGTATGCTGGACTCATCACTGCTGAGCTAAAATCTGGGATCCCTCACTGTTGTGAAAACTACTCCATATAATGACTCGTGTATGACAACAGATCATTTCCAGAGTTTGTTTTCACTGGCGGTTGACAGTCCCTCAGGAAAATTTTTCAGAACGTCTTACTACGATATCAGATTAAGGTAGGACTAGTGGCATTCAAAAACTAATTCAATAGACTATATTTTGATGGTTCAAGCTCAAAAACTTTGGGTATTACAATATAGTTTAGTGTTGGTTATGGTACTTATCCTTAAGCTTATTACATGTAGTTGATGAATGTTCAATCGGATTATCATATTGTTTGTTGTAGTTTTGGTTCTATTGATGGCACCCTTTGGAGTTTGTGTCGCCTTTATATATCAATGTTAGTTCTGGATTTATGCTGTTATAAATTTTTGTCAAGTCATCCCTAGACCCAATCACCCCAAGACTACAACAAAGTAAATGTAAAATCCTATTCTTATTTTCTCCTACATGTATTTATTCGGTCACTTTCATTAGAATAACAAATCCATGTCTCTTTCTTTTAGGTTCTTGGTAACAAATACCAGAACAAGTTGCTTGAAGTTATTTATTCTGGGTCATTTCACCAAAACTATGTAGACTACAGGAAAAAAGTTGGGTTTAATGGTTTCTCTAGCTACAAACATACGACTTCTTCTACTTCTCACTTTCTTGTTATTTTGATTTTGATGCAATTTCTTTTGGCTTTGTTATCATCATTCTTTATGTCTTTCTTTATTCCTTTTAGTTATTAAAGTCAGAGATTGTATATGAAATATACATAATCAATGTACAATTGACAAAGTATTTTTCATGTGATAATTTTTCGTAATTTTTTTTTTCGTTGAAAAATTATGATTAAAATGTTATTGACTGAAACAAGCATGTTGTCGTCAGAAGAAGTAATTGAAAAAATAAAAGATTTATCTTTTACTTTTTTTCCTAATAACATTGAAAATAATACCTTATGATGACAATATACAACACTAATATTTTAAGGCAACATAATAGCATTACAATCATAGTAATTTTTGTTGTTTTGGTTGTTACTCCTTTTCTTTGTGAAAGGCTTTTTTCTCAATTATTTTGTTATTTATTTAGTTCTTATATGTATGATGTCAATATCTAAAAACTTTTTGTGGCATTATGAATTGAAGACTATAGATCAAATTAAAATACCTCACAGGTTAAAACTCAAAATAAGGGTTAGTACTTAATTTATAGGAATTCTAATTAATGGGCGGAAGTATACTTGATGTATTGATACGTTCAATTGTAATTACTAATTAGTATAAGAAACAGACTTGTATATTATATTCGTACTAAAATCCACTTATGATTCACATATTAAGGGAATGACTTAATGCGTATACAAAAAAGTTTTTTCTTTTTTTGGTGAAATGGGAAATTATATTAAAAGAAGCATTAGTAGTTACAAGTTAGCCGCTCAGTCTGGCTCAAAATAATAAGTTCCACACTATAGTTTGTGCTATTGGCTTTTACAGATCTGTTAAAGGAAATTTCTAGGATTTCTTCCTGGACAAGTTCTAACGCAAACACAGGAGGAACTTCCAAAATATGGCTGGGTCTAAAAATTCTTCTACGTGCTCTTTCTTTTGCAAATGAATTTGCTACTTGATTTTGCTCCCTAAAATAGTGTTGCACTACTGGACGTCCCACTTTTGTCAGCATGGACCTACAATTATCAATAATAGGGTCATAGTGCATATTTCCATGTTTTAGCATGTATATAAACTACTGCGAATCAATGTTTATCTCTATGGGAAGGAGGTTGTTTTTAGCCACTATCTTTAGACCCTATAGCATTGCTAGAAGTTCCATTTGATTGTTAGTGGAATTGGGGTAGCCTTTATAGTAGCCCAGGATCCATTCACCATTTACACTTCTGATTACACCACCTATGCCACCATTTACTGGATTCCCCAAACTAGAGCCATCTGTGTTGATTTTATAGAATCCATGGGGAGGGGGCACCATTTAACCAAAATAGTAACAAAGGGGGCTGTTGAGTTGAATGATGGTTGGTTAGATGTGTATTCAACAGCAGAGGCATATGCACTTTCAAAAGTTAGAGTAGAGTTGAAGTTGTTAAAATGTTCCCATTTCTACAACTCCAAATTTCCCACAGACAGAAGACAAAGAGGACATCTAGATTGATGTGGATGTCAAAATGTTTGTTACGCACCCAGTTTTTTACAACGTCCAGAATGTTGTCTTTATTAGTGTCGTCTAGGTTAGGGAAATTACATCCCAGGTGGTTAAAAAGCTTGGTCCAGAGCTAAGAAACTTTAGGGCACTTCTAGAAGATATGAGGTATATCTCCGTGGGTGTTTCTGTAGAAGTAGCAGTTAGGGGCAATGGGGACCCCTCTCTTAGCAAGAATAAAAATGCAAGAAAGCCTATTGTGATTGATTATCCAAAGGAAGTGCTTTATCTTGTTAGGGACATTCATGTTCCAAAGCCAAGAGAAGTTTTTTGGCTGGTGGGAGGATAGGAATTAGCACTGATGAGTTTGTAAGCACTGCTGCACTTAAATTGACCACTACCAGTAAGTCGCCAAATAGGGTAATTAGTGGGGATTTTAGTAGTGTGGAAGAAAGTAGACTGGATAGGTTTGATGATGGTCTGGGGAGATCAAAAGGCAGGGAGGAGAAGTCCCAAGTCCCATTTTGCCAGAAGTTAGAGATTGTGGCCTGGTGAAGATTTTTGGTTGAAGGCCCTTGGATAATATTGTTTAGAGCATCAGTGTTGTGAAACCATTTATTAGTCAAAAACTTATCCTGTTCTCCTTTATGGATGATCCACAAAGAGGCTTCTCTGCAGACAACTTTACCTTTGATGATACATTTCCAAGTTTTGGAGACTCTTTGATTGTTAGTACTTAGGAAGTACTTGTTAAGTAGGAATCTAGACCAAAGCGAATGAGGGTTTTTGGTAAGTCTCCAAGCTAAAGCATAATGCATAGTAGCATTTTTGGCACTAGCTTTCTGGATACCCAAGCCACCCAAATTCTTCGGTTGTGTAATAATGTCCTATTTAATCACATGCATCTTTTTCTTCACATCAGTAGTGGCCCAAATAAAGTACCTTTGGATTTTATCAATGTGGTGGGTAATTTTCTAGGGCAACTTGATGTATTGCATGACATGAGTTGGAATACTATTAAGAGAGGCTCTACTGAGAGTGGTTCTGCCTGCTTGGTTAAGAAATTGAGTTTTCCAACCAGCTAGTTTGGTTTTCATATTGTCAATGATGAACTGAAAGTCCCCATTAGTAGGGGCTTTATGGAAGATTGGAAATCCAAGGTATTTTCCAAAATTATCTTTGTGGTGAATGTTGAGGATGGAAGCCAGATAGTTGCAAGTATCGATGGAGCAGTTCTTGGAGAAGATAACTTTGGACTTAGTTCTATTTATTTTTTAACCCGAAAAAGCACTAAAGGAGTCAAGAGTCTTCTTGATGATTTCACAGTTCTCTTTGTTGGCTTTGGCAAAAAGAGTTAGGTCGTCCGTGAAGAAAAGATGATAAATTTTGGGACTTTTTCTGCTGATTGATACAGGGGACCAATTGAGAAGGTCAACCTCATGATCTATCCTTCTATAAAGGAGTTCCATGGTAAGGATAAAGAGGTAGGGAGAGATTAGGTCCCCCTGTCTTATTCCTCTGGTAGGTTGGAAGTACTGGGTATTAGTACCATTAGTGAGGACAGAGATAGAGGATGTGGAAATGCATGACATGATCAAGTTGGAAATCTTTGGGGGAAAAATAAAGAAGTGGAGGGCATGCCTAATGAAAGACCATTCGAATCTATCAAATGTTTTTTTTAAGATCAATTTTAATGATCATGTTGCCCATTTTCCCTTTCATTTTAGTAAAATGGGTAATGTACTCCCGGACCATGATTGCATTGTCTGAGGCTCTTCTGTTAGCTAGAAAACTAGCTTGAGTAGGGCGAAGCAAGGTTTGATTCTATTGGCTATTATCTTAGTGATGATTTTTTACTGGGTGTTACATAGTCCAGTGAGTCTGAAGTTTCATAAAGAAACAACATTCTGGCATTTGGGGGATAAGACAGATGTAGGTAGTGTTTACGTGATCATCCATCTTACTAGTAGTAAAAAATTTGTTGTAAAAAGAGATGAGCTGAGGACTGATGGTGTCCCAGAACTTTTAAAAGAATAAAAGATGTAGGCTATCAGGGCCTGGAGATTTAGTAGCTTTGAAATTAAACACGGCTTTCCTAATTTCATTCACACTAGGGATACTTTCTAGCATATCATGAGCTTGATCTGGAAGGGAACCCCTGGAAGAGGGTTTTTCTTGACAAGCAAAGTGGGAGAAAGTATGTTCTGTACAATAAAGGTCTGTGTAGAAGGAAAGGATGGCTTGAGTTATATCTTCAGGATTTGAATGACAACTACCATTATCTAACTTGAAAGAGTAGATTCTATTCTTTCTTCTCCTATTGAGGGTAACGATATGGAAGAATTTAGTGTTGGCATCCCCCTCCGTGAGCTAATTTATTCTGGATTTAAGTTTCTAAAATTCATGTTCATGCTTAAGGGTGTCACTGTATTCATTAAAGAGAACACATTCAAGGTTCTGAAGGAAGGATCTAGAGGGATAGTGGGTACTCTTTTGGATACCCACTATCCTTGATAAGATACTTTTCTTTCTAAATAAGATGTTTCCAAAAACTTCTTCATTCCAGGGAAGGACAATGAATTTGAAGGAGTTAATGGAGTTAGTAAGATTGTTACCAGAGAGAAAAGCTTGGTTTATAAGAGAAGAAAATTGAGGGTGAGAGCACCACATAGGCTCCATTCTAAATGGTTTGGCCCTAGTGGGATGATGGGTGATGAGACTAACCAAAAGGGGGCAGTGGTCAGAGCGGGTCCGAGGAAGATGGGTTACAGTAGCTTCAGGGTAAAGATGGATTCAGCTATCATTAGCAAAGCATCTGTCAAGCCTTTTAAGAATAAGGTTATTTCTATTCCTATATCTCTTATTAGTCCAGGTGTACTTGCTTCCTTTAAAACCTAAGTCTACAAGACAACATTAATTAATGCAGTCCCAAAAACTATTGGACCTACTATTTCTAATGGGGTTTCCCCCATATTTTTTAGTAGATATGAGGACTTCATTAAAGTCTCCTCCCACTATCCAACTAGTATTACTGCTACCATTGAGGGTATTGGCAATAGTAGTTAGCTAGTCCCAAAGGGATTGCCTATCACTAAGGTTGGTACTAGCATAAATGATGCTCAGAAACCAAGAATGTGAAGAGGATCTTACCTTTCCAGTAGCATGGATGCTTTGGTGAGTAATGGAGATGTCATTGATGTTAAAGTGATCCTCTTTCCATATCAAGACAATTCCACCAGATAATTCAATCGCTCCAGATTGTATTAGACAGTCAAAACTAAGATTATGGGTCAGAGTATGATGATCAGCCATTTTAGTCTCGAGAAGAGCTAGCATGGCTGGTTTGTAAAGGTCGACCATAGCAGCGCAGTGTATTTTGAACTCTGCTTTATTGGCTCCTCTAGTATTCCAAATAATGATGTTCATCATCATTTTTATCGAGGTTGCTGCTGGTCTGCTACCACTGCCTTCCCCTTGTCTGTTGAGACAGGGGGTGATTGGGGAAGGTTCACATTTATCATTAAATTTAATGGGTTCAGGGTAGTCCTGAACATCCCCCCTGTCAGTACACTGGGTTGCCTGATTTCCATTGTAAACTTGGTAAGATTTCGGGGAAGAAGAATTACCCACATCTCGCCGACTAACTCTCCGAACCTTAAAGCTATTGTTTTGTCTATGGTGGTTACCTCTGTGATATGGAGTGTCATGGTTGCTACAATAACTCCGTTATTTCTTTGTTGCTTGCTCTTAACATATCCAAAGTTTTTTGTCTTTCCCATGTCTCTGGAGGTAGAGGCGTTGGTGGGTTCACTCCCACTAGAGAAGATGTATCCTCCATTTGAAGTAGCTTTGGACCATTCAAGAGAAGATGCTGGTTCGAAGGTGGGAAAAAGGGGAGGCTTTGTGCCACTTGGTTTATGACTCCCTCTAAGGTCTCCGTTGTTAGAGGTTCAGTTTGGTTCAGACCTCCTATGGACATTAGAGTCGACATCCATAGATTGTTCCCGTAGTTTGATAGACTCTGGTTGAGGCCCTATTTCACTAGAAGTGCTAGGTAAGGTAGGTGAGTTAGCATTACCTCCACTGGCTTCCCTCCTATTTACCCTTTCATGGTTGGTTATAAGTTTTGAAGGACCATCTCCAACCACGATTGAGGGGCATGATTCAGTGGAAGTGGATCCGTGAAGAGAGTTAGTGTGCTTCTGTCTATCTTTTTTTTAGGGTCTTCAGAAGTAAGAGTTTGGGAGAGAAGCAGGGGAGAAAGAGAAGTGGGTTTCTCTTTGCTAAATAAGGAAGTTGATAAAATCCCATTTCTAGCAATATCAAGAAGATGGATTAAAGTGACATGGATTCTCCAAGTCAAATTTCGCATTTCAAGGATGGAATCAAGTAATATTGTGCAATTTTATAGATTATCAAGCACTAATCATCTGCTTACTGAAGACACCAATTGTAATTTAAGAGACTGTCAATATATTTCAACTATTTTATTTGCACCTTAAATATTTACAAATAGGAAAAAGTCATCGTTTCCACCCCAAACTATACACGAAAAGTCTAGGTCACACCTAAACTTTAGTAGTGTCTTATTACACACCTAAACTGTAAAAAAGTGAAACTACTACCTCCCCGTGACACCAATTCTAAGGCGCGTTTCTTACACTCATTTTCGGCGCGTCCAACCTTTTGAATAACAAAAATAAATGGCTAAAAACATTAAAACTACAACACTTTTAATTTTTAATGAATCTATTGAATCCTAATTCCTATTTAAGCCAATTTGGGGCTCCAAACTAAGAACCCTAATTCTCAAATTTGTCTTTCAAAATTGAAATTGAAGATCATTTGTTTGAAGAATTGGTTACTAAATGTTAATAATTTTTTATTTTTTTTTCAATTGAAAAAATGTTAATAAAATTATTTTTTTTATTTATTCATTTTAATAAATGGGTACCGCCTTCTTCAATTACCTCTTTTTCACAAAAATCACCATTAAAAAACCACAAGTGACACCATCATCATCAAACTCAAATCTTCACTACAATAATTTTAAGAATCCACCATAGATTTTATTATCGAAATCACAATACAACCAGTAGTATCACAAACAACCACCATAAAATTCGACATCCACCACTAAAATTGCCATCGAAATCACAATATCACCATTGTTAACATTCAAAGTTACAAAAGCCACCACAAATTTGCACCTACAACGCTACTAAATTCTAATGACACCTTACAATTGGCAATGAAACTTTCCCTTTCCCGTTTGTCTTTCTCTTTCCGCACCTGCCACCGTAAAATTTTATCTTTCAACACATAAGCCACCTTTCCGAAAATACAAACAGTTGATGCACCACAAGATTCCCATAAGGATGAAAAAAATCCTAGATGCACTAACCACGACACATTAATGGTAACTGTGGGTGTATATTGGAATATTAATGATTAGTTAAATTGAGGAATTTGAAGTAATTTGGAAGGAAGAAAAGTGATAAATGAGAATAAACTTATGAAGATCTGGTTTAAATTGAATTTACAGTCGGCTATATAGAGATTGAAGTATGTTAAATTCCTTCACATGAGTGGTGGACTTCATACACTCCAAACTCATCGCATTTTTATCAGAAAATTCTATTAGAAAGTTCACGGTACTAAAGAAATTTCTTCGACCTCCAAAGCACATAGAAAAACACCTTCCTCAAATATTTCTCCTTGCAATTTCATCCCAAGATCTAAAAGTATCACTTGAAATTTTTTACTTTTGTCGAAAAATAAAATTCCAGTGACCTTCACTTTTTTCTTTGCCGCTATCTATCTCACGACTCGTCCTTATTGAGAATCCTTTGAATCTTAATTTGCTTGATGCTCTGTTACTGTATTCGTTTGTTGGTGAAGATCCCTTTTAGAGGTGATGGGAGAGATGAATGGGGTAAGGAAGATGACTTTGTTTAAAAATAATGTTTAAAATTATTTTTGACGTGGAAAGTGATTTGGAAAGTGACATGGGGCGAGTGGAGTACACTCCACTCATTGAACTTGGGCATGGGTGTCGCAGAGAGGTAATAGTTTCACTTTTTATAGTTTAGGTGTGTAATAGGTCACTACTATAATTTAGGTGTGACCTAGACTTTTCATGTATAGTTTGGGGTGGAAACGATGACTTTTCCCTTTACAAATACTACATAACTAATAAACTAAATTCTTTATCTTTACATGTTCAAAAGACGTTGGATTTAATTATTGTATTTATTTTTATTATTTAAACAAATATTGTATTTAATGTAACGTTTGAACTCATTAAAGTAAGATATACGGGAGACACATATACCTAAAATAGTTAACAAATACAGAAGAAACGTACTAGGCTCTTCAAGCAGCATTCCCTTTTTTATAGAGGACAAGATGCATGTAAGTAGTTAGTTTAATTATTGTTCATTCTTACATGGGAAGTTAAATGATAAAAGATATCTTTTTTAACAATCATCTTATGTACGAGAAATCTAAAATTAAATTTTTAATTTTTTTGGGATGAATTATATTAAATTTTTTGAAAGAAGTAATAAAGAAACAAAAAAAGAAGAAAAGAGAGGGAGGGGATATAAAAAAAAAAGAACGAGAGTACGAGTGTCCCTACCGAAAAAATCTACACTTACAGATTGATAATCTAAAAAAAGTTATACACTTTGTTGTCTCCCAAAAGCTGGTCAAACAACCTATAAATCTCTTATTATATCACTTCATAACATTCTTTAATAATGCTACAATTTAAATTATCATCCACTGCATAACAATTTATCTTAATTGTTGAAGTACATAGTTTTATTGATTGATGTGAGAAAAGTTTTTTGTCCAATAGTAAAAAGAAAAAAGTGATTTATAGTATGATATCCCTTAATTTATTTTAGATGATCACTGGAATACATGGAAGGATTGGTGAAAGCTTAGTTAGATAACTATAAAGATCGATATACTTTAGATGTGGTTTTGATCCTTCACTTTATTCTTAAGTCATCATAATAATTTTCAAGTTGTTTTTTCATAGAAAAAAAAGAAATGAGTGGTTTGTAGTATGAGATCTCATAATATGTTTTAAAAGGTCATTGAGATGCATAGAGTGTTTGGTTAAAGTTCTGGTAGAAAACTAAGAAAATAAAAATATTTTAGATGTGTTTTTGACCCTTCACTTTATTCACAAGTTATCATAATAATTTTCAAGTTGTTTGTCATTAGAGAAAAAAGAAAAAAGTAATTTGTAATATGAGATTTCATAATTTGTTCTAGACGATTGTTTAGATGTATAAATCTCTTGTATTTGTATGAGGAATACTTTCAGAGTATTTGTTCATTGATCCAGAGTTATTGCCTTTATTTTGCCTATAGAATGCAAATTCTAGGATACATGTTAATGTCATGTTGGTTTCTGAAACCAGTGTTGGGGTTATTGCTAGTGTCATTGTCAAGGGACATACTGACCATGTCTTGATCTCTGGTCATGATGAACGGACCGATTCCTCAAGATGGACTGACATTCAGAGTGTGTAGCTTCCATGAGAACTTGGTTTGTAGATAACATCAAACTTTAGTAGTTAATGAACTTCGCAGTCAAGAATGTAGAAAATAAAAACTAATGAGATACTTTAAGTATATTTTTCACCCCTTACTTAATTCATAAGTCATCATAATAATTGTCAAGTTATTTGTTGATACAAAAAGGAAAGAGTGAGTTGGTAGTATGAGATCCCATAATTTGTTTTACCCTATCATTTAGATGTATAGAGTGTTTGGTGAAAGTTCAAGTAGAAAGCTAAAAAATAGAAATACTTTAGGTGTGTTTTGATCCTTCACTTTATTCATAAGTCATCATAGAAATTTTTTATGTTGTTTGACAATAGAGAAAAAAAAAGAGTGATTTGTAGTATGAAATTCTATAGACTTAGGTCACAACTATTTAACTTTTTTCTTATAAAATTAGTAATACTATTAGGATACTAACTTTTAACGAGTTTATAGTTCTACTATGAAGTTCTTGACAAAAAAAAAAACAAAAAAAAACAATGGAGTCGAAGAAAATATAGTAATAGTAATTTGAAGAGAATGAACGAATTTGACAAAACATAGAAACAGAGATAGAACCTTACCCAGGAAATTAAGAAGGTATAGTAGGTTATCTTCCTATAAATTTAGGCCTTCTACAATGTTATTTTGTTTTAGGTTATAGTATTGTAACCTTTTATTTAAGGAAAAATTTCATAAAAGAATAACTTAAGTTACAAAACTACTAAAAATTTCTTCACTTTGAAAATATTACAGATATCCCAGCTACTTTTACCTTGTGTAGTTAAAAGTTGAGATACATACTAAAAGCACCCTTTTACAGGTTACTTTACCAAATTAAGCAACGATTTCCTTCTATTTCAAAACCTTTTTTTTTGTTGCAGTTTCAATCCCTTGTTTTGCTCTAATTCAAACTTTTGAATTAAGGTAAAATTTCCCCCTAAAATCGTATTCAATATCTTATTATCATATCTTACAATTTTTTTCAAAAATCAAGAATTTGATACCATTTTTTTTCAAAGTGTTATTTCGATGACATTGTCTAATTAAGTCTTTGATTAACGATATTTCTAACACAACCCAAAATCGGAGATCACTCCCGTTACCCATCCCAACCACGATCCATTTGCCCTGAGTTGGCTGAATTTAGAAACATATAATAAGATAGCATAACTGGACAAGGATTGACTTTGGGATAGGTCTATTCCTAGACCAGCCATACCAAGTCATCCCGTCCACCAGCCCGTACCAACCAAACTACCAAGCTAAACCAACCGAACCAAGGGCTATAAATAATACCATAACCAAATGAGTTCTATTAATAATTAAATATATTATCCCAAAATAAAAAAGGATGGAACAACCAATAATATCGTCAACCGGTATCTGCCCCAATAACAATACGAATGTTAAGGTTAACACCAACCCATAATAGTACCACAAAGCCTCTAACAAAAGGAATACTAAAATCCGGTTGGGACATGCCCCTAACCATAGTCAAAACCAATATCTATAAATAAGCCAAGGAATGAAATAACATCCATGAAATTGAGTCTTTTGGAATGATGGAAGCTCACCACTTAAATACAAATATTGTCCTCGAATATCCGAATGCTAAGCAAGAGGAGTGGAATAGCCGGTCCTGCATCACGTGGGGATACAACGACCAAAGTGAACGCTAGCATGAACTCGGGATAAGGAAAAAATAATGTTATTTATAAAACCAAGTAAATACCATCCATATGCACACAACCATACACACACACACACACATATATATATAACCATGTCGGAAAAGAAAATCGGGTTTAGTATGCCATAAAAACCTTTATTTGGGTTGTGTAACTTTGTCGTCCTAAACCATCCACGGACTATATGAGTTCAGCTCCCCCTACTGAAAGCGACCAGTGTGTGCAGCCGCATGACCAAGAAAGAAACCCTGGGATGACTAGTACATCTCCCAAAATGTATAGTATGACTTCATGCACACAATCTCTAGGACCAAATCTCACATCAACAAATATAAATATCTAGTTTAGGTCCCCCAGGAACCTTCACCTTCCATAAATTTGCTACACATCCCTCCTTTAAGACCGATTAAAACTATTTTCCAATCAAACTATTATTCTATTATTATTAACCAAGGCTATTAGTAGTGGTATCGTCATACCAACAATAACTTGCAAGTATTATCTTTAGCCAATCCTTAGGGGATTTTCATGTACCCCACATGATTTTTAATTAACCAAAACCATGGCCACCAAGGCCTTTTAAAACCATTTAAACCGTTCATATCATTTAGGGTTTCATTACCAAATTTAAACCATGCATAAGTTCCATTGAAAAACCAATATTATAGTGAAAATATTGTTATAGGCATTTTATCAAACTCATTGGGGGCATAGTATTTTCAAAACAAAAGTTCATTATCAAAGAACCATTATCATGCAACCAATTATCCAAAACCACCATTAATACATATAAAAGCATAATTAAAACATGGAAAAACCATAACCGAGCATTTATAACCAAAACCCCCCAAATCATATTTGAAAACCCAAAATCATACAACATTCAAATTATGAAAAATATTGTACAAAACCATGTCATTAGTTGGAACTAACAATGAGGGAAGAGAACATGCCTTAAAACAAGATGATGATGGAGAGAAATCACCAAGACAAGCTCCAATTAACTCCTTAAGATGAAACCCTAGCTTCCTTTGCCCAAGAACTCTAGAGAGGATTTAAGAGTGTTTTCCAAGTGTTTAAGAATAGAATAATAGGGAAAATAATCTCCTAAGTGCAATAAAAGTCATGGGACCTTATTAGGATAAGTTGAGAAATGTTTACATTGGCCTCACTTAAATTATATTAAATTACCAACATAGGGTTCGACTGACCCTTACTAGTCATACCCATCCTGTATAAGTGGTACCCACCTCTCGTACCCTATGCTTTTTCCCTTGGACCCAACACTGTCAAGGGTACGACACACCTAAACCCAAGTTGTATTCAAGTGTACGACTAGTACCCATGAATCGTACCCCTGGAAAAATAGAATCTAGTAGGTTTGAACACAGACCACCATACGAGTCCTGAGTATGACTCGTACCCTGGCTTACGGCTCATGGTGAGCCACTCGTACTCAGATCAAACTTAAGCTACCAATTCTAAGGTTAAGTGAAGTAACCAAACAACCCATACCCAACTATACGACTCTTACCACCCAAATCGTACCCATTCCAGTAACTTCATCTATCCCACCAACCAATACTGGTTAGCTTACAACTGGACCATACTATCCATACCCAAGTGTACGATTTGTTCCCCTAAGTTGTACCTTGCCCAGAAACTAGAAATTAAGAAAATTTTCTAAGGTCCAGAAATCAGGGTGTTTTAGTCTCCCCAACTAAGAACATTCGTCCACGAATGACGGACAAGATAGGGGTAATCACGCGCATGAGTCATTTGCATTATAAAATATATTTCCAGTCTTTAACAAAGTTTAAAAAAAAAGGCAAAAATATTAATCTTTCCTTTAACAAACTCAAAAAATAGAGATATGTTGAAGACACATACCTTTTGCACGAATCCCAAGAGCAAAAAATAGATGTGGATACTTAGACTTTATGTCCTCCTCCACTTATGGTTCCGCCCTAGAACCTTAACTGAAACCACATCCTTGGTTCACAACCAATGAACCTACCTATCAAAGATCACTACAGGGACCTTTTCATAAGACGGAGAGTTTGAGATACCCAACCCCTTCAAAGGAATAATCGAAGAAGGATCAGAAAGACACTTCCTCAACATAGAGACATGAAATACCGGATGATTCGAGTCTAAACTAGAAGGTAACTCTAATTCATAAGAAACATTTACAACCCTCCGCAAAACCACATATGGACTAATATACCGGGGACTAAGCTTCCCCTTTTTGCCAAATCATATTACTCCCTTCATGGGAGATACCTTTAAGAACACCTTATTCCTAACCTCAAACTCCAAGTCTATATGCCATACCCTAGATAGGACTTTTGGCGACTTTGATAAGCCTTAAGCCTAGGTCGAATTACCTTCACTATATTTATTGCCTTGTAGACCAAGTTCAGACCAAATATATCCGCCTCACCAAGCTCAAACCAACCAATAGGAGATCTACACCTCCTATCATATAGTACCTTGAAAAGGGATATACCAATACTAGATTGATATTTATTGTTGTAAGTAAACTCCACCAAAGTTAGATGCTTTACCCAACTGCCACCATAATCAACCACAAATGCCCGAAGCATATCCTCTAATGTTTGAATAGTCCTTTCTGCTTTCCCATCTATCCAAGGATGAAAAGTAGTACTTAAACTCACCTTAGTACCTAATCCCTTCTGAAAAGACCGCTAGAAATGAGATAAAAACTACGTACATCGATCAGAGATAATCAAAATAAGTACCCCATGCAACTTCACAATCTCCTGAAGATATAACTTCACATAATCCTCTGCCGAGAAGGTAGTTCTCACTGGCAAGAAGTGATCAAACTTTGTCATCTTGTCAACGATAACTCAAATCGAATCAAATTAGTTTTGCGATCGAGGAATACCGGTAACAAAATCCATATTTATTACCTCTTATTTCCATTTGGGTAAAATAATCTCTTTATATAACCCATCAGGTCTCATGTGTTCTACTTTAACTTGTTGACACACCAAGCACTTAGCAAAAAATCAGCCACGTCTCTTTTCATACCACTCCACCAATACATGTTCTTGAGATCATGATACATCTTCGTCGAGATGGGATGTACAATGTAGCGTGATTCATGCACCTCAGCTAAGATCCTTTGTCTCAACCCATCGATATCAGGAACACACAATCTCCCTTGGTACTATAAAGTACCATCACCACTGACCTCAAACATCATTACCTACTGCATACCCATATTACTCTTGATTTTAATCAAGATAGGATCTAGAACTTGCTTATCCTTAATCTCTTCACCAAGAGGCGACCAAACCATTTACTGTACCATCACCCCACCATCCTCGGAGTCCAAAAGACAAACTCCAAGATTAGCCAAGTGATGAATGTCTTTCACCAATTCCCTCTTTTCTTCCTCCATATAAGCGGAACTACCCATGGATAACCTACTAAGAGCATCAATAACCATATTAGCCTTATCTGGGTGGTAGTGAAGACTCATGTTATATTATTTGAGAAGATTCAACTATCTCTCTTGCCTGAGATTTAGCTCCTTCTGAGTGAACACATACTGTAGACTCTTATGATCAGAAAAGATGTCTACGTGCACTCCATACAGATAATGCCGCCATATTTTCAAAGCAAAAACAACCGCCAATAGTTCTAAATCATTAGTAGGATAATTCCTCTCATGTACCTTCAATTGTATGGAAGCATAGGTAATCACCTTCCCTTGCTTCATCAAAACACAACCAAGTCCCACCCTAGATGCATCACAATAAACCACAAACCCCTCACTGTGCTCAGGCAATGTCAAGATTAGAGCCGAAGTTAGCTTATCTTTCAACATCTCAAAACTCCCCTAACAATCATGTGACCAAGAAAACTTCACCTTTTTCTGAGTTAACTTAGTCAAAGGAGCATCTATCATAAAAAATCTCCCCATAAACCGCCGATAATACCCAGCCAAACTCAAGAAGATCTGAATGTCGATTGGAGTAATGGGTCTAGGCCACCTTTTAACCACAACCACCTTTTACGGATCCACCATGATCCCCTCGCTAGAAATAATATGACTAAGAAAAGTCACATTGTTCAACCAAAACTCACACTTGGAGAACTTGGCATACAACTATTTTTCCTTCAACATTTATAATACCACATAAAGGTGATTAACATGATCCACCTCACTTTTGGAATAAACCAGAATGTCATCAATAAACATAATGACGAAAAGATCCAAGAAAAACCTAAAAACCCTATTCATCAAGACCATAAATGCCACCAAGGCATTAGTCAAATCAAATGACATCACCAAGAATTCAAAGTGCCCATACTGAGTATGAAAAGTCGTATTAGGGATATCTTCATCCCTAATCTTAAGCTGATGATACCCATACCAAAGATCTATTTAGTAAAGAACTTGGCACGTTGAACCTCATCAAACAAGTCACTCTTGGGCACTAACAGTGGTGAACACCACGGGGATACATTAGGATGAATAAACCCCTTATCCAGTAAATCCTTTAGTTGCTCCTTAAGTTCCCTCAACTCATCCAAAGCCATTCTATAAGGAGGAATAGATATTGGATGAGTGTCTGTGTAAAGACCTGAGTCTATACCCCAGACGCTATACAGTGCTCATAATCCCGGAGGACCACGAGCTAACCCATGCCTGGTACCTACTACAATAACTGAATAATAATATTATAAATATGCAGAAAGTAGGTAGAAACTGGCCATAAGGTTCAACACTGTAAATAGAACTAAATACGGTATAACAATACCAAAACTAAAATATTTGTCTAAAATATTCTAGTCTGAAAAGCCTCTAATATGTCTGAACTGTGGAGTTGATGGGACAAGCCCCCAACTAACTCCAACTACTAAAAGTGAACTGATAACTAAAATACTGAAAGAAAACAATTATGTCCTAGAACTATGAGGACTCACCACTAACTATGACTGCTGAAAGTCTGAACTGCTAAGGGTTCTTGGGAGCCTGCGCATCTGAACCTATGATAAAATACATCATAGTGCAAAAAAAGGCATACATTAGTACTTTAAATGTACTGGTATGATCAGTGAGGTAGGATGAAATACATAGGTTCATATGCATGAACAATACTAACTGAATATCATGAATATGACTAAATGAGAGTACATGCATGGATACATATACTGTAACTAAAATTATGATAACACTAGATACTGAGTCTGAATATTGATTAAATGATATCTGAGTATACTAATACTGAATTACCGATAACTGAATGACAGTATCTGACAGTCCTAAATCTGTGGAACTATATTGAGTTCCAAATAAAACTGAGTGACTGTATCGGATAGTCCTGAATCTGTAGAACTGAACTGAGTTCTATACTGAGACTGAATTTGAGACTGAGACTGTAGGAAGTAATCATCTAACCGATATGCCCCTTTTCTAACTAATTTGGGGTCCAATCTGTAACCCCATTTAGAAGGGTATCAATATCGTGCCATAGATAAGGAAAAATACAGAGTCATCCTCATTTGGCAGGTGCTCTGAACAAGAATAGTGGTACCCTCAACTGGCAGGTAGACCACCTCATCAACCCTTAACAGGTAGTTTGATGTATTAACCTACACTAGCTACGTAGTTCTGGAATGCAAGGACTGCTTCTAAGGACTACACCCTCTACTGGCAGGTGAGTCCCTATCCTTGGGTTCACTTGGTGTTGAATCCTACTCCCAACTGAATAGACATTGGACTGAATTCTAAACTATACTTGGCTGGACTGAACTATTGTTGATTGTGTTGTTTGACTGAACTGAGCTAAGTTTACTAAGTTCCATGGACTAACAGAATACTACTGAATTCTATTAACTAACTGAGTACTGCTGAGTTCTGAAAAGAATATTGTGACTGACTTATGAATACTACTAAGATTTTCCTGAGTTCTGTAACTGATTGAAGCTCTAGGTAAACAGCTTATTTTTTGGGTATTGAATACCCCTAGGACTCGATAACATGCAAGGTGAATCATAGAATAAGCTTGAAAAGCATAATCATGTGCACTGTTCACAACTCATTCATGGAAACATTTTATCAAACACTTGCATAATACAACTTTCACATAAGGTAACATGACATGATCTCTTTCCCTTATTAGTTTACATGAGTAATTCATCAAGCACTTGGTGAGCATACATATGCACATAACACTAAATAACAAGTAGACATCATAATTCAAATTCCCATTGACAATTTCAAGGCTTTTACATGGATCCTCATGATATTACATACATATCAATTAACTTCACATGAAACGTATCATAAAACATGAATTAGAATCACAATTAATCATTACAAGCATGGATATAATTAAACCCAACATGGAATTTATGAAATTCATAAACTTGAAGTTTAAAAATAGTTTCTTGGACTCCAAGGGTGGAAGGGACCCTTGGATGAACACTTCACTTACCTTGATTACTACTTTTGAGAATATTGAAGTGAGTTCTTGAGACTTGAATTCTTGAACTTGATGAGGCTAAGGCTTGCTCTTGAGACAGTTTATTAGTAAAGAATGAGATTTTGCCTTATAAGCTGATTAATTTTGTGTCAAGGCTGAATTAGTATGGTAAAATGACACATTTGCCTCCATAGCCTGTGTTAAAATAATGTTGAACAGGGCTGCCCTCGTGTCGCGACCCCTGCTTGGGTCAAGTAGCCATCGCGATGTGACCCCTACTCAGGTCAAGTAGCCATCGCGGCGCGACCCTTACTTGGGTTAACTGGCCCTCGCGACGTGGGGCTATTGTGACCCTTTACTATTTAGGCTTCTAAATTCGCCCTTACGCTAGTCCAAAAAATCCAAAACTCGCCTGAGATGACCTACAAGTGACCCTGATCATGAATCAATTTAAAAATTATCTAACTAAGGTTGGTAAGGTCGCAAATAAAATCTTCCAAATTTGGAAGGCTAAAATGATTCTAAGTCTCGATACTTATCTAAAATTTTCTAAGTCTAGGACCCCCTTAACAAGCTTAAAGGATCGAGTTAAGCTAAGAATTTTGAGGGTTCTTACAATATCTCCCCCTTAGGAACATTCGTTCTCGAATGAGACTGACAAGGATAGGAGAACTATCAGAATGCAAGTACGTACTGGACATACACAACTGAAACATGATTTCATGGCTGAGATTGCTGTTATACTAGAATTTCATACTGAACATGCATATTTGATGTATGATTTCATAACTGATATTACTGATAAGTTAAGTTTATATATACTGAACATGCATGTTTGATGCATGAGTACATAATTGAGCACGATTCATGAATGCATGACTGAATATGCAACGGTAACTGATGCCAAGTTCACGAGGAACATCTGAGCATAGAACTGAGTAAGTTTTTAAGGAAAACTGTTACCTTGAGCTGAGTTTGAGTTTGTGGAGAAGAGGTGAGGATACATAGTACGCATATCTACTTATGCTTCCCAAGTAGCTCCCTCAATGAACTGATTCCCCCAAAGAACTTTGACTAGGGGGACTTCTTTGTTTCTCAGTCTGTGAATCTGATAGTCAAGGATTTTCATTGGAACTTCTTCATAAGAAGGAATGTTCTGGATATCTATGCCTTTTATCAGGACTACGGCTGCTAGGTCACCTATCCAATTCTTAAGAAAGGAGATGTGGAACAGTAGATGCACTGAAGATAAATCTGAAGGTAACTCAAGCTCATAAGCTACCTTTCTGAAACGACTGAGAATTTTGTAAGGACCGACATATCAGGGACTGAGTTTCCCCTTCTTGCCAAAGATCTTCACTCCTTTCACAGGAGAGATTTTTCAAATACACATAATTACTAATCTCGAACTCGAGATCTTTTCTGCGCACATCGGCGTACGATTTCTGTCAGCTCTGAGCTATTTTAAGCCTTTCTATGATCAACTAAACTTTCTCTATGGCATCAAATACCAAGTCAGGACCTACCACTACGGCCTCACCCACTTCAAACTAACCAATGGGAGATCTACACCTTTTCTCATAAAATGCCTTAAATAGAGCCATCTGAATGCTGGAATGATAACTGTTATTATATGCCAATTCGATCAAAGAAAAGTGGTCATCCCAATTACCTTTAAATTCTATCGCACACACTCGCTGTATATCCTCTAAAGTCTGAATGATCCTTTCGTCTTGACCATCTGTCTGAGGATGAAAGGGTGTACTGAGGTGAACTCGGGTACCAAGACCCTTTTGGAATGCCTTCTAGAAATAAGAGGTGAACTAGGTATCTCTATCTAAGATAATGGACAATGGAACACCGTGTAATCTGAAAAATTCCCTAATATAGTGTTTGGCATAATCCTCGGATGAATAAGAGGTATAGACTGGTAGAAAATGAGCTAATTTGGTCATCCTGTCTATGATGACCTAAACTAAATCATGCTGATAACGAGTACGAGGCAAACCCATCACAAAAACCATGTTCACTTCTTCCCACTTCACCGTGGGAATGCTGAACTCTTGTATGGACACACTAGGCTTCTGATGCTAAATCTTAACCTGCTGACATGTTGAGCACTTAGCCACAAACTTATAATATCTCTCTTCATTCCACTCCACTAATATATCTCCCACAAATCATGATATATCTTAGTGGCCCCTGGATGAATAGAGTAGCACGCACCATGCGCTTCTACAAGAATTCGGTATATTAAGTCATCGATACTTGGCACACACAGTTGGCCCTGATAATACAATACACTATCACTCCCCCTTGGGAGAAAACCTCTATCTTCTAATCTTTGACTGATTCTTTCAACTTGATTAGACTGGGATCTCTATCCTTCTTTTCCTTTACCTCGGAAACCAAGGATGATTTTGAACTACTCTGCACCCATACACTACCTTCTGCTGAATCGACTAAGAAGACACCTAGTCGGGCAAGCTGATGAACTTCCTGAACTAACTTTTTCTTATCATCTCCCACGTGAACAACACTACCCATAGATATTCTACTGAGAGTATCATTTATTACATTGTCCTTGACCGGATGGTACAAAACCATCATGTCATAGTCTTTCAGCAACTCCAACCACCTTCTTTGTCTGAGGTTTAGATCTTTCTGACAGAACAAATACTGGAGGCTCTTATGGTCTGTGAACACATCAATGTTCACCCTATACAAATAGTACCTCCAAATGTTTAGGGTAAATACTACTGCTGCTAACTCAAGATCATGAGTGGGGTAGTTCTTTTCATGGGACTTAAGCTGTCTAGAGGCGTAGGTTATAACCTTTTTTCTCTGCATCAACACACACCCTAAACCGACCCTAGAAGCATCACAATACATAATGAAGCCGTCTGATCCATCGGGTAAAGTCAACACTAGAGCTGTAGTGAGTCGAATCTTCAACTCCTGAAAACTCTTTTCACAAGAATCTGACCACTGGAATTTAACTTTCTTCTTAGTTAGTCTAGACATGGGGGATGCAATAGATGAAAATTCCTCAACAAACCATCGGTAATATCCAGTCAAACCCAAGACACTCTTGATATCTGATGGAGAGATGAGTCGGGGTTATTTTCTCACTGCTTCAGTCTTCTGGGGATCAACTCTAATACCATCACCATAAACTATATGGCCGAGGAAAGCTACTGACCTTAGCCAAAATTTGCACTTTCTGAATTTGGATAATAGCTGATGGTTTCTTAGGGTTTGTAATACTATTCTGAGATGATCTACATAGTCGTACTCACTGCGGAAGTAGACAAGAATGTCATCTGTGAAGACTATAATGAACATTTCCAAGTATTGCTTGAACACACGGTTCATCAAGTCCATGAAAGCTATTAGGGTATTGGTAAGACCAAAGTACATGACTAAGAATTCAAAGTGCCCATACCGAGTTCTGAAAGGTATTTTTGGAATGTCACATTCTCTGACTCTGAGCTGATGATACCCTAATCTGAGGTTTATCTTAGAAAAATAGTTGGCTCCCTGAAGTTGGTCAAATTAGTCATCGATTCTTAGAAGAGGATACTTGTTCTTGACTGTGACTTTATTTAACTGACGGTAGTTAATACACATTCTGAGAGAACTATCTTTCTTATGCACGAATAGAATTATTGCACCCCTGGGCACATACTGGGTATGATGAATCCCTTATCTAGGAGATCCTTCAACTGTTATTTTAACTCCTTGAGTTCTGCTAAAGCTATTCTATATGGCAGAATAGATATAGGCTGAGTATCTAGAAAGAGATCAATAAAAAAAGTTCCCTTTTGGGAGGAACTCCACGAAGATCTTCGAGAAACACATCTGGGAATTCACATGCTACTGGAACTGACTCAAGACTGGGAGTTTCTGAACTAGAGTATTTGACTCGAATAAGATGATAGACACATCCCTTACATATCATTTTTCTTGACCTTAGGTAGGAAACAAGATGACCCTTAAGTGCTAAAGTACTACCCCTCCACTTTAGGACGAGCTCATTTGGAAATTAAAATTGGATAATTCTATTTCTGCAGTCGACTAAGGCATAGCAGGAATAAAGACAATCCATGCCGAGAAGGACATCAAAATTGGTCATCTCTAATTTGACTAAGTCTGCTGAAGTAACTTTCTGAGATACCATAACCGGACAGTTCCTGTATACCCGCTGGGCTATGACGGATTTACCCACTAGGGTAGAGACTGAGAAAAGCTCTCTTGAATTTTGGGACTAACTTAAAACTCAACAACTATATAAGGAGTAACGAAGGACAAAGAAGCTCCTGGATCTAACAAAGCATAAAAATATGAATGATAAACTTGTAATGTACCAGTGACCACATCAGGAGAACTATCCTGATCCAGTTGGGACTGAAGAGCATAGAGTCTGTTTGGGCGTTGCCCACTGGTGGCACTGGAAGAGGCACTCTGCTGATTTGGGCAACCATACTAAGATAGGGGATGGTTATACTGACCCTGAGAACCTTATTGGGGATAATCTATGACTCTGTGCCCTGACTTTCCACACACAAAACACGTATCACTGCCGACTCTGTAGATAC
Organism: Capsicum pubescens; assembly: GCA_030864215.1. Classification (NCBI taxonomy): domain Eukaryota; kingdom Viridiplantae; phylum Streptophyta; class Magnoliopsida; order Solanales; family Solanaceae; genus Capsicum; species Capsicum pubescens. The sequence goes on from CM061548.1 coordinate 86,426,125, forward strand.
CCTGGTGGTTTCTGCTATATTTCTGACAAAGAGGATTGGTTAGGGCACTGCTGACACTACCCTGAGGCTTAGGTCCTAGCGCCCTCTCTCTATTGTTGTCTCTAAATTTTGGCACTGAAGCACTGGCTGAGGACGAAGCTGGAACTGAGGATTTTGGGTAGAACTTATAATAATTCCCACCCTCTAACTTAGGCTGAGCAAAGTTGAAACTACCTATCCTCGCTCTCTTATTCTCCTTCCCCTTTTCCCTATTCTTAGCCTCTTATATCTGCTGAGCATGGACCATGAGTGTGGCTATGTCCATATCCTTAATCAACATTGTGGTCCTACACTCTTTGACCACACTTCTAGACACCCCAGACACAAGCTTACTCATCTTAGATCTGCTATCTGCCACCACAGGAGGAGCGTATCTAGATAGTTGAGTAAACTTGAATGAATACTCTTTCACGGTCATGTTGCCCTACCTGAGATTGATAAACTCTAATACCTTGGCCTCTCTCAGCTCTAGGGGAAAGAATCTATCTAGAAAAGCAGTGACAATCTCCTCCCATTCTATGGACCCTACATCTATGGCTCTCTTCTCTTTCCACTATTTGAACCAAGAGTGAGCCGTATCCTGCAAATGATATGCAACCAACTCAGCACTCTCGCTAGCAGTCACCCTCATAATATTTGTAACCTTCTGTACCTAATCAAGGAATTCCTGTGGGTCCTCATCTTACTTTGACCCAAAAAAAATGGAGGGTTCATACGTGTGAAGTACTGAATCCTGGAAACAGCAGTATTGGCCACTCGGTTGGCCAAAACAATAGTTGAGCGTTCATTCTGGGCTGCAACAGAATGAGCTAGGGTGGTGAATGCTGCTCTAAATTTGATGTGGGAGACATGTTCATCCAGAGGATCTGGATGGACGGGATGGGGTTCTGGATGGTCTCCCATTCCTCTTCCCTTAGTCCTCTTTGGAGGCATATTCTGTAAATGGAAGAGAAACTTAGATTAGAAAGAGGGTTTAACTGGAGCTCATGCTCACTCGCACGACATGAATACTGAAAGAAGGGAAACTGTTCCTAAAATATCTCATAGCCTCCTGTCCATAAGTATGGCATGCAATACTCCCACGTACAAGACTCTACTAGATGTGGCTTTCAGACTTCCTAGGACTCTATTGAACCTTACACTCTGATACCAAGTTTGTAACGCTCCGAGTCTGTACCTCGGATGCTATACGGTGCTCATAATCCCGTAGGACCACGAGCTAACCCATGTCTAGTACCTGCTGTAATAACTCAATAATAACATTATAAATATGCAAAAAGTAGGCAAGAACTGGCCATAAGGTTCAACACTATAAATAGAACCAATACAGTACAACAATACCAAAACTGAAATATTTATCTGAAAATACTCTGGTCTGAAAAGCCTCTAATCTGTCAGAACTGTGGATTTTATAGGACAAGCCCCTAAGTAACTCCAATTACTAAAAGTTAACTAATAATAGAAATACTGAAAGAAAACAATAATGTCCTCAAACTTTGAGGACTCACCGCTAACTCTGACTGCTGAAAGTCTGAACTGCTAACGGTGCTCGGAAGCCCGCGCATCTGAACCTATGATATAAGACATCATAGAATAAAAGAAAGACATGCGTCAGTACTTTGAATGTACTTGTATGCTCAGTGAGGTAGGATGAAATGCATGAGTTCATATGCATGAACAATACTAACTGAATATCATGAATATGACTGAATGAGAGTACACACATGAATACGTATACTATAACTGAAATCATGATAACTCTGGATATTTAGTCTGAATACTGATTAACTGATATCTGAGTATACTGATACTGAATTACCAATAACTAAATGATTGTATCTGACAGTCCTAAATTTGTGGAACTATACTGAGTTTCGAACTGAACTGAGTGACTGTATCTGACAGTTCTGAATCTATAGAACTGAATTGAGTTCCATACTGAGATAGAATTTGAGACAGAGACTGTGGGAAGTAATCATCTAACCAATATGCCCCTTCTCTAACTGATTTGGGGTCTAACCTGTAACCCCAATTGGAAGGGTGTTAATACCGTACCACCGGTAAGGACAAGTGCTGAGTCACCCTTATCTGGCAGGTGCTCTAAATGAGAATGGTGGTACCCTCAACTAGAAGATAGATCACCTCATCAACCCTCAACTGGAAGGTTAATGTCTCAACCTACGTTGGCTATGTAGTTCTAGAATATAAGGACTGTTTCTAAGGATTACAACCTCTACTGGAAGGTGAGTCCCCATCCTTGGGTTCACTTGGTGCTGAATCCTACTCCCAACTCAATAGACATTGGAATGAATTCTAAACTGTACTAGGCTAGACTAAACTATTACTGATCGTACTATTTGACTGAACTAAACTAAACTGAGTTCACTGAGTTTCGTGGACTGACAGAATACTACTAAATTCTGTTAACTGACTGAGTACTACTGAGTTCTGAACATAATATTGTGACTGACTTAAGAATACTACTAAGATTTTCCTGATTTCTGTAACTGACTGGAGCTCTAGGTAAACAACTAAGTTTTCAGGTATTGAATACCCCCAGGACTCAATAACATGCAAGGTGAATCATAGCATAATCTTGAAAAGCAAATCATGTGCACTTGTTCATAACTCATTCATGGAAACATTTTATCAAACACTTGCATGATACAACTTGCACATAAGGTAACATGATATGATCTCTTTCCCTTATTATTTCATATGAGTAATTCATCAAGCACTTGGTGAGCATACATATGAACATAACACTAAACAACAAGTAGACATCATAATTCAAATCCCCATTAACAATTTTAAGGCCTTTACATGGATCCTCATGATATTACATACATATCAATTAACCTCACATGAAACGTATCATAAAACATGGATTAGAATCCCAATTAATCATTATAAACATGGATATAATCAAACCCAACATGGAATTCATGAAATCCATAAACTTGAAGTTTAAAAATAGTTTCTTAGACTCCAAGGGTGACAGGGACTTTTGGATGAACACTTCACATACCTTCATTACTACTTTCGAGAAGATTGAAGTGAGTTCTTGAGACTTGAATTCTTGAACTTGATGTGGCTAGGGCTTGCTCTTGAGAGAGTTTATGAGTAAACAATGATATTTTGCCCTATAGGCTAATTAATTTTATGTTAAGGCTGAATAAGGGTGGGGAAAATGACCTATTTGACCCCATAACCCGTATTAAAATAATGTTGAACAGGATTGCCCTGCGTCATGACCCCTGCTTGGGTCGAGTAGCCATCGCGACGCGACCCCTCTCGGGTCAAGTAGCCATCGTGGAGCGACCCTTACTTGGGTTGACTGGCCCTCGCGACGCGGGGCTATCGCGACCCTTCACTATTTTGGGCATCCAAATTCGCCCTAACGCTAGTCTGAAAAATCCAAAACTCACCTAAGATGACCTACAAGTGACCCTGATCCTGAATCAATTTAAAAATCGCCTAACTAAGGCCAGGAAGGTCAGAAATAAAATATTCCAAATTTGAAAGGCTAAAATTATTCTAAGTCTTGATACTTAGCTAAAATTTTCTAAGTCTGGGACCCCCTTAACAAGCTTAAAAGACCGAGTTAAGTTAAGAATTTTGCGGAGTCTTATAGCCCGGAACCAAATCAATACCAAACTCTATTTCCCTATTTGGATGAACACTCGGAAGATCACCCGAAAGGACCTCAGGAAACTCATTTACCACCAAAACTGACTATAATCCTTAATCCGAACCAAGCAAGAAAGACAACCTTTTGAGATTTACTTTTGAGCTCTAAAATAAGAAATAAACCTCCCCCTAGGATCTAGGAAACCACCCTCCCACTCTATAACCTGTTTACTAGGGAACCTAAAGACAACCTTATGGGTCCGACAATCCAAGGACGCATAACAAGAGTGTAACCAATCCATCCCCAGAATAACATCAAAATCCACCATATCAAGTTCAAACAAATCTTCCAAAGTCTGCATACTACCAACAGATACCACACACCTCATATTGACTCTCTCAACAATAACCAAGTCACCTACCAGGGTAGAAACAGAAAAAGGATCCAAAATAACCTCAGGATCAAAACTAATACATACAGCCACAAATGGGGTCACATAAGAAAGAGTGGACCCCGTATCAAGAAGACAATACACATTATAAGAAAAGAACTGTAACGTACCAATAATGATATCAGGTGATGTCTTAAATTCCTGCCGAGATGCAAGAGCATAAAACCTATTCCGACCAGTACTAGTATCAGAAGCAGGAGCAGACACCAAAGCCGCACCACGAGCCGTAGGAGCAGAGGATGAAATAACCGAAGCTTCGTCTGCTCTCCAATCTCCCTTACCAATTGGTCAATTCTTTAGCATATGGACTGGCTAGCCACATTTAAAACACTTTTTTCTTCCTTTGTCACAATAACCCCGATGAAGACGACCAGAGAACCGACAAGAAGGGCATAAAGAAACCGACTGAAACCCACTCGCTTGAGATTGGGTACACTGTGCCTGAATATTATCACCATTTTTCTGACACCTATCACACGATTGCCTCTATTAAGGAGCACTAGAAGTAGAGAAGTAACCAGAACTCCCCTACTTTATTTTCATCCACTTACCTTCATCACGACCACCTTGCGGTTGATCTCCTCTCTGGTCTGAAAACCTGCTCGTCTTACCCTGCCTATCTTCAAACTCGACCTATTTCCTCTTCTCATCCTCCACCTGCTGCATGTGGACAACTAACCTCGAAATGTCCATATCATTGATCAGTATAGAAGTCTTGCTTTCTATGATCAAATACTGAGATAGCCCAGAAGCAAACTTTCTCATCCTCTCTCTTATGTCAGCCACTAAATCAGGAGCATATCATGACAACTGATGAAATTTCAAGGCATATTCCTTGACAGACATTCTCTTTTGCTTAAGATTCACAAACTCCTCCATCTTTGCTTCCCTCATCTCTTGAGGAAAGAAACAATCCAAAATAACACTAGAAAAGGCATCTCATAAGGAAAACTCCTCCACATCACCTCTATCCCTATCCCACTCTTCGTACCATTGGTCCGGAACATCCTTGTGCTAATAAGATACAAAGTTTACACCTTTCATAGTAGCCTACATCACCCTGAATATCTTCTCCATTTAATTTAAGAAACTCTGAGGATTTTTCTCCATCCCCACACCCATAAAAGAAAGAGGATTTAATTTCATAAATTGATCAACCCTTATGGCCCCAGAAGATAACCCACCAGACGCATATCACATAGCCTGAGCAGCAACCAATTGAACAATAATATGAATAAACTAGAAACATTCTGCATTAGTCACCTCACCATAAAAAGGACTAGTAGCAACCGGAGGAACTCTAGAACAATCAGACATAGGACCCTGAGATCGAAGACAAACATTAGACATAGGACGTACCCCATAAACATTATCCCCAGATAGGACTAAAGAGTTTTCTTGTGTTTTAGATCATCGAGGCATGATCTGAAAAGTGTCAACCAAGGATTAGAGAAGAGTTCCATGACTTAGACTACAAGATTGAAAATAGAATTCCAAGAAAGTGAAACATTCCTAAATGCCTTATAAACTCACTTTTATAAGTGTGGCGCGCTACACACCCTTAAAAAAGACTCTACCAGACACGAAATTGTGGAATCCAAATTGACCATGAACCTAAAGCCTTGAAACCATCTTAACCCATCCCGACCTGGAGGACTTGTCGTGATGGGTGTCCCAAGTCCAACTGGGACCGTAGACCACCCCCGTTACCCATCCCAACCACCAGCCGTATGTCCTCAGTTGGCTGAATTTCAAACATATAACAAGATAGTATAACTGGATAAAGTCTGACCTTAGGATAGGTCTATTCCTAGACCAGCCCGTACTAACCAAACCATAATGACAAACCAATACCAAACCAAGGGCTATAAACCAGGCCATAACTAAACAAGTTCCATTAATAATTAAATATATAATCCCAAAATAAAAGAGGACGGAACAACCAACAATATCGTCAATTGATATCAACCCTAATACCAATACCAATGCTAAGGATGGCACCATTATCGATCCTACCCATTCAAACCCATAGCAGTACCACAAAGTCTCTAACAAAAAGAATACCAAAATCCAGTTGGGATATGCCCCCATCCATAGACAAAACCAATATCCATAAATAAGTCAAAGAATGAAATAACCTTCATGAAATAGACCCTTCCAAAATGATGGAAGATCACCACTTCAATCAAAATAAAGACCCTGAATATCCATATGCTAAGCAGGAGGAGTGGAACGGCCAATTCCTACATCGCATGGGGATACAGTGGCCGAATACGGGTTAGCGAGTAAACGCTAGCATGAACTCATGATAAGGATAAAATAATGCCATTTATAAAACCAAGTAAATACCATCAACATGCACACATCCATCCATCCATATATATATATATAACCATGTTGGTAAAGAGAATCGAGTTTAGCATGCCATTAAAAACTTTACCTAGGTTGTGTAACTTTGTCATCCTAAATAACCTATGGGCTATATGGGTTCAACTCCCCTTGTAGAAAGGGCCCAGTGCGTGAAGCCTTACAACTTGGGAAGAAAACCTGGGATGACTAGTACATCCCCCAAAATATATAGTGTGACATCATGCAAATGTTCTCTAGGACCAAACCTCACATCGGAAAATATGAGTTTCCCGTTTAGGTCCTTCCTGGACCTCCACCTTCGACGACTTTGATACACATCCCTTCTTTAAGACCAATTAAAACCATATTCCAACCAAACCATTATTCCATTATTATTAACCATGGCTATTAGTAGGGGTATCACCATACCAACAATAACTTGCAAGTATTATCCTTAGCCAATCCTTAGGGGATTTCCATGTACCCCACATGAATTTCAATTAACCAAAACCATGGCCACCAAGGCCTTTCGAATCCATTTAAAACCATTTAAACTATTCATATCATTTAGGGTTCTATTACCAAGTTTAAACCATGCATAAGTTCCATTGAAAACCAAATATTATAGTGAAAATATTGTTATTGGCATTTTATCAAACACATTGGAGGCATAGGATTTCCAAGACCAAAGTCCATAACCAAAGAATCATTCCCATGCAATCAATTATCCAAAACCACCATTAATGAATACAAAAAGATAACTAAAACATGGGAAAACATAACCAAGCATTTATAACCAAAACTCTAAATTATATTTGAAAACTCAAATCACACAACATGCAAATCATGAAAAAAATTGTATAAAACCATACCTTTAGTTGGAACTAATAATGAAGGAAGAGAACATGCCTTAAACCAGGATGATGATAGAGAGAAATCACCAAGACAAGCCCCAATTAACTCCTTAAGATGAAACCCTAGCTTCTTTTGTCCAAGAACTCTAGAGAGGATTTAAGAGTGTTTTCCAAGTGTTTAAGAGTAGAATAATAAGGCAACTAACTTCCCAAGTGCAATATAAATCGTGGGAAATTATTAGGATAAGTGGGGAAACGTCCAGATTGCCCTTAATTAAACTGCATTAAATTCCCATTTTAGGGTACGACTAACCCTTACAAGTCATACCTATCCTGTAGGAGTGGTACCCACCTCTCGTACCCTATATTTCCCCCCTTGGACCCAACATTGTCTAAGGTATGACATACCTTAACCCAAGTCATATTCAAGTGTACGACTAGTATCCATAAACCGTACCCCTGGCAATATATACTCCAGAAGGTTTGAACACTGACCACCATACGAGTCCTAGGTATGACTTGTACCCTAGATTACGGATCATGGTGAGCCACTCATACTCAAATCCAACTTAATCTACCAAGTTTAAGGTTAAGTGAAGTAACCAAACAACCCATACACGACTATACGACTCGTAACACCCAACTTGTACCCATTCTAGTAACTACATTTATCCCACCAACTAACACTGGTCAGCTTACGACTGGACCATACCATCTGTAACCAAGTGTATGACTCATTTATCTAAGTCGTATCTTTCCCAAAAATTAGAAATCAAGGAAATTTTCTCAAGTCCAGAAACTAGGGTGTTTTATTTTTAGTCTATATTGTTTGAATTAACATAATGAATAAAGATTCGAGACCATCTTTTAGTCATGAAATCTCTCAATTAGCCAATATAAAATAATATGATGAATTTGTAAACTTTGTTCCTGGTATTTTTTAGCAAGATTCTGACGGTTTTGATGAAAATAGATCCAAGCATAGAAATGATCCATCTACTATGAGGAAATTGCAGAAAAAGCATGCAAAAAAAGTCAAAGAAAAAAGAAGTGCATGTTTCTAAAAAAAAAAGAGGATCTAATAGTTCTGGAGGTTAAGTTCCTACTTAAGGAAGAAGATTTGTTGAAGTTACTTCAAGAAATATACTTCCAGATATTTTTGCATGTTCAGATCTGGGCAATTTTAGGTTGAGATACATATTTAGACATTAAAGATACTTTTTTCAATTTCTTGTATCTCTTGTTTTCTATTTTTGTTGTTATATGTATCTCTTGTTTTGTAAGTTTTAGTGAAATAAGAATATCAAAGATACATGTTAGTAAGCTTAAAGATACATATTGTGTACGAGGTTGTTTTGTATGTGTATCATGGTATTTGTTTTATTCAATTATTTATACCAAAGATACATATTTTGTAAAACAATAGATACATATTAACTTTTTTGTATATCTGGGTTTGTGTTATTGTGGATTTATGTATCTCTTGTTATTTCATATTTGGGTAATTTCAGGCTTAGATACATATCTAAACGTACATGACTAGGTAATTAACCTTAAGCAAGATTATCCCATATTTCAATCTCATTTAATATCAAGGTTACCCTTTTTATGGTAATTAGGCTACATAACTAGGTTATGAGATTACACAATCTCATTGTCATCTATATTCACATAATTCACATTACAATCTATCGTAGAGTCATACAAATGCAAAACATCCATTAAGGATTCATACATTTATATTTCAACACACAATTAGGTCTTTATTAGATTAAATTCATATTTTATCCACTCAAACTTCATGTCTGTAAGCCTAAGCATGATTTCTCTCATCAAATCTACATTATGTATACGATTACTAACCACAGTCTACTGCTCATAAACCATAACCTATCTGGCCGCCAACCTGCTGCAATAAGTAAGCTATGCCATGGATGATTGTCCTTCTTCTTTATATTTTTAAGGCTAATCATCTAACAAACAATCATTATAAGAGTAAATAATATACTACTCTTCAAGAAAATACTTTAGGAACTACATCTACAAATTAGTCATCAAAATAGTTCCTTCAAGCTTAACCCAACTCCATCAATGGAGTTTTAGGCTAAAGCTTCCACCTTTATTGAATTCAAGGTCCCTCAACTATCAATTTTCATATTTTAGAAACACTAATTCATGTTATGGATTGCTAATTAATAATTTTAAAGTGATTTTAGGTGATATTAAACCAACTAATGGAGTTTTTTAAAAATATCATGAACTTAGGGTTCAAATATCCAAAAATTTCACCATTAAACATTGTTCTATGATTCTAGGATGTTAAAGAAATGAAAAATGAAGAAGCTGGTGGAAAAAACTTACCTCAACGAAGAATTTCCGCCCACACCCAGAGCAAATTGTCCCTTTAGGACTTAGAGAATGAAAATTTGTGGTTTTGGGGCTGAAACCATCAAAAATGAGTTATAAACTACTATTCGTGCCACTATAACAACCTGACTCACTATAGCGCCCCGACCCGCTATGGCACTCAACTTTTTCATCTCGGACAATCCTCAATAAAACAGTCATATTATTTTATTCAAGAATCAGATTAATAAACAGTAAATTGTGTTGTAAAGAAGACTTAGAGATCTTTAATTTGGTAAGTATTATGCCTCCTAACTCCTTATATTCTAGGAGTAATACTCGTTTGAAGTTGACCATATTTTAAACTTAGCCCGAAACTAATTCGGTAAAGATACTTTCAACTTAACTTTGTGATAGAAGTATTGTATGACCTTAGTACATATCAAATGCACTTCTATTATAAAGAATTTATCCTAAAACATGTGACTTATGAGATTCGTATATCTTTACCGAAGATATTTTTGGTAACAACGAAATTGATCATTACAGATTAGTTATTCTACCATATATATAAGATACTTATCCGATAATTATAGTATAAATGATGAAATAACTAATTTTGAGATTAACTAAATGCTAATACTCCTAATAAAACACAAGATGAAATAATATTGCTTTTTTATATCGGGATTATTATTCCTTACCCCTTATACCAAACGATCCCTATGAATATTTCATGAGATTATTTTATCTCACCTTTTATATATAATCAGTGTTTTAAAAGGTAGTCTGAAGCGAGCCTCGGGGCGAGCCTCGGGGTAAGGTGTAGCAAAAATTTCACCGAGGCATTTTGGGAAGGCGAAAGTATCGAAAGGCGAACGCCCTAAAATTTTAGGCATTTGCCTAAGTGTTGGGGCACTCGCCTGAGCATGAAGTGTAAATTTGGCGTAAGCCCAGAAAACTTTACGAAATAAAATGATTTTTTCCTATTAAATAGTATCTAATTTAAACTTAATATTAAAATATATGATTGGTAAATACTTAAATACTCAAACCAAAAGTAAAAGAAAGTTTAAAAGTCACACTTTCGAACGCATTTGCCGGTGGGTGTCGACGGTACCACTACTCATGAAGGCATTGGATACACACTTTCATCTTCCTAGTTCCTTTTTTATCTTTTAGTCTTTTTGCAAGTCATATAGTGACTAGTTTTCAAGTTATTAACTTTTTTTGCTCTCTTTTAAAATACAATATATGGTAAATGAGTGCGTTAATATACTAATCGAGTAACGAGAAGGTAAGGGTTGACTAATTATGTACTATTTTTTTATACAAATTTGTGTTTTTAGGACACAATAGGTTATTATATGAGAAGGTGACTTTATATATTAGTTGTATTATGTGACTTTGGTTATTTTTTTGCTAAAACAGTTTTAGATGCATTTTCCACTTATTCTTTTTATAATTTTGATATAATTTAACTTTTTGAGTGATTTATCTCTTTTAAAAAATATTTATTTCAAATAATATTAATTTCTAAAATATTAAAAATTAAAGGATCTATGGGGCTTACGCCTCATCGCCTTGGGGATTACACCTCGCTCCATTCCAGATAAAATGCCTCACCTTACATCTCAGCCTTTAAAAACATTGTATATGATAGTAATCCCACCATTTTAATGAAAAATTATGGAATAAAATAATCTCAAATTAATGAATATGGAGTCAAACCAAATATGAAATAAAGTTAATCTCAAATCTTATCCCACTACCAAATGACACCACTGAATTAATGCCCTATTAATTAATGTTGGTAACTGCGGTTTGTAATAAACAGTAGCTAGTGAAAGCTCTTATGTTCAATACTATGTAGCACATACCTTCAGAATTGAATTGCATAACCCTTAAAATATAATACATAAAATATATATTTTATCATGATATTCATATTGATTGATGCATAATTTAAGGGACTTAAAAAATGATTTGAAATGTGTAATTAATGCTAAAGTCAAAGAGCAAAAAAAAAGTATTAATATGCTAAAGTGAATAAGAAAAGTAATTAAGAGAATTTTAAATATTAATTAAGTATACAATAGTTGGAGACCATGAATAGGGTATTTAATAGAACCTCGTCGCCAAAATCTTAAAACAAATTTATTTAGTAATCACAAGTTCCACCAAAAGAACTTTTCATGTAGTTGTACATATATTGTATTAATTATAATTATATGTCGATTGTTATCATTAAAAGGCTCACTCGAATTAAAAGTAATCTGCTAAGGTTTAAAATTGATGAATCTAAGACACTTCATAAATTATGTGATTTTATGTGTAGATATCCGATTGTAATTTCTAATTTAATGATGGGCTAAACTAGAATGGAAGATTTTCAGAAAAATAACTTATGTTTAAGCAAATAAAGAGTGCCACAACAACATTTAACTAAATTATCATTCATAGCCTATATATCAACTGTATGCAACTAATTATATTTGATATAAAATATAAATACAGTAAAATTCAACTGGTTGTATTCGATTAAACTGAACGTATATACAACTATATTTTATATGATATATTTGTATTTGTATCATTTGATAAAAATACAAATACATTGTCAATACCAAGTACCGATAATGGATATATACATACACATATATAAATATCAATAACACATATAGTACCAATAAAGTATAGAAAAATACAAATGTATATACAAAAACAAATACAAAATACAAAACATAGGCCCCTAATACAAAAAGAGAGGAAAAAAAACTGAGAGGCAACGAGGGAGAGAGAGATGGACAGAGGGAGGCAACTGACAAAATTAATTGTATTCAGATGATTTAAGTTGTATCAACAAATAGAATTTATGCCAATGAATACAATTGTATCATCAAATATAAAATATAAGTATAAAAAAAACTTGATTTCTTGATATAAAAATACAATTTGTATCAACAAATATAAAATAAAAGTATAAAACAAACTTGATTTCTTGATGTACAAATACTAATTTATATCAAAAAATACAATCTGTATCATATCATTAACCCAGTTCCGCCACCAACGTCGAAATTCGCCATAGGTGACATAACATAAGCTCAAATTCAACAAGATCTGGCCATGAAAATTTTAAACTTTTTTTATGGTTGGATTTATCTCATTGTGGCGCTCGAGATGTCATTGTCTTGGTCGGAGAAAGTGGCTAGAACTCCAGCAATAATAGTATGTTGTCGGTAGTCCCATCGTCCAAACTGATTGTAATTTCTTAAGGAGATATCCAATGAACAGAGATACAAACCCCAGGGGTTGTACTATCTTGATTCTGACTGAAAATAATTTAACTTGGCTGCAATTTTCGCCAGAAAAGAGAAAGATAAAGAGGCAAAGGAGGAGAGGTAGCATGTGTGCATGTATATTTCAAAGTGTGGCTATTAGGCTACATATGCTTAAAAGTGCGGCTATTAGGATACAGGAGGTAATTAAAGCAAACTTAGGTTGGGAGGGATAATTAATAGCTAATGTTTGCCAATCTCTGTGTTATCCCAACTAGAAAAACAAAACTTAATGCTATTATAAATATAGGGTTATGGTCTCTAAATCAGATGTAGGATTTTCTTTCTAGCATCCGATCATTAGAAAGAGAGAGCGACTCACGTCTTAGTTTGGAAGACCACTAACTACAAAAATGAGAAGAATTGATATGGTGCTCATTGATTAAGATATGCTTCCTTATCTAGTAGTATATTCTTGATGGTTTGATGATAGATCTTAGTAAAGAGACGATGGACTTTGTTTCTTAAAATTTAGTCTTAACAATTGGTGTCAAAACCTATATCGCATTAAATCATTAAGACAATTTATTGAGCCGATATCATTTATATTTTCATTATGTATGGTCCACATATAACTAATTAATTTTATATTTACATAATCGATTATTTAATTAGTTTATATATATATATATATATATATATATATTATTTGATGATAATATTTGGAAATGTTTCAAGTGGAGGTTGGACTCTGAAATGACTTATCATTTAGTGAAAAGGATAAGAAGTCTACTAACTGTGAGGTTTTGTGTAACATCCCGTATTTTTGAGCTAGAAATTGAGTCGGCGTTCCTATGTGTGTAAACTCTAATCCCATGATTTGTATGTGAATATATGTGTCATGATCATTATCCTAGTTTGAAGAGTGCTTATAAAGTGAAAAAATTTCATGGGAATCACTTAAAACAAAGTTGAGCTAAGAGCCTTTAATTCGGCCAAATTTTTATATTTTATTCTACAAGGATTGATTTTAAATGTGTATAACTTTTGACATATGTAAAATTTAGCAGCTCAAGATCCACCAAATGATAGATAATTGATTTATCTTTCCAACGATACTAATTTTGCCTTAATCCGATACCCGAGTGAAAAGTTATGACCATTTTCGTGAGAAACGGGAAGGGTCCGTGATAGGCCCATGCTACGAGAGTTACTCCCCCGGAAAAAGGGTCGCGTCGCGAGGGTTACTCCCTTAGAATAAGAGTTGCTCCGCGAAGGCTATTCCCTGACTATTTCAGCTTCTTAAAAGGTCAAGAGGCAAGTGGGTCTTTTTCCCTCAACCCAAGTCGTCCAAAGCACGATTTATAACACTTCAAAGGTAATTATTTGCCCATATTCCTCAAAATTTCTCACGTAGAAACCCTCCCCTTTCGTAAGAAAAATAATCCAAGTTTTTTCTCTCAAGAATTTAAGGATTCAATCTTCAATTTTAAGATTTCTTCAAGAATCCATTCAATTAAGGTATGTGGAGTATTCATCAATGGGTTCCTTTCACCCATTGAGCCAAAAAATCTTTTCTTTGATTAAAGTATGGGTTCTTGTTTTATTAGGGAGTTTCATATGTTCAAAATGGGGTAATTCATGTTTTACCTTAGTAATTTGAACTTAATTCATGTCTACGTATGATCCTATGAAAAGTTGGGTTATTGCACGCTTTAAATTTCAATTTCTCATGTCATATTCAAGTGAATTACATGTTAAATCCCCAAATTATGAATTTAGCCATGTAATTATGTTGTTTTCTCATGTTTATCACATTCCCATGCTCAGGTTCATGCTTCTCACTTACTTGGTGAAATGGTTATGTTTTGGTCTTTGAACCATGATTCCATATTACAGTTCTAAGCTTTGATATCATATTTTATGATCATTCAGTACCGGCAGGCTATGAATACCCGATACCTATATGTTTTACATGATTTCAGACTTTCAAGTAATAAGTTAGTTAAGCCATGGATCTTCTCAATACACTCAGTTATTTATGATCATAATGACCACCAACAAAAAAATATTTAGTTGAATTTTGTCCAGTTTAGTACCAGTGTCAGTTTAGTTAGAAAAAGGATTTATCATTGAGCGACCCCAGGGATGGGGGCTCACCTGCCAGTAGAGGGTGTAACCTTTAGTAGCAGTCCCTGAGTTCCCGAACTACGTAGAGAGCATAGGTTTGAGATGTCTTCCTACTAGTTGAGGGTTGGCACATATCTCATGAGAGTACCTGCCTGTAGTGGGTGACTCTCTAGTTCTTTGGGATACCAGTTTAGAGGATCCACACAGCCAGTGATAGTACCCATGGCACGGTACTGACACTCTGCCAACTAGGGTTACAGTTTGGATCCCGATTAGCTCAAATTGAGGCATGTCGGTTACACAGTCTTAGTTTAGTATTCAAAGTATGTTAGTTCAGGTTTGCATGACCAAGTATACAAATATCAGTTATTCTAACATCAGTTATTCAGTTATTCAGATATCAGTTATTCAGATCATTTCAATACATATTTTTACTTTGTCTTGCATTTTAGTGCTTTAAAGTTTCGAAGATTGAAAGATTTCATTTATGTTCATGAAAATCATGCACTAAGCCAAAGTCAGATGTACCCTTAGATCTCTTCTCATAATCCTATGATAGCCTATAATCTAGAGTTAGAAGGATGAACCTAGGAGTTCAGCAGTAGTAAACTGAGGATATTATAATCGAAAATTTAGTATATTACGTATCCATGGGGTAAGTTGTATGAAAGGTGAACCAGTAGGCTTGAAATAGTATATGCAAGAATTTAAGTATGTTGATTTGAAATTATATGTTGTTGATGTTGGGTATGCTGGTGTAATGGTAATTCTCATAGTTTAGGAAAAAATAAAAGTTTAGAGATGTGGTATTAGTAGGCTACGAAGGAAAGGAACCATATTATGTGTTTAGTGGGGCAAGTATGTTGTCGAGAAGAGTGGAAATATGTGATGATAATTGCTGAAGTTAATGAAAGATAATGATAGTATATATTAAGAGAGTGTTCAAGAATGAAGTTAGTAACGTTTCTTAAGAGTGTAGGAATATCCATGATAAGTATTAGAATCTAAGTTTGAATCTTGGATGATTGATCTAACAGTAAGAAGAATTGAAATTCTAGGTGGTGTAAACTCATGGTATGTTGATACTCCTAAAGATTCTAAGTTAGTTAGTGTTTAAGTTATTATATGATGATTGTTGGGGCAATAGAAAATAAAGGGTTCTATCTCAGAAAGAAGTATTACCAGTGGGTTTTACACTTTCAGGGGTAGTCTTTCAGGGTGAGTTGATTATTTATGTGTATTGTTATATCTTGGACTCTAGAGTACAACGGCTGTAGTCCAATTCAGATTTTATTTAAAAGGGGTCCACAAACTTAGAATGATGGCTTAAATCTAAGTGGGAGATGATAGAACAAGTAACCAAGTCCGTCTCTCAGATTCTGGTAGTGATGCCAGTGTGTTGTGGAACAACACTATGGGAGAAAGATGCCCAACCCATTCTTATCTCAGTGCAAAGTTTTTTCCTTCAGTCATCATGACATCTACTCATGCCTTACACGTCATCTCCATGATCATAGCTCATGTATACGCACATCATAGAGAATCGTGTGCACTTCTAGTTCCTAGTATAAGGAGTTCCAGTTCACTCAGCAATACAAATCACATTCATGAATTTATGAACTCCAAACTCAGGTCATGATGACTTATGTACCTATTCTTTACAACATGTTCACCCTAGGTACTCATTCTACACTCTTAGTGATTAGTGAAATTCAAATTATGTCATGTATGCCTTAAGTTTATATATCTATAATGAATTTATATCGTTGATACTCTATTCCTCATGCCTTAATTAAGTTTACAAGTTATGCATAATATTCTTTAAAGCTTCAGGTCCTAATGTCCTAACCTTTCAAGTGACCTCTCCTTATGAAATGATAGTGGTGATGAATAATTATTTACATGGGAGTAATTAAATGTTTTTATTGGGAAAACATTGTTGTATACTTGTTTTAGCCAAGGCTATAAGTGTGAAGTAAGATTGAGGCCAAGCTTTTTTTATATGTCATGGTTAGTTGAAAAAAATTCATGTGTGTCTTGGGAATAATTTATGGAAGTTGTTATTGACAAGAGGTGTTAGAGAATGTGGTAGAATTCCAAAGTGGGTTGATTGACCAAAAGCTTATATGTGGGTATAATAATAGGCTTGAATGTTATGTTGTTATATAAGTGGATGGGTGCATTGTGTGCTAGTAAATTTCTAGTAAGAGGTTGAATTCAGTTGTTAAAGTGGTAAGAGGAATTATTCTTGAGATGAGGTTTGTGAAACACACATGGGGTATTAAATTCGTGGTTTAGACTAGTATTACGGTGTTATGTGTTGCACCTTATAATTTTGAGTTAGGCTTGAACATGGCGAGAGTATATAGCTTAATTTAAACTTTGGATAGAGCAATTGTATGTACCCATACAAGTATTTGCGGAGTGAGGCTAAGCTTAAATTGGGAGGTGGGATTGCCTAAGGCCTAGTAATTCTTTTCTAGCTTATTATTCATAGGCATATTTTCTATGTTATAGAGTTACAACCATGTTACGATTCCTTATTCAGATATCTTATTCAGATCATGCCCAAGATTCTTTGATCTCTGTGATATTTGAAATTCATAGAAAGAGTGTTGAAGAAATACTCCGTTGAGGATAAACTTTCAGTATGATTCAGTCTATATAGCTAGCAATTTGGTTTAGTAATCAGACAGATAAACTCCTATAGTTTTTCCAACTATCCATCAATTCTTACTATCCAAAGATCCATGAGTATGGCTATTCCATGAGGTAATTCATTCACATGCATGTAAGTTGCGAATACAATTTCGTCCAAGCATCATGTTTTAAATTCATCTATTTACTCATGACTTAGTACATAAGTGTTTAGTAAATAACCTCAGTTTTCCAAATATTCCAGCTCAGACACTATACTGCCCGTTGTACGACCTTAGTCCCATTATCTCATGATTCTTGCTTACATAATGTGCTTGGTAATGTCATGAAGCCCTTTTTCTTATTCCTATACGCGTTTTGTTGAGGAACAATTCCTAATAAGAAGTTGCATAATTTATTCCCTCCTTAGTAACTATTGTAATTTTATTGCATCAGTTGTCACTTCGTAGTTCTATATGTAAGTTCATTTAATGAACATTTCAAGTGATTTCTAAACTCTCAGCATGAATTAGCTCCTTCTAGTAACATAGTCAAGTCAGCTCAGAAATCAGTTTCATGAAGAAAGTTCTAATGTTTCAGCTCAGCTATATCCTTCATTTTACAGACATGTTATGTGTAAATTGTTCCATACTTCTAATACTTCAAAAGGTTCATATTTATCATTCAAGGATGAATGATTCCAAGGGGGAGATAATGTAACACCCTACATTTTTGAGCTAAAAATTGAGTCGTCGTTCCTACATGTATAAACTCTAATCCCATAATTTATATGTGAATATATGTATCATGATCATTATCCTTGTTTGAAGAGTGCATATGAAGTGAAAATGTTCGTGGGAATCACTTAGATTAAAGTTGAGCTAAGAGCGTTTGATTCAGCCAAATTTTGGTATTTGATTCCACAAAAATCGACTTTGAACGTGTATAACTTTTGACATATGTAAGTTTTTGCAGTTCAAAACAAACCAAATGATAGATAATTGAGTTACCTTTCTAACGATACTAATTTCGTCTTAATCCGATACCCGAGCAAAAAGTTATGACCATTTTTGTGAGAAACAGTAAGGGTCAGTGATAGGCCCGTGCTGCGAGGGTTATTCCTCCAGAATAAGGGTCGCACTGTGAGGATTGCTCCCTGGAAATTAGGGTCGCACCGTGGAGGCTATTCCCTTATTTTCAGCTTCTTAAAGGGTCAATGGGCAATTGGGTCTTTTTCCCTCAATCCAAGTCATCCAAAGCATGATTTATAACACTTTAAAGGGAATTATCTTCCCATATTCCTCAAAATTTCTCATGTAGAAACCTTCCCCTTTCCCAAGAACAATAATCTATGCTTCTTCTCTCAAGAATTCAAGGATTCAAGCTTAAATTTCAAGTTTTCTAGAATCCGTTCAATTAAGGTATGCGGGGTATTCATCAATGGGTCCCTTTCACCTATTGAGCTCAAAATTTTTCTCTTTGATTAGATATGGGTTCTTGTTTTATAATGGAGTTTCGTATGTTCAAGATGGGGTAATTCATATTTTTCCATAGTAATTTGAACTTAATTCATGTCCACGTATGATCCTATGAAAAGTTGGGTTATTGCATGCTTTAAATTTCAGTTTCTCATGTCATATTCAAGTGAATTTCATGTTAAATAACCAAATTATGAATTTAGCCATGAAATCATATTGTTTTCTCATGTTTATCAAATTCTCATGCTCAAGTTCATGCTTATCACTTAGTTTGTGAAATGGTTATGCTTTGGGTCTTTGAACCATGATTCCATATACAATTCTAAGCTTTGATATCGTATTTTATGATCATTAGATTTTGGCGAGTTATGAAAACCTTATACCTATGTGTTTTACATGATTTCATACTTTCAAGTAATAAGTCAGTTAAGTTATGAATCTTCTTAATATACTCAGTTATTTATGACCATGATGAGCACCATCTAAAAAAATGTTCAGTTTAATTAAGTTTAGTTCAGTACCAGTGTCAGTTCAGTTAGGAGTAGGATTTAGCACTGATCGAACCCAGAGATGGAGGATCACCTTCCAGTAGAGGGTTTGACCTTTAGTATCAGTCCCTGAGTTCCATAACTACATAGCCAACGTAGGTTTGAGATGTCTTCCTTCTAGTTGAGGGTTGACACATATCTCATGAGAGAACCTGCCAGTAGAGGGTGACACCTTAGTCCTTTGGGACACCAATATAGTGGATCCATACAACCAATGTTAGTACCCGTGGCACGATACTAATACCCTTCTAACCGGGTTTACAGGTTGGACCTCGATTATCTCAGATTGGGGCATGTCGGTTACATGATACCTCCCACAGTCTCAGTTTTGTATTCAAAGTATGTCATTTAAGGTTTGCATGGACAAGTATACAAATATCAGTTGTTCAGACATCAATTATTTAGTTATTCAGATATCAGTGATTCAGATTATTTCAGTACATGTTTTTACTTGGTCTTGCATTATTAGTTTTACATGTTCATGTTTTTATACCCAGTATCCATACATGATCCTCAGTTCAGTTTTACAGCATGTTCAGCTTTACATGATATTCACATACCGTATTCATGTTTTATCGCTTCCCAGCTTCAGTTCTACTTATTCTACAAAACTAAAGATTTAAGAAAATAAGTGTAGTGATTCACCAGCTTATTAGATTTTGTTTTGTTACTTATGTTTTAACATCCTTCAGCTTTCAGTTTAACTCAGTACCTTGGTGAGTCTACTTGCACTTAGCATGCATGTTTTAAGATTATGTATCTATTCAGTTTTACTTATTGCATTCACTCCCTCTTACTCAGTACATTCCAATGTACTAATACACATATAGGTCTATGTGCTACATTATCTCATAATGTAGGTACCTGTTGTAGTCCACACATAATCAGACAGTTTACAACTTCCAGCCAGCAGGTGATGAGTTCTCTTGTTTCGGGGATTCTAGTTAGTCGTAGTTTATGTACTATCTTGTTAGTATTTATAAGTATTGATTATTGGTTCATGTTATTCAAGTTTCTTTGTTTATTTTTATCATGATGTAAACTTTATTATTATTATACTTATTCAGATTTCCTTATGATTATGTTTCCACTCAACAAATTTAGTTTTTATACAATTTAAATTAGTTGCTCAGGCAGTATGCCAGTTCATGGGTTAGCTTGGGTTTTATATTTTCAGGGGTAGTCTTTCAGGGTGAGTTCATTATTTATGTGTATTGTTATATCTTGGACTCTAGATTACAGTGGTTGCAGTCCATTTCAAAGATTATTTAAAAGGGAACCACAAACTTAGAATAATGGCTTAAATTTAAGGGGTAGATGATAGAACAAGTAACCAAGTCCATCTCTCCAATTCTGGTAGTGATGTCAGTGTGTTGTGGAACAACACTAGGGGAGGAATACGCCTGACCCATTCTTATCTCAGTGCAATATTTTGTACTTCAGTCATCATGAAACCTACTCATGCCTTACATGTCATCTCCATGATCATAGCTCATATTCATGAACATCATAGAGAATCATGTGAGCTTCCAGTTCCTAGTATAAGGAGTTCCAGTTCACTCAGAAGTACAAATCACGTTCATGAATTTATGAACTCCAAACTCAAGTCATGCATCTCATGACTCTTGTACCCATGCTTTACAACATGTTCACCCCAGGTACTCATGCTACACTCTTAATGATTAGCCAAATTCAGATTATGTGTCTTAAGTTTAGATCTCTATAATAAATTTATGTCATTGAAACTCTATTCCTCCGGCCTTAATTATGTTTCCAAGTTATGCTTAGTATTCTTTCATGCTTCAAGTCCTCATGTCCTAAACTTTCAAGTGTCCTCTTCTTATGAAATGATAGTGGTGATGAACGATTATTTAGATGGGAGTAATTAAATGTTTCTTGTTTGAGAAAGATTTTTGTATGCTTGTTCTATCTAAGGCTATAAGTGTGAAGTAAGATTAAGGCTAAGCTTTTTGTATATGTCATGGTTAGTTGAAATTTTTTTTGTATGTGTCTTCTTGGGGATAGTGTATGGAAATTGTTATTTATTAGAGGTGTTAGACAATATGGTAGAAATCCAAAGTGGGTTGATTGACCAAAAGATTATATGTGGGTATAATGATAGTCTTGAATGTTATGTTGGTATATAAGTTGATGGGTGCATTGTGTGCTAGTGAATTTCTAGTAAAAAGATAAATTTAGTTGTTGAAGTGGTAAAAGGAATTATTCTTGAGATAAGGGTTGTGAAACACGCATAGGGTATTGAATCTGTTGTTTAGACTAGTATTACGGTGTTATATATTGCACCTTGTAATTTTGAGTTAGGCTTGAACATGGGAGAGTATATAGCTCAACTCAAACTTTAGCTGGAGTAGTTATATGTACCCATGCGACTATTTAAGGAGAAAGGCTAAGCTTGAATTGGGAAGTTGCATTGCCTAAGGCCTAGTAATTCTTTCCTAGCATATGTTTCATAGGCTTATATTCCATGCTATAAAGTTTCACCCATGTTGCAATTCCTTATACAAATATCTCATTTAGATTATGCCCAAGATTATTTTCTTCCTTATGATATTAGAACTTTATAGAAAGTGTGTTGAAGAAATACTTCAGCTGAGGGTAAGCTTTCAGTATGATTCAGTCTGTATAGCCAACAATTTAGTTTAGAAATTAGACAGATAAGCTCCTATAGCTTTTCCAACTATCCATCTAGTCTTATTATCCGAAGTTCCACAAGTATGGCTATTTCATGAGGTAATTCATTCATGTACATGTAAGTTGCAAATTTAATTCATTCCAAGTATCATGTTTCAGATTCAGCTATTTAATCATGACTTAGTACATAAGAGTTCACTGAATGACCTCAGTTTTCCAAGTGTTCTTGCTCAGACATTGTAATGCCCGTTGTATGACCTTAGTCCCATTATCTCATGATTTGTGCTTACATAATGTGCTTGGTAATGCCATAAAGCTTTTTTTTCTTTTGATTCCTATGCACGTTTTGTTGAGGAACAATTCCTAAAGAGAAGTTACGTACTTTATTCTCTCCTTAGTAACTCTTGGAATTTTATTGGATAAGTTATCACTTTGCAGTTATATATGTAAGTTCATATCATGAACATTTCAAGTGAGTTCTAAACTCTCAATATAAATCAACTCCTTATAGTAAATATAGTCAAGTCAGCTCAAAAATCAATTTCATGATAAAAACTCTAATGGTTCAGCTCAGCTATATCCTTCATTACCAGACATGTCATGTATACATTATTCCATTATTCTAAGACTTCAAAAAGCTCCTATCCATCATTCGAGGATGAATGATTCCAAGGGGAGATAATGTAACACCCTAAATTTTTGAGCTAAAAATCGAGTCATCGTTTCTACGTGTGTAAACTCTAATCCCATGATTTGTATTTGAATATATGTGTCATGATCATTATCCTAGTTTTAAGAGTGCTTATGAAGTGAAAAATGTTCATGGGAATCACTTAGAGCAAAGTTGAGCTAAAAGCCTTTGATTCGGCCAAATTTTGTTATTTGATTCTACAATGATCGACTTTGAACGTGTATAACTATTGAACTATGTAAAATTTTACATATCAAGACCCACCCAATGATATATAATTGAGTTATGTTTCAAACGATACCAATTTTGCCTTAATTCGATAACCGAGAAAAAAGTTATGACCATTTTTGTGAGAAACTGTAAGGGTCCGCGATATGCCCGCGCCGTAAGGGTTATTCCCCAGGAATAAGATTTGTATCGCGAGGGTTTCTCCCTGTGAATAAGGGTCATGTCACAGGGGTTATTCCTAGAAAATTTCAGCTTCTTAAACGGTCAAGGGGTAATTGGGTCTTTATCCCTCAACCCAAGTATTCCAAAGCACGATTTATAACACTAAAAAGGGCATTATTTTCCCATCTTCCTCAAAATTTCTCATGTAGAAATCCTCCCCATTCCCAAGAACAATAATCCAAGCCTCTTCTCTCATGAATTAAAGAATTCAAGCTTCAATTTCAAGATTTCTTCACCGTTCAATTAAGGTATGTGAGGTATGAATTAATTGGTCTGTTTCACCCATTGAGCCCAAAACCCTTCTCTTTGATTAAAGTATGGGTTCTTGTTTTATTATGGAGTTTCATATGTTCAAAATGGGGTAATTTAGTTTTTTCCTTATTAATTTGAACTCAATTCATGTCCACGTATGATCCCATGAAAAGTTGGGTTATTGCATGCTTTAAATTTCAATTTTTCATGTCATATTCAAGTGAATTTCATGTTAAATCACCAAATAATGAATTTAACCATGTAATAATATTGTTTTCTCATGCTTATCACATTCACATGCTCAAGTTCATCCTTCTCACTTAATTGGTGAAATGGTTATGTTTTGGGTCTTTGAACCATGAGTCCATATTACAGTTCTAATCTTTGATATCATATTTTATGATCATTCAGTGTTGGTGGGTTATCAACACCTGATACCTATGTGTTTTACATGATTTCAGACTTTCAACTAATAAGTCAGTTCTCTACTGGAAATTACCCCTATTGCAATGAACTTTTTGGTGACGGTTAACAAAGTGTTGCAATAGGTGTTCTATTGCAACAGTTTCAAGCATTACCAAAAATTATTATTCTATTAGCTATAATTTAACATTATAGTCGTTGATTTTGACCATAAGGGTTGCAATAGCTAAATAAAATAAGTTATAGCAACACTTATTTTATTCCCTCCATTTTCACAAAAACTTTTCATTCAGTCCGCCAAAAAAAAAGAATATTTTAATAAACCTAAAACTTAAACCTTCAGCTTATTTCTCTCTTAGCTTAAACCAATAGCTTAAAACTTCATTATACAATCGCTTATTTCTCTCTTAGCTTAAATCTACAACTTCTCATCGCTACAATCCACGATTAGGGCTGCCGGTGTACTCTTCCATTAGCTGATAGAATCACTACAATCCATGATTAGGGCTACCAGTGTATTCTTTCATTAGCTGATAGAATCGCTACAATCGACGATTAGGGCTTTCGGTGTACTCTTCACTAAAACATTAACGACAGTCGCTACAATTGCTATAAATGATTCAATCTTGTGGAGATGATCTGGTAGTGAGCTTCCGGTGGTGAGCTCTGTGGGATTTATTGGTGCCACTTTTAAAATTGATTTGTGTTGGAAAGTTAGACCGAATTCGCACGTCAATTTCTCTCAAATTTGCACTTAAATTTCTTCAATTTGGGAATTTTAAGGTTAGTGTATTCTTCTATGACTTTGGACTAATTTTTTAGGAATTTCGGTATTTCTTGGGTTTACTTGATTGCGTGAAATTTTTGATTTCTCCTTGTAATTCTACTTATTACGGTCGTTATGTTGGGAAAGATGTCGTAATGCATTATATTGACAACCAAAAGTTGAGGAAAATGAGTGTTACTGATTAGAGTTTTAATTGTTGTAGTCTTAATTGTTAATTTAATTTATCTATAATGTTGTTTCTATGTTTAGATTGTTATTCTTATTTATGTGGGTTTTTAGATTAATGAGAAATGATGATGAGAAATGATTTATGTGGAAAGGATGATCTTTAACCCGTTACTTAGAAAATGCTACATAAGTAATGTGATGGAGGAAAACATATCTTAAATTTCTAAACTTATCTCATTTTAGATCGATAGTATCTTAGCGAAATTACTCGGGTCTTTCAAACCAGTCCTCAAAAAACAAGGGGAAAAAGGTGTTTTTGGTTCTCAAAAATGTCAACTTAGAAGCAACTTGTGATGGACTGTATCCTGCAGGATTTGTGTTGTCTTGTGTTGATATAGAGTATATTAATTTTGAGATATTCTTTTTTTTTATCAGACCAGGAATGGGTACATTGAAATATAGCAGTCGTTCTTATCTTTTCCTTGCCTTTTATATTATAATAAATCAGGCACATATTTTTACAATTCCTTTGTTTAATAACATTTGAGAAGGCACCTCATAAGTATTGCAGTAGCAAAACTTGAGGTATTTCACATGCATCATGCTTATTCCTGTCCATCTGACTGAAGCTTATCATTCTCCTTAAGGAAAAAATAAAAATTTAAAGAGGATAAGAGGATTAATTGCTATTTTTATCCCTTTCTTATATGATATGACTGACATCGTAAATATCTTAGAGATGAGTTAGGTTATCTTCACAAAGGAGGATTTTTATTGCCTAGTGATTGTAGTCAGATTGAGGAAGTTGATTTTGTTGATTTTCTTATTTGATAGATATCTATAGCACAATAGTAGCAAGTATATCCAATTTGTGTCTCCTGAATATCAGGAGTCATTAAAATCTAACTAAAATATTTTCTTTTGGGGGAGGAGATGTGGGGTGGCAGTTAGCTTAAGTGGTTAAAAGAGAATAGTAGTTTCTCAGTCGAGATCCTTGAAGGTAGTGGGAATGGTAGAAGATGCTTAAAAAATGATAATTTATTTTTTATCTCTGTAATAACAATAAGAGCCAAGCTAAGTTTGGACTATGCTGTAAACTAGTGAATATTTATAGCCTAATGGTTAATCAGTATTTGAGAGTTAAATGCAAGGTTGATTTCATTGATACCAAGAATGTTTTTGCTATTATTGATGTACTTTGGTTAAATAATAGAAAACGTATGATAATTTTCTGTCAGATGGGTCCATATTAAACAAAAAAAGCTCATGTAATTTCCAGAGAACTATTTTTGCTGGAATTTCTTGTGCTATCACTCACCTCAATAATTTGTTCAATTCAAAAGCATTCTTTGTGGAGTTAATCCTGCCAACCTAGGTTGGATCAGATGGGCTCATAACAAGTGTTCTAGCTGGGATACATACCTGAAATCTTCAGGTTGTTACTCCCCATGCCTCACCAGTGCAACCACTAGGACATCCTCCTAGGTAAGGAAAACTATTTATTTAATGAAATGAATTCAATCTCTTATAGTTCTGATTTTGTACTTCATTTGCTATTTGTATTATCTCAGTGTCAATCTGGAATGAAAATAGATTTTTTTTTTTAGCATAACTACAAAACTCTATTAGGCACAGTGAGTCTATAGGGCAATTTAGAAGATAGAAGAAAGAGTACGTTTACTGGCCCAAGAAGGAAAGACCTCACTTTAGCCATATATTTTCATGCATTGGGGGGAAACTAAGTGAAGCAGTTTCACTATCATTTTTTGATTTGATCTAAATCATATGTAATTTAATTAAAAGGTTCATCATTTTTCTTTTGGAACTTAAAAACTAGGAACTAGATCACTGGTTCAGTAAGATTAGATTAAGGTCCATCTTTAGTCTTGCGGGGTTCAATTTTAATCTTATGGGGTTCCTCTGGGTTGCTGGCATATTGATAGTACATTTTTTTTCATTCAAAAGTTTCTTTGGAGGTCACGGGTTCGAACCATGGAAATAGCCTCTTGCATAAATGCAAGGCAAGACTGTGTACAATATACCCCCTTTCTGCTCTGGCCTTTTCACGGTCCTACAAATAGCAGTAGTTTTAGTCTACTGGACTACCTTTTTTTTTTAATTGGTGTTTGAGGGCGGAGGGATTTGGATTTTGTAGAATACTAATTAGTAAATTTGAACTTTTTGGTATGCAATCTGTGAATAAAGGCATGGGTGTGAGTTGAATATCTTACATGTTACAGATGACGGCATTAACTTGGTTGTGTATTGAATTTGTAGTTGTATTTTTATACTTTCATGTGATACAATCTGTTACTCATTTAAGTTATTAAAGTAATCCAAAATTAATGCATGACCTCAACAATTTTGTATCTCATTTTCCTGTTCCCTCCATATTAATGTTAGTAATTCTTTTTTCCAATTATTAGTTTGGTGTTAGTTTTATGGTCATTGTCACTGCTACAGGGAATTAACATTGTCAGACTTGCTATTTTCCTGGTTCAATTTACAAATTTTGGCACTAGTTAAAGGAAAAAAAAAAGACTAAAGCAACTTATAGTTAAAATGTGAGTTATTTTGTGATACTCACTTAAACTACTAGACTGGGGGGGGGGGGGGAAGAGGGCCACAGGACAAAAGCTGAAATAGTGTCACGACGAGCAACGGTTACTCAAGAAGTTTTAGTGTGGCATAAACTTTACCATCCTAACGTAACCAAGGTAATGTTAAACGTGTTCAACTTATAGTATGTAGAACATGCTTCGAGCTTGTTAGATATTGTTGTTCGTTCTTTCAAATTCGTAGTGTTTTGAGTAATACCTCATCTTAAAGCTTAAACTATTGTATAAGAGACACTTTTATTTATCTACTTGAGCCGTCAACATCCCTCATGTGTGCATCTTAATGTTGGTAGAATTGTTAGTTGGAGCTCCTGCATTGTAAAATAATCAAATGATAGTATAACGAATGCTTTGAAGACTAAACCTGAAAATAGCAGGATCAATACAAGATCGATTCACTTAAAATATATTTAAATTTTAGAATATTTAGATTAAAAAAACTATGTTGGATGAAGAATAGAAAGAAGTTGGATCAAAATGAAAAGAAATTTTATTCATTAAAAGATCAATTGAATCTTTCTCCTCCTCATATGTTGCACAGAGAAAATCTTTCTGTCTTCTCTCCATAACAGAATAGCGACAAGAAAATAAGCAATCCAGCATAATCTCTAATTTATTGTAATTTCTTTAGGAACTAAGTTGATGTATATTTCCATCCAATTGCAAATCCTTACAACTTATTTACAATAGTAGATCATTTGGGCATCATCTTTGTTTAGTACCTTAATAAAGTTTTTATTTTGCTAATTTATAATTTTTTGTTGTTGTTAAGAGAAGTTAATAAATTCATTTGATTTTTTATTCAGATTACGTGGCAATGGCTTCCTTTCACAAGTTCTGCTAGAAAAGATAACTTACAGATTTATCATTGGGTATGTTTTTCTAGTGATCTAGAATCTAATTAAAGTAATTGTCAAACGATCCACTGATAAAACTCATTTGGTTTCAATAAATCCCAGGTCAGAGTTGTTAATGGTGTTCCGCCTACAGGTGACTATTCATTTGACAAGTATAATAAGGTATAATAAGGTATATCAAGGATTCTTCTTGTTCCTAAGGCTTCTTCTATATATGGTGTTAAATTTGTTGTCTGTTGGATGCAGCCAGTGGATGTGCTCAAGTACACTGATGAGGAATATGAGAAGTACTTGTCCAACCCTGTAAGTATCAAAATAGTATCCAAAGATAGATGTGTTATCTACTTTGAATGAGGCAAATTCAAGAATCATCAGCTTTATCTTTTCTTTGAGTTGAACTTTAAACTCTATTAGAATCCTGTAATAACACCTTAACTGCAGTCGTTTATTGAATGACTAATCATATTGTGTAATGATTTATTAGATGACTGATAATATCATGTTATGTAATTACCCAAGGCAACATTTATGTTGTAGCTTTTACAGAAATCTTTCAATTGCCTGGCGTGATATGAAGTATCTTGCTACCGATATTTGTACTTTATCTTTGTTGAAAATCCTTAAACAACTTACAAATAATCATTTTTATCTTTGTTGAGAAGCGGTCTTTGATTGTGCTTGTAATTCCATGCACTAACCCTTGTCTGGATAGATGCTTATGTTATTGGAAGGATAAGTTATTGTTTATTCAATTCCTTATATACCTGTGAGCTCACTTTCTTATTCTCATGAGTTAGTCATAGACCAAGGAAGAGACGGATTAATTATTTGATCTGTGCAAAAGGTTTGATCTCTATTTCGTTATCATAGCTGATAGGTTCCCTTAAAATGGTACAGTTGAGGAACTGAAGGACCGCTACTACAGTGGTATTCTGCAATATCTCATTGTTTATCAACTTCTTAAACTAATTTAGCTTCTACGCTTTATATGATTAATAACTCCAAATATCTTTTGATTTTGATGATGGTTTTGGACCTCGTCCCATGTAGTATCTCGTGCTATTACAATTTTTTTGGCTCTATCTCCTGCCGATATTACTAGACATCCCCTTGTTAAGGTCAGTCAACAGTTGTGGTTTTCTCAACTAAGGACTATTTTTCTTTCTGATTTACTTCTTTGGAGCAATACCACCTCCTTGCCCTACTTTCTTCTCTGAGTTATCTCCTCTAACTGGTGTTTTATTCTATAAATTTCAATTTCTTGTGGTATCTCTAACTTTTTCTTACAATACTATAGGATCCTTACAACGTCTGTCAAGATATTGAACAAAAACATACAATGTCGATGGTGCTCTCGCAAATAATACTGTTGCTGCAGGTTCTTAATGGCAACCCATACAACAAAAAATACAATATGTACAGTTTTGGCATATGTTTGGGGGAGATATACTGTTGTGACAAGCCATATCCGAATCTCAGTTCTCAAAAGTGACTTTAGTCGTGGTTCGCAAGGTAAAGTCTCTCAGTTTAGCACTTCATGCATTTCCAAAAGAAACATAATAAGCAATTTTGCCTAGCACATGAAGAATATAAAGCACAGAAAGAGAAGAACATATATATTTTCCTCTTGTATTGGCTAAGTTTGTCAGAAAATAAAGACGTTTAATATTTTTTTTTGTTTTGATCTCCCTTTGTTTATTATGGTTTATGATCTGTCACACAGAATTTGAGGTCAGAAATACCCAGATATTTATCAAGTTCCCTTGATAATGTGATGAAATGATTCTGGGATGCTAATCCTGATAAGCGGCCCGAGATGGATGCGTTTGTATCCATGATAGAGTCTATTGACACATCCAAAGGTAGGGGAATGATCCACGTTGATCAATAATAGGGTTTTTTCTATTTTTGAAAGTGTCGTGGACCTTGAACATTCAGAATCCATGCAAATATGAATATTAAGAAGTAGGTTAATTCTATCTCAGTTACCAAATATTTTAGAGTA
The DNA here is from genome assembly GCA_030864215.1 of Capsicum pubescens. Lineage (NCBI taxonomy): Eukaryota > Viridiplantae > Streptophyta > Magnoliopsida > Solanales > Solanaceae > Capsicum > Capsicum pubescens. The sequence goes on from CM061548.1 coordinate 86,456,772, forward strand.
CTACACTTATACAGTGCCAGTTGCTCCTGGTGTTTGTGGATATTGGCTGGAAAATTGGGCTGCATTTCTTAATTTAGATGGTTTAAAGCCTTATACCTTTGTTTTTATTTTCTTCATTTGGACTTGATTACATTTTTCTTGTTGGTTTAAATTACTAGGTTGTTGCACATTTTGAATTATGAGATTAGTAATGAATGATTTTGTTTTGTGATGTGTAGATATTGTGTTATAATTTATTATGTATGTAAATAAAATTTACGTTAATATGAGTGACTATTTATATAAATCGTTTCAATTTACTAACATGTGGAAACAATCGTTGCAATAGATCAATAAACCATTGCAATAGGTAGTCAAAAAGTGTTGCAATAGAAAACAAAAGTGTCCCAATAGATGCTATTGCAACGATTTAATGTCATTACAATAGAATTTATTGCAACGGTTAGTAACCATTGCAATAGATGAAAATAGGCATCCCAATAAGTAATGAAATAGTTGTAATAGGTACTCAAAAAGCGTTGCAACAGAAAAACAAAAGTGTCGCAATAAATGTTGTTGCAACGGCTTAATGTCGTTGCAATAGATTCTATTGTAATGGTTACTAACCATTGCAATAGATAAAAATAGGCATCTCAATAAGTCAAAAAACATCTATCGCCATAGGTCAAGCTATGATAACGGTTGTACAAAACCGTCACCATAGCTTGATCTATGGCGATGGTTCAGACAACCATCACAGAAACCATTGCCATAGAACTATCGCAACTCCCACCTATGGGATGCTTGATGAACCATTGTTGTAGAGATATGACAATAGTTTTGTTGTCTATTGCAATGATTTTGCAACCGTCACCATAGGGGTAATTTCTAGTAGTGGTTAAGTGATGAATCTTCTCAATATACTTAATTATTTATGATTCAGTACCAGGGTTAGTTTAGTTGGGAGTAGGATTTAGCAACGAGCAAACCTAGGGATGGGGGCTCAACTGCCAGTAGAGGGTGTGACCTTTTGTAGTAGTCCCTGAGTTCTAGAACTACATAGTGAGCTTAGGTTTGAGATGTATTCATTCCTATTGAGGTTTAAGACATATATCATGAGAGCACCTGCTAGTAGAGGGTGACTCTCTAGTCCTTCGGGCCACCAATTTAGTGGATCCATACAACCAGTGTTAGTACCCATGGAAAAGTACTGACACCCTTCCAACTGGGGTTACAGATTGGAACCCGATTAGCTTAGATTAGGACATATTAGTTACATGATACCTCCCACAGTCTCAGTTCAGTATTCAAAGTATGTCAGTTCAGGTTTACATGACCAAGTTTACAGATATCAGTTATTTAGACATCATTTATTGAGTTATTTAGATACCAGTTATTCAATTATTCAGATCATTTCAGTACATATTTATACTTGGTCTTGCATTATCAGTTTTACATGTTCATGTTTTCATTCCCAGTATCCATACATGATCCTCAGTTTAATTTTACAGCATGTTAAGCTTTACATGAGATTCACATACCGTATTTATGTTTTACCGCTTCCTAGCTTTAGTTCTACTTATTCTTCAAAAGTGAAGATTTAAGAAACTAAGTGTAGTGATTCACTAGCTTATCAGATTATGTTTGTTACTCATGTTTTATGATACTTCAGCTTTCAGTTGATTTCATTACCTTGGTGAGTCTACTTGCACTTAGCATGCATGTTTTAAGATTATGTATCTATTCAATTTTACTTATTGCATTAACCCTTACTTACTCAGTACATCCTAAAGTACTGATCCATATATCTTTCTATATGCTACGTTGTCTTATAATGCAGGTACCAGTTGTAGACCCTACATCATAATCAGATAGTTTGCAGCTTCCAGCCAGCAGGTTATGAGTTCTCTTATTTCGGGGACTCTAGTCAGTCGTAGTTCATGTACTATCTTGTTAGTATTTATATTTATTGATTAGTGGTAGTTGGAGTCATATCCCAGCTATCTATAGTCAGTATAGTAGAGGCTTTATAGATAGTCAGGCAGAGTCATTACATGTAATTCAAGTTTCTCTCTTCAGTTTTATCATGATGTAAACTTTATTAGTATTATACATTTTCAGATTTCCTTTCCACTCAACAAATTTGGTTTTTATACAATTTAAATTAGTTGCTTAGGCAGTATGCCAGTTTATGGGTTAACTTGGGATCACTTGTGGTTCCAAGCACTTTGTTATGACTAGGGGTAGTCTCAGATCGTGACATTCTAGGAATGGTTGATTTTAAAACCCTATGTTTAAATCAAATCAAGCTACTATAGTTTCACCTGATACAGCCTTGAAAATCACCACAATATTTCTCTTTGTTTGTTTTAGGTTTAGGGTATTACTAAGCTTCTTGCATTTGATCATCATGGTTGGAGGTTATATTAAATTTTGTTGCATTAATATGTATAGTATTTTATATACATATGTTTAGTATACTACTTCTGGAAGAGTATTAGAATTTTCTTATGGATGTGCACCTATATTGTATTAATAATGATTATATGTTGATTGCTATCGTTAAAAGGGAAACTCAAGTTAAAAGTAATCTGCTAAGGTTCAAAGTTAATGGGTCTAAAAGACACTTCATAAAGTATGAAGTTTTATAAGTATATATTCGATTATAATTTCTAGTTTAATGATGTATTACATTAAAAATACAAAACTTTTGGCATTTTCCCAAATTAGATGTAGGGTTTTATTTCTAGCATCCTATTGTTGGGAAGATAGAGTGGATCACATCTTGGTTTGGAAGACTACTAACACAGAGATGTCAAAAATCACTATGAAGATCATGCTTTCAGGTAAGCTTCCACATCTAGTATTATATTTTTAATGATAGATCTTGGTAAAGATATGATGGACTTCATTTCTTAAAATTTGGTCCTAACAATATATACTTATATATACAAAGTATTTTTTTCACCTGTCATGATTCAATTTCTCGAGTCATGATGGCACCTACTTTAACATGTTAGGTAAGCCAAATCATAACCCAGAACAATAAGTAATGGATAACTGCTGGAAAACAAGAAGATAAAGAAAATAGGCATGCAATGTAAATACCAAGCAACAAAAATAACGATATATAAATTGAAAAAACTATACATTAGAGGAAAGAGGACAAAATATACAAAATGAGTTTCCCCTACGACCTAGTAAGGTCAGTAAAAAAACTACTATATAAAAAGAGACTATTATAAAATGTCAAATATACATCATAGTCTCAGAATATACAAATAAGACTATCCAAAATGACAGAAGGAGGAGGATCAACTCCGAACTCTAAAAGCTCACCCTACTTCCAAACAGTAGCACAACTCAAGGATGTCGTCAACAACGATTGATAGTACTGAGATCTTAGAAAAAAAGATGCAGAAATGCAGTATTAATAAAAAAATGAATACTTGGTAGGAATCATAATGCCACTGAGTAAAATTACAACAAAAGCAAGGATAAAATGTGAGGATATAAACTAAATAAAAAATAAAGGCAGAAATAGATACAATAGAATGTACTATATATATATATATATATATATATAACATAATTAGACCCTACATATGCCTAGATGGCACAAACGGGAAGGAATAAATCCAATCAAACCCCCATAACTATGGTAGATACAAGGAAGAAGTGACGCTAATATAAGAATGAAATAACAACATAGGTTGTGTGTGTGTATATATATATATGGTACAATCTATTTTCCTTTCTATCCATAATCCCAAGTCTAACCGGTCTTTACCAAATTTTCAAACCCAAATCAGTATCCATAAAGATAGTAAATACCAAACTTAAATCGGGACTAGATGATGATTTCATAATGAAATATCAAACTTGAACCAGAATTGATAAGTAATAACAATGATGTTGCTAGGTGCTAGACAACCAAAACCGGTAAATAAGCTAAAAGAAGTAACATTATAGGAATATAACTCCTTTTAAGTCCAATCCATCATAAAATCCTAAGTCATATGATCATGGCTTTTAAGGAAATACAAGATCTAATTACTAAGACGAAGGTTGCTGTAAAGGACAAATTCTACCCTACCCTGGGTAACAAAGCTAAATAGGCTCATTAAAATAACTAGGTCAACGTAAACCCAAAGATTAGCATAAGAAAGCAGATAAATGTTATATCGGTCAACACAAAACTATTCTAGACATTTTATCTTAAAAAAGACCAATGGGGCACACTACTAGTCCCCAAACTCGAGCTAAGGCAAGAACCTACCCTAAACCAAGGATAAGGCTTCTCCATCCCATCCCAAGACACTAAATAAACTTTGACTTGTCCTAATGGATCATCATAGACTAATATGATAGAAAATGGGATTGTATTCTACCGAAAAGGGGCCCTAATTAGCTAATTAATGCCATAGATGTTAAAATAACAAATGAGAAATAAATACCCACCATAGGTAGTAAAATATTCTACAATGCCATAAGAAAGTAAAGTCTATAAGAAGGGTAAGACTAGCCTACCTGTACTTTTAAAAGCTCATAAAATTCTCTACACCAGAGCTTTTCTTTTATGAAAAACCTCTGAATGCTTCCACACTATCAAAATAAGGTTCTACATATCAAGCTGAATACCCATGTTGCTTATTAATGCTCTAAAAATCAAACTAAAAATTCCACAGAGAGCCCGCTTATGGAATAACAAAATCAAAAACTGTCACATCATCCCTCTCAGATCAAGGACTGTGTTCCCTTAAAATGAGCAAAATCCAAACACAAATCAATCCCCAACCATTCCCACCATAATTTCTTAAGAATTGAAAATAGAGAATTTAGCTAATTTTAAATCAATAACTTATGAGAAAATGATCATAAAATGGTCACAAGGATGCTTCCAACTCTATCCCTACTTTAATTAAATTTTTCCCACATTTTTTTGATCTCTTTATAGCTCTAATGATGTTTTACACTTAGGAAAAGTAGATGGAAAATGAAGGGTAGGTATATAGACTACTAGGGTTTTCCTAATTGCTGTCACGAAGTCCCCTATTTGCGTTTGCATAATCCTACTAATGGTAACATCAGAATTGCATTGTCCTAGACATGCGGTCATGAAGAACAAGTTAGACCAATCCCATAACCTCTTTCATCATAGTTGAAAGTTTCCATCCTCACAATCGTGAGTCCTAGCCTTACAATTTCGAGTATCCAACCTCACAATTGCGATGACCAAGATTACAGATCCTCACAATTGTGAGGGTCCTTATTTCAATAGTGATGAAGGACTTGGGCCTACGCCAATTGTGGATGCACTAACAACTTAGCCAAGCTATTGTAAATTCTATGAATAGGCCCTCGAGATTCATTTGAAATCCTGTGAATGCAAATGAGCTATGCTACCATACCAAATTTGGCATTTTGGACACAACAAAACCATCAAAACTTCTATCCTAGCTTGTTTTAAACAAAAATAGGTCCACACCCAAGGGTTTGTTTTAACTAAATTCCACCCAATAGCGTAAAATGTGTCTAGAGGCCTTGGGACCCAGACCAATAGTGCCCTAGCTTGAAGGTTTGTGGAGAGTTTCTCTTCTATCACTGCCCCGTTGACTAAGTTGACTCAGAAGAAGGTAAAATTCTTATGGTCTGATGCTTGTGAGGTCAGTTTTGTATAGATGAAGGAAAAGTTGACTTCGGCTCTGGTCTTGACTCTGCCTGAAGGCACTGATGGTTTTTTGTCTATTGTGATACGTCTAGATAGTTAAAGGTTCATGAGAAGGATTATCCGACCTATTATTTAGAATTGTTATCTGTGGTGTTTGTATTAAAAAAACTGGAGGCATTATTTGTATGGGGTCCATGTTGATATTTATTCTGATCATAAGAGTCTGAAATACGTGTTCACCCAGAAGAAATTGAATCTTAAGCAAAGGAGGTGTATCGAGTTGCTAAAGAACAATGACATGAGCCTCTACTTTCATCCAGGTAAAGCTAACGTAGTTGTTGATACTCTTAACAGGTTGTCCATGGAAAGATTGTCTTATATGGATGAGGAGAAGTGGTATTTGGTAATGGATATTCACCATTTAGATAATTTCAAAGTTCGTTGCTTAGATTTCGAGGATGGTGGTGTGATTGTTCAAGTGGTGATGAGGTCATATCTTGGTGTTGAAGTAAAGGAAAAACAAGTGTTAGACCCTATTCTGATGCAAATCAAGAATGATGTAGGTAGGCAAAAAATGATGGTTTTTGAGATTGGTGGTGATGGTATCTTCAGGTACCTAGGTAGATTATGTATTCCCGATGTTAATAGGTTGCGAGAATTTTTTTGGCCAAAGCTCATAAGTCGCGTTATGATATTCATCCTGGTTTAATAAAGATGTATCATGATCTTAAAGAGATTTATTGGTGGAATAATATGAAAGAGGGATTGGTATGGCTCTATTTGAGGCCTTATATAGTAGGAGGTGTAGGTCACTTATTGGGTGGTTTGAGGTTGGTGAAAATAAGTCTTTTGGCCCTGATTTGGTTCACCAATCCATAGATAAGGTGAAGGTGATTCGGGATTGACTTAAGGCCTCCCAAAGTAACCAAAAGTCCTACACAGATGTGAGGTGAAGTGAGGAAATTTAGTGTTGGTGAATGGATGTTCTTAAAGGTGTCTCCCATAAAGGGAGGATGCAGTTTAGAAAATAAGGGAAACTCAGTCTCCGTTATGTCGGTCCGTACTTGGTTTTGAAGAAGGTTGGTAATATTGCCTATGAATTGGAGTTTCCTTCTAGTTTGAGCTCTATTCATCTAGTATTTCATGTTTCAATGTTGAGGAAGTACATGAGTATCCTTCAAAGGTTGTTCTTTTAGATGAGGTGGGTATCTTGGATTTCCTGTTCTATGATGGGGTCACGGTTGAGATTTTGGATCGCCAAGTTTATCGGTTGCGGATGAAGGCGTGTCTTTGATAATGGTTCTTTGGAGGAACCAAAAGGTTGAAGAATCTACTTGGAAATCCAAAGAGGACATAAAGTGCAAGTATCCGTTCTTGTTTCCCATTCCAGATAATCTTGCTTATGGTATGTGTATTTCTTAATATCTTTGAGTTTTGTCTTTGTTAAAGGTAAGAGTAGAGGTATGTGAAGTCAAATCGTGCTAATAAATCCCTTGTCCTAATATTCGAGGATGAATGATACTAAGGAGGGAGTATGTAACACCTTGGTTTTTGGTCCTCAAATTTTTTTTGAGTTTTCTACCCTTGAAATGACTTATCTGATGAGTCTTAACGTGTCTCGACGGATCAAGTGACCTTAGTCATAAGGTGTCCAGTGAATGGTGCTTGAGTTGTTGTCTTGGGTAGGACTTAGGGATACAAGTCATTAAGATTCATTACGAGTCATTGGGAGGGAATCATAATCAAATTAGAAATTAAGTGGCTAAGTTCTGCTCTGAGTACGAGTTGCTCACTATAAGCCGTAAGGACTTGTTATGAGTCATTGGGTATAAATCGTAGGATGTCCATTGTTTAACCAATTGGGTTTTGTGTTGACTATGACTGGACCCTACGAGTCGTAGGGTCTAATTATGAATGGTACCTATAATTCATAGGGTTAATAGTGTGTGGGGGTCCTAGAGACTTTCTTGGTTACGACTCATAGTGACGTGTCGTAAGAAGTGGCTACTAGTCAACGGCTGACCCGTAGTCAATGGCGACACTTTTTCATCTTTTAAGTTAAGGGCATTTTGAGTATTTCCCCTCTTACCCAAATTAAAACCTTCATCTTATAACCCCTTTTAGGGTGTCATTAGCACTCTGAAACAAATTTAAGTAACTTCTCAAGCACTCCAAAAGGCTAACTAAATTCCCTCAAGAAAGTCAAGCTAGGGTTTCATCAAGTTAGTCATCCAAGGGCTCAAGGTTCAATTTTTCTCCAAATTTCATGGTGTTTAAGGCATGTTACTCTTCCCTCATTTTTAATTTCATAAATTCATGTGTTTAAAGTATTGTTCATGAGATGTTCATGTTGGTTTTGAAACAAAGGTTGAGGGTTTTTAAATATTTATGAATTGAACAATGTTTCTCGTGGTTTATATATGATTTTCATGCTTTAATTATGGTTTTGAACTTGTGGGTACATGGGTACGGTGAATGAACTAGAGAATTTTGATTTTCCTAAACTTGTGACTTTTGAAGTGGTTATGATCCCAACCCCATAATGTGAAAATGGTTTTTAATTATGAGAAATATGGGAATTTGTAAAATTGAACTAGTCTTGAACTATTGTGTAATATTAAGAAGTATTTGAAACACAATGGTCTGATTTAATGAACAAAGGAAGTCAGAGTTTCCCACCTTGTATTAACGAACAAAAGGAGTTATTTTCCCAAGTCAATGGAAATTATTTTGGCATGTTGTTATTACCTTACAAATGTAGTTGTTATGACGATACCAACAATGTATGTCTTAATTTGCAATATGGTATAATGAATGGGAATGTGTGATACTTGTTTTAACTGGTCTCTAATAAGGGTTGCGTAGCTGAGTTAAGAAAATGGAGGTCCAAGTGACCGATACTGGAAACCGCATTTGCTGATGTGGGGATCAAAGTGACCATGGAGGTTAGAGTACTCCTAATTATTATTTCATTATTAGGGAGGTTCGAGACCCCCTTAAATCATTACATGATCGGGTGCTTAAGTCACCTTAGTATAGGATTGGGAGGTTTGAGTCCGCCGTGCATATATATGAGATTATTCTCTAATTAATGTGGCTACAAGTACTGGGGCCCGACTGAGGGGTGAGAGTTGGGCCCATATAGCCTGTGGGTACATGTTATGTCGGTTGAGCTACACGATTGATAATGCTCAATCTACAGCTCTCGTAGGAGTGTAAAACGGTCGTTAGCAAATATAGAACCCAACAGGGTTGGGTGTCGATCCCACAGGGATTAGCTTGGCCAACAAGTAAGCAAAATTACTAAACTTTTGGTGCAAGTCTCGTAAAAAGGGGGGATTTGTAATGTGTCACCAAAATAATTAAATAAAAGCTGAAAATAGTAAAGTAAAAGAGAAAGATTGTTACGTAAGTTGTAAACAATGAGAATTGAGGCGTCGGGGTTATGTCCACCTTCTGAGGTATATGTCTCTATTGGCTATGAGTGTGTAGAATTCTGACATGCAACTGCGTATAGAGAATTGTATTCGATGGTAAATCCAGGCATCTTTCGACCTATTCGAGGATTATTTCACTTTAACTCTTTCGAGCTTAAAGCGTGTCTAACGGTACGAATTCTCCAAGAGGTTAGTCCAGTTACGGCACTAGCTTTTTGGTAGGGAATTTTAGGGGGTGACCCTACTACCTTGACCTTATCTCTTTTCCAGACAGATAACCTTTCTTTCGAACAAGTTAAATGTTATACTGGCGTATTCTTGCGTTTGCAACCACAAAGAATGTAGACTAAGATAAAGAGAATAATGATATAAGCAGTATACGTGTCGCGAACTCACAAACTCACAGCAATAGATAGTATCTCATACGGCTTCCATAACCCCAACAGAGAAGTTTAGTTACCCATGAATGCGAAGGAGATCACGATTGACATTGTTGTTATACCACAAGATTGAGTAATTTCGTGTAGCTTAGGTGGTAGGCGTGAGGCGTGAATTCCTAGGCAAAGTAACGATTCTCTTGTTGTGGAATTTAAGAATAGAAGAGTAGAAGAAGAAAAATAGAATTAATGGAAAGATTAGAAGAGTTGTAGAATTGTTTGTAGTGGAAGATGAGAGGGATGGAAGAAAGTATTGTGGTCTCCCCACCCAAATTCCTTGCAAATCTCTAGCATGATAGGGTATTTATAATACCCATATCCTAATCCTACTAGATAAATAAAATATCTAACCAAATTCTACTAGGCTAATGTAATACTTAACCCAATTATACTAGGTTAATGTAACATTATCATAATCCAAATAAACTAATGAAATACATAACCCAATTGTACTAGGTTAATGTATCATTGTACAAATCCAACTAAGTTACTGCAAATCCCCAAAGTCTTCAGAAATATTGTTTTAGCCCGGGACAGATTTTCCATGCAGTAGTTTTGGTCCTTAGGCGTGTAAACTACCTTCCCTTCCTTCGTGAGCTTTCTTTTGCGTCAAGTAATCCATAAAATGCTGAATTCTGCATCATTTATACCTGAAACTTTACTAATCATGTTCGTTAGCTCATTTACAGGAAAAAGGACTAAAAGTGCATGAAATATATACTTTGTTCTCAAAACTAGGCTAAAATATGGGCAAAATATATTGATATAGGCGTGTAAATTCGCCTATCATCAACACCCCACACTTAAAGCTTTGTTCGTCCTCGAACAAAATATCATGTCCCTCTAAACATCAACTTAGGGTTTCACAGCAACAACACAAAATATTCGTCAAGACAAGCACAACAATTATCAACAAAGAGTAGTTTTTCGATCATTAGTAGAAACAGTTTAACTTCTAGCATAGACTCATGATGGTGGTCAACTCATATTCAAAAGTTAAGGCACAAAGAATCATACACAACTACCCAAAACTCATCAACCATGTGTGTCTCACAATATATTACCCATAATCACTCATAAGTATAGCATATTTTTCAAACATGGGTATCAAAATATCCTTGCTCTCACTCTCACAAAGAATTCATATGTAGCAACTGATGACCATAGGCTTGCCCTTAATGTAATACTCTACTAAATGTCAGAATGCTAAGCTTAGAATCAAATAGGTCTTTTGATGGTTGTAATGTAGGCTAAGGGACGGGTAGGACTATTTTGGCCAGGAATAGTGACTAAGTTCCTAAGCGCTTTAATACATCACTTTGTATCATTAACACTTTTCTTTCTAACAACCTTTCTTTCATTTATTCTACCACCCTTTTTCTCCTCTTTTGTTTTTCGATTTTAAACATGACTAACTTTTCAGTTTTTTCTTCCTTTTTCTTTTCACAACATACCTCTTATGATAGCACTTCTTTTTCATAGCAATTTCAAGAACCAATACATTCTAAAGCATCATACTCACCCAATTTCCTCTTATTTTGTCGCATGACTTTACACTTTAAAGCACTTAGGAATTTGGATCAAATTATGGTCTTGAAAAAAATGGATTAGGCTTACATATGAGGTTGTCAAAGAAAATAGGCTAAAGGCTCAAAAGGGTTAACTAGGATAATGTCCATGGGGAGGTAAAAAGAAGGTAAATAATCATAGGTTGCCAAAGAAATGCCTAAATCATATCCTAAACTTACACTCCTTATTTTTGCTTTGCATACATACCAGGCAAGTTCTAGCATCAACCACACACATAGAATATACGATTATTTCACACACACAAGGCACATGGTCGACTTGCTTGGAAGTAATATAGACTCTCGACCCAACAAGTGAAGGAATTGAACCACACAATATCACATAATGAGTCACAACTAGAGCCTAAACGTCTCAATAGTCACAATTGTAGCACATACTCTTGTTATAATCTCATGCTGCCTATCAAAATAATTTCATGCGAAGCTAGAAAAAACAACAAAAACAAAAAAACTGAAACACGAAAAAAAAACATAGATGCGATAGAGAAGTATAGCATACGATACCGCCACCCCACACTTAAACGGGACACTGCCCTCAGTGGAAAATAAATACGAGGAACCTGGTTAGTCGGACTCTTCCTCAATGTCGAGGGTCATACCCCCTTCGTCGGAATCATCATAAGAGTCGTCGTCAGAGTTCTCCTCCTCGTCAGAGTCTGGCATTCGTCGATCATCATCGGTCGGCACGTCGTCATCGAGAGGTTCCTCAAAGTATGTACCTACTCCACACATCTCCCGTGCATGAATATTCATTGGATAGTCATGGTCCAGCTGTTGGAGCTCTGCAGCAGTGGGAACACGACCTCCACTCATCATTATAAACCTCATCATGCCGTACATATGGCGGAAGAAACTCTCATCCCGAGCATGTCTCTCTGCCGTAGTAAGGTTGATGCCATGTGTTGATTCAGCATCTTTGACCTTTGTGAGGTCAACCTTCTTCGGATTGTGTGGGAGTTTATGATCAGCTGGTTCCTCTTCGATATCCTCCTTCCGCAAGATTGCTGTCAACAGATTTCCAAACGTGAAGTGGGACCTTTTGTGGAGTCTGGCCTTCCTCATGGTAGAGCGAATGATTGCCCCAAAGTTGATAGGGACATTCGTCATCAAAGAATAGACCAAACACACTCTATCTCTTGATATCTTGGTGTATTGAGTCCCAGGAATAAGGCATGAGTTTACAATACGCATCCAGATTCTTGCTTCCCTATTCAGTGAAGCATAGGGGAAGGTGTTGTGTCGCCCTGTGTCTTTATGTCTGCCCCACCTTGCCATCGATCTACCTCCACAAAGTGTGTGTCTAATTGCTCTATAAGGAGGCCTGCTATACAGCTCTTTGAATGGTGCTGGGTCGACCGAAGGTAAGCCAAGAAAAGAGTTGATCCAGTCCGCGTTGAGCTGTAACACTTGGCCCCGAATTTTGACTTCGTTGCCTGTTGTTTTCGGCGACCAGTTGGCGTAAAACTCTCTTGTCAAATCAAGATTACATTCTCCCATATCGCGGAAGATGAAATCCAGCTTCAATGCCATGATTTTCGCCAACATATGCGGCTCCTTCTTCGCTAAGGTGTCCTTGTTGATCAGGTCGACGTGAACATATCTTCTTTCTTTGTTGTTCCTGTACCATTCTTTGGCTTCCTCCTCAAGAACCCATTTTATTCCAAACATTCTGCGGGGTAGTTGTGTTGAGGATTATTCTCCTTGGTCCTTTCTACCTCTCTTCTTGCCCTTTTGGGAAGTGGTAGCCTTCTCCTTGCCTTGCCTCGCTTTAGGTGCCATTGTACCTGAGACTAGAAATAGTGTTAATGGCAGCATAATCTCAGTTGATACAATCTATAAACAAGCAGTAGGGGTACCACCCCACACTTAGTTTTGTTGACACAAATCAGTGAAGTGAAAGTGGTCGATTACTCAGATTTTGTCGACATACGTTTAAGGATTATATTCCGACAAGAAAATCAGTAATGTATTACTACTTGCAATCATTGCACTACTTTCATGTTAGATATACAACACTACTACATAGGGGTTGTAACATGGTATGGATGTTTTCAATAATCGCAACCTCCTAAGTCGATAGGCAACTATAAGGCTTATCCCGATGAACGGGATAGTCTATCATGTAAGTATCCAAGTAACAAGATCATAACATGATAGTCAATGTTCATCACCATAGCAATTCCACAAATCGTATAACAATGCTATTAAAACCAAATTCAAGTCGGAAACAAGTCAAGATTTTCCTACGTATATGTTTACTCACATGATTTTGTATCAACGATCAAAACACATGAACATAACCAATCAATCTTATATGATGTAGCAGTTTATAATAGACATAGAAATGTAGTACTTACGAGAAATAAATGAATAATAAGAGAGTACTTACTTGCTTGAAGCTTTTGGAGATGGTTTTGTGAATTGAAAGAGCATAAAGAAAAATTTTGGGATGGTTTGGAGAGGGAATGCGGCGCCTTTAGGTTAATTTCTAGTGTGGTTATGTTTCAAGACTAAGTACCCTTTATATAGGAAGAGAATGGGTCGGGTTTTGACCCATTTACAATCGGTTTTGGAGACAAAAATGCTACATATGCGGCGCATAATGCTTGGCATAGTCATGGTATATGCGGCGCATAGTCTATGTCATTTAGGGACATATGCGCCGCATAGTCTATGGCATATGAGATCCTGAGACCTAATGCCATAGTATAGGCGGCGCATAGTCAAAATCACACTTAGGACTGGGCGGCGCATAGTGTATAGCACACTAGATTCCGAGACCTTAGGCTATAGGATAGGTTGTGCATCGTTCGTGGCCTAGTTTTACCTAGGCCTAGCCTTCCTCGATGCCTAGTTTGGCATGAGCAATGCTCAATCCATAGCCTTATGCATCACTATTCCTAATTTACCAACTTTACCATACAATGCGTCCAAATCGTCAATTGAAATCAATCTCCTCGTTGAATACCTCTTGCACCTATTTTTTCTTAAAACCAAATGAAAATGATTAGTACGATGGGTTGCCTCCCACCAAGCGCCTTAGTTTTGGTCGTGGCACGACTCTTATTTTTGGATTTTCATTATCAAAAGCAAAACAAGTAAAAAAAAAGAACGATAAAACGATAAAATGATGGGTTGCCTCCCATCTAGCGCCTTTTTTATTGTCGTGGATCGACATAGTTACCTCGAGTACTTAGACTTCGTCGAGATAAATGATGGCCATAGAATTCATCGAGTCAAGAGGACCGATATAAGGCTTAACACGTTGGCCATTCTCCTTGAAGAAAACACCATTATTGTCTTCCAATTCGACTACTCCAGACGAGTAGACTTGGATAACTTTGTATGGACCAGACCACTTAGACTTTAACTTACCTGGGAAGAGCTTCAATCTGGAGTTGAAGAGAAGTACCATATCACCCCTTTGGAAGTTTCGTCGAACAATCCGCTGATCATGATACTTTTTCATCCGCTCCTTGTATAGGTCTGACCTTTCATATGCATGGAGACGGAATTCATCCATCTCGTTCAGTTGCTCCATCCTCAGCTTCATTGCATCATCCCAATTCAAATTCAATCGCTTTAGCGCCCACAATGCCTTGTGTTCGAGATCGATGGGTAGATGACAAGCCTTCCCATAGACTAGTTGATAAGGAGACATGCCAATGGGTGTCTTGAATGCAGTCCTATACGCCCATAGTGCCTCGTCTAGCTTTCGAGACCAATCCTTTCTATTCGCATTAACCATCTTTGCAAGGCTTTGCTTGATCTCGCGATTGGAAACTTCTACTTGTCCACTAGTTTGGGGATGATAAGGCGTAGCTACCTTATGTTGCTTGACACCATACTTGGCCAAAACTGATTTGAATAGCTTGTTGCAGAAGTGAGATCCTCCATCACTTATGATAGTACGTGGTACTCCAAAGCGAGAGAAGATATTCATCTTTAAGAACGCTACAACACGCTTTCCTTCATTGTCGGCCAATGCTACAGCTTCTACCCATTTCGAAACATAATCCACAGCAACCAAGATGTACTTCATTCCAAACGAATTCACGAATGGACCCATGAAATCAATACCCCACACATCAAAGAGTTCTACCTCAAGAATTTTGGTCATGGGCATTTCATGGTGTTTTGAAATTGCACCTTGACGCTGGCATTGGTCACACCTTCTAACATAGTCGTAGGCATCTCTGAATATCGAAGGCCAATAATAACCACTTTGCAATACTTTTCTGGCCGTCCGATTGCCTGCGTGATGTCCTCCAACTTGCGAAGTGCGGCATGCTTCCAAGATAGTAGGCACCTCTTCATGGGATATACATCGTCGAATGATACCATCCGCACATCGTCGAAACAAATAAGGCTCATCCCAATAGTAGTGTTGTACGTCATGCATAAACTTCTTCCTTTGGTGGTAAGATAAATTGGCAGGTATCACATTACTCACCATGAAATTTGCAAAGTCGGCATACCATGGTAATTTCTCCATTGTTGTCGCTAATATCTTTTCGTCCGGGAATGCATCATCAATCTGAATTTCAGGTTGCGCCACATGCTTATTCTCAAGTCGAGATAGGTGATCAGCCACTTGGTTCTTGCAACCTCGTCTATCTTTGACTTCAAAATCAAACTCTTGCAGCAGCAATACCCATCTAATCAACCTTGGTTTTGCATCCTTCTTTGTCATTAGATACCTAAGAGCTGCATGGTCTGTATGAACGATCACCTTAGTACCCAATAGATAGGCATGAAACTTCTCAAATGCATACACAACCGCTAGGAGCTCTTGTTCAGTAACAGTGTAGTTCCTTTGGGCTTCATTTAGGACCTTACTCGCATAGTAGATAGGATGAAATAATTTCTCCTTTCTCTGACCAAGAACAGCACCAACGGCTACACCACTAGCATCACACATGACTTCAAACGGGAGAGTCCAATCTGGTGCTACCATAATAGGGGCTTCAATGAGTTTTCCTTTAAGGCATTCGAATACCTTTAAGCAATCATCATTGAAGTCAAACTTTGCATCTTTCTCCAATAGTTTTCACAATGGACTCGCAATTTTGGAGAAGTCTTTGATGAACCTACGATAGAAACCAGCATGGCCAAGAAAACTACGAACTTCCTTCACCGAAATTGGAGGCGGTAGCTTCTCAATAACCTCAATTTTTGCTCGGTCAACCTCTATTCCTCTTTCATAGATCTTGTGCCCAAGAACGATTCCTTCTTTTACCATGAAGTGGCACTTCTTCCAATTCAGCACAAGGTTGAACTCTACACATCTTTGTAATGCCATGCTCAAGTTTGCTAGGCATGCTTCAAAAGACTCACCAACAACTGAAAAGTCATCCATAAATACCTCCATATCAGAGAAAATAGACATCATACAACGTTGAAAGGTGGCTGGTGCGTTACATAACCCGAATGGCATACGTTTGAAGGCAAACGTCCCATATGGGCATGTAAACGTTGTCTTCTCTTGGTCTTCGGGTGCAATACAAATCTGATTATAGCCTGAATAACCATCCAAGAAGCAAAACCATCCTTTCCCCGCTAATCGATCTAGCATTTGGTCCATAAATGGCATTGGGAAGTGATCCTTGAGTGTCCAAGAATTCAGCTTGCGGTAGTCCATGGATACTCTCCATCCAGTGACGGGCCTGAGTGGAATAAGTTCATTCTTTGCATTCGCGACCACCGTCATACCTCCTTTCTTGGGAACACATTGTACAGGGCTTACCCATGTACTATCAGAAATAGGATACACAACTCCTGCATCTAACCACTTGATGATCTCTTTCTTCACCACTTCTTGCATAGGTGGGTTTAGACGTCTTTGATGCTCAATGGTGGGTGTGCAATTTTCTTGAAGCTGAATTTTATGTGTACAAATCCCAGGTGGAATACCAATAATATCCGCAATGGTCCATCCAATAGCTCTAATATACTTGCGTAGAATAGCAATAAGAGCTGCAACTTGTCGCTCACCCAAAGCGGCTGCCATAATGACTGGAAGAGTGTTTCCGCTTCCTAAGAATGTGTACTTCAAATGACTTGGCAGCTCCTTCAATTCTAACGTGGGTGGCTCTTTAATAGATGGCTTAGCTGGTGGTGTAGGCCGATTCTTGAGATCAAGATCCAGCTTCTTGGGAGTATAGCGATATGTTCCTAATCCCGATAGAGCACGAATGGCTTCTTCAGAATTTTCAGCATCTTCACTCTCTCCATTCATAAGCACAACCTCCAAGGGATCATTAATAATTTGCTCTTCTTCAAGTAGTTCTTTCGGATCATCAAAGAAAACATCATCCACCAAAAATACACTAAGATCTTTGGGTTGCTTCATTGATTTCCAAACATCAAAATGAACCACTTCATCATTTATTCAGAATGAAAGTTCATTAGCTCTCAAATCAATGAGCACACTTCCTGTAGCAAGGAAAGGGCGCCCCAAGATTATGGGAACCTCAGAATCTTCTTCACAATCCAAGATGACAAAGTCTGCTGGAAAGATAAATGAAGAAACTTTTACCAAGACATCGCATAGAATACCAACAGGTCGTTTTACCGACCTATCTGCCATGACGAGCCTCATATTGGTTGGAGTAGGATCTCCTAACCCCAACTTCTTGTAGATCGATAATGGCATCAAATTGATGCTGGCTCCTAAGTCACATAATGCTTTGGCAAAGTTCAAAGATCCGACGCTGCAAGGAATAGTGAAAGCTCCGGGGTCGGCCTTCTTCTGAACTATCGATCGGGTAGCAATTGCACTACAATGATGCACATCGTCTTTCAGCTCATAACTTGCTGCCCTCTTCTTTGTCAAAAGATCCTTCATAAACTTCGCATACCTAGGCATTTGTTCAAGTGCCTCCACCAATGGAACATTAATGGTCAACTGCTTTAACATAGTCATGAATTTCCTGAACTTAGTGTCATCCGCCACCTTCTTCAGTCTTTGAGGAAAAGGTGGTGGTGGGTATGGAAGTGTTCTCTCCACAGTTTTCTTCTCCTCTTGCTTCCGTTTTTCCATTTTTCAGGCTGCACATCACTGGGCGTGACGTCCTTGACGTCAGGACTGGTTGTTGCGGCATCTTCTCCTTTTGCGTTATCATCCATGTCCGCAACTTCGTCAACCACTTGCTTGCCTTTTGCTGAAGGTTCCAGCACCTTACCACTTCTGGTAGTGATGGCCATGCATGACCCATCATTCCTTGGGTTTTGCACAGTATCGCTAGGTAAAGTGCCAGCCTTTCTTTGATTGAGTGCTGCTGAAAGTTGGCTCAATTGCTGCTCTATTTGCTTGATTGAAGTGGAATGAGAATCAACTAGTTGTTTCATGGAGGACAAATCATTAATTACCTCAGTAACTCCCGCGCTCGTTGCTTCCACTCCTTTCAATAATTTAGCCATCATGTCTTCCATACTTCCAGAATTAGATGTGGTGGTATCACGTCTACCAGGGGGAACGTACAAACCACTCTTTTCATTGTTTTTCTTCCAACTACCTTGGTCTTTGCTTCCAGATTTATCATAATAGTTCCGACCTTGGTTTCCTTGGGTATTCCCACGGAAACCCCCATGATTGTTCAAGTAGTTGGCCTCCTCTTCCGAATCAGATTCGTCTCTTCATTTAAGCGCCACAACTTTCACTTTTTCGGTCTTCCCTGATAATAAATGCTTTGTCAGAAGATCCACTTGCATTTTCATGTGCGCTAAATCTTGATCACGTTCTTCTTGTCTTCTTCTTTGGTCTGCAGTCATGCCAATAGATAAAGTGGGGATTGCTACCTCGGAATCCATGGTATGCCAAGCTCTACTTTGTTTCGTCATGCGATCTAGCATATTTCTTGCTTGACCAAAGGTGAGGTCCATAAAAGATCCTCCAGCTGCGTTATCCACCACTGGCTTAGTTATTGAATTCAAGGATCTATACAATATCTCCATGAGGTGAACATTAGTCATGTGATGGTTGGGCATCTCGCTAGCTTTGTCTTGAACCTCTCCCATGTTTCATGAAGAGCTTCAGTGGGAAGCTGACGAAAGTTGCTGATTTCATCTCTCAATTGTGCCCTTTTGGAAGGCGGAAAGAATCTTTCTAGGAAAGCGTCTCTCAATTGCCTCCAATTTGTAATTGAATCAGGAGTCAGCCCATTCAACCATAGTGTTGCCTCCCTAGACAGAGACAATGGAAATAGACATAATCGAATTGCATTCTGACCAACACCAGGATTGTCAAAAGACTTGCATGTAGAAATAAAGTTGATGAGATGCATATTCGGATCATCGCCTGCTAGTCCACCAAACAATCCCTTGAGTTGCAATAACTGAATCAAGGTGCTTGTGATGTTGAACTTGGCTCCGGGCGCTAATAGTGGTGGAATTATATCTCCAGTGGCTCCGGCACCATCAAGATCATCATCATCATCGTCGAAAGCTGGCTGCATAGGTTGGCGATCATGTCTATACCGAGCTTGTCGACCTCTTCTGTTGGCAGGTGTTGTGATTTCAGCATCATACCTTGGGTTTAGTAATTCGTCATCACCTAAATCCTCATCTTCAGGATTTTTTGCTCGTGCAGGGTTATCAATGTTCTGCTGTTGAACCTGGGCTGCGGCAAGGGCAGCCAATCTTACTTGTTCCTGTTGAGCAGCCATCCTTGTGATTTCAGCTTGTGCTTCCATTCTACCAATGTGTTGTGGTTCAGGATTGATTGGTAATAACGGTTGACCAGAACTTTGAGTATGGGGCATGCACTAAAATAAAAACCTGCAGTAAACAAAAACAAAAACTAAAAGTAAAAGTACGAGAATCTTTGACCAAAGGGTCTAGTAATTATTACGAACTTAATTGACACTTGTATTCCCCGGCAGCGGCGCCAATTTTTGATAACGCTCAATCTACAGCTCTCGTAGGATTGTAAAGCGGTCGTTAGCAAATATAGAACCCAACAGGGTTGGGTGTCGATCCCACAGGGAATAGCTTGGCCAAGAAGTAAGCAAAATTACTAAACTTTTGGTGCAAGTCTCGTAAAAAGGGGGGATTTGTAATGTGTCACCAAAATAATTAAATAAAAGCTGAAAATAGCAAAGTAAAAGAGAAAGATTGTTACGTAAGTTGTAAACAATGAGAATTGAGGCGTTGGGGTTATGTCCACCTTCTGAGGTATACGTCTCTATTGGCTATGAGTGTGTAGAATTCTGACATGCAACTGCGTATAGAGAATTGTATTCGATGGTAAATCCAGGCGTCTTTTGACCTATTTGAGGATTATTTCACTTTAACTCTTTCGAGCTTAAAGCGTGTCTAACGGTACGAATTCTCCAAGAGGTTAGTCCAGTTACGGCACTAGCTTTTTAGTAGGGAATTTTACGGGGTGACCCTACTACCTTGACCTTATCTCTTTTCCAGACAGATAACCTTTCTTTCGAACAAGTTAAATGTTATACTGGCGTATTCTTGCATTTGCAACCACAAAGAATGTAGACTAAGATGAAGAGAATAATGATATAAGCAGTATACGTGTCGCGAACTCACAAACTCACAACAATAGATAGTATCTCATACGGCTTCCATAACCCCAACAGAGAAGTTTAGTTACCCATGAATGCGAAGGAGATCACGATTGACATTGTTGTTATACCACAAGATTGAGTAATTTCATGTAGCTTAGGTGGTAGGCGTGAGGCGTGAATTCCTAGGCAAAGTAACGATTCTCTTGTTGTGGAATTTAAGAATAGAAGAGTAGAAAAAGAAAAATAGAATTAATGGAAAGAGTAGAAGAGTTGTAGAATTGTTTGTAGTGGAAGATGAGAGGGATGGAATAAAGTATTGTGGTCTCCCCACCCAAATTCCTTGCAAATCTCTAGCATGATAGGGTATTTATAATACCCATATCCTAATCCTACTAGATAAATAAAATATCTAACCAAATTCTACTAGGCTAATGTAATACTTAACCCAATTATACTAGGTTAATGTAACATTATCATAATCCAAATAAACTAATGAAATACATAACCCAATTGTACTAGGTTAATGTATCATTGTCCAAATCCAACTAAGTTACTGCAAATCCCCAAAGTCTTCAGAAATGCTGTTTTAGCCCGGGACAGATTTTCCATGCAGCAGTTTTGGTCCTTAGGCATGTAAACTCCCTTGCCTTCCTTCGTGAGCTTTCTTTTGCGTCAAGTAAGCCATAAAATGCTGAATTCTGCATCATTTATACCTGAAACTTTACTAATCATGTTCGTTAGCTCATTTACAGGAAAAAGGACTAAAAGTGCATGAAATATATACTTTGTTCTCAAAACTAGGCTAAAATATGGGCAAAATATATTGATATAGGCGTGTAAATTCGCCTATCATCAACGATCCAAAATAAAGTTTTAAGTGCATGTTAAGCCTTGCTCCCTATCTCGGCAAGTGATATATATATATATATTCATTGATTATGCACATTGGTTTTGAATGATTTTGAATGGTTGATAATGTCATTATGTTATCCTTATCCCGGAGTTACATGCTAGGGTTCACCTCACTAACTGTCTTGGGATGTCGTATCCCCTCATGATGCAGAAATTGGTCGTACTTCCACTCCTCTTGCTTAGTGATTAGGATTCGAGATCACCTCATGAGTTAACATCGAAGTGGTGAGCTTCCATACATCAGAAGTTTATATTTTATATTTTATCCTCTTATGTCTCAGGCTGTTTAGACTTGTTTTTGGTTATAGTCGGGGGCATGTATCGACACTTTATTGATATTCAATTTTGATTCCTTATTTAGAAGGCTTTGTTTGGATTACTGTGGTTATTGGGCAGTATTGGTCGGTTGGTTGGCCGATCACCGGTCGTCGATTATAGAAATGCATTAAAGTTTTCTTAAGCTATTACATGTTATCTTGTTATATGTTCGAAATTTATCCGACCTTGGGATATAATGTGTTTGGTTAGGTTAGTTGCAGAGGGTTATCTCTAATTTCCGTGAGACTTGAGATACCCGTCACGGCCAGGCCCTGATTCAGGTCGTAACACGTGTCCTCGCTCATCATTCAATGATGAATGATCCTAAAGAGGGATAACGTAAAACCCAAAAAATCTCGAATATTTTATTTTTGGACTTCCCATGCTTGAAACATTGATTTTTGACTAAAATTATGTTTGGGGTGTTAAAAGGGTGACCCGAAAGAGTTTAGAAATTTTTGAATGGGGTTTGGGGTGGCTTTGGGTCATAGAGGTAGTATGCCTCCGTGATATTGGAGTGTCACGGAATCTAGTCTTCATGATAGACTCTGTGTCACGGAGATTGGGTATCTGCGATAGGGTCTGCGGCATGGAGGATAGCCTCCGTGATGAGGTTTGTGCCACAGACTTGTGTTATTTTTTGGCTGTTTTGTTTAATTAAAATGGGATGTGGGGAAATGGGGTCCTTTCACTTATAAACATCCCTTAGGAACTATATTAACTAATTCTCATCAGTTTTAACTATGCTAAGGCTATTGCTTCACTCCTAAAATCCTCTTTC
This sequence comes from Capsicum pubescens, assembly GCA_030864215.1. Classification (NCBI taxonomy): domain Eukaryota; kingdom Viridiplantae; phylum Streptophyta; class Magnoliopsida; order Solanales; family Solanaceae; genus Capsicum; species Capsicum pubescens. The sequence continues at coordinate 86,479,420 of CM061548.1, forward strand.
TCAAATTTCCCTTTTCAAGTCAAGACTAGGGTTCAAGAAGGTGATCATCTACGATCTTAAGGGTGCTATTTATTCAAGTTTTTGGTAATTAAGGCATGTATCTTTTTCCCTAGAATTTATATTTTCTCAATGAAATAAATTGATTATTAATGCATGGTTTGGATGTGGGTTTTAACATAGTTTAGGGCTTTTGACATGATTGGTCATTAAATTGATTTTTCCATGGTTTATTATGCAATATTCATGTTTTATTAATGATTTTTAACATTGTGGAATGCATGGGAATGGTAACTAAACCAAGGGATCAGGATTAAACCCCAATTTTATGATTTCTCCTTGACATATGGTTTTTAAAATTTTGTGTCGTTAACCTATTTATGAAACTAACATTGAACATAATTTTGTCACATAGTTTTAATTGCTCACTGGTACTAATGCATTGGCATAAAAATATTAATAGAGTAGAAGTGGATTTTGAAAGGCCTTGGTTTCCATGAATTAATTTGGAGCTGGAACCTTAGGGATCGGTTAGTTAAACGGGTTTGAGTCCTAATTGAATAATTATTTGGATGTCTTTTGGGCCGATGGGTTATAGTCCCAGTTGGCTAAATTATTGACACAACGTGATGATATTAGCTGGCAAGTGATTTTAGTATGATGATACCATGGATTTCCTTGGTGAATTATTGGTCTAATAAAGATGGGAATGTGTGTGTTAAATGTTTTAATTAGGATTAATAGAGGGTTTTGTTCTAACCGTGGAAGGTAGAGGTGTCGCAGGGGGGAGGGGTAATACTGGAAACTGCGCTAGCTAGTACGGGGGTCGAAATGGCGTGTGGGTTAGATTCCCCTATTTATGCTATAGACCAGGTGGTTAGGGTCCACCTTATTATTATTAATATGTGATTGGGATGTTAGAGTTTCCCTCACTACATTACATGATCGGGTGCTGACCTGACTCAACCGGGGGCCTTGCCGTAATAGGCATCCGAAGTTCAACCAGAATCGGGGACCACCCCTGTTATCCAACCCAATCACTATTATCATACCTTGGGTCGGTTAAATTCCGAACATATAACAAGATAGCGTAAATGGACAAGCACTGACTTTGGGATAGGTCTATTCCTAGACCAATCCTACCAAGTCATTCTGTCCACCCAACCGTACCAACCAAACCACCAAGCCAAACCAATACCGAACCAAGGGCCATAAACTAGGCCATAACCAAATGAGTTCCAAAACATAATATGATTAATCCTAAAATTAAAGAGGATGGAACAACCAACAATATCGTCAACCAGTATCAGCCCTAATACCAATACCAATGCTAAGACTGACACCACTACAGATCCCGCCCATTCGAACCTATAGTAGTACCACAATAACCTCTAACCAAATGAATACAAATATCTGGTTGGAACATTCCCCCAACCATAGACAAAACCAATATCTATAAATAATCCAAAGTGTGAAATAACATCTATGAAATGGAGCCTTCTGGAAAGATGAAAGCTCACCACTTCAATCCAAATGCTGACCCCGAAGTTTGAATCTCTAAGAAGAAGGAGTAGAACAACCGGTTCCTGCATCGCGTGGGGATACAGCGTCTGAAGATGGGTTAACGGGTGAAAACTAGCATGAACTCATGATAAGAAAAAAATAATAACATTTACCAAATAAAAACCATTCATATGCACACAACCATACATATATATATATATATATAACTATGCTAGGAAAGGGAATTGGGTTTAGCATGCCATTAAAACCTTTACCTGGGTTGTATAGTTCTACCGTCCTAAGTCACCTACGGGATATATAAGTTCAGCTCCCCCTGATGAAAAGACCTATGTGCGTGAAGCTGCACGACCAGGGAAGAAAACCTGGGATGACTTGTACATCCCCCAAAATATAAAGTGTGACATCATGTCCACAGTCACTAAGATCCAACCTCATATCGACAAATATAAGTTTCCAGTTTGGATCCCCCCAGGACCTCCATCTACCAAGGCTTTGATACACCCCCCCTCTCCCTTCCCCTCTTTTAATCCCAATTCAAACAATTTTCAAGTAACCAACCAAACAATTAACCATTTATTAACCAAGGCTATTAGATAGTGGTATCGTCATACCGACTACAACTTGCAAGTATTGTCCTTAGCCAATCCTTAGGGGATTCCCATGTACCTCACATGATTTTCAATTAAACCAAAACATGGCCACCAAGGCCTTTTCAATTCATTCAAAACCATTTAAACCATTCATATCATTTAGGGTTCCATTACCAGGCTTAAACCATGCATAAGTTCCATTGAAAAACTAATATTATAGTGAAAGCATTGTTATAGGCATTTTATCAAACACTTTCGGGGCATAGTATTTCCAAAACCAAAGTCCATACCAAAGAACCATTCTCATGCAACCAATTATCCAAAACCACCATTAATGCATATAAAAGCATAATTAAAAATATGGGAAAACCATAACCAAACATTTATAACCAAAACCCTCAAATAATATTTGAAAACCCAAAATCATATAACATTTAAATCATGAAAACATTGTATAAAACCATGTATTTAGTTGGAACTAACAATGGGGGAAGAGAACATGCCTTAAGCAAAGATAATGATGGATAGAAATCACAAAGACAAGACCCAATTTACTCCTTAAGATGAAACTCTAGCTTCTTTTGCCCGAGAACTCTAGAAAGGATTCAAGAGTCTTTTCCAAGTGTTTAAGGATAATAGAATAATAGGGCAAATAACCTTCTAAGTGAAATATAAGTCATGGGACCTTTTTAGGATAAGTGGGTAAATTCCAAGATTGCCCTCACTTAAACTGCATTAAATTCCCGTCATAGGGTACGACTGACCGTTACGACTCGTACCCTCTTTATACGAGTGGTACCCATCTCTTGTACCCTAGGCTTTACCCTTTGGACCCAACACTATCCAATGTACGACAAACCCAACCTCAAGTCATATCCAAGTGTACAACTGATACCCATAAATCGTACCCCTGGCAGAATAGAATTCCAGGAGGATTGAAAACTGTCCACCATATGAGTCTTGGGTACGACTCGTATCCTGGCTTACGGCTCATGGTGAGCCACTCGTAATCTGATCCAAACTAAGTCACTAAGTCTAAGATTAATTAAACAAACCAAATGACACATATCCACCTGTACGACTTATAACACCTAGTCATATGTTTTCCAGTAACCAAAATCTGTTCGACCAACCAACATTGGTCAGAATATGGCTGGGCCATACCATCCATACCCAAGTTAAGACTCGTTACCCTAAGTCGTATCTTGCCCAAAAACCAAAAGTCAAGGAAATTTTCTAAGGTCCAGAAACTAGGGTGCTTCAGTCTCCCCCACTAGGAACATTTGTCCCCGAATGATGGACAAGGTAGAGGTAATCACATGCATGAGTCATTTGCATTATTAAATATATTTCTAATATTTACAAAGTATGAAAACAAATAGAAAAAGATATTAATATTTTATTTAAAAAACTCAGAAAAAATAAAGATGTGTTGAAGACATATACCATGAATCCCAGGAGTAGAAAATAGAATTGGATACTTGGACATCATGTCCTCCTCTGCTTCCTATGTATCTTATTCCACCTTATTGTTCCACCATAGAACCTTAATCGAAGCCACATCCTTTGGTACATAATCGACGAACTTGCCTATCCAAGATCTCAACCAGTACCTCTTCATAAGACAGAGAGTCCAAGACACCCAACCCCTCCAAAGAAACAATCAAAGAAGGATCACCAAGAAACTTCCTCAACATGGAGACATGAAATACCGGATGAATCAAGTTCAATCTAGAAGGCAACTCTAACTAATAAGCAATATTTCCAACCCTCCATAAAACCACATAAGGACAAATATACTACGAATTGAGCTTCTTCTTTTTGACAAACTGAGTTACTCCCTTCATGGGAGAAACCTTGAGGAAAACCTTATCCCCAACCTCAAACTTTAAGTCTTTATGTCTTACATCTACATTGGACTTTTGGCAACTTTGGGAAGCCTTAAGACTATCCCAAATAACCTTCACTTTTCCATAGCCTGATAGACCAAATCCAAACTAAATGTATCTGCCTCACCAAGCTCGAATCAACTAATCGGAGATCTACACCTCCTACCATAAAATGCCTCAAAAGGGGCTATACCAATATAAGAATGATAGCTATTGTTGTAAGTAAACTCTACCAAAGTTAGATACTCAACCCAAATTCCACCATAATTAACCACAAATGCCCGAAGCATATCCTCCAATGTATGAATAGTCCTTTTGGCTTACCCATCCATCTGAAGATGAAAAGCAGTACTCAGACTCACCTTAGTACCCAATCCCTTATGAAAAGACTGATCAAAATGAGTTGGAAATTGCATACCATGATCAGAGATAATTGAAATAGGTACCCCATACAGCTTTACAATATCTTGAATACATAACTTCGCAAAATTCTCCGCTAAAAGGTAATCCTTATTGGAAAGAAGTGACCAGACTTTTTCATTCTATCCACGAAGACCTAAATTGAATTATATTCATTCTGATATCGAGGAAGACCGGTAACGAAATCCACATTGATCACCTCCCATTTCCATTCAGGCAAAACAATCTCTTGATATAAGCCACCAGGCCTCATGTGCTTAACCTTAACTTATTGATACACCATGCAATTGGCCAACAAATTAGCCACATCCCCTTTCATACCATTCCACCAATACATCTCATTGAGATCATGATTCATCTTTGTCGATCCGGGATGTACAACATAGCATATTCATGCACCTCAGCTAAGATCCTTTGTCATAACCCATCAATATTAGGAATGCACAACCTCCCTTGGTACTATAAAGTACCATCGCCACTGATCTCAAACACCATTACCTTCTGCATACCCATATTACTCTTGATTTTCATCAAGATAGGATATAGCAGTTTCTTCTCTTTAATCTCTACACAAGGAGACAATTGAACCACATCCTGAACCATCACACCACCATCATTGGAGTCTGAGAGACGAACTCCAAGACTAGCAAAGTGGTGAATATCTTTCACCAATTCCTTATTTCCTTCCTCCATATGAGACAAACTCTCCATAGATAACCTGTTAAGAGCATCAGCAACCATGTTATCCTTACCTGGGTGATAGTGAAGACTCATGTCATAGTATTTTAGAAGATTTGACCTGCTTCTTTGCTTGATATTTAGCTTTTTCTGAGTGAACACATATTGTAGACTTATGATCAGAAAAGATATCTACGTGCACTCCATACAGATAATGCCGCTAGATTTTTCAAAGAAAAAACCTTAAATTTCTTTACCTTGTTGCTTGACTTTCAATTTCTTCGCCCTGTTTTCTAGGTGGGCTCTTGAATTTCAATTTGATCATCATATTATTTAGGCGGGCTCCTGACTTTCAATTTCATCACCTTATTCTTCAAGAGAGCTCCTGTCTTTCAATTTCAACACCCTATTTCCAGTTGAGCTCCTAATTTCAATATTATTGCCCTGTTCTCCAGGCGGGCTCCTGACTTGCAATTTTATCACCCTATTCTTCAGGTGGGCTCCTGAAATCAAATTCAAAACTAGAACGAGAATTATTCTAACCAAAGATTATAATTAAGAAAGATTCCATTTATTTGAAAATATAGTCCCATCCTCCAGGAGGATCCTGGACAGAAAGTAAAGTCCCATTTTCTAGGCGGGTCCTGAACAGAAAGTAATATCCTATTTTCCAGGAGGATCCTGAACAAGAAGTAAATTCATAGTTTCCAAGAGGATCTTGAACATGAAGTAAATTCCCATTTTCCAGAAAGGTCTTGAACATGAACTAAATTCCCATTCTCTAGGAGGGTCCGGAACATGATGTAAATTCTCATTCTCCAGGAGGGTCATGAACATGAAGTAAATTCCCATTTTCCTGGAGGGTCCTGTACATAAAGTAAATTCTCATTTTTCAGGAGGGTCCTGAACATGAAGTAAATTCCTATTTTTCAGGAGGGTCCTGAACATGAGGTAAATTCTCATTTTCCAGCAGGGTCCTAAACATGAACTAAATTCCCATTCTCCAGGAGGGTCCTGAACATGAAGTAAATTCTCATTCTCCAGGAGGGTCATGAACATGAAGTAAATTCCCATTTTTCAGGAGGGTCCTGAACATAATGTAAATTCTCATTTTCCAGGAGGGTCCTGAACATAAAGTAAATTCTCATTCTTTAGGAGGGCCCTGGAAATAAAGTAAATTCTCATTCTTCAGGAGGGTCCTAAACATAAAGTAAATTCCAATTCTTTAGGAGGGTCCTAAACATAAAGTAAATTCCCATTCTTCAGGAGGATCCTAAACATAAAGTAAATTTCCATTTTCTAGGAGTGTCTTGAACATAAATTAAATTCCTATTTTCCATGAGGGTTCTAAACATAAAGTAAATTCTCATTTGTTAGGAGGGTCCTGAACAGAAAGTAAATTTCCATTCTTTAGGAGGGTCCTAAACATAAAGTAAATTCCCATTTTTTAGGAAGGTCCTAAACAGAAAGTAAATTCCCATTTTCCAGGAGGGTCTTGAATAGAAAGTAATGTCCTATTTTCTAGAAGGGTCCTGAAGATAAAGTAAATTCTCATTTTCCAGGAGGGTCCTGAATCATAAATTAAATTCCCATTTTCTAGGAGAGTCCTGAACATAAAGTAATGTCCCATTTTCCAGGAGGGTCCTGAACAAAAAGTAATGTCCCATTTTCCAAGAGAGTCTTGAACAGAAAGTAATGTCCCATTTTCCAGTAGGGTCCTGAACATAATGTAATGCCCCATTTTCTAGGAGGGTCCTAAATATAATGTAAATTCACATTTTCCATGGGGGTCCTAAACATAAAGTAATTCCCCATTTTTGAGGAGGGTGCTGAACATAAAGTAAATTCCTATTTCCAGGAGGGTCCTGAACATGAAGTAAATTTCCATTTTTCTGGAGGGTCATGAACATGAACTAAATTTCCATTTTCCAGGAGGGTACAAAACATGAACTAAATAATAGGAATTAAATTTTCTTTTATCCCTAGTTTATCATCAAAGCTTTTGCGGGTGTCAAACCCAATCACAACTACTTGCAATAATTCATAATGCAAAGATGATTCATGATTCCAATCAACAAATGCACCTTTTGAGGGTAAAGTTGAATGACTGAGACCAACAAGTTCCTCTCTTTTGAGTGAAAGTGAATGATTCTACTAAAAGTCCATCTTCTAGGATTAACAGCTCAAATTAGGAAGTGCACCTCCTAGACATAAGATATGCAAGACCTCATTAGAGAATGTGTTTCTTAGGGGTACAAGATGACGTGTTTTACCATAATTATGATTACCAAACCTATTTAGCAATACTGCTCTTGGATTTTCAGAAATGAGGAATTGCACCTCTGGATATTTGCACTTTGAAGCCTTTGATCAAAAGGTAGCAACTGTTCTTATTTCATATAAAGAAAACTTGTGAGTTTAAAACAAGGTGGTTGGCTTGTGTCTTTGTCTTTTAAAGTGATTTCTCTTGCACTTGTCCCATTAATTTTGCATTCAACTAATGGCATATGTCAATGACTTATTGCACCATTTATCCAAATTTAGATTATTAAAAGTGACTTAGAAACAAATAAAGTATCTCTATTTTGCTATGTCTCTCAGGTAAATCTTTCAAACCTTGTTATTTCCTTGAGTCCCCAGACTTGTTTATTGACAAAACTTTCTGCATGCGTTATTTTGGTTCATACTCATGTCTCTTTCATGTGCTGGACTTTTGTCTTGCTTTGTGTAATTGAAGAAGTTGGAAGTCAGTTTTGAAATATTTTCTCACTTGTTTTGACATTGATTTGACTCAAAAACAAAAGAAAATGACTTTCCATTTGAATAACTGACTCAAGAAAATAAAAATAAAAATATAAAGAAGAAAGAACAGGCAATAAATATCCCCATTGAAATAGAGAAAAGAAAAATTTATCGAAAAATGATTGTAAACTCTAATGATTATGACATGCATTTTGGATTAAGCTGACTGATCTTTCCATCCAAACATTCAGCAATTATTGTTGAGTTAATGGCCCTAAAATTGAGTTACTTCCTTCGGACAATCACATTCAGAGATCTCATTTGGCTAGTGACGCCTTGAAGGGTTTTTGCCAACAAGCCTCTCTCATTGTCTTTCTCTCAGCTCATATTTCCCTATGATGTACGCGAGGGTTTTCCCCAAGAAGGCTTTTTTATTTTTATTTCTGTCAACTTACATTTACTTATGATGTCCGTGAGGGTTTTCCCCAATGAGGCTCTCTTACTTTTATTTTTCTCAACTTATTATTGCCTTACGGTGTCCATAAAGGTTTACACCAATAAAACTCTCTCATTTTTATTTTTCTCAGCTTACCATCACCTTACGGTACCCATGAGGGTTTTCACGGATAAGAATCTCTCATTTTTATTTCTCTCTTGATTTCTTTATGCTGAGGAATACAAGTAGTACCCAAAATGTGTCATCATATCTATTGAATACTTTGCCTTGACATTCTCAAAGATTGATCTGAAGGTCTTTCTTTGGTTATAACTTGGATTTTGGATAGGGTTAGAAATAAAGGATGGCAGGAGGATCAAATGACACTAGAAGCGGGGTGGGACTTATAACATTTTGAATTGACTCAAACAACGAAGATTAACTCATGCTTCAGTTTTTTGGCTGGGTAGTTCTAAATCGTTTATTTGGTTGGACCAATCCCAGAGTAGGGCAGCCTACATATCTCACTCCTAAAAGAGGAGAATCAGGTCACACGTAGTTTCGATAACTTGTTCCTTTGCTTGACTCTAATTTTTTTTCTTATTGGCTTTTTTTCTCTTTGGGACCTTTTGTGGCTCAATTTTTCTTGACACTCTTCTTTTTTCTTGCTTTTTGACATATTTTTTCTCTTTTTTTTGGAAACTTTTCTGACTCTATTCTTTTTCTCGACACTTTTTTTTTAGATTTGCTAACTCTATCTTTATTCCAAAAGAAGAGTATGAAAGAAAATAGAACTAAAGATGAAATAGGGTAAGAAAAAGATGACACCATGTTTGGATAGAAGAATGAAATGCCTTCGTCATATCAATCCTTGAAAATGCAAGTACATACCATGCAATATGAGGTGAAAGATGAAGATCATTTATGACACTTTGACAACACTAAATTTAACTAAGCATGTGTGCCACTTCTTCTTCTACACTTGTCAAACATACAACCCCACCTTTGTTGTACATCCCTCACAGCGAATGTCCATGCTTTTGTGGAGTTAATTATCTTCCTAATTCTCTTGTTATAGAAATCACACATCTACTATTTGACCTAATTGAGATGTGTTTTTAAATTAATGACCAAGCTATTCTTGTGATTCTCAAAATAATTGCCTTAATTTTGAAAGAATGCTTCAACGTGGTCACCAAATGTCTCAACACTCTACCAATTTCTCAGATGCCTTTTTTTAAAATTTAGCCCTCTAATTCAATGTTCATGCTTAAACTAGATTTTAAGATCTAGCTGAAAATTCCGTCAGCATGTCATATCTCTAGAGACAACATAAATGAATTGTGTAAAGAAAACAAACAAACAACTTAAAATAAGACAAAACAGCAAGGACATCACATTTCATTAAAAGAAAAGATATAAGAGTTTAAACAAAAATGACAGAGAAATAAAACAAGATAGATTCCGAACTACAACCCTGAAATAATTTGGAAAACAAAAAGAAAAATAAAACAAACTACCAACAATCCTTCCAAGTAAGGATAAAAGTGACTTCCCAATTGTTGACCTTGACATCTTAGCCACTGATTTGCATATCAGCATGACTAGAGTTTCCACCGTTGTCTAACACATTTTCTTTAACAAATAAGTTCTAGATTCTCATGCTTAAGTCATTTCTTCCCACGCATTGTGCATTACCTTGTGTTGCTGAAGGATTCTGTGTGACACTCGTAATGTAAATGTTTCGCACTACAATTAATTTTTCTAGAATCATCCTTTCTATTTCTCTTTTCAAAGTACCACAATACTCAATACTGTGACCCTGAACATCAAAATGATATACATATCATACATGAGGATCAAAATTTCTTAAATGTGGATCAGGAGTATACCCAAGGTGAGGAGTGATCATGCCCCATTGTACTAATCTTTAGAACAAACTAGCATATGATTCTCTAATTGGCATGAAACTATCCCTAGGATTCTATCTCTTTTCATTGTTTGACTTGGATCGAACATTGAGCCTAGAAGGGCTTTGATATGTTTGTGGAGTTGTAGGATGACTCTATGGAGTTGGTGCGCGCCATTGTGAGTAAGAAGGGGTTGAATACATGGTTATGCACTGTATACTAGGTATGGAGGTAGGGAAATAAAGTATAATGGATTTTGGGAATGATTATATAGAGATTGGGTATGAACTTCGGCTCGATACTAAGGATAACGATGACGTGGTTTGCTTGAACGTGCCCGTTGTCCATCTACAATAGTAATTGCATTTTCCTCTTTCTTATTCCCTCCAGTTTCCCTTAATTGATTGCAATATCATTCCAAATGTTTCCCAGATTCCCCGTGTCCATCATGCTTCTTAAATTTCAATATCTTAAGGCTTGGAAAAAGGTTAACACTTGAAGACATTCCCTAGTTATTATATGAAATATCTTCTTTATTTGCAAGTCCTAGGGAATGTTTCATAGCATTTTCAGTACTCTTAATTTTTCCAACCATTTTCTCTAGCTCTTCTGGAACGCTAGGCTTCTTGTTAAGAAATTTTGATGGTCCAATTAATATTGATATGGGCTTAGGAGTATATCAATGATCATCAAGAGCCTTGAACATAGGTCCACTAGAAGATTGGGGTAACACAACCATTGGATTGATAGATAAAGTGGAAGCCTCAGTAGAAGGTTGAGCAACAAAAGCAAAGACGATATATGGTTCTATTAATGTGGTAGATTTATACTGAAGATCTAGAGAATGAGTGATGGAAGCATTGGGATTCTTTTGTCTTCGAATGAATTCTAAAGCAAGTTGCGTTGCATCAACAGCATAAGGAAATGTATCTTGCAATTATGATGGAAAACTCAGGGTATTTACGGGGTCAATAATGGGGAATGAAGGAGGAGGCAACCCACTGGCCCAAGTTTGATAAATTTGCATCATTTGTTGCCTTAATCTCACAATCTCTTGCTTTAAATTCTTATTTTCCTGACTCTTTGTGTGGTCTATTGTGTCACTCACTATATCCTTGTTGGACACAACTAACCCTTCCTTAGATTTGGTGTGATGTGGAGGACCAGCTAGAGTGCCAAAAACCAACCACCTTAAACTAACTGAACAAGAGATAACAAATGCATTAGAGTTCAACACTTTCTCAAAATCTTTTTCCTTTTTTTAAAAAGATCACCGAACCCAAGAAGGGCGCCTATGTATCTCACCCCTAAGAGAAGAGAATCAGGTATGCGTAGTTCATGAAGTTTTGGCGCAACATGGCTGATCAAACTCTCTTTTATTTTTTTCTTGAAACTTTATGAAGAACAGAAAATAACAAATTGTCAAAAGAATTGACGAAAATCTTTTTGAATTTTTCAGTTTTAAAATCCTATACAAAATGAAACCTATGATTACCAAAGAAAATCTTTTTGGGTTTTCGATTTTGAACTTCATACGAAAATGAAGCTTGAACATATTAAAGGAACATTTTTTTTTGTAGTTTTCTTTTAAAGATATATATGAAACACCTACTCTAAATGAAGAGTAAACAAATTTTTATTTTTTAATTTTTAAATAAGATCACCAAACCCACTAAGGGCTGCCTATGTATCTCACTCCCGAGAGAGGAGAATTAGGTGTGCGTAGTTCATCCAGATTGGACAAATAATGATTAAACAACCGACTGAACCCTAACCTAAGAGACACGGGCACAAGCAGACGATAAACAATGTTAATAAAATCTTTTGTTTTTTCATTTGACACTCCACATTAAAAAGACACCAACAACTATGAAAGAAAATATTTTGAGAATGAAAGGTACAATACTTCTACCATCTTTTTTTGAATTTTTCTTTAATAAAAAGTTCCTATCGAAAAAAATCTTTTTGAAGTTTTCGAGTCATGAACGCTTGCTAAAGGATACAAAAGGAAAATCTTTTTTGACGTTTTTGAGTTTTTTGGGAAATAAGTGCAAAAGGTAAAAAAAAAAAATTTTGAATTCTTGAATTGTGGAAAACCAAATCCATAAAGAACTCTAAAAACTACGAAACTCTTTTTGATTCAGCTTTTCTTTTCACTTTTTTTTCTTTTTCCTTTCTTTTCACCATTTTCTTGCCTACACGCTTTACTTCTAACACATACTTTCCTCAAATCAGTCCGTCAAATGACCCTATCACCCTAAAACATGCAACATTTATCACGTAAGGATGATTTTAAGGTGAGTATCCTATAAAGGACCAAGTGGGTCCCGCTAGGTCTTAGTATGATGCAGTGAAGCATGACCTAAATGCTGACCTACCCTGGGGTCCACTAACAAGGCCGTTTGGGGGAGCATATGGTTGATAGTGGCTGTGGCAGCTTTCCACCCATTCAATATGTTCGACGGCTCCCCCTCCTAAAATAAGGGTGAATCAACTAGAGTTCGTATACATGACATGTACTTCAGGACTTGTTGTGAAAAAATTGACTCGGGGTAATGCATATGATGTCTGATATAAAGCGATAACACATAAGAAAAAACTGTAAACACGTAGCACGTACGTAATCAACAATGATAAAACAATAACACATACGAAAACACAAACAAACTGTATATACACTTATAGTGTCAAACTAAGCCGATACAACCCAAAAATAAGCTCGAATTCTGAAAAGTCCCTAGCAGAGTCACTATAGCTATCACACCCCTTTTTACCAAAAAGAATAGATTTTAAGTTTGAAAAGGTTTTTTATTATTAAAGTGACAAAAGAAAATAATTTGTTTTGAAAAGAATTTTTTGCAATTAAACTCAGAGTCTCCACTTGACATAAATCGGGTGTGCCAAGTCACCTTTGGAAATTCGTTTTCAAAAATAATTTGACTCTTTAAAAGTGATCCTCGAACAGAGATTTCGGTTAAGGAATGTTGTTAACCGAGGGGAAGATGTTAGTCACCCTTCAATCCCGTGGTTTGACCACGGTTTCTCCATGAACTATATCGGCTATTAAGACACTATGGAATGTATAAACCAACAAAACACACACACACAAAAAAACCAAACAATTGAAAACTAAAAAACAGTGTCCAGTCCAATTTACTACAGTCTGAAATAAAAGATACTGAAATAAACCTACATCAACCTATACTAATCCTACACTATGCTCTACTCAATGCCTCGGGCCTTTATCACGAATATCCTTCACGTACAAGATTCTTCGGGTATGCTCTTTTTTAATATAAAATAGTAATCCTACACTATGCTATTTTTTAATATAATGTCTCTTGTTGACCTTACCAGGTCAAAGGAGAAACTCATTTGTATATTTTATCCTCTTCCCTCTACTGTATAGTACATTCATATTTATATATCACTATTTTTATTACTTGTTTTTTCCTTTGCATGCTTATTTTCCTTATTTACTTGTTTTCTACTGGTTAGACATTCTAGGATATGGTTTGGATTACCTATTGGAGGGATAAAGCAGGTATCTTCGTGACTCGAGAAATTGGATCATGATAATTTGGTATTTGAGCTTAGGTTCATCAATATTGTTAGTAAAAGAACAAGTGTCTAATAGATTTGCACAAATCTATACGATGATGTTTGAATCCTATCTTCGAGAAGCTATGTCATGACCAAAACAGGGTCTAGTCGTGAGGGGAATCCCAAGTCCACCAAGGACTAAAGACCACCCCCTGAACATATTCCAATGCAACTAAGAACACCTAGAAGTGGATGAATACCAATATAAGACAAAATGTAATAAGAAATTTTTAAAGAATCTGTATCATATCAACATCTAAAAACATCCACAATACCCAAGTTCACAGTATCCACAAAGCCTCTAACAAAAACTGAGTACCAATAAAGTATCGGAACATGTCCCCGACCATAGCCAAAACAAATATGAAATAAAGTCTATGACATAAAAAACCAAACATGAAATAAAGTCTTTCGAAGGATGGAAACTCACCACTCCAAGTCAACTCACAAACTAACCACGAATACCTAATCACTACGTAGGAAAGGTAGACTTGCCTTCAGACCCTACATCGCATAAGGATATAGTGTCTGAAAACGGTTAGCGGTTGGAGAGCTAACATGTAACTCATGGATAAGAGAAGAAATAATGCCATGCGTGCTAATTAAAAACTAGTAAAAACTCATTCACACCATCAAATGCAAATACATATATATATATCACATGTCGGGGCAAGAAACAAGGCTTAACATAAATGTTTAAAACCTTAATCGGGGCTATGTAGCTTAACATTCATATAATAGTACCCATGGGCTATATGGTCCTCAACTCTCACCCTTGGTCGGGCCTCAAATCTCACCCCTAGTCGGGCCTCAGTTCTTATAGCCGCACGAATCGAAGAAAGATCATTTATATATGCACGGAGGACTTGAACCTCCAAATCATATATTAAGGTGACTTAAGCACCTGAAACACCCCAGTTTCTGGACCTTAGAAAATTTCCTTGGTTGCTGGTTTCTAGGTAAGATATGACTTAGGAGAACGATTCGTACACTTGGGTACGAGTGGTATGGTCTAGTCGTATGCTAACTAATGTTGGTCGGGGGAAGGGATTTTGGTTAATGGAAATGATATTGACAAGGTGGTACGAGTTCTACAGGTGGATACGTGTCATTTACTTAATCATAGACTTAGTGACTTACATTGGATCTAACTATGAGTGGCTTACCATGAGCCATAAGCTAGGGTATGAGTCATACCCAGAACTCTTATGTCAACAGTATTAAATTCTCATAGAATTCTATTTTTTTAGGGGTACAGTTTAAGGGTACTAGTTGTACACTTGGAATGACTTGAGGTTAGGTGTGTCATACCTTGGACAATGCTGGGTCCAAAAGGGAAATCATAAGGTACGAGAGATGGTTACCACTCAAACATAAAATGTATGAGTCGTAAGGGTAAGTTATACCCTATGACCAGAATTTAATGAAGTTTAAGTGAGGGAAATCTGAATATTTCCGCACTTAACCTAATAAGGTCCCACGACCTATATTGCACTTGAAAGGTTATTTCCCTATTATTCTATCCTTAAACACTTGGAAAACACTCTTAAATCCTCTCTAGAGTTCTTGGGCAAAGAAAGCTAGGATTTCATCTTAAGAAGTAAATTGGGGCTTGTATTGGTGATTTCTCTCCATCATCATCTTGGTTTAAGGCATGTTATCTTCCCTCATTGTTAGTTCCAACTAAAGGCATGGTTTTATATAATGTTTTCATGATTTAAATATTGTATGATTTTGGGTTTTCAAATATTGTTTGAGGGTTTTGGTTATAAATGCTTGGTTATGGTTTTCCTATGTTTTTAATTGTGCTTTTATATGCATTAATGGTGGTTTTGGATAATTGGTTGCATGGAAATGGTTCTTTGGTAATGGACTTTGATTTTGGAAATACTATGCCCCAAAAGTGTTTGATAAAATGCCTATAACAACAATTTCAATATAATATTGGTTTTTCAATGGAACTTATGCATGGTTAAACCTAGTAATGGAACCCTAAATGATGTGAATGGTTTAAATAGTTTTAAATGGATTGAAAAGGCCTTGGTGGCCATGGTTTTGGTTTAATTACAAATCATGTGGTGTACATGGGAATCCCCTAAGGATTGGCTAAGGACAATACTTGTAAGTTATAGTTGGTTTCTTTAAAATTATTTTTATTTGGGCTTAAAGGAGGGGTGCGTGTATCAAATCCGTGGAAGGTGAAGGTTCAAGGGGGATCAAAACTGAAAACTCATATTTGCGATGTGAGGTTTGGTCCTAGTAACTGTGTGCATAATGTCACACTTTATATTTTAGGAGATGTACTAGTCATCCCAGGTTTTCTCCCCTAGTCATGGGACTTCATCCACTTGGGCCCTTTCAACAGGGGGAGCTTAACCTATATAGCTCATGGGTGGTTTAGGACAGCAGAGCTACATAACCCCGATAAAGTTTTTAATGGCAAGCTAAACCCTGTTCCCTTTTCTGGCATGGCTATATATATATATGTATGGTTGTGTGCATATGGATGTTTTTTATTTGGTTTTTATAAATGGCATTATTTTATCCTTATCCTAAGTTCATGCTAACATTCACCCGCGAGCTCATCTTCGGGCACTGTATCCCCATGTGATGCATGAACCGACTGTTCTAGTCCTCCTACTTAGCGATTCAAACTTTGGGGTCAATATTTAGATTGAAGTGGTGAGATTCCATCATTCTGGAAGGCTCCACTTCATAGATATCATTTCACACTTTATATTATTTATGGATATTGGTTTTGGGTATGGTTAGGTGCATGTCCCAACAAAATATTTGTATTCTTTTGGTTAGAGGGTTTTATGGTACTACTATTGGTTGAAATGGGAAGGTTTGGTATTGGTGTTAGCCTTAGCATTGGTATTGGTATTGGGGTTGATACCAATTGACGATATTGTTGGTTGTTACATCCACTTTTATTTTGGGATTAATCATATTATATTTTGGAACTCATTTGGTTATGGGATGGTTTATGGCCCTTGGTTTGGTATTGGTTTGGATTGGTGGATGGTATGACTTGGTGGGGCTGGTTTAGGAATAGACATATCCCAAAGTCAGTCCTTGTCCAATTACGCTATCTTGTTATATGTTCAGAATTTAGCCACTTCAAGGTATGCTAATAGTGGTTGGGTTGGGTAACAGAGGGTGGTCCCCAGTCCTGGTTGGACTTGGGAGGCCCATTATCATAAGGTCCTCGATCAGGTCATGTCAAGTTGATGTCATAGCCCTAGGTTCTTGGTCAATTAAGAGTCCACAAAGTCGTATGGAGTAGATTCTATTTTAAGGATGTGTAGTGCGCCACACTCACAATAGAGAGGCTACAGGTCATTTAGGAATGGTTCACTTTCTTGGTATTCTATTTTAAAGACTGGATTTTTAGTCTTAGAATCCTCTCTAATCCTTGGTTATTCACTTTTCACATTATGCGTCGACAATCAGGAACATAAGGAAATTATTTAGTCTCATATGGGGACAATGTTGATGGGGTACATCCTACATATGGAGTTCATGTTTGATCTCATGGTCTTATAACTGATTGTTCTGGAGTTCCTCCAGTTGCTACTAGTCCTCCTCAGTATGAGGTGAATAATGTAGAATTTCATTAGTCTATTCATACTATTGCTTAGTTAGTTGTTGCTCAGGCTGAGCGGGATGCATCTGGTGGGTTATCTGCTGAGGCCACAAGGGTTGGCCAGTTTATGAAACTGAATCCTCCTACTTTTACTGGTGTGAAGGTGGAGGAAGATCCGCAGGGTTACTTGGATGAAATGGAGAAGCTATTCAGGGTGACGCAGGCTACAAATATGAAAGGTGTAATCTTTGTAGCTTATCATCTCAAGTATAATGTGTACCAATAATATGAAGAGTAGGATAAGGATAGAGGTAATGTGGAGGAGTTTTCCTTATGGGATGCCTTTTTTGGTATTTTTCTACATCGTTTCTTTTCTCAAGAGCTAAGAGAAGCTAAGATGGAGGAGTTTGTGAATCTCAAGCAAGGGAGAATGTCTGTCAAGAAATATGCCTTGAAATTTCATCAGGTGTCAAGGTATGTTCCACATTCAATGGCTAACATGAGAGCGAGGATGAGAAAATTTACTTTTAAGCTATCTCAAGATTTGATTTTGGAAAGAAAAACTGCTTTTTTGATTAAGGATATGGACATTTTGAGGTTAGTTGTCCACATGCATTAGGTAGAGGATAAGAAAAGTGAGTAGACAGAGTTCAGAGATAGGCAGGGTAAGAGGAGAAGGTTTTCTAACCAAGGAGATGATCAGATGCAAGGTGGCCGAGATGGATGTAAATGGCCAAAAAATAAGTGAGGGAGTTCTGGTTCCTTCTTTACTACTGGCGCTCCTTACCCAAGGCCGTCGAGTGATAGTCGTCAGGAATGTGGTGATAATTTTCAAGCATAGGGTGCCCAATATCAGATGAGTAGGGTTTAGTCATCTTCTTCATACCCTCTTGCAGGTTCAGTGGTTGTCTTTATTGGGACTATTATGACAAAGAAAGGTACAAGTGTTTTAAATATGGCCAGCCAGAACAAATGCTCAAGAATTATTTGGTTGGTAAGGGAGCTTCGGGAGTGCTTCATCTTCTACACCTGCGCCTAGTGGTGCGGCTTCAGTGTCTGCTCCTACTTTTGGTACCACACTATTCAGAATAAGTTGTATATTTTTGCATTTCGACAGGAATCTGAGGCATCACCTGATGTCATTACTAGTATGTTACAACTCTTTTCTCGTGACATGTATTGTCTGCTTGATTTGGGGTCCAGTCTTTCCTATGTGCCCCCATTTGTGGCTATGTGTATTAGTTTTGATCGTGTGTTTTTTCTTATTTCTACCCCGGTAGGTGACTTGATTATTGCTAAGAGAGTCTATAGGAAGTATGTGGTATCTGTTGATGGTAGGCAGACTCTGGTGGATTTTTTTTGAACTTGATATAGTGGATTCTGATGTTATTCTGGGGATGGATTGGTTATAATTTTGTTATACGTCCTTGGATTATCGAACCCATAAGGTTGACTTTAGGTTCCCTAGTGAACAAATTATAAAGTGAGAGAGTAGTTCCCTAGCTCCTAGGGAGAGGTTTATTTCTTATCTTAAAGCTTAGAGGTTAATCTCTAAAGGTTGTCTTTATCACTTGGTCTGGGTTAAAGATTCTAACTTAGAAGTTCCTTCTTTACAGTCAGTTCTAGTGGTAAATGAGTTTCTTGAGGTCTTTCCAAATGATCTTCCTAGTGTTCCTCCAAATAGGGAAATAGAGTTTGGTATCAATTTGGTTTCAGACACTCATCCAATATCTATTCCTTATTATAGAATGGCTCAGGCTAATTTGATGGAACTTAAGGATCAACTTAAGAATCTTCTGGATAAGGGTTTTATTCATCCTAATGTATCCCCGTGGGGTGAATTGGTGTTGTTCGTACGGAATAAGGATGGTTCCCTACGGAAATGCATTGACTAGAAGTAGTTGAATAAGGTAACGATCAAGAAAAAATATCCCCTTCCAAGGATGGATGATCTGTTTTATCAGTTGTAATATGAAAAGTTTTTTGCTAAGATAGATCTTTGTCTGGGTATTAATAACTTAAGATTAGGGAGGAGGATATCCCTAAGACGACTTTTCATACTTGGTATGGGCACTTTGAATTTTTAGTGATATCATTTGGTTTGACTAATGCTCCAAGGAAATTTATGGACTTGATGAATAGGGTTTTCAGGCAGTTCTTGGATCTCTTTGTCATTGTGTTTATTGATGACATTCTAGTTTATTCAAAAAGTGAGGTGGTGCATGCTAATCACTTCCCGTGGTATTGCAGACCTTAAAATAACAACAGTTGTATGATAAGTTCCCCAAGTGTGAGTTTCGGTTGAACTATGTGACTTTTCTTGGTCATATTATTTTTAACAAGAAGATCATGGTGGATCCGCAAAAGGTGGTTGTGGTTAAAAGGTGGCCTAGACCCACGACTCCTACAGACATTTGGAGCTTCTTGGGTTTGGCTGGCTAATATTGGTGGATTGTGGAGATCTTTTTGATGATAGATTCTCCTTTAACTAAGTTGACTCAGAAAAATATGACATTTTCTTGGTCGGATGCTTATGAGGGGATTTTTGAGAAGTTGAAAGATAAGCAAATTTCGGCTTCGGTCTTGACATTGCTTGATGGCCGTGAGGGGTTTCTGGTTAATTGTGATGCATCTAGGGTGGGACTTAGTTGTTTTATATGCAGCATGGGAAGGTGATTGCCTATGCTTCCAGGCAGTGGAAGGTACATTATAGGAATTATCCTACTCATGACTTGGAGTTGTTGAAAGTTGTTTTTGCTTTGAAAAATCTAGCGGCATTATCTGTATGGAGTGCACGTAGATATCTTTTCTGATCATAAGAGTCTACAGTATGTGTTCACTGAGAAAAACCTAAATCTCAAGCAAAAAAGCTGGTTGAATCTTTTAAAATACTATGACATGAGTCTTCACTATCACCCAGGTAAGGCTAACATAATTGCTAATTCTCTAAGCAGGTTATCTATGGGGAGTTTAGATCATGTGGAGGAAGGAAATAAGGAATTGGTGAAAGATATTCACCTCTTTACTAGTCTTGGAGTTCGTCTCTTAGACTCCAATGATGGTGGTGTGATGGTTTAGGATGTGGTTCGATTGTCTCTTGGTGCAGAGATTAAAGAGAAGCAACTGCTAGATCCTATCTTGATGAAAATCAAGAGTAATATGGGTATGCAGAAGGTAATGGTGTTTGAGATCAGTAGCGATGGTACTTTATAGTACCAAGGAAGGTTGTGCATTCCTTATATTGATGGGTTGCAACAAAGGATCTTAGCTGAGGTGCATGAATCACGCTATGTTCTACATCCCGGCTCGACAAAGATGTATTATGATCTTAATGAGATGTATTGGTGGAATGGTATGAAAAGGGATATGGATAATTTTGTGGCCAAGTGCATGGTGTATCAATTAGTTAAGATAAAGCACATGAGGCGTGGTGGGTTATATCAAGAGATTGTTTTGCCTGAATGGAAATGAGAGGTGATCAATGTGGATTTTGTTACCGGTCTTCCTCGGTCTCAGAATGAATATAATTCAATTTAGGTCTTTGTGGATAGAATGAAAAAGTCTAGTCACTTCTTTCCAATGAGGACTACCTTTTCAGCGGAGGATTTTGCAAAGTTATACATTCAGGAGATTATAAAGCTGCATGGGGTACCTGTTTCGATTATCTCTGATCATGGTATGCAATTTCCAACTTATTTCAATCGGTCTTTTCATAAGGAATTGGGTACTAAGGTGAGTCTGAGTACTGCTTTTCATCCTCGGATAGATGGGTAAGCCGAAAGGAATATTCAGACATTGGAGGATATGCTTCGGGCATTTGCAGTTAATTATGGTGGATGTTGGATTGAGCATCTAACTTTGGTAGAGTTTGCCTACAACAATAGCTATCATTCTAGTATTGGTATGGCCCCTTTTGAGGCATTTTATGGTAGGAGGTGTAGATCTTTGATTAGTTGGTTTGAGTTTGGTGAGGCAGATATGTTTGGTTTGGATTTGGTCTATTAGGATATGGAAAAAGTGAAGGTGATTCGGGATAGGGTTAAAGCTTCCCAAAGTCTCCAAAAGTCCTATGTAGATGTAAGACGTAGAGACTTGAAGTTTGAGGTTGGGGATACGTTTTTCCTCAAGGTTTCTCCCATAAAGGGAGTAACTCGGTTTGTCAAAAAGGGGAAGCTTAATTCCCAGTATATTGGTCCTTATGTGGTTTTATGGAGGGTTGTAAATATTGCTTATCAGTTGGAGTTGCCTTCTATCTTGAACTTGATTCATCCGGTATTTCATGTGTCCATATTGAGGAAGTGTCTTGGTGATCCTTCTTTGATTGTTTCTTTGGAGGGGTTGGGTTTCTCGGACTCTCTGTCTTATGAAGAGGTCCTGGTTGAGATCTTGGATAGGCAGGTTCGTCGATTATGTACCAAAGGATGTTGCTTCGATTAAGGTTCTATGGTGGAACAATAAGGTGGAATAAGATACATAGGAAGCAGGGGAGGACATGAAGTCCAAGTATCCGCATCTATTTTCTACTCCTGGGATTCATGTGGAAGGTATATGTCTTCAACACATCTTTATTTTCTGAGTTTGTTAAATGAAAGATTAATATCTTTTCCTCTTTGTTTTCAAACTTTGTAAAATATTGGAAATATATTTAATAATTCAAATGACTCATGCATGTGATTACCTCTACCTTGTCCGTCATTCGGGGACAAATGTTCCTAGTGGTGGAGACTGAAGCACCTCGGTTTTTGGACATTAGAAAATTTCCATGATTTTTGGTTTCTAGGAAAGATACGACTTAGGGTAACGATTCGTACACTTGGGTATGGATGGTATGGTCCAACCGTATTCTGACTAATGTTGGTTGGTGGAAGGGATTTTAGTTACTGGAAAGCGTACGACTAGGTGTTATAAGTCGTACAGGTGGATACGTGTCATTTGGATCATTTACTTAATCTTAGACTTAGTGACTTAGGTTGGATCTGATTACGAGTGTCTCACCATGAGCCGTAAGCCAGGGTACGAGTCGTACCCAAGACTCGTATGGTGGACAGTCTTCAATCCTTCTGGAATTCTATTCTGCCAGGGGTACGATTTATGGGTATCAGTCGTACACTTGGATATGACTTGAGGTTGGGTTTATCGTACATTGGACAGTGTTGGGTCCAAAGGGGAAAGCCTAGGGTACAAGAGATGGGTACCACTCGTATAAGGAGGGTACGAGTCGTAACGGTCAGTCGTACCCTATGACGGGAATTTAATGCAGTTTAAGTGAGGGCAATCTTGGAATTTCCCCACTTATCCTAAAAAGTTCCCATGACTTATGTTGCACTTGGAAGGTTATTTTCCCTATTATTCTATTATCCTTAAACACTTGGAAAAGACTCTTGAATCCTTTCTAGAGTTCTGGGGCAAAGGAAGCTAGAGTTTCATCTTAAGGAGTAAATTGGGGCTTGTCTTGGTGATTTCTATCCATCATTATCTTTGTTTAAGGTATGTTCTCTTCCTCCATTGTTAGTTCCAAATAAAGACATGGTTTTATACAATGTTTTGGTGATTTAAATGTTATATGATTTTGGGTTTTCAAATATTATTTGAGGGTTTTGGTTATAAATGTTTGGTTATAGTTTTCCCATATTGTTAATTATGCTTTTATATGCATTAATGGTGGTTTTGTATAATTGGTTGCATGAGAATGGTTCTTTTGTATGGACTTTGGTTTTGGAAATACTATACCCCGAAAGTGTTTGATAAAATGCCTATAACAATGCTTTTACTATAATATTAGTTTTTCAATGGAACTTATGTATGGTTTAATCCTGGTAATGGAACCCAAAATTATATGAATGGTTTAAATGGTTTTGAATGAATTGAAAAGTCCTTGGTGGCCATGTTTTGGTTTAATTGAAAATCATGTAGGGTATATGGGAATCCCCTAAGGATTGGCTATGGACAATACTTGCAAGTTGTAGTCGGTATGATGATACCACCATCTAATAGCCTTGGTTAATAAATGGTTAATAGTTTGGTTGGTTACTAGAAAATGGTTTTAATTGGGCTTAAAGGAGTTGGGGGCGGAGGAAAGTGTAGCAAAGCCTTTGTAGATGGAGATCCTGGGGGGATCCAAACTGGAAACTTATATTTGTCGATGTGAGGTTTGATCTTAGTGACCGTAGGCATGATGTCACACTTTATATTTTGGGGGATGTACTAGTCATCCTATGTTTTCTTCCCTGGTCGTACGGCTTCATGCACAGAAACCTTTTCATCAGGGGGAGTTGAACTCATATAGCCTGTGGGTGGCTTAGGACGGTAGAACTATACAACCCAGGTAAAGGTTTTAATGGCATGCTAAACCCGGTTTCCTTTCCTGGCATAGTTATATATATATATATGTATGGTTGTGTGCATATAAATGGTTTTTATTTGGTAAATGTTATTATTTTTTTCTTTTCATGAGTTCATGCTAGCTTTCACCCGCTAACCCGTCTTCGGGCTAGGTATCCCCACGCGATGCAGGAACCGGCCATTCTACTACTCCTGCTTAGAGATTTAGACTTCGGGGTCAGCATTTGGATTGAAGTGGTGAACTTTCATCTTTCCATAAGGCTCTATTTCGTAGATGTTATTTCACACTTTGGATTATTTATGGATATTGGTTTTGGCTATGGTTGGGGGCATGTTCCAACCGAATATTTGTATTCTTTTGGTTAGAGGTTTTTGTGGTACTACTATGGGTTCGAATGGGCGGGATCTATAGTGGTGTCAGCCTTAGCATTGGTATTTGTATTGGGGATGATACTGGTTGACGATATTGTTGGTTGTTCCATCCTCTTTCATTTTAGGATTAATCATATTATGTTTTGGAACTCATTTGGTTATGGCCTAGTTTATGGCCCTTGGTTCGGTATTGGTTTGTCTTGGTTGTTTGGTTGGTACGGTTGGGTGGACCGGATGACTTGGTAGGGTTGGTCTAGGAATAGACCTATCCCAAAGTCAGTCCTTGTCCAGTTACGCTATTTTGTTATATGTTCAGAATTTAACCGACTCAACGTATGCTAATAGTGATTGGGTTGGGTAGCGGGGGTGGTCCTCGATTTTGGTTGTACTTGGGATGCCTATTACGGCAAGGCCCCCGGTTGAGTCAGGCCAGCACCCGATCATATAATGTAGTGAGGGAAACTCGAAACTCCCAATCACATATTATTAATAATAAGGTGGACTCTAACCACCTAGTCTATAGCATAAATAGGGGAATCTAATCCCCACGCCATTTCGACCGCCGCACCAGCTAACGCAGTTTCCAGTATCGCCCCTCCCCCCTGCGATACCTCTACCTTTCACGATTAGCACAAAACCCTCTTTTAATCCTAATCAAAACATTTAACACACACATTCACATCTTATTATACCAATAATGCACCAAGGAAATCCATTGGTATCGTCATACTAACATCACTTGCAGACTAATATCATCATGTCGTGTCAATTATTTAGCCAACTGGGACTATAACCCGTCGGCCCAAAAAACATCCAAATAATTATTCATTTGGGACTCAAACCCGTTTAACTAACCGAGCACTAAGGTTCCAATTCAAAATTAATTCATGGCCAACAAGGCCTTTCAAAATCCAATTCTACTCCATTAATATTTTTATGCCAATGCATTAGTACCAGTGAACAATTAAAACTATGTGACAAAATTATGTTCAATGTCAGTTTCACAAACAGGTTGACGACACAAAATTTTCAAAACCATATGTCAAGGCGAAATCATCTAATTGGGGTTTAATCCTGATCCCTCGGTTTAGTTACCATTCCCATGCATTCCACAATGTTAAAAATCATTAATAAAACATGAATATTGCATAATAAACCATGGAAAAATCAATTTAATGACCAATCATGTCAAAAGCCCTAAACTATGTCAAAACCCACATCCAAACCATGCATTAATAATCAATTTATTCCATTGAGAAAATATAAATTCTAGGGAAAAAGATACATGCCTTAATTACCAAAAACTTGAAGAAATAGCACCCTTAAGATCGTAGATGATCACCTTCTTAAACCCTAGCCTTGACTTGAAAAGGAAAATTTGAGAAAGAGGATTTTGGGAGTGAAGTAATAGCCTTAGCATCGTTAAAACTGATGAGAATTAGTTAATATAGTATCTAAGGGATGTTTATAAGTGAAAGGACCCCATTTCCCCTCATCCCTTTTTAATTAAACAAAATAGCAAAAAAATAACATAAGTCTGTGGCACAAACCTCATCACGGAGGCTATCCTCCATGTCGTAGACCCTATTGCGGAGACCCAATCTCTGTGACACAGAGTCTATCATGGAGACTAGCCTCCGTGACACGCCAATATCGTGGAGGCATAATACCTCTATGACCCATAACCACCCCGTACCCTATTCGAAAATTTCAAAACTCTTTTGGGTCACCCTTTTAACACCCCAAACATAATGTTAGTCAAAGATCAATGTTTCAAGCATGGGAAGTCCAAAAATAAAATATTCGAGAGTTTTAGGGTTTTACATTATCCCCCTTTGGGATCACTCATCCTTGAATGATGAGCTAAGACACGTGTTACAAACTCAATCAGGGCCTAGCCGTGATGGGTATCTCAAGTCCCACGGGGATTAGAGATAACCCCCTGCACCTAACCAAACCAAACACATTATATCCCAAGGTCGGATGAATTCCGAACATATAACAAGATAGCATGCAATAGCTTAAGAAAAATTTAATGCATTTCTATAATCGACGACCGGTGACCGGCCAACCAACCGACAAACACTGCCCAATAACCACAGTAATCCAAACAAAGCCTTCTAAATAAGGAATCAAAATTGAATATCAATAAAGTGTTGAGACATGTCCCCGACTATAACCAAAATCAAGTCTAAACAGCCTGAGACATAAGATGATAAAACATAAAATATAGACTTCTGATGTATGGAAGCTCACTACTTTGATGTTAACTCACGAGGTGATCTCGAATCCTAATCATTGAGCAAGAGGAGTGGAAGTATGACCAATTACTGCATCATGAGGGGATACAACATCCAAAGATAGTTAGTGGGGTGAACCCTAGCATGTAACTCCGGGATAAGGATAACATAATGACATTATCAACCATTCAAAATCATTCAAAACCAATGAGCATAATCAATGCATATATATATATCACTTGCCGAGATAGGGAACAAGGCTTAACATGCACTTAAAACTTTAGTCTGGATCGTGAAGCTCCACCGACATAACATGTACCCACGGGCTATATGGGCCCAACTCTCACCCCTCAGTCGGGCCCCAGTGCTTGTAGCCATATGAATCGGGGAATAATCTCATATATATGCACGGGGGATTCGAACCTCCCAATCCTATACTAAGGTAATGTAAGCACCCAATCATGTAATGATTTAAGGGGTTCTCGAACCTCCCTAATGAAGAAATAATAATGAGGAGGACTCTAACCTCCATGGTCACTTTGATCCCCACATCAGCAAATGGGGTTTCCAATAACGGTCACTTGGACCTCCATTTTCATGACTCAGCTACGCAACCCTTATTAGAGACCAATTAAAACAAGTATCACACATTCCCATTCATTATACCATATTCCACATTAAGACATACATTGTTGGTATCGTCATACCAACTATATTTGCAAGGTCATAACAACATGCCAAAATAATTTCCATTGACTTGGGAAAATAACTCCCTTTATCCGTTAATACAAGGTGGGAAACTCTGACTTCCTTTTTTCATTAAATCGGACCATTGTGATTCAAATACCTCTTAATATCACACAACAGTTCAAGACTAGTTTAATTTTACAAATTCCCATATTTCTCATAATTAAAAACCATTTTCAGATTATGGGGTTGGGGTCATAACCACTTCAAAAGTCACAAGTTTGGGAAAATCAAAATTCCCTAGTTCATTCACCGTACCCATGTACCCACAAGTTCAAAACCATAGTTAAATCATGAAAATCATACATTAACCATGAGAAACATTTTTCAATTCATAAACATTTAAAAACCCTCAACCTTTGTTTCAAAACCAACATGAACATCTCATGAATAATACTTAAAACACATGCCTTTATGAAATTAAAAATGAGGGAAGAGTAAGATGCATTAAACACCATGAAATTTGGAGAGAAATTGAACCTTGAGCCCTTGGATGACTAACTTGATGAAACCCTAGCATGACTTTCTTGAGGGAATTCAGTGAGCCTTTTGGAGTGCTTGAGAAGTTACTTAAATTTGTTTCTGAGTGATTATGACACCCTAAAAGGGGTTATACGATGTAGGTTTTAATTTGGGTAAGAGAGGAAATACTCAAAATGCCCTTAACTTAAAAGCTGAAAAATTTCCGCCATTGAATACAGGTCAGCCGTTGACTAGTAGCCACTTCTTACGACTCGTCACTACGAGTCGCAACCAAGAAAGTCTCTAGGACCCCCACACATTATTGACCCTACGACTTACAGGTACCATTCATAATGAGACCCTACGACTCGTAGGGTCCAATCGTAGTCAACACAGAATCCAATTGGGTAAACAATGGACATCCTACGATTTGTACCCAATGACTCGTAATAAGTCCTTACGGCTTATAGTGAGCAACTCGTACTCAGAGCAGAACTTAGCCACTTAATTTCTAATTTGATTATGATTCCCTCCCAATGACTCGTTATGAGTCTTTACGACTCGTATCCCCAAGTCCTACCCAAGATAACAACTCAAGCACCATTCACTGGACACCTTATGACTAAGGTCACCTGACCCGTCAAGACACATTACGACTCATCAGATAAGTCATTGCTAGGGTAGAAAACTAAAAAAAAATTGAGGACCAAAAACCGAGGTGTTACGTACTCCCCTCCTTAGGATCATTCATCCTCGAATATTAGGACAAGGTATTTATTAGCACGATTTAACTTCACATACCTCTACTCTTACCTTTAACAAAGAAAAAACTCAAATATATTAAGGAATACAAATACCATAAGAACGATTATCCGAAATGGGAAACAAGAACGGATACCTGCACTTCATGTCCTCTTTGGATTCCTAAGTAGATTCTTCAACTTTTTGGTTCCTCCAAAGAACCATTACCAAAGACACATCCTTCATCCGCAATCGATAGACTTGGTGATCCAAGATCTCAACCGTGACCCCATCGTAGAACAGGAAATCCGAGATACCTACCTCATCTAAAATAACAACGTTTGAAGGATACTCACACACTTCCTCAACATCGAAACATGAACTACTAGATGAATAGAGTTCAAACTAGAAGGAAACTCCAATTCATAGGCAATATTACCAACCTTCTTCAAAACCAAGTACGGACCGACATAATGGGGACTGAGCTTTCCTTTTTTTCTAAAATGCATCCTCCCTTTATGGGAGACACCTTTAAGAACATCCATTCACCAACACTGAGTTCCAACTCCCTTCGCCTCACATCTGTGTAGGACTTTTGGTGACTTTGGGAGGCCTTAAGTCAATTCCGAATCACCTTCACCTTCCTTATGGCTTGGAGAACCAAATCAGGGCCAAAAGACTTATTTTCACCAACCTCAAACCACCCAATAAGTGACCTACACCTCCTACTATTTAAGGCCTCAAATAGAGCCATACCAATGCTAGAGTGATCACTGTTATTGTAGGAAAATTCTATAAACCACCACCATAATCAAACACACAAGCCCAAATCATATCTTCCACGACCTGAATTTTTCGTTCTGCTTACCCATATGTCTGCGGGTGGGAAACGGTACTAAGGATTACCTTAGTATCCAAATCTCTCTGAAACAATCTCCAAAAGTGAGATGATAATCGAGTACCCTGATCAGATATGATAGAAACTAGAGCACCATGCAATTTCATGATCTCCTCAATGAACAACTTGGCATAATATTCATAAAAGAAATTTGTCCTCACTGGCAAGAAGTGAGCAGACTTAGTCATCCTATCCATGATGACCCAAATTGAATAACTTTTCTAGAGAGACCGCGGAAGATCGGTAACAAAATCCCTATTGATTATCTCCTACTTCCATACCGGTAGCTCAATCTCTTGAGTCAATCCACCGGGCCCCAAGTTTTCTACCTTCACTTGTTGACACACCATGCACTTGGCCATAAAATTAGCCACATCCCGCTTTCATATTATTCCACCAATAAATCTCTTTAAGATCACGATACATCTTTATTAAACCAGGATGAATAACATAACGCGACTTATAAGCTTCGGCCAAAAAATTTTCTCGCAACCAATTAACATCGGGAACACACAATCTGCCTAGATACCTCAAGATACCCTCACCACCAATCTAAAAAAACCATTACTTTTTGCCTACCTACATCATTCTTGATTTACATCAGAATAGGGTCCAACACTTACTTTTCCTTTGCTTCAACACCAAGAGATGACCTCACCACCTCTTGAACAATCACTTCACCATCCTTGAAATCTAAGCAACGGACTTTGAAATTATCCAAATGGTGAATATCCATTACCAAATACCACTTCTTCTCATCCACATAAGACAATCGTTCCATGGACAACCTGTTAAGAGCATCAACAACTACGTTAGATTTACCTGGATGAAAGTAGAGACTCATGTCATAGTCCTTTAGCAACTCGAGCCACCTCATTTTCTTGGTGAACACGTATTTCAGACTCTTATGATCAGAATAAATATCAACATGGATCCCATACAAATAATGCCTCCAGTTCTTTAATACAAACACCATAGATAACAATTCCAAATAATAGGTTGGATAATTCTTCTCATGAACCTTCAACTATCTAGACACATCACAATAGATAACAAAACCATCAGTGCCTTCAGGCAGAGTCAAAACCGGAGCCGAAGTTAACTTATCCTTCAGCTAAACGAAACTGACCTCACAAGCATCAGATTATAAGAATTTTACCTTCTTCTGAGTCAACTTAGTCAATAGGGCAGTGATAGAAGAGAAACTCTCCCCAAACCTTCTATAGTAACCAACTAAACCCAAGAAGCTTCGAATATCAAATTGAGTCATGGGTCTAGGCCACTTCTTAACCACCATAATCTTCTGTGGATCCACCATGATCCCTTAACTAGAAACAACATGACCTAGATATACCACAACATTCAACCAAAACGCACACTTAGAGAACCTTGCATAAAAATACTGATCCTTTAAGGTCTGTAACATAAGGCGGAGGTGATCGACACGATCTGCCTTACTTTTGGAATACACCAAAATATCATTGATAAAGACAATGAAAAACAAGTCCAAGAACTGATGAAAAACCCAAATCATAAGATCCATAAATGCGGTCGGAGCATTGGTTTAATCAAAGGACATCACCAAAAACTCACTATGACCATACCGCGTTCGAAAAACCATTTTAGGGATATCTGCCTCCCTAATCTTCAACTGATGGTACCCAGACTGAAGATCAATCTTAGAAAAGAACTTATCACCCTAAAGATGATAAAAAAATCACCAATCCTCGGAAATGGATACTTATTATTCATGGTTACTTTATTCAATTGGCGATAATTAATACACATCCGAAGGGGACCATCCTTCTTATGCACAAAGAGAGTAGGTTCACCCTACGGAGACACAATAGGGTAGATAAAACCCTTGTCAAGAAAATCTTCTAATTGCTTCTTGTGTTCCTATAACTCAGTCGAAGCCATCCTATAAGAAGGGATGGAGATAGGACGAGTATCTGGAAGAAGATCAATTCAAAAATCAATTTCCCTATCGAGAGGTACACCAGGAAGATCATCAGGAAATACCTTGAAAAATTCATAGACCACAGGGACAGTCTGCAAAGAAGGACCTTCAGCTCTAGAATCCTTAGCATGCACTAAGTGATAGAAGCTTTCCCTCAACCCAAGTCGTCCAAAGAACGATTTATAACACTTAAAAGGGCATTATTTGCCCATCTTCCTCAAAATTTCGCACGTAGAAACCCTCCCCTATCGCAAGAAAAATAATCCAAGCTTTTTCTCTCAAGAATTAAAGGATTCAATATTCAATTTCAAGATTTCTTCAAGAATCCATTCAATTAAGGTATGTGGGGTATTCATCAATGGGTTCTTTTCACTCATTAAGCCCAAAAACCTTTTCTTTGATTAAAGTATGGGTTCTTGTTTTATTAGGGAGTTTCATATGTTCAATATGGGGTAATTCATATTTTACCTTAGTAATTTGAACTCAATTCATGTCTATGTATGATCCCATGAAAAGTTGGGTTATTGCACGCTTTAAATTTCAATTTCTCATGTCATATTCAAGTGAATTTCATGTTAAATCCCCAAATTATGAATTTAGCCATGTAATTATGTTGTTTTCTCATGTTTATCACATTCCCATGCTCAAGTTCATGCTTCTCACTTAGTTGGTTAAATGGTTATGTTTTGGGTCTTTGAACCATGATTCCATATTAAAATTCTAAGCTTTGATATCATATTTTATGATCATTCAATACTGGCGGGCTATGAACACCTGATACCTATATGTTTTACATGATTTCAGACTTTCAAGTAATAAGTCAGTTAAGCCATGAATCTTCTTAATATACCCAGTTATTTATGATCATAATGACCACAAACAAAAAAAATATTTAGTTAAATTTAGTTCAGTTTAGTTGGAAAAAGGATTTAGCATAGAGCGACCCTAGGGATGGGGGCTCACCTGCCAGTAGAGGGTTTGACCTTTAGTAGTAGTCCCTGAGTTCCAGAACTACGTAGACAACATAGGTTTGAGTTTCCTTCCTACCAGTTGAGGGTTGACACATATCTCATGAGAGTACCTGCCGGTAGTGGGTGACTCTCTAGTCCTTTGGGATACCAGTTTAGTGGATCCACACAGCCAGTGTTAGTACCCATGGTATGGTACTGACACTCTTCCAACTAGGATTACAGGTTGGACCTTGATTAGCTCAAATTGAGGCATATCGGTTACATAGTCTTAGTTTAGTATTCAAAGTATGTTAGTTTAGGTTTGCATAACCAAGTATACATATATCAGTTATTCAAACATCAGTTATTCATTTATTTAGATATCAGTTATTCAGATCATTTCAATACATGTTATTACTTTGTCTTGCATTTCAGTGCTTTAAAGTTTCAAAGATTGAAAGATTTCATTCATGTTCATGAAAATCGTGCACTAAGACAAAGTCAGATGTACCCTTAGATCCCTTCTCAGAATCCTATGACAGCCTGTAATCTAGAGTTAGAAGCATAAGCCTAGAAGTTTAGCAGCAGTAAACTAGGGATATTATAATCCAAAATTTAGTATATTACGTATCCATGGGGCAAGTTGTATGAAAGGTGAACTAGTAGGCTTAAAATAGTGTATGCAAGAATTTAAGTATGTTGATTTGAAATTATATGTTGTTGATGTTGGGTATGCTGGTGTAATGGTAATTCACATAGTTTAGGAAAAAATATAAGTTTAGTGATGTGGTATTAGTAGGCTACGAAGGAAAAAAGCATATTATATGTTTAGTGGGGAAAGTATGTTGTCGAGAAGGGTGAAAATATGTGATGATGATTGTTGAAGTTACTGAAATATAAGGATAGTATATACTAAGAGAGTGTTCAAGAATGAAGTTAGTAAAGTTTCTTAAAAGAGTAGGAATATCCATGATAAGTATTAGAATCTAAGTTTGAATCTTGGATGATTGATCTAATAGTAAGAAGAATTGAAATTATAGATGGTGTAAACTCATTGTATGGTGATACTCCTAAAGATTCTAAGTTAGTCAGTGTTTCAGTTATTATATGATGATTGTTGGGGCAATAGAAAATAAAGTGTTCTATCTCAGAAAAAAATATTAGTAGTGGGTTTTACATTTTCAGGGGTAGTCTTTCAGGGTGAGTTCATTAATTATGTGTATTATTATATCTTGGACTATAGAGTACAGCGGTTGTAGTCTAGTTCAGAATTTATTTAAAAAGGGTCCACAAACTTAGAATGATGGCTTAAATCTAAGGGGGAGATGATAGAAAAAGTAACCAAGTCCGGCTCTCAGATTCTAGTAGTGATGCCAGTGTGTTGTGGAACAACACTAGGGGAGAAATATGCCCAACCCATTCTTATCTCAGTGCAAAGTTTTGTCCTTCAGTCATCATGACATCTACTCATGCCTTACATGTCATCTCCATGATCATAGCTCATGTTCATGCACATCATACAGAATCGTGTGCACTTCCAGTTCCTAGTATAAGGAGTTCCAGTTCACTCAGCAATACAAATCACATTCATGAATTTATGAACTCTAAACTCAGGTCATGCTGACTTATCTATCTATGCTTTACAACATGTTCACCTAAGGTACTCATGCTACGCTCTTAGTGATTAGTGAAATTCAGATTATGTCATGTATGCCTTAAGTTTATATCTCTTAATGAATTTATGTCATTGGTACTCTATTCCTCAGTCCTCAATTAAGTTTACAAGTGATGCATATATTATTTAATGCTTCAGGTCCTCATGTCCTAACCTTTCAAGTGACCTCTCCTTATGAAATGATAGTGGTGATGAATAATTATTTACATGGGAGTACTTAAATGTTTTTTATTGAGGAAACATTGTTGTATACTTGTTCTATCCAAGGCTATAAGTGTGAAGTAAGATTGAGGCCAAGATTTTTGTATATGTCATGGTTAGTTGAAAAAATTTCATGTGTGTCCTCTTGGGAATAATGTATGGAAGTTGTTATTGACAAGAGGTGTTAGAGAATGTGGTAGAATTCCAAAGTGGGTTGATTGACCAAAAACTTATATGTGGGTATAATAATAGGCTTGAATGTAATGTTGGTATATAAGTGGATGGGTGCATTGTGCGCTAGTAAATTTCTAGTAAGAGGTTGAATTCAGTTGTTGAAGTGGTAAGAGGAATTATTCTTGAGATAAGGGTTGTGAAACACGCATGAGGTATTAAATTCGTGGTTTAGATGTGTATTACGATGTTATGTGTTGCATCTTATAATTTTGAGTTAGGCTTGAACATGGAGAGAGTATATATCTCAATTTAAACTTTGTCTAGAGTAATTATATTTACCCATCCAAGTATTTAAGGAGCTAGGCTAAGTTTAAATTGGGAGGTGGGATTGCCTAAGGCCTAGTAATTCTTTTCTAGCTTATTGTTCATAGGCCTATATTCTATGTTATAGAGTTGCAGCCATGTTGCGATTTCTTATTCGGATATCTCATTCAGATCATGCCCAAGATTCTTTGCTCCCTATGATATTAGAAATTCATAGAAAGAGTGTTGAAGAAATACTCTGTTGAGGATAAGCTTTCAGTATGATTCAGTCTATATAGCTAGAAATTTAGTTTAGCAATCAGACAGATAAACTCCTATAGTTTTTCCAACTATCCATCAATTCTTACTATCCAAATCTCCATGAGTATGGCTATTCCATGAGGTAATTCATTCACGTACATGTAAGTTGCGAATTCAGTTTCATCCAAGCATCATGTTTCAGATTCATCTATTTACTCATGACTTAGTACATAAGTGTTTAGTAAATAACCTCAGTTTTCCAAATATTCCAACTCAGACGCTGTACTGCCCGTTGTATGACCTTAGTCCCGTTATCTCATGATTCGTGCTTACATAATGTGCTTGATAATGTCACGAAGCTATTTTTTTATTCCTATATGCGTTTTGTTGAGGAACGATTCCTAATGAGAAGTTACATACTTTATTCCCTCCTTAGTAACTCGTGGAATTTTATTTCATAAGTTATCACTTTGTAGTTCTATATGTAAGTTCATATCATGAACATTTCAAGTGATTTCTAAACTCTCAGCATGAATTAGCTCCTTATAGTAAAATAGTCAAGTCAGCTCAGAAATCAGTTCCATGAAGAAAGTTCTAATGTTTCAGCTCAGCTATATCCTTTATTTTACAGACATGTCATGTTTAAATTATACCATACTTCTAATACTTCAAAAGGTTCATATTCATCATTCGAGGATGAATGATTCCAAGGGGGAGATAATGTAACACCCTGCATTTTTGAGATAAAAATAGAGTCATCGTTCCTACGTGTGTAAACTCTAATCCCATGATTTATATGTGAATATATGTGTCATGATCATTATCCTAGTTTGAAGAGTGCTTATGAAGTGAAAATGTTCGTGGGAATCACTTAGATCAAAGTTGAGCTAAGAGTATTTGATTCAGCCAAATTTTGGTATTTGATTCCACAAAAGTCGAATTTGAACGTGTATAACTTTTGACATATTCAGTTCAAAACAAATCAAATGATAGATAATTTAGTTACCTTTCCGACGATACTAATTTCATCTTAATTGGATACCCGAGCAAAAAGTTATGACCATTTTCATGAGAATCAGTAAGGGTCAGTGATAGGCCCGTGCTGCTAGGATTATTCCCCCAGAATAAGGGTCGCATTGTGAGGATTTCTCCCTGGAAATTAGGGTCGCACCGTGGAGGCTATTCCCTTAT
This sequence comes from Capsicum pubescens, assembly GCA_030864215.1. Lineage (NCBI taxonomy): Eukaryota > Viridiplantae > Streptophyta > Magnoliopsida > Solanales > Solanaceae > Capsicum > Capsicum pubescens. Next base: position 86,515,315 of record CM061548.1, read on the forward strand.
TTTCAGCTTCTTAAAGGGTCAACGGGAAATTGGGTCTTTTTTCCTCAATCCAAGTCATCCAAAGCATGATTTATAACACTAAAAAGGGAATATTTGCCCATATTCCTCAAAATTTCTCACGTAGAAACCCGCCCCTTTCCCAAGAAAAATAATCCATGCTTCTTCTCTCCAAAATTCAAGGATTCAAGCTTTAATTTCAAGTTTTCTAGAATCCGTTCAATTAAGGTATGTGGGGTATTCATCAATGGGTCCCTTTAACCCATTGAGCGCAAAAATCTTCTCTTTCATTAGATATGGGTTCTTGTTTTATAATGGAGTTTCTTATGTTCAAGATGGGGTAATTCATATTTTTCCTTAGTAATTTGAACTTAATTCATGTCCACGTATGATCCCATGAAAAGTTGGGTTATTGCATGCTTTAAATTTCAGTTTCTCATGTCATATTCAAGTTAATTTCATGTTAAATCATTAAATTATGAATTTATCCATGAAATCATGTTGTTTTCTCATTTTTATCAAATTGCCATGCTCAAGTTCATGCTTATCACTTAGTTTGTCAAATGGTTATGCTTTGGGTCTTTGAACCATGATTCCATATACAATTATAAGCTTTGATAGCAGATTTTATGATTATTCAGTTCTGACGGGTTATGAAAACCTGATACCTATGTGTTTTACATGATTTCAGACTTTCAAGTAATAAGTCAGTTAAGCCATGAATCTTCTCAATATACTCAGTTATTTATGATCAGATGAGCACCATCTGAAAAAATGTTCAGTTGAATTAAGTTCAGTTCATTACCAGTGTCAGTTCATTTAGGAGTAGGATTTAGCACCGAGCGAACCCAGAGATAGAGGCTCACCTTCCAGTAGAGGGTTTGAACTTTAGTATCAGTCCCTGAGTTCCATAATTACATAGCCAGCGTAGGTTTGAGATGTCTTTCTTCCAGTTGAGGGTTGAAACATATCTCATGAAAGAACCTGCCAGTAGAGGGTGACACCCTAGTCTTTTGGGACACCAATATAGTGGATCCACACAGCCAATGTTAGTACCCGTGGCACGATACTAACACCCTTCCAATCGGGTTTACAGGTTGGACCCCGATTATCTCAGATTGGGGCATGTCGGTTACATGATACCTCCCACAGTCTCAATTTTGTATTCAGAGTATGTCAGTTAAGGTTTGCATGACCAAGTATACAAATATCAGTTATTTAGACATCAGTTATTTAGTTATTCAGATATCAGTTATTCAGATCATTTCAGTACATTTTTTTTACTTGGTCCTGCATTCTTAGTTTTACATGTTCATGTTTTCATACCCAGTATCCATACATGATCCTCAGTTTAGTTTTATAGCATGTTCATCTTTACATGAGATTCACATACTGTATTCATGTTTTATCGCTTCCCAGCTTCAGTTCTACTTATTCTACAAAACTAAAGATTTAAGAAAATAAGTGTAGTGATTCACCAGCTTATTAGATTATTTTTTGTTACTCATGTTTTAAGATCCTTCAGTTTTCAGTTTAACTCATTACCTTGGTGAGTCTACTTGCACTTAGCATGCATGTTTTAAGATTATGTATCTATTCAGTTTTACTTATTGCATTCAACCCCCCTTACTCAGTATATTCCAATGTACTAATCCACATATATTTCTATGTTCTACATTATCTCATAATTTAGGTACCTGTTGTAGTCCACACATCATAATCAGACAATTTACAACTTCTAGCCAGCAGGTGATGAGTTCTCTTATTTCGGGGACTCTAGTCAGTCGTAGTTTATGTACTATCTTGTTAGTATTTATATGTATTGATTAGTGGTTCATTTAATTCAAGTTTCTTTCTTTATTTTTATCATGATGTAAACTTTATTAGTATTATACTTATTCAGATTTCCTTATGATCATGTTTCCACTCAACAAATTTAGTTTTTATACAATTTAAATTAGTTGCTCAGGCAGTATGCCAGTTCATGGGTTAGCTTGGGATTACTTATGGTTCCAAACACTATATTATGACTAGGGGTAGTATCGCATCATGACAAACTAGGTATCAGAGCATAGAGTTCAAATTTCCTAGAGTATTTATAAAGCTGTGTTTAGTACAGTCTTGCGGAATGGTACAAAGACATCTGTACTTTTCTTTGAGATGCTACAGGGCATTTAGGAAATGTTTCCCTTCTTTCATATCTCAAATCGTGCTATAGAAAGTTTCTCTGAGAAACTTATATACATTCTCTTCATGCTCCATTCATGTCAACTCTGCCTTACTTTTAAGGTAACAGAAATAGTGAAGCTTAAATCCTTACAGATAGAGTTTTCTTAGATAGTACCCACAGACAGTTATGGAATTGAATGTAGGCTCAAAAGTATCCCATCTGTGCTTTTAAGTTTTGACATTTAAAAGATTTCATTCATGTTCATCAAAATCGTGCACTAAGGTAAAGTCAAATGTACCCTCAGATCCCTTCTTAGAATCCTACACCAGCATGTGATCTAGAGTTAGAAGCATGAACCCAGAAGTTTAGCAACAGTAAATTGGGGATAGTATTATCTGAATTTAGTAGATTATGTATCTATGGGGCTAGTTGTATGAAAGGTGAACCAGTAGGCTTGAAATAGTGTATGCAAGAATTTAAGTATATTGATTCAAAATTATATGTTATTGATGTAGGGTATGTTGGTATAATGGTAATTCTCATGGTTTAGGAAAAAATATAAGTTTAGAGATGTGGTATTAATAGGCTATGAAGGAAAAAAAGCAGATTGTGTGTTTATTGGGGCAAGTATGTTGTCGAGAAGGGTGTAAATATATGATGATGATTTCTAAAGTTAAAGAAAGATAAGGATAGTATATATTAAAAGAATGTTCAAGAATAAAGTTAGTACAATTTGTTAAAATTTTGGGGATATCCATGATAATTGTTAGAATCTTAGTTTGAATCTTCGATGATTAATCTAATAGTAAAAAGAATTGAAATTCTAGATGGTGTGAACTCATGGTATGTTGATAATCCTGAAGATTCTAATTTAGTCAAAGTTTAAGTTATTATATGATAATTGTTGGGGCTATAGAAAGTTAAGGTTTCTATCTCAGAAAGAAGTATTAGCAGTGGGTTTTATATTTTCAGGGGTAGTCTTTCAGGGTGAGTTCATTATTTATGTGTATTGTTTTATCTTGGACCCTAGATTACAGTGGTTGAAGTCCATTTCAGAGATTATTTAAAAAGGGGCCACAAACTTAGAATAATGGTTTAAATTTAAGGGGTAGATAATAGAACAAGTAACGAAGTCCGTCTCTCAGATTCTGGTAGTGATGTCAGTGTGTTGTGGAACAACAATAGGGGAGGAATACGCCCGACCCATTCTTATCTCAGTGCAATATTTTGTACTTCAGTCATCAAAACACCTACTCATGCCTTACACATCATCTCCATGATCATAGCTCATGTTCATGAACATCATAGAGAATCATGTGAGCTTCCAATTCCTACTATAAGGAGTTCCAGTTCACTCAGCAGTACAAATCACGTTCATGAATTTATGAACTCCTAACTCAAGTCATGCATCTCATGACTTTTGTACCCATTCTTTACAACATGTTCACCCAAGGTACTCATGCTATACTCTTAATGATTAACCAAATTCAGATTATGTGTCTTAAGTTTAGATCTCTATAATGAATTTATGTCATTGATACTCTATTCCTCAGGTCTTAATTATGTTTCCAAGTAATGCTTAGTATTCTTTCATGCTTCAGGTCCTCATGTCCTAACCTTTCAAGTGACCTCTCCTTATGAAATGATAGTGGTGATGAACGATTATTTAGATGGGAGTAATTAAATGTTTCTTATTTGAGAAAGATTGTTGTACGCTTGTTCTAGCTAAGGCTATAAGTGTGAAGTAAGATTGAGGCCAAGCTTTTTGTATATCATGGTTAGTTGAAATTTTTTTTGTATGTGTCTTCTTGGGGATAGTGTATGAAAATTGTTATTGACTAGAGGTGTTAGAGAATATGGTAGAAATCCAAAGTGGGTTGATTGACCAAAAGATTATATGTGGGTATAATGATAGTCTTGAATGTTATGTTGGTATATAAGTGGATAGGTTCATTGTGTGCTAGTGAATTTCTAGTAACAAGATGAATTTAGTTGTTGGAGTGGTAAAAGGAATTATTCTTGAGATAAGGGTTGTGAAACATGCATAGGGTATTGAATCCGTTGTTTAGACTAGTATTACGGTGTTATGTGTTGCACCTTGCAATTTGAGTTAGGCTTGAACATGGGAGAGTATATAGATCAACTCAAACTTTGGCTGGAGTAGTTATATGTACCCATGCGACTATTTAAGGAGTAAGGATAAGCTTGAATTGGGCAGTTGCATTGCCTAAGGCCTAGTAATTCTTTCCTAGCTTATGTTTCATAGGCTTATATTCCATGCTATAGAGTCGCACCCATGTTGCGATTCCTTATACAAATATCTCATTCAGATCATGCCCAAGATTCTTTTCTCCCTTATGATATTATAACTTCATAGAAAGTTTGTTGAAGAAATACTCCAGCTGAGGGTAAGCTTTCAGTATGATTCAGTCTGTATAGCAACAATTTAGTTTAGCAATCAGACAGATAAGCTCCTATAGCTTTTCCAACTATCCATCTAGTCTTACTATTCGAAGTTCCACAAGTATGGCTATTTCATGAGGTAATTCATTCACGTACATGTAAGTTGCAAATTTAATTCATTCCAAGTATCATGTTTCAGATTCATCTATTTAATCATGACTTAGTACATAAGTGTTCAGTGAATGATCTCAATTTTCCAAGGGTTCTTGCTCGGACATTGTAATGCCCATTGTACTACCTTAGTCTCGTTATCTCATGATTTGTGCTTACATAATGTGGTTGGTAATGCCATAAAGCTTTTTTTTCTTATGATTCCTATACACGTTTTGTTGAGGAACAATTCCTAAAGAGAAGTTATATACTTTACTCTCTCCTTAGTAACTCTTGGAATTTTATTGCATCAGTTATCACTTTGCAGTTATATATGTAAGTTCATATCATGAACATTTCAAGTGAGTTCTAAAATCCCAATATAAATCAACTCCTTATAGTAAATATAGTCAAGTCAGCTCAAAAATCAATTTCATGATAAAAGCTCTAATGGTTCAGCTCAGTTGTATCCTTCATTACCAGACATGTCATGTGTACATTATTCCATACTTCTACGACTTCAAAAAGTTCCCATCCATCATTCGAGGATGAATGATTCCAAGCGGAGATAATGTAACACCCTAAATTTTTAATCTAAAAATTGAGTCATCGTTTCTACGTGTGTAAACTCTAATCCCATGATTGTTTGTGAATATATGTATCATGATCATTATCCTAGTTTTAAGAGTGCTTATGAAGTGAAAAATGTTCATGGGAATCACTTAGAGCAAATTTGAGCTAAGAGTCTTTGATTCGGCCAAATTTTGTTATTTAATTCTACAATGGTCGACTTTGAACGTGTATAACTATTGTAATACCCTGGGAAATTTTTTGTTGAAATTTTGTGTGTAAACGTGTTGGGTTCTATCTTCTAGAATGAATTATAAATTTTACGTGTGGAATGTCTTAGATTATTACCCACCATTGCGTAGAGTATCTAATAATCTTTCCAACGATATGTGGATCATCCAAAACGGACACCCGAGCGACGAGTTATGAACATTCCGATCGAACCGTGAATAGTAGTGAACAGTAAAACGTGCAGGAAAAAAATTACTGAGGCCTGACGTATTTTTTCTCCAACTTTAAACGATCATAACTCCTTGTACATAATGATCTGGGTGATCTACTATATATCAATGGAAAACTCTGCGAGTCCTCTTTCCTATGAAATTGGTTTCATCCAATTTGTCAATTGGAGCAAAAAGTTATGGTCGATCTACTTCAGCCTATCAAAAGTGAATTTTTGGGTCAACTTCAAACGATCATAACTCCTCGCACACAATTATATGGGTGAGATACTATATATCAATAGAAATCTCTGATAGTCCTCTTTCCGATGAAATTGGTTTCATCAAATTTGTCTATCGGAGCAAAAAGTTATGGTCGATCTACTTCAGCCTATCAAAAGTGAATTTTTGGGTCAACTTCAAACAATCATAACTCCTCATACACAATGATCTGGGTGAGATACTATATATCAACGGAAATATATGAGAGTTCTTTTTCTAATGAAATTGGTTACATCCAATTTGGGTATCGGAGTAAAACGTTATGGCTGATCTACTTTAGACTATCAAAACAGTCCACCAAAGGACAGATGCGAGAATTATTTGATTTTTAGGGGCGTTTTGGTCATTCTCCCTCACCCAAAATCCGTCCAAACCCTATATTAAAGCCTATTAGAAGCATTATATGTTATATTTCATCAAATTCCCTCAAAAAGAAAACCCTAAGCTCCTACATCCAACTTCAAGAACCTCCAAAGTTCACCATTAATTCTGCAAATTTATTCAAGATTCCAAGTTCCTAGTTCAAGAACTCCAAGAACCATCATTCAAAGGCACGATTAACATCTCAAAAACGAGTATCGATCTAAAGTTCATCATTCAAGGTATGTGGGGGTTTTCAACAAGAACTCTCTGTCGTTCTTGTGCCCAACAGTAATTTTCCTTACAAAGGCATGATTTTTATTTGATTTTTTTTTATGAATTTGAAGCATGAACCCATATCTTATGATGATTATGATGAAATCTTGATGTTTATGATTTTGAAAGATGAATTTACATGTGTGGTGATATAAAGCATGAATCTTGAACGATATTTATCATGATTTTGATATTTGGGTCGCGAACCCCATTTGAAATTGTGTTTTTGAGAAAATGTGTGTTATAAGCACATTGATGTTGAATATTTGAGACGTTTTGAATGATTTGAACTTTTGGTCGTGAATGAGTTATTTTGAACTCGACTATGAAAGAAATCTACGTTTTTATTGATTGTGATAAAGGGATAGCAAATTGGCTCCTGATGAAAATTGTTAAAGTGTTTATTGTGGATTTTCTTCAATGTGAGCCTGAGGCTGATTTAAATTTTTGAGCTATGTCCGGGAGTAATCTTTAGCACCGAGTGGGAGGTATAAAGTGACCTTACTTCCCTAGAACTACGTGCCCCCATAGGATGTGAGCCTGAGGATGATTTATATAGTGATCACTAGTGTTTTTGAATTGAAACTGGAAGTCCTACTCCGATGGCAAGGATAGAATGGCTCTCCTCAACGTGGGTTGTACGTTGGACTCCATGTAGCTCACATGGTTTATGTCGGTTATAGGATCTCCCAATGTGTGTGTGTGTACTCTTCTATCTGAGATAAAAACATATTTGCTTAAAAGGCTGAGTTTGAGAAAGTCATTATTCTTAAAAGATTTAAGAAATAAATTCTAATGAGAATTGACATGAGATTTGATTGTTTTGATGATTTGAAATTGAGATGAAAGTGAATTGAGAACGTATTGTAATGACTCACTTGTTTTACTTTACATGTATTATTCATCCATGCTTTTGATGATTTAATTCGAGCTAAGTGAGTCATCTATATCAGCATGCATAATTTTATAAACTGTGATGATATTAAGATATTATTTTATATATGCATTGCACCCCCATATGCTCGGTATTTTTCCACGGTGCTGACCCTAAGCACCGTGTGACGTCTCGGGACCCGATTTTGGGGCATTACAACTGTTGACCTGTGTAAAATTTTACAGATCAAGACCCACCCAATGATATATAATTGAGTTATCTTTCAAACGATACCAATTTTGCCTTAATTTGATAACCGAGAAAAAAGTTATGACCATTTTTATCAGAAACTGTAAGGGTCCGCGATATGCCCGCACCGCGAGGGTTATTCCCTAGGAATAAGATTTTCATCGCGAGGGTTTCTCCCTGGGAATAAGGGTCATGTCACAGGGGCTATTCCCAGACAATTTTAGATTCTTAAATGGTCAAGGGGCAATTGGGTCTTTTTCCCTCACCCCAAGTATTCCAAAGCACGATTTATAACACTAAAAAGGGCATTATTTGCCCATCTTCCTCAAAATTTCTCATGTAGAAATCCGCCCCATTCTCAAGAACAATAATCCAAGCTTCTTCTCTAATGAATTAAAGGATTCAAGCTTCAATTTCAAGATTTCTTCAAGAATCCGTTCAATTAAGGTATGTGGGGTATGAATCAATGGGTTTGTTTTACCCATTGAGCCCAAAAACCTTCTCTTTGATTAAAGTATGGGTTCTTGTTTTATTATGGAATTTCATATGTTCAAGATGGGGTAATTTATGTTTTTCCTTAGTAATTTGAACTCAATTCATGTCCACGTATGATTCCATGAAAAGTTGGGTTATTGCATGCTTCAAATTTCAATTTTTCATGTCATATTCAAGTGAATTTCATGTTAAATCACCAAATTATGAATTTAACCATGTAATAATGTTTTTTTCAAGGTTATCACATTCACATGCTCAAGTTCATTCTTCTTACTTAATTGGTGAAATAGTTATGCTTTGGGTCTTTGAACCATGATTCCATATTACAGTTCTAAGATTTTATATCATATTTTATGATCATTCAGTATTGGTGGGTTATGAACACCTGACACCTATGTGTTTTACATGATTTCATACTTTCAACTAATAAGTCAGTTCGCTACTGAAAATTACCCCTATTACAATGAACTTTTTGGCGACGGTTAACAAAGTGCTGCAATAGGTATTCTATTGCAACGGTTTCAAGCATTACCAAAAATTATTGTTCTATTAGCTATAATTTAACATTATAACCGTTGATTTTGACCATAAGCGTTGAAATAGCTAAATAAAATAAGCTATAGCAACGCTTATTTTATTCCCTCCATTTTCACGAAAACTTTTCATTCTGTCCGCAAAAAAAAGAACATTTTAATAAACCTACAACTTAAACCGACAACTTATTTCTCTCTTATCTTAAACCAACAGCTTAAACCTTCATTATACAATCACTTATTTCTCTCTTAGCTTAAACCTAAAACTTCTTATCGCTACAATCCATGATTAGGGATACCGGTGTACTTTTCCATTAGTTGATAGAATTGCTAGTGTACTCTTTCATTAGCTAATAGATGTAATACCCCGCATGTTTCTAAGCTAGGAGACGAACCATTTTTCCTACATATGAAATCTCCTATCCTGTGATTCATACTTGAGTACATGACTTATCCTAGCGATAAGATAGCTTATGATACGTTAAGCATGTTCATATGAGTCACTTAAGGTAATACAAGCTAAGAGTTTTTGAATCCATCAAGTTTTAGTGTTCGATTTTGAAAGGGTAATATTTGAACGAGTATAACTCGATGTTAATATGTTATTTCTGCATATTTCTACCAACCAAATTATAGAGAATCAAATTAGCTTTCAAACGATACCAATTTAATCAAAATCCGACACCCGAGCTAGGAGTTATGGCTTTGAGAAGTAGAGTGTGTTGCCTAACCAATCGCACATGGCCACTGGAAAGCATATGCGATAGCATATGCGGTGCCTATGTAAATATAGGCGATAGCATATGTAGCGCCTATGTAAATTTAGGCGATATCATATGCGGCGCCTATGTAAATATAGGCGATATCATATGCGGCGCCTATGTATGATTTCATCCACGAAAACACTTAGTTTTTGAGTTATTTTGAAGGTAGTTAAGTCTTTTAACACTCCTTACATGTCCATAAACCTAACCTCACAAAATTTATAGCTTCTAAATACATTACAACCCTATTAACATCTCAAAGTTCATTATCTAAGAGCACCATAGGAGAAAAACAACTAGGGTTGCATAATTAAGCTTGAAGATCCAATTTCAAGGAAATTCCTTTAAGGTATGCGTGAGTTTAATCATGGACTCCTTTCGTCCATGAAGCTCAAGAAACATCTTCTAAATTATGTATTATGATGTTTATGTTGGTGGTGGTTGATGTTCATGTGGTTGGAGTTTGATGATGCCTAAGATGGGATCTTTGTATGTTTTATGTGAGGATATGGTGGTATTTAATTTATAAATATGTGAAATTGGTGGTTGAATATTTGTAATCTTGATGAATCCACCTATGCCTAAGATGTGCATGTAAGGTGTTATTGAAAATACCTAAGGGAATAGAAATCATGCTTTTATGACATAATAAGTCCTAAATGACTATTCCATGTTCTAAGTTTATGTTCAACGTGATCCCCATGCTATTGTCTTGAATTGAAGATGTTGTATAAGGTGCTCATGATATTGTTGTGATATGGAATGACCATGTTATTGAATCCATGCAAGTATATACATGTTGTGTGCATTCCCGATCATGTGATAGTTTGTTGAGAATCATTCTTATTATGAAATCCTTACTTATGATATTGTGAATTGTGGACTCTACTCTTGTGATAAAGTCAGTCATGTGTGTCAGTTTTCTTCCATCGAGTCCTGGGGGTACTTGTACCCAAAAACTATAGCTGCGTTCCTAGAGCTAGTGTCATGTTTCGAGACATCCTCAGTCAAGCTATGCTCCATAGATTTCAGTTAGTCACGTGACTCAGAAAAACTCAGAAATCTCAGTAGTTCAGTAGTCCCAGTAGTTTCAGTATTCTCAGTCAGACTTCAGATCTCAAGTAGTTTTTCCGTCAGTCAACGAAACTCAGTGAATTCATCTTAGTTCAGCTAAGAAAATATTATCAGCTCAGTTAATCAGTTTATAAATCAGTTTAGTTCAGTTAGTCAGTTCAGCGCAGTTACTCTTTTTAGAGTCTTTAGTTGGGAGTAGGGACTAGCACCGAGCGAGTGCAGGGATGGCGGTTTTTCCTGTTATAAATGCAGAGCCGTTAGCAGCAATCGTTGTACTTCAAAACTATGTAGCCAGCATAGGATAGGAGTCACCCATCAGATTAAGGATTTACTTGACTATTATATTGCCTTAGGCTTGATTTCGTGTTCAGGGTCACCCGTTAGAGAGGGTTGACCGTAGTAGAGGTCTCTACCCGTGGCACGGTATTGACACCCTTCCAATAAGAGAAAAGATTGGACCCCACCAGTACAGTATCGGGGCTTGTTGGTTAGGTTACTTCCTCCCACAGTCACAGTTACAGTTAACGTTTCAGTATCAGTCTTTAGAGTAGAAATCAGGAATCAGGACTATCAGATACAGTCATCGATCTTAGTAAGAAACTCAGATAGTTCCATTGATTCCTAGACCATCCTGTCAAATAGGCTTGGTCCCATATTCATATGCTTGTTATTAGATCTAGAGGTCATCCGGCAGACAGGCTTGATCTCAATATTGGATTCAGTCGAGTATTCTCATTATCAATTTCAGAGATCACTCATTAGCTAGGACTGATCTCAGACTTAGATGTTCAGATACAGTTTGGAACTCAGATAGTTTTCCCCAGAATTAGGACTGTTAGATACAGTCATCCATGTTATCAGTCATTCAGTATCTCAGTATCACGAAACTCATGTTGTCAGAGTTCAAACTCAAGTAGTCAGTATCTCCACGAGTTCAGTAGTAGTTACATATGTATGTATGTATGTATTCTCACGTTCATATTAGTCAGCATGCTCATGCATATAAACCCTATGCATTTAGCCTACCCCCACGTATACTCAGTACTTTAGTTGTACTGACGCATTTGCGCTATGGTGCTTTCTTTTTATGTTACACCATAGGTTCTGAGGTGCATATTCCAGATAAGCGGTAGTAGTTCAGTAAGCAGTGGGTCCTCATCTTTTGAGGACATGATCGCTACATTTATTATTCCAGTATTTTAGTTTATTTTCAGTTTAGGGAGTTAGTTGGAGACATGTTCCTTCAACTCCTTATTCAGACAGTTTAGAGGCTTTTAGATGATTATAGAGTTTTCAGATTTAGACTTTAGTATTTTCAGTGTTGTTTTGGTACTATGATACCACTTTATTTCAGATATTTTATTATTCAAGATTAAACCTTATGCCCTCTTTGTTCATGTTTCCGCATTTTATATGTATATTATGCTCTTACAAGTATAGATATCAGTCATGGGTTAACTTGTGGTCCTTTGGGGTCATGAGCACCGTGTAGCATTCTGGTTCAGAAAATTGGGGCGTTACAAACTTGGTATCAGAGCCTAAGGTTCAATAGAGTCCTAGGAAGTCTGAAATCCACATCTAGTAGTGTCTTGTACATGGGTGTTTTGCGCACCACATTTATGTACAGGAGGCTATAAGATGTTTTAGAAATAGTTTCCCTTCTTTCAGTACTCATATCGTGCCAGTAAGAAAAAGCTCAAGTTGAGATCTTAGTTTAATCCTTGTTCCTCTTCTATTTGCAAAACATGCCTCCTATGAAGAGAACCGGGAATCAGTCAGCCCCGCAGCCCGCAAATCCTTTGAATGAGAATGTGTCACATGAAAAATTTTAGGAAGATTTTCAGGAGCTAGCCCAGGCTGTGACCACTAGTGTTCAGGGCAACCGACAGATTGCAGCCCCACCCCAGCAATATGGGGATTCAACTGCAGCCATAATCAGAAATTTTATGAGAATGAACCCTCTAGAATTCTTTGGGTCAGTAACAGGTGAGGACCCATAGCTGTATCTAGAAAAGGTAAAGAAGATCACCCAAATCATGCATGTGTCAGAGGAGGAGAGTGTGGAATTAGAGTCCTATAGGCTGAAAGATATTGCTCATGATTAGGTAGTGTTATGGAAGAAGAGTAGAGGGGAAGATGCAACTCCCATTACTTGGCAGATATTTCAGGATGCCTTCTTAGATAAGTTTTTCCCGTTAGAGATGAGAGAAGCTAAGGTAGAAGAGTTTATGAACCTGAGACAAGGCTCCATGATAGTGAAGGAGTATTGTCTTAAGTTCAACCAGTTAGCTAAGTATGTTCCTGACTTTATAGTTGACCCCAGAGCGAGTATGAGTAAGTTTGTGACTGGTGTGTCCAGGTTAGTATTGAAAGAGTGTAGAACAACTATGCTCAATAAGGACATGGACCTTGCTAGGTTAATGATGCATGCTCAGCAGATAGAGAAAGATAAGTCTAAGGAGAGGCATAGATCTAATAAGAGATTCAGAATAGGTAGTTACAACTTTTCTCTGGGTGGGTCACAGGGTGGTAATCGTTCTCACCATAGTCAAAAAAATTCAGCCCCTTTTCCATCTTCAGCTAGTGTGCCCACACCTAACTTTGGAGATGTTAGTCATGGTGGGGCGCCAGGCTCCAAATCCCAGAGTAGTGTTAGAAGTGAGCGTACTTATCCGTTTTATGTAGAGTATGGCAAGAATCATCTAGGTGCATGCAGAGCTAATAGTCAGGTATGTTTTGGGTGCGGTAAGCCAGGCCACAGAATGAGGGAGTGTAGAGTGTTAGCTCAGAAAGGTAGAGATTCGCGTAAGCAGGCCACAAATCCCAGCACCAATAGTGGTCAGCGTCAGAATCGACTCTATTCACTCCAGACTCACCATGATCCAAGAAGTTTCCCCAACCTAGATTCGGGTACGTTTTAAGTTTTTCATGATCATTGTATGCATTGTTAGATATCTTGCGCTCGTTTGAGATTATATTTCCACATGAGTTAGTCAGTAACATTAGCAGGTCTAGTTCAGTTCATGCATTATGCATTAGTCTCATCTCTCCAATGTTTAGTTATAATCTAGTCCGTAGATGCCCTGTGCATGACCCGAGTATCTCAGCAAGGTAAACATTCCTAGAGGGACATAGTGTCCCAAGGGGGAGATACCCCACCTTTTCTTGATGATTTCATACTCCCGTTATAAATTAGTTATAAAGTTCCATGGCATAATCAGTCAAGCTTTCAAGAGTCAGCTAAGTCAGATATTCAGGCATAAGATATACGTGTTCAGTAAGAAAGTACTATTTATCAGTATCTTTACTCATACATTTACAAATCATGTTAGTCATGTAATCAAGCATCAGATATGCATGGATTCATCCTTTCAGTTGTACATCAGATATGCATTCTCATTTTGAGAAAACTCACTTTATTTGAATCATCAGTCTTATATTCATGAATCAGCTTCCTATGCATCAGATATGCATGTTCAGTATGTTGTGCTCAGCTTTCAGTCATGTCATTCATGAACCCATGTTTTAGTAGTGTATGTCTTGTACGTACTTTATCTTAGCATCTCTCCCACCTTAGTTAATTTCCATTAGAGGACGAATGTTCCCAAGAGGGAGATATTGTAATACCCCGCATGTTTCTAAGCTAGGAGACGGACCATTTTTCCTACATATGAAATCTCTTATCTTGTGATTCATACTTGATTACATGACATACAATGAGTATCCTAGCGATAATATAGCTTATGATGTGTTAAGCATGTTCATATGAGTCACTTAAGGTAATACAAGCTAAGAGTTTTTGAATCCATCAAGTTTTAGTGTTCGATTTTGTAAAGGTCATATTTGAATGAGTATAACTCGATGTTAATGTGGTATTTATGCATATTTCTACCCACCAAATTATAGAGAATCGAATTAGCTTTCCAACGATACTAATTTCATCAAAATCCGACACCGAGCTAGGAGTTATGGCTTTGCGAAGTAGAGTGTGTCACCTAACCAATCGCACATGGCCACTGGAAAGCATATGCGGCGCCTATATAAATATAGGCGATAGAATATGCGGAGCCTATGTAAATTTAGCCGATATCATATGCGGCGCCTATGTAAATATAGGTGATATCATATGCGGCGCCTATGTATGATTTCAGCCACGGAAACACATAGTTTTTGAGTTATTTTGAGGGTAGTTAAGTCTTTTAACACTCCTTACATGTCCCTAATCCTAACCTCACGAAATTTATATCTTCTAAACACATTAAAACCCTATTAACATCTCAAAGTTCATTATCCAAGAGCACCATAGGAGAAAAAAATCTAGGGTTGCATAATTAAGCTTGAAGATCCAATTTCAAGGAAATTCCTCCATTAATCATCAAGAATCTTTCTTTTAAGGTATGCGTGATTTGATTCATGGACTCTTTTCGTCCATGAAGCTCAAGAACCATCTTCTAAATTATGTATTATGATGTTTATATTGTTGGTGGTTGATGTTCATGTGGTTAGAGTTTGATGATACCTAAGATGGGATCTTTGTATGTTTTGTGTGAGGATATGGTGGTATTTAATGTATAAATATGTGAAATTGGTTGTTGAATATTTGTAATCTTGATGAATCCACCTATGCCTAAGATGTGCATGTAAGGTGTTTGTGAAAATACCTAAGGGAATAGAAATCATGCTTTTATGACATAATAAGTCCTAAATGACTGTTCCATGTTCTAAGTTTATGTTTAATGTCATCCTCATGCTATTGTATTGAATTGAAGATGTTGTATGAGATGCTCATGATATTAGTGTGATATGGAATGACCATGTTATTGAAGCCATGCAAGTATATACATGTTGTGTGAATTCCCGATCATGTGATAGTTTGTTGAGAATCATTCTTATTATGAAATCCTTACTTATGATATTGTGAATTATGGACTCTACTCTTATGATCAAGTCAGTCATATGTGTCAGTTTCTTTCCATCGAGTCCTGGGAGTACTTGTACCTAAAAACTATAGTTGTGTGCCTAGAGCTAGTGTCATGTTTCAAGACATCCTCAGTCAATCTATGCTCCATAGATTTCAGTTAGTCACGTGACTCAAAAAAGCTCAAAAATCTCAGTAGTTCAGTAGTCCCAGTAGTTTCAGTACTCTCAGTCAGACCTCAGATCTCAAGTAGCTTTTCCGTCAGTCAACGAAACTCAGTGAATTCAGCTTAGTTCAGCTAAGAAAATATTATCAGCTCTGTTAATCAGTTTATAAATCAGTTCAGTTCAGTTAGTCAGTTCAGCATAGTTAATCTTTTTAGAGTCTTTCAGTTGGGAGTAGGGACTAGCACCGAGCGAGTGCATGGATGGCAGTTTTTCCCATTATAAAGGCAGAGCAGTTAGCAACAATCCCTGTTCTCCAAAACTGCGTAGCTAGCACAGGACAGGTACGCAGTTCTGGAGTCAACCGTCATATTAAGGCTATACTTGACTATTATATTGCCTTAGGCTTGATTTCTTGTTCAGGGTCACCCGTCAGAGAGGCTTGACCATAGTAGAGGTCTCTACCCGTGGCACGGTATTGATACCCTTCCAATCAGGGAAAAGATTGGACCCCACCAGTACAGTATCAGGGCATGTCAGTTAGGTTACTACCTCCCACAGTCACAGTTACAGTTACAGTTTCAGTATCAGTGTTCAGAGTAGAAATCAGGAATTAGGACTGTCATATACAGTCATCGATCTCAGTAAGGAACTCAAATAGGTCCATTGATTCCTGGACCATCCCTTCAGATAGTCTTGGTTGCATATTCAGATGCCTATTATTATATCTAGAGGCCACCCGACAGACAGGCTTGATCTCAATATCAGATTAAGTCGAGTATTCTCATTATCAGTTTTAGAGATCACTCGTTAGCTAGGACTGATGTCAGACTTAGATCTTCAGATACAGTTTGGAACTCAGATAGTTTTCCCCAGAATTAGGACTATTAGATATAGTCATCCATGTTATCAGTCATTCAGTACCTCAGTATAATGACAATCATGTTGTCAGAGTTCAAACTCAAGTAGTCAGTATCTCCACGAGTTCAGTAGCAGTTACGTATGTATGTATGTATGTATTCTCACATTCTTATTAGTCAGCATGTTCATGCATATAAACCCCATGCATTTATTCTACCCCCACGTATACTCAGTACTTTTGTTGTACTGACGCATTTGCGTTGTGGTACTTTCTTTTTATGTTACACAATCGGTTCTAAGGTGCAGATTCCAGATCAGCGGTAGTAGTTCAGTAAGCAGTGAGACCTCATCTTTCGAGGACATGATCGTTACATTTACTATTCCATTATTTCAGTTTATTTTTAGTTTAGGGAGTTATTTGGAGACATGTTCCTTCAACTCCTTATTCAGACAGTTTAGAGGCTTTTAGATGATTATAGAGTTTTCAGATTTAGACTTTAGTATTTTCAGTGTAGTTTTGGTACTGTGATACCACCTTATTTCAGATATTTTATTATTCAAGATTGAACCTTACGCCCTCTTTGTTCAGATTTCTTCATTTTATATGTATATTATGCAGTTACAAGTACAGATATCATTCATGGGTTAGCTTGTGGTCATTCGGTTTCATGAGCACCGTGTAGCATTTCGATTCAAAAATTGGAGAATTACAATAGAATTTCTACAATCGATGATTAGGGTTGCTGGTGTACTTTTCGCTAAAACATTAACGATAGTCGCTACAATTACTATAAATGATTCAATCTTGTGGAGATGATCTGGTAGTGAGCTGCTGGTGGTGAGATCTGTGGGATTTACTGGTGCCGCTTTGAAAATTGATTTGTGTTGGAAATTTAGACCAAATTTGCACTTCAATTTCTCTCAAATTTGCAATTAAATTGCTTCAATTTGGGAATTTTAAGGTTAGTGTATTCTTCTATGACTTTGATCTAATTTTTTAAGAATTTGGGTTTTTCTTGGGTTTATTTGATTGCGTGAAATTTTTTATTTCTCCTTGTAATTCTGCTGATTATGGTCGTTATGTTGGAAAAGATGTCGTAATGTGTTATATTGACAACCAGAAGTTGAGGAAGATGAGTGTTATTGATTAGAGTTTTAATTGTTGTTATTTTAATTGTTGATTTAATTTATCTATAATGTTGTTTCAATGTTTAGATTGTTATTCTTATTTATGTGGGTTTTTAGATTAATGAGAAATGATTTATGTGGAAAGGATGATCTTTAGCCTGTTACTTAGAAAATGCTACATAAGTAATATGATGGAGGAAAACATGTCTTAAATTGCTAAAATTGTCTTATTTTAAGATCGATAGTATCTTAGCGAAATTGCTCTGGTCTTTCAAACCAGTCCTCAAAAAACAAGGGGAAAAAAGTGTTTTTGGTTCTAAAAAATGTCAACTTAGAAGCAACTTGTGATGGACTGCATCCTGCAAGATTTGTGTTGTCTTGTGTTGATATAGAGCATATTAATTTTGAGATATTCTTTTTTTTTATCAGATCAACAATGGGTACATTAAAATATAGTAGTCATTCTTATCAGTTCCTTGCCTTTTGTATTATAATAAATCAGGTACATATTTTTACAATTCCCTTGTTTAATAACATTTGAGAAGGGACCTCATAAGTATTGCAGTAGCAAAACTTGAGGTATTCCACATGCATCATGCTTATTCAAGTCCATCTGACTGAAGCTTATCGTTCTCCTTAAGGAAAAACAAAAAGATTTGAAGAGGATAAGAGGATTAATTGCTCTTTTTATCCCTTTCTTATATGATATGACTGACATCATAAATATCTAGGAGCCGAGTTAGGTTATCTTCATAAAGGAGGATTTCTATTGCCTAGTGATTGTAGTTAGATTAAGGAAGTTGATTTTGTTAATTTTCTTATTCAATAGATATCTACAACACAACAGTAGGAAGTATATCCAATTTGTGTCTCCTGAATATCAGGAGTCATGAAAATCCAACTAAAATATTTTCTTTTGGGAGAGGAGATGTGGGGTGGCAGTTAGCTTAAGTGGTTAAAAGAGGAGAGAAGTCTCTCAGTTGAGATCCTTGAAGGTAGTGGGAATGGTGGAAGTCTCTTAAACAACGGTAATTCATTTTTTATCTCTGTAATAGCAATGAGAGCCAAGCTGATTTTGGACTATGCCGTAAACTAGTGAATATTTATAGCCTATTGGTTAATTAGTATTTGAGAGTTAAATGCAAGGTTGATTTCATTAATACCAGGAATGTTTCTGCTGTTCTTGATGTACTTTGGTTAAATAATAGAAAATGTATGATAATTTTTTATCAGATGGGTCCATATTAAACAAAAAAATCTTATATAATTTTCAGAGAACTATTTTTGCTGGAATTTCTTATGCTTTCACTCACCTCAATAATTTGTTCAATTCAGAAGCATTCTTTGCGGAGTTAATCCTACTAACCGAGGCTGGATCATATGGGCTCATACCAAGTGTTATAGCTGGGATACATACATGAAATCTTTAGGTTGTTACTCCCATGCCTCACCAGTGCAACCACTAGGACATCCTCCTAGGTAAGGAAAACTATTTCTTTAATGAAATGAATTCAATTTCTTATAGTTCTGGTTTTGTACTTCATCTGCTATTTGTATTATCTTAGCGTCAATATGGAATGCAAATAGATTTTTTTGTTAGCATAACTACAAAACTCTATTTGGCAGAGTGAGTCTATAGGGCAGTTTAGAAGATAGAAAAAAGAGTAGGTTTACTGGCCAAAGAAGGAAAGACCTCACTTTAGACATGTATTTTGACGCATTGAGGGAAAACTAAGTGAAGCAGTTTCACTATCATTTGCTTATTTGATCTAAATCATATGTCATTTAATTAAAAGGTTCATCATTTTCTTTTGGAACTTAAAACCTGGGAACTAGGTCACTGGTTCAGCAAGGTTAGATTAAGGTCCATCTTTAGTCTTGTGGGGTTCAATTTTAATCTTATGGGGCTCCTCTGGGTTCCTGGCATAATGATAGTACCTATTTTTTCTTTCAAAGTTGCTCTGGAGGTCACGGGTTCGAACCATGGAAACAGCCTCTTGCATAAATGCAAGGCAAAACTGTGTACACTATACCCCCTTTCAGGTTCGGCCTTTTTACGGTCCTACACATAGAAGTAGTTTTAGTCTACTAGATGCCTTCTTTTTTTTAATTGGTGTTTGAGGGCGGAGGGATTTGGATTTTGTAGAATACTAATTAGTAAATTTGAACTTTTTTGTATGCAATCTGTGAATAAAGGCAGGGGTGTGAGTTGAATATCTTACATATTGCAGATGAAGACATTAACTTGGTTGTGTATTGAATTTGTTGTTGTATTTCTATACTTTCATGTGATACAATCTGTTACTCATTTAAGTTATTAAAGTAATCCAAAATTAATGCATGACATCAATATTTTTGGATCTCATTTTCCTATTCCCTCCATATTAATGTTAGTAATTCTTTTTTGTAATTATTATTTTGGTGTTAGTTTTAAGGTCATTGTAACTGCTACAGGGAATTAACATTGTCAGACTTGCTATTTTCCTGGTTCAATTTACAAATTTGGGCACTAGTTAAAGGTAAAAAAAAAAGACTAAAGCAACTTTTAGTTAAAATGTGAGTTATTTTGTGATACTCAGTTAAACTACTAGACTGGAGGGGAAGAGGGCCACAGGACAAAAGCTGAAATAGCGTCACTACAGGCAACGGTTACTCAAGAAGTTTTAGTGTGGCATAAACTTTACCATCCTAACGTAACCAAGGTAATGTTAAACTTGTTCAACTTATAGTATGTAGAATGTGCTTCAAGCTTGTTAGATATTGTTGTTTGTTCTTTCAAATTAGTAGTATTTAGAGTACTACCTCATCTTAAAGCTTAAACTGTTCTATAAGAGACACTTTTATTTATGTACTTGAGCCGTCAACATCCCTCATGTGTGCATCTTGATGTTGGTAGAATTGTTAGTTGGAGCTCCTGCATTGTAAAATAATCAATTGATAGTATAACGAATGCTTTAAAGACTAAACCTGAATAGAGCGGGATCAATACAAGATCGATTCACTTAAAATATATTTAAACTTTAGAATATTTAGTTTAAAAAAACTATGCTGGATGAAGAATAGAAAGAAGTTGGATCAAAATGGAAAGCAATTTTATTCATTAAAAGATCAATTGAATCTTTCCCCTCCTCGTATGTAGCACAAAGAAAATCTTCCTGTCTTCTCTCCAGAATAGAATAGTGACAAGAAAATAAGCAATCCAACATAATCTCTAATTTATTGTAATTTCTTTAGGAACTAAGTTGATGTATATTTCCAGCCAATTGCAAATCCTTACTACTTATTTACAATAGTAGGTCATTTGGGCATCGTCTTTGTTTAGTACCTTAACAAAGTTTTTATTTTTCTAATTTCTTACTTCTTCTTGATGTTAAGAGAAGTTAATAAATTCTTCTGATTTTTTATTCAGATTATGTGGAAATGGCTTCCTTTCACAAGTTCTGCTAGAAAAGATAACTTACCTATTTATCATTGGGTATGTTTTTCTAGTGATCTAGAATCTGCTTAAAGTAATTGTCAAACCATCCACTGATAAAACTCATTTGGTTTCAATAAACACCAGTTCAGAGTTTTAATGGTGTTCCGCCTACAGGTGACTATTCATTTGACAAGTATAATAAGGTATAATAAGGTATATCAAGGATTCTTCTTGTTCCTGAGTCTTCTTCTATATATGGTGTTAAATTTGTTGTCTGTTGGATGCAGTCAGTGGATGTGCTCGAGTACACTGATGAGGAATAAGAGAAGTACTTGTCCAACCCTGTAAGTATCAAAATAGTATCAAAAGATAGATGTGTTATCTGCTTGGAATGAGGTAATATCAAGAATCGTCAGCTTTATCTTTTCTTTGAGTTAAACTTTAAACTCTATTAGAATCCTGTAATAGAACCTTAACTGCAGTCGTTTATTGAATGACTAATTATATTCTGTAATGATTTATTAGATGGCTAATAATACCATGTTATGTAATTACCCAAGGCAATATTTATTTTGTAGCTTTTACAGAAATCTTTCAATTGCCTGACGTGATATGAAATATATTGCTACCGATATTTGTACTTTATCTTTGTTGAAAATCCTTAAGCAACTTACAAATAATGATTTTTATCTTTGTTAAGAACTGGTCTTTGATTGTTCTTGTAATTCCATGCATTAACCCTTGTCTGGATAGATATTTATGTTATTGGAAGGATAAGTTATTGTTTATTCAATTCCTTATATCCCTGTGAGCTCACTTACTTATTCTCATGTGATAGTCATGGACCAAGGAAGAGACGGATCAATTGTTTGATCTGTGCAACAGGTTTGATCTCCATTTCGTTATCATAGCTGATAGGTTCCCTTCAAATGTACAGTTGAGGAACTGAAGGACCGCTACTACAGTGGTATTCTGCAATATCTCATTGTTTTTCAATTTCTTAAACTAATTTAGCTTCTACGCTTTATATGATTAATAACTCCAAATATCTTTTGATTTTGATGATGATTTTGGACCTCGTCCCATGTAGTATCTCGTGCTATTACAATTGTTAAGGCTCCATCTCCTGGCGATATTACTGGACATCTCCTTGTTAAGGTCAGTCAACAGTTGTGGTTTTCTCAACTGAGGACTATTTTCCTTTCTGATTTACTTATTTAGAGCAATACCACCTCCTTGCCCTACTTTCTTCTCTGAGTTATCTCCTCTAACTGGTGTTTTATTCTATAAATTTCAGTTTCTTTCGGTATCTCTAACTTTTTTCTTACAATACTATAGGATCCTTACAACGTATTTCAAGAGATTGAGCAAAAACATGCACTGTCAATGGTGCTCTCGCAAATAATACTGTTGCTGCAGGTTCTTAATGGCAACCCATACAACAGAAAATGCAATATGTACAGTTTTGGCATATGTTTGTGGGAGATATACTGTTGTGACAAGCCATATCCGAATCTCAGTTCTCAAAAGTGACTTTAGTTGTGGTTCGCCAGGTAAAGTCTCTCAGTTAAGCACTTCATGCATTTCCAAAAGAAACATAATTAGCGATGTTGCTTAGCACATGCAGAATATAGAGCACCGAGAGATAAGAACATATATATTTTCCTCTTGTATTGGCTAAGCTTGTCAGAAAATAAAGACGTTTAATATTTCTTTTTTTCTGTTTCGATCTCCCTTTGTTTATTATGGTTTATGATCTGTCACACAGAATTTGAGGCCAGAAATACCCAAATATTTCTCAAGTTCCCTTGATAATGTGATGAAATGATGTTGGGATGCTAATCCTGATAAGTGGCTTGAGATGGATGAGTTAGTATCCATGATAGAGTCTATTGACACATCCAAAGGTAGGGGAATGATCCCCGTTGATCAATAATAGGGTTTTTTCTATTTTCGAAAGCATCGTGGACCTTGAACATTCAGAATCCATGAAATTATGAATATTAAGAAGTAGGTTAATTCTATCTCAGCTACCAAATATTTCAGAGTACTAAACTTATACAGTGCCAGATGCTCCTGGTGTTTGTGGATATTGGCTGGCAAATTGGGTTGCATTTCTCAATTTAGATGGTTTAAATCTTATACCTTTCTTTTTATTTTCTTCATTTGGACTTGATTACATTTTTCTTGTTGGTTTAAATTACTAGGATGTTGCACATTTTGAATTATGAGATTAGTAATGAATGATTTTGTTTTGTGATGTGTATATATTGTGTTATAATTTATTATGTATGTAAATAAAATTTATATTAATATGAGTTACTATTTATATAAATCATTTCAACTTAATAACATGTGGAAATAATTGTTCCAATAGATCAATAAACAATTGCACTAAGTAGTCAAAAAGCGTTGCAATAGAAAACAAAAGTGTCCTAATAGATGCTATTGCAACGGTTTAATGTCATTACAATAAAATTTATTGCAACGGTTAGTAACCATATCAATAGATGAAAATAGGCGTCCCAATAAGTAATGAAATAGTTGTAATAGGTACTCAAAAAGCGTTGCAACGGAACAACAAAAGTGTTGCAATAGATGTCGTTGCAATGGCTTAATGTCGTTGCAATAGATTCTATTGCAACGGTTACTAACCGTTGCAATCTATGAAAATAGGTATCTCAATAAGTCAAAAAATAACCATCGCCATAGGTCAAGCTATGGCGACGGTTGTACAAAACTGTTGCCATAGCTTGACCTATGGAAATGGTTCAGACAACCGTTACAGAAATTGTTGCCATAGACCTATCGCAACGCCCACCTATGGGACGCTTGCTGAACCATTACGGTAGAGCTATGGCAACAATTTTGTTTTCTATTACAATGGTTTTGCAATCATCACCATAGGGGTAATTTCTAGTAGTGGTTAAGTGATGAATCTTATCAATATACTCAGTTATTTATGATCGTGATGAGAACCATAAGAAAAAATGTTTAGTTTAATTTAGTTCAGTTCAGTACCAGTGTTAGTTCAGTTGGAATTAGGATTTAGCACCGAGCGAACCTAGGGATGGGGGCTCAACTGCCAGTAGAGGGTGTGACCTTTTGTAGCAGTCCCTGAGTTCCAGAACTACATAGTGAGCTTAGGTTTGAGATGTATTCATGCCTATTGAGGTTTGAGACATATATCATGAGAGCACCTTCCAGTAGAGAGTGACTCCCTAGGCATTCGGGACACCAATTTAGTGGATCTACACAGCCAGTGTTAGTACCCATGGCACAGTACTGACACCCTTCCAACTGGGGTTATAGGTTAGACCCCGATTAGCTAAGATTGGGGAATATTGGTTACATGATAACTCCGATAGTCTCAGTTCAGTATTCAAAGTATGTCATTTCAGGTTAGCATGACCAAGTTTACAGATATAAGTTATTTAGACATCACTTATTGAGTTATTTAGCTATCAGTTATTCAATTATTCAGATCATTTCAGTACATGTTTTTACTTGGTCTTGCATTATCGGTTTTACATGTTCATGTTTTCATGCCCAGTATCCATATATGATCCTCAGTTCAATTTTACAACATGTTCAGCTTTACATGAGATTCACATACCGTATTCATGTTTTACCTCATCCTAGCTTTAGTTCTACTTATTTTTAAAAAGTGAAGATTTAAGAAACTAAGTGTAGTGATTCACCAGCTTATCAGATTATGTTTGTTACTCATGTTTTAAGATACTTCAGCTTTCATTTGATTTCATTACCTTGGTGAGTCTACTTGCACTTAACATGCATGTTTTAAGATTATGTATCTATTCAATTTTACTTATTGCATTAACCCTTACTTACTCATTATATCCTAAAGTACTGATCCACATATATTTCTATTTACTACATTGTCTCATAATGTAGGTACAAGTTGTATCCCACACATCATAATCAGATAGTTTGCAACATCCAGCCAACAGGTGATGAGTTCTCTTGTTTCGGGGACTCTAGTCAGTCATAGTTCATGTACTATCTTGTTAGTATTTATATGTATTGATTATTGGTAGTTGGAGGCATGTCCCAGCTATCTATAGTCAGTATAGTAGAGGCTTTATAGATAGTCAAGCAGAGTCATTACATGTAATTCAAGTTTCTCTCTTCAGTTTTATCATGATGTAAACTTTATTAGTATTATACTTATTCAGATTTCCTTTCCACTCAACAAATTTGGTTTTTATACAATTTAAATCTGTTGCTTAGGTAGTATGTCAGTTTATGGGTTAACTTGGGATCACTTGTGGTTTCAAGCACTGTGTTATGACTAGGGGGTAGTCTCGGATCGTGACATTCTAGGAATGGTTGATTTTAAAACCCTATGTTTAAATCAAATCAACCTACTATAGTTTCACCAGTTACAACCTTGAAAATCACCACAATATTTCTCTTTGTTTATTTAGGTTTAGGGTATTACTAAGCTTCTTGCATTTGATCATCATGGTTGGAGGTTATATTAAATTTTGTTGCATTAATATGTATATTATTTTGTATACATATGTTTAGTATACTACTTATGGAAGAGTATTAGAATTTTCTTATGGATGTGCACCTTTATTGTATTAATAATGATTATATGTTGATTTCTATCGTTAAAAGGGAAACTCAAATTAAAAGTAATCTGCTAAGGTTCAAAGTTAATGGGTCTAAAAGCCACTTCATAAAGTATGAAGTCTTATATGTAGATATTCAATTATAATTTGTAGTTTAATGATGTATTACACTAAAAATACAAAACTTTTGGCATTTTCCCAAATTAGAGGTAGGGTTTTGTTTCTTGCATCCCATTGATGGGAAGATAGAGTGGATCACATCTTGATTTGGAAGACTACTAACACAGAGATGTCAAAAATCACTATGAAGCTCATGCATTCAGGCAAGCTTCCGCATCTAGTATTATATTTTTAATGATTTGACATGATAGATCTTGGTAAAGACATGATGGACTTAATTTTTAAAAATTTGGTCCTAACAATATATACTTACATATACAAAGTTTTTTTTCACCTATCACGATTCAATTTCTCGAGTCATGATGGCACCTACTTTAACCTGTTAGATAAGCCAAATCATAACCCAGAACATTAAGTAATGGATAACTGCTGGAAGACAAGAAGATAAAGAAAATAGGCATGCAATGTAAATACCAAGCAAGCAAAATAACGATATATAAATTGAACAAATTATACATTAGAGGAAAGAGGACAAAATATACAAAATGAGTGTCTCCCAAGACCTAGTAAGGTCAGTACAAAAGCTACTATATAAAAAGAGACTATTAGATAATGTCAAATATACATCATAGTCTCAGAATATACAAATAAGACTATCCAAAACGACAAAAGGAGGAGGATCAACTCCAAACTCTAAAAGCTCACCCTACTTCCAAACAGTAGCACAACTCAAGGATGTCATCAACAACGGTGGATAGTACTGAGATCTTAGAAAAAAGGATGAAGAAATGCAGTATTAATAAAAAAAAAAATACTTGGTAGGAATCATAAGCCAACTGAGTAAAATTACAGCAAAAGCAAGGATAAAATGTGAGGATGTAAACTAAATAAAAAATAAAGGCAGAAATGGATACAATAGAATGTACTATATATATATATATATATATATATATATATATATATAACATAATTAGATCCCACATATGCCTAGATGGCACAAACGGGGAGGAATAAATCCAATCGAACCACTATAACTATATTAGATACAAGGAAGAAGTGACACTAATATAAGGATGAAATAACAACATGGGTTGTGTGTGTGTGTGTGTGTATATATATATATATGGTACAATCTATTGTCCTTTCTGTCCAAAATCCCAAGTCTAACCGGTCTTTACCAAATTTTCAAACCCAAATCAGTATCCATAAAGATAGTAAATACCAAACTTAAATCGGGACTAGAGGATGATTTCATAATGAAATATCAAACTTGAACCAGAATTGATAAGTAATAAAAATGATATTGCTAGGTGCTAGACAACCAAAACCGGTAAATAAGCTAAAAGAAGTAGCATTATAGGAATATAGCTCCTTTTAAGTCCAATCCATCATAAACTCCAAAGTCATATGGTCAAGGCTTATAAGGAAATGCAAGCTCTAATTACTAAGCCGAAGGTTGCTGTAAAGGACAAATTCTACCCTACCCTGGGTAACAAAGCTAAATAGGCTCATTAAAATAACTAGGTCAATGTAAACCCAAAGATTAGCATAAGAAAGCAGATAAATGTTATATCGTTCAACATAAAACTATTCTAGACATTTTATCTTAAAAAGGACCAATGGGGCCCACTACTAGTCCCCAAACTCGAGCTAAGGGAAGAACCTACCCTAAACCAAGGATAAGGCTTCTCCATCCCATCCTAATACACTAAATAAACTTTGACTTGTCCTAATAGATCATCATAGACTAATATGATAGAAAACGAGATTGTATTCTACCGAAAAGGGGCCCTAATTAGCTAATTAATGCCATAGATGTTAAACTAACAAATGAGCAATAAATACCCACCATAGGTAGTAAAATATTCTACAATGCCATAAGAAAGTAAAGTCTAGAAGAAGGGTAAGCCTAGACTACCTGTACTTTCAAAAGCTCATAAAATCCTCTACACCAGAGCTTTTCTCTTATGAAAAACCTCCAAATGTTGCCACACTATAAAAATAAGGTTCTACATATCAAGCTGAATACCCATGTTGCTTATTAATGCTCCGGGTTAAAAATCAAACTAAAAATCCCACAGAGGGCCCGCTTGTGGAATCACAAAATCAAAAACTGTCACAGCATCCCTCTCGAATCAAGGACTATGTTCCCTTAAAATGAGCAAAATCTAAACCCAAATCAGTCCCCAACTAGTCCCACCATAATTTCTTAAGAATTGAAAATAGGAATTTAGCCAATTTTAAATCAATAACTTACGAGAAAATGATCATAAAATGGTCACAAGGATGCTTCCAACTCTATACCTACTTTCATTAAATTTTTCCCACAATTTTTTGATCTCTTTATAGCTCTAATGATGTTTACACTTAGGAAAAGTTGATGGAAAATGAAGGGTAGGTATATAGACTACTGGGGTTTTTCTCATTCCTGTCACGAGGTCCCCTGTTCGCGTTTGCAGAATCCTACTAATGGTAACAATAGAATTGTATTGTCCTAGCCACGCGATCATGAAGAACAAGCTGGACCAATCCTACAACCTCTTTCATCGCAGTTCCAAGTTTCCATCCTCGCAATCGTGAGTCCCAGCCTTACAATTGCGAGTATCCAGCCTCACGATTGCGATGACCAAGATTACAGATCCTCACAATTGTGAGGGTCCTTATTTCAATAGTGATGAAGGACTTGGGCTTACCCCAACTGTGGATACAATAACAACTTTGCCAAGCTATTGTAAATTCTATGAATAGGCCCTCGAGATTCATTTGAAATCCTGTGAATGCAAATGAGCTATGCTACCATACCAAATTTGGCATTTTGGACAAAACAAAACCATCAAAACTTCTATATTTGCTTGTTTTAAACAAAAGTGGGCCCACACCCAAAGGTTTGTTTTAACTAAATTCCACCCAATAGCCTAAAATGTGTCTAGAGGCCTTAGGACCCAGACCAATAGTCCCCTAGCTTGATATTAACATTCTGGAGTAGATAAGACAATCAGAACTAGAATTCAACGTTGCTTACCTAAAGATTTGGCCCAAGACCATTTCTCAACTTCAACAACTCTAATACAAGGAAATGAATCTAAAAACCAAATGAACTACTCGATGACTGAATTATTAGTCAGCAAGTCATAAATGACTTGGGCAGCAATATGGATGCTCTATATGCAGAAAAACACAAAAACGTTTACAACATTCACTACTAAAAGGGAATTTCATCCATGAAAATAAAGAATTAAGAAGTAACTAAAAGCTCAAACAAGTGAGGATACGGAGTCTGTATATCACACTCAGTTTCCTAGGTAGCCTCCTCGACTATACCATGTCTCTACTAAACCTTAAACACAAGGACATCTTTGGAACACAACCATCTGACATTTATGGATAGGATTGAAACTACCTCCTCAACAATAGTCAACCTTTGATTCTATTGAATCGGGTCTCATCGAAGCACGTTTAGACTCATCTGGAATATAACACCACAACATCAATTCATGTAACACTAGATGAATATTTGAAAAGGCTTGAGGTAAAGACAACTCATATGCTACCTGTACAACTACTCAAAGGATCTCAAATATATTGATAAATATGGGGTTGAGATTGTCCCTCTTTTCGAACCTCATAATGTCCTTTATAGTGATACTCGTAGGAATACCTAGTCACCCAAATCCTATCCAATGACTCATAAAGCAAATCAGTACCACGAGTCCTAACTTATTATGTCTCAAAATAACCCACCAAAGATCAACAATGCCTACCATACAATGCCTTGAATGATGCCATATGAATACTCAAATGGTAGTTGTTATTATATTTAAAATCCTGTAAGGATAAAAGTTGCTCCCACTTACCTCCAAAGTTCACAACATATGTACTTAGCGTATTCTCCAAAACTTGAATAGTCCTCTCTGACTGCTCGTCAACCTGAGGATCAAGGGTGGTGCTGAGGTTAACCTAGGTACCCAACTCCTTCTTTAATACTCTATAGATGATAGAAGTGAACTGATAACCTCAATTTAAAATAATACACACTGGCACCTCATAAACGTGAACCTCCTATCAAACATAGATCTGAGCCAACCTCTCGGCACTATAGAAAGTCTAAATAAGAATGAAATGGGCACTTGGTCAATTGATCTACGATGAACCAATTGCTATCAAAACCATGAAAAGTGTGAGTTATACTACCAATAAAATCCATAGTAATCCACTCCCACTTCCACTAAAGAATAGGTAGTCTTTGAAGCAATCTGCCAAGTCTTAAATGCTCGACCTTCACCTGCTAACAATAGAAATACCGAGCCATAAAGTTTGTTATATCTCTTATACCTCTCTACTAGTAGTATTGCCTTAAATATTATACATCTTAATAGTCCTGGGGTGAATAGCATACCTGGAGCTATGAGACTTCTAAAGTATCAACTAAATTAACCCTCCAATCTTTCAAACACAAATACAGCCAGAGAATCTCAAAATGCCCTTCGAATCTAAGGTATACCTCTTAGACTCACCTCTTAACATTTGATCTTGAATGTCATGCAGCCCACCATCCTTAAATAGAAAACCCCAAATCTACTCCAACAAGGTAGATTTATCCTCAACACTAGCAAAAATCCTCTTTGGTTCTAAAATATCAAGCTAAACCATCATGTTGGATAAGGACTATATGTTCAAGCCAATGATACTCTAAAACTAAATAGAAGGAAAAACCATCATACTCACTACCTTCTATCTCAAGGTATCCGCTACCATATTTTCCTTTCCCTAATAGTATTGAATGGGGAGGTCATAGTCCTTGAGCAACTTAATCCACCTATGATATCTCAAATTAAGCTCCCTGTGAGTCATAATATACTGAAGACTAGGATTTTTAGTGAAAATCTTACATAAAACACCATACAAGTAATGCCTCCATATCTTAAGAGCAAATACTACCACCACCAACTTAAATTCATGAGTGGGGTAGTTGTATTTGTGCTTCTTCAATTGTATCAAAGAATATGCAATAAGTCGATCATGCTACATCAGAACATACCCTAAACCAACACTAGAAATATCACAATACAAAAAAAACCTTGCCCTTAATTAGAAGAGTTGGAATAGGAGCTAAAGTGAGCAAGTCCTTGAGCTTAAGAAAGCTTGCCTCACTACTATCAGACTACTAAAATGAAACCTCCTTCTTAATCAATCTGGTCATAGGTGTTGTAATAATAGAAAATCTCTTGATGAACCATTAAAAGTAGCCTGCCAACATAATAAAACTGTGAACCTCAATCAGATATGAAGGCCTAGCCCAATCATAAATGGCCTCAATCTGTATCTGGTCTACCATAATATAGTCCTTGGATACCACGCGCCCAAGAAACTTAAGACTCAAGCAAGAACTCACACTTTGAGAATTTGGCATAGAACCTATGTTCTCTCAAAATGTGGAACACCCTCCCTAAATTTTGGTCATGCTCCTCCCTACTTCTTAAATAGATAAGGATGTCAGCAATGAAAATTATGATGAAGAAGTCCAAATAAGTCTTGAAAACATGATTCATCAAGTCCATGAATGTTGCTAGGGCATTGGTCAACCTAAAAAACATCATCGAGAACTCTTAAAAGTCGTAACAAATTTTTAAGGATGTATTAGGGATGTCCTCCACTCGAATCCTCAACTAAAGGTATCTAGACCTTAAATAAATCTTAGAAAATACTTCTCTACTCTAAATAGGTTAAATAAATCATCGGTACAATGATTACAATATTTATTCTTCATTGTCACCTTATTTAGCTGCCTATAGTCGATATATATACGTATAGAACCATTCTTCTTCTTCATGAATAAAATAGGAGAACCTCAAGGTGATACACTTATCCTAATGTAGTGCTTGCCCATAAGATCGTAATGCTCAATATTTAGCTTTTTAGCTTGGTGGAAGCCATACGGTAAGGTGCCATAGAAATAGGTCGATTATTCAACTTGAGGTTAGTAGAAATCTCTATATCAAGCTCAGGAGGAAGGCCAGGTAGGTGAGTAGGAAATATATCAAAACAACTCACAAACTATATGAACAAAGTCAAGTGAAGAACTCTCTACATTAACATCACGAACATAAGCCAAAAATGCATACAACCCATCTATATTAGTCTTCTATCCCAAATATAAGAAATAATCCCAATTGGTATATAGCTAAAAGAATCCTACCATACAATTAAGGGTATGCTAGACATTGATAAGATAACAATCCTGGAAAATCAATCCATGATCACATAATTGAGGGATGACTACCAGTGTATACCCAAAATCATATTAAAACCTACCATATCTAGAACAATAAGGTCAAGACAAGTGTCATACTCCCAAAAAGTCATAATTCATGATCTATAAACCCAATCCACTACTAAAGAATTACCTAGAAAAATAGCTACACACGAAGGAACAAATAATGGCTCCCCAAACAACCCCAACCAAGGTGCATATAATTAAAAACATATGACTATGTAGATCCTAAATTAAATAACATAAAATATTGTTAATGACATATTGAAATCATAACTGTAATACTACCTTCCAAAGCCTCAACTTTTTACCTACCAGGAACAACATATAAGTGACCCCGTCTATCTATGGATTGGGTGTCTTCTAGACCACATATCCTACCTGCCTAAGGACCTTCTCTAAGACCTAAAGTACCACTCTTACAACCCTATTCACCAACCCTAGCTTGAGGCAGTACAAATTTGATCTATTGGACACTCTGTGTAGCTGGCTCAATCATCTATGTTGGGGACATTCTCTAGAAAAATTACCAATAACACCACAATAATAACATGCCTAATCACTCTAATTTATCAAAGAGGTTCAACTGATCAAAAATGGCCACCTCTGCTTGAAGACCCTGTCTGAACACCTCTTGAAAACTAACCACTATTCTGTCTGCTACAATCACTATACTAAGGTTGATCCCCATCTAAAATCTATAGTGTTTCCTGAACATGCCTACTAGACTTACCCTAATACTAATATGGTTGACGCTAAGGGTGCCTACCTAGAAACCTTTACCTCCTAATTGTAAGTCACTATAGCTCCCACTATAACTTCCCTACTGAGTTTGTCTCTTATTTTTTCCCTATTCGGATTGCTATGCATATCCTTTATATTTTGAGCATAGTCAGTAATATCCAAAAAAATCTACTCGCAATTACTAGAACCTGAGTAACCATGCAAAGTGAAAGTTTTAGTCCTCTAACAAAAAACCAAATCCACTCATACTTAGTTGGTAGAATCATAGTGTCATATTTTACCAGCTCATGAAACCTCACCTCATACTCTATCATAGTCATAGAACTCTGATCAAATAATGTAAACTAATCCTTCTGATGCTCACACAGGACGTAAGGCATATACTTATCTAAGAAAGCTTAAGAGAACTAAGTCTATGTAATAGGGGAGATCCAGTTGGCCTAGAATCACAATATCCCCACTACCACTATATGGTTGCTCAATCAAATTGAAAAGTTGTGTAGTCCACACCATGTGAATCTACCAAGCCTAAATTACCCATCCTCTCATTAAAACTAATCAAAGACTTGAAAGTATTACCGTTTAAGGCCTCTGCAATCTATGTAGAACCAATTCAGAAATTGGCCTAGAAATTTATACTCCTCAAAAGTCATAATTGGTTATGTTGTTGCCGACAGTAGGCCTACCAGCGCTCTTGGGACCTGTACTCTAGGATCTACAACTGATGGTTGTGCTTCTAAACTAAGATCACTTTGGGCTATTATTTGGGCCCTATATATCGATGGACCACCTACCAATCCTAATTACTACACTAAAGCATCATGGAGAACTAAGGAAAATATAAACCATGATGGATCCTAGGCTGTCCTTAGCCTACTACTTATGGGTTCCTAACCCTATGGTGTTATTTCTGGCTTGGGAGTAATAATAGGATCTAGTGAAGGCTCTCTAGACTAGTCTCAAGCTGGGGCTGCAGCTCTAGCCTGACTAAGACCTCTAGATCAATCTCAGCGTCTAATTGGTGCCCTGGCTGTAGGCTCGGGGTCTCTAGGGTCCTAAGGGTTTTGTTTTCTTAAAGTTCTTGGTAATTAAGACATGTATCTCTTTCCCTAGAATTTATATTTTCTCTATGCATAAACTGATTATTAATGAATAGTTTTTATATGGGTTTTGACATAGTTGAGGTCTTTTGACATGATTGGTTATTAAATTGATTTTTCCATGGTTTGTTATGAAATATACTTATTTTATTAATGATTTTTAACATTGTGAATGCATGGGAATGGTAACTAAACTGAGGGTTCGTGATTAAACCCCACTTTGATGATTTTGCCTTGACATATGATTTTGGAAATTATGTGTCCTCAACCTATTTGTGAAATTGACATTGAACATAATTTTGTCATATAGTTTGAATTTCTCACTTGTACTAATTCATTGGCATAAAAATATTAATTGAGTATAAGTGGATGTTAAAGGCCTTAGTGGCCATGAATTAATTTTTAATTGGGACTTTGGGGTTCGGTTGGTTAAATGGGTTTGAGTCCCAAATGATTAATTACTTGGATGTCTTTTGGTATGATGGGTTAGAATCCCAGTTGGCTAAATAACTCACACGGCATAATGATATTAGATTGCAATTGATGTTTGTATGATGATACCAACGAATTACCTTGGAATTGGTTTAATAAAGATGGGAATGTGTGTGTTAAATGTTTTAATTAGTCTTAAAATAGGGTTGTGTAGCTAACCATGGAAGGTGGAGGTCCTAGGGGCGATACTGGAAACCACGCTAGCTGATGCGGGGTTAAAATGGGTTGGGGTTAGAGTCCCTTATTTATTCTATAGACCCGATGGTTAGAGTCCAGATTATTATTATTAATACGTGATTGGTAGGTTAGATTCCCCCTCACTGCATTACATGATCAGGTGCTTAAGTCACCTTAGTATATGATTAGGAGGTTCGAGTCCCCCGTGCATATATAAATGATCTTTCTCTATTCGTATAGCTACATGCATTGGGGCCTGACCAGGGGGTGA
The DNA here is from genome assembly GCA_030864215.1 of Capsicum pubescens. NCBI lineage: Eukaryota > Viridiplantae > Streptophyta > Magnoliopsida > Solanales > Solanaceae > Capsicum > Capsicum pubescens. Next base: position 86,550,214 of record CM061548.1, read on the forward strand.
GATCTGGGGCCCATATATCCTGTGGGTACTATTATATGACGGTTAAGCTACACAACCTTGGTTAAGGTTTTAAATATTCATGTTAAGCATTGTTCCCTACCTCAGTATGTGATATATATAGATGTATTTGCATTTGATAGTGTGAATGATTTTTGACTGGCTTTTAATTTTTATGCATGGCATTATTTTTTCCCTTATCCCTGAGTTACATTCTATCACTCTAACTGTAAACTATTATCAGACGCTATATCCCCACGCGATGTAGGGTCCAAAAGAAAGTCTACCTTTCCTATGCAGTTATCAGGTGTTTGTGGTTATTTTGTAAGTTGACTTAAAATGGTGAGCTTCAATCCTTCAGAAGACATCATTTCATTTTTTGTTAATGTCATAGACTTTATTTCATATTTATTTTGTCTATGGTTTGAGGCATGTCCTGACACTTTATTGGTACTCGATTTTTGTTAGGGGCTTTGTCGATGCTATAGACTTGGGTATTATGGATATTTTCGGATGTTGATCCCATATAGATAGTTTTTGGATTTCATATTCCATTGTCTTATATTGGTATTCATCTACTTTTGTGTTCTTAGTTGTACTGGAATAGGCTAAGAGGGTCGTCTCCAATCCTCGGTGGACTTGGGATGCCCTTCACGGCCAGGACTTGGTTTGATCATGAAAAATTTGGTATCAGAGCCTAGGTTTCAATGTCATAGGGTGTTCACAAAGATGTGTCAATTAGAGTCTCTTTTATGGGTGTGTAGTATGCCACACTTATAAGAGAGAGGCTACGAGGAATTTAGGAATGTTAACCTTTCTTAATGTCATATCTTTGGGTTATAGAGTCTAAGCTCTTGAATCTCTTCAATTCTCATTTGTTCGTTTTTTAGATTATGCCTACCAGACAAACTAATATTTGTGGAAACTCTCCTGTCCTTTCTGAAGACAATGTGGATGGAGCTCATCCTACTTTTAGGGTACAGACCCGATCTAGGGTCGCTGCTTCTAATTGTTCTTATAGAGTTCCACCTTCCACCACTTATCCTTCTCCAGCTGGTGACACTCATACTCAACCACCTCAAGGAGATACTACTAATGCTGATTTTTGCCAATCCATTAATTTGTTGACTCAGGTGGTGACATCTTAATCAAGTCAGTGAGTTCTGCTATTATTGTTGGGAGTTCATTTGAGGCCACTTGAGTTGGCCAGTTTATGAAGTTGAGCCCTCCAAATTTCACTGATACTAAGGTTGAGAAGGATCCTTAAGGTCTTAAAGATGAAATAGAGAAGATCTTTTGGGTTATGCATAATACCGATTTAGAGGGTGTGGAGTTTATTGCTTATCAATTGAAGGATGTAGCATACCAATGGTATAAAGAGTGGGAACAACTCAGTGCTAATAATGCTAAGTCTAGTTTATGGGATGACTTCTCTAGTGTTTTTCTTGATCGTTGCTTTCCTCAGAGGGTTGAGGGAGGCAAAAGAGGAGAACTTTATGAACTTAAAGTAAGGCAGGATGATAGTGAAGGAGTATGCCTTGAAATTCCTCTGGTTGTCACGATATGCTCCTGAGCTAGTGTCTAGCATGAGGACTAGAATGAGGAAATTTACTTCTATTTTTTCTAGTGAGTTGATTTTGGAGAACAAAGAAGCCTTGTTGAACAAGGATATAAATATCTCTAGACTTGTGATATATATACAGCAAGTTGAAAAGGAAAAGAAGAATAAAGCAAATATGGTGAAGAGGCAGACTAAGCAGCAGAGTGGTTGATATGGTGGAAAATGGTCTTAGAAGAAGCGGGGCAACTCTAGTTCCTATTTAATGGCTAGTGCACCTTATACAAAGCTGACCAGAGATCATCGTTTCTAGAGTGATGATGGTTATAGGACGCAGGATGCCCAATCTCAGGCCAGTTGGGCCCAGTCAGCTCTATCATATCCTTCTTACAAATTTTATGGTTGGTTGTACCATGGTTTTTGTGAAAAGGGGAAGAATAAGTGTTTTAGTTGTGGTTAGATGGGACATATGCAGTGGTACTGTCCTTTAAAGGTTGCTTCTATGGCCAACAAGGTTCCTATTGCTACTTCATCAGCTCTTGTACCAAAGGATGCCACTTCTGGCTCCGGTACTAGTCAAAATCATCTCAAAGCTCTTACTATTCATTAGCTGAGGTACCTCCCGATGTCATTACTGGTGTGTTAAAACTCTTCTCTCATGATGATACGGGTACGATTATGAGGATACACGTATGTGAGAATGAATTGGACCCGTCTAACAAAGCGTCCAAGTGAAGTGTGGAGAAGGCCTTGGATCACACCAAAAACAACCCTAAACTTGCACCCCAAGGGCACCCTTGGTCACATTTCATTAAAGGGACCTATTGGTCATTTTACCTATTATTTGTAATACACTATAAATAGAATGATGTAGGGTTTTAGTCATTAGTTTTTGTTGAATATTGAAGTTGTAACACTTGAAACACTCTCTCTTGTGAGAATGGCCCCCATTGCCAAAACTTGTAACTAGGGCTTTCAACTTGAGTGTGGAATCACTCGTGTTGGATTCAGGCTTGGAAACGTTGGATACTTGGGAGATCGAGGTCACTCTTGTGCCAACGTAAAAGTTAGGTATTTGTTGTGTGTGATGTTAAACGTCCAAGAGTAGAATAGGATTTTGGGTTTTTAAGATTATACCTTCAATTTGTCTAACTATTTATTCTTTTACCTTCTTGTAATCTTGTTTTGTGTTTCTGTTGTAATCTTTTGTCCTTGTTGTTATTGTTAAATCCGAATCTTGTGTCTTGTTGTTCATCATCTTATGTTGCTAATCTAGTTTGTTGTCCACTGATTTGGTGTAATAAATACCTTGTTATCTTCTTGTTATTGTGTTCTTGGAAAACCGAGACTTGTCTCCTAAAGGGTTCACGGATTTCTTCCACTTTGTGGACTATTTTTGGACTAATTTCGTGTTCCCGTGGTCATTATAGTGTCATTTGGTATCAGAGCATGGATTGATCTTGTTCCTACAAGATCAAATATTGGGCTAGCTCACTTGAAAAAAAAATTGAAATCTGAAAATTCCAGAAAAAGAACAATCTATCCATTTTGTGTCCTTGGCCAAAAATTGTGTTATTGTTGTGTATTGGCTGAGATTTTTACTTGTTTTGTTATTTTTAGTGTTAGTTTTATTCATCTCTAACACTCTTTAGTCTAAATCTAAATTTTAGCTTGAAATGTTGGTGTTGTTATTATGAACATAACTTGATCGATTGTGTTGGCATTGTTGTTGTGACTTCACCTTTAGCCGTGTATTGGTGACATTGTTGATTGTTGTGGATGTTGAAATTGTTGTTCTTAATCTTGGAAGTGAATGTTTTTATAAATTGGTGGCCTAAGAAGATTTTGTTGAAGTGTTGTAGTCTTGGCCGTGTGAGACATTGTTGTTGTGGGGTTGGCCGTGTGAAAAATTGTTGGTGTTCTTGGAGATTATTGTTGTAGTTCTTGGTGTTATTGTTGTTGTTCTTGATGTTCATCACCAACTTCATATATTGTTGAAGATAAAGTGAATGCTAAATACAAAAAGTTGAAGGAAAAGGGTGTATTATTTGTTAGTCTTGAAAGACACTACAACCAACCAAGACCTATCAATAAAGTCATAACCACTTTCCAACACTTTTTCATAATTTAAGGAACCATGTTTTAAGGAGAAGTACAAAAAAAAGTAAAGTCTTGAAAATTGAAAATTGGAAAAGGCTCCAAGACTTATTTTTTTTCTCTCCTAAAACAAAATTCCACCAATCCAAATTAAATTTTTGACGAAGACATGAACATTTGAGAATAATAATTCATTAGAAAGACCGCAACCAATACATGGCTGCCACGTCATTAAGTTAAGTTCACGTATCAAATTTTGGCTCAAATTTCAGATTTTGTAGTTTCTGTTTGTTGTTCCTTAGTTTCAATTTCGTTGGTTCCAATACTAATTGGACAACTATTACTCATCTACTAGATTGTTAGTTAGTCTTTATGTTCGTTCATTCGTGTTAAGACTTTGTTGTGTGCTTTTCTCTTTTGTGAATTCGTTGTATCTTGTTGGTTCAAGTCCATAAATAATTTTTTTTTTTGAGTCAACTCAAACAAAATTCTATTTCGGGCAAGAGTAGACTCGACCCTCAATCACTCGCGAAGTACAAGCCAGCTTTCAACACTTGTGAAACCAAGTGTGACACGATCAAGTGTGCGAGAGTGTGGTGAGGTTGTTTCAAACTAACTTGTGTTTTGTTTTGTAGGTGTGTTCTTTTCTTTCATTTTCTTAGGTACAATTACAAGGGAACCCGCGGTTTCCACCTCTTAACCCATGGACAACAATGCCACCAATGTCATTTTGGACTACCTTGACACTATGTCCCGAGACCTAGCTATGGCAAATAAAATATTGGATCATATGTTAGGTCAAAAGGAGAAAGTGGGCTGCCCGGACACACGTCAAGAGGAAGGCCATAGCGCATGTGAGCTACTACGTAAAAACACTATTCCCTACACTCCTATGAACTTAGAATGTTGTGTTGTGGCTAGTAGTGGCCAATTGGATGTAGTTGCGGATTTACGTAGAGTAGAGGTGTTTGAGTCTCCCTATGTGATACTCTTGGTGATGTTAGGTTACGTGAGGAACAAACTTTTGTTGTAAGTACGCAAGCACTAGTTGATCCTTTAGATGAAGAAATTGATTCTTCTTGTAAGAATGATTTATGTCTATCTAGTGCTAGCCCTTATAACTTGAACAAGGTTCTATTACCAATTGACAATAGTACTCACACACTAGTTGACCCTTGTGCAAACCAAGGTGAGTCTACATTGGTATGTGAGTTGCCAACAACTAGTGAGGATGTGAATGAAGATCAACTTACTCATGAATGTATTCCACTACTTGAGCATATGTGTGGCATGCTTAAAAAATCTCAAGTTAGTAATGGTATTTATAGAGTTAATCTTGATGGTGCACGTGACTCTTTGAACATCTTGTGTGGTAAAAGTTTTCCTAGTAGTTTTGTTCATATAGATCATGTGTATGAAAATATTGTAAATGATGGCATATGCCTTTTTGAGGTAGGACGTCTAGGCCGTGTCTCTCTATTCTTGAATGTTAGTATTCTCTTAAAGACAAATGTCATGCATGGTTGTGGGAGTGCCATTCTAGGGGAAGGAAGGGCTAACCTTGGCTTAGAACCTTGTCTACTTCTGTCATTTGACCCCGGCACCTTCCCGGAATGCGAGAATTTCTACACTTCCTACTTGATTCTTGGTCAAGACGACAAGAAATGTTCACTTGTGGGAGCTAATAAAGGAAGGCAATGTTCTTCCTTATCTCTTTTTGTTGATGAAGACCTCTTCCTTTGTGCCATTTATACTAAGATTTTCATGTTCAACACAAAGGACCCGTAGGTATACTCCAAGTTTGTCCCACCTTGGCATGGCATGTGATGTGTGTATTTTGCTAATCCTAACCCTCATGTCATAAGGAAGTTTTGCTTATTTGTCCTTCTTTGATTTTGCAAGGAGAGGATTCGAGGTCGAATGTTTTTTCAAGAAGGGGAGGATGATACGGGTACTATCATAAGGATGAACGTATGTGAGAATGCATTGGACCCGTCTAATAAAGTGTCCAAGTGAAGTGTGGAGAAGTCCTTGGATCACACCAAAACCGACCCTAAACTTGCACTCCAAGGGCACCCTTGGTCACATTTCATTAAAGGGACCTTTTTGTCATTTTACCTATTAATTATAATACACTATAAATAGAATGATGTAGGGTTTTATTCATTAGTTTTTGTTGAATATTGAAGTTGTAACACTTGAAACACTCTCTCTTGCGAGAATGCCCCCCATGGCCGAAACTTGTAACTAGGGCTTTCAACTTGAGTGTGGAATCACTCGTGTTGGATTCAAGATTGGAAACATTAGATGCTTGGCAGATCGAGGTCACTCTTGTTCCAACATAAGAGTTAGGTATCTGTTGTGTGTGATGTTAAAGGTCTAAGAGTGGAATAGGCTTTTGGGTTTTTAAGATTATACCTTCAATTTGTCTAACTATTTATTCTTTTACCTTCTTGTAATCTTGTTTAGTGTTTGTGTTGTAATCTTGTGTCCTTATTGTTATTGTTAAATTTGAATCTTGTGTCTTTTTGTTCATCATCTTATGTTGCTAATCTAGTTTGTTGTCCGCTGATTTGGTGTAATAAATACCTTGTTATCTTCTTGTTATTATGTTCTTGGGAAGCCGAGACTTGTCTCCTAAAGGGTTCATGGATTTCTTCCATTTTGTAGACTATTTTTGGACTGATTTCGTGTTCCCGTGGTCATTATCATATCACATGATGTGTACTATTTGCTTGACCCAGGATCTACTCTTTCTTATGTAACTCCATTTATGGCTGTGGATTTTCATTATGGTCTCGAGTGTATTTTGGACCCCTTTTCTATTTATACCTCAGTAAGTGATTCGGTAGTTACTAAAAGGATCTATAGGGGTCATGTGGTATCTTTTTGTGGTAGGGAAACCTTGGTGGATTTGTTTGAACTAGATATGCTAGACTTTGATGTTATCTTGGGGATGGACAAGTTACATTTGTGTTATACCTTCTTAGACTATTGGACTTGTAAGGTCATCTTTAAATAGTTCCTTAGTGCCTAAGAGAAGGTTCATATCATATCTTAGAGCTCGAAAATTAATTTCCTAGGGGTGTTTTTATCATTTGGTCTAGGTTAAAGATTCTAATTCAGAGGGTCCTTCCTTATAGTCTATACCCATGGTTAGTGAATTTCCTAAGGTTTTTCCTGATGATCTTCCTGGTGTTCCTTCTGATAGGGAAATTAATTTTAGGATTGATCTTCTTTTGGACACTCTCCCTATCTCTATCCCTCTTTATAGAGTGGCATCGGCTGAGTTGAAGGAGCTTAAGAATCAATTGAAAGATCTTCTTGACAAGGTTTTTATCCATCCTAGTGTGTCTCTGTGGGGTTCTCCTATTTTTTTTTTGCATAAAAGTATGGTTCTCTTTGGATGTGTATTGACTACCGTCAGTTGAATAAGGTAATAGTGAAGAATAAGTACCCTCTTCCTAGGATTGATTATCTGTTTGACTATCTTCAGGGTGCTAAGTATTTCTCTAAGATTAACCTCCGTTTAGGATATCATTAGTTAAAGATTAGGGAGGAGGATATCCCTAAAACTACCTTTTGTACTCGGTATGGATATTTTGAGTTCTTAGTCATGTATTTTGGGTTGACCATTGCCTCGATGATATTTATGGATCCATAAATTGGGTATTCCATTAGTTTTTAGACTTATTCATGATTGTGTCTATAGTTTTTTTGGTGTATTTAAAATGTGAGGTGTTTCATACCAATCACCTCCGTGGTGTGTTACAAACCCAAAGGATCAGTAATTTTATGCTAAGTTTTTGAAATATAATTTTTGGCTGAATGTTGTTACTTTTTTGGGTCATGTTGTTTCTAGTGAAGGGATCATGGTGGATCCACAGAAGGTTGCGGTGATTAAGAAATGACCTAGGCCCACGACTCCAACCAATATTTGGAGGTTCTTGGATTTATCAGTATATTAGGAGGTTTGTAGAGAGCTTCTCATTGATTGTTGCACCTTTAACTAAGTTGACTCAAAAAAGGTGAAGTTTCTGTGGTCTAATGTTTGTGATGGGAGTTTTGAGAAACTCAAAGATAAATTGACTTCTGCACCAATTTTGACCCTACCTGAGGGTAGTGATGGCTTCGTGGTTTATTGTGATGTATCATGTATGTGACTTGGTTATGTGTTAATGCAGCATGGCAAGGTGGTAGCATATGCTTCTAGGTAGTTAAAAGTTCATAAGAGGAATTATCTAACTCATGATTTAGAGTTGTTGTCTGTGGTATTTGCATTGAAGATTTGATGGCATTATCTATATAGGGTCCATGTTGACATCTTTTTAGATCATAAGAGACTACAGTATATTTTCACCTAGAATGAATTGAATCTTAGGAAGAGGAGATAGCTTGAGTTGCTCAAAGACTACGACATGAGTCTCAACTATCACCTAGTTAAAGCTAATGTGGTTCTTGATGCTCTTAGTAGGTTTTATATAAGGAGTTTATACCATGTGGATGAGGAGCAGTGGGATATGGTGAAGGATATTCACCGTTTAGCTAATCGTAGCATTTATCTCTTAGATTTTAGTATGGTGGTGTGTTTGTGCAAGAGGTGGAGAAGTCATCTCTTGGTGCTGAGGTAAAGAAGAAACAAGTGTTGGATCCTATCTTGATGAAAATCAAGGATGATGTGAATAGAAAAAAAATGATGTCTTTCAAGATTGGTGTTGATGGTACTTTGAGGTACCAAGGGAGGTTGTGTGTTCCTGATATGGATGGACTACGAGGTAGGATTTTGGCCAAAGATCATGAGTAGCGTTATTTGGTTCATCCTGGTTCAACAAAGATGTATCATGGCCTTAAAGAGATCTATTGGTGGAATAACATGAAGAGGGATATAGCTAATTTTGTGGCTAAGTGCATGGTGTGTCAACAAGTAAAAGTGAAGCACTTGAGGCCTGGTGGATTGTCTTAAGAAATTGAGTTTCCTGTGTGGAACTAGAAAGTGATAAATATGGATTTTGTTACCGTTCTTCCACGGTCTCAGAATCAATTTGATTCTATTTGGGTCATCGTGGATAGGATGACTAAGTTTGTTCACTTTTTTCAGTGAGGACTAATTATTTTGTAGAGAATTATGCAAGGTCGTTTATTCAAGAAATTGTAAATTTCCATGGTGCCCCAGTTTCCATTATTTTGGATTGTGGTACTCAGTTCTCATCTCTTTTTAGAGGTTATTTTGGCGTGGTTAGGGGACAAACCCATAGTACCACTTTCAACATAGAGATGGATGGACAAGCAGAAAGGACATTTCAGACCTTAGAGTATATGTTTGGTTGTAGTTGGGTTGACCAATTACTTCTTGTAGAGTTTGCATACAATAATAGCTATTACTCTAGCATTGGTATGGCTCTTTTTGAGGCATTATATGGTAGGAGGTGTAGTTCTCTTATTGGGTTGTTTAAAGCTGGTGAGGCGAGATTATTCAGTCCCAATTTAGGTCATCAAGCTATGAAGAAAGTGAAGGTGATTTGGGATAGGCTTAAGACTGGCCAAAGTCGCAAAAATTCCTACGCAGATGTGAGGCAAAAGGAGTTAGAGTTCGATGTATGCGATTGGGTATCCTTTAAAGTGTCTCCCATGAAGGGAGTGATGTATTTTGGAAAGAAGGGAAAAATCATTCCCCTCTATGTTGATCCTTGTTTGATTTTGAAGAGAGTGAGAAGTATTGCTTATGAGTTAGAATTTCCTACGAGTTTGGGTTCAATTCACTTTGTGTTTCATGTATCCATGTTCAGGAAATACGTGGGTGATCCTTTCTTGGTGGTTCTTGTTGAGAATATTAGTGTATAGAATTCCCTATCTTATAAAGGGTCCTGGAAGAGATCTTGGATAGGAAAGTTCATAGGTTGTGGACTAAAGATATATCATTGGTAAAGGTACTTTGGAGGAACCATAAATAGAAGAAGCCACTTGGGAAGCTGAAGGGGATATGAAGGCTAAGTATCTGTTTCTTTTCCATGTGACGAATGAAGAATCTTGAGGTATGAATTTCGTTCTTCTTTGTTATTATCCAGGTTTATCTTTTGATTCTAATGTAAATTATTATTATCATGCAAAACGTGTTGTAATGCCTCGTTAAAAATTTATGAGTCCTGAGTTTTCTGCTTTGGCAATGACTCATCTAACGAGTCGTAACGTGTCTTGAAGAGTCAGGTGACCCTAGTCGTAAGGTTTCCAGTGAATGGTGCTTGAGTTGTTACCTTGGGTATGACTTGGGGATACGAGTCGTAAAGACTCATAATGATTCATTGGGATGAAATCATGATCAAATAAAAAATTAAGCGGCTAAGTTTTTCTTTTAGTACAAGTGGATCACTATGAGTCATAAGGACTTGTTACGAGTCATTGGGAATAAATCATAGGATGTACAGTGTTTACCCAATTGGGTTCTGTGTTGACTACGATTGTGCCCTACGAGTCGTAGGGTCTCATTATGAGTGGTACCGGTGAGTCGTAGGGTCAACAATGTGTGGGGATCCTAGAGACTGTCTTAGTTACGACTCGTGGTGATGAGTCATAAGAAGTGGCTACGAGTCCGCTGCTTACCCGTAGTTAATGGCGGTACTTTTTCAGCTTTTAAGTCAAGGGCATTTTGGATATTTTCCCTCTTACCTAAATTTAAACCCATGTCTTCTAACCCTTTTAGGGTGTCATTAGCAATTAGAAACAAATTAAGTAACTTATCAAACACTCTGAAAGACTCTCTAAATTCCCTCAAGCAAGTCAAGCTAGGGTTTCATCAAGTTAGTCATCTAAGGGCTTAAGGGTTGATTTCTCTCCAAATATCTTGGTGTTTAAGGCATATTACTCTTCCCTCATTGTTAATGTGTTAATATCATGTGCTTAAAGTATTGTTCATTTTAAATATTTATCAATTGAAAAATGTTTCTCATGGTTTATATATGATTTTCATGCTTTAATTATGATATTGAAATTGTTGGTACATATGTATGGTGAATGAACTAGGGAATTGTGATTTTCCCAAACTTGTGACTTTTGAAGTGGTTATAACCCCAACCCTATAATGTAAAATAGGTTTTTAATTATGAGAAATGTGGAAATTTGTAAAATTGAACTAGTCTTGAACTATCACGTGATATAAAGAGGAATTTGAAATACAATGGTCTAATTTAATGAACAAAAGGAGGTGTTCCCCCACCTTGTATTAAGGAACAAAGGGAGTTATTTTCCCCCAGTTAATAGAAATTATTTTGGCATGTTGTTATTACCTTGTAAGTGTAGTTGGTATGACGATACCAACAATGTATGCCTTAATGTTGAATTATGGTTCAATGAAAGGGAATGTGTGACACTTGTTTTAATTGGGCTCTAATAAGGGTTGCATGGCTAAGTCGTGAAAGTGGAGGTCCTAGTGACCGATATTTGAAACTGCATTTGCCGATGGTGGGGCCAAAGTTAACAAGGAGGTTCGAGTCCCCATCATTATTACTTCATGTTTAGGGAGGAGGTTCAAGTCCCCCCATAAATTATTACATTATTGGGTGGTTAAGTCACTTATGTGAATGAGAGGTTTTAGTCTCTCATGCATATATATGAGATTATTCTCTTAGTCACGCGGCTATATGCATTGGGGCCCGACCAGGGGTAAGAGTAGAGGCCCATATAGACTGTGGGTACATGTTATGATGTTGAGCTACATAATCCAGGATAAAATTTTAAAGTGCATATTAAGCCTTGTTCCCTATCCCGGTATGTGATATATATTTGTGTGTGTAGGTGTGTATGTGTTTATACATTTGATTATGCAAATTGGTTTTGAATGAATTTGAACGGTTGATCATGTCATTACGTTATTCTTATCTCTGAGTTACATGCCAGCGTTCACTCTGTTAACCGTCTTCGGATGTCGTATCCCCACGCAATGCAGGAATTGGTCATACTTTTACTCATCCTTCTTAGTGATTAGGATTTGGGATCAGCTTATGAGTTGACATCGAAGTGGTGATCTTCCATATATCGGAAGTCTAAATTTTATGTTTTCTCCTCTTATGTCTCAAACTGTTTAGACTAGTTTTTGGCTATAGTCGGGGGCATGTCCCGATATTTTATTGATATTCAATTTTGGTTCCTTGTTGAGAAGGCTTTGATTGGATTACTGTGGTTATTAGGCGGTTTTGGTCGGTTGGTTGGCCAATCATCAGTCGTTGGTTATAGACATGCATTAAATTTTTCTAAAGCTATTGCACGTTATCTTGTTAAATGTTCTAAATTCATCTGACCTTGGGGTATGATTTGTTTGGTTTGGCTAGGTGCATGGGTCAATCTCCAGTACTCGTGGGACTTAAGGTACCCATCACGGACAGGCCCTAGTTTAGGTCCTGATAAAGATGGTATCAAAGCTTAGGTTTGGTGTCATTGGGTGTCCAACAAAGTTGTGTCAACTAGAGTCTCATTTATAGGTGTGTAGCATGCCACACTTATAAAGAAGGAGCTACGAAGCATTTAGGAATGTTTTCCTTTCCTGTTGTTCTATTTAAAGCTAAAGAGTCTAAGGTATTGAATCTCCTTTAATTCACGTGTGTTTGCTTTTCTGATCATGCCACCAAGAAGATCTGATGTCCATAGAAACTCCTCTTTCCTGTCAGAGAATAATATGGATAGAGATCATCCAACTCTGAGAGTTCAGACCCAATCGAGAGTCGCTACTTATGATTACCCTAAGGGAGCTCCACTGTTTCCCTCTATTCCTCTTCAGGCACCTCAAATTGATTGTCTAATATTGAGTTTTGCTAGTCGATTCATTTAATCACCCAGTTGGTGGCCTCTCAGACTGAGCATATCATCTGAGGCCACTAGGGTTGGCCAATTTATAAGGTTGAGTCCTTCTATTTTCACTAGCTCTAAAGTTGATGAAGACCCTTAAAACTTTATTGATAAGATAGAAAATATCTTTCGTGTGATTCATGCTACTAATATGGATGGTTTAGAGTTCGTAGCTTATCAATTGAAAGATGTGGTGGACTAATGGTATGAGGAGTGGGACCAGTCTAGAGGAGATGATGTTGAGTCCTATTTGTGTATTTCTCTAGTGCTTTCCTTGATTGCTTCTTTCCTTAGGATTTGAAACAAGTGAATGCCAAAGAGTTCATGAATTTAAAGTAAGGAAAGATATCTGTAAAGTAGTGTGCCTTGAAGTTTTATCAGCTATCACGTTATGCTCCTGAGTTGGTGTCTAGCATGAAGGATAGAATGAGGAAGTTTACCTCTGGGTTGTCCCGTGAGTTTATCTTGGAGAGTAAGGCTACCTTGGTTAATAAGGATATGAACATCTCTAGACTTGTGGTGTATATAAAACAAGTAGAGGGAGAAAAAAAAAAACAAGAAGAGATGAGTAAGAGGCAGAATAAGAAGTTTCATTATTTGGATCAAGGTGGAGGTCAGCACCAGAGTAGTAGAGATGGTGGGAAATGGTCTAAGAAGAAGTGGGGAAATTTTGGTTCCTACTCTATGACTAGTGCTCTTTATCTAAAGCCGTCGAGTAACCATCATTCTTAGAATGATAGTTAGTTTAGAGCACCAGAAGCCCAGTTGCAAGCTAGTGGGACTCAGTTAGCTTTGTCATATACTCCTTGTAGATTTTATGGTTAAGTGCATCATAGTTTTTGTGAGGAAGAGAGGAATAAGTGCTTTGAATGTGGTCAGACTGGTCATCTACTGAGGGATTATCCTTCTAAGGAATCTTTTGGGGTGAATAAAATTCTTGTGGCTACTTTATCAGCTCCTACACCAAAGGGTGCTACTTCTACTTCTGGCTCCAGCACTAGTCGGTATCGTTTGTATGCTCTTTCCACTAGCCAAGATTTCAAGGCATCCCCTAACGTTGTTACTAGTACGCTTAAACTCTTTTCTCGTGATGTATATTATCTACTTGATCCCGGTTCTACTCTCTCTTATGTGACCCCTTATGTGGCTATTCATTTTGATTTTGATCACGAGTGTACTCCAAGGCTCTTAGCTCAACTTTGTTCTAAGTGATTCCCATGAACATTTTTCACTTCATAAGCACTCTTAAAACTAGAATAATGATCATGACACATATATTCACATACAAATCCTGGGATTAGAGTTTACACACATAGGAACGCTGACTCAATTTATAGATCAAAAATATGGGATGTTACACAAAACCTCACAGTTAGTAGACTTCTTATCCTTTTCACTAAATGATAAGGAATTTCAGAGACCAACCTCCACTTGAAACATTTCCAAATATTATCATCAAATAATATATATATATAAAAATTAATTAAATAATTTATTATGTAAATATAAAATTAATTAGTTATATGTGGACCATGCATAATGAAAATATAAATGATATCGGCTCAATAAATTGTCTTAATGATTTAATGTGATATAGGTTTTGACACCAATTGTTAAGACTAAATTTTAAGAAACAAAGTCCGTCGTCTCTTTACCAAGATCTATCATCAAACCATCAAGAATATAATACTAGATAAGGAAGCATATCTGAATCAATGAGCACCATATCAATTCTTCTCATTTTTGTAGTTAGTGGTCTTCCAAACTAAGACGTGAGTCGCTCTCTCTTTCTAATGATCGGATGCTAGAAAGAAAATCCTACATCTGATTTAGAGACCATAACCCAATATTTATAATAGCATAAGTTTTGTTTTTCTAGTTGGGATAACACAGAGATTGGCAAACATTAGCTATTAATTATCCCTCCCAGCCTAAGTTTGCTTTAATTACCTCCTGTATCCTAATAGCCGCACTTTTAATCATATGTAGCCTAATAGCCACACTTTGCACACATGCTGCCTCTCCTTCTTTTACCTCTTTTTCTTTCTCTTTTCGGGAGAATTGTCTGAAAATTGCAGCCAAGTTAAATTATTTTCAGTCAGAATCAAGTTAGTACAACCCCTGTATCTCTCTTCATTGGATATCTCCTTAAGAAATTACAATCAGTTTGGAAGATGGGACTACCGACAACGTACTATTATTGCTGGAGTTCTAGCCACTTTCTCCGACCGATACAATGACATCTCGAGCGCCACAATGAGATAAATCCAACCATAAAAAAAGTTTAAAATTTTCATGGCCAGATCTTGTTGAATTTGAGCTTATGTTATGTCACCTATGGCGAATTTCGAGGTCGGTGGCGGAACTGGGTTAATGATATGATACGAATTGTATTTTTTGATATAAATTAGTATTTGTACATCAAGAAATCAAGTCTCTTTTATACTTTTATTTTATATTTGTTGATACAAATTGTATTTTTATATCAAGAAATCAAGTCTTTTTTATACTTGCATTTTATATTTGATGATACAATTGTATTCATTGACATAAATTATATTTGTTGATACAACTTAAATCATCTTAATACAATTAATTTTGTTAGTTGCCTCCCTCTGTCCATCTCTTTCTCCCTCGTTGCCTCTCAGTTTTTTTTCCTCTCTTTTTGTATTAGGGGCCTATGTTTTGTATTTTGTATTTGTTTTTGTATATACGTTTGTATTTTTCTATACTTTATTGGTACTATATGTGTTATTGATATTTATATATGTGTATGTATATATCCATTATCGGTACTTGGTATTGACGATGTATTTGTATTTTTATCAAATGATACAAATACAAATATATCATATAAAATATAATTGTATATACGTTCAGTTTAATCGAATACAACCAATTGAATCATTTTTTAAGTCCCTTAAATTATGCATCAATCAATATGAATATCATGATAAAATATATATTTTATGTATTATATTTTAAGGATTATACAAAATTTATTATTTTGAAGAAGTAGAAGTAAACAAGGAAGTAAAGTATTGTAAATTCAATTCTGAAGGTATGTGCTACATAGTATTGAACATAAGAGCTTTCACTAGCTACTGTTTATTACAAACCGCAGTTACCAACATTAATTAATTAAGTGGTGTCATTTGGTACGTGGGATAAAATTTGGGATTAACTTTATTTCATATTTGGTTTGACTCCATATTCATTAATTTGAGATTATTTTATTCCATCATTTTTCATTAAAATGGTGGGATTACTATCATAAATGGAGCGAGGTGTAATCCCCAAGGCGATGAGGCATAAGCCCCATAGATCCTTTAATTTTTAATATTTTAGAAATTAATATTATTAGAAATAAATATCTTTTAAAAAAGATAAATCACTCAAAAAGTTAAATTATATCAAAATTATAAAAAGAATAAGTGGAAGATGCATCTAAAACTATTTTAGCAAAAAAATAACCAAAGTCACATAATATAACTAATATATAAAGTCACCTTCTCATATAATAACCTATTATGTCCTAAAGACATAAATTTGTATAAAAAATAGTACATAATTAGTCAACCCTTACCTTCTCGTTACTCGATCAGTATATTAACGCACTCATTTACCATATATTATATTTTAAAAGAGAGCAAAAAAAGTTAATAACTTGAAAACTAGTCACTATATGACTAGCAAAAAAACAAAAAGAGAAAAAAGGAACTAGGAAGATGAAAGTGTGTATCCAATGCCTTCATGAGTAGCGGTACCGTCGACACCCAACGGTAAATGCATTAGAAAGTGTGACTTTTAAACTTTCTTTTACTTTTGGTTTGAGTATTTAAGTAATTATCAATCATACATTTTAATATTAAGTTTAAATTAGATACTATTTAATAGGAAAAAGTCATTTTATTTCATAAAGTTTTCTGGGCTTACGCCAAATTTACACTTCATGCTCAGGCGAGTGCCCCAACGCTTAGGCAAATACCTAAAATTTTAGGGCGTTCACCTTTCGATACTTTCGCCTTCCCAAAATGCCTCGGTGCAATTTTTGCTACACCTTACCCTGAGGCTTACCCCGAGGCTCGCTTCAGATTGCCTTTTAAAACACTGATTACATATAAAAGGTGAGATTAAATAATCTCATGAAATATTCATAGGGATCGTTTGGTATAAGGGATAAGGAATAATAATATGGATATAAAAAAGCAATATTATTTCATCTTGTGTTTGATTAGGAGTATTAGCATTTAGTTAATCTCAAAATTAGTTATCTCATCATTTATAGTATAATTATCGGATTAGTATCTTATATATATGGTAGAATAACTAATATGTAACGATCAATTTCGTTGTTACCAAAAATATCTTCGGTAAAGATATACGAATCTCATAAGTCACATGTGTTAGGATAAATTCTTTATAATAGAAGTGCATTTGATATGTACGAAGGTCATACAATACTTCTATCACAAATTTAAGTTGAAAGTATCCTTACCGAATTAGTTTCAGGCTAAGTTTAAAATATGGTCAACTTCAAACGAGTATTACTCCTAGAATATAAGGAGTTAGGAGGCCTAATACTCACCAAATTAAAGATCTCTCTGTCTTCTTTACAACACAATTGACCGTTTATTAATATGATTCTTGAATAAAATAATATGATTGTTTTATTAAGGATTGTCCGAGATGAAAAAGTTGAGTGCCATAGCGGCTCGAGGCTCTATAGTGGGTTAGTTTGTTATAGTGGCACAAATAGCAGTTTATAACTCATTTTTTATGGTTTCAGCCCCAAAACCATAATTTTTCATTCTCTAAGTCCTAAAGGGGCAATTTGCTCTAGGTGTGGGTGGAAATTCTTCGTTGAGGTATGTTTTTTCCGCCAACTTCTTCATTTTTCATTTCTTTATCCTAGAATCATAGAACAATGTTTAATGGTGAAATTTTTGGAGATTTGAACCCTAAGTTCATGATATTTTTGAAAAACTCTACTAGTTGGGTTAATATCACCTAAAATCACTTCTAAATTGTTAATTAACAATCCATAACATGAATTAGTATTTCTAAAATATGAAAATCGATAGTTGGGGGACCTTGAATTCAATAAAGGTGAAAGCTTTAGCCTAAAACTCCATTGATGGAGCTGGGTTAAGCTTGAAGGAACTATTTTGATGACTAATTAACCCTTGAATAATTTTGTAGATGTAGTTCCTAAAGTATTTGTTTGAAGAGTAGTATATTATTTACTCTTATAATGATTGTTTGTTAGATGATTAGCCTTAAAAATGTAAAGAAGAAGGAAAATCATCCATGGCATAGCTTACTTATTGCAGCAGGTTGGCGCCCAGAAAGGTTATGATTTATGAGCAGTAGACTGTAGTTAGTAATCGTATCCATAATGTAGATTTGATGAGAGAAATCATCCTTAGGCTTACAGACATGAAGTTTGAGTGGATAAAATATGAATTTAATCTAATAAGGACCTAATTGTGTGTTGAAATGTAAATGTATGAATCCTTAATGGATGTTTTGCGTTTGTATGACTCTATGATAGATTGTAATGTGAATTATGTGAATATACATGACAATGAGATTGTGTAATCTCATAACCTAGTTATGTAGCCTAATTACCATAAAAAGGGTAACCTTGATATTAAATGTGATTGAAATATGGGATAACCTTGCTTAAGGTTAGTAACGAAGACTGATTATGAAAAAAGAAGGCGGTGACTTAACAAGATCTTGAGGTCAAGTTAGGCTAAGATTAGGAAGTAAAAAATATAAAGGTGTATGACTAAATCTAGATTGTAAGTGAATTATAGAGTTGAATGATTAGTTAATAGAGTAGGTCTTGGACCTAGTAATAATTTGAATGTAGAATTTAGTGGACATTAGTTAAATTCCCAGTTTAGGCATAAATAAAGGAGGATGGGATTAATGAATGAACTTATGAATGTTTAACTAGATTTTAGACTCCTTGGGATTGAATGTGCTCTCTTAAAATACGTATTTGAATTTAATGAATATGGATTGATAATACTTGCTTGAATAAGTCATGGATTGGTCTTTGGGCATACTGTAATTAATGGATATGAATATAAGGCCGAAATTATGAGTATTTAACTAGCTTTCGGACATAGTTTTATGTCTTAAAGGATAATTATTGATTATATGAAATGATTAGTTTGAGTTTGACCAAGTGTTTGGTGTATTTGTCTCCATTTTATAATGTACGTTCAAGAAAGTAAATTATTGAATAATATCTAAAGTATTAATCACATGTAATGAGGTTATATTATAAGTTTATTGATTATACAAATGTATTTGTTTATTCCCATCATGATTGTGCTTGTTGTGATATCTATTGCTTATTGTGGAATTTACCGTTATTTGAACATCTTTACGGAATTTATACTTATTGTTGTGAGATGTATCTATACTTGAACATCTTCATGAAATTTGATGGAATAAGATTGACAGACACTTTATTTATAGATTTTGGTACATGAAACAGCTCATCCCCCTGCATATCATGACTAGAGGATGGTTATAATACCCTTAACATGTATATGCAAAGTTCAGGTGAGTTTGATGGTTACTTGAGTGGACATTGTATATAATTAATGTTATTGTTATTGTTTATATTGATTTCATAAATGGATCAAGTTATATTATGGTTGTTATGGCCGGTTCCTTGAGTGAAACAGAGTATGATGTTGCTTGATATATATGGGATTCTTGTTGTTAGAGCCATGATTTGTTGATTTGGATATTGTTAGAGTCAGGGTTGTTGATTTGGTCATTGTTTGACTTGACTTGTTGTCTCCTGACTTGTTGTCTCTTGACTTGTACTTGACTGAAGTTGTAGAGTTACTTGAAAAGGCTAAGTGTCATAAACTTGAGTTATCTATCATAATATGTGTTCATACTTGTACTTTTTACAAGGTGATGGTTATTATCTTTGATTTATCATTGAGGTTAATTGAGGCGTAAGTGAAATAAACTGAATGATAATAGCTATTATGGTTAAACTTTGAAATCTAGGATGAATGACACTAGATGTGAAAGTGATGAATGATCAATGGGAATAAGAATGGAATACTCTTAGGTACACACATATATGAAAGTAATGTGAATTAAATCATTATATAAGTTGTCATGTTTTCTTTATGTGATTTCTATATTGTGTTTATGTGATCTAACTCTGATTGACTGATGATACCTACTATTGCGTGTTGTTTGTACTAATAGCACTCTTGTTATATCCTTTTTGGGGTATTCTGATTGAAGGATCAACTGATGTTTCACAGGTGATATGGATAGTGATCTCCTGCAGCTTCTACTTCTCTCATTCATGGTGAAAGTTGTGCCCAGTCTAATATTGCTTAACTTAGAAGCTCTTGTACTTGTTTAAACTAGTTCCTAGGGAAAGTTTTTTTTTCATGTCTAATATTTGTAAAAATAGTTGTAATAAAGTTTGGTTATTGCTATATAGTAAAGACTTTCGCATATCTTCTTAAAGTGTGGTAGGAGGTTCTCCAATCTAGGTGAATTAGAATAGGTGTCCTCACGATTTAGTGATTTGGATTGTGACATAATCCCATGAAATAACTATGGTCTATGTCTATCTCATCACTTCTTGAAGAGACATTTATAATGGTGAATCCGGAATAGAAAATTATTTTTTGAAAATTATTAGATTGTCTTTTACTCAAGGTAAGGCTGTATCATAGACCTTTGTGGTTCAGTCCTTCCCAAACATGTAAACAGGGAGAGCTTTAGTACAGTGGACGACTCCTTTTCTTTTCTTTTTTAATAAGATTGTTTTAGGAACTCTTCAAGCACCTTGACTGTATCCAATTTCTACCTTTTTCATTGTAATTTTTTATTTGTGCAATTTATACATCTACGACAGAAAGTTGAAATAAAAGATTTGAATAAACAACCACATGCATATACCTAATCCCCCAAAAAAATTTAAAAAAGAAAAAAAATCAGTTACCCATTATTGAAAATTCAAAACCTTATAAATTTAATTTAAAAGAAAAGCAAATTAGAAAGGCAAAAAGACTTCAAGCTTATATACTAACCAAGAAAGAATAGAAGAAAATTTATCAGAATTCAAGAGATATTCTCCTTCTCCCACCTTCTGGCTTTTGATTAATTGTATCTCACTAATCAGGATGAATATGAATTTTGGAGAGTGTATTCATGGATGTTCTGCATGTACACATCATAATCAGTGGACAATTTTTTGTTATTTCTATTTTTTTGTAATATTTGACAATAATTAAATGATAATCAAGCAACACAAGTGAACAAAGTTGAACACCAAAAATATATCGATGTCCCATAAATATCAACAAACCTAATGCCATTTTATAAGTGGTGTTTGAACAGAATAGTGTATACATAGATCTTACCACAAGGCTACATTTTTTAACTTGTTACTTTTTTTTTTTGCAACTGCATTTCATATGAACCCCCATACCTTGAGAAGGCAAAGAGACCATTTTTGATAGACCTATGTACGAAACAAACTTTATGAATATAACCAACAATAAATTTCCAAATAAATAATGGCAATAACCAATTACATCCAAAGCCAGTACCAAGAGACATAGCTACATTGACTGGTCACTCGTTCATCCTTCATAAAAAAAGTGTGTTGTGAATATTAAAAAAACTATGTATAAAGGTTAAAAATAACTTTTTAGTCATCTATACTAAAATTTTGAACACTCTTAGCAAAATTTTTACCTTCGTAACTAAAAGAAAATCCACCTGGTAAAGAACATCATGAATACGTTGTCCACCACTTTCAGCTAATAATTTCACCCTACAATTCTGCACACCACTTTTCACATCTTGTTGTGTATCTACCTTAACGATCTTTGCATTTGGAGATGATGAACGGACCTCTAGAGAATTATACCTAAGTGGCTCCCAAAATTATCAAAATTGGACAACCAAGTCAACAACTTTGAACCAGTTCCTCATGACCCATAAGGCTCTATTTTACTACCCTAATAAACAAAAACTCCATCAACATAACCATCATTGCCATATCTAATAGTTGAAAAAAAATAGAGATAAATCTTTAATTTTTTTCCGACGAGATAAAGCTTTGACTTTTTGTCCATGTGGGAGACATGTTTGTTTCGCCCAATTTTTCAATAAATAAACTTCAACTGAAAAAAAGAATAGAGAAATTATCTAAAGAGACTCGGATTAGATTACCAAAACCTTCGTATGTATAAAGCCTGTATACTTAAAACTATTCAAAATATTTTGAAGAATTAAAAAAATAGAACAATGGGGTGGGGAGTAAGAAATACACGATGTGAATAGATTAGAATAGAAAAAGAAAATGAAGGAGCACAATATTTGCCTAAAATAATTGAATTCAAATTAGTAGCGGATTTCAATATTTTATAGCAAGCTGTAAAGATATTCCAGAGATCATTTATGAATTTTTCGTAAATCAAGACTCTTTGGTATAAAAGATACCTCAAGAACGTATATGAGTTTTTCAAATATTTATAACTCTTTATATATATTTATATTTATAAAATATTAAAACTTCTCATATATTTAAGAGTTTTACTTCCCATATATTTAGGATACCAAAATAACAATACCAAAAGTTTTCATATATATATATATATATATATATATATATATATATTATAGTGAATATTTAATAATATAATTATTAGAGAAAATAGTAAAAAGATGATTTTGTCTATCGTGGATTCTTTTAATGAATAACAAAAAGTTCAAACAACATTTCTAAGATTCTTCACACTTTTAATATATCAGTTTAGGATACGTGCGTTGCACGTGTGTCTCACGTCAATACAAAATATTACATATAAAAAATAAAGTACACCAGTTTTCATGATAAATGGTGTTTTAAAATATATGTATATGTTCAATTTAAGATCGGGGGTCTAATTTCATATATATTAACAACAAAGGATTGACATGAACATGATGAATAACGTGAAAGTAGTAAGAGGGGGAGTGAATTACTCCTTTTTTAATAGACAGTCAAATTTCTTAGACAGATAGTCAACTCTTGAGGCAGTAATGTAAGATCAGGAATTAAAGTGTTGCAAATAAATAGCACCAGATATTTTATACTAGTTGAGACTTCTAATGGGTCTTACTTCAGTCCCCTTAGGTTGCAAGAGATTCTAGTAGTTCTTTGTCAATATTATGACTTTGTTTATCACGTTGATACAATGCCTCAACAACTATGTATTTCTCTCCTCTGTTTTTTAATACACAGTAAACCTCAAGAGAATACAATGCTTGAATAAAGTAGACCAAAGAACTAGAGAAGTTGGGACAAAAGTATATCTCTTTCTTTATCTTTCAATGCTTATATAGTAGTGATTGGGACTACTACTAGATGTTGGAGGACAGTCATAGAAGGCAACCTAAAAGATTTTCCTTCTTAGGAAAAGGAATAATGGATATTCAATTTCCATGAATAAGTAAAGACTAAATGAAAAAATCTAAGTAAGTAAAAGCTATAATAAGGAGAGTTGATGGGAAAATCCCATTAATCAAGCATCTTAATAAATGCAACAATCATCCTTCCTTTTTTGAAATATCTTCTGAGATGCTTATTCTTTTTTTAGCATAGACAGGAACTCTTTTGAATACTTTTTTTCTTAAATTCCTGCAATTGAATAAAACACTAAATCATTCATCAAAACTTAATATTATAAATATCTCCCTTTTTTATGGATGATAAAAATCAAATAATCAGATAACTTTCCTATTAGACTCCCCCTAAGTTGTGACTTTGGCTCCTCCTGAGTGATTCCTTAGTGACTCACCCCTGTATAGTCAGAACAATACTATTCTCTCCCGTTGACATTTATCAAAAAGGTAGAATTGCATAAAAATAACAATCAAGAAACTACTAGAAGGAAGGCAAAATAAAAATATTCATGAGTTTATGCTCATATATAATCCAACAAACAAAAAATAAAAGATTGTCCATAAAGAGACCAGTTAGTAGCAAGAGGATAACGCTGAAAAAAGTAAGCCATAGTTAGGATAATGCATCTTTCAGATTTGCAAACTGAGTGACAATTATGGTGAAGAAAGTATCAGTGTAGCCCAAATCCTAGCTATAAGTTTGGTTGCTTCCTTGATGACCTGATCCAGCTTGACCCAAAGACAAGCCCCATTAGTTCTAGTCTCTTTACTTATATCCAGCCAGGAAAAGATCCTTTAGGCCGTCATGTTTGGAATCAATTTCCAATAGGCACAGTTCAACATCCATAGACGCAGTAGCTGAAGGTTGGGGCGGAGGAGAGAAATAAAATTTAAGAAATGAAGGAGTCCCAACAAGACAACATTTATACTTGCGCACCCAAGTCTCATCAACCAATATAGAGCCTATTCTTGCAAAAGCAATAGCATTGTAACATTATTTAAAAGATAAACACAATTCAATCACAATATATTCAGATTCAGTGGTAAATAAAGAAACACAATTTTTTTAAGTCAAATTCATTAGACTTAGGATACCATAAGCCATAAGAACATGTGCCAGTAAAATATCTGATAATACGTTTTACAGTAGTCAGATGAGTTTCTTTAGGAGCTGACTGAAACCTGCCGCATTTGGAGACACTAAATAGAATGTCTAGTCATCTAGTCGTAAGATATAAGAGTGAACCAATGATACCTCAATAGTTGGTTTGATCGACATTCTTACCATCATTATTTGATTCAAGAACACGTATAGAGCTCATGGGATTACTGGATGGTTTAGTATATTTCATTCCAAATTTTTGAACGAGTTCTTTGGTGTACTTAAATTTGGATATGAACGTGCATTTGAATGCCTGATGGATTTGTAATTTTAGAAAGAATATTAACTCTCTCATTATACTCATTTCAAATTCAATTTGCATTAACTCAGAAAATTTCTTGCACAAAACAACATTAGAACTTTCAAAGATAATATCATCAACATAAATTTGAATAATTAAATTACCAGAGGAGGTTCTTTTGATAAAAAGAGTTGTATAAATTTTTTCTCTTATTAAATTATGATCGACTAAAAAATTGCTCAGTCTATTATACCAAGCTTGAGGATCTTGTTTTAAAATCATAGAGAGATTTTGAGAGTTTAAACACATGATATTGAAATTTTTAATTTTTAAAACCTAGAGGTTATTTTATAAATTTCTTTCATCAATAAATCCATTTAGACAGACATTTTTCACATTCATTTGAAATAATTTAAAGCCTTTATGAGAAGCATAAGTAAGTAAAATTTGAATGGATTCAAACCTTGCAACAGGTGCAAAAGATTTGTCATAATATACTCCCTCTTGTTGTGATTAGCCTTGAGCAACTACAAGATCTTTATTTCACACAACTTTACCTGACTCCTTTATTGTATTTCTGAAAAATTCATTTGGTTTCAATAATTGAAGCATTCTCTGGTTTTGGAACAGGAGTCCACTCATTGTTTTTGTTAAATTGCTCAAGTTTTTCTTTCATTTCTTTGACCCTGTTGTCATCTTCTAATGCTTCATTGACTTTATCTGGTTCAAGTTGAGATATAAGGGCTATATTTGCATTGTTTTTACTGGAGGTCCTTGTTTGCATTCCTTCTCTTTGATCACCAATGATGAACTTATTTGGATAATCAGGTTTGCTCCTCCATTCATTTGGAAATATTTTAAGTATAAATTGATCATTTAAGGCGGTAGCTAGCTGATCAGTTTTAGTATCAGTTGACTTTGAGGTAGAGTCAACTTTAGTGAAGGATGATTTATTTTCTTTTACTTGTTCAATCTCTTCATCTACAGAACTGACATTCTTTATAACATGGTTAGTATAATAAAAAATAGTATGCACAAATTCCTTAATGTAAAGGGTGCGTTTAATGAAAATTCTATAAAATCTACTAGAATTAGAGTATCCCATAAAAGTATCTTCATCACTTCGTGGATCAATCTTACCAATGTTGTCTTTGTCATTGTTATGAAAAAACTATTTGAATACAAATACATGAAAGTATCTAATATTGGATTTTTTGTTGCTCCAAAGATTGTAAGGAGTTTTCTTTAGAATTGGTCTAATGAGACACCTACTCAAAACATGACACACAGTACTAATAGCTTTTGTCCAGAATTTATGTGGTAGATAGTGTTCACAGATCATGATTTAATCCATGTCTTGAAGAGTTTTATTTTTTTATCCTACCATACCATTTTGTTGAGGAGATCTTGGAGTAGAGAAGTTATGAGTGTAACCATGATAGTTATAAAAGATTTTAAAAAAAATTCTCAAATTCTCCTTCATGATTACTTCTAATGACAAAAATGTAATCGCCTTTGTCTCTTTGAACCTTTTCATAAAAGACTTCAAAAAAATTTTAAATATCATCTTTGTTAGAAAGAAACATAACCCGTGTAAACCTAGATTAATCATCAATAATCATGAAATACCTTTTACCATCAATGCTAGCAATTCTAGTGGGACCAAATAGATCCATATGAAATAGTTGAAATGGTTTAGTTGTAGAGTAACTATATTTAATAGAAAAAGAATTTATAAGTTGCTTACCAAGTTGACAAGCATCATAGATGTGGATCTTTTTGAAATCAAGCTTTAGGAGATCAGTCACAAGTTCCTGATTGGCTACCTTTTCAATATACATGCATGACCAAGCTTTCTAGGCCAGATCCAAGGATCTTCAAAGATGGAGGTAAGACATATATGTCCTTATCTCTTTTTGATAGAATCTAGAACATATATATTTCTGTGTCTATTTCCAACAAGAATTTGTCTTTCATATTTTTCAATTATATATACATCATTCATGAATCATAACCTCTGGTCTAGCATCACACAACTGACTAGTGCTCAGCAGATTGCACTTCATGTTTCTAACCAAATAGACATTAATAATATCACATGAAATATTAAATGATATAGTACCAATACCTATTACCTTGCCTTTAGAGTTATCTCCGAAGTTAATTTTACCTCTATTAAAATCAGTTACTGCTTCAAACAAGCTTTTATTTTTAATCATGTGATTTGAACATCCACTATCAAGATACCATTTCCCTTTAGTTTTTGAGTGAAGTTCTTGCAAAACAAATGCATTACTTATTTCTAAGTATCTAAGTATTCTTGGATCCCTCATGGTTAGTCCTTGTATTTGTTTACTTGATTTTGGATCTCCAAATCCATTTTTTTAGGATTTCTAGAATGAAATCTGCAATAGTAATAGTTATGACCTGGTTTCCCATAGTGATAGCAAGAAGTATAGTATCGTTCAGTGGTTGTATAATAGGTATTATGACTGTGACTGATTCATTTAGTAGGCTAACTTGAGCTAGTCGATCTTTAAGATCTATCTCGGTTATAATACATATTATGATGACTATTATGACTATGATTGATTTCTTCATTAACTTACTAGAGTTAGTTAACCGTTGAGACCCCTCACAACTATAATTCCTAGTATCTTGTATGCTACTGACAGATTTTTCAGTTGACTTAATTGTATTAGTCAACTGATTTGATCTAAAAATACTGTGATTGGAAGATTTTTCAAAGCTGTTAATTTTGACTTTTAATTCATCTACTTCTAACAAAAAATCTCTTTTCAGTTTTGCAAGCTTCGAGTTTAAGTTTCCAGTCTTTTCTTTCTCTTAATAAAAGCCTTTTTTCATCAGGAGCTTTATTTATATTTGTTATAGCAAGATCTAGTAGATTTTGTAATTTAGAGCATTCATTACAACAGTTTGTCCTTACCTAACTGGATTCTTCAATTGCCATGAAGCACTAATCTCTAATATTGTTATTTTCATGGTCAGATTATTCTTTATCACTCCAACAACTAAAAGCCTTTTGCCTTCCTTTAGAGGATCCTCTTCTAGCCTCTGGATAATCATAAGAAATATGACCATATCTATCATAGTTATAACACTTATCTTCATTCTTTTTGTAATCAGTATTATGTTTTGTTTGAGTAATCTGGTTTTTTTCTTCTTTAATTTCTAGATTTTCTGTAATTTTCAACAATTGTTCTTGTGATGAGAGCAAATACACCTGCATCCAAGAAATCATCCTTTTCTTTATCTACAACTTTGAAGGTCACAGTTTTCTTCTTTTCATCTTAAAGTTGATCCGTCTTGTTGAGATGAGCTTTTATAAAGGCAATGCGATCTACTCTGACTTCATCATTGGTTATTTTTTTCAAGTTCATACTTTCAAGAGACACAACCTTAGAAAGCCATTGAGGAGGCAAGCTTCTGAGAATCCTGGTGATTTAATCTACTATAGGATAGGTTTTTCCTATAGCTTTAAGTTCTCCAACAATTTTGTCAAACCTGGCAAATATTTCTTCAATGGACTATGCATATTCTATCTCAAAAAGTTCATAGTCATGGACAATAAACTTATAAGAGTCTGATTGACCTTCTCAGTTCCTTCATAGGTTACCCCTAATTTATCTCACTTTTCGTTAAAAATTTCACCATATGATATCTTTTTTATATTCTTCACCACTAATAGCATTGTATACAAATTTTTTGGCCTTTGAGTTGATCTGAATAATTTTTATCTATTCATCAGTATAGTTCTCAGGAGAAGGAGTATTGTCAGTAGAAGCTTCACCATTCTCAATTTTTTTCCATCCTTGTCTTGATTGGTAGATACAAGTGACATATCACCAAGTTTGATCACCTTTCAGACTTTAACATCATAGGACTTAATAAAGGTTTCCATCCTTATTCTCCAATGAGAAAAATATTTTCCATTGAAATAAGAAGGTCTGGTTTGAGAAGTTTCTTCTAAGAATAGAGCACCA
The DNA here is from genome assembly GCA_030864215.1 of Capsicum pubescens. Classification (NCBI taxonomy): domain Eukaryota; kingdom Viridiplantae; phylum Streptophyta; class Magnoliopsida; order Solanales; family Solanaceae; genus Capsicum; species Capsicum pubescens. Next base: position 86,578,563 of record CM061548.1, read on the forward strand.
ATAACTTTTTGATCTATGATCTTTTCTCACTTGTTGTTAAGAAAATAACTTTGGGTCCTCTCCCTAATACCAATTGAAAGTAGTAAGAGGAGTAGTGAATTACTCCTTTTCAAACAGACAGTCAACTTTCTTACATAAACAGTCTACTCTTAATGCAGTAACGTAAAGTTCAGGAATTAAAATGTTGCAAATAAATAACACTAGATATTTTATACTATTGGGACCTCTAATAGGTCTTACTGTAGTCCCCTTGGTTTGCAAGGAATTCTACTAGTTCTTTGTGAATAAAATCAAAGTGAAAGGATTGAGTCAAGCTTTTTGGCTATGACTCACTATTTCTATTTCTTTCGTACTTTGATATACTGCCTCACCAACTATGAATTTCTCTCATCTCTTTTTGTATATACAGCAAACCTCAAGAGAATATACATGAATAAACTAGCAAAGGACTAGAGAAGGTTGAGACAAAAGTATATCTCTTCCTTTGTCTTCCTATACTTATATAGTAGTGATTGAGACTACTACCAGCGATTGGAGGATAGTCATAGAAGGCAACCCCAACTATTATTCTTCTTAGGAAAAGGAATAATGGATATTCAATTTTCAAGAATAAGTGAAGACTAAAAAGAAAAATCTAACTAAATAAAAGCTATAATAAGGAGGGAAGATGGGGAATCCCATGAATCAAGCATCTTAATAAATGCAACAATCATCCTTCCTTTATTGAAATATCTTTTGAGATGCTTCTTCATTTTTTAGCATAGACATGGACTCTTTTGAATATTGTTTTTGTTAAATTCCTGAAATGAAATCAAGTACAAAATCATTCATCAAAACTTAACAATATCATAATGAATAACATGAAGGGTCAAAAACACACCTAAAGTGTCTCAATATTTTTAGCTTTCCACCTTAAACCACCTTTAGTTCCTTTAGATATAAGACATTCTATATACAGAAAAAACCTAAAATTAAATAAAGTAAAATTTACCGATATAACGATATCTTTACAGTTATTTACCTAAAATCCCAATATTTTATTTAACTTTAGAAAATCCCACCTTTTACCTGTTGAAGATACATATAACTAACGTGAGATACATTCTATAGATACATTTAATAATTAAACTAATTTGCATAATTTAAGGGTTGTAACAGCTAAAGTTCCTTTAATTTAGCAATTAACCTAACTAATAATGGTAAAAACTGAATAAAATCTCATGAAAATAGGTAATTTATTTGTTATTCCACATTTTTAATCAAAATTTCTTCCATATTTCATTTTCAGTTATAAATGATTCCTACGATCTTTTTATTTTTTTCTTGATTTTGTTTGAAGTAATTGCAATGAATATTTCAGTGTTGTTACGTCATTTCGATGTGTGGATTAACGATATAATATACGAGGGCTATAAGAGTGATGGAATCATTGTTAGTGAACATGTAACACATGATAAATTGATTTCAGCTATTGTTGTAGAACTAGAAATTGACAAAAGCAGCAAAACAATTGAGCAGGAAAAAAATTAAGGTTGTTTACATAGTTGATGGTAATGCCACACCGTTGCTTATTAGTAATGATATGGGTGTGAAGCTTTATTTTAAAATTAAGAAAAATGAGTCTTGTTTTGGGATGTATCCACTTATCATCACTATAGTAGATAAATCTGATAGTGAGATGTTGTTTGATGGGAAAGATGGTGCAGTAATGTGTGTGGAAAATCCATGTGAAGATGTTGCAGAATTAATTAGTTATAATTCAAATTGTTCTACTCCGTTGCCGTTGTTCGATATGAAGGGGAACAATATCATTACAAATTTCAAAAATAGTGAAGTTAAATTGTATCTATTGTTTTACAGAATATGTATCTTTGGTATAAATAATTGAATTCAAAAAAAATGTGAGATACATATAACATAACTCTCATACACTATATTTATCTTTAAGCTTAATAACATGTATCTTTAGTATGTTGATTTCACTATAACTTAAAAATAAGAGATACATATTAAACTTATATAGATAACAATAGATACAAGCTATTGGAAAAAAGTATCATGTACGTTTAGATATGTATCTAAGCCTGAAATTACCTAAATATGAAATAACAAGAGATACATAAATCCACAATAACACAAAACCAGATATACAAAAAACTTAATATGTATCTATTGTTTTACAAAATATGTATCTTTGGTATAAATAATTGAATAAAAAAAATACCATGAGATACAGACAAAACAACCTCGTACACAATATGTATCTTTAATCTTACTAACATGTATCTTTGATATTCTTATTTCACTAAAACTTAAAAAATAAGAGATACATATAACAACAAAAATAGAGAACAAGATATACAAAAAATTGAAAAAAGTATCTTTAATGTCTAAATATGTATCTCAACCTAAAATTGCCCAGATCTGAACATGCAAAAACATCTGGAAGTATATTTCTTGAAGTAACTTCAACAAATCTTCTTCCTTAAGTAGGAACTTAACCTCCAGAACTATTAGATCCTCTTTTTTTTAGAAACATGCACTTCTTTTTTCTTTGAATTTTTTGCATGCTTTTTCTGCAATTTCCTCATCGTAGATGGATCATTTCTATGCTTAGATCTATTTCCATCGAAACCGTCATAATCTTGCTAAAAATATACTAGGAACAAAGTTTACAACTTCATCATATTATTTGATATTGGCTAATTGAGAGATTCCATGACTAAAAGATGGCCTCCAATCTTTATTCATTATGTTAATTCAAACAATATAGACTAAAAATAAAACACCCTAGTTTCTGGACTTGAGAAAATTTCCTTGATTTCTAATTTTTGGGAAAGGTACGACTTAGAGGAATGAGTCATACACTTGGGTACGGATGGTAGGTCCATTCGTAAGCTGACCAGTGTTAGTTGGTGGGATAAATATAGTTACTAGAATGGGTACAACTTGGGTGCTAGGAGTCGTATAGTTGGGTATGGGTTGTTTGGTTACTTCACTTAACCTTAGACATGGTAGATTAAGTTGGATTTGAGTATGAGTGTCTCACCATGAGCCGTAAGCTAGGGTACGAGTCGTACCCATGACTCATAAGGTGGTCAGTGTTCAAACCTCCTAGAGTATATATTGCCAGGGGTACGGTTTATGGATACTAGTCATACACTTGAATATGACTTGGTTTAAGGTATATCATACCTTGGACAGTGTTGGGTCCAAGGGGAAAAATGTAGGGTACGAGAGGTGGGTACCACTCATATAGGATAGGTATGATTTGTAAGGGTCAGTCATACCCTATAATGGGAATTTAATGCAGTTTAATTGAGGGCAATCTGGACGTTTCCCACTTATCCTAATAAGGTCCCACAACTTATATTGCACTTGGGAGGTTAGTTTCCCTATTATTCTACTCTTAAACACTTGGAAAACACTCTTAAATCCTCTCTAGAGTTCGTGGACAAAAGAAGCTAGGGTTTCATCTTAAGGAGTTAATTGGAGCTTGTCTTGGTGATTTCTCTCTATCATCAACCTGGTTTAAGGCATGTTCTCTTCCTTCATTGTTAGTTCCAACTAAAGGTATGATTTTGTACAATGTTTTTCATGATTTGAATGTTGTATGATTTGGGTTTTCAAATATAATTTAGGGTTTTGGTTATAAATGCTTGGTTATGTTTTTCCATGTTTTAGTTATCCTTTTATATTCATTAATGGTGGTTTTGGATAATTGGTTGCATATGAATGGTTCTTTGGTTATGGACTTTGGTCTTGGAAATCCTATGCCCCCAATGTGTTTGATAAAATGCCAATAATAATATTTTCACTATAATATTGGGTTTTCAATGGAAATTATGCATGGTTTAAACTTGGTAATGGAACCCTAAATGATATGAATGGATTAAATGATTTTAAGTGGATTGGAAATGCCTTGGTGGCCATGGTTTTGATTAATTGAAATTCATGTGCGGTACATAGAAATCCCCTAAGGATTGGCTAAGGATAATAGTTGCAAGTTATTATTGGTATGAAGATACCCCTACTAATAGCCATGGTTAATAATAATGGAATAATGGTTGGTTGGAATATGGTTTTAATTGGTCTTAAAGAAGGGATGTGTATCAAAGTCGTGGAAGGTGGAGGTCCAGGGAGGACCTAAATGGAAAACTCATATTTGCCGATGTGAGATTTGGTCCTAGAGACCATTTGCATGATGTCACACTATATATTTTGGGGGATGTACTAGTCATCCCAGGTTTTCTTCCCAAGTTGTGCGGCTTCATGCACTGGGCCCTTTTTACAGGGGGAGCCGAACCCATATAGCCCATAGGTTATTTAGGACGACAAAGTTACACTGCCTAGGTAAAGGTTTTAAAGGCATGCTAAACTCGATTCTCTTTCCCGTCAAGGTTATATATATATATATGGATGGATGGATGTGTTCATATTGATGGTATTTACTTGGTTTTATAAATGGCATTATTTTATGCTTATTATGAGTTCATGATAGCATTCACTCGCTAACCCGTCTTTGGCCGTTGTATCCCCACGCGATGTAGGAATTGGCCGTTCCACTCCTCCTGCTTAGCAGATGGATATTCAGGGTCTTTATTTTGATGGAAGTTGTGAGCTTACATCATTTTGGAAGGGTTTATTTCATGGATGTTATTTCATTCTTTGACTTATTTATGGATATTAGTTTTGTCTATGGTAAGGGGCATGTCCCAACTGGATTTTGGTATTCCTTTTATTAGAGACTTTATGGTACTGCTATGGGTTTGAATGGGCAGGATCGTTATTGGTGTCAGCCTCAGCATTGGTATTGGTATTAGGGCTGATACCGATTGACGATATTTTTGGTTGTTCCATCCTCTTTTATTTTGGGATTATATATTTAATTATTAATGGAACTTGTTTAGTTATGGCCTAGTTTATAGCCCTTGGTTTGGTATTGGTTTGTCATGGTGGTTTGGTTAGTACGGGCTGGTGGGCGAGATAACTTGGTAGGGATGGTCTAGGAATAGACCTATCCTAAATTCAGTCCTTATCCAATTATACTATCTTGTTATATGTTTGAAATTCAGCCAACTGAGGACATGCGGCTGGTGGTTGGGATGGGTAACGGGGGTGGTCTACGGTCCCTGTTGGACTTAGGACACCCATCACGACAAGTTCCCCAGGTCGGGACGGGTCAAGATGGTTTCAAGGCTTTAGGTTCATGGTCAATTTGGAGTCCACAATGTCGTGTCTAGTAGAGTCTCTTTTAAGGGTGTGTAGCGCGCCACACTTATAAGAGTGAGTTTACAAGGCATTTAGGAATGTTTCACTTTCTTGGAATTCTATTTTCAATCTTGGAGTCTAAGTCATGGAACTCTTCTCGAATCCTTGGTTGACACTTTTCAGACCATGCCTCGATGATCTGAAACACAAGGAAGCTCTTTAGTCCTATCTGGGGATAATGTTGATGGGGTACATCCTACGTCTAAAGTTCATCTTCGATCTCAAGGTCCTATGTCTGATTGTTCTGTAGTTCCTCCGGTTGCTACTAGTCCTTTTTAGGATGAGGTGACTAATGCAGAATTTTGCTAGTTTATTCATACTATTACTCAATTGGTTGTTTCTCAGGCTATGGAATATGCGTCTTGTGGGTTATCTGCTGGGGACATAAGGGTTGATCAATTTATGAAATTGAACCCTCCTTCTTTTACGGGTGTAGAGATAGAGAAGGATCCTCAGGATTTCTTAGATGAAATGGAGATGATATTCAGGGTGCTGCAGGTTATTAAGAAAGGTGTAAACTTTGTATCTTATTATCTCAAGGATGTTCCGGACCAATGGTACGAAGAGTGGAATAGGGATAGAGGTGATGTGGAGGAGTTTTCCTTATAGGATGCCTTTTCTAGTATTATTTTGGATTATTTCTTTCCTCAAGAGCTAAGGGAAGCGAAGATGGAGAAGTTTATGAATCTTAAGCAAAGGAGAATGTCTGTCAAGGAATATGCCTTGAAATTTCATCAGTTGTCATGATATGCTCCTAATTTGGTGCCTGACATAAGAGCGAGGATGAGAAAGTTTGCTTCTAGGCTATCTCGGGATTTTTTCTTAGAAAGCAAGACTTCTTTACTGATCAAAGATATAGATATTTTGAGGTTAGTTGTCCACATGCAACAGGTGGAGGATGAGAAGATGAAATAGGCCGAGTTTGAAGATAGGCAGGGTAAGACGAGCAGGTTTTCATACCAGGGAGGAGATCAGTCGCAAGGTGGTCGGGATGAAGGTAAATGGTTGAAAATAAAGTAGGGGAGTTCTAGTTCCTTCTCTACTTCTAGCGTTCCTAACTCGAGGTAGTCGTGTGATAGGCATTAGAAAGATGGTGATAATTTTCGAGCATAGTGTGTCCAATCTCAAGCGAGTGGATTTCAGTCGGTTTCTCCATTCCCTTCTTGTCGATTTTGTGGTCGTGTTCATCGGGGTTATTGTGACGAAGGAAGGAAAAAGTGTTTTAAATATGGCTAGCCAGGCTATATGCTCAAGAATTTCCCAATTGGTAAGGGAGATTCCAGAGCAGTCGAAGATTCGATTGTTTTATCCTCTGCTCCTACGGCTAGTGGTGCGGCTTTGGTGTCTGCTCCTGCTTCTAATACTAGTACTGGTCGGAATAGGTTTTATGCTCTTACATCTCGGCAGGAATTTAAAAGAGCACCTAATATCTTTATTGGTACGTTATAGCTCTTTTCTTATGATGTGTATTGTTTGTTTGATACTGGGTCCACTCTTTCTTATGTGACCCCATTTGTAGTTGTATGTATTAGTTTTGATCCTGAAGTTATTTTGGATCCTTTTTCTGTTTTTACCCCAGTAGGTGACTTGGTTATTGCTGAGAGAGTCAATATGAGGTGTGTGGTATCTGTTGGTGGTAGGCAGACTTTAGAGGATTTTTTTGAACTTGATATGGTGGATTTTGATGTTATTCTAGGGATGGATTGGTTACACTCTTGTTATGCGTCCTTGGATTGTCGGACCCATAAGGTTGTCTTTAGGTTCCCTAGTAAATCAGTTATAGAGTGAGAGGGTGGTTTCTTAGCTTCTAGGGGAAGGTTTATTTCTTATTTTAGAGCTCGAAAGTAAATCTCAAAAGGTTGTCTTTCTCACTTTGTTCGGATTAAGGATTCTAACTCAGAAGGCTCTTCTTTATAGTCAATTTTGGTGGTAAATGAGTTTCCTGAGGTCCTTTTGGATGATCTTCCTGGTGTTCCTCTGAATAGGGAAATAGAGTTTGGTATTGATTTGGTTCCGGACTGTAAGACTCGGCAAAATTCTTAGCTTAACTCAGTCTTTTAAGCTTGTTAAGAGAGTTCCAGACTTAGAAAATTTTAGCTAAGTATCAAGACTTAGAATAATTTTAGCCTTTCAAATTTGGAAGATTTTATTTCCAACCTTCCTGGCCTTAGTTAGGTGATTTTTAAATTGATTCAGGATCAGGGTCACTTATAGGTCATCTCAGGTGAGTTTTGGATTTTTCAGACTAGCGTAAGGCCGAATTTGGATGCCCAAAATAGTGAAGGGTTGCGTTAGCCCCACGTCGCGAGGACCAGTTAACCCAAGTAAGGGTCACGCCGCGATGTCTACTTAACCCGAGTAAGGGACGCATCGCGATGTCTACTCGACCCAAGCAGGGGTCGTGACGCGAGGGCAACCCTATTCAACATTATTTTAATACGGGTTGTGGGGTCAAATAGTTCATTTTCTCCACCCTTATTCAGCCTTAACACGAAATTAATCAGCCTATAGGGAAAAATCTCATTCTTTACTCATAAACTCTCTCAAGAGCAAGACCTAGCCTCGTCAAGTTCAAGAATTCAAGTCTCAAGAACTCACTTCAATCTTCTCGAAAGTAGTAATGAAGGTATTGAAGTGTTCATCCAAGAGTTCCTGCCACCCTTGGAGTCCAAGAAACTATTTTTAAACTTCAAGTTTATGGATTTCATGAATTCCATGTTGGCTTTCATTATATCCATGTTTATAATGATTAATTGGGATTCTAATCCATGTTTTATGATACGTTTCATGTGAGGTTAATTGATATGTATGTAATATCATGAGGATCCATGTAAAGGCCTTAAAATTGTCAATGGGGATTTAAATTATGATGTCTACTTGTTGTTTAGTGTTATGTGCATATATATGCTCACCAAGTGCTTGATGAATTACTCATGTGAACTAATAAGGGAAAGAGATCATATCATGTTACCTTATGTGCAAGTTGTATCATGCAAGTGTTTGATAAAATGTTTCCATGAATGAGTTGTGAACAAGTGCACATGATTATGCTTTTCAAGCTTATGCTATGATTCACCTTGCATGTTATCGAGTCCTGGGGGTATTCAATACCTGAAAACTTAGTTGTTTACCTAGAGCTTTAGTCAGTTACAGAACTCAGGAAAATATTAGTAGTATTCTTAAGTCAGGAACAATATTATGTTCAGAACTCAGTAGTACTCAGTCAGTTAACAGAATTTAGTAGTATTCCGTCAGTCCACAAAACTCAGTGAACTCAGTTCAGTTTAGTTCAGTCAAATAGTACAATCAGTAACAGTTCAGTATAGCCTAGTACAGTTTAGAATTCATTCCTGTGTCTATTGAGTTGGGAGTAGGATTCAGCACCGAGTGAACCCAAGGATGGGGACTCACCTGCCAGTAGAGGGTGTAATCCTTAGAAACAGTCCTTACATTCTAGAACTACATAGACAGCGTAGGTTGAGACATCAACCTACCAGTTGAAGGTTGATGAGGTGATCTACCTGCCATTTGAGGGTACCACCATTCTAGTTTAGAGCACCTGCCAGATGAGGGTGACTTAGCACTTGTCCTTACCGGTGGCACGGTATTGACACTCTTCCAATTAGGGTTATAGGTTGGACCCCAAATCAGTTAGAGAAGGGGAATATTGGTTAGATGATTACTTCCTACAGTCTCTAACTCAAATTCTGTCTTAATATGGAACTCAATTCAGTTCTATAGATTCAGGACGGTCAGATACAGTCACTCAGTTCAGTTCGAAACTCAGTATAGTTCCACAGATTCAGGACTATCAGATACAGTCATTCAGTTATTGGTAATTCAGTATCAGTATACTCAGATATAAGTTAATCAGTATTCAGACTCAATATCTAGAGTTATCATGATTTCAGTTACAGTATACGTATTCATGCATGTACTCTCATTCAGTCATATTCATGATATTCAGTTAGTATTATTCATGCATATGAACTCATGCATTTCATCCTACCTCACTGAGCATACAAGTACATTCAAAGTATTAACGCATGCCTTTCTTTTATGCTATGATGTCTTATATCATAGGTTCAGACGCGCGGGCTCCCGAGCACCCTTAGTAGTTCAGACTTTCAGCAGTCAGAGTTAGAGGTGAGTCCTTAAGTTTGAGGACATTATTATTTTCTTTCAGTATTTCTATTATTAGTTAACTTTTAGTAGTTGGATTTAGTTAGGGGCTTGTCCTATAAACTCCATAGTTCAGACAGATTAGAGGCTTTTCAGACTAGAGTATTTTCAGACAGATATTTCAATTTTGGTATTGTTATACCGTATTTAGTTCTATTTATAGTGTTGAACCTTATGGCCAGTTTTTGCCAACTTTTTTCATATTTATAATATTATTATTGAGTTATTGCAGCAGGTACTAGACATGGGTTAGCTCGTGGTTCTACGGGATTATGAGCACCGTATAGCGTCCGGGGTACAGACTCGGGGCGTTACAAACTTGGTATCAGAGTGTAAAGTTCAATAAAGTCCTAGGAAGTCTGAAAGCCACATCTAGTAGAGTCTTGTACGTGGGTGTGTTGCGTGCCACACTTATGGACAGGAGGCTATGAGATGTTTTAGGAATTTTTCCCTTCTTTTAGTATTCATGTCGTGCGAGTAAGCATGAGCTCCAGTTAAATCCTCTTTCTAATCTAAGTTTCTCTTCCGTTTCTAGAATATGCCTCCAAAGAGGACTAAAAGAGGAACGGGAGACCATCCAGAACCCAGCCCGTCTATCCAGATCCTCTAGATGAACATGTCTCCCACATCAAATTTAGAGCAGCATTCACCACCCTTATTCTGTTGTAGCCCATAATAAACGCCCAGCTATTATTTTGGCCAACCCAGTGGCCAATACTGCTGCTTCCAGGATTCAATACTTTACTCGAATGAACCCTCCATTTTTTTTGGGTTAAAGTAAGATGAGGACCCACAGGAATTCCTTGATTAGGTGCAGAAGGTTACAAATATTATTGGGGTGACTTCTAGCGAGAGCGCTGAGTTGGCTGCCTATCATTTGCAGGATATGGGTCACTCTTAGTTCAAATAGTGGAAAGAAGAGAGAGTCGTAGATGCAGGGTCCATAGAATTGGAGGAGTTTTCCACTACTTTTCTAGATAGATTCTTTCCCCTAGAGCTGAGAGAGGCTAAGGTATTAGAGTTTATCAATCTCAGGTAGGGCAACATGACCGTGAAAGAGTATTCATTCAAGTCTACTCAACTATCTAGATACGCTCCTCATGTGGTGGCAGATAGCAGATCTAAGATAAGTAAGCTTGTGTCTGGGGTGTCTAGCAGTGTGGTCAAAGAGTACAGGACCGTAATGTTGATTAAGGTGATAGACATAGCCACGCTCATGGTCCATGCTCAGTAGATATAAGAGGCTAAGAATAGGGAGAAGGGGAGGGAGAATAAGAGAGCGAGGACAGGTAGTTTCAACTTTGCTCAGCCTAAGTCAGAGAGTGGGAATCATTCTAAGTTCTATCTAAAATCCTCAGTTCCAACTCCGTCCTCAGCCAGTGCTCCAGTTCCTAAATTTAGAGACGACAATAGAGATAGGGCGCTAGGCCCTAAGCCTTAGGGTAGTGTCAGTAGTGCCCGAACCAATCCCCTTTGTGAGAAATATGGCAGAAACCACCAGGGTATCTACAGAGTCGGCAGTGATGCGTGTTTTGTGTATGGAAAGCCGGGGAATAGAGTCATATATTATCCCCAGTAAGGTTCTCAGGGTCAGTATAATCATCCCCTAGCTTAGTCTAGTCGCCCAAATCAGCAGAGTGCCACTTCCAGTGCCACCAGTGGGCAACACCTAAACAGACTCTATGCTCTTCAGTCCCGAAAAGATCAGGATAGTTCTCCTGATCTGGTCACTGGTATATTACAAGTTTATCATTCACATGTTTATGCTTTGTTAGATCCAGGAGCTTCTTTGTCCTTCGTTACTCCTTATATAGTTGTTGAGTTCGGAGTTAGTCCCAAAATTCTAGCAGAGCATTTCTCAGTCTCTACCCCAGTGGGTAAATCCATCATAGCCCAGCGGGTATACAGGAACTGTTCGGTTATGGTATCTCAGAAAGTTACTTCAGCAGACTTAGTCAAATTAGAGATGACCATTTTTTATGTCATTCTCAGCATGAATTGGCTTTATTCCTTCTATGCCTAAGTCGACTGTAGAAATAGAATTATCTAGTTTTAATTTCCAAATGAGCTCGTCCTAGAGTGGAGGGGTAGTACTTTAGCACTTAAGGGTTGGCTTGTTTCCTACCTAAGGGCAAGAAAAATGATATGTAAGGGATATATCTATCATCTTGTGCGAGTTAAATACTCTATTTCAGAAACTCCCAGTCTTGAGTCAGTTCCAGTAGCATGTGAATTCCCAGATGTGTTTCTCAAAGATCTTCCCGGAGTTTCTCACAAAAGGGAAATTGATTTCGGAATTGATCTCTTTCCAGATATTCAGCCTATTCCTATTCTGCCATACAGAATAGCTCCAGCAGAACTCAAAGATTTAAAAGAACAGTTGAAGGATCTCCTAGATAAGGGATTCATCAGACCCAGTATGTCCCCGTGGGGTGCACCATTTGTATTCGTGCATAAGAAAGACAGTTCTCTCAGAATGTGTATTGACTACTGTCAGTTAAATAAAGTCATGGTCAAGAACAAGTATCCCCTTCCCAAAATCGATGACTAATTTGACCAACTTCAGGGCGCCAACTATTTTTCTAAGATAGACCTCAGATTAGGGTATCATCAGCTCAGAGTCAGAGAATGTGGCATTCCAAAAATAGCTTTCAGAACTTGGTATGGTCACTTCGAACTCTTAGTCATGTCCTTTGGTCTTACCAATACCCCAGCAGCTTTCATAGACTTTATAAACCGTGTGTTCAAGCAATACTTGGACATGTTCATCATAGTCTTCATAGATGACATTCTTGTCTACTACCGCAGTGAGCACGACTATGTAGACTATCTCAGAATAGTATTACAGACCCTCAGAAACCATCAGTTATTCGCCAAATTCAGCAAGTGCAAATTTTGGCTAAGGTCAGTAGCTTTACTCAGCCATATAGTTTCTGGTGATGGCATTAGATTTGATCCCTAGAAGACTGAAGCAGTTATAAACTAACCCAGAACCTTCTCTCCATCAGATATCAAGAGTTTCTTGGGTTTGGCTGGCTATTACCAATGTTTGTTGAGGAATTTTAATCTATTGCATCCCCCATCTCTAGATTGACTCAGAAGAAAGTTAAATTCGATTGGTCAGATTCTCGTGAAAAGAGTTTTCAGGAGTTGAAGACTCGACTCACTACAACTCTAGTGTTGACTTTACCCGATGGATCAGACGGCTTCATTGTGTATTGTGATGCTTATAGGGTCAGTTTGGGGTGTGTCTTAATGCAGAGAGAAAAGGTTATAGCCTACGCCTCTCGACAGCTTATGTCCCATGAAAAGAACTACCCCACTCATGATCTTGAGTTAGCAGAAGTAGTATTTGCCCTAAAGATTTGGAGGTACTATTTGTATGGGGTGCACATTGATGTGTTCACAGACCATAAGATCCTCTAGTATTTGTTCTCTCAGAAATACCTAAACCTCAGACAAAGAAGGTGGTTGGAGTTGCTGAAAGACTATGACATAATGGTTTTGTACCATCCGGGAAAAGACAATGTAGTGGATAATGCAATCAGTAGAATATCTATGGGTAGTGGTGTTCACGTGGAAGATGATAAGAAGAAGTTAGTTCAGGAAGTTCATCAGCTTGCCCGACTAGGTGTCCGCTTAGTCGATTCAGCAAAAGGTAGTGTATGGGTGCAGAGTAGTTTAGAATCATCCCTAGTTTCCGAGGTAAAGGAAAAGCAGGACAGAGATCCCAGTCTAATCAAGTTGAAAGAATTAGTCAGAGATTAGAAGATAGAGGTTTTATCCCAAGGGGGAGAGATAGTATATTGCATTATCAGGGTCGACTGTGTGTGCCAAGTATCGATGACTTAAGATAGTGAATTCTTGCAGAAGCGCATGGTGCGTGCTACTTTATTCATCCAGGGGACACTAAGATATATTGTGATTTGTGGGAGATCTATTAGTGGAGTGGGATGAAGAGAGATATTATAGAGTTTATGGCTAAGTTCTCAACACGTCAGTAGGTTAAAATTGAGCATCAGAAGCCTAGTGGGTCCATACAAGAGTTCAGCATTCCCACGGTGAAGTGGGAAGAAGTGAACATGGTCTTTGTGATGGGTTTGCCTCGTACTCTTTATCAGCATGATTCAATTTAGGTCATCGTAGACAGGATGACCAAATCAGCTCATTTTCTACCAGTCTACACTTTTTATTCATCCGAGGATTATGCCAAACTCTATATTAGGGAGTTTGTCAGATTACACGGTGTTCCATTGTCCATTATCTCAGATAGAGGTACCCAGTTCACCTCTCATTTCTATAAGGCATTCCAAAAGGGTCTTGGTACCCGAGTTCACCTTAGTACAACCTTTTATCCTCAGACAGATGGTCAAGCAGAAAGGATCATTCAGACTTTAGAGAATATATAGCAAGTGTGTGTGATAGACTTTAAAGGTAATTGGGATGACCACTTACCTTTGATCAAATTTGCATTTAATAACAGTTATCATTCCAGTATTCAGATAGCTCTATTTGAGGAACTTTATGAGAGGAGGTGTAGATCTCTCATTGGTTGGTTTGAAGTGGGTCAGACCATAGTGGTAGGGCTTGACTTGGTATTTGATACCTTAGAGAAAGGTCAGTTGATCATACAAAGGCTTAAGATATCTTAGAGCCGACAGAAATCGTATGTCGATGTGCGCAGAAAGGATCTCGAGTTTGAGATTGGTGATTATGTGTATTTGAAAATCTCTTCTGTGAAAGGAGTGAAGAGGTTTGCCAAGAAGGGGAAAGTCAGTCCCGGATATGTCGGTCCTTACAGAATTCTCAGTTGTTTTGGAAAAGTAGCTTATGAGCTCGAGTTACCTTCAGATTTAGCTTCAGTGCATCCAGTGTTCCACATCTCCTTGCTTTAGAAATGTATAGGTGACCTAGAAGTCGTAGTCCTGATAAAAGGTGTAGATATCCAGAACAGTCCTTCTTATGAAGAAGTTCCAATCGAAATCCTTGACTATCAGATTCGCAGACTGAGGAACAAAAAGGTCCCTCTAGTCAAACTTCTTTAGGGGAATCAGTCCATTGAGGGAGCTACTTGGGAAGAAGAAGTAGATATGCATACCAAGTATCCTCATCTCTCCTCCACAAACTCAAACTCAGCTCAAGGTAACATTTTTTCTTAAAAACTTACTCAGTTCCATGCTCAGATATTCCTCGTGAACTTGGTATCAGTTACCGTTGCATATTCAGTCATACATTCATGAGTGTTCAATTATGTACTTATGCATCAGATATGCATGTTCAGTATATATAAACTTAACTTATCAGTAATATCAGTTACGAAATTATGCATCAGATATGCATGTTCAGTATGAAATTCCAGTATAACAGCAATCTCAGCCATGAAATCATATTTCAGTTGTGTATGTCCAGTACGTACTTGCAGTCTGTCAATTCTCCTATCTTAGTCAGTCTCATTCGAGAACGAATGTTCCCAAGGGGAAGATATTATAAGACCCCGCAAAATTCTTAGCTTAACTCAGTCCTTTAAGCTTGTTAAGGGGGTCCTAGACTTAGAAAATTTTAGCTAAGTAACAAGACTTAGAATCATTTTAGCCTTCCAAATTTGGAAGATTTTATTTCTTACCTTACCAACCTTAGTTAGTCGATTTTTAAATTGATTCATGATCAGGTTCACTTATAGGTCATCTCAGGCGAGTTTCAGATTTTTTGGACTAGCGTAAGGGCGAATTTAGATGCCCAAACAGTAAAGGGTCACGATAGCCCCACGTCGCGAGGTCCAGTTAACCCAAGTAAGGGTTGCACTGCGATGGCTACTTGACCCGAGTAGGGGTCATGTCGCGATGGCTACTTGACCCAAGCAGGGGTCGCGACACGAGGGCAGCCCTGTTCAACATTATTTTAACACGGGTTGTGGAGGAAAATGTGTCATTTTACCACCCTTATTCAGCCTTGACACAAAATTAATCAGCCTATAGGGAAAAATCTCATTCTTTACTCATAAACTCTCTCAAGAGCAAGCCTTAGCCTCATCAAGTTCAAGAATTCAAGTCTCAAGAACTCACTTCAATCTTCTCAAAAGTAGTAATCAAGGTATGTGAAGTGTTCATCCAAGGGTTCCTTCCACCCTTGGAGTCCAAGAAACTATTTTTAAACTTCAAGTTTATGAATTTCATAAATTCCATGTTGGGTTTAATTATATCCATGTTTATAATGATTAATTATGATTCTAATTCATGTTTTATGATATATTTCATGTGAAGTTAATTGATATGTATGTAATATCATCAGGATCCATGTAAAAGCCTTGAAATTGTCAATGGGGATTTGAATTATGATGTCTACTTGTTGTTTAGTGTTATGCGCATATGTATGCTCACCAAGTGCTTGATGAATTACTCATTTAAATTAATAAGGGAAAGAGATCATGTCATGTTACCTTATGTGCAAGTTGTGTCATGTATGTGTTTAATAAAATATTTCCATGAATGAGCTATTAACAAGTGCACATGATTATTTTTTTCAATCTTATGCTATGATTCACCTTGCATGTTATCGAGTCCTGTGGGTATTCAATACCCAAAAAATTAGTTGTTTACCTAGAGCTTTAGTTAGTTATAGAACTTAGAAAAATCTTAGTAGTATTCATAAGTCAGTCACAATATTCTATTCAGAACTCAGTAGTACTCAGTTAGTTAACAGAATTCAGTAGTATTCTGTTAGTCCACGGAACTTAGTGAACTTAGCTCAGTTTAGTCAAATAGTACGATCAATAATAGTTCAGTCCAGCCAAGTACAGTTTAGAATTTAGTCCAGTGTCTATTTAGTTGGGAGTAGGATTCAACACTAAGTGAACCCAAGGATGGGGAGTCACCTGCCAGTAGAGGGTGTAGTCCTTAGAAGCAGTCTTTGCGTTCTAGAACTACATAGCCAGCATAGGTTGAGACATCAACCTGCCAGTTGAGGGTTGATAAGGTGGTTTACCTACCATTTTAGGGTACCACTATTCTTGTTCAGACCACCTGCCAAATGAGGGTGACTCTGCATTTTTTCTTATCTGTGGCATGGTATTGACACCCTTCCAAATGGGGTTACAGATTGGACCCCAAATCAGTTAGAAAAGGGGAATATTGGTTAGATGATTACTTCCTACAGTATCAGTCTCAGATTTAGTCTTAGTATAGAACTCAGTTCAGTTCTACAGATTTAGGACTGTCAGATATAGTCAGTCAGTTTCGTTTGGAACTCAGTACAGTTCCACAGATTCAGGACTGTCAGATACAGTCATTCAGTTATCGATAATTCAATATTAGTATACTCAGATATCAGTTGATCAATATTCAAACTCAGTATCCAGTGTTATCACGATTTCAGTTACAGTATAGGTATTCATGCATGTACTCTTATTTAGTCATATTCATGATATTCAGTTAGTATTGTTCATGCATATGAACCTATGTATTTCATCCTACCTCACTGAGCATCCCAGTACATTCAAAGTACTAATGTATGCCTTTATTTTATGCTATGATGTCTTTTATCATAGGTTCATATGCGTGGGCTCCCGAGCACCCTTAGTAATTCAGACTTTCATCAGTCAGAGTTAGTGGTGAGTCGTCATAGTTCTAGGACATAATTGTTTTCTTTCAGCATTATAGTTATCGATTCACTTTCAATAGTTGGATTTAGTTGGGGGCTTGTCCCATCAACTCCACAGTTTAGACAGATTAGAGGCTTTTTAGACTAGAGTATTTCAGACAGATATTTTAGTTTTGGTATTGTTATACCATATTTAGTTCTATTTACAGTGTTGAACCTTATGGCCAATTTCTTCCTACTTTCCATATATTTACAATATTATTATTTAGTTATTGAAGTAGGTACCAGGCATGGGTTAGCTCATGGTCCTTCGAGATTATGAGCACCGTGTAGCTCATGATTGTGAGGAAAGTTTTGAGAAGTTGAAAGATAATCTAACTTTGGCTCCAATCTTGACATTACCTGAGCGCAATGAGGGGTTTGTGGTTTATTGTGATGCATCTAGGGTAGGACTTAGTTGTGTTTTGATGAATCAAGGGAAGGTGATTGCCTATGCTTCCAGAAAATTGAAGGTACACGAGAGGAATTATCCTACTAATGATTTAGAACTATTGGCGGTGGTTTTTTCTTTGAAAATATGATGGCATTATCTGTATGGAGTGCACGTAGACATCTTTTCTGATCATAAGAGTCTACAGTATATGTTCACTCAGAAGGAGCTAAATCTCAGGCAAGAGAGATAGTTGGAGCTTCTCAAAGACTATAACATGAGTCTTCACTATCACCTAGATAAGCCTAATATGGTTAGTGGTGCTCTTAGCAGGTTATCCATGGGTAGTATGGCTTATATGGAGGAAGGAAAGCAGGAATTGGTGAAAGATATTCACCACTTGGCTAATCTTGGAGTTTGTCTTTTGGACTCCGAGGATGGTGGGGTGATGGTATAGTAAATGGTTTGGTCTCCTCTTGGTGAAGAGATTAAGGAGAAAAAAGTTTTAGATCCTATCTTGATTAAAATCAAGAGTAATATGGGTATGCAAGAGGTAATGGTGTTTGAGGTTAGTGGTGATGGTACTTTATGGTACCAAGGGAGGTTGTGGGTTCCTAATGTCGATGGGTTGAGACAAAAGATCTTGGTTGAGGCGCATGAATCATGCTACATTGTACATCCCAGTTCGACGAAGATGTATCATGATCTCAAGAAGATATATTGGTGGAATGGTATGAAAAGAGACGTGGCTGATTTTTTGCTAAGTGTTTGGTGTGTCAACAAGTTAAAGTAGAACACATGATACCTGGTGGGTTATATAAAGACATTATTTTACCCGAATGGAAATGGGTGGTAATTAATATGGATTTTGTTACCGGCCTTCCTCGATTGCGAAACCAATTTGATTCGATTTGAGTTATCGTGGACAAGATGACAAAGTTTTATCACTTCTTGCCAGTGAGAACTACCTTCTCGGTGGAGGATTATGCAAAGCTATATCTTCAGGAGATTGTGAAGCTGCATGGGGTACTTATTTTGATTATCTCTGATCGATTTACGTAGTTTTTATCTCATTTCTAGCGGTCTTTTCATAAGGGATTAGGTACTAAGGTGAGTCTGAGTACTACTTTTCATCCTTGGATGGATGGGAAAGCAGAAAGGACTATTCATACATTAGAGGATATGCTTTGAGCATTTGTGGTTGATTATGGTGGCGGTTGGGTTGAGCATCTACCTTTGGTGGAGTTTTCTTACAATAATAGCTATCAATCTAGTATTTGTATGGCTCTTTTTAAGGTAAAATATGGTAGGAGGTATAGATCTCCTATTAGTAGGTTCGAGCTTGGTGAGACGGATATGTTCGGTCCGAATTTGGTCTACCAGGCAATAAAAATAGTGAAGGTAATTTGACATAGGCTTAAGTGGTCAGTATTTGGATTTAAGTGGTGAGCTTCCATCATTCCAAAAGACTTCATTTCATGGATGTTATTTCATTCCTTGGCTTATTTATTGATATTGGTTTTCACTATGGTTGGGGGCATATCCCAACCGGATTTTGGTATTCCTTTTGTTAGAGGGTTTGTGATACTGTTATGGGTTGGTTTTAACCTTAACATTGGTATTGTTATTGGGGCTGATATCGATTGATGATATTATTGGTTGTTCCATCGTCTTTTATTTTGGGATAATATATTTAATTATTAATAGAACTCATTTGGTTATGGCATTATTTATGACCCTTGGTTCTGTTGGTTTAGCTTGGTAGTTTGGTTGGTACGGACTGGTGGACAGGATTACTTGGTAAGGCTGGTCTAGGAATAGACCTATCCCAAAGTCAGTCCTTGTCCAGTTATGCTATCTTGTTATATGTTCGAAATTCAGCTAACTCAGGGCAGACGGATCGTGGTTGGGATGGGTAACGGAAGTGGTTTCCGATTTTGGGTCGTGTCAAAAAAATCGTTAATCAAAGACTTAATTAGACAATATCATCGAAATAAAATTTTGAAAAAAATGGTATCAAATTCTTGCTTTTTGAAAAAAAAAATCGTAAGATATGATAATAAGATAATGAATATGATTTTAGGGGGAAATTTTACTTTAATTCAAAAGTTTGAATTAGAGCAAAACAAGGGATTGAAACTGCAACAAAAAAGAAGGTTTTGAAATAGGAGGAAACCGTTGCTAAATTTGGTAAAGTAACCTATAAAAGGGAGCTTCTAGCATGTATCTCAACTTTTAACTACACAAGGTAAAAGTAGCTAGGATATTTGTAATATTTTTAAAGTGAAGGAATTTTTAGTAGTTTTGTAACTTAAGTTATTCTTTTATGTTTCCTTAAATTAAAGGTTACAATGCTATAACCTAAAACAAAATAACATTGTAGAAGGCCTAAATTTATAGGAAGACAACCTACTATACCTTCTTAATTTCCTGCGTAGGGTTCAATCTCTATTTCTATGTTTTGTCAAATTCGTTCATTCTCTTCAAATTACTATTACTATATTTTCTTCGACTCCATTGTTTTTTTTTTACTGTCAAGAACTTCATAGTAGAACTATAATCTCGTTAAAAGTTAGTATCCTAATAGTATTACTAATTTTATAAGAAAAAAGTTAAATAGTTGTGACCTAAGTCTATGGAATTTCATACTACAAATCACTCTTTCTTTTTCTCTATTGACAAACAACATAAAAAATTTCTATGATGACTTATGAATAAAGTGAAGGATCAAAACACGCCTAAAGTATTTCTATTTTTTAGCTTTCTACTTGACCTTTCACCAAACACTCTATACATCTAAATGATAGGGTAAAACAAATTACAGGATCTTATACTACCAACTCACTCTTTCCTTTTTGTATCAATAAATAACTTGACAATTATTATGATGACTTATGAATTAAGTAAGGGCTGAAAAATATACTTAAAGTATCTCATTGTTTTTTATTTTCTACATGTTTGACTGCGAAGTTCATTAAACACTAAAGTTTGATGCTCTCTACAAACCAAGTTCCCATGGAAGTTACACGCTCTGAATGTCAGTCTATCTTGAGGAATCGGTCCGTTCATCATGACCAAATATCAAGACATGGTCAGTATGACCCTTGACAATGACACTAGCAATAACCCCAACATTGGTTTCAGAAACCAACATGACATTAACATGTATCCCAGAATTTGTATTTTATAGGAATAATAAAGGCAATAACTCTGGATCAAAGAACAAATACTCTGGAGGTATTCCTAATACAAATACAAGAGATTTATACATCTAAACAATCGTCTAAAATAAATTATGAAATCTCATATTACAAATTACTTTTTTCTTTTTATCTAATGACAAACAACTTGAAAATTATTATGATAACTTGTGAATAAAGTGAAGGGTCAAAAATACATCTAAAATATCTTTATTTTCTTAGTTTTCTACCAGAACTTTAACCAAACACTCTATGCATCTCAATGACCTTTTAAAACATATTATGAGATCTCATACAATAAATCACTCATTTCTTTTTTTTTTTCTATGGAAAAACAACTTGAAAATTATTATGATGACTTAAGAATAAAGTGAAGGATCAAAACCACATCTAAAGTATATCAATATTTATAGTTATCTAACTAAGCTTTCATCAATCCTTCCATGTATTCCAGTGATCATCTAAAATAAATTAAGGGATATCATACTATAAATCACTTTTTTCTTTTTACTATTGGACAAAAAACTTTTCTCACATCAATCAATAAAACTATATACTTCAACAATTAAGATAAATTGTTATGCAGTGGATGATAATTTAAATTGTATCATTATTAAAGAATGTTATGAAGTGATATAATAAGAGATTTATAGGTTGTTTGACCAGTTTTTGGGAGACAACAAAGTGTATAACTTGTTTTAGATTATCAATCTGTAAGTGTAGATTTTTCCAATAGGGACACTGGTACTCTCGTTATTCTTTTTTTTTATAGCCCCTCCCTATCTTTTCTTCCTTTTTGTTTCTTTATTACTTCTTTCAAAAAATTTAATATAATTCATCCTAAAAAAAATAAAAAATTAATTTTAGATTTCTCGGACATAAGATGATTGTAAAAAAAGATATCTTTTATCATTTAACTTCCCATGTAAGAATGAACAATAATCAAACTAACTACTTACATGCATATTGTCCTCTATAAAAAAGGGAATGCTACTTGAAGAGCCTAGTGCGTTTCTTCTATATTTGTTAACTATTTTAGGTATATGTGTCTCCCGTATATCTTACTTTAATGAGTTCAAACGTTACATTAAATACAATATTTGCTTAAATAATAAAAATAAATACAATAATTAAATCTAACGTCTTTTGAACATGTAAAGATAAAGAATTTATTTTATTAGTTATGTAGTATTTGTAAAGGGAAAAGTCATCGTTTCCACCCCAAACTATACATGAAAAGTCTAGGTCACACCTAAATTATAGTAGTGACCTATTACACACCTAAACTATAAAAAGTGGAACTATTACCTCCCTGCGACACCCATGCCCAAGTTCAATGAGTGGAGTGTACTCCACTCGCTCCATGTCACTTTCCAAATCACTTTCCACGTTAAAAATAATTTTAAACATTATTTTTAAATAAAAAATTTCAAGTCATCTTCCTTACCCCATTTATCTCTCCCATCACCTCTAAAAGGGAGTTTCACCAACAAACGAATACAGTAACAGAGAATCAAGCAAAATCAAGATTCAAAGGCTTCTCAATAAGGATGAGTTGTGAGATAGATAGCGGCAAAGAAAAAAGTGAAGGTCACCGGAATTTTATTTTCCGACAAATGTAAAAGTTTTCAATTGATACTTTTAGATCTTGGGATGAAAATGCAAGGAGAAAGATTTAAGTAAGGTGTTTTTCTATGTGCTTTGGAGGTCGAAGAGATTTCTTTAGTACCGTGAACTTTCTAATAGAATTTTCCGACAAAAATGCGATGAGTTTGGAGTGTATGAAGTCCACCACTCATGTGAAGGAATTTAACACACTTCAATCTCTATATAGCAGGCTGTAAATTCAACTTACACCAGATCTTCATAAGCTTATTCTCATTTATCACTTTTCTTCCTTCCAAATTACTTCAAAGTCCTCAATTTGACTAATCATTAATATTCCAATATCCACCGACAGTTACCATTAATGTGTCGTGGTTAGTGCATCTAGGATTTTTTCATCCTTATGGGAATCTTGTGGTGCATCAACTATTTGTATTTTCGGAGAGGTGGCTTATGT
Organism: Capsicum pubescens; assembly: GCA_030864215.1. Lineage (NCBI taxonomy): Eukaryota > Viridiplantae > Streptophyta > Magnoliopsida > Solanales > Solanaceae > Capsicum > Capsicum pubescens. The sequence goes on from CM061548.1 coordinate 86,601,304, forward strand.
GTTGAAAGATGAAATTTTGCAGTGGCAGGTGCGGAAAGAGGAAGACAAACGGGACAGGGAAAGTTTCATTGCCAATTGTAAGGCGTCATTAGAATTTAGTAGCGTTGCAGGTGCAAATTTGTGGTGGTTTTTGTAACTTTGAATGTTAACAATGGTGATATTGTGATTCTAATGGCAATTTTAGTGGTGGGTGTCGAATTTTATGGTGGTTGTTTGTGATACTACTGGTTGTATTGTGATTTCGATAATAAAATCTATGGTGGATTCTTAAAATTATTGTGATGAATATTTGAGTTTGATGATGATGGTGTCACTTGTGGTTTTGTAATGGTGATTTGGATGAAAAAGAGGTAATTGAAGAAGACGGTACCCGTATATTAAAATGACTAAATAAAAAAATAATTTTATTAACATTTTTTCAATTGAAAAGAAAAAAAAATATTTTTATTAACATTTAGTAACCAATTCTTCAAACAAATGATCTTCAATTTCAATTTTGAAAGACAAATTTGAGAATTAGGGTTCTCAGTTTGGAGCCCCAAATTGGCTTAAATAGGAATTAGGATTCAATAGATTCATTAAAAATTAAAAGTGTTGTAGTTTTAATATTTTTAACCATTTATTTTTGTTATTCAAAAGGTTGGACGCGCCTAAAATGAGTGTAAGAAACGCGCCTTAGAATTGGTGTCACGGGGAGGTAGTAGTTTCACGTTTTTACAATTTAGGTGTGTAATAAGACAGTACTAAAGGAGGTCTGAACCAAAGTCTAGCAAACTACGGAAATAATCTATGGATGTCGACTCTAATGTCCATAGGAGGTCTGAAACAAACCGAACCTCTAACAACGGAGACCTTGGCGGGAGTCATGAACCAGGTGGAACAGAGCCTCCTCTTTTTCCCACCTTCAAACCAATATCTTCTCTTGAATGGTCCAAAGCTACTTCAAATGGAGGATACATCTTCTCTAGTGGGAGTGAACCCACCAACGCCTCTACCTCCAGAGACTTGGGAAATAGAAAAAACTTTGGATATGTTAAGAGCAATCAACAAAGAAATGAAAGCTATTGTAGCAACCATGATAGTCCCAATAATAGAGGTAACCACCATAGACAAAACAATAGCTTTAAGGTTCGGAGAGTTAGTCAGCGAGATGTGGGTAATTTTTCTTCCCCGAAATCTTACCAAGTTTACAATGAAAATCAGGCAACCCAGTGTACTGACAGGGGGGTGTTCAAGACTACCCTCAACCCATTGAAGTCAATGATAAATGTGAACCTTCCCCAATCACCCTCTGCCTCAACAGACAAGGGGAAGGAAGAGGTAGCAGACCAGAATCAACCTCAATAAAAATGATGATGAACATCATTATTTGGAATACTAGAGGAGCCAATAAAGTAGAGTTTAAAAGACACTGCGCTGCTATGGTCGACCTTTACAAACCAGCCATGCTAGCTCTTCTCGAGACTAAAATGGATGACCATCATACTCTGACCCTTGATCTTAGTTTTGACTGTCTTATACAATCTGGAGCGATTGAATTATCTAGTGGAATTGTCTTGATATGGAAAGAGGATCACTTTAACATCAATGACATCTCCATTACTCCCCAAAGCATCCATGCTGCTGGTAAGGTAAGATCCTCTTCTCATTCTTGGTTTCGGAGCATCATTTATGCTAGTACTAAACTTAATGATAGGCAATCCCTTTGGGACCAGCTAACTACTATTGCCAATACCCTCAATGGTAGCAGTAATACTAGTTGGATGGTGGGAGGGTACTTTAATGAAGTCCTCAGATCTACTAAAAATATGGGGGCAATCTCATTAGCAACAGTAGGTCCAATAGCTTTTAGGACTGCATTAATCAATGTTGTCTTGTAGACTTGGGTTTTAAAGAAAGCAAGTACACCTGGACTATAAGAGATATAGGAATAGAAATAACCTTATTCTTAAAAGGCTTGACAGATGCTTTACTAATGACAGTTGGATCCATCTTTACCCTGAAACTACTGTAACCCATCTTCCTAGGACCCACTCTGACCACTGCCCCCTTTTGGTTAGTATCATCACCCATCATCCCACTAGGGCCAAACCATTTAGAATGGAGCCTATGTGGTTCTCTCACCCTCAATTTCCTTCTCTCATAAACCAAGCTTTCTCTTTAGTAATAATCTTACTTACTCTATTGACTCCTTCAGATCCATTGTCCTTCCCTGGAACAAAGAAGTTTTTGGAAACATTTTATTTAGAAAGAAAAGGATCTTAGCAAGGATTGTTAGTATCCAAAAGAGTACCCATTATCCCTCTAGCTCCTTCCTTCAGAGCCTTGAATGCGTTCTCCTTAATGAATACAGTGACACCCTTAAGCATGAACATGAATTCTAGAAACTCAAATACAGAATAAATTAGCTAGTGGAGGGGGATGCCAACACTAAATTTTTCCATATCGTCACCCTCAATAGGAGAAGAAAGAATAGAATCTACTCTTTAAAGTTAGATAATGGTAGCTGTTTTTCAAATCCTGAAGATATAACTCAAGCCATCCTTTCCTTCTACACAGACCTTTATTGTACAGAACATACTTTCTCCCACTTTGCTTGTCAAAAAAAACCCTCTTCCAGGGGTTCCCTTCCAGATCAAGATCATGATATGCTAGAAAGTATCCCTAATGTTAATGAAATCAGGAAAGCCATGTTCAATTTCAAAGCTACCAAATCTCCAAGCCCTGATAGCCTACATCATCTATTCTTTCAAAAGTTCTGGGACACCATTAGTCCTCAACTCATCTTTTTTTTACAACAAAGTTTTTACTACTGGCAAGATGGATGATCAGGTAAATGCTACCTACATCTGTCTTATCCCCCAAATGCCAGAATGTTATTTCTTTATGAAACTTCAGACTCATTGAACTATGTAACACCCAGTACAAAATCATCACTAAGATAATAGCCAATAGAATCAAACCTTGCTTGGCCCTACTCAAGAGAGTTTTCTAGCTAACAGAAGAGCCTCAGACAATTCAATCATGGTCCGGGAGTACATTACCTATTTTACTAAAATGAAAGGGAAAATGGACAACATGATCATTAAAATTGATCTTGAAAAAGCCTTTGATAGACTCGAATGGTCTTTCATTAGGCATGCCCTCCACTTCTTCATTTTTTCCCTAAAGCTTTCAAACTTGATCATGTCATGCATTTACATATCCTCTATCTCTATCCTCACTAATGGTACTAACACCCAGTACTTCCAACCTACCAGAGGAATAAGACAGGGGGACCCAATCTCCCCCTACCTCTTCATTATTACCATGGAACTCCTTTCTAAAAGAATAGATCATGAGGTTGACCTTCTCAATTGGTCCCCTGTATCAATCAGCAGAAAAAGTCCCAAACTTTCCCATCTTTTCTTCACGGATGACCTAACTATTTTTTCCAAAGCCAACAAAGAGAACTGTGAAATCATCAAGAAGACTCTTGACTCCTTTAGTGCTCTTTTGGGTTAAAAAAATAAATAGAACTAAGTCCAAAGTTCTCTTCTCCAAGAACTGCTCCATCGATACTTGCAACTATCTGGCTTCCATCCTCAACATTCACCACAAAGATAATTTTGGAAAATACCTTGGCTTTCCAATCTTCCATAAAGCCCCTACTAATGGGGACTTTCAGTTCATCATTGACAATATGAAAACCAAACTAGCTGGTTGGAAAACTCAATTTCTTAACCAAGCAGGCAGAACCACTCTCACTAGAGCCTCTATTAATAGTATTCCAACTCATGTCATGCAATACATCAAGCTGCCCCAGAAAATTACCCACCACAATGATAAAATCCAAAGGGACTTTATTTGGGGCACTACTGATGTGAAGAAAAACATGCATATAATTAAATAGGATATTATTACACAACCGAAGAATTTGGGTGGCTTGGGTATCCAGAAAGCTAGTGCCAAAAATGATACTATGCATTATGCTTTATCTTGGAGACTTACCAAAAATCCTCATTCATTTTGGTCTAGACTCCTACTTAACAAGTACTACCTGAGCACTAACAATCAAAGAGTCTCCAAAACTTGGAAATATCTCATCAAAGGTAAAGTTATCTACAGAGAAGCCTCTTTATGGATCATTCATAAAGGAGATCAGGCCAAGTTTTGGACTGATAAATGGCTTCCCAATACTGATGCTCTAAACAATATTATCCAAGGGCCTTCAACCAAAAATCTTCACTAGACCACAATCTCTAACTTCTAGAAAAATGGGACTTGGGACTTCTCCTCCCTGCCTTTTGATCTCCCCCATACCACCATCTAAGCTATCCAGTCTACTTTCTTCCACACTACTAAAATCCCCACTGATTACCCTATTGGGTACTTACTGGTAGTGGTCAATTTAAGTGCAGCAGTGCTTACAAACTCATCAGTGCTAATTCCTCTCCTCCCACCAGCCAAAAAAATTTCTCTTGGCTTTAGAACATGAATGCCCCTAACAAGATTAAGCACTTCCTTTGGATGCTTAATCACAATAGGCTTTCTTGCATTTCTATTCTTGCTAAGAGAGGGATCCCCATCGCCCCTAACTGTTACTGCTATAGCAACACCCACGAAGATATACCTCATATCTTCTGGAAGTACCCTAAAGTTTCTCAACTCTGGACCAAGATTTTTAACCACCTGGGATGTAATTTCCCCAACCTGGACGGCACTAATGAAGAAAACATAAAAAACATTGTCAAACACTGGGTGCGTAACAAATATTTTGACATCCACATCAATATAGATGTCATCTTTATCTTCTGTCTGTGGGAAATTTAGAGTTGCAGAAATGGGAACATTTTTAACAACTCCAACTCTACTCTGACTTTTGAAAGTGCATACGTCTCTTCTGTTGAATACACATCTAACCAACCATCATTCAACTCAACAGCCCCTGTTGTTACTATTTTGGTTAAATGGTGCCCCTCTCCCCATAGCTTCTATAAAATCAACACAAATGGCTCTAGTTTGGGGAATCCAGGAAATGGTGGCATAGGTGGTGTAATCAGAAGTGTAAATGGTGAATGGATCCTAGGATACTATAAAGGCTACCCAATGCCACTAAAAATCAAATAAAACTTCTAGCACTGCTAGAGGGTCTAAAGATAGTGGCTGAAAACAACCTCCTTCCCATAGAGATAAACATTGATTCGCAGCAGGTTATATATATGCTAAAACATGGAAATATACACTATGACCCTATTATTGATAATTGCAAGTCTATGCTGACAAGAGTGGGATGTCTAGTAGTGCAACACTGTTTTAGGGAGAAAAATCAAGTAGCAGATTCTCTTGCAAAAGAAGGAGCGTAGAAGAATTTTTGGACCCATCCATATTTTGGAAGTTCCTCCTGTGTTTGCGTTAGAACTTGTCTAGGCAGACATCCTAGGAACTTGTTTTAACAGATCTGTAAAATCCAATAGCACAAACTATAGTGCAGAACTTATTATTTTGAGTTGGACTGAGCGGCTAACTTGTTACTACTAATGTTGCTTTTAATATAATTTCCCTTTTCACCAAAAAAAAAAAACCTTTTTTGTATATGCATTAAGTCATTCCCTTAATATGTGAATCATAAGTGGATTTTAGTACGAATATGATATACAAGTCTGTTTCTTATACTAATTAGTAATTACAATTGAACGTATCAATACACCAAGTATACTTCCGCCCATTAACTAGAATTCCTATAAATTAAGTACTAACCCCTATTTTGAGTTTTAACCTATGAGGTATTTTAATTTGATCTATTTTCTTCAATTCATAATGCCACGAAAAGTTTTCAGATATTGACATCATACATATAAGAACTAAATAAACAACACAATAATTGATAAAAAAGCCTTTCACAAAGAAAAGGAGTAATAATCGAAACAACAAAAATTACTATGATTGTAATGCTATTATGTTGCCTTAAAATATTAGTGTTGTATATTGTCATCATAAGGTATTATTTTCAATGTTATTAGGAAAAAAATTAAAATATAAATCTTTCATTTTTTCAATTGCTTCTTCTGACGACAACATGCTTGTTTCGTTCAATAACTTTTTAATCATAATTTTTCAACGAAAAAAAAAATACGAAAAATTATCACATGAAAAATACTTTGTCAATTGTACATTGATTATGTATATTTCATATACAATCTCCAACTTTCATAACTAAAAGGAATAAAGAAAGACATAAACAATGATGGTAACAAAGCCAAAAAGAAATTGCATCAAAATCAAAATAAGAAGAAAGTGAGAAGTAGAAGAAGTCGTATGTTTGTAGCTAGAGAAACCATTAAACCCAACTTTTTTCCTGTAGTCTACATAGTTTTGGTGAAATGACCCAGAATAAATAACTTCAAGCAACTTGTTCTGGTATTTGTTACCAAGAACCTAAAAGAAAGAGATATGGATTTGTAATTCTAACGAAAGTGACCGAATAAATACATGTAGGAGAAAATAAGAATAGGATTTTACATTTACTTTTGTTGTAGTCTTGGGGTGATTAGGTCTAGGGATGACTTGACAAAAATTTATAACAGCATAAATCCAGAACAAACATTGATATATAAAGGCGACACAAACTCCAAAGGGTGCCATCAGTAGAACAAAAACTACAACAAATAATATGATAATCCGATTGAAAATTCATCAACTACATGTAATAAGCTTAAGGATAAGTACCATAACCAGCACTAAACTGTATTGTAATACCCCAAGTTTTTTAGCTTGACCCATCAAAATATAGGTTATTGAATTAGATTTTCAATGCCACTAGTCTTACCTTAATCTGATATCGTAGTAAGACGTTTTGAAAAATTTGCCTGGGGGACTGTCAACCGCTAGTGAAAACAAACTCTGGAAATGATCCGTTGTCAAACACAATGAGTCATTATATGGAGTAGTTTCCACAGCAGTGAGGGATCCCAGATTTCAGATCAGCAGTGATGATTCCATTATACGACTCGTTATTAGTCCTAATGAGTCGTTAGATGGATCCATCATCACAACAGAAAGAAATTCAAAAATTAAGTCCCTGACAACTACTCCTCCTAACACTCGTTATCAGACCCAACAAGTCGTCAGGAGGGAAGTTGTTGTCAAAATAGTAAGGGCCTAAGGTGTAGAACCTCTGATAACGACTCCAAGCCATGACTTGTTACCTGACCTAATGAGTCGTTACCTCAGATGTTACGACTAGTATCAGCTTTTTCCTGCACGTTTTAAAAAAGTTGCTTAGTCTTTTTTCATTCTTTTAACTCCTAACCCACATTGTTTAGTCTTCCTCAAGGGTGGTATATAAGCCTAAACTTTCCCAAATTCCTCATTAAGTCACAAAATCAATTGAAACTAAGAAAAGGGGCTATTATTATTCTCCAAAGCCAAGTAAGGGTTTCTCAACTTTAATTTTAAAATCCAAGGATTGTCTCCAACGCTTCCACCTCCAGATATGTGGGATTTCATCAATGGATTTATTCCAACCATTGTGTCTCAAAATATCTCAAATACTCAAGTTTATTGCTTCCTTAAGGTTTTGGATTTCAGTCAAATATGAATTTACTTAATCCCTTTAGTTTAATTTTGTAATTAAACCATGAGTACATATTTTCCCCATAGGAGTAGAACCCTTTTATACTCAGAATCATAAATTTCCCTTTGATTGATAAATGATTGATTGAGTTTGGCTTGAATTATGAAATATTCTTTTTATGATTAGCTTTTATTATTATCATGTTCAGTTGCATTAGTCAAAGCTGGTGGGTTATGAATACCCAATACCTAGGGACTTATGCATATAGCAATTTATATGTCTTTGAGCACTTTAGATTTTCACTGCTGATACTTTCATACTGATATAATAATGAGTAATTCAAGTTATGTTTCAATGTATTTTAGTTGGGAGCAGTACTTAGTACCGAGAGAACACAAGGATGACGGCTCACCCGTCAATTAGGCTGAGACCATTAGTAGATGTTTCTAAGTTCCAGAACTACGGTGCCACCATAGGTTATAAGGGGTCACCCATTACTTGAGTAATGATACCCTAGTCCTTTGGGACCTCAGTTTAGTGGATCCACGCTAACCAGTGTTGGTACCCTTAGCAAGGTACGACACCCTTACAAATGGAATTACAGGTTGGACAATAAATTTTCTAAAATTTGGTGTATGTCGGTTATTGTTAGCTCCCATAGTCTCCATTTCATGTTTCAATTTATGTTTCAGTTTAGATTATACATGACCTTGTATTCAATTATTCAGTTTCACTCATCACATATTTATACTTGGTCTTGCATAAAGTCTATCATGTTTCATGCATTCATGTTTAGTTTATACCAGTTAGTTTCCCATCTTGCATACTCAGTATATTTAAAGTACTAATCTTATATTCCTTTGCACTATATTGTCACATTATGTAAGTTCGGACGCTTAGTACCCGAATCACACTTAGCATATTCTCGTACCACTCAACAGTAGTTTGGTGAGTCCTTATCATTCGAGGATGAGTTATCAGTTATTTATTTTATCATTTCATTTTATTTCAGACGGTTGGAGTTAGTTGGGGGCTTGTCCCAACAACTCACTATGATTTAGAGACTTTTAGATAGTTAGATATACTTTTATTTTGTTGAGTTTTTCATATAGTATAGGCATTGATTCCATTACCATTTATTATAAGCTTACTTTCAATTTAGCTTTTGCCTAGTATTTTAGTATTTCTCTAGTATTTTAGTGATATGCCAAGCCATGGGTTAGCATGGAGTCACTTGTGACTCTAAACATTGTGTTACAACTAGAGGGCAGTCTCGGATCGTGAAAAATTTGGTATCAGAGCAACATATTTAAAGTATCCTAGGGTGTCTGAAAGTCACGTTAAGTAGAGTCTTGTTCATGGGTGTGAAGCGCACCACACTTATGAGCGAGAGGCTACGGAATAATTTAGGAAAGTCTCACTTTTTTCATGATCCATGTCATGTGATAGAGTGTGAACTCTATTAAAATTATTGTTCTAACTTGTACTCTATCCATTTACAAAAAATGCATCCTAAGAGAACCAACGAAAGAAGAAATAGGAACCAACAAGCACCACCACCAGTTCCCGAAGACCCTCTAAATGAGTAGGTCTCTCATGTTGAGTTCAGAGCTGCTTTCACAATATTAGCCCAATCTATGATTGCACAAAATAACCAGTAGTTTTTTTCCCTAGCCAACCCAGCATCAAATATTGTGGCTACTAGAATATGGAACTTCACCCAGATGAATCTATTGGCATTCTTTGGGACTAAGTTTAAAGAGGATCCACTGGAGTTCTTAGATAGTCTTCAGAAAGTGATTGAGATCATGGGTTTTACTTCAAATAAAAGTGCTAAATTGGCTTCCTATTAATTACAAGGAGTATCTCATACCTGGTTTAAGCAGTGGAAGGAAGATAGAAGTACAGATGCAGGGCTAGTAGAGTGGGATGAGTTTGTTGCTGCATTTCTGGATAGGTTCTTTCCATTTGAGTTGAGAGAGGCCAAGGTGCAGTAGTTCATAAACCAAAAGTAAGGCAACATGAGTGTTAAGGAGTATTCACTCAAGTTTACTCAGTTGTCAAGGTATGCTCCAACTATGGTGGCTGATTCTAGGGCCCGAATGAGTAAGTTTGTGTCTAGTGTTTCTGATGATATGGTCAAGGAGTGTAGGATGACCATGTTGGTTAAGGAGATGGACATCTCTAGATTTATGGTCATTCTCAACAAATTTAGGAGGAGAATATCAAAAAAAGGAAAGAGAGAATAAGAAGGCTAGAACTGGTAGATTCAAATTTCTCTCAATAGAGGTTCGATGGTGGAAATCATTCTCAGTTCTGCCAGAAATCATCAGCTCCAGCCCCATCTTTTTCTAGTTCTCTAGTGCCTAAGATCAGACAGGATACTCGAGATAGAACACCAGGCTCTAAGTCCTAGGGTAGTGTGAATAGTAGTCACACCAATCTAGTTTGCAAGAGATGTGGTAAGAACTACAAGGGTGAATAGATGGCTAGTTTTGATACTTGTATTCGGTGTGGAAAGTTAGGCCACAGAATAAGGGATTGCCTAGTAGTTATACTGAGAGGTAGGAATAATCATTAGTAGAACCTGAATAACTCTTCAGCAGTTCTAGTAGGTCACCCAATTCAGCAGGGTGCAACTTCTAGTGCAACTAGTGGACAATGTCAAGATTAGTTTTATGTCTTTCAGACTCGACAACATCAGAAGGGTTCTCCTGATGTGGTTACTAATATGTTACAAGTTTTTTATATGCATTGTTAGACCCCGGAGCCACACTTTTCTTCGTGACTTCCTATATAGAGGTAGATTTTGGTGTCAGTATCAAAATCTTGGAAGAACCCTTCTCATTTTCTACCCCAGTCGGTAGTTTAATCATAGATAGATGAGTATACAGAAATTTCCCAATCATAGTATCCTAGAAGGTTACTTTAGTCAATCTTGTAGAGTTAGACATGACCAATTTTGATGTTATTCTTGGAATGGATTGACTCCATTCTTGCTATGCCTTATTGATTGCAGAAACAAAGTAGTTTAGTTTCAATTTCCAAATGAGCTAGTCATAGAGTGGAAGAGTAGTACCTTAGTGCCTATAGATTAGTTTATTTCTTTCCTTAAGGTAAGAAAAATGATTTCCAAAGGGTGCATCTATCATCTCGTTCGAGTCAAGGACTCAAGGTTTGAAATCTCAAGTATTGATTTAGTCCCAGTAGTGAACGAATTTCTAGAAGTATTTCCTGAAGATCTGCTCGGATTTCTTCTAAAGAGGGAAATCGACTTCAAAATAGATTTCCTTCCCGATAACCAACCTATTTCAATTCCACCTTATATAATGACTCAATCCGAGCTTAAGTAATTGAAATAAAAATTGAAGGATCACCTAGACAAGGGTTTTATTAAGTCAACTATCTCTCTATGGGGTGTTCCAGTTCTTTTTGTGCGCTAGAAAGATGGTTCTCTCAGAATATGCATCGACTAACATTAGTTGAGCAAAGTCATAGTCAAGAATAAGTATCCCATCCATGGTATTGATGACTTGTTCGACCAACTTCAGAATGCTTATTTTCTTTCTAAGATAGACCTTAGATACGGCATTATCAACTCAGAGTCAGAGATTGTCACATCTGTAAAACAACCTTCAAAACTCGATATGGTCACGATGAATTTATTGTTATATATTTTGAAATAACAAATGCTCCTGCAGCTTTTATGGACTTTATGAACAGGGTGTTCAAATAATACATGGACATATTCGTTATAGTCTTCATAGATGACATCCTCATTTATTCTCGAAGTGAGGGTGAACATGCAGATCACTTGATAATTGTCTTGCAGACTCTTAAAGAACATGGGTTATTCTCTAAGTTCAGCAAGTATGAATTCTGTTTGAAATCAGTAGTATTTCTTAGTCATAGTATTTTTGGTAAAGGCATTTGAGTTGATCCTCAAAATACCAAAGCAATAAGAAACTGGCCTAGACCTATCTCTCCATCAGATATCAGGAGTTTATTGGGTTTAGACGGTTACTATAGATAGTTTGTTGAAGAATTTTCCTTTATTTCTTCACCTATGTCCAGACTAACTTAGAAGAAAGTCAAATTCCAGTGGTTCAATTCTTACAAAAAGTTTTCATGAGTTGAAGACTCGACTCACCTCTACTCCAGTTTTGACTTTACCAGAGGGTTCAGATAGTTTTGTAGTGTATTATGATTCTTCCGATTTTGGTATTTATAGTGTATTAATGCAGCGGGGTTACAGAGCCCAAGCAAACATGCAAGTATATATGGTCTACCAAGTAGTAAAGCGGCCTTCAAGAAAGCCGAATATCGATCCCATAGGGACTTGTGTTAAACAACTATCCAAGTTTGGTTTAACAAATTGAGAAGCGTAACAAATAAAGTTTTAGATTTGTAAACTAAAATTAAACTAAACTAATGTGGAAAAGTAATGACTTAGGACAAATAATGGATAGAAGCCCAGGGTTAAGGCTTACAAACAATCATACTACGTTATTGAACTTCATTCATTAAATCATTTATCTTGGTTGTTGACTCGTAGGGTTATTGCATGATTATGGTTTCACAACCTCTATTCCTTTTTCTAAGTTGAACCTTACAACTACATCGTTGAGCGGCGATGTAATAATCCAATTAGGTTATTTAAGATATCATCCCATGGGTGAATCAAGTAAGGATTCTAAGTACATTCCTGTCCTAGATGCTAATTTGAATTCCTTATTTTATAAATAAATAAGAACCATACTTCGTCTATTCCCATGTTCTATCTCCCTATTCCCTCTCCCGAGATCACAAGGTCGACAATACATGTATTCTAAGGGTGATCAATTCTAAAAATAATTAAATCAAGAATAAACAAACAACCATAATAATAAGCAATTAAAAAAAAATAATTCAAAATAAAAGTATTCATGATCTTTGCCTTAACCCCGGAAAAGGAGTTTTAGCCTTTAATGGAAATATTCATCATCCAATCCCTTGGATAGATGATACAACCCATAAAGAAACTAAATTAAAGAATGATAAAATCTAAAAAGAAGTTTTGGTAGCCTCCAATTCTCCAAGATGTCCAAAAGTTATGTAAAAACGTGATATAACATGTATTTATAGTATAGGATCAAGACAATTCCGTGTTGGACAAGGAAAGTGTCAGATATTGAGCCCTAGACTCGGTGGGGCGTCGCCCTGGCTATAGCCCCACTACAGGTGAGGCTGAGCCTTGGCTAGAGTGACACTCCAGGAAAGGATGCTCCCTTCCCATATCTCTTCTCCAGGTGGGGCGACGCCTCAATATCGCCCTGAGCCTCTAGAAGTTGGTCTTCGAATTTTGGTTAAGTGTTGACCTCCCCTCTTAGTCCATTGTCTTGTGGTGTATTTACCATGTATTTAAAGCCTTATTAACATCAAAATATCATAATATTCAGCTCCCAAATCATCCTACAAACTCACACCACACGAATTAGGAGACAAACACAACACACTACTCATTACGATGAATCAAAACAGGAGTTAAGCTAGGCTAGTTCGCATTGATCTTTCACTTATTGTTCCAGTTGTACACTCACTCAAATTAAACTTTTCTCACTACCAAAAAGTTATCATAATCACACATAAAAATCATTTGGAATACATTAAACACTATAGAATCCACCGGAATCAACTAGACAAGTACCTAGCTCACGCTGGTAATGCTAGTTTTCCAGATTGAACTCTAAATGAATCTTTTAGGTACATACTTGTTTGGACTTCACTTTAAACATTGTAAACATATTATTTAACACTTTGATACATATTTATCTCATTATCAACCCATATAGCACACGAATCATCCTCAAAATAAGGCTAAAAATACTAGAATAGTGACGTTATAATGCATAAATACACCCAACATCACGGGACAAGGTTATAGAATATGCCTCTAAGCAACTCAATTCTCATGAGAAGAATTACCCAACTCATGACCTTGAGTTGGAAGCAATCAGCATTACCTTAAATATTTGGATGCATTATCTTTATAGGGTACATGTTGATATGTTAACTAATCACAAGAGTCTTCAGTATGTGTTCAACAAGAAGGATCTAAATATTCATCAGAGAAGATGGCTAGAGTTATTAAAAGATTATGATATGAGTGTTGTGTACCATACGGGTAAGTCCAATGTTATGGTTTACACCCTTAACAGATTATATATGGGGTGTATTGCTCCGTGGAGAATGATAAGAAAGAGTTAGTTCATTAGGTTCATCAGCTTGCTAGGTTGGGAGTTTGGTTGTTTATTTGACCTAAAGTAGTGTCTGGGTTCAGAATGGTTCGGAATCTTCTTTGGTTTCCGAAAAACAAGATAGTGATCCTATTTTGCTTAAGTTGAAAGAGGCAGTTTGTAATCAGAAGGTTGTGGTTTTCTCCCAAGGGGGGATGGTGTTCTTTGTTGTTAAGGCAAATTACGTGTTTTGAATGTGGATGACTTGAGGCAGCAAATATTAGCAGAAGATCATGATTCTCGATATTTTATTCACCCAGAAGCCACATAGATGTACTATGATTTGCAAGAAGTCTATTGGTGGAATGGAATGAACAAGGATATCACAAAATTCATGGCTATGTGTCCAAATTGCTAGTAGGTTAAGATTGAGCACTAGATTCTAAATGGTATGCTTCAAGAACATAGTATTCCTACTTGGAAGTGGGAAGAGGTAAATATGAACTTCATTACAGGGTTGCCTCATACTCATCTACAACATCATTCTATTTGGATTATCATGGACCAAATGACTAAGTTGTCTTATTTCTTGCTAGTTAACACTTCAGACTCAGCTGAAGATTATGCTAAACTCTATCTTAGGGAGTTGGTGTAGTTGCATAGAGTCCCTTTGGCCATTATCTCAAATAGTGGTACCTAGTTTACCTCTCAATTTTGGAAGACTTTTTAGAAGGGTCTTAGTACCCAAATTAATATTATTACAACTTTCCACCCTCAAATAGATGATCAGGCAAAGAGAAACATTCATATATTTAAGGATATGTTGAGAGTGTGTGTGATCGATTTTAAGGGTAGTTGGGATGATCATTTGCCTTTGATTAAGTTTTCCTACAATAATAGTTATCACTCTAGTATTTAGATGGCCTTTTTTTATTCTCTATATGGTAGGAGGTATATCTCCTATTGGTTGGTTTGAGGTTAGTGAGGCTGCCTTGATAGGGCTAGATTTAGTGCATAAGGCAATGGAAAAAGTTTAGCTTATTAGAGAAAGGCTGAAGGCTGCTCAGAGTCATTAAAAATCCTATGTAGATCTGAGAAGAAGGGAGGTTGAGTTTGATGTTGGTGGCTTCGTCTACTTGAAAAAAATTTCCATGAAATGGGTGAAGAGGTTTGGTAATAAAGGGAACTTTATTCCCCGTTATGTCGCTCTTTACAAGATTTTGAGACGATATGGTAAAGTAGCCTATGAGTTGGAATTGCCTACAACATTAGCATCAGTGCATCCAGTTTTCTATGCTTTGTTGTTGATGAAATGCATTGGTGATCCAGCCTCAGTAGTCCCTCTAGAAAGGGTTGGCGTGGAAAATAGCCTCTCTTATGAAGAGGTCCTAATTGAGGTCCTTAATTGTCACATCCGTAGGCTGAATAATAAAGAGGTCGCTTTGGTAAAGGTTCTGTGGAGAAATCAGTCAGTTGAGGGAGCTACTTGGGAAGCAGAACAAGATATGAATGGATTGTTGATCATGTTTATGTGTTGAATGATGCCAAGATAGAATATTTATGTGTTATTATGAATCTATGACATCATATGAGTTGAAAACATGTAAGTTTGATTATTTATGATGAGTAATTGTATGATTTACACCTATGCCTAAGTTTTTCATGTAAGGTGTTTGATAAAATACCTAAGAGACTAGAAATCATGCATTATAGCTAAATTATGACTAAGGGAAGGATTCATGATAGGCCTATATGATTCAATGTCATCCATGTTGATAATGTGTCTAGTGAACACTGTTGGATTACTCATGAACTAGTCTTATGGAATTATGCTATGCTTACTTGCAAAACCCACTCATGTACAAGATGTAGAATACCCATGTACTTCATGAAATTCCCCAAGTTATGATATTATGGATTGTGGTTGTAATATGTAATGAGCATGATATTGAAAGCTATGCAAGTATATACATGTTGTATGAAATTCCCTTCCATGAAATAGATTGTTGAGAACCATGCTTAGTATGAAATTCCTTATTTATGATATCGTGGATTATGGACTCTACTCTTATGATCAAGTCAGTCATGTGTGTCAGTTTCCTTCCATCGAGTTCTGGGGGTACTTGTACCTGAAAAATATAGTTGTGTTCCTAGAGCTATGTCATGTTTTCACGATACTCTCAGTCAGGCCATGATCTATAGAAATCAATCAGTCATGTAACTCAGGAAAACTCAGTAATCTCAGTAGTTCAGTATTCTCAGTAATCTCAATGCTCAGTAACCTCAGTAATCACAGTCAATCTCAGTAACTTCAGTACTCTCAAGCAGTCCTCAGAACTCAGTACATTTTGTTAGTCATCGAAATTCAGTAAACTCAGTTTTAGCTCCGCTAAACAATACCACTAGTATCAGTTCAGTTAATCAGTATCAATTCAGTGAATCAGTTCAGTTAAGTTATTTAGTACGGCCCAGTTATTCAGATCAGTGTCTTTCAGATGGGAGTAGGATTCAGCACCGACCGAACCTAGGGATGGGGGTTCACCCGCTAGAATAGGACTGAGATCCCTAGAAGCAATCCCTAAGTTCCAGAACTACGTTGCCAGCATAGGTACGAGATGTCACCCATTAGATAGGACTGACATACTCAGGGGTCACTGATGTTGGGCGTATTTACACGCTTAAGAACCATAATTTAACCATATTTTAGCTAAGTTTTGAGGACAAAATATATAATTCCTGCACTTTTAGTCTACTTTCCTTTAAATGAGCTGACCTACATGATTAGCATGTTTTTCAGGTATTAATGATGAAGATTTCATCACTTTATGGACTTATGAGCAGCAAAGGAAAACTTCACATTAGAGGGAAGGCAGCTTTTGGACTGAAAGTGATGCATGGAAACTTTTTCCTGGGCAAACCCAGTATTTTTAAAGACTTAAGGATGCAGTAGCAACTTAGTTAGAGAAGGATACTATAAAAACTTTATTGCTGAATTTTTCAGCAGCATTATCATTCACTCATTATTCAATTTCGTTTTTTGTAAGAGGTTTTAGAATAGAAAACACGGCTCTTGTGAGCAACGGATAGGAAGAGAACGACATTCTCTTATTGACGCCAATCCACCCCCATCGCCAAGTTTATTCTAGGTTGTGGTATGATGATTATGTCTATTGTGATTTCCGTTGTAATCATGAGTAGCTAAACTTCTCTGTTAGGGTTATGAAAACCTTGTGAGATACTATCTATTACTATGAGTTTGTGAATTCTTGATGTGTATGCTACTTATATCATTACTCTCTTCGTTTTAATTTAATTCTCATGGTTGCAAACATAGAGAACATGCCATTATAGCATTAACTTATTCGAGAGAAAAGTTACATGTTTGGAAAAGAGAGTGTGACAAAGAAATAGGGCTACCAACCCCTATTTACATGTTAATGCCTTAACCGGATTAATTTCTTGGAGAGTTCGTACCATTAGTTATACACTTTAGGCTCGAGAGAGTTAAAGTGAAATAATCCTTGATGGTTGAGAAACACTAGGATTTACCATTAGAATACGAATCTCTATAAGTGCATGCATTTCTAAATTCCGCATTACTCATAGTTAATAGATACGTAGAACTCATAAGGTGGACATAACCCTAACTTATAAATCTATGTGATTAAATCTTACTAAACAAATGGTCTCATTCGTTACTTTGATATTATTAATTCACGCCATAATCAAATCCCCCCTTTTCGTGGAATTTTCGACCAACAGTCTACTAATAATTGCAACACTTAGTGACCAAGTATTCCCTGTGGGATTCGACACCCAACCCAGTTGGGTTCTATATTTGACATCGACCGCTTACACTTTCTCACGAGAGCTGTAGTTTGGGCGTTATCAAATTTTGGCGCCGTTGCCGGGGAATACAGTTGTCAACTAAGTTTGTGATAGTTACTAGACCCTTTGGTCAAAAATTCTCAGATTTTACTTTTAGTTGTTGTTTTTGTTTTATTTAGGTTTGTTTGAGTGCATGCCAAACACTCAAAGTTCAGGTCAACCGTTATTACCTATCAATCCTGAACCACATCTTATTGGCAGAATGGATGCACAACGTGACATTGAAAGAAGAGCTGCTCAACAGGAGCAGGCTAGATTAGCTGTGTTGGCAGTTGCTCAAGTACATCAACAGAATATTGATAACCCAGGGAGAGCAACAAATCCTGATGATGAGGACCTGGGTGATGATGAGTTACTGAATCCTAGGCGTACTGATGAGGTGGCAGCACCTATGCATAGGAGAGATCGTCAAGCTAGAATGAGACCTGACCGCCGAGCTGTGCAGGTTCCTTTTGATGATGATGATGATCTGGATGGAGCTGGTGCCACAGGGGCTATTATTCCTCCGCCCTTAGCACCTGGAGCCAAGTTCAATATCACTAGCACCATGATTCAGCTATTGCAGCTCAAAGGTTTATTTGGTGGACTTGCAGGCGATGATCCGAATATGTATCTGGTCAATTTTATTTCAACATGCAAGTCGTTTGACAATCCAGGAGTTGGGCAGAATGCAATTCGGCTGCGCTTATTTCCATTGTCTCTGTCTGGGGAGGCAACTCTATGGCTGAATGGGCTAACTCCTGATTCTATTACTAATTGGAGGCAACTGAAAGACGCTTTCCTAGAAAGATTCTTTCCGCCATCCAAGAGAGCACAGTTAAGAGATGAGATCAGTAATTTCCGACAGCTTCCAACTGAAGCTCTCCACGAAACATGGGAGAGGTTCAAGAAGAAGCTTATGCGATGCCCAAATCATCAGATGACCAACATCCACTTGATGGAGATATTATACAGGGCTTTGAACTCAGTGACAAAGCCAGTGGTTGATAATGCTGCAGGTGGGTCATTCATGGACCTTACTTTCATTGAGACAAGTGATATGTTGGATCGTATGACAAAGCAGAGTAGAGCCTAGCATACCAGGGATGCTGAGGTAGCAAGCTCTACTTTATCTGTTGGCATGACTGCAGAGCAGAGGCATAGACAAGAGGAACGTGATCAAGATATGGCTCACATGAAAATACAGATGGATCTTCTTACCAAGCATTTATTATCAGGGAAGACCGAAAAGGTTAAAGCCGTTGTATCACAGGGAAGATATAATTCCGATTCTGAGGGGGAAGCAAATTACTTGAATAATCAGGGGGGTTTCCGAGGCAATGCCCAAGGAAACTAAGGTCGGAACTATTAAGATAAATCTGGATACAAGGACCGCGATCAAGGTGGTTGGAAGAATAAGACTGACAGGAGTGGTTTGTATGTTCCTCCTGGAAACCGTGAGGTTGTGGCGTCTGGCTCTGGAAAGATGTCCATGGATGATATAATGGCTAAGCTATTGAAAGGGGTAGAGGCAACCAATATGGGCGTTACTGAGGTAAAGAATGATTTGTCATCAATAAATCAATTGGTTGACTCGCATTCTACTGCAATAAAACAGCTGGAGCAACAATTGAGTCAATTATCAGCTGCATTCAACCAAAGAAAGGTTGGCACGCTACCCAGTGACACTGTGCAAAACCCAAGGAATGACGGATCGTGTATGGCTATTACTACCCGGAGTGGTAAAGTGTTGGAAAATCCATCCAAAGGCAAGCAGGTGGTTGATGATATAGCAGAGAATGTTGATAAAGTAGAGTTTGAAGATGCCGTAGAAGCTGAAGTGAGTGCTCATGATGTTACACCTAGACGTCACCAGCCTGAAAAGAGTGATAATCGGAAGCAAGATAAAAAGGAAGTGGTGGAGAAAACGATTCTTCTTCCACCACCACTTTTTCCTCAGAGACTGAAGAAGAAGGCTGATGACACTCCTGAAAAGGTTGATAATCGGAATCAAGATAAAGAGGAAGTGGTGGAGAAAATGATTCCCCTTCCACCACCACCTTTTCCGCAGAGACTGAAGAAGAAAGCTGATGACACCAGGTTCAGTAAATTCATGACCATGTTGAAGCAGATGACTATTAATGTTCCGTTGGTGGAGGCGCTGGAACAGATGACTGGGTATTCTAAATTCATGAAGGACCTGTTGACAAAGAAGAGGGCAGCAAGTTATGAGCTGGCAGATAATGTTCATCATTGCAGTGCAATCGCTACAAGATCGCTAGTACAGAAGAAGGCAGATCCTGGTGCTTTCACTATTCCTTGCACGATTGGATCGTTGGATTTTGCTAAGGCGTTGTGCGATTTGGGAGCTAGCATCAATTTTATGCCGCTATCTATTTACAGAAAGTTGGGGTTGGGTGATCCTACACCAACCAATATGCGGCTCGTGATGGTAGATAGGTCGGTAAAACGGCCTGTTGGTATCTTATATGATGTGTTGGTGAAGGTTTCCACCTTCATCTTTCCTGCAGACTTTGTTATTTTGGATTGCGAGGTAGATTCTGAAGTTCCCATAATCTTGGGGCATCCTTTCCTCGCAACTGGAAGTGTGCTGATTGATTTAAGAGCTAATGAGCTTTTATTTCGGCTGAATGATGAAGTGGTCCATTTTGATGTATATAAATCGATGAAGCATCCTAGAGATATGGATGTGTTCTCTGTAGTTGATGTTTACTATGAGGATGAGAAAGGATTATCTGTAGAGAAGCAGCTTACTATTGAGCCATTGTCTGTTGTGCTGTTGAATTTTGAGCATGAGGGTGTTGAAGAATATGAAGAAACTGTTTGTGCTCTAACAGGAATAAAGTCCTATTCTCATGCTACTAAGAAGTTGGATCTTGATCTTAGGAATCGACCTTCACCAACAGCGAAGACTTTCATTGAAGAGCCACCAGTGCTAGAATCGAAAGAGCTCCCCAGTCACCTAAGGTATGCGTTCTTGGGAAGTGGAAATACACTTTCGGTGAGTGTTGCGGCTGATTTAGGTAAACAGCACGTAGAGGCTCTCATCTCTGCTCTGAAGAGGTACAAGAGAGCCATGGGTTGGACTATTGATGATATAATTGGTATCCCTCCTGGGATATGTATGCACAAGAGTCATCTCGAAGAAGATTGCATGCCTACAAGTAAGCATCAGCATCGTCTGAATCCATTCAGAAAACGATGCACCATCTATCTCGATGAAGTCTAAGTAATCGAGATAGCTATGTCGTGCCGCGACAATAAATCAAGCGCTAAATGGGAGGCAACCCATCGTTTTTAGTCGTTTTGTTTTCCTAGGAGTTTGTTTTGTTAAATAAAAATCCAAAAAGAAGAGTCGAGCCACGACCAAAACTAAGGCGCTTGGTGGGAGGCAACCCATCTTTCTAATCGTTTTTGTTGTTTTTGATTAAGTGTAGGGGAAGACGTATAAAGGAGGAGCTTGGTCTCAAATTTTGATTTGAAAGTGAGCAATGTTAAAGGTGGTAAGTGAGTAATGAAGGAGAAAAAGGCTTTCGGTTAGGCATTGCCTATACAAATCTAGGCAATGGACAAGGCAAGGCCTATGTAAATCTAGGCAACGGATAAGGCAAGGCCTATGCTATTGCCTTTGCTCTCTGAATCGATAATGCTATAGCATAGGCGCCGTCTATGCTCAACTAGGAAAAGCTAAAGGCGCCGCCTATGCCATTGCCTTTGCTCTCTGAATCTACAATGCCATAGCATAGGCGCCGCCTATGCCCAACTAGGCCATAGCATAGGCGCCGCCTATGTTCAACTAGGCTTTGCTAAAGGCGCCGCCTATGCTAAGCATAGGCAAAGCATTAGGCGCCGCCTACTTATACTTTTTGGTCTCCTAACCCGATTTTTCATGGGTCAAACCCGACCCAAGCCTTGGTCTATAAATAGAACTTCAACCTTATGACAAAATCAAATTGTTTGCTCCATATAGGCGTCGCCCAAGCTTCCCCATTCTTTCAAAATCTTTCTTTTTACTCATCTAATCTTGCAAGCTTATCTTCCGAATCCATTAACAAGTAAGTTATTCTTTTATATTCCGTAGTTGTTGGAATGCTACGTTTATAATGATTTATTAGATTTTGAAGTGGTGTTGGTGATTAAAATGTGGTTGGTTTGTTATGATACATCTAGTTGAGTGAAAGAATATGTGTGGGTGTTCTTGACTTTGTTCTGACTTGTATTTAATTGTTATACACTGTCATAGTTTTATGAAGTCGAAATTGTGAAGTTAATGCATAATCTTGAAAGTTGAAAGCTTGAATGTTTGAATGACTCGTTCATCGAGATACCGATCATGATTGACCACAAGCGTAAAATGGTGTGATTATTCCTATGCAATAACATGATACGATCTCTATGTGGTAGTCTTGTTCAAAAAATGCATTAATCCAAACATGAAAGTATACGCCCAATGGAATAACGTTGGAAAGGATAGTAAAGATTACATGAGAATATGACTGTGCTAAATATGTTGTTGGAACATATCGCCTAAATGTATGTCGATGAAGTCTGAGTAATCGACATCACTCACTTAATTAGTCTGTTCCAACAAATTAAGTGTGGGGTGGCGCCACTACTATTTGTTTTTCGATTGAATCTTCCGAGATGAAGCTAACATGACTCTATTTTAATCTCAGGTAGAATGGCCCCAAAAGGACGACAAGGAAAAGAAAAAGCGTCCACCTCACAGAAAGGACAGAAAAGGTCAAGAAAGGAGCAAGCTGAGTCCTCCTCTCTACAAATACCTCGACGCACTTTTGGGATCAAGTGGGGTACATTTTGAGGAAACTCTGAGGATGACGACTCTGATGATGATTCCGACGCAGTGGGTATGACCCCAGACATAGAAGAGGAGTCCGACTAATCAGGTTTTCCTTATTTATTTTCCACTGAGGGCAGTGTGTCCCGTCTAAGTGTGGGGTGCTGGTATTTGTATGCTTCTTGTACTTCTTTGCCTACATTTATTCTAGTTCTTGTTTGTTTTAATTAGTCGTAAGTAGTTAGTTTAATTTTAGATTTTTTAGATTTTGCATGAAATTGTTCTGATAGGCGACATGGTATTATGACAAGAGTTTGTGCCAAAATCATTACTATTGAGACGTTTAGGCTCTAAGTGTGACTCACTGTGTGATAAGTGTGTGGTTTAATTCATTCATCTGTTGGGTCAAGAGTCTATACTGCTCCCAATAAAGTTGACCATGTGCCTTGTGTGTGTGAGGTTATAGTATATTCTGTGTTGTGATTGATGCTAGAACTTGCCTGGTGTGTGTGTAAAGCGAAATAAAGAGTGTGAGTTTAGGAGATGATTTAGGCATTTCTTTGGCAGCCTGTGATTGTTTACCTTCTTTTTACCTACCCGTGGACATTATCCTAGTTAACCCCCTTTGAGCCTTTAGCTATTTTCTTTGACAGCCTCATATGTAGCCTAATCCATTTTTTTTCAAGACCATAATTTGATCCAAATTCCTAAGCGCTTTAAATTGTAGAATCATGTGACAAAATAAGAGGAAAGTGGTGAGAGTGATTCCTAAGAGTGTATTGGTACTTGAAATTATTGTGAATAAGAGTGGCTATCATAGAGGTGTTTTATAAAAAAAAAAAACAGAAATAGAAAAATAAAAAATAAGTTGTATATTCTCATCTTTGTGTTTATAATTGAATAACAAAATAGGTGAAAAGGGGTGTTAGATGAAAAGAAAGGTAGAAGGGTTGTTTAAAAGAGAGTGTTAATGGCATAATGTGATGTATTAAAGCGCTTAGGGAAAATAGTCACTATTTCTGGCCAAAATAGTCCTACCTGTCCCTTAGCCTACATTACAACCTGTAAAGACCTATTTGATCCTAAGCTTAGCATTCTGATATTAGTAGAGCATTACACTAAGGGCAAGCCTATGGTCATCAGTTGCAACATAAGAATTCTTTGTGAGAGTGAGAGCAAGGAGAATCTTGTACCCATGTTTCGAAAAATGCAAAACTTGTGAGTGATTATGGGTGATATCTTGTGTGAGACACATATGGTTGATGATTGTTGGGTAGTGTTATATGATTCTTTGTGACTTAACTTGTGGATACGAATTAACCATCCTCACGAGTCTAGGTTGGAGGTTTAATTATTTCTAGTAGTGATCAAGAAACCTACTCTTTGTGAATAATTGTCGTGCATGTCTTGAGGATAAATTTTATGTTGTTATTGTGAAATTCTAGTTAGGTGTTGCTATTGTGAAATTCTAGTTAGGTGTTTGCATGGATGCTATATTTTGTTCGAGGACGAACAAAGCTTTAAGTGTGGGGTGGTGATGTTGGGCGTATTTACATGCTTAAGAACCATAATTTAACCATATTTTAGCTAAGTTTTGAGGACAAAATATATAATTCTTGCACTTTTAGTCTATTTTCCTTTAAATGAGCTGACCTACGTGATTAGCATGTTTTTCAGGTATTAATGATGAAGATTTCAGCACTTTATGGACTTATGAGCAGCAAAGGAAAACTTCACATTAGAGGGAAGGCAGCTTTTGGACTGAAAGTGATGCATGGAAACTTTTTCCTGGGCAAACCCAGTATTTTTAAAGACTTAAGGATGCAGTAGCAACTTAGTTAGAGAAGGATACTATAAAAACCTTATTGCTGAATTTTTCAGCAGCATTATCATTCACTCATTATTCAATTTCGTTTTTTGTAAGAGGTTTTAGAATAGAAAACACGGCTCTTGTGAGCAACGGATAGGAAGAGAACGACATTCTCTTATTGACGCCAATCCACCCCCATCGCCAAGTTTATTCTAGGTTGTGGTATGATGATTATGTCTATTGTGATTTCCGTTGTAATCATGAGTAGCTAAACTTCTCTGTTAGGGTTATTAAAACCTTGTGAGATACTATCTATTACTATGAGTTTGTGAATTCTTGATGTGTATGCTACTTATATCATTACTCTCTTCGTTTTAATTTAATTCTCATGGTTGCAAACATAGAGAACATGCCATTATAGCATTAACTTGTTCGAGAGAAAAGTTACATGTTTGGAAAAGAGAGTGTGACAAAGAAATAGGGCTACCAACCCCTATTTACACGTTAATGCCTTAACCGGATTAATTTCTTGGTGAGTTCGTACCATTAGTTATACACTTTAGGCTCGAGAGAGTTAAAGTGAAATAATCCTTGATGGTTGAGAAACACTAGGATTTACCATTAGAATACGAATCTCTATAAGTGCATGCATGTCTAAATTCCGCATTACTCATAGTTAATAGATACGTAGAACTCATAAGGTGGACATAACCCTAACTTATAAATCTCTGTGATTAAATCTTACTAAACAAATGGTCTCATTCGTTACTTTGATATTATTAATTCACGCCATAATCAAATCCCCCCTTTTCGTGGAATTTTCGACCAACAGTCTACTAATAATTGCAACACTTAGTGACCAAGTATTCCTTGTGGGATTCGACACCCAACCCAGTTGGGTTCTATATTTGACATCGATCGCTTACACTTTCTCACGAGAGCTGTAGTTTGGGCGTTATCAGTCACCCGTTAGCACATTTATATTTATAGGACAGATCCTAGGAGTCACCCGCTAGATTAGGACTGACTCCACAGCAGATGTCTTTACTGGTGGCGCAGTACTGACACCCTTCCAGTCAGGGCAGAGATTGGACCCTAGTCATCTTAGCTTGGGGAATGTTGGTTAGATGAACACATCCCACAGTTTCAGTTACAGAATCAGGGCTTTCAGACACAGTCAACTCAGCTTAGTAGTACAGATTCAGTACTGTTAGATACAGTCAATGCTTATCATTATAAATACACTTCAAGATCACCCATTAGCTAGGACTGATCTCAACTATGATTAATCAGTATCAGAATCATTAGATTTAAAGATCACCCGCTAGATAGGACTGATCTCAGACTAAGTCAAATCATCCTTATTATCAGTATACTCATGATCACCCGCTAGATAGCACTGATCTCAGACTAAGTCAAATTATCCTTATTATCAGTATACTCATGATCACCCGCTAGATAGGACTGATCTCAGATTTAGTTACTCCAAGTAGAACGGAACTCAGATAGTTCCATCAGAACTTAGACTATCAGATACGGTCACTCAGTATCGGTTATATCAATTAGTACGATCATTACATTTATATCATCTATATCAGTTTCCATAGCTAACGTTACCAGTATTCAGTTTCAGGACTGTTAGACACAGTCATTCAAACCAGGTCTTCATAATTTGAACTGTTAGAAATAGTCAATAATCTATTCAGTACCTCAGTAACAGTAAAGTTAAGTCGTCAGCATTCAGACTCAGTAGTCAGTATCATCACGAGTTCAGTTATAGGTTTTTATGCATGTATGTATTCTCCCGTTCATATTAGTTAGCATTGTTCATGTATATAACCCTTTGCATTTAGCCTACCTCACTCGTATACTCATTACGCTATGGTGATTTCTCTTATGTTACACCATAGGTTCAGAGGCACGAGCTCCATATCAGCAGTAGCATTCTAGTGTTCAGAGTTTGCTGTGAGTCCTTCTCATTCGAGGATGATATGATTATTGCTATATTTACTATTCAGTTTCTTGATAGAGTTAGTTGGAGACATGTTCCTTCAACTCCTTATTCAGTTCAGTTAGAGGATTTCAGACTAGATGTCAGATTAGATATTCAGATCTTATTATTTTCAGTATTTATGATTTGTTTTGGTATTGTTATACCTTTTTCAGATATTTTGTTATCAGACGTTTATTCAGTTCGAACCTTATGGCCTTTCATGTTCATGTTTCCGCATTTTATGATATATTATGCAGTATACAGGTACAAATATCAGTCATGGGTTAGCTTATGGTCCTTCGGGGTCATGAGCACCGTGTAGCATTCCGGTTCTAAAAAATTGGGGTGTTACAAACTTGGTATCAGAGCCTAAGGTTCAATAGAGTCCTAGGAAGTCTAAAAGTCACATCTAGTAGAGTCTTGTACATGTGTGTGTTGTGCACCACACCTATGTGCAGGAGGCTATGAGATGTTTTAGGAACAGTTTTCCTTCTTTCAGTATTCATGTCGTGCCAGTGAGCAGTCAGATTTGTATAGCTTATTTCCTTATCCTTGCATCTATTCATGATATCCAAAATCTCAGAGAATGTACCTATTTCAAGGTAGAACCTCCTAGTAGTTGCAAGTTCAGTTCATCTCATGCATCATGCATTAGTTTCAAACTCCCAAAGTTTAGTTATAATCTAGTTCGTAGATGCCCGGTGCCTCACCTAGTATCTCCGTAAGGTAAGCGTTCTTAGAGGGACATAGTGTCCCAAGGGGGAGATATCCCACTTTCTCTTAACGCTCTCATGCCTTAGATCCTTTAATTTCTCCTTGCATAATGAATTCAGTCTAGAATAGAGGGTGCTCGTAAATTGACCTTCAAGTTAGACCTCAGCTATAAGTCAAGTATTCAGAGGTTCAGTTCAATTCATGATGTTCAGTCCATATGTCACATAGCAGAATCAATCATGTTCTCATGTTTCTGTTCAATCTTAGTGCCTTTACCATTGCATGTTCAGTCGCATGTTCGTGAGTCAGTTCAGTCATGTATTCACGCATCAGATATGCGTGGTCAGCTTATCAGTACTTTCAGTCATGCATTCACGTATCATGTCAGTCATATAATCATGCATCAGATATGCATGGATTCAACTTATCATTTAAGCATCAGATATGCATTCTCAGTTTGAGAAACTCAGTTTATCGGAACACTCAGTCCTACATTCATAAATCAACTACCCATGCATCAGATATGCATGTACAGTATGATATGCTCAGTTTTTAGTCATGTCATCCATGAAATAATGTTTAGTCAGTCATGCTATATAAGTGTCGTTTTATCTTTTCTCCCCTCTCAAGCAGTCATCATTCGAGGACGAATGTTTCCAAGGGGAAGATATTGTAATACCCCGAAAAATCCAAACCAATATTAGAGCCATCTACCAAGCTCATGCATAGTACATCATGGTTCTTTTATATTTTTATGAGTAAGTTAGATGTATATTAAGGCTTCAAATAAATCCCATCTATCAGACGAATCAAAACATTCCTTACCGATTGAATACTTGAGAAAGATATTGGTATAGTCAACTTCAAACGAGCATATCTCTAATTATACTTGGAATTTTTTATCTTATGACCTATTAACAGATAGATAATTGAATTATATTTCCAACGATACCAATTTCACCTAAATCCAATATCGTAGTAAAGAGTTATCCCCATTTTATTCCAGCATATCAAGCTGGAAAACGGTGACGACGTTTATGAAGGGCTATCACGTTTCTGACGACCTTTTTGACGACGTCGTCACATTCTGACGACATTTCTGACAATGTCGTCAGCCCTGGGCAGAAAATCAAGAATTTGGACCCCTTTTTTATGACCATTCGTGACGGCCTATCACGAACCTGACGGCCTGTCACGGATGGCGTCAAGTATATTTTTCCAGTAATTCAAGGGCGTTTTTGCAAGGGTATTTTGGTCATTTCCTTCACCTTCCATGACTTATAACCCTAAAGAGGCATAATTTTCCCCATTTTTCTTCACTTAAGCATCTCAAAAACCCTCTCTTATACTTTCAACCACAAGATTAGGGTTTTCATCAAACTCATCTCTCAAAAGCAAGATTCAAGCCTTTTTCCAAGATAATCAAGAATTAAGTTTCCCAATCCAAGAACTCTCCAGCAAATCATCAAGGTTTTCTTTCTAAGGTATGCGTGTGTTCATTCATGGACTCCTTTTGTCCATGAAGTTCAAGAACCCTTTTCTAAAATTATACATTATGGTTTTCATGTTATGAATGGATTGTTGATCATATTTATGTGTTGAATGATGCCAAGATAGAATCTTTATGTGTTATTATGAATCTATGACATCATATGAGTTGAAAACATATAAGCTTGATTATTTATGATGAGTAATTGTATGATTTACACCTATGCCTAAGTTATGCATATAAGGTGTTTGATAAAATACCTAAGAGACTAGAAATCATGCATTATAGCTAAATTGTGACTAAGGGAAGGATTCATGATAGGCCTCTATGATACAATGTCATCCATGTTGATAATTTGTCTTGTGAACACTGTTGGATTACTCATGAACTAGTCTTATGGAATTATGTTATACTTACTTGCAAAACCCACTAATGTACAAGATGTAGAATACCCATGTACTTCATGAAATTCCCCAAGTTATGATATTATGGATTGTGGTTGTAATATGTAATGAGCATGATATTGAAAGTTATGCAAGTATATACCTGTTGTATGAAATTCCCTTCCATGAAATAGATTGTTGAGAACCATACTTAGTATGAAATTCCTTATTTATGATATTGTGAATTATGGACTCTACTCTTATGATCAAGTCAGTCATGTGTGTCAGTTTCCTTCCATCGAGTCCTGGGGGTACTTGTAGCCAAAAAATATAGTTGTGTGCCTAGAGCCATGTCATGTTTTCACGATACTCTCAGTCAAGCCATGATCTATAAAAATCAGTCAGTCATGTAACTCAGGAAAACTCTGTAATCTCAGTAGTTCAATATTCTCAATAATCTCAGTGCCCAGTAACCTCAGTAATCACAGTCAATCTCAGTAACTTCAGTACTCTTAAGCAGTCCTCAGAACTCAGTACATTTTGTTAGTCATCGGAATTCAGTAAACTCAGTTTTAGCTCCGCTAAATAATACCACTAGTATCAGTTCAGTTAAACAGTATCAGTTCAGCAAATCAGTTCAGTTAAGTTATTTAGTTCATTCAAGTTATTCAGTTCAGTGTCTTTCAGATGGGAGTAGGATTCAGCACGAAGCGAACCTAGGGATGGGGGCTCACCCGCTAGAATAGGACTGCAATCCCTAGAAGCAATCCCTAAGTTCCAAAACTACGTTGCCATCTTAGGTATAAGATGTCACCAGTTAGATAGGACTGACATACTCAAGGGTCACCCATTAGCACATTTATATGTATAGGACTGATCCCAGGAGTCACCCGCTAGATTAGGACTGACTCCACAGCAGATGTCTTTACTGGTGGCGCGGTACTGACACCTTTCCAGTCAGGGCAGAGATTGGACCCCAGTCAGCTTAGCTTGGGGTATGTGGGTTAGATGAACATATCCCATAGTTTTAGTTACAGAATCAGGGCTTTCAGACACAGTCAACTCAGCTTAGTATTACAGATTCAGTACTGTTAGATACAGTCAATACTTATCATTGTAAATAGACCTCAAGATCACCCATTAGCTAGGACTGATCTCAACTATGATTAATCAGAATCATTAGATTTAAAGATCACCCGCTAGATAGGACTGATCTCAGACTAAGTCAAATCATCCTTATTATCAGTATACTCATGACACCCGCTACATAGGAATGATCTTAGACTAAGTCAAATCATCCTTATTATCAGTATACTCATGATCACCCGCTAGATAGGACTAATCTAAGATTTAGTTACTCCAAGTAGAACAGAACTCAGATAGTTCCATCAGAACTTAGACTGTCAGATACGGTCACTCAGTATCGGTTATATCGATTAGTCCGATCATTACATTTATATCAGCTATATCAGTTGTCATAGCTAACGTTACCAGTATTCAGTTTCAGGACTGTTAGACACAGTCATTCAAACCAGTTCTTCATAATTTGAACTGTCAGAAATAGTCAATAATCTATTCAGTACCTCAGTAACAGTAAAGTCATGTCATCAGCATTCAGACTCAGTAGTCAGTTTCATCACGAGTTCAGTTATAGTTGTTTATGCATGTATGTATTCTCACATTCATATTAGTTAGCATTGTTCATGCATATAACCCTTTGCATTTAGCCTACCTCACTGTATACTCAGTACATTCAGACGTACTGACGCATTTGCGCTATGGTGCTTTCTCTTATGTTACACCATAGGTTCAGAGGCACGAGCTCCAGATCAGCAGTAGCATTCCAGTGTTCAGAGTTTTCAGTGAGTCCTTCTCATTCGTGGACGATATGATTATTGCTACATTTACTATTCAGTTGTTAGATGGAGTTAGTTGGAGACATGTTCCTTCAACTCCTTATTCAGTTTAGTTAGAGGCTTTCAGACTAGATGTCAGATTAGATATTCAGATCTCATTATTTTCAGTATTTATGACTTGTTTTGGTATTGTTATACCTTTTTCAGACAATTTGTCATCAGACGTTTATTCAGTTCGAATCTTATGGCATTTCATGTTCATGTTTCCCCATTGTATGATATATTATGCAGTATACGGGTACAGATATCAGTCATGGGTTAGCTTGTGGTCCTTCGAGGTCATGAGCATCGTGTAGCATTCCAGTTCAGAAAAATTGGGGTGTTACAATCGGCAAAAAGATCTAGAAACTCCAAGGAAAAAAAAGGCATTCTTCTTTTTATTAAAGGAGTCGATATATTTTTTAACCATTTATTTTAGGACTGTCTTTTCACATGCGCAACGAAAAATAAAACCTAATAATATTAATTTTTCATATATTTTTCTTTACGGTATATTTTAGGATTCCTTAATTTTTTCAATTTATGGTGAATATTATCAAAATAATTAAATAGTTATGGAAGAAAAAAAAGACAATCCTAATTTGACTCTTCTAAATAAGGAAATCCTAATGCGACTTTGGTGGTTGTCCTAGATATTATAATTTTATATAGCTTTATATTTTTAAGGCCTAACTGTTTAGAGTTTTAAGTGCAAATTTAACAAACTGAACAACATGTTTAAGGAGGAGTGGACCATATTTTTGGGAAGCTTTTTTAACGAAAATTTATTAATTTGTCAAATAATTAACCAGGCAAAGTTAAGAAAGCACTTTAGACTTCTTCCTAAATATTTTACATTTTAAAATTTTAATTTATTTATTAAGAAAAATAGCAAAAAGATCATTTTATTTAAAGCAAAACTTTTAATGAAGGATAAAAAGTTCAAACAATATTTATAAAACCCTTCACACTTATAGTATAGTAGAGATAGAGATATAGATACTAGTTTAGGTGTACGTGTCTCACGTGTATACCTCACTTTATTGAGTTCAAATGTTAAACTAAATAGTATATTTGTTAAAATAATAAAGATGAATACAATAATTAAATTCAACATCTTTTGGAGAATTTATTTAATTAAACCTAACCTTTACCAAAAAAAATTCTCAAAGCCGATCGACATTCATCTATCACCAGTAAATTGCAACAAAATAATACGATGATAGAGACATCAAAACAATATAATTAAATCTAATATTTACAGAAAAAAATTCTCAAAATCATCCGACACTCATCTACCACCTGTAAACTATAACAAAATAATACGACAATAGATATATCAAAATAATACAACTAAACTTTACCTTTACACAAAAACAAAAAATTCAAAACAGAGATATAAAAACAATACAATTAAACCTAACTTTTACCTAAAAAAATTTCTCAAAGCCGATCGACATTCATCTACCACCTGTAAATTCATCTATGACCTGTAAAATGCAATAAAATAATATAATAATGATCACAAAGCTTCAGTTTTGATGAAAATAATTCTTGTCTGAGCGAAAATTTTGACACGAAAGGATGACTTGAATGAAAATAAAGAAGATATATATATAAACACACATTGACTTTTATTATGTTGACAAAAATAGTGAAGAAGTTGAGGATTAGAAAATTAAGCATCCACCAATCTAGACATGCAACTAAATCAAGTTTGATGAGTATCAATCATATTTTTTCAATAAGTAAATCAGTTTCTTCTCTAGTTTAACGTGCGTCTCAATATTTATAGAAATATTTTCTTAATAGAATCCTATTTTAGGAGTATTTTTCTATTTGATCAGTACAAAGGGAAATATTAATTCATTCTGCTTTCATATATTTTAGGAGTCTCATATTTTATGAGTCTAGTTAATATAATAAAAATAATTAAATAATAAATTAAAGAAAATAGTGAAAAGATAGTTTTGTCTGAAGAAAAGTCTTTTAATGAAGGACAAAAAGTTCAAATTACTTTTTTAAGGGTCTTCACACTTTTAATATATTATAGATATAAATTATAGATTATAGATATAGATTATAGATTATAGCTTATAGATATAGATATAGATAGATAAGAGATAGATATGTTAAAGTTATTGAACTTGTTTTACAATAAAAAATGAGCCTGTTTATTTATGTATAGAAAAGTGTAGTCCGGTGCACTAAAACTCTTGCTATGCACAGCGTTCGGGGAAGGGACCCACTACAAGGGTGTATTGTATGTAGGGCTGGGCACTAAAACTCTTGCTATGCACAGCGTTCGGGGAAGGGACCCACTACAAGGGTGTATTGTATGTAGGGCTGGGCATATTTTGGTTTAAATCGAAAAAACCGAAAAACCAAATCAAAATTTGAATTTTGGTTTGATTTTTTGGTGTTTCGGATCGATTTCGATTTTCAATTTTTGAAATTTGGTTAAACGGTTCGGTGTTCGATTTTTCAAAAAAATAATTTGGATAAACCGATTAACCAAAATTCCATAAATAATTAATAATATATACATATATTTTATTATTATATATATCTATATATAAATTATATTTAATATATAATAATATAATATAAATATATAATAGCAACCCTAATAACTAATAAGTAATAGCACGCCGCATACAGCTAAAAGCATACATCATCCAATAGTCGAACAATCAATCGAACCATAGACCGCCGGCGAGATCGTCGTTTGTACAACGACATCCGAGCCGGCAACCAGACGACCACTGTGGGCTGCAGTCTACAGTGCCGACTGTGGTCTTTCCGGTAGCAACCACTCTTCCGACTACCGAATATTTATGCAAACTTATGCATAATGAAGTTATATATTATGTGAAACTTATGGTTATATCATTTAGTTTCATCCATGTTGAGTTATTTATATCTGCGAATGAAAAATAGGTTTGAAAAAAATTACTTCGTAAGAAAAATCATTAATTTTCAATGTCCAGTCATAACAAAGAGAGGTTCACTACTTTAATCTTCAAAACCGAAATAAAAATCCGAAATAACCGAATTGAATTTGTAGAAACCGAACCGAATTTATTTTGGTTTGGTTACGGTTGTCATTTTTGTCAATTCAAAAATCAAAAAACCGAACCGATATTAAACTATGAAAGCAAACAAACCGAATGCACAACCCTAATTGTATGCAATCTTACTTTGCATTTCCGTGAGAGGTTGTTTCCAAGGTTTGAACTCACGACCTGCAAATCACGTGGCAATAATGTTACCAGTTACTTCAAGCCTCCCCTTCAATCTATTTAAATATCACAAAAAATAATTATTAAATTATAAAAATGTCACTTATTTTTTTCCATATAGCTAAATAAGTCATGGGAGGAACAAATGAGATATTTTATATGATATTAGTTAAAGTTGAATAACTTTCCTGTTACAGAGAAATTGTTTAGTTACTTTATATAATGCTAAGCGTAGTTACTGACTTTTTCAATATAAAAATAATTTGGTTATTTCACTACAACTAAATAAAAATTAATGACTAACCATAACATTAGCCTCGTGGTACTCGTTTCTCCAAGAAATATTTTAAGTCTGTGTCATATGTTTTTCTTTTATTGAATTCCCAAGAAAATTTTCAGCCAGTATGTATAGGGACGGATCTACGTGGGTATCACGGGTTTATTCAAACCCCCTCGACAAAAAATTATGTTGTATATATAAATCTATATTTCTGTACATATATTAAATTTGAACCACCTGAACCAAAGTTATGAGATAGCTTAGTGGTACTGGGTTGTAATACTTGGGCCGCATGCACCAGCCCCGCTTCACGGGTTCAATTATGGCAAAAATTCACATATAGTCTCATTAGAGTATCTATAACTAACTTTCTAGTCTAAATTTTAATATTTACAATTCATAGACAAAATAAATGATAGTTTTATGTATATATATATACGAAAAAAGAAAAAAGAAAAAATCCATAAAAGCAAAAAGAGATTAAAAAAAAAAAAATAATGTAATAAATGTCCTTAATCTTCTCCAACTTTTCATTTATTTCTCTCATATAACATATCAATAAATATGAATTTATACGTTAATTACTCCCTCAAAAGTTGATAATTTTTTTAAAAAAAAAAAATTGTGATCTACAGGAGAAAGTTGGTAATTCGTGCATACAAAATTCTGGTATATACGATTTACGTAAATTATTTTTTTACTTGAATTTATTTACTGAAATATGTTTTTTGAATCTAATACGCAATAAAAATTGATTCAGTTTCAACATAATGAAAATCGATTTTATTATTAGTTTGAATTAGATTTTCGAAATTGAATGCACAATATAAACTTCAAACACTTTCAAATTGTCAATTTTGTAATTACTATTATTTTTGTATACAATAACTTCAATTGTAATTTTGTGTTTCAATTTTCGTATTCAATTTTTAATTTCGTAATTTTGAAAAAAAAATTCACAAAAGTTGTTAAAAGGTTATAATCCTTGTATGTGTTAGTTTTTTTTTTTTTCTAAATCCCATTTGTAATTGCAATTTGGATGATATATTCATTCATTACTCTACTGCATATTTCATAATATACATATTGACAGTCTATTAATATTTTATTATGTATATCTAGTAATAGTATATTTGAATTTTTGTATATCTGTTAATATAAGTGTATAATTGTATTTGTATATCTATTTTAAAGGTTACAAAGATTGTTTTTATTATTTGTATATCTGTTGTTTGTATATCTGTATATTAGTTTACATAAATTTGATATTTGTATATCTATTGCTTGTATATCTATATATACATATATGCAAATGAAGTATACATATATTCAAATTAAAACTGTTGTTTATTATTTGTATATCTATTGTTTGTATATCTGTATATACAAATTTGAATGTTGTTTGTAAACGATATCGCAAACGAAATATACATATATTCAAATCACAATTGTTGTTTATTATTTATATGTCTGTTATTTGTATATCTGTATAGACAAATTTGAATGTTGTTTGTAAATGAAATATACATGCAAACGAAATATACATATTTGTATATCTGTTGTTTGTATATCTATATATACATATATGCAAACGAAATAAACATATACATAGATGTTTATTATTTGTATATCTGTTGTTTGTATCTCTGTATATACAAATTTGAATGTTTTACATAATAACAAATTTGAATGTATATACATATATGCACTCTAAAACTGTATATATCTGCATATGCATTATTCTTCAAAATGTATATGTGAAAGTTAACTGTATATGCATATATGTAAATTGTATATACATATATCAAAAATACAAACTGTATATACATACATACACTCTAACACTGTGTGTGTGTGTGTATATATATATATATATATATATATATATATATATATATATATATATGCATGTATTATTCTACAAAAAAAAAAATTATATGTATCTACATGTATTGAAACAAAAATTTATATTGACCAACAATTCTGTTTCATGAGAATATATACAAAAAAAACTCGTAATCATTGTCAATTTCATTGCTCCCCCTTTTAGAGTAGATACTTTAAAATATTTTTTCCTTTTCGCCTTGCTAGAAGATGCAAAATTCTTTCCTTTTTTTTTTATAAATCATCCTAAAAAAATGGGGGAGGTGACTTACATAATATATAAAAATTTATATTATAAAATAAAAATTCACAAAAACAAAGAAATGATAAAAACGGGGGAGTACTCCCCCTTTTTAATTTTTTTTTTGTAAAATAGATGAACAACGAAGAAATTTAACGACTAACTAACATAATTTATAAAAATTTAAAAATAAATAAATCTAATGTCAATAAATATCCTAAAATGATTTTCTGTGGTGAAAAATCCGCAAAAATAATTTATCACAGAAAAATCAAGGATTATATTTTGTGATATTAGAGTGACTTTGAGAGAAAAATAAGGAGAAGAAAGTTGAAGAAGATCTCTTGAACAATCTGTATTATGATGTTGCCAATGTTGTCGTTTCTTTAATTTAAAATCAAGGATATTAGAGTGATTTTGAGAGAAAATTAAGGAAAAAATAGTTGAAAAAAATATCATAAAAAATCTTGTGTTTTGATATTCCATTGTTGCCTTTTTTTGAGCCAATAGGATAGAGAGAGAATAGAAAGAAAATATCAAAAATAAATACATGAGAGAGAAAATTGATATATACAAATCTTAATATATTTGTATGTAGGGCCCACAAAAAAACTGACTTTTAACTACCAAATGAC
Source organism: Capsicum pubescens (assembly GCA_030864215.1). Lineage (NCBI taxonomy): Eukaryota > Viridiplantae > Streptophyta > Magnoliopsida > Solanales > Solanaceae > Capsicum > Capsicum pubescens. The sequence goes on from CM061548.1 coordinate 86,638,326, forward strand.
TATGAATTGTAATTTTTTATAACATTAACCATATCATGTAATTAATATAGTATTTTGTCTATAGTATGTAATTTTTCCTTCAATTATCGCTGGGGCGCAAGCTACCTAAGTTTTTTTAATTTACTGTTGTGAGTCCAACATAGGTACAACTGTTACTATGAAAAAAACGCTGCTACTATTTAAAACATGCTAGAATAACTTAAAATACAAAATCAAAAATGTAAAACCATTTTTCCTTTTTACAAAATTAAAAAGGAATAATAACATAAACATACACCTTAACTTATCATATTTACACAAATTTTCACCCTTACAAAGTAACTACAAAAATTTCAATTATTTATGTGTCTTCGTTGGATGTACCGGGAGCTAAGTATGTATCTCGATAGACACAAAATTAAAAAAAAATCTCGAGAGCTAATTATGTATCTTTAAAAAGATGTACCTTCATTGGATATATTATGTATCTCGACATACCTAAAATAAGAAAAAATATATCGGGAGCTAATTATGAATATGTACAATGGAAAGCTGTATTGTCGTTTGATGTATCGGGAGCTAATTATGTATCTTGACAGACCCAAAATCAGAATTTTCTGTAATCAAACTCAAAACTATCGAAATTTATATTTTTTGCCTAATTAAAAAAATCCAAACCTCAATTGAAATACAAGAGTTGAAATAGGGATTTTGAAATTCTCAAAGCCAAATCCCAAAGTCACTATCTTGTTTTTCACCCAAAGTTAAAACCCTTTTTCTTTTTTCTTTGTTTTTTCATTGTTCCTTTCCATTTAAAAGTCATGAAGAGATATTTTTCTGAAACATCAAATTCAAGTTCTGTTGCACATAGTCAACCTAATCGGGTAGAAAAAAGAATAAGTTAGGAGTATCATCACATTCTTCTCAAGAATTTGATTTAAACTCTTTAAAGGTTGATCCGAGTGAAAGAACTCTAATTTTAGAATTTCGTCTAACTGATCATGACGTGATTAAAAGAACATATCTTCTGAAAAAACCTTGTCAACCTCAGCTACAAGAGTTTTCTCAAATAGAGATCTGTAGAGGTATGTGTTGTTTTAATCGTAAATAGTATAATGAATTTCCTGGATTGTTGGAGTATAGTGTAAGTAAAGATGCAACTTTTTGTTTGTATTGTCATTTACTCAAGGAAAATAACAATTGATAAGGTGGATGTGAAGTATTTTCGAGTATGGATTTTAGGAGTTGGAACAAAAAGGCTAGTTTGAAAACACATATTGGTAGAATTAATAGCATCCACAAGAGGCAAAAAGAAAATGTGAGGATCTAATGTGGTGATGTACTGGCTTATTGATGTGTGAGATAATGCTAACACATTTGAGGCTTTTAACTAAGAATAATTGCAAAGTCTTAAGCAACTTTTATCGTTTTTGATTGTTTTATGTTTGATTTTGCAGTAGAAGCTATGATGCAAGAGAACCAACAAGGATGGAAACAAAGGAGTTGAAATCTGAAGTAATTCAAAGAGAAGTATGGATGATGACATTTCTGATAAGTCGTCAGCCCTGTGATAAGTTATCAGCTTCATCGACAGCCTCAGACAGAGAATGCACCTGAGTTGAGAGTTGTGATGATATTTTATGATAAGCCGTCAAGGAGCTGATAGGTCGTCAAAATTATCATCAGCCTAAGGCAGAATATGAGAGCTGAGGTAGAGACTTGACGACATTCGTGATAAGTCGTCAAGAAGTTGATAGGACATCACAGTTTGTCGTCAGCCTAAAGCAGCGAGTATCAAAAGCAAAGAGGAGCTGACGACATTTGTGATAAGTCGCCAGCCTCATGATAGGTTATCACGAATGTCGTCATCTAATTCGAGGGATTATTAAACTTTGTGATTTTGTTTCCTTATTTAGGCTGAATTATTTAAAGTCTTGTTGAGGGTTTTCTTGAGAGTTCCGAACATCTTTTGGAGACACGTATTTTGATATTTTCTCTCTCTAGTTTCTTGACTTGAACAAGCAATTACTTTGAAGAGATTATCATCATTATTTTGGGATTACTATTGTGATCTAATCTGAGAATATCTAGTTTCTATTCATCTTGTGGTAAGTTTATCTTTCAAATCATGAATATAACTAGTTGTTTCGATTATTACATCACGAGCGGCTAAATTCCTTTAACCTAAATTAATGGATATAGGGTTAAATCTTCATAAGGTGCTGAGTGTTCAAGATTCAAAAGGTGGTAGGACTCCTTGATAATTCTGAGGTTTTAATTATCGTCTATTGGTTGCAAATGATTGATAACACCTGCTTTGATTTGCTTGAGAAATAAATCAAATATAGTGGGAAGTGAATTATTAACAGGGACTTAGAAGCACTAAAAACTTCCATTTAATAATTGACGTTGTAACAAGGTTGATTAACCTAAGGTAAAATCTGGTCATGAATATAAACTCCCTAAGTCTGAGAGGATTAGGTAATTAAATGCTTAAGTAGGTTGAGAGACATTTAGGCATAACTTCGATAAAGATAACTTGTTGTCCTACCTACTATAAGAATTTTGAACCACCATTAGCATCTGTCAAGTACCAAAACCCCTAGTGAACATAATTCTGGTTTTTCTATAAACTCTTGATTACGAACACTGTAACTAAAGTGACCAATAATTACTTGCTAAACTAAAAATCCTCATTTCAGGAAACATCCAGCTATCAGTTGATTAAATTGCAAACGACTTAAGTTCACACCATATTTCCTGTGGGATTTGACCCCAACCTAGTTGAGTTTTATATTGATAATGATCGCTTACATTCTCATTAGAGAGGTGTAGTTTGAGCGTTATCAAAAATGGCGCCGTTGCTGGGGACTATTGGTCCGGGTTTAGTCGGTTACTATAGAAGGTTTGTGGAGAGTTTCTCTTCTATTATTGCTCCATTGACTAAGTTGACTCAGAAGAAGGTAAAATTCTTATGGTCTGATGCTTGTGAGGTCAGTTTCCTATAGCTGAAGGATAAGTTGACTTCGGCTCCGATCTTAACTCTGCCTGAAGGCACTGATGGTTTTGTTGTCTATTGTGATACGTCTAGACAGTTGAAGGTTCATGAGAAGAATTATCTGACCTATTATTTGGAATTGTTATCTGTGGTGTTTGTATTAAAGAACTGGAGGAATTATTTGTATGGGGTCCATGTTGATATTTATTCTGATCATAAGAGTCTGAAATACGTATTCACCCAGAAGGAATTGAATCTCAAGCAAAGGAGGTGACTCGAGTTGCTAAAGGACTATGACATAAGTCTCTACTTTCATCCAAGTAAAGCTAACGTAGTTATTGATGATCTTAACAGGTTGTCCATGGAAATATTGTCTTATGTGGATGAGGAGAAGTGGTATTTGGCAATGGATATTCACCATTTGGATAATTTCAAAGTTCATTGCTTAGATTTCGAGGATGGTGGTGTGATTGTTCAAGAGGTGATAAGGTCATCTCTTGGTGTTGAAGTAAAGGAAAAACAAGTGTTGGACCCTATTTTGATGCAAATCAAGAATGATGTAGGTAGGCAAAAATTGATGGTTTTTTATATTAGTGGTGATGGTATCTTGAGGTACCTAGGCAGATTGTGTGTTCCCGATGTTAATAGGTTGCGAGAAAATTTTTTAGCCGAAGCTTATAAGTCGCGTTATGCTATTCATCCTGGTTTAATGAAAATGTATCGTGATCTTAAAGAGATTTATTGGTGGAATAATATGAAAGCGGGATGTGGCTAATTTTATGGCCAAGTGCATGGTGTGTCAGCAAGTGAAGGTAGAGCACTTGAGGCTCGGTGGATTGACTCAAGAGATTGACCTACCGGTATGAAAGTAGGAGATAATCAATAGGGATTATGTTACCGATCTTCCGCGGTCTCTCTAGCAATGTTATTCAATTTGGGTCATCATGGATAGGATGACTAAGTCTGCTCACTTCTTTCCAGTGAGGACAAATTTCTTTTCTGAATATTATGCCAAGTTGTTCATTGAGGAGATCGTGAAATTGCATAGTGCTCCAGTTTCCATCATATCTGATCAGGGTACTCGATTATCATCTCACTTTTGGAGATTGTTTCAGAGAGATTTGGGTACTAAGGTGATCCTTAGTACCGTTTCTCACCCGCAAACATATGGTCAAGCGGAACGAACAATTCAGGTCCTGGAAGATATGATTCGGGCTTGTGTGTTTGATTATGGTGGTGGTTAGGTTTACCACTTTTCTCTTATAGAATTTTCCTACAATAACAGTTGTCACTCTAGAATTGGTATGGATCTATTTGAGGCCTTATATAGTAGGAGTTGTAGGTTACTTATTGGGTGGTTTGAGGTTGGTGAAAATAAGTCTTTTGGCCCTGATTTGGTTCACAAAGCCATAAAGAAGGTGAAGGTGATTCGGGATTGACTTAAGACCTCCCAAAGTCACTAAAAGTCTTACACAGATGTGAGACGAAGGGAGTTGGAATTCAGTGTTGGTGAATGGATGTTCTTAAAGGTATCTCCCATAAAAAGAGGATGCAGTTTAGAAAAAAAGAGAAACACAGTCCCCGTTATGTCGGTTTGTACTTGGTTTTGAAGAAGGTTGGTAATATTGCCTATGAATTGGAGTTGCATTCTAGTTTGAGATCTATTCATCTAGTATTTCATGTTTCGATGTTGAGGAAGTGCGTGAGTATTCTTCGAGGGTTGTTCTTTTAGATGAGGTGGGTATCTCAGATTTTCTGTTCTATGATGGGGTCACGGTTGAGATCTTGGATCGCCAAGTCTATCGATTGCGGATGAAGGGCGTGTCTTTGGTAATGGTTCTTTGGATGAACCAAAAGGTTGAAGAATCTACTTAGGAATCCAAAGAGGACATGAAGTGCAAGTATCCGTTCTTGTTTCCCATTTCGAATAATCGTGCTTATGGTATGTGTATTCTTTAATATCTTTGAGTTTTGTCTTTGTTAAAGGTAAGAGTAGAGGTATGTGAAGTCAAATCGTGCTAATAAATGCCTTGTCCTAATATTCGAGGATGAATGATCCTAAGGAGGGAGTATGTAAACCTCAGTTTTTTATTCTCAATTTTTTTTTGAGTTTTCTACCCTAGCAATGACTTATCTGATGAGTTGTAACGTGTCTTTATGGGTCAGGTGACCCTAGTCATAAGGTGTCCAGTGAATGGTGCTTGAGTTGTTGTCTTGGGTAGGACTTGGGGATACGAGTCGTAAAAACTCATAACGAGTCGTTGGGAGGGAATCATAATCAAATTAGATATTAAGTGGCTAAGTTCTGCTCTGAGTACGAGTTGCTCACTATAAGCCATAAAGACTTATTACGATTCATTGGGTACAAATCATAGGATGTCCATTGCTTACCCAATTGGGTTCTGTGTTGACTACGAATGGACCTTATGAGTCGTAGGGTCTCATTATGAATGGTACCTGTAAGTCGTAGGGTCAATAGTGTGTGGGGGTCCTAGAGACTTTCTTGGTTACGACTCATAGTGACGAGTCGTAAGAAGTGGCTACTAGTCAACGTCTGACCCGTAGTCAATGGCGGCACTTTTTCAGCTTTTAAGTTAAGGGCATTTTGAGTATTTCCCCTCTTACCCAAATTAAAACCTACATCTTATAACCCCTTTTAGGGTGTCATTAGCACTCAGAAACAAATTTAAGTAACTTCTCAAGCACTCCAAAAGGCTCACTGAATTCCCTTAAGAAAGTCAAGTTAGGGTTTCATTAAGTTAGTCATCCAAGGGCTCAAGGTTCAATTTCTCTCCAAATTTCATAGTGTTTAAGGCATGTTACTCTTTCCTCATTTTTAATTTCATAAAGGCATATGTTTAAAGTATTGTTCATGAGATGTTCATGTTGGTTTTGAAACAAATGTTGAGGGTTTTTAAATGTTTATGAATTGAACAATGTTTCTCGTGGTTTATATATGATTTTCATGATTTAATTTTGGTTTTGAACTTGTGGGTACATGGGTACGGTGAATGAACTAGGGAATTTTGATTTTCCCGAACTTGTGACTTTTGAAGTGGTTATGACCCCAACCCCATAATGTGAAAATGGTTTTTAATTATGAGAAATATGGGAATTTATAAAATTGAACTAGTCTTAAACTATTGTGTGATATTAAGAGGTATTTGAAACACAATGGTCTGATTTAATAAACAAAGGAAGTCAGAGTTTCCCACCTTGTATTAACGAACAAAGGGAGTTATTTTCCCAAGTCAATGGAAATTATTTTGGCATGTTGTTATTACCTTGCAAATGTAGTTGGTATGACGCTACCAACAATGTATGTCTTAATGTGGAATATGGTATAATGAATGGGAATGTGTGATACTTGTTTTAATTAGTCTCTAATAAGGGTTGTGTAGCTGAGTCATGAAAATGGAGGTCCAAGTGACCGATACTGAAAACTGCATTTGCTGATGTGGGGATCAAAGTAACCGACTAAACTCAAGAAATTGAAAGTCAAGCAACAAGGTAAAGAAGCTCAGTCCCCATTACATTGGTCCATATCAGATTGTGAGGAGAATTGGGAATGTCATTTATGAAATAGATTTACCAGTGAGTTTGGCTTCGATTCACCCTATTTTCCATTTATCCATGCTTAAGAAGTGTGTGGATGAACCTTCTTTGATAGTGCCAGTTGAGAATGTTGGTGTTGAGGATTCGTTGTCTTATGAGGAAGTCCTGATTAAAATATTAGATAGACAAGTTCGTAGATTGAGGCCCCAGGATGTAGCTTTGGAAAAGATCCTTTGGAGAAATCAAAAGATGGAGGAAGCTACATGGGAATCTGAAGAAGTAATGAAAGTCAAATACCCGTTCTTGTTTCCATCGATGGGTTAAAGTTCTTAAGGTATGAGTTTCATTTTCCTCTTGTCGTTTTTATAATTTTTCCTTGGATTCTATATGCATTCTTTTTTTATTGTACCAAGGGTGCCCTAACTTCTCATTCGGAGATGAATGATCTAAAGAGGAGGTAATATGATACCCTAAGTTCTTGAGCACTAGATCCTCCATGAGATAAATAGTTGGATTATCTTTCCAATGCCACTAGTCTCGCCTCAATCCAAGATCGGATAAAAAGTTGTGGCTAAATTACGTTAGTGATGTCAAACTTCTAGTGACAACGGCTCTGACCATGACTCATTATCAAACATAATGAGTTGTCAGGAGGATTCATTTCCATGGTAGTAAGGAAGCCCAAACTTTAACCACTTGACAATGAGTCCAGGAAATGACTCGTTGAGAGACATAACGAGTCGTTAGGAGGGACTCGTTGTTACAGTAAAAGGATACCCAGGAGTTCCACCCCTAGCTACAATTCTTCATGATGACTCATGATGACAGACAAGAAGTCGTTATGAGGGACCCATTGTCATAACAGTGAAGGAACATATTATCGATCCTCGGGTAAAGACTTCAGGACATTACTCGTGGTCAAACCTCATGAGTCGTTACCCAAGCCGTGACAACTATTTTCAGACTTTTCCTGGATATTTTAATTAGGATCTTATTGGTCTTTTCCTCCCTCCAAACTCTTTTTCACGACTTAAAACACTTAGATGATCCTTTTTTCCTTCAGTTATCAAAATCAAAACCTTACTTTTTCCTCTTTAACTCCCAAGGCAAGAGATATTAGGGTTTTTCAGGAAATATAACACTCAGGCTCCAAACTTCGAATCCTCTTCAACTTCTTCCTTATTTCAGGCATGTTGATCATCCCTAACTTGTGTTTTTACAATATGGCATTTACTTACTCAACCTCTATATGTTTAAATTATTGGGTTTGAAATTGAGTTGAGGGCTTTTGATTGATTATTACTTGAATTATTTTCTCATGTTTTAAATGTGTTATTCATGCTTGATAAATAGTTTGTTTTGGATTGAGTTGGTGAAACATGGTAGGGTTTGGAATGAGTGACATGAGTTTTCCAAATTTATGAATTTTTGACTTGATGATGGCATTAGCCTCAACTCACCTTGTAAACTTGATCTTGAATTTGGATAATTGGATGATTTAACTTATCTTTTGAAAATATTACATTGTATTAAAGGATAAATGGATAAAAATGGGTTTTGAAGGCCCTTGGTGGTTGTAGTTTGGATTTTAAATGGAACTTGGGAGTCTAATAGCTATATGAATTGGTTTGGTATGATTGAATTAGCTTGCAAGCATATTGGTATGACGATACCATGTATCAAAATGCCTTAATAAAGACTATTTGATTAATGGTTGGGTTTATGTGTAAACTATTTTAATTTGGGCTTAAAGGAAACTATGCAACTCACCATGAAAGTGTAGTCTCGCGGGGACCAACACCGAAAACTACGTTTGCCGACGTGGGGGTCTATGTGATCGTATGCTTGGTGCGCATTTTATATTTTGGATGGCTATCACCTTGGTGTATTTAGTCATTCCTCTATTTCCTCGGTATATGTGGCTAACACGCACTGAGACCCTTTCAGCAGGGGGAGTCGGACCTTTATAGCCCATGGGTGCCTTTAGAACGGAGCGATCTACACAGTTCAGGTTAATATTTTAAACTCTCATATTCATGACCCTTGTCCCTATCTCGATAGCCTATATATGTATATTTAAATGTTATGCATGTGGTTTTGGCTGGTTTTTGGCAATGACATTATTTTATCACTTTTTCCTGAGTTACATGCCAGTGCTTTCCCCACTGACCGTCTCCGAATGCTGCAACTTTTCATGATGTATTGTCCGAGGGCTTTTCTGTTACTTCTGTGCAGCGTTAGGTGGTGTAGTACGTTGGTTGAGTTGTTGTGAAGTGGTGAGCCTCCATCTTTCGAAAAGTCCTGTCATTTCATTAGTTTTTTTTTTCATACTTTGGGAATTATGAATTCTCTTTTGTCATAGTTGGGGGCATGTTCCGACCTAGTTTGGTATTTCTGATTTAGATGTTTTTGTGGACAGTATTTGGGATGATTGATTGTCTTGTTTAGACTCTTAGATTTCATATGATACATCTATTTTATTTACTATTTTGGTTGGCTTCCATTGTTTGTTATATTGTGCTCTGGAGGTTAGGCGAAGGGGGCTTGAGATACTCGTCACGATTAGGTCCTAATTCGGGTCGTGATGGCTCCACACACATATACATACTATAGTTGAATCTCCTAGATATAATGAAGCTTTTAGCTAGTATTGCTTTTAAATTGAGTCAAATTTCAGGTAGCGAGTTTGAACTCTAGGTGTGATATTTATGAAAAAACAATTAAAGTCCTTATTAGAATTTTTGCTTTAATCATCACATATGATTATCTTTTTTCTTTTTTTAAGGAGAATAAATAGTGTTTTCACTTATCTTTCGGTGTAATTCAAATTTATTGATTGATGATTGAAGGTGTTCAATCACAATAGCAAACCTCACATGCTAAGTTAATCTTCAATGTCAGTCAATCAATTACCAAAGATCAAAAGAAATAACACAGGGGTTGGAACAACTGATCACCAGTAAACAATGAAGTGAAATCTTTATAATTTTAGGATATGACAAGGATAAAAGTGAGATAAAATAACTTCAAATTTATTAGGACAAGATGAAATATCCAAGATTAAAGTTGAGATAACATGTATATTAAATCAATGGTATAAATTTGTCGTGGAATTTCCCACCATTGTCTGTGATTCATTTCTTGCTGTGACAGTGAAATGCTAAATTTGAAAAGAAAAAAAAAAAAAAAAGAAGCAAAGAACCAAAAGATCACACACACACAAAAAAAAGAAAAAAAACATAGAACCAAAATACACAATTCCATCCTTTTCTTTTGGCATCCATAAAAAAATAATCAAAGTACGTACACATCCTAATTCCAAATTGTTTATCACACACATGTACTAAAAAGTAAAAGATTAGGTGAATGATTCTCTATTGGAAACGTCTGTTTTGGATAAAGGGAAACAACAAAAATGGCCTGCGGCCGAAAATATTTCTTCAAAAATGGCTCATAAATTGTAAATTTCATATTGTAGCCATTGGGCTGACGCATGTCCTCTCTTTTATTTTTTTTCTTTATTAATTTTTTGTGCATGCTTCTTCTTTCTTTCTTTTTTGTCACTGCTTATTTTTTTCTCCTTTATTTTAAAAACAATTCATCTATTTTTTAATTCTACCAAAAGAATAATAAAAAATTAGAGAAATTATATAATTATTGTTTAATTTTTTTATTTTTGAATATAATTTTTTTTAAAAATATATCAATGCAGATCAAGTGTGTGAGTGTATGTATATATCTATATCTATAATCTATATCTATAATATATTAAAAGTGTGAAAACTCTTAGAAAAGTGATTTGAATTTTTTGCCCTTCATTAAAAGTTTTTGCAATAGACAAAATTGTCTTTTCACCTATTTCCTTCAATTATTATAATATAATAAATTGACCATAATAAATATACAAAAATAACACTCCTAAATATATGAAAACTTATATATGGTCAAGATTTTCTAATTCTTTTTTATTTTTAATTAAAATGTATAATTGGAAAGAAGTTGCTCTATATTAGAATTAGTCTTTAAATATTCTCCACGTTGATTTCCTTTTTTAAAAGAAAAAATCCAAAAAAAGTAAAAAAATAAAACATAATAACACATAAAAAATCTTTTTAAGAAGATGCATAATTGGAAAAGAAGTTATTCCTTATTAGAAGTAGCCTTCAACTAATTACCCACGTTAATTTCCTTTTTTTAAAAAAAAAATCTGAAAAAAGGAAAAAAGAAAACACAATAACACTTTTGTAGATATATTTGATTTATCTATATCTATAATCTATAATCTATAATATATTAAAATTGTGAAGAACTTTAGAAAAATGATTTGAACTTTTCGTCTTTTATTAAAAGACACTTCTACAAAACTGTTTTTTCACTATTTTGTTTAATTATTATTTAATTATTTTTATTATATTAACTAGACTCCTAAAATATATGGGACTCCTAAAATATATGAAATGAGAATCAATTAATCTTTTTCCTTTTATAGAAAAATAATCCTAAAATAGGACTTTATTAAGAAAATAATTTTATAAATATTGAGATGCACGTTAAACTACCGAAAAAATCAATTGACTTATTTGGAAAATATGATTGGTGGATGCTTAATTTTCTAATCCTCAACTTCTTCACTGTTTTTGTCAACATAATAGAATTCAACATGTGTGTATATATATATCTTCTTTGTTTTCATAGTCACTCTTGAGGGTCAAAATTTTCGCTCACACAAGAATTATTTTCATCAAAATTAAAGTTTTGTAATCACTATTGTATTATTTTATGTAGTTTACAGGTCGTACATGAATTTACGAATGGTAGATGAAGGGATTTTTCTCCTTTTCCTCTTTGCTAATAAACTTTGTAACATATTATTCTTCGAATAATTCTACTATATAGTAACTAATATGAACTTATTTTATCATATTATGATTGTTAGGAATTTATGAATTTAGCTATTCATAATCATAAATGAAAATACATGTTCTGGTAGGTTTGATAGTTCTGGGCTTTGTTCATCCATAGCTTTTCCTTTGAAATATACATGTCTTTATTAAATATTCAAAAGTTGTTTGTGTACAAGAGGAGGCTTGCTTCAACTCATGAAGTCTTGCCTCTAACTTAGTGATATGGGAAAAAACAACGGAATAAAAAACAACTCCAAAACAGTCCACTGATCTTAAGGATTTGAGGACCCTTTTGAAGACCACTCTCGGATTTGCTATCAACAACACAATAACAAGATAAAGAAGTGTGTTTTCAACACCAAAACAGTCACAATATAAGATGAACAAGATGAACACAATGGTGATAAAATTCGTATTCAACAAGTCACAAAAACAGTCCAATATGAATCTACAAAGTGCAATAAGATAAAGATAGGTAGATAGACCAAATGAGGAAATAATATTAACAACCCAAGACTTTTTACACTCTTGGACCTTTAATACTACACATAACACAAACCTATCTCTTACGTTGTTATAAGAGTGACCTCGATCTCCCAAGCATCCAACGTTTCCAAGCTTGAATCCAACACGAGTGACTCCACACTCAAGTGGATTTCCCTAGTTACAAGTTTCAGATTTGTGGTCTTCTCTCCTTAGAGAGAAAATATTTCTAAGTTCTATACAACATCCATATTCAGCAAAAATCTCCTAACAAATGACCTAAAAGGTTCCTTATATAGTAGTTTACAAACAAGGTGTGAAATATCCAAAATGACCCCTTAGTCTCAAGTCTTCAAGTGGGTGCCCTTGGAGAGAATTATATGAACGGTTTTGGACCCTTTTTAAGTCCTCATTTGTACTTCACTTTCACACTCCAAGTCTCGGGTCCAATACATCTCACAAACATGCATCCTCGTAGTCGTACCCGTATCATCCTTCCCTTCTTGAAAAGGATTCGATCTCGAATCCATGCCTTGCAAAATAAAGAGAAGACAAACAAGAACACATCCTCATGGCATGAGGGTTAGGGTTAGCAAAATACACATATCAATATGCCATGCCGAGGTGGAACAAACTTGAAGTACATCCATGGATCTTTTGTGTTGAACATAAAAAGCTTAGTAAAAATGTCATAAAGGAAGTGGCTATGACGAACATTAATAAATAATGAGCATGGGCTAAGACAACTCCTACCATACCCTAAGATGGTACCGGGATCGAATGGTAGAAGTATCTATGGACATGGGTTTCGGCCACTCTCACACTCCGCTAAGGTGTCGTCCTCAAAATTAGGCATACCCTCTAGATCATTAGTGGAAATATCATGAGCACAAAGAGGGTAGAGGAAGGTGTCACACAAGCTAACTTCAGCTATGGTGTCCTTATGCATGTACTCACTAGCTTCAAGTCCATCACCACTAGTATGCTCAACATAGGGAACACATAAAGAAGAAGTAGATGGAATTTCTAAGCATGCAGCACCTTTTATTTCAAGAGAATAATCCCCACATAGATATAAATCACCAAGGGCAGCAAAGGAATCATTCACAAAAACGTTTTTACAAGAACAATCACATTTTGGGTTTCCCAAGTAATCAAGCAAATCATGGTCATCTTCACCCGATTGACTATTCCTTTTCAAGACTACACATTCCCTACCCTTAAGAGTACTCTCATCTTCCAAGAAGAAATTTCCATCTTGAGGAGGAATATTGTTACACCATAGTGGGTTAGTATATAGGCTTTAGCTTCCAAGACAAGCCATGCCGTCAACATCACTTGCACCACTAGGTTCATTAGGAGTAAATAAACTATCTTCGAACAAGACATTGTGCCTAAAGAGTGAATGATCTAACCCGCGGATAGATTTGGAACTTTCACTCTCTAAGGAATCATTATCAAGTTTCAAAGATATGTCAAGCACATGATTAACCCTATGAGCCAAACAAACATTAGAATCTTTACAACAATGTAGGCTCATAGGTTCACTCTTTTTTCCTTGGCAAACATCCTTAAATCCTTCACTCACTTGAGATTCATTAATTACATCACACATATCCTCAAGTGGTGGGCAAGTTTTACTCACAAGTTGGGCAGCAACTTTCTTCGGAAAGCTCTCAACGCAAGGTACTTGGACAATTGGATTTTGTGGGTAGAGTTTGGGTAGCTATTGGCGTATAATTTCAATTTGTCGTTCCATATCTTCAATATTGTCATTGATACGATCACATATGGCATTGAAATTATGGGCAGCCATTGTACCTAACAAAAGACACAACAAATAAAGAAAACAAACAAACTTGTTAGCTCAAAAATGTCTCACCACCCTTTCACTCTCAATTTTTACCTCACACTTGGTTTCACAAGTGTTGAAAGACGGCACGTACTTCATGAGTGATTGAGTGTCGAGTCTACTCTTGTCCCGGAATGGATTTTTGTTTGAAACTCAAACAAAATCTTGTAGGACTTGAGTCAAGAACTAACAACAAATTCAAAAAGATAAAAGTACACAACAAATGTAAACACGAACAAACGTACACAAACTAATTTACAATCTAGTAGGAGTTTACTAGCTTGTCAATTAGCGTTCGGACCAATCAAACGAAACTACGGAACAATAAAAAGAAACTAAGAAAATCTGAAATTTGAGCCAAAATTGTTACGTGAACAGTAACAAGGATAGCGTGGCAGTACGTAATTGGTTGCGGTTTCTAATAATTTTTTTGTCCAATTTCAAGTCTTGATCAATTTACAATTTAGGAATTGGTGGAATTTATTTTAAGGAGGGAAATTCAAACAAGTCTTGGAGCTTTTTCAAATTCAAGTTTTCAAGACTTTGACTTTCTTTTACTTATCCTTATAACATGGACCCTTGTTTTATGGAAAGTTGTTGGAAAGTGGTTGAGATGTGATTGACTATTTGATGTGTGATGGTAAGTCTTTCAAGACTAACAAAGTTTCACCCCTTTTTCCTTTACCTTTATATATCTAATGTTCACTTTATATTAACAAGATATGAAGGTTGTGAAGAACTTTAAGAACAACATCAACAATCACCAAGAACAACCAACAACAATCTCCAAAAATATCATAATTTTCACACGGCCAACTTTCAATTTTCACAATACAATATCTTCAATACTTGGCCAAGACAACTACAATTTCAACAAAATGGTTCTTAGGCGACCAATGAACAAAAATATCACATGGAAAAGCTTAGAAAAACAACAAGATGAAGACCACAAGGCCAAAACAGTCCACCACAATAATGTTTCAGCAACAATTCGGCCAAGCCCTATGTTCACGAAAATAACACCAACAATGTAAGCTCAAACTTAGATTTAGACTCAAGAGTGTTAGAGATGAAGAAAAATAACACTATAAACAACAAAACAAGTAAAAATATCAGCCAAGACACAACAATAACACAATCTCGGCCAAGAACACAAAACAGACAGATTTGCTTCTTTTTTATTTTTCAGTTTTCTAACACCCTATTTTTTGAATTTTCTATCAAGCAAGCGCAAGATTTATATTGTAGGAAAAATATCAAGACATTATTTGATACCAAATAATAAGGGAAAAAACAACGGAACAAAAAAACAACTTCAAAACAGTCCACTAATCTTAAGGATTTGAGGACCCTTTTGAAGACCACTCTCGGATTCGCTATCAACAACACAATAACAAGATAAAGAGGTGTGTTTTCAACACCAAAATATCCATAATATAAGATGAACAATATGAACACAATGGTGACAAAATTCGGATTCAACAAGTCACAAAAACAGTCCACTATGAATCTACAAAGTACAATAAGATAAAGATAGGTAGATAGACCAAATGAGGAAATAATATTAACAACCCAAGACTTTTTACACTCTTGGACATTTAATACTACACACAAAACTAACCTATCTCTTACGTTGGTACAAGAGTGACCTCGATCTCCCAAGCATCCAACGTTTCCAAGCTTGAATCCAACACGAGTGATTCCACATTCAAGTTGATTTCCCTAGTTACAAGTTTCAGATTTGTGGTCTTCTCTCCTTAGAGAGGAAATGTTTCTAAGTGCTATACAACATCCATATTCAGCAAAAATCACCTAACAAATGACCTAAAAGGTTCCTTATATAGTAGTTTACAAACAAGGTGTAAAATGTCCAAAATGACCCCTTAGTCTCAAGTCTTCAAGTGGGTGCCCTTGGAGAGAATTATATGGACGGTTTTGGACCCTTTTTAAGTCCTTATTTGCACTTTACTTTCACACTCCAAGTCTCGGGTTCAATTCATCTCACAAACATGCATTCTCGTGGTCGTACCCGTATCACTTAGCCGGATGGCTTACATATTTATAGGAGGAAAAAAACTACATACTATTCCTAACTTTACATCTATCAAAGATTAAAAGACTAATAATGGTCCTACGTCCTACGACTTTACACTTGTCAAAAAAAAAAAAGTAAAATGGCAAGTTCCAAAAAACAAGAAAAGTCAAAAAGGCTAGTCTGGCCTACATAATAAGTCAAAAAAGAATAGTAAATGTTTACATAATTTACGTATTTCACATTTATCAAAGTTATCTTATTCTCATATGTCATTTTTATATTTCAATGATTTGTCTTCTTATCTTTCTATTATTGCTCCGTGTCTTTCTATCTTTTGTCGTGTATCTTTCAGTTGTCGTCTTTATCTTTTTCTATTCCAGTTAAACTTCTGAGATAATATTATCTTCTCCATTACATCTTGAACATAAATGGTCTGGATATTTGTGTCCAATTAACTTGCAATATCTTGTTAATAATTCTTCTGAAATAAATCCCTTCCTAATTGCCCTTGCAATTGGTTGTTTTTCTGGATTAAGTAGTGTCAAAATTCATTGTCTAGCTTCTTCCATATATGACTGTCGTAGTTTCTTTGAATTTGAATAAATCATTTGATGATCGCTTGAATAATAACTCCATATTAGGTTCCCATTTAGGTAGTTATTTGCTAATTCTTGGACAATTGAAGATATTCCAATAATTCATTTATTTGTATAAAAATCAGGTATCTCAACTTTAGGTATTTCTGGCTATTGAACAATATCTTCCGATATAATTATATCTCTGGTTAATCCTATTTTTACAATTTGTATAACTGGTTTGATCTCGTCATATAATATCTCTGCTGGTGCAGTATAAAACTTTATAAAAAATAGATTTCCTTTGGTTATTCTTTTATAAGTGGTGAATGCTCTATATAATTCTTGTATATCTGTTAGTTCATTTCCTTCATGGGTGTATACGGTATTTAATAATCCATAACTGAAACGAGTTTTAACTAAGCTAGGGTTGGTTGGTTGGTTTTCGGTAGTGCGATTAACTTGTTGTAACCTTGTAATCTTTGGGTTATATAGTTTGTGTTTGGTTCTTGGATATCTGTGGCTCTGGGTTTATCTTGGTTTAAACTTTCTCGATATGTGGTAGTTTGTGGGGGTATGAACAACGGGTCTTTTTGTATTTTTGGTATAAATGATTTTCAAATATCTTGTTCATGTTCATGTTCTAATATCTTTGTCCACTAACTCCTTTGCTTATACTTGCAATTGTAGATTGATAAACGTTATGGGTTTTATGGAGTGTCCCAACGTCTCTTTTTAGCTCTGGAATTTTGTTGTCTTCCGATCGACATAGCTCTTCGCACTGCTAAGTTAGCTGATTCATAGCTTTAGACTTCAGTTTAACTTCATTAGTCTTTAGCTTTTCTATTTCATTACCCATACTGTCCACTTTCATTGAAAGTGTAGTTAGGGTTTTGAGTATCTTTTCTAAAGCATCATCTTCTATTATATCAATTTGTGTAGATTTGTCTTGATATGTAATCTGCAATGACATTCTTGTTAGTTTTGATTACTTCACTTGTAAATGTAAAATTTAATATATTTAATACTAGTCTCCGAATTTCCTTTGTTGTAACTGAATTTTGTATTTTCTTTATTAACCACCAACGTACATGTGTATTATTTGTTCGTACAATAAACTTGTTATATACAATATATGGCTCAAATTCTAATAAACATTTATATAATGAACATAATTCTTTTCAATTTATTTCTCATTTTATCTCTGTTTCATTAAACGTACCTGAGTAGTATCTACAATGATGTTCTAACTTTTCTTCTTTATATCTATATTTAGGTACTCCTCCATAACTATACTCATTTGCATTTGCTTCCACTATATATGTAAATTTTTTATTTTCGTCTGAGAATTGTAATTTTGGTAATTCTTTACAAAGTATTTTTATTCTCTGAACTTGTTTTTTATCTTCTTCGTTGTAATTATATTCTACATCTTTTATTAATTTTTTCTGTAGTGGCTTTAGATTTTTTGCTAATTTTGGTATATATTCTCTTACTTGGTTTACTAATCCTAAAAATGATTGTAATTTCTTTTTTGTATCTAATTCTTCTTTTGAATTTATTATTTTTTGTACTATATGTTGTTGCATTTTTACTCCGCTTTTATCTATTTGTATTCCTAAAAATTCTATTTGATTTTTCATAATTTCGGCTTTCTTTTCACTTAAACTTATTTCTGATTTTTCTATTATATCTGTAAATTGTTCTAATAATTTTAAATGTTCCTCTTTAGTTTTTGTATATAGTAGTATATCATCTATGTATACTATACAATTAGGTAATTATTTAAAATAACTATCCATAAAGTGTTGATATCTACCTGGTGCATTTTTGTTATCCAAATGGTAACACATTCGATTCATAAAATTCTTGCGGTACTGTAAATGCAGTTATCTTTTTAGATTCTTCTTCTAACTTTAAATAGTAAAATCCTGATTTACAATCAAATTTACTAAAGTAATTATATCCTTGTATTTGTCTTATTTTTAATATTTTATTTGGTATTGGATAATTATATGTCATAGTTTTTGCATTTAGGTTCCTATAATCAATGACCATTCTACTTTTTCCTCTTTTTTGTTCACTATGTTTATTTACTATAAATGCTGGACTATTGTGTTTACTATTACTTTTTTGTTTATATTGTTTTTCTAATAATTCATATTTTAAATTCTTTTAAATCATCAAAGTTATATGTTAATGGTTTCTGGGTTATTATGTTATTTTTATCTATTAGCTCAATTTTAACAGTAGTTTTATGTCTTTCCTATCCTTTTAATGGATCTTCACTGTATAATTGTCTTAGTTTTTTCTTTATTATTTCTACCTTATCTACCGAAAATATAGTTATTTCTTTTTTATTTATCGAAAATACGACTAATTCAATTGTGTCTTCTGTATTTTTTATATTTTTTAATTTTTGTGTGATTTTTTCACTTCATTTTATCCAATCAGTTTTCTTTCTAATTTTATTTATAACTCTTTTTGCTCTTACTTTTTGTTTACATGGTGTTGTAAACCACCAATCTGTTTTAGTTATTATATGTGGGTATAATTTATCTAAAAATGGCATTCCTAAAAGCATATCTTTTGATGTTAGTTCATAATTATAGATTTCTTCTATTGTTATTATTTTATCCCATATCTGTATTTTTACATTTTAGCTTTATATGTAATTAAACTTCCTTCATTATTAAATCATTTGACTACTATTGGTATTTTTAGCTTATCTCATTTATCTTCTGGTAAACAGTTGTATCTACATAAGTTTGCTTCTGCTCCTGTATCTATCATAGGTGTATAATACCTATTATAATATCCTTCTACTATTATTTTTACATGTACATATATTTTCATATCATGTCAAAGCTCTTTTTATTAATAATTTTTCTTTATTATATGTTATAGATAATTGTATATGTTCTATATTGTATGGTTTTACTTGTTCTAACCATTTTATTCCTAATATTATGTCTGCTTTTTGCATATCTTCCTTTATTTCAAATTCTATTTTTATTTTTCTAACTCTTATTATTATTTCTTTTTCTGTCGTATCCTCAATGTTTATTAGACTCCTTGGTAGATCTGGGCATATATTACTATTAGATTTTATTTCTTCACTTTTTACTAGATATTTTGCTATATAATTTTTCTCTTATCCTGTGTTTAAGAGTATTAAATATTCTTTTTCATTTATTGTTCCTGTTATGTAATATTGAGTTAAATTAACTGTTGAAGTTGTTTCATAATTTGTTCTTTTTGATGAGCTTGATGATTTTGGTTTTTCATAAGATATTTTTTTTGTTGTGCTTATTCTATCATTTATTATTTCTAAATCTTCTTCTATATCTGTGTATTTGTAACTATAATCATTATTATCAATTGTTTTTACAAATTGTTCGAAAAGACTTTCTATTTGTATTTTATTAAAAAAAAAATCCCGTTATTTTATGTTTTGTTGTTAATACATATAGATTTTTACATCTTGCTGTAAATATTTTACTTCCTGGGGTTAGTTCTATTCCTGATATTTTTTAATATAATACTAATGATTTATCTATGTTTTCATCTGTTATTGCTACTGAATAATTCACACTTATTATAAATTTAAATTTTTGGTATATTAAATTTCCTCTTATGACAATTATTATACTTTTTTCTATAGGTTTTATAATTCTATCATCTGCTAAATATAATTCTATTGGTGTATCTATTCCTTCACTAAAACATGCATTTATCAATATCTCTGTTCCTCCAAGGTGTACATATTTTATTGGGTCTTTACTTTTTATATCATTTATTTCTTTATTAATTATTCTTTTTGTTACTAGTGGTATACTAGCTCTTCCTTTTGTATTCTTCTTTTCGTTTGCTAAATATCTTTTTTATTGTTGGTATTTTAAATATTTTTTCTACACTTAAATCTAATTTTTTTCTTTTTATTTCGTCAAATATATTGTTATCAAATATTATTTTTTGATATGTTCCTTCTTCATTTAAATATTCTTCCTTTGTTATTATTTTTATATCTTCTTTAGTTATTTGATTCATTTTTATATCTTCTTCAGTCATTTGATTCATCTGATTTACTATCTATTTCATTATCTGTTTCATTCTCTGAAATTTCATATATACTATCGTCACTTTCTAATTCGTAATCTATATAATCTATTTGCATATATTCTGTATTTTCTATCTTTATTTCTGATATTTGTTTCTTTTTTGGGTTTTTAGGCATTTTACAATCTCTAGCTAAATGTCCTAGTTTTCCACAATTATAACAAGTACATTCTTTTATAGATTTCTTTTTCCTATATGGTCTTTTACGTTTATAATTTTTACATAATATCTTTTTCTTGGTTTCTTATATTTATATTTTGATTTTTTGTATTTCTTATATATCTTATGTCTTTTTCTTTTCTTATAATATCTTTCTTCACATCCAAATTGAGGTGCAATTTTATCTTTGCAACATGCTAAATTTTTTATTAATGTTTTTTCTATTTTTATTTCTTCTCTATATTTTCCACATAGATTTCTCTACCATTGTTGTAAAAATTTTATTCTTGCTCCTAAGGTATCTACTATTTTTGCTTAATCCCAACTCTTTATTATTTTTGAACTAAATGGTTCAGGTAATTTACTAAAATATAATCTTCTTACTTCTTTACTTTCTTCTGTATTATATGTTCCTTTATAGTAGTATTCTTTAAATGCGCACGTATACTATCTATATAGCACATATTACATATTGCTAGTTTTAACATTAAATTTATATTTATATTTTTTTCTTTATTTTGTTCTTCTTCTGCTATTGTCATACTGCTAAATTCATCTCCTATAGCTATTTCATATTTTTTTCAATATGTCTATGGGTGCTAGTTTAGTTACTGTTGTTCCTTCCATTTTTTTATCATCTCTTAATACCTTTTTACTTTCTTCAGTTAAATTTTAAAATCATAATTTTGTTGTTCCTATTAGTGTTCTTTCTATATATTCTGGTGTATCTATTGCATTTATACCATTGTTTAATAATTATTTTGTTATATATCCTATCCATAATTGTATCGTTTTATCTACATCTATTACACAGTCTAAGTCTAAGAAGTTATAATTTTTATTAATTAACTATTTTGGTGTCCATTTGTTATATTCATTTTTTAGGTTAAATTTTTTAAACTTATCTTTATAATGATATGTAGGTTTTCTTATTTCTGATGTACTAGGTATTATATTTTCATCGTCTTCTTTATCAAGAATATTTATTTCCGTGGTTATATTTTCTAAGTTTTTTTTATTAATTACTTTTTGTTTTTCATTGATTTCTAACTTTTCTATGTTTGTTAAGATTTCTGTATATGTTTCACTATCTTCCGAATCATAATTATCTGTTTCTTCAGCATCTATTGTGTTTATTTCTATTTTGTTAGTTTCTAATTCTTTATTTTCTTCTTCTAATTTTTCTTTGAATTGATTTATCTCAATTAATAATTTTTGTTCTTTTTCTTTTTCTTCTTTTTCCTTTTGTCTTTTTTCATATAGATCTTTTAGCATTTGTAATTCTTTTTCTAATTCAGCAATCCTACTATTTTTAGTTTCTTTTATTTGATCTATTTCTTTTTTCCTATCTATTTCTTCGTTTTCTTTTGCTATTCTTATCATAGCTGTTAATTTATCTTCTAATTTTAATTCTTCTTTTTCTAACATTAAATATAAATGTTCACCTATTTTCTTATATCTTCTTCCTAAATTGGAAAATACTATTCTTATTTTTAATCCTTCATGGTTTTCATATGTTTTTTCATCTATTATAAATTCTTCTTTGTTCATTTTATCTACTTAATATTGTATAGATCATGTTGATATATGTATTCTAGACTATCTATTTGTGATTCTAAATATGATATTTCTTCCTTTTGTGCATTTATTGATTTTTGACATACTCCTACAATCATGTTATATTGTAGTCTTTCTTTTCTTATTTTTAATTCTCTCCGTTTTTCAGATATTATTTATTTTAATTGTTTATATTTTGGGGATTTTGTTATGTTATTCATCTTTACAATGTTTAAGATATTTTAGTGGATACCAAAATCTGATTTTATCATAACTAGGTGGTATATATCTCATTATTAATTTTGCCTCATAACATTTTTGGATGACTAACCTATTAATTATCATACCTATTGTATACCTAACAAATTAAATATCTTTGACATTCTTTGCCAACATGCCATAAACATGCCATGACTAAAAAATACGTACCATCATTTCATTTCTTTTTTAAGGTAAAGGTTAGGTTTAATTGTATTATTTTTATATTTCTATTTTGAGAATTTTTTTATGTGTAAAAGTTAAGTTTAGTTGTATTATTTTGATATCTCTACTATAGTATTATTTTGTTATAGTTTACAGATGGTAGATGAGTGTCAGACGGCTTTGAGAAAAATTTTGTGTAATTATATTGTTTTGATGTCTCTATCATCGTATTGTTTTGTTGCAGTTTACAGGTAGTAGATGAATGTTGACCGGCTTTGACAAATTTTTTTGGTAAAGGTTAGGTTTAATTAAATAAATTATTCAAAAGATGTTGAATTTTAATTATTGTATTTATCTTTGTTATTTAGAGAAATATCCTATTTAGTGTAACGTTTGAACTCAATAAAGTGAGGTACACGCGCGAGACGCGTACACCTAAACTAGTGATAAAAGAGATTTATATGAAAACAAATAAATTTATATGTTCACCTAAACGTGTGAAATATATGATAAAGAGAATAAAAAAAGATTTAATAGTAGAAAACTTTAAGTAAAAAAGAAAAATAAAATCTCACCTAAAGTTTTAGAAAAACTGCTATACGTTTTCTTTTAATGTTATGGTTTTAATTCCTTTTAAGTAAAAAAAGAAAAATAAAATCTCACCTAAAGTTTTAAAAAAACCACTGTACGTTTTCTTTTAATGTTATTATTTTAATTTCAAACTATATATATATATATTAAAAGTATGAAGAACTTTAAAAATATTGTTTGAACTTTTTACCCTTTACTAAAAGTCTTCGCAATAGACAAAATTGTATTTTCGCTTATTTTCTTTAATTATTAATTAATTATTGAAAAATTAAAGTAACACTTCAAAATCAATAAACAATTTACCATATATAAAATAGTTAATATATGAAAAAGTCTAAATTTAGAATTAAGTAGTATGCCTAAATTATAGGAATTTAGAGAACGTGTATGATGTTTTATTTCTTTCTTTATTATAACCGAACTTTTTTCTCCGAAATTAAACTAATTGTACTATATTTTCTTTGGCTATTTTTGGTAAATAAAAAATTGCGTGTGAACATCGATTCCTAATCAATTATCTCATTGATTTGCCATCACTTGTTTTAACGAAAAAATTATAAAAGAAATATGAATTTAAGTTGGAAAAGAATTGAGGGAATATAGTAAAAGAAAACTATGTAAGGTAATTTATTTTACATGTAAACAAAATTTAGTTTCATTTTTTTTCCTTTTTTCCTTTTATTCGTTCATACTTCTATTTTAAAAAAAATTATTTCATATATTTTTGCACTAAATAAGGAAATGAAAAAAATGAAATAAGAACGAAAAAACTTAAATAATGATAAGCAAATTGATATATAAGGTGATTTTTAAAATCTAAAGTAGTTGTTGAATCAATGAAGTCAAAAGATATTCACCTGTTAGAATGGTTAAACATAGCCCTAAACTTTGCGAGAAGAAAGATCAAGTATACCCCTAATCTTTGTAAGAAGGGTCAAATATATTCCTATATGAATTACGTATTTATACACTTCAGGTACATATACTATACATCTAACTTGATTAACCTAATCATTTTTTAGGAGATTATTTTAGATGTATGGAGCAAAAAGTTATCTAGACAATATAAGCCTATATTAAACTACACGTTAAGTGATTACACACAATCATGAGATAATTATGTATCTTGACAAACCTAAAATCGGAGTTTTCAGTAATTATGTAAAATATCAATATTTTCTGTAACTAAGCTCTAAAATGTCGAGATTTATGGTGCGAAATCAAAATTGGGCAAAATTCAGAAATAGCATACTTATCCCTTTAATTATGAGTTTCATAGCAACAGTTTCATAATTACATAGTATAACAAGTTGTATTTTATATTTTTGCAAACTGTTTCTACAAAAAGACAAATACATATGATTTTTACTGCCCTTATGATCGATATGTATTTTGTAAACAAATACATATGCTACAAAATGTAATTTGATAAAATTGTTGTTATTTTTTGTAATTTAATATTTAAGTATACTACTTTATGCATTTTTTCCTTCAAAATTTAAATAGTGGCCCCAAAACAACATATTTGTGCAACAATAATCACATTTTTTCAGGCCCAACATTATCTAGCTTGAAGATGGGAGTCCCTTAAATTAAAAATTTAAATAAAAAATATTCTATTAAATTTTATTAATACTTTTTTTCTGATTTACCTTTACATTACCTGATTTTCTTTTAAATGACTCTTAATTAATTATGCATGTTTTGATTTAAGCCATGAATCTTTCATCTTTAATTTAAGAGTAAATGCACTGTTTCCACCTTAAATTATAAAGGAAATTGCTGAGACACATCCGAACTCAAAGGGGATTCTATTACCTCTGGACTAATTAAAATCGTATTTTTGGCAACATTAGTGACTACGTGGCACATAAGTGGACCTCCAGTGTGTTGATTCACGCAGTGTGTCACGTAAGCACTAAGGTTGGCAAAAAATATCTATTTTTAAATAATTAATTTTAGGAGATTATTTTAGATGTATGGAGCAAAAAGTTATCTAGACAATATAAGCCTATATTAAACTACACGTTAAGTGACTACACACAAGTATAATTGAACAAATAGGGATATTCGTGCAACACACGAACATATCCACACACACCTCGTATACATAGATATTCTACACAACAATGATACATATCCATATTTTAAACATCAATGGTATAGTTTGTATACACATCTTATATCAATACATATTCTATACAATAAAATTCTATACATATCATATACAAAATATATACTCTATACAATAATTATACAATTTTGATACATATTTTATAGAACCTTCAGCTGCAATAAGCATTTAGACAAATATATTATATAATAATTATTCAATTTTTATACAGATCTTATGCATATATATATATCATATACAATGATTATATATTTTTTATTTGTATTCTATACAAAATATATCTACAGTAATTATTTAGATACATATTCTATATAACAATTATACAATTCTTATATATATATATATATATATATATTCTATAAAATAATTATACAGTTTTTATATAAATTTTATATAAGTTTTAGCTACAATTATTATTTAGATACAACTATTTTTTAAATACATATATTTTATACAATAACTATACAGTTTCTATACACATTCTATACAATTTTAATATTTTTTTAAATAAATACGTATTTTATAGAATAATTATACAATTTCTATATGATTGTATTTAATTATTTAAAAATAGATATTTTTTGCCAAAAAAATAGCAAAAAATAATTTATTTAAAAATAAATGAATAAAGGGCTCAGATGGGTCATATCAAAAAATGGCCAATAAATTAAATAAAATAAAATGGGTCGAATAGTCGAATTTGTCCAAAAACTCAAATTTGGAGCATTTGTTTTTTTTTAAAAAAAGAGCAAAATTCAGATATAGCATACTTAAGAGCCTAATTATTAGTTTTATAGCAACAGTTTGATAATTACATTTTATAGCAACTTATATTTTGTATTTTTAAAAAATGTTGCTGGAAAAATACATGTACAAAAAAATTACTGCACTTAAGTAACTGAAATTAGTTGAGTTATATATGGTATAATTACCAATCAAGTAATTATGTAGATTCCTTTTCCATTTAAAACTCTTAAAAACGTGACTTTCGTTATAACTTGAGAATTAAGACTTCAGTTTTTCTCCATTAATAGCTGCATCTTTTCTTAGGAATTTGTTCGAAACTTACCCTATGTTGCTGAATCAAAATGGACTGATTCTTCTTCGAAATCAACAGCAATTGCAAAATGATGCAGTAATTTGATTGAATCAAATTCAATTGTTGGTTCATCTGTTCCATTTGTTTGAATTCAACTGCCAGTTGAAAATACAACCATTACTACTGTTTAAGGTACATAATCATTTTTGTTATTTAGTTCTTTTTTTTTTTACCATTACTGATGTGCCTATCAAGTTTTGGTTGTCAAACGTAATTTGTATGTGAAAAAATTAAAAAATAAGTTCGAGTTAGATTCAAGGCAGCAGTAAAATTGGAATTCAAGTATCTGTTGCAAATTTCAGCTTTAAAGTTGTTTTAATGGGAAAAAAATCAGTATTCGAATATTGTTTTGAGGATCGTTTGTTGCTATTTTGATTGTTTTAACAGTAGAACAAATCGTAAACAACTTTCGAATTGAAGCTGATTCAATTTTTTTTCTGAAATACTATATAAATGAATGATCGAATGTATCTGTTGATTTTGATGATATTCTATGAACTCATACAAAAGTATAAAATATCTGCTGCATATGTATTTTTGCTCTGTTGTCGGAATTCTATAGTATAAATGTATATTTGAAAAAATATTTTACTTTAAGAAAATGTAGTGTAAATGTATTTTTTAAATTTAGTTGTTGGCTGAGTAACTTTGTTTGCACTTAAATCTGAAAAGTGTGTGTTATAACAAGTGACATTTGACAAATATGTATAAAACATATCAAATTACAAATTATGTATGTTCCAGATGTATTTTTTTTACATGCTTAATGTTAACACTGCATATGTATTTTTGATATGATTTATGTTAACATTGCATATGTATTTTTATTTTGCTTTTTTAGAATTTTAGAATATAAGTGTATATGTGAAAATATATTTCGTACCTGTTTTACTTTCGTTTGATGCAGTATTTTTTGTATTTGGTTGAAAACTTTTGCTTTGTTTGTATGTAACTTTAAACAAATATTGTATAAAATGTATTTTATAAATTGAGATGTTGGATGGGTACCTTTGTCTGCACTTAAAGCTGTAAATAATGTGTTAAAATAAGTGATATCTGATAAATATGTATATTTATTTATTTATTGATTAAATCAAGTAGAAATGGGAAACATACCAGTCCTTGTGAAGCACTCTGGCCGATGGACGTACGAAAAGAACTTCAAAGAATATGTCACTGATGCTATACCGTTGAATACATCAGCAACATTCGTTGACTTGCACGATGTTTTGGCATCTCACTTAAGTGTGGATTTAACCAAAAAACGTATTTTAGTGGAATATCAAATCACTGCTAATGCAGGGCAGATAGAATACATAACGATATGGGTTTGAAGGTGTATATATTGCAGAAAAACTGATACAAGACATGAATTATCTTCCTTTATATGTAAGCATTTTGGATAAAGTTGTATGGAACAACTTGGCATGTTCATCTATATGTGTTGCTGAAAGAGATATCAATTGTAACAACTTCCAAACAGTGATAAATACAACAAATGAAGGGGCTTTGGTGGTTTGTGAAAATACACAAGCATTAGATTTTTTTGAGACGGATACTGTTGAGGTTATTATCTCAGACCCGCATCACAAACATGTTGAGGACGATCAGGTTTACTTGACAAAAAAAAATTTAAAGTCAGCCATGAAGGACTATGCAATAAGGGAAAAGTTTCAAACGCGCAGTAAAAGGTCTAGTAAGAAAACAAACGTACATTTTATATCACGATGATTTTTTTAAATATTACTTTGGATATGTATTTTGAATATATTTAATCATGTTTGATGCAGTTATACATTGTTTTGCAAATCAAGAAACTGCGAGTTCTTAATGTGTGCATCAGGCATGGGAGACACTGGAATATTTAGAATTAGAAGATTCATACCTGAACATACTTTCCCAGTGAAGGACAAGATCTATCCAAAGGTTCATGCAACTAGTATGTTGATAGCTGGTATGGTTAAACATAAATTCAAAAACCACAAATAAAAATACAGTGAGACGGAAATAAAAAATGACATGAAGAAAGATTTTGGTATGGATTTGACATAAACTTTATGTTGGAGGGCCAAGGAAAGAGCGTTAGAAGAGTTGAGGGGTAAGTCATCAGCATCTTATGGGAAACTTCCATCATACTTATATGTGCTAAGTACTACTTATCCGGAGTCACATATAAGAATGAAGAAGACAGATGATAATGCGTTCTTGTATGTATTTATCGCTCCACATGCATTCATTAAAGGATTCAATCATTGTAGACCAGTCGTAGTTGTTGATGCTAGTCATCTGAGAGGAATGTATACTGGAGCATTTGTAACAACATGTACAACAGACGGATCAGGTTAGTATCATTTAATAATAATTACATTGTATAATTGGTTGTATTTTTTTGTATTTCTTCTGTTGACTTGAAAAATACATATATCCAATTCATATATACATATCTGTATGTAATTACTTATATTTTCAAAGTTTCTTGAATGAAACATGTAAAATTGATTATGTTTGATAGTTAGGTGCACGTATATTTTATTATATGTAATTGATACCATTTCTGGTAGATAAAATATACGTTTTAATTGACCTATATTTGTAATAAATAAATATGCAGTTCCTAACTGTATTTAAATCGGCCTGCGCAGATTTTTTTTATATGTGCAGTTTATATTTTTTCTTTGGCATATGGTGTGCTTGATTCTAAAAATGATGAATTATGTATACAGGTCATATATTTCCTTTGGCATATGGTGTGCTTGATTCTGAAAATGATGCATCTTAAACGTGGTTCTTCGAGAATCTAAAGGAAGCATATGGGGTTAGACAAAATATGTGTGTTGTATCTGATAGGAATCCAAGCATCATAAAGGTTGTTGGTGATGTGTACGAAGATGTTCCACATTATGCATGTATGTGTCATCTATGGGGTAATGTGAAAAAACTTTACAGAAAGTCACACGATGCATTATCGGAGATCTTTTATACAATGGCCAAATCATATTCAAAGTCAGAATTTCACATGTTAATGGAAAAAGTTGAGGCAGCTGATATGAGGGTGAAGAAATATTTGGAATTAGCGCGTTACGAAAAGTGGGCTAGGTCATATGCAACAGTTCACCGAGGATGGACTTTAACTTCAAACATTCCGGAGTCAATAAATGGAGTGCTTGTATCATCTAGAGAACTGCCAATTTATGACTTTCTTGAGGAAGTTCGAATACTGTTCGCAAAATGGAATTGTGCAAATAGGCAGGAGGCTTTATATACATTCACAACACTCATTGGAAAGTTTAATGACATAATCAGTGAGAACGAGGCTTTGTGTATCTGTATGACGGTATGACCTTATTTGGCTGCTCTGTACAAAAGTGCTCTGCATATGTATTTTTATTGCATAAGTATTTTTTTTTTAAAATGCTAGTGTGCTTACAACATATCATGAAATATGGAATTCATCTTTTTGTATCAGTTTATTTAATTTTTTATTTTTATTTCAGGTTGTACCAGCCACAGAATATGTGTATACGGTACACGACAAAGAAAATCACTTCATTGTTTGCATCAAGGAAAAAAAGTGCTCATTTAATGCTTTTCAAATAAATGAGATACCATGTGCACATGCTTGTGCGGTGTTGGAGAAAAAGAATTTTGAAAAGAGGTCATACTGTTCTGATTTATTTAAATCAAAAACTGTTTTAAAGACATATGATGTTCTAATCTACCCGTTGCCACACAGCGATGACTGGATAATTCCAGAGAACGTACGCGATGAAATAGTACTACCTCCAAAATTCAAAAGACCTCTAGGAAGACCTGCAAAGAAGGATCGTGGCAAATCAGGTCGGGATATGTTTGGAAAGAAGAATATCAACTCATATGGTGGTTGTGGGGTTAAGGGTCACAATAGGCGTTCTTGTAGAAAATATCGCAAATGATACATTTCTTGTTCTGTATTATTTCTTGAAACATTTTTTTTTTCATTTTTTATAATGATGAACTAATTCAGTTTAGTTAATGCATTTATGAATCATTTGACAATTGAAGACAGTAATATTTGAATAATGGAGCTATATATGTTTCAAAAACTGTACATTACACATGTATTTTCTAGCGGCAGTTCATATGTATTTTTGACATAGTAAATATATTTTAGGTTAAAGGTGTTAACTTTGATTAACCAAACAAGTATATGATTTCTAATTGTTCAAGTGTTTAAATATATGTGACATATTCTGCAAATATATGTTTGAATTGCATAATGTTATTACTGCATATGTATTTAAATTGTAAAAATACATTTGATGTATAATCCATATGTATTTTTAATAAAAATATCATCAGTGCATATGTATTTTGTAACTAAAATCAAATCTATAACTGCATATGTATTTTCTTGACAAATATTTTTAATGTATAATCCATATGTATTTTGTAGCTAAATATCAACACTGTATATTTATTTTATAAATAACTGCAATAATTTTTCAAATTTCACTTTAATTTAAATCTTAATTTATAATTATAGTTAAGGAATACATCCTCAAAATGCATATAAGGTATGTTGTAGTTGTATTTTTGTAATGTTTGATTCTAACATTTGATATGTATTTTTATGCAGAAAAATAATTGATTTATACAACATATGTATTTTTCTGCATATTATGAAAACTACATATGTATTTTTTTAACTAAATCTCAAAGTAAAAAGTAGAACTCCATAAATCTCACACTACATGTTATATTTAACAATATAGGAAGGTGGTGAAAAACTTTAAAGAACAACAACAACATAGTAAAACACA
Source organism: Capsicum pubescens (assembly GCA_030864215.1). Lineage (NCBI taxonomy): Eukaryota > Viridiplantae > Streptophyta > Magnoliopsida > Solanales > Solanaceae > Capsicum > Capsicum pubescens. The sequence continues at coordinate 86,669,588 of CM061548.1, forward strand.
TTATGAATGTTCCATATGTATTTTTGCAATATTTGATTTTAACACTGCATATGTATTTTTAGGTTAAATAAAATTGATTTATATGACATATATATTTTTAAACATAATATAAAAACTACGTAAGTTTTTTTAACAATATCTCACAGTAAATGGTAGAACTCCATGAAATAGAACCAATTCAAAACATGAAAAGTAGTCTGTACAATCAAAACCTACATCCATAAACTAGTTTCTAAAATACAAAAAGTCAAAAATGCATCAATCATCATACATCAACAACGTCAGTGACACTAGTTATTCTACTTTGCCTTGCAGGCCTCAATGGTGCTTCGACATCACTAATGGCATTTGCTTCTTGTTTTTGGATCCCATAGCTCCACAAAAGTGCAGCATATCTTGTACGGAGTGCGTTGGAGTCGAACTAAGTCGCAAAAAATTTGTGACCATCAGAAAGGTACTCTGCATACATAATCATAAAGACACCACAATCCCTACAAAAAAGAAAAACCAAATCTGATTTAATAGTGAAATATATTTTGTACCAACATACAATTTTGGTATATGTAAATACAAAACTTACAAGCTTCCACTCGGTTGTTGAGGCAAATCATCTTCAAATAAAACATCAAACATATCTGTGGATTCTTTGTCTTTGTATCTTGGATGATTTTGAAGATCAATTCCTTTCTTAACATAGAAATCACAATCTTGGAGACATAATGGAATAATCGTTGCTATTTTCTCGATCTCAGCAAGAACAACCGCATAATGACCATTGGATTCATATGAATCATACAAGAATATACACCTCTCTGAAAATGATAAAACCGTGAGAACCCAGTGATGTTTTTCCTTTATATTGATCGAAATAAAAATGTCTTCCACTGTATGCCATGGCACTGCAGCATGCATACGGAACCCATTGATGTATTCAATAATATGGTGCTCCTGTCCTCCAGCATTAAGGTTTTGATTATCCATAGAATATACATCATTCAAAGATCTAATTACATTCATAAAGTTACAGTCAACTGTACTGTATTTGTATGATTTGTTTGGCTCGTTTTTGTACGAACTGTGCGGCCCATACTTTGACTTCTTCCTAAAGTAGTATAAGCAGACATCAATATGCTGCATTAGCGAATACCACAAAATTTAGAGCATTCAATTTTTTTTTATTGTAAATATTAAAGTGTATGCAAGTAAAAAATACATATGCATTTTTTTATATTAATGTAGAAGACTTGTGTAGGCAAAAGTTTTTTTATATTAATGTTTTAGGCCAAAAGCTTAATAGGCAAATCTTAGGTTGGGTAGGAAAAACTTAGTAGATTATAAAATTGTGAATGTTTGAAGTGTTTGTTGAATGGTGTTGGTCTTCTCGCATTGAAAACATGTACTCATTTAGCCAGGAAATGCCCTGAGGCCATTTGTATTTATTCACCGAAAAATGCTCTGATGTATATGTTGGAGGAAGATGATCGTGATCAAGACAAGAGGCATCGGGTAGAGCATAGTCTAGGATTGGTTAAGAATAGAATTTATATTTTTTGCATTTTTCTATTTTTGGGACTGTATAATTCGGACTGGATATTATCTTGTTTTGAATTTTGTTTGATTTGTTTGTTTGCTTATTTTATGTGTTTTGTTGGTCTATTTATTTTATAGCATCATACTAGCCCATATACTCTACAAAGAGACCGTGGTCGAACCACGGGTCTGAGGGGTGCCTAACACCTTCCCCTCGGTCAACAGAATTCCTTAGCCAAAATCTCTGTTCACAAACTAGTTTTAAAGAGTTAAAAATAGTTTTTGAAAAAGAATTTTCAAAGGTGACTTGGCACACCCGATTATACCAAGTGGCGACTATAAATTTAATTGAGAAATGAATCCTTTTCGAAACAAATTCTATCTTTTGTCACTTAATAATAAAACTCTTTCAAAATTAAAATCAGAGTCTTTTTTGGTAAAAAAGGGGTGTGACATTATCTGCAAATAAAGAAAAATTGCAAAATAAATTCTTAATTTCATATTTGGTTGTATTTTACTAATAGATTTTTTTGTATTTTACTATTATAAATTCTTGGGAAACAAACTGGCTGGAAAATTGTTTAATAACTTCTCATCCATGACGGAACTGAGCTCCCTTGACCTGTTCAAGAACACATTTTTTGAGTCCATTCCACCAGACTTAGGCCGGTGTCGGAATCTAAAGTTCTTGAACATTACTAACTACTGTACAAATCCCCTCATCATCGATCTTCATCAGAATAACATGAAGAATAGTGCAACCAACAAATTCAACCAAGAAGAACATGAATAACAGTGCAACCAACAAATTCAACCATGAAGAACATGAAGAACAGTGCAATCAAGAAGTTTAATTTTTTACTTGACTCTCCAAATTCATAATGAATTTCAGATTTATTTTACAAAGTTTGGATTTGGAGAATCTACTATTTCCACCATTTGACTCTCAATTTCTCTCTTTACAGTTGAATTTCGTTGATTTTTGAGTTTCATTTAGTTCTTATTTATAAATTTATAGTTTGGAGAATCATCAATTTGAACAAGTTTATTCTTAATTTCACTCATTTGCATTTGAATTTCGTTGATTTTTATCAAAAAATTAAAATTTTATTGAATCAAAAAGTTTTTCGGTGAACTTCATTTTTGCCGGCTAGATTGAAGGATCTAAAATTTGCTTCAAAATTGTTAAAATATCCATACCTTAAAAAATTCACCACACAAAAAAGATAAAAATATCAAAAGAAATCTTAAAAGATGATTTGTTGCTTAATGAAGAAATGGATGGATTGATTATTATTAAAAGATGATTTATTTTTTATGAAGAAATGGCACCGAAAAAGGCACCAGAAATGGTAAAAGAAAAATTCAGAATAAAGGGGAAGAAGGTTATATATATATATATATATCTTTCTTTTATTATAATTTATTTTTTAATTATTTTTATATTGAATGCCTAATGTCATCGTTTAATTCATCATTTTTTCACATCATCGCGAGTGTGTTGCACTCGTTTTATGTTTTTAGCTGCTTGTTAAAAAATGCTCAAATGGTTCAAATTTCGGGTTGGTTAGGGGCCTGATAGGTACAGTCCTGAGTTGAGGGGTTTAAGTGAAATTTTGGGACAACTTAAAGGGGCTATCAATGACTTAAGCCTTTAAAATTTGGTACATACATTAAACCAATAGAGACAGTTTAAATTAAGACCAGTAATTAAAGCAATAGAGAGATATTCTTTCCTTTCCTTCACCTAATTACCCGGCTTTCTCGTAAAATTCTTGTTGCAAATTATTTTAAAGTTTTTTCTTTACAAATTGTTTTATGAATGATATATTTAGAAGAGAAAAAGTGATTTATGACCACGAGAGGCGGAGCTAGATAACTAGTTATGGACAGGGTGAGTTCGGTAAGAAAATTCATTAAATATATATAAATATTTAGTTGTGAATTTAGTAATTAAGATGAATTGTGGATTCATGAAGAACAAGTTCAAAATTCATAAATTCTAAATTCTAACTTCGTCCGTCTCTGTTGACAACACAAGCAAACAAATAAATATAAAAAAATTTACTATGCATCTCATACGTCATGTCATAATTGTAAGATCTACTATTTTGATAAATGAATTTCTTGGGTTTCACCTCACAGAACAATTCCCATCTTCTTCATATTCTTTTGCTTTCTCTGTCATTAACTTATTTAAGAAAAACAATTGGACAAATTGTTATAAATATATTACCATATATAGTGAATGTCTACTTTACCAAACATAGTGAAGTCTACTTTACCATATATGAATATCTATTTATGGAAAAGTTAAAAACCCCAAGGTTAGTTTTTCCCTATAAATAAAGGGGTTTTACCTTCATTGTAATTCACTCCTCAAGAATTCTCCATGAGAAATAAAGAAGTCACCTCTCTTCTCACTATTCTTTTTTTTTTAATTTATATTTTATAACACGTTATCAGCACGAGACTCTGCTAAACAAGGTGATATTATAAATCTAAAGGTAATTTCAAGGTTAGTGACTTCTTATGTTATTTGTCTTTTGTTACTAATAATATAATTATTGTTGGATTTGAGAAAAAAATAATTGGTTTGGAACCATTTATGTTTTCTATTTATTCCTCAAGAACAATATTATCAAAAGGGATGATAATATGTTGGGTTTAAGTCCCATCAATTTATGCCTAAGACGCCTTTATATGGATAAGACGTTGAGTTTGAATCTCAATGCACTATATTGATGATATTATGATGGCTAAGGAAAAATAATGTGTTTTTAATAAAAAGTCATGAAATATGTCCCATTGAATATGCTCCATTCCATGAAGTGAATATGGTAAAAATTATAATAAGTTTGAAATATGACAACTTACTTCATTCTTGAAGTGTATATGATAGCAGTGTATAATATGTCTGAAAGAAGACAAGTGATTGAATGCACAAATATACACGTCGAGGGAAAATATGATAATGATCATCAAAAGTGATGATATTTTCACACACGTATTATGATCATAAGATATGTTAGAGAAAATGTTTCTAGATCATATGTATGCCTTGATTTGCTCCTGAAGTAGCAATATCATAAAAGAGGTTATAAGCTATTAATTTGATAGGCTTAAGACACGATTATATTTCATTCATGGGAATGAAAATTTTAATTGTTATAAGCATAGATCCATTCCCTAGGTGAATGTGATGATATTTGGTGAAGCTTATCAACAAATGTGAACTTGATTATGATGGCTTCACAACTCACCTCCGAATGAGGCAGAATAACTGAGAAGAGTTATTTTGAAATCTACTTCTAAAGTAGTAAATCTAAAATTTATTCATTTAATAGTAAATTTGAAATTTACAAAAGTAAAAAGGTACAGGTCATGGTAAACTTGGAGTTTGCTAGAATAAAAGTTCATAAGTTGACATAAATGATAATGACATCCGGAAGATATGCATATTGAGTATTGGACATGTAATTAAGAATTAGAAAACTCTTCAAGAATTATTCACGTTGTTTGTTCTCATGATAAGTTGGTTGGACCAACTAATTATTGGATTGGATCCCTCAAAATCTGAAAAATATAAAAGGTGAATAAGGGTCTGTTCGCTTTTTATGTGATATGTTGAAAATATGCATCAATAAGATAATCACATGTACATTTATTGTCAACCTGTAGTTTGAAATTCATAAAGTTGCTTGCTCAATAAAATTTAGTTAAGAGCATAACTTTTAGATTGTACAATCAAGACAATTCATCTTTATGAAAATGGTTTGGCATTGAATGCCTTCAATAAATAGCTAAACCATTGTTGATGAGAACAAAGCTTCATGTGTTGATCTGAAATATGATATGTTGCATACAATAGCACTTGTATGCATTAGATCAATAAATTATAATTAATTCCCCCTCAAAGTTGGTTCTGAGTCAGGAACCACACGTTGTCCATCTAATAATTTTGTTGTGCGGTATACGATTAATGAATCTATCATAATGCACAAAGATGGTTTCCTCAGAGAATATGGAGGATGTATGTTAGTTTTCCTAACATAAGAGGGGGATTATAAGAATCTAAGAAATATGTTAGGAATTATCATCAGATCCTCTTCAAAAGATAATTCAAGTCAAACACCGAAAAAATCTCATATTAAGATGCTAGTGCTCCTAGTTTCTATCCCTAAAGGACAAAGTCTATGCATACGTAAAGCATGGTAGACCAATCGGTTCCAAATGAAATAAATCCTTGAAAAGGATAAGGAGAAAATAATCATAATAAGAAGACAATATCTACGACATAACACTTCATAAAACCTTATGAGAGGTTCAAGTACCTGAAAATAATAAAGTAATGATATCTCAAAATGTTATGTCATACTGTGAACCGATACGAAATGATATATCATTAATATCTTTGATATAATATTGATGCAATATTGTAAAATATTACGAGGATTCGAATTCTACGTTTAGTAAAGCATGCTGATGTAGAAACTATAACAACCCAAGATTACCCCCTAGTCGTTATATGGTGCTTACGGTCTCGAGGAACCACAAGCTAACCCATGAGCTGATACCTGCTGTGAGAACTGAATAATATAATCAAGAATATGGAAGAATAACTGAAATGCCATAAGGTTTTAATAATGAAATAACTACTGAATTATGAATCTGATAAAAATACTAAATAGTCTGAATAGCTAACTATAGTGTCTGAAAAGCCTCTAAACTGGATACTGTGAGTTGATAGGACAGGCCCCAACTAACTCTACTAACTACTGACATAAGGACATGAAGTAAATAATCTGTCCTCGGATGATGAGGACCCACCACTGCTACTGCACTGCTGATGATCTGAGGGACTAAGTGTGATCCAGGAACTGAGCGTTAGTACCTATGATATGATACATCATAGCGCAAAAGAAAGGTATGTGATCAGTACTTTGAATGTACTGGTATGCTAAATGAGGTAGGATGGTATGCATGGTTTGATAAGTAAAACTAATAATTAACTAGATATGCATGTAAAGCATGAAGTACTGAGTAGAGAGCATGGAGTTCGTAGATACTGATAATGCATGGAAATTTGTAAATACTGAGAATGCATGACCAAGCATATAACATAACTAAGTAAAATTTGTAAACTGAAATACTAGAATAACTGAAATCTGTAGGCTTTGGTCAACCAAAACTAAGACTAAATAACTGAGCTAGGACTATAACTGAGTATCTGAGACTGTGGGAGGTATCATCTAACTGACATTCCCTAATTTGAGCTAATCGGGGTCCAACCTGTAACCCTAGTTGAAAGGGTGTTAATACCATGCCACGGGTACTAACAATGGCTGTGTGGATCTACTAAACTGATATAATGTCCAAAGGACTAAGGGTGCCAAGCCTGAACTGACGGGTGACCCCTGCGAGATAGTCAAGCCTAATCTAACAGGAGACAGCTCATATCCTACATTGGCTACGTAGTTCTGGAGTATAGGGACTGCCACTAATGAATCTGTCTATCTAATGAGGAAACCACCATCCCTACACTCTCTCGGTGCTAAATCCTACTCCCAATTGAAAGACACTAGATACAAGACTGTTCTGAGTTTAATGATTGATATCTAATTATTCTGAGAATGCTCATAGTATAATTTGAAGGCTATTCTGTAATATACTGAGACTAGACTAAATAAGCAGCTATGGTTTTCGAGTATTCAATACTCCAAGGACTCAAACAACAATACTAAAAAGACACTAAATCTTGAAGGCCAAAACATGAAGGCTCTTATTAAATAAATCACTCTTGTAGGCATTTTATCAAACACTTGTAGTTCATGGTTTAAAACAATCATAGAAATGTCATGAAATTTGTAGGAATAGAATGAATTCATCATAATAGCATTAAATCATGGTTTAATTCAATAAATAATAGCATTAAAACATAGAAGATTGAATAATAACAATAATTTCATGGTAACATGGTATAAAATCAATAGTACATGGAGATTCATAGATGAAATCATAATTTAAAACATTATAACTTGAAAAGATGATGGTTTTGTAATTAAAATGGATACTTGGACTCCATGAATGAAAAGAATCCATAGATAAACATCTAACATACCTGGGATGATGAATTTGGAAGGATTGATGGAGAGTTCTTGAGATTTGACCTTGATTCTTGAAGGTTAGGGTTTTGATACTTGAGAAAATGTTCTTGATTTTGGGAAAAAATAGATTAGAATATTTCCCAATTAGGTTATTAGGGACTTAATTTTGTGTTTGGGGCTGACTGGGACAAGGGAAAAGTACTTAAAAGCCCTTGGAATTAAACCTAGGAACTGACTGAAAATCTCAATTTTCTGGGCTGGTGCGATGCGGCGCTATCGTGACGTGTCACTGGAATCGGACAACTGGGAAATTGGTCTATGGCGCGATGCGGGGAAATCGCGGTCCTTCGCTGATTGGGACCTGAAAGTTCACCGCGACGCAGTGGTGTTGGGCTTCAACACTGGAAATGGACAATTGTTAAATTGACCTATGGCGCGACGCTCCAGGATCGCGGACCATCAATGGAATTTACCAAATGGGAGATTTTCCTACTCCACGATGCACTAAAGATTAAAATGATGGGGTTTTGCAACTGAAACTTAAAATTGTCATAACTTCTTACCCGGTTATTGGATTTGGGCAAATTTTATATCGTTGGAAAGCTAATTGAATTTCCTATGCAATGGAAGGATCTAAAATGAAAAATAATGAGTGTTTCAAAAATTTCATATATGAATACTCATGTATCGGAACTTAAATTATGCTAGAAAAATATGGGGTGTTACAATATCTCCCCCTTAGGATCATTCATCCCCGAATGAAACTGGTTAAGCTGAGGAAACTGATGGACTGAGCTTACATACTAAATATGCATGTCTAATGCATGGAATGCATGACTGAACTGATTCATGAATGCACATCTGGCATGAACATGATATACGGTTGAAAATGAGCATGACAGAGAAAAAGAAAATCTTAAGAAAATTGGTACCTTATACTGAATCTGGATTTGCAGAGAAAAGATGGGGGTACTTGGTTCGCATATCTGCTTCTGCTTCCCAAGTGTCTCCCTTAACGAACTGATTCTGCCAAAGAACTTTGACTAGTGGAACTTCTTTATTCCTTAGTCTACGAACTTGATGATCAAGAATTTCAACTGGAACTTCCTCAAAGGAAAAACTGTTTTGAATATCTACACTTTATAAGGGAACAACTACAGCTGGATCACAAATACAGTTTTTCAACAATGAGACATAGAACACTGGGTGTACTTAAGCTAAATCTGAAGACAACTCAAGCTCGTGAGCTACCTTTCCGAAATGATAGAGAATTTTGAAGGGACCGACATATCGGGGACTGAGTTTTCCTTTCTTGCCGAATCTCTTCACTCTCCTCATGGGAGAGATTTTCAAATGCACCAAATCACAGACCTCAAACTTAAGATCCTTTATCCTTACATCGACATGTGATTTCTGTCGGCTCTGGGCAGCTCTAAGCCTTTCTCTGATCAACTGAACCTTCTCTAAGGCATCAAACACCAAGTCAGGCCCTACTATTGCAGCCTCACCTACTTCAAACAAACCAGTTGGAGATCTACATCTCCTACCATAGAGATCCTCAAATAGAGCCATACAGATACTGGAATGATAGCTGTTATTGTATGAAAACTCAATTAAAGGCAAATGGTCATCCCAGCTACCCTTGAAATCAACAATGAATGCTCTCAGTATATCCTCAAGAGTCTGAATGGGTCCATTCTTCTTGGCCATCTGTATGAGGGTGGAAGGCTGTACTGAGGTGGACTTGGTACCAAAACCCTTTTGGAATGCTTTCCAGAAGTGAGAGGTAAACTAAATACCTCTATTTGAGATAATAGATAAGGGAACACCATGCAACCTAACCAATTCTCTGAGATAGATATTGGCATAGTCCTCGGCTGAATAAGAGGTATGGACTGGCAAGAAATGAGCTGATTTGGTCATCCTGTCTATGATAACCCAAATAGAGTCATGCTGACGACGGGTACAAGGCAAACCTATCAAAAAATCCATGTTCACTTTCTCCTATTTCCGCATGGGAATATTGAACTCCTACATGGACCCACTAGGCTTTTGGTGCTCAATCTTAACTTGTTGATATGTAGATCACTTAGCTATAAACTCTACAATATCTCTCTTCACCCACTCCGCCAATAGATCTCCCACAAATTGTGATACATTTTAGTGGCCCCTGGATGAATAGAGTAATGCATCCCATGCGCTTTTGCAAGAATTCGTTGCCTCAAATCATCTACACCAGGCACATATAATCTACCCTGACAAAGCAAAACACTATCTCCCCATTGGGAGAAAACCTTCACTTTCTGATCTCTGACTGATTCTTTCAACTTAACTAGACTAGGATCTCTATCCTGTTTTTCCTTCACCTTGGAAACTAGAGATGATTCTGAGCTACTCTGCACCCATACACTATCTTCTGCTGAATCAACTAAGAGGACACCTTGTCGGGCAAGCTGATGAATTTCCTGAGCTAACTTTTTCTTACCATCCTCAACATGAGCTACACTACCCATAGACATTCTAATGAGAGCATCAGCCACTACATTGGCCTTGCCTGGATAATACAGAACACTCATGTCATAATCTTTCAATAACTCTAACCACCTTCTCTGATGCAAATTTAAATCTTTCTGAGAGAACACATACTGAAGGCTTTTGTGATCTGTGAACACATCTACATGCACCCCATACAAGTAATGCCTACAAATCTTTAAGGCAAACACTACAGATGCTAGCTCAAGATCATGAGTCAGATAATTCTTCTCATGAGGCTTAAGCTGTCTGGAGGTGTAGGCTATGACCTTACCCCTCTGCATGAGGATACAACCTAAACCTACTCTGATGCATCACAGTACACAATAAAACTATCTGAACCATCTGGTAGAGTTAAGACTGAGGCTGAGGTGAGTCGAGTTTTCAACTCCTGAAAACTCTTCTCGCAGGAATCTGACCACTGAAACTTAACTTTCTTCTGAGTTAATCTGGATATGGGGGATGCAATAAAAGAAAACCCTTCAACAAACTGACAGTAATATCCAGCTAAACCCAAGAAACTCCTGATATCAGATGGAGACATGGGTCTAGGACAGTTTCTCACCGCTTCAGTCTTTTGAGGATCAACTTTAATGCCATCACCAAAAATAATATGACTAAAGAATGCTACTGATCTTAGCTAGAATTCATACTTACTGAATTTAGCGAACAACTGGTGAGCTCTAAGAGTCTGAAGCACTATGCTGAGATGGTCTGCATGATCTCTTTCACTACGAGAATAGACAACAATGTCATCAATGAAGACTACGACGAACATGTCCAAGTACTGCTTTAACATTCGGTTCATCAAGTCCATGAAGGCTACTGGGGCATTCGTAAGACCAAAAGATATGACTAAAAATTTGAAGTGATCATACCAAGTTTGAAAAGCTTTTTTTAGAATGTCACATTCTCTGACTCTAAGCTGATGATAGACTGATCTGAGGTCTATCTTGGAAAAGTAATTGGCTCCCTGAAGTTAGTTGAATAAGTCATCGATTCTAGGAAGTGGATATTTATTCTTGACTGTGACCTTGTTCAACTGACGGTAGTCTATGCACATTCTGAGAGAATCGTCTTTCTTATGCACGAATAGAACAGGTGCGCCCCACGGAGAGACGTTGGGTCTGATGAATCCCTTATTTAAGAGATCCTTCAACTTTTCTTTCAGTTCTTTGAGTTCAGTTGGAGCCATTCTATAAGGTGGAATAGATATAGGTTGAGTATCTAGGAGAAGGTCTATTCCGAAGTTAATTTCCCTTTCGGGAGGAACTCCGGGAAAATCTTCAGGAAATACATCTGAGAATTCATTTACTACTAGGAATGACTCAAGAGTAGGAGTTTCTGAGTTAGAGTCTTTGACTCGCATAAGATGGTAGACACACCCCTTGGATATCATCTTTCTGGCTCTAAGGTATGAAATCAACTGACCCCTAAGAGCTATAGTACTACCCCTCCATTCAAGGACTGGTTCATTTGGGAACTAAAAATGAACTATTCTATTTCTACAATCAACTGAGGCATAGCATGAGTGGAGCCAATCCATGTTGAGAATGACGTCAAAATCCATCATCTCTAACTCTACGAGATCAACTGAAGTAACTTTTTGAGATATTGTGATCGAACAATTCCTGTATACCTGTCTGGCTACAATGGAAATGCCTACTGGGGTAGACACTGAAAAGGGCTCTACTAGAGTTTCAGGACTGACTCTGAAATTGATGGCTATATATGGAGTTACAAAAGAAAGAGAAGCTCCAGGGTCTAGTAAAGCATAAAAATGTAAGTGAAATACCTACAACGTACCAGTAACTATGTCAGGAGAATTTTTCTAATCTTGGTGGGACTGAAGAGCATATAATCTATTCGGACACTAACCACTGGTAGCACTGGAAGTGGTACCCTGCTGAGTTGGGCGGACAGATGGAACTGACGACTGATGGGACTGGACCTATTAGCGCACATCCCTACCCTTCTGAGCATCCACCCGACACTCCCAAATCCAATGGCCTGGCTTGCCACACCCAAAGCACACATCACTACCCGCTCTACACTCACCCTGATAGTGTCTACCATACTTCTAACATAAATGATTGGTACGAGCACTACTAACACTGACCTAGGACTTAGAGCCTGGTTCCTATCCCTATTGTCGTTTCTGAATTTGGGTACTGAGGCACTGACTGAAGAAGGTACTGGGCTGTAAGCCTTTGATGAAATTGAGAATGGTTACCACCTTCTGACTTTGGCTGATTGAAATTAAAACTACCCATACTAGCTCTCTTATTTCCTCTCTCCCTCTTCTTAATATTCTAATCCTCTATCTGTTGAGAATGGACCATCAGCCTAGACAAGTTCATCTCACTAATCAGCATTGCGGTCCTACACTCTTTGACCACACTATCAGACACGCCAGACACAAACTTACTTATCTTGGACCTACTGTCAGCTACTACATGAGGAGCATATCTAGCTAACTGAGTAAACTTGAGAGAATAATCCCTCACACTCATGCTTCCTTGCCTCAAATTAATAAATTCTAACACCTTGGCCTCCCTCAACTCTAATGGAAATAATTTGTCCAATAAATTCGTGGCAAACTCTTCCCATTCTATAGACCCTGCATCAACAACTCTATCCACTTTCCACTGCTTAAACTAAGTATGGGCTACATCCTACAATTAATATGTAGCCAACTCAGCACTCTGACTAGACGTCACCCTCATAGCATCCGTTACTGTCTGAACCATATCTAAGAATTCCTGTGGATCCTCTTCAGACTTGGACCCCGTAAATAAAGGAGGATTCATTCGGATGAAGTCCCAAATTTTGGTTGCAGCAGTATCGGCCATTGGATTGGCTGGAACAGCAACTGGCCGTTCATTCTGTGCTGCTATAGAGTTTTCTAGAGTAGTGAACGCAACCCTAAATTCTATGTGAGAGACATGCTCATCCTGAGGATCTGCCTGGATGGGTTGGATGAGTTTTTATTCTTCTTCTGTTCTTCTAGGGTGACATGTTCTGTAAATGGAAGGAGGAAATTGATTAGACTGAGAGTTTAACTTGAGCTCATGCTCAATCGCACGACATAAATACTAAAAGAAGGGAAACTTTTCCTAAATGCCTTGTAGCCTTTCGTCCATAAGTGTGGCGCGCTACACACCCATGCACAAGACTCTACTCGATGCGGATTTCAAACTTCCTAGGACAATTTAAAACCTTAGGCTTAGATACCAAACTTGTAACGACCCAAAACTACCCCTAGTCGTTACACGGTACTTACGGTCCTGAGGGACCACAAGCTAACCCATGAGCTGGTACCTGCTGTGAACACTAAATAATATAATAATGAATGCAGAAGAATAACTATAATTTCATAAGGTTTTAATATGAAATAACTACTGAATTATGAATCTGATAAAAATACTGAAATCTAAATAGTCTGAATAGCTAACTGCAGTGTTTGAAAAGCCTCTAAACTGGATACTATGAGTTGATGGGATAGGCCCCAACTAACTCTACTAACTACTGATATAAAGACATGAAGTAATATAATCTATCCTCGGATGATGAGGACTCACCACTACTACTGTACTGCTGATGATCTGAGGGACTAAGTGCGATCCGGGAACTGAGCGTCAGCACCAATGATATAATACATCATAGCGCAAAAGAAAGGTATGTGATCAGTACTTTGAATGTACTGGTATGATAAATGGGGTAGGCTGGTATGCATGGTTTCATGAACAGAACTAATAATTAACTGGATATGCATGTAAAGCATGGAGTACTGAGTAGAGAGCATGGAGTCCGTAGATACTGATAATGCATGGAAATCTGTAAATACTAAGGATACATGACCAAGCATATAAGTAACTGAGTAAAATCTATAAACTGAAATACTAGAATAATTGAAATCTATATGCTTTGGTCAAACAACACTAAGACTGAATAACTGAGCTAGGACTATAACTGAGACTATATCTAAGACTGTGAGAGGTATCATCTAACCAACATTCTCCAATTTAAGCTAATCGGGGTCCAACCTATAACCCTAGTTGGAAGGGTGTTAATACCATGCGACGGATACTAACAACAGTTGTGTGGATCCACTAATATCCAAAGGACTAAGGGTATCAAGCCTGAACTGATGGGTGATCCCTGCGAGATAGTCAAGCCTAATCTGACGGGTGACTATTCATATCCTATGCTGGCTACGTAGTTCTAGAGTATAGGGACTGCTACTAATGACTCTGCCTAAAAGAAAAAAGTACTTAAAAGCCCTTGGAATTAAAACTCGGAACTGACTGAAAATCTTAATTTTCTGGGCTGGCGCGATGCGGTGCTATCACATCGTGTCACTGGAATCGAACAACTGAGAAACTGATCTGTGGCGCGATGTTGGGAAATTGCGGTCCTTTACTGATTGGGACCTAGAAGTTCACTGCAACGCGGTGGCATCGCTCTTCGACACTGGAAATGGACAAATGTCAAATTAACCTATGGCGCGATACGCCAGGATTGCGGACCCTCACTAGAATTTGCCAAATGGGAGATTGGCCTGCTCCGCGATGCGCTAATGGTTAAAATGATGGGATTTTGTGACTGAAACTTAAAATTATCATAACTTCTTATCCGATTATCGAATTTGGGTGAATTTTATATCGTTGGAAAGCTAATTGAATTTCCTGCGCAATGGAGGGCTCTAAACTGAAAAATAATGACTGTTTCAAAAATTTCATATACGAATACTCATGTATTGGGACTTAGATTATGCTAGGAAAATATGGAGTGTTACAGAAATATTTATCAAGTGACATGAAAGAATGAATTTTGGTAAGCGTAAAACGTATTTAATTTATAGTCCAGACACTTGAAGATGTAATACTTGACATGTTGGATATTGTCACTTGCCAAAAATCTATATGAAAATTCCTAAAGGATTTAAAATGCCTGAATCATATAAAGTTTCTGGGAAACTTGTTTATTATTCTTATAAGGGATAAATTAATGGTTTCAATATTATTGAAACTCTTGAAGAGTTTTCTAAAGCAGTAGATTATTTGTTGAAGTGAGAAATATATCAATTTGAATTGGTTAAGAAGTACCATATCTTAGTGCAATTAATGCACAACACTTATGTATCTTACAAATACTACAAGGCCTGATATAGTCTTTTCAGTCAATTTGTTAGCAAGGTATATTTCTGCTCCTACTAGGAGACATCGAAATGGGATAAAAGATATGAGCTTAGTTTATTCTAAAGCTTCCAGTCTCGATCTTGTTGATTATGCTAATGCTGGGTACTAATTTAAGCCGCATAAATCTCGGCTCAAATATACAGTATGTTCATATGTGGGGACACTGCCATATCTTAGAGATATACAAAGAAGTCTATCTAGCCACTTTATTGAACCATGATGAGATAATAGCTATTCATGAAGCTAGTCGAGAATATGTTTGAATGAGGTCCATGATACATCTCATTCGAGAAAAATGTGGTTTGAAATATGGTAATATACTCATAATTTTATACAGAGATAATGCAACATTTATAGCACATCTTAATGGAGAATTCATAAAAGGAGATAGAACGAAGCACATTTCATCAAAGCTTTTCTACATATATGAGATCCAAAAGAATGGTGATATTAACGTGCAACAAGTTCGTTCAAGTGACAATGTGGTTGATTTATTTACCAAGTCTCTTTCAATTGCAACTTTCAAGAAGATGGTGCACAAGATCGGGATGCAAAAGCTCAAGGATGTTCTCATTAGGGGAAGTTAATATGCGTTGTACTCTTTTTCCCTTGTGAGGTTTTGTCCCACTAGGTTTTCCTTGTAAGGTTTTTAATGAGGCAGCCTATATGCGTATTGTTAGAGATGTGTACTCTTTTTCCTTCACTAGATTTTTTTTCCACTGGGTTTTTTCTAATATGGTTTTAACGAGGCACATTATCTATCAATTAGACATTCAAGGGGGAGTGTTATAAATATATTACCATATATAGTGAATGTCTACTTTACCATACATAGTGAATGTCTACTTTACCACATATGAAAATCTATTTATGAAAAAGTTAGAAACTCCAAGGTTAGTTTTTCCCTATAAATAAAGGGGTTTTACCTTCATTGTAATTCACTCCTCAAGAATTCTCCATGAGAAATAAAGAAGTCTCCTCTCTTCTCTCTATCCGTTTTCTTCTTTGCTTTTATATTTCATAACACAAATCATTTTTTTCTCTTCCCTTTTTGGGTTACTTTTTATTTATTTACTGATTTCTTTATTTTTATTTCTTTGCCTTTTTCTCAAATTGTTTATTTTTCTCTTTCTCCGATACTAAGTAGATTGAAGTTTCCTTTTTTGTTTCTTTTTTTCCTCTTAATTCATATTTGTAGATATTTGTAACAAATTAATTTTTTTGATCATTTGATTATGGTTGTAGTTCTATCTTTTTATTATGTTTTCTATTTTTTTGGTGGTGGAAATATTAGGTATCGAAAGTTTAAAATTGAATTTTGTAAGTGTTGAATCTGATTTTGTGAGTTTATATGAAATGTTTATTATAGATTCAATATTATTAAGGACATCTCTAATATTTAGAATATTAGAAATTGAAGAATCATCATATATTTTTTTTATTAAGTGCATCTCTTGTATAGCAAAATCATTTTAAGTGAGTCAGATCTAGAATAGGATCGAATTTAGAATGGGTTGAGTCCTAAATATATTTAAATATTAATTTTTTATTTCTAGAAATTAGAGTTGCCACATAATTAAATAAACATAAAAAATTGTAGTTCAGGCTAAAATAATATGGAAGCTAACTAAGTAAAGTTGAGTGACTTTGGTGGGCAATAATTATAGGTTGAGTGGTCGTTTGTACATTTAACTGGTGGAAACAATGTTCTCTCTTTTAATTTGTTTTTCTGATTTTTGTTTCGATACAGAGTATAAAAAAATAAATAAGACTTTTGAATCTTATTAAATTCAAAATATGTAGAATATATAAAAATATTCTTTAATCTTTGTGGTTTTAAACATATCACTTAAAAAATTAAAAATAAATAATTATCAAAAAATGAAAAGAAAAAAAAAGAGGCTCTTATTGAAATAGGAAAAAAAAAAAAGGTAAGACAACCAAATGAAACATAGTGAGTATTATATAAATTTGATTCGCCAAAAAAATTTCAATTTACTTAAGAGCACTGGGAAAAATAATGAAAGGAAAAGGTAAAGAGAGAAAATACAATAATGAATAAAGGTAACCCCAAAAAAGAATGATTTGTCAAAAAAGAAATTAGTGACACTGAAAACGCAAAAGAAAATGCAAAGAGGAAGAGGGAAAAAATTGGTCTAATAGGTGGGAATCAAGAAATTAATTTGTCAAAATAATATGAACTTCCTACAATTATGACATGATGTATGCGATGCATAGTAAAATTTTAGAAAAAAATATTAAAATTATCCTAAATTATACACAAAAAGTCGATTGTACACTCAAATTATTGCGACGACCTAGTACACATCTATACTACTTAAAGGTGAATTTATTTCACCTTAAAAGTTGATGTGTCAAAAAAATAAAAATAATTAAAAAATAGGCACGTTTAATGAAATTTATTTATTTTTTCTTTATTTTTTTTTTAATTTTAACACCTTTTTATTATTTTCTTTCTTCATAGTATTTTCTTCATCATTTTCTCTTTCTCTTCCCACTATGAATTCACCATTTTAATTTTGAAATTTAGCTTCAGATAAAACTTTATTTTCCTCATTCTCTTTCTTCCAATAACATTTCAAATCTTCATACATTAAAGATTTCAAGAAAATTCTTTCTTATTTTAAGAAATATCATGCATTCATTTGATTAAAAGAAATGACACAAGTTCGAATAATCAACGAATTACAAATTAAGAAAATATAGCTTTTTGAATGAAAAATCGTTGTTTCATGAAAAAATTACGAACTTTCCTCTATTTCTTTATTGAGAATTTTGGGGTTTTGACAAACTCAATTCGATGGAGTAACTATCACCAATTTACCATTAAAACTTTGATTAGAAAAATGACATAGATCTAAAGGAAAAAGAAAAATAAAGTATTAAGAAAAAATTTAAACTGATGATAATTCTGTGGTGGTACTATGTAGATATGTGGTGGTGAGTGTTAAGTCGAAATTAGAGATGGTGAAATAAATGGGGATAATGATAGTGGTGGTTGCTTTAATTTTGGGAGTATTAAAATCTATTGGTGTTGGTGTAATTATTTTGATTTGAATTTAATGGTGGGTATTAAATTTTGTAATTTTAGATGACGGCAATGGTGGCTATGTAATTTCGATGATGGGTTTGGTTATCGGTATTGAATTTTGTAGTGATTCTTTGCATTCTTTTATGATGACAATGGTGATGGTGTAATTTGATGGTGGACTTGATTGTGGGTGGTGACATTTGTGGTGGTTATTTTGATTTTAGTGGTGAAATATATAAATTTGGTGATGATGTGGTTCTCTGGTGGTTTTGATGGTATATAGTGGAGAAGAAGCAATTGGGTGACATGGAGAAAAAAATTGAAATATAGACATAGCAGCTGATGTGGCAGTGACGTGATGCTGACATGGCACGAGTGATATACACCTCCGGCATGTGACTGTATATGTATGTTGGAGTGAAAATAAATTCACTTTTAAATATTATCGGTGTGTAATAGGTGGTCTCAAGAATTTGAATGCATAATCGACTTTTCATATATAGTTCTGGGTGATTTTAGCATCTTTTCCCCTATTTTTTTATTTTTTTTTGACAAATATCATACATTTAAGAGGAACCGAAAGTAGCAAATTAAATTTGATAGCTTTGACAATGAAAAGGAGAGAAAGAAATTAAGTGGACGATTTTGACTAACTGTAGGGTTTGGGAGAGTTGCGGCGAATAAATAACCGATTAAAATTTCATTTTAATCTTGGAATTTATATTTCATTTCAATGACTTGTTTTAATTGTACAATTTCAAATTGTAAATGTTGGTATACTATTTTAGTTGTAGTTGAAAGGTATTTGAAGTTAACATTGGAAAAGAAAAAGAAGTTTTCTTGACTAATGCATGGCATTCATATACTTTCTGTATTCCAAAGAAAAGTGACTATTCTGATTAGAGACGGAGTTAGAATTTTGAGTTTATGGATTCTTAAAAAATTATTTATGCATAATAAGTGACAACTCGCTTCTCTACAATAGCTCGCAAACTACACAAAAAATGTAAACCGCACTAGACAAGTCTGTGCGATGAATTGATCAAGAAGATTGCCGGTGGAGAAATCAATTTCAGATCTCCTATGTGAGAAACCACTTAGGCAACTAACTCAGTCATGTTATAATTATTTATTTTATGTGGACTTAACATTAACTTTTTATTACATTAAAGCTAAACTGACTGATGTTATTAGTTGGTGGACAAGACACAGGCCGTGTATTCATGCGGAGTCTATATGGGCCTGTATCCATTTCATGTTATTGGTGTGGGCTGGCAATAGTGTAGGCATGTAGTAGACTTGTAAGCCCATAATAGGGGTGCACTAGGTTAAGGCTTTTAAGCCTATAAATATAAGGCTACATCCCCTCTCTTGGCTTTAACATAAGATGTATTCCCATAAGCTGCCAACGTCATAAGCAAAGGAGAGGAAGACTCAGCCTAGATCGTCTTCGGTTACGTGTAAGCAATGACGGATAGAGGTACACACCTTTCCTCTCTCATATTCCGTTACTTATAGGTGTTCTTGATTTATGTGAACCTGTGGTGTGTTTCTCTATCAATTTCAACACTTGGTATCAAGAACTTTTCACATAGATCTTGAACCTTATGACTGAATACTATGATTTATTTTTCGAGAACCTCAACATGATTGAGTTTTGAAATTTGTTTAATAGTATCACTAATTTAAATTTCTTTTTCGCTGTGTTTCTCGGTGATAAAGTGTTAATTTTATTTATAATATTTTTAATTATGTGGTTACGTGTTCTGTCACATGAGCGAATTAAGCAATAACATATTGAATCCCTGAGATTGAATTTGTTTTGTAAATTAGGGTAAATAGTGTACACCTAAGTGACCTATTTGTTTTGCTTTATGAAACTTGTTTAATCCATTTCGAGGGATATCACTAAGTTAGAACATACAATGATCTGCCCAAAGGAGATTTATTATGTGTTTTAAATTAGTATTGTGATGAGCCCCATTATGTGAAAATATTTTGATTTTAGTAAATTTATCTACCCAAAGTGGATAAGTTTCTAATATTGAAAATATTTTCTTGTCCTGCCCAAAGGGGGGCTACTTATTGATGTTGCGGGACTCATCATTGTGATAAGATTATTATTCTTATGCCTTATTATTTTGATAAATTCATTCATGTTGTGTTGTGAACAGTTACCATTTATTTGAACAATAACAATGTTGAAGTTGTGATTCTGTTGGGCTCTAACTTTAAGCGATGGGAAGAAGATCTTGAATTTGCTTTGGGCATGACTGACATAGATCAAGCCTTGCGTGCGGATGCGCCTCCAGTTCTCACTGATTCTAGTACAACTGCTGAAAAAGAATTTTATGCTAAGTGGGAGAGATCTAATAGGCTATGCATCCTTGCCTTTAGGAGGTCAATTGCTGAGCACCTCAGAAGTGGCTTGCCTAAAACTACCAATGCCAAAAAATTTCTTGCCCAAGTGGAAGAAAGGTATCTTTTATCCAATGAGGCTGAGACTGGAGATCTAATGAATAAACTTGCAGGGATGAGGTATGAATTTACTGGGGGTGTTAGAGATTACATACTTAAGATGGTCCACATTCAGTCCAAATTGAAAACTCTTGAAATAACTCTTCCTGATACTTACATTATTCACTCCGCTCTTAACTTTTTGCCTGCTGAGTTTAGCCAAATAAAAACTGCCTATAATACTCAGGATGAATCTTGGTCAATCAATGATCTCATCTCTAAATATGTTATTGAAGAGAAAAAAATTAAAAAGGAGAGGGGTGAGGTTGACATGTTAGCTTCTCATAATTCCAAAGAAAGCTCTAGCAAGGGACATAGGAAGTTTGAAAGATCTAATAATCATACTTTTAAGAAGGTTCAGGACAACAAAAGGCATGGTAAAGATCAGACTGATTATCCTAGGACCAATAACATGGTTTTTAACAAAAATAATAATTGTTTTTTCTGTAAGAAACCTGATCCCAAGCAGAGATATTGCACCAAATATCATTCTTGGATAAAAAAGGAGTCAAAAGAAGGTAATCACCTAACTCTTGTTTGTTTTGAGTCACATTTTGTAGATGTCCCTATTAATTCTTGGTGGTTTGATAGTGGAGCTACTTCTCATGTTCCGATTTCCTTGCAGGGGTTAAAAAATAAAAGAAAGCCAAAGAAAATGGAGTCAAGAATTAGAGTCACCACAAATGTCCAAGTTGAAGTAGAGTTCATAGGAACTGTAGTTTTAGACTTAGAAACTGGCTATAAGCTTGTTCTTAAAACACTCTTTATGTACCGTCTTTTAGATAGAATTTGATTACTATTTCAGTTTTAGACAAATTTTGTTATGGTTTTAATTTTCTTAATAAAAAAATTAATTTTTTTTGAACTCCCAAGTTGTTTGTCATGGAATCCTATCTAATGATTTGTTTAAAATTTCCTTGACTTCTAATTTTGAATACAACTCTTTGAATTTTGAAATTGTTGGGTCTAGACGATCAATTTTAAATGAAAAATCATGCACGTTGTGGCATAGGATTTTAGGTGATATCTCTAAAGATTGAGTTGATAGATTGGTTAAGTCTAATATTTTACCTTTTCTTGATTTTGGAGACATAGGAGCATGTATTGATTGCATTAGAGGAAAGTTGACTAAAATAAGAAAAAGAATGCTACTCGTAGTTCTAGTTTGTTGGAAATCATTCACACAGACATAAGTGGTCAGTATTCTACTACAATATGTGGTTCAAGTTATTTTATCACCTTTATTGATGACTTTTCTCAGTATGGCTATGTTTTTCTTATTAAAGAAAAATTAGATTCTCTTGAAATGTTCAAAGCGTTTAAAACTAAATTAGAGAAACAACTGAGAAAGGTCATTAAGATAGTGAGGTCTAATCATAGGGGTGAGTACTATGGTAGATACACTGAGACTGGGAAATAGATGGGACCCTTTTCCAAATATCTATAAGATTGTGGCATAGTTTTCCAGTACACCATGCCTAGCAGTCCTGACCAAAATGGTGTAGTCAAAAGGCGAAACTATTCTTTAAAAGATATGATGAGAAGTATGATAAGTAGATCTAACTTACCTGAGTTTCTATGGGGTGAAGCTATTAAAACCTCCATGTATATTCTTAATCTTTTCCCTTCCAAATCAGTCCCTAAAACCCCTTTTGGGTTGTGGACCAATAGAAAACCCAGTTTAAATAATTTTTGAGTTTGGGGATGTCCTGCGGAAGTAAAGATATATAACCCTTCAGAAAAGAAAATTGAACCTAGAACCTCGCATTGTTTTTTTATTGGTTATCCAACTCATTCTAAAGGATACACGTTCTACTGTTCTACAAGGGGGACAAGAATAGTTGAATCTCAAAATATAAAATTTCTTGAATTTGATATTGCAGATAAGGATTGTTCTCAGCATATTTCTCATGAGCCACTTGAAAGTATTGAAGCTGTCAGAATTTCTTTTATTATTACCTCAGAATCATTTGTGTTTGCACCTATACATGATAAACCTCATATACATTTGCAAGCTAATGACTTTGTACCTGCATAAATTCAGGTGCCTACTGTTGAAGAGGTGATTTAGGCACCTGTTGTTGTTGATCAAGAGGTTCAGAATTTAAGGAGATCAAGTAGACCAAGACGATCGCCGCTATCGGATGACTATTTAGTATATCTAGCTGAAAGTGGCATTGTTGATCTTGTAACCTTTTCTGAAGCTTTATCATGTTCTCAATCAAAAATATGGCTTGATGCCATGTCTGAAGAGATGAAATCCATAAGTAGAAATGATGTGTGGGAGATTTCACAACTTTCTATAGGCTAGAAGGTTGTTGGATGTAAATGGGTTTTTAAGACCAAGAAGGATTCAAATGGAAAAGTTGAAAGATTAAATACGAGATTAGTTTCTAAAGGATTCACACAGCGAGAAGGGGTTGATTACAATGAAACTTTTTCACCAGTGTCATCTAAGGATTCTTGTAGGATCATTATGGCATTGGTAGACCAATTTGATCTTGAGCTACATCAGATGGATGTAAAGATAACCTTTTTGAATGGTGATCTTAATGAAGAGGTTTATATGCAACAACCCCAAGGTTTTGTTGGTAAAGGCAGTGAGCATCTTGTGTGTAAATTGAAGAAATCTATTTATGGCTTGAAGCAAGATTCTCGACAGTGGTACTTAGAGTTTGAGGAAATTATCACTTCTATAGGGTTTGTGGAGAACAAGATTGGTCATTACATCTATCTCAAGATCAGTGAGAGTAAGTTCATCATTCTCACTCTTTATGTTGATGCTATTTTACTTGCTAGTAATAATTTGGAACTGTTTCATGAAACTAAATATTCATTAAACAAAATGTTTGATATGAAAGATCTAGGAAAGACATCATTTGTTCTGAGCATTGAGATTCGACGAGATAGATCTCGTAAGTTATTGGGGCTCTCACAAAAGGCCTATATTGATCGTATTTTGAAAAGATTTCAAATGGAAAATTGTAAGCCCGGTGATGTCCCTGTGGTGAAAGGTGATAAGTTAAACCTGAACTTGTGTCCCAAAAATGATCTTGAGAAAGATTCTATGAAAGATATACCTTATCCAAGTGTTGTTGGAAGTCTTATGAATGCATAAGTTTCATTGTCAATGCTCTTGGACGTTATCAAACTAATCAGGAAGAAGTCATTGGGTTGCTGCTAAAAAAGTCATGAGGTACTTGAAGAAGACAAGAGATTATATGTTAGTGTACAAAAGGGTTGACGACCTTGAGGTAATTGGTTACACAGACTCAGACTTTGCTGGGTGTCCTGATAATTTGAGGTCCACTTCTGGATTTATCTTTATGTTTGTAGGGGGTGTGATATCTTGGAAGAGTGTGAAGCAAACTCTTACAGCATCTTCCACTATGCAAGCAGAATTCGTAGCTTGTTATGGTGCAACTACACAAGCCATTTGGCTTATGAATTTTATTTCAGGACTTGTGGTAGTTGATTATATCTCTAGGACCTTGAAGATTTATTATGACAACAAGGCAACTGTGTTTTACTCAAAAAATAATAAATCTTCTTCAGCTTCTAAGCATATGAAAATAAAATATTTGGCTGCGAAAGATATGATTAAAGGGGAGGACATTGTGATTGAATATACCTACCGATTTGATGCTTGTTTATCCACTAATCAAGGGTCTAAGACCCATAGTTTTTATGCAACATGTTCAGAATATGGTTGTTATTGAGTCATTTGATTTGTTGGGTTAGTGGGAGTATTTAATATTGTTATACATTTGTCATTAGATAATTCACCTTATTGTTTCAGGCTTATGGTGATATTATCTCTTGAATTGACATTTATGCTATGGTAGATTTTGCTATCATTTATGTTGTAGATTATTATTATACACACTTTAATATTGTTTTATTATATTAAGGCTTTTTGCCTTACGTATTGGCTATGTCTCATATTGATAAGATCATATTGTTATTTTATTAGATCTTTCTTTTAGAGACATATATGGTATATCATTCTACCTTGTGAATTTTCTGGTTATTGCACCATGTAAGATGTTGCACATGTTGAACCTTGAAAATCAAGATTTTTTGGTGGAGCACATGTTGTTTTAGTGCTCACACATATTGTAACAGAAAATCACGGTGACGATTTTTCTATGGTACGCATGTTGATTTTAAGCGTACATGTTGATATAAAAAATCGTTTGAAGGACTAACAATGAAATAGCCTCGATTTGGAGTCTATGTTGGCTATTTCTTGCTATACTACCACATCATTTACTTTATGTCTACAAAATTTCAGTGTTAGTAATTGTGGACTGGTCTTGTATCGTTGATTGATGCAACTACTGCTGCAGTTCAACAGTGATGTTTTGCTTGACTGAACTATGTTGGAGATGATGTTCTACCACTAAATATTTATGTCCACTGTTTATTCAGCCCCAGAGTCATTTTCATAAAAATAAATTTTCCAAAATTTTTCTTTAAAAGTTAACATTGTCCAAGTGGGAGAACGCTGGAATTATTTATTTTATATGGATTTAACATTAACTTTTTATTACATTAAAGTAAAATGGACTGGTGTTATTAGTTGGTGGACAAGACATATGTCGTGTATTCATGCGGATTTCATATGGGTCTGTATCCATTTCATGTTATTGGTGTGGGCTGGCAATAGTGTAGGCCTGTAGTAGACCTATGAACCCATAATTGGGGTTGCACTAGGTTAAGGTTTTTAAGCCTATAAATATAAGGTTAGGTCCTCTCTCCTAGCTTTAACATAAGATGTATTCCCATAAGCTGTCAACCGTCATAAGCAAAGGAGAAGAAAACTCAGCCTAGTTCATCTTCGATTACGTGTAAGCAATTGAGAACAGAGGTATGCACCTTTCCTCTCTCATATTTCGTTACTTATAGGTGTTCTTGGTTTATGTGAACCTGTGGTGTGTTTCTCTATTAATTTCATCAAGTCAACCCTTATATATGGAAATATGTCGTTTTGCTCGAGAGAAATATTTGAGATTTTCAGAGGTTTTTCCCTCATTAATTTCCTTGTTACACTTAATAAATACACAAGTACTACCACAAGAGAGAAATGTCATCGTGATTTTAACACTTTGGTTACTAGTAAAATATAATGGATATTGATAAAGTGGATATAACGTAAGGGCTGCACTAGCTAATTCACATTCACGAATGCATAATTAGATAAATTTTGAAGACAAGCGTCAATAACCTAAGCATGATACTTACCCCTTAGCTTAATTGAAACATTAATTGATTTGTATGATTTATTTAGGTGAGAAAAGACTTACAGTAATGATTTACTTGGAGAGGATGTCCACCAAACTAATGATGCAAGACATTATTTTGAATACTCAACATTTATTACTCAATTGGGTCGCAAATTCAGTCTTTAGTTTTATGTCTTCTAGGAGAAAATCTTTGTGATTGCTCTATGGGTTTATTTCATATAGTTTTTTGATTGGCGGTGGGCTTGCTTATATTATCGGTCCAAAATTAAATAAAGAAGAAAAATCATGAGATTTTTAGAATATGGACGCATTACTTAGGAAAAAAAATTGTATTTAGTGGGAATGAGTCCATATTTTTCTGAACAAATAACCCAGATACTCAATCAAGTGCCATTCAACTCTTTTGGAGCATGAATGTCAATAAATAGTATGTTATTTTGGGTCGAATCCAACAAAATATTAGCTCAATTCTAGAAAATATGTTGTTGGGTGTACAAACAAAAGTTCCACATGAGTAGCTGAAATGATTCTAAAACTATATACAAAATGTAAGATCTCTTTGTAGGATATACTATAAACCATGCGATTTTGATATACCATTATTTATTAAATAATTATTTATTTATTTATTCAATTCAATAAATCGTTATATTAAATAGATCATCGTCATATATGCTTCTTCAACATATATAGTAGATGATTTGGTGTACAGAGTTTAGCTTATATACAAAAGATTAAATCATCGGTTCTTAAAAGTTAAAGTTATAGTTCACAATCGTAGATGAAAATTTGGACAAACCATCAGAATGATTGTAGCACAAATTATATGTAATTTATCTTGATTACGAGAATTGTATAGTTCTAACTTCTCGTGATAGTGCATTTTGTATGTATTGAATGAGACCGAGTAGAGATAGTAGTTTTGGACTGACTGATAAAAACATATTCTCTAAACTGTTAAATATACTTATATTCTCAATCTTGATATAACTATTATGATTTGTATATATTTATTTTTTTGATTTATTAAATGGAAAAGGGCCTAAAATGCCCTTCAACTATGTGAAATGGTGCAAAAATATCCTCCGTCTACCTATTGGGCCTAAAATGTCCTTCCTGTCTACCTATTGGGCCTAAAATGCCCTTTTCGTCTACCTATTGGGGCTATTTTTTCCTTTTATTTAAGAAAAAATTATATAATACCACAACTTATCTTTATTAAACTACATAAAATTTCTACCATTTTTATTAATATTAACCAAATAAACAGTGCACAATATCAATTTTTCGACATTCTAAATTGATCCGATAAATAAAAATAAAAATAATATAAATAGTCATTTCTAAAAAATTATTACATATACATAGCCATATTAGTTGGTTGTCAGATATAACATATAAAATATTTACTTTTATAACAGATTCTAATATATAGAAAAATAATTATATATTAAATTTTCATATTTCTTATTTATTGTCTATTTTTATGGAATCCTTTGTTCATTCATTTTTTATATACTCTATCAAAATTTTATGTTTTTTATTTTTATTGCCTGCTTTCACGATGCCTCCATAAAAATATATGGTATATTTATATCATAAAAATTTATGCTATATTTATATATTATATAAATTATAATTATATCATAAAAATACATGATATATTTATACCATATAAGTTATATTTATACCATAAACATACATGGTATTTTAGATATTAAAAATTTATACTATGTAATACTGAAAAAATATATTTATGTTTAATAAATATTTTTTAACAAGAAAAGTACTTCCGACATAATGGATATACCATGAATATTTATCCCATAAATTATATCAAAAATATACTAATAATAATAATAATAATAATAATAATAATAATAATAATAATAATAATAATAATAATAATAATAATAATAATAATAATAATAATAATAATATGACTTTGACATTAATTATATTTATACAACAAAAATACATGATATATTTGTACTTCCAACATAATGACTTTTATTCCATAAATATTTATTCATAAAAAATTATGATTAACCCATTACATTAGAATTAAAAATACACGATAATGA
The DNA here is from genome assembly GCA_030864215.1 of Capsicum pubescens. Taxonomy (NCBI): domain Eukaryota; kingdom Viridiplantae; phylum Streptophyta; class Magnoliopsida; order Solanales; family Solanaceae; genus Capsicum; species Capsicum pubescens. The sequence goes on from CM061548.1 coordinate 86,697,857, forward strand.
AATAATACTCGATGATTAACACATATGAAAGTAAAATAAAACATATACGAGCAAATAATGGAATGCTTAATTTATTTAAGAATATTTGAATCTTGAATATAAGAGAGAAAAATATTTGAAAGCAGATCATCTTTTTCAATTTTAATTTGAAGATTGAAAATATATCTGTTAAATTCAGGTGAATTGATAATTAGTTATTGCATTAAATTAAGAATTATAATTATCTTTTTTGATTTTTTAAATGGATATATATGTAAAAAAACCTTTTATTTTTTGTAATATCGAAAAAGTACTATTATATATGTAATTAAGTTTTAAGGATGACCTTTCATGTAATTTGCCTAAATAAAAGGACATAATAGGCCCAATAGGTAGATGCGAAGGGCATTTTAGACCCAATAGGTAGGTGAGTAGGGCATTCTAGGCTCAATAGGTAGAAGGGAAGGACAGTTATGCCTAATAGGTAGACGGGGGCCGTTTTTGCACCATTTTACATAGTTGAAGGGCATTTTAGGTCCTTTTCCATTTATTAAAAGATAAGATTCTGAGATGGGTCAACATTTCTGTTAGATTAGATGATAATAATATATATTAGTGAAATAATAAGTTAGTTGAGGGAATCCATGTCTCGGTATAGAGATTGATGATACGTCTTTTATGAGAAGCTTATGAGTTTTCATGTGTAAATTCGGTCGTTGGATTTATGAATCCGACATATGAAATAAGTTAAGCATTGCTCTAAAGGAAATTAATCATTATATTAAATTCGTCAATAATTTAATTTGTTGATTAATATCTATAATCTTAATGTGGGGAATTATATAAGTGTTTAATGGGGAATTACGAAATAAAATAGAACAGTGAAATTACGAATTTTTAGTGAAATAATTTTTAATTTACTATGGTAAGAATAATTCAAAATTATTTCCATAATAGGGAGTGTAAGTAATTAATTTTGTGGTTTCTATGGGAAAAGGATAAGTTACCAGAGAAAATTGAAGGAAAGGTGTCTTTTAAGTCTTGAATGAAGCATTGGTGACATTGACCAACTTAAAGGGTCAAACATAATTAAAAAACTTGATTAGGTTAATTGTGGAAATGATTAATATTTTCCAAACTGTTTAATCTTTTCAAAAATACAAATTAACCCACACCCACAAAACTTCCCTCTCTCTGCAAATCAATCTCTCTTCTCTCTTTCTCTCGATAGTTTCTCTCTCTAACTTCTCCCAACCAACAACTTTTCAAATTTCTCCCTTCAATTTTGTGCAACTTCAACCTCTGGCAACAAATAGTTTTGAGTTCTTGCCCGTTCCTTTTTTACTTTCAACCGTCAGTCGACGTGGCAACATTCTCCGGCGAAAACAACTTTGAGTTCTTCATTGTTTTTTTTTATTTTCACAGGTAAAAAATTAGGGCTTTTAAGTTATGACGAAAACGAGAAACTTGATTTGTTGGTGTTTGTTATTTTTTTTTATATTTTTTGTTATTTTTTTTAATGTTTGTTATTTTTTAGTTGAATTTCTCATCTGGATGTATCTACTACTGCTGCTTTTTAAAAATGGATAAAACATGTAACGTGAATCCAACAGATGAGTAATCAGTTGCAATATATATATAACTAATCTGTGCAACATATATGACTAATATGTTGAGCAGATTAGTAATTTGTTGCAACATATATGACTAATCTATTGCGCAGATTAGTAATATATTGCAACATATATGACTAATCTGTTGCAACATATATGACTAATTTTTTGCAACATATATGACTAATTTGTTGAAACAAATGAGTAATTTGTTGCAACATATATGACTAATTTATTGCAACAGATGAGTAATCTGTTGCAACATATATGACTAATTTGTTGCAACAAATGAGTAATCTGTTGCAACATATATGACTAATCTGTTGCAACAGATTACTCATCTATTGGATTTGTTTTATAGTGTTGTAACATGAATCCAACATATGGGTTATCTATTGCAACAGATCAGTCAAATATTGCAACAGATTAGTCAAATATTGCAACAGATTACTCACTTGTTGCAATAGATGACTCATATGTTAGATTCATATTGCAGGTTCTATCCATTATAGCAGTAGCAGATACACCAAATAAGAAATTCAACAAAAATTATAATTTTACTTACAAAATAAGCTATGAAGTAATGTCCAAGTGATATACGAATAAAATTTGACCTGAATGTTTTTTAAAAAATTTCAACAGGGGCACAACGAATAAGTAAAACACATGAATTTTTTTAAGAAATAGGTAAAGAAGAAAAAATAATATACCATACATCAAATGCAAAAGTATAAAGGGGATAGACGTTTGAGTTCTCCTAAAAATGTTTATGTTTAAGTTTTCTAGTATTTTAATTATTTTCTAATAGTTTACCCATCTATTACAATAGATTTTCTATCTTTTTGATAATTTCCAACAGATGAATCATCTGATGCAACATGTTAGTCATTTGTTGATTCAAATTAAGCAATTATTAGTAATAACTAAATTGATTTAGCTAAAATTAAAGACGTCTCTGCGACAATGGGACAAACATTTGTGTTCTACAAATATTTGAGTTCCCTAGTATTTTAATTATTTTCCAACAGATTATTTATTTATTGCAACAAGTTAGTCATCTATTGCAATAGATATTTATAACAGGTTAGTCATTTGTTTATTCAAATTAAGAAATTATTAATAATAACTAAATTAATTTAATTAAAATTGAAGACAAGTCTTTAATACAAGACCTTAGACAAGGGAACAAATGTTTGAGTTCTCCTAAAAATATTTGAGCTTTAGTATTTTAAATTGCTTTTCAATATATATTTTGTCTATTTAATAATTTCCAATAGATGAGTAATATGTTGAAATAATTTAGTCATCTGTTGCAACATATGTCTATATTTGTTTGATAATTTTTAATAGATGAGTTAGATATTGCAACAGGTTAGTCATCTGTTGCAACAAATGTCTATATCTGTTCGGTCATTTTCAATAAATATCTTTAACTGTTTGGTCTTTTCCAACAGATTACACATCTATTGCAATATGTTATTCATCTATAAGCCATTTTTATTAATAACTAATTGATTTAACTAAAATAAAATATGAATTAATAAGTTCAATTACAGTTTCAATTAATCTCATGGTAATTACATGATCAGCTAAGTATGTTCGTCCTGAGTAGAGTGATCAATTGACCAATTTTATTTGAAATGATTCAAACTAATCCATCATTAGAAATAACTATATTGATTTAACTAAAATTAAAGATGAATTAGTAAGTTCCATTACGATTTCAATTAATCTCATGGTAAAAATGGTGTATTAATAAATATGATTTGTTATTATTTCTATTGAATAAATCTTGCTTTTGATTTATTTTTTCAACAAATAAATAAGTTGTTGCAACAAATGAACAATCAGTTGCAACAGATGAACCATATGTTGCAAAAATGAATCAATTACGCCAACAGATGAGTCATATGTTGCAACAGAAGGGTCATATGTTGTAACAAACGGACCATATGTTGCAACAAACAGATCATTTGTTGGAAGAACTCAAGGGTCATGACTTTTCGATCATTTATTTAAAAAAATAATTCGTAAATAAATAATATGAAAAAAATATGATAAACACAATTTTGTAGCTATTTAATTTAAATAACTAAAATACCAAAAAGATGAAAATCTATGACGTTTCACCTTTTTTGTATTTAAATCTATTTTTTTAATATAAATAATCGAAAAGTCACCAAGTTCGATTTAATTAAGAGATATAATTATTAAAAAAGAGGTGAACGACCGTGAATTTTTGCCAAACATACTGCACTACTCACTCATTCAATCTTTTATAAATAGATCTCCTCGGCTCTATCTCTTGCATCTTGTCTTGCATAAAACTGTCATTATATCTTCACTGCACTACTCACTCATTCAATCTTTTATAAATAGATCTCCTCGGCTCTATCCCTTGCATCTTGTCTTGCATAAAACTGTCATTATATCTTCAATCACTTCTCTTTCAAAAATAAATTTATTGTTTGCCCGTTGAGGTATGTTTTATTTTCTTGTTCTAATATGAAAATTATTAACATGCATCTATTTTCTAGTTAAGTTTCACATTTTTTTTTTGTTAAACTACCAGTTGGTACTATATGTGGTTTAGTATTTTACGTTATTTGTTCATGCATGTTCTAGATATGACTGATCTGATTTGGTACATGGCGATTCTGCTTGACACCGTGTAGAAACTTGAAAGGTTGGTTCATGAACTCAAGTGAGAGTTGGGCACTGCGACAGCAAAGGTGCTTCATGAGATTCGAAGGCTGAGGGGTCTGCTGCCCAATGGATTTTCGATTGACAATAATAATAATAATAATTATTATTATTATTAGGTTATATTTTTTTTTATCATTTGTAATTTATTTTATCGGATCTATCTAATGTTGTAAATATTTTTTATGTAATGAATGAGAAAATCTTTATTTGATTGACTGAATTTTTTTTAATTTTTTTTCATTCTGCCTATTTTTTAAGATGTTGAGAGCATTCTGGAGTGGAAAGAGTCAATTACAAGAAAGAAAGTGTTTGGTTGAGAGCAAGGTCATAGACTAAAATTAAATAACAACACAAGATTATTTACTATTACAACAAAATTAAAGATAGATTGATAACAGATGACCCATCTATTGCAACAGATGTGTAATCTATTGGAAATGATCAAGTAGATAAAGACATATATTGCAACAGATTGATCGTCTGTCGCAATAAATTAGTAATATATTGAAAATGATCAGACAGATAAAGACATCTGTTGCAACAAATTAGTCATCTATTGCAACAAATTAGTAATCTGTTGGAAATGACAAATAGATAAAGTCATATGTTGCAACAGATTTGTCATCTGTTGGAAATGACCAACAGATAAAGACATTTGTTACAACAAATGACAAATCTATTGCAACATATGTGTATATCTGTTTGATAATTTTCAACAAATGACTCATCTGTTGCAACAAGTTAAATTTGTTGCAATAGGTTATATACTTAAATTATCATGTAATTGCTATGAGATTAATTAAAATTATAATTATTAAATCAATTTAGCTATTACTAATAATGGCATAATTTAAACTATTTCAAATAAAATTAGTCAGTTGATCACTCTACTCAAAACGAATACACTAAGATGATCGTGCAATTAATATGAGAATAATTAAAATCGTAATTGAACTTATCAATTCATCTTTAATTTTAGTTAAATCAATGTAGTTATTGCTAATAATTTTTTAATTTGAATCATTTCAAATAAAATTGGTCAATTAACACTTTACTCAAGACGAATACACTTAGATGATCATGTAATTACTATGAGATTAATTGAAATCGTAATTAAAATTGTCAATTCATCTTTAATTTTAGTTAAATTAATTTAATTATTACTAATAATTGCTTGATTTTAATTATTTCAAATAAAATTGGTCAATTGATCATTCTACTTAAGACGAAACACTTAGTTGATCATGTAATTACTATAAAATTAATTGAAATTGTAAGTCAACTTACTAATTCATCTTTAATTTTTGTTAAATCAATATAGTTATTTCTAATTATGGTTTGGTTTTAATCATTTCAAATAAAATTGGTCAATTGATCACTCTACTCAGGACGGACACACTTAGTTGATAGTGTAATTACCATGAGATTAATTGAAACTGTAATTGAACCTATTAATTCATGTTTAATTCTAGTTAAATAAATTTAGTTATTACTAATATAATGGCTTAATATGAAACAGTAGATGACTAACATGTTGCAAAAGATGAGTAATTTGTTGAAAATGACTAAACAGATAAAGACATTTGTTGGAAATGACCAAACAGATAAAGACATATGTTGAAAATGATCAAACAAATATAGACATATGTTGCAACAGATGACTAACCTATTGCAATAAATGACTCATCTATTAAAAATTATCAAACAAATATAGACATTTGTTGCAACAGATGACTAAGTTGTTGCAACAGATGACTCTTCTGTTGAAAATTATCAAACATATAGGATATATGTTGGAAAATACTTTATAATACTAAAGCTCAGATGCTTTTAAGAGAACTCAAATGTTTGTCCCCTTGTCTAAGGTCTTGTCTTTAATTTTAGTTAAATCAATTTAGTTATTACTAATAATTGCTTAATTTGAATCATTTTAAATAAAATTTATCAATTGATCATTCTATTAAGGATGAATACATTAATTAAAATTGTAAGTGGACTTATCAATTCATCTTTAATTTAGTCAAAATCAATTTAGTTATTACTAATAATGACTTAATTTGAATCATTTCAAATAAAATTGGTCGATTGATCACTCCCCTCGAGACGAATACACATAATTGATCATGTAATTACTATGAGATTAATTGAAATTGTAAGTGAACTTATCAATTCATCTTTAATTTTAGTTATATCAATTTATTTATTATGAATAATGGCTTAATTTGATTCATTTCAAATAAAATTAGTCAATTGATCACTCTACTCATGACGAATACACTTAGTTGATCATTTAATTACTATGAGATTAATTGAAATTGTAAGTTTATCTTTAATTTTAGTTAAATCAATTTAGGTATTACTAATAATGACTTAATTTGAATTATTTCAAATAAAATTGATCGATTGATCACTCTACTCTGGACGAATATACTTAGTTAATCATGTAATTACGATGAGAATAATTGAAATTGTAAGTGAACTCATTAATTCATGTTTAATTTAGTTAAATCAACATAGTTATTACTAATAATGACTTAATTCGAATCATTTAAAATAACATTGGTCAATTAATTATTCTACTAAGGATGAAACACTTAATTGGTCATGTAATTACTGAGATTAATTAAAATCGTAATTGAACTTACTAATTCATCTAGTTAAATCAATATAGTTATTTCTAATAATGGTTTAATTTAAATTATTTCACATAAAATTGGTCATTTAATCATCCTACTCAGTACGAAACACTTAATTGATCATGTAATTACTATAAGATTAATTGAAATCGTAATTGAACTTACTAATTCATCTTTAATTTTAGTTAAATCAATATAGTTATTTCTAATGATGACTTAGTTTGAATCATTTCAAATAAAATTGATCAATTGATCACTCTACTCAGGACGAACATACTTAGTTGATCGTGTAATTACCATGAGATTAATTGAAAATGTAAAAGAACTTATTAATTCATATTTTATTTTAGTAATCAATTTAGTTATTACTAATAATGACTTAATGTGAATCAATAGATGACTAACATGTTACAACAGATGAGTAATTTGTTGGAAATGACCAAACAAATAAAAACATCTGTTGAAAATGACCAAACAGATATAGACATCTGTTGGAACAAATGACTCACTTGTTGCAAAAACTAATTCATCTATTGAAAATTATCAAACAGATATAGACATCCATTGCAACAGATGACTATGTTGTTGCAACATATGACTCATCTATTGAAAATTACTAAATAGACAAAATATGTGTTGAAAAGCAATTTAAAATCCTAAAGCTCAAATAGTTTTTAGGAGAACTCAAACGTTTTCCCCCTCGTCTAAGGTCTTGTCTTCAATTTTAGTTAAATCAATTTAATTATTATTAATAATTGCTTAATTTGAATCAACAAATGACTAACCTGTTATAAGCATTTATTGCAACAGATGACTAACTTATTGCAACAAATAGATGATCTATTGGAAATTAATTAAAATACTAGGAAACTCAAACATTTTTAGGAGAACTCAAATGTTTGTCCCATTGTCTTAAAGACTTGTCTTTAATTTTAGCTAAATCAATTTAGTTATTACTAATAATTGCTTAATTTGAATCAACAGATGACTAACATGTTGCAACAGATGATTCATCTGTTGGAAATTATCAAACAGATAGAAAATTTGTTATAATAAATGGGTCAAAGTAATTGTCACCTCCACTCTATTATTAAGACTTGTGTCACCCACACCTCATTTTAAAACTCTTTTGTCACCTAGAGCCCAAAGCCCCAAGTCACCACATGTCCTTGTTCAACTAGAAACAGACGTGTGTTTTTCTTTTCTCCTTGAATTGGGGAAGTATCTCTATAAATAAGAATTTTCCTAGCCTAGAAACAACAAGAACAACACAATAGAAAGAATTGGGTATTCTATTCAGTACTTGCCCACCCAAGTCTTGAGAGAGTTCAGCTGTAAATTTGGGATCATTGTAGAAGATCGCAGATTCAAAGACAGGTGCGCTTCAAGATATTTGCTCACGCTTCAAGAGGTATTCCTTATTATTTTAAGCATCATTTACGTGAACTGTATGTTTATTTTAGTTGTCATGTTACATGCAAGTGATCCTGTCTATTTACTTCCGCTGTGTGTGCTTGATTTTTCTACAATTGGCATCAAAAGCCTACTTTCATCTAAATAGATAACGTAATCTAGATATACATATACTGTGATTATGTATGATTGCATTGCACTATTCTTTCAGAATTTAAGTTTCTGGACTGAATATGTGCCGTAGAGTAAAGTTTTCGAAAATATTAGAATTGATTATTTGGTTAAATAATTCTTTGTTCGAATGTTTTGATTTGGTGAATAATTCCTATTTTCATCGATACACTTTACTTTTAAAAAGTATTTTGGATTTGTATTTTTAAGTTGACCGTATATTGTATTTTGTAATTTTATTTATCTAAATTTATAGTTGACTACATCGTTTGTATTTTTAAACAAGTGAAAAAGAATTGTTATTTTTCTTTCTATGAACACTTATATTTATATTTATTGATACAAATTTAAAATACAAATACAAATGTTACATTTGTATCAAATGATACATGTTTATACAACTTGAATCATACGTATACAAAGGATACATGTTTATATAAAAAATACAAATGATAAATTTGACATACAAATACTAACGATACATTTGTATTGAATGACACATTGCTTATATGTTTGTATATTTTAGACTCAAGCAAATGCAATTAATACATATATTTGTTTGTGTACAAGTACAAATGATAAATTTTACATATTTACGGCTAAACTATTCAAATACAAGTAATAAATTTATTTAAAATATATAATTTGACATAAATAAATATAAATAAATAATATATTAATGTAAAATACAAACACCAAAAAAAATAGAAAAAATACAAAAAAAAAAAAGAAAAAAGAAGAAGGAAAAAATGAAATAATAAAGAAAAAAAGAAAATACCAAAAAGTGCAAAGAAAAAAGAATAGTAAAAAATGAAAAAAAAATAAGGAAAAAATTGAAAACATAAAAAGAAGAAGAAGAGAGAAAAAACTAAAAAAAGATTTTTTTTAATACATTCAAACATATTTTGAGTTTTGAAACTCACAAAAAAACAACCTATTTTTTAGAAATAAAATTTTTATTTAATTGGGTGAACGTGATTTAAGTTGAAATTCTTTTACTTTTCCTAAAAATAAGGTAATTAACCATATTTGTATTTGTATTTGATGTTATCTTGTGCATCAAATACATATACATGTCGCTATTTAGGATACTTAACAAAAGATTGTTGTGTCTTCTAATTAATGAATCTAGTTTGCTATTTCAGAACTTTTTGGTATATAAAATATCTAATTTAATGGAGAGACCATGAATACATGTACACCATGATTTTATACTAGATTTGCCTCTGATCCTCGTAATACATATATTGTCAAGATGAACCCACCTAGGCATGTGTTAAATGAGAAAGGGGTTCCATTATATCTCCGCATGTGTGTGAGGGTTATGAGCAAGATTTTCTATTTCATGGACGAGTGCGGATAAAAAAGTTAGTTTTGCAGTGTTCGAATATGGTGCAAACTACAAAAGGATTTTACTTTCAAATCATGAACTAGTGTGGGTAACGAAACTAGTTACACCCCATCAGTGCCAAAATGTGTGGTGCAAAGGTTCTCATATCATATAGATGAACTAGAATTAAAAGAATTAGACAAAGAGAGTTGAGTTCGGCTAAGTAGTATTGAAGAAATTTAGGGCTGTTAACGGGGCCGGTTCAGATCAACTCGGAACCGGCCCGTCACAATTAAACGGGCTGTGGGCCGGTCCGGTTTTGGGCCAGGTTTAACGGGCTGGTTCGGTGCCGGGCCCAACATTAAATTTGCAAGAGATAATCCGGGACCGGCCCACTACACCTAACCCTGTCCAACCCGCCTAAACACAGTCAAAACCAGTCTAAAATCCGGTCAAAACTGGTTAAAACCAAAAAAAAAATTAAAAAGTTTTTTCTCCAATATACACTATACGTACCCACCTATATACATTTTAAATACGTTAAACAGTATATATACACTATATATATAGTATATACTACATTAGAATTTTAAAAAAATATACACATATACACAATTACACATGTAATCGTGTATACGACTATACGTTAGTTAAATATATATATTACTTTAAATAAAACATATACTACAAAATATATACTACAATATATATACTAATTTATAAAACATATACACATGTATACGTTAAATATATACTACTTTAGAGTCTATAGAAAATATATACACATATATACGTACCATTCAATATATATGTACTACTTTAAATAAAACATATACTACAATATATATACTACAATATATACACACACTATATATATAGTTGTATATTAATTTATAAAGCATATACACATGTATATGTTAAATATATACTACTTTAGAGTCTATAGAAAATATATACACATATATAAGTACCATTCAATATATGTACTATTTTAAAACATATACTACAAGCTATATACTACAATATATATACTAATTTATAAAACATATACACATGTACACGTTAAATATATACTACTTTAGAGTCTATAGAAAATATATACACATATATATGTACCATTCAATATATGTACTACTTTAAAAAAATATACACACAACATATAAACACTATATATATACTAATTTATAAAATATATACACATGTATACGTTAAATATATACTACTTTAGACTCTATAGAAAATATATACACATATATATGTACCATTCAATACATGTACTACTTTAAAAAATATACATACAACATATAAACACTATATATATACTAATTTATAAAACATATACACATGTATACGTTAAATATATACCACTTTAGAGTCTATAGAAAATATATACACATATATACGTACCACTCAATATATATGTACTACTTTAAATAAAACATATACTACAATATATACACACACATATATATATAGTTATATACTAATTTATAAAATATATATACATGTATACGTTAAATATATACTACTTTAGAGTCTATAGAAAATATATACACAGATATATGTACCATTCAATATATGTACTACTTTAAAAAATATACATACAACATATAAACACTATATATATACTAATTTATAAAACATATACACATGTATACGTTAAATATATACCACTTTAGAGTCTATAGAAAATATATACACATATATACGTACCATTCATTATATGTACTACTTTAAAACATATACATATACTACAAGATATATACTACAATATATATACTAATTTATAAAATATATACACATGTATACGTTAAATATACTACTTTAGAGTCTATAGAAAATATATACACATATATACATACCATTCAATATATGTACTACTTTAAAAAATATGCTACTTAATATAATAAATTAATAATACTTGATAGTAAATTAGTAATATATTAAAATTAAGTATTTAATTTAAACTAGACATTCAATTTAAATCATTAAATGGGAAAAATTACAAAGTAAGGAGTGAATGGATGTTATATTTTATTGATTGCAAAATGCAAAATGAGTCAAAATTTATAATGTACATGAATGAAAAATCTACAAAGTTTTCATCATTTTTTTCAACTCATTCATGTTAACATTAACGAGAACTTGCATAGGATAGTCAAAGTCAATGGGGGCAAAACCATGCATTGAACTTGATTGTGCTGAGTTCTCCCTTGAAGTCATAATTTCTTCAAGATTCTGTTTGTCTTTCGGCTCCACCCCCATTCCTTAATTTCTTCGTTCCGCTCTAATCCAATCTCTAAGGAAAACTAGAACATTCATAGCATTGCTTCCCAATGAGTGTCGGTTGTCTCCAAGTTGTTATCGTCCTTGACTAAAAGCGCTCTCCGATGCAACGGTTGACATTGGAACATTCAATATATCTCTAGCTAATCTTGAAAGCACAAGATAGTGTGTTTCATTAATCTTCCACCAATCCAACGCGTTGATCCATCATCTACGATCCTCTATTGGCGTTCGAAGATAATACTTAAGCTCTTCCCGAGAAGCTGTTGTGTAAGTTCCTTCTTCAAAACTGTTTCAAACATTTAAATCATAAAAGTAATTAGGAAAACCACTATGTGCCGGCCTTTTAGAAAATGATGGCTCCTCGGGAGAATGAGGAGTGACAATTGAAGTGATATTTGTCGGTACAGCTAAATCAAGTAAATCAGCATAATGGTTATATAATTTATCTATGTAAATGTTCGCATCACTCATAGCCTTATACAAATCTGGTTGTTCTGGTTCTTTATCATCAAAAACATTGTTAGTATTTAGCTCTAAGTTAGAATAAATAAGAGTACTAAAGTAGCACATAGTAGTATATTTCATACATGGATTTAGCATAGCACCAACCAAGTAAATAGGGGAAATCGGAAAAAAATATTTTTAAAATTTTGCAAACATAGCTCCAACAGCTTCTTTGTAACCTTCTTTATTCTTATATTCTTTTAGCAAAACAGAAATATCGGCTATATATGCTAAAATATTACAAACAGTAGGATAATAAGCACCAAAAAATTCAACCGCAGCTATATAAATTTTTTTCAAAAACTTAACAAGATCATCAATTACAACCCAATCATAATCATGTAGCATACATTCAATCGAATCAGCAAATGAACCACAATGTTGGTTAAAAGTTAGTGTAATAGGAACTCTATAAGCATGAAAAGTTTTTAAATAATCATACGTAGCATTCCATCTAGTATCACATTCTTCAGGTATCAATATCGGTCTAAGTCCATTTTCTTGACATTTAAATTTAAATTCTCTAATTCTTTTTCTTCGATTATTTCCTTGAATAAAGTCAATAGCAAGACAGATTTTTTCAATATAAAGCTCAAAAAATTCAAGACCATCTCTTACAATTAAATTATATATATGACAAGCACACTTAACATGAAATATTTCAGGTAACGGCGGAGAGAGCTTAGCTTTTAACTTTGTAATAACAGTCTTGTTGTTAGAAGCATTATAAAAAGCAATACATAAGATTTTTTTTCAATACCATAAATTCTGCAACTTTACTAATCGAATCGGCAATAAAATCTCCAGTATGTCTACGATCTTCATCATACAAAAAAGCAAGAATACATTTTTGCATAGCATAATTACTATCTATCCAGTGATTAGTAATGGTTAAATAATTATTTTTATTAACAGCACGACCAAGATCAAAAGTTAGAGTCATTCTACATTGAATATTTTTTAACAATGTAGATAAATAAAAAACATATTGCGAATGAAGTCTAAAAATATCGAAATGACAAGTACTTCTAGGAATACCATTAAACATAAGATTATAAATTGTTTGAATATAATGAATAAACGCATTCAAAGACGGAAAACTGAAAGACAACCAACCCACAACTACCATTTTTGCTATTTCTTCTCGGTCTCTATATTTATTATAATTCTTAATTACCTGACCTGTTGTTGGGTCCATTCTAGTTTGTGTTGGCCCACTAACAACCTCACCACCTTTTGCAATAAATAACTCTCTTTCCTGATTATCATTTATATGTCTCATTAACGTACCCGTACCCCCTTGTTTGCCTCCATTTTTATGCTTATATACTTATTGACAAATATTGCATTGCACCTCAGTATCTCCTATACGTGTAAAAAATTATCATGCAATACTAGTTGTTCTACGAGCTCTTGGGTTACGGGGAGGACGGGGAGAGCGAGTAACAGATTTAGATCTAACATTAACATTTTCTACTGCGGGTGTCTCACAAATATTTTCATCATCTTCATCTAAATCAACCGCATCTACTTTATTTTTTTCTTCTATACCATAATTTTTCTGAGCTTCTACATAATCTATATCGTGAGCACCTACACCTACTTCTTTCTCAAAAGGTTGACTAAGCGGTATCGGAGGCACATAGGTATATCTACTACTTGAACTACCTCTACCACCAGTAATTCACTTTTTACTATCATTACCACTTTCGGGACAAAATTTTTAACACTTTTACTGGCGAGGTTTCTTAATTTATCCATAATATAAATTAAACTTAAAAAATTCAAAATACATAAATATAATAAAATTAAATATTCAACAATGAATACTCTAATTAAAAATTAAAAGTAAGAGATGGAACAACAATACAGATGGAACAACAATACCAAATTTTAGAAGTATCCGAAAGTTGTGACTTTAGAAACTTCCACTCGTACTTTGTAATCGCAAAATTAAAAAATTAAATTGAGCACTTTAGAAAATATATAGAATATTTGAGAATTGATATTTGAGAGAGAATGGGATTTGAGAGAATAAAAATTATGTCAAAAATGATTTGAAAGTGTAGGGTATTTATAGGAATTTTTTTGGGTTTTAAAAAATATTTCAATTTTTCTTTTTAAATGTATAGGGCCAATAGCCATTTTTTTGGGTCCAAACGTCCATATAGCCGTTTGGCCCAACGGCTATAATGGTCCAACGGTCAAAATTCAATTTTTAATTAAAAAAAATTGAGTCGGTTCTGGGCCGGTTAACCGGCAGGCCTGGACTGAGTTGGGCACGGGCCGAGTTAACTGCACCTAAAAAAAATTGGCCCATCCTAGGACCTAGAACCCTAAGGGCTAACCAGGGCGGGTCAAACCGGACCGGTCCTTGTATGTGGGTCGGGTCAACCCGACCCGATTGACACCTTTAGAAGAAATTAGTGGATATCCAAAATAAAGAAAAGGAGAGTTATTGCATACACACGTGAAACTATTTTTTGGTTTGATATATATATATATAGAGAGAGAGAGAGTAGAAATCTGCTGATGTGACTACTTCTAAGACCACCATTCACATTTTATTCTTTTGATAACTTTTTCTATATTTCTATTTATTCATTAGTGTACAAACATAAATATGTTAATTATTACTCCTCCATTTGTTTCTATTCTTTATTATTAATACTTAAATGTATCAATATTTACTATTCCACTTATTCATATTCTTTATTATAAAATTTAAAAGGCTAAATATTTACTAATCCAAACTTTCATTTCCTCCATAAAAATTAATCATCAAAATACACACACATACATATATATATATACGAAACATAGATCGAGTGATGTAGTACTCCATTCATATTTATCTTTTTGTTTCTTTTTTGAAAATTTTCCTTTATTTTTTTTATTAATCATTTTGTCTATTAGTTAAAAATTAATCTATCATATCTACTATCAGTCAATATATAATAATAAAGGATAATGTAGAAAAGGTGGTGCGGCACATCTCAATGGTCTCTATTTTCGTTTATCTTCTTTTTTTCAAAATATTCTTATACATAATCTAATGATTAATAATTTACAAAGCCACACAAAATAAATATTAGCTTAAAGCTCGTGTAATACTAATCAAGTCTGACGTTTAACTCTTAAACCTTTTCCATAATGTCCAACCATGTACATGACCTTAATGTCAATTGAAGATAATTGAAGTCTAATAGTAGTTACTCCATTATTTCTTATACGCAATGCATCGTTTATATTCTCCACTAATACATTGTCTAAACGTGTATCATAATGTCCATATAAGATTCTTACTATGGTTTGAGAAACTACAAAGATGAAATAATTCATATCGTGCTAGAAATCTCTACCAAAGATGTGGTTGATTTGATATTATATACTCGTATAATATATCGCGCTTAGGAATGTAATGACCAATATTATTTTTTTTCTTACTCTTTTCGCAAGATTATTGTTGCAGGTTTAGCAATCTTGAAGTTAAATTGAGTTATTAGCCTTTTGTAAGTATACTCTTTATGTTTTAATATATGTGTCTTAGTTATTATTTGAAGAATGAAATGATATTTTTTATCATGTTTTTTATAAATATTTCCTAAATATTTTGAACTTTTAATCATTATGTTTATGTTAGCACTTTTATATTTTTTACTTGATACGTGACATGCATTTTATTTCAAAAAATAAAAATTTATGCTTAGATTCACATGGAACATTAATATTAGTTTGTCGAGAAAATTGAAGGAAATGTGTCTTTTAAGTCTTGAATGAAGGATTGGTGACACTGACCAACTTAAAGGGTCACTCATCATTAGCAAACTTGATTAAGTTAATTGTGGACTTGATTAATATTTTCAAAACTTTCTAATCTTTTCAAAAATATAAATCAACCCAACCCACACATCCCCTTCAATTCAAATCAACCATCTCTCTCCTCTCTCTCTCGACAGCTTCTCTCAACTCTCTCTCAACCAACAATTCTGCAAAATTCTGCCTTCAGTCCCCAACGACTTCAACCTCCGGTGTTTTCTTTCGACTTTCAACTATCAATCGATGTGAAGACTTCTCCGGCGACAACAATTTTGAGTTCTTCGTCGTCCTATTTCCTTTTTCACAGGTAAACGAGAAACTTGAGTCAACTACTCTTCTAGTATTGGTTAACAATTTCAATATTTCTAGCTTAAATTTGAAATGTGGACTGAATAAAACCCTAATTTTTGACATTTTTTCTTGTTGTTGTCGAACTGTTGATTCAGATTTATTGGTATTTTTTTAATCACAGTTGATGTTCTTAGTGTGTGTGTGTGATGTGTTGGTGTTGTTGGGTTGATTTGTTATTTGTCTTGGTAAAAATAATGTTGCAACAGATAAAACATCTGATGAAACAGATGAGAACATCTGATGCAACAGATAAATATATCTGATGCAACAGATGAAAATCTTAAGCAACTATGAAAATCTTATGCAACTATGAAAATTTGATGCAACAGATGAACAATCTAACAAATCATTCATCTGTTGCGACAGATGACTCTTCTGTTTGAAAGAAATCTAAACAATATTAATCCAACAGATAACTCATTTTACAACAGATGCGTGATATGTTTCAACAGATCAGTGATCTATTTTATTATTTCTGATGGATTACTCATTCATTACAACAAGTTAGTTATATATTACAACAGATAACCTTCTTAGTACAACAGATTTGTGATCTATTTTATTATTTCCAACGGATTACTCATCCTTACAATAGGTTGGTTGTATCTTGCAATAAATAATCTTCATGGTGCAACAGATGAGTGATCTATTTTTACTGTATCCAATGAATTACTCATCTTTGCAACAGGTTGGTTATATGTTGCAACAGATAACCTTCCTGGTGCAACAAATGAGTGATCTATTTTTACTGTATCCAACGGATTACCCATCCATTGCAACAGGTTGGTTATATGTTGCAACAAATGAACTATCTGGTGTAATAGATGAGTGATCTATTTTTACTGTTTTCAATGGATTACCCATCTTTTGCTATAGGTTGGTTATATGTTCTAACAGATAACCTTTCTGGTGCAATAGATGAGTGATCTATTTTTACTGTATCCAACGGATTACTCATCCCTGCAATAGGTTGACTATAAGTTGCAACAGATAACCTTTCTGGTGCAACAGATCAGTGATTTGTTTTTACTGTTTCCAACAGATTACCCATCCGTTACAGTAGGTTATTTATATGTTGCAACAAATAACCTTCCTTATGCAATAGATGAGTGATCTATTTTTACTATTTCCAATGGATTACTCATCCTTGCAACAGGTTGATGATATGTTGTAACAGACAACCTTCCTGGTGCAACAGATGAGTGATTTGTTTCTACTATTTTTAACGAATTAATCATCTATTGCAATAGGTTGATTATATATTACAATAGATAAAATACCTAGTGCAACAGATTAGTGATCTATTTTTATGGTTTCCAATGGTTACTCATCCATTGCAATGGTTGGTTATATGTTGCATCAGATAAAATATCTAGTGCAACAGATTAGCGATTTTTTTTATTGTTTCCAATGATTTACTCATCCGTTGCAACAGGTTGGTTATATGTTGCAACAGATAAAATATCTGATGCAACAGATGTATGGTCTGTTGGAACTATTATTTTACCATTGTGCATTTAGGTGTTAGATTTACTGTTATCCTTTTTTAACGATGCATTAATCAATTATAATCTCTATTTTATGTTCCTGTTAATTTAAGATAATATGGCTCCCAAAAGACAAGAAATCAAATCAAGTCTAAGTAAAAGAATAAGTGCAGTAGCTCGGCTACATCCACCACTCTATGATCTTGCTTTACAAGCGTTATCTCAATCAGGAGCAAAAGATAATGAACACGGGGAGGAGGAATGTTTCAAAAGAGATGATCCAAATGCTAATAGCCCTTCCGTCAAGGAGTTGGTCAAAACCTTCCGCATTGATCACTATCCTAATTGAATACAGTGCGATGGTACCACAAATTTAATGGGTGATTTCATGGTTAAGTCAGCCATGGGAAAATCTTTCGATGCCTTCAGAAAAATACATCGAGAACAAAAATTGAATGCTTATCTTAGGAAAAGCTGCTTTGGGCAATATCTTGATTTGCCAGAGGATAATAATGCTCGTTTTCAGATAAAAATAGTATACGATATTCTCAAGCGTAGGTTTACGTATGAAAATAAAGATAAGATGGATGAGGTGTGGATAAATTATTGTGTCATGCCTATTTATTTTAGTTGGAATGAATTTTCCATAGTTACTGGAATAAAATGTTATCCTCCTTCTCCTTCTCAAGTTATACCTACTTTGACCCAAAAAAAAGTGTCTCGCACACTCAAAAATGGCAAAGGCAAGTCGATTGATCGTGAGGACCTAGTGTCCATTGTTGGTCCAAGCTTCAAAAACAAAAATTTAATAGAAACGTTGAAAGGTAAAGGACTCTCAAAGAAGCACAAGCAATCATTGTGCTTGGTTTAGTTTGTACATAATATTCTTTGGGCGAGAGACGTTAATAACAACATAAGCCTCGGTCTAATAAATCTCTCGGAGGATCTTGAGGTGTTTAACAGCTATCCTTGGGGTTATGAAAGCTTCAAAATGACTGTCAAATATTTGTTGATTCCGTTAACGCCAAAGATAGTCAACTTATATGGCTTTCCATGGGCCTTCATGGTAAATATTTTTTTATCATGATATGATTTTTTTTTTTTATTTAATAATGCTTTTGATTTATTGGCATTATGTTATAGACTTGGGCATTTGAAGCCATTCCTTATTTGAGACAACAAGTGAACTACCAGGAAGAAGTTTCTGTCCAAGAATTCTGAGATGGTTGTCGGCCAAAACTGATAAAAATACAAAATTTCTTGATCTTTTCAATCCCCCGAAGGAAGTAGTAAGTCCAATTCTAATCAAATTTTTGTTTTAAATTGTGATTATTTTTAATGATTTCATCATCATTCTAATATATGTACTGATTTATTTTAGATTGTCCATCTGTGGCTTGTTCTGACCAATTGAGAGTTGAAAATGCCATTTTGTCTTACTTTACGGTATGTACAAATTTTATCGGATCCTAAGGTAGTTGATGGAATAAAAATGGAATTGTTTGGAGCAACAACCATCACAAGAAAAATAATTTTGGAGGGTGGGCTTGTTGCTGTTGATGATGGTAGTGGTAGTGGTAGTGGAGCTGCTGTTGGGACTAATGATGCTCCTCTTACAGTTTTTTAAACAACAAGCCATTATGATTATGATCATACTGGTTGTACAAATTTTTCTCCAGATTTTTCCACATCTAGTGAATGTGTTGCATGCAAATTTCAAGACTGTAAGGCAAAACATGATGGAGTGATTAATGCTATTAATGCACTAACTGCTTCTGTAAAGGAAATAGCATCTAAAAGGGGTGTCATTCCATCAAAGAGGATTTCATATCCATACACTCCACTAGATATCAAGGTGGCTAAGAGGAGAAGGAAAGATATTTCCAAGGCATTATCAAGCATCGAAAAAAGCAAAATTGCCATGCCTCTGTCTTTGTCTTACACTATTTTTCAGTGTACAAGGGCCACAAGAGAGCAACATGTGCTGAAGAAGGTGAATGTACATCACCTGTTCCAACAAACAAACAGGAACATATCTGTTTCAACAAATGAACATTTGCTGAAAATTATCAAACAGATATATACATCTGTTGTAATTGTTGTCTAACCTGTTGCATCAAATGCATTATCTGTTGCAACAGATGAGTATTATGTTGCAACAGATGGGTCATCTATTCGAAATTATCATACTACTCTTATTTATCTATTTGAAATTGTCCCAACAGATGATCCATCTATTGCAACATAAGACTCATCTGTTACACCAGTTGGATAATCTGTTGTATATCTGTAATTAGCATTAACAATTTCTAGCTTTTCAGGTGGATGTCACAATAGAAGCTACTGCTAAAGAGCATAATATCACATTTGATAATCCATCAACTACTTCCTATGAAGAAGAAAAAGTGAAGCCTATCATTTTGGGAGAACGAAAGAATTACCCGTTTGAAGGGTTCAACACCTCGGATGAGACTCCAAAAAAACTAACACAGTTGATCAATGACTATTCAGAATGGATTATCGATGGGTTGTTAAAGCATCGTGCCGACAGGTACATAAATTAATTTTTAAAGATATTGATTTATACAATTCTTGTTGTAAGAATGTGACATTAACACATATAAATCATTATGTAGAAAATAAAATGACGAACACTACAAAGTGAATGAATCGAGTCTTGGTTTTGATATGTTCGACTTTGTTGTTGCACATTCCGGAATAAAGAATTGATTCTATTTGATGTCATAGCCCCAAACTTGCTAGAACGATGAGGTTTAAATCCCATACATATTACTATTAATTAATACTTATTTAATTGCATTTGCGTATTAATTTTTTCATCACGTAATCTAAAATATTTGATAATATGTGCAGCACATCGATGTCATTTTTTACTACCTCCGAAAGATGGCCAAGTTGCAAATACAAGAACAATATAGATACACGACAGACAATTGTTTGTACAAAGTTTACATCAATAATGCCTACACTATGTATTGTCAATAATAGCCAAAAGTTTCCCAAAATGAGGAATGCTTAATCAACATCATCAAAGGTTTTAGCATTCCAGCTGGCTTACCTTGGCATTTGGTTGACAAAATGTACATCCCAATCAATTATAGTGATGAATTTCATTGGGTGTTGGCTGGCGTCGTTCTAAAAGAGACGCGCATCCGAGTTTATGACTCGATGTCACGAAGGAGACATTTCGTACCCTCATCTGAGATACAAAAGCTGCCCAAAATATTGCCTACTTAGCTTGATATGAGTGGCTTTTTGGACCAAAAGGTTCGTACTGATTGGTCAACGATTGAAACATATCGGGATAAAATGGATAATCCATTAGATGTATAATATGTTGAAAGAATTGCTCAAAAAACATTGATAGCCTGTAAGTTTAAGTGTCATGATTTAGTTTCATTTCAGAATGTTTGCATGAACTGCAAGATATGGATTATCTATTTTTTTAAAACGCAGGAATTTTGGTCTTTTTGTTGCCGCGTACGCCGAGTATTTGAGCGATGGATTACAATTACCAAATGATGGACTTGATGCCGGATTACTCCGTAAACGATATGCTGCTCTTTTATGGAAATACGGAGAAGCGAAAGCTCAGAAGCAATACGCAAGCGACATTAAAGATCCAGGATGACCAAAGCCGAATTCTGCAACATCAGATGAAAAATAACTTGTCCATATTGAACAGATCTTTATAGCTTGAGTCTGTCAATGTAATAACCTATCCTCCTTGGTTTAACTTGTTGATTTATTTGTAGAGTACATTATTTGTGCCCATAATAATTTTTTTTACATTTCATTTATTTATTGAGTTATTTATGTAATTTTCGAAGGCTTCAATTTATTTTATGCTATCTATGAATATAATTTAATCCTTAGTTTTGAACATGTTAATTGAAATAGAACACTAGATTCAAATATCGCAATAGATAATACATCTACTACAACAGATGACATATTTTATCAAATAAATTTAGACATATGTTGTAACATGAGATGCAATACGTAGATCATCTGCTGAAAATTATATAATAGGTCTTCCTACTTTCTGGATTTTTTCCAATAGATTATATATCAGTTGCAACAGATAGATTATATGTTGCAATAGATTGGATATCTGTTGCGACAAATAGATTGGGAAACATTTATTAATGCAACAGATGACCAACCTATTCCAACAGATAATCAATCTATAACAACAGGTACTATTTCTGTTACAACAGATATACTATCTGTTGCATTATAAAAATTCAACTATCAACAGACATAAAAATTATTGCCACTATATGTAAAGTGAGGTGGCTTTAAATAAAAAATTGTTATCATGTTCGTCTCCATCTTTGTATATATTCTTCTTTATATACGGGCTCTAACTATTCAGTTAGGTCATCTGCTAAAAATTATATAACATGTCTTCCTACTTTCTTGATTTGTTCCAACAAATTACCTATCAGTTGCAACAACTAGATTATATGTTGCAACAGATTGTATATCTGCTACGACAAGCAGACTGGGAAACATCTGCATAATGCAACAGATGATCAACCTATTCCAATAAATAATCAATCTGTCACAACAGGTATTATATTTGTTACAACAGATATAAAATCTGTTGCATTATAAAAATTTAACTTGGCCAGACATAAAAATTATTGCCACTACATGTAAAGTGAAGTGGCTTGAAATAAAAAATTGTTATCGTGTTCGTTTTTATCTTTATACATATTCTTTTTGATACACGGGCTCCAACCATTTAGTTAGTACCCCATAAGCCCAGACCCATTGCATCTTTCCTACAACGGTGTCACACATACCAGTCATTTCTGTGCCGGTCAGCAAACACTCGATGTATGCAAGCAAGTACGGCCTGCACGCTGCACTGGTTCTATTTATTTGGAGCTGGATGTTCTTATTTCGACCTTAAAAAACCCATGATTCCTTCCTCAAGACTTCCACCAGCAAATGATCCATCAGTTTACTCTGCATCAACAACTTGGGCAACAACTTCAAGAGTGGTTGCATGTGGGTTAAAAATGTGTCCTCGCTGAAGACAGATAAGTTGCAGTCATAAACCTTAATCTTTCCCTCATAGAGTAGTATCTCAACAGCAAGAAAATATTTAACTTCCACGTTCATGACTGCAAGGATTCTCTTTGCCTTGGTCCTGCTCTTACCGTGTGGATATGGCATCTTCCCTCTAATATATTTAATCACATCTTCATCCCATTGGAACGTAGAAACTAACTTATCAAATCTCGGGCCACCGAAATCAGCTAGCTTAAGAAGATCGTCGTACCTATCCTTGAAATTATTGTAGAAGTTGAGGTCCATTATCCTATCAGCAGCATCATAAGCATTCGGGTACTCTAATTGCCTGCCCCTCATGAGGCAGAGAATTTCATCAACATACTGTAGTATAAGAAGACAATTTTTAAATAGGTTAGTAATTATAGAGAATAAAAGCACAGTAGAAAGAATCTGTTGCAGAGGGTTCTCTGAATCAGTTCACAGATTACCCAGCTAACACAACCTATGCAACATATATGTATTATGTTGCAACAGAATACCAAGTTGTTGCAGCAGATTACACATATTCTATGTTGATTCTTCTTCATAGAGTAGATTGGAAGGCTAGGTTAGCAACAGTAAACTTACATTATCCTCATACCACTTACGCATATTTGTCATATTCGTGAAGTCTTTGGCAAAAAATGAATGCATGGTGTATTCTTTTTGAACCTTCTTCTTTCCATTCATGATTTTTTCCAATTCCTTCTTCTTATCCTTGCCAAGTGCCGCAAATATGTCCACCTTCTTCAACGGCCCATGGACTTCAACAACTCTTGGAGCGGGAGGAGTTACAATTTTTGCTGTTTTCAGAACGGAGAGAATTTGTATAATTTTTCTTCTTTTCCTCCTAACCACCACTGTAGGAGTGAATGACTCCCTCACCTTGTTGGATTGTATGACACCCCTCTTGGATTTCAAATCCTCGGCAGCTTCAGCAATAGCCTCTAGCTTTTTAAGGAGTTTATCCTCTCTGTCCTTGCACACTTTGCATTTACAATGAGAACATAAGGGTGAAGAGGGGTGAGAAGGACCACTGTAAGGGTGGGAGGGACCGGTGTAGGGGTGAGAGGGACCTGTGCAAGAGGTGTTTTCAAACGTATTTATTTTTTGCTGAGCACCAACATGCTCATAATCACGACTAGCAGCAGCTGCAGTATCAGGATGGCTTCTACCATCATCAACAACTCCACCAGCAACACCCCCAGAAGAAGCACCCGGATCTGTTGCAGTTTGAGGTTGGTCGTGAAGAGCTTCAATATTAGGCTAACCTTGCCTAACTACTCTTCTTATGGATGTTGCTCCAGCTAATTCTTTCTTTATTAACTCCACGGTTGGATCTTCTTTTGTATCAACAAGACCTACAGTAAGAAAAAAATTCATCCCCAACTCATCAACGATAGGCATGATCCAAGGATGCGCAACCTATAAAAAAAGACAGGAGTCATTTAAATTATATAATAATAATTTGCAGTTAGTTGGGTTACATGGATGTTAACACAGCTAACTTATGCAACAGACGATCTAGCTGCCGCAATAGTTGATCTGTATGTTGCAACAGATTGATAATATGTTGCATCAGATTACCCATCTGTTGCATAATTTACAGTAGATGGGTAATCTTTTGAGTTGGGTTCAGAGAGCCAGATCAACAGATTGTTAATCTATTGCTAAATATGGATCGTCTGTCACAACAGATTACCTATTTGTTGCACCAGTTGCAGTTGATGGGTAATTTGTTACAATAAACGACCCCTCTATCGCAACAGATGAAACATCTATTTCAATATCTTTCTTTGAGGTAAATTATTTTAGTTGAAAGAAGACGCACTGCATCATTCGGAGGGTTAAATAGATCAGCCTCTTTCTCCTTAATATTTTTTTTGCTGCCCTTTGTAGCCGCCAACCTCCTAAGGATCCTTGGATGAGAAACCTCATCCGGGTAATCCTTGAACTGCTTTCGGAGGGGAGGAATGGCTTCACATACCCAAGCCTAAAAAATATAAATAGGAAGCAAGAAAAAAAAGTCATTATAACTATATTCATTATAAATTAATGGATGAGTAAAAATAGTGATCAATTTTACCATGAAAGCCCAAGGAAAGCCGTATAATATGATCGTCTTTGGGGATAGCTTTGTCAGTAAATATTTGACAATCAAGTAATAGCTGTCATATCTATAGGGATAATCGTTAAATTTGTCAAAATCATCAGCAAACACCAACAAATCATATTCTATGACTTTCCTGATGTCTCTTGCCAATAAAATGGAATGGACAAACCAAACTAAGCACAATTTCTCCCTGCAGTGCTTTGGTATGTCTTTATCCTCGAAATCTTCCATCAAATCCTCCGCTTTGTAGCTACTACGTCCAACAATGCCCAACAACCCATCTTTTTCCCTTGCATTTGTTGGACCCTTTGTGGGGTGTTTCCTTGATGAGAGGTTCTTCTATACGATCACATATCAAGCCCGTCACTAGGGCAAACTTTTTCAACCCAAAACAAACCGACATGCCACAGTAGTTGATCTAAATTTCATCCATTTTTTTGCCCTCCTTGGTATCTTTATCATCCCCTGCAAACTTGATCCTGTGATTAAGAAGACCATATACCATGCTTATTGGGAAACGGAGAGTGCAGTCCTCAGGCAGCTCAAGAAAGTATGCAAAACAGCTCTTGTTAAAAAGTCCGTCTTTGTTTTCATTCTTCATAATTCTCCTTAATTCATCAAAACATTTCCCCAACTGGCATTTAAGTACAAGATCACTAGTTACTTTGTCAGGGATATCCATCGGCATCACAACTCAAAACCTGTTGATACTAATGGTTTTGATAGAATCATACTGGGATTTCACTATTATTTCATGCCCCATTGGTGAGGAGGAGTTATCACTTTCCTTGGCTTCATTTTGCCCCGACTGAGATTGTTCAAGAAGTTCCTTCGAATTTATCTGTACTCTAGCCATTTTTGTTGGGTGGTCAGAAGTTGATTGACTTTTAATTTCTTTTCTTTTGGGAGACATCTTTTAACTACAAATAATAGAAAAACAAAAAATACATTGCATTTGATGTCTGCATATTTTTTTAAAAAAAAGGTAAGACAAATTTCAATAAATTATTCTACGCCACATTACAAAAAAAAAATACTCTAACGGATAACCCATCAGTTGGAACAGGTGGGGAATCTATTTGAAGACCTATTTAATATCTCCCAATAGATATCCCACCTATTGAAACAAATGAACCACCAACACCACAACCAATGCCACCACCAATGCCACCAAGACCACCACCAATGCCACCAAGACCAATACCAAGACCACCGATACCCCCACCAAAAACACAAATACCGACACCAACAACAACATCCACCAAAAATACCACAAACATCATCCAATAATACCACGATAATCAACAAAACACTGAGATAAAAATTAGGATTTTCTCGGGTGCTTCTTTTTTAGCATCAAAACACAAAATTGTTAACCTATTCTTGAAGATAATATAACTAAAAGTCTTATCTTTCATCATTTACTAAAAAGCCCTAATTTTTAAAATAAAGAAAAAATGTAGAACTCTTCTCGAACTCTGTTACCTGCGAAGACAGAGAAAATGACAGATACAAGTAAGAATGAAGTCAAAAATAACAACTATGTGGTTGGAAATAGGAAGAAAATTGATCTGTTTTGAAGGGTTGAGCAATATATTGAGTAGTTATTGTCTGTATTATTGAGAGAGAGAGAGAGAGAGAGAGAGAGGAGTGACATCTTGAGATTTGAAATGAGGAAAAGTTTTTGCCGCAAATGAATGATTTGTATGGGTTGATTTGTAATTTTAGAAAAGAATGACAAGTTTTGAAATTGTTAATTTCGTACGAATTGATCTTTGTTAATTTTTAAAATTTCAAAAGATATAGATTTTAAAATATTAAGTTAAGGAGAGCTCATTTCAACTCAGAGTGATCGATCAATGATTCGAGTCGGGATGAACGCAATACCAACACCATGCAAATGCAATGACTCAATCAAAGTTTTTGTTGACCCTATGAGCTCATTCATTCATCCCTAGTTCTACCTAAATCAATTTAGGTACTATTAATCATAACATTAAGTTAATCAGAGCTTATTTCAACTCAGAGTGATCGATCGACGACCTGGGTCGGGATGAACACAATACCAACACCATGCAATTGCAACGACTCAATTGAAGTTGTGTTGACCCTATGAGCTCATTCATTCATCCCTAGTTACACATAAATCAATTTAGGTAATATTAATCTTAACATTAAGGTAATGAGAGCTTATTTCAACTCAGAGTGATCGATCGACGACCCGAATCGGGATGAATGCAATACCAACATCTTGCAATTATAACGACTCAATTAAAGTTGTTGTTGACACTATGAGCCCATTAATTCATCCCTAGTTCCACCTAAATCAATTTAGGTACTACTAATTTTAACATTAAGTTAATGAGAGCTCATTTCAACTCATAGTGATCGATCAACGACTCAGATTGGGATGAATGCAATACCAACACTATACAATTGCAATGACTCAATTGAAGTTGTTGTTTACCCTATGAGATCATTCATCCATAGTTCCACCTAAATCAATTTAGGTACTATTAATCTTGACATTAAGTTAATTAGAGCTCATTTTAACTCACAGTGATCGATCGACGACCCGGGTCGGGATGAATGCAATACCAACACCATGCAATTGGAACGACTCAATTGAAGTTGTTGTTGACCCTATGAGCTCATTCATTCATCTCTAGTTCCACATAAATCAATTTAGGTACTATTAATCTCAACATTAAGTTAATGAGAGCTCATTTCAACTCAGAGTGATCGATCGACAACCCGAGTCGGGATGAACGCAATACCAATACCATGCAGTTGCAATAACTCAATTGAAGTTGTTGTTGATCCTATGAGATCATTCATTCATCCCTATTTCCACCTAAATTAATTTAGGTACTATTAATATTAACATTAAGTTAATGAGAGCTCATTTCAACTCAGAGTGATCGATCGATGACTCGGATCGGGATGAATGCAATACTAATACTATGCAATTACAACGAACTAATTAAAGTTGTTGTTGACCCTATGAGCTCATTCATTCATCCCTAGTTCCACCCAAATCAATTTAGGTACTATTAATTTTAACATTAAGTTAATGAGAGCTCATTTTAACACAAAGTGATCGATCGACGACCCGGGTCTAGATGAATGCAATACCAACACCAATTGCAAAGACTCAATTGAAGTTGTAATTGACCCTATGAACTCATTCATTCATCCCTAGTTCCACCTAAATCAATTGCAATGAAATCTATTAGAACAAACGACTAAGCTGTTGGAAATTTTTAACAGATATTCATATCTGTTGCAATAGATGACATATCTGATTTAATTATCAAATAGACATTTGCATCTGTTGTGACAGATAACTGAGCTATTGGAAATTTTTAAACAGATAGTGATATCTGTTGTAACAGATGATATAACTGATTTAATTATCAAATGGACATTTGCATCTGTCATCACAGATGACTGAGCTATTGGGATATTTAAATTGATATTAATATCTGTTGTAACAGTTGAAATATCTGATTTAATTATCAAATGGAAATTTGCATCTGTGAGCTGTTAGGATTTTTAAACAGATATTTGTATCTATTGAAATAGATGACTGTGTTGTTGGGATTTTTAAACAGATATTGCTATCTATTGCAACAGATGACATATCTGCTTGATTTTTTTTTTTTAATTTTAAAGCAAGCTTCTGTCCGTGTAGATAAAGTAGTAAGTACTACAAAATGTGGTAAAACATAAAGAGTTTCTTTTTCTTGGATAACTTAAAAATGTGTTCATTGAGTAGTCTTATCTTGTCTTTTCAATGTCACTAGGCTTCTTCGTGCCCCTCAAATTATTAATGAATATTAATTATATTAATTAATGAATATTGAAACCTACGTCAACGTACACAATACATCTAGAATTATCTCATCTCTTCTCAGCTTTAGTCCTAAATTTATTTTATTAATCTCTCATCTATTTTTTCTCTCCTCTTTAGGTTATAGTTATCACAACCTTTTTTCTCTCTTCTCTCTTTTCTCTTCTCTTTCTCATAAAGATCCTTTCGAATCTAAACCGTCCATATCTTTTTTCAAATGAAATTGATATTTTGATCCCCTTTTAACATTAAGGTATGATTCACTATTGCTCTTTCATTCTCGTCTTCTTCTTTGCAAGTTATTTACATCTATTTTTTTATTTAATTACCATTTACCATATCATATTTATTTAAAAAATTTGAAGGAACTTTTAAGTGTTGAATAAACTAACCAAGAATTTTTATTACAATATGCGAAAAAAGTATTCTGTTGGAAGAAGTTTAAAAGACTTGTTGACCGTATCATTTTTTTGTATGTATTTTATTTTTTCTTTGTTGTTTATGATGTTATTGATGTTGTTGGTGGGGTTGGAGTTGTTGAAACTTGTGGTGTGGTGTTGTTGATGGTGTTGGAACAAAGAATGTTGCTTCTTTGTTGTTGATGATGTTGTTGGAACAAATATTATTTCTTTGTTGTTGATGTTTTTTATTTGTTGTTTCTTTATGGTTTATGCTGTTGTTGATGTTGCAACAGACGGAGTATTTGTTGGAACAAATCAAACCACTAACAAGGCTGGTTTGATGTATTCCAACAGACTCCACATCTATTGCAATAGATACCACATCTGTTGCATCAAACTCCATATTTGTTGCAACAGATTCCACATTTATTGTAACATACTCCACATCTGATGCAACAGACTCCATATCTGATGCAACAGACTCTACATCTATTGCAACAAATAGATAATGTTCTTTTCTATGACATCAATTTTTTCCTCTTCTTTGTAGATATAAGGAACTGAAAGTTGATCAACTTTTGCCCGACCATCACAAGAGGCTGCAGTAATGATGGGTTCAGAGGGATAAGCTGCATGCAGATAGAACTACTTCATAGATTGGAGGTATGTATTACTGATAATATTATCATGGAAACACACATAGAGTACATTGATTTTGTGAATATTGTTTTTACGAATTAGTCATAGATCATTCAAACAAGATTTCTGTAATTTTACAGTTAAGTTTGGTAAGTCCGAACTGATAAGGATGAGGGACCATTTATATGATTCGAATACCTTGTTAAGATTTAATGTCGGTTGTTGCTCATGTTTATTTGTCAAGCATTATGAAGAGATCTAGTTTTAGTGTAATTATAAAGAGATTCAATAGGGGTTGGACTAAATTTTAGGGTGCATTGGACTCTTAGAAGGCCTTCGAAGCCTAGCACTGCATCTAACAAGAACGGAAAACCAATTTAGTTATTTCCCTAGCCCAAATTTATATGGTTGGGTTGCTCAGGGTGATGATTATACGCTAGAAGGTGCGGTAGGAGAATGCCTTTGAGGAAAAATGAGTGGTTGATGAAATACTATATCATCTGAGAGCTAATTGAAGAGGATACATAGGGTAGAAGTAACTTCTAGTGAATTTGGCTGATGAAATTATCTAAAAACATGAGAAATCTGTATCAAGTGCAAATATGAAAGTGTATCCTGTAAGGAAAAATCCGTCTGTTGTTTCTCAAAGAGAAAAATAGTGCAGATAGTCACTTTGCTAGGGAGTTGCGACTAGGTAGCGTGGTCAGAATTATCACCTCGATAGAAAATAGCAGAAGACCAAGAAAGTAGAATTGCGGGCATCGAGGGTTGAAATGAGGTACAATAAGTCTAGAAAACTTTCGCCAATAGAAACTGCAGTTAAAGTAAGGAATCTAAGCGAAGGAGGCAATTTTTGAATTTTAAATTGCATCCCATGCCTTCTTGTTTGTGGTTTCGATTAGGTCCGCTACTGTTTACCTGACCGAAACCACAAACGAGATTGAAAGGCAAATTGAGTATCATTACTTCCTTAGTTATAATTATTGTGTTTTATTTCCTTAGCATACTTTCAACATATCTTGGAGAAGATCAGAAGCTTTCTCTAGTATGTGAATTTCGATAATTTTCAAGTTTGTCTCCAGCTTGTTGATTCTTTATTCAAGCTGATCGTTGCCATTTTTGAATTTGGTATAGAGTTCCTAATCTTTTATGAGCTCGATCAGGAACACCATCTTCGAATTTGTAGCATTTTAGAAGCCCTTCAGAACACTTTCTTCAGAACTCTTAAAGGATACATGTAGGGTTGTTGTGTATGTTTTTAGGTCATAATGTGTTGATGCACATAGAAGATGTGGTCCCAACAGTTGAACAACACACTTTTATAGAGCATTTTTTAATGCAGCTTGCTCAACCAATTTGATAAATTAATAAGAAAAGAGTTACGTAATGTTTGATCTAAATTGACTCTACCAAGCCTATCAATCATTACGTAACTCCAGGCTCATTACCCTATCAAAAAACTTTGCCCGAGTTAGTGCACAAATAAAACAAGCTTAATCTCTCAATCTTTCTACTTATCATTCTTCTCCAATATAGATGACAAGATATCCGCCATGCAAAAGTCTACACCGTCGCCAAAAATGCTTGCCCAGGCACAAATCTTCAGAAGGCATCAATATTAATTTCTCAATATCAAGTGATATTAAGAGATTCCTGGTCATGCCTTCCCAAGACTTTCGCTACGGCAAAAATTTCTGCTGATGACAAGATATCCGCCATGCGAAAGTCTACACCATCAACAAAAATTCTTGCCTGAGCGAAAGTCTTCAGAAGGCATTATTAGTAATCTCTCAACATCAAGGAAGTCTTGTACGAAAGTCTTCAAAAAACATTCAAAAATAAGGAAGTTTTCACCAATGACTACGCAAAATTACCATCAACAACCTCACCAGATTCACTCCTAGTTCAAAAGAAAAGGCAAAAATATTTTTATTTGTATTCGAACTAGGAATGCAAATAAAAATATTTCTGCCTTTTCTTTTGAACTAGCAGTGAATCTGGTGAGGTTATTGATGCCGTAATTATGTGTAGTCATTGCTGAAAACTTCCTTGTTTTTGAATGTCTTCTGAAGACTTTCATACAAGACTTCCCTGATATTGAGAGATTACTAATAATGCCTTATGAAGACTTTTGCTCTGGCAAGATTTCTGCTGACGGTGTAGACTTTTTCATGGCAGATATCTTGTCATCAGTAGAAATTCTTGCCGTAGCGAAAGTCTTGAGAAGTCATGACTAGTATTCTCTCAATATCACTTAATATTGAGAGATTATTGTTGATGCCTTCTGAAGACTTGCACCCTGGCAAGCATTTTTGGCGATGGTGTAGACTTTTGCATAGACGATATCTTGTCATCTATATTGGAGAAGAGCGATCAGCAGAAAGGCTAAGAGATTGAGCTCGTTTGATTTGTCCACTAACTCAAGCAAAGTTTTTTGATAGGGTAATGAGCTTGGAGTTACATAATATTTGATAGGCTTGGTAGAGTCGATTTAGATCAAACGTTACGTAACTCCTTGCTTATTAATTTATCAAATTGGTTGAGCAAGCTGCATTGAGCAACGTTCGATAAAAGTGTGTTGTTCAACTGTTGGGACCACATCTTCAATGTGTATTAACATATTTTGACCTAAAACAAACACAACGACCCTCCATGTATCCTTTAAGGCTTCTGAAGAAAGTGTTCTGAAGGGTTTCTTGAATGCCACAACTTTGAAGGTAGTATTCCTGATCGAGCTCACAAGAGATCAGGAACTCTATACCAACTTCAAAGACGGCAACGACCAGCTTGAATACAAAATCAGCAAGCTGGAGGCAAGCTTAAAAATTATTGGGATTCACATACTACAGCAAGCCTATGATCTTCTCCAAGGAATTTTGAAAGCATGCTAAGGTAAGAAAATACAATCAATTAATCCATATTGCTAAGGAAGTAATGACACTTAATTTGCCTTGCAATCTCATTTGTTATTCTGATCAGTTCAACAACAGTGGACCTAATTGAAACCACAAACAAGAAGGAATGGGTTGCAATTTAAAATTCAGAAATTGCCGACTTCACTTAGATTCCTTACTTTAACTGTAGTTTCTATTGGCAGATGTTTTCTAGACTTACTGTACCTCATTTCAACCCTCGATGCCCGCAAGTCTACTTTCTTGGTCTTCTGCTATTTTCTATCTAGGTGATAATTATGACCACGCTACCTAGTCGCAACTCCCTAACAAAGTGACTATCTGCACTATTTTTCTCTTTGAGAAACAACAGACGGATTTTTCCTTACAGGATACACTTTCATATTTGCACTTGATACAGATTTCTCATGTTTTTA
The DNA here is from genome assembly GCA_030864215.1 of Capsicum pubescens. NCBI lineage: Eukaryota > Viridiplantae > Streptophyta > Magnoliopsida > Solanales > Solanaceae > Capsicum > Capsicum pubescens. The sequence goes on from CM061548.1 coordinate 86,731,574, forward strand.
GATAATTTTTTCACTGGCCAAATTTGCTAGAAGTTACCTTCTACCCTATGTCTCTTCTTCAATTAGCTCTCAGATGATATAGTATTTCATCAACTCCCCTTTCCCTCGCAGGCATTCTCCTTCGGCTCCTTCTGGCGTATAATCATCTTCTCGATCAACCCTTTCATATAAATTTGGGCCAGGGGAATTTCTATTGGTTTTTCGTTCTTGCTTGATGCAGTGCGAGGATTTGAAAGTGTTCTCAGAGTCCAATGCACACTTAAAGTTAAGTCCAATCACAATTGATTCTCTGCAATGACACCAAATATTGATCCCTTCTCAAAACTTGACATTCTTAAACACGAGCAACAACCGTTAGTAATTCATAACAAAGTATTTGCACCATCTTCATGGGGCCCTCAGCCTTATTAATTTGAACCCATCAAACTTAACTGTACAATGCAGGATCTTGTTTGAATGATCAGTGCCTAATCGGTTAAAAACTGCATTCACAAAATATTATACTTTGTGTGTGTTATCCCGGTGAACTTATCAGTAATACTTATTTAACTCCCACACATATGATAGTGGATCCATCTTCATGCACCTTATTCTTTCTAGCTCATCTAAGTCTTAAATTGAATAAAAAGATGACTAGCAAGTTGCAGAAGACGCCACATCTGTTTAAATTGTGAAACAATTGCAGACATCTGTTATGACAGATGATCAATCTGTTGCAACATATGACATATCTGTTGGAAAAGTAAACAGATATATCCATCTGTTGCAATAGATTATCAATATGTTGTAAGTTATTTGATAGATGGAATATATTTTGCAACAGGTTACCCATCTGTTAGATTTATTTTAAAGCAATTTTTTTTCCGAAATATAATAAAAGACAAAATGTTGTATTTAGGTCCATTTTTTTATTTACATATTCAAAAAGTCACCAATTTTATTTAATTAAGGGATATAAATAGTTGTGGCTTTTTGTTTGACTAACCCCTTCCAATTCAATCATTTATAAATAGGCCCCTCCGGCCTCCTTCCTTACTCACTCTCACTCGTTCATTCTACTACACTTACAATACAAATATGGATGATCCAAATTCGTACAAGAAGATTCATATTGAGTCCTTACGGTAACTTCAAAGGCAGTTTGATGAACTCCAGAGGGATTTGGTCGACTTCGAAGCAAGGCTGGGGAGGGCCCTGCTGCTGCCGGATGAAAATTGTCTAGTTGACAATAATAATAGTAATAATAATAATAATAGTAGTAACGGAAAAGGCTTAAAAATACCCCTGAACTATCCGAAATAGCTTAAAAATGTCCTTCGTTAGATTTTTGGCTCAAAAATACCCCTCCGTTAAATATTTGGCTAAAAAATACCCTCCCTCTAACGGAATTCGGAAAAGGATAAAAAATACTCTCGAACTATCTGAAATGGGTCAAAAATACCCCTTTGTTAAATATTTGGCTCAAAAATACCCCTCCCTTAACGAAATTAAATTATTTCGATTATTTTGTTAATTTATATAAAGTTCATCATTTAATTTATATTTCGTTAATTTCTTTAAGTGAAAATTTATATTTCGTTAATTTATATTTCATTAATTTCTTTAAAGATTAAAAAGATGTAAAGTGAAAATACCTTTTTAGAATAAATTTATGTTTATTTTCCAAATCAAATTCAACCAATTTATATTATAATTCAAATACTTTTTTTCATTATCTTATTTTTAAAATTAAAAAAATACTTTTATGTAAAAAAAATTAAAGTATTAAGGTTAAAAAGTTAAAGTTAGGATTTAATTCAATCAAAATAATTTAATTTCGTTAAGGGGAGGGGTATTTTTGAGCCAAATATTTAACAGAGGGGTATTTAACGAAATTAAATTATTTTGATTATTTCGTTAATTTATATAAAGTTCATCATTTAATTTATATTTCGGTAATTTCTTTAAGTGAAAATTTATATTTCGTTAATTTTGTTAATTTCTTTAAAGATTAAAAAGATGTAAAGTGAAAATACCTTTTTAGAATAAATGTATGTTTATTTTTCAAATCAAATTCAACCAATTTATATTATAATTCAAATACTTTTTTTCATTATCTTATTTTAAAATTAAAAAATACTTTTATGTAAAAAAAATTAAAGTATTAGGATTAAAAAGTTAAAGTTAGGGTTTAATTCAATTGAAATAATTTAATTTCGTTAAGGGGAGGGGTATTTTTGAGCCAAATATTTAACAGAGGGGTATTTAACGAAATTAAATTATTTCGATTATTTCATTAATTTATATAAAGTTCATCATTTAATTTTTATTTCGTTAATTTCTTTAAGTGAAAATTTATATTTCATTAATTTCGTTAATTTATATTTCGTTAATTTCTTTAAAGATTAAAAAGATATAAAGTGAAAATACCTTTTTAGAATAAATGTATGTTTATTTTTCAAATCAAATTCAACCAATTTATATTATAATTCAAATACTTTTTTTCGTTATCTTATTTTTAAAATTAAAAAAATACTTTTATGTAAAAATATTAAAGTATTAGGGTTAAAAAGTTAAAGTTAGTGTTTAATTCAATTGAAATAATTTAATTTTGTTAAGGGGAGGGGTATTTTTTAGCCAAATATTTAACAAGGATATTTTTGACCCATTTCAGATAGTTCAGTGGTATTTTTGATCCTTTTTCGAATTCTGTTAGAGGGAGGGGTATGTTTTAGCCAAATATTTAATGGAGGGGTATTTTTGAGCCAAAAATCTAACGAGGGAATTTTTGAGCAATTTCATATAGTTCAGGGGTATTTTTGAGCCTTTTTCATTAATAATAATTAGGTTATATTTTTTATTTCTTTTAGCGTATCTATATAATGTATGTACGTATTTTCATCCTTTTGTATATCAAATCTACCTAAGGGATTCAAAAATCTATGTTTGGACATGGTGGTCGATTTTGAATTTTTAATTCTTATTTAGTATTTAATTATAATTCTGTTTATTCTCAACATGTCGATGGAGGTTAATCTGATGCGACAGATCGATCATATGTTGCAACAGGCGGTTATTGATAAAAAATGGTTATTGTTATTGAAAAGGTGAAAAGACATGACTTTTTGATTATTTAATATGAAAAATGGTTCATAAATAAATAATAAGGAAATAAATGATAAACACAATTTATAACCGAAATAGAACGGTTATTTGATTTTAATGACTGATCGTGTCTCTTTGACATATTTATTTTTAAATATGTTTTTTTAATTTATAAAATAAAAAATTCATCAAATTTGGATTAAAAAGATATGTTGATTATTAAAAAAGATAGCTTATATGTGCATCAGATATTGATTTGTCGCAACAAATGGTAATCTGTTGTCACAGATGGGTTATCTGATGCAACAGATATATAATCTGTTGACACAACTCAATAAAAATAGATACTGAAAAGAACTTATCAAAGTCATAACTTTCCGGGATAATAAAAAAGTCACCAGTTTGAATGTAATTAATAAATGGAGGTGAACAGTCGCGCTTTTTATTTTTGAATCTTTTTTTTAATTTATATAATAAAAATGTCACCAAATTTGGATTAAAGATAAAAGATATGATGATTATTAAAAAGATATATGTTGCAACAAATATATTATCTGATGCAATAGATTATAGATTTGTTGCAACAAATGGTATATTTGTTGTCACAGATGTGTTATATGAAACAACAGATATATAATCTGTTGCCACAACTCAATAAAAACAGTTACTGAAAAGAACTAATTAAGTCATAACTTTCCACAGTAATCAAAAAGTCACCAGTATTAATAAATGGAGGTGAACGGTCACACCTTTTTGCTTTTGAATCTATTTTTTTAATTTATATAATAAAAAAAATCACCAAATTTGAATTAAAGATAATGATATGATGATTACTAAAAATATATATGTTGCAACAAATATATTATCTGATGCAACAGATTATGGATTTGTTGCAATAAATGGTATATCTATTGTCACGAATAGGTTATCTGATGCAACAGATATATAATTTGTTGCCACAACTCAATAAAAAGGGCACCAGTATTAATAAATGGAGGAGAACAGTTGCGCCTTTTTGCCTAACTCATTCAAATTTGATCCTCTATAACTAGGTTAGGTCCCTCCTTACTCGTTCATTCTACTACACATATCTATTTGTTTCTTGCTCTTGTCTTTTATATTACACCTTCAACTACTTTCACTTCAAGAACTTGATAGCTTTTCCGTCTCTGGTAAGTTTTTTTCTTGCTTTTTATGTAAATATACGTTGTATTACTTTACTTTTGGATTGTTTTCTTTACTTTTGTTTTTGCGTTTTTTGTAATTTATGCATGTTCTAGATATGACTGATCAGTGTGGGATGTCACTATTTTATGAGACGCCGTATGAGAACTACAGAGGTAGGTTCATGATATATAGTGGGAGTTGGCAACTGTCAGAGTAAGGATGTTGCGGGAGATCTGCAGGATAACGAGGGCGCTGCTTCTCCCGGTCGAAGATTGGCCAACTGGCAATAATAATATTAATGACGAAGATGATAATAATAATAATAATTAGATAATTTTGTTTCTTTCTTTTTAAGTCTATGTATATGTATTTTAATTTATTTTAGTTTAATAAAAAAATTATGTTTAATCAACTTTGACGTTTTAATTCATATTTAATTTTCATTCTATCTATTATCTTCTCAACAAACATGTTGACGATTGGACGTAAGGAATAATTTTGAATCCAGTATCCATAGAAAGATTTAAGATTTATTTGTTGGGTTTGTGGCAGGGGCTGATTTGTGTTGTTCCAAACAGATTACTCGTATGTTGCAATAGATACACAATCTATTTCAACAGATAACTAGTCTGTTGTACGACTTTGACGTTTTAATTCATACTCCCTCCATCTCAAATTAATCCATCCAAAATTGAGATGACACATTGATTAAGAAAATAATTAATAACATGCCTAGTTTACAATAATACCCTTATTAAATGATGTTTACATTTTAATTTTTTTTAAAAAAGTGATTAATGCAAAGGGTAAAACATGGATTTTTTTTTTATCTCTTCTTGATTAATGAAAAAAGACAAGTAAAATGAGAAATCAAATTAGAAAATTTGAGACGAAGGGAATATTTAATTTTCATTCTGTCTATTATCTTCACAACAAACATGTCGATGATTGGACGTAAGGAATAATTTTGAATCCAGTAGCAATAACAAGAGTTGAAACACATTGGTTATTTGTTGAGTTTGTTGCAGGGCTGATTTGTGTTGTTCCAAATAGATTAATTATCTGTTGCAACAGATAATCAATCTGATGCAATAGATAATCAGTCTGATGTAATAGATAATCAGTTTGTTGAAACAGATAACTAGTCTGTTGCAACAGATAAATCTTCTATTGCAACAGATTAATCATCTGATGTATCAGATGAGTGACCTGTTTAAATTGTGGGCACTTATGTTGGATTCATGACCGGGTTTGATCCATTGTTGGAAAAACAACAGTAACTGTGTACCCAGATGAGAAATTCGAATAAAAATCATAGTTTTACTTACCAAAGTCACCTATGAAGTAATGCCAAAGTGTAAAGTGATGTAGGAAATAAAATTTGACCTAAGAAATTGGCCAGATAGTAGTAGTAACGGTAACAACAACAACAACAATAGTTGACAAGAAGAAGATGAAGATGATAATGAAGTAGAAGATGATGATAATGAAACAGAAGATGATGAATAAATCAACAGCAATAATGAACAACAATAATCGTGAAGAGAGAGAAAACAACAACGGATGAGAAGAGAGAAAAACACGCCTTTTCCCCCCTTTCCTGTTATATTAACTAACATTTGGATCAAAGTGTAAATTAAAAAACTTCTGGGTTATTTTCAAACTTCTCCAACTTTCTTATTCCATAATAAAGTAATTGTCACATCCACTCAATAATTAAGACTTGTGTCACCTACACCTCATTTTAAAACTCTTTTGTCACCTACAACCCAAAAGCCCTAGTTTGTCATACTAAGAATCAAGCCAAATAACTTGATACAAAATGAGTAGTAAATAGAAAGAGAGCAGTTGAGATTCAATCCAAGATGTCTATTTATTTATGCATACTATCAAAATCAGAAATTCATAATATATTAATCAAAGTATGGTTAACTAAATTTGACATTATTCTTTTTTTTTTTACCTTTAATTTTGAATCACTTATAAGTGATTTTTCGAAAGTTGGCAGGGGTTATTTAAAGATCAATTTGAAGGAACACTCATTTCGGACAAAAAGTTTTGAAGTTCTACAACATATCAAGATCAAAAAAATTATAGCGACTATATTGAGATAGCAGAGGATAAATTGATTAAAAGTGAAATTCACTAACCATAACAATCGAAGCGACAAGAAGTGTTGCAGTGAAAAGAACGACGAAGGAAGCAAAGGGATACATAAGAGTACAAAAATTAGTAAATTTAGAAAACAATTTCAAAGATCCTTATAATCAACTATAGACTACTATGGCATTTTCATTTCTTTCCTCAATTAGATAGACTACTACAATATAGTCGTAATACATACATGCATACATATATACATACATACATACATACATGCATACATACATATATATATGTGTGTGTGTATGTGTTAACTTGTAGTTGGCTATGTTGCTCGGACTTTCTAATAATCGAGATGTGTTTTGATTGGTGATATATAATTACTGTAGCAATCTCGCATACCAATAGTACATGCATGAAACAAAAAAAGGCTTCTTTATGTTTATTTATTTTTACTATTAACTCCATCTTGAAAACATCTATAGATTTTTCTTCATTGCTTATGTCCCGCGCGAAGTGCGGGTAGATACAATAATGGTAAAGTAATTTAAAATAATTATTTATAATGATTTGTACAACAAAGTAATACTCCTTCCTTAATGGATATTGATGAAGTGGATATAACGTAGGGTCTGCACTAGCTAATTTACATTTACGAATGCATAATCAGATAAACATTTAATAATGAAGACAAGAGTCAACAACCTAAGCAGGATACGTGCCCCTAATCTTAATTGAAACATTAATTAATTTGTATGCAACTCCAATATCTAGTTTTAAGTCTTGTTGATCTATGGTTTTCTTCCTAGAGTTTTTGGTTGGCTGTTAGATTGCTTATATTATCGGTCCAAAACTGAATAAATGAGGAAGATTGTGAGCGTTTTAGAATATGGATGCGTTATCTAAAAAAGGAAAAATATAATTAGTGGATTTTTTTCTTAAAAAACTAAAAACTGGCCTCAAAGGACTTTTATTAGAATAGAAAATTATTTAGGGTAACTTACATAAATTACATAAGTTAAGGAGCCGATAACATTTTTTACCATAACTTTTTATATTACATAAAATACCATAAAAAAGTTTTTTTGATACATGTTCCTAGCCTTGATACATATTCTTTTGGTTATATTTTCAACTAACCAGTAACTTAAATAAGAAAATAACAGAAATCACATTTATTTAGGAGAATAAATCACATGAAAGCAGTTTGGAAGAGAAGTTCTGAAATATCTAATGAAGAATAAAAATTCAAAAACTTTCATCAAATCTTATTCTTTTTGAACTACACTTGACCTATTCTCTTCAATTCCACCTTCTTCCCTAATTAAGGCTACCGCCACCACTCATCCATCAGCAACACTCCCTCCATTTCAATTTTCAACAACTTATTGTCACCATTATCCTCCAATTTTTATTTTTCAATTTATAATTTGGGTTAATTTCTTTCATCTCGATTAATCCTTTTTTTCCTTAAATTTTCATATTTTAATCTAAAAGAACAATAATATTGACGACTTAAATTTTTTTAGAACGGTGGTTGTTCGACGATTTAGATTTTGTTGAAACGGTGGTTGTTTGACGATTATTTCACCAAAACTGTGTTGGGTGGTGATTCGTGTTTTTCAGCGGGTATCACTTTAGGAGATTAGCCTGACGTTTCTTATGGTTCGTTCGTTGATTTGAAATTAGTCAAGATGGTGGTTGTTAGAATTGTAGCGGTTGTGATTTGATGTTAACTAAGGATTGACTACTGTTCGTTTCCTCCGTTCTAACCGGAGATGTCCATATCTATAAACTGTATCAAAAGTATCAGTAATGTAACGTATAAAAAGTTTTGATGATTTTTTTTTTTAGAGAATTGAATATATGTATAAGAAGTTATATTATGTATATGATATACACACATACACACACATATATATATCAGAATCATTCATTACACAACTGAAAAGATGTTGATTCATTTCATAAATATTTTTATTTGAACATATATCTGAATTTTACATATACATAAGATGTATGATGAAAAATATTGAAAATGTGTCACGAACATATTTTGACACATTTGAAAAAGTTACAAGAAACGTGTTAAAAGGTTCTAGATTCCGATTTGACTGAATTTTAGACTAAACGATTGCTTATGTTTGATACATATGTCTTGGAGTATTTTTTTATATATGTTTTTGATACATATGTTTGCTATATATGAAAAGGTATCAGAAACTATGTTGAAAATGTTTCAGCTACATATGTAACACTATGCTGAAGTTTTAAGAATTTCTATGCCATGAATATTCTGACTTCATATAATTTCTCAATATATATTTTACCATTGATATATTTAAGTTGTTTGCAATGTAATGTTATTTTGTTTGAGTTTCAATAATTAATTTGATCTTAACTGTATTGTATCAGTTATATGTATCAAGTAATTTTTCTCCATTTTATAGAACTTTATATTTAAAGAGATATTTTAATGGACACATACATGATGTTCAACATGTTTAATGCAACAGAACTACGTTTAAATTTTATAAATTTCTGCATATGTTTGATAGATATGTCTAAGACATATATGTAGCTGAAACATTTATGTTGTTGATATATTCTTATATCTCATATTTATCTGATACACTTGAAAATATACCAGAAAAGTGTTGAAAACTGTTTTCTGACCATATTATTATTAAAATAAAACCTATACATTGGTCTGATACATATTTTTTATACATGTATGACAAATGTATACTTGGCATTTGTTTCTAACACAATAATAATTCATTATGTATCTCCATTGAAAAATAGCCAAATAAACCAACAACTCCTCCACTCTCCACTGTGGTTTGATCGGAAACTTCATCTCCAATGAACTCGAGTCATCAAAAGTATCACTTCTGTCCCACTGCTACTTCACTTCTACCATCGCACCATCTTAAAACACACTAAATTGGTGTCATGACCCAATATCATGAGTCATGATGACACCTACTTTATCACACCAGTAGGTAAGTCAAATTGTAGCCCAGAACAATAAGTTATGGGCTAGTTGGTGGTAAATGGAATAAATACCAAAATTATGCTAGTAATTGAATTACATGACATAATCATAAGAACAATAGCATAAATGAAGAGAAATAAAAGAAGAGTAATATCATCCCATGACCTAGTAAAGTCGGTACAAGAGCATCTAATCAAAAGAATACGAGTACTATCAATTCAAAGATACAACACTCTCAAAATAGAAAGACGACCCAAAAATAGAAGATGGAGAAAAGGTAAACTCCAGCTTCGAGAGCTCACTCTGTCTCTGAACTTTGACCAGCATAATCATAGAGTCAACGGTGGCAGCTAGTACTCAGATCTGCAATAAAAAGGGACAAAAGTGTAGAATGAGTATCAAAGCCACAGGTACTCAGTAGGCATTATCGACCGACAGAGCTAAATCATAATATAAATATAATAAAAAGCGAGATAAATGAGCTAAGTCAAGAAAAAAGGGAAAACCTAGAATAACACTTCAAATACTGATAGTAAACAATTGAAGTAACAATATTAAAGAAAACATATCTATCTCTACATAACTAGGCCTCCATAAGCCAGAAGATGCATTAAAGTAAATAACCCAATGTGACCCCCCATAAGCTCAGAGGGTGCAATCAAGGTGAATTAATAACAGTAAAGGTACCAACTATCCATATCTCGAAATCAGAGTCGTGGATACTTCCATATTATAAATACCGAACTTGAACCGGTCTCATAAAATTCGTAAATAACCTCTCAATGCCGGACTTGAACCAAAACTAATATCTTATATGCCAGACATGAATTAAAACTAATATCATGGATATCAAACTTGAACTGGAAGTAATATCGCCAATAATGATGGAATCAAACTGGTCTTAATATCATATATTGCTGGACTAGAATTAGTAATAAGTATCATAATTTATCGCACTTGAACCGGTCTTTCCATCTCTCAAGAATCCATCTAGAATAAGCCATAATACTCCAAATCTTCCAAGGGCTCAAGAATGTAAATAAGAGAACGTAACATGCCTATTGAGTCTATAAGGAGCTAATAGTAAACTTGGCCTAAGGTGCCTATTTCTAACCCCAATAATCCATTCTAAGGCAAATTCTACTCAAACTAGAATAGGATGTCAAATTCACTATAAATTACTAAATAAACCTTATAGTGCCTACGATAGTAATTTAACCTAAGGGACGGATGGTTAAGTCAACTACACTTAGTCACAGACCCTTAATCGACTAAATAATTTAATTCACTCTAGATATACCTTCAAGTCCTAATTCCCAATCCAAATCTAGCACATTATCTTATCAATACTATAATTAAGCTCAATCGAGGAGATAGGTAAACCTAGCCTACCTGGATGCTAAAGAAAGTCAGGTAAAATCCACTAAATCAATGATTTCTCCTTTCGTAAAGCTTCCACTCAATGCCACACTATCAAATAGTAGTCTATACATTAATATGAGAACAACAACACCCATATTGCATTTTTATGTTTCGGGTCCAAAACTAAATCAAAATTCCTCGTGGGACCCACTTGTGAAATCACACTTTTGAAATCGTCAACATGTCCCTCTAAGCTCAAGGAATATTTATCCTCAAGAATGGATAAATTTTGAGCTCAAACGATGCTAAAATCAACCCAATAAGGATTTAGGGATTTGGGACTAAATTGAAGTATTAGATAAAAAATTAAATAGACACTTACAAAGATTTTGATGAAAAAATAATTATTCCATGCTTACAATTACACTATGACCTCCCAATAGTTAGTTTCCCAGTTTTCCACTCTCTCTAAGGCTTTTGGCTCTTGAGATTTGTGAGAAAATAGGAGAAAATGAGTAAAAGGGAAATTTAATACCCTCCAGGTGTTGCTTAAACAACCACTTGACCGCTTAAGTTATCATCGCTAAAGCGACATAGTACTTCTAAGCGGTACCTAATGAGTCTGGCCCTTCCACTTGAGTGGACACATTGCCGCTTAAGCGACATCCGCTTTAGAGGACAGACTTCCGCTTATACAACCCGATTGTGCAAGCCTTGGTCACTAAAGCAACCGATTGGCTGCTTAAGTGGCCTCCACTTAAGCAAACTTTGGTCACTTAAGCGGATGCACTTGCTGAAACTTGAAAACTTTTCAAGTTTCTACCAACCCTTAGGAATTCATTCGAAATCCCGAGAATGCAAACAAACTATGCTACCCTTTCAAATTTGACATTTTGTACTTAATGGCACTATCCAAATTTCCATCTAGGGTTCTTTCGATAAAAAATAGGCCCTACACCCAAGGGCTATTTTTATCAAATTTAGACCAATAGCCTGAAATGAGTCTGAAATCCTTGGGACCCAAACCAAAGGTCCCCCTAGCCTAAAATCGACATTTTAGAGCTGGTGAAACTATTAGAATTGGCATACAGGCTTGTTAGACTGAGGTTTATCCCCGATAGCCAATCTTTATCAGCGAAGACTTCAAAACAGGAAATTAGCTCTAAAAAATAAATGAATTGCCTGGTAAGTAAATTGCCAGCTCCAATAAGTCACAAATGACTTGGGGTAGCTATAGGAAAGCTCTAAATGGAAAAAATGTATGGAAATACTGAAAAGAAATATCCACTACTAAAAGAACTTTCGTTCGTTAAAGTAAAGTGTTAGGATGCACCTGAAGTCTTCAAACAAGTGAGGATACTGGGCCTGCATCTCACTCTCGATCTCCCAAGTAGCCTCCTCTACTGGGTGTTGTCTCCATTGAACATTAACAACTAGAATCTCCCTAGATATTAACCTCTTGTCATCCCTGGATAATATGAGAATCGGCTCCTCCACGAAGATCAACCTCTTATTCAACTTAACCAAGTCCCACCGAAGCACGTATGACTAATCAGGAATGTAACACTTAACATAGAGACATGGAAAACTGGATTAAAAATCGAAAAATTTGAGGGCAAGACTAACTCATAAGCCACCTCTCCGATTATGCGAAGGATCTCGAAGGGTCCAATATATCTAGGGATGAGTTTGTCTTTCCTCTGGAACGTCATCACACCCTTCATAGGTGATACTCAAAGAATATATGATCTTTAACTCCAAACCTTAAGGAATGAAGTTTACGATTTGCATAAGACTTTTACCTACTCTGAGCTACCCTTAGCATCCTGAATCACCATGATTCTATCCAACGACTCCTGAAGTATGTCAGTACCACGAGTCCTAACCTTGAAGGTCTAGAATGAACCTATCAAATATCGATAAAGCCTACTATATAGTGCCTCAAATGATGTCATATCACGACTTGAGACAACCCCTTAGTCGTAACATGGTCTTTAGAGTCATAAGTGACCCCATGCTAATCCATGGCCTGGCATAAGAAATAAATACTGAAAGAATGTAACAAAATACTGGGAAGAAGCTAACTGAAGTAAATTGATAAGGAATAATCATAAATTCATGGTAGATACTGTCCATAAATACTCAATGAAACTGAAAACGTGACTAACTATCTAACTATTTGAAAGCCTCCAAACCTGATGAGTTGTTGGGACAGGTCCCCAACAAACTCTGACTAACTGAAATAAGATAAAGTGCTAATAATAATAACTGATAATATAACTAGTCCACGACTGATGAGGACTCATCAAGGCTGCAGTTGAGTGGCGCGTAAATGCGCTAAAGGCGGTCTGTGTATTGAGCGTCCAAACCTATATTATGAAACAATATAGTATGCAATCAGTACTTTGAATGTATTGAGTATGCGAGGTAAAAATCTAGCTTATTGTCATGACCCAAACCAAGTCCTGTCCGTGATGGGTATCTTAAGTCCCACATAGACTGGAGACCACCCCTTGCACCTAACCAAGTGAACACAACATCCCCAAGGTCGGATGAATTCGAAACATATAACAAGATATAATAAGAAAAAACTTAATGATATTTAAATAATGTCTATAATCTAAAACTAGTAACCAGCCAAACAACCTACCAACATCACCCAAGTCCACTATAATCAAACAAAGCCTTATTTTTACAAAAGAATCAAAAACCAAACTTGGTCGAGACATGTCCCCAACTCTGACAATGATAGTGACAATGTTAATGATAATGAAAACTCTCAATTCTATTCTAAGTTAAGAACTGATGAAATGTCTAAGCCTTCCGGAGAATGGAGGCTTACCATTTTACCACAACAAACCGAGCCGATCCACCAAACTCTACACAGGAAAAGAAGAAGTATTTCTGGTGCCTGTATTATATGGGGATACAGTGTCCAGATATGGTTAGTGGGATGAGCACTAGTATGTAAATCAGGGATAAGGATAACATAATGTTGTGATCAACAGTTCAAAATCACTCAAAATTAATGCACATGAACAAATATATATATATATATATATCACGTGCCGGGATAGGGAACGAGGCTTAACATGTACTTTAAAACTTTTGCCTGGATTGTGTAGCTTAACCATCATCACATAAGAAGGCACCCACGGGCTATACGGGACCAACTCTCCCCTAGATGATATGGAGGGCCCTAGTGTGCGTGGCCGCATAAACCAGAGGGTATACATATGCACTATGGAGGACACGAACCACTCGACATATCAAGGTGACACAAGCATCCAATCATGTAATTTAATATGGAGGACTCGAACCTCCAAATCATATGATTGTAATAAAGGGGACTCGAACCACCTGGTCATTTAGATTCCCACGTCGACAACCGCAGTTTCCATTATTGGTCTCTCAAGACCTCAACTTTTATGAATCAGCTACATAACCCTCATTAAAGCCCAATTAAATCATTTATCACATATTCCCATTAATTGAACCATATTACACATTATGACATACATTATTGGTATCTTCATACCAACTACACCTTCAAGGTAACATCAACATGCCAAACCAATTACATCACTTTGGGGAATTCACAAGACCCTTGGTTCAATTATACATTGGATTGGGGAATTACATAAATGCTTAAGGTTCAATTCAAAAATCATTATGCTTCATTGACTTTTCACATTATGCAATAGTTTAAGAGTATTTTGATGTGCATACTTTTCATATTCAAATCCACTTTCACAGTATAGGGTTAAGGTCCTTACCACTTCAACATTCATATATTTGGAGAAATCGTAATCCCCTTTTTTATTCACCATATCCATGAACCAAATTGATGCTAAAATCATCATTTAAACATAACCCATGCAGGGACAAACATGAAACATCACATAGATAATAGTTATTCAAAGACCTCAACCCATATTTCAAAATAGACATCAATATTATATGAGCAAAACTTTAAAACTTATGCTTTTAATAAATTCACAATTAGGGAAGAGTAACATGCCTGAAATATCTAAGTTTATGGAGAGAATTTCACTCTTGAGTCCTTAGGTGATCTACCTCTTGGAAACCCTATGTATGGTTGCTTGAGAGAGTTTTAAAAGTGTTTGATTATGTTATGAATGGGAAATAACCCCTCTCAAGTGCTTTATGAACGTAGGGTTTTAATTGGGTATGAAGGGAATTGTCCAAAGTGCCCTCAATTTAAAAACTAGAATTTAGTCATCAGTGACTATGGGTCACTATACGACTCATAATATTTCATTATGGCTCGTCACCACGATTGGTATCAAAGATAGTTCTAGGGCACCCACACACTGTTGACCCTATGACTCAATTGGTACAACTTGTAATAGGACCCTACGAATCGTAGGGTCCAGTCGTAGTCAACACAAAAATCATTTGGGGTAAACACTGGACATCCTACGATTTGCACCCAATGACTCATAACGAATCCTTACGACTCTTAGTGAGCCACTTGTACTCAAAGTATAACTTAGTCACATAGTTATTGTTTAGGTTACTATTTGAGTCCAATGACTTGTCAAGAGTCCCTACGACTCATAAGGTAAGTTGTAGTCAAGGCAGTGAGGATAAAAAATTAGAAATTTTCAAGGACCAAAAACCCTGGGGGTTACATACTCTCCCCTTAGGATCATTTGTCCTCGAATGACTGGACAAGACATTTATTGGAATGATTTGACTCCAAACACAACCACACTTACCTTTAACAAAGCCAGAAAACAAAGATACCAAGGAAATCATAATTTTCTTTAACAAAGTCAGAAAATAAAATATTTGGTAATACACATACCTCGAGCATGATTTTTTGAAATGGGGAACAAGAATGGATAATTGGACTTCATGTACTCCTCGTATTCCCATGTAACTTCCTCGACCTTTTAGTTCTTCTAAAGCCACATCCTTGGTCTGCAACCGACGAATTTGCTGATCTAAAATCCCAATCGGGACTTTCGCATAAGACAAGGAATTCAAAATATTCACCTCCTATAAAGGAACAACCATTGAAGGATCACCCACACATTTTCTCAACATCAAAACATAAAACACCGGATGAATGGAGCTTAAACTAGAAGGCAACTCCAATTCATATGCAACATTGCCAACTCTATTCAAAACCAAGTATGACCAATAGAACGGGGACCGAGTTTCACCTTCCTACCAAATCGAATCACTCCCTTAATGGGAGATATCTTCAAGAACACCCAATCACCAACACTGAACTCCAACTCCCTTCTCCTTACTTCCGCGTAGCACTTTTGGAAGCTTTGGGCGACCTTAAGTCTATCCCAAATCACCTTCACGTTCTTCATGGCTTAGGGAACCAAATCTGGGCCAAATATCTTATTTTTACTAACCTCAAACCAACCAATAAGAGACCTACACCACATACCATATAAGTCCTCAAACGGGGCCATAGGAATTCTAGAGTGATATCTGTTGTTGTAGGCAAATTCTACGAGAGGCAAGAGATTAGCTTAACTACCACCAAAATTAATTACTCAAGTCCGAAGTATATCTTTCAAATCCTGAATCATTTTTTTGCTTACCTATCCATTTGCAGGTGGAAAACAGTACTAAGGGTTTCCTTAGTGCCAAACCTCTCTGAAATAACCTCTAAAAGTGAGATGAGAATTGAGTACCTCGATCAAATATGATGGAAAATAGGACACGATGTAACTTAATGTAATGACCCAAGACTACCCCCTAGTTGTTACACGGTGCGTATGGTCCTAACAGACCACAAGCTAACCTATGAGATGGTACCTGCTGTGAGCACTAAATAATATAATCAAGAATATGGAAGAATAACTAAAATACCATAAGGTTTTTAATACTAAAATAACTACTGAATTATGAATCTGATAAAAATAATAAAATCTGAATAGTCTGAATAGATAACTGTAGTGTCTAAAAAGCCTCTAAACTGGATACTATGAGTTGATGGGATAGACCCCAACTAAATCTACTAACTATTGATATAAATACATGAAGTAATATAATCTGTCCTCAGATGATGAGGAATCACCACTGCTACTGTACTGCTGATAATCTGAGAATCTAAGTGCGTTCTGGGAACTAAGCGTCAACACCTATGATATGAGATATCATAGTGCAAAAGAAAAGGTATGCAATCAGTACTTTGAATGTACAGGTATGCTAAATGAGGTAGGATTATATGCATGCGCTCATGAATAGGATTGATAATAATTAACTAGCC
The DNA here is from genome assembly GCA_030864215.1 of Capsicum pubescens. Lineage (NCBI taxonomy): Eukaryota > Viridiplantae > Streptophyta > Magnoliopsida > Solanales > Solanaceae > Capsicum > Capsicum pubescens. Next base: position 86,748,547 of record CM061548.1, read on the forward strand.
ATACATGTAAGGAATGGAGTACTGAATAAAGTGCATGGAATTTGTAGATATTGAAAATATAGGAAAATCTGTAAATACTGTGGATACATGACCAAGCATATAACATAAACCGAGTAATATCTATAAACTGATATATTGACAAAACTAAAATCTGTATGCTTTGGTAAAAAAACACTAAGACTGAATAACTAAGTTGGGACTATAACTGAGACTATATATGAGACTGTGGGAGGTATCATCTATCCAATATTCCCTAATTTGAGCTAATCGGGGTCCAACCTATAACCCCGGTTGGAAGGGTGTTAATACCATACCACGGGTACTAATAATGGTTGTGTGGATCCACTAAACTGATATAATGTCCAAAGAACTAAGGGTAGCAAGCCTGAACTGATGGGTGACCCCTGCGAGATAGTCAAGCCTAGTCTGACGGGTGACTACTCATATCTTATGCTGGCTACGTAGTTCTGGAGTATAGGGAATGCTACTAATGACTCTTCCTATCTGATGGGTAAGTCGACATCCCTACACTCGCTCGGTGCTAAATCCTACTCCCAATTGAAAAACACTAGGATACTAGACTGTTCTGAGTTAAATAATTGGTATCTGACTATTCTGATAATGCTCATAATATAATCTAAGGACTATTCTATAATGTACTAAGGCTAAACTAAATAAACAACAATGGTTTTCGGGTATTCAATACCCCCAGGACTCAAAACAACAATACTGTAAAGATACTAAAGTTTGGAGGCCCAAAACATGAAGGCTCTTATTAAATAAATCACTCTTGTAGGCATTTTATCAAACAGTTGTAGTTCATGATTTTAAAACAATCATAGGAATGTCATGGAACTTGTAGGAATAGCATGAATTCATCATAATAGCATTAAATCATGGTTTAATTCAATAAATAATAATTTTAAAACATGGGGAATTGAATAATAACAATAAATTCATGGTAACAGGTATAGAATCATAGTTCATGGAGATTCATGGGTGAAATCTTAGTTTAAAACACAATAACTTGAAAAGATCACAATTTTATAATTTGAAAAGGTTGCTTGGACTCCATGGATGAGCATCTAACATACCTGAGATGATGAATTCGGAAGGATTCAAGCAAAGTTCTTGAGATTTGACCTTGATTCTTGAGAGCTAGGGTTTCTTGTTCTTGAAAGAGGGGATTTTTAATTTGAGAGAAAGTGAATAATGATGAATATTTAGGTCAATTAGGGGTTAAATTTAGTGTTTAGGGTGAGTTTAGGTCTTAGGAAAGAGACCCAAATACCCTTAAATGAATTTAAAAACACAAGTTGGAAAATGAAATCCTGATTTTTGGCCTTGGCACAATGTGCCACTATCACGCCAAGCCACTGGAAAAGGAAAAACTGGGACCTGGACAAACACCGTGATGCGCCACCATCGCGGTAATCCTGTGGGTGCTAATTTGGCCTTCTCTGCGATGCGCATGATCACGAAGGCCCACTAGATATTGACAAACGGGAAATTGGCCTTCTCCGCGACGCGCCAGGATTACGGAGTCACACTGGAAATCAACAAATGTCAAATTAACCTATGGCGTGACACGCCAAGATCGCGGAACCTCACTGGATTTTTCCAATGGGAGATTGTCCTTCTCCGTGATGCGCTAGAAGTTAAAATGATGGGTTTTTACGACTGAAACTTAAAATTTCCATAACTTCTTATCGGATTTGGGCAAATTTTATATCGTTGGAAAGCTAATTGAATTTCCTACGTAACGGTAGGATCTAAACTGAAAAATAATAAGTGTTTAAAAAATTTCATATACGAAGAATAATCATGCACTAGGACTTAGATTATGCTAGGGAAATACGGGGTGTTACAATATCTCCCCCTTGGGATCATTCATCCCCGAATAAAATTGGTTAAGCTGAGGGAACTGATGGAATAAGCTTACACACTGAATATGCATGTATGATGAATGGAATGCAAGACTGAACTGATTCATGAATGCACAACTGACATGAACATGATGTGCAACTGAAACTGAGCATGATAGAGAAAAATCTTAAGAAGATTTGGTACCTTATACTGAATTTGAATTTGCGGAGAAGAGATAAGGGTACTTGGTCCTCATATCTGCCTCTGCTTCCCAAGTGGATCCCTCAAAGGACTGATTTTGCCAAAGAACTTTTACTAGTGGAACTTCTTTGTTCCTTAGTCTACGAACTTGATGATCAAGAATTTCAAATGGAACTTCCTCGAAGGAAAGACTGTTCTGAATATCTACACTTTCTAATGGAACAACATCTGCTGGATCACCAATACACTTTTTCAAAAATGAGACATGGAACACTGGGTGTACCGAGGCTAAATCTGAAGGCAACTCTAGCTCGTAAGCTACCTTTTCAAAATGACTGAGGATTCTGAAGGGACCGACATATCGGAGACTGAGTTTCCCTTTCTTGCCGAATCTTCTCACTCACTTCATGGGAGAGATTTTCAAGAACATGAGATCACCGACCTCAAACTTGAGATCCTTTCTCCTCACATCTGCATACAATTTCTGTCATTTTTGGGCAGCCCTAAGCCTTTCTCTGATCAACTGAACCTTCTCTAACGCATCAAACACCAAGTCAGGCCCTACTACTGCAGCCTCACCTACTTCAAACCAACCAATTAGAGATCCACATCTCAAATGGAGCCATACGTATACTGGAATGATAGCTATTATTGTATATGAATTCAATCAAAGACAAATGGTTATCCCAACTTTCCTTGAAATCAACAACACATGCTCTCAGCATATCCTCAAGAGTCTGAATAATCCATTTTTCTTGACCGTTTATCTGAGGGTGGAAGGCTGTACTAAGGTGGACTTAGGTACCAAGACCCCTTTGGAACAATTTCCAGAAGTGAGAGGTAAAATGAATACCTCTATCTCAGATGATAGATAAGGGAACACTGTGCAACCTAACTAACTCTATAAGATAGAGATTGGCATATTCCTCAACTGAGTAAGAGGTATGGACTGGCAAGAAATAAGATAATTTAGTCATCTTGTCTATGATAACCCAAATAGAGTCATGTTGATGATGGGTACTAGGTAAACCCGTTACAAAGTCCATGTTCACTTCCTCTCATTTCCACATGGGAATACTGAACTCCTGCATGGACCCACTAGGCTGCTGGTGCTCAACCTTAACTTGCTGGCATGTAGAGAACTTAGCTATAAATTCTACAATATCTCTCTTCATACCACTCCACCAATATATCTCCCGCAAATTGCGGTACATCTTAGTAGCCCCTAGATGAATAGAGTAATGCGCACCATGCGCTTCTGTAAGAATTCATTGCCTCAACTCATCTACACCAGGCACACATAATCTACCCTGACAATGCAAAACACCATCTCCCCCTTGTAAGAAAACCTCCACTTTCTAATCTCTGACTGATTATTTTAACTTAACTAGACTGGGATCTCTATCCTGCTTTTCCTTCACCTCAGAAACTAGAGATGACTCTGAGCTACTCTGCACCTATACACTACCTTCTACTGAATCGAGTAAATGGATACCTAGTTGGGCAAGATGATGGAATTCCTAAGCTAACTTCTTCTTACCATCCTCAACATGAGCTACGCTACCTATAGACATTTTATTGAGAGCATCAGCCACTACATTGGCCTTGCCCGAATGATACAGAACACTCATGTCATAATCCTTCAATAACTCTAACCATCTTCTCTGACGAAAATTCAAATCTTTCTGTGAGAACACATACTGAAGGCTTTTGTGATCTGTTAACACATCCACATGCACCCCCATACATATAATGCCTCCAAATCTTTAAGGTGAATACTACTGCTACTAGCTCAAGATCATGATTCAGATTATTCTTCTCATGAGGCTTGAGCTGTCTGGAGGCGTGAGCTATGACCTTACCTCTCTACATGAGGACACAATCCAAACCTACTCTGGATGCATCACAGTACATGACAAAACTATCTGAACCATCTGGTAGAGTAAGAACTGGAGCTAAGGTGAGTCGAGTCTTCAACTCCTGAAAACTTTTCTTGCATGAATCTGACAACTGAAACTTAACTTTCTTCTGAGTCAATCTGGACATGGGGGATGCAATAGAAGAAAAATCTTTAACAAACTGACAATAATAGCCAGCTAAACCCAAAAAACTCCTGATATATGATAAAGAGATGGGTCTAGGCCAGTTTCTCACCGCTTTAGTCTTTTGAGGATCAACTCTAATGCCATCACCGAAAATAATATGGCCAAGGAAAGCTACTGATCTTAGCTAGAATTCACACTTTCTAAATTTGGTGAACAACTAATGGGCTCTAAGAGTTTGAAGCACTACTCTGAGGTGGTTTGCATGATCGTTTTTGGTACGAGAGTAAACAAGAATGTCATCAATGAATACTATGATGAACATGTCCAAGTACTTCTTAAACACTAGGTTCATCAAGTCCATGAAGGTTGCTAGGGCATTTGTAAGACCATAGGACATGACTAGAAATTCAAAGTGACCATACAGAGTTCGAAAAGCTATTTTTGGAATATCACATTCTCTGACTCTAAGCTGATGATAGCCTGATCTGAGGTCTATCTTGGAAAAGTAACTGGCACCCTAAAGTTGGTCGAACAAGTCATCGATTCTAAGAAGTGGTTATTTATTCTTGACTGTGACCCTATTCAACTGACAGTATTCTATGCACATTCTGAGAGAACCATCTTCCTTACGCATGAATAGAACAGGTGCGCCCTACGAGGAGATGCTGGGCCTGAAGAATCCCTTATCTAGGAGATTCTTTAACTGTTTTCTAAAATCTTTGAGTTCAGCTGGAGCCATTCTGTATGGCAGAATAGATATAGGCTAAGTATCTGGGAGAAGGTCTATTTCGAAGTCGATTTCCCTTTCGGAAGGAACTCTGGGAAGATTTTCAGAAAATACATTTGAGAATTCATTTACTACTGGAACTGACTCAAGAGTGGGAGTTTCTGAGTTAAAGTCTTTGACTCGTACAAAATGGTAGACACACCCTATGGATATTATCTTTCTGGATCTAAGGTATGAGATCAACTGACCCCTAAGAGCTGTAGTACTACTCCTCCATTCAAGGACTGGTTCATTTGGGAATTGAAAATGAACTATTCTATTTCTACAATCAACTGAGGCATAGCATGAGTGGAGTCAATCCATGCCAAGAATGACTTCAAAATCCGTTATCTCTAACTCCACGAGATAAACTGAGGTAACTTTTTGAGATATTGGGACCGGACAGTTCCTGTATACCTATCTGGCCATAATGGAAACACCTACTATGGTAGAAACTGAAAAGGGCTCTGCTAAAGTTTCAGGACTGACTCCGAAATTGACTGTTATATATGGAGTTACAAAAGAAAGAGAAACTCCAAGGTCTAGTAAAGCATAAACATGTAAGTGAAAGACCTGCAATGTACCAGTAACTATGTCAGGAGAATTTTCCTGATCTTGACGGGACTGAAGATCATATAATCTGTTCGGAAACTGACCACTGGTAGCACTGAAAGCGGCACCCTGCTAGGTTGGGCAGCCGGATGGAACTGACGACTGATGGGACTGGACCTGTTGGTGCGCCTCGCTACCTTTCTGAGCAACTACCCAACACTCTTGAATCCGATGGCCTGGCTTGCCACACTCGAAACACATATCACTACCCGCTCTATACTTACCTTGATAGTGTCTGGCGCACTTCTGACATAAAATATTGGTACGAGCACTGCTAACACTAACCTGGGACTTAGAGCCTGGTTTCCTATCCTTATTTTCATTTCTAAATTTGGGTACTGGGGCACTGGATGAAGAAGGTACTGGGGATGAAGACCTTTGATGAAACTGAGGACGATTACTACCTTCTGACTTTGGCTGATTAAAATTAAAACTACCTGTCCTAGCTCTCTTGTTTCCTTTCTCTCTCTCCTTAATCTCTTTCTCCTCTCTCTATTAAGCATGGACCATCAGTCTAGACAAGCCCATCTCACTAATAAGAATTGCGGTCCTACACTCCTTGACCACACTATCCGACACGCCAAACAAAAACTTACTCATCTTGGACCTACTGTCAGTTACCACATGAGGAGCATATCTAGCTAACTGATTGAACTTGAGAGAATACTCCCTCACATTTATGCTGCCTTGACTCAAATTAATAAATTCTAATACTTTTGCCTCCGTCAACTCTAATGGAAAGAATCTGTCCAAGAAAGTCGTGGCAAACTCTTCCCATTTGATAGGCCCTGCATCAACACCTCTATCAACTTTCCACTCTTAGACCAAGTATGGGCTACATCCTACAATTGATACACAGCCAACTCAACACTCTAACTACAGTCACCATCATAGCATCCGTGACCTTCTGAACCATATCTAAGAATTCCTATGGATCCACTTCAGACTTGGATTTCGTGAAAAAAGGAGGATTCATCCGGGTGATATCTTGAATTCTAGTTGCAGCAGTATTGGACACTGGGTTGGTCGGAACAGCGGCTGGCCATTTATTCTGTGCTGCTATGGATTTTTCTAGAGTAGTGAACGCAACCCTAAATTCTGGGTGAGAGACATGCTCGTCCAGAGGATCTGCCTGGATGGGCTGAGGGGCTGGCTGAGTTCCTGTTCTTCTTCCGTTCTTCTTGGGAGAAATGTTCTATAAATGGAAGAAAGAAGTGGATTAGACAGAGAGTTTAAATTAAGCTCATGATCACTCGCACGACATGAATACTGAAAGAGGGGAAACTTTTTCCTAAACACCTTGTAGCCTCTCTCATCCATAAGTGTGGCATGCTACTTACCCATGTACAAGACTCTACTCTACATCACTTTCAGACTTCCTAGGACACTTTAAAACCTTAGGCTCTACTATAAAGTTTGTAACAACCCGAGACTACCCCCTAGTCATTACACGGTGCTTACGATCCCGAGAGACCACAAACTAACCCATGAGTTGGTACCTGTTGTGAGCACTAAATAATATAATCATGAATGCATAAGAATAACTGAAATACCATAAGGTTTTTAATAATGAAATAACTACTGAATTATGAATCTGATAAAAATACTGAAATCTGAATAGTTTGAATAGCTAACTGTAGTGTCTGAAAAGCTTCTAAACTGGATACTATGAGTTGATAGGACAGGCCCCAACTAACTCTACTAACTACTGATATAAAGACATGAATTAGTATAATCTATCATCGGATGATGAGGACTCACCACTACTACTGTACTTCTGATAATCTAAGAATCTAAGTACGATCTGGGAACTGAGTGTCATCACCTATGATATAAGACATCATAGCGCAAAAGACAAGGTATGAGATCAGTACTTTGAATGTACTGGCATGCTAAATGAGGTAGGCTGATATGCATAGGCTTATGAATAGAATTGATAATAATTAACTAGACATACATGTAAAGCATGGAGTACAGAATAAAGTGCATGCAATCTGTAGATACTGAAAATGCAGGAAAATCTATAAATACTGTGGATGCATGACCAAGCATATAACATGAACTGAGTAAAATCTGTAAACTGATATACTGAGATAACTAAAATCTATAGGCTTTGGTCAAACAACACAAAGACTGAATAACTGAGCTGGGACTGTAACTGAGACTATATCTGAGACTGTGGGAGTATCATCTAACCGACATTCCCCAATTTAAGCTAATCAGGGTCCAACTTGTAACCCCAATTGGAAGGGTATTAATACCGTGCCACGGGTACTAACAATGGTCACGTGGATCCACTAAATTAATATAATGTCCAAAGGACTAAGGGTGTTAAGCCTGAATTGACGGGTGACCCCTGCGAGATAGTCAAGCCTAGTCTGACGGGTGACTACTCATATCCTATGCTGGCTACGTAGTTCTGGAGTATAGGGACTGCTACTAATGAATCTTCCTATCTAATGGGTAAGTCGACATCCCTACACTCGCTCGGTGCTAAATCCTACTCCCAATTGAAAGACACTAAGATACTAGACTGTTCTGAGTTAAATAACTGATATCTGACTATTCTAATAATGCTCATAATATAATCTGAAGACTATTCTGTAATGTACTGAGGCTAAACTAAATAAACAACTATGGTTTTTTGGGTATTCAATACCCCCAGGACTCAAAACAACAATACTATAAAGACACTAAACTTGAAGGCCCAAAACATGAAGGCTCTTATTAAATAAATCACTCTTGTAGGCATTTTATCAAACACTTGTAGTTCATGGTTTTAAAACAATCATTGGAATGTCATGGAACTTGTAGGAATAGCATGTATTCATCATAATAGCATTAAATCATGGTTTAATTCAATAGATAATAATTTTAAAACATGGAGGATTGAATAATAACAATAATTTCATGGTAACATGGTATAGAATCATAGGTGATGGAGATTCATGGGTGAAATCCCAATTTAAAACACAATAACTTGAAAAGATCACAATTTTATAATTTTAAAAGGTTGCTTGGACTCCATGGATGAACATCTAACATACCTGGGATGATGAATTTGGAAGGATTGATAGAGAGTTCTTGAGATTTGACCTTGATTTTCAAGAGCTAAGGTTTCTTGTTCTTGAAAGAGGGGATTTTTAATTTGAGAGAAAGTGAATAATGATGAGTATTTAGGTCAATTAGGGGTTAAATTTTGTGTTTAGGGCGAGTTTAAGGCGTAGGAAAAAGACCCAAATACCCTTAAACGAATTTAAAAACACAAGATAGAAACGGAAATCCCAATTTTTGGCCTTGGCGCGATGCGCCACTATCACGCCAAGCCACTACAAAAGGGACAACTGGGACCTGGACAAACGCCACGATGTGCCACTATAGCGGTAAGCCTGTGGGTGCCAATTTGGCCATCTCTGCGATGCACCATGATCGTTGAGGCCCACTGGAAATTGACAAACGAAAAATTGTCCTTCTCCGTGACGTGCCAGGATCGCTGAGTCACACTGGAAATCGACAAATGTCAAATTGACTGTGGCGCGACGCGCCAGGATCGTGGACCCTCACTGGATTTTTCCAATTAGGAGATTGGCCTTCTCCGTAACGCACTAGAAGTTAAAATGACGGGGTTTTGCGACTAAAACTTAAAATCGACATAACTTCTTACCCGGTTATCAGATTCGGGCAAATTTTATATCGTTGGAATCTAATTGAATTTTCTACACAATGGCAGGCTCTACACTAAAAAATAATGAGTGTTTTAAAAATTTCTTATACAAATAATCATGCACTGGGACTTAGATTCTACTAGGGAAATATGGGGTGTTACACTTCACGATCTCATCAATGAACAACTTGGCATAATCCTCAAAAGAGAAATTAGTCCTTACTGGCAAGAAGTAAGGAGAATGAGTCATCCTACCCACGATTACCCAAGTTGAATCAAATTGCTGGCGAAATTGCAGAAGACTGGTAGTAAAATCCATATTAGTTATTTCCTATTTCCATACCTGCAGCTCATTTCTTGAGTCAACCCACCGGGCCTCATGTGCTCCACCTTCACTTGTTGACACACCATACACTTAGCCAAAAAATTGGCCATATCCTACTTGATATTATTCTACCAATAAATTTCCTTAAGATCATGATACATTTTTATCAAACCAGGATGAATCGTATACTAAGACTCATGAGCTTCGGCCAAAATTCTTCCTCGTAACCCATCAACATCGGGAACACATAATCTTCCTTGGTATCTTGAGATACCATCATCACCAATCTAGAAAACTATCACCTTCTTCCTACCTACATCATTCTTAATTTGCATCAATATAGGGTCCATTACCTGTTTCTCTTTCACCTCAGCACCAAGAAATAACTTCGTCACCTCTTGAAGAATCACACCACCATCCTCGAAATCCAAAAGATGGACTACAAGATTAGCTAAACGGTGAATATCCTTTACGAAATCCCGCCTCTCCTCATCCACATGAGATAATCTTTCCATGGACAACCTGCTAAGAGCATCAGCAACCACGTTAGCTTTATCTGGATGATAGTGGAGACTCACGTCATCATCCTTGAGCAACTCAAGCCATCTCCTTTGCATGAGATTTATCTCCTTCTGAGTGAACACGTATTGAAGGCTCTTATGATCAGAACAAATACCAATATGGACCCCATACAAATAATGTCGCCAGATCTTCAATGCAAACACCACAACCAATAATTCCAAATCATGAGTCGAGTAATTTTTCTCAAGGACTTTCAGCTGCCCAGAATCATAAACAACCGCCTTACCATGCTGCATCAACACACAACTCAATCCCACTATGGACACATCACAATATACAATAAACCCTCAGTTCCCTTAGGTAGAGTCAAGACTATAGCCGAAGTTAACTTATCCTTCAAATTCTTAAAACTACCCCCATAAGCAGCAGAACACAAGAACTTTACCTTCTTCTGAGTCAACTTAGTCAGTGGGGAAGCAATAAAAGATAATCTTTCCACAAACCTTGTATAATAACTGACTAAATCCAAAAAGCTCCGAATGCCGATTGGAGTCGTGGGTCTAGGCCACTTCTTAACCACTACCACCTTCTGTGGATCTACCATGATCCCTTAACTAGAAACAACATGTCCCAGATAAGTCACAATATTCAACCAGAACTCACGCTTAGAGAATTTAGCATACAACTGTTGCTCCTCAAGCATCTGCAATACCAAGAGAAGGTGATCGAAATGATCCATCTCGCTCTTAGAATACACCAAAATATCATTGATAAGGACAATGACAAACAAGTTCAAAAACTGATGGAAAACCCAATTCATAAGATCCATAAATGATGCTGGGGCATTTGTCAAACCAAAGAACATCACCAAACACTCAAAATGACCATACCAGGTTTGGAAAATAGTCTTAGGGATATCCACCTCTGTAATCTTCAACTGATGATACCCCATCGAAGGTCAATCTTAGAAAAGATCTTAGCGCCCTAAAGCTAATCAAATAGATAATCAATCCTCAAAAGGGGATACTTATTCTTCACAGTCACCCTATTCAATTGGCGGTAATCAATGCACATCCCAAGGAACCCATACTTCTTACGCATGAAAAGAGTAGGAGCGCCCCACAGAGACATACTATGATGGATAAAACCCTTATCAAGAAGATCTTTCAACTATTACTTGAGTTTCTTTAACTCGGTCAGAGCCATTCTATAGGGAGGAATATAAATAGGACTAGTGTCTGGAATAAGATCAATCACAAAATCAATTTCCCTATTGGGAGGAACACTAAGAAGATCATCATGGTACACCTTGAGAAATTCACAGACCATAGGGACAGTCTGCAAAGAAGGACCTTTGGATCTAGATTCTTTAAAATGCACTAGGTGATAGAGGAACCCTTTAGAAACCAATTTTCAGGATCTAAGATATGAAATAAACCTTTCCTTAGGTACTAGGGTACTGCCTTCCCATTCAACCACCGACATATTAAGGAAATGAAAATTGACCCTTTGGGTATGACAATCAAGAGATACATAGCACAAATGCAACCAATCCATCCCTAAAATTACATCAAAGTCTACTATGTCCAACTCTATTGATCCACCAAGGTCTTCTTTCCATAGACCGACATCACATAACCCCTATAGACCCTTCTAGCCATAATGGACTCACCCATTGGGGTGGACACAAAAAAGGGGTTTAGATACACTCAGGGTCAAAACCAAAATAGATAGCCATATAAGGGGTCACATAAGAGAGGGTAGACCCGAGATCAAGCAGACATTATACGTCACGAGAGAAATAAATCTTCTTGATATTCTTGTTAGCAGCTTCTACTGCTTTATTCATTTGAGATGATATGCAGTTGAATTTCGATGAGTGATCTTCAACTGTTCACATGTCTATTTCATCAAGTAACTATTCAAGTTTTATCTATTGTTTATGATAACCGACTCGGGTGTCTTGAATTGACAAATCAAGTTGTTCTTTACAAAATTTGCTACTACCTTCTTGGTTACATCTTTGTATGACACAACTTCCACCCACTTGGTAAAGTAATTGATAGCAACCAAGATGAATCTGTGTCCATTAGAAGTTGGTGGCTCAATCGGGCTGATGACATCTATTCCCCAGCTAGAAATGGCTACAGCGAGCTTATAGCATTAAGTTCATATGAAGGCATCCAAATCAGATCCCCGTGTATCTAACACTATGACATTTTGCGCAAACTTGCTACAATCACTTTCTATGGTCATACAAAAACATCTGGTTCTTAGGATCTTCTTGACTAGAGTGAACCCATTCATATGAGGTCCACACATTCCAATGTGGACTTCTTCAAGTGATTTCATAACTTCAATGAAATCTACACATCATAGAAATCCAAATTGAGGGTTCTCCTATAAAGGACTTCCCCATTAAAAAAGAAATTACTAGCCATTCAAGAAATTGTTTTTTTTTGATTGATGACCGCATCTTTGGGGTATGTCTCATCCTCTAGATACATCTTCATATTTAAATATCATGTCTTCCCACCTAGTTCTTCCTCAACTTGTGCACAATATGAAGGTTGCTCCTTTAAACTTATTTCTAATGGATTGATGTAACTCTAATATGGATATTGAATCATGAGAATATAGTGGCCAAAGCATTAGCAAACTCATTACGTATCCTCAAAATATGTTTGAACTCAACTTTCTTGAATGTTCTGCATAAATCCTGTACCAATTCTACATAGGTGATTTTAGAGTTCTTTACTACCCATTCTCCTCAAACTTGGTGAACCAATATATCAGAATCTCTAATGACTAGTAATTATTGAACATTTATATCAATAAATAATATAAGACCGAGGATGCAATCTTTATATTCAACTATATTATTGGTGCATGGAAAGCGTAGTTGCGCAGTGATCGAGTAATGCTGACCGATTTCTAATATTAAGATCGCTCCAATTCTTGACCCTTAAAATTAACCATTCTATTAAAGAACAATCTCCAACCAGGGTATACCCCAGTAATGTTTTCTCCTATGAACAATACCTCTTCATCTAGGAAATAAGTTCCGAGTGGCTTATATTCTTCATCAACTGGATTCTTGACTAGATGATCTGCTAGGGGTTGCCCTTTTATTGCTTTCTGAGTTTTGTATACAATGTCAAACTCATTCAACAACATTTGCCATTTGGCTAATTTTCCCATGGGCATGGCCTTTTGGAATATGTACTTCAAAGGATCCATTCTAGAAATGAGATACATTATATATGACGTTTGGGAAAGGCCTCATCTTCTGGGCCACCCAGTACAGTGTGCAACACATCCTTTCCAATAAAGTGTAATGAGCCTCATGTGGGGTGAACTTCTTACTCAAGTAATAAATTACTCTTTTCTTCTTTCCAGTTTCATCATGTTGCCTTGGGACACATCCAAATACATTGTCTGAGACTGATAAATACAATAACAGAGGACTTTCTTCTCTTGGAGGAACTAGTACCGATGGACTAGATAGATAATACTTGATCTTGTCAAAAGCTTTTTGGCATCATGGTCCATTAATTTGGTGCATCTTTCTTTAACATCTTGAGGATAGGCTTGCAAATAATTATTGACTGGGCTATAAACCTGCTGAGGTAATTCAATCTTCCTAAGAAACACATGACTTACTTCTTAGTCTTCGGAGGAGGCAACTCTTGGATTGCCTTAATTTTCAAGGGGTCAAGCTCAATTCCCCTTCTACTAACTATGAAACCCAAGGTTCAGCTTCAAATTGTACTTCTACAACTGATAAAAAAACTTTCTTAAGTGGGAAGAGGGGTTTGAACTCTTACAAGATTTGATAATTACATCGTGCAAATATACTTTAAGCTTTTTATGGATTATATCATGATATTCTTGTCATGGCTCTCACATATGTAGCACTGACATTCTTGAGACCAAAGGGCATCACTCTATAGTGATAAATACCTCAAGGTATAATGAAAGCAATTTTCTCTGCATTTTTTTCGTCCATCAGTATTTGATGATACCCAGCAAAATAATCCACAAATGACTTTATTTCATGCCTCACATATTTGTCAATAAGAATATGGGTGTTGTGTAATGGAAAATTATCTTTAGGACTGACCTTTTCTAAATCTCTATAATCGACATATATTATGATCTTTCTATCTTTCTTTGATACTAGAATAATATTGGCTAGCCATGTTAGATACTTTGTGACTTCAACCATGTTGGCTTGGATTTACTTAGTAGTTTCTTCCTTGATTCTCAAACTCATATCTGGCTTAAACTTTTGACACTTTTGCTTTATAGGATTGAACCCTGGATCAACTGGCAACTTATGCGATACAATATCTGTACTCAACCTTAGAGTGTCATTATAGGACCAAGTAAATATGTCAATGTATGCTTTAAGCAACCTGATGAGTTCTCTTTCTTGTGCTTCTATTAGATGAACAATGATTCTAGTTTCATTGACTTCACCATTATCTCCTAGATTAACCACCTCGATCTCTACTAGGTTAGGATTTTACCGATTCTCAAAATAATTTAGTTCCTCTGTTAATTGGTCTGGAACCATTGTCTCTTTATTATACTCTTTTCATTCATCATTATCTGCCTCAATTTATTTATTTAGATCTTGATATGACATGACATTGGCAAGTTTTAAATTATTATTACTAAAATCATAAACACCATAAGGTAGATTATAGTAGCAGATAATGCATCTAAAATAAGTGGCAACTATCTTTACAATAGAGAAGGCTTTCATTGAAATTTAAGAAAATACAAAGTTGTCTATGATCCATGCTAGTGTGGGTCTGCGCCTTTTGGAAAGCATAAAAATCAAACTAAGGTAAATAAAACTTAAAGGGTGGATCTTGGTCCTCATTCGAACTACCACCAATTTTGAAAAAGTTAAATTCCATCTTTTCATCAGCCACATTAACCAGAGAGTCATGATTAGAGTGGAAGTCCAATTCAACAACTTCTCCAATGGTTCATATTACTTTATCTCAATCTTCTTAGGAAAATCTTCAATAATAGCATCACACTCTTCAAACAAGTTCCCCATTCCATCCTCGAGACCATCACTTGTAGGCTTACGAATATAGGAAATGACTAGTAGAACAGAGGAAAATTCTTCGGCAATTCTAGACCTTCCTTCTTTATCTCCTTTTCATCTTCTTTGCTTGGCACATAGCCTAACCAATATTTGAACAACTGTTAAGGGACAATAACAAGCTTAATGATTCCATTTAAACTCTTACCTATATTTAAACAATTGTTCAGGGACAGTAACAGTCTCAATAATTCTATCTAAATTCTTTCCTAGGCCGCGCTCAGGCTTGAAGTCGCTCCTCAACGTAATAGTGGACAACATCTTGTAGATCGAAGGCATTAGTTTGTAGGGAGTTGGGTCTTTCTTAGTTGCATTCACAATCCCCACCGTATAAAAATTACTCTCTCTCAAGACTTGTTCAACCATACGAACATAACCATTAGGGTGACTCAGATGGATTCCTTCTCCATGATGAAAACTTCATTATTTTTCGATACAAATTTTACCAATTGGTGTGATGTTGATGAAATATCCCCATCTATATGAATCCAAGGCCATCCCTTGAGCAAATTGTAACTTGTGGTAATGTGTATCACTTAAAACTCAGCTAGGAATTCTACAGGCCCTATTTAAAGATACAACTTAACTTCCCGATGGTGTTTATCTAACCCCTCCATCAGAATCTCTTACACTGGCTGTGTTTTGATGGATTTTCCCTATATCGTAGTTTAATTGAGTCAGGATAGATAATAGGAAAATATTCTGACTTACTTTATCACCAATTAATACTCTATTAACGATCTTATCTTGGAATTTGATAATGATATGTAATGAATTATTATGCATTACTCCTTCAAGGATAACCTATCTCCACTAAATCTAATGCAATAGTCTCCCACTACTCCACGTATCATGGCCATTAATGTTTCAGCACTTGTGCCTTTGAGTACATAAGTTTCATCAATGACTTTCAACAGGCTTATCTATGATATCAAGAACTTATAAGCAATGCCCAAATAGAAATTTGAGCGAGGGTCTTCTCCAAATATTCATAATAGAGTATTTTTTTTGTGGCATTCTTCTAAAAAAATTCCTCAGTTTCTCCTTTAGTGTTTGGCCTTTTTTAGAACTCTTCTTGTATGATCATTAGCAAGTTCTTTTTGAGTGTAGAATCTTCTTAATCTAGTCATTCCTTGTGTCGCGACGACTTCTACCACAAAGTCTTCTCTTATGGGCACCAAGGCAAAGGGTTGATGAGGTGCAGTGAATGCAACAAATTTGGGATTCTCGATAACACTTAAGAAAGCTACTGCCTTTTCTATTTCTTTCACATTATCCATTTTTTAGGGTTGGCTTGTACTCTAGACTTGCTCTTCTATCATACTAATGGTGGCCCTTCATGGTTTGAAAGTGGGTTGGTGGTAACATTTGGTGGCACTATTTAAAGCAAAATTACCTTGTTACTAATAAAATCTTGAATTTTATGTTTCAAATTAATATAGTCCTTAGTCATATGTCCAGCACCCCCTGAATGATACGCATAATATTGTCATCTTGGAAGAATCAGTAATAAGTAACAAAGGGTTTTGGTGGGATAGGTTGGCTGAGCCCTGCCGTTTTTAACCTTTTGAATAATTGAGTTCTAGTTTCATCCTAAGCTGTGAAACTCCTGGTAACTTTGTTTTTATGATTTGAGTAAGGAAGATTATGGTTATTTTAGTTGGCAGGAGGAGGGACTTGTTGGTAATTATGGTTAACTAGGGCTTTTTGGTAGGCCTGGAAATTTAGGAGTGGAGCTTGGTAAGTGGGTTGATAATTTGGCAATGGAGCTGGGCAATTTTATTGATTGGTTGGAAAATTTGGTTCTAGATCTTGGGTATTAGGTTGGTTATAAAATATAGGTTGAGAATTTTATAGAGTTGGGGAGTTTATAGATGGTGATGGTATTTTCCCAAAATTGGACCTAAAAGATTTCTTTGAGTTTTGGTTTGGACTAAAGGACACGAAAGACATGTCCTTTCATTTTTTCTTTGAGAGTCCCAAAGGTCCAAACTGTGAAGAAGTCTTATTGATCTTTTCGTTGTAAGGCCTTTGTCTATTGGTTCACAGATCTTAACCAAATTAATAAACGTAGTACAAACCACCGATATCATTTTATCATAAAACTCCCTCTCCTAGGTCGAGTAAATAAATCAACTATTTTTTTCTATCATAAAAAGTCATATTGGTTTATTTTTTTGCTAGCAATAGGCTTATTCATAAAAGAATTTATTAGGATTTTGCTCGATGTGGTTCAAAGAATATCTATTAGGAACTATCTCTACATTATAGGCAAATCTATTGGCAAACCCCTTGGCCAAAGAACTTCATTCAGGCTATTTTTCAGTTCTTGAAAAGTGAACCATTCTAACGCCTCTCCACTTGGGCTTCAACTGAAGAGCCTCATCAATAATGCTTTATTTCTTCTACCAGCACCTACCATTTGGTCACAATATCATTTCAAGTGGGTAGTAGAATTTTCAGTACCATTGAATGTGTCAAACTTATGAACTTTAAATCCTTTGGGAAAATTCAAATTGGAGTGGGTGCAAAGGTCATCATTACTGAACCCTACTACATTGGGAAAATTATATGCTTTTTTCATCTTAGCAATCTCTTCTTTTATCATCAGTAGATCCTTAGCATGTTTGTTTTCAAACATCTTACACTGATTCTCCATCTTCTCATAAAGGTTAATTTTTAGGTTTTGGGGGAATGTATGGTAAGATACAGATATTATAGTGACATGGAGGGTGGGGGGATACATATTTTGGGTTAGTAAAGGATTCTGGGTAGTATGAGTGGAGTTTTGGTAGGTGGGAATTAAGTTTTGGAGAGCATTGACATTAGAATTAAAAGTGGCGAATGTTTTGAAAAGTGAAGGCATTTGGGGAGGTATTTTAGTAATTTATAGTGAAGTATTAAGTATGGTAAACATTAGGGTTATTGTTGTGATTGCTATTATTGGTGGGAGTGGGTTTGCCATAATGGATTGATGTGATTGTCAGAAGGTCTAGGCATAAAAATACAGGGTATGTCGTTTGGTTGGTTCTCGTTGTTAGGAGAGTTAAAAAGAGGGAATTGGAATGGAAGAGCATGGTTATCCAAGATTGAAATATAAGAATCAATGTCTAGATTAGTCATATTTTTTGCTCTTTATACTTCTTCTTGAAGATCTCCAGTCTCCTAGTTAGTTCGACGATCGTCTCACCTTGTGTTGTTATCACACCATCCCTAACATTTGGTGAGAGAATTTTCATCACTACTACCAGTCATTCTTTACTTTCCAATAACTAAGCAATGGTCAACTGTGGAATCTTTATTTGCCTTAGATCTAGTGAAGTATTGATGTTCAGACAACTTTTATCAACACAAATTAATTTCTACTTACTTGATTATATGATAGAGGAAAATATCTCGAAAGAAAAATATATTAGATCCTGTTAGTTGTAAATAATGTAAGATATCCGACATAAAGTAAACACGTAATGTTGCTTTCATCTTAGGTAAATTGATCCACGGGTGAATATAATCAAAAGGAATTAACGAGCATGACTTTGTCCATTGATTTTTTTGGATAATTGGAAGTTTGCCAAGTCTAAATATTTGGGCATCTCCATCTGCTGACTTTGGATTCATGTGACTTCTCTCTACAGAATGGGAAATAAAGATTTTAAATGATAGGGGCCAGACTGAAAGGATGCCTACGTACCCCATGAAGGAGAAATTAGGCCATACATAGTTCAAATAGGTAAGGATAAAACTTCATTTCATTGCATTATCATTAGAGTTCATTACATCAGAAAATATGAAAGGAAAATGACAACAAAAAGGACAAGAGTAATGACTAGATCCTAGATAGGTGCAGGCATTTCCACTTCATTCGTCTACTTCCATATCTTGATCTTCTACGGGTGGAATGGTGGAAATTATAATTCTACCCTTCCAATCTCCACTAGGCTCTCTAAATCTATTTTAAAAGTATGACAAGTCTCTAAGTTATGCCCTCCGATTCTTCTATGATAGTGACAGACTTCTTTAAATTTTTTCCCAGCGTTAGATATTGTGTTAGGCTTCCTTTCCACTAGCTCTAGGATCTTGGCATGGATGAGCTTTAAATAAATTTTATTGTAGGTTTCTTCAAACTTTATGAAGTCATATTTGTAAATCTGTACCTTTCTAGTAATGGGAATGCCTGGATTAACATGATTTGCAAGAGAGAAAGGTTTGTGACCCCCACTAGTTACTTATCTGACCATTGTGAATATTGTTGCAAATTATGGATCTTAGAGTGATGCACTCATTAGTGGTATGGACAGGTTGATTTGGATGGTAAGTTGTCACGACTGGTGCTTGGAACCACAAGTGATCCCAAGCTAACCCACGATCTGGCATTTTTCTTGAGCAACTGAATTACATGGTATAAAACCAAATTTACTAAGCAGAAACGTGATCATGATAAAGTCTGAATAAATAAAATTCTGATACATTTTACAACGTGATAAAACTGAAGAAGGAAACTTGAATTACATGTAATGACTCTGAATGGTTATCTATAAAGCCTTTACTATACTGACTATAGATAGCTGGGATATGCCTCCAACTAACACTAATAATACATATGAATAATAAAAATATAGTACATGAACTACAACTGACTGGAGATTCTCAAACTAGGAGAAATCATCACCTGCTAGCTGGAAGCTACAAACTGTTTGATTATGATGTGTGTACTATAACTGGTACCTACATTATGAGACAATGTAGCACATATACATATATGTGGATCAGTACTTTGGAATGTACTGAGTAAGTGGGGGTGAATGCATTAAGTAAAACTGATTTCATACATAATCTTAAAACATACCTGCTAAGTGCAAGTAGACTCACCAAGATACTAAAATAAACTGAAAGTTGGAGTGTTTTAAAAGATGAGTAACAAACATAATCTGATAAGATGGTGAATCACTACACTTAGTTTCTTAAAATCTTCACTTTTGTAGAATAAGTAGAACAGAAGTTGGGATTGTGTCATGGTGGTTGATTCTGGATAATGGATTAATATATGAAAAGATGGTCTTGGTTTTATTTCCCCTCGAGGGGCTTGTTGCTCATTGTCGGTATAGCTAGTTTATGAGTTTGGTTTCATTTTAATAAGGTGGTGGATTTTGTTGTTATAGTTGCTAACTGTATGTACTTTACACCTTCTCTTTCTCTTACTTGAATCCATTGTTTGGGGAATTGATGTTAAATGAATGGTTAGCCCGTGTTTTGACACTTCATTTGACTGATTATTAGCAGAAATACCTATGCCCTTTTGATTCACTAGTTAGACAACATATTCTACGAAATGTTTTATTAAGTAGATTAATCTGTGTATTTGTTTTTATTGTGCTCTTCCTCTCTTTTGATCTTTTGCAACCTAAATAATTTGGAGTATCACTCTTTAGGTATAAGAGATACTAGTGATGTATTTTAATGAGTGGTTTTGCTTGTTGTATTGAGGTTTGGCCTCCTGATTGTAACCATATATGTGATGGTTTGTTCAAACGACAATATTAAGATGAGTTTACTTTTTATTAACTTTCATTCTTCAAGTATGTTTTTTAACTAGTATCTAATCCTTATCTTTTCCTTATTTTGCATGAACCCATCTTGAATGAGTCCACTTTGACTCCATTTATCCTAGCATTCGAACTCTGTCGTGTCCGAGCCTCAACCAAAGTCTTGAAAATGGACTGAGAGACAAGAAACAAGGTTGTTTACGCGTGTGTATAGCAGATATACAGCAGATATACGGTGAATATGAGAAAGGGAAGCTTATTATGCAGGTAGAGGACTGAAATATGCATAGTTATGACCAATATATGATCATGTATACACCAGATACACAAAAAACACAGGAAGAAAAGGGGGCTGATATACACATAATATACACCGTAGAAAAATGGACTGAAGTCCATAATTCAATGCCCAAAGCTGGGCAGCTTTATTGATGGGCTAACTAAGGGCCAAATTTCAATTCTTGTATTTGTTTGTAGCTTGTATTGTTTATTTGTATTAACTAACTTTTTAATCAATCAGCCTAGACCAATTTCCTAAAGTGTTGTCATTTTTATTTTATCTTAGTTTTCTTTTACTTAATTCATAATTTCTACACCTAATTTATATTGTCTAAAACGGATTAAGTTTGTTCCGTTGATTTTCACCTTAAAATTAGTCTTTTAAAGATTAAGTGTTTTATCCCAAAATGAAATTTGTTATGTTCATATGACTAATAGTCTATTTGGATTAAAGTAACTTTCTTCAAATTCAAGAAACTATTTTTTCTTGTAAATTTGAACTTTTCATGATTAATAAGCACTTTTAATTTAACACTCTCTTAGCATTTCTTCCAAAAGAGTTTTTTATAGCATAATCGACTTTTCTATAATAATTAATAACAAGAAAATAATTTCATAATCTTCATAAATGTTATTTTTAAATGTTTAAGTAAATAATTTTAATATTTCTATAAAATCAAATCTGTACAAGAATTATCCACCTTAATTAGTCAAGTTAGTTCTTTTTGATAAATCATTCTAAACGGACACTCCTAAGTTCCTTAAAAACCTTCTTAGGGTGTTAATTGAACCCTTACCCATTATCTCTAGTTTTAAAGGTTTATTTCTATTTTTGAACCTTTGAAACTCTTTCAAGTTTTTTTTTTCTTGATTTTTTCTATAAAAAACAAGTGGAGACTCTATGAATTTTCTTAAAATTATTTTGAAATTTTCTTGAATCATTTGAAATAGTTTTAAGAGGTCAAAACTATTTTCTCGCCAAATAAAATCCAAAAAAGATAAAACAAAAATTGTGAATCTGGTGGAGACTTAACTAGGTTCTAACCAAAAAATTAACTAACTTCTTTGATTAATTATTTGGGTTTGTACTATTTAACTGTTTGTTTGCTTATGTGTTTTTACGTTTTTTGCAAAATTTAAATTATTGCATTTCATGGCATACTTCCACATTTGAATATATAAACTATTTTGGGGTTTCGCAGATGTACCGGCCCCTATTTATCAATTCCAAATAAAGTGTTGGAAATATGATAATTTATTGGCACGTCAGGTGTCCGATGGTTGTTCGTATTTTCAAACCTGAGTTGTCCACTTGGAAATCTGGTCAAAACCCACTCTAGATACCTAGGATAGAGCAAAACCAAAACCCTTATTAGGCATGAGCCAAGAACGACCCAATACCTGAGGGGGTATTAGGCCCATTAGAAGAACTCATCTTACGTCTATTGACCGCGAGTCAATAACAGACGATCATCCTTTATGTGTTTTAATTGAAGGATATAATGTAGGATTGTACGGATCATTGTGCCTTGGGATATATTTGGGGGCAACGAAATGTCTTACAAACGGCATGTATACTCTTCAAACGGTAGGCTTACCTTTGTCTTGAAAGGTCTCATGCATGCTAGGACACGTAATAATTATTTATGTGCTAAAGTATTTCATTATTTGCTTTGTCTATATTTGCTTGATCTGTGTGTTTAAATAACATATCTTTGTCTTTAAACAAGACTAGTCCATTATTTTATTTCGAAGTCTTAGAGTATTAATAGGCATACAAGACTCAAAATTTTAATCCTTCCAAAATACCCTTAAAAGTCTGTCAATTATATTCCTTCCAATTTACCTCACTTTTTATTCAAAATTTCATTAGGTCATTTTTCAATTCACATTGACCATGCTACTCTTACAATTTGTTTTTCTCGCACTCAATTATAATTAAAGCTATCCAGATGTTCTATTAATGGAAAGACTATGTTGTCTTCGAAAAAGCTTTCTGAATAAACCTTTTAGAATGTTTATTTGTAAACACCGATTTCTCCAAATCACTTTATTCTTTCTAATTCAAATCTATCAAATGGTCAAAGTTTTGATCATTCAGACACTTTTTTCAAAGCATCCTATTCTTCAAATTCTGGACTAGTCTATTTCAAATCAAATACGTGTCATTTCTTTCGTATATTAATTACACAAACTAACATTTTTACTTTTTGAGCGTTCTTTTCTTTTAGAGAGAGGCTGATTTGTGTTGGTAGTCAAACTTGTCTGCTTCACAAAAACAAAGATTAAACGTTGCAGAACATCAGTATTTCACATGGTCTAAGGTCAAGAAAGCAACTATAGATTCGTCAGTTCTTTCTTGGGCTAATAGAAGGACTCGTTCAACTATGGATCCTAGTTTGATTAACACAAATACTTCATCCGAGTCATTTTCCACCTTCTTTGTGGCAATGGACTCAAGTGCCTCGATAGGAAGAGAAATAACCCTAGCACTCGTTGCCGATTTGGAGCAACAAATTATCGAGCTAAGGATCATGGTGATGCAAAGTAGAACACCTTCTCTGACTCCTCCAAACATGACTCTGCCTCCTGGTGTTCGACGAAAAGGGCCTATGTTTCTGACGTCATAAGGAGTTGATCAGGGTGGTCATTTGGCTCATGCTTCTCAAAATTCTCCTTTTAGCAGTAATGAACTACGTTTGACCTGAATTTCCAAGAATAGGATATGTAGGCGGTCTATGTCGGCTTCGGTCAACCCCATAATAAATTTCATCTTTTTAGTATGAACTAAGTTTGACTTGAATTCCCAAGAATAGGATACATAGGAGGCCTATGTCAGCTTCGGTCAACCCCTTAGAAAGATTATCTTTTCATTCTATGTCGGAACTACCTTTCCTACCTCAATGAAATACGTAGGTGCCACACTAGCTCGGTCATACTTCCCGTAACATTTTCATAGAAACTACGGTAAAAATTTTGAGAAGACCTCAAAAAAATTCATAAAAGAATCCTTTCCCAAGTTAAATGAAGATGACATTAGAGCATGTAACTAGGGAAGAAATTTTTTAGGTCTCAAGAATTTCATAAAACTTGACATTGGCTACGAAGTTGAAAATCAGACGTTGCGGAGATCGGGGCATAAATTTTGAAGTTCTCTATGCTTAAAGTACTCTACATCAGAAACAACTCGAGTATTTTGCATTTTAGACTAGAGAAATTTTTTTGAGAAGGTCAAAAAAATTCTATATTAAAAAAATGTCACAAGTTATAAGAAAGTTTGGGAGTTATATGTTATAAACTGAGCAGATATTTTTAGGAAGATCCTAAAAAGTTTCACAAAAGTTGTACTTCAAGATCAGAAAAGTTTACAAATCAATTATCAACAAGGTGCATAGGAGAGCAAGACAATACCAACACAGTCAGTCTCTCAAAACTAAGAAATTTTCTTTGAATGTAGAAATAGTAAAGTCGACAACATTAAGCATAGCAAAGGGCACTATCATACCCAATATGGCCTCGCCATAATAATTCAGACAACTTTTCATCCCCATTTTCCTCTTGATTTATGTTTCTATTACTTTTATGATCTCTAACATTTTTTTCCAATTTTATAGGAAAATGATCGGGCATAACGACGAAGATGTGGAGATATTATCCAAACTACCATCTCTAAATCATCATGAGTCAAACAACTTTATCTTTAAACTCTATCTTTTGTTATACACCTGGCTTAATTACAACAAATTATTGTATTATTAATAAGTATTGTTAAGTTATACAGGTGACATTATGTAAGATCGCCCCTAAGAATTAACACAACGAATCCCCCCCCCAAAGTTTTGAGGATTCAATCCAGAACCTCAGGACATACACAGGTCCTTTTAAGGATTTCTAATTCAAAAGACAAAACTCAACAAATCAACTTCTATATTTTCTTATATGTTAGGGTTTTCTACCCTTTTTAAGAAAATTACTAGATTGTTAGCCCATTTGAGGTGGCACACCTTATTATATTTGGATCATCCATCCTTTCAGACATATATTATTATTGGATTTTCCATCCCTTACGTGGATGCATTAGACTATCTCTTTATTTGAGACATCTTATTATGTTATGGATCGTCACCTCCTTCAGAGTGACATATAATTATGTTGTGGACCGTCACCTCATTCAGAGTGACATATTATTATGTTACGGATTGTCACCTCCTTCAGAGTGACATATGATTATGTTATGGACCGTCACCCTCTTCAGAGTGACATATTACTATGTTATGGACCGTCACCTCATTCAGAGTGATATCTTATTATGTTATGAACCGTCACCTCCTTCAGAGTGACATCTTATTATGGACTGTCACCTCTTTTACAGTGACATCTTATTATGTTGATCGTCACCTCCTTTAGAGTGACATCGTATTATGTTACGGACTGTCACCTCCTTAAGAGTGACATATTACTATGTTACGGATCGTCACCTCATTCAGAGTGACATCTTATTATGGAATGTCATCTCCTTCAGAGTGACATCTTATTATGCTGATAGTTACCTCCTTCAGAGTGACATCTTATTATATTAAGGACCGTCACCTTCTTTAGAGTGACATATGATTGTGTTATAGACCGCCACCTCCTTCAGAGTGACATATTTTTACTATGGACCATCACCTCCTTCAACTTCATATGTTATTAATTTTGACCTACTTCAGTATGGTATACTAAAACAAGGTATACACGATTGCCCTTATATTGCATTTGCTACTAATAAGTTTAGTGCAGGGGATTATAAGACACGTTGGACCGTCACTCCGTTCAAAGTGGCATGTTATATTCAAGATGGGTCGTCCGCCCTTCAATGAGACATGTTGGACCTTCACTCCATTCAAAGTGGCATGTTACATTTTAAATGGATTGTCCTCCCTTCAATGAGACATGTTGGACCGTCACCTCATTTAAAGTGACATGTTACATTTTAAATGGGTCGCCCTCCCTTCAATGAGACACATTGCATCGTCACTACGCTCAAAGTGGCATGTTACATTCAAGATAAGTCATTTGTTTCTTACTAGTGCATGTTAGGTTGTCACCCCTTTCAAAGTGGCATAATATTTTTAGAACAGGTTCGACTATCCCAGCATAGTGTGTTCAAATAGGCTTGCACTAATTTATGTTTGGGTAATGCTACATTTGAACCTAACTATTTTGTTTGAGATGTTGTCGAGTGCATCTAAAATGACGAAATTCTCAATTCAAAACCACAGGTGTGGACGACTCAAAAAAGGATGCAGTACAATGTGAAACTTTTTCTTAGCAACAAACTGGGACATAGTCTGAAGAGGAATATCAAACTCTTTTGACGCGAGCTAAAGGACGACTTCCACCGCCATCAAACCATACCACTATTAGAAGGCGTGTGGGATATTTTGAGATATTTTGGTTTCAGTTTCACTTTTAGGACACTTCTAAACTCACATTTTTCTTTCCTTCAAATTCGAGTGATAACGCACTTAGATTTTTGAAAATTATGTTCAGGTAAATTCTTGCCTATGGATGTGAAGGATCTCACATTCATGGTTAAGAGGTTACAAGCCTCTTTTCCATAAGCTCAAATAAATTATCACTCATTCTGATCCAAAGATCATCTAAAATAAAATACTGTATTTTTTACCAATTGAGTCGAACTACAGGTAGTCTGATTCCCCGAGTCTTGGAGATATGTAGGCTGAACTTTATGTAGAAAACTCGACTACATTCCAACCTCCTCCAATCATGTTATTCCACAGTTTTTCGATTTCACCAAAATTCAAAACTCAGAATAGCTTGTGAATCTTTGAAGATCGTGCTTTAAAAATCAAGTTTCATGAACTACAAGTGGCCTGAATTCTCATGCAACCTAAGATAAGTAGGAAATCCGATACCGGGGTCTGACCATAACTCCCTAAAACTCATGCGAAAACCAACCTCTTTAGAGAAACAGATTTGTGGGCGAACAAAATATAGGAACGCCAAACTCTCTTTGCCTAAGGTTACTTGCATCCACCCTACCCAAAGGGAGGGGCAGTTGTTGACACCTAATTTTTATCCACCACGACTAAGTTTAATTCTAAGTTTCTTTGGTCTTAAATAAAATTAAAATATTTGTTTTATCGGATAAATTCATTCTAAAAAAACATTCATTTGGATTATTTTATAATTTTAAATAGAGGTTATACATTTTGTATGTATACGAGATCGTATAATTTTATTACTTAAATAATTATTTTATTAGAAATTTTAATTTTTTTAATCAAGGGTTATCCCTAAAATTAACTACGGGTAAAAATAAATTTAAATATAATTTTATTCTAAAAAATAATTTTTTTGAAAATATTTGTTTGATTTTATTAAATCAAGAAACTCGAGATTAAACTGGTTATTAATTCGTATCAGATTACAACTAAACTTAGTCAATTTATTAAATGTGATCATAATTGAAACAATGGTCACAATTGCAATACAATTGACCAATCAATTTTTAATTTGGCTAAGTCCTGAATTAATTGGGTTTATTTAAAAAATAACCCCAAAATCCCCTTTTTAAACTAAAAACAACCCCTTTCCCTTTTTTAGGTCGTTTTAGCTTCAGCCCACTCCACAAACAGCTACACAACTACCAGCCCACACACCAACCCAGCCCAAATATTTATTCCTTCCCCTTAACCAGCAAAAACAAATAAGCGTAACAACAATAGTTGCATCAAGCAGCGGACAGTTGCAAACAACAACTTCAATCAACTAAACGACAACACCAGAAAAACGAACATCAACAATTAACGACGACACCCGCTGAATCGACCCGACAAAATCAGGCGACCAACCCGTACAAGAACCCGAACCCGCCTGCCTGACCCATAACTCGAACCCAGCCACCCGCAAAATCCAACACGAACCTGACCCGACCCATCCAGCTCAACAATAACGACTCTCAATCTGTTTAAACTTTTTTTAAAATTCAAATTTCAAATTTGTACCAAAACAGTACAATTCCAGCTCAAACTTTATTCCTTAGTTGAAATCTCCAAAAAAAAACCTAAATTATTTCATCCCACATCGTTGGTTCATCAAGAAGTCCATTCTGAAAATCCTCTATAAATACCCATTAAGGGATAGATGGTGAGAGAAGGAGACTTGGGAAAAAACTTGAGGGTTCTGGAAGTTCGCACCTCTAACCCTATGTAACCAAGCTATTTTCAGAATTGTTCCAAAAAAAATTCATCAAAATCATTTGAATTTGGATGTCAAATTGAAACTGCAGTACAAGTCGTTCCGACGAGAGTTCGCAGTCCTAGTTTTACTGCCTCGAAAAAAGGTTCGAACTCCTTCCTTGTCTAATTTTGAAACCCATGTCGTCACTATTGTCTTTTTTTGGATTTGTGGATGTATATAATTTTTTATTTTGAAGAAAATGTTTTGCACATGAATATACAAGTACGTAAGAATATGGATATGTAGTTTGTTTTGCGTAAGTATGTTCGATTTTGAAACTCAATTGGGGATCTGTTGTCTTCTGGAAATTGAGATTAGAGATTAAGTAGATCTGATATTGTATTAATGTGATGGTTTTGCTGCTGCTTTGTTATGTATTTAATTTTTCATGGTGAAGGAAGGTGTGGTGGTTACGTGCTCCTTCGAAAATTAAAGACGTAAATCAACTAGTTGCAAATTGAGTGTGTATTTGTCATGTACGCCTAATTCGTTTAAATTTATGCAAAATTCATCTCTTTTGGTTCACTATTTCATCTCTTCCTATTTCTTTTGTCCTGACTATGTGAATCTGTGGTTTGTCCTAAGTTTTGGTCAAATTTGTGTTGTTGTTGCCGCTTCCGCATAAGCGGATTCATTTCCGAGCTTGATTTGGGATTGTGTCATGGTGGTTGATTCAGGATAATGGATTTATATATGAAAAGATGGTCTTGGTTTCATATCCCCTCGAGGGGCATGTTGATCATTGTCGGTATAGCTAGTTCGTGAGTTTGGTTTCATTTTAATAAGGTGGTGCATTTTGTTGTTATAGTTACTAATTGTATGTATTTTACACCTCTTTCTTTTTGGTAAATAAACATTTTATTTCACCAAAGGATATTTACAAAGTTTCAAACAGGGCCAGACCCCCTGTTTCTCATACATGAATTCAAAACTTTACTAGCTCTAAGACTTCACCTATCAGCTAGGGATTCTGATCTTGTAGTAACTAACAAAAACCATTCCATAAACATTACAATTAAGAACTTGTATCAGCAATCTGGTGATTTCTTCATGGTACTGCAGCTTGTTGTTGTAGAGGGCCTTCCCATTTTCTGTATGTTTGGCTCTGGATATGGACATGGATGGTAATTTCCCTGCAAACTTGGTCTTTATTATAGCTGCCCAGTTGGAATCTGATAAGGTTCCTGGTTCTCCACAATATATTGATCACCATCGCTAAGACATTGCTAATGATGGAGCTGTTGGTTGATCTTCCTTTTACTTGTTTGGCCACCCACTCTAATTCAGTTTTCCAGTCACCTACATTTCTCTGCGCGTCCATCCATATCAGAAATCTTCTCCATATCCTTCTAATGACATTACACTCCATGTAAAGATGATCATGGGTCTCATCAGCTGTTTGACAAAGCACACATTGTACCTGTATCCCAATTCGTGTTAGTCTTTCCGCTGTAGAAAGTCTATGGTGTAGTGCTAGCCATAGAGTGAACTTGTGTTTGGGATGTATGCATGGGTGTAGCATAATACCTTTCAAAGGGACTTTTGGATACTGAGGTGATATAGCATCATAAATTTTTTTATCAGGAACTTTGATCCTTTGACACATGCTGCCAGTCTAGACTGAGCTTTTGTCAATGTTTGCTTGTAATCCTGATGATTTGGAGAATCTGTGGAAAGCCTCCTGGATGAGTGTAACTGAGGGTAAATCAGCTTTGCAGAAAAGAAGTTGATCATCTGCAAAATAGATATGCTTGACCCCCAGTTTTTTGCATCTTGGGTGGTACTGAAAGCCCTTTTCTCTGTCTATGCAGCTCAATTCTCTATTTAAGTACTCCATAGCTATCACAAAAAGATAGGGTGACATGGGGTCACCTTTTATTATACCTCTTCTCCCCTGGAAAGGTTTTGTGAGACTCCCATTTAGGACCAAGAAATAGGATATAAAACTTATGCACTTCATGACCCAGTTTATGAACTTCATTGGAAAACCTATCTCAGCTAACATACTCTTGATAAAGCTCCATTCTATTAAGTAGTAGGCTTTTCTAAGGTCCACTTTCAATACACACCTGAGAGAAAGACTCTTTCTAGAGTACCACTTAAATATTTCATGGCTTAATAGAATATTATCAATAATACTTCTGCTCTCAATAAAAGCAGATTGTGAGGGTCCTATAACCTTTTTCATCTTGTTAGTGAGGATATTTGTTATCAGTTTATAGAATGTTATGCAACAGGCTATGGGTCTATAGTCTTTCACTATGATTGGGTTGGCACATTTTGGTATCAAGGTCACAGTTGTACAGTTAAAAGATTTCAGCATTTTTCCTGTCACAAAAAACTCATGAAATACCTTTAGCACATCATTCTTTACAATATTCCATTGACCAGTAAAAAATTCTACTGGAAAGCCATCTACCCCAAGAGATTTATCTACTGGCATACTTTTCAGGGCACTTAATATTTCTTGGTCAATAATATCTTGCACCAGTTTCTGTTTCTTTTACTTGAATCCAAACCCTAATCCTCTCGAGTCAAGCATTTTGGCCCCAAAAATGTAAGAGGATTGGATTCGATGAACTCACAAGAATTCACATGTAAAGAAAAGAGAATAAGGATTAACAACCTTTTAAGGGATAAAAATTAACGCATTACTAAAAAAGGGTGAACAAATGATATGCAAGGGAAGAAACACACATATCATCGTGCACAAATGTCTTAACATCAAAGAAAGGGACAAACAAGACTTTGAACTTACTAGTAAATCAAAGGTCAATCAGTGACACAATTTATACGAAAGCTCATTTGTTTAGCAAATTATTGTTAAAGGAAAACAAGAAATAACACTTTGAATTTTACAGCCCAAAACTGCAAAAAAAACATTTCAAACCCAATTCCTTCAAACATAATACAAACAGTGAAGTAGATTTCACAATCAAGAAAGGAAGCATTTCATTTTTCATAGCTCCAAGAAATCAGTCAATAGAGGAGATCTAGTATGGCATAAGAAAAACTCATAAAAGTAAAAAGAAATTATTGAAATCATGAAACTAGGCAAACTAATTAAGACGAACCAAAATTTAAGCTTTCATGGCACTCAATGCTGACTTGAAGGTGGACGTTCAAAATTGCCGTTTTAAAAGAAAACATATACTAGATCTAGCTACAAACAGGTTCATAATTAACACTTCTTTCAAAAATAATATTCTTCAATAGTTCAATATATTCTAACAATCAGAGTATTACGCACCATAATATCAATATGGTCTAAATCACATCAAATAAAAGAATTGAAGGACGATGAATTTTACCTTTTTTGGGGACAACAAATTTCAAATCCGAATTTTGAAATCGTTTTCTTTTGAAATCCAGAAAAAGACCATTAATGACCCTTATACTCAAAAATCAGTGAAGCGAGAGTGAGAGCACATGGAGAGAGGTGTATCCATTGGTTTCTTGCCAAAAATAGACGAACACGATCTGAGTATGAGGAAAAGTCCATGAAATTCTATCCATTCTTGGATGTACGAGGGAGGTAACATAGTAAAAGAAGGACACGGCTAGTTGACTAGGGCTAACTGGTTTGCAACGTTGAAAGAGAAAAAAAGCACGTTAGTGAGAGCATACGCGTAAGTTGTCGTGAAAAAGAGCGTGAGTTTGAGAAAACATCTCATGTAGTTTAGGTTAAGGGAAAAGGGTGAAGTGGGGAGATTTTTGACATTTCTTGAGGTGGGCTGGAGTACTTTTGAGCCAACTTAGCTGAAAATAAAGGAAAGGGGGAGAAGAAACCCGAATCAGAATAAGTTTAATTTTAAAATAGGGGTAAAATTCTATCTATCGAATTAAGACAGATAAAATCTCCAACTAATTAACGAGCTTTCAATATTCACAATTAGAAATAATTATTTTATAGATAACAATTTTAATTAAAATTAAGAAATTAATAACACAAATTAATTCCCAATTTTAAATTGATTTTTGAAGAAAACTAAAGCATTTTCACTTTAAACTCGATTTTCACTTGAAATAATTTCCAAAAATATTTTCATAAGTGAAACCTATATAATCTCGTATAATTATATGCAAAATATACTCATTTCACTTAAAAACATAAAATTATCCTCAAATTAATTAAAAATCATTTTTCTTTAATAAAATATTTAGTTCAAAATAGTTTAGAATTAAAGAAGCTCAAATTAATTCAGAACGTGGAGAGTAAAAATTAGGTGTCAACAGTCATTAACTGGCAAGGTTGATTGTGACATACTGAAAAACCTAGGTCGAGGTCATTGCCTATAAGATTTATTAATATTGTGAAAGTATATGGGTTGTGAATCCCCTATGAATCCTGCCGAAGTGTTGAGGCTTGGAGGTGTATACGAAATGTCCCACCCATCATCATTACATTATATTGCATCTTGCATTGCATGATATTTCTTGGTATGATCTGATATTGTGTTTAAGTATTTATCTTTGTATTATTTTTACTGTGATTGAACCTTGTTTGTGATATTGTATTTAGCATTTGTTTCATTTTATTACATTATCTTATAGCATATTTTGTTGACCGTAGGTTGAGATATTACGAGATGCAGGGTAAGGCTATGGCTTGATCTGACAACAACAAAAACAACAACAACAAACCCAGTTTATTCCCACATAGTGAGGTCTGGGGAGGGTAAGATGTACGCAGTCCATACCACTACCTCCGGAGAAGTAGTAAGGTTGTTTCTGATAAACCCCCGGCTCAGGACAGGGAATAATAATCAACTCTAAACAAAAAGATGACAATACATAAATACGCTAATTACAAAAGAATAGTGAACAGAGGAATAGTAAACAAAGAAGAGTAAGCAATCGTAATACAACATGCAACAAGGTAGCAAAACAGGCTTAATACACCCACCAAGTAAAGCCCTACCCTACCTACCCAACTTGGCGCTAGCCTTCTAACCTAATACGCGTCCTCCAGATCTTCCTGTCTAGGGTCATATCCTCAGTAAGCTGTAACTGTTCCATGTCCCTCCTAATCACCTCTCTCTAGTATTTCTTTGGCCTACCTCTACACCTCCTAAAGCCATCCAAAGCAAGACTCTCACACCTACGAACCGGTGCATCCGTGCCCCTCCTCATCACATGCCCCAACCATCTCAATCTTCCTTCCCGCATCTTATCCTCCACGAACCCACTCTCACCTTCTTCCGAATAATCTCATTCCGAACTCTATCATCCCTAGTAAGTCCACACATCCATCACAACATTCTCATTTTTGCCACCTTCACTTTTTAGATGTGAGATTTCTTTACTAGCCAACACTCCGCGCCATACAGCATGGTCGGACGGACTGTCACCTTGTAGAATTTGCCTTTAAGCTTTAGGGGCACCTTCTTATCACACAACACCCCCGAGGCGAGCTTCTACTTTATCCATCCCGCCCCAATATGGTGAGAGACATCGTCATCAATCTTGCCATTCCCCTGAATCATAGACCCAAGATACTTAAAACTATCTCTCTTACAAATCGCCTGAGAATCCAACCTTACTACCACCTCGTCTTTCTCACTCGAGCCATTAAACTTTATTCCAAATATTCGATCTTGCTCCTACTCAACTTGAACCCTTTAGACTCAAGGGTCTGTCTTCACACCTTTAATTTATCATTCACCCCCTCCCCTCCCAGAGTCTCATCAATCAAAACCACATCATCTGCAAAAAGTATACACCAGGTCACCTCTCGTTGGATACGCCACGTCAACACATCCATCACCAAACCAAACAAAAATGGGCTAAGAGTAGATCCCTAATGCAACCCTGACAAGACGGGAAAATATTCTGAATCTCCTTTCGCTGTCCTCACCTGGGTCTTAGATTCATCATACATACCCTTGATTGCTCTGATATATGCCACCGGGACCCCACTCACCTCCAAGCATCTCCAAAGGATTCCTTAGGGACTTTGTCATACGCTTTATCCAAGTCGATAAACACCATGTGCAGGTCCTTCTTCCTTTCCATGTACTGTTCCACCAGTCTCCGCACCAGGTGAATTGCCTCCGTCCCAGGTGAATTACCTCCATCGTCGAGCGCCCGGGCATAAATCCAAACTGATTCTTCAAAATTGACACTACCTTCCTCAACCTTAACTCGACCACTCTCTCCCAAATCTTCAGAGTGTGACTCAATAACATAATACCCCTATAGTTGTTACAACTCTGAATGTCACCCTTATTCTTATACAGAGGTATCATAGTACTCCATCGCCAGTCCCCAGGCATTTTCACCGACTTGAAAATGCCGTTAAATAAATCAGTTAACCACCTCAAACCATCCTCACCAGCGAATTTCCAAAAATTCACGAAAATCTTAACCAGGCCCCGTCGCCCTACCTCTTCGCATCCTACGAACAGCCTCTCTGACCTTCTCCACCTTAAAATGTCTACAATACCTAAAATCACAGCACACTTCTAATTGTTCCAGCTCCCTTAACACAATTACTTTATCCCTTTCATCATTCAAAAGCCTATGAAAATACGAATTCCATCTTTTCTTAATATGAGCATCCTCCACCAACACTCTAACATCCTACGCCTTAATACACTTCACCTGGTCGAGGTCACGGCCCTTTCTCTCCCCCGCCTTAGACATCCTAAATAACTTTTTTTCCCCTCTTTTCTTCTCGAACCCCGCATACAAGATCTCAAATGCTGCCGTCTTAGCAGTTGTAACTACTAGCTTAGCGTCCTTCCACGCTAACTTGTACTTCTCCCTATTTACCCATTTCTCTTCTTCATCCTTACTCTCAACCAACTTAGCATACGCCCCCTTCTTAGTCTCTACTTTCTTCTTAACTTCTTCATTCCATCACCAATCCCCCCGATGGTGACCGGCCCAGCCCCTAGACATACCCAACACTTCCCTGGCAGTCTCCTTGATGCACCTAGCCGCCCTATCCCACATACCATCTATGTCTCCCCTACACTTCCACACCCCCATACCTGCTAACTTCTCTCCTATCTCTTGTGCATTTACTAACGTCAAGCTGCCCTACTTAATTCTCAGTCGACCCTCCACACCCCTATTTCTCTTGTCCTTCTTTATACCCAAGTCCATCACCAAGAGCCTATGCTGGGTCAAAAGATTCTCACTCGGAATGACCTTACAGTCCTTACACAACACCCTATCCCCTTTCCTAAGTAGCAAAAAGTTAATTTGGGTCTTGGTCATCGCACTTCGGAAGGTGATCAGGTGATCGTCGTTCTTCGGGAAGCTCGAATTCACCACCACCAGCCCAAAGGACCTCACAAACTCCAACAAAGCAGTTTTCTCCTCATTTCTCTCCCCAAAACCAAAACCGCCATGCACATCACCAAAGCCTCCCAGTAACACCCCGATGTGCCCATTGAAATCATATGCTACAATAATCTTCTCAAAGCTAGGCACGCCTCGCACCACCTCATCTAATTCCTCCCAAAACCGCATCTTCTCCTCCCCATCCAAGCCCACCTGCGGCGCATACACACTACACACGTTCAGGGTAAACCCTCCAAAGACCAACTTACTAGTCATCAACCTATCACTAATCCTCTTAACCTCCACTACCTTCCATCTAAGCTCTTCATCTACTAGGATGCCAACTCTATTTCTACGCATCTCGCTTCCTGAGTACCAAAGCTTGTAACCATTCACATCTGAGATTTGGTAAAATGATATACACTTCTGTATACACTTTCACCATTTTATCCTAGATTATTGGTTGAACATGTTTGATTAAGCCTAATATACTGTATTAGTGAGTCTTCTTCATAAATAACTCTCTTTAACTATTGATCATGGCATGATTGGTGTTAGACTCACCTAGACTTATGTGCATGCACCGTATATTGATAATTCTATGACTGTTGTGCTGGAATACCTTGAGAAGATGAAGTGGTGTATTTGCTGATTTAGAATATTTTGGAAAAAACCTTGGGCAGCTAGGATGGTGATTCTCGCCATCACTTTAGATTAGGAATGGCCATCGATGATGCTTGCAGAGTGCACATGATTCATACTCGCCCTTGCTTTTCTTTTCTTTTTTTTGTTTTCCATACCCCGTGCAGGTATTAGTTCGAGTTGTAGATCGTATATTACTTCTTTTAGCATTAGTGTTGTGGAGATCGAGGTAGTGGCTGACAGACTTCAAAGTTTATCGAATCTTTCTTTACTCTTCATATGCTTACTCGCATTTGAGATACTTTATGATACAAGAAACACAAGGAAAGCACGAAACACACACCAAAATCAGTCCACAAGTTCAAGAAAAACGTAGATCTCTTTGGTGACCACTCTCGGATTCAAGAACACAACAAGAATGCAAGATAATAAGGTGTTTTTACACCTATGGCAGCCAACAACCCAAACTATATTAACCACAATAAAAATAAAGAACAACAAGATTACAACAACAAGAAGTCACGGGTTACATTAATAATGACATGAACTAATGATTACAATGAACAAAAGATAGAAAGATAGACCAATGGTTGGTATAATCTTAAGAACCCAAGAGCATATTCCACTCTTGGACCCTTAACACCACACTCAACAAAGACCTAACTCTTACACTTGACACAAGAGAGACGTCCACCACCCAATCACCAAGGTATCAAGCTAAATGCAATACACAAGTGATTCCACTCTTGTATATGACCCTAGTTACGGATGGACTCTCTCTCACTCTAAGAGATGGTTATTTCTTTAACATTCAACAACTAAAGACTAAAAACCCTACAAGGTTCTATTTATATTACATTACAAAAATAAGAGACAAAAGACTAAAATACCCTTTAATGAAAAGGGCTTCAAAAGGTGCCCATGGGTGTGTTTGGGGCAGCCTTGTGCACCCCAAGGCCCATCTTCACACTTTAAATTACACACACCCTCGGTTTCATTCAAAATGCTTAAAAATCTTCCATGGTCATGATCGTACTGGTATCATCCTCTCCAACTTAAGAGGAATTTTCCCACAAATTCACGACCTCACCTCTTTTAGAGAGACACTTTATAATCCCCTTCATGCGGTCACACATCTTCTCCATCTTCCTCACCTTGCATTTCAACCTCTTCTTGCTCTCCATCTTGAGGTTTGCCATCAGCCTTATCCGATTCAACTACCATATTTTCCCCAAGATAGTATAATTTTTCGTCCCTTAGGATCACGTTTCTTCGATTTGGATATTCACTAGCCTTATGCCCCCACCCTTGGCATTTGAAGCATTGAAATCCCTTAAAATTAGAAGTGGAAATTGGTTTACCTTCATACCCTGGGGACTGTTTTGGGACAGCCTTGGTGCTCTCGATTTGGACAACCATGAATGAGCTCTCTTTGAGCTCCCTTTTAACCTCCAATGCCGCTTGGAAGATGCCATCATATGAAGTGTCATACGAGTGGAAATGTTCTTGTTCAAAACAACTTTGAAGCGCACGATGTCATGACTCATGTGTTCTCCCCGGTGATCTAGTTTCAACATCAATTGTTGAAATTCATCGTAGTAAGCCATGAAACTCTTGCTACCTTGCCTCAAATTATACAATTTGGTAAGGAGCTTATGTCTATAAGTCTCGGGCAAGTATCTTTGTCGCATAAGGTTCTTCAACCAAAACCAAGGAGGAGGTTTTCCCCCAATCATCTCATTCCCAAATCGTTTAACATACTCCCACCATGTATTAGCATACCCTTCGAAGTAAGCTATAACATAGAAACTTTTATTTTCTTCGATGATATCATTATGTTGGAAGATCTTGTCACAAGATGACTCCCATGCAAGGTAGGCTTCAGGGTCACTCTCACCTTTGAAAATGAGAAGGCTCACTTTGATGGAATTGAGGCCTACATCTCGGTTTGGGTGGCCATCTCTCACCTCTCGGCCTAACTCCTCATGTTTACCCCCCACCTCTTCTTCTCTTAAGTAAACATCACCATAAGATCCATAAACCCCATGTTGTTCCTCTCTACCATATCTCTCTACACGGTTGGGTCGATTTGGATTAAGTGGATTTGGATTTGGTGAAAAGTAAGACCTTTAGTTTAGTGGAGTTTGGATTGATGCCTTTGGTTAAGTGGAGGGCTAGGGTTTGGTGTTTGTATTTGGGTTCCAAATCCTTCTTGTTGGACTTGGTGAAGTGGAGGGTAGGTTGGTCTATCAAACTCTCAGCTTTGGGAAGCATTTGGTGGTTGTCTCGGTGGATTAATCATCTGGTGTAACATTTCGGAGGAGAAGACAAGGGAAATTATTTTGATCATGTCCACTCGAGGACACATGATAGTGTTGAGGAGTAGAGGGACGGCTCCTTTGGCTTTTCACTCGTTCCAACCTCCCACTCATAGTAGATACATCCCCTTTCAACGATGTTACATCCCCTTTCACCGAAGACACATCCGTTTCTAACTTCCCAAGACTTACTTGCATTCTTTCCAAAGTACGATTGAGGTCCTCAATAGAATCCATGAGGATATTGGTATCATTGTTGCCCACGGTTTGGGAGGTCGTCCCCTCCATTTCAATGTACCTAAGAAAACACCTACAAAATAATAAACGAGTTAGTTGTAAAAGAAAGGTCCTCATACTCTCTCTTTAGTTCTTTGCCTCTCGGGTTTCTTTACACAATATACAAGTGTGGTAATCTTGATTATATTCCGTGCTTAGAATGTGGACCAAGAATTTACAACGACTCAAAAGAATAAGGCACACAAAGGAACGTAAACACAAAGAACGGTTTCAAAACTAACTTATAATCTAGTACTAGCTTGTAAGTTAGATTTGGAATCAACAAACAAAACTAAAGACACAAAATGAAACTAAAAGATCAAAATTTGAGCCAAAATTTATCATGTGAACAGTAATTTGATGACGTTTCACCTCCTAATTGGCCACGGTCCTACAAGTTTTAATCATCATTCTTGAATTTTTTAGCCCTTATAATTTTGGAATGGAAGACAATTGATTTTGAGAGGGAAAGTACAAGTCTTGAACCTTTTTCAAATCCAAATCTCAAAAAGTGAGACTTGATTTGTACTTTTTCCACAAAAAAAGGTCCTTAAAATATGGAAAAGTGGTTGAAAAAAAAAAGTTGATGTCAAGTCTATGAGTGATGTGAACTAGTCCTTTCACCACCAACTACTACTTGTCTTTCACCTTTTGTAGATTTAAAGTTCACTTTTCTTTTGTTAACAAAAGATAAAAGGGTGAAGAGCAACAAGAACACAACAACAATGTTTCAAGAACAACAACAAGTCCAACGTCCAACTACAAGGTCACCTTCAGCCAAGTTATAACAACAACATCAACATACAGTTTACACCTTGTCCACAACAACACTTCTAAAATTCAAGCTCAAGTTTTAGATCTAGAACCAAGTGTTAGTGAACAAGAAGGCCAACACTTAGAAACAATTAAACAAAGTAAAAAAATACACCAAGATCTAGTGACAAAGCTCTCGGCCAAAACAACAACAACAAGGAATACACTCTCGGCCAAGAACAACTTTAAGAACATAACTTTTTTCTTTTTTTTTTTACTTTTTCTTACAAGCAAGCCCAAGATTGATCTTGTATGAACAACATCAACCACAATCTTTGATACCAAATGATACAAGAAACACAAGGGAAGCACGAAACACACACCAAAATCAGTCCACAAGTTCAAGAAAACCATAAACCTCTTTGGTGACCACTCTCGGATTCAAGAACACAATAAGAGTGCAAGATAATAAAGTGTTTTTACACCTATGGAAGCCAATAACCCAAACTATATTAACCACAATAAAAATAAAGAACAACAAGATTACAACAACAAGAAGTCACGGGTTACATTAATAATGACAAGAACCAACGATTACAATGAACAAAAGATAGAAAGATAGACCAATGGTTGGTATAATCTTAAGAACCCAAGAGCATATTCCACTCTTAGACCCTTAACACCATACTCAACAAAGACCTAACTCTTACACTTGACACAAGAGAGGCGTCCACCACCCAAGCACCAAGGTATCAAGCTAAATGCAACACACAAGTGATTTCATACTTGTATATGACCCTAATTACGGTTGGACTCTCTCTCACTCTAAGAGATGGTTCTTTATTTAACATTCAACAACTAAAGTCTAAAAGCCCTACAAGGTTCTATCTATATTACATTACAAAAATAAGAGACAAAAGACTAAAAGACCCATTAACAAAAAGGGCTTCAAAAGGTGCCCATGGGTGTGTTTGGGGCGGCCTTGTGCACCCCAAGGTTCATCTTCACACTTCAAATTGCACACACCCTCGGTTGCATTCAAAATACTCAAAAATCGTTCATGGTCATGATCGTACTCGTATCACTTTAGTATTGACATCATTTTGTATTTAGAGGATTGTACTAGTGACAACCAGTCCTAGGATGTACTTTGAGACTTGTACTCCATATATATCTATAATCTACAATCTATCTATATCTATAATATATTAAAAGTGTGAAGGGCCTTAGAAATATTGTTTGAACTTTTTGCCCTTCATTAAAAGTCTTTACTTTAGACAAAATTGTCTTTTCACTATTTTTTCCTAATATATAAGAGTTAAAAATTAATTAAATATATTTATGGTAAAACCTTTCTTTATTAGAGTCATCAGAATTAATGACAACTAATTTTTTTTCATTAGTTTAAGAATTCTACTAAATTTAATTTTAAGAAGATTCAAAAAATCTAGAAATAAATATAAAAACGTTAGAATAAGAAAAATTTAAGAAGTATCAAATTTTTAAAAGTTTTAAGTACGTAATAAGAATGTTATCAATGATTTTGTAATTATTTGACTTTAACAACTAGAAAATATTTTAAATATAAAAAAAGCAAAATAAGCGTATCACAAATATGGTTCAAATTGATGTGTCTCCCTTAGCCTCTGACAGCAACAGAAAGAGATACTGCATGACAAACGCAAAAGTGATTAGCATCTACCACTTGAAACTTCTGATGGTAAAATATGTATGTGCTTATGCTAAAATATATGTTTATATTTACATTATTATATTAAAGTGGGAAGGATCTTTGAAAAGTGACTTGAACTTTTTACACTTCATTAAAAATCTTCGCAATAGACAAAATCATTTAATTATATATATATATATATATATATATATATATTATGTTCGTTCTTCTTTTTTCGCTTCTGATTTCTTAATCATAATTTTAGGGTTGGGATAGGCTTACCTGTACCGGATGGTGTGAAAGGTGCTATCATGTACTCTATTTCAGAACGTGACAAGTAGCCTAGATTCGAACTATGAAATCAATTATTGATTCTTTGAGTCAATTAAGTTGCCTATATATAGCCCCTTTGGGGTGGTGCAGACCTTCCTTGGGCTCTATGTGAAAATATTTGTAGGCAAAAAATCAATATCTAAACAAAAAGGGGAAATCAAACACTCAACGAAGCAAGTTAGGCACGACATCTTCTATTATTGTTTGGGCTTCCTACTGATTTTGAATGGGTGGACAATTTTTTTTTTTTAACAAAAATGGCCGGTATATGCAATGTGTAGATATTTATAAATAATGTATAACTATGTATCACAGATGTATATATATCCATATACGTTGTTTACATAATATTTATATGTTGCAGAAGTTTATCTTCCAACCGATCAGTTTTTCAATACAGATCAACTTAAGGCTCTACTAAATAGTCCCAAATTCCAAATATGAGCTCCTCATGATGTTTGAGTCTTTTGATATATTATTCACTCAAAACATTTTCGCATGCAGGTCGAATTTTAAAATTTGAGATTCAAAA
Source organism: Capsicum pubescens (assembly GCA_030864215.1). Taxonomy (NCBI): domain Eukaryota; kingdom Viridiplantae; phylum Streptophyta; class Magnoliopsida; order Solanales; family Solanaceae; genus Capsicum; species Capsicum pubescens. The sequence continues at coordinate 86,790,553 of CM061548.1, forward strand.
TATTCAATAGCGGATTGTTTCATTTTCTTTCTCATGCTCAATCTTTCTTCTTCTTCCATGAAACAAAACTTAGTTGTATGTCCTCAATTTTTAACTAAAAAAAATGGCAGCCTAGTGCACTAAAGCTCCCGCTATGCGTAGGATCCGGGGAAGTGCCCCACCACAGGTGAGTATTGTACGCAGCCTTACCTTGCATTTCTGCCAGAGACTATTTCAAGGCTTGAACCCACCTTGTGGTCACGTGACAACAACTTTACCAGTTAATCCAAGGCTCTACTTCTTTCAACTAATTCAAGGAAAGAAGCTAGGTCTAGGAAAATGGTATGAATAATCATTTTAAAGGTGCTAAGATCACTAATAAGAAAATCACTCAATCTTAAGTGTCATGAAATAAAAAAAATGATGGAGCTCCAAAGACTGAAAGTAACCATGTTCGACTGCTTTGGAGTGCAAGATAAAATAAGCAACCAGATCAAATTAGACAAAGTGGGTGAAGAGACGAAGCAATCCATAATGCATTTCAGCTGCAATAAGATTGGATGAATGGCCATTTAAAGTAACGAATGACAATTGAGTTATTTTGGATAAGAAATTTGACTCAATTGACATTTTACTTAATTATTCTTATTGGTTTGACTGTTAGTTTCCGTTAGATATCAAAGTAAACTTAGATGCTCTTTAGAAAATATAATTTATTTTTCTTCTTTATTTTTTTATTTTTTTTTTCTCTTTTGAATTCTGTTTTGGTTCATATTGATAGTGTTTCCTTAGAAAATGTACCAAATATTATGTAGAAATCGTGATGGAAATGATTAATCATGGTTCATGTATCCACATTGACTTCACTCTGACCTTTTCCTGATCGATAAACCGTGAGAGGCCATTGGAACTTGGTTATTGTTAACCTACTGACCTCATCCAACAACTTATCAAAGGTCTTGATGTTGCAGGTGTTGGTAAGACTAAGTCGACTATTCCTTGGATTATAGATTTGGGTGCCACTGATTATATGACTGGTGACTTGACAACCTTTGGTTCCTCAAAGCCTTCTTCAGTCCCTGGTACTATCGTTGTTGCCAATGGAATGACTCTCGACATTTAGAGAAGTGGCCTTTTAAAATTTATCTTTCTTGATTCTCCTCTTCTTGTCTTATCTGATGTTCTTTATGTCCCTAAATTTTCTGCTAATTTGATTTCTATTAATCAACTTATTGACAAACATTGCTTAGTTTCTTTCTCACCTAATAGTTGTCTTTCAAGATCTGAGAACCAGGAAGGTGATTGGTTGATACTGTAGACAGTGGGAACTCTTCATCTTGGATTTGGGCTCATCCTCCAACTCTCACAAGTGTTTTATTGCTTCGTCTTCTCAGGAGATCAACTCAGCAAATGCTCTTTGGAAACTATGGCAGCAAATGCTCTTTGGAAACTATGGAATAGGCGTTGGGGACATCCTTATACTCAGAATCTCAAGTCTATATTTTCTTCTGGTGATTTAGTGTTTAAGATAGACTTTAAGAACAACGTCACTATTATTTGTGATTATTGTGCTCTTGCAAAATCACATTTGCTGTCATTTAATAACAGTATTCATCGTACTAACTCTCCATTTGAACTTATTCACTATGATGTTTGGGGTCTGCGAGCTCCAAGTCACTCTATGGAGATTCTTATTATGTTATATTTGTTGATGATGTATCTCAATTTACATGTATTTACTTTCTTAAAAACAAATCTAGGTATTTTTTATGGTTCGTACTCAATTTGAGAAAATATAAAGATCCTTCGCACGAACCCAGGCGATGAATACATCTCTAAAGATTTTGAGCATTTCTTGGCTAATGAAGGGTCATTCATCAGAAAACCTGTCCTCACCAGGCTCAGCAAAATGGTGTTGCTGAGCGTAAGCATCACCATATTACTAAAAAAACTCATGCTCTTCGACTTCATACCAATTTACCATTATTATTTTGGACATGACAGTGTCCCCATGGCAGTGCACCTCATTAATCGAATGCCCACTACGGTTCTCCAAAATCAGTCCCTTTATAGAAGCTTTTTGATACTAAGACGTTGTATGACACTTTCTTTGTTTTTGGATGTACGTGTTATGTGCTTCTTTCGAGATCTGATAATCTAAAATTGATGCCAAGTCTGTCAAATATATTTTTGGGATATTTAGACTCCCAAAAAGGCTATCATTGTTATGACTTGAATGTTAAACGAGTGAGGATCTCACACAATATTCTCTTCTTTGAGGACTCATTCTCCTTTTGCTCAACTGTAGAATCAATAAATGTCATTTTTCACTCGACTGCTTTGTCGTCCTACTTTGATGATGAGCCTGATCCTAATGTGAGAGTTCCCCTGGTTGCTCCTCCTCCTTCACCATCTCCAAATCCAGGTATCCCATCTTCTTCTCAAATTATTTCCTCTTCCAAACCACTATATAATATAGTCACTATCCTATCTATTTGGGTAAGAAACCTCTTTCTGGACTATCTTTTCTATCTTCACTTGATCATATCTCTGTTCCTAGATCTTATAAATTGGTGGGAGATAGTAAGGAATGGACCCTGGCTATGCAACAAAGTTCTCCCGACCAATTATGTTTGGGAGAAAATTTTAGCATCATATTTGTTGAGAAAAAAAGACAAAAATTGTGTTTTTATTATGGTCTAACAAAATGACAATTACTTAAATACATTCATATTGCCAGAACTCAAATTTAAAAGTAACTTAGCGATGATAGATGGAATTACAATTATTTTTCAAGATGAATCAGAGTTAAGGCAAAATTGCTGCTAAAAGGTAAAACATCAAAATAATATCGTAGGTCAGTAAGCTTATTGTTCCTGAACCTTACAATATTGTTTCTTGAAGATTTGCTAGGGGTTAGGTTGTGGTATAGCAGGGTGTTAGGTTACTCCAGTGATCCTTAACTATAATAACATGGTTTTTCTGCTATTTATCTATTATTTTCTAATTGTGCATGGTGATGTTGACTCTAGGTTGTTGTGGAGCAGAAGATCACGCGGAAGAGAAATTTGACTAGACAAGATATTGATCGGGAGAACTTTGTTGCCGAAGTGAGTACACACTTCTGACATGTTATTTAAGGTCTTAAGCTTATTTTGGAGTCTATAATGATTAATTTTCAATTTCCATCAAAAAATCACTTCATTGGCTATAAAATCCTCCCAATTAGTGTTGCAAGCAAAAAAGAAAAGAATCCTTCCAATTGTTGGCTTGGGACAAGTTTCTACCCAACAACAACAACAACTTATATTCCCGCAACGTGAGGTTTGGGAGGATAAGTGTACGCAATCCATACCACTACCTCAGAGGTGAGATAGAGAGGTTTCCGATAGACTCCCGACTCAAGAGTTAAATAAAGAAAATCAATTGCTATTTTTTAACAATTCTTTGCATCCATAGATTTATTAATTGTACTCACTATGGTTTTTGCAGGTCTGGAATTGGAAGAAACCTGAAGCAATTACGTCGCCTGGGTGCGTGGTTTGATTAGTTTTGTGAGGTATGAGTTGAGACTTTTCCTTTTCCTCCCTCTGTTGGGAAAATCCTGAAGTTGTAGTTATACTTTTCTTGTTTATTTGTGTGCTCTAACACATTCTCTCAAATCAGTGCTTTACCATGGATGAGGAAAGGTCTAAGGCTGTTGCTGATGCATTTGTTAGGCTTTCCAATAAAGGTCTTGTATACAGGTGCAGGTCCCTTTTATATTTTTTTTGCCTGCCTTATCTCTTCATTTTGTGCATGTAAATATCTTCTTGCCTATGTATTGTACATAGCTATATTCTTGAGTGCGCCGTTTCTTGAGTTAGTTTTGGCTCTATATTAAAGTTTTGTTATCATCTACCAAGGGCTCCATGGATGGTGCATTGGATTGTGTCTTGCGTACTGCCATATCTGATATTGAGGTGAGCCATGTAGCCATGCTGAATCACGTTTTAGATGGTGTGGAAATCCTTATACACAGTTGAAGATGCTTGTTGTTTGTAAGTAGAATATACAGTCATCAAAGAGAGTACACTTCTGAATGTTCCTGGATATAAAGAGCTTGTGGAGTTCAGGGTGCTAACTTGATTTGCTTAGCCCTTAGAAAATGGTCTTGATGAACTTGTTGTGGCGACCAGCAGAATTGAAACTATGCTTGGTGATACTGGAATTGCTATACACCCTGAAGACAAAAGATACAGTCACCTTCATGGGAATTTTCTATTCATCCATTTAATGGAAGAAAGCTTCCAATAGTTTGTGATGAAAAACTTGTAGATATGAACTTTGGGACAGGTGCTGTTAAGGTATTTTATATCATTATATTATGAATCCAGAGAAATAATTGTGTCTCCAAAGTTTCATCATTGCTTATGGACCATTCTTTGAATATCGTTGCAAATAACTCCAGCTCATGATCCAAATGATTTTGAGGTAGGACATAGTCACAAACTTGAATTCATAAATATTTTTACAGATAATGGGAATATGAATAGCAATGCGGGTCACTTTGAAGGACTCCCTCGGTCAAGGCTCGTGTTGCTGTGGCAGAAGCTTTAAAAGAAAAGGTATCTTCATAACAAAAAGGTATCTTCATAACTTTTTTCTACTTCTTTAGCTGGAAATAAAATGTTAATGGACTGCATGCATGTATTGGTACACAAAAAATTGTTCTAATTTCTGATAATTTATGTTTTCTTGCACATTTTAAAAGATCCATGAATGTATCTTCATCAAAGGGAAAAAAGAGAATCCATGGATGTGATGTACCCACTTGCATCTTATATATCCATATGTATATCCATGTCTGTTCAACATGAGTGTATATATGAAGGATATATATGAAGGATATGCTTTCTTTGATAAGGTAGATAATTATATATGTGAAGGATATTGGAACATAATATCATAAATGTTTGGTCCACCGTTACATAGTTCGTCTCTGTTTGAAACCATCATTCCGTGTCCAGGAAAAGGTAAGCAAATTGTTCTCCGAGATGTGTTTTTTGATAAGGTAAATAATTTTATTAATATTGAGATATTTCCTTTATAACCTAGTAGAACACCCCAACATAAATTACAATAGATTTTGAGTATTTAATCACTTGGAATTGGGTGAAAGCACATTCTGTTCCACTTTTTCTATTCAAAATATAACATTGTGTCTAGTTTAAAAAAAATATAACATTGTGCCTCACTTTTAGAGCTATGAGTTCTTGAGGCTTTCGAATTGTGCTGACGGTGGGTTAGATTTGAGGACACCCCCTAGAAGAAACTGTGCTACATAACATTGGGCATAAGGATTTTATGACATACTTCAATCAGTCAAAAATAGTAACCAGGGATGATTTGATTCGTGATGCTCAGGGGCGTAAGATGTCGAAGTCGTTTGGAATTTTTTTCCTCTTGATGTTATTAATGGAATTACACTTGGCGGTCTTCATAAGAGACTAGAGGATGGTAACTTAATACGCGAAGAATTTGAGAAGGCAAAAGACGGACTGACAAAGAACTTCCCTAGTGGTATTGACGAATGTGGTTCAGATGCTCTTCGATTTACCCTCGTCATAGACACTTCCCAGGTTTGTCACATTTGTGTTTTAGGATTGAATAAGCTGCTTCTTTTGACTTTCTTTGGATATTGTTAACTTTCTTATTTGTCCTTCCGATCCGATAAGATCAATCTTGATATAAAGAGAGTGGTTGGAAATCATCAATGGTGTGACAAACTGTGGAATGCCACCCCTCCAACAAAGATAATTCCTTGTGAAATGCCTTTTAGATGCCAGTGGATAGTCTCAACACTTAACAAAGCCATAGGGAGAACTGTATCATCCCTGGAATCTTATGATTTGTTCAATGCAGCATCAGAGGTACACTCTTGGTGGCAGTATAGTTGTGTGATGTGTTTATAGAAGTAACCAAAGCGTACTTTGGCGGTGATAATCTAGAGTTTGCATCTGCAAGAAGATTTACTCAGGACACCTTGTGGCTTTGCTTATATAATGGGTTGAGATTACTCCATCCATTTATGCCATTTGTCACTGAAGAATTATGGCAGCGCCTTCCTGCTAGCGGTGGTTCTATAAAGAAAGAATCTATAGTGATAAGTGATTATCTTTCAACTGCAAAGATATGATCTGAGCAAAAATTTTCTGTTTGGTGTCTTTAAGTAATATTTGATTGGATTCTCTTTCCATTTGACTATGGTTAAAGTGTAGTTTCTTTGCCATCTTTTTCTTTTTGCAGTTGGTTTTAGGGTGATAATGTAGTGTCTTTGTTAGGACAAACGGCACCACACCCAAACTCCGCACTAGTATGATGTTGTCCGCTTTAGGCCAAGCCCTCACGGATTTGTTTTTGGGCACCTCCCAAAAGGCCTCATGCTAGTGGAGTTGGGTGACACCTTAAATAGTGGACATTCTTCCTCTATTTTCCCGATGTGGGATTGATTTGCATCCCAACAGTCTTAATGGTTACTCTGAACACAAGTATATGATATTTCTGAAAAAACAACTTAGAATCATGCATGTACATCGTTAAACTTCTCATCAAGCATCTGTGAAAAGGAATCCCATGTAGGCATTTCATTTTGTAAGAATACGAAACATGCAGCTTATCAAGATGAGCTAGTAGTAGAAAATAAGAATTGATATAATGGTCCATGCTAGATGCTACATGATTCTTATTTAGTCTATTGACATGTTGCTTTACATCTGTTCAATTTAACAGAGCTGGAACAATCAGAATGTGGAGGATGAGATGGATAAGGTGTTACCCATTGTTAAAGGATTGAGGTCAAAGAGGGTTTCCCGAGGAGGGATTTGCAAGGTAAACATTTGAGCGTATCCTGTGTCTCCTAGATGAACTTATCTTTTCCATATATAAAAGCATTTCAGATGGCATTTCTGATTTCATTCAGGAATCTCTTAGTGTGTAAAGTCTGTTATAAATACACATTCAATAATCATCGTCAGTTGGGCATTAAGTGAAAAAATTTGTGAACATGTGCAGCCTTATCCACACAGAAATGGTTAAAGTACCATATGAATTACTTTTTAATGAAAAAGAAGTACTCTAACAGGGTGGATAAAGAGTATGTTAATACCATTCATGTTTAATGGAAATTGAATATGCCGTTGTTCAATATGGTGTTTTGATTATCAGAGATGTGAGCAGGTTGAGTTTATCTTTGAAGTGTTGGAAAACCAAATTTGTTCTCTGTTGTAGATGCTTTATAGTCCTTGTAAGAAGAATCAAGGATGCTCTGGATCATATTTTTGCCTGTGTTTCTCTTGTAAATTGGACATCCAGAAAGCTTATAACTTTGGTCACCTTTCTTAGAAAAAAGTTCAAGTGCCTTTTCATGATATAATCGACAATCAAGAAATTAGTTAATGTCTTCATTCCTAATGCATTCTCTCATCATAGTTGTTTGTAGAATCATTCTTTGATGGCTGTCTTTAGGAAATTGGAATTCGCTACTTCAGCTTTCATACTCTTAATCGATATTTATCTGTTGAGTTGTAATTTCCTTGGGGGAGCCCTAAATTTCACAAGACATATAATGTATAACACTTGGGTGAAGGATACTAGTGTGTTATGATCAGTTTGATTGTGTTTATTCAGTATGTGGTACACCCTTGATATATGTATAAATGATTGCAAGAGAATTAATGTGTAAGACTTTCTTTGTATTGTTTGATATTATACACTTTGAGAAGGAAAAAGCTTTTTCATAAAGACAATTAGGTCATTTAAATTTCTAACCTGATGGTGGTGATCTTGCCGTCCTTAGGCGAGAAGCATTTGTGTTGTGCCGAGCAAATGATACAGCAGAGGTCATAAAATGCCGCTAGCTCAAGATTTCTACTCTAGCTACACTGTCATCGCTGAAGGTATTTCTTTCTTTGTCTGGTTCCGTTCTCTTTGACTCGAGGCTTCTTCATCTCCTTTTTATGCTATCCTCGGTTTATACTTTTATTTCAATTGCACGTTGGTATTAGCTAGAATCTTTGTCCAACCAATGCATGTTTTAATGCGATTTTGTGCAACTACTCTGTGAAAAAACTAGTTTAATTGTTCTGCAATTGCATCAAAAACATGTTATTCATCCTTGTCTGTCATGTTCTTTTTTGATAGGATTAATATTTTTGTTAATAATTGGAGAATCCCCCATATACAAGACGGTATACCTTAAAGTAGAGAATCTACAGCATCCCTATTTACTTGATACTTTTCCTTTTCCATATAATACGAAGCTGGATATCTTCAAACATCCTTAAAAGATCCTGTATGTTATCATAAATATTTCACTTGTAATGGCCACTCATCAAGTCATGATAAACAGCCTTTCCCCAATATGTTTATAGTCGAGGACTCAATCAACCAATATCTGTTTTCTTAGGGGAAAGTGGAACTACATGAGTGATATTTATTGACAAATATCTTAATTCCTGCCTATGCTAATCAATTTTGTACAATTTTTTATTGGGGAAGGCTGTGTATTTCAATAATCCTATGTAGAATATATATGAGCTTGTTTCTTTTACTGTTTTGTGTCCTGAGTCGGGGGTCTATCGAAAGCAGCCTCTCTACTTCATCCGAGGTAGTGGTATGAGCAACGTACCTCCCTAGACCCCATTTTGTGGGAGTACACTAGGTATGTTGTTTGTGTTGTTGTAGAATGTATATGAACTCTACTTTTAAGTGGAGATTAGGTTGAAAGAATGATATATGCATGTTTTGTTAAATTATGTCTTACAAATCTACATATCTTGCGTTAATTTTTTATCAGGTCTCAAGTGACAGTGATGCGCATCTCCAACTCAATGGCTGATGGAAGTTGGGGATGAATCTGTCACAGTTTCTCTCTGAGGATAAAAGGACTATCAGTAACTCAGAGGCTGAAGTCAAAAGGCTCATAAAGAAGAAAGAAGAGACGAGGAAGTAAGTGAAATTTCATTGACTTCTGCTACTACTGCAACTTTCGATTTTCTGACTGGTAGGATATAGGTTCCTTTGAATTGCTGTCCTTGGAGCTCGACCATCTTTCAGAGAATGAGGAAAATTCTTTTGTGTAAAAGCTTTTCCTTTTGTTATTAGTTGAAACCTATGTTACTCAAACTCTTCAAAAATGTCTACATGTGCATTCCGGGTCCTTCAAAAGTAGTGCATTTTTTGAGAAATCCGACATGGATGCGACAACATTTTGGCAGTGGTCAAACGACATATATTGATTTAGTATATACAACATTTTAGCTTGCAAAAACAGGAAATTGGTGTTTCTTTTTTGTTTTTAGTTTCACAGGTTACTGAAACCTGAGGAAGATCCATTAACGAATAGGAAAAATCTTGTAAAAGATCAATCTAGCTTATCGCTAGCTGTTACCATCTTTTTTCAGATATTCATCTTCTTTAATATACAGCTGGCATGTGAAAATTTTTGTGCAGTCATCCATTTGAATAGTATAGGAATGCAATTTTGCCTTTTGTCATCCAGCTGTTCGTTCAAAAGTAGACTCAAGTGGACATTGCGATATTTGAATCAGTTTATATTCTGAAGTATTTAGGAGCTATTCAATGCTATGTTGCTCAAATTTTTCAAAATTATCAACTGGTGCGTGTCGGATTCTCCAAAAATAATATATTTTGGGAGAATTTGACTCGAATGAAGCATCAGGAGTGAAGAGTACACACAACGTTGATTCAATCTGCCATTTACCAACTTGTTCTGACTCTCTTTTTTATTGTTTTTTTTTTTCATTTTTTTTGCTGGCAATATCAAAGCTTAGCCAAAATCATGAGTCCCTTTGGCTACAAAGTGAAAGTTCCGGCTAACGTTCATGAAGAAAATGCATTGAAAATTGGTGTTTTCAAGCATGAACTGGAATCACTCGAAAAACTATTGACCATCAAATACACATACCATATTTGTACAAATAAATAAATTGTAAAAATAAATTTTTGTTTTTGTTCAATGTTTAATGAGAGTGTATTCAGAAAAGCTAATCAACATATGATATTTGTAAGAATTAACAAAAATGTCTGAAATTATAACTTCAGTCGTCTTTGATTGAGAGATTGACTGGTCTATGCTAAAAACATCAAGTAAAGATTAACTTGAAATACACAATTAATAATTGGAAGTTAACAAATGCAGAAAAAAGAAAGCCGAAAAACTATTTGAAAGCTTAGAAACAAATACGAAAATATTTGTTTTTTTTTGGCTTTGAGAAATTTATCTCAACAATTATCTTTTAACCATGACACATGTCTTCCCTTAAAGTAAGAACTTGAACAAAATGAAGAGAAAATAAATAGAGTTTCATTCATTTAAGATTTTGGTTAAAATGAAGAGAAGGAAAATGAAGAGGAGCCTCATACAGTTAACCCAATTAACATCGTTTAGATGTAATTAGGAATCCCACTCTTGAACTTGAAAAATTATTTTCTAACAAAGAAATAACAATCTTTGCTTCAGCTTTTGCATTTAAATTTAAATATTTTACTTATATTCGGCATATATATCTCCTTTCTTATCCTCATTTTTCAATGGTATATTTTTGGCCCCCAAGATTGATATAAATAGACAAGAAACTCAATTAATCAGAATAATAAGAAGAGCTGCATTAGGTTAGCGGGTAACATAGAATTTATTAGTGCATTTTTATTAGTTCATAATGAAACCCTAGTTAACCAGATATTAATGGATGAAATCATACCAATAGAATAGAAAAGAAATACGTCGTTTGGTTTGGTGTAAGGTACAAAAACAAATAATCTCGAGATAAAATTTTTAATACATGTTTGGTTGACAATATTCGGAATAACTTATCCCGGAACTTATAAATAGTACTGGGATAAGTTATCCACCTATTTGGTGGGATAACAATCCCATCATTATTTATTATTGGGATAAAATTAGAAAAGGATATAATTGCCCTCCAAATTTATAAATTACCACTTTATATATATATATATATACTTTACATTACTACTATATATAAGAGAGAATGTGATATTTTAGTAGTCCTCGCATCAAATATTTTTTTTTATCATTTTATCTCTAATTTAAATTTTAATTACTCTACAAATTTTCATTCATTTTGATAAATTTGAACAATTATATGAGCTTATTAAATGCTACAAAAGTGATGAGTAATAGAAAAATGATAGTGACATCATAAAAATTATTTATACAATAAGTTCAAAATTGATGTAAGGATTTATTGTTTTTCTATTTTGTAGAAATATTTTTTAATCATATTTATTTTTCTTAACAAATTTATCATGGACATAAATTTTTATTTTTCCTAACAAATTTATCATGGACATAAATTTTTATTTTTTCTAACAAATTTATCAAGGACAAGTTATTAAAGTCTGTTGACATTCCCTTTCTAACTTAATACATGCTTAATTATTAAATAAAAAAATATTTTTATATTTAGCTAAAAATATTTGAATTTTTTTTTAAAAATATAATTTGACTCTCCAAATATTAATGATACTAAATAATGAAAAATGAGGGTAATTCTTTTTCACATTTTTTGTTGATGAAATTTTTTAACAAAAAAAATGAGATTATCAATATTTTATAAAATTTAGAACAAAATAAATAATTTAACATTAAATATTAGAGATTCATACACATTTAAGAAATATTTTATTTATGAATATAGTATACGTTAAATTTATTTGAATAATTATTATATTTATTTATATATTTTGATTTCTCTAAAAAATAATAAAAATGTCGACTCCATTGTTAAATTACATATTTTAAATTAAATAGTTTTCTAATCACTTGAAAATTTATATTGTATATATCAATTAAAATGAATTTTAATATTCTATATTATATGAGTAAAATGTGTTTAAATGAAGTGACATAAACAACAAATCTTCTTTTACTTTAACAAACTTAAGTTGAAAGTTTTTATTTCAAATTAAATAAGATGTATTAAGATTTTTTTGAAAACACACACGACATAATCATGGAAAGGCACACGCGAAAAAATTAAAGTTAAATAAGATGAAAGTTTTATTTTAAAATACACACGACATAATTATGAAAATGCACACACACAAAAAAAATAAGCTAAATAAGATGAAAGTTTTATTTTTAAGAATAATTATTTAAAATTTGAAAAGAAATATATATATATATATATATATATATATATATATATAAGTTAAATAAGATGGAGGTTATTTTGGTAATCAATTAATTTATTCATAGAAATTATATCATGCATATTATTTTGAATATAACAAACCAAACACTCAATAAAATATAATCTCAATATAACTAATTTAGTATAACTTATCTCATCATAACTTATACCCAACATAATTAATTCCAATATAACTACATTCCTAATCAAACGACCCTATCAACCCCTATCAGTATAAGCAAAATGTATGCATGAATGAATTGAATTTCACAGCTAAGTCTCTTATCAGAATTACATAAAATGACACTCTGTCTGCAAAAACTAAACATAATGTGCCACGAGCCACATTTACAAACTTCACAGTTCACATGCCAATGTACCCGTAAAGTCCTGCATTTGATATTTTGGAACTAAATCCAACGCCCTTTGTTCTTTCTCTTGTTTTAACTTTCATACTCCTCCGGTTCCAAAATACATAAAGTAACATATTTAAATATTAAATTATAAAAAATAACAATATTTTTATTAAATTACATTTTATAGCATATGTATTTGAATATATTTATATTTTTGTAGCAACAGTTTACAAAAATACAAAATACATATCGATCATAAGGACAGTAAAAACCATATGTATTTGTATTTTTGTAGCAACAGTTTGCAAAAATATAAAATACAACTTGCTATATTATATAATTATAAAACTGTTGCTATGAAACTCATAATTAAGGAGATAAGTATGCTATTTCTAAATTTTGCCCTTTCTAAATAGACTAGAGGAGCATGACCCGTGTTAGCACGGGTCCAATATTAAGATATTTTAATTATGTACGATAAGTTAGATTGATGTCAATTTGAATTATGAATTATAAGAATAAATACACAAAACATATTAACTACTTGATAGTATTTTTCAAGGAGCTAAATTATCTCACAAGATAATTATATATAACTTACTCATATAAATAACAAAATTTGATGCATTTTAAAGTTTAGATCTTTAAGTATATATTGAGCTTTGTTACATTAAGTATAAAATATGAGATTAAAATTGATACATAAGACTTGACACCTAATGTATAAAATAGAGAATAATTATTGAAAAAGTTAAAGTGTTATCTAGTCCTTGCATATTACATCATATGTGGGTTGCAATTAATAAATCAAAATTTTTTATTATATAAAATTTTCTTTATGTTATAAATATATTACCATATAAAGTGAATGTCTACTTTATCATATATAGTGAATGTATACTTTATCATATATAGTGAATGTATACTTTATCATATATAGTGAATGTCTACTTTACCATATATAGTGAATATTTATGGAAAACTTAGAAACCCCAAGATTAGTTTTTCCCTATAAATAAAGGGGTTTTCTTCATTGTAATTAACCCATCAAAAAAATTTCTCAAGAGAAATAAGAATTACGCTCTCTTCTCTCTCTATTCTTCTTCTTTGCTTTATATTTCATAACATGTTATCAACACGAGACTCAAATCAACTGAGATAGATGAAAAGGTAATCTTTCATCATGTAAAATAGAACGTTATAACTATTCAATAATTTCGATTCTTTGAGTTTGTCTTTTTTTTTTCTACTGATTCTTTCTTGTTGAATTAATGGGATCTTAAAGAAGTTATTAATTGGACAAATTATTTGAATTAAGGATAGTAGTCAATTTTAGTCGTCCACGGGAAATTGAGAAAAGCTGACTGAAGAGAAAATATTTTTTACTTTTAAGTTTGTGGTCTCAGTTTATTAATATGGTTTGAAATGTGACAATGTACCCACAATTTTATACAGAGATAATGTAACATGTATAGAACATCTTAATGGAGGATTCATAAAAGGAGATAGAACGAAGCACCCTTCATCAAAGCTTTTATACATATATGAGCTCCAAAAGAATGGTGATATTAACGTGCAACAGATTCGTTCGAGTGACAATGTGACTGATTTATTCACTAAGTCTCTCCCAACTGCAGCTTTTAAGAAAATGGTGCACAAGATCAGAATGTAAAGATTCAAGGACGTTCTCATTAGGGAGAGTTAATACGCGTTGTACTCTTTTTTCCTTACGAGGTTTTGTCCCACTGGATTTTCCTTGTAAGTTTTTAATGAGGCAGCCTATATGCGTATCGTTAGAGATGTGTATTCTTTTCCCTTCACTAAATTTTTTTTCCACTAAATTTTTTCTAGTAAAGTTTTAACGAGGCACATTATCTATCAATTAGACATTCAAGGAGGAGTGTTATAAATATATTACCATATATAGTGAATGTCTACTTTACCATATATAGTGAATGTCTACTTTACCATATATAGTGAATGTCCATTTATGAAAAAGTTAGAAACCCCACGATTAGTTTTCCCCTATAAATAAAGGATCTTTCCTTCATTGTAATTCAAACCATCAAGAATCCCTCAAGAGAAATAAAGAAGTCTCCTCTCTTCTCTCTCCTTTCTTTTTCTTCTTTATTTTATATTTCATAACACTTTATTTAAAACAAAAGAAACATACCCAGTATACTAATACACAAGTAAATTCTGAGGAGGATAAATGTACGCAGTCCATATCACTACATCAGAGTTGAGTTAGAGAGATTGTATTCATTAGACGCCAAACAATAACAGTCCAGAAAAAAATAGTAAAGGAGTAAAAAATAATAGATATTAGAACACTAGATAAAAACATAAACAAGGCTAACACCAAATAATATGATAGACAATAACACATTCTGAAACAAGCCTCGCACTATGACTACTAGCATGGATAACAAAATAAATTCCTCCTACCTACTAGCGAAGACAAACATCTTCCTATTATTCTTATACCTTAATTCTTATCCTCCGCACCTCACTATCTAGGATCATGTCCTCGGTAAACTAAAGTTAATCCATGTCATTTTTATGTTGTTTCGGGTACACAATATGTATGTTTGCATAATACACTTGTACACAATATGTATGTTTGCACAATACACTTCAATCTAAGTTCAAGACAATTTCTAGAACAACACTGAAGTTTAACACTTTCAATACAAGTTCAACATAAACTATCAAAGAAGTATGTTTATTTAACAGATATAAGATGACGTAGAAGTAGAACCAAGTCTTTCGATTTCATGGAGTGTCCTTAAGGAATTAATTCCCCTCAAGTACCCGAGGTTGAGGAATTTTTCCTTCTAGGATAAAATGGCTCACAATCTGAATGTAGCGGTACCTCAAAAGTTTAGATTCTTCGAAAACACTTAACGACTGATGATCACAAAGAGTTTTTGGAAGAAGAAAAGTGTTTTTCAATACTCAAAATTATGTACATACTTGAGAAAAAGTTAAGGTATTTATAGTCATCAAGTGTCCCTTCGAAAAGGAAGCAATGGTTCATGGAAAGGTTTATCATTTTAAAACAGTCACGTCTGTCCCTTCCAAAATAGTGTGTCTCTTCTGAACAACCATATCCGACCAAACAAAGGTGCGTTTCTTCATGCATTGCATGACGTTCATAGAGAAAAAATTATTTTCATTGAATTTTTGGATAAAAATTTTCACTTGTTTTTCAAAGTTTCAAATAAACTTTGTCTAAAAAATTAATCTCACGATCGATCCAAATTAGAATCCAAATTCGATGCCGATGCCGAAGTCGAGCGAGCGAAGAAGACGACGGCGCGAGATACCTCTTGATTCTTGCCTCACTATCCACTGAAGGAGTGCTTCTTATTTTTTTATTTATTTTTGTTTAGTTTGTACTTTTATTAATAATCAAAAATAGTTTTGTATTGAATGGACCAACCCATTCAATACACATACCCAAAAATACAAAAAAGATCCAAAACAAAATTCAAACTGGTCCCAAAAAAAATACCCGGTCCAAAAAGAAAAAAACAACACAAATATAAGGGTGGGTAGGGTTTCTAAAATAGGCTAAATCAGCTCTTTTATTCCTCTTAGCTTTCCGCTTCCTTTGTCATGGCTGAATTTGTGAATCCTCATCTTATGATGCTTCTTCTTTGGGTCATAAACACTGTGCCCTGATTTTGAAGCTTCAGTTCCATATCAAGCTTGCAAGAGTAAGCTCTATTTCTCCTCTTCTTCATTGGTTCTTGTTTTGTGATTGCCTGTTGATGCTATTTTCTTTCCTTCTTCAGCTGAGATCTCCAGTGTGAGGGCGTGTGTGATGTTTTTTTATGCTAAACCAAAGTGTCTAGTCCACTTAGCTTTGGTATTTAATCCTGGTAAGAATCGTCCACCATTGTATTTGTTCCTTTCTCCTAACCATAAATTTAACCATGTCCTTCTTGTAAAGTTGGTGAAGGAATGAAGATTGTAAGATGCTCGCGCCTAATGATGACCGGATGGTATCAAAATCCTCAGCTTTAAAAAATGAAGATCTGACCTCTTGACCCCCAATATGCTGAGAGTCCTTTGTTTGTTGGCTGGTGTAGTTAGACTAAGTAGCATTTTCCTCTTTTTGTATGCCTTCTGAGGTTGTAAATGTGATGCATGTGGATAACTTTGTTGTAGCCTCCCTAGTCTGTCTATCTTTTTGATACTGCTAACCTTAAGTATGAACATTAGTGCTTATCACTATTTAGGATCTTTCTGCCCATGCTTGGTAACCATTGGAATACTGTGTATGTAAAGGACTCTTCTTCCAATGCTATGTTGGCCAAGTAATCTGCTACTTGGTTGCCTTCTCTATATGTATGCACTATCTGAATCTGCTTGGTAGCTAGTAATTGCCATATTTGTCTGATTGTGTCTTCTAACTTCCATGGCATCTCCCAATCCCTTATTAATAACTTGTGCATCAGTAATGAATCTTTCTTTATGATAACTTTATCTTGCTCTGATGAATTATATTGTCTTGCTACATTTAGAATAGTCATAGCCTCCGTTTCCATACTGTTTGTGCTCTCCATTGAAGCTCCTTCTGCATGAATTAAATCTCCATGTGCATCCTTTAAGCAAAAGGCCCAAGAACTACTCCCTGGATTTCTCTTTGAAACACCATCAGTATTATGCTTGGCCCAACCAATCTTTGGTGGCACCCATAAAACTGGTGTTGCTTTAATTCTAGGCTTCAACTAACTGAGCTGATGTAAAATTAGTGGCCATTCAAATGAGAAATCTAAAGTTGTTTTTCTAACCTTAAGTAGTATCCTCAAATGTCTGGTTACATTAAAAATCAACCTTTGTAATGATGCACCCTTTCTTTCATGTTTCAATGCATTCCTTCTTTGCCATAACTCCCACATAATCATCCCTGGTATGGCTCTGAAATATATTCTCTCCTTTGGTTTAACCAGTGCATTCCACCAAGAATATATTGTATTCCTCAAACTCAATCCTTGAATGTTTATACCTGCAAAGGAAGAGAAGTTGGACCAAGTCCTATTAGCATAATCAGATCTTAGCAACACATGAGACACTGACTCTTGTGCTGAATTCTGGCAACACTAATATTTAGAGGGTCCCTCTACTTCCTACCTCCTGAAAGTAACATCCAATGATACCTTTCCTCTTTATATTCTCTGCATAAAAAAGACAATCTTAAATGGTAAACCTTTTATCCATAGCTGTTTGTAGAAGTCATTTGTGTTTTCTCTATGTCTGACATATTGCCATGCTGACTTGACACTAAATTTCCCTCTAGCTTCCAGTGACCATATTGGTAAGTCTTTTTGTATAGTTTGTTGAGGTGGAGATACCTTATGCATTATGTGATCTACTACTTCCACAGTAAATAGTCCATTCAATAATTCTACATTTCATTGCCCATCCTGCAACAAGTCTATAACTCTTTGATGTCTGCCATCCCATTCTCTGCTATCTTACATAATATTTTGTTTGTTTGTCAACTCTAGTCCAAATATCTATAGAATAGGTGCACGTCTAGTCTAGTCTACCATTCCAAATTTCAGCCCAATCAAATGATCGGCGGCGGTGCAGAGACAGCCAGGAGGTTTGCCTAGCAACCAGATGCTTCGACCCGCATTGAATGCTGGGCAGAAGCATCCAGCAGCGCCTCGCCGGTTTAGAATTCGAACACAAAATGGCCAAAGAATTTTTTATCAATCGTATCCACTAATAGAAGTCCCCTACTCCACTCTAATTATCAAACCAAATATGAGCATTTTCTTTCCTCACTTTCCAATTAATAAGATGATCAATGAGGTCTCTTACTTGTAACATCTTCTTCCAAACCTGGGACCCACCACCTACTTTCCACATAACCTCCTTTGGATGTAGCTTTCTGCAGTATTTGTTCAACATAAACTCCCTCCAAATTGATTTTTTTGTTCTGAGGTTCCACCATAATTTGCAGAATAGAGCTATGGACACATCTTGAATTAATCTAAATCCCAAACCACCCTCTTTTACTGGTAAACACAGATTAGACCAGGCTACCCAATGTCTACCCTTTCCTCCTATAGTACTACTCCAGAAGGACCTAGCAAAGCATTTCTGAATAGATGATAGAACATTCTTAGGGGCATTCATGACTGACAGACAATGTATGAAAATACTCTGAAGTACATGCTTAATTAACACAGCCCCCCCAAAGGATAAAATCTTACCCTTCCACGATTGTAATTTATTGCTAATTCTGTTCATGAGTATTGGTAGTAGAGCTTATTCTTCCTCATATAGAACACTGGAAAACCTAGGTAATTGAATGGAAAATCCTGCCTCAATATTCCTGTAGCTACTTCTTCCATTACCACTGCTCCATTGGATGCACTACTGTGTAAGAATAATGCACTCTTATCTTTGTTTATTTTTTGACCAGACACCTTTTCATACCTTTCCAAGGTTGTTGTCAGTAGTTGTAAAGTCCATAGTTCATTTTTACAAAGAATGATCATATCATCTGCAAAAGCAAGATGATTGAGTCTTGGGCTTCCCCTAGGCATGCCAATCATCTTGAATTCCTTCCTTAGCAATAATTCCTTCAACCCTCTGGATAATACCTCTGCTGTAATGATGAATAGAGTAGGAGATAAAGGGTCCCCTTTCTTAAGCCCTATAGATGATTGAAAGAATCCCTTAGGTTTTCCATTTAATAAAAATGAGTACAAAGTATTAGACAACAACCTGAATATCATATCTATGATTTGTTCATAAAAACCTATCTTCCTTAGTACCTTAGTCAGAAAAAGCCACTCCACTCTATCATATGACTTTATCATATCTAACTTCATGACTATGTTTGGTGGTTTTCCTCTCTTTCTGATTTCAGACACTACCTCTTACACTACTAATATATTCTCAGCAATACTTCTACCTTGTACAAATACAACTTGTTCTTCAGACACAATGTCAGGCAACATATACTTAACTCTTTCATGAATAATTCTTGAGAAGATTTTATTCACAAAATTTCTAGGTGAAATAGGTCTTAGGTCTGAAAATGTATTCACCACTACCCTTTTTGGTAGCAACACCAAGTTGGTGTGTGTGACAAATCATGGTAGTTCATAACTATAGAAGAAGTCTATTACCATTTGGTGAAGATCATTAGCTATAATGTCCCAAGCTTCCTGAAAGAATGCTCCTGTCATACCATCTGGTCCTCCAATACTATTTTTGTTCAATCCCATGACTGCCCCTCTTACTTCTTCAATTGTTGGGACCCTCTTTAATTCGATATTTTGTGTTTCTTTTACCACTCTTGGTAGCACATCCAGCATTTTAAAATCCTCAGCATCATCTTTCTCCAGGAATTGATTTTGATAGAATCTTATAACAGCTTCAGATATATCCTCCTAATTCTCTAACCAAATATCTTTATCATTCTAAATTTTTTTTATTCCTAACCTTGCCCTTCTTTCCTTCACTATTGCATAGAAGAATCTTGTATTCCTTTCTCCACCCTTGAACCACTCAAAACCTACTTTCTACCTCCAGAATTCTTCCATTTTTTTTAGTTGCAATGCTAATTCAGCTTGTGCCTTGACTAAGTGAGCTCTATTATCACCTGTTGGGTCCTCTTCAAACTTCTTCTCCCTTACCTTGATCACTTCTTCCAGTGTAGAAATCTCTTGGAATATATTTCCAAAGGTTTTCTTACTCCACTGAGTCAATGCAACTTTAGTCTTCTTAAGCTTTTGATGAAAAATAATGAAAGCATTCCCTTTTACTTCCACCTTCCAGTTCTGCTTAATTACTTCCATACAAGAGTCTTCTTTAAGCCAAAAATTAAGAAATTTGAATGGCTTAACTAGATGATCCTGTTGAGTATTGCACTGCACCAACATAGGGGCATGGTCAGAGCCACTCCTAACTAGATTTTGTACCTCCATAATAGGGAAAATTTCTTGTAGCTTATCATTAGAGAGAATTCTGTCCAGCCTCTTCAATATGCATTTCCCATCTATTCTTCCATTCCACCATATATATTTGCTCCCTTTGAAAGAAATCTTCTCTAAATTACAAGTACTAATATAATGGTTGAAATCTTGTATCTCTTCAAAAGTCACTAATAGTCCACCAAGTTTCTCCTCTTCATGCCTTATTACATTAAAATCCCCACCTACTAGCGGTGCTTCATTTATTATATCATTCAGAGTCCCAAGAGATTCCCACAACTGCAATCTTTCAAGTTGAGTGCATTTTGCATAAACTAATGTAATCACCACCACTACTCCTACAGTCTGATTTTCTAATCTGAGAGAAAGTTATTGTTCCTCATCACTAATGACAGTACACTCCACAGTGGATTCCATAAATGCCCATAGCTTACCTAATATATTGACTACCGCATGTTGCATTCCAAGCCTTCTCTTATACTCACCAATACATTGACCTTCCTGAAATGGTTTCATAAGACCTATGTGTAGACACGTGATTTTTGACCCTCCTTGAGTTTTAACCTATTTATCGACATTAAATATTTTTATTTTTGTCCAATATTTATTTTAGTTTTTATTTCATTTTTAATAAGTTTAGTTGAGAATAAATAAAAAATAACAAGTTACTTTTTGGAATATTTTTACTTTTATTTGTATTGTTATTTTTATTTTTAAATGATATGAAAATTCAAAAAATATATATTTTCCTTTTAATTTTAATAAATAGACTAGTGGTTTTATTATTCTCTTAATTATATTTATTTTTATATTTTTTATAAAATTTTAATGTATTTTTCTTAAATATAAAAATTAATTAGTTAATTTTATTTTATTATTATTATTATTATTATTATTATTATTATTATTTTCTATTTTATATATTTTGAATTTTAAAAAAAAAAAAATTTTATCCTAAACATAACTATCCCAACCACCCCTAATTTCTCTCAACCTCCCTCAACTTTCCACCCTACACACAATATTACACACACATGGACAAAAAACACAGTAGACACACACACGAGAAGGAAGAAAACAACATTTTGTGGAAAAGTAAAAATAAAAAGAGATAAAAGAAGTGAGAAAAGAAAGGGAGAGAAAGAAACAAGAGAGAGAAATAGTAGGAAAAGAATAAAAAAGGGACGATGAATTGAGTTTGGAGTTCCGTTTGAATTTTCGGTAACGACATTCTTCCTATTCAACTTAGTTCTTCACACATGTTTTTCTCTATTTCGTTATTACGTTTTGTAAGTTTTCATGTGAATAAAAATACTAACCACGTTGTTTATATGATCCCGTATATTATATAGTATTGTATGTTCAATGGTTTGAGAATTTATGTGCATGTGCATGCACATGCTTTGTCAAGTTCGTTTTTTCTTTCTGCCTTCTATAATTTTTCTATCCTGCGTATGATTTTATTTTTTTGTCATTCTTTATACCGTGTATATAAATTTACATGCATGAAAATTCATGTGAATTTTTTTTTCTCATATATTTGTTAACAAAAACAAAAGAGAAAAAAATGAAAGTAGTAGAAATAAAAAAAAATAGAGACACATTTATTTATTTTAATATAAAGACGGACAAGACTCATAATTTTATTTGGTGAAGTTACTTTGAGGTTCATTTCTATTTCTTCCTCCACTTTAGTGCTTTCATATTCATGGATATATATAAATTTTAAGTTGGTTGATTTAATAATGCGATTAAATTTGGTTTCAGTGATATGTGTTTTAAGATAAAAATTATATGTTATTAATTTTGGTAACTCAATTATTAAGATTGAAAAATCATAGTATCATTTTGGATATATGGATATGAGAAATAGAAATGGAAGACATTTTAGGAAATCTTGTAATATGATTTGTTGAAGTGTTGACTGTTGCTATATCATTGTTTATTATTTAATTCACTTCGCCATTTTAAGTAAGTTCTATTGGTACACAGTACTCACTCATTTTATATATGAATTTGACCATATCTACGATTATAGTTATTTAATAATAAGACTAGTGACTTAAGAATCAAACATTTGATAAGTTGAAAATTGACGTGAAAATATTGAAAACATATTTGATAAATGTAGCCTTTGATTTGTTTGTTACTTACTCTTTTGGCATTTTGGTTTCTTTTTATTGCAATGTTCGGATACCTTTGAAATTATTGACCTCTAGGCTTAGTTTTATGTTTTAGGCTCAAGAAAATAAAGAGTGAAAAGAGAATGAAATGGACTAGAAAGTTGTCTCAATTTTACAAGAGATAGAACTAACGCCTTTATCGCTTGGAAAGTTTTAGGTATGTTTAAAATATTGGTATCGATTAATAATGCGGAGTATGAATCTTTTTGAGATGTTAAAAAATAATTCGAGGATATAATATTGTACCTCGACAAAGATTGTCCTAACATTAATTTTTACTTATTTAATACAAGAGGTGTAGACAAATATTTTTGAGCGAATTAAGGCCTATTAACATAATTTATTTAAAATAGTTAAAGCTAAGTATAAGTTGATAAAAGCGACCGTGCTTGAACCGCGGGACTCGAGGGGTGTCTTACACCTTTTCCACGGTCAACAGAATTTCTTATCCGGTTTTCTCTTTTCGCAGACCAACAAAGAGTCATTTCTTTTTGACTAGGTATTCAAAAAGATGACTTGGAACACCATAACTCAATTCCAAGTGGCGAATCCGAAAATGATAAAAATGATCCCTATTCAAAACCGTTACTTTAATTAGAAAAATCCTTCGACCTTCGGGCGAAAAAGGGGTGTGACATCTCTGGCGATTCTGCTGGGGATACATTAGATTTCGAGCTTTTAATATTGACTTTTACTTGCTTTAATTATTTTTATATTATGTTTGTTTGTCTTATGTGCTACTTGCTGCTCATTTATTGCTTTGATATTATTGAACTGTATTTATAAACTGTCTTCTCTTGCGCACCCCTTCTGAGTCTCTGAAATAGGATAGAAGGAATGCAGTGTATGCATCATACCTTATTTTGGAGATATCCTAAGTGTCAAGGCACCTGGTGAATCATTATTAGTCACACATGTTAGGCGGGGTTCAGATCGACAATAAAGGTGGAGTAGCACTGCTATAGAACAAGTTGTCCCTCCCCAACTCGAGTGTTCTCTCGGGTAAGCGAATCTAGACACCTATCCATATTAGGCTAAACTTAGAAGAACTAAAAACTCAGAATCTGGTTATCTCTATTAGGTTCCGCTTTATTTGCATCATATGCATTTGACTTAGCAGGACTCGGCACAGGGGCCGGGTTTGTCTAGGACAGGTGTCCCTTTTTATAATGACCAACATGTGCATCTTACGTGCTCTTTGATATTTATTTGGGAGGCCATTTGATTCTTGGCCGGCTTTAGGCAACTTGGTGAAACGCAAGAGAGTATTTTGTCCTCAAATTTAACAAATCATTTTTCAAAGATATTAAAAATATATATATATAGTTTTTAAGGTCTTCATAAACTATGAGGGTCTGATTCTCACTCTTTCGTGAGATACGTAGGAAATCTTTCCCAGGATAATACCTTGTCTTTTGAAAAATTATTCATAGATTTATTAGGAAGTATTTTGAAAATATGATTACTTTCATAATTATTTTTCTTATCCACAAGTTCAATTTATATATATATATATATATCTTAATAACCCTGAATCTTTAGGGATCATGAGGCTAAGTTTTACAAAATAATATATATATAAATCTTAACAGTCGTGAACCTTTAGGGGTCTTGAGGCTGAATTTTATACAACATATATTTCAAGAACTACGCACACCTAATTCTTATCTTAGTGAGATACGTAGGCAGGCAGTCCTTCATGGATTCGGTGGTCTAAAAATTAAACTCTAACACATTAGTTTTCTCCAAAATCAAAATATTATTAAGGTGGTTGGTTTGTGGCTTAGTTGGTTTCTCAATCCATGCAACAAAGGTTCAAAGAAAAGAGAAAGATGCCCGACAAAGAGGGTGTGGGGTCTGACAGTGGGGAAAAGAAAAATCAGTTGATTTCGCAAGAATTTGAATCAATGGAAGAAAATAAGTTATTGAAACAACAGATAGCAGAGATGTACCAAGCTTGGTCGAATGGACAAGCCCCGCCTTCCTCAATCCCTGGATTTTCGAATACGAATGATCCAAATTCCGCTCAAGCTCAAACTGGCGATCCATTTTACCCACATGTATTCGGCCCATATGCTAATGTGTCTGGTGCTACTGGTACTTTTACCATGCTCCTACCAAATTCATCTGTCTTGAACAACCTATTTTTCACTTTTGTAGCACCAGCTACTGCGGGTCCTCAATTGACAGTACAAAAGAATATGGATGAACCAAGTCATGATCAATTGTATCCTCTTAAAATGATTTTCAAACCCCCAAATCTACATTATCATGCTCATCAACACGATTCTCCTATCGTGATTAGAAGATTGTTAAAAGTGATGAACAGGAAGAGATGGCCAGGAAAGTGAGAATCTTAGAGCAGAGTATGAGAAATATGCAAGGGTTAAGAGGATCAAAAAGTACTTCATACAAAGATTTATGTATGTTTCCTGACGTTCATTTTCCACTAGGGTTCAAAATGCCAAAGTTTGACAAGTAAGAAGGGTACGGTAATCCAGTGGCACACTTGAGGCAATATTGTAACCAATTAAGAGGTGTCAGAGAAAAAGAAGAATTACTCATAGATTATTTCCATGAGAGCCTTTCGAGTCTAGCCTCAGAGTGGTTTGTGGATCAAGACATTGACTAGTGGAGTAGTTGGGATGACTTGCCTAACAAATTCGTGCAACAATTTCAGTACAATGTGGAGCTGATTACTGATGAAAAATCCCTGACTAATATGAAAAAGGAGAACAATGAAAATTTCAGGGAGTATGTGATTAGATAGCGTGAACAAGCTGCTAGGGTGAAACCGCCAATGAAAGAAAACAAGATAGTGGAGGTGTTTATTCAAGTGCAGGATGAAACATACTATCAACATTTGTTACCTGTATTAGGCAAGCCATTTATTGAGGTCCTCCAAATGGGAGAGATGATAGAGGATGGAATTAAGACTGGTCACATTATGAGTTTTGCAACATTGAAAGCGACTACTAAAGAAATTCAGAAGAGTTCAGGAAATGTTGGAGGGAAGAAGAATGAGGAAGATGTAGTTGCCATTATAGCTGAACAACGTGCACGTCGAAGAAGACCACGTCGCTGTTACCCTCAGTCTCAAAGCTAAGTTCATGCCTAAGCTCCACATAATCACTCTTAAAATCTATTATACTCAATTCCCTCACCTCCATATCCAGTATATAATGCACAACCACATGTTCAACCCCCATCTTACCCACAATGGCACGTACCAACTCCTCAGAGTCATCCTCCAATTCCACAAATATACCAAAGCCCTTCTAGGCCCGATTTTCAATCCAAGCCAAATAATGAAATTAGGTAGAAGTCTAGGGATAGTTTTACACCAATTGGAGAGTCGTATGCCATATTATTACAAAGATTGGTACAGTGAGGCATAATCTCTCCTCTCTTTGGGTACACTCCTAATCGACGTTCAAAAAATTTTGATCCTAATATACGATGTGCGTATTAGTCTGATGTTCAGGGTCATAGTATTGAAGATTGTCGGGATTTGAAAAGAGAAATTGAAAAGATGATTCAAGATAAATCAATTATGGTGCAGAACATGAATAGTGAGGAAAGCTCTAGTCATGCTGATATGCAAACCAGTGGCTAAGATGTCAAGCTCAGCAATTGAGAAGTCACTCCTCTCCTCACTAAGATGAATGTTTAGTAGTTTGTTTTATTTTTCTTTATATTTTCTGAATTATTTCAAGGTTGTAGTTCTGAATCTATCTTGCTTTGTTTCTTTGTCGTCTTTGTTTAAACCCTTCTATTTTTCCTTTCATTGAAATATGGTGTCCTTTGTTGTTTTGTCTTATTTTAAGTTTTTTTTTTTTTTTTTTTATGTAATTTATTTTATGTTAATTCTAGTGCTATTACATGCCAGCAAAATTTTTAGCCAGATCTTAAAATCTAGTTTAATCATGAAACATTGAATTAGAGAGCTAAAGTTAAAAGAAAAATACATATGAGAAATAGGTAGAATGTTAAGACATTTGATGACCATGTCGAAGCCTTCTTTGAAAATTAAGTCAATTATTTTGAGAATCACAAGAATAACTTGGTCATTAATTGAAAGACATGTCTCAATTAGATCAAATAGTGGATACGAGATCCCTATTCAAAAGAAAAAGGAAGATAATCAGCTCCACAAAAGCATGAGTCATTCTATATGGGGGATGTACAACAAGGTAGACTTGTAGGTTTGACAAGTGTTAAAGAAGAAGTGGCACACATGCTCAGTTAAAGTTAGTGTTGTTAAAGTGTCCTACATGATCTTCATCTCCCACTTTCATATTGCATATTATGTACTTGCATTTTCAAGGATTGATATGACGAAGGCATTTTATTCTGCTATCCAAACATTGTGTCATCCTTTATTTACCTCATTTGAGCTTTAGTGTTATTTTCTTTCATACCCCTCTTTTGGAATCAAGATAGAGTCAGCAAACCTCGAAACAAAAGTGTCGACCAAAAGACTAGAGTCAGAAAAGTTACAAAAAAAAAGAGAAAAAAAAGTGAAGAAAAATATGGCAAAAAAAATTCAAAAAGAAAAAGAGTCAATAAAAAAAAGAGAAAAGAAGAAAGTTGCTGGAACTACGTTTGACCTGATTCTCCTCTTTCGAGTGTGAGATACGTAGGCAGCCTTACTTTGGGGTTCGATCTAACCAAGAGAAAATTCAAGTTACCCAGTATGTGATAAAACTGGGGCAAAATTTATTTCCTTAAGAGTCGATTCCAAAAGTTGTATGTTTCACCCAATCTCATGTAAATTTTTTTAGCCTCGTGTCGCCTTTCCTTTTTAACCCTTTCCAAAAGCCAAGTTACAACCAAAGAAAGACCTCCAGATCGATCTTTGAGAATGTCAAGGCTAAATATATTATGAGTGCATGATGTTTCGTATGTTGGGCATTATTTTTGAAAAAGAAAATGAAAAAAAATGAAATGAATGATGAAAAAAAAGAATAAAAATGAGAGTCTTATTGGTTAAAACCCACACGGGCACCGTAAGATGATATGAGTTGAGAGAAATGAAATGAGAGAGTCTTATAGGTGAAAACCCTCACGGGCACCGTAACAAGATTGTGAGTTGAAAAAAAATGAGAATAAGAGAGTCTCATTGGTGAAAATCCTCAAAAACACCATAGGGCAATGGTGAACTGAGAGAAAGAAAATGAGAAAGGCTTGTTGGCGAAAACCCTTCAAGATGTCACTAGCTGAATGGGATCTATAAGCGCAATTGACCTAAGGAACAACTCAGTTTCAGGGCCATTAACTCAACAAAAATTGGTGGAAAGTTTGGATGAAAATATCAGGAAGATAAATCCAAAAATGCATGGCATAATCATTAGAGTTGACAGTCATTTTTAGATGAATTTTTTGTTTCTTTGTTTCAAATGGGGACATTTATTTTCCTTTTATTTATTATTTATATCTTTGTTTTCTGAGTCAGTTATTAAAAAAAAAATCATTGTCATTTTTCTCGTGCCTTTGAGTCGAGTCCGTGTCATAACAAGTGAAAAAAGATTTCAAAACTGACTACCAACTTCTTTAATTGCACAAAGCAAGACAAAAAGACAATACATGAAAGAGATATGATTGTGAGCCGAAATAAGTCATGTAGAAAGTTTTGTCAACAGACGAATCTGGGAAATCATGGAAATACCAAGGTTCAAAAGATTTATTTGAGGATCATGGCAAAGTCGAGATACTGTGTTTGTTTTAGAGTCACTTCTAATAATCTGAGTTTTGGGTCAATGATGCAGTAAGTCGGTGACAGATGCTAATGGTTGGAAGCAAAGTTAAATGTGACGAGGGCAAGAGTGATTGCCACAGAAGCTAAAGCCACAAACCTGCCACCATGTTTTTGAACTCACAAGTTTTCTTTGATGAAACAGGAAAAATGTTACCTTCAAATCAAGAATTTCAGAGCATAAATATCAAGGGATGCAATGTCTCATTTCCACAAATGCAGGAAGCAATATTGTTGCACAGGTTTGATAATCAAATTATGGTAAAAATTCATCATCCTATATCCCTGAGAGGCATACTTCTTTGTCTAGGTATTTCAGTTTTTAACTGCTAGGTGATATACTTCTTAAATTGAACCTTGATTCCTAGAAAATGTACCTTTTAGTCGAGTTATTCCCCTTGATTCCTATAAGATGTACCTTTTAGTCGAGTCATTTCCCTTGATTCCTATAAGACGTACTTTTTAGTCGAGTCATTCCCCTTGATTCCTATAAGACGTACCTTTTGGTCGAGTCATTTCCCTTGATTCCTATAAGACGTACCTTTTAGTCAAGTCGTTCCCCTTGATTCATATAAGACGTACCTTTTAGTCGATTCATTCCCCTTAATCCTATAAGATGTACCTTTTAGTAGAGTCATTTTCCTTGATTCCTATTAGACGTACCTTTTAGTCGAGTCATTTCCCTTAATTCCTATAAGATGTACCTTTTAGTCGAGTCGTTTCCATTGATTCCTATAAGACGTACCTTTTAGTCGAGTCGTTCCCCTTGATTCCTGTAAGACGCCCCTTTTAGTCCAGTCATTCCCCTTGATTCCTATAAGACTTACCTTTTATTTGAGTCATTCCCCTTGATTTATATAAGACATACCTTTTAGTTGAGTCATTCTCCTTGATTCATATAAGACGTACCTTTTAGTCGAGTCATTATCCTTGATTCCTATAAGACGTACCTTTTAGTCGAGTTATTCCCCTTGATTCCTTAAGACGTACCTTTTAGTCGAGTCATACCCCTTGATTCCTATAAGATGTACCTTTTAGTCGAGTCATTCTTATTGATTCCTATAAGACGTACCTTTTAGTCGAGTCATTCCCCTTGATTTTTAGAAGATGTAGATGTACTTTCTATTTGAATCATTTTATTTAACCCCTAGGAGACACACTTCCTTGTCTGGGTAATTTGAGTTTCATATGTTAGGAGACACACTTCCTAATTTTGGTCATTAGTTTTACTCTGAAGAGACGCATTTCTTTAACAGGGCCTTGATTCACCCTCTTTACTGTAATTTTCAAAAGTTGTGATCTAATGACACTCACAAAATTTTCTAGTATAAATTGGGGCAAAAATTTTGTTCGTGTTTATTGAATTTTACTTTCTGCTCAGGACCCTCTCGGATAATGGGACTTTTCTTTTCTTGTTCACCTTTTATTTTAAGTTCAGGAGCCTGCCTGAAGAACAGGGTGAAGAAATAACAAGTCAGGAGCCTGCCTGAAGAACATGGTGAAGAAATAACAAGTTAGGAGCCCGCCTGAAGAACAGGGTGAAGAAATAACAAGTCAAGAGACCTCCTAAAGAACAAGGTGAAGAAATAACAAGTCAGGAGCTCGCCTGATGATACAAGAAAGGCAAGGAACACATGGAACAAACAGCAAAATAGTCCACAAGTTAAAAGAACCGAGGATCTCTTTAATGACCACTCTCGGATTCAACAAAAAACCAACAAAACAAGATGAACAATGGTGTTTAACACAAAAAATAGCCAGCCCAAACTAGATTAACACACAAGATGAAGAACAACAACAACTCCACGGATTAAACAACACAAGAACAAAACAGGTACAAGAAAGTAAGATAGATAACTTGACATACATTGCATAAACACTTATGAACCAAAATGTATATTAAACATTAAGACCCAAAGATTTCATACAAATAACACTAAGTTCTTACAAGACCTCAAGGGAATTGGAATTCCCAAGCAACCACCATTTCTAAGATTGTTATCAACACAAGTGATGTCCACACTTGTCACAAGGAATCCACCTTGCAAGAAACTCTTTAGAGCTCTTAAAAATATCATCAAAAGTTGTGGACAAAATGACCTATCATGTTATATTTATAAGCTAGGTTACAACTTATTATAAAATGACTAAAATGCCCTTAATGATCCATGGCAAAAGGGCGGCTTTGGCATGTAGAATTGGGCAGCCTTGGAGTATTTTGAAAGGACTTCTTGACACTTCAAGGCATGTTTTCTTGGTTGGGCATCCCCAAGCTCGGGTCTCAATGTGTTGGTCTACAATATCGATCTTGTATCATCCTCCCTTCTTGAAAAGGATTTGACGAATCCAAACCTTGAAAAACAATAGAGGAGACAACAAAAAAACATATATTCCTCATGACATGAGGGTTAATGTTAGCACAATCAACAAAAGTATCAAACCACGAGTGTACATTCTACACATGTCGTGGGACTTTAGGGAATAGGATACCCCTCCAAACACTAAAAGAAATAACTTGTCTATCCACCTGTGTGATAAGAAATAAAAAAAGTGTAATCCCTTGGAACAAGGACCATAGTGCCCTCGGGTTCTTTCATCATCAAGAGGTCAAAGTGCAATCAAGAC
The DNA here is from genome assembly GCA_030864215.1 of Capsicum pubescens. Lineage (NCBI taxonomy): Eukaryota > Viridiplantae > Streptophyta > Magnoliopsida > Solanales > Solanaceae > Capsicum > Capsicum pubescens. Next base: position 86,821,633 of record CM061548.1, read on the forward strand.
CTCACTTTCCTCAGGCCACACATCATCATGAGGTGTCCTCCCCATCAATCTGTAAGGCACATTAACTTTCCCTTCTTCCACCACCCTCTCGGCTTCACCATCATCTCCATCATCCTCTCGAGAGATTTCCTCACTAACATCATTTTTGGTTACTTTCCCCCCAACATAGTAAGGATCACCCCCCACCAACATAATGTTCCTTCGATTCAGGAACTCACTAGCTTTGTGACCCCAACCTTGATATTTAAAACAAACGATACCCTTAGTATTAGAAATAGAAGAACTAGTACCTTTAAGCCGTAGAGTCTTTTAGAGTGTTTTATCAAATGGCTTTTTCTCTAAGGGCTTGTAGGGGTTGTTCCACCCGAAGTTCTTCTTGTCATGATTTTTTATTTAAAATTCAATGGCCGCCTCTACATGGTCCTCAATTCGGTCAAACTTGTGGACAACTAATTGAGAAATAACTTTGCAGCACAAGCCACCCTTGAATCGAGCTAGGCAATGATTTGGAGGTTCAAAAATATCAAAGAATAGGAATAAATTTTGGAACTCATCATAATATTCCTCCACACTTCTATCTCCTTGCCGCAAGTTGTAGAGATTTGTTAGTTGCTCTTGTTTGTACCTTTCCATGAAATATCTCTCCCTCATAAGAGATTTCAATTCATCCCAATCTGGGAGGTCAAGATTACTATTCCTTATTCGTTGCAACCGCTTTGTCTCCCACCAAGTAGAGGCATAACCTTCAAATTGAGCAATGACATGTGCAACTTTCTTTTGGGAAGTTAACTCATTAAGTTGGAAAATCCGATTACATTGTAACTCCCAATCAAGATAGAGAGATGGATCACTAGTCCCCCCTTGAAAGAAGAAAGAGTGATCATAATGGAATTTTGGCTTGTGTCTCTACCCACATTGCCTCCTTGGGCCACTAAACCTTCTTGAACATGAGGTCGGTGTCCCAAGTTACCCCTAACATGAGGAGCCGGTCCAACTCTTTCTCCTCAGCCTCTATGTCCCCCACCATAAGATCCTCTTCTATTGTGCAAAAATTCTGCAAAAAGAATTTCTTCATCTAACCCCTCACCTCCATAAGGACCCTCACCTTTTACATCATTAATTCAGATTAGTTGGTTTTGGTTTAGTGGTGCTCTCGGCGTATCAAGGGGGTCTCGGATTTGGGGAGCTTCTTGATGGACTTGACTTCGGTTGTTTGGATAAGTAGGGACTTGGTGGATAGGGTCATGGACTGGTCTAGGTGGATTGAGCAATTGGTAAAGTGTATCCGGGGTAGTATCATGTCTACTAATCGAGACATGGTAGTGTTTGGGACTTGAATGGTTGGAATCTAAACGAACTTCCAATGTATCCATTATCCTTGAAAAGGAACCCTCCATCCCGTCCATCCTTCCCCCCATCCTCCTCATTCGACCATTAAGATCATGTTTCACACTCATTATGGCCGCCAACAAAGCATCCATGGTTACCTCTCTCGAGGCCCTTGGACTACCTTCACCCAAAGCCATCGTACCTAATAAGAAAACTAAACAAAACATAAACAATAACAAGTTAAAGGTTAGCAAAATCAGTCCACAAATCACCACAAAACAGTCCTCCAAATCTCAAGCTCACACTTTTGAAGTTTTCACTCTATTGGCCTCACAAGTGTTGATAACACACTTATACTCTAATGCGGTCACTTGGTTCCAATTATGGCTCGAGGTCGGAGTAGATTCTTGTTTGAAATGACACAAAAAAAGTAATGTACGAACTTGAACGAAAAAAGTTACTACGATTCAAAAATGAGAAAAGCACAAAAACAATGCTAACACGAAGAACGCACTCAAAAACTAATCTACACTTAGTAGGTATTTACTAGTTGTCAATTAGTATTAGAGTCAACAAAATCGAAAACCAATAGAAACAAGAAAGTGAAACTAGGAAATCCAATGTTCTTGAGCTTTTTGATGACTTGGCACTTAACTATTTGACGTTGTAATATTGTTGAAGTTGAAAAATTTTGTCTCACGAAACTAGTTGTTCAATTTCATATGTGGAAGAAGAGAATTTCGGCCAAGGCATGAGGCAAACAAGGTATACGCTCCAATTTAAAGATCCATAAAGTCTTTCACCTACTTGCACCAAATTGGCAAGATAACCTTTTTCGATGTCTTGTCCCCTTTCCCCTTTTGGACAATCCTTGAAAAGTGTTTTTCTTCTTTTTGATAGTATGGCTTTTGGAAAGTCTTTTTGTTTGTTTCCTTTTTGGTGATGTCTTGGAAGTGTTTCCAAGTCAAACAAGACCAACACTCTCTTTCTTTTGAAATTTGGATCAAACAAGTCCCCATTTTTGAAGCTTCTTCTTCACCACATCAAGAACACAAGAATATCAACAACAAGAACACACAAGCCGTCCACCCCCCCACCATAATATTACTTGATTTTTAGCTCAAAACATTTAGATTTTAGACACTAAAAGTGTTAGTGAGAAAGGAACCAATACTAGAAACACCCAAAACAAGTAAAAGACTACTAAATCTAGACACACAATAAGTTTTTCGGTCAAGAATCAAAAATACTAAATCTATTTTATTTTTATTTTTTTCACTCTCAAGCCCAAGATTGATCTTTTTAGAACAAAATCAAAGATGACTCTGATACCAAATGATACAAGAAAGGCAAGAAACACACAGAACAAAGATCAAAATAGTCCACAAGTTCAAAGAACCGAGGACCTCTTTGATGACCACTCTCGGATTCAACAAGAAACCAACAAAACAAATTGAACAATGGTGTTTAACACACCAAACATCCATACCAAGCTAGATTAACACACAATACGAAGAACAACAACAAGAGAATAACAACAACTCCACAGATTCAACAAGATAAGAACAAAATGGGTACAAGAAAGTAAGATAGAGAACTTGACATACATTACATAAACACTTATGAACCAAAATGTATATTAAACATTAAGACTCAAATTTTTCATACAAATAACACCAAGTTTTTACGAGACCTCAAGGAAATTGGAATTTCCATGCAACCACCGTTTCTAAGATTGTTATCAACACAAGTGATGTCCACACTTGTCATAAGGAATCCACCTTGCAAGACACTCTTTAGAGCTCTAAAAAATATCATCAAAAGTTGTGGAAAAAATCACCTATCATGTTCTATTTATAAGCTAATTTACAACTTATTACAAAATGACTAAAATGCCCTTAATGAGTCATGGCAAAGGGGTGTCTTTGGCATGTAGAATTGGGCAACCTTGGAGTGTTTTGAAAGGACTTCTTAACACTTTAAGGCTTGTTGTCTTGGTTGGGAAGCCCCAAGCTCGGGTCTCAATATGTTGGTATACAATCACTATCGATCTTGTATCACCTGAAGAACAGGGTAAAGAAATAATAAGTCATGAGCTCGCCTAAGGAACAGGGTGAAGGAATAACAAGTCAGGAGCCCACATGAAAAATAGGGTGAAGAAATAGCAAGTTAGAAGCCCGCTTGAAAAACAGGATGAAAAAATAATAAGTCAGGAGCCCTCCTGAAGAATAGGGTGAAGAAATAGCAAGTCAGGAGCCCGCTTGAAGAATAGGGTGAACATTATCAGTTGCAAGTCTGGAGCCCGCCTGAAGAATAGGGTGAAGATTTTCAAGTCGAAACCAGAAGAAAATCTGAAGAATAAATCAATTGTCAAGTTCCTCTCCAATGCCAAAAGCCAACGAGGAGGAACATTTTGTGTTTCAAATCAACTCAGAATAACGACTATCTCACCATTTGAGAAGTCATGAAGATTCAAGTCAAGATTCCAGAATAGCTGAATAGTTAGGATCTTTCACTTGTATCTTCAATTTTATTTTTATTATTCATGTGAATGTAAAAGCAGAAGTCGTGAACCGAAAACTCGATGGAACCTCACTCGACCTAACTTGTTCTCTCACTATTTTATCTTTGAACTACACGTGACCTAATTTTCTTATAACCCGAGATATGTAGGCGGTCCAAAACCAGGACTCAGTCGCATCTCCCTTTTTTTTCTATTCTTTTTGAATAATTGGAGGATCAAAAATCATATTTTTGTCTACTTCTTTGTGTGAAAACTCTTCGAGATTTCACAAAAAGAGGAGAAAAATGTAGACACGAGATTTTTGACCCTCCCCGAGTTTTAACCTATTTGTTGTCATTAAATATTTTAATTTTTGTACAATATTTATTTTAGTTTTTATTTCAATTTTAATAAGTTTAGTTGATAATAAATAAAAAATAATAAGTAAAGTTACTTTTTGGGATATTTTTATTTTTATTTGTATTGTTATTTTTGTTTTTAAATGATATGAAAATTCAAAAAATATATATTTTTCTTTTAATTTTAATAAATAGACTAGTGGTTTTATTATTCTCTTAATTATATTTATTTTTATATTTTTTTATAAATTTTTATTGTATTTTTATTAAATATAAAAATTAATTAGTTAATTTTATTTTATTATTATTATTATTATTATTTTCTATTTTATATATTTTGAATTAAAAAAAAAAAAAAAATTATCCTAAACATAACTATCCCAACCACCCCTAACTTCTCTCAACCTCCATCAACTTCCCACCCTACACACTATATTATACACACACGGACAGACAACACAGTAGACACACACACGAGAAGGAAGAGAACAATATTTTGTGGAAAAGTAAAAACAAAAAGAGAGAAAATAAGTGAGAAAAGAAAGTGAGAGAAAGAAACAAGAGAGAAAAACAGTAGGAAAAGAATAAAAAAGGGACGATGAATTGAGTTTGGAGTTCCGTTTGAGTTTCCGGTAACGACATTCTTCCTATTCAATTAAGTTCTTCACACAGGTTCTTATCTAATTCGTCATTACATTTTTTAAGTTTTCATGTGAATAAAAGTACTAATGACGTTGTTGATATGATCCCATATATTATATAGTATTCTATATTCAATGGTTTGAGAATTTATGTGTATGTGCATGCGCATACTTTGTCAAGTTGATTTTTTCTTTCTACCTTCTATAATGTTTTTATAGTGCTTATGATTTTATTTTTTTGTCATTCTTTATACTGTGTATATAAATTTACATGCATGAAAATTCATGTGAATTTTTTTTTCTCATATATTTGTTAACAAAAACAAAAGAGAAAAAAATGAAAGTAGTAGAAATAAAAAAAAATAGAGACACATTTATTTATTTTAATATAAATACGGACAAGACTCATAATTTTATTTGGTGAAGTTACTTTGAGGTTCATTTCTATTTCTTCCTCCACTTTAGTGCTTTCAAATTCATGGATATATATAAATTTTAAGTTGGTTGATTTAATAATGTGATTAAATTTGATTTCAGTGATTTGTGTTTTAAGATAAAAATTATATGTTATTAATTTTGGTAACTCAATTATTAAGATTGAAAAATCATAGTATCATTTTGGATATATGGATATGAGAATTCGAAACGGACGACATTTTAGGAAATCTTGTAATATGATTCGTTGAAGTGTTGACTGTTGCTATATCGTTGTTTATTATTTAATTCACTTCGCCATTTTAAATAAGTTCTATTGTTACACAGTACTCACTCATTTGATATATGAATTCGACTATATCTATGATTTTAGTTATTTAATAATAAGACTAGTGACTTAAGAATCAAACATTTGGTAAGTTGAAAATTGACGTGAAAATATTGAAAACATATTTGATAAATGTAGCCTTTGATTTGTTTGTTACTTACTCTTTTGGCATTTTGGATTCTTTTTATTTCAATGTTCGGATACCTTTGTAATTATTGACCGCTAGGCTTAGTTTTATGTTTTAGGCTCAAGAAAATAAAGAGTGAAAAGAGAATGAAGTGGACTAGAAAGTTGTCTCAATTTTACAAGAGATAGAACTAACGCCTTTATCGCTTGGCAAGTTTTAGGTATGTTTAAAATATTGGTATCGATTAAGAATGCAGAGTACGAATCTTTTTGAGACGTTAAAAAATAATTTGAGGATGTAATATTTTACCTCGACAAAGATTGTCCTAACATTAATTTTTACTAATTTAATACAAGAGGTGTAGAAAAATATTTTTGAGCGAATTAAGGCCTATTAACATAGTTTATTTAAAATAGTTAAAGCTAAGTATAAGTTGATAAAAGCGACCGTGCTTGAACCACGGGACTCGAGGGGTGTCTTACACCTTTTCCTCGATCAACAGAATTTTTTATCCGATTTTCTGTTTTCGCAGACCAACAAAGAGTCATTTCCTTTTGACTAGGTATTCAAAAAGGTGACTTGGAACACCATAACTCAATTCCAAGTGGTGACTCTGAAAATGATAAAAATAATCCCTATTCAAAACCGTCACTTTAATTGGAAAACCCCTTCGACCCTCAGGCGAAAAAGGGGTGTGACACTATGAAGCCAAATTGGATCTCTTCTATGCATTGTAATCAACCTTGTAAACACCTTTTGTGTATTCATAGACCTAATGTTCCATATTAAAGTATTTATTTTGAGGTTGATTTTGATGTAAAACTCCTTGTATGCTTTGGACTTGTTGCTATAGTTTTACTCTTCTTGGTTTGTTTATCATGCTTGGCTTTCAGTGACTTAATCTGGTTTGGAGATAAATCTCCTCCCACTGCTGCATCTGCAATATTATCCCCCAAATCTTCAGTATCGAGGTCCTCCTTCTTACTATTAGTAATGTCTATCATATTCCCTACCTCAATTTCCAATGGTACTATATCCTCCGTAATTTGCTGTGGATTCTGTTTAGCATCCTTCTCCCTCAACACCATTTCTATTAAAGCATTTTGAGGTTATTCATCCTCCTTTGATTGTTGCTCCTCTTGTTCATGCTACTTGTCTTTTAATTGTGCTACTCTCTCTTTTACTTTGTTCCCTTGGCTGTGTTCTTTATTCCCTTCATTGCTAGTTTGAATCCCTTCTGATGGTATTATCTCTGATTTGCCAAAGCTCATATTGACCCAGTCTTTAGTGTTTTCCCTCTCCTTTGTAATATTAGGCTGATGATCTTCTAACTTTTCTTTATTTAAAACATCAAATACATTTGATGTTTCAATTTTAGATGTCTTCTTCTGTACTTCTCCCAGTATATAACCATATTGATCTTTCTTGTAATTGCTCATTCTTTGCATCCATTGGTTTTTATTATTCTCCGCACTTGCCTTCTTCTTTTCATTCTCCTGCTCAGTGTCATCCTCTTTAAATTTATCTTTTTGTTCTCTTTGACTTTGAACTTGTTCAAATAATTCTGGGTGAAGACTCCAACAGGAATCCTCATCATGTCCTTGCAAGCAGGACTCTTTGCAATACTTAGGTTTGTGATCATACTGGATATGAATCCATTTTGACTTAACCTCTCCATTGACCTCATTATCCTCATTGATCTTCACTCTGTGAGGTAGTTTAGCTACTAAGTTCACCTCTACCTTTACTCGTGCACATCTTGGCCTTGTGAGTGGTTTTAGTAGCTACGTCTACCATTAAGGGTTTGCCCACTGCCGATGCAATAGAAAATATTGCTTCCTTGGCCAAAAAATTTGGTGGTAGGTCTGGTAAGGAGATCCATGCTACTCCAATCGTGGTTTCTACATATGGTTCAAACCATGAATCCTACTTGAGTGTCCTTATTTGCCAATATAAATCCTTATCCATAATATAATAAGCACTGATAGAGAACAATTGAACATAATCCTCCAATAGGTTTAACTGAATCAATATATGTCTTGTATCAAGCACACTAATCGAGAATTCTCCCTTAATCCCACATTGCTTAGGGATTACTTTCCTGAGCTCATTGATATCCGATTTGCCATAAGAGAATTTGTCAATGATTGCATATTGCAAATTCTCTTGAATAATCAAGTTTTTAACCTTAAATGATTTCCAAGTAACTGATGGTTCACCATGCACCATAATGACAGGTTTAAAAGGAACCCTAGTAATTTCATGCACGTAAGGTTTACTTTTTAGCAAATCAACATATTTTGGAGCTGATACACTATTTTGACAATCTCCTTCTATATTCTACTTCTATGATTCATCTAGTGGGCTCTTCCCACCGGACGTGGTTGCCATTGTGATCGAAAAACTAGTTCAAAAAAAGAAGGTTTTGCATGCTCCGTTTTTAGGGTTTTTTGAGTAGGTCTTAAAAAGAGATGATAAATAATATGCAATATTATCTCAACAAGAAGCAACCAACTCATTGAATCTCATCTCTGGGGTGGATTGATATCGACATTTATTATTAACCAAGGGAAATATTAGTGGTATCGGGTGTTTCTTAATAAAAACACATGAAAGTTGCTTTCTCCCACCAATGTGGGAGAAATAGACTTTTCTTTAAGTGAGTACACTTTTCTTTTAAGTGAGCTCACTTTCCCTCCAAGAATTTCCTCCATTTTCCATTCACATATCCAACTGAATCTAATAATCCCCCACATAAATAGGGAATGACTATTCTTTATAAAACTTTACGGAAAAGTATGTGATCAGCAAGCATAGACTGATTACGTCTGGATAAGTGGGTTTCCCTTTGAGCTTTTCGTAGTGAACGTGCATCGGATGCACTCAGTCAATCGATAGATTTGATATCTTTGAACTGACGAACTTTAGTGTACACCAAGACAACACATGTCACATAACCAGCCTTTTATTATTTATGGTTATCACGGTTTTGTTCATCTCAGTCATGAACACGTTTTGATTTTATGAGAGCTTAGAGAATAGTCCTTGACTAACATTCTCCTTGAAACGTCTTCCACTTTACCCTCACATAGGTGATTTATAAACATTTAATCCTATAGATTAAACTATTTGATCAAATCTGCTAAATTTAGATAATCATTAAAAAGATTTACACCATAAGTCGTATCCTTGTTTCTTAAACATTGTCTACATTCTGAGAATGGATTGGGTATATTGACAATGTTGAACCATCATTCACAACTTTGTTTGGTCTCCTTGAACCTAGCTCTTAGGATCTCCAGTCTTCTAGGTAGAGTTACCGCCATGCTGACTTGTCTTAGGCTGTAAACCCATTCCCTTCGATGTTCTCTCAACTACCTCTCTAGATAGGCGTTTTGTAAATAGATCCGACACATTATCCTTTGACTTCACATAGTCAATAGTGATAATTCCACTAGAGAGAAGTTCTCTGACAGTATTATATCTCCATCTTATATGATGAGATTTACTGTTGTACATTATGCTCCCTACCCTACCTATCGCCGCTTGGCTATCACAGTGTATACATACTGGTGCCAATAGTTTGGGTCAATAAGGAATATCTTTCAAGAAATTTCAGAGCCATTCAGCTTCTTCATCGGCTTTATCTAATGTGATAAATTCATATTCCATTGTAGAGCGAGCAATACATGTCTATTTGGACGATTTCAAAGAGACTGCTCCTCCACCTAATGTAAATACATATCCACTCGTGGATTTTACTTCATTCGATTTGGTGATCCAATTTGCATTACTATATCCTTTAATTACTGCTGGATATTTACTATAAAACAAAGCATAGCCTTGAGTGTATTTAAGATATCTCAAAACTTTTTCTTTGCCATCCAATGAGTTTTATTGGGATTACTCGTGTACCGACTCAATTTACTAATAGCATATTCTATGTCTAGCCATGCACAGTTCAGGATATACATTAAACATCCCAACACTCTTGCGTAGTCCAATTGTGAGTCACTTTCACTTTCATTCTTTTGAAGTGAAAAGCTCATGTCCAATGGAGTCTTGGCAATATCGAATTCCAAATACTTGAATTTGTCAAGTACCTTTTCAATATAATGAGACTGTGACAATGTCAACCCGTGTGGAGTCTTATAGATTCTTATTCCTAAGATCACATCTGCAACTCCAAGATCTTTCATATCAAACTTGCCCTCAAGCATTCGTTTTGTAGCATTTATATCAGAAATGTCTCTACTTATGATCAACATATCTTCCACATACAAATAAACAATGACTTTGTGATTTGGAGTGTCTTCAATGTAAACACATTTATCACATTCGTTTATCTTAAATTCGTTTGCTAACATGATTTGGTCAAACTTTGCATGCCACTGTTTAGGTACTTGTTTTAGTCTATAGAGAGAACTTAACAAGTTTGCACACCTTCTTTCCTTTATCAGGAACCAAAAAACCCTTGGGTTGTTCCATGTAAATTTTTTTCTCTAATTCTTCATTTATGAATGCTGTTTTCACATTTATTTGATGGATTTCAAGACCATATACTGCCACTAAAGTAATTAACATCCGTATTGACGTTATCCTTGTTACATGCAAGTATGTATCAAAGTAATCAAGGCCTTCTTTCTGTTGGAAGCCTTTTACTACAAGTCTTGCCTTGTATTTGTCAATAGTACCATCCACTTTTATTTTCCATTTGAAGATCATTTAGAATTTAAAGGTTTATTTCCCAGAGGAAGATCAACCAACTCCCAAGTATGACTATTCAAGATTGATTCAATCTCACTATTGACTGCCTCTTTCCAAAAGGATGAGTCTGAAGACGACATCACTTCTTTAAATATTTGAGGCTAATTTTCTAAGAAAAATATTACAAAATTCGATCCAAATAAAATTGACGTTCTTTGACGTGTACTACGTCTTGGATTCTCATCATTATGTACATCCTCGCTTGATTTATCTCGTGGTCATTTAAACCCTCTACTAGACTATTTATGTCTAGTTTTATATGGATAAATGTGTTCAAAGAACTCAGCATCTTCTGATTCAATCACTGTATTTTTATTGATATCCGAATGTTTGAATTTATGAACCAAAAACCAACATGCTTTACTATTTTTAGCGTATCCTATGAACACACAGTCCACTGTATTTGGTACTATCTTCACCCTTTTAGGCATAAGAACTTGGAATTTCACTAGACACTCCCACACTTTGAAATATTTCAAGTTGGGTTTCCTTCCTTTCCATTTTTCATATGGAATTGATAGTGTCTTACTGTGGGGCACTCTATTGAGTATTTGGTTAGTTGTAAGGATAGCTTCCCCCCACAAGTTTGCGATAAACCTAAACTTATAAGTAAGGCATTCATCATTTCTTTTAAGGTTTGTTTTTTCTCTCCGCAATTCCATTAGATTAAGGTGAATACGGGGCTGTAGTTTGATGGACAATTCTATTTTCTACACGAATTTTTGCAAAGGGAGATTCATATTCTCCACCTCTATTATTTCTAATCATTTTGATCTTTTCTTCTAACTGATTCTCAACTTCTATTTTATATTGCCTAAATGCATCTATGGCTTCATTCTTACTGTTCAGCAAATAGACATAACAGTACCTAGTGCAATCATCAATAAAAGTTATAAAATACTTATTCCTACCACAAGATGGTGTTGACTTAATATCACAAATGTCAGTGTGGATTAAGTCTAAGGGATTGAAATTCCTTTCAACGGACTTATACGGATTCTTAGCATATTTGGATTTCACACACGTTTGACATTTTGATTTTTGCATTCAAAGTTTGGCAAAACTTCTAAGTTAATCAATTTTCGCAAAGTTTTGTAATTGACATGTCATAATCGTCCATGCCACAATTCATTAGACTCAATCAAGTAAGAAGAAATAGAACTTTTATTGATTTCAACTGTCATTACATTCATCTTAAATTGGCCCTTAGTGAGGTAGCCTTTTCCTACGTACACTTCCCCTTTACTAAGTACAATCTTGCCTAAAATAAATACACATTTGAATCTATTTTTGTCAAGAAATGATCCGAAAATTAAGTTTTTTCTTAACAACGGTAAATAAAGGATATTGTTGAGAGTCAACACTTTGCCTGACGTCATTTTCAAGTAGACTTTTTTCGCCCTTTCAACTTTTGCAGTTGCAGAGTTTGCCATATAGATCTTCTATTATCCTTGAGCCAGAGTGTATATAGAAAACAACTCTTTATTAACACAAACGTGGTGGGTGGCACCAGAATCCATCCACCATTCTCTTGGATTTCCACTAAGTTACATTCAGAAAGCATAACACATAGATCGTCCATTTCATTCTTGGATTCAGCCATATTGGCTTGATCCCTTTTTTTGCCTTTCTTAAGAGGCACGACATTCTGTTGACTTGTGGCCAATCTTTTCACAATTAAAGCACTTCCCCTTGAATTTCTTCTTAGGTTGATTTCTTTGTTTTCCAGTTTTCCTTCTCTTCTTAGAGTTGTTGGGGTCGCCTTCTACAATGTTTTCTCTACTTATTATAGAATTTCTTTTCGGCCTTCTTTCTGCGGCTTTGTTGTCTTCCTCAATGTGCAACCTCACAATGAGGTCTTCAACCGTCATCTCCTTCCTTTTATGTTTCAAATAATTTTTGAAGTCCTTCCACGAAGGTGGCAACTTCTCTGTTATTGCAGTAACTTGAAAGGCTTCATTCACAACCAAACCTACAATAAAGTTTATGTGAAGATTGAGAACATATTTAACATGTTTAAATAAGGTATTTACTATATTCATACCTTCAGTAAGGTGATCATGGATGATAACTTACAATTCCTGTACTTGAAATACAATAGTCTCACTGTCGATCATTTTGTGTTCAAGGAACCTTGCAACATAGAACTTCTTAGTTCTGGAATCCTCAGTCATATACTTTCATTTCAGCGTATTCCACAACTTTTTTGATGTCTTTATTCCATTATACATGTTGTATAGATCATCTTGGAGGCCACTTAGGATATAATTGCTGCATAAGAAATCAGAATGTTTCTGTGCCTCTCTTACAATGGACCGATCCTTGTCCGATATTTCTTCGGGTAATTCTGGAGCATCTTCAGATATAAATCTTTAAAGACATAAAATTTTTAGATTGAAGTACATCTTCTGTTACCATCGTTTAAAATCTATTCTCAATTTTTTTTTGGATTTTTCCACTAGTGCCATAGCGGGTGACGCAGTTGTGTGATTGGTTATAGCAACATTCGTTGCTGGTACATTGTCCCACCATTAGTTACATGACCATCAGTAGTCATTTTTTCTGTCACAAAAAGACAATCAACTTTAGTATCTCAATATACTAATTACAAGTTTGTAGCAACTTTAAACAATACTTATTTTTAGTTTAACGATGAAGTTCTTATGTCTTCTAATCATTAACCGAATGACCTTTAACTTGTGATGAAGTTTTTATTTCTTCAAATCACTTGTTAAGTTCAAAAAGAATAGAAAGCATAAAATTTTAATCTCCAGAAATCAAATAATACAAATTACGGGTTAATTCCTTAATATTGTTGTTTCGGGTACACAATCTGTATGTTTGCACAATATCCTTCAATTTAAGTTCAAGATAGTTTCTAGAACAACACTGAAGTTTAACACCTTCAACACATGTTCAACATGAACTATCAAAGATGTTTATTTAATAGAAATAAGATGAAGTAGAAGTAGAACCAAGTCCTCAAATTATATGGAGTGTCCTTAAGGAATTAATTCCCCTCAAATACCCGAGGTTGTGAAATTTTTCCTCCCAAGATAAAATGGCTCACAATATGAATGTAGCAGTACCTCAAAAGTTCAGATTCTTCGAACACACTGAATGGTTGATGATCACAAAGAGTTTTTGGAAGAAGAAGAGTTTTTTTCTGTACTCAAAATTATGTACATACCTGAGGAAAAGTGTAGGTATTTATTGCCATCAAGTATCCCTTCAGAAAGGAAGCACTATTTCATAGAAAGATGTATCATTTCGGAGAAGTCATGTCTATCCCTTCCGAATAGTGTGTCTTTTATGAACAGTCATATCCGACCTAATAGTCACCCCTTTTCCGAAATAGTGTGTCTTTTCCTCGAGGGGTTGCGTCCCTAAAGAGGTGCATTTCTGCATTTTTCTATGTATTTGCATGGTGTTCATGGAGAAAAAAATTCTTTCGTTGGATTTTTGGATTAAAATTTTCACTTGTTTTTCCAAGTTTCAAATAAACTTTATCTAAAAAGTTAATCTCTCGATTGATCATTTTCCAAATTCAATTTGTTGTCACCCCTTTTCTCAAACAGTGTGTTTTTCCTCGAAGGGTTGTATCCCTAAAACTTTATATAAAAAATTAATCTCTCGATCGATTATTATCTGAATCAAAAGTCGAGCGAGTGACGACGACAACAGCGTGAGGTACCTCTTGGTTCTTGTCTCACTATCCACTTGAAGGTGTGTTTCTTAATAAAACCACATGAAAGTTGTTTTCTTCTACCAATGTGGGAGAAGTAGACTTTCCTTTAAGTGAGTACATTTTCCTTTTAAGTGATCTCACTTTCCCTCCAAGAATTCCCTCCATTTTCCATTCACACATCCAATGAACCTAATAGTTTAATCACCTTTCTTCAATATTTTTTCAATCTACCTACATCTTGCCTGAATCCGCACCTAGCCAAACTCTCATGCCGATGCACTAGGGCATTTGTGCACCTCCTCATCACATGACCGAACCATCTCAACTTTGCTTCCCGCATCTTGGTTTTCACCAAAGCCATTAGCTCCCACTTTATCTCGAATAACCCTATTTCTAATTCTATCTTTCCTAGTAAATCCCCACATTCATCACAACATTCTCATCTCCGTCACTTTCATCTTTTGGATGTGAGAGTCCTTGACTGGCTAACACTCTGCCCCATACAACATATCTGGTCTAACCACCACTATATAGAACCTGCCTTTGAGATTAGGAGATATTTTCTTATGATATAAGATTTCGGATTCGAACCTCTTTTTATTCATTCACCCTATCCCAATATGATAAGTAACATCCTCATCAATCTCTGCATTCTCCTGGCTCATAGACCAAGATACTTGATACTATCTCTATTATGAATGATCTGCATATCAAGCTTCACAACCACATCCGCCTCACGTGTCACCTCGTTGCACTTGCACTCTAAATATTCCTTCTTGGACCTACTCAATCTAAACCCTTTAGACTTTATGGTTTATCTTCAAACCTCTAACTTAACATTAACTCCACCACAGGTTTCGTCAATCAAGACTACATCATTTGTAAATAGCATAAATCATGGCACCTCAACTTGAATTTACCACATTAAAAACGTTCATCACTAAGGCAAATAAAAATGGGCTAAAAGTCGATTTCTGGTGTAACTCCATCAAGATGGAAAAATACTTTGAATTCCCTCTCATAGTTCTAACACAAGTCTTGGCTCTATAGTACATATTGTTAGAAAAAGATAAAATTAAAAGAGCATCATTAGTGTGTTCATAATTATTTAAAGATGACTTATTCAGGAATAAATGAAAAGATTAAAAAATTACTTATTTACGAATAGAAGAAGTATTCACATGCGAGAATCTTAGATTTACATTACCATGAGTATTATTTGAGATCCATTACTCATCCTAAAATCACAATACAACTTGAATTCATTCTTAAGTTTCAGAATATTAAATAGTAAATAACTAGTAATCACTAAATCAATTATCATTTTTTATTTATCTGCTGAATAATTAAGTTTAAATTTCATTTAGTAATCAATTTGTCAATTTTCTAAGGGAACGATATCTGAATTGTCAATTTGTCAGATCGCGTGTGCTTGCATGTACTAAAGTCAACCGTAACAATACACACTGCCGTATTCATATACGTGAATATTAATACGCAATGTCGATTGAAGCTGATGAGAAAAAGTCATCTCTTATGTAACAATAATTATGTTTGGCCCTACTTCTACCTCTCTTTTGCATATGAATGCTTCCAACATGGTGTAAGTGCCTAGGCTAAATGAACCTATTAGTTTTTTAAAGAGAAAATTAAGAAAAACTAGAATACTTTTTGTTGGTGAAGTTAAAAGTAGTTAAAAGTTTGATGATTCACAATGTGGCAAGTCGGGAGCATGTTTGGACTTGCAATACGTGTCGTGAAAAATTTGCGAGTTCATTAAGGTTTTTTTTTTTCTTTTCTATTTTCGTTTGTATTCAATCTCAAGTATATTTTTATGTATTCATATGTCTTTCTTAGAATTTTAAACATTTTTCTCATTCGGATTCTTAATTACCATCATGATATAGTTGTTGCTTATGAAAATCAAATCATAGTGCGTACAATTAAAGCTCAATTATTTCTTTATTGATAATGTGCATTGCTAATTTGGTTCTAGTGATAGCGGTTGTGTAAACACAGCGAAAAGAACTGTTCTTTTTTCATTTGATTGTTTTATCACATTATTTTCATTGTGATGATCATCATTTCTTATGAGATATTCTAGCACAACCAGCTCGACGGAGTAAGAGCAATTAATTCATAGGTTGATATTTAACGTTTGCTAGTATTTGTTTCAATTATAAACTCCTGTTGTCATCTCGCCCAAACCTCCCTTTTTACCTTTTACGATGAAATTAGTTTTCACTGTTAATTCTTTAATGTGTTTGTTTCTTCATAACACAGAATGATGTCAAACATTTGCAAATGATAGGTCGATCAAGGAGGAGTTTGAAGACACCAACTACATGTTTTACTTTTTTTTTTTTTTTTTGGGGTGTGTGTTTGGGGGGGGGGGGGGGGGGGTCATCTGTAGATGCATAAAATGTAAAATAAAATATTGTGTAGTATGATATGAGTATATATTTAATGTATAAATAACGTAAATCCTAAGTGTTTCATATATATTTACCATCTCTTCCAACTTTTAAAAATATTACTGAAAATCCCATTTCTGATACATTACTTATATCGTATGATACATTATTTTAAGATAATTAAGTATCATATTTAATGTTGTTCAATATTTAATAACCGGTAATTAAGCAGAAGACTGTTTGATCAAATCCCTTAAATATAGAACGAAATTATTTATGAAAATTACAAAAGTGATGGAGTTGTAGTTAGCGAAAGTGTGTCGTATTTCAGGTTAATTTCTGTTATTGCATCAGAACTTGACATAGTTCAAGTGAAGAAAAATATAGTTGTTCGTTATATTGTTGACGGAAATATGGCTCCAATGGTTATTAGAAACGACAATGGTATTAAGGTTTACGTTGAGTTAAAAAAAATAGTTACAGATTTTGTAATGTATCCGTTATGCATTACGACAAGGGATAAATCGACTGAAGATCCAGAATTTGATGTTGAAACTGTTGCGGTTATGTGTGTCGAAGGAACAGAATCAGATGCATCTGCACTTGCCGTTGTTGAGTCTAATAATCAATACGCTTTGTATGTATCAGAAATTGAAACTAGTAAATTCATCACCGATTGTCATTCGGTTGAGATTTTACGGTGTTTGAATGAATCAATTTCAATAATATTAACAATACAAAAGTAATGAAATTGTTGTTGGAGAAAGTATTTCTTATTTGAGATTGATTTCAAAAAACAATCCCCTTCGATGAAAATTCCAGAAAACAAATTCTCTCATATCTGTTTTTTTTTTTTCTGATTTCTTTGTATTGAATATGTTATGAACATCTCCATTCTATTGAGATTTTACAGTGTTTGAATGAATAAACTTCAATATGAAAAATATAAAAGTAATGAAATTGTTGTTGGAGAAAGTGTTTCGTTTTTGAGTTGATTTTGACAATAGCAATCAAATTTGGTATTGATAATCAAGAAAAAAATCGACGCCAAATACATTGTCAAATAAAATTCACCGCCAATGATGATTCGGAAGACAATGAAGTAAAGGTTTATGTTGAGTTCAAGAATAATGTTTTCGAATTTGTAATGTAGCTCGAATGATGGTATATTGGTGTTGTAATATGATACATTACTGCTTATATTTAATGTATTAGGTCACAAAAGATGCATCTATGACTTTTTTTCGAAAGAGAATTGATATTTATATTTCAAGATACATAGCATATTTTACGTATTCTGATTAATTTGTTGCTTTGTTGTTAGTTGGTCTAACGTTGAATATTGTTTAAACAATATTGTAGTATATTTCATTTGAGACCTGGTACATTTTGATGTATTATCGAATTTAATTTTATAGTATATTTCCTTTACATAAACATGTAATTCATTTGGATTATCTTGTACAAGCTCAAGCATTAATATGCATTTGATTATTTGTCCTTACAAATTCGATTTGGACATATCAATAAATACACCAAAGCATGTCTGCTTAACAATTTGAGTACTTTTACCCAAAAAATTCTTAATATCAATAGCAAATTTATGATTGCACGAACTACCAAACCTCATAGGATGAGGTGAAACGAATTTGATAACATATTTCATCCCGTGCGTTCAGAAATATTGAATATAATATAACACAACAGAATAATAAAGATATATTTATTTTTATAATATATTTCTTAACATAAATAACATTATTATATTGGATGTATCAGGTGTAAAAGTATCCAAAACACACACAACTTTTACTATGTATTAGAAATAATAAAATATTTTATTAAGTTAGATCTATGTATCGGATTCAATATATTGAATGTATCAGGTGTAAAAGAACCCAAATAACACACAAATTTCAGTATGTATTAGAAAATATGCAATATCTCAGTAAAATTTGATCTATGTATCAAATTCAGTATATTTAATGTATCAGGTGAAAAAAAACCCAAAACACCTACAACTTTTACTATATATCATAAAGAATACAATGTCTCTGTATCATTATAGCTATGTATCGGATGCATCGTTTATATTATCGTTTGTTACATTTTGTATTATGATACATAATTATAATGTATATGGGCGAAATTCATCTATCAAATACATAAAAATCATATCTTTGATAGTGTGTCTCTTTTCGCAACTTCCTTTCTATTTCTTTTTCTCTTTAAAACAACTTTCTTTTTTCTCTTTGAAACAACAACAACAGACTTTTTTTCATTACTTTCAGCAGTATCCCATAACTTCTTCATCATTGTCAGATCGTTTGCGTCAATGGAAGATCAATTTTAAAACTAATAAACTTAAAGAGAAAAAGCCACTATCAAATACGAGAAACCAAATAAACTAATAAACTATCTTCCATTGATAGACTAATAAACTAATGAGAAAAACTAATAAGTAAACTAATGAGAAACTTCCACTATCAAATACAGAAAATCAAATAAACTAATAAACTATCTTCCATTGACCAATTTTAAAACTAATAAACTTAAAAATCAAATACGGAATTTTTGGAGTAATTTGCGTCAATGGAAGACCATTACTCCAAATGGAAGACTGTTTTGCATTAAACATGGGATTTAGAGTAATCTAAGTTAATGAAATTGTAATTTAAGGAAAAATTTAGGAGTTGTTTGTTGTGTATTGAAGTGGATAGTAATGTATCAGAAAAATAGAGTGTACAGTGGTTTAGAAGAGATTTTTGTAATTAGTTTAGTGGGATGGAATTTTAAGTAATATTAAAAAGTTAAGGTGTTGTTTTAGGTAATTTTTCCATATTTAATTGACCTTTTAGTGGCTCAAGTATTTATGATATTCGAGTTGAGGAATATTTTTGATACTTTTTGTAATAATATTGAATTTTTTTTAATGTTGATGAATATATTGATTTTAATAAATCAAGTAAAATCTATTAGCATTGAATTCTTTTTCTTTGAAAATATGTTTCAATGGAGACTTTTAGTTGTCAGTAAAAGTCAGTAGCTATTGCAGCACCAGGTGTTGCTGCTGAAGGCAGTTGCGGAGCCACCTTTGCTTGATGAACCCGTTTCAAGAAAAACTATATTGTTTTTATACTTATTTTACATGATTTAAAATATTTTTTATGCATATATAACAGATATTGAACCCTTCAACTAGTTCGGATATTTACTTGCTCCGTCACTGGCTAAAGGCAATGGTTTGTGGCTAAAAGTCCGTGGATATTGCATCTAGTACAATTCTTGCTACTGAAAAATATAATTCCCTTCATGGCGAGTGAGGTCGCCCCTAAACGCTAGTGGAAAGCTGCTACTTGTCGAAGTTGAACCTATTCATGACCATATCCATTTACCTTTTTGGTGTCCAGCTTCTTGTAGTGTGAGGCGGGGAGAGGTGACAGAGAGATAATATTAGCAGCTCATCATAGCTGCGCTAACCAAGCATCCGAATGAGATGAGCACACACTCATATATTAAGTAAACACATTTTTTATATCACTAGGTCATATGTTTTGGACTGGACAACACATTAGAAGTTGGGCTAATTATTTCTTGTTATGTTTGGCCCAAAGTCCAAGTCAGAGAGTCCCAAGCCATTGGTACATCAGGAAATTATATGGTATAGCCTCTTTATAGTGGGTGACTTTATTTTTGGGATGTTTCAAAAATTGGATAACTACATGGCTTATGTTATGAAATATAAATCAAAGAAGAAGATGAACAGAGAGAGAATAGAGGAGACTTCTTTATTTCTCATGGGGATTCTTGAGGAGTTTAATTACAATGAAGGAAAACCCCTTTATTTATAGGGGAAAACTAACCTTGGGGTTTCTAACTTTTTCATAAATAGACATTCACTATATATGGTAAAATAAACATTCACTATATATGGTAATATATTTATAATACTCCCTCTTGAATGTCTAATTGATAGATAATGTGTCTCGTTAAACCTTACTAGAAAAAAATCTAGTGGAAAAAAAATCTAGTGAAGAAAAAAGAGTACACATCTCTAACATACGCATTTCGGCTGCCTCGTTAAAAACCTTACAAGAAAAACTCATTGGGATAAAACCTCATAAGGGAAAAAGAGTACAACACGTATTAACTCCCCCTAATGAGAACATCCTTGAACCTTTGCATCCCAATCTTGTGCACCATCTTCTTGAAAGTTGCAATTGGAGGGGACTTGGTGAATAAATCAACTACATGTTGCTTGAACGAATCTATTATATATTAATATCACCATTCTTTTGGAAATCATATGTATAGAAAAGCTTTGACGAAGTGTGTTTCGTTCTTTCTCCTTTTATGAATCCTCCTTTAAGTTGTGCTATGCATGCTGCATTATCTTCATAAAAGTCATGGGTACTTTATCACATTTCAAATCATATTTTTCGCGAATGAGATGTATCGTGAACCTCAACCACACACACTCTCGGTTTACTTCATGAATAGCTATTATCTTAGCATTGTTCGATGAGGTGGCTATGATTGACTATTTTGTATATCTTTAAGATATGACAGTATCCTCATATATGAACACATAACTTATTTGAGATCGTGCTTTATACGGGTCAGATAAGTACCCAACATCAGCATATCTAACAAGATCGGGACTGCAATCTTTAGAATAAAATAAAATCATATGTTTGATCCCATTTCGATGTCTCCTAGTAAGAGAAGAATTATACCTTTCTTACAAATTAATTGAAAAGGCTATATCGGGCCTTGTGATATTTGCAAGATATATTTGTGCATCAATTGCACTAATATATGGTACTTTATAACAATCTAATTTGGAATATTTCTCATTTCAGCAAATAATCTATTGCTTTTGAATACTCTCAAAGAGTTCCAATAATTTTCAAGTTATAAACTTATGCAATATAAGGATTATAAATAAGTTTCCCTGAAACTTTTATATGCTTCAAACATTTTGAATCCCTAAATAAATTTTCATGTAAATTTTGTCAAATGACAATATTCAACATTACATGAGTGACATCTTCAAGTATGTGGATTGCAAATCAAATAAGTTTTATACTTACCAAGATGCATTCTTTCACGTCACTTGATAAATATTTATACATCAACATGCTTAAATAACGTAGAATTCGAATCCTCGTAATAGTTAATTGCGTCAATAATGTATCAAAGATATTATCGATGATATATCATTTTGTACCGGTTCACAATGTGACATAACATTTTGAGATCTCATCACTTCATTATTTTCAGGTACCTGAACCTCTCATAAGGTTTCATGAAGTGTTATGTCTTAGGCTCTTCAAGAGCATATTGCCTTCTTATTATGATTATTTGCTCCTTATTTTTCACAGATTATTTCAAGGAACCGATTGGTCTACCACTCTTCATGTATGCGTAGACTCTGTCATTTAAGAACACAAAATAAGAGCACTTGCAACTTAGATATGAGATGCTTTCAGCATTTTACTTGAACTATCTTTTGAATGAGGATCTGATGATAATTTCTAACATATTTCATAGCCGCTTATAATCTTCCCCTTATGTTAGCAAAACTAACATACATCTTTTATTTTATTTGAGGAATTCATCTTTGTTCATCATGGTATATTCATTAATCGTATATTGCACATTAAAATTATTAGATGGAATGGTTGATTCCTGACCTTGAACCAATTGGGAGGGAAGTAATAATCACAATTTATTGGTCTAATGCATACAAGAGTTGTTGTATGCAACATATCATATTTCAGACCAACACATGAAGCTTTGTTCTCATTATCAATGGTTTAGATATTTATCGAAGGCATTCAATGCCAAACTATCGTCATCAAGATGAATTATCTTGATTCCACAATCTGAAAATTATGTTCTTAACTCAATTTTATTGAGCAAGCAACTTTATGAATGTCAAACTGCAGGTTGACAAGAAACGTATAAGTGATCATCTTATATCAATGCATCTTAATAGATCATATGACTGGTGAACGGGCCCTTATTCACCTTTTATACTTTTCAGATTTTAAGGAATTCAATCCCAAAATTAGTTGGTTCAACCAACTTATCATGAGAACAAACAACATTAAAAGTAATGAAGAATTTTCTAATTTTTGAATATATGTTCAATACTCAGTATGCACATCCTTGGGATGTCGCAATCGTTCATGTCGATTTATGAACTTTTATTCTAGCAAATTCTAAATTTACCATGACATGTAAACTTTTACTTAAGTAAATTTCAGATTTACTATTACATGAATAAATTTTAGATTTACTACTTTAGAAGTAGATTTTGAAATAACACTTCTCAGTTATTCTACCTCATTCGGAGGTGAGTTATGATACCATCACAATCAAGTGCAAGTTTGCATTAATAAATTTTTCATTCCCCAGGAATAAAATATAATCATGCCTTAAGCGTATCAAATTATGATAGCTACTACAAAAGTAAATTGAGGCATACGTATGTTTTATTGCTATCACATTCAATTCAAAGAATGAAACATATTTAATGGGACATGTTTCACCAAATACCCATTATTTTGCCTTAGCCATCATAATATCATCAATATGGTGCATTGAGATCCAAACTCAATGTCTTATTCATATAAAGGCTTCTTAGGCATGAATCGATGGAACTTGAGCCAATATATTATTATTATGGTGCATCGGGATTACACTCCGATGTTTTACCTTTTTAATGTCACAAAATTTAATCAATGGAATGATAAACCAAATATATATTCACAATCCAAATATTTAATAGCGGCATAACAATGAAGTAGAGAATTATGAACCCTACTGAAGTTCACGTAAATCATAAAGTTAGTGTCATAATAATGAATTAATTTATGCCAACTAACAACACGTGGGTGATTTCTAATTATCAAATAAGACTTGGCATCTTATTAATTGATTACAATTTGCTAAGAATTAGAACATATAATATATTAATATCATTAGATTCCACTGGAAGACCATGTTAAAGTAAGCGGACATTAGATCTACAACCATATATTTTTGTGCACAAGCAACAAGATAGCAAAAGATGGTAGCAAATTTTATACCAGAACAAGATGGGTATTATACGATGTAACTTACCATGGAGCAACAAAACACTTTCTTAATTATCAACGACAAAGTTATTACTAAAGGTGCAATTCCATGTTATCAAATCTTTGATAAATTTGTAGATGAACTTTTACTTCTTTAATAGATGATGACCGAAACTCATATAGTGACGTAAACTTTGTTGATCTAGAACTACCGTAATATTTATGGCTAGAGACTCGTGATGATAACATGTTATGAAATATAAAGCAAAGAAAGATGAATAGAGAGAGAAGAGATGGAGCTTCTTTATTTCTCATGGGAATTCTTGAGGAGTTTAATTATAATGAAGGAAAACCCCTTTATTTATAGGGGAAATCTAACCTTGGGTTTCTAATTTTTCCATAAATAGACATTCACTATATATGATAAAGTAGACATTCACTATATATGATAATATATTTATAACAGCTTAGCAAATATAGACTTATAATTATCCTATTTAGTCTATGTTTCAATTAATCACAATTCACAGTCCATCTTACTTATTAATTATCCCTAATTACGATTTATAGTCTCTCTCATGTATTTTCTCTCTTTCTCTATTTTCTATTGCTCTTTTTTTTTTTCCTTTTCAATTTTTTTCTTTATTTTTTCTTTTTGGTTTCTCTTTCTTTTTTCTTTTTTTCACTTTTTTCTTTTTTTCCTTTTCATTTTTTCTCTTTTTTTTTTCTTTTTTTTTTGTATTTTTTTTCTATTTTCTATTACTCTCTTCTTCTTTTTTTTTGGATTTTTTGCTCCTTCTTTTTCTCTCATTTCTTCTCTTTTTTTCTCTCATTTTTTCTCCTTTTTTTTTCTTCCTTATTTTTTCTCCTTTTCATTTGTGCGAACTAGCAAACACAAATATAAGTGTGAACTATAAAATATAAATACAAATGAGAACTATAACATACAAATACAAGTGCGAATTATAAAATACAATACAAATGCTAAATACAATACAAATGCGAACTATAACATACAAATACAAGTGCGAACTATAAAATACAAATACAAATGCGAACTATAACATACAAATATAAATGCGAACTATAACATACAAAGACAAGTGTGAACTATAAAATACAAATACAAATGCGAATTATCATTTGTCTTTTTTAAGTATTGAAAAGGAACGATTATATTGATTCTCTTTCTACGAATACTTGTTTGTATTTATTGATACGAGTTGTATTTATTGATACAAATAAATACAATTCAATTTTTTATACAAATGCAATATGTAAAATCATTTGTTTCATTTGTTTGTAATTGTATTTGTATCAAGTGATGTTTGTTTATTTACAAATACAAATGACAATTTTGATATACAAATATGAAAAGGTACATTAGTATCAAATGATACATTACATATTTATATATTTTAGAATTAAAAAATATAATTAATGCATTTACTTATTTTTACGCAAATACAAATGATAAATTGTACATAGTCACGCCTAAATACAATATGCAATCAACTTACAAATATAAATACAAAATAATTCTTTAAGAATAAAAAGACATTGACGAAAATAGAATAAAAATACAAATATAATCCAAATCTAATCTAAATATACAAACACAATAAAATCACAATACAAATATAATCCAATATAATATGCAGTCAATTATAAAATACAAAGACTAAATAGTTCTTTAAAATACAAGTGCAAATTATATAAAATATAAATGATGGTGTGAACTAACAAATACAAACACAAGTGCAAACTATAAAATACAAATACAAATGTGAATGACAAAATATAAATACAAGTACGAGCTTTAAAATACAAATACAAATACAGTTGTATCAGTGAACACAAAAATATAAATGATAGTGTGACTACAAATATGATAAACAATTATGGTATTTACGTCATCATCCATGACGAGTGCTTGAGTAGTCATATTTTTCAAAAATACAAAAAATATAAAATAGAACAAAAAAGATGATAAATAAAATAAGTACAAAAAAGAAAACAAAAAAATCAAAGAAGAAAAGAAAATAAGAAAGACAAATAGAAAATAGAGATAGAAGAGAGAAAAAAAAAGAAACAAAAAAAATAGAAAAAAGAAAAGAAAAATCGGGGAAAACACTAAAAGTAAAAAAATAAAAAAAAAAGAAAAAAGAAAAAAATGGTAGTATTTTTTGTGAGACTAAATATGTAGTATATTTATGTTTTTTATGAATACAGACCACTGAGTAAAGTGAATACAACAGCTGTGAATCGAATACAACGGCTATAAATAGTAAATATGTAAAATGTGGCTATCAAAAGGTGGGTTTTGTGCCAAACTTTTGCTATTTTTGAAACTTTACCTTCAAAAATAGCAACAATAGCCACACTTTATAATAATAGTTTAGGTGTACATGTTTTGCACGTGTATATAGTTAATTAACAATAAATGAATATCAAAAGAATAAATTATTGTGTGTACGTTATATTATTAATTTAAAATTTTTAAAAATCAGCATTTATTTTAAGACAAAAAATGTTAAGAACATGATAATTTATCATACGTTTTCTAATGTCTCTTTTAATTATTATAGACATGTGAAATATATTAAAATATACTTTAATCTTGTAGTTTTAAATGTACTGTATGAAATTTTAGAAATAGAGTATTTTAAAAAAAGATATTGAAATGTACTAAAAAAAAGTAAAATATACAATTGGATTTGTGTATCTCTTTCGTATGCTCAGAAAAAGATATTTGTGTGCTAGAGTATGTATGTATATGAGAAGATATGTTTTGTGTAATTTCTTTTACACCGACCACTGATTGAGCTAACAAATATTCTTTCTTTTGAGAGTTTTATAGGTTTCATGCCTTATAGAGTTTTAAAATAGTACAACCCCTTTAGTTGAGATAGAGTAAGGCCAAACGTGAAGTGACTGGAAAGCAATAGTACACAACTAATTTCTCGTGACAAAATGGAACAATCTAAATAATCTGTCCAAAATTGTGAATAATTCAATTTCAAATAACTAATTGTATACGAAATACTATAAACAAAACTCACAAAGAAATTTCTCAATTTATAATTATTTATCAAAAATACATCATTTATTATTGTAAATTTCAAAATCAGTCTAAAATTTTAGAAAACATACCTCTGGACAAATTCACTTCAAGAACCTACAATTTTGATAAAGAATATGAATGATATACTTATGGTGGAAAACATAAGGGAAAGTAATAAGACAAACATTAAGATCTATTATAAAATAAAAATTCGTAAAGAAAGGAAATCTAGAAATACAAAAGCAACATTAATGATAAAGTTCATGAATGAGATTGGGCAATAATATTTTTTATATATATCGGCGGCCCTAAACCAAAAAGGAATTTAAAAAGTAAATATTGTCTAAATAAAAAAGGAATTAAAAAAAGTAAATATTATAGATTTCAACACCTAAAAAAAAAGAAGGTAAAACATGAAATTTTTTTAAAGAAAAAGACAAATAAACTCCAATTTAGAAAAAGACATTACGTAAATCACATAACGAACAAAAATAAAAGCCATTTTTATGGAAGTGGCATCTCTACTTATAAAAATTTGGCACGGACAAAAATATTTTAAGAAAACAACTAAGAACTATAATAATAAAAAGAGAATCCGAATCTCCATTTTGGATTATCTGGCTTTTAAAAAAATTTAATAATCAAAATTTAGTATATTTATTTTATTAGGATTCCATATATATATCCTACTGGTTATTTCTTTCCATATATTTTAAAAGTCCTTAATTTTTATCCCATATATTTTAGGAGTGTCTAATTTCTATTTGTATATTTTTTAGGAGTCCTTAATTTGATTAAATAATAATTTTTTTTTTATAAAAGTTAAAAAGATAATTTTATCTATTGCGGAGACTTTTAATGAAGGGTAAAAAGTTCAACGCACTTTTCTAAGGGCCTTTGTACTTTTAATATATTATAGATTATAGATATAGATTAAGATTTATAGCCGATGTATTCGATTCACATCCTTTGTATTCGCTTTTACTCAATAGTTTGTATCCATATAAAACATAAATACATTAATCACATTTTATATTTTATATATTTTTTATTTTTGAAAAATATGACTACATCGAATACAAGCCATGGATGATAACGGAAACATCATAACCACACATTGTATTTGTATTTACTGTCATTTTTAAAGTTTTATTCTTTTCTCTTTTTTGATTTTTTCTTTCTTTTTATTTTTTTTCTATTTTTGTTTTCTTTTTTCTTTTTCGAATTGTTCTTTCATTTTTTGTATCTTTTTCTTTTTCGTGTTTTTTCTTCTTTTCTTTTATATTTTTCTTTTTTTTCTTTTTTTTTGTTTCTTTCTTTTGGTTCTTTTTCCCCTTTTCTACGTCTATCTTCTATTTTTCTTTCTTTTTTTTTGTTCTTTTTTTTTCCTTTTTGATTTTCTTTTTTCTACCTTTTTCTTCTATCTTATATTTTTTGAATTTTTTTTTATTTTCAAAAAATATGGCTACTCGAGTACAAGTCACGAATAATAATAAAAATATCATAATTACTTATCGTATTTGTATTCATATCATTATTTATATTTGTATTCATTGATACAATTATATTTGTATTTGCATTTTATAGTTCACGCTTGTTTTGTATATATATATATATATATTATAGTTCGCATTTGTATTTGTATTTGTATTCACACTTGTATTTGTATATTATAGTTCACAATTGCATTGTATTTTATAGTTCACACTTGTATTTGTATGTTATAGTTCACATTAGTATTTGTATTTTATAGTTCGCACTTATATTTGTATGTTATAGTTCGCATTTTTATTGGTATTTTATAGTTCGCATTTATTTTTGTATGTTATAGTTCACATTTGTATTTGCATTTTATAGTTCACGCTTGTATTTGTGTTTACTAGTTTGCACTATCATTTATATTTTATACAATTTACACTTGTATTTTAAAGAATTATTTTGTATTTATATTTTGTAATTGACTGTACATTATATTTATATTTTGTGGTTTCATTTTATTTGTTATTTGTGCATTATTTTTATCGATACACTTATATTTTTAAAGAACTATTTTTTATTATATTTATAAGTTGAACGCATATTGTATTTTTATTTGTAATTCATTTGTTTGTATTTGAATTTGTAGTTGATAATATCATATGTGTTTTTAAATAATTTCAAAAGAATTTTATTTTTCTTTCTACGAATACTTGTATTTATAAAACGATAAATTATACAAATGTTATATTTGCATCAAATGATACATGTTTATACAACATGAACCATACGCATACAGAATGATACTTTCTTATATACAAATACAAATGATAAATTTGAAATACAAATACTAACGATACATTTGCATTGAATGACACATTGAATATTTATATATTTAAGACCCAAACAAAATATAATTAATTAATATACTTTTTTGTATACAAATACAAATGATAAATTGTACATATTCATGATTAAACTATTCAACTACAAATAATAAATTTATTTAAAATATATATTATGATATAAATAAATATAAAAAATAAAATACTACAACAACAACAAAAAATGAGATAAAAACATACAAAAAAGGGAGAAAAAATGAAAAGGAAAAAAAAAGAAAAAATGAAGAAGAAAAAAAGGAAGAAAATGAAAAAAAAAGAATGAGAAAAAAAAAGGAAAAGAAAAAATGAAGAAAATAACTGGGAAAAAAGGAAAGTGATAGAAAATACAGAAAGAGAGAAAATAAATGAGAGAGACTATGAATTAAATTAGAAATAAACTAATAGACTAGAGGGGTCTCTGGATATATTTGCTAAGATATGTAGTTATCCCTTTATTTTTTTTGTCCCTATTAAGAAAAGTCTTTAAACACTAGTCTTTTTTTTTTATATACAGAACAAGTACATTTTTACCCATCTACACTTCAAATATTTTTACACTTTTCATGCTCATTTGTCTCTCAACTTCTATTTTTTTTTCCTAATTTTTTATTTTTTATTTTCTCTTTTTTTGTTTTAATTCATTTGTCTCAACCTTTAATTTTTTATTTTTTTCCCTTTTTGTCAAACATTGTCTATTTCTTTATTTTACTTTTTTTATTCATTTGTATCAACCTTTATTTTTTGTTGCTATCATTTCTCCTTTTTTTCTGTTTTCTCAAACTTTATTTTTATTTTTTTTCTTCTCATTTTCACTTTTCTCAATCTTTATTTTATTTTTTTGGGCCTTTTTCGTTCTCCTCTTTTTTCTTAACCTTTATTTTTTTCTTCTCTTTTGTTTCTTTTTTGCTTAGTCTTTTTTTCTTTTCTTTTCTCTATTTTTTTCTTTTTCTCAACTTCTATTTTATTTTGCTAAATAGAAAGTTGGATAATCCGCAAAAGATTTTTTTTTTTTTTGACATCGAAGTAAATTTAAGGGCATGACTTGTTATTTGGAAGTCCTTTAGGATAAGTCTTGCCTTTAAGGCAAGATTTATAGAATATCTAATAACTCAAGACACCATTTGGTAGTGTCAACACTTGCTCATTGGGCGTAACTCATTCTTTTGGGAGGTTCATGGGCTATGTCTTGTCTTAGAGGAAAGCTAATAGAGCATCTCATAAATCAAGATACAATGTAGTTGTGTCAACTCAAGCTCATGGCGCGTAACTTATGGGTTAAGTCTTGCCTCTAAGGCAAGAGTTATAAAATATCTCATAAATCAAGACATAGTGTGGTAGTGTCAACTCTTTTCCATGGGGCGTAATTTATTTTTTGAAAGTCATTGGACTAAGACTTGCCTCTAACGCAAGAGTTATAGAACGTCACATAAATTAAAACATAATGTGGTAGTGTCAACTCTTACCCATGAGGCATAACTTGTTATTTGAAATTCTTTGATTTATAAATCATTTCATAAATCAAGACACAATGCGGTAATGCCAACTATTGCCCACAGGGGGTAACTTGTCGTTTAAAAGTCATTGGGCTAAGTCTTGCCTTTAAGACAAGAGTTATAAAATATCTCATAAATTAAAATACAATGTGGTAGTGTCAACTCTTACCCATGAGCCATCACTTGTTGCTTGAAAAGCCCTTGGACTAATTCTTGCCTCTAAGGAAAAAGTTATAGAGCATCTCAATAAATACATAATGTGGTAGTGTTAATTCTTGCCTATGGGGCATAACTTGTTGTTTGATGGTCCTTGGGCTAAGTCTTGCCTCTAAGACAAGAGCTATAACATTCCATTAGTAAAATACACTATGTGGTAGTGTTAACTCTTTTCCAATGTACGTAGCTTGTTATTTGAAAAATCTTGGGATAAGTAGTGCCTCTAAGGCAAGAATTGTAGAGCATCTCATAAATCAAGACATAATTTGATAGTGTCAACTCTTGCCCATGGGGCATAACTTGTTGTTTGAAAGTCTTTGGGCTAAGTCTTATCTCTAAGGTAATAGTTATAGAACATCTCATAAATCAAAATACAATTCGGTAGTGCCAGTTCTTGTCCATTAAATGTAACCTGTTATTTCAAAGTCATTTATAAAATATATCATAAATTAAGATACAATGTTATAGTGCTAACTCTTGTCCATGGGGCATACCTTGTCGTTGGAAGGAATTGAAGAAAAGAAAAATAATAAAAGTTGCAAAAAAAGAAAAAAATAAGGAAAAATATTTAAAAATAAAAAATAAAAATCAAAGAAAATAAAAAAGAGAAAAAGAAAATATAGAACTTGAGAGGAGAAAAGAAATAAAAAATAAAGATTGAGAAAAAAGAAAAAAGAGACAAGACAAAAATAAAGGATAGAAAAATTAGAAAAGAAAAAAATAAACCAAAGAAAAATAAAAAGGGCGATTTTTTTCTTTTAAAAAATAGAAGTTGAGAGGAGAAAAAGAGAAAAAGTAAGGGTTGTGAATTAAAAAAAAAAATAGAGAAAAGAAAAAAATCAAAATAAAATAAAAAGGAGAAAAAAAGAAAAAAAAAAGAAGTTGATAAGAGAAAAAGAAAAAAAAGTAAGAGTTAAGAAAAACTACAATTTTTTTTAAAGTAAATTAAAAAAAGAGAGAAAAAAAATAGAAGTTGAAAAATAAATAAGTATGGAGTTGTGTAGAAATATTTGAGATATAAATGAGTAAATGAATACTTATCCTATACATAAAAAAAAAAAAAAAGAAGAAAAACTAGATTTGTAGGATTTTTCTTATGGAAGATAAAAAAATAATGCCATCCATTATGAGATGAACAAATGAGAAACTCTATGTCTTTAATTAAAAGCCCTGCTAGCCATAAATAGACAACAACAACAACAATATACCCAGTGTATTCCCACCTAGTGGGGTCTGGAGAGGGTACAGTGTACGCAGATCATACCACTACCTCAAGAGAAGTAGAGAGGCTATTTTTGATAGACCCCCGGCTTAGGACCAATAACAGTATAACAAATACAAAAAATAGGCGCATATAAACTAGTATGGTACACATAACAAACTAACCGTATAACAAACACAAAAGATAAGTGCATAATAAACTAGTACGGGATGCAAAAAAGCCAAAACCACTAGCCCCAAACTATAGCCACAACACTACAAACTAGAAACTCTAGACCCAAATGAGCACTCCCCTATTACTACCTCCGTACTCCCACCCCCAACCCTCTACCCTAATCCGCGTCCTCCACACCTTCCTATCCAGGGTCATGTCCTCTGTAAGCTGTAATTGCTCCATATCATGCCTAATCACCTCCCTCCAATATTTCTTCGGTCTACCTCTAGCCCGCCTAAAACCATCCCTAGCCAGAGTCTCACACCTCCGCACTAGAGAATCAGGGCCCCTCCTCATCACATGCCCGAACCAACGTAGCCTCACTTCTCGCAACTTATTCTCCACCGAGGAAACTCCCACCTTCTCTCGAATAATCTCATTCCTCACCCTATCTTTCCTGGTATGTCCACACATCCACTGCAATATTCGCATCTCCGCCACCTTCACCTTTTGGATATGGGAGTTCTTAACTGGCTAACACTCCGCTCCATATAACATAGCCGTCCGGACTACCACTCTGTAGAACTTACCTTTAAGCTTCGGTGGCACCTTCTTATTACAAAGGACTCCCGAAGCGAGCCTCCACTTCAACCACCCTGCCCCAATACGATGCGTGACATCCTCGTCAATCTCACCATTACCCTGAATTATAGACCCCAGATACTTGAAACTCTCCCTCTTCTGGATGGCCTGAGAGTTTAGCTACCTTCCAAATTTTAGAACTCTTAACTTATAGTCATGATTAGAAAAGAATCCACTAAGGAGCTGTTTGGTAGAGTTTATTATTTTGATAATTCATATATTAAAGTATGGTATTATTTAATATATTGTTTGATAGCAAATTTAGAGCAATATATAACTAATTCATGGATTAGTTATACATTATACATGGTATTATAGGGTGTATAACTAATACACTTGGGGTCATTTGGTAGAGTGTATTGGAAAGTTAATGCATGCATTAGTTTAATGTGTATTAATAGTACTTTATTTGGTATATATTTTTACCCTATGTGAGATGTGTATTACTAATACCTCAAAATCTATGACATTAGCAATGCAATGGATCTAATGCATGCATTAACATGCTTAAAGACATTATTATCCCTTAAAAAGATTTCGCATCCTTTCCAATATATATATTGAGGGTATTCTGTAAAAAAATTATAAATTATGCAATTCATGTAATTTTTAATACACCGAACCAAACACTGCATAAGAAAAATACAAGCATAACTAATGCAAGTATAACTAACACAAGCATTGCTAATACAAGTATTACTAATACACCATATTTTGCATTATTCTTATACACTCTACCAAACAACCCCTTAATTTGGTGGGATTAGTAATCCATAGATTATAATACATGGATAAACACGAGTAAAAACAAAAATTCCCTCGAATTCCTTTAAATCTTTTCTAAATCTTGTTCAATTTATTCGAGTTATTTCGTTACAATTTACCACGATGATAATATCCCTCCAAATAATTTTAGTCATATAAAAAACTACTCCATTAACTTAAAAAATACTTATTGGTCAAAATTCAAAAGTAAATTGCATGATTGCATACTAGCTTTAATTTTGTAAATAGGATATATCATAAATAAAAATAATTTTTTTCTTAACTTTAACACTTACGGAACACAATTTGATGTTAACAATGATTCTATTGTCTCATTCAAAAGTTACATGTACCTCCCTCCAACTTAAGAACACCTTAAAGTGGGAACAACAAACAAATGATTAGTAAATAAAGAAAAGATAACAATTTTTTTTTTCCTGCAAGTGAATGATTAAATCTTAAAATTTCAAAGTAAGTTATTAGTTATATTGTTGATTTTTTTATTTTTAAAAAATAATAATAAAACTTTACAAAGAAAATACACAAAGTTATAGTATGTCAAGGGTATTTTTGTAAACAAATAATATTATTTTTAAAATATAACAATACATACTGTTTTCAATACATCAAACCAAATGCTGCATAAAGAATAATTCCAGCATTACTAATCCCAGTATTACTAATCTAGCTCTACTAATCTCAACATTACTAATTCACCTTATTCAATATTATCTTATACACTCTACCGTAAAAAACCCTAAGGCTTTGAATTTCTTTCTTCATTTTCTTATTTTGACTTAGGTATATAGATATCTTTCCTTCATCAGTTCGTGTGGATTTCTTCATGCATGTGTTTGCCACCTTCTCTGCAATCCATTCGTGCTTTCCTAAAAATTAATAATTACTTTTTATTTCATCTCTCTCTCTCTATATTCTACTATATTTAAGAGTGAGCCTAGGATGAAAACAACTTAATTTGCTGTACATATTACAGAAAAAGTAGGACGTGTTTCAACTCTCCGTAATTTAAATCAGAAGTAAAGATAATTTTTGTCTTTTAAATCTGTTCTTTCAGCTTCTCAAACATTCTTGGCTTTTCTTCCTTTCCCCCTTAGCATTCCTTCACTCATATTTTCTCCCCCATTCCTTAAAACAATGAGAGAATCAAGTTGAGGATTTGGGAAAAGAAATCATAGCATGCAAAAGAATGTGGCTTTTCGTCGATGAATAATATGTTCTATCAAATTAATAATTTTTACATTGCTGATTAAGTTGTCAAAACTCAATTTTTTTCATATCTATTTACGAATTATTGTGACACTATTAAATAAGATTATAAACATACTGGGATCGTTAGCTAAAGAATTGAAGGATTCAAAGAATACATCTGAATTTTAGTATATTAGAACTTAAGCAAAAGAAGTTACAGAAAAGCTATGATAGTTAAGAGAAATTAATTATTGCCGGTCATTTTTCTGGTGTTTCTGCTAATGAATACCCCCCAACTTTACTTGCTTCAAAAAATATTTTGCCTAAAGCTCGATGGGTGATCCGGTGAAATGCTTTGCTGATTGGTTACTTTTTTTTTATGTAGGATATTTAAAATTGATTTGGTGAAATGCTTTGTTGATTGGTGTTTCCAACATAATTTAATTCATGGAAAATAAACTTCAACCACAAATAAAAATATGAAGAAACAACAGTTTTATTGATAAACGATGGGGGTACAAATCCGTTCCTCCCTTGATTTTTCTCTCTTGATTTTCTCCGTAATTCGAGGGCCATCAGTAGCATATTTCTAGAATGTATGAAGATTTGGATATGAATTTCACTGTAATTCGAGGGCCGTTAGTGGCGTATTTCTCGGATGTAGAAACATTTGAATTTGATCCCCATGAAAGGAGGATTTGTCTTCTTGATGTATTTGATTATCAAGAAGAGAGAGTTTTGATCTTTATGAATATCCCATGAATTTATTGAGACTTTTCAGATCTTTGATCTATTTGTGAATATCCCGTGAATTTGTGGGATACTGAAGATGCCTCTTTAAAGGGATATTTTCCCTTTTATATATACATAATTTAGGGTTTAGGTTGAGTAGCCATCAAACCAGATTTAGGGTAAAGTAGACCCCAAGAACTCTAATCAAAATTGAACTCTTTTTGTAGAGTCCACAAAATTTCAATGTTTACAAATGTCCCTTGCTTCAAGGCTTGTCGGAGTATAGACTTGATGAAACTCAAAGATGAGTCTTGAAGTACCACTTCCATCTTTACGATCCTGTGGCTACAAATTTGCATATTTGATTTATGAGAGAAGAGATGAAGGGAAGATTTGGTCAGAATTTGTTGGGCAATAAAATTTTGAGGCAGAAAATAAATAATTGAGACAAGAAAATATACTGCAACAATCAATTTATTGATTTCAATATGTGAGTGTTACAATCTCTATGAATCCTCTGATTTTCCTTTTCAAATATAAATTCAAGGGCTTAAAGCTTGATCTTGAATTTGAACTTGATTTGAATTCTTTGAGGGACTTGATCTTGACTTGTTCTTGAATTCAAGGGCTTTTGAGCTTGTTCTTGAATATTGCGGTCTTGATCTTGAATCTTGATGAACTTGATTTGAATGCTTGAACTTTTTAGAGAAATTGTGGCGTTTGATCCACGAGCTTTCTCTTGCTACTTGTTAGAGTTCTGGGGGTTCTTTTTCTGAATTATTAGGCTCTTATTTATAGTTGTAGGAAAGGAAGAGTCATGATGAATATGGACTTCTGTTGACCAATCAGATTTAAGTGATGTGGTGCCTTTTATGGGCTTTTATTTCATGGGCCTGCTGCATCAGTTTGACATGTGACACGGTCGTATTGGCTCCTTCACTTGACTTGACATGCTACGTCATTTGACACGTGGTGCTTATTTGAGCCTCTAGAATATAAAAATATCTCGGGCTTAGTAAAGTGGGCTCATCACTTGTAGCCCAAATTAATGGACTAACCCAATAAATATTGTGCCTTATTTAAATCCATACCTATTTGGACTTAAATAATTAATTCAATTATATTAATCCACAATATTTATTTGGGACTAATATACTTTGAATTTAATATAATCAGAATTTTGTACGGATTTAAATTTGTTAAAATTGCATCACCCACAAATGCCCCTACTTCAAGACTTGTTGAGACATTTAATATTTTAGAGACTAGCCTTGAAGTATGATTATTTAAACATGTTTCCTTCGTGCTTCAACGGTTTTTCATACATAAGAACACCTCATTCAAAACCTTTAAAGCCGAACCATATTGACATTGTCTCTCAAAGCTCTCTTATTTTTTTTCACGAATTTCTATACTTAAGACCCGTTGGTGAGGCATGATATCCAATTTCAAACAGTTTTGGAAGACTTTTTCATTGCCTTACTTAACCAGGAATAAAACTCTTCCGATTTAAACTTAGATTGGAGAAGGAAACAACCCCCAATTTTACTTTGTATGGGAGAAGGAAATCAACCTCCAATTTGAATTTGTATGGGAGAAGGAAATAACCTCCAATTTGAATTTGTATGGAAAAAGGAAACAATCTCCAATTTGAATTTGGAGATATAAGCTATCCCAATCTGAATTTATATTGGAGAAAGAAACAATCTCCAATTTGAATTTGAGATGGAAGTTATTCCAATCTGAATTTATATTGGAAAAGAAAACATCCATCCTACAACTCTATAAAAGGAGGTAGTTTCCCCACTTTTTCAATATCAATTTTGGGATTTTCAAGCCATCAACAATATTGAGGTAATTTCTTTCCCTCCTACTTTTCTCTTATTTTCGTCACTTTTTTTCCTCATAGTATATTAGTGGTAGAAAATTCATATATAATTGTAGGAATATTGGAATCATGAACCGTTTGATATTCCAAAAACTAAACTTAGAGATATATAACATATCCAAAATTCAGCATCAAATTTCTTCAATATAATTTTCGATAATTTTTTTGAAGTTAGCCCTGAATTTTATCATGCTGAAAATTTCAGATCTGTGCATCTTTACTAAAACTTTCATATCTTGAAGTAGGAAGGATAAAATTATAAGCCGCTTGATTCTTGTGAAACTAGACACAAATATATAACATATACAAAATTCATAATTTAATACAATCGATATATTTTCAGGTGTTATCCCGAAATCAACATTGAGTTTTGAGGCATCAACAATTTCAGATTTATGCGACATCACCAAAAAAATTATATCTCAATGTGAGAGTACCAAAATTATGTTCCGCTTGATCCTATAGATCCCGTAAACATGCATGTATAACATATCCAATATTTGGATTTTAACACTATTTTGATTGTTCCAAATAATTTTTTGAAGTCGATCTTATATGCTGTCCGTCAGAAGATTCCAGATTTACATTGCCTCACCAAATAATTTATTTCTTGATGTGGGACCATCACCACCAAAGGGCGTTTTGATTGACTCAAACTAGATTTTGAGGGATTTATTCTTATCAAGGCATCTTGTCTCAATCAAAGTTGGTGAGATACAACTTTTAAAATCACAACACTTTGATAGGTAACATCCTTTCTATTTGTGTTTTTGCTTTCTTTCTTGTTTCCTTTTTTTTTTCTTTTGTAGGGTTGAAAAAAATATGTAACAATCGGCTTAAGGTGCGAGATTTTAAATTCGCCTCCGTACACCTTAAGACCGACCAATTTGGCTTCAAGATGATGAATATGCAATAATCGGCTTAGGGTGCGAGAGTTTAACTTCACCTCTGTACACTCTAAGACCGATCAATTTGACTTCAAGATGCTAACTTTACAATAATTGGCTTAGGGTGCGAGAGTTTAACTTCGCCTCCGTACACTCTAAGACCGACCAATTTGACTTCAAGATGCTGACTTTGCAACAATCGGCTTAGGGTGCGAGGGTTTAACTTCGCCTCCGTACACTCTAAGACAAACCAATTTGACTTCAAGATCCAAGTTGGTGATATACAACTTTCAAGATCACTACGCTCTGACAGGTAACATCCTTTTTATTTGTGTTTTTACTTTCTTTCTTGTCTTCCCCTTTTTCTTTTTGCGGGTTGAAACAAATAGCAATATGCAACAATTGACTTAGGGTGCGATAGTTTAACTTCGCCTTCGTACACTCTAAGACCGACCAATTTTGACTCTAAGACGGTGGCTATGCAACAATCGGCTTAGGGTGCGAGAGTTTAACTTTGCCTCCGTACACTCTAACACCGACCAATTTGACTTCAAGATGCTGACTTTGCAAGAATCGGCTTAGGGTGCGAGAATTTAACT
The DNA here is from genome assembly GCA_030864215.1 of Capsicum pubescens. Taxonomy (NCBI): domain Eukaryota; kingdom Viridiplantae; phylum Streptophyta; class Magnoliopsida; order Solanales; family Solanaceae; genus Capsicum; species Capsicum pubescens. The sequence goes on from CM061548.1 coordinate 86,860,539, forward strand.
TCACCTCCGTACACTCTAAGACCGACCAATTTGACTTCAAGATGCTGACTTTACAACAATCGTCTTAGGGTGCGAGAGTTTAACTTCACCTCCGTACACTCTAAGACCGACCAATTTGACTTCAAGATGCTGACTTTACAACAATCGGCTTAGGGTGCGAGAGTTTAACTTCACCTCCGTACACTCTAAGACCGACCAATTTGACTTCAAGATGCTGACTTTGCAACAATCGGCTTAGGGTGCGAGAGTTTAACTTCTCCTCCGTACACTCTAAGACCGACTAATTTGACTTTAAGACGGTCCCTTTACATAACAAATCCATCAGAATGCCAGCTTAGCGTGTAAAGGGAGAAATCTTGTCCACCTTAAGGCATGGAATTTTTTTATATCCTTTTAAGGATAAACACGTAAGAGGTCAGCTTAAGGTGCAAAGGGATAAATTTTGTCCACCTTAAGGCATGAAAATTTTGAGATCCTTTGAAGGATAGACCCGTGAGAGGCCAGCTTAAAGTGCAAAGGGACAAATCTTGTCCATCTTAAGGCATAGAAGTTTTTATATCCTTTTAAGGATAAACACGTAAGAGGCCAACTTAAGGTGCAAAGGGACAAATATTGTCCACCTTAAGACATGTAAATTTTATATCCTTTTAAGGATAAACACGTAAGAGGCCATCTTAAGGTGCAAAGGGAAAAATTTTGTCCACCTTAAGGCATGGAAAATTTGAGATCCTTTTAAGGATAAACCCGCGAGAGGCCAGCTTAAGGTACAAAGGGACAAATCTTGTCCACCTTAAGAAATGGAATTTTTTATATCCTTTTAAGGATAAACACGTAAGAGGCCAACTTAAGGTAAAAAGGGACAAATCTTGTCCACCTTAAGGCATGAGAATTTTTATATCCTTTTAAGGATAAACACGTAAGAGGCCAGCTTAAGGTGCAAAGGGACAAATCTTGTCCACCTTAAGGCATAGAAATTTTTATATCCTTTTAAGGATAAACCCGCAAAAGGCCAGCTTAAGGTGCAAAGGGACAAATTTTTTCCACCTTAAGGCATGGAACTTTTGAGATCCTTTTAGTTGTAGTCTTGAAGAACTTTGGCATTCCAAATTCCATTGAAGGAACTCTCTTTCTTTTTGACGGGTTGCCCTTATTGAGTCACAAATATTTAGAGTAAGTTTAAAATTTAATTAGAATAGTTTCATACTTGGTATCCATATGGTAGATACTGCAGGAACATATTTTTTTTGGCACTCATGCAACTGAACTCAGAATGAAATTCCAAGTGCTTACGTACCTCAGTAAAGAGGATCAAGTCACAACGTAGTTCTGGGTGAGTGTTTTTTTTTCCTAACTTTTGCCTAGGCCACCTCTTTCGAGGTTTTCAACCTAACGGACTTTCATTTTTTTTTGAGCCGTACACAGTTTAACTCTTGTGGGCCAGGAGTGGACATACAATTTATACTCGTGCCTTAAGGAGTGTACATGCAGTTTATACTCGTGCCTTAAGGAGTGTACATGCAATTTATACTCGTTCCTTAAGAAGTGTCATCTTTCTTCAAGGATAGTACTTCTTCAAGAACTTGGAATTGATAGGGCCAACCCTCACAACATCTACATTGACAAGCTTGTAAGCGCCACTTGAATATACCTCTTGTACGACATATGGTCCATCCCACTTCGAGGTGAATTTTTCCCCAGACTTATGAGAAGTAATAATGGGCCTTCTTACTGCAAGGACTTGATCTCCAACTTGGAAGTACCTCAAGCGAACCTTTTTGTTGAAAGAACGAGATAGACAGACTTGATAGCATTCAAGATTTTGTTGAGCCTCCAGCCTCTTCTCTTTAAGAGCTTCTAACTCTGCAAGACGCAACTTAGCATTTTCTTCATCGGTGAGCCTTTCTTAAATAGCCAGTCTCAAAGAAAGTATTTGACTCTCAAGTGGCAGGACTACTTCAACTCCAAAAGCAAGTGAGTATGGGGTTACTTGTGTCGGTGTACGGTAAGTTGTCCTAAACGCCCACAAAGCTTCTTCCATTCGCTAATGCCAGTCTCGTTTGGATTTGGAGACAACTTTCTTCAATAAGTTGCACAAAGTCTTATTGAATGCTTCGGCTAGACCATTGGCAGCAGCATGGTACATAGAAGACTTGTGCGGCTTGAAACCAGAGAGATCACAAATTTTATTCATCAGTTTATTATCAAACGGCTTGCCATTGTCAGTTATTATATATTGAGGAATTCCAAAGTGGTAGATGATATTTACTTGGATGAAGTTTGCAACATTTTCTTTCTTTATTTCCTTAAGAGCAACAACACCGGCCCACTTCGAGAAGTAATCTATTGTGGCCAAGATGTATAAGTGTCCACCAGAAGACTTTGGTAGTGGACCAACAACATCCATTCCCCAAGCATTGAATGGCCAAGACGCTACAGTTGGATGTAGTACTTCTGGGGGTTGATGTATGAAGTTTGCATGGAATTGGAAAGCTTTGAATCTTCTAGCATAGTCCAAGCAATCTTTCACTATCGTTGGCCAATAATATCCCATCCTTTTAATATAAAAATGGAGCTTCGGTCCAGACTGATGTGATCCACAAACTCCCGCGTGTGCTTCTTACAAAGCTTGAATTTCTTCTTCCTCTCCCAAACACCGTAAGATTACTCCTTCAAATAATCTTCTGTACAGTGTGTCTTTGTAGTAAAGAAAGCGAGGTGCATGACGACGAATGCCAGTCTTTCTCCTTGGATATTTTAGAAGTATCCCATAACATAAGTAATCAATGATAGGTTATCGCCAATCTTCTTTTATAGATTCAGACACGACAACGAGGTATTCAACCTTGTTTTCTACATCCTTATCTGACGATGTTACTACCCATTCTTGGCAAACAGTAACTTGGGTCTGATTTGGAAGAGTCAAGATTAAGGACAGAGCAGCTAGGGTATCAACTTGCTTATTTTCTCCCCTTGGTACATGTTGGAGGGTTACTCCTCCAAGACACCCAATCAACTTCTGTGCATAATCATGATATGGTCGTAGCTCAAGATTTCTGACTTCATAGCTTCCCAAAAGTTGCTTGATCACCAATTGGAAGTCACCAAAGACTTGTAATTGCAGTTGTTTTATGTCAACTGCCATCTCAAGTCCAAGTATTAAAACTTGATATTCTGCAACATTATTAGAGAAATGATTTGTTAGGGTAAAAGAGTATGGGATGACCTCTTTTTGTGGAGTGACGAACACCACACCGGCATCAACTTCCTCTCGATGCGTGACACTATCAAAGTACATCTTCCATGGAGGTCTAGATTCAATGACCATTGCATCTTTATTAGGAAGTTCATCGCTCAGTTCCCAATCATCAGGTATCGGGTGGTCTGCTAAGAAGTCAACCAGTGCTTGTCCTTTTACAGCCTTTTGGGGAATGTACACAATCTCAAACTGCTAAAATTCAAGGTACCATCTTGCAAGTCGATCACTAAGGACTGGTTTCGACATTACAAACTTGATGGGATTTGCCCTAAACACAAGACGGACAACATGAGCTTGAAAGTAGTGTTTCATCTTTTGAATTGAGAAGGCCAATGCCAAACATAACTTTTCAATTGGAGAATACTTTAGTTCATTCGGCGTCATCATTCTGCTCAAATACTAAAGAGAGTTTTCTTTGCCTTCACTATTTTCTTGAGCTAGTAGTGCTCCAACTGACCTCTCTTGTGCCACGATGTAGAGTATCAATAGTTTCCCAGGTATGGGTGCTGCAAGAATTGGTGGCTTCATTAAGTATGATTTGATACTCTTAAAGGCATTACTACAAGCTTGGTCCCATTCAAAGGGAGTGTCCTTCTTCATAAGACGACTAAATGGTTGACATTTTTTGGCCAGATTTGAGATGAACCTCCTTAAATATGCTATCCTTCCCTGAAGGATTTTTAACTCATGAATATTTCAAGGCTCGGGCATCTTCAAAATTGCATCGACTTGTATTGATCAATTTCAATTCCTCGGTGTCGCACAATGAAGCCAAGAAACTTTCTGGAAGTAACTCCAAAGGCACACTTCAACGAATTCATCCTAAGTTAATATCTTCGAAGTAACTCGAATACCATTCTTAGGTCTTTTAAGTGGTCGTCTCTCTTTATTGACTTTACCACTAGATCATCCACGTAGCATTCAACATTTTATGGACCAGGCCATCAAAGATGTTCTTCATAGACCTTTAATAAGTGGAGCCAACATTTTTCAAACCAAAAGGCATCACTTTGTAGCAATAAATACCTTTGGGTGTACGAAATGCAGTGAGTTCTTCATTCTTTGGTGCCATGCGGATTTGATTATAGCCGGATGAACCATCCATGAAGGACATTGCCTCATAACCAGTGGTGGAATCAATCATCAACTCTGGTATGGGGATTGGAAAGTCATTCTTAGGGCTGGCATTGTTGAGATCCCGAAAGTCGACACAAACTCAAATTTGGCTATTCTTCTTTCGTACCGGAACAATACTTGAAATCCACATGGGATATTTGACTTTGCAAATAAAGCCATCTTCAATGAGTTTGTTAACTTCATTTTCAATTAATGGAACCAACTCTGCCCGAATGCGCCTTTGGGCTTGCTTAACAGGACGAGCACCATTCTTGACCGCCAACTGATGGACTGCTACTTTCAGATCTAAGCTAGATATTTCCTTATAGATCCAAGAGAATACATCCATATATTCTTTGAGCATGTCCATATAAGCGACTTTCTCCTCTACTTCTAGAAACACACTCAGATAAATTGGTCTTGGGTCTTTATTAGTTCTAAGATTAACTTTCTTCAGGGAATCTATTATGGCCTTTACTCCTTCTTCAAGTTGAGATGAAGTATCTCCAGCATCTTCCTCTTATGGAGGATCATCGTTGTTGATGGATATGTGGTGACAACAGAAAATGTCTTCTATCTCTTCATCAACCTTCATTTGAGACGAGGCCTCATTCTCATTTTGGATCGTAACATGATATGAGGAGACAACACTTTATGCATCTTTCTCACATTCCTTGGTATACACCACAGTATGAGTTTTAGCTTTTAACACCTCGTTGCATGAAACCACCAGTTTTGTCTGTCGCCTCATTCTGGAAGGGATCAAACTTTGGAAATCCTTCTGGATTTTAAATGAAGAGTGCATCATCATGCTTTGACGACTTCTTTGACGCTTGTTTCTTTTATTTTTATTTAGAGGTCCCAATCTTTTGAACACAGAAGTTCTTGTAGTTGGTTCTTCAAGTCGATCAAAGATAGGGGGTCATTTAGCAGCAGTGGATTCTTCTTCCACGGTGATGTAATTATCGACTGCCCTTCTTATGGAGATTCGAATTGGAGGTGGCTGTGTGTATCCTAGGCCTTCACGTGCCTGCCTTCTTGTACCCTTTGAGGGAAGTTTGTCCAATGGATACTAGGATTATATCCATCATTTATAAATAGCTTGTATGCATTTGGATCAAAGCTCTCTTTCATACGCTTTGTAGGGAGTGTCATATCTTGTGACGAATTTTGAGCCACAGATTCCCCAAGTGGACTTGAGGATGGATTTATTGCGTCAATCTTCTTGATAGGTAAAGTTAGCCCCTTCAGCATATTATCTTGGGCATCATATGAGAGATCTTTCTCTTTCTTTACCTTTGGCACGTAGCAAAGAACAAGAGTTGCCTTCTTTTTTTTATAGGAGCGACGCATTCTTTATTCAAAGTGAAGAGGGGCTTCCTGATGGCGACTTTTTCAACAGTCACCACGTCCTTCTTAGATGCAAGATCATCACACTTGGTCTTAGTGACATCTTCAACCTTTTTATCATTCACGACATAATTCTTCAAGTAGAATTTTGCATCAGTAAAGTGTGATTCAGCTTCAATGAATGGCTTATCATCAGCTACTATCTTTCTATCCACTCCACCTTCAAAGTACTTCAAGCATTGATAGTAAGAGAATGAGATAATTTTGTTCCCGTGCACCCAAGGCCTACTAAGAAATATGTTGTATGAAGTTTTGGAATCAATTACATGCATCAATGCATTTGATTGAAAATTATCTATATAAATCCCCAACATGGTAAATCCCATGGCCTTATGGACCCCTTGATTGAAGCCTTGGATCACTATACGGCTTTCATCCAGTTCGCTAGTCGCGATGCCAAGTTTTTTCATCGTGCAGATAGGCAGGATGTTGACTCCAGACCCCTCATCTATTAAGATTCTATTGATCTTCTTTCATAGAATTTGTTCCACTATGTATAAGGGATGGTTATATAGGGCCTCACCGAGTAGAAGATCATTATTTGTGAATGTAATTTTTGTATCACACACATGTGCCTCTTCGCCAAGAGTTTCAGCAAGCTTTTTGGAAGGTGAAGGAACCTCCATGGGTAGATTCTCACCCTTTTCCCCCTCTTTGGTGGTATTAAAACAAGACACCTCAAGGTTGACTTGGGCAGTCTTTACACGAAACCAACTCGGTAAGAATTCCTCTAAAGTCATCGGACACCGAGGTTTTTGGTGGTGAAACTCTGTCACCCTTATCATCTTTGGGAATCTATCCAATTTATCTTTTCTTGGTTCTTTACCATTCTCCTTCTGGTTGGCTATTTGGATGACTCCTTTCGAAGACTCATCCTCCTGCATTGCGCCTTGTCACCAGAGTCCTACCTTCATCATTGCCTTCGTCAACTAAAGACCTGTTAGGCTCTAATATTTTCTCATTATGCTCTTCGATACATATTTGGACTGGGTCGAGCAAGCCAAAAGTAATAGAGATTTCATGAGAACTGGCCGTCTCATCGTTGAAGAAGATCTTTTTCTCTTTTGCCAGTTACATGACTTTATCTTTAAAGACAAAGCACTTTTCCAGAGGATGACTTACGAGCCTATGATATTTGCAATAATTAGGTTCATTGGTCCTTCCAGCTTCATTGGGATACTTCATATCTGGGATTTCAATGAGCTTATGCTCAAGGAGTTCATCAAAAATCTCAGTAACATTAGAATCAAGGAAGGGATATTCCTTTTCTTGCATCTCCTTTAAAGTTTTCTGATTCGGACGTGCTCCAGAAGTCGTCTTCACACTTTACTTCTTTCTCACCTTTGTGGTGACCTTCACAGGAGACACATCAACATTCATGGACTCCTTGTTTTATTTTTGGGAACAAACTTACCCCACCTTTTGGGTTCCTACTTTTCCTTTCCCCTTCGAGGGTTATGAATAAGCGCTCCTTTCTTTTCAGCAGAAGACATGATCAACTCCATGTCGTGATCACGAGTAGCTAACTCTCCAAAGGATTTTGGTTTAATTCCTTGCAAGATGTAGAGAATCCCCCAATACATTCCTTGGACGCACATCTCTATTGCAGAAGCTTCACTAAGCCTATCTTTGCAGTTTAGACTCACATTTCTCCTTCGATTAATGAAGTCGATGTTCCAATTGCTCCCAACTATCGATGGAGTTAGGCTCGAGGTCCGTATACCAATCAAAGGTATTTACTTTTAGGGAACGAACCAACTGTTTGACAAGATAGTCACCATAAGTTCCAGCATTATTACATGTCTCAATAAAGTGTGCGACATGTTGTTTTGGATTACCTTTACCCTCAAATTGTTGAAATTTGGGGGGTTGATAGCCGACAGGCATTTTGAGGCTATCTATTCTTGAAGTGTAGGGCTTGGCATACACAAGGAAAGACTTGGTGACAACATCATGCTTGTCTTTGAGGGTTCCTTCAATGAATACCCTCAATTGCCCAATCGGGATCATTCCTTCGGCAGAAACTTGCATCTCTTTAGTCGGTGGTGTTTGTTTTACAGGATTTTCTATCTCATGAACCTCTGGAGATTTTCCCGGTGCATGTCTAGATTCTTCATCTATCAAGCCTTTGACCCTATCCACTATCTTATAAATCCTAGCCTCTTGATTCTGAATATAGTTGGTTAGGCCTTCAATTACCTTTGTCAGATTCGCAAGCTGCTCCTCCATAGATGAGGTATCAGTTACCTTTACTTGCATGATCACCGGAGACGTCGGAGAGTAACATGGATTATCTCATTGGATGATCTTCAAAGTGCTTAACTTATACGGTATAAGTGGAGATGACGCATTTGTTGAACGACCATCGTTCTTTGCGCCAGAGTATTTGGAACCAGAATGCTCAAGTAGAGAAAGAGTCTTCTTAAGCGATTCCACGACATTGGTTCCTCCTTCTGAAGAAGTTGTATTGGACTTCGTTCCTTTTGGGGTTGAAGATCCAAACACTGGAGTTGGCGCGGATAACACTAGATGTGTTTGTTGTCATAGCAATCCTGCCTTGCTTCTCGTGACAGCTAGTAAACTTCTGAATGTAACACCAAGGATGTTTTCCACTTCGGCAGAGAACCTTGAATCAGCAACCTTGGAAGCAGTTGATTGAGAGTTGAACTTCTTGGAAGTCATTTCAGCGTTCTTAATCTTCAAAGTCTGAAAAGTTGAGATGAGAGGAAGAGATCATCCCACTGGGCGTGCCAGAATTCGTTGGACAAAAATTTTTTTGAGGTCGAAAATAAATAATCGAGACAAGAAAATATACTGCAACAATTAATTTATTGATTTCAATATGTGAGTGTTACAATCTCTATGAATCCTCTGATTCGTCTTTTCAAATATAAATTCAAGGGCTTAAAGCTTGATCTTGAATTTGAACTTGATTTGAATTCTTTGAGGGACTTTATCTTGACTTGTGCTTGAATTCAAGGGCTTTTGAGCTTGTTCTTGAATATTGCGGTCTTGACCTTGAATTTTGATGAACTTGATTTGAATGCTTGAGCTTTTTAGAGAAATTATGGCATTTGATCCACGAGCTTTCTGTTTCTACTTGTTAGAGTTCTGGGGGTTCTTTTTTTGAATTATGAGGCCCCTATTTATAGTTGTAGGAAAGGAAGAATCATGATGAATATGGACTTCCTTTGACCAATCAGATTTAAGTGATGTGGTGCCTTTTATGAGTTTTTATTTCATTGGCCTGCTGCATCAGTTTGACATGTGGCACGGTCCTATTGGATCCTTCACTTGACTTGGCATGCCACGTCATTTGACACGTGGTGCTTATTTGGGCCTCAAGAATATGACAATATCTTGGGCTTAGTAAAGTGAGCTCATCACTTGTAGCTCAAATTAATGGACTAACCCAATAAATATTGGGCCTTATTTAAATCCATACCTATTTGGACTTAAATAATTAATTCAATTATATTAATCCACAATATTTATTTGGGACTAATATACTTTGAATTTAATATAATCCGAATTTTGTACGGATTTAAATTTAATAAAATTGCATCGCCCAAATTGGTTACTTTTTTCAGGTATTATATTTAAATTTTTAACATATTCTTTATAAAAAAGTGATTCTGTACATTGAAAATTTCTAAACTACTTTTAAGATTCTTTTCTCTAATAAGAAAATTCTATGTTATAAAATGTGCGTTACCACACTTTTTTAAGATGCTATTACTTTGCATACATTGTCCTTCTTTCATGAAATAAGCATTTCATTTATAAGCAAGTAGAAGATTGCAGCTATGTACATATTCATCGAGTTCTTAGATTAGGTTATGGGGCTAAAAAACTTATTAAATTGTTCTAATTTATTAATATTGTTACTAAAGAGACTAAACAACTCATTCTTCAACATAGGTAAGTTAATAATGTTGTCAATATTCTTGTCAAATGAACCCATCAGGTACAAGATACTATGCTTTTTGACTCTATTAATCTACCTAACCAGAATTTCAGTTTATGTTCTCTTGACATAATTCAAATGCCTAATATAGGGCATAAAACCATCAAATATCACTTTGAAATTACGTGGTCCATTAGTATAGGTTGTTGCCTGTTCGTGCCATGGCTGTTGTTTTGTTTTCTGCTGCCTTGTAAATCTTTTTGCCTATTTAAATGTTGTATAGTGAGTACTCTGCTTTGGGATGCTTAGCACATTTAGCAGATTTGTGGAGCAAATTTTATCTGGATTTTGCATAATATGAATTGTCGATATAAGAATATGATTTTTCTGGATATTTGCTCGGGAGTTTTTTGTATCTTATCCTCTCCTTGTAATGTTTTCACTTATAAATAAACAAGAAAGGGTCTATGTCAAATGCCTAATCACCATGGGAGGTGAGAGACTTTGGTGTTGGATTGAATGGAAAAAGGTTATTTACGTCTAAATAGCTCGTATTTGGGTGTGGGTGTCTGATAGGGGTGTGGATCTAGAGGTCGGTTTCTTCATGATCTCAATTTTAAGATTCAGGAATATGAATCCAGGTATGAATACTGGTGCGGGAAATCAGCTAAAACTAATTCAAATATTTGAATATATAGTTAAAAAACCTAAATTATAAGATAATATGTGAAAAAGTTGATGAGAAAATATTGATCAAGAGGAGAATCCTCAAAGGAGATAAAAGGAAAGCAGTAACGTAGGAATTTCTATGTACAAGTTATTCTATTTTCTTCAAGTTTACCTTAACTTTTGTTTTGATTATAGAAATTATTAAATTTGTCTGAACTTTTTCAGTCGATTTTGGTCAAAGTATCTAAAATCAATTGACCAGATCGGGTACGAATCTCACACCCACACCCATAACTATATTGTGTCAACACAAGTGCGGAACCAAAAGTGAAGAGTCAGAGTAACTTAGATTTACATCGTGTCGATTGCACCTTGCACCCACACAAAATGTTATTCAAACATCTAACTTTCAATGAATGATTAGGATTTAGAACTCCATCAAAGCATATCTATACTTCTCAATGAAGTAGAAGGTGTCAAATATCATCTACATCTTGTTGATACGTAGCAATATGGTATGAAAATTCTCTTCTATTTAGGTCGTCATATGTCAAATGCTTTTCTAGATGGGTGTCCGTTAAAGAAAGCAACTATGGGTAGTATTTTGATCTTTCATATCAATTTTTCATGGTGAAACATCTATTGTTTTATTTGTAGGCATTAATATAACCAATTTTGTTAGAGTGTTGTTCCCTTTTGAATCCACCTGACGCTCAGAATAATTAGTTTTTTTGCATCTGATTCTACCTTTAATATCTAGACTTGATAGAAAATTCAATCAACTTTCTACTTTTCATGTATACATTTTTCCATATTGTTTAATTGAGGCATGTTGTGGTTATCTTGCCAAGTGAAATAATTTAACTATTCATCCATAGGAGACATATAAAAAAAAAATTTATCCTTTACATTCGTGATCCTATCACTTGTCTTTTTGTCATAACCCAAAAACGAGGGCCATGATGGCACTTGTCGCGGCATACCTTGACAAGTAAGCCTATCACCCAAATTGATACAAAAAGAAAAAAAGAAAGAAATACCGCAAGGTAAGGCTTCTAGAATGAAGTTGAACCGTACAAGTAATTATAACAATGTGGAAAGAACATATCCAAATACCATATATTCCCAAAACCAAGTGTCAATAGTGTAAGAACTACTAATACAAACCACAAGTCAAGTACATCAGAAATATCTACATAAGATCAACATCTGTCTCTGAATACTAATAAATACATAACTACTATAGAGAGATAGAGGTGAACTCCGAACTCATGAATGTCCAACCACTACCTTGGAAGCTTCAACAATCACCCGAGTCAAGTAAGCCAAGGTGCACTCGAGCTAGGACCTGCATCAAAAGGGCGCAATAGGCATGAGTACGGTTCAATTGTACTCAACAGGTATCATAGGCTGACCAAGCAATGTAGTAAATGAAGTATACAAAATATACACTAAGGGCATGTCACCTACAATCAGAAAATATCCCACAATGGTAGCCCATATAGCTTGCACTAACAGTTCTATAATATCCACACATAATACAACACACTAGATAGGGATATAAATATACACAATATCACATACAAGTTGAACAAAAGAGGAACATGTATAATCAAGATCATCAAGTACAAGTAAAGAAAGATAGAAGAATTAGGCATTAACAAGTCAAGATATAGAACAAATAGATAGATGACAAGTCAACATGACAACAAAGAACAACATAAACACAATAAGGCAAGTGCAATGTATATGATGATGCACAAGGTCGTCACACAACCTCTGGGATCATCGCACTATCCCCGTATACACCCATGGAGGCAAGCCTCCTGGCGTGGGATCCATAAGGGGTTAGTCAACCCATATACAATCTATATATATATATATATATATATACATATCCATATCTCCTCCCTAGCATATCCCTCGGGGAGGGTTTTATAAGATGTCACATTTTCTATCATAAAAAGGTGGTTCCAATATTTCTTAGGTGTTGCCACGGTAGTACCATTTATTTCATGAATGAGTATGATATGAGGATGTAGTGTTCATAATCAATCACAATGATTATTTTCACAACCAACCATATGATATATTTCCAAATTCACTTGAGCCAATATCCATTTATTATTTCCATTCAACCATGAATTTTCACATGTTTAATACGTCAAAAGTATGAATATATATATATATATATATATATATATATATCACAATCCACCAAAGGTACCACAAAAGACATTTACAACCACACAATACAATTATTCATATGTATTCAAGTCTATCAACATCATATAGGACCCCACACAGTTATACATATCACATAATATCTTAATTTCAACAATTACATCACATATAGGCTCCTACACTGGCACAACACATAGATAACTATTTTTCATGATTAGTTCCTCCCCTTAACATGCATTTTGTACCAACATTTACTACCCAAACTAGTCTAAAAGAGTTAAGCTATAACCAACTCGAATGCTAGAACCAATTTGCAACACTTGAACCACAAAATCCTACTTCTCATGACCGATCCCGAAATTAATTTAAATCAAGAAATATAAAATCTATGCATAAAAAAATATCTAACGATACCCATATTTCCTACTTTTGATTTGAAGTCAAAATGGACCCCGAAATAGATTTTTTTTAAAAAAGGGTAAAATTAAAACTTTATTACAAAAACATGTTCTTCACATTTTTAGGAGTCTACAGTTGAAAATACAAGTCAAATAAAGTCAAAAACTAGGTTCAAATAAAAAAATCATTTTACGCTTTATCAAGTAAAATCTTTGAAATCCATGTTAAAATCAAGAATCAAAGTTGTTTTGAAGGTTAAATTAATAAAAAGTTAGTAATTATAGGATTAAAATATTATTCAAGTGAAAAGGAGTGAAATTAGGATTTAAAATCAAGTCCTAAATTTTTTGAGATTTTGAGAAATTAATCAAGGAATTAGAGTAGAAAAGGATGAAATCTCACCTTAAATCCGTAGTAGAATCAAGAAATAGATGTTAATGTAGCTTTCCAAGATCCCACAAGCTTCACTTTTAAAATCTCACAGTATTTTAGGGTTCAACTCTCAAGAGGCAGGTGAAAGAATGAGCAAAATCGGGTAACAGGGGCTTTTTATACTTGCACCCTTACCAGGCATAAAAAGGCATAAAATGCTCCCCTGGAATGCATTTAGACTTTGTGTACCAATTAACCTGGTGCATCAGATTTTTAAGTCAAAAATTGACTTCGACGGGGTGCTCGGGATCAGTTTGGAGTTCGATTTACGCAAATGAACTATGCAACCCCAATAAATTTGATATTTTGGATGCGTTAGCGAAGTCAAATTTTTGAAAAGATATTATTTTCAATAAGCTGACCCTCAAAATTAAAAATTATAATTTTTAAACTGAGGATCAAAATGAGATTAAAAAGTCACGAAACCACACCAAATATGTTACCACCCTAAAATTGATGTTATGGATCTACTGCCACAGTCTGTTCATCCATACATCACACTGATCAAAAGATAATCACAAATGTCCAAAATAAGGCTCTCAAGGCGATTAAAAACTACAATATCGCATACATGGTAACAAAATGCATCAGAAAAAGTTCCAATCACTTTCACACCACAAAAGTACCACAATACAACTTTGGGCAGGGGTAAAATAGTAAAATCACACAAATGCAAATTTCACATATTTCATTATGTTTTTAGGCCATTAAACTTTTCTCCTTCATTATCCCTTATTTAAATTATGTCACCAACAGATCAGGAAGTATCTAAGAGAAATATGAGACTTTTTTATTGTTCTTCTTTCTTGGATATATAGGTGTGATCTAAAACTATTTGCTTGTTGTAGTGCTCTGCTGGAAAGCTACCAAATCATGCACTTCAACTATGAAATCAAACTACGTACAAATTGATCCCTATATTCAATTGTCATTTACCTTCAGTATGTCACGTATTCTCCAAACCCATTTAACCTTATTATTTATTCTTTGCAATTTCTTTTTGGACGCTAAATGATTAAAAACAAAGTCATTTTTTAACTATTTTGCACACATCATTTCAACTTGCATATATTATTGATTGAAATGAAAGCATCCTCTTTTTATTTTTAAATCTTTTTTATTTTCTTTAATCTACTTCCTATGCTTTGAGTCAAGCTTGTAATTCTTTTTAGTTTATAGGTTGAATGATTAGTAACTTTATCTTCTTCATTCTTCTTCTTTGTCATTCCTCATGTTCTCTTGATTCTTCTTTTTCTTTATCTTTTTCATCTTCTTCTTATTTTCTTTCTAAATCTTCTTCTTCTTCCTATTGCTTCAAAATTTAACATATCACAAGTATGAATTATTTTGAGTGAATTATATATCAAAGCATATCTACATTTGAGACTGTTAAGAGGAGATTTTATATTAGCGGGGATGGAAAGAACTTGCAAACCAAGTTCTGTAATGGCTTTTACACTTAATGAGCTTCAACACAATCAAAGAGGATGTTGATAACGCTCAATCTACAGCTCTCGTAGGAGTGTAAAGCGGTCGTTAGCAAATATAGAACCCAACCTGGGTTGGGTGTCGATCCCACAGGGAATAGCTTGGCCAACAAGTAAGTAAAATTACTAAACTTTTGGTGCAAGTCTCGTAAGAAGGGGGGATTCTTATTTTGCAAGTAATGTAAACAAAAGCTGAAAATAATAAAGTAAAAAGAGAGAGATTGTTACGTTGGTTGTAAATAATGAGAATTGAAGCGTTGGGGTTATGTCCACCTTCTGAGGTATACGTCTCTATTAGCTATGAGTGTGTAGAATTCTGACATGCAATTGCTTATAGAGGATTGTAGTCGATGGTAAATCCAAGCGTCTCTCGACCTAAACAAGGACTATTTCACTTTAACTCTCTCGAGCTTAAAGCGTGTCTAACGGTACGAATTCTCCAAGAGGTTAGTCCAGTTATGGCACTAGCTTTTTAATAGGAAAGGGTGTCCTACTACCTTGACATTATCTCTTTTCCAGACAAATAACTTTTCTCTCGAACAAGTTAAATGTTAGACTGGCGTATTCTTGCGTTTGCAACCGCAAAGAATGTAGATTAAGATGAAGAGAATAATGATATAAGCAATATACGTGCCTCGAACTCATAAACTCACAGCAATAGATAGTAACTCATTCGGCTTCCATAACCCCAACAGAGAAGTTTAGTTACCCATGAATGCGAAGGAAATCACGATTGACATTGTTATTATATGACGATATTGAGTAATGGCGTGTAGATCAAGTGATAGGCGTGAGGCGTGATTCCTTAGCAAGTAACGATTCTCTTGTTGTGGAATTTAAGAATAGAAGAGTAGAAGAAGAAAAATAGAATTAATGGAAAGATTAGAAGTTCAGAAGATGTTCCAAAATCTCTAGCATGATAGGGTATTTATAATACCCATATCCTAATCCTACTAAGCTAATGAAATAAATAACAAAATCCTACTAGACTAATGAAATCCTTAACCCAAATGTACTAGGTTAAGGTAACATTATCATAATCCACCTAAAATAATGAAATACATAACCTAATTGTACTAGGTTAATGTATCATTGTCAAAATCCAGCTTTGTGTCTGTAAGTCCCCAAAGTCTTCAGAATTGCTGTTTTAGCCCGGGACAGATTTTCCATGCAGCAGTTTTGGTCCTTAGGCGTCCAAACTCCCTTTCCTTCCTTCGTGAGCTTTCTTTAGCATCAAGTAAGCCATAAAATGCTGAATTATGCATCATTTATACCTGAAACTTTACTAATCATGTTCGTTAGCTCATTTACAGGAAAAAGGACTAAAAGTGCATGAAATATATAATTTGCTCTCAAAACTAGGCTAAAATATGGGCAAAATATATTGATATAGGCGCGTAAATTCGCCTATCATCAACACCCCACACTTAAAGCTTTGTTCGTCCTCGAACAAAATATCATGTCCCTCTAAACATCAACTTAGGGTTTCACAGCAACAACACAAAATATTCGTCAAGACAAGCACAACAATTATCAACAAAGAGTAGTTTTTCGATCATTAGTAGAAACAGTTTAACTTCTAGAATAGACTCGTGATGGTGGTCAACTCATATTCAAATGTTAAGGCACAAAGAATCATACACAACTACCCAAAACTCATCAACCATGTGTGTCTCACAATATAGTACCCATAATCACTCACAAATATAGCATATTTTTCAAACATGGGTATCAAAATGTCCTTGCTCTCACTCTCACAAAGAGTTCATATGTAGCAACTGATGACCATAGGCTTGCCCTTAATGTAGTACTCCACTAAATGTCAGAATGTTAAGATTAGGATCAAGTAGGTCTTTTGATGGTTGTAATGTAGGCTAAGGGACGGGTAGGACTATTTTGGCCAAGAAGAGTAACTAGGTTCCTAAGCGCTTTAATACATCACTTTGTATCATTGACACTTTTTTCTTTCAACCTTTCTTCTTTCTTTTTTCTACCACCCTTGTTCTCCTCTTTTTTCAATTTTAAGCACAACTCACTTTTCAGCTTTCTTTTCCTTTTTCTTTTCACAACATACCTCTTATGATAGCATTTTTTTTTTCTTTTTCATAACACATTCAAGAACCATTCCAATTTATAGCATTATACTCACCCAATTTCCTTTTATGTTGTCACATGACTTTTTCACTTTAAATCACTTAGGGATTTTGGGATCAAATTACGGTCTTGAAAGAAATGGATTAGGCTTACATACAAGGTTGTCAAAGAAATAGGCTAAAGGCTCAAAAGGGTTAACTAGGATGATGTCCATGGGTAGGTAAAACTGAAGGTAAACACGTATAGGTTGCCAAAGAAATGCCTAAATCATATCCTAAACTTACACTCCTTATTTTCGCTTTGCATACATACCAGGCAAGTTTTAGCATCAGCCACATACATAGAATATACTATTATCTCACACACACAAGGCACATGGTCGACTTGATTGGAAGTAATATAGACTCTCGACCCAACAAGTGAAGGAATTGAATCACACAATATCACATATTGAGTCACAACTAGAGCCTAAACGTCTCAATAGTCACAATTGTAGCACATACTCTTGTTATAATCTCATGCTGCCTATCAAAATAATTTCATGCGAAGCTAAAAAAAATAATTTAACTACTAAAAAAACAAAACGAAACAAAAATGAAACAAAAGCAAACAAACATAGATGCGAATAGAGAAGTATAGCATGCAATACCACCACCCCACACTTAGTCGGTACACTGTCCTCAGTGGAAAATAAATAAGAAGAACCTGGTTAGTCGGACTCATGCTCTATGTCTGGGGTCATACCCCTTTCATTGGAATCATCATCAGAGTCATCATTCTTAGAAGTTCCTCATAAGTATCCCACTTAATTCCAAGCGTGAGTCGAGGTATTTGCAGCAAGGAGGGTTCTCCTTGGTCCTTGCGACTTCTCTTTTTGCCCTTTTGGGAGGTGGTAGCCTTCTCCTTGCCTTGTCTCGCTTTAGGTGCCATTGTACCCGAGACTAGAAATACTGTTAGTGGTAGCACAATATCAATGGATAAAATCTATGCACAAGAAGTAGGGGTACCACCCCACACTTAGGTTTGTTGACACAAATCAGTGAAGTGAAAGTGGTCGATTACTCAGATTTCGTCGACATACGTTTTAGGAGTTGTATTCCGGCAAGAAAATCAGTGATGTATCACTACTTGCAGCCATTGCATTACTTTCATGTTAGATATAACAACACTACTACATAGGGGTTACCACATAATATAGTTACTTTCAACAATCACAACCTCCTATGTTGGCAGGCACTATAAGTCTTATCCCGATGAACGGGATAGCCTAACATGTAAGTATTCAAGTGACAAGATTATGCAATGTTCATTACTATAGCAATTCTGCAAGTAGTATAACAATGCATCAAAATCAAATTCAAGTCGGACATAAGTTAAGAGCATCCTAACGTACATGTTCACTCACTTGGTTGTGTATCAACAATTCAAACACATGAATATCACCAATGCTTCTTCGAGATTTAGCAATTCATAATAGGTGTAGTAATGTAGTACTTACAAAGTATAAATGAAGAACAAAGTAGTACATACTTGGTTGAAGCCTTTGGATGATGTTCTTGTGAAGAAAAAGAGCAAAAAGAAACTTTTTGATAGGATTTGGAGACTATAGGTGGTGCATAAGCTAGGTTTCCAATGTGTTTTTGGTTCAAGACTAAGTCTCATATTTATAAGAAAAGGTTGGGTCGAGTTTTGGCCCATTAAAATCGGATTTGGAGACCAAAAGTGACCATAGGCGGTGCCTAATGCTTTGCCTAGTTGAGCAGAATGCCATAGCATATGCCATGCATTTATTTAAGAATGCCATACACTATGCGGCGCATTGTCTATGGCATTTAGGGACATATGCTCCGCATAGTCTATGGCATATGAGATCCTGAGACCTAATGCCATAGCATAGGCGGTGCATAGTCAAAAGCACACTTAGGAATGGGCGGCGCATAGTGTATAGCACACTAGATTCCGAGACCTTAGGCTATAGGATAGGTTTTGCATTGTTCATGGCCTAGTTTTACCTAGGCCTAGCCTTCCTCGATGCTTATTTAAGCATGAGTAATGCTCAATCCATAGCCTTATGCATCCTTATACCTAACTTACTACCTTTGCCATACAATACGTCCAAATCGTCCGTTGCAACCAATCTCCTCGTTGAATACTTCTCGCACCTATATTTGCTCAAAACCAATGAAAAAAATTAGTACGATGGGTTGCCTCCCACCAAGCGCCTTAGTTTTGGTCGTGGCACGACTCTTATTTTTGGATTTTCATTAATTAAAAACAAAACAAGTACTAGAATGAAAGAAAACGATAAATGATAAATGAAAAATGATAAACGATGGGTTGCCTCCCATATAGCTCCTTATTTATTGTCGTGGCACGACACCTCGAGTACTCAGACTTCGTCGAGGTAAATGGTGGATCATTTTCTGAAAGGATTTAGACGACAATGAGGCTTACCTGTGGGCATGCGATCTTCTTCACCAATTATATCATCAATAGTCCAACCCATAGTTCTCTTGTATCTCTTCAGAGCAGAGATGAGAGCTTCTACGTGCTGTTCACTTAAATCATTTGCACTCTCCGGAAGTATATTTCTACTTTCAGAGAACACATACCTTAGATAATCGGGGAGCTCTTGCGATTCTAGAATTGGTGGCTCATCAATGGAAGTCTTCGCTGTTGGTTGATTCTTGATATCACAATCCGGTTTCTTAGGAGTAGAAGACTCTATTTCTGCTAGAGCACCCATAAGTTCTTCATAATCTTCATTATCCTCATGCTCAACTTTCAGTGGCGCAGCAGACAATGGCTCAACAGTAGGCTGTTTCTCTATAGATAATGCTTTCATATCCTCATGATGAACATCAGCTACAGATAACTCATTCATATCGCTGGTCTGCTTCATGGATTTGCATATATCAAAGCGGACCACTTCGTCATTCAACCGAAATAAAAGCTCATTAGCTCTCATGTCAATAAGAACACTTCCCGTTGCAAGGAAAGGACGTCCCAAGATTATGGGTACTTCAGAATCCACCTCGCAATCCAAAATCACAAAGTCTGCAGGAAAAATGAAGGTAGACACCTTTACCAACACATCATTCAAGATACCCACAGGTCGTTTTACCGACCTATCAGCCATCACGAGCCTCATATTGGTTGGTGTCGGATCGCCTAACCCCAACTTCTTGTAGACGGATAGTGGCATCAAATTGATGCTAGCACCCAGATCGCACAATGCCTTAGCAAAATTCATAGATCCAACCGTGCAAGGAATAATGAAAGCACCAGGGTCTGCCTTCTTCTGTACTAAGGACCATATTATCTTCCGGCTCATAGCTTACTGCCTGCTTCTTTGTCAACAGGTCCTTCATAAATTTTGCATACCCAGGCATTTGTTCTAGTGCCTCCACCAACGGAACATTAATAGTCACCTGCTTTAACATCGTCATGAATTTGCTGAACCTTGTATCATCCGCCACCTTCTTCAGTCTTTGGGGAAAAGGTGGTGGTGGGTATGGAATTGTTCTCTCCACAATTTTCTTCTCCTCTTGCTTCCGCTTTCCAGTTTTTTTAGGCTGCACGTCGTTAAGAACGTTAGGTGAGGCTGCTGCGGCATCCTCCTCTTTCGCCTTGTCATCAATTTCCACTTCTTCGTCAACCACTTGCTTGCCTTTTTCTGAAGTTTCCAGCACCTTACCACTTCGGGTAGTGATGGTCATGCATGATCCTTCGTTTCTTGGATTTGGCACAGTGTCGCTGGGCAGTGTGCCGACTTTTCTTTGATTAATTGCTGCTGAAAGTTGACTCAATTGTTGCTCTAGTTGTCTTATTGCAATGGAATGTGAGTCAACCAACTGATTCATTGAAGACAAATCGTTCTTCACCTCAGTTACGCCCATATTAGTTGCCTTCACTCCTTTCAGCAGCTTGGCCATCATATCTTCCATAGACATCTTTTCGGAGCCAGACACCTCAACCTCATGATTTCTAGGAGGAATATACAAACCACTCCTGTCTGAATTATTCTTCCAACTACCTTGATCGCGGTCCTTGTATCCAGATTCATCATAATAGTTCCGACCTTGGTTTCCTTGGGCATTGCCTCGGAAACCCCCCTGATTATTCAAGTAATTGGCTTGTTCTTCAGAGTCGGATTCCTCTCTTCCTTTTGACGCAACGGCTTTAACTTTTTCGGTCTTCCCTGAAAATAAATGCTTTGTAAGAAGATCCATTTGTGTTTTCATATGCGCCATATCTTGATCGCGTTCCTCTTCTCTTCTCCTTTGTTCTGCAGTCATGCCAATAGATAAAGTTGGGCTTGCTACCACAGAATCCCTGGTATGCCAAGCTCTACTTTGCTTTGTCATCCGGTCTAGCATATTGCTTGCCTGAACAAAGGTGAGGTCCATAAATGATCCTCCAGCCGCATTATCAACCACTGGCTTAGTCACCGAATTCAAAGCTCTGTATAATATCTCCATCAAGTGGACATTGGTCATATGATGGTTTGGGCGCCGCATTAGCTTCGTCTTGAACCTCTCCCATGTCACGTGGAGAGCTTCAGTTGGAAGCTGTCGAAAATTGGTGATCTCATCTCTCAACTGTGCTCTTTTGGATGGCGGAAAGAATCTTTCTAGGAAAGCGTCTTTCAATTGCCTCCAATTAGTAATCGAATCAGGAGTCAGCCCATTCAACCATAGAGTTCCCTCCCCAGATAGAGACAATGGAAATAAGCGTAACCGAATTGCATTCTGACCAACGCCAGGATTGTCAAACGACTTACATGTAGAAATAAAGTTGATCAGATGGATATTCGGATCATCGCCTGCTAGTCCACCAAATAATCCCTTGAGTTGCAAAAGCTGAATCATGGCGCTAGTGATATTGAACTTTGCTCCAGGTGCCAAGGGTGGCAGAATAATAGCTCCTGTGGCACCAGCTTCGTCAAGATCATCATCATCATCATCGAACAGCATTGGCACAGCTCGGCGTTCAGGCCTATATCTTTCTTGACGATCTCTTCTGTTTGCCGGTGTCGCTATCTCAGCAGTATGCTGTGGGTTTAGTAGCTCTTCATCGCCCAGATCCTCATCGTCAGGATTTGTTGCTCGCCTACGGTTATCAATATTCTGTTGATGCACTTGAGCAGCCATACTTTCAATTTCACGTTGTGCATCCAGTGATGCACTGAACAAACCTGAATGAAACAAAAACAACAACTAAAAGTAAAAGTACGAGAATCTTTGACCAAAGGGTCTAGTAATTATTACGAACTTGATTGACACTTGTATTCCCCGGCAGCGGCGCCAATTTTTGATAACGCTCAATCTACAACTCTCGTAGGAGTGTAAAGCGGTCGTTAGCAAATATAGAACCCAACCTGGGTTGGGTGTCGATCCCACAGGGAATAGCTTGGCCAACAAGTAAGTAAAATTACTAAACTTTTGGTGCATGTCTCGTAAGAAGGGGGGATTCTTATTTTGCAAGTAATGTAAACAAAAGCTGAAAATAATAAAGTAAAAAGAGAGAGATTGTTACGTTGGTTGTAAACAATGAGAATTGAAGCGTTGGGGTTATGTCCACCTTCTAAGGTATACGTCTCTATTGGCTATGAGT
The DNA here is from genome assembly GCA_030864215.1 of Capsicum pubescens. Lineage (NCBI taxonomy): Eukaryota > Viridiplantae > Streptophyta > Magnoliopsida > Solanales > Solanaceae > Capsicum > Capsicum pubescens. The sequence goes on from CM061548.1 coordinate 86,883,109, forward strand.
GTGTAGAATTCTGACATGCAATTGCTTATAGAGGATTGTAGTCGATGGTAAATCCAAGCGTCTCTCGACCTAAACAAAGACTATTTCACTTTAACTCTCTCGAGCTTAAAGCGTGTCTAACGGTACGAATTCTCCAAGAGGTTAGTCCAGTTACGGCACTAGATTTTTAATAGGAAAGGGTGTCCTACTACCTTGACATTATCTCTTTTCCAGACAAATAACTTTTCTCTCGAACAAGTTAAATGTTAGACTGGCGTATTCTTGCGTTTGCAACCGCAAAGAATGTAGATTAAGATGAAGAGAATAATGATATAAGCAATATACATGCCTCGAACTCATAAACTCACAGCAATAGATAGTAACTCATTCGGCTTCCATAACCCCAACAGAGAAGTTTAGTTACCCATGAATGCGAAGGAAATCACGATTGACATTGTTATTATATGACGATATTGAGTAATGGCGTGTAGATCAAGTGATAGGCGTGAGGCGTGATTCCTTAGCAAGTAACGATTCTCTTGTTGTGGAATTTAAGAATAGAAGAGTAGAAGAAGAAAAATAGAATTAATGGAAAGATTAGAAGTTCAGAAGATGTTCCAAAATCTCTAGCATGATAGGGTATTTATAATACCCATATCCTAATCCTACTAAGCTAATGAAATAAATAACAAAATCCTACTAGACTAATGAAATCCTTAACCCAAATGTACTAGGTTAAGGTAACATTATCATAATCCACCTAAAATAATGAAATACATAACCTAATTGTACTAGGTTAATGTATCATTGTCAAAATCCAGCTTTGTGTCTGTAAGTCCCCAAAGTCTTCAGAATTGTTGTTTTAGCCCGGGACAGATTTTCCATGCAGCAGTTTTGGTCCTTAGGCGTCCAAACTCCCTTTCCTTCCTTCGTGAGCTTTCTTTAGCGTCAAGTAAGCCATAAAATGCTGAATTATGCATCATTTATACCTGAAACTTTACTAATCATGTTCGTTAGCTCATTTACAGGAAAAAGGACTAAAAGTGCATGAAATATATAATTTGCTCTCAAAACTAGGCTAAAATATGGGCAAAATATATTGATATAGGCGCGTAAATTCGCCTATCATCAGATGTAAAGGTTTATCTGTAGATAATTTTTGCATTGTGTAGATTGTGATAGAATATACTATTTACAAATATGCTCGAGTAAAATATTAGAGAACAGTAACATTTGCATTGTAGTTCAATCTGTTGCAAGGATTAACATGGACTACTGTCATAATTGTCGATTTACTTTGTCATATAGTGTTTCTTCTATAACATTTTTCTTAGAAGTTTTTAGGAAGATGTTTTAAGTGTAGTTAAGAAAAATAATATGAAGATGTCTGAATTGATGAACCTTGTGTATCGAGTACATATGTTTGCCAATGTTTGACTCGATGAATCTTGTGTTTCGAGTACATATATTTTACATTGTTTGACTCGATGAATCTTGTATTTATAGTACATATGTTTGTCATTATTGATTTCTAAAATCCTTTAATATATCTTAGTGATTAAATTGTAAGAACTGGAATAAACAAATTCTATTATGAAATGCTTGCTAGAAATTAACATGTCAATTATATTAATAAAAAATTTCTTGAGGTTTGTATATCGTATTTCTCCTTAGTTTATGCAATATTTTTGGATATTATTTAGCTAGAGTTCGTCTTTTGGATTAAATTTTTAAATATTTACTTCAGCATCTGTTTGGCCAGAAATTGTCTTTAAACAAATTTCATGTTCCAAAGTTTAGGTCAATTTTTGAATTTTTGAGAATTCACTATCAAAACTTCAAAACTTTAAGTTCTAAAAATACAAACTTTTAAAACCTTTAATTTTTTTCATAATTTATGACCAAATGAAAGTTTGAAATTTTTTACTTTATAGCTAATCCATGATCATTGGGCCTTGCATCGCACGGGTAATCATAACTAGTATTATATATTATACGGAAAAAGCTCAAAAATATCCCTGAACTATCCGAAATAGCTCAAAAATTTCCCTTGTTAGATTTTTGGCTCAAAAATACCCCTCCGTTAAATATTTTGCTCAAAAATACCCCTCCCTCTAACGGAATTTGAAAAAGGATAAAAAATACCCCTGAACTATCTGAAATGGCTCAAAAATACTCATCTGTTAAATATTTGGCTAAAAAATACCCCTTTCCTTAACGAAATTCCACCAAGCATGTCACCTAGATAAAAAAAACTACGTGACTATGCCACATTACCATCCACATGTAAAATATTAGTATTTTTTAATTATATGACATTTCTTTCTTTTTTATTTTTATTTTTATTTAAAAACGTCAGAAAACGGACAAAACTTACACGACTTTTTAATTTTTAATCAAAGTAGACAAAGGGTGGTTACATAATTTTTTTTAAATTTTTTTTATTAAATGTAACATCGCCATTATCAAATTCCTTTGATCATCTAAAAAACAAGTTTTTTCCAGTTAATAGGTTTAAAAGTGTGAAACCCAACAAAAGAGTCTTATTAAACTGATAAACCCATTAATTATTAGGTCAGTATAAAAGTTAAAATTAAGATTTACTCGTAAAAGTAACAAATTTCAAACTAAACTTCAAATTAGTTACTCAAAAGATATTTTGGCTTTGCTAGTTTTTACTCAAAATGTTTATGTTAAAATGATTTAGTAAATACCTCCTCTAATCTAAAATTAATGTTAAAATGATTTAGTAAATACCTCCTCTAATCTAAAATTAATGAATCTTTGAATGTCGCACACATCTTCAAAAAGTTAATGAATGACATAATTAAAGAATAATTTATCAATATTAAGTATCATTTTACTTCTTTTCAAACTTGTTCTAAAAATAATAAGATTATTCATCAAAACTGAATTTAGAAAAATGAATTCATTTCGAATGATTAACCAAGTGTTAAAAGGAATTCATTTATTTTGAAAAAGAATTTGTATGTAGTAAATTCAACTCAATTATTAGTACATCAACATTTGCTAGCTTAAAAGTTAAAATTCTAGCTCCTCCTCTGAGTCAACATCAGATCAAGATCAAGCTGTCCCTCATCCCAAACGACAATAATAAGATGAAATTTAGAACTTTTAAAACACTAATGAAAAGGTGAAATCTAGAACTTTTAAAATACTAATGAAGTAATTAGCAAAAGATTGGTTTTTGGTTAAAAGAAGAGGTATTTTTTAGCCAAATATTTAACAGAGGAATATTTTTGAGCCATTTTAGATAGTTCAGGGGTATTTTTGATTCTTTTCTGAATTTCGTTAGAGGGAGAGATATTTTTGAGTCAAATATTTAATGGAGGGGTATTTTTGAGCCAAAAATCTAACGAGGGGCATTTTTGAGCTATTTCAGATAGTTCAGGGGTATTTTTGAGTCTTTTCCATATATTATATTATATTATTTATTTATTTATTTATTATATAGAAAGATGAGTTCAAGGACGACCAAGGATAAAATCGTCTTTTCAGTATTTATTAAACTCACTCTAGAAATATCCTCTCTTCTCCAAAATATTTCTATAAACATCTTTCATTTTTCAAAATAAAAAAATCTTAACTTTCTTTTAGCGCCAAAGCTATCGGAGGGCAACAACAACACAATCACAATCAGAAACAGTAGTACAGAGAAGAGATTTATTTCTAACAAGGTTTGTTAGGCAAGGACAATTCAATGTTGCAACCCTTCCAATATCGATTCAATGCACAAGGTAAGCAGTCTAATTTGTTGGTTATGGTATGTTTCTTGTTATATCTGAAGTAATAAACCTAGGTTAGAAACATTGACTATCTCATCTCTTTTGCCTCTTTTACTTCTCCTTTATACTCTCTATTTCACTCTGAACGAGTATTCATGAAGAGAAAATTTAGTAGCTAAAAATAATGAAACTTTTCATGAATATTTTCCAAATTTTCTTTACGAATAGCACAATCGCAAACCTTTTCGTTTTGCATGATCCTTATTTTTCGTCAGGCTTTCAAAGTCTTTTCTTTCGGTTTATCATCTTCTCCATTGGGTGTTCCAATTTTTGGTTTGCTTTTCTTTTATTTTTTGCTCAGATTTTTTTTCAGTTCTATTTCACAAGTGAACTTCATGGTTGATATGTTGTGGTATTGTCTATTCGCTTCCTAATTTCATGATTGATGATAAATTTTCCTCCATCATTTTTCACTGCAAGTGTATAAAACTTTTTCTTGTCCAATTTTTTTTCAATTTTTTTTAGATTTTCTATTTTAGTGACTGGATTTCATTTCAGACTGTTTTTGTCTTGAGTCAGAGTTTATCGAAAACAACTTTCTATCTCACCTCTGAGGTAGATGTAAAGTTTGCGTACACTCTATACTCCTAGACTCATATTATGGTTGCTGTGTAGTAGTTGAATATCATGGATGTTGAATGAAAGATCAAACTTTTAGTTAAAATAAATTATGGTTGTAATTTCATTTACTTCAGGATTCTTTTCAAATTTCAAAATATGTTTGTTTTGATTCTAATTATAGGCAATCTGATTGCTTTTTTTTTTTTTAATAAATAAATAAAAAATATTTCCAGCTATAAAAAATTTGCTTATCATTTTCATCTCTTGATAATTGCGAGGACAAGACTGAGATGATAAAATTATTGCAGATACATTTTTTTGTTGACCAATGAAAAATCCATTACTGGAAATAATTTGAGTGCGGTGAGAAAAAACAATAAAAGGCAGCATTTGCAGGGCATAAATCAGCAGACCAATTGATTCACTTCGTCTTAACTTGTTATCATTTTTGTGAAAGCATCTTAAATTATAAAAGAATCCGCGGGAGGATATGAAATAGATGTATCACATTCTAACAAGTATCATATATAGGGATATTTCGATTAAATTAGCTAGAGATTAATATTTGAAGGTATGAAAGAACTTACATATAGATTTCTATTGTAGTTTAGTCACGTCTGTAGAATCCTAATGTGGAAAATACTTTTTTATCTAAATATAAAATATTATTTTGTTAATTGAATTGTTAAGACTTTTCTTTAATCTCTTCTCAAGGAAAATATTTTGCAGATAAAGAAGTCGGGGCTCTTGATTGAACTATATTTGAAAATAAGATGATGATATATTAAGCTGAATTGCCTACATTATATATCCTAATCATTTTAGATGGGTTGTTTGTGAGTGCCTCTCTGCTCCTCAACTAAGAGGTTGTAATGTATGGAGTCTTGACCTCCCTGCTACTCACAAAGTCAGGCTAGTAGATTAGTTATGTGTTAATCAACATAGACTATTTTTTATAATGCCCTAATACATAGGTGGATCTTGGAGTCATACGGATCTATATATGAAAATATGTCCTTAAATCAACTCTTGAAAAGACGAAGGTTAGACTTCAAATAAAAAGAGACATAAACTGAGATTAATGTGGATTTTTCTTTGATTTAAATATGAATGCCAAGTTTTTCTTCAATAAAATTGAATTTTTCTTTTACTTCTATTTCTATTCTTATTTTTTTTATAATTTTTAATAAACAAAAGAATTATTTTAGGTAAAAGTACCCTTTTGTGTAAAACAACTTCGTCTACACAGATATAAAATTTCATGCTTTATTTTTATGTTCAAAATAAATTGACATTATAGAACAATAAACTCTTCACCATCCATATATGAATATTTTTTTAGGTACTCACTTTGTATTTCGTGGTCAAAGAAGTGTCCTGTTATTTATTAAAATGGTACAAATGAGATTTCAGAGAAACTTTCTGCTATTGTAATTTCAACATCGACGGACCCTGCCGCTGCTGCTAATCCTCCAGGAAGAAGTAAACTAGAGGTATATTATTCATTTTTTCCTCATCATACTATGACCAATTACTAGATGTTTTTTGTTGAAACTTCTGTAGGTTTTATTTTATTATCTTAAACTGAAGCATCTGGAACTACATTTAGTATAGTGAATTTATACAAACATGCTCTTTTTATAATACTTTTATTTTAAATTATTTATAAATTCTTATGGTTAAACCTTTATTTTCTTTTCAATGATCGATAAGTCATTTATTCATGTTAAATATAATCTTGGATATTTTTTGTTCCAGATCATGAATTATTACAACACTGGTACATTAAATTGTCATCTAATAAAATAAATTTTCAATGAAAAGAAAAGAAACTTAATTCAGCCAAGATGTTTGGTTATGTCTAAAGAAATCAAATAGTTCTTTTAGATGAAAACAATGAAAAAGATGTGGCATGATTAGTATATGCCTATACAAGTGAACATCTCTTGTCTTCATTTAAAAGCAAATGTTATTCAGCTTTTGATATCTGAAATTCTTTCGAACTATAGAATTTTTTATGGAGATCACTTCATGATTTATCACATTTTATTTTACTTGTTCAAATAAAATTTCATTGTAGTTGTTTCTAAAGCAACCTAAGAATTATTTTACTCCATCTAGCATAGAGATTTCATATCTCAAAATTATACACCCTTCATTTTAAAAATAATGGCATATTTTTCTTTTTAATCCGTTTAAAAAAGAATGACTCATTTTCTTTTTTGAGAACACTTTAATTTTAATTTTTCACGTGAAATTTTTGACCCCATAAGATTAAAGTACATTTAATGTAACTTTAATTTAAGACCATAAGATTCAAAATTCTTTATTATTTTCTTAAAATTTGTGTCTGGTCAAAGCAGATCATTCTTTTTTAAACAGAGGACGTATTATTTAGCGAGTGAAATAGTTGTGTGAATATAGAGAATAATTCATTTTGTAACCTGATAAGATTACAAAGTGCTTAATCTAAAGATTTAAATATATAATTTTTAAGGTAGTCCTCAGCTTTTAAATTTTGTAGTTATTCGAGGTTGCTTGACTTGAAAGCAGTTCAATCTCTCAGGTGATGGCAAATCAATTTGTGTTTGAAATGTTAAAGAATGATCTGTACAAGAAGGAACAAGAGACTAATGTGCTGTTTATTTCTTTTATAACAGGTTCTAAGTGTGGTTAAACATCAATAATGACATACATTAACCACTTTAATTATTTGAACTCCCTTCAGGTATCATGTTCTGTTATATACGTATGTATTTATCTAGTTGAAACTACGCACCTAATCCGCACCCCCCTACAAATGGTATCAGAGCGCAGTTATTTAAAAAATACAGAAGTAATATATATGTTTGGATTTAGAGTTTATGAAACAATTACAATAAACAATCAATTAATTAATTAATTATGAGAAGACCATTTAAAAACAGAGAAGCTTTTAGAAAAATTAAAGAATCTTTAATTAGTAATTATTCAGAATATATAAGACTAAATAAAATAAAAGAAAACCCACAAAGATTAGCTTACCTAATTACCTTAATATCTAGTATTGAAGCAAAATTAATAATCCATTTAAAATCTAGAAGAATGAGACATATACCACCTAATTATGATAAAATTAGATTTAGATATCCACCAAAATACTATAAATATTGTTTGGATGAATAAAATACAAAAATACAAAGAACTAAAAAAGACTATATCTGAAAAACGTAAAGAATTAAAAATAAGAACAAAAAGATTAAATTATAATATATTTGCCGGAGTTAGTAAAAACTCAATAAATGCACAAAAAGATGAAATATCAAATTTAGAATCACAAATAGATAGTTTAGAATATATATATCAACATGAACTATTTACAATAAAATGAACAAAGAAGAATTTATAATAGACGAAAAAATATATGAAAATCACGAAGGATTAAAAATAAGAATAGTATTTTCTAATTTAGGAAGAAGATATAAGAAAATAGGCGAACATTTATATTTAATGTTAGAAAAAGAAGAATTAAAATTAGAAGATAAATTGACAGCTATGGTAAGAATAGAAAGAGAAAACGAAGAAATAGATAGAAAAAAGGAAATAGAAAAAATAAAACAACAAACTACAGAAGAAATACGTAAAATAGAAGAAACTAAAAATAGTAGGATTGCTGAATTAGAAAAAGAATTACAAATGTTAAAAGATCTGTATGAAAAAAGACAGAAAGAAAAAGAAGAAAAAGATAAAGAACAAAAATTATTAAACGAAATAAATCAATTTAAAGAAAAATTAGAAATAGACAATAAGGAATTAGAAATAAATAATATAGATGTTGAAGAAACAGACAATTATGATTCAGAAGATAGTGAAACATATACAGAAATATTAACAAATACAAAAAATTTAGAAATCAATGAAAAACAAGAAGTAATTAATGAAGAAAATTTAGAAAATATCAACACAGAAATAAATACTCTTGATAAAAAAGAAGATCAAAATATAATACCTAGTACATCAGAAATAAGGAAACCTGCATATTATAAAAATAAGTTTAAAAGATATAATCTAAAGAATGAATATGACAAATGGACACCAAAACAAATAGTTAATAAAAATTATAACTTTCTAGACTTAGATTGTGTAATAGATACAGAAAAAACAAGACAATTATGGATAGGATATATGACAAAGCAATTATTAGATAATAATATAAGTGTAACGGATGCACCAGAATATATAGAAAGAACATTAATAGGAACAGTAAAATTATGGTTTTTAAATCTAACTGAAAATAGTAAAAAAATATTAAGAACTGACAAACCCACAGAAGGAATAATGAAATTAACACCTATAGAATTATTAAAAAAATATGAAACAGCTATAAAAGACGAATTTAGTAGCATGACAACAACAGAAGAAGAACAAAATGAAGAGAAAGACATAAATAGAAATTTAATGTTAAAATTAGCAATATGTAATATGTGTTACATAGATGAATATACTTGCGCATTTAAAGAATATTATTATAAAGGAGCATATAATATAGAAGAAAGTAAAGAAATAAGAAAATTATATTTTAATAAATTACCTGAACCATTTAGTTCAAAAATAATAAAAAGTTGGGATGAAACAAAAATAGTAGATACTTTAGGAGCAAGAATAAAATTTTTACAACAATGGTATAGAAACTTATGTGAAAAATACAGAGAAGAAATAAAAATGGAAAAAACATTAATAAGAAATTTAGCATGTTGCAAAGATAAAATAGCACCTCAATTTGGATGCGAAGAAAGATATTATAAGAAAAGAAAAAGGCATAAGAAATATAAGAAATACAAAAAATCAAAATATAAATACAAAAAACCAAGAAAAAGATATTATGTAAAAAATTATAAAAACAAAAGACCATATAGAAAGAAAAAATCTATAAAAGAATGTACTTGTTATAATTGTGGAAAGTTAGGACACTTAGCTAGAGATTGTAAATTACCTAAAAACCCAAAAAATAAACAAATATCAGAAATAAAAATAGAAGATACAGAATATATGCAAATAGATTACTTAGATTACGAATTAGAAAGTGAAGACAGTATATATGAAATTTCAGAGAATGAAACAGATAATGAAATAGATAGTGAATTAGATGAATTAAATGACTGAAGAAGATATAAAAATATTAACAAAAGAAGAATATTTAAATGAAGAAGGAACAGATCAAAAAATAATATTTGACAACAATGTATTTGATGAAATAAAAGGAAAAGAGTTAGACTTAAGTGTAGAAAAAATATTTAAAATACCAACAATAAAAAATATATTTACTAGAAAAAAGGAAGAATATTATGTAGTAAGTCAAAAAGAGCACGTAATAGACTGTAGATATGCAAAAGGTAAAGCCAGTATACCACTAGTAACAAAAAGAATAATTAATAAAGAAATAAACGATATAAAAAGTAGAGACCCAATAAAATATGTACACCTTGGAGGTACAGAAATATTAATAAAAGCATGTTTTAGAGAAGGAATAGATACACCAATAGAATTATATTTAGCAGATGATAGAATTATAAAACCTATAGAAAAAAGTATAATAACTGCCATAAAAGGAAATTTAATATACCAAAAATTTAAATTTATAATAAGTGCGAACTATTTAGTAGCAGTAACGGATAGAAATATAGATAAATCACTAGTATTATATTGGAAGATATCAGGAATAGAATTAACCCCAGGAAGTAAAATATTTACAGCAAGATGCAAAAATTTATATGTATTAACAACAAAACATAAAATAACGGGAAAAAATAAGATTAATAAGATACAAATAGATAGCCCATTTGAACAATTTGTAAAAACAATAGACTATAATGATTATAGCTATAGAGACATAGATGTAGAAGAAAATCTAGAAATAATAAATGATAGAATAAGTACAACAAAAAGAACAGCTTATGATAAACCGGAATCATCAAGCTCATCAAAAAGAATAAGTTATGAAACAAGTTCAATGGATAATTCAAACCATTATTACATAACAGGAAAGGTAAATGAAAAAGAATATTTAATACTATTAAATACAGGACAAGAAGAAAATTATATAGCAAAATATCTAGTAAAAAATGAAGAAATAAAAACCGACAATACTATATGCCCAGATCTACCAAGAAGCTTAATAAATACTAAAAATATAGCAGAAAAAGAAATAATAATAGGAATAAGAAAAATAAAAATAGAATTTGAAGTAAAAGAAGAAATGCAAAAAACAGACATAATATTAGGAATAAAATGGCTAGAACAAGTAAAACCATATAATATAGAACATACACAATTAACTATAACATATAACAGAGAGAAATTATTCTTAAGAAGAGCATTAACCTAAAATGAAAATATATGTATTAATGAAGATAGTAGTAGAAGGATATTACAGTAGATATTATACGCCTATGATAGATACAGGAGCAAAAGCTAATTTATGTAGATATAATTGTTTACCAGAAAGTAAATGGGATAAATTGAAAACACCAATAATAGTTAAAGGATTTAATAACGAAGGAAGCTTAATTACTTATAAAGCTAAGAATGTAAAAACACAAGTATGGGATAAAATATTAACAATAGAAGAAATTTATAATTATGAACTAACATCAAAAGATATACTTTTAGGAATGCCGTTTCTAGATAAATTATACCCACATATAATAACTAGAACAGACTGGTGGTTTACAACACCATGTAAACAAAAAGTAAGAGCAAAAAGAGTTAATAATAAAATAAGAAAGAAAACTGATTGGATAAAAGGAAGTGAAAAAATTACACAAAAGTTAGAAAATATAAAAAATACTGAAGATACAATAGAATTAGTTGTATTTTCGATAAATAAAACAGAAATAACTATATTTTCAATAAATAAGATAGAAATAATTAAGAAAAAATTAGAACAATTATATAGTGAAGATCCATTAAAAGGATGGGAAAAACATAAAACTACTATAAAAATTGAATTAATAGATAAAAATAGCATAATAACCCAAAAACCATTAACATATAATTTTGATGATTTAAAAGAATTTAAAATGCATATAGATGAATTATTAGAGAAACAATATATACAAAAAAGTAATAGTAAACATAATAGCCCAGCATTTATAGTTAATAAACATAGTGAACAAAAAAGAGGAAAAAGTAGAATGGTTATTGATTATAGAAATTTAAATGCAAAAACAATAACTTATAATTACCCAATACCGAATAAGATATTAAAAATAAGACAAATACAAAGATATAATTATTTTAGTAAATTTGATTGCAAATCAGGATTTTACCATCTAAAGTTAGAAGAAGAATCTAAGGAATTAACCGCATTTACGGTACCACAAGGATTTTATGAATGGAATGTACTACCATTTGGATATAAAAATGCACCAGGTAGATATCAACATTTTATGGATAGTTATTTTAAACAACTACCTAATTGTATAGTATATATAGACGATATACTATTATATACAAAGACCAAAGAAGAACATTTAAAATTATTAGAACAATTTACGGATATAATAGAAAATTCAGGAATAAGTTTAAGTAAAAAGAAAGCTGAAATTATGAAAAATCAAATAGAATTTTTAGGAATACAAATAGATAAAAGTGGAGTAAAAATGCAACAACATATAGTACAAAAAATAGTAAATTCGAAAGAGGAATTAAATACGAAAAAGAAATTACAATCATTTTTAGGATTAGTAAACCAAGTAAGAGAATATATTCCAAAATTAGCAGAAAACTTAAAACCACTACAGAAAAAATTAAAAAAGGATATAGAATATAACTATAATGAAGAAGATAAAAAACAAGTTCAAAAAATAAAAATACTTTGTAAAGAATTACCAAAATTACAATTTCCAGATGAAAATAGAAAATTTATATATATAGTAGAAGCAGATGCCAGTGAATATAGTTACGGAGGAGTACTCAAATATAAATATGAAGCAGAAAAAATAGAACACCATTGTAGATATTACTCAGGTACGTTCAACGAGACAGAAATAAAATGGGAAATAAATAGAAAAGAATTATGTTCATTATATAAATGTTTGTTAGCATTTGAGCCATATATTGTATATAACAAATTTATTGTGCGAACAGATAATACACAAGTACGCTGGTGGCTAACAAAGAAAATACAAAATTCAGTTACAACAAAAGAAATTCGGAGACTAGTATTAAATATATTAAATTTTACATTTACAATTGAAGTAATCAGTACTAACAAAAACGTTATTGCAGATTACATATCAAGACAAAGCTACACAGACTGATATTATAGAAGAAGATACTCTAGAAAAGATACTCAACACCCTAACTACGCTTTCAATAAAAGTGGACAGTATGGGTAATGAGATAGAAAAGCTAAAGACTAATGAAGATAAACTGAAGTCTATAGCTACAAATCAGCTAACTCAGCAGTGTGCAGAGCTATGTCGATCGGAAGACATTAAAATTCCAGAGCTAGAAGGAGACGTTGGGATACTCCATAAAACCCATAACGTTTACCTATCTACTCCTGCAGGTACAAGCAAAGGAGCTAGTCGACCAAGATACCAGAACATGAATATGAATAAAATATTTGAAAAACCATATACCCCAAATACACCAAAAGATCCCATGTTTATACCCCCACAAATTACCACATACCGAGATAGTCTGAACCAAGATAAAAAAGTTTATAACTACACATCCCAAAAATACATAGAAAATATCTACAATATACAAACCTTTTTAAATAGCAACCCCAAAGCTACAAATGTCCAAGAATCAGATACAAACTATATAACCCAGAAATTGACCGGATATAATAAATTAATTGCCTTACCCAAAACCAAACCAAACATAGTTAAAACTTGCTACGAATATGGATTACTTAGTACTGTATATACCACGGACGGAACTGAGGTATCCACTATACCAGAGATATATGAAGCATTTATCATTTTTAAAAGAATAACCAAAGGTACCTTGTTCTTTATAAAAATATACGCGGCACCGGCAGAGATATTATTTGATGAAGTTAAAAAACCTATACAAGTTGTAAAGATAGGAATGACACGAGATATGATTATACCACAAGATATTATTTCACAACCAGAGATACCCAGAATCGAGATACCAAAATTTTATGCAAACAAAAGGATTATAGGATTATCTACAATTTTACAAGAGCTAGCAAATACATATTGCAACCAAAATCCCATATGGAACTACTATTCAAGAGATCATGTATTAATATATTCAAATTCAAAAGAGTTACGAGAAACAGATATGGAAACTATTAGGCAATGGATTATCACGTTGCTTAAACCAGAGACAGAACCTATCGCCAGAGCTATTAAGGAAAAATTTATTTCGGAAGAATTATTGACCAGATACTGCAAAACTATTGTACACAAATATCCAGATCACAGATGTTCAAAATGTAATGGAGGAGATAATGACGTCCCAGCAGTGCAGTTAGAATGAGAAGATAAGGACGACAGCTGGAAAGGTAAGACCAGAGCAATAATGGAGATACAGCAGATATGACAAAATAGACGGAAGACTTATTTGTACAAAGTTGTTACGTGAAGGATAACATTAGTTAGTAACATTAGTTAGTAGCATTTATTAGGAAATTAATGTAAAGTAGGAAAATTCAAAGTTAGGTAAGACTTTTAAGTCTTTTTAGTTTTTTTTAGCTTTTTTGAATACGGATGTAAAAACTTTTGTACATTTTTCATTCTATAAATAGAGAAAGCAGAAGGCATTGCAAGGCAAGCCTTCATGCGTTGAAGCAAACATTCTCTCAAAGTCCACAACAAATATTTTGCTTAGTTATTAAAAAACAGGTATATATCAATGGAAAAATCTATGGAGGAACAAAGCACAGAAATATCAAACCTACCAGAACAGGTATATTTATTTATGATTATGAATAGCTAAATTCATAATTCCCAACAATCATGATATGATAAAATAAATTCATGTTAGTTACTTTATAGTAGAATTATTCGAAGAATAATATGTTAAGAAGTTTATTAGCAAAGTGGAAACGGAGAAAGATCCCTAAGAACTATGCCATCCTAAAGGTGAAACCAATAAGGCAAGAAGCCGTGGTGGGGAGTAACCAGAGTAGAGGCGCTGTTTAAGGGAAAAGTATCCAGATTACCATGCTAATAGTGACCGAAGAACATGTTATTTAAGAATAATCTAGTATATAGTAATCTAAGATGACTATATTTTGTTATGTACATGGTTGAAGGGAATATTTTGAAAAAAGCAATTTTATGAAAATGAATAATTATTTATCTGATGAGATGGTAGATAAATTTAAAATACTTATTTTATATGCACTTAAAGATATAACTGTAGTAGATATAAGAAAAATCATATTAGAAAAAACATTTGGTAAATATTACATGACTAGAGTAAGTTATATACCACACATACCTAACTACTCTTACAGATACTTAGCATGATAAATTACATAGAATTTTTAGAAAAAGATATGACAAACATACAACTACTAGAAAAACAGATGAAAAATATAGACAAATACATGGAAAATAAAGATATAAAATATCAATTTTAGAAAATAGACCATTTAGACTACCTTAAAGTTTTAATCTTATATATACTTAAAGACATAGAAATTAAAGATATTAAGAAAATAATATTAGAAGAAGTAATAAACTACGAAATTGAAACAATAAATGCGCTAGAACAGATATACGAAGACATTTACCCAGAAGGATATTATTCAGATCAAGACTGTGGATGTTAGAATATATAAGAAAAACTAGGGAAAACCAAAATAATCTAAATGATGAAATTAATTATAGAAATCGAATTAAAGAAATAATGGAGACTCTAAAAGAAAAGTTAATATGGATAGAAAAAACCTTAGAAAATTTAGAAAAAAGTACATGTGATAGTTTAGATAATTTAAAAAACTCACTACGAGAAGAACAACACAAGATAATAAATGACATAGAAAATCTAGAATTAGATATATACTACAGTACAGACAGGATAAATTATTATACAAAAATTTGTAACTCTGCAATTACCACAGGATAAAATAATAAACCTAATAAATTAATGGATACATCTTACGAAAAGAATAAATCATTAAAAGAAATAGAAACTCAACTATATAGTTTATACCTAGAATACAAAAGATTACATATTACTAACGAGGATCCTAAAACACTAGATAATTTAATCACGATAATATCTAATTTAGAATATGAATTAATAAAACATCTTAAGTCAAGAAGATAAAAATGAAAATTATTCCAATCAATAATAATCATTATAAAAATAAATACATACGTATATACGTATATACGTATTTATTATCTAGTTGAAACTACGCACCTAATCCGCACCCCCCTACAAATGATAAATTACATAGAATTTTTAGAAAAAGATATGACAAACATACAACTACTAGAAAAACAGATGAAAAATATAGACAAATACATGGAAAATAAAGATATAAAATATCAATTTTAGAAAATAGACCATTTAGACTACCTTAAAGTTTTAATCTTATATATACTTAAAGACATAGAAATTAAAGATATTAAGAAAATAATATTAGAAGAAGTAATAAACTACGAAATTGAAACAATAAATGCGCTAGAACAGATATACGAAGACATTTACCCAGAAGGATATTATTCAGATCAAGACTGTGGATGTTAGAATATATAAGAAAAACTAGGAAAAACCAAAATAATCTAAATGATGAAATTAATTATAGAAATCGAATTAAAGAAATAATGGAGACTCTAAAAGAAAAGTTAATATGGATAGAAAAAACCTTAGAAAATTTAGAAAAAAGTTTATTATATCCGGTCAATTTCTGGGTTATATAGTTTGTATCTGATTCTTGGACATTTGTAGCTTTGGGGTTGCTATTTAAAAAGGTTTGTATATTGTAGATATTTTCTATGTATTTTTGGGATGTGTAGTTATAAACTTTTTTATCTTGGTTCAGACTATCTCGGTATGTGGTAATTTGTGGGGGTATAAACATGGGATCTTTTGGTGTATTTGGGGTATATGGTTTTTCAAATATTTTATTCATATTCATGTTCTGGTATCTTGGTCGACTAGATCCTTTGCTTGTACCTGCAGGAGTAGATAGGTAAACGTTATGGGTTTTATGGAGTATCCCAACGTCTCCTTCTAGCTCTGGAATTTTAATGTCTTCCGATCGACATAGCTCTGCACACTGCTGAGTTAGCTGATTTGTAGCTATAGACTTCAGTTTATCTTCATTAGTCTTTAGCTTTTCTATCTCATTACCCATACTGTCCACTTTTATTGAAAGCGTAGTTAGGGTGTTGAGTATCTTTTCTAGAGTATCTTCTTCTATAATATCAGTCTGTGTAGCTTTGTCTTGATATGTAATCTGCAATAACGTTTTTGTTAGTACTGATTACTTCAATTGTAAATGTAAAATTTAATATATTTAATACTAGTCTCCGAATTTCTTTTGTTGTAACTGAATTTTGTATTTTCTTTGTTAGCCACCAGCGTACTTGTGTATTATCTGTTCGCACAATAAATTTGTTATATACAATATATGGCTCAAATGCTAACAAACATTTATATAATGAACATAATTCTTTTCTATTTATTTCCCATTTTATTTCTGTCTCGTTGAACGTACCTGAGTAATATCTACAATGGTGTTCTATTTTTTCTGCTTCATATTTATATTTGAGTACTCCTCCGTAACTATATTCACTGGCATCTGCTTCTACTATATATATAAATTTTCTATTTTCATCTGGAAATTGTAATTTTGGTAATTCTTTACAAAGTATTTTTATTTTTTGAACTTGTTTTTTATCTTCTTCATTATAGTTATATTCTATATCCTTTTTTAATTTTTTCTGTAGTGGTTTTAAGTTTTCTGCTAATTTTGGAATATATTCTTTTACTTGGTTTACTAATCCTAAAAATGATTGTAATTTCTTTTTCGTATTTAATTCCTCTTTCGAATTTACTATTTTTTGTACTATATGTTGTTGCATTTTTACTCCACTTTTATCTATTTGTATTCCTAAAAATTCTATTTGATTTTTCATAATTTCAGCTTTCTTTTTACTTAAACTTATTCCTGAATTTTCTATTATATCCGTAAATTGTTCTAATAATTTTAAATGTTCTTCTTTGGTCTTTGTATATAATAGTATATCGTCTATATATACTATACAATTAGGTTATAGTGAAGATCCATTAAAAGGATGGGAAAAACATAAAACTACTATAAAAATTGAATTAATAGATAAAAATAGCATAATAACCCAAAAACCATTAACATATAATTTTGATGATTTAAAAGAATTTAAAATGCATATAGATGAATTATTAGAGAAACAATATATACAAAAAAGTAATAGTAAACATAATAGCCCAGCATTTATAGTTAATAAACATAGTGAACAAAAAAGAGGAAAAAGTAGAATGGTTATTGATTATAGAAATTTAAATGCAAAAACAATAACTTATAATTACCCAATACCGAATAAGATATTAAAAATAAGACAAATACAAGGATATAATTATTTTAGTAAATTTGATTGCAAATCAGGATTTTACCATCTAAATAGAGACATAGATGTAGAAGAAAATCTAGAAATAATAAATGATAGAATAAGTACAACAAAAAGAACAGCTTATGATAAACCGGAATCATCAAGCTCATCAAAAAGAATAAGTTATGAAACAAGTTCAATGGATAATTCAAACCATTATTACATAACAGGAAAGGTAAATGAAAAATAATATTTAATACTATTAAATACAGGACAAGAAGAAAATTATATAGCAAAATATCTAGTAAAAAATGAAGAAATAAAAACCGACAATACTATATGCCCAGATCTACCAAGAAGCTTAATAAATACTAAAAATATAGCAGAAAAAGAAATAATAATAGGAATAAGAAAAATAAAAATAGAATTTGAAGTAAAAGAAGAAATGCAAAAAACAGACATAATATTAGGAATAAAATGGCTAGAACAAGTAAAACCATATAATATAGAACATGGAGGCAATTTTGGAGGAAAAAAAAGAGAAAAATGTATTCTTGAGGCTACATATTGAGCATTATGAGAAAAATAAAATAAATATAAGTCAGATGAAAGCTATGGAAAAGATGTGGCAAGATTGGTAATTATCTATACTAGTTAGCATTCTGCGTCTCCAGTTAAAATCAAATGTTGTCAATTTCTAACATTTTAATTTCCTTCGAACTATGATATTTTGTATGGAGATCACCTCATGATTATCACATCACTTTATATGTTCAATAAACATCCACTTTATTTACGTATATTCAACTTGATTATTAAACATCATTGACTTGAATCAGTATAAGAAAAGAGGTCGCCTACTTGCTTATTCAAAATTTAGTTGAATGTCAATATTTATTATGAATTTCTTTATAAAAGAATCGAGTATTTAGAGCAGGTCAAAGTATAATCATGATTTTGATAGAACTAAAAATTCTTAAAGTCGGGGCTCTTGACTGTAATCGTTAATGTGTAGTTATTACTTCATTTTTTTGTCGCACTCAGATATACAACCTAAAAGAGAAAAAAATAGTGAATGCAAAGAAATTGAGGAAAGTACAACCATAATATAGTATATCATAGTGGTACAAGAATCAATTTTTTTTCTTTCTACTTCAATTTTCTTCACGTAAATTTTGTCGATGTACTATTTTTAAATCCTTTTTCTTTTGGAATGACATCCTATTAGTTTTGTTCATGAAATAGATATAGTTTATCCAACACATGAAAAATAATTACCTGAATTTTTATTCTTCAATTTTATCGTTCAAAGCAAACATATATACTTTTCTTGTTGGGATCGTGCTTTCTAGTATATATAGAAAAGTGAAGAGATAAGATGATCAAGGATAATTTTATCAATTAACTAAAATATCTAACTTAAAACAATTGTATATCATGCAGAGGAAACATTGAATTTTCAAAAATAAAATAAAATAAGATTCTAGAAAATTCTAATAGCCACCTGGTTGGCTATATGAAAAGGTAAAAATGATCCAAGTATAAAAAATTTTCTAAGTATACATTTAAAGATGGCCCCATTTATTGACTTTAAAAAGTTAGAGTAGTTCTTTCTTTTTCTTATGTATAAAAGTTAAAGTATTATGTTCAAGAATCAAGATTATACATTTTTTTTCTCAAAAAAAGATGTACTATGTTATCAAATTCAATTGCTTTATTTTTTACATTACTTCAATTTACGCTAAAGTTTTGATTGAAAAAAATAAAATATAGGTCAAAATTCTGCATAATATCTGTGACCAACTTTTAATTTTTATAAAATTGATAAAATTTGTCTAAAGTTCATAATCAGACATATTGGGTCCGTTCCATGGACCTTAAATTATTTAGTTTTAAATAAAGACTTTTTCATACATGACATAATTTTTTATTTTTTTAAAAAAGGGGCACAAAACCCTTTTATAAAATGAAAAAGGAAGTCTTTACAAATGGACAACCCGAAAAGTGACCTTTCCAAATAAATAAAAGGAAATCAAACAAAAAGTAAAATGATAAGAAAAGAAAAACAAATGAAGAGACAATAGGTCTCTAGATATTTCTCGATCCCTATTAGCTCAAGGTTAAGCTCTCCATTTTCATGGCTATGTCCACTAAATATTGTTGAATCCATAGCGTTCCAATGTCATCTCCAGCCTTAATCGACAAAAACCTTCATCAAATTAAGCTTCTCTATTCCTATTAGGGTAAACTCTCCATTTTCATGGGTTTTTTCAAGCTAGTCTGATTTGGAGATTTCTAGAGCCAAAACTTGCCTCAATCATCAAAACCTTATCTCCATCTACATGTGTTTAGATAAAGCTCATCTAGTCCAATCGAATCTAAGTATTTGTGCTTTCCGTTGCTCATCTCCCGGTGATATTGATTCTCTTTACTTTTAAACCAATGATTAAACCTCAAAAGAGATTAATACCACCATTAAATTTAGTTGTAAATAAGAATTAGTAGATCTAGGAATAACGCCTAACTCAACACTTTTTTGTTGCATGTGTAAAAGACAATCTAGAATTCTATTTATATTGCAAATCCTAGCTGCCCCAGACTTAATTTGTCATAGGATAACACCTAAAAATCACACATGTGCAAATAATCAAATCGATTGAAATTACTTTAGTCTAGTAGCAAAATTAGGAATCATATTAACTTACCACCAGTCTAGATAATTATCTGTTTACCTACATGTTAAAATTAGTTGTTAGCTATTGCTTGTTGCTTTTTTACTGAATAAACTTTCTGTTTGCATTTATTTGTTGTGTCATTTTGAAACTAATACTTCCTATTATAACATCATGAATCATTTTTATTACCCTTCTAATATTTTAAATTCCTTGTCAATCTAGTAGTAAAATCTTTTTACCATTATTGGGAATGTCTTAAACCTGATCTTTATAATAATCACCTACAAAAAAGAACACAAGATTAGCAAAAAAATCAGCAAGAGTATCTCCATCTCGAAGAAAGTGCTGTACTTTAACTAATATAGTATCTGGTAAGTCTAAGATGTAATTAACTTCAACTGTAATTCTTTAACGGATCCTCCACTCTCTTCTTGAAATCTGAATTAGAGTCAGTGAATCTGATTCTAATATTACATTATTTAATAGAGTATTCTTGCAGTAAAGTAAACCTTCTTTGACAGCCCTTGCTTCAACCACTAGATTAGTGGTGTCTTGGATTCTAATACCCTTAGCAATCACCAAGTTACTTCTTGAGACTTCAATATAAAAGTCAACAAAACTAGTTCAAAATTGCTTTTAAATGTCCCATTTGTACTGCACTTAATCCAATTATCTGGAGGTCGAAACCATCTATTGTAATGGCAGAGACTGTTTTAAACTCTTTCAAAATATCCATAGTTTGTGGCCAATTTTTACTGTCATGGATAATGTAAAATCTACCGCTAAAGAATTTTTTCACAATATTAGTCGCTT
Source organism: Capsicum pubescens (assembly GCA_030864215.1). Classification (NCBI taxonomy): domain Eukaryota; kingdom Viridiplantae; phylum Streptophyta; class Magnoliopsida; order Solanales; family Solanaceae; genus Capsicum; species Capsicum pubescens. The sequence continues at coordinate 86,904,511 of CM061548.1, forward strand.
TTCAAATTACCTTGCCCAAAGAGTAACTCCCTTTTGTAATCCCTCGAGTCTGTACCCCGGATGCTACAGGCGCTAACAATTCTGAAGGACCACTAGCTAACCCATGACTGGTACCTTCTGTAAGCACTGAATAATAAATACTCTGTAGTAACCAAATAAGGAAGTAAATACGGAAAGCTACCATAAGGTTCAAATCTTTAAACAATACTATATACGGAAAACAGAATGCTGGAAAACAACTGTCTTAATTACACTCTAGTCTGTTAAACCTCTAAACTGTCTGAAATATGGAGTTGATGGGACAAGTCCCCAACTAACTTCGACTGACTGCTGAAATAACTAAAATGCTAAAAATAATCATGTCCTCAAAATATGACGACTCACCACTACGCTATCTGTTGAGAAGCTGTATTACTGAGGATGCTCTGGGGCCCGTGCATCTGAACCTATGATATAAGACATCATAGCACAAAAATCATGTGCTAGTACTTTAAATGTACTAGTATGCTTAGTTAGATAGGCTGAAATGCATGGATTCATGATGTATGAACAATACTAACTGAATAACATGGATATGACTGATTGGGAGTACATACATGAATACGTAGACTGTAACTGAAATTGTGATTATACCAAATACAGAGTCTGAATACTAATTTAATGATATCTAAATTTACTGATACTGTATTACTGATTATCTAGATGACCATATCTGACAGTCCTGAAGTTTGTAGAATTATACTGAGTTCTAATCTGAAACTGAGACTGTGAGAGGTAATCATCTAACCGACATGTCCTTTTTCTAAATAGATTTTGGGGTCCAACCTATAACCCCAGTTGGAAGGGTGCCAATACCGTGCCACGGGTAAAGACAATTGAAGAGATACCCTCATCTGGAAGGTACTCTAATGAGAATGGTGGAACCCTCAACTGACAGGTTAAAACACCTCATCAACCCTTGACTGGCAGGTTTGATGTCTCAATCTACATGTCTACGTAGTTCTGGAATGCAAGGATTTCTTCTAAGAATAACACTCTCTACTGGCAGGTGAGTCCCCATCCTTGGGTTCACTCAGTGCTGAATCGTACTCCCAACTTAATAGACACTGAGCAGATTTCCTAGTTCATACTAGGCTTGATTGAACTGTTACTGAACTAGACTGGATTAGTACTGAGTTTACTTGATTCTGGAACTGACTAAAAGTACCACTGATCGTGACCTAACTGAGACTATTCTGTAAATGACACTGGCGTAAAGAGTAAAGCGTAACATAAATCTTGAAGGCACGACAATGGCCATATGTTCATAATTCACTTTGTAAGGCATTTCATCAAACACTTGTAAATTTTTAACTTGTACATGTATAGGGATGCATGCTATCATGTCATAAGTGCACTAATAATTCACATAGGCATTTCAACAAAACACCTTCAAGGCATAGCTTTAACATAGGAGTCCTTTAGACCTGTAGTTCTTTCATGTGTTCATAATTAAGATCTACAATGGATCAAATTGCATAATTACTTCACTTAGGAATTTTGGCAAACAATTGGGAGGCATCACATTATACTTGGGCATGAATAATAATTCAATACATCATGGCTACATTAATCACTTCAATTTCAAAGATTTTAACCCACATGCTAACATAAATTCATGAAATTCATTAAAGACATTATCTTGGAAATCACATAACAAGATTAACATGAATACACACAACCCACAATATGGAAATCATGATTTAAGATTTTAAAAAGCGTTTCTTGAACTCCAAGGGTGAAGAGGGCCTTTGGATGAACACTTCACATACCTTTATGCTTGTTTTTAAGAGGATTGAAGGTAGAATTCTTGAGATTTAAATCTTGGATTGAAAACCGTAATGCTTGTTCTTGAGAGAGTTTGAGAGAAAGAATAAGATTTTGCCCTATATGTTGATTAATTTAGTGTGAAGGCTGACTAAGGTGGGAAAAATGACCCATTTGACCCCCAAAACTCGTATTAAAATAATGCTGAACAAGGCTGCCCTCTCATCACTACCCTTGTTTGGGTCAAGTAGCCATTGCGGCTTGACCCCTACTCGGGTCAGGTAGCCATCGCGGTGCGACCCTTACTTGGGTTGATTGGCACTCACGACGTGGGGCTATCGTGACCCTTCACTGTTTTGGGCATCCAAACTCACACTTACGCTAGTCCAAAAAATCTGAAACTCGCCTGAGATGACCTACAAGTGACCCTGATCATGAGTCAATTTAAAAATTGACTAACTAAGGCCGAAAAGGTCGAAAATAAAATCCTCCAAATTTGGAAGGCTAAAATGATTCTAAGTCTTGATACTTAGCTAAAATTTTCTAAGTCTGGGACCCCTTAGTAGGCTTTAAAGGACTGAGTCAAGCTTAGACTTTTATGGGGTTTTACAATATCTCACCCTTGGGAACATTCGTCCTTGAATGAGGCTGACTAAGCTGAGATTACTGATGTACTGAACTTATTTACTGGACATGAATAATGAAACATGATTGAAACTACTGATATACTTAGTTTTTCATACTGAATATGCATATATGAATGTAACAAATACATGACTGAATATACTGACAAACTGTGTTTGTATACTGAATATGCATATTTGAATGCAATAAATACATGACTGAAAACAATTCATGAATGCATGACTGAAATGAAATGGTAACTAATACCAAGTTTTGCAAGGTAATTCTAAGTAATTTTAAAGAAAAATTGTTTCCTTGAGCTAAGTTTTAGTTGGCAGAAAAGAGGTGAGGGCAATTGGTTTGCATATCTGCTTCTGCTTCCCAAGTAACTCCCTCAACAAACTGATTTCGCCAAAGAACTTTGACTAGAGGGACTTCTTTGTTCCTCAGCCTACGAATTTGATAGTCAAGGATTTCGACTGGAACCTCTTCATAAGAGAGACTGTTCTGAACGTCTATGCCCTTTATTAGGACTACAGCTACTGGGTCACCTATGCATTTCTTTAGAAAGGAGACATGAAACACTGGATGGACTGAAGCTAGATCTGAAGGCAACTCAAGCTTGTAAGCTACCTTTTCAAAACAACTGAGAATTTGGTAAGGACCGACATATTGGGGACTGAGTTTCCCCTTCTTTCCAAACCTCTTCACCCCTTTCATGGGAGAGATTTTCAAATACAAATAGTCACCAATATCGAACTCGAGATCTTTTCTACACACATCTGCATACGAATTCTGTCGGCTCTGAGCTGTCTTAAGCCTTTCTCTGATCAACTAAACTTTTTCCAAGGCATCAAATACCAGGTCAGGCCCTACTACTGCGAACTCACCCACTTCGAACCAACAAATGGGAGATCTAGATATCCTCCCATAAAGCACCTTAAACGGAGCCATCTGAATGCTGGAATGATAGTTGTTGTTATATGCAAATTCAATCAAAGGCAAATGGTCATCCCAACTACCTTAAAATCAATCGCACATGCTCGCAACATATCTTTTAAAGTCTGGATGGTCTTTTTTGCCTGACTATCTATCTGAGGATGAAAAGAGGTATTGAGATAAACTCGGGTACCAAGATCCTTTTGGAATGCCTTCCAGAAATGAGAGGTAAACTGGGTACCTCTATCTGAGACATTGGACAATGGAACATCGTGTAATCTGACCAACTCCCTAATGTAGAGTTTGGCATAATCCTCAGCTGAGTAAGACGTATAGAATGGTAGGAGATTTTCGGTCATCCTATCTATAATGACCCAAACTGAATCATGCTGACGACGAGTACGAGGAAAACTCATCACAAAGTCCATGTTCACTTCTTCCCACTTCCAAGTAGAAATACTGAACTCCTGCATGGACCCACTAGGTTTCTGATGCTCAATCTTAACCTGTTGACACGTAGAGCACCTAGCTACAAACTCTATAATGTCTCTCTTTATCCCACTCCACCAATAGATTTCCCATAAATCATGGTACATTTTCGTGGCCCCTGGATGAATAGAGTAACGCGAACCATGCGCCTCTGCAAGAATTCGCTGCCTCAAGTCATGTACACTCGGCACACATTGACGACCCCAATACACCATCTCTTCCTTGGGAGAAAACCTCTACCTTTTGATCGCTGACTGACTCTTTCAACTTAACTAAACTGGGATCTTTATCCCATTTTTCCTTTACTTTGTAAACTAGAGATGATTCTAAACTGTTTTGAACCCACACACTACCTTCTGCTTAGTCGACTAAGCGGACACCTAGTCGGGCAAGCTGATGGACTTCCTGAGCTAACTTTTTCTTACTGTCCTCAACATGAGAAACACTACCCATAGAAAGCCTACTGAGAGCATCAACCATTACATTGGCTTTGCCCAGATGGTATAGTACACTTATGTCATAATCTTTCAACAACTCTAACCACCTTTTCTGATGGAGGTTAAGATCTTTCTGGGAGAACACGTACTGCAGTCTCGTATGGTCTTTGAACACATCAATATGCACCCCATACAAGTAATGCCTTCAAATCTTTAAGGCAAAAACTACTGCTGTTAACTCAAGATCGTGAGTAGGATAGTTCTTCTCATGGGGTTTAAGCTGGAGGCATAGGCTATGAACTTACCTCTTCATGAGAACACAACCCAAACCTACTCTGGATGCATCACAGTACACAACAAAGCCATCGAAACCATTTGGTAGGGTCAAAACTGGAGCTGTAGTGAGTCGAGTCTTTAACTCCTGAAAACTCTTATCACAAGAATCTGACCACTGGAATTTAACCTTCTTCTGAGTCAATCTGGACATAGGGGATGCAATATATAAAAATCCCTCAACAAATCATCGGTAATAGCCAGCCAAACCCAAGAAACTCCTGATATTTGATGGAGAGATGGGTCTAGGCCAGTTTCTCACTGCTTTGGTCTTTCGGGGATCAACTCTAATGCCATCACCAAAAACTATATGGCTGAGGAAAGCTACCGAACTTAGACAAAATTTGCACTTGCTGAATTTGGCGAATAGCTGATGGTTTTTGAGAGTCTACAATACTATTCTGAGATGGTCTACATGATCATGTTCACTGCGGGAGTAAACAAATATATCATCTATGAAGACTATGACAAACATGTCCAAATACTGCTTGAACACACGGTTTATCAAGTCCATGAAAGCTGCTGGGGCATTGGTAAGACCAAAGGACATGACTAAGAATTCGAAGTGACCATATCAATTTCTGAAGGCTGTTTTCGGGATGTCACACTCCCTAACTCTGAGCTGATGATAGCTTGATCTAAGGTCTATCTTAGAGAAGTAACTGGCACCCTGAAGTTTATCAAATAAGTCATTGATTATGGGAAGTGGATACTTGTTCTTGATTGTAACTTTATTTAAATGACGATAGTCAGTACACATTCTTAGGGAACCATATTTCTTACGCATGAATAGAACTGATGCGCCCTATGGGGAGACACTGGGTCTGATGAATCCCTTTCTAAGAGATCCTTTAACTGTTTTTTTAAGTCTCTGAGTTCTACTAGAGCTATTCTGTATGGCAGAATAGAGATGGGCTGAGTATCTGGAAGGAGATCGATTCCAAAATCAATTTCCCTTTTTGGAAGGACTTTGGGAAGATCTTCGGAAAATACCTCTAGGAATTCGCAAGCTACCGACACTGATTCAAGAGTAGGGGTTTTTGATTTGGAGTCCTGGACTCAGACAAGATGGTAGACACAACCCTTAGATATCATTTTTCTATCTCGAAGGTAAGAAACAAGCTGACCCCTAAGTGCTGAAGTACTACCCCCACTCTAGGATGGGTTCATTTGAAAACTAAAACTGGACAATTCTATTTCTGTAGTCGACTGAGGTATAGCAGGAATTAAGCCAATCCATGCCGCAAATAACATCCAAATCAGTTATCTCTAATTCAACTAAGTCTGCTGAAGTGACTTTCTGAGATACCTCAACCGAACAATTCCTGTATACCCACCGAGATATGATGGATTTACCCACTGGGGTAGAGACTGAGAAAGGTTCTACTAGGATTTTGGGACTGACTCCAAAATCAACTTCTATATATGGAGTAACAAAAGACAAAGAAGCTCCTGAATCTAGCAAAGCATAAACATGCAAATGATAAACTTGTAACGTACCAGTGACCACATCAGGAGAATTTTCTTGATCCTGTCGGAACTAAAAAAGCAGAGAGTCTGTTTGGGCGCTGCCCACTGGTGGCACTGGATGAGGTACCCTGTTGATTCGGGCGACCGAACTGAGTTGGAGGACGGTTATATTGACCCTGGGAACTTGACTGGGGACAATCTCTGACTCTGTGGCCTGGCTTGCCATATCCCAAACATGCATCACTTCCTGCTTTGCAGACACCCTGATGGTTTCTGCCATACTGCTGGCAGAGAGGATTCATTTGGGCATTGCTAACACTACCCTGAGTTTTAGGGCCCGATGCCCTATCTTTGTTGCCATCTCTGAATTTCGACACTAGAGCACTAGCTGAGGATGGGGTTGGAAATGAAGATTTTGAGCGGAACTGAGAACGATTCCCACCCTCTAACTTAGGCTGAGAAAAGTTGAAACTACCTGTTCTAGCCCTCTTGTTTTGCTTTTCTCTCTCCTTATTTTTCTGCTCCTCGATCTGTTGAACATGGACCATGAGTCAAGACAAGTCTATCTCACTAATTTGCATCGTGATTCTGCACCCCTTAACCATAATATCATTCACCCCAGACACAAACTTGCTCTTCTTAGACCTTCTAGATTGATAAATTCTAGAACCTTTGCTTCTCTTAACTCCTGTGGGAAGAACCTATCCAAAAAAGCAGCTGCAAACTTTTCCCATTCTATGGGCCCTGTATCTGTGACTCTCTTCTCTTTCCACTATTTGACCCAAGAGTGAGCCACATCCTGCATTTGATATGTAGCTAGCTCAGCACTCTCACTATCTGTCACCCTCATAACATCAGTAACTTTCTGCATGTGATCAATGAATTCCTGAGGGTCCTCATCTGACTTAGACCCGGTGAAAGATAGAGAGTTCATTCGGGTGAAATTCTGAATCCTAGCAGCCACTGTGTTGGCCACTGGGTTGTCCGAAACAATATATGTGCACTCATTATGGGATGCTATAACATGAGTTAGGGTGGTGAAAGCTATTCTGAACTCAGCATGGGAAACATGTTCGTCCAGAGGGTCTGGCTGGACGGGCTGGGGTTCTGGCTGGTCTCCTGTTCCTCATCCCTTAGTTCTTTTGGGAGGCATGATCTGTAAATGGAAAAGAATCGTAGATTAGATAGAGAGTTTAACTGGAGCCCATGCTCACTCGCACGACATAAATACTGAAAGAAGGGAGACTATTCCTAAAATAACTCGTAGCCTCCTGTCCATAAGTGTGGCGCACTATACATCTATGCACAAGACTCTACTAGATACGAATTTCAGACTTCCTAGGACTCTGTTAAACCTGGATCTGATACCAAGTTTTGTAACGCCCCGAGTCTGTACCCCAAATGCTATACAACTCTAACAATCTCGAAAGACCACTAGCTAACCCATGACTGATACTTACTGTGAGCATTGAATCATAAAGATGCTATAATAACAAAATAAGAAAGTATATACAAAAAACTGCCATAAGGTTCAAATCTAAAAACAATACTGTATACGGAAAATAGAATGCTGGAAAACAACTGTTTTAACTATACTCTAGTCTGATAAGACTCTAAACTATCTGAAATATGAAGTTGATGGGACAAGTCCCCAACTAACTCCGACTAACTACTAAAATAATTGAATTCTAAAAATAATCATGTCCTCAAAATATGAGGAATCACCACTACGCTGTCTGCTGAGAAGCTGTACTAATGAGGATGATATGGGGCCCACGCATCTGAACCTATGATATAAGACATCATAGAACAAAAAGAATATATTAGTACTTTAAATGTACTGGCATGCTCAGTGAGGTAGGATAAAATTCATGGGTTCATGATGCATGAACAATACTAACTGAATAACATGGATATGACTGAATGAGAGTGCATGCATAAATACGTAGACTGTAGCTAAAATTGTGATGGTACCAAATACAGTGTCTAAATACTAATTTACTGATTATCTGGATGACAGTATCTGATAGTCCTAAAGTCTGTAGAACTATACTGAGTTCTAATCTGAGATTGAATCTGAAACTGAAACTGTAGAAGGTAATCATTTAACTGACATGCCTCTTTTCTAAAAAGATTTTGGGGTCCAACCTATAACCCAGTTAGAAGGGTGCTAGTATCGTGCCACGGGTAAAGACAACTGAAGAGATACCCTCATCTGGCAGGTACTCTAATGAGAATGGTGGAACCCTCAACTGACAGGTTAAAACACCTCATAAACTCTCGACTGGAAGGTTTGATGTCTCAACCTACGCTTGCTACGTAGTTCCGGAATACAAGGATTACTTCTATGAATAACACTCTCTACTGGCAGGTGAGTCCCCATTCTTGGGTTCACTCAGTGCTGAATCGTACTCCCAACTTAATAGACACTAAACAGATTTCCTAGTTCATACTAGGCTTGATTGAACTGTTACTGAACTGGACTGGATTAGTACTGAGTTTACTGAGTTTCCTGGATTCTGGAACTGACTAAAATTACCACTGATCGTGACCTAACTAAGACTATTCTGTAAATGACACTGGCTCTAGGTATACAACTAAATTATCATGTATTAAATACCCCCAGGACTCGATAGCTAAAGAGTAAAGCGTAACATAAATCTTGAAGGCACAACAATGGCCACATGTTCATAATTCACTTTGTAAGGCATTTCATCAAACACTTGTAAATCTTGAACTTGTACATGTATAGGGATGCATGCTATCATGTCATAAGTGCACTAGCAATTCACATAGGCATTTCAACAAAACACCTTCAAGGCATAGCTTTAACATGGGAGTCCTTTAGACCTGTAGTTCTTTCATGTGTTCATAATTAAGATCAACAATGGATCAAATTGCACAATTACTTCACTTAGGAATTTTGGCAAACAATTGGGAGGCATCACATTATACTTGGGCATGAATAATAATTCAATACATCATGGCTACATTAATCACTTCAATTTCAAAGATTTCAACCCACATGCTAACATAAATTCATGAAATTCATTAAATACATCATCTCGGAAATCACACAACAAGATTAACATGAATAAACACAACCCAAAACATAGAAATCATGATTTAAGATTTTAAAAAGGGTTTCTTAAACTCCAAGGGTTAAAGGCTCCCTTGGATGAACACTTCAAATACCTTTATGCTTGTTTTTGAGAATATTGATGGTAGAATTCTTGAGATTTGAATCTTTGATTAAAAACCCTAATGATTGTTCTTGAGAGAGTTTGAGAGAAAAAAAATAAGATTTTGCCCTATAGGCTGATTAATTTTATGTTAAGGCTGAATAAGGTGGGGAAAATGAGCCATTTTCCCCCACAACCCATATTAAAATAATGCTGAATAGGGCTTCCCTCGCGTCGTGACCCCTTCTTGGGTCAAGTAGCTATCGCGGTGCGACCCCTACTCGGGTCAAGTAGCCATCACGGTGCGACCCTTACTTAGGTTGACTGTCCCTCGCGACGCAGTGCTATCGCGACCCTTCACTATTTTGGGCATCCAAACTCGCCCTTACGCTAGTCCAAAAAATCCAAAACTCTCCTAAGATGACCTACAAGTGACCCTGATCATGAATTAATTTAAAAATTGACTAACTGAGGTCGAGAAGGTAGGAAATAAAATCCTCCAAATTTTGAAGGCAAAAATGATGCTACGTCTTGATACTTAGCTAAATTTTTTAAGTCTGGGACCCCTTAGTAGGCTTTCAAGGACTGAGTCAAGCTTAGACTTTTGCGGGGTTTTACATCCATGAAGTACTATGTTACTTCTCTTCCACAGGATTTACAGTATAAAAATAGGTAGTGCCTAGATCGCTCTTTGAGTTCTCATTATCAATATATCTCCACCATTTTTTGATTGGTTGCTTCATGCTCATTAAGTGATTGAATATGGTGTCTTTGAAAGTAATCCCACACTGTTTGAGCAATATTTTTTCTCAAGAATAAATAATCAATAAATTCCACTTATTTTGATCACAAAAACTACAACATTGAGAAACCTTAGAATTTTAAGGTACATTAACTGTGAAATTGGAACCTTTTTTGAAAAACTTAAGAATTTCAAGTGTACATTGACTTTGAAATTGGAACTTTTTTTTTTGAGATTCTCTAAGCCAGGAAGGAGAATTTGAAAAGAAGGTCATTGCACAATAATTTCTTCAAATCCTCACTGATTTATATTTTTCCCAATAGATCCCAAGCACTTTCACCCTAAGAATGTCAATGCTTGTTGCTGTCTATCATTATTGGTATGCTTGATCAACAAGTTTGCACACCCATGTTGTTCCTTACATGTTCCACTACATACTCCAGAATAAAATTTTGCATTCCTTTAAAATTCCTCCCTTCTTCAATTAGGAATTAATCAATATCCTTCATTTGATGACAAATATAAACCTTTGAATGGTGTTTGAATAAAAGACCTAAGTTGGTTAAATAAAATGAAGGACTGCAACATCATAAAACATGAATAATAATAATAATGCATATGAGTGAACTTAGTGATCCATAAGACTTGGTTTCTAGAGTCTTTACTTTTACTCTTTCTTATGGGAGATTCTTCTAATCGACATAAACCATGTGAGCTATCATGGAGTCCAACTCTTGCCCATGTTGGGGAGAGCTGTTATACCATTGCCATCATTATAGAACTTTCTCTTAAGTGATCACTGAACTTCATCCATATTGGGAAAATTCTTAACCTATGATGGCTCGTAGTTTCCAGGAATTTAGGATACGCTCATCCGTATTCCCTTTCGGTACTAAATACTACTCTAAGAATACTTATATGCTCTTATTTAAGAAATCCACCTTAAAATAGCATAAGGGTTTATAGACTGAAAACTAATTATGCTTCTCTTTACTTTAAATCAAGATGAAAAATTGTGGATTCCATATCTTATCTTTAGATCAAAAGATCAAGCTTTTGTTTAAATCATCTTATTAAAAATAACAATGGAACTTAAAAGCATAAATTTCTTGTAAACTCAGTACTTGTACTTAAGACTTGGAATTCATGCTTTAGTTCATAGAAATTCATAAAAAACATCATTCTAAATAATTATCTGGAAGTCTTTCAACAATATCTTAGTCAAGATAATGAAATTCAAACCACAATATGAATCTTATGAGTCAAAATATGGATTTATGTAAACCTAGATGCACTTAAAGCTTTCAATCACATAATAATGTATTTCTTCAAGAATATGGTTATTTGGGTATGAACCCTAATTCAAACAAGTAAATTCAATATCAAAATCATGCACTTTGGGCACAAGCATGGAAGAATAACCTTGTTTATAAACCCCACATACCTGAAATTTCTTGACTTGTGAAGAGAGTTTGAACCATGGGACTTGAAAGATGAATTTGTGTGAGGAACCCTAATCTTGATGTTCTTGAAGATAGAAGGAGATATAATGTTGTTAATTGGTTGAGGAATAGAGGAAAATAATTCCTCTTTGGGGGTTATAGGTCGTGGGTTGGAGTTATAAAAAGGAAAAAAGCCAAAAATCCTTTTAACTAAACTTCACAGAAATTGATCTCCAGTCTTCACGAGTCAACCATATGAATCGTATGATGAGGGTACAACTAGGCCTATCAATATGTAAGCTTGGCATAGTTAAAAATGGTATACACTGGTCAACATACGAGCGGTAACATGCGACTCGTTACTTGTCTATACGACTTAGAAACAACCAATCATATTTTTGGACACAACCTTAGGGAGCCTACACTGAGGAATTCACGACTCCCTTTATACGACTCGTACCATTCTTAATGACCTCTAAGGTCAACTCGTAACTTCAACAGAACTCATATCACCCCACACTAGAATGGGTACCACTCACTATATATGACTTGTATGGAGTATGTATGACTCAAGGAAAAGGGTCGTATCTTGGACTGTGGCTTACAGACAAGGGGTATTATATTATCTACCCCTAGGAAATATTCATCCTTGAATGTGATTCATCTAGGATTGGATTTTGGAAAAGAATCAACATCCCCACACTGAATTTGCAATCAAGCTTACTACTACCACAAGGACTCAAGGTCTCACAACATAAGATACGATATAGGACCACTTAAACGGACTTTAAGTGAAAAAACTTACTGGAAATAACACTTTACCTTAGGTAGGAACTGAATTGGAGAAAAAGAGATGAGGATAATTCGTTATCATGTCTGCCTCATCTTCCCAAGTGGCCCCATCAATTAGTTGGTTTCTTCGAAGGACTTTTTCTGATGCTACTTCCTTATTCCTTAGCCTTCAAACCTGCCTATTAAGTATCTCCACAGGAATATCCTCATACGGCAAGTTATCTTTGACCCCAATACTCTCTAGGGGAACTACCAAGGACAAATTTCTAATGCACTTCTTAAGCACCAAGACATGGAACACTAGGTGAAATGCAGCTAACTCTGGCGGAAGATTAAATTCATAAGTAACCTCTCCTACATACTTCACTGCCTCATATGCACCAATAAATTGTTGACTCAACTTCCTTTTCTTTCAAAATCTCATTATTCCCTTCATAGGCAACACCTTCAAGAATACCCAATCTCCCACTTCAAGCTAGAGCCCTCTTTTTCTTATATCAACATATGATTTCTGACGTCTCTAAGTAGTTTTCATTCTCTCATGAATCAACTGAACTTTTTCCAAAGCTTCAAGTAAAAAGTCCAGCCCAATTAAATCCACTCCACCAACCTCAAACCATCATATTGGTGATCTTCCCCTATGCCTATACAATGCTTCAAATGGATCCATCTGAATGCTAGTATGATAACTATTATTCTAAGTAAACTCAATCAAAGGTAGATGGTCATCCCAACTTTCCTTAAGTTCTAAAACATACGTCCTCAATATGTATTCTAATGTCTAAATTGTGCGTTCAACTTGAACATCGGTCTGCGGATGAAAAATAGTACTAAGCTTAACTCTTGTACCAAGGCCCTTCTTAAAAGAATGCCAAAACTGTGATGTGAATTATGTGCCTCTGTCTGAAATAATGGACAAGGATATCCCATGAAGTCTACCTAACTCATGGATATACATCCTAGAATAATCCTCCACGGTATTTGAAGTCTTGATAGGTAGAATATGAGCTGATTTAGTCATTCGATCAACTATAACCCAAATTGAATCATGCTGACATCTTGTGTGAGAAAACCCTGTGATGAAATACATATTCACTACTTCCCACTTCCAAGTAGGGATACTAATTTCTTGCAATGTACCACCCAAACTCTAGTGTTAAACTTTAACTTACTGGAAAATGGTACACTTGGCCACAAACTCTGCTATGTCCCTCTTAATTCTATTCCACCAATAAATTTCTCATAAGTCTTGGTACATCTTAATAGCACTTGGATGAATAGAATACTTTGAACCATGAGCCTCAGCTAGTATCCTTTATCTCAAATCATCTACATTTGGAACACAAAGCCTACCTTGATAATAAAGTACACCATCTCCCCCTTGGGAGAAATCCTCAACCTTCTGCTTCTGGACTGCTTTAAATATTTGGCTAAGTATGGGTTCATTTTGCTGTTTCTCCTTCACTTCTACCACCAAAGATGATTCTGATCCGTTCTGGGCTACTACTCCCCAATTATCAGTATCGAGAAAACATACCCACAAACGGGATAATCTATGTACTTCTTTCACCAACTCTCACTCTTCTTTCTTCACATGAGACACATTACCCATAGACAACCTACTTAGTGCGTCTTCCACCATGTTGTCCTTACCCGGATGATAGTACATTTATGTCATAGTCTTTCAACAATTCCAACCACCTTCTCTAACGAATATTCAGTCCCCTCTGAGAAAATACATACTGAAGACTTTTATGGTCAGTGAAAACATCAACATGCACACCATAGAGGTAATTTCTCTAAATTTTCAAGGAAAACACTACGTAAGCTAACTCCAAGTCATGAGTTGGGTAATTATTTTTGTGATACTTAATTTTCCTAGAGGCATAAGATATCACTCTCCTGTTCTACATAAATACACAACCTAACCCAACTCTAGAAGAATCATATTACACCATAAATTCGTCTAACCCCTCTGGTAGAGCTAACACTGGTGTCGAAGTCAATCTATCCTTCAACTCTTGGAAAATCTTCTCACACTTATCTGACCATATAAACTTCACTTTCTTTTGGGCCAGCTTAGTCAATGGCGCGACTATAAAGGAGAACCTCTCAACAAATCTTCTATAATACCCAGCCAAACCCAAAAAGCTCTTGATATTATATTAAGTGATGGGTCTAGGCCAGTGCTTCACTGAATTAGTCTTCTAAGGATCTACATAAATACTAGCCCCTGAAATGACATGCCCTAAGAAGGTAACATATTCCAACCAAAATTCATATTTACCAAACTTCACATATAATTGACGGTCTTTGAGGGTTTGCAACACTATTCTCAAATAGGCTGCATGCTCCTCCCCACTCCTGGAATATATCCAAGAATATCCAATGATAATGAGAATAAAGGCTACAGGAGCATTTGTTAGTCCAAATGACAGAACCACAAACTCAAAATGGTTGTACCTTGTTCGGAAAGCTATTTTTGGAATGTCTTACTCCATAACTTTCAACTGATGGTATCTCGACCTAAGGTCAATCTTGGAGAACCACCGGGCACCCTAAAGTTGATCAAACAAATCTTTGATTCCAGGAATGGGATACTTGTTCTTAATGGTAACCTTTTTTAGCTATTTTTAATCTATATATATTCTGAGAGTGCCATCTTTCTTACGTACGAAAAGAACTGGAGAACCCTATGGAGAAACACTGGGCCTGATGAAACCTTTGTCTAGGAAGTCCTTAAGATGCTCCTTTAACTCTTTAAGTTTGGCCAGAGTCATACAATACGGAGGGATAGAAATGGGTTGATTATCAGGAAAACGATCAATACCAAATTCAATTTCTCTATCAGGAGGTAACCCTGGTAGATCTTTGGGGAAAACCTCTAGAAACTCATTGAATACATGGACTGATTGAATTGTTGTGGCTCCAAACTTAGTAACTTTGACTTGAAATAAATGATAGATACACCTTTTTGATATTCACTTTTTGCCTTAAGATAAGAGATGAAACGACCTTTGGGAGATACTGAACTGCCCTCCCACTAAAAAATTGCTTTATTAGGAAAATGAAACTTCACCATGTGGGTGAGACAATCTATTAATGCATAGAATGAATATAGCCAACACATGCCCAAAATAATATCAAAATCCACCATCTCTAACTCTATTAGGTCCTCCAGTATAATCTTATAGAGGGTGGTTATAGGACACTCCCTATTGACCTATCTAGCAATAATTAACTCACTCACTGTAGTAGAAACTGAGAAGGCTTGGAGAGATTTTCAGGATCTACTCCTAAATTTAAGACAACTAATGGAGTTACATAAAAAAGATTCGATCCCGGGTCTAACAATACATATACATCAAGGTGATAAGCACAAAGCATACTAGTGACAATATCTAGTAAACTCTCCTACTCATGACGATATGTAAAACAAAAAAACCAATTTTGGCGCTGACTGCCACCGGTACTGGATGATGCGCCCTATGGAGGAACTGGGCAGCTTGGATGAGTTGGTGTAGTCATAACCTAAGACTGAGGATGAATATCCCTAATTTATTTCTTAGAATACAAACACTCCTTGATCCTGTATCCTAACTTGTCACACCTATAGCAACCCATTTTGCCAATCAAATACTCACCAGGATGGGTCTTGCCATACTTTTTACATGTTGGGTAACTGGGCCTCCCAACTATATTATTCTGAGACCTGGAGTTCATAGTCCTACCCCATTGGTCCTGTTGGGTCTTAGGTGAAGGGGCACTGGCTGAAGATGGTGCGGACACTAATGAATGACCTTAAAACTACAAATGGTTTCCCTCTCCAGACCTTAATTGACTAAACTCAAACTATCCAGTCCTAGCTCTCTTGTTTCTCTTCTTTCTCTCCTTTAACTTTTCTACCTTAATCTATTAAGCATGAGTCATTAACCAAACAATATCCATATCCCCAATCAGCATGGTAGTCCTACACTCTTTGACTACTAAATAAGATACCCTAGTAACAAACTTACTCATACAAACTCTAGAGTTAGATAACAACCCGAGGGCAATCTTAGATAACTGAGTGAACTTAAGAAAGTACTCCTTCACTATCATAGAGCCCTATCTAAGGTTCCTGAACTCCTCCACCTTAGACCTCCTCATCTCATGTGGAAAAAACCTATCCAGAAAAATATTCTGCAACATCTGCTAACTCATAGGAGCTGCATTCTCACCCCTACATTCCTTCCAAGTAACAACCAAATCATAAGCAACATCCTTCAGCAAAGTCAACATAGTAGTCCTCCAGGTCCAGTCGGTCGCTCGATTCAGCAGGGCGCTAATTCTAGTGCCACCAGTGGTCAGTACTAGAATAAACCTTATGCACTCCATTCCCGACATGATCAGGAAAGTTCTCCTGAGGTAGTTATGGGTATGTTACAGGCCTTTCATATTCTTGTGTATGTTGTACTAGATCCCGGATCTTCATTTTCTTTTGTAACCCCCTATATAACTGTCAAATTTAGTGTCAATCCCAAAACTCTAGTAGAGTCTTTCTCAGTATCCACCCCAGTGGGAAAATTCACCATAGCCAGATGGGTATACAGAGATTGCCCGGTAATCGTACCCCTGAAGATCACTCCAGTTGATTGCAGAATTAGAGTCGTTTAGTTTTAGTTTTCCAATGAACCATTCATCAAATAAAAGGGGTAGTACCTCAGTGCTTAGGGGGTCAGATGTGTTTTCAGATCCCTTCTCAGAATTCTATGGTAGAATATGACCTAGAGCTAAAAGCATAAACCTAGAAGTTTAACAGCAGTAAAGTGGGGATCGTATTATCTGGATTTAGTAAATTTTGTATTTATGGGGCTAGTTGTATGAGGGTTAATTAGTAGGTTTGAAATAGTGCATGCAACTATTTAAGTTGTTGATTCGAAATATAATTATAACGATATAATATTAGTAGGCTATAAAGGAATTAGTATGGTTCATTAAGAGTTTGAGAATATCCATATTAAGTGTTAGAAACTAAGCTTGATTTTTTAAAGATTGAGCTAATAGAAAGTAGGGTTGAAGCACTAGATGGTGCGAACTCATGGAATGGTGATACTCTTAAAAATTCTAACTTAGTCAGTGTTTAAGTTATGCATGATGATTATTAGGGCGACAGAAAGCCAAGAATTTTATATCAGAAGGAAGTACCAGTAATAGGTCTTATATTATCAGTCATAGTCTCTCAGGGTGAGTTATCATTTATGTTCCTTATTATACCTCAGACTCTAGTGTGAAGTGGTGATAGTTCAGTTTAGAGCTTATGCTCGCAGACTTAGGATGAGGGATTTAGGCTAAGGGGGAGATGATGGAATCAGTAACCAAGTCAGGCTCTCAGGTTCTAGTAGAGATGCTAGGCTACTGTAGAATAACACTAGGGAGGGAGATGCCTAATCCATTTCGATCTCAGCACAAAGTTTTATACTTTAGCCATCACGATATCTACTCATGCCTTATATGTCAACTCTATGATCATAGATCATATTCATGCACCTTATGGAAAATCATGTACTCTCCCAGTTCTTAGTATAGGGAGTTCTAGTCCACTCAGCAGTGTGAATCATGTTCCATGAATTCAGGAACTCTAAACTCAGGTCATGTAGCTCATGACTCATGTATTCATGTTTTACAGCATGTCAGTTCCCATGACTCATACTACACTCCTAATGATCAGCAAAATTTAGAATATGTCATGTATATCCTCAGTTTATATCTCTTAATGATTCCATGATGTTGATATTCTATTCCTCAGGCCTCAGTTAGGTGTCAAGTTCTGTATAGTGTTCATTCATACTTCAGGTCCTCATGTTTTACTCTTTCAGTGATCTCTTCTTATGAAATAATAGTAGTGATGAGCAATTGCTTAGATAGGAGAGAGTACACATTTCTAGTTGATGAAATATTGTTGTATGCTTCTTTTAGATAAGGTTGTACGTGTGAAGTAAGATTGAGGCTAAGTTTTTGATATATGTCATGGTTATTTGAAATTTTACATGTGTTTTATTAGAATAGTGCATGAAAATTATCAATGATAGAGGTTTTTAGGATATGAGAAAGATGTTTTTATGAGTGTTTGTTTAGAAGGGCATATGTGGTTATGAAGATAGGCTTGAATGTCATGTTTGCATTTATGTGGATGGATGTATTGCACGTTAGTAAATGTCTAGTAAGAGGTTAAATGTAGTTGCTGAAGTGATAATAAGAATTATTCATGAGATGAGGAGTTGTGAAAATACAGGGTGTGTCAAATTCATGATTCAGGATAGTATTATAGTGTTATGTATGCACTTTGTAGATTTGAGTTGGCTTGAACATGGTGAGATAATTTAGTTCAACTCAGACTTCAGTAGGTAGAGTTATCAATGCCTATGTGAACATTTTCAGTAGCTTCAAGTGAAGTGCTATTTTGAAGTGGAATGTTTAGTTAAGTATAAGATTTTAGTAAAATTTAGTCCATTTAGCCAGAAGTTTAATTAGTAGTCAGACAACTAAATTCCTATGGTTTTTCCATCTTCTGATCTAGTTTAACTATTTGATGTGTCATAGATATGGCCATTCCAAGAGATAGTTTATCCGGATCCATGTAAATTTTGAATCCAGTTCAGTACATGCATCATGTTTCAGATTCCAGTTATTCAGTCATGATTCAGTTCAGAAGTGCCCTATGCATCATCTCGATCTTTTCTTAGTATTTCAGGCAAGTTAGTATCATTCGGGGGATGAACTATCCCAAGGAGGAGATATTGTAATACCTCGAGTTTACATATACTAAACCTCTAAACATTTCTCCGCGAAACAAGATCTATCTTAAAGTAATGGGTACTCATAAGTTGACTCTCTCATTTTTAATCTCAACTTTATAACCATTCTCATGTCCTTGCATGTATTCACGAAATCAGTTCAACCATGTATCATGTTTCAGACTCAGTCATGTAATCTTGTTTCCAGTCATGCATGTTCTGTATATGATTTTTGTTCCTTAAGCACTCTCAGCTTAACCAGTCTCATTTAAGGAAGAATGTTCCTAATGAGGAGATATTGTAAGACCCCGTAAGATCCTAGCTCAATTCATCTCACTACTGAATGTAAAAGGGGTCCAGGAGTTAGAAAATTTCACTAAGTGTTAGGAATTAGTATTCTCCAAGGACCATTAAACTTTGATGGTCATATTTTTGACCTTTTTGACCTCAGAAATTTAATTTTTTAGTTGATTCCGGACCGGGGATGTCAAAGGTACATATCGGATGTGTTTTGGAATTTTCAGACTAGCATAAGGGCATGTTTGGAAGTCCAAAATAGTAGCTGCACCAGGATTAGCCAGCGGCGTACCCTCTAGTGCACTGCTAGGGGTGCTCGTGGTAGAGCCCGCATCGTGGGGCTTAGACCGCTAGTCCAGATCCCACATGCTTAGCTCATCGCACGCCCCTATTTTTCCAGCTTTTGATTCCATTTTTCCAAGGGCAATTGGGTCTTTTCCCTTCCCCTAATTGGTCCATAACACACGATTAAGGGTCCCAAGAGGCATAATTTATCATTCTATTATCAAATTATCTCAAAAGAGAGCATTCTCTCTCAAGAACAAACCCAAGCCTCTTCAAAGAAACAAGGAATTCAAGCTTAGTTTTCAAGAAAATCATCATGAACCTTCACAAATTCATCAATTAAGGTATGTATGATGTTCATTCATGGGTCCTTTTCACCCACGGAGTCCAAGAATTCATTTTCATGTTTGAAGTTATGATTTTTACATATTTCTATGAATTATCTCCATGAAACTCTTATGAATTTCAATCATGTATTATGTTTCCAAGAGGTTTTGATAGAAAAAGCCTTCACACATTTGAAAGTTGAAATATGTTCATCAATATCTTGGTTATTTGATTTCAATTCATGATTACAATAGTTTTCATGCAAAATGGGTTATAGTATGTTTTAAATATTGTAGCTTTGGTAACATCTTTATGCGATTAAGAATAAATTCTCAGTTTATGATTTTGTCATGTGATCGTGGTATCTCATCATGTTTAAAAGAATCCCTATGTTAAAGTATTGATCTCTATGTGTTTGATAAAATGCCAAAGTGATGGGTTTTAAGTAATGATTCCCTGTTATGGTTGTCAAAGCTTACATTTGTCCTTATTGATATTTCCATTGAGTCCTGAAGGGTTATGAACACCCGTTACTTAGATGTTTACATAATTTTTCAGTATCTTCAGACTGGTTTCAGATAAATCATAGGCCTTGTCATTCAGTTAGTACCATGTTCAGTTGTTGGCTCAGTTAACCTTAGTTTAGTTCAGTAGACAGTGTCTTTAAGTTGGGAATAGGATTTAGCACCGAGTGAATGCAGGACGACGACTTTCCATTAGTTAGGAGAATTCATTAGTATCAGTCCCTGTATTCCAAAACAACATAGCCAACATGGGTTATGAGGAGTCACCCATCAGTTTAGGCTTGACTACCTCCCAAGGGTCACCCATCAGTTTAGGCTTGACTCCGCCAAGGGATCACCTTTCAGTTTAGGATTGATACCCTATTTCTTCCGTAGCTTAGTAGATCCACACAACCATTGTTAGTACCCATGGTACGACAGTAACACCCTTCCAACTGGGGTCACAGGTTGGACCCCAATACGCTAAGAATGGTGCATGTCGATTAGATGATACCTCCCACAGTCTCAGTTCAGTATCCAGTACAGAGTTCAATTTTAGGTTTGTATTGACCATAGCATAAAGTTTATCAGTTATTCAGTTATCAGATTTTAGTTTTTTAGTTTATAGATTATTTTAGAATCATGTTATATGCTTGGTAATGCATTCTCAGATTCTATAGTTTTCACGTATTTTATGCATCAGTTATCTCATGCCATTCATTCAACATTTACTTCATGCGCATAAACCCATGAATTTTAGCCTAACCTTATCTTATATACTAGTACATTCAAAGTACTGACCGCATACTCAATTCTTGCGCAATGATGTTTAATATCATAGGTTCAGATGCATAGTTTCCTAAACGCGCTTAGAAAGTTCATCTTATCAATAGTAGCAGTAGTGGTGAGTCCTCATGTTTCGAGGACCTATTATGTTTCTTTTAGTATTTCCTTTCAGTTAGTCGGTCGGAGTTAGTTGGGGGCTTGTCCCATCAATGCCTAGTTAGTTTAAAGCCTTTCAGACACTTCAAACAGTCAGCTAGTTTGACAGTCCTATCAGTTAGATTTTAGTATTTTCGTATATGTTTCAATTTATTAGATGTAGTTGTATTATTTTGAGAACTTAAAACCTTAAGGCATTTTTAGTTAATTTCCGCACATGTCATTATTATCAATTTTATTCAGTGCTCATAGCAGGTATTAGCTCATGGGTTAGCTTATGGTCACTTGTGATCTTAAGCACCGTGTGGCGTCCAGGGTGTACTCCTGGGGCATTACAATAACTTAATAAAAGTCTTTAACTAGGAAATCTTAAAAAACAATTTATTTTAAAAGATATATAGTCTAACAAGCCTCTACTACTGACTAGAGAGCCTCTGGGATAGACCCTAGCTGACCCGAACATAAATGGAAATAAAATAACTAAAGTACTTGTGTTACTGAAAAGAAGTCTGAAAAGCTAGGTCCTCAGATTATGAGGACCCACCAAAGGTAGGGATGTAGGCGATAATGCCCGTAGTCAATTGTGTTGCTGGAAACGAGCACTGAAACCTACATTATAAGATAATGTAGCATCCAAACATATATATGGGTCAGTATCTATGGAATGTATTGAGTATGTGGGGGTGAATGCATAAGTAAAACGATAACTGATACGTAAAATTTCAAATGATACATGCTAAGCTTAAATGACTCACCTTGAGCTTGAATAAAATGAAGGACTGCAAGATCGTAAAACATGAATAATAATAATGCATATGAGTGAACTTAGTGATCCATAACACTTAGTTTCAAAATTTTTTAATTTTAATCTTTCTTATGAGAGATTCTTCTAACCGACATAAACCATGTGAGTTATCATGGAGTCCAATGTATTGCCCATGTTGGGGAGAGTTGTTCTACCCTTGCCATCAGAATAGAATTTTATCTTAAGTGATCACTGAACTTCATCCATATTGAGAAAAAGCTTAACCTACGGTGACTTGTAGTTTCCAGGAATTTAGGATACGCTCATCCGCATTCCCTTTTTGGTGCTTAATATGACAACCAGAATAGTTATATTCTCAAACTTAAGAAATCCACCTTAAAATAGCATAAGGGTTTATAGACTGAAAACCAATTATGCTTCTCTTTACTTTAAATCATAATCAAGATGAATAGTTGTGGATTCCATGTATTATCTTTAGATCAAAAGATCAAGGCTTTCTTTAAATCATCTTATAACACATAACAATGGAACTTAAGAGGATAAACTTCTTGTAAACTCAGTACTTGTACTTAGGACTTGGAGTTCATTTTTTAATTTATAGAAATTTATAACAAAACATCATGCTAAATAATCATCTTGAAATATTTCAACAATATCTTAGTCAAGATAAAGAAATTCAAATCAAAATATGAATCTTATGAGTCAAAACATGGATATATGTAAAACTTGATGCACTTAAAGCTTTCAATCATATAATAATGTCATACTTCAAGAATATGGTTATTTGGGTATGAACCCTAATTAAAAACAAGTAAATTCAATCTCAAAATCATGCACTTTAGGCACAAACATGGAAGAATAACCTTGTTCATAAACCCCATATACCTGAAATTTCTTGACTTGTGAAGAGAGTTTGAACCATGGGACTTGAAATATGAATTTATGTGAGGAACCCTAATCTTGATCTTCTTGAATATGGGAGGAGAGACGATGTTGTTAATTGGTTGAGGAATAGAGGAAAATAACGACTCTCTGGGGGTTATAGGTCGTGGGTTGGAGTTATAAAAAATGAAAAGACCAAAAATCCCTTTAACATAAATTTACATAAATTAATCGTCAGTCTTCACGAGTCAACCAAACGAATTGTATGGTGCGGGTACGACTAGGCCTATCAATGTGTAAGCTTGGTAGAATCAAAGATGGTATACACTGGTCAACATACGAGTGGTAACATATGAACAATTACTTGTCGATACGAATTAGAAACAACCAATGGTATCTTTGACAGAACCTTAGTGAGTCTACACTGAGGAACTAATGACTTCCCTTCATACGACTCATACCGTTCTTGACGACTTCTAGGGTCAACTCACAGCTTGAACAGAACTCACATCACCCATATTGAGATGGGTATGATTCACTATATATGACTCATATGGAGTATGTACGACTCAAGAAAATGGGTCGTATGTTGGACAGTGGCTTTCTGACACAGGGTATTACAGTTCTACCTTTAGGTTTCTATCATAGAAATTATTCCAATCTATCCCTATTCTTCAACATATTTTTTTAAATTTAAGAACCTTATTTCCACTCAATTATTATTGAAATTTGTTTTTTTACAATATTTGTTTAAAAAATGATTAGACCATGTTGTTTTGAATTCTAAACCTACACAACAATTTTACATAAAATGCTTCGGATACTGCAAACATTAACCTGAAATTAATTCCTCCTTCAATCTTTGGTAGACATACCTAACTCCTTGCTGACCAATGTTTACTCCTCCCAGATTCCTTATTTTTATAAAGAAATTTAGCAATGATTTTGTGAATTTTATTTATGACATAAATAGGAGAAATAGTAGAAGATAAAAGATATACGAGGATACTTTGCAGAACACTAGTGACTAGCACTTCTTCACCTCCACATGATAGTAACCTACCTTTTCATGACTGCAATTGCTCTTCATTTTCTCAACCCACTCATGATAATTCTCCTTTATCTTTCTTATGTAAGTGATGAGTCAGATTAAATATTTTATTGGAAAGCTTCTCCTCTTTATACCCAACACATATTCAACTATCTCTGAAATATTCCTTGCCATATTTTTATGCATGTGAAAAACTCTTCTCAGTATTTACTTTTTGCCCTGATTGATTTTTATAATCCTTTAGAATCTCCATAATCATTCTCAATGAGGCTTCATTAGCAGAAAAAAATAATAGTATCAATTGCATATGCCAAATAGTTTAGATTTGAGATCCATATAGGCACTTCATATCCTAAAAAAAGATCATTAACGAATAAAGAGTTTAGTGTCCTAGATAAGACTTTAACAAATAGAATAAATAAATCAAAGGAATAGTGGATTTCATAGATTTACACCCTTAGTAGAATGAGAAAACTCATGGAATTTTCCATTTATCAAAACTGAGTAGTAGTTGTTTGCAATCAACCTCCATATCATATTCATAAAAATATCATAAAAAACCATCTTTATTAATATTTTCATAAGAAAAATCATGATACTCTGTCATATGCTTTGTCCATATCAAGTTTGATTACCACATTTTATGGGTTTCCTCTCTTACAAATACTACAACTAATTCTTGAGTAAGTAGAACATTTTCAATTATACTCCTTTCTTTAACAAATCTTGATTGATTGGTAGAGATAAAATTTGATGACAAAGATTCAATTCTATCATGAATAATCCTTGAGATTATTTTATTCACGAAATTACTTCAATAATTGGTCTCAAATCTGAATAAGTCTGAACTAGAGCTTTTTTTAGGAATGAAAATCAAATTAGTATGAGTAATTGATTTAGGTAAAGAACTACCTTTATAAAACTTAAGAACCATCCTCATAATATCAAACCCAATATTTTTCCAGTAAACTTGGTAAAATTTAACTGATCATAAGGCCACAAGCACTCTCACCCTTGAGGTTAAAATTACCCCTCTCACCTCATCTTAATCTGGAATACTAATCAATATGGCATTTTCTTCATTAATTATCAGTTCTGGAATGTGAGATACTAAGAAAAAACAAACATCATTTCTCTTTTGTGTAAATTGATTGTGATAAAGGATTATTGCAGCATTAGTAATCTCCCCTTCATTTTCTAACTAATCCCCCTACTGATTTTGGACTCTGTTCACCATAAGTCTCTGTTTTCTCTCTTTCAAATTTAGTATTTTTATCACCACTTTCAAACCTGTCATATCCAGTTTCTGCTTCCACTATGATTTTTCTAGAGTAAGGTACTTATTGTATTCAACCTTGGCCAACTTCATCACTATTCTATTTTCTGCAGAAGGGTCTTCATTAAAAAATTTCTCCTTTATTCTAGCAATATACTCTCTAATCAATAATTGCTAAAAAATACCTCCATATGTCTCTCCTCTCTACTCAGTTAACACTTTTTAATCTTCTTCTTGAAATATAAAGGGGTTTGGAAGAGTAACTTGTCTACTAATTCAACCTTACAATTTTCTTAAAAGACCTATGAGAGGTTCAAAAATTAAGAAATATTTTATGTCCTATTGATAGTAATAGCACCACTGTAACATGAAGTTAATAGAGGTGCATGGTCTAACCTAGTTTTGGTAAGTGTTTCACCTCTAAGTGAGTAAATAAATTCTGAAATTTTGCATTATAAAGCACTCTGTCAAGCCTTTCAATGATACTATCATCACCTGCCCTGCTATTTCACCAAGTAAATAGACATTCTTTAAATGACAATTGAACTCGATCATATGATAAAATGAAGGACTTAAAATCATCAACATCACCTTCTAGGACAACGAACCTCCTATTTTTTCTTCACTATTAAGTACCATATTAATATATCCTAATATCCATAACTAATTCATACCTTGAGCAATAACAGAAAGATTATCCCATAAATCTAGCCTGAGGTTAATGTCATACTTACCATAAATAATGAATGTAACGAAGAAATACTCAGAGGCTAAATCCTGCAGCTTTAAAGACAATTGTTGATGAGTATCATTTATGACTGTAACATCAAACCCTCTATTTACAAACACCCAAATCTGACCATTTCTGTTGTATCTAGCTTTCCGCATTCTTAATATATTTATTTCTATAATGTTGAAAAAGCTTAACAAAATCACAAATAAAAATCTATAATATCTGTGAAGCATTTATACTCTTTGAAAAGAACGTTGTGACGTTACTGACCTAATGTTTCAAATAAAATGCTTGATCATCTATTAGCTTGTTGAGATCCCACATTCCTCTTTGATTGCACTCTATTTGGAAAAAATGCATCACTATTTTCCTGCTTTGTCCCTTTCCTAGCTGATTTTATAACTTTGCTTTCTCTAGGTTCAAGTCTGCTTCTTTAATAATTTGATAGTCATTCTCTACACGTACCTCTTTTACATCTTATTTACCTACTGAATCATTAAGTCTATTTTCCATCTTATGAGTGAGTATATCATAAAGTACATTATTAGGTGACTCAACAACCTTTGGTACCATCAGTGAATCATCTATCTCCATCACTATTGGTATCTTCACTAATGCCATAGTATCATTGTCAATATCTTGATGCTAAGTTACTGGAATGATTGATTGATGTAATTGATTTTGATCCCCTATTTTTTATATTGCAAGTGTCATGGTTAAATCTGGTTCACTGGTTTAACATAATATATCACCTTCTACCTCTCTTTATATAGCTGGCCTATCAATGCTCTTTTCCCTTTCCTCTGCCACTTTTTGAATTCTAGGGCTTTCATTATTTTTTTTATCTTGATGAAATGCATTTGATATCCACTCTTTTGTGGACATTATCTCCCCTTCTGTGATGTGCTTTGTTGATGTAGTGTTTGTATTTGGTTCTTTGTTGTATTCGCATGACTTTTTGTTTTTGTTGTGCTTTTCTCTATATCAACTCCCACTCTTGGTGAAACTTCTGTATTTTTTATTGGTGAATGATATTCATCTACCTTTTTACATCTCCATTACTAGTTTAGTCCTTCTTGTAATCATTGCTCAGTCCATGTTCTGGTGCTCCTGAAACACCCCAAACTATGTCCCTTGCAAATTTATTAAGTTTTGAGCCTTTTGAGTATCATATGACTCACACCATGCTAGTCGTATGGTGTGAATACGGGTCTAGGAACCTAGTCATATGTTGGCCAGTATGATATTTTCCAAGTTCTCTTTAAGGTATAAGAAGACTCCATATGATTCATATGTTCATGATACGAGAGGTATAGTGCCCAACCATATGTTGTCCAGTGTATAGCCTTTGAGATTCTGCTTAGGGTATAACTTGAAGGGTAATATTCGTATGGTGCTGGCACGAGTTAGTCTTAGGAGTTGTATGTTGGACAGAATATGGTGTCCAACTTACTGATCAAGTTACGAGTTGAGTGTACCACTCGTATGATGTGGATACGAGTTAAGGGGTCCAACTGTACCCTCCTGCGCTCTTTTTACAACTTTCAAGTTGAAGGTATTTTGGATAATTCCTACCCTAATCCCTTAAGAACCCACGTCTTATAACACTTTTTGGCCTTTCATTCTTTACTTTAGAAGATTAAAACACACCCAAAACTCTTTAAAAACCTCTTAAGGAGATTGGGATAGGGTTTCTTCAAGGCGGTCATCTAGAGGATTAAGGATCGAAATCTCTTCGTGAATCTTCGTAACTCAGGAACGTAAATTTTTCCTCATTTTTAGTTCACAAAAATCATGTGTTTTAAACATTGTTTATGAATTATTAATGGTGATTTTGAAAACCATGGTTGAGAGTTTGAACGTATAATGTTGAGTATTATTTTTTCATGTCTTAAATTATGATTATACATATTTTGATAATGGTTTTGCACATGTGGGTTCTTGGAAATTGTGATTTAAACTAAGGGGTCATGGTTAACCCTAACAAGATGGTTTTTGTCTTGAAATAATGGTTTGATAATGATATGCCCTCAATCTATTTGTGAAAATGTCAATGAGAAGAATCTTCTCACATACGAATTGTGTTTTGAATTAATGCATTGGCCTATGAATGTTGGTGATTGTAAAATGGTTTTATGAAAGCCTTGTTGTCCATAAATTGATTTGAATCATAACCTTGGTGGTTTAATTGGCTAAATGGGTTAGAGTCCCTAAATGTTGAATTAAATTGATGTCTTGGTTTAAGAAATGCGTTTGAGTCCCAAAGTTGATTAATAATGGTTATGGAATGTTGTATGCTTGCAAGTAGGGTTGGTATGATGATGCCAATGGGATTACAGTTAGACCCCGCAAAATCCTAGTTCTTTCAGTCATTTATAGCATGCCAAAAGAGGTCCCAGACTTAGCAAATTTCAGCTAAGTATTGACACTTAGTCTCATCTTTGGCCTTGATATTTCAATGACTTTATTTTTGATCTTTTTGGACATAGATTATCAATTTTTCAATTGATTCATGATCAGGGATGTCAATAGGTCACTTTAGGCGAGTTTTGGATTTTTTGAACATTGTTAGAAGCTTAATTGGATGTCCAAAATAGTGAATCGACGCAATCTCGACTCGTTCCGTCGTCATAACATCAACAGTATCATCACCAGCGTCGTGTGCAATTTCCAGAGAGCCAATATGATCATGACATATCGTGTTGGCTATCACATTGATCCCATCGATGCAGTGTGTCGGGTATCGCGTCGCTGGGTAGTTTCTGTGTATTAAAAATCCGACTTTCCAAGGGTAATTAAGTCATTTTTCCATCACCCAATTCAGGTAAAACATGAAATTAAACCCTCAAAAGGGCAAATTACATTCATTATTCATAAAATTCTCTCAAGAACAAACCCTAATTCATCAAACTTAAGATCAAGTTCCAAGAAATTCCCTACAATCTTCAAGAAATGAACAATCAAGGTATGTTGGGTGTTCATCCTTAGGATTTCTTCCACCCTTGGAGTTCAAGAATCATTTTTAAATTACAAGTTTATTGATTTTATGATTTACATGTTAGAATTGGATTGTGTTCATGTATGTATTAATGTTTGGTTTTCAAATCAAGATTAATTACAAGTTTCAAGTGGATTAATTAGCATGTATGTATAATTATGCGATTCTCATGTTAAACCCTTGAATTACAAGTTGAATGTTATACCCATGATGTTTATATCTTGATGAATTCCATGTGCATTAATTATGCTCCCCTAGCGTTTGATAGAATGCTTATGTAAATTGAGGAGTGAATTCATGACATGTTACCATGTGGTCCCATTCATGTACACGTTCATGCCCCTCATGTGTTTGACAAAATATCTAAATGAATGCATAGTGAATAGGTAATCAATGTAATATTTTCAAGATTTTGCCATGTTATACTGTTGGTGCTATTGAGTCCTGGGGGTATTCGATACCCGAAAACCTAGCTGGTTACCTAGAATTATAGTAGCTACAGAATTGTCTCAGTAATTTCACGAATAGTAGTACTCAGAAAGTTACAGAACTCAGTGAACTCAGTTCAGTTCAGTCAGTCAACACGATCAGTAACAGTTTAGTCAAGCCTAGTACAGTTTAGTGATCAGTTTAGTATCTTTTCAGTTGGGAGTAGGATTCATCACCGAGCGAACCTAGGGATGAGGGCTTACCTTCCAGTTGAGGGTGTGATCTTTAGTAGCAGTCCCTTAGTTCCAGAACTACGTAGTCAGCGTAGGTTAAATATATCAACCTGCCAGTTGAGGGTTGATAAAGTATTCATCAGCCAGTTTAGGGTAACACATATCTCACATGCCAGATAAGGCTGATTCTTTAGTGGATCCACATAGCCATTATTAGTACCCATGGCATGGTGCTAACACCTTTTCAACTGGAGTCACAAGTTGGCCCCCAAATCAGTTTATAATTGAGGTATGTTTCTTAGATGAACACTTCCACAGTTACAGTTTCAGTATTCAATATTCAATAATTAGTATTTAGTCTCAGAATTCAGTAAAGAACTCAGATAGTTCTACAGAACCATGGCTATCAGTTATCAGTTACTTAGCCATCAGAATTCAGTAATTCAGTATCAGCCTATGCCTCAGTTATTAGTATTTAGTTACCAGAACTCAGTAATTTAATTTCAATCTAATTCAGACAGAGGTTATTTGCACAGTATTGCATAGTCAGCATGATTAGTAGTTACAGTTTTGTATGTACTCTTATTCAGTTATTTCACAATGTTTACTCAGACAGTTATTATCTCATGCATATGAAATCTTGTATATCAGCCTACCTTACTTAGTATACCAGTACATTCAAAGTACTGACATCTACTCTTTCTTTTGCGTTATGATGTCTCATAACATAGGTTCAGACGCACGAGCTCCTAACCATACTTAGCAGCTCAGGTTATAAACAACTTTTATAGTGGTGAATCCTTATATTTTGAGGACAAAGTTATTTTTTCAGCATTCCAGTAGTTCAGTATGTTCAGTAGTCAGAGTTAGTTGGAGACTTGTCCCATCAACTCCCTATTCAGACAGCTAGAGGCTTTTGGACTAGACTATTCAAACAGATGTTTAGTTTTTTTTAGTGTTACTATTAGTATTTAGTATTTCAGTATTTTGAGAACCTTATGGCATTTCAGTTATATTTCTGCATATGTTATCAGTATTATTATTCATTGCTCACAGCAGGTACTAGTCATGGGTTAGCTTGTGGTCTTTCGAGATTATAAGCATCATGTGACATCTAGGGTGTAGACTCGGGGCGTTACAAACTTGGTTTCAGAGCCTAAGGTTAAACAAAGTCCTAGGGAGTCTTAAATATGCGTCAAGTGTAGTCTTATGCATGGGTGTTTAGTGCTCCACACTTATGGACAAGAGGCTATGAGGCATTTTTAGAAAAAGTTTTCCTTCTTTCAATATTCATGTCGTGCGAGTGAGCATGAGATCAAGTTAAACTCTTGGTTTCTTCCAAGTTTTCCTTCCATTTATAGAATATGACTCCCAAAAAGACTAACGGAAGAAGAACTGGAAACCAGTCAACACCTTCGCCCATTCAGGCAGATCCCCTGGATGAGCATGTTTATCATGCAAAATTCAGAGAAACTTTCACCACTCTATCTCATTCTTTAATAGCCTTTAATAAACACCTAGCTACTCTTCAGGCTAACCCAGTGGCCAATACTGGTGCAGCTAGAATTCGGGACTTCACCCGAATGAACCCACCTTTATTTTCAGGGTTTAAGTCTGAAGAGGACCCACAGGAATTCCTTGACATGGTGCAGAAGGTCACAGATATTATAAGGGTAACCACTAGTGAGAGTGCTGAGTTAGCTACATATCAATTACAGGATATGGCTCATACCTGGTTTAAGTAGTGGAAAACAGATAGGGCCGTAGATGCATGGTCTATAGAATGGGAGGTGTTTGGTACTTCCTTTCTAGATAGGTCCTTATCGTTGGAGTTGAGAGAATATAAGGTGTTAGAATTTATTAACTTGAATCAGGAAAGCATGACAGTGAAGGATTATTCTCTCAAGTTTACTCAATTAGCCAGATATGCTCCTCATATGGTAGAGGATAGCAGGTCTAAGATAAGTAAGTTCGTGTCTAGTATGTCCAATAGTATGGTCAAAGAGTGTAGGACCGTAATGCTTATTAAGGAGATGGACTTGGCTAGGTTGATGGTCCACTCTCAACAGATAGAGGAGCGGAAGACTAAGGATAAAGAGAGGGATAACAAGAAGGCTAGAACAAGTAGCTTTAACTTTACTATGCCTAAGTCAGAGGGTGGTAATCATCCTCAATTCCACCTGAAATCTTCAGTTCCAACTCTGTCCTCAGCCAGTGCTCTAGTTCTTAAGTTTAAAAATAGTAATAAGGACAGGGTACCAGGCTCTAAGTCTCAGGGTAGTGTTAGAAGTTCTCGAACAAATCCTCTTTGCCAGAAATATTGTAGAAACCATTAGGGTGTCTGCAGAGATGGCAGCGATGTTTGTTTCGGGTGCAGCAAGCCAGTTCATAGAATTAGAGATTGTCCTCAGTCAGGTTTCCAGGGTCAGTACAATCATCCCCTAACTCAGTCTGGTCACCCGAATCAGTAGGGTGCCACTTTCAGTGCCACCAGTGGGTAACACCCAAATAGACTCTACGTACTTCAGTCCCAATAAGATCAGTAAAGTTCTCCTAATATGGTCACTGGTACGTTACAAGTTTATCATTTACATATTTATGCTTTCCTAGATCCAGGAGCTTCTTTGTCCTTTGTAACTCCTTATTTAGCTGTTGACTTTGGAGTAAGTCCCAAAATTCTAACAGAGCCTTTCTCAGTATCTACCCTAGTGGGTAAGTCTATCATAGCCCGACGGGTATATAGGAACTGCCCAGTTATGGTATCTCAGAAAGTTACTTAAGAAAACTTAGTAGAGTTAGAGATGACAAAATTTGATGTCATTCTCGGCATGGATTGGCTTCATTTATACTATGCTTCAGTTGACTGTAGAAACAGAGTTATCTATTTTTAGTTGCTGAATGAACCTATCCTAAAATGGATGGGTAGTACTTCAGCACTTAGGGGTCAGCTTGTTTCATACCTTAGAGAGAGAAAAATGATATCCAAGAGGTGTGTCTACTATCTCGTTCGGTTTAAAGACTCTAGTTTTGAGACCCCTAACCTTGAGTTAGTTTTTGTAGCATGTGAATTTTCAGATGTGCTTCCTGAAGATCTTCTTGGAGTTTCTCCCAAAAGGGAAATTAACTTTGGAATAGACCTTCTTCTAGATACTCATCCCATATCTATTCTGCCATGCATAATGGCTCTAGTAGAACTTAAATAATTAAAAGAGAATTTGAAGGATCTCCTAGATAAAGGATTCATCAGACCAGTGTCTCCCCGTGGGGTGCTCCAGTTCTATTCATGCGTAAGAAAGATGGTTCTCTTAGAATGTGTATTGAATACTGTCAGTTGAATAAAGTCACAGTCAAGAACAAGTACCCACTTCCTAGAATCAATGATTTGTTTGACCAACTTCAGGGTGCCAGTTACTTTTCTAAGATAGACCTCAGATCAGCCTATCATCAGCTTAGAGTCAGAGAATGTGACATTCCAAAAATAGCTTTCAGAACTCGATATGGTCACCTCAAATTTCTAGTCATGTTATTTGGTCTTACCAATGCCCCAACATCTTTCATGGACTTGATGAACAGAGTGTTCAAGCAGTACTTAGACATGTTCATCATAGTCTTCATAGATGACATTCTTGTCTACTTCTGCAATGAACATGATCATGCAGACTATCTCAGAATAGTACACAGAAATGAATTTGGCAAATTCGGTAAATATGAATTTTGGATAAGGTCAGTAGCTTTCCTTGGTCATATAGTTTCTAGTGATGGAATTAGAGTTGATCCTCAAAAGGCCAAAGCAGTGAGAAACTGGCCCAGACCCATCTCTCCATCAACTATCAGAAGTTTCTTAGGTTTGGATGGCTATTACCGATGGTTTGTTGAAGGATTTTCATGTATTGCATCTCCTATATCCATATTAACTCAGAAGAAAGTCAAGTTTCAGTGGTCAGATTCTCATGAGAAGAGTTTTCAGGAGTTGAATACTGACTCACTATAGCCTCAGTTTTGACTTTACCAGATGGTTCAGATGGGTTTGTTGTGTATTGTGATGCTTCCAGTGTTGGTTTGGGGTGTGTTTTAATGCAGAGAATTAAGATCATACCCTATGCCTCTAGATAGCTTAAGCCCCATTAAAAGAATTACCCCACCCATGATCTCGAGTTAGCAGCTGTAGTGTTTTTCTTACAGATTTGGAGGCATTATTTGTATGGAATACATGTTGACATGTTCACAGACCATCAAAGTTTACAGTATGTATTTTCTTAGAAAGACTTGAATTTATGTCAGAAAAGGTGGTTAGAGTTGTTGAAATACTATGACATGAGTGTTCTGTATCATCCAGGCAAGGCCAATATTATGGCTGATGCTCTCAGTAGATTGTCCATGGGTAGCGTTGCTCACATTGAGGATGGTAAGAAGAAGTTAGTTCAGGAAGTTCATCATATTGCCAGGTTTGGTGTTCGTTTAGTTGATTCAGCTGAGGGTAGTATGTGGGTGCAAAATAGTTTAGAATTATCTTTGGTTTCCAAAGTAAAAGAAAAGCAAGACAGGGATCCTAGTTTAGTTAAGCTGAAAGAATCAATCAGAGATCAGAAAGTAGAGGTTTTCTCCCAAGGAAGAGATGGTGTGTTGCATTGCCAGGGTAGGTTATGTGTGCCATGTATGGATGGCGTAAGGCAGTGTATTCTTGCAGAAGCGCATGGTGCACATTACTCGATTCACTCGAGGGCCACTAAGATGTACCACAATTTGTGGAAAATCTATTGGTGGAGTGGGATGAAGAGAGACATTGTAGAGTCTGTGGCTAAGTGCTCTACATTTCATCAGGTTAAGATTGAGCATCAAAAGCCTAGTGGGTCTATACAGGAGTTCAGTATTCCCACTTGGAAGTGGGAGGAAGTGAACATATACTTTGTGATGAGTTTGCCTCCTACTCGTCGTCAATATGATTTAATTTGGGTCATCATGGACAGGTTGACCAAATCAACCCATGTCTTTCCAGTTCATACTTCCTATTCAGCCAAGGATTATATCAAGCTCTATGTTAGAGAGTTGGCCAGATTGTACGGAGTTCCTTTGTCCATCATTTCAGATAGAGGTACGCAGTTCACCTCTCACTTTTGGAAAGCCTTCCAAAAGGGTCTTGGTACTCAAGTTTACCTCAGTACAGACTTCCACCCTTAGACAGATGGTCAAGTAAAAAGGACCACTCAGACCGTAGAAGATATGTTAAGAGAATGTTTCATTGACTTTAAGGGTAGTTGGGATGACCACTTGCCTTTGATTGAGTTCGCGCATAATAACAACTATCTTTCAGATATTCAAATGGCTCCATTTGAGGCACTTTATGGGAGGATATATAGGTCTCCCTTTGGTTGGTTTGAGGTAGGTGAGACTGCATTGGCTAGGCCTGACTTAGTATTTGATGCCTTAGAGAAAGTTTAGTTGATCAGGGAGAGGCTTAAGACAACCCAAAGCCGACGAAATCATATGCAGATATGAGGAGGAAGGATCTCAAATTTGATATTGGCAATTTTGTGTACTTCAAAATCTCTCCCATGAAGGGAGTGAAGAATTTTGGCAAAAAGGGGAAGCTCAGTCCCCGATATGTCGGTCCTTATAGAATTCTCAGCCATTTCAGAAAGGTAGCTTACGAGCTTGAGTTGCCTTCATACTTCGCTTTAGTACACCCAGTGTTTCACGTCTCCTTTCTAAAGAAATGCATTGGTGACCCAGTAGTTGTAGTCCCTATAGAGGATATAGATGTTCAGAATAGTCTCTCTTATGAGGAAGTCCCAGTCAAAATTTTGATCATAAGATTCGCAGACTGAGGAACAAAGAAGTTCCTTTGGTCAAAGTTCTTTGGCGGAATTAGTCCATTAAGGGAGATACTTGAGAAGCAGAAGCAGACATGTGAACCAAGTATCCTCACCTCTTTTTCGCAAACTCAGACTCAGCTTAAGGTAACAAATTTCCTTAGATTTACTCAGTTCCTTGCTCAGATATTCATTACAAACTTGGTATAAATTACCGTTGAATATCATCCTCATGACAGTCATGTATTCATGAATCAGTTCAGTCATGTAATCATGCTTCAGTTTTGCTTGTTCAGTGTGAAAACTTAGTTTATCAGTAGTTTCAGTCATGTAATCATGCTTCAGTTGTGCATGTTCAGTATGTAAACTTAGTCTATCAGTATTCTCAGCTTAATCAGTCTCATTCGAGGATGAATCTTCCCAAGGGGGAGATATTGTAAGACCCCACAAAATCCTAGTCATTTTATTCCCTTATAGCATGCCAAAAGAGGTCCCATACTTAGACAATTTTAGCCAAGTATTGACACTTAGTATCACTTTTGGCCTCAATATTTTAATGACTTTATTTTCAATCTTTTCGGACTTATATTATCAATTTTTCAATTGATTCTTGATCAGGGATGTCAATAAGTTAACTCGGGTGAGTTTCAGATTTTTGAACGTCGTTAGAAGCTTAATTAGATGTCCAAAATTGTGAATTGATGTGATCTCATCGTGTTGCATCGTACATAGCATCGATAGTATCATCACTAGCATCTTGTGAAATTTTTAGTGAGCCAACACGATCACGATGCATCGCATTGGCTATCACATCGATCCCATTGATGTGATGCATCGAGTATCGCGTTGCTGAGCAGTTTCTGTATATTAAAAATCCAGCTTTTCAAGGGCAATTGAGTCATTTTCCCCTCGCCTAGTTCAGCTAAAACACAAAATTAAACCCTCAAAAGTGAAAATTACATTTATTATTCATAAAATCCTCTCAAGAAAAAACCCTAATTCATTAAACTCAAGATCAAGTTTGAAGAAATTTCCTACAATTTTCAAGAAATTAACAATCAAGGTATGTTGGGTTTTCATCCTTGGGTTTCCTTCCATCCTTAGAGTTCAAGAACCCTTTTTAAATTACAAGTTTATTGATTTCATGATTTATATGTTTTCATTGGATTGTGTTCATGTATGTATTGATGTTTGATTTTCAAATCAAGATTCATTACAAGTTTCAAGTGGATTAATTAGCATGTATGTAGAATTATGTGATTCTCATGTTAAACCCTTGAATTGCAAGTTGAATGTTGTAGCCATGATGTTTATATCTTGATAAATTCCATGTGCATTAATTAGCTCCCCAAGTGTTTGATAGAATGCCTATATAAATTGAGGAGTGAATTCATGACATGTTATCATGTTGTCCCATTCATGTACAAGTTCATGCCCCTCAAGTGTTTGACAAAATATCTAAATGAATGCATGGTGAATAAGTAATCAATGTAATATTTTCAAGATTTTTCCATGTTTTACTATTGATTCTATCGAGTCCTAGGGGTATTCAATACCCAAAAACCTAGTTGTTTATCTAGAATTATAGTAGCTACAGAATAGTCTCAGTAATGTCACGAACAGTAGTACTCAGACGGTTACAAAACTCAGTGAACTCATTCTAGTTCAGTCAGTCAACACAATCAGTAATAATTTAGTCAAGCCTAGTACAGTCTAGTGATCAGTTTAGTGTCTATTCAGTTGGTTGTAGGATTCAGCACCGAGCGAACCTAGGGATGGGAGCTCACTTGTCAGTTGAGGATGTGATCTTTAGTAACAGTTACTTAGTTCCATACCTACGTAGCCAACATAGGTTAAATATATCAACCTGCCAGTTGAGGGTTGATAAAGTGTTCACCTGCCAGTTTAGGGTAACACATATCTCACCTACCAGATAAGGGTGATTGTTTAGTGGATCCACATAGCCATTGTTAGTACCCATGGCATGGTGCTAACACCCTTCAAACTGGGATCACAGGTTGGACCCCAACTCAATTTATAATCGGGGTATGTCAATTAGATGAACTCTCCCACAGTTACAGTTTCAGTATTCAGTACTCAGTAATCAGTATTCAGTCTCAGAATTCAGTAAAGAACTCAGATAGTTCTATAGAATCATGGCTATCAGTTATCAGTTACTTAGCCATCTGAATTCAGTACTTCAGTATCAGCCTAAGCCTCAGTTATCAGTATTCAGTTACCAGAACTCAGTACTTCAGTTTTTGTCTAATTCAGACAGAGGTTACATACACAATATTGAATAGTAAGCATGATCAGTAGTTATAATTTTTCATGTACTCTTATTCAGTTATTTCATGATGTTCACTCAGAAAATTATCATCTCATGCATATGAATCCATGTATATCATCCTTCCTCACTTAGCATACCAGTATATTCAAAGTACTGACGTATACTCTTTCTTTTGCACTATGATGTCTCATATCATAGGTTCAGACGCACAGGCTCCTGACCATACTTAGCACCTCAGGTTATCAGTAATATTTATAGTGGTGAGTCCTTTATTTTGAGGACAAAGTTATTACTTTAGAATTCTAGTAGTTCAGTATATTTAGTAGTCAGAGTTAGTTGGGGACTTTTCCCATCAACTCCCAATTCAGATAGTTAGAGGCTTTTGGACTAGACTATTCCAGACCGATGTTTAGTTTTTTAGTATAACTATCAATATTCAGTATTTATTTCAGTATTTTGAGAAACTTATTGCATTTTAGTTATATCTCTACATATGTTATCAGTATTAGTATTCAGTGCTCACAGCAGGTACTAGTCATGGGTTAGCTTATGGTCCTTCGAGATTATAAGCACCGTATGACATCCAGGGTGTAGACTCAGGGCATTACAATGACTTTGGTAAGTAAATGGATTATTAGTTGTGTATATGTGCTATGAGTTTTTAAAATTTAGCTTTAAAGTAGGATGTGGAGTTGGGCCATGAAAGTGGAGTCTGAAGGACTAACACTGGAAACCATGCTAGTCAGTGCAGGTGTCTATATGATCGAGAGGTTCGAGTCCCTCGAATAGATATATGAATGGGAGGTTCAAGTCTCATATATTGTATATATTGGTACTTAAGTTGCCTTAATTATGTCGGGAGGTTTGAGTCCTCTATAATGGAATATACGGTTATGGATATTCTTTGGTTTATGTGGCTACACGCACTGAGCCCTTCCAGCTCGGGGAGAGATAGGACCATATATCCCGTAGGTGACTTTTTATGTGACAGTTATGCTATACATCAAGGTTAAGGTTTTCAAAGTTCATGTTAAACCTTGTTTCCAATCTAGGCATGATATATATATATATATATGTATGTATGTTTGTGATTACATATGGTTATTTGACTTGGTTTTGAATGATAGTATTATTTTATTCCTCTATCCTTGAGTAACATGCTAGCACTCCAACCGCTAACCATCTTCGGATGTTGTATCCCTATGCGATGTAGGTACCGAAACTTCTTCTACCTTACCTGCGCAGTGATTAGTTATTCGAGTGGCTCCTGAGTTGACATTGAAGTGGTGATCTTCCATACTTTTAAAGAATTCATTTCATAGTATTTATATTCTATGTCTTAGACTTGTTTAGAATTTGGTTTTGGCTATTGTCGGGGGCATGCCCCGATATTTTATTGACTTCAAATTTGTAGAGGCTTTGTTGGATTACTGTGGACTTGGGTGTGTTGTTTTGTTGGATTGGTTTAGACACTTCATAAGTTATCATTAGTCTTATTTCTTAATTATCTTGTTATATGTCAAAATTCATCTGACACCTATGGTTTTTGTACTGGTTAGGTTATGTGGAGGGGGATCTCTGGACCACGTGAGACTTGAGATACATTTCATGGCCAGGTCCTGGTTTGGGTCGTGACAACTCCATTGTTAGTATTTTTCATCATGTAGTACATCAAAAGTATTACTGACTAGTAGGGATATGTTCGTGGTGGTGTTATCAGTAGAGGCTCCAAGATATTCGTTTTCATTTCTTACCACCTGAAATGTTCTCTGAGTACTATCTCGATAGGACAATTTTTCCATTGACATATCTCCTTTGAATTGGGATGTCCTATTTGTCTAGAAAAAATTCATCACCTTTCTCTTCATGAACTTTTTTTCTTATCTCCGAATGTAAGCTCCTACATTCACTTTCCTCATATCCTTAGAGTTTACAGGTTTAGTAATATTTTAAAAGAATATGGCCCTAACATAATATGGCCTAATTTTATTATGATAGTCATATCAAGGTGTATGGCTTACTAACAGTAGCAGCCAAAGAGAATAGAGATTCCTTCACAAAAATGTAGGGAGCAGAACCAAAAATGAAATTCATATCATAGCTTATGTTGTCTCTACTCTTGATTTGAAATTAGTATCATATGTGAAGGGCCTCATTTGATATGCCACCCCATCCTTTGAAATTATGTAATAAACATTCTGTGATAACATGTTTACATAATCCTCCATTCTAGTAAATCTCATCAATATATATATATATATATGTTTCTTAGAAAACATATCTTGCAATCCCCCTTGTTGTAACATTGCTCTGAGATTTTTTTTTAAGATCTTCTAAATTAGGTCATCCTTAGATTTCTTTTGTGATTGCTAGTAGCAATTCCTCTATATTATTCATCCTATTAACCTCCTTTTCCATCATTTAGGGAATCTAGCATTATATATCATGCCCCAAAAATGAGGGTCATCTGGCACTTGTCGCGACGTACCTTGACAAGTAAGCCTATCACCCAAACTAATACAAAAAAAGAAAAGACAAAAATACCCAAGGCATGACTTCTAGAACATAGTCGAACCATAAGAGTAATCATAACAATGCAAAAAGAACTTGTCCAAAATATCAATCATGCCTAAAAATAGGTGTCAGCATTGTAAGAACTACTAATACAATCCAGGAGTCAAATATATCAGAAAAATAATCACAAAGGAATAGTTTTTGTCTCCGAATACTAACAAAGACATAACTACTATAGAAAGATAGAGGTGAACTCCAGGCGCATGAAAGTCCAATCGCTACCTTGGAAACTTCAACAAACTCCCTAGTCAAGTAAGCTAAGCTGCACTCGAGATAGGACTTCCACCAAAAGGGCGCATTAGGAATGAATACGGTCCACTTGTTCTCAGTAGGTATCATAGGCTGATCAAGTAAAGGAGTAAATAAAGCATACAAAATAGAATATCCTAGTAGCCCACACTGGTTACACTAACAGTTCTAATATATCACATATATTGCAACATCATACCAAGATAGAACACAAGTATGCATTATATCACATATTAGTAGAACAAGGGGGAACATACATATTGAAGATTATCAA
The DNA here is from genome assembly GCA_030864215.1 of Capsicum pubescens. Lineage (NCBI taxonomy): Eukaryota > Viridiplantae > Streptophyta > Magnoliopsida > Solanales > Solanaceae > Capsicum > Capsicum pubescens. Next base: position 86,945,462 of record CM061548.1, read on the forward strand.
ATACAAGTAAAATAAGAAAAGACAATTACATAGATGGAAAGTCAATATGGCAATACAACACAATGTAAACATAGTAAATTAAGAGCAATAAAATACCCAAGAATATGGCTTTGGAAAAATTATTGGTTGATTGATGATGATCATGATATATGTTGTGTTATATCCTTATTTTGTGTTGTTTTTAACTTGTGTGAAGGTTTCCTTAATGTATGTTGATGTGTTAACTTGTTTTTATGCCTGTCTCACTCCTTATTCAAGGATGCATGGTCCAAGCAGGGGAGAATTGAAACACCTATACTTGAACCCTTGAAAAAACAACTCCTTTGGATGTCCTTGGGGTGGGTACGATTGAAAGGCTTGAGTCGTATGCTTGGTCTACTCTTTCCTCCGACCTTTGTAAATTGAGTAGTATGTTAAGATAGAATGCTATATCCTTTATGACAAGGCCATCCCTTGTTCATAACCATGCATATGAGTCGTATACTACAAGGTTGTATGGAGTGAAAACCTAACCTAGAGTGGACTATTTTTGTTATGGGTGAAGCTCATGATTGGGGCATGAGTCGTACCCTTTCGATATGACTCAAAGGTACCCTCTATACCCACAATAGTGTGGTTAACCTAGGAGAAGCCTAGAGTACGAGTTAGGGTAACATTCCTTCCCTAGGTCATAATTGCCATATGAACCGTATGGGGGAGTCATAACCCTGCACAAGTGGACTTTCCAGCTTTTTATTAAGGACCTTTTGGTAATTTGCCTTTTCTAAAACCCTAAGTCCTTGCACTATATAAGGCATTGTAGCCTCCCAATTCTTCATTTTATAAGACTCAAACACTCTAAATACTCTCTCAAGCTCATCTTTGGAGGAATGGAGGCTAGAGTTTCAAGAGTGGTCTTCAAGAGGCAAAGGAGAGTCAATATTATTGGTGTGTCATATTTTTTAAGGCATGTACCTCTTCCATTTTCTAAATAAATCTAAATCCATGTATTTCACACTTGGATTAGTAAGTGTACATGGTGGTTTTGAAATCAAATCAAAAGAGTTTGTTGCCTAATGATGAACAATGTTGACTATTGCTTAGACTTATGGATATACATGTTATTGTTGATGTTTTGTACATGTGGGTTCTTGTTGTTTGTATTCTAACCAATGAGTCTTGAAAAACCCTAATGTTGATGATTGTTTCTTTGAATATATCCTTGGTAGATGTATGTACACACAGTGTTTGTGAAAATGTCTAAGTGAAATGCCTAGTCTAGTTACATGTTGATGAATTATTGAGATATGGAAATGGCCCAATGAGCATGAATAATTTGTAAATGGTATGTTAATGTTATTGTGAGACATGTATTATGTATTTGATATTATTTTTTGGGATAAGGTCTAGTAAGGGTTTGAAACCCTAAACATGAAAATAAACTTATTATGTATGTTGAGCCTAAATGTGGTGAAAGCTTGCTAATTAATTTGGAATGGTTATGTGAGTATTGGTGACCACAAATAAAATTAAAGATGTGTTAAAGCCATGCATCTGGCCTATTGAAATGAGCAATGGTTAAATAGTTTTGTGAAGGTCAAATGTGTATCTATTGAATTAGCCTAATGGACATAAATAAGTCAAGATAATGTCTAGATGAATATGAGTACTTGTGGATGGTTGGTAAAGGCCTTGTTGGCCATGTATTGAGTTATCATGATTGTGAATGCTTTGTAAATGATTGTTATGGACCTTGTTAATTATGTAATGAATTAGCCTATGGCTTAGAATAGTGTGATAGCCTTATAAGTATGAATGGTTGGTGATAGATGTTGTGTTGATGTTGTTGTCCATGTAATTTATTAAACTATGACTATGTTGGTTTGATAGATAAGAAAAGGGGTACAAATCCCTAAACTTAAACTTGAATCGTACATTGAACCACGTGTGGTGAACACGTAATATAATGTTATTAATGAAATAAGAAGACTTTGTGTGGGTTATGAGGACCACAAATTGCATTGTATGATGAAATTAGTTCAAGAATTGGCCTAATGAAGTGGTTGAGCAATGAAGTCTCCCATAAGGACAATGATGTTGAATTGGCTAAATGATCCATAACCCTTAAATGTGATATAAGTTGTATGTATGTAAATACATGAACTAATGAGTCAAGATTTCTAATGCCGACCAAGGATGCCAATGAAACAACGAGTGATTCAAGTTCCTCATCTACTGAAATTACTTGTGATTCGAGTTCCTAGTCCAATGAACAACGAGTGATTCAAGTTCCTCATCTAATGACACGGCTAGTGATTCGAGTTCCTAGATCAGTGATATGGATAGTAATTTGAGTTCCTAGTCCAAAGAGATCTATTGAGGTTAGAATACCTCATCAAATGACATGGCTAGTGATTTAAGTTCCTAGAATGGTGACAAGACTAGTGATTCAAGTTCCTAGTTCAATGAAATGACACGACTAGTGATTCGAGTTCCTTAAAACAGTGATAAGACTAGTGATTATAGTTTCTAGTTCAATGAAATGGCAATTAGATTGGTTAAATGGGTCAACTTGGTTGAATTGGTTGACTTGGTCAAATGTGGTATGTTAGTTAAGTTGTTTTGGGGTTCGGATCCCTGTGGCTAATATAATAACAAAGTTTAAGGTTATAAAATTGGTAAGGTGGAAGATTGAAATTTCTTCACTCTAAACCTTATGAATAAATGATTTAAGAATGCACACTAAGTCTTGTTCTTTTTATGGCTTGATATGAACATGATGTATATGTCTATGTGTATTAGTATGTGTTTAAGAATGTTATTAAAGTTCTATGACTAATAAGAATGGTTGAACCTAAGTGTGGATTGTCAGAGTTCTCTACTTTATACCTTATGAATGAATGAATGTATAACCTTGGCTCTCTTGACTTGCATGTGAAATACCTATATGTAAGGATTAGTGTATGAATATTATTGAACATAATATATTAACTTGTTGTTGAATAATGATATTATTTTATCCTTATCCTTAAGTTACATACTAGCGCTCCAACCGCTAATCATCTCTGAATGCTATGTCCTCACGTGACATAAGGGTCGAAGCATCTTCTTCTCCTACGTAGTGAATAGGTGTTCGAGCGGATTCGTTCATTGACCTTGAAGTGGTGAGATTACATACTTTGGAATACCTACCATTCATAGTCACATTACCATATGTCATAGATCACCTTTGTGCGATGTTACAAACTTTGAAGGATCATCATTTGTATTCCAATTCCTCCGAATGAGACTTTTTGGTAAAAGTCGTAGCCCTCTTGTTCATGTTGTCTATCTCTAGTGACGGGATCATGGTGGATCCCTAAAAGGGTATGTGGTGGTATGTATTTTGGTGTCCGTACCTAAGGACTCCTCCTTTGGAATGTTGTTTCAGGATAAGTCTCATTTGTGACCTGCATAGTTACTATGAAGTACTCCGTACCTATGGTGTCATGCCTCTGCTAAGAGTCTTACCTTGAGTGGCATGAGTGGTTCTTGTGCTTTAATTCCTCTTTGACCCTTATTGTGTTGGGTAGTGGCTCAGGAAACATGGTGTTGTGTTGAAATGGGAAATGAAGAAGTATTTAAGTAGGGGAGACTCTAGGGTGGCTTTTAGGCATCGTATGGTAAAATATGTCGTCCTCCTACTTGATAATATGAATATTAGAAGGGGTAAGTTGATTGACCCCAATCTAGTTCTCCTAGCCTTATAAAAAGGTAGAGGTAATTCATGAGAAGTTGAAAACTACTCAAAGTCGCCAAAAGTCCTATCCAGATGTGTGGCATAGAAGTTTAGAGCTTAGTGTTGGAGATTGGTTATTCTTGGAGGTGTCTCTCATGAAAGGAGTGGTGCGAATCAGTGATAAGAAGGAAAACTTAGTCCCCACTATGTTGGTCCCTAGGTGGTCTCGAAAGGGGTTGGCAATAATGCTTAAAAGATGGAGATGCCTTCTAGGTTGAACTCCATTTCCCCCGATTGTCTATGTCTTTATGTGCGAAGATGTGTAGGTGATTCCCTGTTGGTCGTTCCCTTAGAAGACGTTGATGTTTTAGGTTCCTTGACTTGTGAAGAGGTCCCAGTGAAGATCTCAGACCGGCAAGTTCACTGATTGCAAAAAATAGAAATGGATTTGGTGAAGGTTCTATGGAGGAACCAATGATCCAAGAAAGCTACATGGGAGGCGGAAGAGGACATGAAGTCCAAGTATACGCAACTATGTTCTATTTTGAAAACTCATGCTTGAGGTGTGTGCTGTTATTCCTAACTTAGTTTATGTGTCTGATAGACAATGCATGAAATTTCCAATGCTTACAACTGATTCGTGTCTTTGTTAGACAAGGGATTCTAGTTCCAAATGTTGAGTTTCTGTATAACTTTAAAGGACGATGAGGATCGAAATACGTGTCGTGTTGTAACCTTATGGTGTTCTTTGTCCTAGTTTGGTTGAAAGTGGTTTGCGAGATGTGCTAATGTGTTAAATTGTGTCGATATTTTCCTTACCTATCATTTACGGATGAATGATCCTAAGAGGGGGAGAATGAGACACCCAAGAATGTGGCCTTGGAAAATTTTTTGGTTGATTGGTGATGATCATGATATGTGTTATGTTGTATCCTTGTTGTGTGTTGTTTCTAACTTGTGTGAAGGTTTCCTTGATGAATGTTGATATGCTAACTTGTTTTTATGCTTGCCTTTCCTCTCATTCGAGGATGCATGGTCCAAGAGTTGAAGAATTTAAACACCTAGACTTGAACCCTTGAAAAGACAACTCCTTTTAATGTCCCTGGGGTGGATACAATTGAAGGGCTTGAGTCGTACCCTTGGTCATGACTCGTACACTTCTTCCCCTTTCCTTTTGTACCTTGAGAAGTATGTTAAGGTAGCATACTATATCCTATACAACAAGGCCATCCCTTTGTCATAATCATTTATACGAGTCGTATACTACAAGATCGTATGGAGTGAAAACCTAACCTAGTATGGACTATTTTTGTGATGGGAGAAGCTTACGATTGGGGTATGATTTGTACCCTTTGGATATGACTCAAAAGTTTCCTATCATACCCACAAAAGTGTGATTGACCTAGGAGAATCCTATGCTATGAGTTAGGGTACCACTCGTACCCTAGGTCACGATTACCATATAAATCGTATGGGGGAGTCATACTCCTGCACAGGTAGACTTTCCAGATTTTTATTAAGGACCTTTTGGTTATTTCTCTATCCTAAAATCCTAATTTCTTTTACTATATAAGGCATTTTAGCCTCCCAAGTCTTCATATTACGAGACTCAAACACTCTCTCAAGCTCATCTTTGGAGGATTGGAGGCTAGGGTTTCAAGAGTAGTCTTCAAGAAGCAAAGGAGAGTCAAGATTATTGTTGTGTTATCTTGTTTAAGGAATTTACCTCTTCCCCTTTTTGAATACCTCTAAACCCATGTATTTCACACTTGGATTAGTAAGTGTACATGGTGGTTTTGAAATCAAATCAAAAGGGTTTGTTGCCTAATGATGAACAATGTTGACTATTGCTTAGACTTGTGTATATACATGTTATTTTTGATGTTTTTCACGTGTGGATGCTTGTTTTTTGTAGTCTAACCAATGAGTCTTGAGAAACCCTAATGTTGATGATTGTTTCTTTGAATATAGCCTTGGTAGAGGTATGTACACAAGGTGTTTGTGAAAATATCTACGTGAAATGCCAAGTTATATGCTGATGATGTATTGAGTTAGGGAAATGGACTGGTTATAATGAATGAATGAATGGTAAATTGTATGTTAAAGTTATTGTGATCCATGTATTATGTATTTGATTTTATCGTTGGGATAAGGGCTAATAAGGGTTTGATACTTTTAACATAAAAATGAACTTGTTATATGTGTTGAGACTAAATCTGGTGAAAGCTTGCTAATGAATTATTAATGGTTATATAGGTCTTGGTGACCATAAATGAAATTAAAGATGTGTTGAGTTAAGGCATATGGCCTATTGAAATGATCATTTGTTAAATAGTTTTGTGAAGGTCAAATATGTATCTATTGAATTAACCTAGTGGACATGAATGAGTCATGATAATGTCTAAATGAATGTGAATACTTATGGATGGTTGATAAAGGCCTTGTTGGCCATGTATTGAGTTATCATGATTGTGAATGCTTTGTAAATAATTGCTATGAACCTTGTTAATCATGTAATGAATTAGCCTATGGCTTAGAATGGTGTGATGACATAAGTATGAATGGTTGGTGATTGATGTTGTGTTGATTTTGGTAGCCATGTAATTTGTTAAACTATGACTATATTGGTTTTATGTCTAAGAAGAGTGGTACAATTCCCTAAACTTGAACTTGAATTGTGTATTGAACTAAGTGTGGTGAACATGTAATATAATATTGTTAATGAAATAAGAATAGTTTATGTGGGTCATGAGATCCACATGTTGCATTGTATGATGAAATCAGTTAAGGCATTAGCCTAATGAAGTGGTTGAGTGATGAAGGCTCCCATAAGGACCATGTGGTCATGCATGATGTTGAATTGGCTAAATGATCCATAGCCCTCAAATGTGATATAAGTTGTATATATGTAAATACATGAACTAATGATTCAAGAGTTCTAATGCCAACCAAGGACGCCAATGAAACAACGAGTGATTTGAGTTCCACATCTAATGAAATAACTAGTGATTCGAGTTCCTAGTCTAATGAAAAACGAGTGATTCGAGTTCCTCGTTTAATGACACGACTAGCAATTCGAGTTCCTATACTGGTGATATGGCTAGTGATTCGAGTTCCAAGTTCTAAGAGACCAGTGATATGGCTAGTGATACGAGTTCCTAGACCAGTGATAATACAAGTGATCCAAGTTCCTAGTTCAATAAAATGACACAGCTAGTGATTTGAGTTCCTAGACCGGTGATAAGACTAGTGATTCGAGTTCCTAGTTCAATGAAATGGAAATGAGATTGGTCGAATGGATCAACTTGGTTGAATTGGTTTACTTAGTCAAATGGGGTATGTTGGTTAAGTTGTTTTGGGGTTTGAATCCCCGTGGCTAATGTAATAACAATGTTTAAGGTTATAAAATTGGTAAGGTGGAAGATTGAAAGTTCTTCACTCCATGTCTTATGAATAAATGATTTGAGAATGCATGCTAAGTATTGTTCTTTTTATGACATGATATGAACATGATGTATATGTCTATCTATGTGAGTATGTGTTTAAGAATATGATTACAGTTCTATTACTAATAAGAACGGTTGAACCTAAGTGTGTATTGTCGGAGTTCTCTACTTTATATCTTATGAATGAATGAATGTATAAAAATATTGTTACGCCTCGAGTCTCTTGACTTGCATGTGAAATACCTATATATAAGGATGTGTATGAATATTATTGAACATGATATATTGACTTATTATTGAATAATGATATTATTTTATCCTTATCCTTGAGTTACATGATAGTGCTTCAACCTATAACCATCTCTGGATGCTATGTCCCCATGTGACATAGGGGTCAAAGCATCCTTTTCTCCTACATAGTGAACAGGTGTTTGAGAGGATTCGTGCATTGACCTTGAAGTGGTGAGCTTCCATACATCGTAAGAGCTATATTTCATAGTCACATTACCATATGCCATAGACTTGTACAGGATGGTACTTAGCTATTATCGGGGGCTTGTCCCAACATATTATTGACTTTGATTTGTTAGAGGTTTTGTGGATTACTGTGGACTTGGGCATATTGGCTAGACTGTTGTTATTAATAAAATATTAGATATTGTATTTTTAGTCTTATATTTCTACTATCTTACTATATGGTCGGAATTCATCCGACCCTTGTGGATAATTGTTGAAGATTAGGTTGGGTTATCGGGGCGACCTCCGGTTCATGTGAGCTCGAGGTGACCATACGACATGGCCCAATATTTGGGTCATGTCAAGTTGGTATCATAGCCAGGTTCATGGTCAGTTGGGAGTCCACAAAAATATGTCAAGTAGAGTTTATTTTATGGGTGTGAAACACGCCACACTTATAAGAAAGAGAGGCTATGAGGCATTTAAGAATGTTTCCCTTTCTTCTATTTCAGTGTCAAGATATGTAGAGTCTAAGGTCTTGGATTTCTCTAATTTTTGCTTGGTCATCTTTTAGATCATGTATCTAAGAGGATCTGATGTTCAAGCAAGCTCTTCTATACCAACTAAGGGCAATGTGGACAAAACTCATCCAACTTCTGGAATTCTGACCCAATTAAGGGTCGTGACATTTGGCTATTCTCGTGGGGTTCCACTTGTTCCTACTAACCCCTCTATTAGGGGTGACACTTCTCCCCAGTCGCCTCAAAATGCTGGGTTCCTTCATTCCTTTGCTCGGTTGGCTCAGGTTAGTGGAAAATGGACCTAGAAAAAGTATTGAGCGGGTCCTAGCGCCCATTCCACTACTAGTGCTCCCTACCCGAACCCATTGAGGCATGAGAATATTTAGATTAATTATGCTTATAGGGAACAAGGTGTGCAATATCAGGCAAGCGAGGACCAATCCTCTTTTACCTATCCTCCTAATAGATTTTACGGTTAATCACATCGTGGTTGTTATGAGAAAGGAAGAACCAGTGTTTTGTATGTGGCCAATTGGGTCACATACAATGGGATTGTCCTATAAGGGTTGAATCTTGGGAAAAAAGGAAGTCGGTTATCACTTCTCTAGCTCTTGCACCTGGGGGTGCCCAATTTTAAGCTGATGGTGCCCAGTCAGCTCCATCTCGCCCTCCTTGCAGATTTTGTGGTCAGAGTTATCATGGTGAGTGTAAGATGGGGAGTGTCATATGCTTTCATTGTGGTTAGGTTATCTTGGGTGTATTTATACGCCTAAGCACCATAATTTATCCATATTTTAGCTATGTTTAGAGAATAAAGTACCTAGTTTCTTATGTTTTTACTCTACTTCTATGTAATTGAGCTAACCGATGTGATTAGCATGATTTCAAGTATTAATGAGGTAGATGAAGACATTATGGGACTATGGAATGTGGATGGCATATGACACAAGAGAGAGTAGCAATCTGGACCAAATGTGGCGCCTAGAAACTATGTCCAAGACTAGTTTGTCATTTATAATTAGTTCAGGGACTTAGAAGGAAATTATGAGAGAAAAGATTATGAAAAGGATTAATGGTGAAATTTTATTCATTATTGAATTATTCTGTATTAGTTTTTGAAGAGGGAGAGTGGCGTCTTAGCTTGAGGAGAGAGAGAAATGTTTCTTCTCTCTTACTTTCCCTATTCGCACACCAAGATCGTCTTCTAGTTTTTGGTATGATGAATATATTTATGATGATTTTCATTTTATTCATGAGTAGCTAAGTTTATTAGTTAGGGTTATGGAAACCTTGTAGCATATGATCTATCACTTTGGGCTTTGAATTCATTATGCATTGATTAGTTTACATCATACTCTCTTCGCTTATCTTGAATTCTCGTGGTTGCAAACAAAGAGGATATGCCTTAAAATGCAACTTGTTCGAAAAAAAGGTTGATGTTTGGAAAAGAGAGTAGTGACAAGAAAATAGGATTACCAACCCCTATTTCATAAGTTAATGCCTTAGCAGGATTAACTACTTGGAGATTTCGTATTGTTTTTGGTAAATACTTTTGATTCGAGAGAACTAAAGTGAATTAGTCCTTGATGGTTGAGAAACACTTGGATTATGTTATTAAATACAATATTTTTCTAGGTAAACACGATACATGTATGAATTCGTAAAATCCATAGTTAGAAAGTATTGAAAACTACAAGGTAGACATAACCCTAGCTTGCTATTTCTCTGAATTTGAATACTACTACACATATTTCGACCCGTTAAACTGAAACCATTAATTTGTGAACTGAATCAAACCCCTTATTTATATTACAGAAACGAACGACTAAAAGTCAATTAATCTTCATACAACTTAATTAGCACCATATTCCCTATGGGATTCGACCCCAACCTAGTTGGGTTATATATTTGACAACGACCGCTTACTCTCTCGTAAGAGAGGTGTAATTTGGGCGTATCAAATTTTGGCGCCGTTGCCGGGGAATACGGTTGTCGATTAAGTTTATGTGTGTTAATTGACTGTTAGTCAAGTTTCCTTATTTTACGTTATTTGTTGTTTTTGTTTGTTACAGGCACATTATTGTTTATGCCACGAACTAGAAGTTCAGGAGAACCATTATTACCCTTCAATCCTGAACCTCATCTCGTTAAAAGAATGGCTAACCAACAGGAAGCTGAAAAATTATCCACTTTGGCTAATGCTCAATTAAATCTACAGAATGCAGATAACCCAGGTCGGGTACCTAATCTAGATGAAGAGGACCTGGGAGATGATGATTTAATTGACCCAGCTAATAGGAGGCGTGCAGCAGGGGTAGTTGCACCTGTAAATCGAAATCGTCCATTCATAGGAAGACCAGACCGCCAAGCTGCACAGTTTGATGTTGACAACGATGAGGACAATTTAGATGGAACTGGATCTACAGGGGCAATCATTCTACCACCACTAGCTCCTGGGGTGAAATTCAACATCACTAGTACTATGATCCAACTACTGAATCTGAAAGAACTCTTTTGTGGATTACCTGGTGATGATCCAATTTTACATTTGGTGAATTTCATCACTATTTATAAGTCATTTAATAATCCTGGAGTGTGACAAAATTCTATTCGTTTAAGATTTTTCCCACTGTCTCTGTCTGGAAAGGCAACAATGTGGTTGAATGAGGTGACTCCTGATTCTATAACAAACTGGAGGCAATTGAAAGGAGCTTTCCTAGAAAGGTTCTTTCCGCCCTCCAGAATGTTACAGTTGAGGGATGAGATCAGAAACTTTAGAAAATTAGCCAATAAAGCTTTGCATGAGACTTGGGCAAGGTTTAAAAAGAAGTTGACTCAATGCCCAAACCATAAGATGACTGACGAACACTTGATGGAAATATTCTAAGAGCTTTGAACTCACTTACAAAGCCAATAATGGATAATGCTGTAGGAGGAGCTTTTATGGAGCTCACCTTTACTGAGGCTGCAGACATGTTAGAATGGATGACTAAGACAAGTAGATCTTGGCACACCAGAGATTCTATACTAGCAAGCAATACTGGGTCTAGTGTAATATCAGCAGAGCTGCGTAGGAGAGAAGAGGAGCGTGATCAGGATATGGTTCTCATGAAAACCCAAATGGATCTGCTCACGAAATATTTGATATCAGGGAATGTAGAAAAGGTAAAAGTTGTGGGGTCCCACGGTAAGAGAGCTGAATCAAACACAGAGAAAAAGGCTAACCACTTGCATAATCAGGGGGTTTTCCGGATCGATGGTCAAGGAAACCAAGGTTAGAACCATAAAGAAGATTGGAAGAATAAAAATGACAGGAGTGGACTGTAAGTACCTCCTAGAATTCGTGATAACACTGCCACCAATTCAGGGAAAATGTCCAGATGACATGATGGAGAAACTATTAAAGGGGGTTGAGACGACTAATTCTGGGGTGACTACCATGAAGAGTGACATATCTTTCATGAGTCAACTAGTAAATTTGCACTTAATTGCTATTAAACAACTGGAGAAGCAGATGAGCCAATTATCCGCAGCATTCAATCAAAGATAGAATGGGACTCTACCAAGTGATACAGTTCAAAATCCAAGGAATGATGGATCGTGTATGGCCATTACCACTAAGAGCGGTAAGATGTTGTCCAGTCCAGCATTGGGAGCATACTCTCATACTGATGCAGTTGAAATGGATTGAGAGATGATTGATGAATCTCCAGTGGTGCCTGTGAAGTTGGGAGGTTCAGAAAAGAAGAGTGCAGAAATGGAACAACACCCAAGCAGAAACATGTTAGTGATATGGAGCAAGGAACAAGAAAAGAGGTAGAAGTTGTTCCAACTAAAATCCCAAGGCCATCCCCCTATTTCCACAACAATTAAAGAAGAAAGAAGATGATGGAAAGTTTAGCAAATTCATGGCTATGTTGAAGAAGTTAACAGTGAATGTGCCCTTAGTTGAAGCACTGGAACAGATGCTCGGATATTCTAAGTTAATGAAAGACTTGTTGACTAAGAAAAGGACTGTGAGCTATGAAATGGTAGACAATATTCATCATTGTAGTGCTATTGCTACAAGATCTATTGTCCAGAAAAAAGCTGATCCGGGAGAATTTATTGTTCCATGTACGATTTGATTGGTAAAGTTTGAAAAGGCCTTTTGTGATCTTGGGGAAAGTATAAATCTTATGCCATTGACGGTTTTTAAGAAACTGGGTTTGGGAGATCCTACGCCCACCAATATGCGGCTTCTAATGGTAGATAGATCGGTAAAAAGGACGATTGGGATTCTACATGATGTACTTGTAAAAGTTGCTAATTTTATATTTCCTTCCGACTTTGTAATTCTTGATTGGGAAGTGGACTTTGAAGTACCCATAATTTTGGGTAGGACGTTCTTAGAAACTGGGAGAGTGTTAGTTGACATGGAGCTAAATGAGCTAAAATTTAGGCTCAATGAGAAAGAAGTTAGTTTTGAAGTATGTCGGTCTATGAAAAAACAAAAGGAGATGAGTGTCTTCTCGATTGTTGATGTATTCTACGAAGATAAGTGAGATGTACCAGTTAAGGATATGTTTTTTGTGGAGACCATAGCTGGTTTGGTTGAACTTGCAAGTAAGGATGTAAGTGACTTCAAAGTGGTGGGACTAGGAATAAAGCATTGTCTTGATCCAACAACAAATAAGGTACAAATGGTATCATCGATGTATCTTGACGAAGTCTGAGTAGTAAAGATAATCGAGTCGTGCCGCGATGTTAAATCAGGCGCTATATGGGAGGCAACCCATGATTTTATTTTCACTTTATCATGTTAAAAAAAATGCAAAAAGAAGAGTCGAGCCACGACCGAAGCTACGGCGCTTGGTGGGAGGCAAACCATCCTTCTAATTATTTTTGTTGTTTTTGAGTAAATGTAGGGGCATGAAGTACTTAGGAGGAGATTAGTACCAAATTTGATTTGGAATTGAGCTATGTCAATGGTGGTAAGTTTAGGAGTTATGGGAACATTACAGGTAAGTTGGAGTGGTCAAATATGTAAGGCTCAAGTATGATTTGCATTAGAGTCGTGCCTCGGATTATGTTAATCTGACCCAAAAAGTTTTGCGGTGCGACTTTATTTTGTGACTTTCAATGAGGTCTATGGTGGTAGCGTAGGGATCGGGTCGATAGGCTAGATCCCAAAGCCCACCACTGACCTCGATGGGGGCGTGGGGGTGAAGCCCCCGTGGTATGGACCTGTTCGACCAAGAGTGCACCACACATCTTAAGGTGTGCGATTAGATATGCGTCGCATTGTAAATTGCCTATGCTCACTGCCTAAACTAAGCGATACCCTATGCTCCACACATGTAAATATAGGCGATAGGGTATGCGCCGCATTTCCAATCGCCTATACCCACTGCCTTAAATAGGCGATACCCTATGTGCCGCACATGAAAATATAGGCGATAGGGTATGCACCATATTTCCAATCGTATATGCTGTGCAAATTTTTAAAAACCTGAGTGAGCATTCGAATTCACTTTAAAATTGGGAATGAAGGCATGTAGCAACTGGTATGGGTGCATTGCAACTTCAAGGCAGCACTCAAGAAAATTGTACATTAGGTTGGGCACATGCAGCGAGAGTGCCCCACTCAAGTGGCTTCTTCATCCAATAGAGCCCCTATTGCTACCTTATCTACTCACATACCAAAAGGTGTTATCTCTGCCTCTGTTACTGGTACTGGCACTGTCCGGAGTTGCATGTACGTACTTTTTGCTCACCAGAAGTCTGAGGCATCTCTAAATGTTGTTTTGGGTATGTTGAAAGCTCCTTCTCCGTGTTATGTATGTATATGCTTTGCTTGGTATGTTTGATTGTGTTAGTGATTGTGTGTTTCAATTTGGTTCTGAGTCATTTGAGCTCCTTTTTCTATTTCTACTTTGGTAAGAGACTTCATAGTTGTAGAGAGTCTACAAGGGGTGTGTGATAGCCGTTAATAGTAAAAAAAGCCTTGTTGAGTGCTGGAGGTGGTGTTTGTGTTTGATAACTTTTGGGAGCAAATTGGTTGAACTTGTGTAATGCTCATTTAGATTGCTAGACCCATAGGGTCATGATTAATTTCCCTAATGAGCCGGTCATTGTATGGGAAGATGGTTCTTTTATTCATTAGCACCTACGGGAAAATTCTTTTCTTTTCTCAAGTTCCAAAGGGTGATTTCAAGAGGGGTGTTTGTATCATTTGGTCTGAGTTAGATATCCGAACTCGGAAGGTCCTTCTCTAGAACCCGTTCCCGTGGTTAATGAGTTTTTTGTCATGTCCTTTAGGTTGACCAATGCCTCGGCAACATTTATGGCTTGATAAATAAGGTCTTCCATTCATTCGTGGACATGCTTTTCATTATTTTTGTTGATGATATCTTTGTACATTCTAAGAGTGGGGCGGATCATGTAGATCACCTCTGTGCCATGTTGCAAACTTTGAAGGATCATTATTTTTATTCCAAATACTCTGAGTTGGAGTTTTTGTTGAAAGTCGTAGCCCTCTTGTTCATGTTGTCTTTCTCTAGTGAAGGGATCTTGGTGGATCCCCAAAAGAGAATGTGGTGGTATGTATTTTAGTATCCGTACCTAAGGACTTCTCTTTTGGTATGTTTTCTTGGGATAAGTCTCATTTGTGACCTAGGTGGTTACTTTGAGGCACACTGTACTTATGGTGTCGTGCCTCTGGTAAGAGTCTTACCTTGAGTGGCGTGAGTTGTTCTTGTGCCTATGCTAAAGAACCCTCCTTTGGTATGTTGTATCGGGATAAGTCTCATTTGTGACCTGAGTGATTTTGTACATTGAAAATTTCTAAAGTACTTTTAAGATTCTTTTCTCTAGTAAGAAAATTCTATGTTATAAAATGTGTGTTACCACACTTTTTTAAGATGCTATTACTTTGCATACATTGTCCTTCTTTCATGAAATAAGAATTTCATTTATAAGCATGTAGAAGATTAGCAGAAAAATACTTGATTAGCTCATGTACATATTCATCGAGTTCTTAGATCAGGCTATGGGGCTAAAAATTATTAAATTTTTCTAATTTATTAATATTGTTACAAAAGAAACTAAACAACTCATTCTTCAACATGGGTAAGTTAATAATATTGTCAATACTATGTTCTCTTGATATAATTCAAATGCCTAATATGGTGCATAAAACCATCACATATCACTTTGAAATTATGCGGTCCATTGGTATAGGTTGTTGCCTGTTCTTGCCAAGGTTGTTGGTTTGTTTTTTGCTACCTTGTAAATTTTTTGTCTATTTAAATGTTGTATAGTGAGTACTCTGCTTTGGGATGCTTAGCACATTTAGCAGCTTTGTGGAGCAAATTTTATCTAGATTTTGCATAATATGCATTTTCAATATAAGAATATGATTTTTCTGAATATTTGCTTGGGAGTTTTTTGTGTCTTATCCTCTCCTTGTAAGGTTTTCACTTATAAATAAACAAGAAAGGGGATATGTCAAATGCCTAATCACCACGGTAGGTGAGAGCGCTTGGTATTGGATTGAATGGAAAAAAAGTTCTTTACATCTAAATAGCTCGAATTCGGGTATGGGTGTCTGATAAAGGTGTGGATCTAGAGGTTGGTTTCTTCATGATCTCAATTTTAAGATTCAGGAATATGAATCCAGGTATGAACACTGGTGTGGGAAATCAACTAAAACTAATTCAAATATTTGAATATATAGTTATAAAACATAAATTATAAGATAATATGTGAAAAACTTAACGAGAAAATATTGATCAAGAGGAGAATCCTCAAAGGAGATAAAAGGAAAGCAGTAACATAGGAATTTCAATGTACAAGTTATTCTATTTTCTTCAAGTTTAACTTAACTTTTGTTTTGATTACCAAAATTATTAAATTTGTCTGAACTTTTTCAGTCGATTTTGGTCAAAGTATCTAAAATCAATTGACCATATCGGGTACGAATCCCACACCCACACCCATAACTATATTGTCCCAACACAAGTGCGGAACAAAAAGTGAATAGTCAGAATAACTTAGATTTACATCGTGTCGATTCCACCCGCACAAAATGTTATTCAAACATCTAACTTTCAATGAATGATTAGGAGTTAGAACTCCATCAAAGCATATCTGTACTTCTCAATGGAGTAGAAGGTGTCAAATATCATCTACATCTTGTTGATATGTAGCAATATGGTACGAAAATTCTCTTCTATTTAGGTTGTCATGTGTCAAATGTATTTCTACATGGGCTGTCAGTTAAAGCAAGCAACTATGGGTAGTATTTTGATCTTTCATATCAATTTCTCATGGCTAAACATTTATTGTTTTATTTGTAGGCATTAATATAACCAGTTTTATTAGAGTGTTGTTCCCTTTTGAATCTACCTGACGCTCAAAATAATTAGTTTTTTGCATCTGATTCTACCTTTAATGTTTTAAACTTGATAAAAAATTCAATCAACTTTCTACTTTTCATGAGTACTTTTTCCCGTATTGCTCAATTGAGGCATGTTGTGATTATCTTGCCAACTAAAATAATTCAGATATTCATCCATAGGAAACATATAAAAAGAAAATTTATCCTTTACATTCATGATCCTATCACTTGTCTTTTTGTCACGACCCAAAAACGAGGGTCATGATGACACTTATCGCGGCGTACCTTGACAAGTAAGCCTATCACCCAAACTGATACAAAAACAGGAAAAGACAGAAATACCCCAAGGTAAGGCTTCTAGAATGAAACTGAACCGTACAAGTAATTATAACAATGTGGAAAGTAGATATCCAAATACAATACATTCCCAAAACCAAGTGTCAATAGTGTAAGAACTACTAATACAAACCATGAGTCAAGTACATCAGAAATATCCATACAAGATCAACATCTGTATCTAAATAGTAGTTCTGATGTTCGATTGTACTCGGCAGGTATCATAGGCTGATCAAGCAAAGTAGTAAATAAAGTATACAAAATATACACTAAAGGCATGTCACCTGCAATTAGAAAATATCCCACAATAGTAGCCCATATCGCTTGCACTAACAGTTCTATAATATCCACACATAATACAACAACACACCAGATAGGGATACAAATACACACAATATCACATACAAGTTGAACAAAAGAGGAACATGTATAACCAAGATCATCAAGTACAAGTAAGGGAAGATAAAACAATTAGGCATTAACAAGTCAAGTTATAGAACACATAGATAGATGAAAAGTCAATAGGACAACACAAGAACAACATAAACACAATAAGGCAAGTGTAATTTATATGATGATGATGATGCACGAGGTCATCACACAACCTTTGGGATCGTTCCACAATCCCCGTATACACTCACGGAGGCAAGCCTCCTGACGTAGGATCCATGAGGCCATATACAATCTATATATATATATATATATATATATATATATATATATATCAATATCCATAACCATATATCCTCCCCGGCACATCCCCTGGGGGAGGATTTTATAAGATGTAACATTTTCTATTATAAAAAGGTGTTGTCAATGTTTCTTAGGTATTGCAATAGTAGTACCATTTGTTTCATGAATGAGTATGATATGAGGATGTAATACTCACAATCAATCACAATGGGTATTTTCACAACCAATCATATGATATATTTCCAAATCAACATAAGCCAATATCCATTTATTATTTCCGTTCAACCATGAATTTCCACATGTTTCATATGTCAAAAGTATGAATATATATATATATATCACTATCTACCAAAGGTACCACAAAAGGAATTTGCAACCACACAATACAATTATTCACTTGTATTCAAGTCTATCAACATCATATAGGACCTCACACAGTTATCCATATTACATAATATCTTAATTTCAATAATTACATCACATATAGGCCCCCACATGGCACAACACATAGATAGCTATTTTTCATGATTAGTTTTTCCCCTTAACATGCATTTTGTACCATCATTTACTACACAATCTAGTTTGAAATATTAAAGCCATAACCTACCTCGAATGCTAAAACCAATTTGCAACACTTGAACCACAGAACCCTACTTCTCACGAACGGTCCCAAAATCAATTAAAATCAAGAAATATTAAATCTATGCTTAAAAAAAAGCTAACGATACCCATATTGCCTACTTTTGGTTTGGATTCAAAATGTACCCTGAAATGAATTTTCAAAAAAGAAGGGCAAAATCAAAACTTTGTTACAAAAACATGTTCTTCACATTTTTAGAAATCTACATCTGAAAATTCAAGTCAAATCAAGTCCAAAATAAGGTTCAAATAAGAAAATCATTTTACGCTTTATCAAGTAAAATCTTTGAAATCCATGTTAAAATCAAGAATCGAAATTGTTTTGAAGGTTAAATTAATGAAAAACTAGTAATTATAGGATTAAAACATTATTCAAGTGAAAAGCAGTGAAATTAGGTTTAAAATCAAGCCCTAAATCTTTTGAGATTTTGATAAATTAATCAAGAAATTAAGTAGAAATGGATGAAATATCACCTTAAATTCATAATAGAATCAAGAAATAGATGTTAATGTAGATTTCCAAGATCCCACAAGCTTCACTTTTAAGCTCTCACACTATTTTTGGGTTCAACTCTCAAGAGGCAAGGTGAAAGAATGAGAAAAAATTGGGTAAAAGGGACTTTTTATACTTGAATCAGGTTACTAGTCACAAACAGGCATAAAATGCACCCCTGGAATGCATTTAGCCTTTGTGTACCAATTAACCTGGTGCACTAGATTTTTAAGTCTAAAATTGACTTCGACGGGGTGCCCGGGATCCGTTTGAAGTTCGATTTACTCAAATAAACTATGTAATCCCAATAAATTTGGACACGTTAAAGAAGTCAAATTTTTTAAAAGATATTCTTTTCTCAAAGTTGATCCCGAAATTAAAAATCATAATTTTAAACCAAGGATCGAAATGAGATTAAAAAGCCACAAAACCACACCAAATATGTTTCCACCCTAAAATAGATGTTACGGATCTATTGCCATATTCTGTTCATACATCCATCATACTAATTAAAAAGTCCAAAATATGGCTCTCAATCAAAAACTGTGCCAATCACTTCCACACTGCAAAAATACCACAATGCAACTATGGGCAGGGGTAAAATAGTAAAATTACACAAAATTAAATTTTACATATTTCATTAAATTTTCAGTCCATTACACTTTTTCTCCTTCATTATCCCTTATTTCAATTATGTCACCCATAGATCAGCAAGTATCTAAGAGAAATATGAGACTTTGTTAGTGTTCTTCCTTTTTAGATATATAGGTGTGATCTAAATCTATTTGCTTGTTGTAGTGCTCTGCTGGAAAGCTACCAAATCATG
Source organism: Capsicum pubescens (assembly GCA_030864215.1). Classification (NCBI taxonomy): domain Eukaryota; kingdom Viridiplantae; phylum Streptophyta; class Magnoliopsida; order Solanales; family Solanaceae; genus Capsicum; species Capsicum pubescens. The sequence goes on from CM061548.1 coordinate 86,964,949, forward strand.
CACTTCAAATATGAAATTAAACTAGGTACAAATTGATCCCTGTATTCAATTGTCATTTACTTTCAGTATGTCACGTCTTCTCCAAACCCATTCAACCTTAGTATTTATTCTTTGCAATTTCTTTTTGGATGCTAAATGATTAAAAACAAATCATTTTTTAACTATTTTTCACACATCATTTTATCTTGCATATGTTATTGATTGAAATGAAAACATCCTCTTTTTTGTTTTTACATCTTTTTTATTTTCTTTAATCTACTTCCTATGCTTTGAGTCAAGCTTGTAATTCTTTTTAGTTGATAGGATGAATGATTAGCAACTTTATCTTCTTCATTCTTCTTCTTTTTCATTCCACATGTTCTTCTGCTTCTTCTTTTTCTCTGTCTTCTTCTTCATCTTATTTTTTATCATCTTCTTCTTGTTTTCTTTCTAAATCTTCTTCTTTCTATTGCTTCAAAATTTTACATATCGCAAATATAAATTATTTTGAGTGATTTATATATAAAAGTACTTGAAACACCGAGAGGAGCTCATATCTAAATTTGAGACTATTAAGAGGAGATTTTATATTAGTAGGGATGGAAAGAACTTGCAAACCAAGTTCTTTAATGGCTATTACCCTTGATGGACTTCAACACAATCAAAGAGGATGCAAAGATTTATCTGTAGATAATTTTTGCATTTTTCGGGTTGTGATAGAATATACTATTTACAAATATGTCCGAGCAAAATATAAGAGAATAATAACATTTGCATCGTAGTTTAATCTATTGCAAGGATTAACATGGACTACTTTCATAATTGTCGATTTACTTTGTCATATAGTGTTCCTTCTATAACATTTTTCTTAGAATTTTTTAGGAAGATGTTCTAAGTTTAGTGAAGAAAAATAATATGAAGATGTCTGAATTGATGAACCTTGTGTTTCGAGTATATATGTTTGCCAATGTTTGACTCGATGAATCTTGTGTTTCGAGTACATAGCTTTTACATTGTTTGACTCGATGAATCTTGTATTTATTATACATATGTTTGTCATTATCGATTTCTAAAATACTTTAATATATATTAGTGATTAAATTGTATGAATTGGAATAAACAAATTCTACTATGAAATGCTTACTGGAAATTAACATGTCGATTATATTAATAAAAATTTGCTTGAGATTTGTATATCGTATTTCTCCTTAGTTTATGCAGTATTTGTGGATATTATATAGCTAGTATTCGGCTTTTGGATTAGATTTTTAAATATTTACTTCAACATCTGATTGGCCAGAAATTGTCTTTAAACAAATTTCAAGTTCCAAAGTCTAGGTCAATTTTTGAATTTTTGAGAATTCACTATCAAAACTTCAAAACTTTAAGTTCTAAAAATCATATTTTTTCAAAATTTATGACCAAATGTAAGTTTAGAAGTTTTTGCTTTAGAGCTAATCCATGATCGTTGGGATTTGCATCGCATGAGTAACCATAACTAGTATCATATATTATATTATTTATTTATTTATTATATAGAAAGATGAGTTCAAGGACGATCAAGGATAAAATCATCTTTTCAGCATTCATTAAACTCACTCCAAAAATATCCTCTCTTCTCCAAAATATTTCTAGAAACATCTTTCATTTTCCAAAATAAAAAAATATTAACTTTCTTTTAGCGCCATAGCTACCGGATGGTAGCAGCAACACAATTACAATCAGAAATAACAGTACAGAGAAGAGATTTATTTCTAACAAGGTTTATTATGCAAGGACAATTCAATGTTTCAACCCTTCCAATATCAATTAAATGCACAAGGTAAGCAGTCTAATCCATTGATTATGGTATGTTGCTTGTTATATCTAAAGCAATAACCCTAGGTGTAGAAACATCGACCATCTCATCTCTTTTGCCTCTTTTACTTATCCTTTATACTCTCTATTTCACTCTGAATGAGTATTCATGAAGAGAAAATTTAGTAGCTAAAAATAATAAAAATTTTCATGAATATTTTCCAAATTTTCTTTACTATTTCCACAATTTCAAAGCTTTTCATTTTGCATGATCCTTATTTTTCGTCAGGCCTTCAAAGTCTTTTATTTCGATTTATCATCTTCTCCCTTGGGTGTTTCAATTTTTGGTTTGCTTGTCTTTTATTTTTGGCACAGTTTTCTTTTCAGTTCTATTTAACAAGTGGACTTCATGGTTGATATGTCGTGGTACTATCTATTCGCTTCCTAATTTCATGATTGATGATAAATTGCCCTCTATCACTTTTTCATTGCAAGTGTGTAAAACTTTTTCTTGTCCAAATTTTTTGTAGTTTTCTTTAGATTTTCTATTTTAGTGACTGAATTTCATTTCAGACTATTTTTGTCTTGAGTCGAAGTTTATCGAAAACAACTTTCTATCTCACCCCTGAGGTAGATGGAAAGTCTCCGTACACTCTATACTCCTAGACTCATATTATTGTTGTTGTTATAGTGGTTGAATATCATGGATGTTGAATGAAAGATCAAACTTTTAGTTAAAATAAATTATGGTTGTAATTTCATTTACTTCATAATTCTTTTCAAATTTCAAAATTTGTTCATTTTGATTCTAATTATAGGCAATCTGATTGTATTTTTATTAAGAAATTAATAAAAAACATTTCCAACTATAAAAAATTATTTATTATTTTCATCTCTTGATAATTGCGAGGACAAGACTGAGATGATAAAATTATTGCAGATAAAATTTTTTGTTGACCAATGAAACTCTATTACTGGAAATAATTTGAGTGCGGTGAGAAGAACCAACAAAAGGCAACATTTTCAGGGCATAAATCAGTAGGCCAATTGATTCACTTTGTCTTAACATGTTATCATTTTTGTGAAAGCATCTTTAATTATAAAAGAATCCACGGGAGGCTATGAATTAGAAGTATCACATTCTAACTAGTATCCGATATAGGGATATTTCTACTATATTAGATAGGTCTTAATATTTGAAGGTGTGAAAGAACTTACATATAGATTTCTATTATAGTTTAGTCATGTTTGTAAAATCCTAATGTGAAAAATACTTTTTTCATCTGAATATAAAATATTATTTTGTTAATTGAATTGTTAAGATTTTTCTTTGATCTCTTCTCAAGGCAAATATTTTGCAGATAAAGAAGTAAGGGCTCTTGATTGGACTATATTTGAAGATAAGATGATGATATATTAAGCTGAAATACCTACATTATATATTCTAATCATTTTAGATGGGTTGTTTGTGAGTACCTCTCTGCTCTTCAACTAAGAGGTTGTAATGTATGGAGTCTTGATCGCCCTGCTACTCACAAAGTCAGGATAGTAGATTAGTTATGTGTTAATCAACATAGACCATTTTTTATAATGCCCTAATACATAGGTGGATCTTGGAGTCATATGGATCAATATATGAAAATATGTCCTTAAATCAACTCTTGAAAAGACGAAGGTTAGACTTAAAAAAAAAAGAGACTTAAACTGAGATTAATGCGGATTTTTCTTTGATTTAAATATGCATGCCAAGTTTTTCTTCAATAAAATTTAATTTTTCTTTTACTTCTAATTCTATTATTTTTTTTTTAAAATTTTTAGTAAACAAAAGAATTATTTTAGGTAGAAGTACCCTTTTGTGTAAAACAACTATGTCTACACAGACATAAAATTTCGTGCTTTATTTTTAAGTTCAAAATAAATCGACATTATAGAACAATAAACATTTCATCATCCACATATGAATATTATTTTAGGTACTCACTTTGTATTTCGTGGTCAAAGAAGTGTCCTTTTATTTATTAAAATGGTACAAATGAGATTTCAAATAAGCTTCGTGCTATTGTAATTTCAACATCGATGGACCCTGCCGCAGCTGCTAATCCTCCAGGAAGAAGTAAACTAGAGGTATTTTATTCTTTTTTTCCTCATCATACTATGACCAATTACTAGCTGATTTTTGTTGAAACTTCTGTAGGTTTTATTTTATTATCTTAAACTGAAGCATCTGGAACTACATATAGTATGGTGAATTTATACAAACATGCTCTTTTTATAATACTGTTATTTTAAATTATTTTTAAATTCTTATGGTTAAACCTTTATTTTCTTTTCAATGATCAATAAGTCATTTATTCATGTTTAATATAATCTTGGATAGATTTTGCTTCAGATCATGAATTATAACAACACTGGAACATTAAATTGTCATCTAATAAAATAAATTTTTAATGAAAAGAGATGAACCTTAATGCAGCCAAGATGTTTGGTTATGTCTAAAGAAATCAAATAGTTATTTTAGATGAAAACAATGAAAGATGTGGCATGATTAGTATATGCCTATACAAGTGAACATTTCTTGTCTTCATTTAAAAGCAAATGTTATTAACTTTTGATATCTGAAGTTCTTTCGAACTGTAGGATTTTTTATGGAGATCACTTCATGATTTATCACATTTTATTTTACTTGTTGAATAAAAATTCATTGTAGTTGTTTCTAAAGCAACCTAATAATTATTTTACTTAATCTAGCATAGAGATTTCATATTCCAAAATTATACACCCTCCATTTAAAAAATAATGAATATTTTTTTTTTTAATCCATTTAAAAAGGAATGACTCATTTTCTTTTTTTAGAACACTTTAATTTTAATTTTTCACGTGGCATTTTTGACCCCACAAGATTAAAGTACTTTTAATGTAACTTTAATTTAAGATCATAAGATTCAAAATTCTTCATTATTTTCTTAAAATTTGTGTCAAGTCAAAGAAGATCATTCTTTTTTAAATAGAGGAAGTATTATTTAGCGAGTGAAATAGTTGTGCGAATTTAGAGAAGAATTCCTTTTGTAACCTGATAAGATTATAAAGTGCTTAATCCAAAGATTTAAATATATAGTTTTTAAGGTAGTCTTCAGCTTTTCAATTTTGTAGTTATTCGAGGTTGCTTGACTTGAAAGCAGTTCAATCTCTCAAGTGATGGAAAATCAATTTGTTTTTGAAATGCTTAAGAATGATCTTGACAAGAAGGAACAAGAGACTAATGTGCTATTTATTTCTTTTATAACAGGTTTTAAGTGTGGTTTAACATCAATAATAACATACATTAACGACTTTAGTTATTTGAACTCCCTTCAGGTATCACGTTCTATTCTAATTGATCTTAGAGGCATATCCCCCTGAAGACAGAGGCAATTTTGGAGGAAATAAAAAGAGAAAAATGTATTCTTAATGCTAAATATTGAGCATTATGAGAAAAATAAAATAACTATAAGTCAGATGAAAGCTATGAAAAAAATATGGCAAGATTGGTAATTATCTATACAAGTTAGTCTTCTATGTCTTCAGTTAAAATCAAATGTTGTCAATTTCTAACATTTTAATTTCCTTCAAACTATGAGATTTTGTATGGAGATCACTTCATGATTATAACATATCACTGTATATGTTCAATAAATGTCCACTTTATTTACGTATATTCAACTTGATTATTAAACATCATTGACTTGAACCGGTATAAGAAAAAAGGTCGCCTACTTGCTTATTCAAAATTTAGTTGAATGTCAATATTTATTATGAATTTCTTTATAAAAGAATCGAGTATTTAGAGCAGGTCAAAGTATAATCATGATTTTGATAGAACTAAAAATTCTCAAAGTCGGGGCCCTTGACTGTAATCGTTAATGTGTAGATGTGTAAGTAATTATTACTTCTTTTTTTGTTTCACTCAGATATACAACCTAAAAGCAAAAAAAAAATAGTGAATGCAAAGAAATTGAGGAAAGTACAACCATAATATAGTATATCATAGTGGTACAAGAATCAATTTTTTTTCTTTCTACTTCAGTTTTCTTCACGTAAATTTTTTTGATGTACTATTTTAAATCCTTTTTGTTTTGAAATGACATCCTATTAGTTTATTCATGAAATAGATATAGTTTATCCAACACATGAAAAATAATTACCTGTATTTTTATTCTTCAATTTCATCGTTCGAAGCAAACATATATACTTTTCATGTTGGGCTCGTGCTTTCTAGTATATATAGAAAAGTGAAGAGATAGGATGATCAAGGATAATTTTATCAATTAACTAAAATGTCTAACTTAAAGAAATTGTATATAATGCAGAGAAAACATTGAATTTAAAAAAAAATAATAAAATTCTAGAAAATTCTAATAGCCACCTGGTTGTCTATATGAAAAGGTAAAAAAGATCCAAGTATACAAAATTTTCCAAGTATACATTTAAAGATGTCCCCATTTATTGACTTTAAAAATTTAGAGTAGTTCTTTCTTTTTCTTATTTATAAAAGTTAAAGTATAATGTTCAAGAATCAAGATCATACACTTTTTTTTTCAAAAAAAGATTTATTGTGTTATCAAATTCAACTGCTCTATTTTTACATTACTTCAAATTACGCTAAAATTTTGATTGAAAAAATAAAATATAGGTCAAAATTCTACATGATATTTGTGGCCAACTTTTAAATTTTATAAAATTGATAAAATTGGTCTAAAGTTTGTAATCAGACATATTGGGTCAGTTCCAGGGACCCTAAATTAATTAGGTTTAAATAAAAGACATTTTCATAAATGACATAAGTTTTTACAAATGGACAACCCGAAAAGTGACCTGTCCAAATAAACAAAAGGAAATCAAACAAAAAGTAAAATGATAAGAAAAGAAAAACAAATGTAGAGACAATAGGTCTCTAGATATTTCTCAATTCCTATTAGCTCAAGGTCAAGCTCTCCATTTTCATGGCTATGTTCACTAAATCGTGTTGAATCCATAGCGTTCCAATGTCATCTCCAGCCTCAAATCGACAAAGACCTTCATCAAATTAAGTTTCTCTATTTCTATTAAGGTAAAGTCTCCATTTTCATGGATTTTTTCAAGCTAGTCTGATTTGGAGCTTTCTGGAGCCAAAACTTGCCTCAATCATCAAAACCTTATCTCCATCTACACGTGTTGAGATAAAGCTCATCTAGTCCAATCGAAGCTAAGTATTTGTACTTTCAGTTGCTTATCTCCCGGTGATATTGATTCTCTTTACGTTTAAATCAATGATTAAACCTCAAAAGAGATTAATACCACCATTAAATTTAGTTGTAAATAAGAATTAGTAGATCTAGGAATAACGCCTAACTCAACACTTTGTTGTTGCATGTGTAAAAGATAATCTAGACTTCTATTTATATTGCAAATCCTAGCTGCTCCAGACTTAATTTGTTATCGGATAACACCCAAAAATCACACATGTGCAAATAATCAAATCGATTGAAATTACTTTAGTCTGGTAGAAAAATTAGGAATCATATTAACTTACCACCAGTATGGATAATTATCTGTTTACCTACATGTTAAAATCAGTTGTTAGCTATTGTTTGTTGCTTTTTTACTGAATAAACTTTCTGTTTGCATTTATTTGTTGTGTCATTTTGAAACTGATACTTCCTATTATAACATCATGAATCATTTTTAGTACCCTTCTAATATTTTAAATTCCTTGTCATTCTAGTAGTAAAATCTTTTTACCATTATTGGGAATGTCTTAAACCTGATATTTATAGTAATCATCTACAAAAGAGAACACAAGATTAGCAAAAAAATCAGCAAGAGTATCTCTCTCTCGAAGAGAGTGCTGTACTTTCACTAATATAGTATCTAGTAAGTCCAAGATGTAATTAACTTCAACTGTAATTCTTCAACGGATCCTCCACTCTCTTCTTGAAATCTGAATTAGAGTCAGTGAGTCTTATTCTAATATTACATTATTTAATAGAGTATTCTTGCAGTAAAGTAAACCTTCTTTGACAGCCCTTGCTTCAACCACTAGATTAGTGGTGTCTTGGATTCTAATACCCTTAGAAACCACCAAATTACTTCCTGAGACTTCAATATAAAAGGAAACAGAACTAGTTCAAAATTGCTTTTAAATGTCCCATCTGTATTGCACTTAACCCAATTATCTGGAGGTCGAAACCATCTATCCTAATGGCATAGACTGTTCTAAACTCTTTCAAAATATCCATAATTTGTGGCTAATTTTTATTGCGATAGATAATGTTAAATCTACCCCTCAAGAATTTTTTTACAATATCAGTCACTTTTCAAATTACCTTGCCCAAAGAGTAACTCCCTCCATGAAGTACTATGTTCCTTCTCTTCTACAGGAACCACAATATAAAAATAGGTACTGGCTAGATCTTTCCTTGAGTTCTCGTTATCTATATATCTCCTCTATTTTTTGATTGTTTTCTTCATGCTCATTAAGTGATTGAATATGTGTCTTTGAAAGTAATCCCACACTGTTTGAGCAATATTTTTTCTCAGGAATAAATGATCAATAAATTCCACTTATTTTGATCAAAATAACTACAAAATTGAGAAACCTTAGAATTTAAATACATTAACTGTGATATTGGAACTTTTTTGAGAAACTTTAGAATTTCAAGTGTACATTAACTTTGAAATTGGAACTTTTCTTTTTGAGATTCTCTAAGTCAGGAAGGAGAATTTACAAAGAAGGTCATTGCATAATGTTTTCTTCAAATCCTCGCTGATTTCTTTTTTTTTCCTCAATAGATTCCAAGAACTTTCACTCTAAGGATGTCATTGCTTGTTGCTGTCTATCATTGTTGGTATGCTTGATCAACAAGTTTACACACCCATGTTCTTCCTTACATGTTCCACTACTTACTCCGAAATAAAATTTTGCATTCCTTCAAAATTCCTCCCTTCTTCAATTAGGAATTAATCAATATCCTTCATTTTTTGACAAATATAAACATTTGAATGGTGTTTGTGTAAAGGACCTAAGTTGTTCCAATATTCAAATCAAACACTAAATATTCCTGTAACACCCCGGAAGTACCCCCTGGATGTTATACGATACTCAAGACTATGAATAGCCCTAAGCTAACCCATGATATCGATATAGCTTGAAACCCACATAAAAAGTGAATTAACATATATAGAAACTAGAGGTAATGATTTCATAACTTAATGAAAGTCCTTAACTAGGACATCTTAAACAAACTCTTTGATCCTAAAACATATACAGTCTGACAAGTCTCTACTACTGACTAGAGAGCCACTGGAACAGACCCCAACTGACCCAAACATAAATGGAAATCAAATAACTAAAATAATTATATCACTAAAAAGAAGCCTAATAAGCTGGTCCCTCAAACTATGAGGACTCATAAAAGGTCAGGATGTAGGTGATAAGGCCCGTAGTCAATCGTACTTCTAGAAACGAGCACCAAAACCTACATTATAAGACAATGTAGCACACAGACATATATATGGCTCAATACCCCTGGAATGTACTGAGTATATGAGAGTGAAGACATAAGTAAAATGATAATTGAGTATATACATAAACATTCAAATGATACAAGCTAAGCGTAAATGACTCACCTTGTGCTTGAATAAAATGGACTGTAACATCATAAAACATGAATAATAATAATGCATATGAGTGAACTTAGTGAGCCATAAGATTTGGTTTCTAAAGTTTTTACTTTTACTCTTTCTTATGAGAGATTCTTCTAACCGACATAAATCATGTGAGTTATCATGAAGTCTAACATCTTGGCCACGTTGGGGAGAGATATTATACCCTTGCCATCATTATAGAACCTTCTCTTAAGTGATCACTAAACTTCATCCATATTGGGAAAAATCTTAACCTACAATAGCTCGTAGTTTCCAGGAATTTAGGATATGCTCATCCGTATTCCCTTCTCGGTACTAAATACTACTCCCAGAATACTTATATGCTCTTATTTAAGAAATACACCTTAAAATAGCATAAGGGTTTTGATGATAGGAGGATTTACACACCTATATCAATATATTTTGCCCATATTTTAGCCTAGTTTTGAGAACAAATTATATATTTCGTGCACTTTTAGTCCTTTTTCCTGTAAGAGAGCTAACGAACATGATTAGTAAAGTTTCAGGTATAAATGATAAAAAAATCAGCATTTTATGGCCTACTTGACGCAAAATAAAGCTCACAAAGGAAGGGAAGAAAGTTTACACGCCTAAGGACCAAAACTGCTGCATGGAAAATCTGTCCCGGGCTAAAACAACATTTCTGAAGACTTTGGGGACTTACAGACACAAAGCTGGATTTTGACAATGATACATTAACCTAGTACAATTAGGTTATGTATTTCATTATTTTATGTGGATTATGATAATGTTACCTTAACCTAGTACATTTGGGTTAAGGATTTCATTAGTCTAGTAGGATTTGGTTATTTATTTCGTTAGCTTAGTAGGAGTAGGATATGGGTATTATAAATACCCTATCATGCTAGAGATTTTAGAACATCTTCTTAACTTCTCATCTTACAATTCAATTCTATTACTCTACAACTCATCTAATCTTTCCATTAATTCTATTTTTCTTCCTCTACTCTTTCATTCTTAAATTCCACAACAAGAGAATCGTTACTTTGCCTAGGAATTCACGCCTCACGCCTACCACCTAAGCTACACGAAATCACTCAATCTTGTGGTATAACAACAATGTCAATGGTGATCTCCTTCGCATTCATGGGTAACTAAACTTCTCTGTTGGGGTTATGGAAGCCGTATGAGATACTATCTATTGCTGTGAGTTTGTGAGTTTGAGGCACATATATTGCTTATATCATTATTCTCTTCATCTTAATCTACATTCTTTGCGGTTGCAAACGCAAGAATACGCCAGTCTAACATTTAACTTGTTCGAGAGAAAAGTTATTTGTCTGGAAAAGAGATAATGTTAAGGTAGTAGGACACCCTTTCCTACTAAAAAGCTAGTGCCGTAACTGGACTAACCTCTTGGAGAATTCGTACCGTTAGACACGCTTTAAGATCGAGAGAGTTAAAGTGAAATAGTCCTTGTTTAGGTCGAGAGACGCTTGGATTTACCATCGACTACAATCCTCTATAAGCAATTGCATGTCAGAATTCTACACACTCATAGCCAATAGAGACGTATACCTCAGAAGGTGGACATAACCCCAACGCTTCAATTCTCATTGTTTACAACCAACGTAACAATCTCTCTCTTTTTACTTTATTATTTTCAGCTTTTGTTTACATTACTTGCAAAACAAGAATCCCCCCTTCTTACGAGACTTGCACCAAAAGTTTAGTAATTTTACTTACTTGTTGGCCAAGCTATTCCCTGTGGGATCGACACCCAACCCAGGTTGGGTTCTATATTTGCTAACGACCGCCTTACACTCAAACGAGAGCTGTAGATTGAGCGTTATCAAAAATTGGCACCGCTGTCGGGGAATACAAGTGTCAATTAAGTTCGTAATAATTACTAGACCCTTTGGTCAAAGATTCTCGTACTTTTACTTTTAGTTTTTGTTTTTTTCTACTGCAGGTTTTTATTTTAGTGCATGCCCCATACTCGAAGTTCTGGTCAACCGTTATTACCAATCAATCCTGAACCACAACGCATTGGTAGAATGGAAGCACAAGCTGAAATCGCAAGGATGGCTGCTCAACAGGAACAAGCAAGATTGGCTGCCCTTGCCGCAACCCAGGTTCAACAGCAAAACATTGATAACCCTGCACGAGCACCAAATCCTGACGATGAGGATCTAGGTGATGACGAGCTACTAAACCCTAGGCATGCCGCTGAGATCGCAACACCTGCCAACAGAAGAGATCGTCAAGCTAGGTTTAGGCCTGAACGCCAAGCTATGCAGCCAGCTTTCAACGATGATGATGATGATCTTGATGGTGCCGGAGCCACTGGAGCTATAATTCCACCACCATTAGCGCCCGGAGCCAAGTTCAACATCACAAGCACCATGATTCAGTTATTGCAACTCAAGGGATTATTTGGTGGACTAGCAGGCGATGATCCGAATATGCATCTCATCCACTTTATTTCTACATGCAAGTCTTTTGACAATCCTGGTGTTGGTCAGAATGCAATTCGATTACGTCTATTTCCATTGTCTCTGTCTGGGGAGGCAACACTATGGTTGAATGGGCTGACTCCTGATTCAATTACAAATTGGAGGCTATTGAGAGACGCTTTCCTAGAAAGATTCTTTCCGCCTTCCAAAAGGGCACAATTGAGAGATGAAATCAGCAACATTCGTCAGCTTCCCACTGAAGCTCTCCATGAAACATGGGAGAGGTTCAAGACAAAGCTAGCGAGATGCCCAAACCATCACATGACTAATGTTCACCTCATGGAGATATTGTATAGAGCCTTGAATTCAATAACTAAGCCAGTGGTGGACAACGTAGCTGGAGGATCTTTTATGGACCTCACCTTTGGTCAAGCAAGCAATATGTTAGATCGCATGACGAATCAAAGTAGAGCTTGGCATACCAGGGATTCTGAGGTAGCAAGCCCCACTTTATCTATAGGCATGACTGCAGACCAAAGAAGAAGACAAGAAGAATGTGATCAAGATATGGCGCACATGAAAACACAGATGGATCTTCTTACAAAGCATTTATTATCAGGGAAGAACGAAAAAGTGAAAGCTGTGGCGCTAAAAGGAAGAGACGAATCTGATTCGAAAGAAGAGGCCAACTACTTGAATAATCAGGGGGTTTCCGAGGCAATGCCCAAGGAAACCAAGGTCGGAACTACTATGAGAAATCTGGAAACAAGGACCAAGGTAGTTGGAAGAACAAGAATGACAAAAGTGGTTTGTATGTTCCCCCTGGAAGACGTGACGCCACCACATCTAGTTCTGGAAGTATGGAAGACATGATGGCTAAACTACTGAAAGGAGTGGAAGCAACTAGCGCGGGAGTAACGGAGGTAATAAATGATTTGTCCTCTATGAAGCAATTAGTTGATTCACATTCCACTTCAATCAAGCAAATAGAGCAGCAATTGAGCCAACTTTCAGCAGCACTCAATCAAAGAAAGGCTGGCACTCTACCTAGCAACACTGTGCAAAATCCAAGGAACGACGGATCATGCATGGCTATTACTACCAGGAGTGGTAAGGTGCTGGAAAATTCATCCCAAAGCAAGCAAGTGGCCAAAAATAAGGAAGATGATGACGCCATAGAAGCTGACCAAGACGTCCATGACGTCACCCCTAGTAGGTTGCAGCCTGAAACTACCAAAATTCGGAAGCAAGAGGAGAAGAAAGTCGTGGAGAAAACAATTCCATATCCACCACCACCTTTTCCTCAAAGATTGAAGAAGGTGGCGGATGATACAAAGTTCAGCAAATTCATGACCATGTTGAAGCAGCTGACCATTAATGTTCCGTTGGTAGAGGCACTAGAAAAGATGCCTGGGTACGCTAAATTCATGAAGGACCTGTTGACAAAAAAATGGGCAGTAAGCTATGAGCCGGTAGATAATATTCATCATTGCAGTGCAATTGCCACAAGGTCCTTAGTACAGAAGAAGGCAGACCCTGGTGCTTTCACTATTCCTTGCACGGTTGGATCTATGAATTTTGCTAAGGCATTGTGCGATCTGGGTGCTAGCATCAATTTGATGCCACTATCCGTCTACAAGAAGTTGGGGTTAGGCGATCCGACACCAACCAATATGAGGCTCATGATGGCTGATAGGTTGGTAAAACGACCTGTGGGTATCTTAAATGATGTGTTGGTGAAGGTGTCTACCTTCATTTTTCCTGCAGACTTTGTGATTTTGGATTGCGAGGTGGATTCTGAAGTTCCCATAATCTTGGGACGTCCTTTCCTTGCAACAGGAAGTGTGCTTATTGACATGAGAGATAATGAGCTTTTATTTCGAATGAATGACGAAGTGATTCGTTTTGATTTGTGCAAAGCGATGAAGCAGCCAAAAGATATGGATGTGTTCTCTGTAGATGATGTTCATTATGAAGATAAGAAAGCATTATCTGTAGAGAAACAGCTTACTGTTGAGCCAATGTCTGCTGCGCTGCTGAAGGTTGAGCATGAGGATAATGAAGATTATGAAGAACTTATGGGTGCTCTAACAGAAATAGAGTCTTATACTCCTAAGCAACCGGATTGTGATCTCAAGAATCAACCAACAGCGAAGACTCCCATTGACGAGACACCAATGCTAGAATCGCAAGAGCTCCCCGATTATCTAAGGTATGTGTTCTTGGAAAGTAGAAATATACTTCCGGAGAGTGCAAATGATTTAAGTGAACAGCACGTAGAAGCTCTCATCTCTGCTCTGAAGAGATACAAGAGAGCTATGGGTTGGACTATTGATGATATAATTGGTGAAGAAGATCGCATGCCCACAGGTAAGCCTCATTGTCGTCTAAATCCTTTCAGAAAACGATCCACCATTTACCTCAACGAAGTCTGAGTACTCGAGGTAACTATGTCGAGCCACGACAATAAATAAGGCGCTAGATGGGAGGCAACCCATCGTTTTATCATTTTATCGTTTTATCGTTTTATCATTTTTTCTTTCGTTCTAGTACTTGTTTTGTTCTTGATAAATAAAAATCCAAAAATAAGAGTCGTTCCACGACCAAAACTAAGGCGCTTGGTGGGAGACAACCCATCGTACTAATCGTTTTCATTTGGTTTTGAGCAAATATAGGTGCAAGAGGAATGCAACGAGGAGATTGATTTCAATTGACGATTTGGATGCATTGTATGGTAAAGTTGGTAAGTTAGGAATGGTGATGCATAAGGCTATGGATTGAGCATTTCTCACGCCAAAATAGGCTTCGAGGAAGGCTAGGCCTTGGTAAAACTAGGCCACGAATGATGCACAACCTATCCTATAGCCTAAGGTCTCGGAATCTAGTGTGCTATACACTATGCGCCGCCTATTCCTAGGTATGCTTTTGACTATGCGCCGCCTATGCTATGGCATTTGGTCTTAGTATCTCATATGCCATAGACTATGCGGCGCATATGTCTACAAATGCCATAGACTATGCGGCGCATATGTCCCATTATGCTATAGACAATGCGCCGCATATGTCATATCTATGCCAAGCATTATGCGCCGCATATGTGGGATTTTTGTCTCCAAAACCGATTGTAAATGGTTCATAACCCGACCCATTCTCTTCATATATAAAGGGGACTTAGTTTTACAACACATTGCAAAGTTACCTAAAGGTGCCGCATATTCATCCAAATCCTCTCAAAATTTTCTTTTTTGCTCTTCCAATTCACAAAACCACCTCCAAAAGCTTCAAGCAAGTAAGTACTCTCTTATTCTTCATTTATTTCTCATAAGTACTATGTTGCTATGTCTATTATAAATTGCTACATATTGAAAGATTGTTGGTGAAGTTCATATGTTTGAAATGTTAATGCAAAATCATGTGAGTGAACGTATACGTTAGAATCATCTTGACTTGTTTCTGACTTGAATTTTGTTTTAATAGCATTGTTATACTATTTTCGGAATTGCTATAGTCTTGAACATTGTTTAAAATTGCTACTTGGATACTTACATGTTAGGCTATCCCGTTCATCGGGATAAGACTTATAGTGCCTGCCGACATAGGAGGTTGTGATTGTTGAAAGTAACTATATTATGTGGTAACCCCTATGTAGTAGTGTTGTTATATCTAAC
Organism: Capsicum pubescens; assembly: GCA_030864215.1. NCBI lineage: Eukaryota > Viridiplantae > Streptophyta > Magnoliopsida > Solanales > Solanaceae > Capsicum > Capsicum pubescens. The sequence goes on from CM061548.1 coordinate 86,980,493, forward strand.
ATGAAAGTAATGCAATGGCTGCAATTAGTGAGACATCACTGATTTTCTTGCTGGAATACAACTCCTAAAACGTATGTCGACGAAATCTGAGTAATCGACCACTTTCACTTCACTCATTTGTGTCAACAAAACTAAGTGTGGGGTGGTACCCCTACTGCTTGTGCATAGATTGTATCCATTGATATTGTGCTACCACTAACACTATTTCTAGTCTCAGGTACAATGGCACCTAAAGCGAGACAAGGCAAGGAGAAGTCTACCACCTCCCAAAAGGGCAAAAAGAGAAGTCGCAAGGACCAAAGAGAACCCTCCTCGCTGCAAATACCTCGACTCACGCTTGGAATTAAGTGGGATACTTATGAGGAACTTCTGAGGATGACGACTCTGATGATGATTCCAATGCAAGGGGTATGACCCCAGACATAGAGGATAAGTCCAACCAACCAGGTTCCTCGTATTTATTTTCCACTGAGGACAGTGTCCCGACTAAGTGTGGGGTGGTGGTATTGCATGCTATACTTCTCTATTCGCATCTATGTTTGTTTGCTTTTGTTTCATTTTTGTTTCGTTTTTTTTTTTTAGTAGTTAAAATTTTTTTTTAGCTTCGCATGAAATTATTTTGATAGGCAGCATGAGGTTATAACAAGAGTATGTGCTACAATTCTGACTATTGAGACGTTTAGGCTCTAGTTGTGACTCAATATGTGATATTGTGTGATTCAATTCCTTCACTTGTTGGGTCGAGAGTCTATATTACTTCCAATCAAGTCGAACATGTGCCTTGTGTGTGTGAGATAATAGTATATTCTATGTATGTGGTTGATGCTAGAACTTGCCTGGTATGTATGCAAAGCGAAAATAAGGAGTGTAAGTTTAGGATATGATTTAGGCATTTCTTTGGCAACCTATACATGTTTACCTTCAGTTTTACCTACCCATGGACATCATCCTAGTTAAACCCTTTTGAGCCTTTAGCCTATTTCTTTGACAACCTTGTAGGTAAGCCTAATCCATTTCTTTCAAGACCGTAATTTGATCCAAACTCCTAAGTGCTTTAAAGTGAAAAAGTCATGTGACAACATAAGAGGAAATTGGGTGAGTATGATGCTATAAATTGTAATGGTGCTTGAATGTGTTATGAAAAAAAAAGTGCTATCATAAGAGGTATGTTGTGAAAAGAAAAAGAAAAAGAAAGCTGAAAAGTGAGTTGTGCTTAAAATTGAAAAACAAAAGAGGAGAACAAGGGTGGTATAACAAAAGAAAGAAGAAAGGTTGAAAGAAAAAAGTGTCAATGATACAAAGTGATGTATTAAAGGGCTTAGGAACTTAGTCACTATTCCTGGCCAAAATAGTCCTACCCGTCCCTTAGCCTACATTACAACCATCAAAAGACCTACTTGATCCTAATCTTAACATTCCAACATTTAGTAGAGTATTACATTAAGGGCAAGCCTATGGTCATCAGTCGCTACATATGAATTCTTTGTGAGAGTGAGAGCAAGGACATTTTGATACCCATGTTTGAAAAATATGCTATATTTGTGAGTGATTATGGGTACTATATGGTGAGACACACATGGTTGATGAGTTTTGGATAGTTGTATATGATTCTATGCACTTTAACGTTTGCATGCGAGTTGATCACCATCACGAGTCTATACTTGAGGTTAAATTGTTTCTACTTATAATCGGAAAGCTACTCTTGGTTGATAATCGTTGTGCTTGTCTTAATAAATGTTTTGTGTTGTTGCTGTAAAAACCTTAAGTTGATGCTTAGAAGGACATGATATGTTGTTCGAGGAAGAACAAATCTCTAAGTGTGGGGTGTTGATGATAGGCGGATTTACACGCCTATATCAATATATTTTGCCCATATTTTAGCCTAGTTTTGAGAACAAATTATATATTTCATGCACTTTTAGTCCTTTTTCCTGTAAGAGTGCTAACGAACATGATTAGTAAAGTTTCAGGTATAAATGATGCAAAAATCAGCATTTTATGGCTTACTTGACGCAAAAGAAAGCTCACAAAGGAAGGGAAGAAAGTTTACACGCCTAAGGACCAAAACTGCTGCATGGAAAATCTGTCCCGGGCTAAAACAGCATTTCTGAAGACTTTGGGGACTTACAGACACAAAGCTGGATTTTGACAATGATACATTAACCTAGTACAATTAGGTTATGTATTTCATTATTTTATGTGGATTATGATAATGTTACCTTAACCTAGGACATTTGGGTTAAGGATTTCATTAGTCTAGTAGGATTTGGTTATTTATTTTGTTAGCTTAGTAGGAGTAGGATATGGGTATTATAAATACCCTATCATGCTAGAGATTTTAGAACATCTTCTTAACTTCTCATCTTACAATTCAATTCTATTACTCTACAACTCTTCTAATCTTTCCATTAATTCTATTTTTCTTCCTCTACTCTTCCATTCTTAAATTCCACAACAAGAGAATCGTTACTTTGCCTAGGAATTCACGCCTCACGCCTACCACCTAAGCTACACAAAATCACTCAATCTTGTGGTATAACAACAATGTCAATCGTGATCTCCTTCGCATTCATGGGTAACTAAACTTCTCTGTTGGGGTTATGGAAGCCGTATGAGATACTATCTATTGCTGTGAGTTTGTGAGTTTGAGGCACGTATATTGCTTATATCATTATTCTCTTCATCTTAATCTACATTCTTTGCGGTTGCAAACGCAAGAATACGCCAGTCTAACATTTAACTTGTTCGAGAGAAAAGTTATTTGTCTGGAAAAGAGATAATGTCAAGGTAGTAGGACACCCTTTCCTACTAAAAAGCTAGTGCCGTAACTGGACTAACCTCTTGGAGAATTCGTACCGTTAGACACGCTTTAAGCTCGAGAGAGTTAAAGTGAAATAGTACTTGTTTAGGTCGAGAGACGCTTGGATTTACCATCGACTACAATCCTCTATAAGCAATTGTATGTCAGAATTCTACACACTCATAGCTAATAGAGACGTATACCTCAGAAGGTGGACATAACCCCAACGCTTCAATTCTCATTGTTTACAACCAACGTAACAATCTCTCTCTTTTTACTTGATTATTTTTAGCTTTTGTTTACATTACTTGCAAAACAAGAATCCCCCCTTCTTACGAGACATGCACCAAAAGTTTAGTAATTTTACTTACTTGTTGGCCAAGCTATTCCCTGTGGGATCGACACCCAACCCAGGTTGGGTTCTATATTTGCTAACGACCGCTTTACACTCAAACGAGAGCTGTAGATTGAGCGTTATCAGGTTTATAGACTGAAAACCAATTATTTTTCTCTTTACTTTAAATCATAATCAAGATGAGCAATTGTGGATTCCATGTCTTATCTTTAGATCAAAAGATCAAGCTTTTTTTTAAATCATCTTTTAAAAAATAACAATGGAACTTAAGAGCATATTTTTCTTGTAAACTCAGTACTTGTACTTAAGACATGGAATTCATGCTTTAGTTCATAGAAATTCATAACAAAACATCATGCTAAATAATCATTCAAAAGTATTTCAATAATATCTTAGTCAAGATAATGAAATTCAAACGACAATATGAATCTTATGAGTCAAAATATGGATATATGTAAACCTAGATGCACATAAAGATTTTAATCATATAATAATGTCATACTACAAGAATATAGTTATTTAGGTATGAACCATAATTCAAAACAAGTAAATTCAATCGCCAAATCAAGAACTTTGGGCATAAGCATAGAAGAATATCCTTGTTCATAAACCCCACATACCTAAAATTTCTTGACTTGTGAAGAGAGTTTGAACCATGGGACTTGAAAAATGAATTTGTGTGAGGAACCCTAATCTTGATGTTCTTAAAGATGGGAGGAGATATAATATTATTAATTGGTTGAGGAATAGAGAAAAATAATGCCTCTTTGGGGGTTATAGGTCGTGGGTTGGAGTTATAAAAAGGAGAAAGACCAAAAATCCCTTTAACTGAACTTCACAGAAATTGATCGTCAGTCTTTATGAGTTAACCATATGAATCATATGGTGAGGGTACGACTAGGACTATCAACGCGTAAGCTTGGCAGAATCAATGATGGTATACACTGGTCAACATACGAGTGGTAACATATGACTCATTACTTGTCTATACGACTTGGAAACAACCAAATATATGTTGGTGACACCTTCAAGAATACCCAATCGCCTACTTCAAGCTAGAGCCCTCTTTTTCTTACATCAGTATATGATTTCTGATGTCTCTGAGCAGTTTTCAATCTCTCACAAATCAACCAAACTTTTTCCATAGCTTCAAGAACAAAGTCTAGACCAATCAAATCCACTTCACCAACCTCAAACCATATTATTGGTGATTTGTACCTATGCCCATACAATGCTTCAAATGGAGCCATCTGAATGCTAGCATGATACCTATTATTGTAAGCGAACTCAATCAAAGGTAGATGGTCATCCCAACTTTCCTTAAAGTCTAAAACATACGTCCTCAACATGTATTCTAATGTCTGAATTATGCGTTCAACTTAACCATCGGTCTGCAGATGAAAAGCAGTACTAAGCTTAACTTTTGTACCAAGGCCCTTCTTAAAAGAATGCCAAAATAGTGAAGTAAATTGTGTGCCTCAGTCTGAAATAATGGACAAGGGTATCCCATGAAGCCTCACTAACTCACGGATATACATCCTGGTACAATCCTCCGCGGTATCTAAAGTCTTGACAGGTAGAAAATGAGTTGATTTAGTCATTCGATCAACTATAACCCAAATTTAATCATACTAACGTCTTGTGCGAGGAAACCTTGTGATGAAATACATATTCACTACTTCTAACTTCTATGTAGGGATACTAATCTCTTGCAACGTACCACCCGGCCTCTAGTGTTAAACTTTAACTTACTAAAAAATGGGACACTTGGCCACCAACTCTGTTGTGTCCCTCTTAATACCATTCCACTAATAAATTTCTCATAAGTCTCAGTACATCTTAGTAGCACCTGGATAAATGTAATACTTTGAACCATGATCCTTGGCTAGTATCATTTTCCTCAAATTGCTTACATTTGGAACACAAAGCCTACCTTGATAATGAAGTACGCCATATCCTCTTTGGGAGAAAACCTCAACCTTTTACTTCTGGACTACTTCAAATATTTAACTAAGTATGGGTTCATTTTGCTGTTTCTTCTTTAGTTCTACTACCAAAGATGATTCTGAGCCGTTCTGGACTACTACACCCCAATTATTAGTATCGAGAAAACATACCCCTAAATGGGCTAATCTATGAACTTCTTTAGCCAACTCTCTCTCTTCCTTCTTCACATTACACACACTACCCTTAGACAACCTACTTAGTGCGTCTTCCATCATGTTATCCTTACTCGAATGATAGTACATTCATGTCATAGTCCTTTAACAATTCCAACCACCTTTCCTGATGAAGATTCAGTCCCTTCTGAGAAAATACATACTAAAAACTTTTATGGTAAGTGAAAACATTAACATGCACACCATAGAGGTAATGTCTCTAAATTTTCAAGGCAAACACCACAAAAGCTAACTCCAAGTCATGAGTTGGGTAATTCTTTTCATGATCCTTAAGTTACCTAAAGGCATAAGCTATCACTCTCCCATTTTGCATAAACACACAACCTAACCCAACTCTAGAAGCATCATAATACACCATAAATTCGTCTAACCCCTCCGACAGAGCTAACACTGGTGTCGAAGTCAATCTATCCTTCAACTCTTGGAAACTCTTCTTACAATTATCTGACCATATAAACTTTACTTTCTTTTGGGTCATCTTAGTCAATGGCGCGGCTATAGATAAGAACCTCTTAAAAAATCTTCTATAATACCCAGTCAAACCCAAAAAGTTCTTGGTATTGGATTGAGTGATGGGTTTAGGCCAGTGCTTTACTGCATTATTCTTCTGAGGATCTACATGAATACCAGCCCCTGAAATGACATGCCCTAAGAAGGTAACATATTCCAACCAAAATTCACATTTATTAAACTTCACATATAACTGGCGGTCTTTAAGTGTCTGCAATACTATTCTCAAATAGTCTGCAAAATCCTCCTAACTCTAAGAACATATCCAAGTATATCCAATGAAAATGACAATAAAACCTACAAGAGCATTTTCTAGTCCAAATGACATAACCACAATCTCAAAATGGTTGTACCTTATTCAGAAAGCCATTTTTGGAATGTCTTACTCCCTAACTTTCAACTGATAGTATCCCGACCTAAGGTCAATCTTGGAGAACCACCGGGCATCCTAAAGTTGATCGAACAAATCATCAATTCTAGGAATAGGATACTTGTTCTTGATGGTAACCTTTTTTAAATATCTGTTATCTATACACATTCTGAGAGTGCCATCTTTCTTGTGCATGAAAAGGAATGGAGCACCCCACAGAGAAACACTGGGTCTAATGAAACCTTTGTCTAAGAGGTCCTTAAGCTTCTCTTTTAACTCTTTATGTTCGTTCAGAGCCATACGATATGGAGGGATAGAAATGGGTTGATTATTAGAAAAAGATCAATACCAAATTCTATTTCTCTATCAGGAGGTACCCCTGGTAGATCTTTAGGGAGAACCTCCAGAAACTCATTGACTACACACAATGATTGAACTGTTGTGGCTCCAGACTTAGTATCTTTGACTCGAACTAAATGATAGATACACCCTTTTAATATTAAATTGTTTTCCTTAAGATAAGAGATGAAACAACCTTTGGGAGATACTGAACTGTCCTCCCACTCCAAAACTATTTTATTAGGAAACTGAAACATCACCACATTGGTGCGATAATCTATTGATTCATATCATGAATAGAGCCAATCCATGCCCGAAATAATATCAAAATCCACCATATCTAACTCTATTAGGTCCTCTAGTATGATCTTATAGAGGGTGGTGATAGGAAAATCCCTATAAACTCATCTAACAACAATTAACTCACCTACTGGAGTAGAAACTGAGAAGGGCTTGGAGAGATTTTCAAGATCTACTCCAAAATTTATAGCAACTAATGGAGCTACATAAGAGAGATTCAATCCCGGGTCTAACAATACATATACATCAAGGTAATAATCATAAAGCATACCAGTGAGAACATCTAGTGATCTCTCCTGCTCCCGATGATATGTAAAACATAACATTAATTCTGGCGTTGACTACCACTAGTACTGGATGATGCGCCCTGTGGGGGAACTGGGTAGCTTGGCTGAGCTAATGCATCCGTAACCTAATCCTGAGGACAAATATACCTACTTCATTTCTTAGAATACAAATATTTCTTGATCCTGTGTCCCAATTGTCACATCTATAGCAACCCCTTTTGCCCATCAAATACTCACCAGGATGGGTCTTGCCATACTATGTACATGTTGGGTAATTAGGCCTCCCAACTACACTGTTTTGAGACCTGGAGTTTATAGTACTACCCCATTGTTCTTGTTGGGTCCTGGGTGTAGAGGCACTGGCTGAAGATGGAGCGGGCATTAATGAATAACCTAGAAACTGTGAATGGTTTCACTCTACAGACCTTGACTGACTAAACTAAAACTATCCAGTCCTAGGTCTCTTGTTTCTCTTCTCTCTCTTCTTTAACTTTTCTACCTTAATCTATTAAGCATGAGTCATCAACCAAGAAATATCCATATCCCCAATTAGCATGGAAGTCCTACACTCCTTGGCCACAAAATCAGACACCCTAATAACAAACTTACTCATACAAGCTCTAGAGTCAAATAACAACTCGAAGGCATACTTAGATAACTTAGTGAACTTAAGAAAGTACTCTTTTACTGTCATAGAGCCCTGCCTCAGGTTCATAAACTCCTCCACCTTTGACTTTCTCATTTTATGCGAAAAGAACCTATCTAGAAAAATATTCTGAAACATCTGCCAACTCATAGGAGCTGTATTCTCACCCCGACCTTCTTTCTAGGTAACAATCCAATCATAAGCAACATCTTTCAGCAGAGTCAGCATAGTCATCCTCCAGTTCCAGTCAGTTACTAGACTCAGAAGTGCTCTACTTCCAGTGCCACCAGTGGTCAGCACCAGAATAGACCTTATGTACTCTATTCCTGACATGATCAGGAAAGTTATCCTGAGGTAGTTATGGGTATATTACATGGATTTCATATTCTTGTATATATTGTACTAGACCCTGGATCTTCAGTTTCTTTTGTAACCCTCTATATCACTGTCAAATTTGGTATTAATCCCAAAACTCTAGTAAAGCCCTTCTCAGTATCCACCCTAGAGGAAAAATTCACCATAGCTAGACAGGTATACAGAGATTGCCCGATTATCATACCCCCAAAGATTACTTCAGTTAATTACAGAATTAGAGTCATTCAAGTTTAGTTTCCCAATGAACCAGTCATCCAATGGAGGGTAGTACCTTAGTGCTTAGGGGGTCAGATGTGTTTTTAGATCCCTTCTCAGAATCCTATGGTAGAATATGACCTAGAGTTAGTAGCATGAACCCAGAAGTTTAGCAATAGTAAAGTGGGGATAGTATTATCTGGATTTAGTAAATTTTGTATCCATGGGGCTAGTTGTATCAGGGTGAATTAGTAGGTTTAAAATAATGCATACAAGAATTTAAGTTGTTGATTCAAAATATAAGTGTAGAGATATGATATTAGTAGGCTATAAAGGAATTAGTATGGTTCATTAAGAGTTTGAGAATATTCATGTTAAGTGTTAGAAGCTAAGCTTTAATTTTTAAAGATTGAGCTAATAGAAAGTAGAGTTGAAGAACTAGATGGTGAGAACTCATGGTATGGTGATACTCTTAAAAATTCTAAGTTAGTCAGTGTTTAAGTTCTGCATGATGATTATTGGGACAATAGAAAGCCAAGAATTTTATATTAGAAGTAAGTACCGACAATGGGTCTTATATTATCAGTCATAGTCTCTCAGGGTGAGTTATCATTTATGTTCTTTATTATATCTTAGACTCTAGTGTGAGTGGTGATAGTTAATTTTAGAGCTTATCCCCGCAGGCTTAGGATGAGGGCTTTAGGCTAAGGAGGAGATGATGGGACCAGTAACCAAGTCAGGATCTCAGGTTCTAGTAGTGATGCTAGGGTGCTATGGAACAACACTAGGTTGGAAGATGCCTAACCTATTCCGATATCAGTGCAAAGTTTTGTACTTCAGTAATCACGATATCTACTCATGCCTTACATGTCAGCTCTATGATCATAAATCATATCCGTGCATCTTATGGAAAATCATATACTATCCCAGTTCCTAGTATGGGGATTTCCAATCCACTCAGCAGTGCGAATCATGCTCCATGAATACAGGAACTCTAAACTCAGGTCAAGAAGCTCATAACTCATGTTTACAGCATGCTCAGTTCCCATGACTCATGCTACACTCCTAATGATCAGAAAAATTTAGATTATGTTATGTATATCCTCAGTTTAGATCTCTTGATGATTCCATGATGTTGATATTTTATTCCTCAAGCCTCAGTTAAGTGTCAAGTTCTATATAGTGTTCATTCATGCTTCAAGTCCTCATGTTTTAGCCTTTCAGTGACCTCTTCTTATGAAATGATAGTAGTGATGAGCAATTACTTAGATGGGAGAGAGTAAATGTTTCTTGTTAATGAAAGATTGTTGTATGATTCTTTTTGCTAAGGTTTTACGTGTGAAGTAAAATTGAGGCCAAGTTTTTGATATATGTCATGGTTAGTTGAAATTTTGTGTGTGTTTTCTTGTGATTGTGCATGGAAGTTGTTAATGATAGAGGTTTGGAGGATATGAGGAAGATGTTTTTATGGGTGTTTGTTTAGAAAGGCATATGTAGTTATAAAGATAGGTTTGAATGCCGTGTTTGCATATATATGGATGCGTGCACTGTGCGTTAGTAAATGTCTAGTAAGAGGTTGAATGTTATTGTTGAAGTGATAATAAGAATTATTCATGAGATGAGAAGTTGTGAAAATGTAAGGTGTGTGAAATTCAGGATAGTATTACAGTGTTATGTGTGCACTTTGTAGATTCGAGTAGGCTTTAACATAGTGAGAGAATTCAGTTCAGGTCAAACTTTAGTAGGTAGAGTTATCAATGCATATGTGAACATAATTAGTAGCCTTAAGTAAAGTGTAATTTTGAAGTGGAATGTTTAGTTAAGTATAAGCTTTCAATATAATTCAGCCAGTTTAGCCAAAAGCTTAGTTAGTAGTCAGACAGACAAGTTCCTATGGTTTTTCCATCTTCCGATCTAGTTTTACTATCTGATGTGTCATGAATATGGCTATTCCAAGAGATAGTTTATTCGCATCCATGTAAGTTTTGAATCCAGTTCAGTCCATGCATCAAGTTTCATATTCTAGATATTCAGTCATGATTCAGTTCGTAAGTGCCTCGTGCATTATCTCAGTCTTTTCTTAGTATTTCAGCCAAGACAGTATTATTCGGGGGATGAACTATCCCAAGGGGGAGATATTGTAATACCCTAAGTTTACATGTACTAAACCTCTCAACCTTTCTCCATGAAACAAGATCTATCTCGAAGTAATGGGTACTCAAAAGTTGACTCTCTCATTTTTTATCTCAACCTTATAACCATTCTAATGTCCTTGCATGTATTCATGAAATCAGTTCAACCATGTATCAGGTTTCAGACTCAGTCATGTAATCATGTTTGCAGTTATGCATGTTCTGTATATGATCTCAGTTCCTTCAGTACTCTCAGCTTAACCAGTCTCATTTAAGGACGAATACTCCCTAAGGAGAGATATTGTAAGACCCCGTAAGATCCTAGCTCAATTTAGCTTACCATTGTATGTAAAAGGGGTCCAAGATTTAGAAAATTTCACTAAGTGTTAGGAATTAGTCTTCTCCAAGGCCCCTTAAACTTTGATGATTTTATTTTGGACCTTTCCAACCTTGAAAAGTTAATTTTTAAGTTGATTCATGATTAGGGATGTCAAAGGTAAATCTCGGGTGAGTTTTGGAATTTTTAGATGAGCATAAGGGCATGTTTGGAAGTCCAAAATAGTAGCTGCACCAGGATAAGCCCGTGATGCGCCCTTAAGTGCACTACTAGGGGTGCCCATGGTAGAGCCCGCAGCACGGGGCTTAGACCATCGGTCTAGAGCCCACGCCGCCTGGCTCATCGCCCGCCCCTATTTTTCCAGCTTTTGATTCCATTTTTCCATGGGAAATTGGGTCATTTTCCTTTACTTAATTGGTCCATAACACGTGATTAAGGATCCCAAAAGGCATAATTGGTCATTCTATTCACAAATTCACTCAAAAGAGAGCATTCTCTCTCAAGAACAACCTCAGCCTATTTAAAAGAAAAAAGGGATTCAAGTTTAGTTTTTAAGAAAATCATCAAGAACCTTCATAAATTCATCAATTAAAGTATATGTGATGTTAATTCATGGGTCCTTTTCACCCATGGAGTCCAATAATCTATTTTCAAGTTTGAAGTTATGATTTTTACATGTTTCTATGAATTATCTTCATGAAACTCTTAAGAATTTCGATCATGTATTATGTTTCCAAGAGTTTTTGATAGAAAGAGCCTTTACATATTTGAAAGTTGAAATATGTTCATCAATATCTTGGTAATTTGATTTCAAGTCATGATTACAATTGTTTTCATGCAAAATGGATTAGAGTATGTTTTAAAAATTGCAGTTTCGATAACATCTTCATGCGATTCAAAATAAATTCTCAGTTTATGATTTTTTTCATGTGATTGTGCTATCTCATCATGTTTAAATGAATCCCCATGTTAAAGTATTGATCTCCATGTGTTTGATAAAATGCTAAAGTGATGGTTTTTAAGTATTGATTCCCTGTTATGGTTGTCAAAGCTTGTATTTGTCCTTATTGATATTTCCATTGAGTCCTGGAGGGTTATGAACACCCGTTACATAGATGTTTAGATAGTTTTTCAGTATATTTAGAATGGTTTCAGATGAATCATAGGCCTTGTCATTCAGTTAGTACCATGTTCAGTTGTTGGCTCAGCTAAGCTCAGTTTAGTTCACTAGTCAGTGTATTTAAGTTGGGAGTAGGATTTTACACCTAGTGAATGCAAGATGACGGCTTCCCTGTTAGTAAGGAAAGGTCATTAGTAGTAGTCCCTATATTCCAGAACCACATAGCCAGCATGGGTTATGAGGATTCACCCTTCACTTTAGGCTTGACTACCTCCCAGGGGTCACCCATCAATTTTGGCTTTACTCCGCTAAGGGATCACCTGTAATATTAGGCTTGATACCCTATTTATTCAATAGCTTAGTGAATCCAAATAGCCATAGTTAGTACACATGGTATGACACTAACACCCTTTCAATTGGGGTCACAGGTTGGACCCTAATCAGCTTAGAATGGGGCATGTCGGTTAGATGATACCTCCCACAGTCTCAGTTCAGTATCTACTACAAAGTTCAGTTTCAGGTTTGCATTGACCATAGCATACAGTTTATCAGTTATTCAATTATTAGATTTTAGTTTACAGACTATTTCAGAATCATGTTATATGCTTGGTCATGCATTCTCAGATTTTATAGCTTTCACGTATTTTATGCATTAATTATCTCATACAATTTACTCAGCATTTACTTTATGCACATAAACTCGTGCATTTTAGCCTAACCTTTTCTCATATACCAGTACATTCAAAGTATTGACTGCATACTTATTTCTTGTACTATGATGTTTAATATCATAGGTTCAGATGCACAGTTTCCTAAACGTGCTTAGACAATTCATCTTATCAGTAGTATCAGCAGTGGTCAGTCCTCATGATTTGAGGACCTATTATGTTTCTTTCAGTATTTTCTTTCAGTTAGTTAGTCGGAGTTAGTTGGGGGATTGTCCCATCAACTCCTCAGTTAGTTTAGAGACTTTTAGACACTTCATACAGTCAACTAGTTTGTCAGTCCTATCAGTCAGATTTTAGTATAACCGTACATGTTTCAGTTTTATGGATTCAGTTATATTATTTTCAGAACTTAAAACCTTATGGCATTTTTAGTTAATTTCCATACATGTAATTGTTATCAATTTTATTCAGTGCTCATAGCAGGTATCAACTCATGGGTTAGCTTGCGGTCACTTATGACCGTAAGCACCATGTGGCATCCAGGGTTTACTGTTGGGGCATTACAATAACTTAATAAAAGTCTTTAACTAGGAAATCTTGAAAAAACTCTTTGATCTTAAAAGATATACAGTTTTACAAGCCTCTACTACTGACTAGAGAGCCACTAGGACAGACCCTAGCTGATCCAAACATAAATGGAAATCAAATAACTAAAGTAATTGTATCACTGAAAAGAAGTCTGAAAAGCTAGGTCCTTAGACTATGAGGACCCACCAAAGGTTGGGATATAGATGATAATGCCCTCAGTCAATCGTGCTGCTGGAAACAAGCAGTGAAACCTACATTATAAGATAATGTAGCACACAGACATATATGTGGGTCAGTATCTCTGTAATGTACTGAGTATGTAGGGGTGAATGCATAAGTAAAACGATAATTGAGTATATACATAAAATTTCAAATGATGCATGTTATGCGTAAATGACTCATCTTGAGCTTGAATAAAATGAAGGACTACAAGATCGTAAAACATGAATAATAATATTGCATATGAGTGAACTTTGTGAGCTATAACCCTTAATTTCTAAAATCTTTAATTTTAATCTTTCTTATGGAGATTCTTATAACCGACATAAACCATGTGAGCTATCATAGAGTCCAATGTATTGACCATGTTGGGGAGAGCTTTTCTACCCTTTCCATCAGAATTGAACCTTATCTTAAGTGATCACTGAACTTCATGCATATTGAGAAAAATCCTAACCTACGGTGGCTAGTAGTTTCCAGTAATTTTGGATACGCTCTTCCGTATTCCCTTCTCGGTGTTTAATACGACTCCCAGAATACTTAAATTCTCATACTTAAGAAATCCACTTTAAAATAGCATAAGGGCTTATAGACTGAAAACCAATTATGCTTCTCTTTACTTTAAATTATAATCAAGATGAATAGTTATGGATTTCATGGATTATCTTTAGATCAAAAGATCAAGCTTTTCTGTAAATCATATTATAACACATAACAATGGAACGTAAGAGGATAAACATCTTGTAAACTTAGTACTTGTACTTAGAACTTGGAATTCATGCTTTAGTTCATAGAAATTTATAACAAAACATCATGCTAAATAATAATCTTCTAATATTTCAACAATATCTCAGTCAAGATAAAGAAATTCAAATCACAATATGAATATTATGGTCAAAACATGGGTATATGTAAACCTTGATGCACTTAAAGCTTTCAATGACATAATAATATCATACTTTAAGAATATGGTTTTTTGGGTATGAAACCTAATTCAAAAAAAGTAAATTCAATCTAAAAATCATGCACTTTAGGCACAAGCATGGAAGAATAACCTTGTTCATAAACTCCACATACCTGAAATTTCTTGACTTGTGAAGAGAGTTAGAACCATGGGACTTGAAAGATGAATTTGTGTGAGGAACCCTAATCTTGATATTCTTGAAGATGAGAGAAGAGATGATGTTGTTAATTGGTTGAGGAATATAGGAAAATAACACCTCTTTGGGGGTTATAGGTCGTGGTTTAGAGTTATAAAAGGGGAAAAAACCAAAAATCCCTTTAACTAAACTTCACAAAAATTGATCGTCAGTCTTCACGAGTCAACCATACGACTCGTATGGTGAGGGTATGATTAGACCTATCAATTCGTAAGATTGGCAGAATCAAAGATGGTATACACTGGTCAACATACGATTGGTAACATATGAATCGTTACTTATCTATACCACATGGAAACAACCAATGGTATCATTGACAGAACCTTAGTGAGTCTACACTAAGGAACTAACGATTTCTCTTGATATGACTCATACCATTCTTGAAGACTTCTATGGTCAACTCATAGCCGGAACAGAACTCACATTACCCCACACTAACTGTAATACCCCAAAAAAAATTTCGTCAAAATTTTGTGCGTAAACGTATTGGGTCCTATCTTCTAGAACGATTTATAACTTTTTTGTGTGTCATCTCTTGGATTTCGACCCACCATTTCGTAGATCATCTAATAATCTTTCCAACTATATATGGATCACCCAAAACGGACACCCGAGCGATAAGTTACGAACATTTCGATCGAACGGTGACTAGTAGTGAACAGTAAAACGTGCAGGAAAAAAAATACTGCATCCAGGCGAATTTTAGGGTCAACTTCAAACAATCATAACTCTTTGTACATAATGATATGGGTTATATACTATATATCAATGGAAATCTCTGAGAGTTCTCTTTCCAATGAAATTAGTTTCATCCAATTTGCTCATCGGAGAAAAAAGTTATGGTCGATCTACTTCAGGCTATCAAAACAGTCCATCAAAGGACAGATTTGACATTTTTTTATTTTTAAGGGCATTTTGGTCCTTTCCCTTTTCCCATTCTATATATATATATGATATATGTATATGTGTGATGTGTATATATGTATACCCCTTGGATGAAGGACCATTATTTTCTTTCATTTCTTCCTTCTCTTTCTCTCTAAAATATTAAGAAGCCTAGGGTTCCAATTTTCCTTCCTCGAAAATTTAATTTCTACTTCAAGAAACCAAGAACAAGTTTAAGGAATCATTGGAGATCGTTGTTCCAGGTATGCAAGTATTTATCTATGGGATCCTTTCATCCATAGAGCCCACAAATCCTTTTTCAAAGGCTCAAGATACATGTGTGTATATATATATATATATGATTATACTTTCTAAATTTTCATTGTGTATTGTGTAGTATTCACATGATGGTTGAGATATATGTGTGGGATGATTATGTGTGTTGGTTGAAGTATATGTGTGTAGTATTTGTGTGATGGTTGGTGATTATATTGTTGAAGTTGATGATATCCAAGAAGGGATATTTGTATGTTTGTGGAAACTATGGTGGTGTATGATGTATAAATATATGAAATGGGTGATTGAATACTTGTAATCTTGATGAATCCACCTATGCCTAAGAAGTGCATGTAAGGTGTTTGTGAAAATACCTAAGAGACTAGAGATTTTGTTTTTATAACATAATAGGTCCAAAATTAATTGATTATGAATATATGATGATTTAAATTGTTAAGCCTTGATTTATACTATTATTCCATTATCTCCTTGTTATGACTTGATAATTGTTATTGGGAATTATATATCCCTACTATTGATTGATATGTCAAATATTTTCTAAATGTGAGTTGGATTGTGAATTGAGAAATATGGATGTTGAAGTTGAAGGATGATGGTGTTGTGGTGCATGAAATTGAGCATTAAACCTATGCCCTAAATGGTGCATGTAAGGTAATTGCTAAAATGCCTATGTGAAGAAGAATTAAGTATTTGACATGTTTGTTATCCAAATTATGATTTCATGCCATATCCATATGCTTAACTTATGTCTACCATATGTTTGACAAAATATTTAAGAGAATAGGAAACTATGCATTGTGGTTCATTAGGTCTTAAAAGATAAATTCATGCTTTGTTCCTATGGATAGTTGATTTCCTTGAATTTGTGGTGTGTTGTGGGTGTATGATAGAATGCCATGATGAATTGTTGAGGTAACTATGATGTTTGTGCGTAGTATTTGTTGTGGACCCAAAGCATTCTCCCCACGTGTTCGAATGGATGCTTATATGAAGAAATGAGGCCATTTGATTTGCTAAGTGTGAAGTCCTCAATTACGTGTTGCGTATGATGGAATACTATTTCTCTGCCTAAAGGTGGACTTGTAATACCACATGTCTAAAAGTCTTTGTCCAATATATGAATCTTTTTCTTAAGTCGTACATACTTTATATAGGTCATATATAGTGAATCGTACCCATGCCAGTGTAACACCCCGATTCTCGAGAACCAGAACATCATACGGTGCTTATGATCACGAAGGACTACAAGCTAACCCTTTTCTGATATTTGTACCTGTTCACTACATAATATAATAAAATACATGCGTAAACTTGCCATAAGGTTCAAACATCTAAAAATATGCAATACTGGAAACCACACACTAATACATCTGTCTGAAAAGCCTCTACACTGCCTGAACTGTGGAGTTGAAGGGACAATTCCCCAACTAACTCCATCTACTAAAATCAAATACTATAATAACAACATCCTCGGATGATGAGGACTCACTGTTGAACCCACTGCTATAAGATCTGACAGCTAAATATACTCTGAATCTCGCTCTTCTTAACCTATGGTGGGGAAAACACCATAGCACGAATGCGTCAGTACAAAGAATGTACCGAGTATGCAAGGACAGGGTAAGGTGAAATATAAGGCTTATGCATAAACATAACAATCTGAATAATATGTATTCGCTGGAATAAACATATATAGAAACTCTGCAGTTACCAATTTTGAAACATGTCTGATCAACAATACACACATGAATGCATAAAGTACAACTGAAATCATCATGACACCGAATGTTACATTTTGAACACTGAAACCCAAAAATAATAATACTAACAATAAGATACTGAGTATCTGAAGCTACTAGAGCTGACATCTATACTTATCCATACTGAGAAATCGGATAACTGAAATTACTGATATTTGATATTCAAATTCACCAACTCTGGAACACTGAACAACAGAATTTGAGATCAACACTCATCTAGTAGGAAGTCTCTATTCTCAATGATAATGATAATGGGTAAATAAGTTCGAGAGCTACCTTCATCTCGCAGGAAGTCTCTCTACTCGATGATAATGATAATGGGTAAATAAGTTCGAGAGCAACCCTCATCTCACAGGAAGTCTCTCTACTCAATGATAATGATAATGGGAAAATAAGTTCGAGAGAAACCCTCATCTCGCAGGAAGTCTCTCTACTCAATGATAATGATAGCAATACTGGGAGGCCTGTATCTGACAGCCTCAACTTCTGCACATTAACTGAGTTTTTTTCTGAGACTGTTACTGAAACGGTGGGAATGATCATTTAACCGACATGCCCCACTTACCACAAGTGGGATCCAACCTGTACCCCAGCTGGAAGGGTGTCAATACCACGCCACCAGTAAAGACAACTGCATAGGACCCTCTACTATCAGGACCTCAAACAAGTACGGTGGGACCCTCTACTCACAGGACAACCACCTCATCTAACCCTCTACTCGCAGGATAGATGTCTCAACCTACGCTGGCGACGTAGTTCTAGAGAATAAGGATTTCTACCAGGAATCAAACCCTCTACTCGCAGGAATATTCCCATCCTTAGCTCGCTCGGTGCTGAATCCTACTCCTAACTGAAAGACACTTAACCAGTTCTTAACTGTACTCAACTGAACTAAATTTTTTCTCACATTATGATACTTTATCAATATGACAGAGTTCGCTTGATTCCATTCTCTGACGGAGTATTTCTAAATGCCACTTACTTTTAAGATAAGCTTACTATCTCACAAAATGTACAGAGGTCTGTAACGGAGTGAATTGATATGTAAGATTTCAGAGCTTCACGGAACTAGTATTCGATAAAGAATGATTTCCAAGATTACTGAGTTTTCCCCAGGTTTTGAAACTAACCGGGAGTTCATTGTTCATCGCTCAATTGGGATTACCGTGAAACTGACTCGACTCTAGACCAGCAGACTATTTCAGGCATACATACCCCCAGCACACAATAGCATAAAGTAACACAAGATAGATAACTCATAATTATTTCATGAAGGCCTAAATAATAGCATAAAGTATTCTTGATCTGGAATACTAATAAATATAGCATTTTCTTTATTAATCATCAGTTTTGGAATGTGAGATAATAAGGAAAAACAAAAATCATCTCTCTTTTGTGTAAATTTATTGTAATAAAACACTATTACAGCATTAGCAATCTCCCCTTCATTTTTTGACTAATCTCTTTACTGATTTTGGATTTTGTTCACCATAAGTTTCTGTTTTCTCTCATTGACAACACTATGAAAAAGTTTAGTATTTTTATCACCACTTTCAAACCAATCATATCCATTTTTCTGCTTCCGCTATGATTTTTCTAGAGTAAGGTACTTATTGTATTCAACCTTAGCCAACTACATCACTATTCTATTTTCTACGGAGGGGTCTTCATTTAAAAATTTCTCCTTTATTCTAGAAATATCCTCTCTAATCAATAATTTCTAAAAAATACCTCCATATGTTTCTCCTATCCACACAGTCAACACTTTTTAATCTTCTTCATGAAATATAAAAAGGGTTTGGAA
This sequence comes from Capsicum pubescens, assembly GCA_030864215.1. Taxonomy (NCBI): domain Eukaryota; kingdom Viridiplantae; phylum Streptophyta; class Magnoliopsida; order Solanales; family Solanaceae; genus Capsicum; species Capsicum pubescens. Next base: position 86,999,820 of record CM061548.1, read on the forward strand.
GAGTAACTTGTCTACCAATTCAACCTTATAATTTTATTAAAAGACCCATGAGAGGTTCAAAAATTTAGAAAAATTTTAAAGGCCTATTGATATTATTAGCACCACAGTAACATCAAGTTAATAGAGGTGCATGGTCTAACCCAGTTTTAGTAAGTGTTTCACCTCTAAGTGAGCAAATAAATTCTAAAATCTTGCATTATAAAGCACTCTGTAAAGCCTTTCAATGATACTGTCATCACCTGCCCTGCTATTTCTCCAAGTAAATGGGCATCCCTTAAATGACATTTGAACCAGATCATATGATTCAATGAAGGACCTAAAATCAACAACATCAGCATCTAGGACAACGAATCTCCTATTTTTTCTTCAATATTAAGTACCATATTAAAATATCCTATTATCCATAACTAATTCATACCTTGAGAAATAACAGAAAGATTCTCCCATAAATCTAGCTTCGGGTTAATGTCACACTTACCATAAATAATAAAGGCAATGAAGAAATACTCAGAAGCTAAATACTGCAATTTTAAAGACTATATTTGATCAGTATCACTTATAACTGTAATTGTAATACCCTAAAAAATCCAAACCAATATTAGAGACATATACCAAGCTCATGCATAGTAAATCATGGTTCTCTTATAGTTTTATGAGTAAGTTAGATGTATATTAAGGCTTCAAATAACTCCCAACTATCTGACGAATCAAAATATTCCTTACCGATTGAATTCTTGAGAAGGATATTGGTATAGTCAATTTCAAACGAGCATATCTCTCATTATACTTGAAATTTTTGAGATAATGACCTATCAACAGATAGATAATTGAATTATATTTCCAACTATACCAATTTCACCTAAATCCGATATCGGAGCAAAGAGTTATTCCTATTTTACTCCAGCATGTCAGGCTGGAAACAGTGTGACGACATTCATGGTAGCTTACCACATTTGTGATGCCCTATCACGAAGGTCGTCAGCCTTAGGCAGAAACCATCTCCTAAGTGACAACATTTGTGGTATATTACCATATTTTTGACGCCATGTAACAAATGTCGTCAGCCTTAGGCAGAATCCAGCTTTTGTGTGACGACATCTTTGACGGCTTACCACATTTTTGACGCCACGTCACAAATGTCGTCAGCCTTAGGCAGAATCCAGCTTCTGTGTGACGATATTTTTGACGGCTTTCCACATTTTGGATGGCTTGTCACAAATGTCGTCAGCTATTATTTTCAGCAACTGGGAATTTATTTCATAAGGGTATTTTAGTCTTTTCCCTTCACTTCCCACGACTTATAACCCTAAAGAGGCATAATTTTTCCTATTTTCTTCAGTTAAGCATCTAAAAAATCCTCTCTTACGCTGTCAACCATAAGATTAGGATTTCCATCAAACTCATCTCTTAAAAGTAAGATTCAAGCCTTTTTCTCAAGATAATCAAGAATTAACTTTCCCAATCAAAGAACTCTCCAGCAAATCATCAAGGTGTTCTTTCTAAGGTATGCATAGTGTTCATCTATGGATCTAATTCGTTCATAGAGCTCAAGAACCATGTTTTAAATATTATTTTGTAAACTTTTTGTGGTGATATGAGTATGTACATGTTGATGATTGTTGTTTAAGTTTCAAGATGATATCTAAAGGTGTTTTCATGGAATATATGTGGTTGTTAGTTGAAAAACATGAACTTTAGGTGGTTTGATATGATGCAAGTATGAAATCCACCTATGCCTTAAAGAATGCATGCAAGGTGTTTGATAAAATGCCTAGGATGCTAGAAGTTCATATTCACATGATTCTATGATATCTAGATGACAAGTCCATGTTAGTTATACATTCCAATATAAATTCTATGTTATGTATGTGTTGTTATTGTTATGGTAGGAAGCATGTATGATAATGGAGACATGAATTATATACACGAAATTTATCCATGCTTTCCCTACCATGTTTCAGATGTTGAATAAATACATGAAGTATAATATCCCCTTCTTATGATATTGTGAATTGTGGACTCCAATCTTGTGATCAAGTCATGTCATGTGTGAGTCAGTTTCTTTCTATCGAGTCCTGGGGGTATTTGTACCCGAAAAATATAGTCGTGTGCCTAGAGACATGTCATGTTATCATGATACTTAGTTAAGCCAAGATCTACAGAATTCATTCAGTCATGTGACTCAGGAAAACTCAGAAATCTCAGCAGTCTCAGTAGTTTAGTAATCTCAGTAGTTCAGAACTTTTAGTACTCGGTTAATCTCAGAAATCTCTATATCCAGTAACTTAGTAATCTCTATAAGTCAGTACTCTCAGTAATCTTATGAACTCAGTACTCAGTAAGATCAGTAATCTCATGAACTCAGCTAGCTATCAGGTATCAGTATTATTCCATCAACTACGGAACTCAGTAAACTCAAAATCAGTTTTTTTTAGTTAATCAGTACAGTCAGTTATTCATGTTCAGTCTCTTCAGATGGGAGTAGAAGTTAGCACCGAGTGAACCCAAGGATGGGAACACACCTACCAGTTGAGGGTGTGATTCTTAGCAGTCATCCTTATGTTCCATAACTACGTAGCCAGCATAGGTTGAGATATCTTAGCCTATCAGATTAGGGTTGATGAGGTGACTTAACCTGTCAGTTTAGGGTCCCACCGTTCTCACTTTGAGTACCTGCCAGATAAGGGTCACTCACAGCTTGTCCTTACCAGTGGCGCGGTATTGACACCCTTTCAGTCGGGGCAGAGATTAGACCCCAACTTAGCTATATTCACTTAATTGGGGCATGTCGGTTAGATGAATACATCCCATAGTTTTAGTTACAGATTTAGGACTGTCAAATACAGTCAACATAGTTCAGTAGTACAGATTCAGTACTGTTAGATACAGTCAATGCTTATCAATTGTAAATACACTTCAAGATCACCCATTAGCTAGGACTGATCTCAACTCTGATTAATCAGTATCAGAATCATTAGATTTAAAGATCACCCACTAGATAGGACTGCTCTCAAACTAAGTCAAATCATCCATATTATTAGTATACTCATGATCACCCGCTAGATAGGACTGATCTCAGATTTAGTTACTCCAAGTAGAACAGAACCTAGATAGTTCTATCAGAACTTAGACTGTCAGATACAGTCGCTCAGTATCAGTTACATCAGTTAGGCCGATCATCACATTTATATCAGTTATATCAATTTTTTTGAACTCATGTATCAGTCATAGCAGTTATCAGAATTCCTGATATCAGTATTCAGCTTCAGAACTGTCAGACACAGTCAACCAGACCAGTTCTTCATAATTCAAACTATCAGAAATTATCATTCATCTATTCAGTATCTCAGTATCAGTACACTCATGTTGTAAATATTCAGACTCAGTAGTCAGTATCTCCACGAGTTCAGTTACAGTTATGTATATATGTATGTATTCTCACGTTCATATTAGTCAGCATTTTTCATGCACATAACTCTTCGCATTTAGCCTACCTCACTGTATACTCAGTACATTCAGACGTACTGACGCATTTGCGCTATGGTGTTTTCTCTTATATTACACCATAGGTTCAGAGGCACGAACTCCAGATCAGTAGTAGCATTCCAGTGTTCAGAGTTTGCAGTAAGTCCTTCTCATTCGAGGATGATATGATTATTGTTACATTTACTATTCAGTTGCTAGATGGAGTTAGTTGGAGACTTCTTCCTTCAACTCCTTATTCAGTTCAGTTAAAGGATTTCAGACTAGATGTCAAATTAGATATTCATATCTCATTATTTTCAGTATTTATGACTTGTTTTGGTATTGTTATATCTTTTTCAGACATTTTGTTATCAGACATTTATTCAGTTCGAACCTTATGGCCTTTCATGTTTATGTTTTCGCATTTTATGATATATTATGCAGTATACAGGTACAGATATCAGTCATGGGTTAGCTTGTGGTCCTTAGGGGTCATGAGCATCATCTAGCATTCTGGTTCAGAAAATTGGGGTGTTACAAAATTGGTATCAGATCCTATGGTTCAATAGAGTCCTAGGAAGTCTGAAAGTCGCATCTAGTAGAGTCTTGTATATGTGTGTGTTGTGCACCACACTTATGTGCAGGAGGCTATAAGATGTTTTAGGAACAGTTTCCCTTCTTTCATGTCTCAGATCGTGCCATAGAAAGGTTCTCTAAGAAAACTCATGTAGATTCTCATCATGCTTTAGTCATGTCAACTTTACCTTACTTTCAAGGTAACAAAAGTAGTGAAGCTTAAGTCCTACAGATAGGGCTTTCTCAAATATTCCCTACAGATAGCTATGGGATTTCCCTCATGCTCAACAGTATCCCATCAGTTCAGTTATGTCCTAAAGTTGTATGGATCTCATTCATGATCATGAGAACTCGTTCTAGAACCCAGATTTAGATATGCCAGCAGATCACTTCTCAAAATCCTATGATAGCATATGACTAGAGTTAAAAGCATGAACCCACGAGTTTAGAAGTAGTAGAGTTGGGATAATGATATCTAGATTGAATAGACTATGTATTCATGGGGATAGTTGTGCTAAAATGAATCAGTAGGATTGAACAGTGTGAGTTAGAAATTTAAGTTTATTGACTCAAAATTAAGCATGAAGGTATAAATGTGATACTAGTAGTATGCGAGGGAAATAGGGGATAATGATCAGAGTGTAAGTATGTGATAATGATTAGTAAGTTAAGCATGTGTTAATCAGAGTGTAAGTATGTGATAATGATTGTAGTTCAGTTCAGAGTTTATTTTAGTGTTCACATATTTATGATGATGGCTTAAAGATAAAGGAGAGATGATAGATCAAGTAACCAAGTCAGGCTCTCAAACTCCATTAGTAGTGCCAGTATGTACAGAAAAACAGTTAGGGAAGACGATTCCCGACCCATCCTTATCTCAGTGTAAAGCTTTGTACTTCAGTCAGCATAATTCCTATGCATGCTTCATGTCTCAGATTCCATGGATATAGGTTATGTTCACACGTATTCCATAGAATTGTATGTGCTTTCAGTTACCAGTATAGGAAGTTCAGTTCTAGATCACTTAGTGTTACAAATCATGTTCCATGAACTTAGAAATTCCAGATTCAGTTCATGCAGCTCATGACTCATGTACACGTATCATGCTCCCCAGTATACTTAGTTTCCATGACTCATGCTACGCCCTCACTGATCAGATAAATTTGGACTATATCAGGTATATACTTAGTTCAGACCTTTTTGGTTAATCCATGTTGTTGATATTCTATTCCTCAGGTTTCAATCATGTGTCAAGTTCAGTCAGTATCCATTCATGTTTCAGGTTTTCCTGATTTAACCCTTCATGAGCTCTCTTTATGAGAATAGTGTAGTGTTGAGAAATTGCTTAGATGGGAGAAAGTTAATATTTCATGTTAAGAGCAGATTATTACATGCATGTTTTATACGAGGGTGTAGATACAAAGATAGGCTTGAATGTCCTGTTAGTATGCAAGCAAAGGGATAGCAAGAGGTAATATTTAGAAATTTGGAAAGGTCAGAGTGTGAATGTATATTCAAACCCTTGACTTATGTCAGCCTTCATTGTGCAACTATCACAACTCAGTTTCTATCTCAGTTACAGTTCAATACTCAGTAATTAGTTTTCAGTCTCAGAATTAAGCACTTCAGTATCAGTTTAAACCTCAGTTTCAGTATTTATTTATCAGGACCCAGCATTTAGATCTTGTATGGATCCCCGTTACAGTCTTAAGTTATAGTGTCAGCTTTAGGTCAGTATTCATCTCAGAAATTCAGTTCAGTTTTAGACTTGCTTGACCATAGCGTACAGTTATCAGCTTCTTAGTTATAGGTATTTCAATACCTCAGTCTATGGAATGTTTCCAAATTATGTAATACATTTGGTCCTGCATTTTCAAACAATATAGCTTTCATGAAATCCATGATCAGCTACCTCATGTTACCCAGTCAGTCTCTTATCGTATGCATAATACTTTATGGCCTCAGCCCAGCTACTCAGATTAACTGCAATTCAGTCTTGCATACCCAGCGTTCAGTTACCAGTTACTCAGTTAATCAGATAAGTCAGTATGTCTATGTATTCGCGCATCACGCTTTAGTTTTAGATCTTAGATAATCAATCACGATTTCGTACCTAGGTGCCTTGTGCATCGCCTCAACTTCTTTAATATCTTAGCAAGGTCAGTCCAGCATCCTTCAAGGGACATAGTGTCCCAAGGGGGAGATACATTATATCCCCCAAAATTCCATGATTTAAACATTTCATTTTCTTTGATGAATCTATCTTGGAGGAAGTGTTACTTATGAGCCGACCCTCTAGCCTCAAAACTCAGTCGTAAGATATGTACTCAATGTCTCATCTCAGTTCATGAATCAAGTTCCAAATTCAGTTATGTTCTTACATTTTCGCTCATGCATATTGAGTAATCAATCTCAGACTCATCAGTATTTTCAGTTCATGGTAGTAGTCTTCGTTGAGCTTACTCATTCTCATATTCAAATTTTAGTACAAACATGGTATTTAGTTCCATGCTCAGTTTTACGTTCAAACTTGGTATCTTTACCATTACATGTTCAGTCACATGTTCATAAGTCAGTTCAGTCATGTATTCACGCATCAGATATGCGTGGTCAGCTTATCAGTACTTTCAGTCATGCATTCACGTATCATGTCAGTCATATAATCATGCATCAGATATGCATGGATTCAACTTAACAGTTAAGCATCAGATATGCATTCTCAGTTTGAGAAACACAGTTTATCGGAACACTCAGTCCTACATTCATAAATCAGCTACCCATGCATCAGATATGCATGCACAGTATGATATGCTCAGTTTTCAGTCATGTCATCCATGAAATCATGATCAGTCATTCATACTATATTTGCATCTTTTTATCTTTTCTCCCCTCTCAAGCAGTCATCATTCGAGGATGAATGTTTTCAAGGGGAAGATATTGTAATACCCAAAAAATCCAAACCAATATTAGAGCCATGTACCAAGATCATACATAGTACATCGTGGTTATTTTATAGTTTTGTGATTAAGTTAGATGTATATTAAGTCTTCAAATAACTCCCATCTATCAGACGAATCAAAACATTCCTTACCGATTGAATTCTTGAGAAGGATATTGGTATAGTCAATTTCAAATAAGGATATCTCTCATTATACTTGGAATTTTTGAGCTCATGACCTATCAACAGATATATAATTGAATTATCTTTCCAACGATACTAATTTTTCCTAAATCACATATCGGATCAAAGAGTTATTCCTATTTTACTTCAGCATATTAGGTTGGAAACAGTGTGATGACATTCGTGGTAGCTTACCACATTTGTGACGCCCTATCACGAAGGTCGTCAGCCTTAGGAAGAAACCATCTCCTAAGTGATGACATTCATGGTATCTTACCACATTTTTTATGCCATGTCACAAATGTCGTCAGCCTTAAGCAGAATCCAGCTTCTGTGTGATGACATTTTTTACGGCTTACCACATTTTTGACAGCATGTCACAAATGTCGTCAGCCTTAGGCAGAATCAATCTTTTGTGTGATGATATTTTTGATGGATTACCACATTTTTGATGCCTTGTCACAAATGTCGTCAGCTATTATTTTCAGCAACTGGGAATTTATTTCATAAGGGTATTTTGGTCTTTTCCCTTCACTTCCCACGACTTATAACCCTAAAGAGGCATAATTTTTCTCATTTTTCTTTAGTTAAGGATCTAAAAAACATTGTCTTACGCTCTCAAGCACAAGATTAGGATTTCCATCAAACTCATCTCTCAAAAGTAAGATTTAAGCCTTTTTCTAAGATAATCAAGAATTACGTTTCCCAATCCAAGAACTCTCCAGCAAATCATCAAGGTTTCCTTTCTAAGGTATGTGTAGTGTTCATATATGGATCCAATCCGTTCATAGAGCTCAAGAACCATGTTTTAAATATTATTTTGTAAATTTTTTGTGGTGATATGAGTATGTATATGTTGATGATTGTTGTTTAAGTTTCAAGATGATATCTAAAGGTGTTTTCATGGAATATATGTGGTTGTTAGTTGAAAAACATGAACTTTAGGTGGTTTGATATGATCCAAGTATGAAATCCACCTATTCCTTAAAGAATGCATGCAAGGTGTTTGATAAAATACCTAGGATGCTAGAAGTTCATATTCACATGATTCCATGATATCTAGATGATAAGTCCATGTTAGTTATACATTACAATATAAATTCTATGTTATGTATGTGTTGTTATTGTTGTGGTAGGAAGCATGTATGTTAATGGAGATATGAATTATGTACACAAAATTTATCAATGCTTTCCCTACCATGTTTTAGATGTTGAATAAATACATGAAGTATAATATCCCCTACTTATGATATTGTGAATTAAGGACTCCAATCTTGTGATCAAGTCATGTCATGTGTGAGTCAGTTTCCTTCTATCGAGTCCTGGAGGGTATTCGTACCCAAAAAATATAGCCGTGTGCCTAGAGCCATGTCATGTTATCACGATACTTAGTCAATCCAAGATCTACAGAATTCAGTCAGTCATGTGACTCAAAAAAACTCAGAAATCTCAGCAGTCTCAGTAGTTTTGTAATCTCAGTAGTTCAGAAATCTTAGTACTCGGTTAATCTCAGAAATCTCAGTACTGAGTAACTTAGTAATCTCTATAAGTCAGTACTCTCAGTAATCTCATGAACTCAGTACTCAGTAAGATCAGTAATCTCATGAACTCAGTTAGCTATCAGATATCAGTATTATTTCGTCAGCTACGAAACTCAGTAAACTCAAAATTAGTTCTTTTTAGTTAATCCGTACAGTCAGTTATTCATGTTCAGTCTCTTCAGATAGGAGTATAAGTTAGCACCGAGCGAACCTAAGGATGGGAAGACACCTACCAGTTTAGGTTGTGATTCTTAGCAGTCATCTTTTGTGTTCCAGAACTATGTAGCCAGCGTAGGTTGAGACATCTTAGCCTGTCAGATTAGGGTTGATGAGGTGGCTTAACCTGTCAGTTTAGGGTCCCACCATTCTCACTTTGAGTACCTTCCAGATAAGGGTCACGCATAGCTTGTCCTTACCTGCGGCGCGGTATTGACACCCTTCCAGTTGGGGCAGAAATTGGACCCCAACTTAGCTATATTTGCTTAATTGGGGCATGTCGGTTAGATGAATACATCCCACAGTTTCAGTTACAGATTCAGGACTGTCAGATATAGTCAATTTAGTTCAGTAGTACAATTCAGTATTGTTAGATACAGTCAATGCTTATCAATTGTAAATAGACTTCAAGATCACCCATTTGCTAGGACTGATCTCAACTATGATTAATCAGTATCAGAATTATTAGATTTAAAGATCACCCGCTAGATAGGACTGCTCTCATACTAAGTCAAATCATCCTTATTATCATTATACTCACGATCACCCGCTAGATAGGACTGATCTCAGATTTAGTTACTCCAAGTAGAACGGAACCCATATAGTTCTATCAGAACATAGACTGTCAGATACAATTGCTCATATCAGTTACATCGATTATTCTGATTATCATAGTTATATCAGTTATATTAATTTTTTGAACTCATGTATCATTCATATCAGTTATCAGAATTTATGATATCAGTATTCAGCTTCAGGACTATCAGACACAGTCAACCAGACCTGTTCTTCCTAATTCAAACTGTCAGAAATAGTTGTTCATCTATTTAGTATCTCAGTATCAGTACACTCATGTTGTCAGTGTTCAGACTCAGTAGTCAGTATCTTCACGAGTTCAGTTACAGTTATGTATGCATGTATGTATTCTCGCATTCATATTAGTCAGCATAGTTCATGCATATAACCCTTCGCATTTAGCCTACCTCACTCGTATACTCAGTACATTCAGACGTACTAACGCATTTGTGCTGTGGTGATTTCTTTTATGTTACACCATAGGTTCAGAGGCACGAGCTCCAGATCAGCAGTAGCATTCCAGTATTTAGAGTTTGCAGTGAGTCTTTCTCATTCGAGGATAATATGATTATTACTACATTTACTATTCAATTGCTAGATGGATTTAGTTGGAGACATGTTCCTTCAACTCCTTATTCAGTTCAGTTAAAGGCTTTCAGACTAGATGTCAGATTAGATATTCAGATCTCATTATTTTTAGTATTTATGACTTATTTTGGTATTGTTATACCTTTTTCAGACATTTTGTTATCAGACGTTTATTCAGCTCGAACCTTATGTCCTTTCATGTTCATGTTTCCGTATTTTATGATATATTATGCAGTATACAGGTACAGATATCAGTCATGGATTAGCTTGTGGTCCTTCGAGGTCATGATCACCGTGTAGCATTTCGGTTCAGAAAATTGGGGTGTTACAGTAACATCAAACCCCTTATTTACAAACACCCAAATATGACCATTTCTATTGTACCTAGCTTTTTGCATTCTTAATATATTTATTTCTATAATGCTGAAAAGGCTTAATAAAATCACAAATGAAAATCTATAATATCTATGAAGAATTTATACTCTTTGAAAAGCACATTGTGACATTACTGACCAAATATTTCAAATAAAATACTTTATCATTTATTAGCTTGTTGATATCCCACATTCCTCTTTGATTGCACTCTATTTGGAAAAGATGCATCACTATTTTCCTGCTTTGTCCCTTTCCTAGCTAATTTTAGAACTTTGTTTTCTCTAGGTTCAATTCTGCATCTTTAATAATTTGATCATCATTCTCTACACATACCTCTTCTACATCTTATTTACCTTCTATATCTTTAAGTCTATTTTCCACCTTATGAGTGAGTATATCATAAAGTACATTATTAAGTGACTCAAAAACCTCTGGAACCATCAGTGACTCATCCGTCTTCATTGCTATAGGTATCTCTACTAATGCCATAGTATTATTAGTAATATCTTGATGCTAAGTTACTGGAATGATTGATTGATGTAATTGATTTTGATCCACTATTTTGTATATTTCAAGTGCCATGGTTACATATGGTACACTTTTTAACATAATATATAACCTTCTACCTCTCTTTATATAGCTGGCCTATCAATTCTCTTTTCCCCTTCCTCTGTCTTTTTTGAATTCTAGGGCTTTCATTTTTTTTATCTTGATAAAATGCATTTGATATCCACTCTTTTGTGGATATTGTCTCCCTTTCTGTGATGTGCTTTGGTGATGTAGTGTTTGCATTGGGTTCTTTATTGAATTCACATGACATTTTGTTTTTGTTGTGTTGTTCATTATATTAGCTCCAACTCTTGGTGCAACTTCTATATTTTTTATTGGTTATAGATATTCATATTCCTTCGTATATCTCTATTACTAGTTTATTCCTTCTTGTAATCATTGCTCAGTTCATGTTTTGGTGTTCCTGAAACACCCTAGACTTTGTCAATTGTTAATTTCTCAAGTTTTGAGCCTTCTGATCATTATACGACTCACACCATGCTAGTCGTATAGTGTGAATACGGGTCTAGGACCCTAGTAGTATGTTGGCCAGTGTGATATTGGCCAAGTTCTCTTTAAGGTATGAGAAGACTCCATACGATATGTATGTTCATGATACAAGAGGTATAGTGCCCAACCGTATATTGTCCAGTGCGTAGACTTTGAGATTCAGCTTAGGGAACGACTTAAAGGGTACTAGTCGTATGGTTATAGTACGAGTTAATCTAAGGAGTCTTATGTTAGACAGAATATAGTGTCCAACTAACTGATTAAGTTATGAGTTGAGGGTACCACTCGCATCGTGATGGCTACTTGACCCAAGTAGGGGTCGCAACGCGAGGGCAGCTCTATTCAACATTATTTTAATATGGGTTTTGGGGGAAAATGGGTCATTTTCCCCACCCTATTCAGCCTTAACACGAAATTAATCAGCCTATAGGGCAAAATCTCATTCTTTCTCTCAAACTCTCTCAAGAACAAGCATTAGGATTTTCAATTCAAGATTCAAAACTCAAGAATTCTACCATCAATCTTGTCAATAACAAGCATAAAGGTATGTGAAGTGTTTATCCAAGGGCCCTTTCACCCTTGGAGTTCAAGAAACCCTTTTTAAAATCTTAAATCATGATGTCCATGTTGTGGGTTGTTAGTATGCATGTTAATCTTGTTGTTTGATTTCCAAGCTGATGTCTTTAATGAATTTCATGAATTTATGTTAGCATGTGGGTTGAAATCTTTGAAATTGAAGTGATTAATGTAGCCATGATGTTTTGAATTTTTATCCATTCCCAAGTATAATGTGATGCCTCTCAAGTGTTTGCCAAAAATGCCAAAGTGAAGTAATTGTGCAATTTGATCCATTGTTGATCTTAATTATGAACTCATGAAAGCACTACAGGTCTAAAGGGCTCCCATGTTAATGTTATTCCTTGAAGGTGTTTGTTGAAATGCATATGTGAATTGTTAGTGTACTTATGACATGATAGCATGCATCCTTATACATGTACAAGTTCAAGATTTACAAGTGTTTGATGAAATTCCTTAGAAAATGAATTATGAACATGTGGTCATTGTCTTGCCTTCAAGATTTATATTACGCTTTACTCTTTACGCTATCGAGTCCTAGGAGTATTTACTACCTGAAAATTTATGTGTATATCTAAAGACAATGTCAGTTACAGAATAGTCTCAGTCAGGTCACGATCAGTGGTACTTTTAGTTAGTTCCAGAATCTAGGAAAACTCAGTAAACTCAGTACTAATACAGTCCAGTTCAGCAATAGTTCAGTCAAGCCTAGTATGAACTAAGACATCAATTTAGTGTCTATTCAGTTGGGAGTAGGATTCAGCACCGAGTAAACCCAAGGATGGGGACTCACCTTCCAGTAGAGGGTGTGATTCTTAGAAGCAATCCTTGCATTCCAGAACTACGTAGCCAGCGTAGGTTGAGACATCAAATTGGCCAGTCGAGGGTTGATGAGGTGTTTTAATCTGTCAGTTAAGGGTTCCACCATTCTCATTAGAGTACCTGCCAGAGAGGGTATCTCTTCAGTTGTCTTTACCCATGACATGATACTGGCACCCTTCCAACTAGGGTTACAGGTTTGACCTCAAAAATCTATTTAGAAAAAGGGCATATCGTCTAGATGATTACCTCCTACAGTCTCAGTTTCAGATTCAGTCTCAGATTAGAATTCAGTATAGTTCTACAGACTTTAGGTCTATCAGATACGGTCATCCAGATAATCAGTAACATAGTATCAGTAAATTTAGAAATTAGTAAATTAGTATTCAGACTCAGTATCTGGTATCATCACAATTTCAGTTACAGTCTACATATTCATGCATGTACTCCCATTCAGTCATATCCATGTTATTCAGTTAGTATTGTTCATGCATCATGAACCCATGCATTTCAGCCTAACTCACTGAGCATACCAGTACATTTAAAGTACTGACTCATGCTTTTTGTGCTATGATGTCTTATATCATAGGTTCATACATGTGGGCCCAGAGTATCCTCAGTAGTACAGCCTCTCAGCAGACAGCATAGTCGTGAGTCCTCATATTTTGAGGATATGATTATTTTTAGCATTTCAGTTATTTCAGCAGTCAGTCAGAGTTAGTTGGGGACTTGTCCCATCAACTCCATATTTCAGACAACTTAGAGGCTTATCAGACTAGCGTGTTTTTCAAAAGTTATTTCCAGCATTCAATTTTCCGTATACAGTATTGTTTTCAGATTTTAACCTTATGGATGTTTTTTCATCTACTTATTTATTTTGTTATTATATCATCTTAATTATTTAGTGCTCACAGCAGGTACCATTCATGGGTTAGCAAGTAGTCCATCGGGATTGTTAGCGTCGTGTAGCATCTGGGGTACTGACTCGGGGTGTTACAAAACTTGGTATCAGAACTTAAGGTTCAACAGAGTCCTAGTAAGTCTAAAAGCCGCATCTAGTAGAGTCTTATGCATGGGTGTGTAGCGCACCACACTTATGGACAGGAGGCTATGAGATGTTTTAGGAACAGTTTCCCTTCTTTCAGTATTCATGTCATACGAGTGAGCATGAGATCCAGTTAAACTCTCTATCTAATCGAAGTTTCTCTTCCGTTTATAGAATATGCCTCAAAATAGGACTCAGGGAAGAGGAACGGGAGACCAGTCAGCCCCTCAGGCCATCCATCCAGATCCTTTGGGCGAGCATGTCTCCCACGCGGAGTTCAGAGCAGCCTTCACCACCTTAGCTTATTCTGTAGATGGCCAAAATGAACATCCAGTTGTCTTTCCAGCCAACCCACTAGCCAATACTGCTGCTTCCAGGATTTATGAGTTCACCCGAATGAACCCTCCATCATTTACTAGGTCTAAGTCCGATGAGGACCCTCAGGAATATATTGATTAGGTGTAGAAAGTTACTGATATTATGAGGGTAATATCTAGTGAGAGTTTTGAGCTAGATGCATATCAGTTGAAGGATGTGGCTCACTCATGGTTCAAACACAGGAAAGCAAAAAAAACCACAGATGCAGGGCCCATAGAATGGGAGGAGTTTGCCACTGTTTTTCTGGATAGGTTCTTCCCAAATGAGTTAAGGAAAGTAAAAGTTCTAGAATTTATCAATCTAAAGCAGGGAAGCATAACGGTGAAAGAGTATTCTCTAAAGTTTACTCAATTAACCAGATATGCTCCTCATGTGGTAACAGATAGCAGGTCTAAAACGAGCAAGTTTGTGTCTAGGGTGAATGATATTGTGGTTAAGGAGTGCAGAACTGCAATACTAATTAGTGAGATGGATTTGTCTAGACTGGTGGTCTATGCTTAACAGATCAAAGAGCAGAAGAATAAGGAGAGAGAGAAGCAGAACAAGAGGGATAAAATAGGTAGTTTCAACTTTGCTCAGCCTAAGTCAGAGGGTGGGAATCATTCTCAGTTTCACCTAAAATATTTAGTTCCAGCCCTGTTCTTAGTTAGTGCTCCAGTACTGAAATAAAGAGATGGAAACAGAGATAGGGCATTAGGTCCTAAACCTCAGGGTAGTGTTAACAGTTCCCAAATGAATCCTCTCTTCCAACAGTGTGGCAAAAACCATCAGGGTATCTACAGAGAAGGAAGTGATGTATGTTTCGAATGTGGCAAGCGAAGCCACAGAGTCAGAGATTGTCCCCAGTAAGGTTCCCAAGGTTAGCGTAACCGTCCTCCATCTCAGTCCGGTCTCCCAAATAAGTAGGGTACCACTTTCAGTGCAACCAGTGGGCAGCGCCCAAATAGACTCTATGCTCTTCAGTCCTGACAGGATCAGGATAATTCTCCTGATGTGGTCACTGGTACATTACAAGTTTATCATTTGCATATTTATGCTTTGCTAGATCTAGGAGGTTCTATGTCTTTTGTTACACCATATATAGCAGTTGATTTTGGAGTTAGTCCTAAAATCCTAGCAGAGCCTTTCTTAGTCTCTACCCTAGTGGGTAAATCCATCGTAGACTGGCGGGTATACAGGAACTGTCCAGTAGTGGTATGTCAGAAAGTTACTTTAGCAGACTTAGTCAAATTAGAGATTACTGATTTTGATGTCATTCTCAGCATGGATTAGCTTTATTATTGTTATGCCTCAGTCGACTACAGAGACAAAATTGTCTAGTTTCAGTTTCTGAATGAACTCGTCCTAGAGTAGAGGGGTAGTACTTCAACACTTAGGGGTCAGTTTGTTTCTTACCTTTGGGCTAGAAAAATAATATATAAAGGGTGTGTCTACCATCTTGTCTGAGTCCAGGACTCCAGATTAGAAACCCCTACTCTTGAACCAGTGCCAGTAGCTTGCAAATTTCCAGAGGTGTTTCCTGAAAATCTTCCCGGAGTCCCTCCCGAAAGGGAAATTAATTTCAGAATTGATCTCCTTTCAGATACTCAGCCCATCTCTATTATATCATATAGAATGGATTTAGTAGAAATCAAATAATTAAAAGAACAGTTAAAGGATCTCTTAGATAAGGGATTCATCAGATCCAGTGTGTCCCCGTGGGGCGCACCAGTTCTATTCATGTGAAAGAAAGACAGTTCTCTCAGAATTTGCATTGACTACTATCAGTTAAACAAAGTAATGGTCAAGAGAAAGTACCCACTTCCTAGAATCGATGACTTGTTTGATCAAGTTCAGGGTGCCAGTTACTTCTCTAAGATAGACCTCATATCGGGCGATCATCAGCTCACAGTCAGGGAATGTGACATCCTGAAAATAGTCTTCAGAACTTGGTATGGTCAATTCAAATTCTTAGTCATGTCCTTTGGTCTTACCAATTCCCCAACAGCTTTCATGGACTTAATGAACCGTGTGTTCAAGCAGTACTTAGACATGTTTGTCATAGTCTTCATAGATGATATTCTTGTTTACTCCCGCAGTGAACATAATCATGCAGACCATCTCAGAATAGTATTGCAGACTTTCAGAAACCATTATCTATTCACCAAATTTAGTAAGTGCAAATTTTAGCTAAGGTCAGTAGCTTTTCTTAGCTATATAGTTTCCAGTGATGGTATTAGAGTTGATCCCCAAAAGACCGAAGCAGTGAGAAACTGGCCCGGACCCATCTTTCCATCATATAATAGGAGTTTCTTGGGTTTGGCTGACTATTATTGATGGTTTGTTGAGGGATTTTCATCTATTGTATACCCTATGTCTAGATTGACTCAGAAGAAGGTCAAATTCCAGTGGTCAGATTCTTGTGAGAAGAGTTTTCAGGAGTTAAAGATTTGACTCACTACAGCTCTAAGTTTGACCCGACCAGATGGTTCCGATGTCTTTGTTGTGTACTGTGATACATCCAGAGTAGGTTTGGGATGTGTACTCATGCAGAGAGGTAAGGTCATAACCTATGCCTTCAAATACCTTAAACCCCACGAGAAGAACTATCCTACTCATGATCTTAAGATAGCAGCAGTAGTTTTTGCCTTAAAGATTTAGAGGCATTAATTGTATGGGGTACACGTTGATGTGTTCACAAACCATAAGAGCCTAAAGTATGTGTTCTCCCAGAAAGATCTTAACCTCTTTCATACAAGGTGGTTAGAGTTGTTGAAAGATTATGACATGAGTGTACTATACCACCCAAGCAAGGCCAATATAGTAGTTGATGCTCTCAGTAGGTTGTCTATGGGTAGTGTTGCTTATGTTAAGGATAGTAAGAAGAATTTATCTTAGGAAATCCATCAGCTTTATCGACAAGGTGTCTGCTTAGTTGACTTAGCAGAAGGTAGTGGGTGGGTTCAGAATAGTTTAGAATCATCTTTAGTTTTTGAAGTAAATGAAAAATAGGATAGAGATCCCAGTTTAGTAAAGTTAAAAGAGTCATTCATCGATTGGAAGGTAGAGGTTTTCTCCCAAGGGGTAGATGGTATATAGTGTTGCCAGGGTTGTCTGTGTGTGCCGACTATAGATGGCTTGAGGCAGTGAATTCTTGTAGAGGCGCATGGTGCGCGTTACTCTATTTATCCAGGGTCCACAAATATGTACCGCAATTTGTGGGAAATCTATTGGTGGAGTGGGATGAAGAGAGATATTGCAGAGTTTATAGCTATGTTCTCTATATGTCAGTAGTTTAAGATTGAGCATCATAAACCTAGTGGGTCCATGCAGGAGTTCAGCATTCCTACTTGGAAGTGGGAAGAAGTTAACATGGACTTTGTGATGGGTTTGCCTCGTACTCGTTATTAGCATGATTCAGTTTGGGTCATTGTAGACAGGATGACCAAATCCACTCATTTCCTACCAGTCCATATCTCTTACTCAACCAAGGATTACACCAAACTCTATATCAAGGAGTTGGTCAGAATTCACGGTGTTTCATTGTCTATTGTCTCAGATAGAGGTACCCAGTTCACCTCTTATTTCTGGAAGGCATTCCAAAAGGGTCTTAGTATCCAAGTTTACCTCAGTACCGCTTTTCATCCTCAGACAGATGGTCAGGCAGAAAGGACTATCCAGACTTTAAAAGATATGATGCGAGCAAATGTGATTTATTTTAAAGGATTTTGAGATGACCACTTACCTTTGATTGAGTTTGCATATAACAACAGTTATCATTCCAGCATTCAGATAACTCCGTTTGAGGTGCTTTATGGAAGGATATGTAGATCTCCCATTGGTTGGTTAGAAGTGGATGAGGCCACAGTGGTAGGGCCTGACCTGGTATTTGATGCCTTGGAAAAAATTCAGTTGATCAGAGAAAGGCTTAAGACAGATCAAAGCAGACAGAAATAGTAAGCAGACGTGTGCAAAAAAGATCTCGAGTTAGAGAATTGTGACTATGTGTATTTTAAAATCTCTCCCATGAAAGGGGTGAAGAGGTTTGGCAAGAAGGGGAAACCCTGTCCCCAATATGTCGGTCCTTACCGAATTCTCAGCCATTTCGGAAAGGTATCTTACGAGCGTGAGTTGCCTTTAGATCTAGCTTCAGTCCATCCAGTTTTTCATGTCTCCTTGTTAAAGAAATTTATAGGTGACCCAGCAGCCGTAGTCCCAATAGAGGGCATAGACATTCAGAACAGACTCTCTTATGAAGAGGTTTCAGTTAAAATCCTTGACTATCAGATTCGTAGACTGAGGAACAAAGAAGTCCCTCTAGTCAAAGTTCATTAGAGGAATCAATCCGTTGAGGGAGCTACTAGGGAAGCAGAAGCAGATATGCAAACCAAGTACCCTCACCTCTTCTCTACCAACTCAGACTTAGCTCAAGGTAACAGTTTTTCATAAAAACTTACTCAGAATTCCCTTGCAAAACTTGGTATCAGTTACGGTTGCATATTAAGTCATGCATTCATGAATTGTTTTCAATTATGTGTTCATTGCATTCAGATATGGATATTCTGTATACAAACCCAGTTTTTCAGTATATTTATTCATGTATTCGTTACATTCAAATATGCATGTTCAGTATGAAAAACTCAGTATATCAGTAGTTTCAATCGTGTTTCATTGTTCGTATCCAGTAAATAAGTTTAGTACATCAGTAATCTCAGCTTAGTTAGCCTCATTTGAGGATGAATATTCCCAATAAGGAGATATTGTAAGACCCTGCAAAATTCTAAGCTTGACTCATTCCTTTAAAGACTACTAAGAGGTCCCAGACTTAGAAAATTTTAGCTAAGTATCAAGACTTAGAATCATTTTAGCCTTCCAAATTTGGACAATTTTATTTCCGACCTTCTCAGCCTTAGTTAGTTAATTTTTAAATTGATTCATGATCAGGGTCACTTGTAGGTCATCTCAGGCGAGTTTTGGATTTTTTGGACTAGCGTAAGGGCGAGTTTGGATGCCCAAAATAGAAAGGTTCACGATAGCCCCACATCGCAAAGGGCAATCAACCCAAGTAAGGGTCACGCCGCGATGGCTACTTGACCCAAGTAGGGGTCGCATTGCGATTGCTACTTGACCCAAGAAGGGGTCATGGCACAAGGACAACCCTGTTCAGCATTATTTGAATACGGGTTGTGGGGGGGGGAATGGGTCATTTTCCCAACATTATTTAGCCTTAACACAAAATTAATCAGCCTATTGGGCAAAATCTCATTCTTTCTCTCAAACTCTCTCAAGAACAAGCATTAGGGTTTTCAATTCAAGATTCAAAACTTAAGAATTGTACCATCAATCTTCTAAAAAACAAGCATAAAGGTATGTGAAGTGTTCATCCAAGGGCCCGTTCACCCTTGGACCCTTTTTAAAATCTTAAATCATGATTTCCATGTTGTGGGTTGTTTGTATTCATGTTAATCTTGTTGTGTGATTTCCAAGATGATGTCTTTAATGAATTTTATGAATTTATGTTAGCGTGTGGGTTGAAATCTTTGAAATTGAAGTGATTAATGTAGACATGATGTATTGAATTTTTATTCATGACCAAGTATAATGTGATGCCTCCCATGTGTTTTCCAAAAATTCCTAAGTGAAGTAATTGTGCAATTTGATCCATTGTTGATCTTAATTATGAACTCATGAAAGCACTACATGTCTAAAGGGCTTCCATGTTAAAGTTATGCCTTGAAGGTGTTTGTTGAAATGCCTATGTAGGGGTGGGCATATTTTGGTTTAAACCAAAAAAACTGAAAAATCAAACCTAAATTAAATTTCGGTTTCAGTTTGTTGGTTTTTCGGATCGGATTCGGTTTTAAAAAACAAAAATCGATTAAACCGAAAAACCAAAATTTTATAAATAAATAAATAAGATATATATTTTATTATATATATATTATATATACAATATATATAATATGTATATATAATATAATATTATATTATATATATCTATATAATATTTAGTAATTCACATTCACAATTAACATTTAACAGCAAATTTGCATACGTCGCAAGCTGTTTATGGATTGTTTTAGTGACTCAAATATTTTATGAACTATTTTGGTGACTTTGGATTGTTTTATGAACTATTTATGCAATGTTATATTGTATGTAATGATTTATGACGTTATGTATTATTTAAGCTTATGATTATTTCATTTTGTTTCATCCATGTTGAGTTATTTATAGTTATTTATATTTGGGAACGAAAAACAGGTTTGAAAAAAATATTTTTTCTAAAAAAACCATCAATTTTAAATGCTTAGTTATGAAAAAGAGAGGCTAACTACTTTAATATTTCAAACCGAAATAAAAAATAAAAATAACCGGACCAAATTTGTAAAAACCGAATCAAATCGAATTCATTTCGGTTTGGTTATGGATATCATTTTTGTTAATCCAAAAACTGATAAACCAAACCGATATTAAACAATCATACCGAACCGACCGAACGCCCACCCCTATGACTATGTGAATTGTTAGAGTACTTATGACATGATAGCATGTATCCCTATACATGTACAAGTTCAAGATTTACAAGTGTTTGATGAAATTCCTTAGAAAGTGAATTATGAACATGTGGCCATTATCGTGCCTTCAAGATTTATGTTACACTTTACTCTTTATGCTATCGAGTTCTAGGGGTATTTAATACCCAACAATTTAGTTGTATACTTAAAGCCAATGCCAGTTACATAATAGTCTTAGTTAGGTCACGATCAGTGTACTTTTAGTTAGTTCCAGAATCTAGGAAAACTCAGTAAACTCAGTACTAATCTAGACCGGTTCAATAATAGTTCAGTCAAGTCTAGTATGAACTAGGACATCAGTTTAGTGTCTATTCAGTTGGGAGTAGGATTCAGCACCGAGTGAATCCAAGGATGGGGACTTACCTGCCAGTTGAGGGTGTGATTCTTAGAAGAAATCCTTACGTTCCAGAACTACGTAGCTAGTGTAGGTTGAGACATCAAACCTGCCAGTCGAGGGTTGATGAGGTGTTTTAACCTGTCAGTTGAGGGTTCCACCATTCTCCTTAGAGTACCTGCCAGATGAGGGTATCTCTTCAGTTATATTTACCCGTGGCATGGTACTGGCACCATTCCAACTGGAGTTACAGGATGGACCCCAAAAATCTATTTAGAAAAGAGGCATGTTGGTTAGATGATTACCTCCCACAGTCTCAGATTAAAACTCAGTATAGTTCTACAGACTTCAAGACTGTCAGATACGGTCATCCAGATAATCAGTAATACAGTATCAGCAAATTCAGATATCACTAAATTAGTATTCAGACTCAGTATTTGGTATCATCACAATTTCAGTTACAGTCTACGTATTCATGCATGCACTCTCATTCAGTTATACCTATGTTATTCAGTTAGTATTGTTCATGCATCATAAACCCATGCATTTCAGCCTACCTCACTAAGCATACCAGTACATTCAAAGTACTGACACGTGCTTTTTGCGCTATGATGTCTTATTTCATAGGTTCAGACACAGGGCCCCAGAGCATCCTCAGTAGTACATCTTTTCAGCAAACAATATAATGGTGAGTCCTCATATTTTGAGGACATGATTATTTTTAGCAGTTCAGTTATTTTAACAATTAGTCAAAGTTAGTTAGGGACTTTTCCCATCAACTCCATATTTCATACAGTTTAGAGCCTTATCAGACTAGAGTATTTTTCAGACTGTTGTTTCCAGCATTTAGTTTTCCGTATACAGTATTAATTTTAGATTTGAACCTTATGGCAGTTTCTCAATCTACTTTCTTAATTTGTTATTACAGTGTCTTTATTATTCAGTACTCACAGCAGGTACCAGTCATGGGTTAGCTAGTAGTCCTTTGGGATTGTTAGTGCCATGTAGCGTCCGGGGTACAGAATCGGGGCGTTACACTACCAAACCCCTTCCTAGTACGGAGAGGAGCGACTTCTCAATTATTGATCTTAATATCTTAGCCACTGGTTTGCACATCAACATGACTAGAACTTGCACCACTATCAATGTCCTCTACCATGATAAATTTATCTCAAATCATCTTTTTTATTTCTCTTTTCAAAGCACAATAATCTTCAATACTATGACTCTAAACATCAGAATGATTGCACATCGTATATTAGGATCAAAATTTCTTGAATGTAGGTCAAGAGTATACCCAAAGAGAGAAGTGATCATGCCCTATTATACTAATCTCTGAAATAGGCTAGTATACGATCCTCCAATTAGCGTGAAACTATCCCTAGGCTTCTGCCTCTTTTCATTGTTTGACTTAGAACGAACATCGGGCCTAAAAGGGCTTTGATATATTTATGAAGTTGGAGGATGACTCTGAGGAGTTAGTATGTGCCATTGTTGGTAAGATAAGGGTTGAACATGTGGTTGTGTGTTATATACTGGATATGAAGATAGGGGAATGGAGTATAATGGATTTTGGGAGTGATTATGTAGAACTTGGGTATGAAATTGGGCTTGATCCTGAGGGTAACGATGACGTGGTCTTCTTGACCATGTTCATTTTCCAACTATAATAGCATCTACATCTTCCTCATTCTTCTTCCCTCCAGTATTTCTTGATCCCTTTTGACCATGCTGCAAAATTCACAATGCGACTGGTCTTAATGCTATCCTCTATCATCTCCCTCATTTTGAGGACCTCAATAAATGGCTTGCCTAATGCAGGTAATAAGTGTTGATAATATGTTTTATCCTGCATTGAATAAATACCTCCACTATCTTGCTTTCTTTCATAGGTGGTTTTACACTAGCAGCTTGTTCACGCCATCTAATCGCATATTCTCTAAAACTTTAAGTACTCTTTTTCTTCTTTTTCATATTAGTTAGGGATTTCTCATCAGGAATCAACTCCACATTGTATTGGAATTTTTGTATGAACTCATTATCTAGGTTATCCTAACTATTCCACTTGTCGATATCTTGGTCAACAAACTATTCCGAAGCTAGACCTGAAAGACTCTCGTTAAAATAAGCCATGAGTAATTCTTCCTTCCCTCCAGCGCCCCTTAGTTGGTTATAATAACGCCTCAAATGTGCCACTGGGTCACCGTGCCCATCATATTTCTCAAACTTCAGCATTTTAAAATCAAAATGGAGATTAAGACCTGAAAACATGCACAGATCTTTATACGAGACACTTTTGTAACCTCCGAACCCCTGTAAGTTTCTCATGGCATATTGTAAACTCTTCAATTTTTGTATCATGCCCTCCTGTTCTTCTATCACAAAAATTTTCTCAGTGTTAAGAGAAAATTCAAGAGGTTGAGTATAGACATAAAGACCACTTGACTTAAATATGGGCCTGGGAGCATAATGTTGATTACCAAAAATATTCAATACAAGCTCTCTCGTAGAGTTGGGAGGCATAAACGGTGGATAGATATCAAAAGTAGGATCTTCAGGTAGGGGTGGTGATGCAAAAACATAAACAGTAGGTGGAGCCGAGTATGTGGTAGTTCTGTGTTGAGAAGTGAGGAAATGAATATTGAAAGTGTTTGGATAATGATGCCCCAGAGTGGACCCTGATGCATATTGTAGCGTGTCAACAGAAATAGGAAATTATGCATATGACACTGTAGGTAAGCTAAAAATACATTCCAGATTATCGATGGGAAATGAAGGAGGTGGCAACCCATTAGGCCAAGGTCAATGCATTTCTATCATATGTTGCCTTCATTTCTGAATCTCTTCATTAGGTACTAAATTCTTAGTTCCTGAACTCTCTGTCTGATTAGCGACAACAACCTCAGTATCTTTGTTGGCCATGACTAAGTTCCTTTGGGACTTGGGTTAATATGAAAGACCAGCCAGAATGCCAAAAACCAACCACCTTAAACTTACTGAATAATAAATAACAAAGGTGTTAGAATGCAATACTTATCCAAAACCTTTTTTTTAAAGATCACCGAACCCTAAAAGGGAGCCTATGTATCTCACCCTGAGAGGAGTAAATCAGGTGTGCGTAGTTCGTGAAGTTTGGCCAAAATGGCTAATCAAACGCTCTTTCTTTTTCTTTTTTTTTCTTGAAGCTTTAAGAAGAAAAGAAAATAACAAATCATCAAAAGAATTGACGAAAATCTTTTTGATTTTTTTTTCAGCTTTAAAATCCCTATACAAAATGAAATCTATGATTACCAAAGAAATTATTTTTTTTGAATTTTTTTGATTTTGAATTTCATATGAAAATGAAACTTCAAACTATTAAAAGAAAATCTTTTTTTAGTTTATATTTAAAGATGTATATAAAACACCTATTCTAAATGAAGAGTGAAGAAAATCTTTTGAATCTTTTAAATAAGATCAACGAATGCTAGAAGCGCTACCTACATATCTCACTCCTGAGAGAGGAGAATTAAGTGTACGTAGTTCATTCAGTTTGGACAATTAAAGATTAAATAATCAACTAAACATTGACTTGAGAGACATGACTACAAACAGTCGATAAAAGATATCAATAAAATCTTTTTTGAGTTTTCAATTTGACACTTAACATAAAATGACACCAACAACTATGAAAGAAAAATCTTTTTGGTAGGTACAAAACTTCTACCATTCCTTTTTTTTATGAATGCTGGATAAAGAGAACAAAAGAAAAAAAAAATGATGATTTTTGTGTTATTTTTTTGTGAAAATAAGTGCAAAAGGTAAAAAATCTTTTTGAATTTTGAATTGTGAAAAACAAAAGCCATAAAGAACTCTAAAAACTATGAAACTCTTTTTTGACTCACTTTCTATTTTTATTTTTTTCTCTTCTTTTTTTCTTTTCAAACTTTCCCTTGCCTACACACGCTTTCCTATAATTTTAGCACATGTTTTCCCTAAATCGGTCCTCAAATGACCATTTTACCCTAAAAATACAACAATTAGCACGTAAGGATGCTTTAGGGGTGAGTCTCCTACAAAGGACCAAGTGGGCCCTGCTAGGTCACAATATTATGCCGATCAGCATGACCTAAAGTCTGACCTAGGTTGGGGTCAACTAACAAGGCTGTTCGGGAGAGCGTCTGGTCGATAGTGGCTGCGACAACTTTCCACCTACTCCATACACCCAATGGCTCCCCCTCCTAAAATAAGAATAACTCAACTAGAGGTCGTGTACACACATGTACTACGGAACTTGTTGCGAAAGAATGACTCGGGGTAATGCACATGATGTCAAATATAAAGTGGTAACATATAAGAAAAAAACTTTAAACATGTAGCACGTAGGCACTCAACAATGATAAAATAATAACACAAATGATAACACAAACAACATCTATACGCCCATAGTGTCAAACTAAGCCAATACAATTTTAAAATTAAACCTCGAATTCTAAAAATCTCTAGCAGAGTCGCGAGAGCTGTCAGACCCCTTTTTTACTAAAAAGAATTGGTTTTAAGGTTTGAAAGGATTTTTATTGTTAAGTGATAAAAGATAAAGTTTTCTTCAAAAAGGATTCTTTTACATTGAACTTACAGTCGCCACTTGGCATAAATCTGGTGTGCCCAGTCACTTTTGAAAAAAAAAATTAAAATGATTTTGACTCTTTAAAACTAGTCCACGAACAGAGATTTCGGTTAAGGAATTCTATTGACCAAGGAGAAGGTGTTAGGCACCCTTCGGTCCCATGGTTCGACCAAGGTTATTTTGGGGAGTATATCGGCTAGTACAACACTATGAAATTCATAAATCACACAAAACACACAATGAGAAGAACAAAGAACCAAACAGTCCAAAGTCCAAAAAGTAATGTCCAGTCCAATTTATTATAGACCAAAATGAAAATACTGAAACAAAACATAAACTATTCTAATTATGCTTTACCCCATGCCTCGGGCCTTGATCACTATCATCTTCTGCCAACATAATACGTTGGGGCATTCCCCTATGAATAAATATAATTTTCCTCGAGGCATTTCCCGGCCAAATAATTACAAGGAATTTAGATGTGATGAAACAAAGGTCATTCAATACATTCAAACGTTCAACAATCCACAATCCCTAAGTTTCGCCTACTCGACCTACCGTTTGCCTACTCATTTCGAGTTATCATGATTCTATCACGTTAAACATCATCAATGAATCAAAATTTACAATCCAAAAAAACAAATAAAACATACAATTAGATAATTTTTTATACCGTCCCAAAATTAAGATTTACCCCCAAATTGAGCCCAATTCATTTAATTACTTAGTTCACACAATCAGTCAACTGATATCAGCAATCACTCAGGATAATTTAAAATATATTAAATCGACAAAAATGAAATCCACGCACCATGAATATACCACATAAAGTATCAAATACTTAAGATTAATCGAGAATGAGATGAAGAATGAACCTTAATGCCGCTCTCAATCAAGTATTATTCGATTAAAAGAGATGGAGTCAGTACTGAAAACCTCGAGTCAAAACCTCAATAACGAAACCCGGCTTTGGTAACACCTTTTATTATTTCTCGCCAAAACCTAACCAAAAATGGCAAACCAATGAGAGACCTGTATCCAATTTCAACCACGACGTCGCTGTTGCTTTTCTTTTCCGACGAGTTCCGGTGGTGGGGTGTATTTTGGTTGCTATTTTGATGTTTTTGATTAATTTTCGGCGGTTACAACCACAGGCGATGATTGACGTATTCTCCGATTGATGATTCCGGCGATGGTTTGTCATTTTTCCCAACCGTTTGATTATTGTAAAAAGTTAATTTCAGCTTTTCTCCAATTTCAAGTGTAGAAACTTCTTTGCACTTATTGCTACCTCAAACTCTTTTTACCTTTCTAGGATTACATGAACCTATAGTAGTACAATTTGGTATAAACTACAACAATCAAATTTACTTTAGAAAATTAATAACATATGAATTCAAAATATACCTTTTTCAACATTTTGACAGTGTTGCATGACTTGATCAACAGATGGAGGCAATGAAATATTGGCTTGCATATCCTCTTTCTCAAGAATCAAGGAATATTTATCCGTTCTTTGCATTTTTGACTAGAAGGGATGGTAGAACTTGAACTTGTGATTTTAGATAGAGTTCGCACATGTTGGTTCAAAGATCTAGGTCTTTGCTCTAGTCCCTTTCCTAAAGCACCTGAAATCAAAAAATATATCATTAAATTTCATCAAATACATAGTAGATTTTGAAAAATACAACATATTTGAATAAATACTTGCTTGTTTCAAATTCTTGAGTGTATTTCTTACCAATGGTTTCCATTTCTTGACTAATAGACATGGAGTATTTAAGACCTTGTCCTCAACCCATCCCTATAAAACCTAGACAAATAAATCATATTTCATACTTTAGTATTTAAATTCATATAAATATATGGCACATAACTTTACCACATGTGTGATCATTGAAGACATCTTTAGTTCACAACCTAGAATATCAATTGCAACCTGATTTCAATCGGTATATAAAATATCTTACTTGTTTCACACTCTTGGGGTATTTCTTGACAACATTACTAGATTGAGGAAATAGACTCTTAGTTGACATATTTTCTTTCCCAACTAAAGATCTAAGCCCTCGTCCTCGTCCTTTTCCTATAACACCGGGCGTGAAAAATGTATACATAGTACTCTTTCCAGTTGATCCAACCTCATTTTCAGTCTTCAATCATTTCACCTTGAACCTGTAAAACAAGCAAAGGTGAAAAATAGAATATGAAAAAAATGGGAAGATATAGTAATACAGGAAAGCATCATGCATGTCATCATAAGAATGTCTAACAATATAATTATTATTTTAGATAACCAAAACATTACCTCATTAGTTCTTTTTCATTTTTTTTGTGACGGGTTTCCTAACTCTATAATATTATCAACCATTTCAATATCATCGTCCATTTTTTCCAATGTTCAATAGGAATCACGAGGTTAAGTCTTCCTCACTACTTGCCGACCTTTGTTGAAATTATCATTAACATAAAACACTTGAGATGCTTGGTCTGCTAAAACAAATGGCTCATTTGTTTTCAAAAATCTACCCGAATTAACACTCATGAAGTCACACTCATCTTACTCCCATTATTTTATCATACAAATCAAACCAATTGCATCGAAATAAAATCACACTTCTATCTGGTACAAATTATAACTCAATAACCTCTATTAAAACACCATAGTAATCAACGTTCTCACCGGAAGTACCATAAACACCAACTACAACAACACCACAATTTTGAGTTATTAACTTTTAATCATAATCTTCTACATGAAATCTATATCAATTAGCAATATAACCATTGCAATGTGTCGAATATTTGTTAGGACCGCGTGAAAGTGAAAGAAGACCTTCCATGATCCGACTATCATCTCCTTTATGCAATTGTGTGACCTATCAATAAGATTGCACTTAATACTTTAGAATGAGTAATATAATATTAAAATATTAAATATGATGGTTATGTATTACTTACCCTATATTTTAACCATTTAATAAATTATCGGCTCCATACTGCATCAGACAAGTATTGAATAGTATCCTTATGAGTTTGTGCAAATTCTCTACAATATTAAGTGAATCATAAATCTCATATACAAAAGAAATTACCCTAAGGAAAATAATAAAAATGAGACTACATTAGTGTTTTCCATACTTAAGATACGGTAAGACTTCATCACAATTCTTCAATATGTATATATGTGCTTGTTCTAATTCATCAGCCTCAATCTCACATGTATCTTTAGCTCTCAAAGTTTTTTCAAGTTGATAAAATATAGATAAACCTCCATCATATTCTTTTAAACCCCCATCATAATTTCTTTCATGTCGATTCAATTTTGTGTCAATTCTATGAAAATATCTTGAACACAAGGTCATACACTCATTTGCAATGTAGCCCTCTACAATAGAACCTTCAAGGCATACCCTATTACCAATGAGAAAATTCAAAAAATACAATAATCATTCCATAGGATACATCCACCTATAATGTATAGGCCTGGCAATCTTAGACTCAATAGATAAATGAATAGGCAAGTGCATTATGACATCAAAAATGAAGGAGGAAAGACTCTTACTAATTTGCAAAGTGTTATGGTAATTTGAACTTCAATATGTTCCAAACATAAATTATCAACTCCTTGGATCCAAGCACACTAAAAAAATAAGGTAACTCAATAAGTGGTTCACACACTTCTTTGGACAACATACCACAAAGTGCAAGAGGGAATAGATGTTATAGAAGAACATGACAATCATGACTTTTCAAATCAGATATTTTGTGATCTTTTAAGTTCACACATTGAGAAATATTAGATGAAAACCCATCAGGAACTTTTAGATTCTTTAAGAAAAGATAAAATTTGTGCTTATCATCAGAAGGCAATATGTAACGTACAGTTGGAACTTCAACTTTCTCCCCCTTTTGGATGAGGTGAAATTTTGGTATAATTTTCATCTCTTGTAAGTCTAATCAAGTGTTAATTGTATCCTTGGTCTTTCCTTTAACATTCATGAATTTCGTTATAAAAGCCTCACATATAATTTTTTTCAATATGCATAACATCCAAAATATGTCGCAATAAGAGAGACTACCAATATTGAAGCTTAAAAAAGATACTTTTCATGTTCCAGTTATCCTTTCTATCTTTATGCGATATCTATTTTCTTTTCTTTGGATCTCTTGATAACTGTTGCCCTTCAAGATCTTGTACTTGATTACGTATCTCAGTACCAGAATGATTTTTGGATGGTGGTCTTTTCTCTTCTGTACCATCAAAGTACTGTTTCTCATATCTCCATTTGTGACTAAGAGGAAGGTAAAACCGATGACCCATAAAACAATGCTTCTTACTGTTAGCCAATCGAATTGAGGAAGTGTCTTTGTTGTAATACAGACATGCCATTTTTTCTTTGGTACTCCATCCAGATAAATTTTCATATGCTGGAAAGTCATTGATGGTCCATAACAAAGATGCATGCAACGTGAAATTTTGTTTAATAGATGCATCATAGGTCTCAACACCAATTTCCCATAACTCATTTAATTCCTCTATTAATAGCTGAAGATATATATCAATTGCATCTCCTGGACCATTTGGACTAGGAATAAGCACTGACAAAATAAAATTTTCTTATTTCATACATAACCAAGATAGTAATTTATAAGGAATAAGAATCATAGGCCAAATTCTATGTGGGGTTTTTGAATTCCGAAATAGTTGAAATCCATCACTAGCAAGTTCAAGTCTAACATTACGATGCTCGGCCACAAATGAAGGATAATGTTCATCAAGTGAATTCCATGCCATTGAATTAGTAAGGTGTCTCATTAATCCATCATCAACTCTCTTATCCTTAAGTCATGCCATTAGAGTAGATATCTTTGCAGACATAAACAACCTCTGAAGTCTAGGCTTTAAGGGAAAATAGTGCAAACTTTTTGCTGCTATCTTTTTACCTTTTTTCTTCATTGTTTCCCCACTATGGGTATCTATTTTCCACCTAAAAACACCACAAATTATGCAAAAAATGAGTAAGCTATCTTCCTTCCAGTATAACATCCAATCATTAGTGCAATAATCTATCTTATTGTAAGAAAGTTTGAGTTCTTGAATGATTTTCTTTGCCTCATAATATGAGTTTGGAAAATTGGTACCATCAGAAAACAACTCCTCTTTCAACATTTTCAATAACATTGAAAATGATGCATTACTCTAATAGCCCATATTTTTTATGTCAAGAAATTTAATCAAAGAGGAAAGCTTTGACACTTTTGAATTTTGGTAAAGTGGTTGCTCGAAATCCTTTAATAGTTTGGAAAAAAATATTCTTCAAGGTTTTGGTCCTCGTCAAATAAATCATCATAATCAGTGTGTGCAGGTCCACCATCAAGATTAGGATAAAAATCTCTCAATAATTCTTCCACTTCATGTTCACTCTCACATTTTTCCATTTCATCATCATGTTCATCTTCAGATTTAGATTCAGATTCAGATAACAGTTCACCCAAGCGCCCCACATGGTGAAACCAGAAAGTATAATTTTAAACTATTCCATGTACTTTTAAATGTGTCTCAACTGTTTTACGAGTTCCCAAAGAAGTATTACAACAGTTGGTGCATGGACATTGTATTTCATGTTCTTCTCCTGTTTTTCGAAAATCATGATTCAAAAACTTTTTCACTCCATTTTTGTAGATTTCATTGGAGCGGTCATTAATAAGTCGCATCCATTGCTTACTAGGTGCCATAACCTTATAAAATACATATAACATTAGATTGAGAAAAATAAAGGATAAAAATTTATAATTAAGATGCATAGACACATTCTCAACAAAATAATTCTACGTGATGATATAAGGTCAATTCCTAGACATAGGATAATGTGCTTTCAGGTAAGTTTTAGTTTAAAAGTTTCTAGCTTTCTGTATTTTTATTCATCAAAAAGGTACAGGGAATAAAAATGCACTGAGAAACTAAGAAATACTAATCTATACTACTGGGAGGTGTAATTTGGTCTACATAAAGTATCCACAAAAATGGTTCTAACATTTGTTTAGGCTCCACTAAAGCCAAGAGGAAAATATGGTGTCACATATAAGCAAATTTGATTTCAAATCAAAACTTCTAATTTTGTATCATACTTTATTATCTCATTATTGTTTATGGGGTTCATTTTAGATTGTTGGCGTTTTAGGATCAAGAAGAGGCAACTTTCATCTGGCTAACCTCTTTAAATTATTAGTTTGAGTAAACCAGTGCATTTTCGCATAGTGGGATCTAGGGAGGGTAAAGTGTACGCAAACCATACCACTACCTTAGGTGAAGTAGAGAGGCTGCTTCTGATAGACCCCCGGCTTAGGACCGATAATAGTATAACAAGCACAAATGAAAATAGTATAACTAGGTTCTCTTATGTTTGAAATAAGAAATCGCCAGTCACAGATCTTGGATGTGCCTTGATCTATAAAGTTAAGGAAACATATGGGTAGACAAAAATGATCAAATAACAACTCAATAAATAACAACCATTCAGTGTCATCATACTAGAAAATAGATCTTCTTTAACAAGTCACTTACTTCATATAACAGTTTCACTTATCAACAAACAAATTAGTAAAGACTACATCATCATGGAAACTTCATCAAAGCATTACAGCAAAGCACTTTGGAGATTAAAACTTGCAACAAAGCACATTGCAGTAAAGAAATCAGTAAAGACTACACAAAAAAGATTAAAACTTCACCAAATAATAAGAAACTGAAAAAATAAAACTTTAGATCAGTACTACTCAGAGACCAAAAGCATTGCAGCTAGGGCTGTCAAAATAAACCCGTTAAGGCTAAACCCGCCTAAACATTTTTGATTTAGTACTCTGTTCGGACCTCCAATTCAACATTCTTCTTGAGTATCCATTACTCGATTCAACTATAATCACTCTAATTTCTTCTGTGAAGTCGTTGCTACCTGATGGTATTACTCTAATTTCGCAAAGGTTAGTAGATTTTGTTTCTGTTGCTACTATAAAAGTTCAGATGCAAAAGAAATTGTGAAAACTTTTGGACTAGATTTTTTTCCCTTTCGTATGTAAACAAGAAGAATTTGAATCTGGGTAGAGTTGATATTAGAAATTTGAATCGAAACATAAGGAGTGGGGCTTGGATATATTTTGAACCTGAGTGCAGACTGTAGGTATAAGATTAATTCCTACTTTATTATATATTCTATAACCCACATGAGTAATTAGTGCTTCAAGAACTTTCTGTAGTGAATAAATAGTATTAACACCTGCTTGGTATACATCTTAAGATTCTTAACCTACATGAGATGGAATACTAGTTAAATTGGATTGTGCTCACTAGTGTATAGGAAATAAGGTGGAGCAGAAGAGTAAATGTGTTAATTTTATATACTATCTTAGATTCATGAATGAATGATGCTATGATTTTGTTAAAAATATGTTCTTACTAGCAACTATGTCTGGACCACTGAAACCAGGTTTGGTTTATGAGACTGAGATTGCAGACCACTTAAAGACTGTTCGAAACAACTTTTCATGTCCCGCCAACTCGAGTGATGATTCTGTGTCAAATATGAACTACCCATCGATAGTCGTTTCTCTATCCAAGATAACAGAAACCAAGAAAGTAACCAAAATAGTAACTAAAATTGATGAGGAAAAATCAGTACATACGGCAATCATAATAACACCAGATGCATGGAGAGTTCGAGTGAGTCCAAACAAATTGAAATTTATAAGTATGACAAATAAACTAAGCTATCAAGTGAGTTTTAAAGCAATGTCTAGAAAAATATAGTTTTTTTGATCAATTACATGGTCCAATGTTAAGAACAAGGTTAGAAGTCTATTTTTTCCTCCTTTTCGTGACATTTTTATGAATCTGCCACTTAACTAGTCAGTATATTACTATCAGTACCTCGATTTTACTATTTCTGTCTCTACTAATTTAGAAGCATGATCAATAGAATGGCCTTTGTGGATTTTAATTCAGGAAGATCTTACACTTAAACATACATATCTCACCTTCTGTAATAACATCTGGCCATGTTTTGTCCTTCCCATGTTTGCATCCATTTTGTGCTTAGTGACGTGTGGATGAAAGTGGATGAAAGATGTTTTGTGAATATCCAGCCTATAGGAAGGCATCTTCATCTTATATTATAGTGTTTTACATGTTTACTATATTCCCTTCGATACCCCAAAGGGACTAATTTCAATTTTGATGAGAATGGAGGCACTGGATACTTCATAGTTGATTGGATACTTTAATTCTTTCTAACACTTGATAATTACAAACGACATCAACATTGAACTAGATACCTTGTTAGTTGTTGCAAGTACTTCACTCTCCTTAACATATCTCTAGATTCACAAAAAGTTATTAACTTGTTAGTTATTCATAAGGTGAAATAACCGAATTATATTTCTCTGTATTTCAGTTTAAGACAATCTGAAGGAGACATTCTTCATAGCTGATCCAATCTATTGTGCTAAAGTTGTTGCATTATTGAAGGTGTTGGCTTGGTGTTGTTGTTATCTAATCAACTCTATTGTCGTGGTCTAGAAACAGGAAGTTTTAATAAAGAACATCAAAACAGCAAATACCTTGACACAAGGACTGAGAGCTGGAACGGTGTAGATTAATTGCTATGATGTATTTGATGCTACAATTCCTACTACTAGTTCTATGTTATTCGGGTTGAAAGTTTTTGAAATGTTGTACATCTTATTAACACTGAGAAGCAGCATCATAAACATGAGTTATGAGTTATGACTCAAGACTTATGTCTTCCTCTATGTATTTATATATGGGCGTAAACTGCTACCTTTTCTAGGAATGATGGTAGATGCCATTAGCAACACTAAATTGATGAAGTAAAGATCTTATTTCATCCATCTAACAAAAAGAGCAAATCTAAAAACTTACAAGAAAAGACAAAAAATACATCTAGTAACTAGCATATCAACAAATGAACACACTCTAAAACAAGAGATCACAAATACATATCACGGAAAACTGAAAATTCTCTAAAATAAGAGATCTAATAGAGTTAATAAAATTCTATTGACCTGAAAATGAAAAAATACATATCTAAAAATTCTCTGAAACAAGAGATCACAAATACATATCTCAGAAAACAGAAAATTCTATGAAACAAGAGATCACAAATACATATCTCAAAAAACATAAAATTCTCTTATATAAGAGATAACAAATACATATCTCAGAATGTTTTTCATAATAAAACTCACACAGAATTGATCCAATAGAGTTAAAGAAAACAAAAGGGTACACAAAAAAAGATTAAGACTTTATCAAACAACAAGAAACTAAAACCATAAATGACTTTGGATCACTATTACATAAGACGCTACTTCATCAGTGCTAGAACAGGAAAATGTCTAAAATGCACAATTAGCTGGAACAGGAAAACGCTTAAAAATGCACAATTATCATCTTACAGAATAGGATAAAAAGCTACATGGGCATCATGAGCGCCGATATAGAGCTAAAGCAGGTCATTGCAATGGAAAACAGAGAGATGAGATTTTATGGATGAGAAATCATACCTCGATCGGTTGCGATGAAAGCTACGATGGGAATCAGAGAGATTACGGCACGATTTGAGCATTCAAATATGAGAAAAGCCGATGGAAATTTGATCGATATTAATTTTTAAGCAAATTAGCTGGGCGTGATATAGTTTTGGAGCTAGAATACAGAGGGTTTTTCATTTTAATTTGACACGTTGAGCTTTACATATTATTTTAATTAAAAAAATTATTAGATTAATTATTTGGCGGTACTTTTAATTTATCTGAATTATTAATAAGGGCCGATTAATTATTTTCTTAGGATCAGATTTTATACCTTCACTATAAAATGCATAATTAAGGACCAAAATTTAATCTCACCCTAATAAGTATACTTTTAGAGATGAAATTATTGACTCGTCCCTATATGTTGGTCTTAAATAGACCTTTTTGTTGTAGTGATTGGCAGTAGTCTATACAAATATGAAGGAACCCATCCTTCTTACAAACAAAGAGTACCAAATCACCCCACAGAGAAACACTCGGGAGAATAAAACCCTTATCTAGAAGATCCTTCAACAACTCTTTGAGTTCTTTCAACTCAGATGGAGCTATTCTATAAGAATGGATAGAGATAGGATGGGTATCCAGTAAAAGATCAATCCCAAAATATATCTCATTACCGGGGGGAACAGCAAGAAGATCATTAGGAAACACCTCAGGAAACTCATTTACTATAGGCACAAATTATAAGGAAGGACCCTCCGAGTTGGAATCTTTAACCCGAACTAGGTGACACAAACACCCTTTGGAAATCAATTTTCAAGCTCTTACATAAGAGATGAACATTCCCTTAGGCACAAGGTAACTCCCTTCCTATTCTATAATTGGCTCATTAGACAATTTATAAATGACCTTATGGGTCCGACCTTCTAAGCGGCATAGCACGAGTGCAACTAATCCATCCCCAAGATCACATCAAAATTAACTATATCCAACTCTATCAAGTCTACCAAGGTCCCTTTACCATATATAGGTAAAACACAACCCCTATAGACTCTTCTAGCCACAACAGAGCCACCCACCAGGGTAAACATATAAAAGGGATCAGGAATACACTCAGGGCCATAACTAAAATAAATAGCCACATAAGGGGTCACATATGAAGGGGTAGACCTGGTGTCACATATCGAGTATTTCACTAAACTGATGAAATCCATGATTATAAGTATGGAAAGTATTTTAAACTTATGAGGACAACATATTCACATGGTTTAATTTATAACTTGACATATTAACATGTTCTCAACTGAACATGACATGAGTGATTGAGATTATAGAGAATATAAGGACATAATTCACATGGGAAACACTTTATCATGACTTGTATTCAAAGATATTAAAAGAAAATTGAGTAATTTTGTACTTAACAATAAAATTTCATAAAAAGAGGAAAAAGGGTTTATACTTGAAAATAAGAGATTTCTTGGGACTCAATGGGTGGATCCTGAACTGCCTCCTTCAGCTTGAAAAAAATAGGATCCTTATCTTGCTTTTCTTCCACTTCAGCAGCCAATGAAGATTCTGAACCATTCTGAACCCATATACTACCTCTGGCAAAATCAACCAACCGAACACCTAAACTAGTAAGATAATGAACCTTATAGACTAATTCCTTCTTATCCTCCTCAATGTGGGCAACACTTTCCATAGACAATCTACTAAGGGCGTCAGCCACTACATTATCCTTACCGGGTGATAGAACACACTCATATCATAGTCCTTCAACAATCAAAGACACCTTCTCTGACAAAGATTTAGGTTTTTCTGCGTGAACACATACTATAAACTCTTATGGTCCGTAAACAACCAACATGAACGTTGTAAAGGTAATGCCTCTAAATCTTTAAGGTAAAGGCAATGACTGCATCCTTAAGGTCATGGGTCGAGTAATTCTTCTTATGATATTTAAGTTGTCTAGAGGCATAGGCTATGACCTTACCTCGATGCATCAATACAAAACCAAGAAAAACACTAGAAGAATCACAATAAAACACAAACCTATCTGATCCCTCTAGTAGAGACAATGCTGAAGCAAAAGTAAGTCGAATCTTCAGCTCCTAAAAAATCTTCTCGCGGGAATCTGACCACAAAAATTTAACTTTCTTCTAAGTAAGTCGAGACATAAAAAAAGAAATATAATAAAATCCTTTAAAATACCATCTGTAGTAACCATCTAAACCCAAGAAAGTCCTGATATCTGACAGAGAGATGGACCTAGGATAGTTTCTTATTACTTCGGTCTTTTAAGGATCAACTCAAATGCCATCACTAGAAATAATGTGACCAAGGAAAGCTACTGATCTCAACCATAATTTTCACTTTCTAAACTTAGCGAATAACTGGTGATCTTAAGGGTCTGCAATACAATCCTCAAATAACCTACATAGTCACCTTCACTATGAGAATAGATAGGGATGTCATCTTTGAGGACTATGAAAAACAAGTCCAAGTACTGCTTGAACACCCTGTTCATCAAATTGAAGGAGTATTCGCTAGTCCAAAATACATAACTATAAATTTGACATGACCATACTGAGTTCTGAAGGTTGTCTTTGAAATGTCACATTCTTTGACTCTGAGTTGATGATAGACAGATCTAAGGACTGCCTTAGAGAAATAACTTTCACCCTAAAGTTAGTTGAACAAGTCATCAATCTTAGGGAGAGGATATTTGTTCTTGATTGTGACTTTGTTCAACTCATAGTAGTCGATGCACATTCTAAGGGAACCATCTTTCTTGTACATGAAGAGAACTAGAGCACCGCATAGAGAAACACTAGGCCTGATGAAAACCTTATCTATGAGATCTTTCAATTGATTATTCAATTCCTTAAGCTCAACTAGAGACATTATGTAAGTAGTAATTGAGATCGGAAGAGTATCTGGGAGGAGATATATTTTGAATTCAATTTCCCTCTCAGGAAAAACTACGAGAAGATCTTTAGGGAATACTTCTGGGAACTCATTCACTATTGGAACTTACTTAAGACTCGGAGTTTCAGAATTTGTGTCCTTGACTCTAATGAGATGGTAAATACATCCCCTGGAAATCATCTTTGTAGCCTTAATTTATGTGACAAATCAACCTATAGGCACTGAATTTCTACCCGTCCATTCTATTACAGGTTCATTAGGAAACTAGAACTATATTATTTTGTTCCTATAGTCAACTGAGGCATAGCACGAGTGGAGCTAATCCATGCCGATAGTGAAATCAAAATTATTCAACTCTAACTCCACAAGGTCAACTAAAGTGACTTTTTGTGACATTGTGGTCAGCCAATTTCTATATACCCATTTGGTTATAATAGAACTACCTACTAGGGTAGATACTAAGAAGGGTTCTGCAAAGATTTGGGAACTGACGCCAATGTCTACTACTTTATAGGGAGTCAAAAAAGAGAGTGAAGCTCTGGGTTCTAACAATCCATAAATATGAAGATGGAAGAGTTGTAACGTACCTGTAACCACATCAGGAGAAATTTCCTGATCCTATCAGGTCTGGAGAGCATAAAATCAATTCTGACGCTGCCCACTAGTGGCACTAGAGATGGTGCCCTGCTGAGTCGGGCGGCCTGCTGGAGCTGAACAAAAAGTTAGACTAACCCTGCTGACGAAAATCCTTTCCCTTTTGGGCAACCACAGGGAAGTCCCTAATCTTGTTGCCTGGCTTGCCACATCTAAAACACCTATCACTACCTTCCCTGCACTCTCCCAGATGGTTCTTACCACATCTCCTATAAAGTGGATTCATGCAACCATTATTTATACTACCCTGAGTTTGAGAGCCTGGAGCCTATCTCAATTGTCCTGCCTGAACTTAGGCACTGAGGCACTGGCTGAAGATGGAGATGGAACAGAGAATGATTCCCACCATCAAACCTTCGTTGTGAGAAGTTAAAGCTACCAATTCTTGCCCTC
This sequence comes from Capsicum pubescens, assembly GCA_030864215.1. Classification (NCBI taxonomy): domain Eukaryota; kingdom Viridiplantae; phylum Streptophyta; class Magnoliopsida; order Solanales; family Solanaceae; genus Capsicum; species Capsicum pubescens. The sequence continues at coordinate 87,039,182 of CM061548.1, forward strand.
TTATTCTCCCTTTCCTTTTTATTGAGATTCTCCTCCTTAATCTACAGAGCATGGAGCATCAATCTAGAAAGGTCTATCGCCTTAACCAACATAGTTGTTCTAGATTTCTTAACCACATCCTTTAAAACCCAAACACAAAATTAAAAATTCTGGCCCATGAATCAGCCACCATAGTCGAAGCATACCTCGCCAACTAGGTAAACTTGAGTAAGTACTCCTTCACACTAATGTAATCCTTTTTTAGATTTATAAACTCTTGCACCTTGGCCTTCCTTAACTCGAGTGGGAAAACATATATAAGAAGGTCGTAGAAAACTCCTTCCACTCAATAGGCCCTACCTCGACACCTCTATCCTCCTTCCACTGCTTGAACCAAGTATGAGCCACCTATTTTATTTGTTAAGTATGTAAATCAGCACTCTTACTAGAAATAACAACCATGATGTCTTTCGCTTTCTACACATGATCCAGAAACTCCCAACTGAATAGACACTGGTACTGACTAAAGTTAACTGGACTCATAACTAATAATTGCTCATCGTGAATATGATAGTCTAAATATGATAATAAAGTCATGATTTGACTGACTTGAAACTTAAAAATTTTTAACATGTGTAAATGTATAGGTAACGGATGTTCAAAACCCTCCAACACTAAATAATACTTTAAATAGTATAACATTATCACTACTATAAAGAAATTCATGATTTGTGGACCCAAAACATAGTGTATTTCACTAAACTAATGGAATCCATGATTATGAGTATGGAAAATATGTTAAACTTATGAGGATAATAAATTCACATAGTTTAATCTTAATTTTACAGATTAACATGGTATCAACTGAACATAACATGAGTGACAAATATTATAGAGCATGGAAGGACATAATTCACATGGGAAACACTTTATCGTGACTTCTATTCAAAACTATTAAAAGAAAATTGAGTAATCTCATACTTAACAATGAAATTTCATGGAAAGAGGAAAAAGGATTTATACTTGAAAATAAGGGATTTCTTAGGATTCAATGGGTGGAAGGAACCTATTGATGAATATCCCACATACCTGAGTTACTTGAATTCTTGAAGAAAACTTAGAATTGGGACCTTGAATGGTAAAATATCAGGGGAAGCTTTCAATTTTGTGTTCTTGGGAAAGGGGAATGATTTCATTGTTAACTGATGAGGAATGGGGCAAATAATGTCCCTCTCGAGCTTTTAAAATGCCAATTGGGTGTTTAAGGATAATGAAAAAGACCAAAATGCCCCTCACCACTTTAATGAAGCTGCAGAATATACGCAGCCTCTGTGGTACGGAGGCTAGACTCTGTGACACAGTGTGTATCTTAAAGACTAACCTCTATGACACTCTGTGCATCGTAGAGAACCAATCCTCGTGGCACGGTGAAATAGTGAGTCATTCTGCCTTCGTGGACTAAAAACACCCCAAAACCTTTCTAAAAATTCTAAAACTCTCCCAGATAATCCCTGTAACACCTCTAAACATATTTCAACTCATAAATTAATATTTCAAACATAGAAAGGAAAAAAATAAAATATTCATAATATTGGAGTCTTAAAAAGGTCATGTCACTTGTACTTACTGTGAAATAATTTCTTTGGGACTTCTAAACATTGGATAAATAGATGGAACTTATCTAAAATCTTACACGGTATTATACCCGAGGTCAAGGAGATAATATACATCATAATAGAAAAGTTTTAGCATACCGATAAAAACATTAAGAGATGCCTTAGAATCCTGATAGGTGGAAAGAGCATACAGACAATTTCAACTAGTACCGGAGCCAAAAGTAGAACCCTTTGATGCAGGAGCTGAAGAAGCATCAACCAAAAACTTATTAGCCCCAGTAGAAATATCGCCTGATGGACATTTCCTCTTAATATGGCCAGGTTGGCCACATCTGAAACACTTATTCCCTCCTTCATCACAAAAGCCATGATGCAATTGTCCAAAAAATCTACAAGGATGATGTCATAGACCTAACTAGGCCCTACTTGTAAGACCCCGCAAAATCCTAAGCTTAACTCAGTCTTTTAAGCCTGCTAAGGGGTACCAGACTTAGAAAATTCTAGCCAAGTATTCAGAATTAGTATTATTTTGGCCTTCGTAAGTGGGCAACTCTATTCATGACTTTTATGACCTTAAAGTATCGATCTTTAGATTAATTCATGATCAGGAATGTCAGTAGGTGTCTCTAGACAAGTTTTGGATTTTTTGAACCTCATTTAGACCATGTTCGAGTGACCAAAACTGTGAGTCGATGCAATCTCAACCCGTTGCATCATCCCTCGCGTCGACGGATAATTTTTCCTCAGCTCAGTCCAAATTCCAGTGAATTGATGAGGACTCAACGCAGTGCATTGGCCATCGCATCGATGCCAATGACGCGGTGCATTGGTCTGCGCATTGATAATTCAATTTTCAGTCATTAAAATCCGCATCCTCAGGGGTGTTAAGGTCTTTTTTCATGACTATTAGCCTCAAAACACAATATTAAGCCCCTTTAAAATCTAAATCCATTCACTATTCTTAAACTTCTCAAGAACAGAAACCCTAGGTAATCTAAATTCAAAAACCAAGGCTTAAGATTTCACCATTGTTCTTTAAAAATTTAGCAACCAAGGTATGTGAAGTGTTCATCCAAGGGTTCCTTCCACACTTGGAGTCCAAGAAACTCTTTTAAACTTCAAGTAGCCTAATTTCATGCTTTACATGATTTGAAATCAAAGTGTATTCATGATTATTGCTATAATTGGGTTCTATTTCATGATTTATTACAAGATTGATATAGAATTATTTGATATGTGTGATGTATCATGTGAATTCATGTTGAAACCCATGGAATTGTGAATTCGGAAATTGAATCATGATGTTCACATGTTGTTTAGTATTATGTGCATATACTATGCCATCCAGGTGTTTGATGAATTGCTCATGTGAATGCAATAATAAGATTATATCATGCTAGTATGTATACTATTTCATGCCATGCAAGTGTTTGATAAAATGCCTCTATAGATGCATTATTAATAACTGTGCATTTTTATGCAATGCAAGATCATGTGAAGCTTTACTTTTCATGCTATAGAGTCCTGGGGGTATTTATACCCAAAAATTTAGCTGTTTACGTAGACCCAGTGTCATTTATAGAATAATATCAATCACGTCATGATCAGTAGTACTCTCAGTTAGTTATAGGGCTCAAGAGAACTCAGTAGACTCTGTATTAGTCCCGTCTATTTCAGTATTCAATTCAGACCTCAGTAACTCAGTAAGCTAATAGAATTTAGTAGTATTCTGTCAAACAATAGAACTCAGTAAAATTAGTAATAGTTCAGTCAAGACTAGTATGAACTAGGAAATCATTTCAGTATCTATTCAGTTGGGAGTAGGATTCAGCACAGAGCAAACCCAGGGATGGGGGCATTCCTGCCAGAAGAGGGTTTAACCCTTAGTACCAATTCCTGCATTACAGAACTATGTATCCATCTTAGGTTGAGATATCTTCCTACTAGATTAGGGTGGATACATCTCACGTGAGTTTTCCTGCCAGCGAGGGTTGACGAAAGAGTTTTTTGTCAGAGAGGGTTAACTCATAGCTTGTCTTTACCCATGGCATGGTACTAATACCCTTCCAATTAGGGTTACAGGTTAGACCCCAATCTATTCAGAAAGGGACATGTCAGTTAAATGATTACCTCCCATAGTTTTAGTTTCAGACTCAGTCTCAGTATAGAACTCAGTTCAGTTTTATAGACTCATTACTGTTAGACACAGTCACTCAGTTCAGTACGAAACTCAGTATAGATCTACAGAATCAAGATTGTCAGATACAGTCACTCAGTTATCAACTACATAGTATCGATAAACTCAGATATCAGTAAATCAGTAATTTAGAACTTAGTATACAATGTTATCACGATCTCAATTATAGTATATGTATTCATGCATGTACTCTCATTCAATTATATTCATGTCATTCAGTCAGTATTGTTCATGCATATGAACCCATGCATTTCAGCCTACCTCACTTAGCATACCAGTACATTCAAAGTATTGATGCATACCTTCCTCTTGCGCTATGATGTCTTATATCATAGGTTCAGATGCACGGGCTCCTGAGCACCCTTAGTAGATCAGATCTTCAGCAGTCAGAGTTAGTGGTGAGTCCTTATAGTTCGAGGAAATGATTATTTTCTTCATTATTTAGGTTTATCAGTACAGTTTTCAGTAGTTGGAGTTAGTTGGGGGCTTGTCCTATCAACTCCATAATTTAAATAGTAGAGGTTTTTCAAACTAGAGTATTTTCAGATAGATGTTTCAGTTTTGGTATTACTATACCGTACTCAGTTTTATTTTAGTATTGAACCTTATAGAAAGTTTCCACCAAATTTTTGCATATTTACAGTATTATTATTCAGTTATTGTAACAGGTACCAGTCATGGGTTAGCTTGTAGTCCTTCAGGACTATGAGCACCGTGTAGCATTCGAGGTACTTGGTATCAAAACCTAAGGTTCAACAGAGTCTTATGAAGTCTAAAATCTGCATCTAGTAGAGTCTTGTGCATGGGTGTGTAGTGCGCCACACTTATGTATAAGAGGCTATAAGATGTTTTCGGAAAAGTTTTCCTTCTTTTAGTATTCATGTCGTACAAGTGAGCATGAACTCAAGTTAAACTCTTAGTCTAATTCATCTATTCCTTATGCTTCCAGAACATGTCTTCCAGAGAAGCTAATGAAAAAAGTAATGAAAGCCATTTGGCCCCTCCGCCCATTCAGGCAGATCCCCTGAATGAGCATGTTTCTCACGCTGAATTTAGAGCTGTTTTCACCGTCTTATCTTATTCAGTAGTTTCTCAAAACAATCAGTTGGTTGTTATCCTATCTAGGCTTATAGCTCAGCTCTGCAGAGTAAGGAGGAGAGGCGAAGAAAAAATGGAAGGAAGAATTAGAGAGCCAGAACGTTTAGGACATAGAGTGGCCAAACCAATCCTTTTTTCCTGAAATATGGCAGAAACCACCAAGGTATCTGCAGAGATGGAAGGGATGTGTGTTTCGGATATGGCAAGATAGGCCACAGGGTTAGACACTGCCCTCAGGTGGGTTCGCAGAGTCAGCATAATCGTCCCCTAGCTCAGTCCGGTCATTCGAGTCTATAGGGTACCGCATCCAGTGCCACCAGTGGGCAGCACCCAAACAGACTCTATGCACTTCAGTCCCGATAGGATCAGAAAAGTTCTCCTGATGTGGTCACTGGTACGTTACAATTTTATCATTTACATATTTATGCTTTGCTGGATCCAGGAGCTTCATTGTCCTTTGTTACTCCTTATATAGTTGTTGACTTCGGAGTCAGTCTTGAAATCCTAGTAGAGCCTTTCTTAGTCTCTACCCTAATAGGTAAATCTATCATAGCCCGGCAGAAATACAGGAACTGTCCGGTTATGGTATCTCAGAAAGTCACTTCAGCAGACTTAGTCAAATTAGAGATGACCAATTTTGATGTCATTCTCGGCATGGATTGGCTTCATTCCTACTATGCCTCATTTAACTACAGAAATAGAATTGTCCAATTTCAATTTTCAAATGAACCCATCCTTAAGTGGAGGGGTAATACTTTAACACTTACGGGTCAGCTTGTTTCTTACCATAGGGAAAGAAAAATGATATCTAAGGGATGTGTCTACCATCTCATTCGAGTCCAGGACTCTAGTTTAGAAAACCCTAATCTTGAGTCAGTATCAATAGAATGTGAATTCCCAGATGTGTTTCCCGAAGATCTCCCCGGAGTTCCTCTCGAAAGGGGAAATTGATTTTGGAATCAATTTTCTTCCAGATACATAGCCCATATCTATTTACCTGTACAAAAAAGCTCCAAGAGAACTCAAAGAGTTAAAAGAACAGTTGAAAGATCTCCTAGATAAGGGATTCATCAGACCTAGTGTGTCCCCGTGGGGTGCACCAGTTCTATTTGTATGTAAGTAAGATGGTTCTCTTAAAATGTTATGGACTACCGTCAACTAAATAAAGTCACGGTCAATAAACAAGTATCCACTTCCCCAAATCAATGACTTGTTTGACAAACTTTAGGTTGTCAGTTACTTCTCCAAGATAGACCTCAGATCGGGTTATCATCATCTCAGAGTAAGGGAATGGGACATTTCTAAAACAGCTTTCAAAACTCGGTAGGGTCACTTCGAATTCTTATTCATGTTATTTGGCCTTACTAATGCCCCAGCAGCTTTCATGGACTTGATGAATCGTGTGTTCGTGCAGTACTTGGGTGTGTTCGTCATCGTCTTCACAGATAATATTCTTGTCTATTCTCGTAGAGAGAATGATCAAGCAGATCATCTCAAAATCATATTCCAGACTCTCAAAACCCATCAGTTATCATGATATCTATTCATGTCTTGCACATCAGCTCTATGATCAAAGCCCATACTCGTGCACATTAGCAATCATGTACGATTACAGTTCCTAGTATAAGGAATATCAGTTCCCTTAGTGTTATGAACCATTTTCAATGAATACAAAAACTCCAGACTCAGGTCATGCAGCTCATGACTCAGGTACCCATGTCATATTTTACAGTATGATCAGTTCCCATGACCCATGCTACAATCCAAGTGATCAGCTAAATTCAGATTTCATCATGCATATCCTCAGTTTAGATCATTTAATAAATCCATGATGTAGTGCTGAGTGATTGCTTAGGTGAGAGAGAGTAAAGGTTTTATGTTTAAGGAAAGATTTTTGCATGCTTGTCTTACACGAGGCTGGAGCTAAGAAGATAATCTTGAATGTTAGGTTAGTGTGCCAGTAAATGGCTAGCAAGAAGTTGTATATAGTTGTTGAAGGGGGGAAATCAGAATTTTTCCTGAGAAGAGAAGCTGAAAATTATAGAGTGTGAGTGTATATTCAAATCCTCAATTTATGTCAATCCCCGTCATGTAGCTATCAGAGCCCATCATTCAATCCCAGTTACAATCTCAGCTACAGTATAAGTTACCGTCTTAATTGCGGTCTTAGTTACAGTCTCAGTCCAATAATCAGATCAGTAACTTAGTTCAGTTTCAGGTTTGCTTGACCATAGAGTATAGTTATCAGTTATTCAGTTATCAGTATTTCAGTACCTCAATTTATAGAATATTTCAGAATCATGTTATATGTTTGGTCTTCCATTCTCAAATAACATAATTTTCACAAATTCAAGATCAGTTATCTTCTGTTACACAACCAGTCCTTACCTCATATGTATAATACTCTACATTCCAATCCAGCAATTCAGACTAAGTGTAGTTCAATATTACATGACAAAGTATTCATATTTTATCCATTCAGATAATCAGATAAGTTAGTATGTTTATGCATTTGTGCTCAGTACCCATGTGAATAATTTCACTAGTCTCAGGTGATGTGCTATACTAAGTTTGGGGGTATAGTTGAGAGAGTATTCAAGGGATATGTCTAAGCTTGAAAATTTATAGTTGCAGTGCATAAGGCTTAGTCACTTCATCTTAGATGATGTTTCGTAGGCCTCAACTCATATTATAAAATTTTAGCCAAGATGTGATTTTCTTATTCAGCTATGTTATTCAGCTATGTCAAGACTCCTTGCTCCCTAAAGCCACTAGAACTCTATGTAAAGAGTGTCAAATAAAGGCTCCAGTCGAATATAAGTTTTCAGCATAAGTTAGTCCTCAAAAACCAGCAATTCAGTTTAGTAGTTAGGCAGACAATGTTCGTATGGTTGGGTTTCCCATCTATCCATCTAGTTACACTATTCGAAGTCTAATAAATGCAACTATTTTAAGATTGAGTAATCAAGTGGTTATGAGTTCAGCTCAGTTCAGGTGTCATGCCTCAGTTTTAGATCCCCAATATGCAGTCACGATTCAGTTCGTAGGTGCCCTGTGAATCATCTCAGTTTTTCTTCAGTATCTCAGCCAAGTCAGCATTTTTTAGGGTACAAATGTTCCAAGAGGGAGATGCACTATAATCCCTGAGCTTTCATGATCTAAACCTTCCATATTCTCTTCACGTAATGAATCCAGTTTGGAGTAGTGGGTACTCATAGGTGGACCCTTAATTTCCAATCTCAATCATAAGCCATGTATTCAGGGGCTCAGTTTCGTCATGATTATCAGTTCTTGTATCATGTTTTAGGCTCAGTTATGTTCTCAAGTTCCCGTTCATGCATATTTGGTAAATGATCTCGAGTTGGAGATCGGTGATTTTGTATTCTTGAAAATCTCTCCTACGAAAGGAGTGAATAAGTTGGCAAGAAGGGAAATTTAGTCCTCGATATGTCAGTCCTTATTGAATTCTCCTCTATTTCGGAAAGGAAGCATATGAGCTTAAGTTGCCTTCAGACTTAGCTTCAGTGCATCCAGTGTTCCATGCCTCCTTGCTTAAGAAATGCATAGGTGACCCAGCAGTCGTAGTCCCTATAGAGGGAATAGATATCCAGAATAGCCCCTCATATGAAGAGACCCCAGTCAAAATCCTTGATTTTCAGATTAGCAGAATGAGGAACAAAGAAGTCCCTCTAGTCAAAGTCTTTGGTAGAATCAATCCATCGAGGGAGCTACTTGGGAAGCAGAAGCAAACATGCGGACCAAGTATCCTCACTTCTTCTCTGAAAACTCAGACTCAGCCTAAGGTAACAGTTTTCCTTGGAATTTATTCAGTCTTATGTTCAGGTTTAGCTACCAACTTGGTATCAATTAACGGTTCATACTCAATCATGTATTCACGAATCAGTTCAGTCATATATTCATGCATCAGACATGCATTTCTAGTATATAAGCTCAGTTTATCAGTAATCCCAGTCATGCATTCATGAATCATGTTCAGCTATGTACTCATGCATCAAATATGCATGTTCAGTGAGATAATTTAATATATGAGTAATTTCAGTCATGAAATCATGCTTCAGTTATGTATATTCAGTGTCTAAATCCAGTCTATCAGTAATCTCAGTTGAATCAGTCTCATTCAAGGAAGAATGTACCCAAGGGGAAGATATTGTAAGACCCCGCAAAATCCTAAGCTTAACTCAGTCTTTTAAGCTTGCTAAGGGGTCCCAGCCTTAGAAAATTCTAGCGAAGTATTCAGACTTAGTATTATTTTGGCCTTCGTAAGTTGGAAATGCTATTACACAACTCTTATGACCTTAAAGTATCGATCTTTAGATTGATTCATGATCAGGAATGTTAGTAGGTGTCTTCAGACAAGTTTTAGATTTTTCGAACCTCGTTTAAACCATGTTCAAGTGACCAAAATAGTGAGTCAATGCGATATCGACGCATCGCGTTGCTCCTCGCGTTGATAGATAATTTTTCCTCAGCTCAGTGCAAATTCTAGTGAATCAATGCAAACTCAACGCGGTGCGTTGGCCAACATGTGATGCAAACGACGTAGCGTGTCGGTCTGTGCATCGACAGTTTGGTTTTCAGTCATTAAAAGTCATATCTTCAAGGGTATTAAGGTTTTTTTCCCATGTCTATCATCTCCAAAACACAAGATTAAGCCTCTTTAGAGGCTAAATCCATTCACTATACTCAAACTTCTCAAGAATAGAAACCCTAGGTAATCTAAATTCAAAAGCAACGGCTCAAGACTTAACCATTGTTCTTCAAGAATTTAGCAACCAAGGTATGTGAAGTATTCATCCAAGGGTTCCTTCCACCCTTGGAGTCCAAGATACTCTTTTAAACTTCAAGTAGCTTGATTTCATGCTTTCCATGATTTGAAATCAAAGTGTATTCATGATTATTGCTATAATTGGGTTTCTATTTCATGATTTATTACAAGATTGATATAGAATTATTTGATATGTGTGATGTACCATGTGAATTCATGTTGAAGCCTATGGAACAGTGAATTTGGAAACTGAATCATGATGTTCACATGTTGTTTAGTTGTAACGACCCAAAATCTCATCCCGAGATATCACACGGTGCTTAAGGCTACAAGTAGCCCCAAGCTAACCCTTTGAGCCTGCTACTAAGTTTAGAACTTACTCGAACGACAAACAGAGCAAATCAAAAGTACTATTATATCATATTTCAACAAAAATAACAAAGGAATATGGTCTGAATAGCACGATACTGAAAAGTCTAAAACACCACTGATCGTCTAGTCTGACAAAGCCTCTACTACTCAAACTAGAGAGCCATTAGGACAGACCCCAACTAACTCAAACTGATCTAAAAGTAATACTCAAAATACTATAAAAGCGTAAAAAGTTGCAGATATAGGTCCTCGAACCATGAGGACTCACCAAGGATAAAGATATAGATGAGATGCTCAGAGATAACTGTTGCTGCTTAGACTAAGCACCTGAACCTAAATTATGAGACAATGTAGCACACAGACATATATGTGGATCAGTACTTTGAGGATGTACTGAGTATATGGGGGTGTATGCAATACATAAAACAACAATATCATCAATCTTTATAAAAATCATGCATACTGAAATAACTGACTCACATAGCTTGAATAATCTCAAAAAATGTATATCTCATAAATTATGAATAATGGAATGCATAGTATAAATCTCATGAGTCAATATACTATTTCTGAAATCTGTAGTTCTACTCCCTTCTCAAAATATATAGACTAAGTGGTAAAGTGCTCACCTCTGTATTTGAGAGCTAAGACTGTAATTTTAAAACTGAAATCTAAAGTAAAACATTAATTGAATAAGTTTGTGAGCCTTTACACTTAGTATCTAAAAATCATTACTGACCAAGATATCATTCAAAGTTTTAGGGAAAATAACTCATCTCAAGGAACATACTTTACTTTAGAAACTGATTATTTACTCTTACTAGCAGGGAGGTTCTCTTAACAGACATACACCATGCGAGCTACATGGAGTCCAATATTTTGTCCTCCTAAGGAAGAAACCTCACATTGGGGAGAGGCGTCATACTCTTTCCAGGGAGTATAACCTCAACTTAGTGATTACTATCTCGGCCTCGGGCCTATAAATCTCAATCCTACGGTGGCACGTAGTTTTGGGGTATGAAACCATAGTAACTTACCCAATTTGATGCTAAATACTACTTCCTTTTAATTAGATACGCTCATCTCATGGAAATCCACATTTAATAATCTCGTGGTTTATAATGAAACCAACTACAAAATCTGTAATCTCATTCAGTGAAGTGGATTTCAATGCTACTATGACCATCACGGTCAAAACTTTCTCAATAATCTCAAAATACTCAAATCATGGGTACTTATAGCACAAAAGTTCTTAAAATTACAATCTCAAGTAGGGATTAATGACCCATAATTCAATCTCAGGTTAAGACGTATCAAAATTCATACTTGATATCATAAATATTCATAAATCATATAGAAATCTGGAAATTTTCAGCAATATGCATTATAATCTCAACATACACATGAACTTAAATTTCTAAAACGTTGAAACCAACATAATCTCAAGAAATAATAACATAGGGTATAAACCCATACTTCAATTTCACAAGAAAACATGAAAAAACATATATCTTTGTGATTAAAATAACTTTTAGGCACAAGGACGAAAGGAGTGTCCTTGTTTAAACCCCACATACCTTAGATTATGAATTTAGATGAACAAGCTTTCTTGAGACTCCTTTTTGTACTCTTGAGTGAGGGTTCTTGAAGCTTTTGACTTGGGAACCTTGATTCTTAAATCAATTTGCAAAAACTATGGTGAATTCTTGGAGAAGGAATTGGGTCTTGATCTTGAGGGTTAATCTTGAGAGAAAATCCTAGTTCTTGATGCTTTGGATGAATCTAAAGTTTTATGCTTCGTTTTGATATATCTAGTTATTAAAAGGGTGGGAAAAGACCAAAAAGCCCTTTTAAAAACAGCTTTAAAATGCTGAACGGGATTTGCGATGGATCGTGCGATGGTCCATCAATGGCTCGATAGTCCATCGGTCTGACCGTCGCACCTAGGCCAAAACAGGGACTTACTGCCTTAGTTGCGATGGCTTAGGCGACGATCCGTTGCTAGATCGATGGGACGTCGTCCTGACCGTCGCACTTGGCCAGTGAATGGGTCCACTGTCTCGGTTGCGACTGTCGGAGCGATGGTCCATCAGCCTGCCCATCGTTCCTAGGCAGTTCAGACAGTTCTCCATAAAACGTCCATAACTTTTTACTTTGATACTAGATTTTGGAAAAATTGGTATCGTTGGAAAGCTAATTCAATTTTCTCCATGATAAAAAGTTAAAATTAGGAAAACTATATTTGATTTAAACACTACTCACTTTTGAAGTCATTCCTTAATCTTATAGAAATACAATTTAGGCTTAAGGAAAGTTTGGGGTATTACAATAACTCCCCTTTGGGAACATTCGTCCTCGAATGTCACTAGCTTGGCTAATAATACAGCAAATACTGAGAATGCACAACTGAATGAATTTCTAAACTAACCTTACATTATTCTAAACTTTTGAGTACTTCAGAGAATGCATGAACTCATGGAGAATACAACTATATAGCCGAATATACAGGGTTAGAAAGGAACTGGATTAAGAAAGAGTAGTACCTTCAACTAAATCTATGTTTGCGGGGAAGAGATGAGGGTGCTTGACTCGCATGTCTGTTTCGGCTTCAAAGTAGCGCCCTTAATGGACTGGTTCCGCCAGAGAACTTTGACCAAAGGAACCTCTTTGTTCCTTAGTCTACGGATCTGATGGTCAAGAATCTCAACTGGAATCTCTTCGTAAGAAAGACTAGTCTGAATATCTGAGCTCTCCGAAGGATCTACAACAATAAAATCACCAATGCTCTGCTTAAGAATGGAGACGTGAAAGATAGGATGAACAGCTGATAGATCTGCGGGCAACTCAACTTCATAAGCTACTTTCCCAACACAACTCAGAACTCTATAAGGTCCAACATAACGGGGACTAAGCTTCCCTTTTTTTCCAAACCTTTTCACCCCTTTATGGGTGAAATCTTCAGATACACCAAGTTACTCACCTCAAACTCAAGATCTCTTCTTCTCACATCTGTATATGACTTCTGCCAACTCTGGGCTATCTTCAACCTTTCTCTAATCAACTTAACTTTTTCCATAGCCTCAAACACATCATCAGGCCCAACCAAAGTGGCCCCATCCACTTCAAACCAACCTATGGGTGATCTACATTTCCTCTCATACAAAGCTTCAAACGGGGATATATGAATGCTAGAGTGATAACTATTGTTATATGCAAACTCAGTCAGTGGAAAATGCTCATCCCAACTACCCTTGAAATCAAGAGAACATACCCTCAACATATCTTCTAGAGTATGGATGGTCCTCTCAGCCTGACCATCTGTCTGTGGGTGAAAGGCATAACTAAGATGTACTTGGGTACCAAGACCCTTATGAAATGCTTTCCAAAATTAGGAAGTAAACTGAGTACCCCTATCTAAGATGATAGACAAGGGGACTCCATGCAATCTGACTAACTCCCAGCTATACAACCTATCATAATCCTCAACTATATAAGATGTATGCACTGGAAAAAATATACTGACTTAGTCAACCTGTCTACAACAACCCAAATAGAATCATGATGATAACGTGAAAGGGGCAAACCAGTCATAAAAACCATATTCACCTCTTTCCACTTTCAAGTGGGGATACCAAACTCTTGCATTGCACCACCAGGCCTCTAGTGCTCTACCTTAACCTGTTGTCAAGTTACACACTTTTTTACAAACTCTGCTATATCCTTTTTCATGCCACTCCACCAATAGATTTCCCGCAAGTCACGGTACATCTAGGTAGTACTGGGATAAATAGAATACTGCGCACCATGCGCCTTATCCATAATTCTCTGCCTCAAATCACCAACACACGGAACACACAATCTATTCTGACATCTCAACACACTATCTCCTCCTTGAGATAAAACCTTTACCTTTTGGTCCTTAACTGACTCCTTTAGTTTGACCAAAGTAGCATCCATGTCTTGCTTCTCTTTCACTTCCAACATTAAAGAGGATTCAGAACTACTCTGAACCCAAACATTCCCCTCAGCTGAATCAAGCAACCTAACACCCAATCTAGCCAAATGATGCACTTCCCGAGCTAACTCTTTCTTATCCTTCTCCAAATGAGTCATATTTTTCATAGACAACCTACTAAGGGCGTCTGCCACTACATTGGCCTTGCTCGGATAATACAACACACTCATATCATAATCTTTTAGCAACTCTAACCATCTCCTCTAACGAAGATTCAACTCCCTCTGAGAAAACACATACTTCAAGCTTTTATGGTCCGTAAATGCATCAACATGAACACTATACAGATAGTGTCTCCAGATTTTCAAAGCAAAAACCACAGCAGCTAATTCAAGATCATGGGTTGGGTAATTCTTTTCATGCGGATTCAACTATCTAGAGGCATAGGCTATAACCTTACCTCTCTGCATCAACACACAACCCAAACCAACTTTAGAGACATCACAATACACCATAAAACCATCCGTACTATCAGGAATGTCAACACGGGGGCTGAAGTGAGTCGAGTCTTCAACTCCAGAAAACTCTTCTCGCAAGAATCTGACCACAGGAACTTAACTTTCTTTTGGGTCAGTCTAGACATAGGAGAAACAATACATGAGAAACCTTCAACAAAACAGCGGTAATAGCTAGCTAGACCTAAGAAACTTCTAATGTCTGGCGGGGAGATATGTCTAGGCCAATTTCTTATAGCTTCTGTCTTTTAGGGATCAACTCTAATGCCTTCGGCTGAAATAATATGACCGAGAAAGTCTACTGACCTTAGCCAAAATTCACACTTGCTGAATTTCACGAACAACCAATGATCTCTAAGTGTTTGCAAGGAAATTCTAAGATGATCTGCATCGTTATTCTCAGAACAGGAGTACACAAGAATATCATCTCTGAACACTATGACAAACATATCAAGATATTGTCTGAACACTCGATTCATGAGGTCCATGAAAGCTGCTGGAGCATTGGTTAGCCCGAAAGACATGACTAGAAACTCAAAGTGACCATAGCAGGTTTGGAAGGCTGTCTTTGGAATATCACATTCCCTCACTTTAACCTGATGATAGCCGGATCTAAGGTCTATCTTGGAGAAATAACTTACACCTTGCAATTGATCAAATAGGTCATCAACTCTAGAAAGAGGGTACTCATTCTTGAGTGTGACTTTATTAAGCTGACGTTAGTCAATGCACATACACAAAGAACCACCTTTCTTCGGCACGAACAAGACGGGTGCGCCCCAAGGAGAAACACTGGGCCTCATGAAACCTTTGTCTAAAAGATCTTTAAGTTACTCTTTCAACTCCTTAAGCTCTGCAGGTGCTATACAGTATGGGGGAATAGAAATAGGCTATGTATCGGGAAGAAAGTCAATCCCGATCTCTATCTCTCTATCGGGAGGTACCCCTGGGAGATCTTCTGGAAAGACATCAGGACACTTATTAACTATACTGACTGACTGAATAGTCGAAGCCTCAGACTTAGTGTCCTTAACCTAAACTTGATGATAGATGCAACCTTTGGATATTAGCTTTCTGGATTTAAAATAGGATATAAAATGACTCTTGGGAGATACTGTGCTCCCGGACCACTCAAAAACTGGCTCACCAGGAAACTAAAACTTAACCACACGGGTACGACAGTCTATAGATGCATAACAAGAGTGATCCAATCCATACCCAGAATAATATCAAAATCCATCATATCTAACTCTATCAAATCAACAAATATGACTCTATGAAGAATAGTAATGGGACATATTTTATACACTTGTTTAGCAACAACTGACTCACCTACTAGAGTAGAAACCAGGAAAGGCTCGAGAATCTTTATGGGACTCATTTCAAAATTCACAGCAACTAACAAGGTCACATAAGATAAAATTAACCCAGGGTCTAACAATACATAAACATCAAAGTGAAAGACACGGAGCATACTAGTAACAACATCGGGAGAATCCTCCTGTTCCTGATGGGATGGTAAGGCATAGAATCTATTCTAGAACTGACCGCTAGCCGCACTAGATGAAGTGCCCTGGGGAGGGGCTGGACGGGCTAAAGGAGCTGGTGCACTGGTACACTGAGTCTAAGGTCGAACATCTCTGCTTCCCTGCCTAGCATACGGGCACTCTCTAAGTCTATAGGCTATCCTGCCACAACCAAAACAACCCCTCTGATCGGTTAAGCACTCATCGATATAGTCCCTACCACACTTAGTACATAGAGGATAAAGAAGTTTGTTACTTACATTGTTCTGGGATCTGCACATAGAAGGCCTATTCCCCTATTCCTGCCTGTTTTTGGGCACGGGAGCACTAGCTGATGAAGGCGTTGGCATAGATGAACAATTTTGAAACTGGGGTCGGCTCCCTTTATGGGATCTAGTCTGTCCATGCTCAAACTACTTTGATCTAGCCCTCTTATTTCCCCTTACTCTATGTCTCTCCCTTATCTTATCTTTCTTAATCTATTGAGCGTACATCATTAGCTTGGATAGATCCATATCCCCATTAAGCATAGGAGTCCTACACTCTTTCAGCACCAAACCAGACACACCGGTCATGAACTTACTCATACTAGATCGGGTGTCAGCTACCAAGTCAGGAGCATACTTAGCTAACTGGTTGAACTTGAGGTAATACTCTTTAACAGTCATAGAGCCCTGCCTCAGGTTCATGAACTCCTCTATCTTCACTTCCCTCATCTCAAGTGGGAAGAAATTATCAAAGAATGCATCCTGGAACACTTGCCAAGTCATAGGAGCAGCATCCTCCCCTGTATTCTTCCTCCACACCACAACCCAGTCATAAGCAATGTCTTTTGAATGATAAGAGGCCAGTTCCACACTCTCCTCTTCAGTCACATGCATAACCTGGGTGATCTTCTTCACCTCATCAAGATACAATTGTGGGTCCTCTCATGCCTTTGACCCGTAGAACTATGGTGGATTCATCCTCATAAAATCTCGAAACCTAGCTGCAGCTAAATCACCTCCTTGCTAAAGCAGAACTACAACCTGGTTATTGGCCAGGACATTCGAAGAGACTGCCTGGGATAACGCTTGAAAAGCTGCACGAAACATAGCATGAGACACATTCTCATTCAGGAGATCAAAAGAATGAGGTTGGTGGTTTTTATTCCTACAAGCATTAGCTCTTCGGGGAGGCATTTTCTATCATAAAAGATCACGAATTAATAGTAGAGAGAGACAACTGTAATCACGATGGATTGTGAAATAAAGAGATGACTTTTTCCTAAAACGTCTTGTAGCCTCTTACTCATATATATGGCCAGCTTCACACCGATTATCAAGACTCTACGTAACATGGCTTGTCAGACTCGCTAGGACTCCTTAAACCTTAGTCTCTGATACCAAATTTAAAATGACCCAAAATCTCATCCCGAGACGTCACACGGTGCTTAAGGCTACAAGTAACCCAAAGCTAACCCTTTGAGCCTGCTACTAAGTTTAGAACTTACTCTAATGACAAATAGGGAAAAATATAGGTACTTTCATATCATATTTCAACTTAAATAACAAAGGAATGCTGTCTGAATAGCACAATACTGAAAATTCTAAAACACCACTGATCGTCTAGTCTGACAAAGCCTCTACTACTCAAACTAGAGAGCCATTGGGACAAACCCCAACTGACTCGAACTGATCTAAAAGTAATACTCAAAACACTATGAAAGCGGAAAAAGCAACAAATATAGGTCCTCGAACCATGAGGACTCACCAAGGATAAAGATGTAGATGAGATGTTCGGAGATCACTGTTGTTGCTGAGACTGAGCACCTGAACCTACATTATGAGACAATGTAGCCCACAAACGTATATGTGGATCAGTACTTTGAGGATGTACTGAGTATATGGTGGTGTATGCAATACTTAAAACAATAATATCATCAATCTTTATAATAATCATGCATGCTGATATAACTAACTCACATAGCTTGAATAGTCTCAAAAAATATGTATCTCGTAAATTATGAATAATGGAATGCATAGTATATTAAGGTGTTAAAAGGGTGGAAAATGACCAAAAAGTCATTTTAAAAATGGCTTTAAAATGCTGAACGGGATCTGTGATGGATCGTACAACAGTCCATCGCTGGAACGACGGTCCATCGGTCTAAACGTTGCTCCTGGGCCAGAACAAGGACTTACTTCCTTAGTTGCAACATCTTGGGTGACGGTCTATCGCTAGCTCGACGGTCCGTCGGCCTGACCGTCGAACTTGGCCAGTGAATGGATCTATTGCCTCAGTTGCGACGGCCGAAGCTATGGTCCATCACTTGTACGATGATCCGTCAGCCTGCCTGTCACTCTTAGGCAGTTCGGATAGTTCTCCGTAAAACGTCCATAACTTTTTACTCCGATGTCGGATTTGGGAGAAATTGGTATCGTTGGAAAGCTTATTCAATTTTCCCTATGATAAAATGTCGAAATTAGGAAACTTCTATATGATTTAATCACTACTCACTTTGGAAGTCATTCCATAATCTTATAGAGCTACAATTTAGGCTTAAGGAAAGTTTGGGTTATTACATTAGTATTATGTGCATATACTATGCCATCCAAGTGTTTGATGAATTACTCATGTAAATATAATATTAATATTATATCATGCTGGTATGTATACTATTTTATGCCATGCAAGTGTTTGATAAAATGCCTCTATAGATGCATTATGAACAAGTGTGCATTTTTATGCTATGCAAGATCTTGTGAAGCTTTGCTTTTTATGCTATCGAGTCCTGGGGGAATTTATACCCAAAAATTTAGTTGTTTACCTAGATCCAGCATCAGTTATAGAATAATCTCAATCACGTCACGATCAGTAGTACTCTCAGTCAGTTGCAGGGTTTAATAGACTCTGTATTAGTCCTGTCTAGTTCAGTATTCAGTTCAGACCTCAGTAAACTCAGTTAGCTAACAGAATTCAGTAGTATTCCATCAGTTAACGAAACTCGGTAAAATCAGTAACAATTCAGTCAAGCCTAGAATAAACTAGAAAATTAATTCAGTGTCTATTTAGTTGGGAGTAGGATTCAGCACCGAGTGAACCCAGGGATGGGGGCATTCCTGCCAGCAGAGGGTTTGACCCTTATTAGCAATTCCTGTGTTACAGAACTACGTAGATAGCATAGGTTGAGATATCTTTCTGCCAGATTAGGGTTGATACATCTCACATGAGTTTTCCTGTCAGCAAGGGTTGACGAAAGAGCTTCCTGTCAGAGAGGGTTAACTCACAGTTTGTCAGTACCGTGCCTCTTTACCCATGGCACGGTACTGGCACACTTCTAACTAGGGTTATAGGTTAGACCCCAATCTATTCAGAAAAGTTCATGTCGGTTAGATGATTACCTCCCATAGTTTTAGTTTCAGACTCAATCTCAGTATAGAACTCATTTTTGCTCTATAGATTCAGTACTGCCAGACTTCGTTTCTCAGTTCAGTATGGAACTCAGTATAGTTCCACAGAATCAAGACTATCAGATACAATCACTCAGTTATCAGCTACACTGTATCGGTAAACTCAGATATCAGTATATCAATAATTCAGAACTCAGTATCCAGTGTTATCACGATCTCAGTTATAGTATACGTGTTCATGCATGTATTATCATTCAGTTATATTCATGTCATTCAGTAAGTATTGTTCATGCATATGAACCCATGCATTTCAGCCTACCTCACTTAGCATACCAATATATTCAAAGTATTGATGCATACCTTCCTCTTGCACTATGATGTCTTATATCATAGGTTTAGATACATGGGCTATCGATCACCCTTAGAAGATCAAATCTTCAGTAGACAGAGTTAGTGGTGAGTCCTCATAGTTTGAGGACATGATTATTTTCTTCAGTATTTTGATTTATCAATACAGTTTTCAGTAGTTGGAGTTAGTTGGGGGCTTGTCTCATCAACTCCATAATTCAGACAGTATAGGATTTTTAGATGAGAGTATTCAGACAAATGTTTTAGTTTTGGTATTACTATACCTTACTCAGTTGTATTTCAGTATTGAACCTTATGGCATATTTCTTCCTAATTTTTGCATATTTATAGTATTACTATTCAGTTATTGCAACAGGTACCAGTCATGGGTTAGCTATGGTCCTTCGAGACTATGAGCACTGTGTAGCGTCCGAGGTACAGACTCGGGGCGTTACACTACTGGCCTGAGATTAGGGACCTTGGTCCTTAAACCCATTGTTGCTCTGAAAGTGACAATCATCGAATGGCCTAGGATATGTTGCATCTGGTGTAGAATAATAACCAAAACTCCCCAACCTTTTCTTACACTACTGCCTGTCATCTTTACCACTACTCTTCTAGCCTCCACCCTGCTCAGAATACCTACATCTCTTACTTTGCTTCTCCCCTATTTTTGTTTGTTTCTTCTTTTCATCTTCAACCTGTTGTATATACACCACAAGCCTAGAGATATCCATCTCACTATTCAACAAAGCGGCCTTTTCCTCTAACACCAAGTCTCGAGACAAGCCTAAAGCAAACTTCTTTATATTAGCCCTCATTCTAGACACTAGCTCAAAAGCATAATGGGAGAGCTGATGAAACTTCAAGGCATACTCTTTTGCCTTGCTTCAAATTCACGAACTGCTCAGCCTTTGCCTTTCTCATCTCCTAAGGAAAAAAAAATTTAGAAAGACATCAAAAAAATTATCCCATAATTCCAACTATGAATCATCACCCTTAGACTGATCTCACTCCTTATACCACAGATATGGAATATCCTTCATTTGATATGCAGCAGATTCCACACCCTTAGAGTGAGAAGCATGCATAACCCAAAAGGTCCTCTCCGTCTCATCTATTAATACTGGAGAATCCTCCTCAACCTTAGATCCAGGAAAGGTTAGAGGTTTGAGCCTCAAATACATCCCAACTCGAGTAACCTTAAAAGAACTCACAGCGGCAACAGCAGGACCCGACTGACGTAACTGAGATGTCACTAACTGGGTCAACAGATGAATAGATTGACAAAAATCAGCACTAGAAATATCTCCTTGGGGCGGTAGGGCATTATCATTGTTATCTCGGGGAGGAATGGAAGGTATTGGTGGAACTCTACGTGAGGTAGTACAATCAGGAGCTAGAGCCCTAAACTAGGTCTGAACTTAATAAGTAGGATGAGTTCCGACCACATTGTGCTCAAGTGGAATAGAAGAAGTTCCATGAGCATCAGATCTTTGGGGAGGCATGATCTGAAAAGTGAGAAAATGGAAATTAGAGGATATTTTAACACCCTAGACACTACCACCCAAAAGTCAATCACAAGAAAGAGAAACATTAGCCTCTCTCTTTTAAGTGTGATGCGATACACACCCATAAAACAGACTTTACTTGACACTGCTTTGTAGACACCCAATGACACCAAACCTAGGATCTAATACCAACTTTTTCATGACCCGAACTAGGTCCTGTCCATGACGAGTACCTCAAGTCCATTGGGGATTGGAGACAACCCCCATTGCCTAGACAATAGAACATAACACACCTAGCAATGGCTGAATTTCAGACATATAACAAGGTAGAAAAGTAATAAACTCAAAGACATGTTAGAGTGTCAACATCAATACCCAATCCACAGTAATATCTACAAAGCCTCAATTAATATGAAAACAATCTACGTCGGAACATGCCCCGACTCTAACAACGATAATAAAAATGACAACGATAATGTTAATGTGAAGACTTTAATTCTAATTTATGGAAAGAAATCAATGGAATGATCAAGTCTTCCAGAGAATGGAAGCTCTTCACTTCACCACAACGAATGATAAACTGAGATAATCCACCTAACATGCGCAGGAAAAATAGGATTGCCTTCAAATCCTATATCATATGGGGATACAACATTCGGAGATGGTTAGTGGGAGGAGCACTAGTAAGTAACTTAGGGAAGGGATAAAATAATGTCAGTACAAAGTTCAATTTCAAACTCACTGACATGTTCACATATATACATACATTTATATAATAGATGCTAGGGTGGGGAACAAGGTTTAGCATAATACTAAAACATTATCCTAGACTATGTAGATCAACTATCATAAATAGACATCAACGGGCTATATTGGTTTAGCTCCCCCTGTTAAAAGGGCGCCAGTGAGTGTTAGCCACACGAATTGGAGGTATTAAGGAAGACCAAGGGATGCCTTGACCCCACGTCAATCAAAGATACAAATATATATATATATTGATAGTGTGAACTAGGAACACGATCATTAAAACCAACCCTCATGTCGGCAATCATGAGTTTTCAGTACAAGTCATTCAAGACCCACACCTTCACGGCATAGCTACATAACCCCTATTAAGCCAATTAAAATATGTTTCACATAACTCATTCATTAGACACAGAATTATACATTAAGGCACACCACAGGTATCGTCATGCCATACACTTGGAAGCTTATAATATGCCATTACAATTCCATTAATTTAGGGAAATTCCTCGACCCCCTTTGTTCATTAAATCAAATTAGGGGAATTCCTCAACCCCCTTTGTTCATTAAATCAAATTAGGGGAATTCCTCAACCCCCTTTGTTCATTAAATCAAAATATAGCAAATAAGGCTTTCAAAATCTATGTTTATTGTTTAACCATTTATGCAATGTAATAGTATAACTGAGTAAGTCAAATCAAGTGAAAAATTACATAATTCAAAGCCATTTACACAAGTGGGTTGAGGGGACACAATTATTCAAAACCAATTCCAAGTTCAAAACATCAATTTGGGGGAACACCTAATCCCCCATTTGATCAAAACATCAATTTCAAAGCATGAATAACTCACAAAAGCCATGGGAAAATAATTCAAGTATCAACCATTCAAAAAACATCAATCATATCAAAACCCACATTTAAATCCATACGATTAAACCCTTTTAAAAGACATGATGTTCTTAAAATAAGGTTTGGGGAAGAGTAACATGTCTGAAAGTATCACAACGGTGGAGAGAAATCACCCTTAAGAGCCCTAACTAATCAACTTCTTGGAAACCATAAGTGCTCTTGACCTTGGGGATTTGAGAGAGGTTGAGAATTTATTTTAATTTATTTTAGAGTGATAATGATACCCTAAAGAGGTTTAAGTCGGGGGTCACTATTGGGGAAGAGGGTAAATGTCCAAAGTTCCCTTAATGTAAACACAGAAAAATTGTCTCCAATGACTGCGGGTTACTGTACGACTCGTAAGGTCACATTATGACTCATCACCATAAGTCATAGTCAAGATAGTAACTGAAGGACCCTTCTCTGGTGACCCTTCAATTCACACCATATGACTCGTTAGGTGACCCTACGACTCGTATGGTCAAAGTCGTAGTCAAGACAGAATATTGTTGGCATCACACTTGTTTGGCTATGGATGGAACTATACGACTCATTTTGAGTCTTTACGACTAGTAACCCCTAGTCGTACTCATAACAGAAAGATCAAGCTAGCACTTTGGTCTTGCTACGAGTGGATCCTTAAAACCCATAATGACACTCTATGACTCATAGGGAGAGTCTTAGTCTGGGCATAGAGTTAAAAATTCAAAATTTTCAGGGACCAAAAACCCGGGGTGTTACATGTACCTTCTTCTTATCCGAGGCAACCGACATAATTTTTCTTTTCTATTTGGTATAGGATCTTTTTTTTCTATAAATACTCATAGGGCTATTTTTATAGGGTTACGTAATTATTACATACAGTACTTCATATCATACAATTCTAAGTCATATTCTTGGGATTGTATGAACATTGCTCCTAGGGTTTAATCAAAGTTGAGATTTTGGAGTTTATTTTGTATTGTAAGTTCATAATTATATCTTCATTTATGAATTCTAATTATGTGCTTACGATTATGAGTAATTAAACAAAACACCTAAGGTTATAGAAACCATCATTAATTAACAAAATGTGTTAAGTATAAAGTCAGGATGGATCGGTGTGCTTGCAATGTATTGGTATTTCCTTTGGTATGATTGCTTTTCTAATGGATAGGTACATTAGGAACTCACTTGTATCCTAAACTTTCTTGGGAAAGAGCTATAGTTAGGAAAGGGGACTAATAACAGAGATTTGAAGATATCAACCTCCATCTAATAACTTGAGTAGTAACAGGGATAGTTAATCTGAGATCAAGAACAAGGGTTAGTAATGCAACACTCTGAGTGTGAAATGAGATAAGTGAAATTCATCTACAACAAGGTCAGAAAACTTTTAGTTGATACATATCTTGTTAGGTTTTGCATGAAACACATCCATATAGTCTTCTTGTACAAATAACCTTAACAGTTATGAAGTCACGGGGATCATAATCCTAGTGTTCGTCCCATATTGATTACAAATACAATAAATCAACGCTCATTACTATTGATATTTTGTTTCACAAAACCCCCTTTTTTACTTACTTTCCATTACTTTGACAAATACTTAATTGACTTTAGTCTTATTCCCTATGGGATCGACCCCAACCTAGTTTGATTCTATATTTGGCCAGTGACCGCTTTATACTTCTGGGAGGTGTAACTTAGGCAACATCATTTACTAGTTCAAATTATTTTATCTGTTGGCATTAACAATTTTCCATTCTGGAGATGTGCATATTGAGTATTAGATATATAATGAAGAACTATAAGATTCTTCTAGAATTCTCTGTCACAACCCAACCCTACACTAACTCCCGGAGGAAGAACCATCCAACCTCAAATAGGCAAACTCAATAATTAGCCAAAAATAAGGCAACTAGCTGTTTAGCATTAAATACGTACTAAAATCTATATTCCATTGGAAAATAAATTCGTAAAAAATTAAAAAAAAAATCCCCTAGGACCTGATAGTCATTAACCAAAACACTATGTATCTAATAAAGGGTTTAACCCCAAAACCAACACAACTATCCAAGTCCAAAATAATTGATTAGAAACTAAGTGAAGGACTTATTGTAGCCTAGAAGATGTAGCTAACCCTTTATTTCAAATGGTATCCGCTCTACAGCTAAGGTCTCATAACAGTCTTTGAATATGCTCTGCACTCAATAATAAGAAGAGAGCATGTAGCATCAGTACACAAACAATGGTATACTAGTAAGGTTATTGGCCAACCTAAAATAAGAAATAAGAAATATGAACAAGTAACCATAACTTAGTTAAGAAAGACAACCATTAATACCTACCATGTAACCTTACCTTAGGTTTAAAACACTTAACCTTATTCAACAACATCGTAGAGTTTAGTCAATACAAGTCAACATGGATAAAAAGTAAAGTCAAGACCATGACTACCAACAAGACACCTAGTCAACGACCACGACTCAAATAATTATATCAACCATGTCTCAATTAGAAAAGTATATAGATAATATAGAGTTATGCCAACCTTGTAATTAAACCCGAACCACTCAAGGATCCATTCCAACAAGAACTATGGAAATAATCATGGATCTCAGTTTATATCAAGAACCGAATATAAAAAATTAACACTTAAGCCTGATACACTCAAGGAACCAACATAACAAGTCAACATATAAACTTGGTTCACTCAAGGAACCCATATAGAACAAACATATAGCCTCTGTTCACTTAAGGAACCATCACACTCACTTTTACTTTGTACATACATGCTAAGAGTCTTATGGTTACCAAATAGCCATGACCTGTAGGGGACGAGCTCTCGTCTATGTACCAATCCCAGATATCAAGTATTTACTAACTTTATATCAACTAAGCCCGTGAAGATATTCAAATATCAGTACATCCCACAATAATGAAAGATATCCCAACAATCACAACTATAATGATAGTAGAAACAGCACTTGTAAAAACCAACATATTTTTCACTTAAGTTCATTGCATGTGATTAACACTTAGGATACCAAATAGTCATTCACTTTTCTTAAACATGTACAACTAATACAAAGGAATAATTATCATGCACACATAAAATAAGTTGGGTTTAACTACATTATACCATCACCTGCCTCAATGCAAGCCTGAAATTTTCTAACAAACTTGAGCTTTCCCCATTCTAAAAATCTCATCTTGATTGTGGTCTAAATATAGAATACAAAACATAATCAATTAAATGACCTACAATATCACGACACAAACCAGTTGTGAGTGGAACTTACACTACTCACTCGATCGAAGGACTATCTACCCAAAAATAACAACTCATAATCAACACTTACAAGAGTCAGAGAAATAATCCATAAATAATAAAGTTCAAAACCAAACCAAAACAAAAGTACAACTGAATGCGGCATGGTGTACATAACCATCCCTAGAAACCATAAGTCGTCTATACCAAAATTGCTAAAAATTGTCAAGAAGGGGATGCAACCTCAAAACTAAAAGGAAAATATAAGTTCAAAAATAAGAAGTATGTCATAAAGGAAATATCTCATGGTAGCCCAAATATGTTTCTCACCCTAAAATCTTATATCAGATGTTGGAATCACAAGTGAGGTCTTATAGGAGCCGCTTGACTATGTGTTACACTCTCAAAAGTAAGAGAAGGCATAATATCAACGCACAAGAAAACAAAAGTGTACTGGTGACGTCATTTGTCCAACCCACAATGAGAATATGAACACATAACTAAATTATAGTACAACAAGTTAATCCATGCTCAAACTAAAATACACTTAGCATAACAAGCAATAAATAGGCAGTTTAAGATTAAAAAAAAGTTAAAAAAATATCACCAAGTCATGTTCAGCCAAGCCAAGTCAAGATATGTAAGCAATTACTCGGTGTAAAATATATTCCTCCATTCACTCATGGAACCGTCAAACAAACTTGACCCTCGTACATATATGCTAAGGAGAAAACATTCACGCTCTAGCCATGACCTGCAGGGGACAATTTTCATCCATGTACTAAATCCTAGACACAACTATTTGCCAACCGTATTTCACCGATAACCCATGAGAATTTTCCAAATTTCAAAATATTCGATATTTAGCAATGACATAGGTAAAAATCATACAACAACATAAAATCATTTGCATTTAACACACCAAACCACATGCACTAACAAGCCACAATACAAAGAAGTTGACATGCACATATATCTCAAATTATATTTAAACTACAATACCATCACCTACCTAAAACCAAGCTTGCACAACTCCTCTTAGTCGGAGCTTTGTTCTTCCATGTAATTTTTGCTTGCTCTTGATCTATAACATGTAAATAAACATATAATTAATGATATGACCTACCATGTTAAGAATTATAACTCACACCCAACTGGTAAGGTCAAGTTTATGATCATCTCCATCACATTCTAGAGATTTTATACCATAATTCACCTAGAACTAATATTTTTGTGGATTAATTAGTTAATTAATCGAATGCAAGGATTAATTAACTGATAATACTCAAAATCCATTAACTTAATAGTATAATTTTCTTCTTACACCATAAAACAACAAAAATTATCCCTAGAAACCTCCTCGGACCCCGTAAATTAATAATTTTAAGGCTTAATAATTGATCAAATGGGGATGAATTCCTTATCGTTACGAAGCCAAACAAAGAAAATCTGGTGAAAGTCGTCCCAAATTGCCCCTCCTTTGCCACAAAATGAGTTTTAGAAAAATAAATTATTTTGGAGAAATAATTAAATAAATCTATGACTTTCGTCACCATAGCTACATGCACTTCTATAGAGATATCATATAGTGGCACATGTTGCTATAGCAAGCATTGACCAGGTCTAACCATTGCTATAACAAAAATTTGTCAACTATAGCAATATATTACTATAGTAGTGTGCATGACGTTATAGCAGCTTCGATGGGAAAGACTGTCCATTTTTTGCCTGAAAAACTCAATTTTTGCAACACACCTTAAACATAGGGCATTCCAAATAATGTCCTTCATGCTAAGATCAATTTCGAGAGTTCTACTTATCCAAATTTAATTTCGTAAATTCCTACTAGTTCTTTATTGTCTTCTCTATCCAAAAATCAGATTAAACACTACTAAACTTGCCCAAATCATTTCTAGATTTCCCTATACCACACCTAGATCTAATTTTATTTGAAACTAGCCTAGCTTGAAATTTATAACTTTAAATTCGAGAAGGATTTTAACATGAGATTTTTAACAAAAGGTTCACACACAACAACAGAAATGGTCATTACAACAGATACCAATTTACCATTTATTCATCCTTGAATGATTAGATGATAATAATATGATAATGTAAGGGAGAAGAGATTACGTGTATTCTCAAATAAATGAGGGTACTTTCCCCTCATGTGCTCCTTGATTTCTCAAGTGGATTATTCAACTTGACAATGCATTCATTAAAACTTAATTAAACAAGTTTACTTCATCCTCAATTTCCAAACATCTCAAACTTAAATTGTTACCGATTCTTTCTTGTAATGCAAATCCTTATCTAAACGCAGTGAATCCCACTCAATGATATAGTATCATTCCCCATGGTACCTTTGGATTGCCAGATATCGATTAAAATAAAGTTACAACATGAAAGAATTATAGATTTTCAAAAGTCTTGTAGCCTCCCAAAGAAAAGTACAGATGTCTTTGTACCATTCTATGAGACTCTATTGGACCCATTTTGGTATGATAAGATTTCCAACCTAGGATCTGATACAAACTTTGACATGACCTAAGACCATCGTGAGTGGCACCCATACTACTCACCCAGTGAAAGAACCATTTACCCCAAAATACCAACTCACAATCAACACTTAAAAGAGACAGAGAACTAATCCATCAACAAATAAATTCAAAACCAAACAAAAACATAAGTAAAACTAAATATGGAATAGTGTTTTGAGCCGTAACCATCCCTAGAAACCAAAAGTTGTTCGTACCAAAATTTTTACATATTTTAAAGAAGGGGATGCAACCCCAAGACTAAAAGAAAATCACAAGTCCAGAAATAACAACTATGTACAAGTCCAGAAATAACAACTATGTCATAAAGGAAATATCTCATGGTTCTCGAATATGCGGCTCATCCTGAAATCTAAAATAAGTCGTTAGAATCACAAGTAGGTCTCGTAGAAGCTACTGGAATATACACTACACTCACAAAAAGTAATATCAGGTGTCGTATCAGCACACAAGAAAACAACAGTGTACTGGTAGGGTCACTTGGCCAACCCAAGATGAGAATATGAACACAAAACCAAATTATAGTACAACAAGTTAATCAATGCTCAAACCAACATACACTTAGCATAACAAGAAACAAATAAGCAGTTTAAGATTAAAATCAAAAAGTCAATATAATATCACCTAGTCGCGTTCAACCAAGCCAAGTCAAAACATATAAGTAATTAACAAGCGTAAAATATATTCCTTGAGTCATGTATTATGGGACCTTCAAACTCACTTAACCGTCGTGCATACACGTTATGGGTAAAACATTCACCCTCTAGCCATGGACTTTAGGGGACAATTTTCACACATGTACTAAATCCCAAATACAAGTGTTTGCCAACCTTGTTTAACTCATAACCCATGAGAACATTCCAAATACCGAGATATTTCATATTTATCAATGAGATTGGTCAAAATCATACAACAATGTAAAATCATTTGCATTGACCACACCAAACAACATGCACTAACAATATACTCTACAAAGTAGTTAACATGCACATATAGCACAAATTAGATTTAAACTACAATATCATCCATACCTCAAACCAAGCTTGCACAACTCCTCTAAGCTTGAGATTTGTCCTTTCGTCCAATTTTTGCTTGCTCTTGCTCTGGAACATGCATATAAATACATAATTAATAAAATAACCTATCATGTTGGTATTATAACTCATACCCAACCTCTAAGGTCAAGCTCATGCTAACTCTCTTTTTGTTCAGAACTTTTCTATCGTAATTCATCAAACACTACCAATATCAAGGATTAATTAATGAATTAACAAAATGCAAGGATAGATTAAATACTAGTACTTAAAACCCACTATTTATTAAATATTTTTCTCTCTTACACCAGAAAACAACTAAAATCAGCCTTATAACCCTTCCTGGACCCTATAAACTAGCAATTCTAAGACTTAATAATCAATTATTTTGGGGATGAATTCCTTGACTTCACGAAGACAAACAAAGAAAATCTGGAGGAAGTCACCCCTTCTTTGCCCCAAAATGAGTTTTTGAAAAATAAGTTATTTTATAGAAAAAATTAAATAAATCTGCAACTTACATAGTTATAGCGGCACCTGCTGCTCTGACGGGAGCTAACCAACTCTGACCATCGGTATAGTGAGAATTTCTCTGCTATAGCGACACGTCTCTAGAACAGCGTGCATGCCGCTATAACAACATCGATGAGACAAAATGTCCACTTTTGTCCAAAAATATTAATTTTTTCAACACACCTTAAATCAAGGATATTTCATATTATACTCTTTGTGCAAGATTAATTCTGAGAGTTCTACTTATCCAAATTCAATTCTGTAAATTTCTACTAGTTTCTTATCATCTTAGTTATCTAGAAATCAGGTCAAACACTACTTAACTTGCCTAAATCATTCTCGAACTTCTCTGAATCACAGTTCTCTAATTTCATTCGAAACTAGCCTAGCCTAGAATTTATAACTTCAAATTTGACAAGGATTTTAACAGGGAATTTATAACAGAAAGTTCATACATAAGGATGGAAATGATCGTTACATACAATATCGAGGATTATAACCTAATCCAAAAATTAAAGGCTAAATTCATGATTATTTCTTCTATTTCAGGATTTTTCTATCTTAATTCCACCTTAACCCTATCAATTTCATGGTTACAATAGTCAATTATCAATATGCAAGAGTAAATTCACAATATTTAACCAAAACCTAAGGGTTTTCTACCCAATTCACTTAATTGCATCAGAAAATTAGTTAGGTTAAGTCAAATCATCCCCACAAACCTAAAAATTAGTGATTTCTTGTAGTTACGGATCAAACTATGAGTTAAAGGAAGGAATTACCTACCTACACAAAGAGTTTGGATAAAACTGAATGGAATTCACCCCAAATCATTCTAGCCCTTTTCAAAATGAGTTTTGAAATAATAAAACATTTTGGGATATGTTTTTGCATTAATTTATGTATATTTCGCTATAGAAGTCTCTCTAGAGAGAGAATCCTATTTTATGAAAGGATTGATTGACATTGACTCTCGTTATAGCACGAATTTTCTATTATAGTGGCACATTCATAGCGGCATACCACCCACTATAGTGAGTGTGGCGAGAGTGAAACTCAAGATTGCTCTTGGCTTTATCATTTTTGCAACGCACCCTCAACCCTTGATATTTTGGGATAATCCCTTTACGTCAAGTTCAATATCAAGAGTTACCCGAATTCCATGTTGAAAAATCCTATAGATTATTTATCATCTTGGCTAATATAAAAATATAATAAATCTTTTCACATTTAACCAATATATTTCCAATTTTTTTTAGATCATACAACACTTGGATTTCGTTTAAGATTAGTCTAACTTGAAATTTCTAACTTTCAATTTGGT
Organism: Capsicum pubescens; assembly: GCA_030864215.1. NCBI lineage: Eukaryota > Viridiplantae > Streptophyta > Magnoliopsida > Solanales > Solanaceae > Capsicum > Capsicum pubescens. The sequence goes on from CM061548.1 coordinate 87,070,793, forward strand.
TGTAACCCGAGTTTTGTATGCTAAACTCAACCGTAATGATGGAATGGATCGTTATTCTCATTGTTGTTTGTTTTCATGATATGTTGATTAGATCAACTAATATTTGGATTGGATCTCCTAAATTCTGAAAAGTATAAAAAGTAAGTAATGGTTCGTTCATCTGTCATGTGATATATTAAACAAATACATTAATAAAGTAATCCTACATGCGTTTATTGTCAACCTACAGTTTGGCATTCACAAAGTTCACACTCAATATTAATTGAGTTAAGAGCATAATTTTCAGATTATGTAATCAAGACAATTCATGTTGATAAGTTGGTTTGGCGTTGAATAACTATGATAAATAGCTAAATTGTTTATGAGAACAAAGCTTCATGCATTGGTCTGAATATAAAATATTGTATACAGTAGCACTTGTATGCATTGGACCAATAAATTATGATTAATTTCACCCTTTCAGTTGGTTCAAGGTCTGGAATCAAATATTCCTCTAGTCGTTTTTGATATGTGGTATATAATTAATGTGTATACCATGATGCATGAAAATAGATTTTCTAAAATAAATTGATATGTATTTAGTTTTTCTAACATAAAGGGGAGAAATAAGCAACTAAGAAATATATTGTGAATTATCATCAATATGATTCTCATTAAAAAATAAGTCAAGCCAAATGTTAGGAGCATTTGCAAACCCTAATTTGATTTCATATTTAGCTATGGATGCTCCTTTTATGGGCCCTTAAAGGACAAAGTCTACAACATGCACGAAGCGTGGTAGACCATAATCGGTTTCAAATCAAATAATTCTTCAAAAGTATGATGAGCAAATGATCACAATAAGGAGGCAATAAGTTCTTGAAGAGCCTATGATATAACACCTCAAGAAACCTTATGAGAGGTTTAGGTGTCTTAAAATAATGAAGTGATGAGATCTCAAAATGTTATGTCACGTTGCAAACTGATACAAATGATATAATATCATTGATATCTTTAATACAATATGACACAAATCTTGTAAAAGCTCATGAGGATTTGTAGTCTATGTCTTCTTATTTATGATAAGGTAGAAATATTTATCAAGTAAAATGATACATCTTGGTACGCATAAAGATTATTTCCCCTATAGTCTAGACACTAGAAGATTTCACATATTTAATACTGGATGTTGTTACTTGATAAAATATATATGAAAATCTTTGAAGAATTTAAAATGTCTGAAGCATATACAAGTTTTTGAAAAACTTGTTTATAATCCTCAAATGGACTAAATCAATCAAGTTTGAGGTACTAGAGTCACTATCCAACCGGTCATGTTATCCAACGAACGAGTGCTGAAAAAAAAAACTTAGTAGTTTAATACAAATATTCAAAGCTCTTATCCAAATTTATTTATTAAAGTCTTATATACTCTTCTTTTTTTCGTTTTACTTGGCCTTTTCTTAAAACATATTTATTTCAAATTATTTTTCCAACTTATGAAATTAAGAGTATTTTTTATATTTTTTTCTTATTTTAGCTTTAGCGGGAGTATTAAGTATTCACACACTCCAAAATTGTTGGAAGTAGAATTTTAAATTTTCAAATTAAATATGTGCATGACACCCATATGACCCCTCTTTTCTTACTCTTTTATCTATTTACTCAATATAGTCTCACTTCATGAGACTATTTGTAATGGCTGACGTATGATTTTCTTTATTTTTTGGTAAATTAAATTTCCAACTCAGGCAAATATATGTGTGGATACATTTGAGAGATGGAAAGAACTATGAAAAATGTATCCATGGTTGAAGACTAACTTATGGAAGAATATTCAACGAATATTAAACTTGAAGATTCAACAGATTTTAGACTTGAAGATTCAAAGGATATTGAAGTTGAAGACTCAGTACTTAATAAAGTAAATCACTTTTTATAGTGTTTTTAGGTGGAAAAATTTAAAGAACTACACAAATGGAAAATATTTCAAGTCTTAAATTTTAGGCTCCAAATATTTACAAGTTGAAACATTAGTAAAAGTTTCAACTTGATAAAAGGTTTACTAAAATGTTTCGACAATAGTACAATTAATATGTGAAAATGAAGATTCACTAAAATTAAAAAGTAACTAAAATTAAGGAAGTATAGTAATCCGTGAAATTCAGTTCTCAAAACAAATCTATGTATTTCTAGTCCCTCATTTGGGTAGTTAATACCAAGTTCTATGTTTGATCTAAGGGTGTCAAACGGGTCGGGCTGACCCGTCCAGCCCAGCCCACTTACAAAATCGGCCCGGTTTGACCCGGCCCGATAATCCCTAGGGCTTTAGGGTTCTGGGTCCCGGGCCGGTTATTTTATTGATTTGGGTCCGGTTAACCCGGCCCGGACCAAGCCCGGTTAGGGCCCGCCGGTAAACCGGCCCGACCCGGCTAAGTTTTTTAAAAAAAAAAAAAAATGGATTTAGTTTTAATATATTATTAATTTACTACCAAGTATTATTAATTTATATATGTGTATATATATCTTCTATTAACGTGTATATTTAATGTATACATGTGTATATATTTTATAAATTAATATATAACTATATATATAATTATATATTGTAGTATATATATATTGTAGTATATATATATATGGTAGTATATTTTATTTAAAGTAGTACATATATATATTAAATGGTGCGTATATATGTGTATATATCTTCTATAGACGTATATATTTAGTGTATACATGTGTATATATTTTATAAATTAGTATATAACTATATATATATATATATATATATATATATATATATTGTAGTGTATATATATTGTAGTATATTTTATTTAAAGTTGTACATATATTGAATAGTATCTATATGTGTGTGTATATCTTCTAAAGTAGTATATATTTAACGTATACGTTTGTATATGTTTTATAAATTAGTATATAACTATATATATAGTGTGTGTATATATTGTAGTGTATATATATTGTAGTGTATTTTGTATAAAGTAGTACATATATATTAAATGGTGCGTATATATGTGTATATATCTTCTATAGACGTATATATTTAATGTATACATGTGTATATATTTTATAAATTAGTATATAACTATATATATATATATATATATATATATATATATATATATATATATATATATATTGTAGTGTATATATATTGTAGTATATTTTATTTAAAGTAGTATATATATATTGAATGGTGCGTATATATGTGTATATATCTTCTATAGACGTATATATTTAACGTATACATGTGTATATGTTTTATAAATTAGTATATAACTATCTATACATATATTGTATATACATATTGTAATATATGTTTTACTTAAATTAGTACATATATATTAAATGGTACGTATATTTGTGTATATATCTTCTATAGATGTGTATATTTAATGTATACATGTGTATATGTTTTATAAATTAGTATATAACTATATATATATTGTAGTATATACATATATTGTAGTATATGTTTTACTTAAACTAGTACATATATATTGAATGATGCGTATATTTGTGTATATATCTTCTATAGATGTGTATATTTAATGTATACATGTGTATATGCTTTATAAATTTGTATATAATGATATATATTGTAGTATATGTTTTACTTAAGGTAGTACATATATATTGAATGGTGCGTATATTTGTGTATATATCTTCTATAGACGTGCATATTTAATGTATACAAGCGTATATGCTTTATAAATTAGTATATAACTACATATATTGTAGTATATATGTGTATATATCTTCTATAGACGTATATATTTAATGTATACATGTGTATATGTTATATAAACTATTATATATTGTAGTATATATATATATATATATATATTGTAGAATATGTTTTACTTAAGGTAGTACATATATATTGAATGGTGCGTATATTTGTGTATATATCTTCTATAGACGTGCATATTTAATGTATACATGCGTATATGTTTTATAAATTAGTATATAACTATATATATATATATATTGTAGTATATGTTTTACTTAAAGTAGTACATATATATTGAATGCTGCATATATTTGTGTATATATCTTCTATAGACGTGCATATTTAATGTATACATGCGTATATGTTTTATAAATTAGTATATAACTATATATATATTGTAGTATATACATATATTGTAGTATATGTTTTACTTAAAGTAGTACATATATATTGAATGGTGCGTATATTTGTGTATATATCTTCTATAGACGTGTATATTTAATGTATACATGTGTATATGTTATATAAATTAGTATATAACTATATATATATTGTAGTATATATTTATATGTATATATATATATATATATATATATATATAGTAGTATATGTTTTACTTAAAGTTGTACATATATATTGAATGGTGCGTATATTTGTGTATATATCTTCTGTAGACGTGTATATTTAACATATACATGTGTATATGTTATATAAATTAGTATATAACTATATATATATTGTAGTATATATTTATAAGTATATATATATATTGTAGTATATGTTTTACTTAAAGTTGTACATATATATTGAATGGTGCGTATATTTGTGTATATATCTTCTGTAGACGTGTATATTTAATGTATACATGTATATATGTTTTATAAATTAGTATATAACTATATATATATTGTAGTGTATACATATATTGTAGTATATGTTTTACTTAAAGTAGTACATATATGTTGAATGGTGCATATATTTGTGTATATATCTTCTATAGACGTGTATATTTAATGTATACATGTGTATATGTTTTATAAATTAGTATATAACTTTATAATACATATATACTTATATATATTGTAGTATATATATGTTGTAGTATATGTTTTATTTAAAGTAGTACGTATAGTCGTATATATTGAATGGTGCGTACATATGTATAATTGTGTATATGTGTATATATTTTTTAAATTCTAATGTAGTATATATTATATATATAGTGTATATATATTGTTTAACGTATTTAAAATGTATATAGGTGGGTATATATTGTGTATATTGAATTTTTATTTTTATTTTATTTTTGATCGGGTTTGACCGGGTTTAGGTGGGTTTGACCGGGTTTAGGTGGGTTTGATCGGGTTGGGTTAAGTGGGCTGGGTTAGGGTGGTTTTTGAAATTTTTACTGTTGGGCCCGGCCCGGCCCGGCCCGGCCCACTTAACCCCAACCCGGACCCGACCCGGCCCACAACCCGATTAATTTTATAGGGCCGGTTTCGGGTTGGCCCGGCCCGGCCCACTTGACAGCCATAGTTTGATCATTACTTTGTCCATTGGAGTATAAGGGTAGACCGGTAAAATACACCTTTAATTATTAGGATCTTGTGGAGCGTTCCAAGTCAAAGGGTTCAAGTACAATGAAACGGAGGAAGTATTAGTGATCTTTTGTATAATTATATCTAGCCTCGATTACCTTTACGATAATACAAGTCCTAACATTACTAAGGTTTTTCAGACATTAAAGACATCAATTTTAAGCCTCGAAGTGTTGAATTTGTAGGAGGGTCAAAAACATACGTCACAATTTAATCTTGTTTTAGATCTGATTTACTAGTAGTTTAATTAATAGATGATAATGAAAATCGATGTAATATAAAGCAAACAAAAGAAGCGAAAAAAAATAATCCACGCATAGCCAAAGTGAATATGCACGATCTCGAGATCAGCTCCCTTGTTATCTAGACTTCTGCCAAAGTAGAACAAAGTCCAAGTAAAGTAAATGCTTAAAGACTTTTGATCTCCGTCTCTGACGAATGGAGCAAATTTTATGGTCAGTTTTCTATTATTTAATGTGCTGACAAAGAAACAAAGGATTAGTCTTACGACTACCGATTGTGGGGATATCTTGGGAAACCAAAAAAAATACTTAAAGACCAAAAAAACTAATATATTGATTGGGAGAATTCAAAGCAGGATCCTTTTACAAGTGAGGAGGATTGACTATTTATATGCTACAATATCACACCTTATCCAATTAGAATATGCCACTAGAGACCTAAAGTACTAAAGCCTTTTTCCTTGTGCCACATGCTCAATCCACTTGGAGAGGGTGCCAACAAATATTCCTAAGCTATTCAGCTACATACAAGCTCATCCGCACACCTAAGCAATTTAATAGGTTGTTCCCTTATTTATTCTTTTTTTTATGTCATTGTCGGTGATGGTTTTGTGATCTTTATTTCACACGAAAGGATACCTCTATTATTGCTATCTCAGAGGAAATCTCTCAAGGATACCTAATAAGTATTTATTAGCTAGTAAAATTATCGCGCCTAAATCTGCACCCCTCATAATTGGTATTACTGTTACGTTGTTTAAAGTTACGGAAGTAGTATGTATTTGGAGTTATTTGATGAATTTATTTATTAATTATGATTTATTTGATAAAACTAGATTTAGATATTCTCCAAAATATTATTTAGATGAATAACGTATAAAAATTACCAAAATATAAAGAATTAAAGCAAATAATATCTAAAAAATGTAAAGAATTAAAAATAAGGATAGAAAGACTACAGTATAACATAATAGCCGGAGTTAGTAAAGACTCAATAAATGCACAAAAAGAAGAAATATCAAATTTAGAATCAACAATAGATAGTCTAGAATATACATACCAACATGATCTATTAACAATTAAATAAAAATGTACAAAGAAGAATTTATAACAGACGAAAAAATATATGAAAATCACGACGGATTAAAAATAAAAATAGTGTTTTCTAATTTAGGTAGAAGGTATAAGAAAATAGGTGAACATTTATATTTAATGTTAGAAAAAGAAGAATTAAAATTAGAAGATAAATTGACAGTCATGGTAAGAATAGAAAGAGAAAACGAAGAAATAGATAGAAAAAAGGAAATAGAAAAAATAAAACAACAAACCACAGAAGAAATACGAAAAATAGAAGAAACTAAAAATAGTAGGATTGCTGAATTAGAAAAAGAGCTACAAATGCTAAAAGATCTGTATGAAAAAAAGACAGAAAGAAAAAGAAGAAAAAGATAAAGAACAAAAATTATTAAACGAGATAAATCAATTTAAAAAAAAATTAGAAATAAACAATAAAGAAATAGAAACTAGGGAATTAGAAATAAATACAATAGACGTTGAAGAAACAGATAATTATGATTCAAAAGATAGTGAAACATATACAAAAATATTAACAAATACAAAAAATTTAGAAATCAATGAAAAACAAGAAGTAATTAATGAAGAAAACTTAGAAAATAGAAACACAGAAATAAATGTTCTTGATAAAAAAAAAGACGAAAATATAATACCTAGAACATCAGAAATAAGAAAACCTACAGATAATAAGAATAAGTTTAAAAGATATAATCTAAAGGATGAATATGACAAATGGACACCAAAACAAATAGTTAATAAAAATTATAACTTTTTAGACTTAGATTGTGTAATAGATACAGAAAAAATAATACAATTATGGATAGGATATATGACAAAATAATTATTAGATAATAATATAAATGTAACAGATACACCAGAATATATAGAAAGAACACTAATAGGAACAGTGAAATTATGGCTTTCAAATCTAACTGAAAATAGTAAAAGGGTATTAAGAACTGACAAACCTACAAAAGAAACATCATCAAAAACTACAACTAAATTAACACCTATAGAATTATTAAAAAAATATGAAATAGCTATAAAAGACGAATTTAGCAGCATGACAACAACAAAAGAAGAACAAAATGAAGAGAAAGATTCAAATAGAAATTTAATGTTAAAATTAGCAATATGTAATATGTGTTACATAGTATATACTTGCGCATTTAAAGAATATTATTATAAAGGAACATATAATACAGAAGAAAGTAAAGAAATAAGAAAACTATATTTTAATAAATTACCTGAACCATTTAGTTCAAAAATAATAAAAAGTTTGGCTGAAGCAAAAATAGTAGATACTCTAGGAGCAAGAATAAATTTTTTACAACAATGGTATAGAAATCTATGTGAAAGATATAGAGAAGAAATAAAAATGGAAAAAACATTAATAAGAAATTTAGCATGTTGCAAAGATAAAATAACACTTCAATTTGGATGTGAAGAAAGATATTATAAGAAAAGAAAAAGACATAAGGAATATAAGAAATACAAAAAATCAAAATATAAATATAAGAAACCAAGGTAAAGATATTATGTAAAAAATTATAAACATAAAAGACCATACAGAAAAAAAAAATCTATAAAAGAATGTACTTGTTATAATTGTGGAAAACTAGGACATTTAACTAGAGATTGTAAATTACCAAAAAAAACAAAAAATAAACAAATATCAGAAATAAAAATAAAAAATACAGAATATATGCAGATAGATTTTATAGATTATGAATTAGAAAGTGAAGATAGTATATATGAAATTTCGGAGGATGAAACAGATAATGAAATAGATAGTGAATTAGATAAATCAAATGACTGAAGAAGATATAAAAATGAACCAAATACTGAAAAGGATATAAAAATAATAACAAAGGAAGAATATTTAAATGAAGAAGGAACAGATCAAAAAATAATATTTGATAGTCATATATTTGATGAAATAAAAGGAAAAGAATTAGATTAAAGTGTAGAAAAAATATTTCAAATACCAACAATAAAAAACATATTTAGTAGAAGAAAAGAAGAATACTACGTAGTAAGTCAAAAAGAACATGTAATAGACTGTCGATATGCAAAAGGAAGAGCTAGTATACCACTAGTAACAAAAAGAATAATTAATAAAGAAATAAACGATATAAAAAATAAAGACCCAATAAAATATGTACACCTTGGAGGTACAGAGATATTAATAAAAGCATGTTTTAGAGAAGGAATAGATACACCAATAGAATTATACCTAGCAGACGATAGAATTATAAAACCTATAGAAAAAAGTCTAATAACTGTCATAAAAGGAAATTTAATATACCAAAAATTTAATATTATAATAAGTGTGAACTATTCAGTAGCAATAACAGATAAAAATATAGATAAATCATTAGTATTATATTGAAAAATATCAGGAATAGAACTAACCCCAGGAAGTAAAATATTTACAGCAAGATGTAAAAATCTATATGTACTAACAACAAAACATAAAATAACGAGAAAAAATAAAATTAACAAAATACAAATAGAAAGTCCTTTTGAACAATTTGAAAAAATAATTGATAATAATGATTATAGTTATAGAGACATAGATATAGAAGAAAATTTAGAAATAATAAATGATAGAATAAGTACAACAAAAAGAATAGCTTATGAAAAATCGGAATCATCAAATTCATCAAAAAGAACAAGTTATGAAACAAGTTCAACAATTAATTTAAACCAATATTACATAACAGGAACAATAAATGAAAAAGAATATTTAATACTCTTAAATACAGGACAAGAAGAAAATTATATAGCAAGATATCTAGTAAAAAATGAGGAAATAAAATCTGACAATAATATATGCCCAGATCTACCAAGATGCTTAATAAACACTAAGAATATAACAGAAAAAGAAATAACAATAGGAGTTAGAAAAATAAAAATAGAATTTAAAATAAAGGAAGAAATGCAAAAAGCAGATATAATATTAGGAATAAAATGGCTAGAACAAGTAAAACCATATAATATAGAGCATACACAATTATCTATAACATATAACAGAGAGAAATTATTCTTAAGAAGAGCTTTAACATGATATGAAAATATATGTATTAATGAAGATAGTAGTAGAAGGATATTACAATAGATATTATACGCCTATGATAGATACAGGAGCAGAAGCTAATTTATGCAAATATAATTGTTTACCAGAAAGTAAATGAGATAAATTAAAAACACCAATAATAATTAAAGGATTTAATAATGAAGGAAGCTTAATTACATATAGAGCTAAGAATGTAAAAATACAGATATGAGATAAAATATTAACAATAGAAGAAATCTATAATTATGAGCTAACATCAAAAAATATACTTTTAGGAATGCCGTTTTTAGACAAATTATACCCACATATAATAACTAAAACAGATTGGTGGTTTACAACACCATGTAAACAGAAAGTAAGAGCAAAAAAAGTTATTAATAAAATAAGAAAGAAAACTGATTGGATAGAAGGAAGTGAAAAAATTACACAAAAATTAGAAAATATAAAAAATACTGAAGATACAATAGAACTAGTCGTATTTTCAATAAATAAAAAGGAAATAACTATATTTTCAATAAATAAGATAGAAATAATTAAGAAAAAATTAGAACAATTATATAGTGAAGATCCATTAAAAGGATGGGAAAAACATAAAACTACTATAAAAATTAAATTAATAGATAAAAATAGCATAATAACTCAAAAACCATTAACATATAATTTTGACGATCTAAAAGAATTTAAAATGCATATAGATGAATTATTAGAAAAATAATATATACAAAAAAGTAATAGCAAACACAATAGTCCAGCATTTATAGTAAATAAACATAGTGAACAAAAAAGAGGAAAAAGTAGAATGGTTATTGATTATAGAAATTTAAATGCAAAAACTATGACATATAATTACCCAATACCAAACAAGATACTAAAAATAAGAAAAATACAAGGATATAATTACTTTAGTAAATTTGATTGTAAATCAGGATTTTACCATTTAAAGTTAGAAGAAGAATCTAAGGAATTAACCGCATTTACGGTACCACAAGGATTTTATGAATGGAATGTACTACCATTTGGATATAAAAATGCACCAGGTAGATATTAACATTTTATGAATAGTTATTTTAAACAATTACCTAATTGTATAGTATATAGAGATGATATACTATTATATACAAAAACCAAAGAAGAACATTTAGAATTATTAGAACAATTTACGGATATAATAGAAAAATCGGGAATAAGTTTAAGCAAAAAGAAAGCTGAAATCATGAAAAACCCGATAGAATTTTTAGGAATACAAATAGATAAAAGTGGAGTAAAAATGCAACAACATATAGTACAAAAAATAATAAATTCAAAAGAAGAATTAGATACAAAAAAGAAATTACAATCATTTTTGGAATTAGTAAACCAAGTAAGAGAATATATACCAAAATTAGCAGAAAATCTAAAATCTTAACGGAAAAAATTAAAAAAGGATGTAGAATATAATTATAACAAAGAAGATAAAAAACAAGTTCAGAAAATAAAAACACTTTGTAAAGAATTACCAAAATTACAATTTCTAGACGAAAATAGAAAATTTATATATATAGTAGAAGCAGATGCTAGTGAATATAGTTATGGAGGAGTACTTAAATATAGGTATGAAAATGAAAAAATAGAACATCATTGTAGATATTATTCAGGAACATTTAATAAAATAGAAATAAAATGGGAAATAAATAAAAAAGAATTATGTTTATTATATAAATGTTTATTAGCATTTGAACCATACATTGTATATAACAAATTTATTGTGAGAACAGATAATACCCAGGTACGATGGTGGCTAACAAAGAAAATACAAAATTCAGTTACGACAAAAGAGATCCGGAGACTAGTATTGAATATACTAAATTTTGCATTTACAATTGAAGTAATTAGTACTAACAAAAACGTTATTGCAGATTACATATCAAGACAAAACTACACAGACTGATATAATAGAAGACGATGCTTTAGAAAAGATACTCAAAACCCTAACTACGCTTTTAATGAAAGTGGACAGTATGGGTAATGAAATAGAAAAGTTAAAGACTAATGAAGTTAAACTGAAGTCTAAAGCTGCAAATCAACTAACTCAGCAGTGTGCAGAGATATGTGATCGGAAGACATTAAAATTTCAGAGCTAGAAGGAGACGTTGGGACACTCCATAAAACCCATAACGTTTATCAATCTACAATTGCAGGTACAAACAAAGGAGTTAGTAGACAAAGATATCAGAACATGAATATGAATAAGATATTTGAGAAACCATTTATACCAAAAACACAAAAAGACCCCTTGTTCATACCCCTACAAATTACCACATACCAAGATAGTCTGAACCAAGATAAAAAAGTTTACAACTATATAGCCCAAAAATACCTAGAAAATATCTATAGAGTACAAACTTTCCTAAACCTTAACCCCGGAGCTACAGATATCAAAGAACCAAACACAAACTATATAACCCAAAAATCACAAGGTTACAACAAGCTAATCGCACTACCCAAAACCAACCTAAGCTTAATAAAAACTTGTTTTGACTATGGATTATTAAATACCATATATACCCAAGACGGAGAAGAACTAACAGCTATGGAAGAATTACATAAAATATTCACCACCTATAAAAGAATAACAAAAGGAAATCTATTTTATATAAAGTGTTATACTGCACCAGCAGAGATATTATACGACGAGATAAAACCAGTTATACAAGTTGTAAAAATAGAATTAACCAGAGATATGATTATACCGGAAGATATTGTGCAGCAGCCAGAGATACCCATAATTGAGATACCTGATTTCTACGCAAATAAATGACTCATTGGACTAGCTACAATTATTCAAGAATTAGCAAATAATTATACCAATGGAAACCCAATATGGAGCTATTATTCAAGAGACCATCAGATGATTTATTCAAATTCAAAAGAACTACAACAAACAGATATGGAAGATGTTAGACAATGGATAATGACATTACTTAACCCAGAAAAATAATCTACTGCAAGAGCAATTAAGAGAGGATTTATTTCAGACGGATTATTGACAAGATATTGCAAGATAATTGGACACAAATATCCAGACCATCAATGTTCGAGATGTAATGGAGAAGATAATATTATCTCAAAAGTCCGCCTAGAATAAAAGAATCAAGAAGATAAGCATGCCAGCTGGAAAGAAGATAAAAAAATCAACAGATACGACAAGAAGATAAAAAGAAGACGGAGCAATAATAGAAAAAGACAAAGCATTAAAGGAAGAAAGCGACATATGGAGAAAAAAAAGCTAACTTTGAAGTATGAAATACGTGAATCATGTAAATAGCTTTAATAGCTTTACTATAGCCTTTTTGACTTTTTCTTTTATTCATTTATTAGCTTTTAGTACTTGCCATTATTGGTTTTTTTAGGACAAATGTATAGAGGAAACGTGTAAAGATATATTAGGATAGCCTTTTTTTTTTTTACTTTTGTAACATCAGAATACGTAGGAACCATGTAAATTATTCATTCTCTCATTATAAATAGAGGCATAGAAGGCAGCAGAGAAAGCAAACCTTCATGCGTTGAAGCAAAAACTCTCTCTTGTCCACAACAAATATTTTGGTTATTTATTAAAAAACAGGTATATTTCAATGAAAAAATCTATGGAGGAACAAAACTTAGAATTATCAAACCTACCAGAACAGGTATATTTATTTACTATTATGAATAGCTAAATTCATAATTCCTAACAATCATGATATGATAAAATAAGTTCCATGTTAGTTACTTTATAATAGAATTATTCGAAGAATAGCATGTTAAGAAGTTTATTAGCAAAGTGGAAACAGAGAAAAATTCCTAAGAACTATGCCATCCTAAAGGTGAAACCAATAAGGCAAGAAGCCGTGGTGGGGAGTAGCCAGAGTAAAGGCGCTGTTTAAGGGAAAAGTATCTGGATTACCATTCTAATAGTGACCGACGAACATGTTATTTAAGAATAATCTAGTATTTAGTAATCTAATATGATCATATTTTGTTATATGTATGATTGAAGGGAATATTTTGAAAATAACAATTTTATGAAAAATGAATAATTATTTATCTGACGAAATTGTAGATAAATTTAAAATACTTATTTTATATGCACTTAAGCATATAGAAGTAGTAGATATAAAAAAAATCATATTAGAATAAGTATTTGGTAAATATTATATCACTAGAATAAATTACATACCACAAATACCTAATTACACTTACAAACACATATATACCAAACCTACATGTCAACCATGATAAATTACGTATGTTTAGAATTTTGGAAAAAAGATATGAGAAACATACAGTTAGTAGAAAAACAGATGAAAACAACTTTAGACAAATACATGGAAACTAAAGATATAAAATATATAGAATTCCTTAATGAAAATATGCAAGAATTACTTAGACTAAAACAAACAACTGAAAAATATTATGAAAAAGCATTTAATCAAGCTTAAATGATAGATGATATTAAAATACTTGTTTTATATATACTTAGAGATATAGAAATTATAGACATAAAGAAAGTAATATGGGAAAAATTACAAGATTATGAAAAGGAAGAATTATTAAACAGTATAGAAAACTTACGCATATATTATGAACATCAATATTATTTAGATTCAGATGGATATTATACAGACTAAAAGTGTCAGAAAACATTAAGAAAATTAGAGAAAACCAAGAAGACCTACATAAAGAAATTAATTATAGAAAACAAATTAGAGGAATAATGGAAAATCTAATAGAAAAAATAAAATGGATAGACGAAAATTTGAAAAATTTAGAAAAAAGCAAAGATAAAAGTTTAGATAGTTTAAAAAATTCATTAAGAAGAGAACAAGAAAAAATAGTTAGTAGTATTAATAACCTCAAACAAGATATTAAATATAGTACAAATAGAATAGATTATTATACATTTACTTTAGAAAAATAAAATGATAAACTACGAATATTTAAAATATTGGAGACAAGAAATGGAAGAAATAAGATTAACAGAAAACCTTATAAAAATAAATTTAATTGAATATTTTAAAACAAAAGATATAGAATATTTAGAATATCTTAAAAATAATATAGAAGACTTATAAAAACTAAGAGAAAAAGCTAAAGAATATTATAGCAGAGCATTTAATCAACTACCATTTAATCACCCCCAAAATATGAATATTAGTAAAATATCAAATGTTAATAAGATATATGGAAATAAAAGATACAAGAACGAAAAAAACAGTTAATAAATATTACTACAAAGTATTTAACAATCACATAAATTAATGGATACATCTTACTATAAGAATAAATCATTAAAAGAAATTGAAAATAAACTATGTAGTTTATACCTAGAATACAAAAGATTACATAATACCAACGAAGATCCTAGAACACTAGATAATTTAATTACGATAATATCTAATTTAGAATATGAACTAATAAAACATCTTAAGTCTAGAAGATAAAAATAAAAATTAATCCAATCAATAATATTCATAAAATACATTATATAAAAATAAATACTTATTACCTAATAACTATTTATTATCTAGTAAAGTTACCGCGCCTAAATCCGCACCCCTCCCATAATTGGTATCTAATAACTATTTATTATTTAGTAAAGTTACCGCGCCTAAATCCGCACTCCCCCATTTTTCTCACCCATACAAATGAAATATCATGCCCATCTATAATAACTCCTTTGCCATATGTACAATCTAGCAGCGTCACTCGGTCCTAGGTGATGATTGAAGAACCACTTTTCCTATTTTCTTAAATACTAAAACTATGCTTGATTTTGCTTTCATTCTTCATTTGAACAACTTTTGACAATATTTCTTACCCAGACCTCTTTTTTTGCTGCTAGTTTTACCATATATTCTTCTTCGATGAGATCTACCCTTTTTTCTTTGATCACCCAAGGAAATGAAAATAAACATACAAGGATTAAAACCTTCCCTAAACCTTTTGTTGATAAAAAATATTCCTGGATCGTATGACTATAATGACGATTTTAAATCCAAAAGATTCAACCCATCAATAACAAAAAAAGTCAATTCATAAGTGAGTTGTGCTCTTCCAAAAAAGAAAGTTGATATCTAAGCAGTTCAACCAACTTATGATTGGCCTCTCAAAAAACTATGCATGGAAGCTCATCACACCTTGGAGAATGTAATATCCTTAAGGCCTAGTTGTACTTTTATTTACACCTAACCATTCAACATTGGCTTTGGAAATCCCATCGATGGGCTAATCATACCATTTTTTAACTCTTTTTATTTGTGCATAGGTCAATTTGGTGTAGGATTATAGAGAGTTGTTGCTTGCCTTAGTTTATTAGCTACATTGACTAGAAAGAAGTTCTTCCTAAAGCACCTGCTTCTACTTTATTCTCCTTGTTTAGTTCAGGGAAGGATAGTATAGTTGGTTTGATGTGAATAGAGGTTGTTTTGGTGAAACTTAAATACATCCCCAACCAGTGGTGGACAAATCACTTCTTTTCTATCTCCATTGAGGACCTCTATTAACCTCTTCTTCTCAGGTCTTAGAACAGGCAACATAAGTGCTTGAGATACATCATCATCATATTTTCTCTTTTATTATATATTTATCATCATTTCTATTCAACGTCTAATCTTTTGAGCATCCTATACAGTTCTTTGATAGAGTCATTTCTCAGACTTCTCCCTCAGCATTGGATAAAGGCTATCTGAGAATAGGTTGATACTGAGCTTCACTATCATTGAAAGCCAATCTTGAACTGAAATTTCATATCAGTTAGGATGGTTTGCCACTATTTCTAGTCATTACCTGCACCTATCTTTATTTTGTCTCTTTTTCTGACTTTTGACCTTATTTGTAAGTTTATTACTTGGTCTTAGAACTTCAACCCTTTTGATGATTATAATTTAACCAATCACTACTCCTTTAGTAGTGCTTTTTTATGTATAAATCAACTGTTCAAGACTCCTCTATTCCTGCTCTTTTCCTTCCTATTTTGCATATGGGATCCTTTTCTCAAAAAGTGTCCCAGCTTTATAGGGTAAAAAGAAAAACATTAAGGACTCAAATCCTTCCATGATGAGGGTTGAAGAGCCCGCACCGAAGATGGTTGCTTTCAAAGATAGCTTGAACGAGTCAGTCTATGATCCCCTTAAAATAAAATTAAGTGGATCGGGCTTTCCTATCCCTGGTTGTGTGTCTTCCCTGTGAAGTGGAAAATATTGGCTCTCTCATCACATAGGATCAATCTTGCAGCTTTCCTCCAAAGCCAACCTATACAAAGTTGTTGAAGGTAAGAATTTGTCATCTCTTGGTGGAGTCCTTACTTAAAATAGATCCTCTAGTTTGTATGAACTCGAGTTCCCTGTTGAACCTACCAATCCCTATTCTTTGTCGAACTCCTTTCTTGTCCATATTCAGGATCAAGCTCGATGAAGATTGGTAACTTTATTGATCCCTGAGGGGGTTGTTTTTATATTAAAATTGAAGAGAGTGGTGGCCAATTAAATGAGACCAGTGATTACATTAGAAGATTAGAAATAATGAACAAAGCTTCCACCAAATGTCTCATTAATGACAGCACTCATATCGTTGCAAGGGTTAGTGACTCCCTTCATGCTTACTAGATTTTCTTTTCCTTAGGCATCTTAGTTATATATATTTGTAAACTTGTTTTCTTACCGTCCCACTTTACCTACCAGGCTAACATGTTGGCAACCGAGAGCCTTTAACAGTGGATGAGGGAGAAAAAAGTGTTAGAACTATGGTTTCAAGAATTTGAGAAAGTCTTAGAATCTGCCCAAGTCTAGTCGGCATTCATCGATATCACGAGTATACCCATCATCAATCCAATCTGATGCCTTTTGGTGAGAGAATATTGTGCAGGCTGACGTAATTGAGAGCCTTTTGAGAGGGCAGTCTAAGCTTGAAAATGAACCCTATCTGTTGACCTCTAAAAGATTCTATGATAATGAAGCTTCTATCTCCCAATCTATGCCAAAGTTTACTCATGTAGAGGTACGATATTTATAGGAAAAAGTGAATGCTTTGGTTGAGGGACGCCGACATCAGAAGAGCAGACTTTATCTGAAGAAATCTAGGAATACTCAACTTATACAAATCCAAATTTTACAAGAACTGAGATTGTGTTGTTTAGATTTTGATGTAGAGATCACAAAGTCCCAAATGTTGGTTGATCTAAAGGGATCCTTAGATCATGACTTTGAAGAGGATGATTTTATATTAGAAAAAAGTGCTCCGATGCAAAAAGACAAAATGAAAGCTTTGATGTTGATGATTAAGTATAAAACGTCTTATTACTCATGCATATGTGATTATTACTATGGGTATTTTTAATAACTTTCTTGTAATCATGCTTTCATATGATTATTCTTGTCGAGTTATGACATTTCTTTTTCTTGTAATTAAGTTCCCATAATGAAAAAGGATTTTGTATTTTTAGGTGGGAAGGTAATTAAAAAGTTTCCCCCTATTATGAGTTGAAAGGTCTATTCCTACCATAAATGAGTAGGAGAATCATCCCACATTCTTTGTCTTCTAAGATGTTGCATGTCGTGTCAGCCTTTTGAATAAAGACTCATGCTGCGTAGTGCACCACTAATCCTCAGTCTAATATGTGATTACTTATGCTTTAAATGAAGCTCGGCCTATAAATAATGGACTACTTTCCCCTGTACTTCCCATCCTGTGATACTTCAAATACATCTTTTATTATTAGAAAATAAGTCTCTCTTGTTAGCTTCATAAATTCCTTTCTACCATGGCCTAATCTTAGATTCATGCTTTTTTTTTTCTTTTCACCTAGTTCCTACTTTGGTCTTGTCTTCGATCCTTGTGTTGTTTACCGCTGGGGTTGAGCCGAAAGTAAAGTAGGAATTAGAGGTGAAGCTGAAAAGGAGGAGCAGCTAAGGTTATATTTAAGAAAAGGATATCCTTCTAGATTGTCATAGGATCTGGGTTTCCCATTGGGCACCTCTCATATTGAGATAATTGGCGCAAATATGAGTCAATATCCTAGAACCACAGATCCTAAGGGCCCCCGCAGCTATTACAAACTTGCTCTTGGATAGGTTTTCCTTTCCAGGGAGCAAGCTCTATTTTTTTCCACCTTTTTTGCTCTTTCAATTGGGGAACATTAAGAGTAGCTTCTGTAGGATCCCATGCCTTATTAGGGCATATCCAACCCCATTAACCTTTCAATAATTATGAGAGGGACATGACAACCCTTTATGCGCCTATAGTTAGTGACTCTATGACCGATTTTGCATTTATGTTTCATGCCTCATTTTTGGAACTTATGGCTTGTCACTAGTAACCCATTTTGGGCTATAAATGGTAACCCATTTTAGATGTATCAAAGAAGAAACCTTTTAACCTTCCATATTCTTTCATGGCTTTTCCTCGTTATCTTTCCTTTTTGCATATTATTAATTTTAGAAATAGTGTACCATTTTTTGTATTTTATTATCCTGAAAGCATTGCTTGGAGTCCCTTTTTAATTAATATCCAAAGTGGTTAACTCCATGGTTTTGTTAAATGCACCTCCTTGAAAGGCGAAGTCAATATTTATCAAGGGCTTCCCCAAGGCATCACGCCATTAGTGTGCCTTATTTTTGTAATTTATACTTGGTGAATCTATATGGATTAGAGAGTATTGGGTTATTTCATTTGATGATCAAAGATAGTCTCTAATTGGTTTTCATTTTGGTGTTTCTTTCAAAATCATCATGTACGATCGATGTATTCATAGCTCTTCATTTGGCCAAAGATTTATTAAGTCAAATTATTAATATACCTTATATTACAAGGAGGGATTCCTTTGCTCTTTAATCTCTAAGCTTCTAAGTTCGAACTTCTCTGATGTACTTTGGAGCATATCATTTAAAAGAGTTCTTTATTTAGTCAATTTCTAACTTTGGACTTCTTCATAGAATGTTTTAAGGGTGCCTCATAATTGGCCTTTCCTCGAGTACACGATGGTGTCGCTTTGATTTTTTTTATCGGAAGATCAGTCTATGCATTTCTCATAAAATTATTCTTCAACTGAGGCTGTCGTTTCACCATTTATTTAGAAGCCATGTATTGAGTCCATTAATTAGAAAGTCATTCTTGACCTCGTCAGTATTCCATAGTGTTTTACTATTGATGAGGGGACCTCAAGGTTCTGGCTTGTCTCTAATTTGGGGATTTAAGGGTTGCTAAGTTGGGACTCTAGGTCCCTGACTTCAAGCTTAATTAACCTTGTTGCTCAAGGTGACTTATTCTTGAGACATTGGGATTTTGACCTTCAAACCCTCGCAACATATTATGCTTGGAAACGGGAGTTTTTCAGGAATCTCGATGAATTCTGTGCTTGTAAAATAATTGAATCATATTTCAAGACTTAAATCTTTTATTTATATTAATGTTTTCTCGAGATCGTGCGACCTTTACGTGATATGAGAGAAAGGAAATCCTAAATTTCTTTCAGAATTCCCTACTGCTACATTCTTAAAAACCTCGCTAGAATAACCCTCTTAGGGAAAACTGGACAGAGGAAAAAAGAGTATAGCACATCCTTCTAGATCTTCTATTTTGTCTCCTGATAACAAGTCTCTTCCACATCTGGTGGTCTTGGGGAGGTATTCCGTAGTTGTCCTTAGGCATTGGAGTTAGCTTCATGCAGAAGATTTATTTACCTTGCGTTAGTGAGGAAGCTATTCTCAAAATCTTATAGGGTCTTGGGAGGAAAAACAACAAACAATTAGGAAAATAATAAGAAAGAAAAGAAATGTACCTACAACCTCTCCTTAAGGCACTCAACCTATCATTTTTTGGTGTGTGCCCTGGTTAACAAGTTGCATGTTTCCCTCAACACACTTTCCATAATTGTTTTTGGCCTAGTCACTTTGAAATTCTAATCAATGGTTATCCTTCAACAAATCAGCAACCACCTCTCTAAGGTGCCGATAGTCTATAGTATGCGAGCCATAAAAATCAGACCACAAGCTTTATCTCTCAAACTTGGGTTCAAACAAATAGTATTTGGGAATTTCTCCCCTTTGATGTCTAAATCGGCCAAGATAAATTATCTTGGGATGGTGGTAAAATAGTAGTTAGAGAGTGAGAGAACTCGAGAACTCGAGAACCCCATTAAAAGCATGCATCGTTGGTCTTGAAACTTTCATAACCTAAAACCTCCTTTATTGGGAATCCCTATCCACTTCTTTTCCGAATCAATATTGATTTAGAACATGTGGGACACTGTGTCGGCTTTTATTAGCCCTTGAATTTACAACTAAAGGAATATACCTCCTGAGATGAGGTTTTTAGACCAACCCACCCCGAGGGGTTCCAAGTCATCCTTTTACTAATATATCACATATTTTCTTTATCCTTTGTCTTGTTCCATGTCAAGAAGGCCTTGATGATGACTCTTCTGCAATCATCTTTAATCCAAATTTTTGACTCATATCAATTATGTACATCCACCCATATTATGGCCTCGATATCTTTCAGGCTTTCTTTCAGCTTAAATGAAGTGGAAGAGCTCTCAGGGTTCAACCCCCTTAGTAAAGGCTTTGGAGGCCTATTTATCCATCACCATCAGTAACTACATCCTTCTCTTTAGGAATCTCACAATTAATTCCCAAAGCAGCTTTGTGTCTCCTTGTTCTATCTTGAAAATGTCTCCTTCCTGAAACTGCTTCTTCTAGGCTCTAGCATTAGCCCTGATAAAACTATTTAAAATCATATTAAACAAATAAATAGAAGTTTTAGGCTAGGGAGAATACCAAACCAAAGATCTCCACGATAGACCTTCTTCACCACTATGGACTCGAACTCTTTCTTCGTCAAATTTTTGCCTTTAACGATTATTGTGAAGAAAAGCAAGTGCTTCCAAAGGTCTGAAGTCCCATTGTATTTTAGGATTTCTGGCATCTTAAACCTCTTTGGAATAGGTTTAGTCACCATATTGAACATGTTGGTTACTTTGACATAGCTTTTTGAGTTCGTCCTTTTCTTGATATGTCACACTCCTAAGATTCGATTCATGCAGGAGTGAAGCTCCATGTACTGGGACTTCAGTGATTTTGAGCTTGGCTTTCACCTCCTCCACTTCGTGCTCTTCTAAACTATCATCAAGCTCCAAAATATCAGGAATATTTTGCTCAATTCATCTCGATGCTTTTGAAGTTACCTGTGCCAGATTACCCTGTAGTTCATCTATTTTTCTGTCTTGAGACTCAATCCTAGTCATCAACTCCTTCAAGGAATCTACAAAACTTTTGAAGATCGTGTGGCAGCCTTTTTTGTCCAGTCGTCCTTTCATTTGACTTATCCTCTTCATCGAATGTCCTACGAACCCAATATTACGTATTCACATTAGTCATGTCTATATTAAGGGGTTGCTCCTCATTCCGATGGGTTGTTTATACATTGGAATTCGTCAAGACATACATCAAAGTTTTCGTTGCCACCTCAATCTTAGCCACGTTTTCAGTTTGCTCTCCATCCCTAGCCATACCCTATTGCCTAAAAAATACACTTGCAACCAAGCTAACAATGAAAGAAAACAGTTAAACCCACATAATTCCTTTAGCCTCACAGTGAAATTTGTACAGTTAGATTTATAGGAGGATCAAGTGTTTCGATTTAACCTTGTTTAGGCCCGATTTACTACCAACTTGATTAAGGATGGTAATGAAAATATAAAGGATATAACATAAATAAAATAAACATGGCACAAAAAACAAATTCAAGTTAATCCAAAGTGAATGTGAATGATCCCAAGATCAGCTCCCCCGATTTCTAGACTTCTACCAAAGAAGTATTTATTGAGATAATTCGAGTCAAGATACCTTTACAAGAGAGGAGGGCTGACTATTTATAGGCTACAATGTTAGACCTTGGCCAATTAGAATATGCCACTAAAGTCGTACACTACTAAAATCTATGTCCTTGTGTCACACATTTTGTTGTAGGGGTGCCAGCTAATATTCCTGCACTATTCAGCTTCGTGCGAGCTCATCGGCACCCCCGAGCAATCTAATTGTTTTGTACCTATTTGTCCTTTTTTGCAATGCCATTATGGGTGATGATTCATTGATTCTTATTTTGCATGAAAGAGCACCTCTATCTTTGTCATCTCGAAGAAGGTCTCTCATGGCTCAACATTCCTTGTTTTTATGAGACCTTATGTTGGCCTCTATTGGTGCTACGTGTCTTTAGCCTTATTACTCCCCATACACTAAGGACATTATTAATTTATAATTGTCTTCTAGCATTACTACAACTATAATAGAAATGTTAGAATTTACAGTGATCAAATTTTCTTGACATGCCTCAAACTATAGACTTTCGTGTATTTTTCATAAGATTTTCAATAATTAATCCAGTCGATTATGTTTTAATCTGGAGTATCTCTTATTTGATAACTAGCTAGCCATTAATTAGACTATATTCTACACAAATTATACTCTTATAAGTTCTGCATTTCAAAGGTTGTAAACTCGTACTTGTACCTAATTTTTTAAAATCAAACATGCAGTTACCCGAGGCTTTGAGTTAAAAGTGACAAAAGAGTTTGAAAATGAGGTGTAGGTGACTCAAGTTTTAATAATTGAGTGTAGGTGACAATTACTTTATTATGGATTAAGAAAGTTGGGGAAGTTTGAGAATAACCCATAAGTTTTTTAACTTACACTTTGATCCAATGTAAAACCTAATATAACTAGAAAATGAGGGAAAATATGTGTTTCTCTCTCTTCTCATTTATTGTTGTTTTCTCTCTCTTCACAATTTTTGTTATTCATTGTTGTTGTTGCTTTATTCTTTATTTTCTGCTTCATTATCATTATTTTCTTCTTCGTTATCATCATCATCTTCTTCTTGCTGACCATTGTTGTTGTTGATACCACTAATGTTGCTACTTGACCAAATTTTAAGGTCAAATTTTGTTTCGTATATAACTTGGGCATTACTTCATAGTTGATTATGGTAAGTAAGATTCTGATTTTTAGTTGAATTTCTCATCTGGGTACACTGCTACTACTGTGTTTTCAATAATGGATAGAACCTGAACGTGAATCCAACATATAAGTCTTCCTTTACAATAGATGATTCATCTGTTGAAACGGAAGACTCATATGTTAAATTCATGTTGCAGGTTCTATAGTGTTGTAACAGGAATCCAATAGATAGGTCATCTATTATAATAGATAAGTCATCTGTTGCAACAAAGGAGTCATCTATTACAATAAATTATTCACTTGTTGCAACATAACTTGAAGTTGATTCCAATAGATGAGTCATCGATTGCAATAGATGACTTCTCTGTTGCAATAGATAACTTGTTTATTGGGATTCATGTTATAGAACTATAGAACCTAAAGTTGATTCCAATAGGTGAGTCATCTATTGCAATAGGTAAGTTATCTATTACAACATATTAGTGATCTGTCGCAACAAGTCACTCATCTATTGGAATCAGCTTCAATGGTTCTGCAGTATTGTAACATCTATCCCAACAAGTGAATTATCTATTGCAACAGATGGATAATCTGTTGCAACAGATGAGTCACCGGTTTTAAAAGTCACCTATTATATAGTACTGTAACATGAATCCCAATAGGTGAATCATTTGTCACAACCGATCACTTATTATCCCAATAAGTGGGTCATATATCACAACAGATCACTCACCTATTACAGCAGATTATTCACATGTTGCAACAAATTACTCATCTCTTAGGGTTCATGTTATAGTACTATACAATCATTATTAATTATATTATAATATCATTGTTAACTTTTTTAACAAATATCTTTATTTAGGTACCAATAATTGAGGGATCAATAACAATAGGGGTGGATTGTCATGGTGTATGGGTCAAGATAAACAATCGATATATTTTTCATTGGAATAAGGGTGAAATGCTAGAGACGATAGCTATCACGGTCCCAAGTAATGTTTCATATAATGATTTTGTAAATTTAATCTTAAGCTATTGTGGACTGAATTGTCAACTGAAAGAACTTGCCATAAGCTACATGCACAGCTCCTTTGAAAATCAAAGGCTACTACCTTTTAAGAGAACCGATTAGGTTTGGTTGCGTACTTATTTGAGTGATTCATGTAGGCTAGTGTTAGGGGTGTACGTGGTTAAAAAATAGGGAGAGAATGAAAATCAAAATTTAAAAGAAGAACAACAAGACATTTGATGATAAATTGGACGATCTGGACATGAATATTCAAGATGATAATCAAACACCTACTCCCATTGTTACAAGTAATACGGTGGGCAGTTCTTCTCAATCAACACAGTCGGGCAATCATCAAGATGACAAGACTGGTTTTTACAAAGGAATTTCATTCAAGAATAAGATAAAACTAGCTACTTCTTTGTTTATTTCTTGCTTGAAAAAAGATTTCAGACTAAAGAATGTGATTAATTTGAGCAGTCTTTTTTTAGATGTGCTAATCCAGACTGCAAGTGGTAGTTGAGGGTTCTGAAATACTTAAGTTCTGACAGATTCATCATTAATGTCTATGAAAAGTATCACACATGTGGTTCAGAGTATATTACGAGCCATAATCCTCACGCCACGGCAAAGGTCCTCAGTAAATATTTCCGAAATAGATTCCTTAATGGCAAAGGCCCTTCTACAAGTGATATGGCCAATCAACTCCTTACAAAATTAAGTGTTAAGATCAGTTATTGAAAGATATATATGGCCAATGGGATTTCCAAGGACTTGGTTAGGGGGACACATCATCACGGGTATGCATTCCTCGATGCCTACCATTACATGTTTGAGTCCACAAATCCTGAAAGTAAGACGGCATTGCATGTTGATGAAAATGGAAGGTTCAAGTATTTTTTTTGTATCCTATGGTGCTTGAATTCTTGAGGAGCAAGTATGTAGGAGTTTTTCTATCAACGGTGGCATAGGATGTGGAGAGTCACAACTTTCCTATCATTTTTTGTGTAGTGGACAAGGAATGTGATGCCTAATATTGATATGTTTTGAAAAAATGCAAAGTTGTGTCGAAGATACCAAAGAGTTGTGTATTATTTCGAATAGACATCCAAGTATTCAAAAGATGGGTTCAATTTTCTACACTTCAGCTCACTTTGGTTGCTGCATGAGGCATCTTGAAGAAAATATTCAAACTAACTTTCACAACGAAAGGGTCATCTCTCTTTTTTATAGAGCAGCTAAAGCATATTGTATAGCTGAGTTTTTGGACCATTTCAATCAAATAAGGAATATGTCACCCAAGGTAGCACAACATCTCGAATGTGTCGATTTCAAGAGATGGAGCCAAGCATTTTGTCTAGGAAATAGGTACATTATTATAAATTTAATGTCTTGTTTGAGTCACAAGTTTGTAATACTTTAAGATGTCATACTAAGTTTTTTTTTGCATAGGTGTAATATTATGACTTCAAACATTGTTGAATCAGTGAATTTATTGTTTGGCATTGAAGGAGAATTTCCCATTGTAGTTCTCTTTGAAAAAATAAATAAGAAGTATGACATATAATTTCACGAAAGGCGTATGCAATTTGTGAACACAAGAAACAAACTTGTTCTAAAAGTGGAAAAACAAATATCAACGAACATCACTTTGGGGAATAGGTTATTTGCTCATCAAAGCGCAGATTACAAGTTCAGTATCGACGGTCATGGTGATGTTGCCACGGTCAATCTTCAAACAAGATCTTGTATATGTAGAGTTTTTTACTTGGACAAAATACCATATCCACATGCTATGGTAGCACTTTAAGCACAATATAGAGCATAATATGGAACTCAAATTTATGAGTACTCGTCTCCATATTATTCAGTGAAAAGATATATAATGGCATATAGTAAGAATATTAATTTGGTGCCTCCTAAAGAATCTTGGGTTGTTCCTGAGAGATTAATACCTCCTCTATATATTGACTCAAGCACTATCAAATCGGGAATAAAGTGATATAAGAGGAGGCAGGGCGTCAGAGAATCATTTCTATCAAAAAAATAAGTGCTCCATATGTAAGAACACTGGTCACAAAATAACTACATGTCCGGATCGTAATGCACCAGGATCATTATAATAGTAAACTTGTGTTATTGTTTGTTATGGACTTTGATAATTTTAAGTCATTGTTGGGAATATAGATGCTATTATTTATTATATAAAATGTGTTTTTATTAACTTGTACATTGCATAAAAAAAAGCTAACACGAGCTAAATACAATAAACTACAAAAATATTTTTAGCAGATTATCCATCTATTGCAACAGATGGACATTTGCTGGAAGAACACAATACAATTCATCAATATTGATTGTGTTCAACCAACAAATGATCAATATCTTGCAACAGATGGGTAATCTATTGAAAAAAAACTCAAAACCCTTGCTATTGGATTGTGTTCTTCTAACAGATGGACCATCTATTGCAACAGATCTGTTGGAAGAACACAATATAGTTCAGCAAGATGGATTATGTTCATCTAATAGATGACCAATCTGTTGCGATAAATGGGCCATCTGTTGGAAGGACAAAATACAATTCTTGCCACTAGTATGTTTTCATCCAACAGATGACCAATCTATTTCAATAGATGGTCCATCTGTTAGAAGAACTCAAAAATCTTGCCATTGCTATTAGATTCAAAATAGTTCCAAATGCTCAAACCTACCTCCAACCCTAAAAATGTTAAAAAAAATTGACAGCATGAAAATTAAATAAGAAATAAAGTCAATGTTTGACCAAACATAGATTTTTTTCATTCATGGCATACAAAAATACAAAATAAAATAAAATAAAAGATACATTACATTAGGTTTAGGCAGATCTGATATAAATAAAACAAAATACATTTGCTAAAAAAAATAACCTAATAATTATTATCATTATTATTATTAATATTATTGTCAATTGGTCAATCATTAACCGGCAGCAGTAGGGCCCTCCCCAGCCTTCGAATCTCATGAAGAATCCTTGCTCTGTGCTAACTCCTACTGGAGTTCATTAATCTTCCTTTGAAGTTCGCACATGGTGTTCCGTAGAATCGCCATGTCCCAAACTGGATCAGTCAAATCTAGAACACACATGCATAAACAAAAAGCATAAAACACTAAAGTAAAGAAATGAGTTAGAATGTAATACAACGTATACTACCAACTGGTAGTTTTATAAAAAAAACTACCTCAACGGATGAAAAAGAAATCTGCTCTTTGAAAAGAAGTGGTTGAAGATGTAATGGTATTTTTTTGAAAGATACGATGAAAGAAATAAATAAAGTGGAGTAGGCTGAACAAGTATGAAGAGACCTATTTATAGAGGATTGAATTTGAATGTGTTAGGCAAAAAGTCATGATTATTCATCTCCTTTTTTATTAATTTCATGCCTTAATTAAATCGAACTGGTCACTTTTCAATTATTTAAATCAAACTGGTGACTTTTCGATTACTTAAATCAAACAGGTGAAAAGTCATGACTTTTTTATCTTTTTAATATTAACAATAGTTCTTAAAATTAAATAATCATTTTTTTAAATTAAATAATCGAAGACTTTTCACCTTTTCAATAATCATTTATTATTAATAACGATTTTATTGAGTCTTTCCAATATATGGTTCATCTATTGCAACAGATAACCCATAGGTTGCAATAGATTACCCATCTATTACAGCAGATGGGTCCTCTGTTGCACAGTTGGACCTTCTATTGCAATAGATAGGTTATCCGTGGGAAGAAATCAAGGCATTCTTGCTACTGGTTTGACTTCTTCCAATAGGTGATCCATCTGTTGCAATAGATGGGTCATATGTTGGAAGAGTTGTTTTAATTTATTCCAACAGTTTATTAATCAGTTGCAACAATGGGGAATCTGATTCTATCTGCTGTTTTGGATGTGTTAGACAAAAAGTCATGACTGTTCATCTCTTTTTTAATAATTATATCCCTTAATTAATTCAAACTTATGACTCTTCATTTATTTAAAATAAAAAAATAGATTTAAATACAAAAAAAGTGAGAAGTCATGACTTTTCACCTTTTAAATATTAACATTAGTTATTAAAATTAAATAACTATTTTTTACGATTTTAAATTATGTTTATCATATAAAATTAAATAATCAAAAAGTCATGACTTTTCAACTTTTCAATAACCATTTTATTAATTAATAACCGGTTTTAGTCTATTCTTCTAACAACTGGACCATCTGTTGCAACAGATTGGTCATTTATTTGAAGAATAGAAAACCTGGATTCTGTTCTTCCAATAGATGGTCAATCTATTGCAACAGATTGGTCATCTGTTGGGAGTACTAAAAACCTTTGCTATTGGATTGAGTTCATCCAACAAATTTCTCATTTGTTGCAACAGATGGGTCATCTGTTAGAAGAACTCAATCCAGTAGCAACAAGGATTTCTCTCGATCAGGTTTTTAGTTTTTGAGATTATTGTTACCCTTTCCAAAAGATTAAGGTTTTAAAGATGGTTGCTCTTTGAGCCTCCGTAGTTTTATGCACTAATTCATGATTGGAACTAAAAATAAAACATTGTTTGACATTGATGGGGTAGGAAGAATAAGGTGTGTGAAGATGGATGGATCCACTTTCATTTATCGAAGTTATGTATTATTGATTGGGTTATTATGACAACACACATAAAATATAACGATTTTGTGAATACAACTTTTTACCGATTAGGCATTGATCCTTCAAACAAGATCCTGCATTTTACAGTTATGTTTGATAGTTGCGAATTGATAAGGCTGAGGGACCATAAAGATGGTGTCGATACCTTGTTACTATTTAATGATGATTTTCCTCATGTTTATGCATCAAGTTTTGGGAAGAGATCAATATTTGAAGGCGGTGTAGAGATTCAATAGTGATTGGACTGGTTTTAATGGTGCAATAGAGTTTGAAAAGGCCTTCGAAGCCTCACAGTCCAGCAAACAAGAATGGAAAACCAATAGAAATTCCCCTGATCCAAATTTATATGGATGGGTTATGTCATGACCCCGGTTAGAGTCATGATGGCATCTACCATATTCCACCGGTAGAAAAGCCGATACCATAACCCAGAGCTGTTGCAATGGGTTACCTTGGCAAGGACATCCAACATGGACCCTATATGTGAACACAATGTATAACAACAACATTTCACAACTAAGGACAACTGATATTCAAACACAAATCCCACGACCTGATAGTATTAATACAAGAGCTTCTAAACTTGACAAGAGGAATTTACAATCTCGGAATCTAAAATGTCTTAAATAATCTCATACATTTATCTTAAAAGCAAAAGACAAATAAGGATAGAGGGGAAAGAGGGAAACTCGATCTCCAAGAGCTCACCCTGTCTCTGAATAGGCAACTCGCACGAACTAGCTCAATGGCAGCAACTAGAACCTGGGTCAGCACTAAAAAGGTACAGAAGTGTAGTATGAGTACCAAAACACGGGTACTCAGTAGGCATCATCGGCCGATTGAGCTCAAATATAATGTAAAGACGATATAAAGTAAGACAATAACTTTAAAGTTAAGGGATTGGATCGAACCTGAATCTGCTTTGATACCACTGTACCAACATCCATACTACTAAAGCAATACACTCCATAATTGCCATAACAACCGAATATCATTTCAAAAACGTAAAACCATATACACAATAGCAAAGCATCTACTTGCCATAATCATCATCAACCATCTTTAGAAACAGAAGCACAAGAACTTACCACGACGTCTCATACCGCTGGAAAGTACACAGAAGAGAGCACAACAAAGAACTCATCATGGCGTCCCATACCACCGAAGAGTACACAGAAGAATATCAAACAAGAACTCATCACGGCGTCCCATACCACCGTAGAGTACACCAAAAAAATACAACCAATAATACAATAAAGCATAACTATTCCATCAATTGACCAAAACCACGGGTAGTTCAATACCGCCTTAGCCCATTACCGAAATCCACTTCCAAATACCCATATCATAATTTAACATAAAGAAGCAAACATTGTCATAGCATAGGCATATATTCATTAATACTATAATTCATTGTTAAAAACCGCGTGACGTCGATACTAGTTATCCTTATACTTCCATGGATCAATAGATTACAAGTCTTATCAATACTAGACATCAAATTGGGGAAAGCTACAAGCCACCTATATTATAGGTTATTCATCTATCATAAGGCCATTCCTTATCTAGCATCTTCATGACATGAGTTATCAATTAAGCCATCTCAACCTCACATATTAGAAGATAATTTAACTAACCATCATGCAATATTAGGTCCATCATATAATTTAACTAACCATCATGCAATACTAGGTCTATCATTACTAAGCATGCCACAACCTTAAGGACTAATTTCCATATTTTAATCAATCAAAGTCCACCAACTAGTTTACTAGGTTTCTAGCCTCCAAATAAATATCATATATTTTTGAAGTAACTAGTTATCACATAAGTCACTTTACTAGGCAAGATTTCATAATACAACCTCTTATTCAAGTCAATGATATATATTAGGTTAGCCCTTGATTCTACACAAGATTATTCACACCACTAAGTCTTAACTCAAAAATAGGCATAGGTTTCCTCTAGTTACTATTCTTGTATCAACAAGGGTCACACCTCTCATTTAGTGATTTGTAACAAGAAATGAATAGCAATATACCCAGAGAGACCTCATATCTCAAGCACATAGGCGGTTGGCCCCACACGGCCTAACCTAACAAATATCAATGCATATAAGTAAATTTTCCCCACACGGCATCATAATGTTCTTACCTCTTCCGGATTAATCGGGCATCATCACAAGATCAACATATTTCTCTGGATTTATCGGGCATCATCATAATAATACATATTCCTCCGGACTCGAGTTGGGCATCATCGCAATATCAACATATTCCTCCGAATTTACCGGGCATCATCATAATATCACATATTCCACCGGGTTCACCCGGTATCATCATAATATCACATATTCCTCTGAATTTATTGGGCATCATCATAATATCTCATATTCCTCCAGGTTTGCCGGGCATCATCATAAAACAACAACAACAACAAACCCGGTATATTCCCATATAGTAGGGTCTGGGGAGGGTACAATGTACACAGTCCATACCACTACCTCTGAAGAAGTAGAGAGGTTGTTTCTGAAAGACCTCTGTCTTAAGACAAAAGACCATATTCAAATATCGTACGCATGCAACATGATGAAAAAAACAGCGATACATCAACAACAAAAAATGTACATTAACCAACAAAGGGAACTTCACTCCCCCCAAACCTAGCACTACAGACCAAGCTACACCAAACTCTTCTAACTACAGCCTAAGACTTTACCATACCCCTTAGCCCTATACCCTAATACTCTTACTCGAAACCTTTCTATCGAGGGTCATGTCCTCAGTGAGCCATAATCACTCCATGTCACGTCTAATCACTTCTCTCCAGTATTTCTTTGGTCTACCCCTACCTCGCTTGAAACCATCCAAGGCCAACATCTCACACCTATGGACTGGAGAATTTGTGCCCCTTCTCATCACATGCCCAAACCATCTCAACCTCACTTTCCGAATCTTATCCTCCACCGACGCCACTCCCACTTTCTCCCAAAAAATCTCATTCTTAACCCTATCGGCCCTGGTAAAACCACACAACCAGCGCAACATCTACATTTCCGCCACCTTCAACTTCTGGATGTGAGAATTCTTAACCGGCCAACACTCTGCTGCATACAACATAGCCGGCCGAACTACTACATATTCCTCCGGATTTATCGGACATCATGATAAAATCTCATATTTCTCTAGGTTCACCGAGCATCATCATAATATCAATATATTTCTCTGGATTTATCGGGCATCATCATAATATCACATATTCCTTCAGACTCACCAGGCATCATCATAATATCACAAGTCTCTCAATACAACAACATACATCCATTTGCATAGCCGAAATAATAAACTTACACAAAGGTTCACAATATAAAGAAGTAGGGATGTAGGCTAACACTTTCGATTTTAACTTACTAATAAGATTCACATGCAATATGATCATAAACAAGAGCATGAGTGTTTACAAGACATGCACAATAATCGCTTAACAAGATTATTCAAATCATGATAACAAGATAATCCGATTATTGAGTTCAACTATCACAACTCCTATGTATATATAATTTAGACATTCATCACGTATCTATGTCCCTAAGAATTTACTTAGTTCGAGCTTAAGGTGGGTCAAGTCCCACTTCTAAATCCCCAAGAAAGCCAAAGCTTTACTAACACAAGTCTAGTTTCTTCCCAGAATTAGGCTAAGTCATTCATACCTCACCACATGGGCTTACCAATGCTTTCTAGGTCTATAGGGAAAGTCTCTTCAAAAATCCTTCCTAAGTCAACCCAACACCAAGGTAATCTCCTATCTAGGCATTATATAGGTAAAAACACACCTAATAATAGAGAAGCATACCATTCATGTCTACTTAGAACAACTATAGTGTTCTCACACTAGTCATGAGACCACAAATAAGATAACCAAGGTCCTAGACTAAGGGTCAAATATCATACCTTACAAATTAATAGTCTAAAGCAATCAATAAACTCCAAGTTCACCATTTAATCAACTATCGTTTAAATTCCCTGCTCAATCTAGCAAGATATCAATAATTACATTACAAATAAGCTCAATCTAGTCTATGGGTAAGCCTAACCTACCTTGAATCCAAGCAACTCACGAACAAATGAGCTTTTCCTTTCTTTTCCACGACGCTGCCTCTTCCACAAGCAATGCTATCAACAATACAATCTAAGAATTACAACAAGAATAACAATACCCATTATAGCACCATTGTGCCATGGGTTTCAAATGGACACCTAAACCCTAATTGGATTTCACCCTTGAAAAGGAGTTTTCAAGACCAACCCATAGCCTAACTATTTTTAGGGAGTTAAAACCCTCAAGTAGTTTGAGTCAATAACTCAATTTTGGGGATAAAATTGACCCACAATAATTTAGAGGTTTTGAGTTAAGAAACCATGAAATCAATACCAAATTAGAGGAATTCTTACCTTAGGTTGTAGCAAAAATCAATCACACAAGTTGTTGAAGCTCCAATTCAACCTACAACACACACTTAGAAGGTTTTACACTCCATTAGGGTTTCTAGGTAAAGAGGGAGGAACAAAATGGCCAAAATTTATGCAAGACAACACTTAATTATGGGCCAACCAACCCTCTGATGGCGCGGTTGCGGCCCCTATGTCACTGCGGTCGCGATCTTATGGTTGCACATTCTTAGACATGGTCGCACATTCTTAGACATGGTCGCATCACCTCAGTGCATGCTATGCATAGCTGAAGCTTGGAACTTGGTTCCGAGCTACGACCAATGCCTCAGGATGCATTTGGGGTCCGTTTTGAACAAATAATATATGAAACCCCATAGTTTTTGATGTTACGGACGCATTGGCAAAGTTGGATTTCACATACGAGGCTGTTTTACTAAAGTTTTTACTTAGTGGTCAATTAGGACCAATGAAGACTTCAAATTGAGAAAGGGGTTATAAAACCCAAATGAACCATCAGGTAATCGAACTATCCATCCCCACAAGTCATTAGTGACTTGGGATGGCTATAGAAAAAGCCCTATCAGAGAAAGAAACAAGAATACGGATAATGACCTGAAGGGTCATTACAATATCCCACTACGAAGGAACTTTCGTCCCCGAAAGTTAAAGACAAACAAGTACCTGAAGTCTCTAAAAAGTGAGGATACTGGGCCCGTATCTCACTCTTTATCTCCCAAGTAGCTTCCTTTAATGGGTGATGCCTCAATTGAACCTTGACCACCGAAATCTCCCTAGTATGCAGTCGCCTCACATCGCTAACCAAAACAAACACGAGCTCCTCCACAAAGGTCAACTAATCGTCCAATTGGACCGAGTCTAATCTAAGCGCATGAGAAGGATTCAAAATATACTTCTGCAACATAGAGACATGGAAAACTGGATGAACAGTGGCAAAGTATAGAGGTAGATCCAACTCATAAGACACCTCGCCAACCATACGAAGAATCTCAAAAGGACCAATATAGTAAGGGCTAAGCTTACCCTTCCTTAAAAACCTCATCAAACCTCTGTAATGACCTGAGACTACCCCCTAGTCATCAGACGGTGCTTAGGACCATAAGTGTTTCCAAGATAACCCTTATACTGGCATAATGTTAAGTAACCGATCTAAATATGTATAAAATGATTGAGTTTACTGTGCAGAAATATAATCATGATGAAATCTGAGAAAATGCAATACTGATACAATTTTACATTCTGATAAAACTAAAGAGTGGAACTGAAATTTCATGACTGACTCTGACTGACATCTGTGAAGCCTCTACTCTACTGACTATAGATAGCTAGGACCCGACTCCAACTACCACTAATCAATACATATGTGTAAGAAATTAAAGTACATAAATAACATCTAACTAAAGTCCCCGAAGTAGGACGACTCATCATCTGCTGGATGGAATCTACAACTGTCTGATCGTGTCATATAGACTACAACTAAACTAGTGCCTATATTATTAAACAATGTACCACATAGACATATATAGGGATCAATACTTTTGGAATGTACTGAGCATATGGGGGTGAATGCATAAGTAACACAATATCTCAATGTTCATATGGACTTGTAAAAAAATGCATGCTAAGTGTAAATGACTAACATTGGCTTGAATAACTGAAAACTGAAAATCATAAATCATGAATGATAAAATATACTGTATAAATCTTGTGAGCCATAACACTTAGTTCTAAAAGTTGCACTGGTATTCTAACTTTAAATCATGCTGTCTAAGTGTAGAAAGGACTCACTTTTATATATGTAAAATAAAAGCTGAAATTTAGTAGCTAATGTCTTATGTAAAGAAATATCTGAATAAAGTTGTGAGCCTTTACACTTAGTATCTAAAAGTTGTTTTGTAATTTTTTTTTGTAGTATTTTCTATTAGTCTTTAGGGAGGTTCTTCTCTCCAACATAAACCATGTGAGCTAACATGGAGTCCAATGTCTAGTTCCCTTATGGGAAAACCTCACGTTGGGGAGAGGTGTCATACTCTTACCACCGAGTATAACCTAATCTAAGTGATCACATCTGTAACTATCATCCATATAGAAATGGGAATAATCTGATAATTTGTACCTACGTTGGCTCGTAGTTCCGGGGCACGTAAACATACCCAACTTGATGCTAAATACTACTCCCTTTAATTTGTATGCCCATTCTGTTGGAAATCCACTTTTAAAACTAGTATAATTTACAATAAAAATCTCTTGTAAATCTATTTATTGTAAACAGTAGTTAAATCTGTAAAGTGGATTCCATATCTAAGATGGGATCAAGAGATCAAATCTTTGTTCAAAATCTAAATATAAAAATTCATGTGATTCTTAAAAGCATAATCTTCTTGAAATAACAACATTCACTACTAGGGCTAATAACCCATGCATCTATTTCATGTCAAATCATCATAAAGTTCATGCTAAATAATGAAAATTTTGATAATTCAATTCTAAATCTAGAAAATAATGTCACACGCATAAAAATACAAACGTAGACATTCAATTAAACATCTAAATCACTTGTAATGTTACAATCTTTAAATAGTGATGAGTGGGTATAAACCCTAGACTGAAATTCATATAATTTCATATAAAAATTCAACTTTTAAAACTAACTTTGGGTACAAGGATGAAAGAATTATCCTTGTTCATAACACCACATACCTTAATTGATGAATAGATGAAGAAGCTTGAACTTTAAGTTCCTATTTGTGCCCTTGAAGATTGATTCTTGAAGATCTTGAATTTTGTGTTATCTTGGAAAAAGAATGGTGAAACTTGGATTTCTTGAGGTTTAAAATTTGAAACTCTAGGGTTTCTTGGAGAGAAATTTTGATGAAAATCAGCGTATTAAGCTTAGAATAGGTTTAATCTCCTATTTTACACAATTTGGGGGCTTGGGAAAAAACTAAATTGCCTTTTGGAAAAGTAAGTTCGGAACTGAAAATCCCGATTTTGCACCACGGTGCGACGCGACACCATCGTGGTTGCTTACTGGCAAAGGGACGAGTGCTATTTTAGGCTCTGGCATAATGTGGCGTAATCGTGTTGCGTCACTGGAAAAGGACGAGTGCCATTTTGCTATCCACCGCAATGCGGTGCTATGCTCCACCGTAATTTCTGGCGCAACACTAACCAATCACGATGAGCTACTGGAAAGGGACAAACGTGATTTTGGTGTTTAACGCGATGCGGAGTAATTGCAGTGCTTCACTGTAAAGAGGACAATTGCGAATCTGCACTCCACTGCGACACAATGCTATTGTGTTGGCCAACTATTTCTTACTAAAAGTGTCATAACTTCTCAACCGGGTATCGGATTAGGGCGAAATTGGTATCGTTGAAAAGCTGACCCAATTCCCTATGATTTGGTAGATCTTAAGCTGAAAAATTCTACCTACATAAAAGTTTTACTCATTCAAAGATGACCCTTGTGAAATCGAACACCAATATTTGGTCGTATCAAAGGCTCTTAATTCACTTAGCTCTAAGTGACACTTATGAACATCTTTCCCACCTCATAATCTTTCTTTATGCTAGGGTAATGATCATGAAACATGGATTCAAGTAGGAATCATTGGACTAGATTTTACACTTGTAGGAACAAAGGTTCGATTTCTATCTTAGAAGTGTACGGGGTATTACAACCTCTCATAAGTGAAACTCGAAGGAACATACGATCCCCCACTCTGAATCTCAAGGCATGGAGTCTACGGTCGACATAGGCCTTCTGCCTACCCTGGGCTGCTCTCAGCCTATCCTGAATCATCTTGACTCTATCCAATGAGTCCTGAGGCAAATCTGTACCACAAGGTCTAACCTCGGATATCTCAAACGATCCTATAAGAGAACGACACCTATTGCCATACAATGCCTCATAAGGGGCCATCTCAATTCTCGAATGATAACAGTTGTTGTAGGCGAACTTTGTCAAAGCAAAGTGTTGATCCCAGTGACCTTCAAAGTCCATAGCATAAGCTCAAAACATATCCTCAAGCACTTGACTAGTCAGCTCAGACTGGCCATCTTCCTGTGGATGAAAGACTGTACTAAAATCCACTCTAGTACCAACTCCTTTTGAAATGCTCTCCAAAACCTCAAAGTAAACACAGAACCACGATCAGATATGATAGACACAGGAACCTCATGAAAATGAACTATCTCCCAAACATAAATCTGGGCTAATCTCTCGGCACTGAAGGTCATCTGAATAGGATTGAAAAGTGCTGACTTGGTCAAACAATCCACAACAACCCAGTTACCAGCATGGCCATGGGAAGTACAAGGCAAACCACTAATGAAGTCCATAGTGATTCTTTCCCATTTCCACTCAGTAATGGGAAATCTCAGTCAATCTGTCGGGATGTTGATGCTCGGCCTTAACCTGTTGACAACACAAGAAACAAGCTACAAAGTCTGCCACATCTCTTTTCATACCATCCCACCAATAAAATTGCCAAAAATCTCTATACGTCTTGGCTGTATCGGGATGAATAAAATATCTAGAACTGTGAGCCTCATGCAGAATAGACTAAATCAAATCATCAAGTCGGGGAACACAAATACGACTCTGAAATCTCAAGATACGCTTGTAATCCACGATGTGTCTTCCAGACTCACCGCTCATTACTCGATCATGGAGAAGGCACAACTTATCATCCTCAAACTGACGATCATAAATCTGCTCAAACAGGAAGGACCTCACCTCTACACAAGCCAAAACTCTTGCTAGATCTGAGATATCAAGGCGAACCATCAAATGGGATAAGGACTGAATATATCGTGCCAATGGCTTATAAGAAACTGAAATACAAGACAAACTACCCATACTCACTGCCTTGCGACTCAAGGCATCCGCCACCATATTAGCCTTCCCCGAATGGTACAAGATAAGAATATCATAGTCCTTTAGTAACTCTATCCATCTATGCTGGCGAGCATTAAGCTCTCACTAAGTCATACAAATAATGCCTCCAAATCTTAAGTGCAAAAACCACCACCGCCAACTCTAAATCATGAGTGGGGTAGTTATGCTCATGCACCTCAAGCTGTTTAGAAGAATAAGTAATAACACAACCCTGCTGCATCAAAACATAACCAATCCCAACACCAGAAGCATCACAAAACACTATGAATCCATCACCCTTAAAAGGAAGAGCTAACACCGGGGCTGAAGTGAGACAATCCTTAAGCATTCCAAAGCTCGACTCACACTTCTCAAACTATCAGAAAAGAACTTCGTTCTGAGTCAACTTAGTTAGAGGGGCTGATAAGGTAGCAAAGCTCTCACCAAAATGCCTATAATAACCAGCCAAACTAATAAAACTATAAACCTCAGTCGGAGACATAGTCCTAGCCCAATCACAAATCACTGAAATCTTAGTCGGGTCTACCAAAATACACGTCTTGGACAACACGTACCTGAGAAAAGATACTAACTCAAGCCAAAACTCGTATTTGGAGAACTTGGCAAAAATAACATGCTCTCTCAAAACCTGGAGCACAAACCTCAAATGATGCGCATGCTCCTCAGTACTCCTCGAATACACCAGGATATCATCAATGAACACTATGACAAATGAGTCTAGATAAGGTCTAAACACGAGGTTCATCAAGTTTATAAATGCGGCTAGAGCATTAGTCAGCCCAAAAGGCATCACCAAGAACTCATAGTAACCATAATAGGTCCTGAAGGCTGTCTTCGGGATATCCTCATCCCGGACCCTCAACTGATGATAATCAAACCTCAAATCTATCTTAGAAAATACCGCTACACCCTAAAGCTAGTAAAAAAAATCATCAATGCGGGGCATAGGATAATGGTTCTTCACTGCCACCTTATTCAGCTGCTTATAATCAATACACATCTGCATCGAGCTATCTTTTTTCTTTACAAACAAAATAGGGGCTCCCCACGGGGACATACTCGGTCTAATAAACCCCTTGCCAAGAAGATCTTGAAGCTGAGAGTTCAACACCTTAAGCTTTGCGGGAGCCATATGATAAGGTGCCATAGAAATAGGTCGAGTACCAGGCTCAAGGTCAATTGCAAACTCAATTTCACGGTCGGGGGAAATACCGGGCAGATCGTTAGGAAACACATTAGGAAAGTCACACACAATAGGAATAGAGTCGAGTGTCGTACTCTCTAAACGAGTATTACATAAATAAGAAAGATAAGACTCACATCTTCTCAACATATGTCATCTAGCACAAATATAAGAAATAATCCCCATTGGCTCGCGACCAATTGCTCCCTGCCATACAACTGGGGGTATACT
This sequence comes from Capsicum pubescens, assembly GCA_030864215.1. Classification (NCBI taxonomy): domain Eukaryota; kingdom Viridiplantae; phylum Streptophyta; class Magnoliopsida; order Solanales; family Solanaceae; genus Capsicum; species Capsicum pubescens. The sequence goes on from CM061548.1 coordinate 87,110,971, forward strand.
AGGCATGGCTAAGGTACGGTCTTGGCAAAACAATTCATGACCGCATGATAGCGGGATAACCAGTCCATGTCCAGAATCACATCAAAATCTAACATATCTAGAATACTAAGATCAGTATAAGTATCAATATCACTAACTGTCAAGACACATAATCTGAATACCCGATCCACTACTAAAGAATCTCCTACGGGAGTAGTTACACGCAATGGCATAGATAATAAATCACTAGTCAATTCCAACTCTGGTGCATAATAAGCAGATATATAAGAATAAGTGGATCCAGGATCAAATAAAGAAAAATCTGACTTGTGCCATATCATAATCGAACCTATAACTACAACATCCAAAATCTCAGCCTCGGGCCTAACAGGTACTGCATATAACTGACCACGCCCTTCACCTGGCTGGGCACCTAAACACCACCTACCCTGTCTGCCTGAGTACCACCTCGAGCGCCCTGGTAACGACCTCGCGCATCACTCTACCTGACGGGGGAACTGCCCTAATGGGAGTAGCTCCCTGGGCTAAAAAAACCATCACCCCAAAACTAGGGCACTCTCTAGAGAAATAATCAGGAAGTTCGCAAGTAAAACATGACTCACGAGAAGAAATGGAACTCACATAACCGGCTGATCCGGCATAACTCCCATGCCTAGCATGGCCCATAGATGAATCTCTCATAGACTGATCACCGCCCTTTCTAGGGTGCCCACTAGAAATAAACTTATCCCCATCAAATGTCTGAAGAGCTTCCTGAACTGGTCGACTCTGAGGCTGAAAAGATGGACGCAGAGGATGTCCAGCATGAGAAATATCACCTCTGAATCGGAAACTACTATGGATCCCTCCAAATCTGCCCTAATACTTAGGCCTCTTATCACGACCCTCGCGCTGCATGTCCTCTATCACCCTAGTATGATCAACAACCTCAACAAAGGTCCTACCAATAGTAACCAAACTCTGAGTAGCCATCCTAATATAAAGTCTCAATCCTCTCACGAAGCAGCGAACCCTCTCATACTCCATATCTAAGATAGCAGTCGCATGCCTATCCAACTCATGAAAATGAGCCTCATACTCAGCTATTGTCATAGAACCCTGCTCCAACCTAGAGAATTAATCTCTCAAATAATTTCTAAGGCTACTCAGCATAAACTTCTCTAAGAATATCTCAGAGAATTGAGTCCAAGAGAGAGGGGAATATCCAACTGGTCTAGAACTCATAAAACCTTTCCACCAGTGTCTAGAAGATAAGTCCAACTGAAATATGGTGTAGTCCACACCATGAGTCTCCATAAGGCCTAATCCACAAAGCCTATCCTCACAAGCAGTCAAGAACTCAAATGCATCTTCTCCAGGTGAACCAACAAATCTAGGCGGAGCCAACCTCAAGAATCTACCTATGTCTTCTGCTCCTCAGTAGACATAACAGGTTGGGTCCCAATTGGTTGAACAACTGCCGGTTGAACAACTGCCAGAATAGGAGGAAACTCAACTCCAGGAGCTACAGCTGCAGGCTTCACTCTTGCTCCAGTAGTCTGCAAACCATCAATAAAACTCAAAAACTGAACCAAAGCATCTCTAAGCAAAGAATAGGGAATGAATCCTGGTAGAGCCTGGGATGGTCCCTGGCCTATCGCTGATTGAGGTGGTAGAGTCTCTGGCTCAGGTGCAGGAATAGGGTGTGGGGAAGGTATACCTTGGTCACTAACTGGGGATAACTCACGAGTCTGGGTCTCAGGACCCATCTCACATATCACTAAAGCATGAGTCCTGGGCATCTACGAAAGAGTAAAGTCAACAGAATATCCTACAAACTAATCTCATATTCTTAGCACAATAAGAATGAAACAAGTAAAGGACTCCTAAGAATGTACCATAGAGTTTCGAAGATAGGAAATGGACGTCAACATTTCGATCCGCAGGACTCTATTAGACACTTACTATTGTATCAATAATATCGGTGAAACCTAGGCTCTGATACCAATTTGTCACAACCCCGTTTAGAGTCATGATGGCACCAACCACATCCCACTGGTAGGTAAGCTGATACCGTAACCCGGAGTTATTATAATGGGTTACCTTGGCAAGGACGTCCAACATGGACCCTATACGTGAACACAATATATAACAATAATAGTTCAAAACTAAGGACAAGTGTTATTCAAACAAAAATCCCACAACTTGATACTATTAATACAAGAGCTTCTAAACTTAACAAGAGGAATTTACAATCTCGAAATCAAAAATATCTTAAATAATCTCATACATTTGTCTCGAAAGAACAAGACAAATAAGGTTAGAGGGGAAAGAGTGCAACTTAATCTCCAAGAGCTCACCCAATCTCTGAATAGTCAACTCATATAAACTATCTCAACGGAGGCAACTAGAACCTAGGTCTTCACCAAAAAGGTACAGAAGTGTAGTATGAGTACCAAAACACGGGTACTCAGTAGGCAACATGGGCCGACTGAGCTCAAATATAATGTAAAGACGATATAAAGTAAGACAATAACTTTAAAGTCAAGGGATAGGATCGAACCTGAATCTGCTTTGATACTACTGTAACAATATCCATACTACTAAAGAAATAACATGACATACTATCTTAATATACACCATAATCGGCATAACAACTGAATATAATTTCAAAAGCGTAAAGCTATATACACAAAAGCAAAACATCTACTTGCCATAATCATCATCAACCATCTTTAGAACAATAAGCATAAGAACTTACCACGATATCGCATACTACCGGGAAGTACACAAAAGAGACCACAACAAAGAACTCGTCATAGCGTCCCATACCACCGGAGAGTACACAGAAGAATATCAAATAAGAACTCATCACGGTGTCCCATACCACCGGAGAGTACACCAAAAGAATAAAATTAATAATATAATAAAGCACAACTATTCCATTAATTGACCAAAACCGCGGGTAGCTCAATCCCGCATAGCCCATTACCAAAATCCACTTCCAAATACCCATACCGTAATTTAACATAAAGAAGGCAACATTGTCATAGAATAGGCATGTAGTCATTATTTCTATAATTCATTAATAAACACCGTGTAAAGTCGATACTAGTTATCCTTATCCTTCTATGGATCAATAGATTACAAGTCTTATCATTACTAGCCATCAAATTGGGGAAATCTACAAGCCACCCATATTATAGGTTATTTATCTATCCTAAGGACATTCTTTAGCTAGAATCTTCATGACATGAGTTATTAATTAAGCCATCTCAACCTCACATATTAGAAGATAATTTAACTAACCATCATGCAAAACTAGGTCCATCATTACTAAGCATGTCACAACCTTATGGACTAGTTATCATATTTTAATCAAGCAAAGTACACCAACTAGATTACTAGGTTTCTAGCCTCCAAATAGAAATTATATATTTTAGAAAAACTAGTTATCACACAAGTCACTTTACTAGGCAAGATTTCATTATACAATTATTCAATTCAAGGATATATATTAGGTTAGCCCTTGATTCTATGCAAGATTATTCACACCACTAAGTCTTAACTCAAAATTAGGCATAGGTTTCCTCTAGTTACTAATCTAGCATCAACAAGGGTCACACCTCTCATTTAGTGATTTGGAACAAGAAATGAATAGCAATATACCAAGAGAGACCTCATATCTCAAGCATATAGGCGGTTGGACCCACATGGCCTAACCTAACAAATATCAATGCATATAGGTAAATTTTCCCCACACAGCATCATAATGTTCTTACCTCTTACGGATTCACCGAGCATCATCACAATATCAACATATTCCTCCGAATTTATCGGGCATCATTATAATATCACATAATCCTCTAGACTCGAACCTGGCATCATCACAATATCAACATATTCCTCTGAATTTACCAGGCATCATCATAATATCACATATTCCTCCGGGTTCACCGAGCATCATCATAATATCACATATTCCTCCGGATTTACCGAGCATCATCATAATATCTTATATTCTTCCGGATTCATGGGGCATCATCATAAAATCAAAATATTTCTTTAGATTTACCGAGCATCATCATAATATCTCATATTCCTCTAGGTTCACCTGGCATCATCATAATATCAACATATTCCTTCGAATTTACCGGGCATCATCATAATATCACATATTCCTCCAAAATCACCGGGCATCATCATAATATCACAAGTCTCCCAATACAACAATATGCATCCATATGCATAGACAAAACAATAAGCATACACAAAGGTTCACAATATAAGGAAGTAGGGATGTAGGCTAACACTTGCCATTTCACCTTACTAATAAGCATCACACGTAATATGAGCATAAACAAGAGCGTGAGTTTTTACAAGACATGCACAATAATCACTTAACAAGATTATTCAAATCATGATCACAACATAATACGATAATCGAGTTCAACCATCACAACTTCTATGTATATATAATTTAGACATTCACCACGTATCCAGGTTGTTAAGCATTTACATAATTCGAGCTTAAGGTGGGTCAAGTCCCACTTATAAATACCCAAAAAATCCAAAGCTTTACTAACACTAGTCTAGATTCTAGTCGGAATTAGGATAAGTTATTCATACCTTACTACAAGGGCTTACCAATCCTATCTTGGTCTATAGAGAATGTCTCATCAAGAATCCTTCCAAAGTCAACCCAACACCTAGATCATATCCTATCTAGGCATTATATAGGTGAAAACACACCTAAGGATAGAGAAGCATACCATTCATCGATACTTAGAACAACTATAATGTTCTCACACTAGTCATGAGACCACAAATAAGCTACCCAAGGTCCTAGACTAAGGGTCAAATATCATACCTTAAAAATTAATAGTCTAAAGAAATCAATAAATCCCAAGTTAACCATTTAATCAATTATCGTCTAAATTCCCCGCCTAATCTTTCAAGATATCAATAATTACATTACAAACAAGCTCAATCTAGTCTACGGGTAAGCCTAACCTACCTTAAATCCAAGCAACTCATGAACAAATGAGATTTTTCTTTCCTTTATGTGAAGATTCCTCTTCCACAAGCAATGCTATCAATAATACAATCTAAGCATTACAACAAGAATAACAATATCCATTATAGCACCATTGTGCCATGGGTTTCAAATGGACACCAAAACCCCAATTGGGTTTCACCCTTGGAAAAGAGTTTCCAAGACCAACCCATAGCCTAACTATCTTTAGGGAGTTAAAACCCTTAAGTAATTTGAGTCAATAACTATATTTTGGTGCTACAATTGACCCACAATGATTTAGAGGTTTTGAGTCAAGAATCCATGAAATCAATACCAAATTAGAGGATTATTACCTTAGATTATAGCAAGAATTAATTACATAAGTTGTTGAATCTCCAATTCAACCTGAAACACATACGTAGAAGGTTTTACACTCCATTAGGGTTTCCAGGTAAAGAGGGAGGCACAAAATGGCCAAAATTTGTGCAAGAAAATACTTAAATATGGGCCAACCAGCCCTCTGATTGCACGGTCGCGGCCTCTGTGTCACTGTGGTCATGATCTTATGATCGTACCTCCTTAGCCGCGATCGCGACACCTTAGTGGATGCTATGTATGGCTTTAGCTTGGTACTTGGTTTCGATCTTTGGCCAATGCCTCGGGATGTATTCGGGGTCCGTTTAGAACAAATAATATATAAAACCCCATAGTTTTTAATGTTCTGGACGGATTGACAATGTTTGATTTTGCATACGAGGTTGTTTTACTAAATTTTTTTCTTAGTGGTCAATTAGGATAAATGAAGACTTCAACTTGAGAAAGGGGTTATAAAACTCAAATGAACCATCAGGTAACCAAACTATCGGTTTCTACAAGTCATTAATAACTTAGGATGGCTATGAAGAAGCTCTATCAAAGGAAGAAAACAAGAAAATGGATAATGACCTGAAGGGTCACTACAACTAGGGTTGATGATTATACAGAAGAATATATTGTAGGAGAAAACCTGCGAAGGAAAAGGGAGTTGTTGAAGACTATACATCTCAAACCTTATTAAAGAAGAAACACAGGGTAGCAAGCAAGGAAATTCTAGCGAATCTAGCCAATGGAATTGACTTGAAAAATGAAAAATCTTAATGAGGTACAAATACAAAAGTGTATCCAAAAATGAAAATTCGTCAGTCATTTTTTAAAAGAAAAATGGTAAAGTAGACTGGAGCTGTACACTTTTCTAGGTAACTACAACTGATTAGTATGGTTTGAATGATCACATCCAAATAAAGAAACACATTTCCAAGGAAGTAGCTTTACGAGCACCAAGGGATGGAAAGATGTACAGTTAAGAATGAAAGTTTCACCTGAACTCTTAAAGTTAAAATAAAGGATCAAGCTAAGGCAACAATTTCTGAAGTTTAACTTGCATACCACGCCTTCTGCTTATGGTTCTGATTAGATCAATAACAGTGGAAAAAAAGGTCTGAAGTTAGGCAAAAATCCCCATGCCTTTTTATTTCCACTGCAATTGACATGACTAGAACCACAAACAGAAGACATAGGATGCAAGTTTAACTTTAGAAATTACCACTTTGTCTTGATCCCTTATTTTAACTTTAGCGGTCCTTCGTGTAAGTTTCATTCATGATTGTACATACTACCATCCATCGGTACTGGCAGAGTGGCTTCCTTGGACTTGTGTTTCTTTCTTTGGAGGTGATCATTAAGACCACACTAACTAGTCGCAGTTCCTGGAAAAGTTCACAACTTCAATCCACTTTATCATTTTTATTTTCAACAACGAGTGATGGATTTTCATTTTTGAATGCACTTTTATTTTTGTAGCTCATTCATTTTTTTCATTTTTCATGGCAATTTCATCGGTCAGATTTGCTACACGTTCCTTGCTACCCTTGTGTTTGTTTTCTTTGATAAGGTATGAGTTGAGACAGTTTTTAGCAGCTCCCCCTTCTCTTGCAGATATTCTCCCAAGAACCTTATGTTGTATAATCATTACCCCGAGAAATTCATCCATACAAATTTTGACTAAGGCAATAACTATATTGATTTTCTTTCTTATTTGTAGCAGTATGAGGCTTCGGAGGCCTTTCAAAAGTCCATTGAACCTTAAAATAGGTCAAATCTCTATTGAATCTCTACACTTCCACAAAAACTTGATCCCTTCTCCAAACTTGACATAAACATTAGCAAAACCATCATTAAACCATAACAGAGCATCGACACCACCTACTAGGTCCCTCAACCTTATTAGTTCAGGCCTATCAAACTTAACTATAAAATGTAATATCTTTCTTGAATAATCAATGCATAATTGGTAAAAAACAACATTCACAAAATTATTGTACTCTATATTTATTTTCACGATAACATGATTAGTAATACATACATCCCACATATGAAGTGGTTTCATCTGCAAGTAGCTTATTTCTCTTAACCCATCTTTACTCTAGCCTTTAATGTTGGTCGGGAAAAAGTTGATCCACTATCACTTTTTTTCTTTTGGGAGACATCTTTTATCTACAAATAAGAGAAAAATATTATAATTGATGTCTGTATAATTTTAAAAAGGGGTAACACAAAATTTACTAAATACAACACATTAGAAAAAGAATTCCAATAAATGATCCATCTATTGAAACAGCTAACCAACATGTTACAACATGTGGGTCATCTGTTGGAAGAAATCAAAACAGTCTTATTATTGGTCTGATTTCTTCCTACATGTGTTCCATCTATTGCAACAGATGGATAATCAGTTGGAAGAGCTATTTCAATTTATTCCAATAGTTTATTCATCAATTGCAATAGATGGGGAATATGTTGGAATGCCTATTTTATTATCTCCCCCCATATGTTTCACCTGTTGCAACACTAACATCACCAATACCAACACCACCAACACCAGAAACAACATCAACAATAGCATCAACAACAAAGAAATAAATAGAAAACAAAAAAATAGCACTGATACTTCCAACAAGGCTTTTAAAGTTCTCCCAACAGATGACCACTCCGTTGCAACAGATGGGTCATATGTTGGAAGAACTCAATCCAGGTTTTGAGTTCTTCAAACAGATGACTAATTTGTTGCAAAAAATGAACTATTTGTTGGAATAACTCAAGGGTTATGACTTTTTTTTTATTTAATAAAAATAATGGTTCATTCAGTCAAGACATAAAAGACATCTTTCCTTTAATTTTCTCAATAAATGGGATATGGATAATGGATAAATAAATAAAAACAACAGATGTAAATAACTAATATAAAAAATATGATATACACAATTTTAATTTTAATCAATGAAAACATGAAAAATTTGATGAAATAGGCAAAGAAGAAAATGAGAAGGTAAGAATAATAGTAGAGAGCCCAGATCTAATAGTGAAGCACACCTTCCATGTCAATATAAAAGGGGTCAAAACACCAATTTTAGACAAAAAAAGAGAAAAAATATATAGATTAGATGAGATCCGAAAGAATCCTTGGGCTAAAGAGGATAGAAAAAAGAGGAGATAGTTGAAATTACCCTAAAGATGAGAGAAAGAGAAAGAAGAGAGAGGATTATCTTATGGTTGAAGGAGAGAGAATCCTAGAAATGGGTTTAAATATTTATTAATTTTTGGTGGTGAACGCTTTGAGGAGAAAGAGGAGACAATTACGGTGACATTGAAAAGACAAGATAAGACAACACAAGGAGGAGATTTTTGAGTTAACCAAAAAATGTTTAACCTCCTTAGTATTTTTTATTTTTTATTTCGAATGGAAAATTGTGTTAAAATAAAAAAGATCTTCCAATAGATAAGTCATCTGTTGCAATAGATGTCAATATCTACTTAATAATTTTCAATAGATAAGTCATCTGTCGCAACAGATTATAAGATCTATTTGATAATTCTAATAGATAAGCCATCTATTGGGATAGATGGCAATTTTTATTTGATTATTTCCAATAGATAGTTCATCTGTTGCAACAACTTAAATATCTGTTTTAATAAATGTCTATAATTATTTGATAATTTTCAACAAATATGTCATCTGTTGCAACAGGTTAGTCCTCTGTTTATTCAAAACAAGTCATTATTTGAAATATCTAAATTGAGTCGATTCCAAAAGTTGTAAGTCCTACCCCACTTCAAATGTCGTTTGTGCCATATGTCATCCTTTCTTTCTAACATATTCAAAAGCCAAGTTACAACCAAAAAAAGACCTTCAGATCAATCTTTGAGAATGTTAAGACTAAGCATGCAATGAATGTGATGACGCATTTTGGTAACTACTTGTCTTCCTCAACAATAAGAATCGGGATAGAAATAAAAAATGAGAGAGTCTTATTGGTGAAAACCCTCACGGGCACCGTAAGACGATGGTAAGTTGAGAAAAATAAAAATGAGAGAGTCTTAATGGTGAAAACCTTCACAGGCACCATAAGACGACTATGAGTCGAGAGAAATGAAAATAAGAGAGTCTGAATGGTGAAAAAACCTCACAGTCACCATAAGACAATGGTGAACTGAGAAAAAGAAAATGAGAGAGGCTTATTGACAAAAATCCTTCAAGGTGTCACTAGCCGAATGAGGTCTTAAATGCAATTGACCTAATAAAGAAACTCATTTTCAAGGCCATTAGCTCAACAACAATTGGTGAAAGTGTGCATGGAAAGATCAGACAGATTAATTCAAAATGCATGGCATAATCATTAGAGTTGGCTATCATTTTTAGATAAATTTTTCATTTATTTATTTCAAATGGGAACAGTCAATGTCTTTTCTTTCTTCTCTTTATTTTTATTTTATTTTCTTTAGTCAGTTGTCCAAATAAAATCATTGTCATTTTTTCTCTTGTCTTTGAGTCAAGTCTATGTCAAAACAAGTCAGAAAAGATTTCAAAATTGGCTACCAGCTTCTTCAATTGCGCAAAGCAATACAAAAGGCCAACACATGAAAGAGACATAATTGTGAGCCGAAATAAGGCATGCAAAAAGTTTTATCAATCGACAAGTCTAGGACTCATGGAAATACCAAAGTTCAAAGGGTTTATCTGATAAGCATGACAAAGCAGAGATATTGTATCTGTTTCAGAGTCACTCTTAATAATATGAGTTCGGGTTAATGATGTTGTAAGTCCGTGACACATGCTAATGGTTGAAAGCAAGATTAAATGTGACAGGGGCAAGAGCGATTTCCACGAAAGCCAAAGACACAAACCAACCACCATGTTTTTAAACTAACAAGTTTTCGTTGTATGAAATAGGAACACATGTTACCTTCGAATCAAGGATTTCAAAGCCTAAACATCAAAAGTTGCAATGCCTCACTTCCATAAATGCAGGAGACAATATTGTTGCATAGGTTTGGTAATCAAAACTATGGTAAAAATCATCATCCAATATCTCTAGGAGACACACTTTCTTGTTTGAATAATTCAAGAGACATTTGTAAGGATATGTACTTCCTTGTTTGGGTAATTCAAGTGACATTTGTAAGGAGACACACTTCCTTGTTTGGTTAATTCAAACGACATTTATAAGGAGACACACTTCCATATTTAGGTAATTCAAGCGGTATTTGTAAGGATATGCACTTCCTTGTTTGGCAATTCAAGAAATATTTGTAAGGAGAAACACTTTCCTTGTTTTGGTAATTCAAGCAACATTTGTAAGGAGATGCACTTCCTTGTTTGGTAATTCAAGCAGTATTTGTAAGGAGATGCACTTCCTTTTTTGGGAAATTCAAGCAATATTTGTAAGGATACGCACTTCTTTTTTTGGGCAATTCAAGCAATATTTGTAAGGAGACGTACTTTCTTCTTTGAGAAATTCAAGCAACATTTGTAAGGAGACGTACTTCCTTTTTTGGGAAATTCAAGCAATATTTGTAAGGAGACACACTTCCTTTTTTGGTAATTCAAGCAATATTTGTAAGGAAATGCACTTTCTTATTTGGTAATTCAAGCGGTATTTGTAAGGAGATACACTTCCTTGTTTGGTAATTCAAGCGGTATTTGTAAGGAGACGCACTTCCTTGTTTGGAAAATTCAAGCAACATTTGTAAGTAGACACACTTCCTTGTTTGGGTAATTCAAGCAGCATTGGTAAAGAGACACACTTTCTTACTATGGTAATTTAAGCGGCATTGGTAAGGAGACGTACTTTCCTGTTTAGGTATTTCTAGCAATATTTGTAAGGAGACGCACTTCTTTTTTTGGTAATTCAAGCACCATTTATTAGGAAACACACTTTCTTGTTTGGTAATTCAAGAGGTATTTGTAAGGAGACACACTTCCTTGTTTGGTAATTCAAGCGACATTAGTAAGGAGACACACTTCCTTGTTTTGGTAATTTAGGAGGCATTGGTAAGGAGACACACTTTTCTGTTTGGGTATTTCTAGAAACATTTATAAGGAGACGCACTTCCTTATTTGGGTAATTCACCAGCATTGGTAAGGAGACACACATTCTTATTTTGGTAATTTAAGCGGCATTGGTAAGGAGACACACTTTATTTTTTTGGTAATTCAAGAGGCATTGGTAAGGAGACGCACTTTCCTATTTGGGTATTTATAGGAATATTTGTAAGGAGACACATTTCTTTGTTTGGGTAATTCAAGCAGTATTTGTAAGGAGACACACTTCCTTGTTTGGGTAATTCAACTGGCATTTGTAAGGAGATGCACTTCCTTGTTTTGGCAATTCAAGCAATATCTGTAAAGGAGACGCACTTCCTTGTTTGGGTACTTTAAGCAACATCTGTAAGGAGATGCACTTCCTTATTTGGGTAATTCAAGCGGCATTTGTAAGGAGACTCACTTCCTTGTTTGGTAACTCAAGCAACATTGGAGCCCGCCCGAAGCACAAGGCGAATAAATAAAAAGTCAAGCAACAAGGTAAAACAATTGAAAGCCAAGCAACAAATTGAAAAATTGCAAGTTAGGAGCCCACCTGAAGAATAGGGTGATGAAACTCAAGTCAAGAGTTCAAAAGAAGCTGCATAGATAGGACTTTTGTAATTTTATTTATCTTTTTAACTCTTGTAATTTTTCATTTTTTGATGTAATGATAGAGCCGCGATCGGAACCTCGATGGAACCTCACTCGACTCTCCAACTTGGGATAGTCCCTCTTCTTCCAACTCTTTAAGATACCTGGGACTCAATTTCTTCATAACTTGGGTAGGTAGTATGTCCTGGTGTAGACTCGGTTTCACTCCTTCTTTTTGTTTCTTTCCTTGAATAATGGTCGGGTAAAAATTTGGTCTTGTTGTCTACTTTTTTGTCTGAAAACACTCTGTGTTTTCACCCAAAATGGGGCATGATGTAGATACCTAATTTTGTCCCTCCCGAAGTTCAATTTTATCCAATTTTATCTCACCTTATCATGCATCCTCACCCGTGTAATTATATCTCATAAAAATACAAAAAATAACAACCCATAACAAAATCCCTAACAAATTTTATCTTGTTTTAATTATCCTAACAACCTACCCCTACCCAACCTCCCTAACAAACCCATGAGAAATTCATACAAGAATATATTTGCCTCACAGTTTTCATTTTGATTTTCCATACACTCCAATACAACAAAGGGGGGCGGGCCCACGTCACAACAACCTGGGGGACCCACAAGGGAAATTGGCACCCACAGAGAAGGAATTTTACACAAAACATATAGGATCATCTTTTTCATCTTTCAGGGGGACCATCATATATATTATATACTCACATACATACACCCTTAAGGAAGGAGGCTCTATTTTGGTTTCATTTTTGGTTCATTAAGAGTATACCTACACATACCATCTTCTTCTCCACTAACACACACATCACCCATATTTTTCCATGGATTAACACTATACGCACACACACTGAAAATTTCATCACCATAGAAAAACCCTCATACATGCCAAAAAACTCATACACACGATGAAGCAAGCTAATACACGCACATATTATGATAGAGAGATCGAGAAAGGAGAGGAGAAGGAGAAAACAAGAAGAATACAAAGGGAATAAAAGTAACGCGTGAGAAAGAAAAGGATTCGGGTCGTAGTTCACTGTTCTGACGACCGACCCATCGCCAATTAGATCCAAAACCACGATGCCCAGCTGAAATTCGACATATCCTGGACTGCTCGTCACTCTTTGAGCTTATCAGGGCTCCAACGAGGCATCCACGATCTCCCCGTTAATAGATCCGGTCAAACCGCAGCCGAAAAACACCACTTATTCCACTGGCCGCAACTCCATTTTCCCGATAACCACAGACCCATAACAATATAAAAATCAGGATGGGTCTTCTCCATTTGTAGACTTGTTTTGGTATTTTGGGTGAGAAACAGAGCAAGAAAAGGGTATATCAAGGGTGGTTTGTTCTTGAGGTTTAGTCGAGGTCATCGAACGCAGATTTTATCAAGATTAATCGAATAATACATCATCGATTTTGAAAGCAGTATTAGGGTCCAATTCTATCTTATCTCTATTTAATTTTTATGTGAATGTGAATGATTTGTTGTTTGATATGTTTGAATCTTTGTTGTGTATTGGAAGATGTTGGTTTCAGAATTTGAAAAGTGTGAATTGATAATCTAAGCATGTGTTAATCATGGGTTGAGAATGAATTTGGGGCGGGTTTGAGAAATTAATTAAAAAAAGTGAATTTTGTTGAATTTTGTCTTATTGTTGTTTGACTTGAAACAAACACTAATCGAACTTAATAGTATCATATTTTTAGGCCGAGATAAAATAGGCAAGTTTTAAGTTGGGTAGGCAAAAGTAGGGATTGCGTAGGGTTGAATGATTTAAAATATTTGTGGAATGGCTTGTTTTTATCGTATTTCATTAAATGTATTTATTTAGACGGGGGAATGCCTCGAGGCTCATTGTATTTATTCACCGGGAAATGCCCCCGACGTATTATGTTGGCGGAAGATGATCGTGATCAAGGACTGAGGCATCGGGTAAAGCACGGGAACATAGTTAGGACTAGTGTAGGTTAGAATAGGATTTATATTTTTGCATTTTTCTATTTTGGACTGTATAATTGGACTAGACATTGTATTTTGAATTTGTTTTGTTTAGTGTGTTTGATTACTTATTTTATGTGTTATTGTTTGGTTTATATATTTGTAATGTCAAAATTAGCCGATACTCTCCACCAAGCGATCGTGGTCGAACCACGGGATCAAGGGGTGCCTAACACCTTCCCCTCGGTCAACAGAATTCCTTAGTCGGAATCTCTGTTCGCGAATCAGTTTTAAAGAGTCAAAAACAGTTTTGAAAAAGGACTTCCAAAGGTTACTTGGCACACTCGGTTATGCCTAGTGGAGACTCTGAGTTTGAATATAAATAATCCTTTTCGAAACAATTGTTTTTTTGTCACTTTAATAATAAAAACCCTTTCGAACTTAAAATTTTTTTGGTGTACAAAGGGGTGTGACAAGAATGAAATGGTAAGTTGAACTACAATTTCAATTGATCTCATTGCAGTTACATGATTAACTAGAGTGTTCGTCCTAAGTAGAGTTATCAATTGACCAATTTTTCATGAAATGGTTCAAATCAAGCCATTATTTGAAATGGCTAAATTGATTTACCTATTATTAAGGATGAGTTGATAAGTTGAACTACAATTTCAATTGATCTTATTGCAATTACATGATCAACTATTGTGTTCATCTTGAGTAGAGTTATCAATTGACCGATTTCACTTGAAATTATCAAATCAAGCCATTATTTAAAATGACTAAATTGATTCAGCTATGATTAAGGATGAGTTGATAAGTTGAACTACAATTTCAATTAATCTAATTGAAATTACATGATCAACTATTGTGTTCGTCTTAAGTAGAGTTATCAAGTGACCAATTTCACTTGAAATCATTGCAGTTACATGATAAACTATTGCAATTACATGAAATCTTTAATTCCAGCTAAATTAATTTAGTTATTATAAATAATAGCTTTATTTAAATAAATATAGGACTAACCTATTTCAACAAATGACAACATTTGTTGAAAATTATCGAACAATTATAGACATTTATTGCAACAGATGATAAACATATTACAACAAATGATGTATCTGTTAGAAATTATCAATCAGATATACTCATCTGTTGCAATAGATGACTCATCCATTGCAATAACTGATTTTATGTATTTGGTCATTTCCTACATATTACTTATCTATTGCAACAAATTATTTAATCTATTTGGTCATTTCCAACATATTACTCATTTGTGGCAACAAATGAGTAATATTTTGGAATAGATGTTTTTTGATGGAAATTATCAAATAGATATAGACATGTAATTAATATTAAATTCATTAAAGTTCCAATTGAACTTAATAAATGAAAACTAATATTAGTGAAAGTAATTTTATTTATTATCAAACACTTAAAATTTATCTCTTTTTAAAAATTAATTAAGATAATCTAAAATCAAATGGGACCAAATTAACATTTTCAAAACTTGTCATTCTTTTTCAAAATACAAATCAACCCATAATTAATGCATAATAAAAATTCAAGGGGTCAATCATTTTTTAAACCATTTCATCAAGTTGTGAGAAACATTTCATCTTTTCAAATCTCTTTATCTCTCTTCTCTTTCTCTCTGTACAATACAAACAACAACTACTCAACAAATTACTCAACCCTTCATAATAAATTAATTTTCTTTCATTTTTTGACCACATAGTTGTTATTTTCAACTTTCTTGTTGCTCGTATCTGTTATTTTCTCTCTCTTCATAGGTAACAGAGTACAAGAAGAGTTCTATCTTTGTCATTTTTCAAAATTAAGACTTTTTAGTTAATAATAAAAAAGAAGACTTTTATTTGTATTATCTTCGAGAATAGGTTAACAATTTTGAGTTTTGATGCTAAAAATATAGGAAGAACCCGAGAAAATCCTAGTTTTTATCGTAGCGTTCTATTGACTATCGTGGTGTTATAGGATAGTGTTTGTGGTGTTGTTGGTGGTTTTTAGTAGTGTTGTTGGAACTATTGGTATTGTTTGTTTTATTTGTTGGTGATTTTGTTATTTATTTTTATTTTGTTAATGTTGTTGTTGATGGTGATTGTATTATTGGTGTTGTGGTGCTGGTATTGGCGGTAGTATTGATGGTATTGGTATTGGTAGTGGTGGTGATAGTGGTGAATCTGGTATTGGTGGTGGTGGTGGTGGTGGTAATAATGGTGTTAGTGTTGGTGAAATTAGTGTTGGTGTTGGTGGTTTTGTTGGTGGTGCAATTGGTATTGGTGGTGTTGGTGGTGGTGTTGGTATTGTGGTGTTGGTGGTGATATTGGTATTGGTGGTGGTGGTGGTGGTGGTGTTAGTGTTGGTGTTGGTGTTGGTGTTGGTATTGGTATTGGTATTGGTGGTGTTGGTATTGATGTTGGTATTGATGGTGTTGGTGTTGGTATTGGTATTGGTGAAGTTGGTGTTAGTATTAGTATTGGTGGTGTTGGTATTGGTATTGGTGGTGTTAATATAGGTGGTGTTAGTGGTGTTGGTTTAGTGGTATTGGTGGTGTTAGGGTGTTGTATTTCCCAATAGATTACACATCTGATGGAAATATGGAAGACCTGATTCAATGTCATCCAACAGATGATCCATCCATTATAAAAGATGGGTCATCTGTTGGAAATTATCAAAACAGAACTGCTACCTATTTTGATAACTTCCAAGAGATGACCCACCTGTTGCAACAGATGGACCATCTATTGGAAGATATTAAAATAGGTCTTCCAACAGATTCCCCATCTGTTTCAACAGATGTATCAGTTGTTAGAATAAAAATAAAAAAACTCTTCCAACAGATTACCCATTTGTTGTAACAGATATATCCGATGTTGGAAGAAAACAAACCAGTAACAAGATTGTTTATTTTCTTCGAACGGATGGGTCATCTGTTCCAACGGATGGGTCATCTGTTCCAACGGATGGGTCATCTGTTCCAACGGATGGGTCATCTGTTGGAATAACTTTTGTAGTGTGTTGTATTTATTAAATTTTGTGTTACTTTATTTTTAAAACTATGCAGACATCAATTGTAATATTTTTTTTGTTTTTCTCTTGTTTGTGGGTAAAATATGTCTTCAAAAAAAAGTGAAAGGGGATCAACTTCTAACAAGCTAACCAAAAAGGCTAAAGTACAGATGGATTCGAAGGAGCTTCCTGAACAATCAATTTCAGGAAAAAGTAAAGTTGAGGAAAGGTATGAAAAAAAACTGAGGAAGATGGTGAATCAAAGAAAAATGATATTGAGAGAGGTAGAGAAGGTTCTGTCAAAGGTGGTGGGGAAAATAAAAATGAGGAAGAAGATAAAGATAAAGAAGAAGAAGAGGAAGTAGAAAGTGAGGAACAAGATGGATCTTCCAAAGAGAACGAGAAAGATGATGATAATGCATCATCAATGGGACGTGAATTAAGATCAAAATCCCAGTATGATCCTGTTAAAACTATTAGTATTAACAGGTTTCAAGTTGAGATGTCGATAGATAATCCTGCAGATTTAATCGGTGATTTTGTAGTTGAATCTCTCATGGAAAAATATTTTGATGATTTTTGGAAAATTATGAGGAAGAAAAAACTAGAGAATTTTTTTAGGTCTAGCTGCTTTGCATACTTTCTTGACCTGCCTGAGGATAATGGTGTCCGTTTCCAAATGAGCATGGTATATGTTCTTGCATAGAATCAAGTACATGGGTGATGATAAATATTTTAAGAAGGTGGGCAAGAAGATGGATGAGATCTGGATTAACTACTGTGGCATGCTGGTTTGTTTTGGCATGAAAAAGTTTGCCATAGTGACTGGCTTGAGATGCCATCAACAAAAAGAAACTCTCCTTAAGGAAACACCCATCAAAAAGTCCAAGGCAAGCAGGACACCTAAACTACCACCATCAAATAAAGGCAATACATTTTCCAAGAGACCGCCTACCAAAACGAATAAAGACAATATAAAAATAGATGTGTTAAAGTACATTGTTGGACGTGGCTACAAAGCCTAGACATTGATAGAAGATATCAAGAATAAATACATACCAAAGAAGTACATGGAGCAATTGTGCTTATTTTGGTTTGCCCATTTCGCTATACTGGCAAGAAACGTCAACAAAGTTATAGAAGATGATTTGTTGGTGCTTGATCAAGATTGGAATAAATTCAACATTTATCCCCGAGGATATGATAGATACAAGTTGACTATCAAATATTTATTGAAAAAACTATTCCCAAAGACGATCCGCTTATATGGCTTTCCGTGAGCTTTCATGGTAAATTTAATCACTATTTGTTTACTCTTGCATTAATTTATATTGAATAATTATTATGACTTTTGTTTGCTTCTTGTTTACATGTTTTAGGCTTGGACACTGGAAGTCATTCCTCACCTCACATCTAGGATACATAATATCAATAAGCATCTCATATCTAGGAGGCATAATATCTCAACTATGTCTATGCCTATATTATTAAGCATGTCGATGGACCATATCATAGATGAAGTCCAGAAGCCATATCATAACTACAAGCCATTAATAATAATTCAGGAAAAGCCATTATCATTCACCAAGTCACGATGTAACCTTATACTAAAGGGTCATTAGTCCCAACTATGCCTAACTTTCATAATAAGTCTACAAGGGCTAACATAAGTCTTGGCCTAAGGTGGGTTATCCTAGTCCATATCATAACTAAATCCTTGAATTCCATATTTAGGCAATTTATTCGGACTAGGATAAGGTATCAATATTAACCTCTAGGTGATAAATAAGTCATAGTCAATCCTAAGATAGGAATTCCACCTAGAACATGAAAAATTAAGTCAACTCTGCCTAAATTAAGATTTCAAGATATCTAAAATAGCCCAAATAAGGTTAATCATACTAACCACGCTTCCAATCACTTAAACCACATCCCAAACATAGCATCATACTGTAACCATTCTACGAATTAGCTCAATCTATGAGGAGGACAATAGGATCCTAGAAATATAATAAGTATTTTACCTTACAGGTCAAATCCCTCATCTAAATCCCAAACTTGAATAATCAAGATTAGTTCCCGTTGTTTTGCCCATAATATATCTTAGAATTCACATTCACATGCAATACATAACGCATATTATATTACAAAGAAGATTAGACAAAAGACTACCTCAAAGCCGAACTGCAAACCCTTGAATTGTCCATAAAATATTTATCTTTACTTCACGAACTCGAAATGCCGCTACGCAATCACAATCATATTCTACATATTGTTAGATTCAAATGAGACCTATATTTCCATATAATGAGTCGGGTCAAATTTTGAGTCAAGAACGAGACTGCGAGGTTCGCTAACGGAATCCAAAAATTGAAATCGTCACGAGGTCCCTCGAAGGATAAAGAAGTTATGTTCAAAAGTTGAGCACAAACGAAGAACAATTTGGGTTTCAAACAACCCTTATAGTTTAGGAATTCAAAGCCCTAATTTCTAAGAATTTATCAAGAAATTGAAGGAAATTTACCATGAATTTGAAGGAAAATCATAGAATAATGGATAATCAAGCTCCCCAAATCATCTATAAGATTCAATCCCACTTAATCTCACTCTCTAGGATTTTTTTTACGCTCAAGATATGGATGAAGAATGAGCTAAAATCATGTAAAAGGGGGCTTTGTATACTTAGACTGGGTAATATAAAGTCGCTATCGCGACTAACAAGTGTGCGATCGCACCAACTTGGCGACTACACATCGAGTTGCGATTGCCGCCCATATACATGATCGAACTATCTTGCATGCCAAAGGTACCGCGATCGTGACCCTTGATTGGCGATCGTCGTGCACCAGCTGACATCAGTGGACTAGGAATTTCCAAGTCCCCGCCAAGCCCTCGGGATTCATTCGAAACCCCGTATATGCAAACAAACTATATAACCACACTAAATTTGATGTTCTTGACTCAATAGCGCAATTGTATTTTCCATCCAAGATCATTTTGACCAAATATGGGTCCCACACTCAAATCTCTAATTTTTTAATTTTTCGACCAATAGGTCGAAATAAGTTTGGGTGCATCAAGACCCGAACCAAAGGTCTAACTAGCCTAAAATTGACATTTTGGAGCTACTGGTGCAGTCAGAATTCTCATTCAAGGCCATCTACTAGGAGTTTTGGTCCGAGTCCAAATCGTAACCAGCGAAGGCTCTAAAATAAGAAAATAAGCCTAAAATCCAAATGTACTGTCGGACCATCGAACCGACAATTCCGACAAGTCATAAATGACCTTTAGTTACTGTGGGAAAGCTCAAAACACCGATAATGCATGCAAAACAAGGAAATGACCTAAGGGTCATTACAGACTGTTTTTAGTAAAATGGTCATAACTTTTTACTCAGTAATCGGATTGACAAATGGTTAGTGGCGCTGGAGAAAAAGTCAGAGATCTTTAATTTGGTGGGTACTAGGATCTCTAACTCCTTATATTCTAGGAGGAGTACTCATTTGAAGTTGACCCTAGTTTAAACTTAACCCAAAACAAAATTGGCATGGATACTTTCAACTTAACTTTGTGCTAGGGGTATTGTATTTAGTACATATTAAATGCACTCTCATACTAAAGAATTGATCCTAACACACATGACGAATGAGATTCATATACCTTTATAATAGATTTTTTCAGGAACGATGGAATCAGTCGTTACAATGTATTATCAATACCTTGTTTGATACCCTTTTTCATCCTATGTATAACTCACTCTATTTGGTATTAAGGAGTGTATTACTTATACATGAAATTCCATGGTATTACTAATGCTATGGATTCTAATTAAAGCATTAGTATGTTTAAAGACACAATTATTCCTTGAAATCTTTTTCATATCCTTTCCACCATATTTATAAAGGGTATTTTGTAAACAATTTTTTTTTTTTAAAAAACAAATATGGCATTCATGTTATTTTTAATACACTAAACCAAACAGTGCGTAAGAAAAATACAAGCATTATTAATACACTATATTTTACACTATTCTTATACACCCTACCCAACGACCCCTTAGACTAAAGGATTTTAAAGGAGAGTAGTGGGCAACCCTTCCTTTTTTTTTCAAAAATAAAATAGAATAAAGAATGAGATAGTCTATATCCTATAAAAGCTAGCTAGTCTCACATGATCATGCAATAAAACAGCCCAATCTAAAGTGAATGCTTTAATTCCAACCTTGGTTAGGCCAGTGCCAAGCGTGCACTTTGAATAGTGTTTAGACTCACATTCTTCAAAAAATAAATTAAAAGAGGAGTCAATTATTCACTTTATTTCCCCTTTAAGACCTAACATACCCTAAAACCAATCCTACAAAAGGCTAATCAAAAAGCAATAATTGACAAACAATAATGGAATCCAAAGACTTATTAATAGAGATCCGGCAAAACGGAATATAATCATGTGTTGCTTATGGCTATATAAGATAACATCAAATTTAATTTTTCACTTTTTAAGGTTTGATTAGATAAGACTAAAATATTATTTGTACCATCTTTAATGCCATTTCGAATAAAGAAAGAGAGGCAACAAGAGAACATTAAGATAAAAGATTCATTTTTTGTATTGCGATGTTTATATTCCATGATATTTTAAGTCCCTTTCTTCTTTATAATTTCTTAAGAATTAAGGTTAGATTATGCGTGGGTTCAGGAGAATTTGATTTTTTTTTTCATGTTCTATTGATTAAGATATTTTTTCTTTATATTGGATAGAGCTATGTAATAAACCGGTTTAATCATAAGATGTGCACGCCATTGCAAACTTTTAATCATTATTCGTATCCTTTAGAAATTTAACCTTGAACGTTTTCTCTCATTTCCCCTGGTGGATACAACCCTGGTCTCAAAAATAGTTAGCATATATAGTGTTTGTCTATTGACTCTATTCCTTATTAATTCTTTAGTCTCCATCACTTACGTATCTCTTCAAAGGCGGATTCAGGATTGGAAGCTCCGGATGCCACTTTGTTTTGAACAATAGCATATACTCCGTACGATATCTTAGGATAATGGAGTCAATATTCAAAAAATAAAATATAATTATATATATCAACAAATTTTGGTACTACATCAAGGCTTGCCTAGCTGGTATTGTCAAGTGCTTTGTAAGAAGAGGTCAGGGTTCCATTCTTCATAGCCACAATAGTTTTTTTTAAAGAGAAAACAGACAGTATAGTGCCGAAAATCATTCTAAAAAACTGAAAATACAGTGTTGAGTGAGGATCGAACCCGCGCTGCTGGAGTAAAACCCATCCATTTCGACCACTTGCACCACCAATTCCTTTGATATTATGGGTGCCAAGCATAATATTTATACATTAACTGATACATATACAGATAAATATACAGAGTTTCAACCGAGAAGTCCGGGTGTCGTGGCACCCCAAACCTTCTACATAGATCAGCCCCTGTATCTCTTGATTCTAGAATAATATTTTTTTTATATAGAAGAGTGAGTTGCAAGATGACCAATGGTATTATAGTAATTTCACAATATAAATTCATCATCCAAAATCTATCTCTTTTTGTGGGCCCCATTTTTCATTCAATATTTTTCTTTTTTCTTTAATATGCACTACTTCTCACTTCTCACTTTAGCCATATAACTCAAACAAAATTTTTGAATATAATCTACAATTTAATGTTTATTATGTTAGTTCAAATTAATATCATTTAAACAAGTTTTAAAATTCAATTGTTGCATTTAGTTGGCAACTATTCAATCAAAAAGATTATAAATTTTGTTTCAAGTAGTTTTTTGTAATAAAATGTTAAAATACTCTCAGATTGTATATGAAAAGACCTCACTCTTTAATACAGTACTTGAAAATAATTTGGAAGAAAGTTTTGAAAAACATATAGTCATTTCGTACATGTAGGAATATACTTCTTTCAATATGTAGGAGTATACTTCTTCATCTATGATCAAACTTAGTTTGATACTTTTTCTAATTCACTAAAAATCAATGTTACTTAAATTCAAAATACATGACTATATAATTAAGAATTCTTTCAATAAACAAAGAAACGAAACGAGATAAAAGTATGAAAGATAATTAATTTCTATTATAAAGAAACTAAATTTTTTAAAACAATTAAAAATACTAAAGGAGTATAACTATATATTTTAAATTTAATAAAAAATTTTGTTACAAATAATGATTTTAGGATAATTTGATCAATTTTAAAATTTAGTGGTGCGCAACGTTTTTTAAAATAAAAATAAAAACTTTAAAACCTATATAATAATGCTATAAATCGTGTAAAAAAATAATATAAAATATAAATTCATCATCCAAAACCTATCTCTTTTTGTGGTTCTATTTTCCATTCAATCTTTTTTTTTTTTTTTAAAATACAGTACTTCTCACTTCTCACCTTAGCTATATAACCCAAAAAGAAATATCTCAAGATAATCTACAATTTAATGTTTATTATATTATTTAAAATTAATATCATTTTAACAAGTTTTAAATTTAATATTGCATTTAGTTGGCAATTATTCAATCAAAAAGATCATAAATTTTGTTTCAAGTTATTCTTTTGTAATAAAATGTTAAAATCTCTCAAATTATATATGAAAAAACATCTCTCTTTACTACACTACTTGAAAATAATTTAGAAGAAAATTTTGAAAAATGTATAGTTATTTCATATATTTAGGAGTATACTTCTTTCATTATGTAGGAGTATACTTCTTCATCTATGACCAAACTTAGTTTGATACTTTATCTGATTCACTATAAATTCAATGTTACATAAATTCAAAATACCTGAATATATAATTAAGAATTCTTTCAATAAAACAAAAAAAAACGAAACGAGATAACTGTATGAAAGATAATTAATTTCTATTATAAAAGAGCTAAAAAAAATCTAAAACAATTTAAAATACTAAAGGAATATAACTATATATTTTAAATTTAATAAGAAATTATGTTACAAATAATATTTTTAGGACAATTTGATCAATTTTTAAATTTAATGGTGTACAACCTTTTTAAAAATAAAAATAAAAAGTTTAAACGTATACAATAATACTATAAATCTGATAAGAAAAATGAATATACGGTAGTTTATCATGTAAAGTGTCAAATTTGATAAATATTATTACAGAGTGAATGAGAATTCCAAGATATTATTACTAAGATCTCAAAAAAAATATCAAAATAATGAAAAAGAAAAATAATATATGAAAATATTTATTTATTTTGTCATAAAACAAAAAGCATATTTATACTTTTTTTCATTTTAAAAGATTTATAAGATGCATAATTGACAATAAATCATGAAATATTATTAAACTAAAAGAAAATGTTAGGCCCGTGCATAGCACGGGATACATAATCTAGTATATGTTTATAAAGAAAACATTGGTGGTTGCTGATATGGCATGCCTCAGCATTCCTATTTATCTATTAATTTTTCTCCATGTTTAGAAATTTTTTCAAAATTAGTTACTCTTTGCGATTTCTCTTTCCTCATTATTATTGTGATTTATTTATTTTCCAACAATTATTATGTTGCCTTCTTCGTCTTTTCTATTTTACAACTTTATTTACTTTTTTATTCCTTCATTCTTAAATTAAGAAAAATATTTAAAGAAAATTGTATTTTAACCTAACGTATGTTACATAACACAATCATACATAAAATAATATATTGGCAAAAGGCTAAATAGATATACAAAAAAAGGTATAATAGCAAAACAAGTATCTTAGGTAAAGTATAATACAATAATAAAAACTAGAGAAGAAATATATTTCTAATTTTCTTTTACAAAAAAAATTGATGTGAAACATAATTAATGTATTATTGTTATCAGAACAATGCATTTATCTAATACACATTTAAATCATCAATTGAAATTAATACACATTTAAAGTAAATGGAAAATGAAAGGACTAAAACCCTTTCATTTTGCCAAACTGTTTAATTTTTAGCATATAAAAAAAGATAATCTGAGTATCTGACTCTTTAACTTTGCCTCTTTTTCTTTTTAAATGTGATTTCCTTAAGAAATTGAAAGAGATACTATTTCATGGTCCTTCTAAAAATCTTCTGTATAATGAAAACGGTTATAACCATCAAAGAATGTGGTGTAGTGGACGGAGCTGCACCTCGCTTAGTTGGTCGAGTGATACACTCAAATCTAGAGGTGGATAAATTTTTGTTGAAGATGGAGCAGAAAGATTGTGAAGACAGACAATAGAAAACAAGTTATTGCTATGTGAAGAAATTCCAGCCTGCAATTATTTTTTAATTGTCGTATTTTTGGTCATTCTAATGTGAACTACTCGAAAATAATGTTTATACTTGATCATAAATACTCAGAATATGAGGCTTTATATTGACTCAAAAAAACTCTATGAGGTGTTGCATTTTGAAAAACATATCCAATTTAACAGAGAAACTTATAGAAAGAGTGTTGAAAGCATCAAAGGACAAGAAGAATTATTTGAAGAAAGCATTATTCTATTTATGGAATTCATATCAAATGAAAAAAAAATATTTTATGATTTGAAAGAAGATATTATTCCATAAACCTAGGAAAGAAGAAAAATCAATGAGGTAAAAAAAATATAGTAAAGAAAATAAACGAAAAAGGAAAAAAAATTAATAAGGTATAGAATGATATATAAGGAACCGAAAATGATGTTCGACATTATTTCTTTTAACTATTTTACTCTACTAATTCCTTACATTCTTTTATGTTTTTATTTAAAATGCTTTTTCCTCCTTCATTTTTCCTTATGTAATTTTCTTAATAAAGTTAATCTTTTCAACATTAAATTTAAAATGTTAAAAGATACTAAAATTTTTACTATGATGTTGTTGTTCTCCTTTTATGAAGTGTTTTTCATTTAAAAAATTAAGTGCTAAGTTAAAGGGTAACCCAAAAATCATACTAAGGAATGAAGTAACGGTTGATTAATACTCATTAATAGCAACAACCATTAATATAATATTATGAAAGAAACAAAAACGTTTCCTATAGACATGAAAGCGAATTAGTGCTCCTATGGGTCATTTATCACTTAACATTATTTCTCCGTTCAATGATATTTATCTATTATATTGACTTGACACATATCCTAAGAAATAATAAATAATATTGATTTTTACTATATTACTCAATATGTTAAATTTAACATTTTGAGAAGTGTATTCGCTACTGATGAGTAATAGTTAATATTAACGATAAAATAAGCACAGATAGATAAATTATCTATTGATTTTTCAAACTAAATAATGTTATAAACTAATAAAGAATAAATAAGAAGAGTAGAGAGAATAGAGAGAGTATTTCTTATTTCTCTTGGGGGATGATTTACAATGAGGGAGAACCCCTTTATTTATAGAGGAAAACTAATCTTGGGGTTTGTAAATTTTCCATAAATAGACATACACTATATATGGTAAAGTAGGTATTCACTATACATGGTAAAGTGGACATGCACTATATATGGTACATTTATAAAACTCTCCCTTGATTGTCTATTGATAGATAATATGCATATATGCTGCCTCATTAAAAACCTTACAAGGAAAATCCACTGGGAGAAAACCTCATAAGGAAAAAAGAGTACAACGAATATTAACTCCCCCTAATGAGAACATCCTTAAACCTTTGCATTCTGATCTTGTGCACCATCTTCTTAAAAGTTGCAGTTGGAAGAGACTTGATGAATAAATCAGCCGCATTATCACTTGAACGAATCTGTTGCACGCTAATATCACCATTCTTTTGGAGCTCATATGTATAAAAAAGCTTTGGCAAAATGTGCTTCATTCTATCTCTTTTTCTGAATCCTCCCTTAAGTTGTGCTATGCATGCTGCATTATCTTCATATAAAATCATGGGTACTTTGTCACATTTCAAACCGTATTTTTCTCAAATGATATGTATTATGGACCTCAACCACACACATACTCAGCTTGCTTCATGAATAGCTATAATCTCAGTATGGTTCAATGAGGTGGCTACGATAGACTGCTTTGTAGATCTCCAAGATATGACAGTACCCCCACATATGAACACATAGCCTATTTGAGATCGAGATTTATGCGGGTCAAATAAGTACCCAGCATAACCAACAAGATCGAGACTGCAATCTTTAGAATAAAATAAGCCCATATCGGTAGTCCCTTTTAGATACCATAATATGTGTTTGATACCATTCCAATGTCTCCTAGTAGGAGAAAAACTATACCTTACTAACAAATTAACTGAAAAGTCTATATCAGGCCTTGTAGTATTTGCAAGATACATTAGTGCACCAATTTCACTAAGATATGGTATTTCAGGACCAAGGAGTTCCTAATTCTTTTCTTGAGGTCGGAATGGATCCTTGTTCACATCAAGTGATCGAACAACCATTGGAGTACTTAATGGATGTGATCCATCCATATAGAATCTTTTCAACACCTTTTCTGTGTAGGCAGATTTATGGACAAAGATACCGTTTGTCAAATGCTCAATTTGCAAACCAAGGCATAATTTTGTCTTTTCGAGATCTTTCATCTCAAATTCTTTGTTTAGGTAATCAATTGTCTTTTGAAGCTCGATTGGAGTTCCAATAAGGTTTATGTCATAGACATAGTAAGTATAAAAAACTCCGACGTTATTTTCTTTATAAAAACACATGAGCAAATTTCATCATTCGTATAACCTTCCATAGATAAATATTCACTAAGAAGGTTATACCACATGCGTCCAGATTGCTTCAAACCATATAATGATCTTTGCAATCTAATGGAATACATTTCCCGAGGTTTTGAACTATATGCTTCCGATATTTTGAATCCTTCGAGAATTATCATGTATATCTCATTATCAAGTGATCCATATAGATAGGTTGTTACCATATCCATCAAATGCATTTAAAGTCTCTCATGGACAGTGAAACTAATAAGATAATGCAATGTGACTGCGTCCATAACTGGTGAATATGTCTCGTCATAATTGACACCAGGCCGTTGTGAAAATCCTTGTACAACAAAGTTTGCCTTATACCTTTGTATTTCAGTTTTCTCGTTTCTTTTTCGCACAAAGACCCATTTATAGCCAACGGGCTTAACACTATTAGGTGTTTTAGTTATAGGTCCCAAAACTTCACGTTTGGCAAGTGAATTCAATTCATATTGAATTGTTTCTTGCTATTTTGGCCAGTCATTTCTTTATCGACATTTTATGATAGATCGAGGTTTAAGATTCTCACTATCTTGCATGATTTTTGTTGGAATATTATATGCAAAGACATAATCCACTATTATTTCAGATTGATTCAAATTAGTTCCAACATCACTTGAATTTATGGATAGTTCCTAATTTTCTTGAGTCTCGAGGTCATTGATTCCTTCAGGGATATCAACATTGCTCAAATCTTGAACTTCTATATGTGGATATTTTGTAGTGTCATCTTAATAATTTTTTTTTATTTTTCTAGGATTTAATCCTTAGAACCTAATGGTCTACCATGCTTCAAGCGTGCTTTAGATTCATTAGCTATGATACTAGTGGATGGTCCTTTAGGGACATCAATTTGAATTGAGACATTCTTTGCAGGAATATGTAATGTAGTGATTATTTTTAAATCTATAAATGCGTTCGGTATATGATTTACAATTATCTACAGATGAATAATCTTTTGTACTTTTTGCTCACAAATAGAAGCACGTGGATCAAGATGAGATAGTGATAAATTTGTCCACAAAATATCTCTTTTGATGTCACTATCTTCTCTTCCTATTTTTGGGAAAACTATCTTATCAAACCGACAATCTACAAGTCGAGAAGTGAACATATCTCCCGTTAATGGTTCAAGATAGCAAATAATGGAGGGTGATTCAAACCCAACATATATTCTTAACCTTCTTTGGGGACCCATCTTGGTGTGGTTTGGTGGTGCTATAGGCACATATACACCGGACCCAAAAGTTCTCAAATGAGATACAATAGGCTCTTGACCCAAAATTAATTGCAACGGAGAAAATTTATGATAATTTGTCGGTCTAAGACGAACAAGTGTTGCAGCATAAAAAATTGCATGACCCCAAATAGAAGTGGAAAACTTAGTTTTCATAAGCAATGGTCTTGCTATCAATTGCAAAAGTTTAATTAATGACTCGACAAGGCTATTTTAAGTATTAACATGGGGTACAAGATGTTCCACTCTTATCCCAATTGATAAGCAATGGTCATTAAATTCTTAGGATGAAAATTTTGCAGCATTATCAAGGTGAATAGACTTAATTTAATTATCGAGAAACTGTGCCTGTAATCGTATTATTTGTGCCAATAATTTTGAAAATACCAAGTTACTAGATGAAAAAAGGAACACATGACACTATCTAGAGGAAGCATCTATTAGGACTATAAAGTATCAAAACAACCCACTAGGTATAAGACCCCGCAGAATTTCTAAGCTTAACTTAGTCCGTTAAAGCTTGAAAAGAGGTCCTAGACTTAGAAATTTCAGCTAAGTATCCATACTTAGAATTATTTTAGTCTTCATAAGTTGGAAATCTTATTTCACGATCCATACAACCTTTAAATATCAATTTTGGGGTTGATCCATGAACAAGAATGTTAGTAGGTGTCCCCAGACAAGTTTCAGATTTTTTGAACCTCGTTTGAATCAAGTTTGGGAGTTCAAACTAGTGGATCGACGCGATCTCGATGCGCTGCATTGACTATCACATCGATAAATATTTTTTCCCAACTCCAAGTGCAATTTCCAGTGAATTGATGTGGACTCGATGCGGTGCATCAGCCATCGCGTCGACACCATCGACGTGATGCGTTGATCTGCACGTCACTAAGTCAGTTACAGTCATTAAGATTCCGCATCCTCTGGGGTATTTGGGTCTTTTCCACCCTTAATTAGCCCCTAAAATATAAAATTCAGCCCTCAATAAGAAAAATACACTCACTTTCTCTCAAATTCTCTCAAAATACAAACCCTAACCCATCAAATTCAAGATTAAAATCTAAGAAATTCACCATCAATATTCATGAATTCAAGCACCAAGGTATGTTAGGTGTTCATTCATGGTTTCCTTTCATCCATAAAGTCCAAGAACTCTTTTTTTAAAAATACGCAAGATCTCAGATTTATGATTTCCCTGATTTGGTTTAATCGAATTCATGTTCATGTTATTGTTGGGTTTGAATCCACACTTTAAATTATAAGTTCCAAGGATTGATCCTAGTATGTGTTGAATTACATGATATTTATGATAAACCCTTAAATTTGCAAGTTGGTTGTTGTAACCATGTTAACCCTAAGTGTTTATGATTTAATGAACCAAGTATGTTTCCAATGTATTTGATAAATTATCTGTGAGAAGGATATAAGACCATCATAGCATGCTAACGTGTATTCCCCATTCATGTGCAAGTTATTGCATTACAAGTGTTTGATACAATGCTTATGTGATTTGACTAGTGAAAACATGACACGTTAATATGTGATTCCATTCATGCATAAGATCATGTATATCAAGTGTCTGACAGAGTATCTAAGTGAGTGCATTGTTAGGAAGCAAGTATTGTTATGCCTTTATGATCATGTTATTTTTACTTTTCATGGTATCGAGTCCTAGGGTATTTAATGCCCGAAAATTTAGTTGTGTACCTAGAACTAGTGTCAGTTACAGAGCTCAGACAATTATCGAACTCAGTAGAACTCAGTCAGTTACAGAACTTAGATAAACTCAGTCAGTTACAAAACTCAAGAGAACTCAGCCAGTTACAAAACTTAGTAGAACTCAGTTAGTTACAAAACTCAAGAAAACTCTGTCAGTTACAGAACTCAGGAAAACTCAGTAATCTCATGTATCAGTCTAATCTTGCTTAGTATACTCAGTTTAGTGTCTTTCAGTTGGGGGTAGGATTCAGCACCGAGTGAGCCAAGGGATGAGGTCTCACCCGTTATCTAGGACTTGGTCCCTAAAAGCAATCCTAAGTTACGTAGCCAGTGTAGGTTATAAGATGTCACCCGTTAGATAGAACTGACATACTCAAGGATTACCCGCTAGTTTAGGACTGATCTTTGGGGTCACCCATTAGAAAGGACTGACTCCACAACAGATGTTAGTACCCGTGGCATGGTATTAGAACCCTTTCAACTAAGGTCACAGGTTGGACCCCATCAGTTTTGATTTGGGGTATGTCGGTTAGATGATTACCTCCCACAGTTTCAGTTTCAGTCTCAGTATAGAAATCAGTTGAGTTCTACATACTCATGACTGTCAGATACAGTTACCCAGCTCAGTATAGAACTCAGTTTAGTTCTACAGACTCATGACTGTCAGATGTAGTCACTCAGTTATCACTAATACAGTATCACTAAACTCAGACATCAGTAAATTAGTATTTAGAACTCAGTATCTAGTGTTGTCATGACCTCAATTACAGTTTATGTAATCATGCATGTACTCTCATTCAGTTATGTTCATATTACTCAGTCAGTTATTGTTCATACATATGAACCCATGCATATCAGCCTACCTTACTTAGCATACCAGTACATTCAAAGTACTAACACATACTTTTTTTTTTTGCATTATAATGTCTTATATCATAGGTTCAGATGCATGAGCTCTTGATCGTACTTAGCAGCCCAGATTATCAACAACAGATTTAGTGGTGAGTCCTCATAGTTCGAGGACAAAAGATTACTTTCAGTTATCGATAGTTCAGTAGTCAAATTTATTTAGGGACTTGTCCCATCAACTTCATGATCAGACAGTTAAAGGCTTTCAGACTAGATTATTTCAGACAGATATTTCAGCATTCAGTTTTTCAGTATTCAGTATTAATTTTTTAGTTATGAACCTTATGGATTTTCCAGCCTAATTTCGGCATGTATATCACTTGCATTTTATCATAGAGTTATTATTATTCAGTGCTCTCAGCAGGTACCAGTCATGGGCCAGCTAGTGGTCCTTCGGGGCTGCTAGCACCGTGTAGCGTCTGGGGTACAGACTCTAGGCATTACAAACTTAGTATCAGAGCCTAAGGTTCAACAGAGTCCTAGGAAGTCTGAAAGCCGCATCAAGTAGAGTCTTGTGCATGAGTGTGTAGTGTGCTACACTTGTAGACAGAAGGCTATGAGATGTTTTTAGGAAAAGTTTCCCTTATTTTAGTAGTCATGTCGTGCGAGAGAGCATGAGCTCAAGCTAAATTCTAAGTCTAATCCTTTTCTTCCTTTCCATTACAGAACATGCCTCCCAAAAGAACTAACAAAAAAAATTAGAAATCAGTCAGGACCTTAGCCCGTTCAGGAAGATCCACTAGACGAGTATCTCTCTCATACAGAATTCAGAGCTGCATTCACTACTCTAGCTAATTTTGTAGCAGCCCAAAATGAACGGCTTGCCGCTGTTCATACCAACCCAGTGGCTAATACTGCTGCAACCAGGATTCAAGACTTCACCCGAATGAATCCTCCCCTATTCTTAAGATCTAAGTCAGAAGAGGATCCACAAAAGTTCCTCGATCGGGTTCAAAAAGTCACAGATATCATGGGAGTAACTTCTAGTGAGAGTGATAAGTTAGATACCTATCAGCTATAAGATGTAGATCATACGTGGTTTAAGCAGTGAAAGGTAGACTGGGACTCAGATACAGAGCCCATAGAATGGGAAGAGTTTGCTACTGCTTTTATAGATAGATTCTTTTCCTTAGAGCTGAGAGAATCCAAGGTGTTAGAGTTCATCAATCTCAGGCAAGGCAGTATGAGTATGAAAGAGTATTCCCTTAAGTTTATCCAGCTAGCAAGGTAAGATCCCTATGTAGTAGCAGACAGTAGGTCTAGAATAAGCAAGTTTGTGTATGGGGTGTCAGATAGTGAGGTAAAGGAGTGCAAAACTGCGATATTAATTAAGGAAATGAACATATCTAGGCTTATGGTCCATGCTCAACAGATTGAAGAGAAGAATCTTAAGAAGAAGGAGAGAGAGAATAAGAAAGTTAGAAAAGGTAGTTTTAATTTCACTCAGCTTAAGTCATAAGGAGTTAACCATTTCCAGTTTTATCCAAAATCTTCAGTTCCAGCTCCATCCTCAGCTAGTGCGCCAGTACTAAAGTTCAGGAATGATAGTCAGGATGGGGCGCCAGGCTTTAAAACCCAGGGTAGTGTGAGCAGTGGTCGTACCCATCCGTTTTGCAAAGAATGTGGTAGAAATCACCTAGGTGTGTGTAGAGCAGGCAGGGATGTGTGTTTTGGATATGGTAAGCCAGGCCACAGGATGTGAGAGTGTAGAGTAATGGCTCAAAGGAGAAAAGATTTATGCCAACAGGTTCAGTATAGTCATCTTTCATCTCAGTCTAGTGGCCCAAATTAGCAGGGTGCCATTTTCAGTGCCACCAATGGGCAACGCCTAAACAGGCTCTATGCACTTCAGTCCAGATAAGATCAGGAAAATTCTCCTGATGTGGTCACTGTTACATTATAGATCTTCCATTTATATGTCTTGTCTTATTAGATCCAGGAGCTTCTCTATCTTTTGTAACTCATTACATAGCAGTCGAATTCAAAGTCAGATCAAAAACCTTAATAGAACCTTTCTCAGTCTCTACCCCAGTGGGTCAGTCTATCAATTGTCCGGTTATATATCTCAAAAAGTCAAGCCTTCAGATTTTAGTAGTAATGTCATCATGTGTAGAAAAGCGGTAGAAGAGGTTGATGCCTAACCCGTCCTTACCCTAGATCCATAGTACTCTACAGTTTCAGTCCAGTTATTCAGGTTAAGTACAGTTTAATCTTACATGACCAATATTCAACGATCAGTTATCCAGTTAATCAAATATGTTAGTATGTTTATGCATTCATGCTAAGGGCCCATGTGAATATTTTCAGTAGTCTTAGGTAAAGTGTTGTACTAAGGTGGAGGGTATAACAGAGAGAGTATTCGAGAAATATGTCTGAGCGTGAAAATTTGTAGTTGCAGTGCATAAGGCTTAGTAACTCTATCTTAGATGATGTTTCGTAGGCCTCGCCCCATATTACAAAATTATAGCCATGACGTGATTTGTTATTCAGATGTCTTATTCTGACCATGCCAAGAGTTCTTTGCTCCTTAAAGTTAGTAGAACATTATAGGAAGAGTGCCGAGAAATTCTCCAGTTGAGTATAAGTTTTTAGTAGGAGTTAGTTCATAAAGCCTGGAATTCAGTTTAGCAGTCAAGCGGATAAGTTCGTATGGTTTTCCCCATCTTTCCACCCTGTCTTACTATCTGAAATTTCGTGAATATGACGGTTCCAAGATAGAGCATCCTAGTAGTCACGAGTTCAGCCCTGCTTATGTATCATGCCTTAGTTTTAGATCTTAGATATTCAGTCACGATTTAGTTCATAGGTTCCCTGTGCATCGTCTCAGCTTTTCCTTAGTATTTCAGCAAAGTCAGCATTCTTCGAGGGATATAATGTCCTAAGGGGGAGATGCACTATAACCCCCCCAAGACTTCATGACCTAAACCTTCCATCTTCTCATTACGTAATGAATCCAGTTTGGAGTAGTGGGTACTCATAGGTGGATACTCAAGTTTCGATCTCAGCCATAAGCCATGTATTCGGGAGCTCAGTTCAGTTCATGTTATTCAGTTCAAGTATCACATTTCAGGCTAAGCTATGTTCTCATATTCCCATTCATACATGTTTAGTAAATTATCTCAGGTTCATCAGTATTCTCAGCTTAAGGTAACCGTCTTTCTTAGATTAGCTTAGTTCCATATCCAGTTACAGTTATAAACTTGGTATCCATTACCATTGCATATCCAATTATGCATTCACGAATCAGTTCAGTAATGTACTCATGCATCAGATAGGCATGTTTAGTTTGAAACTCAGCTTATCAGTACCTTCAGTCATGTATTCTATACATCAAATATGCATGATCAGTGTATAAACTCAGTCCATCAGTATTTCTCAACATAATCGGTCTTATTCGAAGACGAATATTCCCAAGGGGGAGATATTGTAAGACTCCGCAAAAATTCTAAGCTTAACTCAGTCCATTAAAGCTTGAAAAAAGATCCCAGACATAGAAATTACAGCTAAGTGTTCATACTTAGAATTATTTTAGCCTTCATAAGTTGGCAATCTTATTTCACTATCCATACGACCTTTAAATATCGATTTTTGGGTTGATCCATGATCAGGAATGTCAGTAGGTGTCCCCGAACAAGTTTCAGATTTTTTGAACCTCGTTTGAATCAGGTTTGGAAGTCCAAACAAGTGGATCAAAGTGATCTCAATTCACCGCATCAACTATCGCATCGATAAATATTTCTCCCCAGCTCCCAGTGCAATTTCTAGTGAACTGACACGGACTCGACGCAATACAGCGCGGTGGCCATCGCGTCGACCCCATTGATATGATGCATCGATCTGCGCATCACTAAGTCAGTTTTCAATTATTAAAATTTCGCGTCCTCAAGCGTATTTGGGTCTTTTTTCCACCCTTAATCAACCCCTAAAACATGAAATTCAGCCTTCAATAAGCAAAATACACTCACTTTCTCTCAAATTCTCTCAAGACACAAACTCTAACCCATCAAAATCAAGATCAAGATCTAAGAAATTAACCATCAATCTTCATGAATTCAAGCACCAAGGTATGTTAGGTGTTCATTCATGGGTTTCTTTCACCCATTAAGTCCAAGAACCCCTTTTTTTAAAATACGCAAAATCTCAGATTTATGATTTTCATGATTTGGTTGAATCGAATTCATGTTCATGTTATTGTTTGGTTTGAATCTATGCTTTAAATTATAAGTTCCAAGGATTGATCCTAGTATGTGTTGAATTACATGATATTCATGATAAACCCTTTAATTTGCAAGTTGGTTGTTGTAACCATGTTAACCCTAAGTGTTTATAATTTAATGAACCATGTATGTTTCTCATATATTTGATAAATTATTTGTGAGAAGGAGATAAGGCCTTCATAGCATGCTAACGTGTCTTCCCTATTCATGTACAAGTTATTACATTACAAGTGTTTAATACAATACTTATGTGATTTGACTAGTGAAAACATGATACGTTAATATGTGATTCCATTCATGCACAAGTTCATGTATATCAAGTGTTTGACAGAGTGTCTAAATGAGTGCATTATTAGCAAAACAAGTATTGTTATGCCTTTATGATCATGTTATGTTTTACTTTTTATGCTATCGATTCCTGGGAGTATTTAATACCCAACAATTTAGCTGTGTACCTAGAGCCAGTGTCAGTTACAAAACTCAGTCAGTTACAGAACTCAATAGAACTCAGTCAATTATAGAACTCAGGAAAACTCAGTCAGTTACAAAACTCAGTAGAACTCAGTCAGTTACAGAACTCAGGAAAACTTAGTCAGTTACAGAACTCTGAAAAACTCAGTAATCTCAAGTATTAATCCAATCCTACTCAGTATACTTAGTTCAGTGTCTTTTAGTTGGGAGTAGGATTTAGCACCGAGTGAGCCTAGGGATGGGGTCTCACCCGTTAGCTAGGACTGGGTCTCTAGAAGGAATCCCTATGTTCCAGAACTATGTAGCTAGCGTAGGTTATGAGATGTCACCCGTTTGATAGGACTGACATACTTAGGGATCACCCGCTAGTTTAGGACTGATTTCAGGGGTCACCCGTTAGATAGGACTGACTCCACAGTAGATATTAGTACCCGTGGCACTGTATTTCCACCCTTCCAACTGGGGTCACAGGTTGGACCCCATCAATTCAGATTTAGGATATGTCTGTTAGATGATTACCTCCCACAGTTTTAGTTTCAGTCTTAGTATAGAACTCAGTTCAGTTCTACAGACTCAAGACTGTAAGATACAGTCACCCAACTCAGTTTAGAACACAGTTCAATTCTACAGACTTATGATTGTTAGATACAGTCACTCAGTTATCAGTAATATCGTATCAATAAACTCAGACATCAGTACATCAGTATTTAGAACTCAGTATCCAGTGTTATCATTACCTCAATTACAGTTTATGTAATCATGCATATACTCTCATTCAGTTATGTTTATGTTACTCAGTTAGTTATTACTCATGCATATGAACCCATGAATATCAGCCTACCTTACTTAGCATACTAGTACATTCAAAGTACTGACGCATACCTTTCTTTTGCACTATGATATCTTATATCATAGGTTCAGACGCACGGACTCCTGACCGTACTTAGCAACCCAGATTATCAACAACAGATTTAGTGGTGAGTTCTCATAGTTTGGGACAGAGCATTACTTTCAGTTATCAGTAGTTTAGTAGTCGGAGTTAGTTGGGGACTTTTCCCATCAACTGCATGATCAGACAATTAGAAGCTTTCAGACTAGAGTATTTCAGATAGATATTTCAACATTCAGTTTTCCAGTTTTTCAGTATTTAGTATTGATTTTTCAGTTATGAACCTTATGACATTTTCATCCAAACTTCCGCATTTATATCAGTTACATTGTTATTACAGTGTTATTATTATTCAGTGTTCATAGCAGGTATCAATCATGGGTTAGCTGGTGGTCCTTCAGGGTTGCTAGCACCGTGTAGCATTTGGGGTACAAAATCGGGGCGTTACACTCGATGGGTGAATGGGTCCACAAATATCCCCATGTATACATTCCAAGAATGCGAGGGACTCAATCCCAACTTTTGTTGGCTATTGCCTCACAATCAGCTTGCCTTGATAACAAGCATTGCATGAAAATTCACCATTCGAAAGAACCTTCAAGTTCTTTAATGAATGCCCATTTTAATTTTCTATGATTCGTCTCATCATTATAGATCCAGGATGTCCCAGACGATCATGCAAAGTACGAAAGTATTGGAATTAGTAAATTCCTTTTTACTATAGAATGTGCCTCAATTGCACAAATCTTTGTCCGATACAAGCCAGAAGCTAAAGCAAGGATTTTTTGTATAACACATGTCTTCCCAGAGACATTCTTGGTGATACCAAGATATTCAAAATTCATCTCATCAATTTTCTTGATATGAAACCATTTTTACAGATATCTTTAAAACTCATCAAGTTTCTCCGAGACTTAGGAGAAAACATGGCATTATTTTTGATGAGTTTAGTTCCCTTGGGCAAGATTATAATGACTTTTCTGAAGCTTTCTATCAAATTAGCACTACCAGAAATTATAGTAACATTAATCTTGCACATGTTTAGATGAGAGAAATATTTATCGTCTTTGAATATCGTATGTGTAGTGCCAGAATCAATCAAACAAATATCTTCACAATTGGACAACTTACTTTGAAAATTATCCATATCTTCAAATTAAAAAATATACACAAAATAAAATAAATATATCATTGATAAACTACTTTACAATGACAGTAGACTTTCGTTTGTTTTTTCTTTTAAAACAAATTAGTGAAGTATAGTTTGAGGCTTAAGTTGCAACAAAAATGCATAAACCACGTCCTACGTGTAAATAATAATAGTATTTTTTTTCTAAGAAAATATTCAAGGTTGTAATATTAATTCCTTAGTACGTATTACATTTCATCAAATTACAAATGCCAGAATAAGTGTATTGGAGAACATGTTAAAGAATTTTAATCATTAGTTAAGTCCATGAAGATGGCATTATCAGTAGGCGACAAATAAGGGGAATATATTTTACAACTTGTTTCTTTTTCTTTTCTTTTCTTCTTCTTTTTTTTTGTTCAATAAATAGTGACAAAATTGAAATTTAATTTTAATTCAATAATAAATAATAATAATATAATTAAACTAATCAATACTAATTAAAAACTAATAATCATGCAAACAACTATTTTTACATGAATTTTATTCACTAACTCTTATCAATAAAAATAAATAAATTAAAAAGTATTCACTCTTCCATGTTTACGAAACCATCACCAATCAAGTGATCAATCTTTTCTTCAGAGTGCTCGAAAAAGTCTGCTACATCCAAGTTTGTGATGTCAACATCATTTTCAGAGAGAAAGTTAGCCTTGGGATTTCTCTCTTTCTTCTTTAGTGATGCTTGATAAAGACCAACCAAGTGCTAGAGAGCACGACATTCACGTGAATATTGTCCTTTTCCACCACATCAAAAACAAGTAATTGCTTCACGTTTCTCATCTTTTTTCTTTTTGTTCGATGAGTGATTAACACCCGAAACAGAGTTTCTTTCTTGGTCATCATGACCACGATCACGTCCACGACCAGGGCCACGACCTTTTCCACGCCTAGCATGGTGAGCGTGCAAATCATTCACCTCCGGGTATGGTGCAGATCTAGTAGGTTGGTTCTCGTGATTTTTTATCAACAAATCATTAATTTTTTCAGCCACGAGAAGATGAGAACTCAGTTCAGTATAATTCTTGAAGCCTTTTCTCGATATTATCTTTGTAAGAGCACATTCGAGGCATGAAAAGTTGAGAGTGTCTTTCCATTATATCGTCATCATTGACCGTCTCTCCACATAGTTTCAATTAAGAAGAAATTCTGAACAAGGCAAAATTATACTCATGAACAAACTTATAGTCTTGAAATTTCTAATGCATTCATTCATATCGTGCCTTTGGGAGAATGACCATCTTTAAGTGGTCAAATCTTTCTTTTAAGCTATTCCACAATACGAGTGGATCCTTAGTAGTAAGGTATTCAATTTTTAGTACTTCGTCAAGATGATGAAGTAAGAAAATCATAGCCTTAACACGATTTTGACTAGATGTTGTATTTTCTTTCTTTATGGCGTCTCCAAGACCCATAACATCTAAGTGGATTTCGGCATCCAACACCCATAAAATATAGTTCTTGCCCGAACTTTGAAGGGCAACGAACTCACACTTCGTAAGATTGTTAGCCATATGAATAAGGGAAGAAATAAAAGAAAATAATACCTTAGCCTTAGCCTTCAAATTTGAGACGATAGAGTCTCGTGCTGATAATGTGTTATAAACTAATAAAGAATAAAGAAGAAGAGTAGAGAGAATAGAGAGAGTATTTCTTATTTCTCTTGAGAGATGATTTACAATGAGGGAGAACCCCTTTATTTATAGAGAAAAACCAACCTTGAGGTTTGTAACTTTTTCATAAATAGATATCCACAATATATGGTAAAGTAGGTATTCACTATATATGGTAAAATAGACATTCACTATATATGAAACGTTTATAACAAATAAGATATTATTAAACATCTATTTTTATTATAGTAGACAAGTAAAGATGGACGGAGTTTTATGGAAGTACTATCTTTATTATATTTATTTATGTTGAATGCTCATTTTTGGAATTTTACATCCCAAAATTAATGTTGAAAGTAAAATGTCATATTGCATACCAAGAATTAATTAATTTCCCTTATGTTACGTTACTTACCGAGAAAATTTAGCTCCTCCATCTCTCCCATTTTTCATTAAAAGCACTTTCAATTTGTTAAGAGAACATTTTTAGAGTGTTTTTTTTAGGAAAGAAGATTTCTGATTTTAAGGGATTTTACATTAATTTAGGAGACTAATTAAAAGAAAAATGTTTTTTGACAATTAATTTTAAAAAATAAGAAAAAGAATATAGTCACAGTATGTGAAGTAACCAATATAGGCTTGCAATAATGAAGCAATAAAAAAAATTGTACACTAATTTAGCAGAAATTGAATATTATTATTAAAAGATTCTTTCATTAGTTTTGTTCCATATAGACTATTTTTCTTATCTCTTTTACTACTTCTTTCTTTATTTAACGTTTAATAAAAAGCTAGCCAAAAAACTATAAATAAGAATTAAATGTACAAATATTATAAATCTTTATTTCATTTATTTCGAAAAGGAAAAGAAGGGAGCTATAAGGTGGAAAATCATTTTTTTTCTGATAGCCCATTTGGTCAAGCTTATTTTTATCCCAAAGTGTTTATATTTTATCAAAAGTTTTTATTTAAAAAAATTGAGGTGTTAGGCTAAACTTCTCGGAGAAAATAAGTGCTTCTGAGAAGTAACCGAAACAGTTTTTCATAAGCTAAAAAAAATAATTTCTCCAAATAAGCACTTTTTAAAAAAAAAATATTTTTGAAAAGAATACACTTAAAAGCCTCTTTAAAAGTTGGGCCAAATGCAAATTGTTGCTCAAAAGTTCTTATTTAAATTTATTGATCATACACAAACTACTTCTCACCAAAATTAGTTTTTTGAAAAACACTTTTCAAAATAAGTATTTTATAAGCTTGACCAAACATGCTATAAGATTTCCCTTGTATTATATATTATAAACTAAGAATATGATATAATCGAACTAACTTCAAGAGATAAAATATCACTGTATTTCAATTAAAAAATTCGTAGCCTAAGAAAATTTTTTATGACTGTGCGAAGCGTGGCTAAGTACCCTAGTTATTATTAAGAATAGAGTTGAAAAAATGTTATATTATTTCTTAATTTTAAACATGTCAACGATTATTTTGAGACAATCTTTAACAAACATGTCAAATATTTTGCGACGAAGGAAGTAACAATTTATATCTCTTTATAATTTAATAGTGACTATTTCGTAGTCAGTGGATCTAATTTTTTTTTACTAAGGGTGTGCTTGATATGAGTAGGAAATTATTTTCAAAAAATATTTTATAGAAAATAAGTGTTTTACTTGTATTATACTTGAGCACAATATATTATATCAAAGATAGTACATAATTTAGGTCAAACACATCGAAAGCCTACTTAAGTTGGCACCAACTTTTATTTAGACACTTCAATTAAGCATTGTTCATTTTAAGAACTTCAAGTAGAGTCTTGGGGATTTGAGCTAAAAGTAACAAAAGAGTTTGAAAATGAGGTGTAGGTGACACGTCTTAATAATTGAGTGGAGGTGACAATTACTTTATTATGGATTAAGAAAGCTGGGTAAGTTTGAGAATAGCCTACAAGTTTTTAAATTTTACACTTTGATTCAAATGTTTACCTAATATAATGGGAAACAGAGGAAAAAAAGGTGTGTTTCTCTCTCTTCTCATCCATTATTATTTTCTCTCTCTTAGCGATTTTTGTTGTTTATTGGTGTTGCTGCTTTATTCATCATATTCTACTTCATTATCATCATATTCTACTTCATTATCATCTTCATCTTCTTCTTGTTGTCCATTGTTGTTGTTGTTGTTACCACTACTGTTGCTATTCGACCAATTTCTTAGGTCAAATTTTATTTCGTACATCACTTTCCACTTTGGCATTAATTCATAGGAGACTTTGTAAGTCAAATTATGATTTTTAGTTGAATTTTGTCATTTGGGTAACTGCTATTGTACTATTTTTTCAATGATAGATAGCACGTGAACATAAATGCAACATAAGAGTCATCTGTTTAAACAGATCAATCATCTGTTGCGACAGATGAGACATCTGTTTCAACGGAAGACCCATATGTTGGATTCGTGTTTATGGTTCTATAGTGCCTTAACATGAATCGAATAGATTAGTTATCTGGTGCAACATGATAAATATCTGTTGCGATAGATTAGTAACTTGTTGAAATAGAACCGGAACTCGATACCAATAGACGTGTCATCTGTTGCAACATGGTAAATATCTATTGCAACGGATTAGTAACCTGTTGCAATAGAATCTGAACTCGATTCCAACAGAAGGTAAATATTTGTTGCAACATATTAGTAACCTATTGCGATAAAACCTGACCTCGTTTCCAACAGACGCGTCGACTGTTGCAACAAGTAAGTCATTTATCGCAAAAGGTTAATTATCTATTGCAACATGTCACTCATCTGTTAGAATCAGCTACAAAGATGCCTTAGTACTGTAACATCTATACCAATAGGCATTTCATCTGTTGCAATAGATATATAGTTTGTTGCAACATGTGATTCACCTGTTACAACAGATGACTCATTTATTGAAATCATCTTCAGGAGCGTAACATAAATCCCAATAGTTTAGTAATTTGTTGCTACTAATCACTTACCTGTTGCAACAGATGACACATCTGTTGGGATTCATGTACGGCACTATGAAATCACTATTAACTTTTTTTAACAAATGAATTTATTTAGGTACCACTAATGAAGAGATGAATAACAATAGGGGTGGATTGTCATGGTCAATGAATCGAGAAGAGCAATTGATATGTATGGCGTCGAAAGAAGGGTGAAATGCTAGAGACGATAACTATGACAGTCTAAAGTGATATTTCATATGATGATTTTGTGAACTTAATCATCAGCTATTATGGACTAAATTGTCAACCGAAATAACTCATCATCATCTACATGCACAGCTCTTTTGAAAATCAGAGGGTACAACCTTTCAAGATAACCGATCAGGTTCGATTGTGTGCTTATCTTAGTGATTCATCCAGGCCGGTGTTAAGGGTGTACATGGTTGAAAAGACGAGAGAGAATGAGAACCAGAACGTAAAATAAGAACAACAACAAGACATCTTTGAGGATAGGTTGGATGATCTAGACATAAATATTCCAGATGA
The DNA here is from genome assembly GCA_030864215.1 of Capsicum pubescens. Classification (NCBI taxonomy): domain Eukaryota; kingdom Viridiplantae; phylum Streptophyta; class Magnoliopsida; order Solanales; family Solanaceae; genus Capsicum; species Capsicum pubescens. The sequence continues at coordinate 87,154,474 of CM061548.1, forward strand.
TGATCAAACACCTACACCCGTTGATGCAATCAATATGGTGGGTAGTTCTTTCTGATAGATACAGTCTGGAAATCTTCAAGACAATGGGACCGGATTTTTAAATGGAATGTCATTCAAGTACAAGAAAGAACTATCTACCACTTTGTTTTGGTTTTGCTTGAAAAAAGATTTCAGAATAAAGAAGGTGATTAATTCAAATAGTATTTTTGCTACAAATGTGCTAATCCGAACTGCAAGTGGTGGTTGAGAGAGGTGAAGTACGTAAGTTCTGACAGATTTGTTATTCATAAACATGAAAAGTATTACACATGTGGTTTGAAGCACATATCGGGCCAAAATCCTCACGCCACGGCAAAGGTCCTCGGTGAATATTTCAAGAATAGTTTCCCCGATGGCAAAGGCCCTTCTATATGGGTTATGGCTAATCAACTCCTTACAAAATTGGGTGTCCTGGTCAGTTATTGGAAGATATATATGGCCATGGGGATTGCCAAGGACTTGGTTAGGGGGACACACGAGCATGGGTATGCAGTCCTGGAATCAAGTTGATGAAAATGAAAGGTTCAAGTACTTTTTTGTATCCTATAGTGCTTGTATTCCATGAATCTGGGAAGTGAGACAACATTGCAAGTTGATGAAAATGAAAGGTTCAAGTACTTTTTTGTATCCTATAGTGCTTGGATTCAAGGTTTTGGATATTTGAGAAAAGGCATAGCCGTCAACGGTGTCTTCTTGAGGAACAGGTATAATGAATTTCTACTAGAGGCGGTGGTGCAGGATGCGGAGAATCACATCTTTCCTATCGCTTTTTGTGAAGCAGACAAGGAATGTAATGCCGCTTATGGATTTTTTTTTTTGAATAACTGTGAAGTTGCATCGAAGATACCAAAGATTTGTGTTTTTTTTGGATAGGCATCCAAGTATTCCGAAGATGGGTTCAATTTTCATCACTTCAGCTTACTTTGATTGTTACATCAGGCATCTTGGAGAGAACATTCGGACTAATTATCATAATGAAAGGGTCATGTCCCTTTTTATAGAGCAGATATAGCATATAGTAGAGAGGAGCTTTTAGACCATTTCAATAAATAGTAGATGTGTATCCCAAGGTAGCTGAACATCTCGTACATGTCGATTTTGAGAGATGGAGCCGGGCATTTTGTCTGGCAGATAGGTACATTCTTATGAATTTAATGTCTTGTTTGAGTTACAAGTTTAGTATGATGTCGTACTAAGTGATTCTTTTGTATAGGTACAATATTATGACATTAAACATAGCTGAATTGGTGAATTCATTATTTAGCGATGAAAGAGAATTTCCTATCAAGGCTCTGTTTGAAATAAAAAATAAAAAGTATGGCCAATTTTTTAACAAAATGCGTGTGCAGTTCGAGGGACCAAGAAGAACCCTATCTGTTCTAGAAATCAAAAAAATAATATCAACGAACATCAGTTTGGGAAATAGGTTATTATCTCATCAAATAGCAGATTACAAATTCAGTATCACCAGTCACGGTGATGTTGGCACGGTCGATCTTCAAACAAGATCTTGTACTTGCAGAGTTTTTGACATGGACAAAATACCCTGTCCACATGCTATGCTAGCTCTTCGAGCTCAATACGGTGAAAAATATGGACATAAAATTTACGAGCACTCCTCTCCATATTATTTGGTGGAAAAATATGAAATGGCATATAGTAGGCATATTACTCCAGTGCCCCTCGAAGAATCTTGGGTTGTTCCTACAGAGCTTTTGGGGAGATTAATACCTCCTCCATATATTAACCCAAGCACTATCAAACGGAAAAGAAAGCCATGGAAGAGGAGGCGTGGAGTCAGATAATCATTTTCATCAAGAAGAAACAAGTGCTCCGTATGTAAGCGCACTGGCCACAAAAGAACTACATGCCCGAATCGTAATCCACCATGATCGTTGTAATTGCAAAAACTTGTGTTAGTGTTTGTTGTAGACTTTTTTATATTTAACTCATTATTGTGAACGTAATGTTATTATTTATTATATATAAAATATCTTTTTTAATAACTTGTGCATCAATAAAAAGAGACAAAATATGAACTAAATAATACAACAGACCATAATTATTTTTAACAGATTACCCATATGTGGAAACAGATGGACATTAGCTGGAAGAACACAACATAGTTCCATCAAACTGGAATGTTTTCTTCCAGCAGATAGATAATCTGCTGACAGAAACTCAACCGATCTATTCCAACAGATGGTCCATCTGTTGAAAGAACTCAAATGACAAAATTATTATTGCTACTGGATTCAAAATTGCTCCTTACGGATCCAACAGTCGACATGTTAACATGTTTAGAAGATGGAATAGACAGAATAAAAATTAAATAAGAATTAAAAAGCCAAAGTCGACCAACAATAAATTTTTCATTAAACAAAAAAAAATACATTAGGTATAGATCCGATATAGAATTAAAAAAAATATATTCTAATTATTATTATTATCAGCAGCAGTATTATTATTGCCAGTCGGCCAATCTTCAACCGACAAGAGCAAGGCCCTCCTAAGCTTACGAATCTTCATGATCATCTAGGCTCTTATGGCGGACAACTCCTACCACAGGTCATGAACCTGTGACTCAAGTTCTCGAACAGTGTCTTGTAGAATTGCAACATCTCAATTTGTATCAGTCATATCTAGAACACACATGATTTGACAAAAAAAGTAAACAAAAAAGTAAAGAAAAGAGGTCGAATGTAATACAATGTATACTATGAACTGGTGGATTTACACAGAAAAAAAAAACTTACCTCAATGAGAAAGGAATATGCTCTTTGAAGAGAAGTGGTTGAAGATGTAATCCGAAAAGACAAAATATAAGAAATAAATTAAAGTGGAGGGACCTATTTATAATGGATTGAATCTGAATGTGTTAGGAAAAAAGGCATGAATGTTCAGGTTCATTGTATTAATAGCATTCAAATTGTTGGCCTTTTGTTTACTGTGAATATACATAACTTTTTCTTTTACATTCAAACTTCTCACTTTTTTAAAATGGTTTGAGACTTAATAACAATCGTTATTATTGAGTTGTTGCAATAGATTGTTTAGGAAAAAAGGCACGACTATTCAGGTCCATTGTAATTATTATATTCAAACTGCTGGCTTTTTGTTTTTTGTGAAAAGACGCAACTTTTTATTTTACATTCAAAGTTCTCACCTTTTCAAAATGGCTTGAGACTTGATAACAACTGTTATTATTGAGCTATTGCAATAAATTGTCCATCTGTCATAATAGATTTACCATCTGTTGTAACCAATAGTCTGTAAGTACAACAGATGGTCTGTCAAAACATATTTACCATCTGTTGCAGCAGATTATGTGTATGTGCAATAGATGATACATCTATTGCAACATATGTATTATCTATTGCAACTGATGGACCATTTGTTGGACGAGATATTTTGATTTCTTCTAATAGTTGATTCATCAGTTGCAATAGATGGAGAATTCGATATGTTAGCTATTTTGAATATGTTAGATAAAAAGTCACGACTCTTCACCTCTTTTTTAGTAGTCATCATATGGGTGCAGATGAATAAATACTATTTGGTCTATCGCAACAGATTTACCATTTGTTGCTACATATGGATTATCTGTTGCGACAAATGGACCATATGTTGGAGGAGATATTTTGATTTCTTCTAACACCTGATCATCAGTTGAAATAGATGGAGAATTTGGTTCATCAGCTGTTTTGAATGTATTAGATAAAAAGTCACGACTCTTCACCTCTTTTTTGATAGTCATCACATCCGTGCAGATGAATAAACACTGTCTGACATGTCTTGATGGGGTAGAAAGAATAAGGTGTGTGCAGATGAATGGATCCACTTTCAAGCATGGAAGTTATGTATTATTGATCAGGCTACCGTGACAGACACACATAAAGTACAATGATTTTGTGAATGTTATTTTTTACTGATTACACATTGATCCTTCAAACAAGATCCTCAATTGTACAGTTTAGTTTGATAGGCGCGAACTAATAAGGTCGGAGGATTCCAAAACGGTGGTGTCGATACTCTGTTACAATTTAATGATGGTTTATGCTCATATTTTTGCGTCAAGTTTGGGGAAGAGTTCAAGTTTTTTGTGGCAGTGCAAATATCCAATAATGATTGGACAAATTTTAATGGCTTAATGGACTTCTTGAAAGGACTCCAAAGCCTCGCACTGTAGCAAACAATGACAAAACCAATAGAAATTTCCCTGATCTAAATTTATATGAATGGGTTGCTCGATGAGACTATTATACAACAGAAGGTACTTGGGAGAATACCTGTGTGGGAATAGGGGGTGGAGAAGACCATATATCATCTCAGACCCTATTTAAGAGAAAACACAAGGAAGCAAGTAAGGAACTTCTAGCGAATCTAGCCAATGAAATTGACATAAGAAATGAAAAAACTGAATGAGCTTCAAATGTGGAAATGTATCCAAATATAAAAATCCGTCAGTCGTTCTTGGAAAAAAAATTATCAAGGGGACTGGAGCTGGTCACTCTGCTAGAGACTGCAACTAGTGAGTGTGGCCTCAATGAAGACTCACAAAGTGCAGGACCAAAATACTAAGGGAGCATCTTCGCGAGCACAGGAGATTGGTAAGATTTTCAGTCAAGAATGAAACTTGAACCAACAACTCCAGAAGTAAAAATAAAAAAATCCAAGGCGTCAATTTCAGAAGTCTAACTTGCATCCCATGCCTTCTTTTTGTGGCTATAATCAAGTCAATGGCAATAGAAATTAAAAGGTCTGAAGTTAGGCAGAAATTCCATGCCTCGTTATTTCCATTGCTTTTTACCTGACCATAGCTATAAATAGGAGGCATGGAATGCAAGTTTAACTTGAGAAATTGCCACCTTGGCTTGATCCCTTATTTTTAATTCAGGAGTAGTTGGTTCAGGTTTTAATCCTGACCGACAATCTTACCACCCTCCGTGCTCACGAAGCTAAAACTTTAGAGGTCTGGTCCTGCATTTTATGGGTCTTCATTCAGGCCACACTAGCTAGTTGTAGTCCCTGAACAAAGTGCACAACTCCAGTCCACTTGAGCATTTTTCTTTTTCAAGAACGACTGATGGATTTTCATTTTTGGATACACTTTCACATTCGCAACTCATTCTGTTTTTATCATTTTTCATGTCAATTTCATCAGCTAGTTTCGCTAAACTTTCTTTCATACCTTATATTTTTTCTTTAATAAGGTTTGAGTTGATATATGGTGTTCTCCACCTTCCCCTTTCTGCATAGGTATTCTTACAATAACCTTCTGCTATATAATAGTCTCCTCGAGCAACTCATCCATATAAATTTGAACTAGAACAATAACTATATTTATTTCCATTCTTTTTTGCAGCAGCGCGAGGCTTCAGAGGCCTTTCAAAAGTCCATTAAACCCTTAAAGTCAGTGCAATCACTATTTGAATATTTACACTGCCACCAAAAACCTTAACCCTTTTCCAAACTTAACACATAAACATTAGCAAAATCTTCATTAAATCATAACGGGGTATCGACACCACCTACTTTCTCCCTCTGTCTTTACAATTCGAACCTAACAATCTTAACTATAAAATATCATATCTTATTTAAAGGATTAATGCCTAATAGGTAAAGAACCAACATTCACAAAAATATTATGCTGGATGTGTGCTTTCAAGATAGGTTGATTAGTAATACATACCTCCCACATATGAAGTGGTTCCATCTTCAAGCAGCTTATTCCTCTGAACCCATCTTTACTCTAGCCTTTAATGCTGGACGGGAAAAAGTTGATCCAGTTTCACTTTCTTTTATCTACAAATAAGAGAAATACATCTGATGACAAACAAGAGAAGAACAAAAAGAACATTACAAAAGGTAACACAAAATTAAATAAATCAACAAATGACCAATCTAATGCAATAGATTCCCCATCTGCTCAACCGATGAGGCATCTGTTGCAACAGATGGATGACATGTTGCGACAGATGGGACATTTTTTGGAATAAATCAAACCAGCCTTGCTACTGGTTTGATTTCTTCAAACAATTTCTCCGTTTGTTCCAACAGTTGATTCACCAGTTGCAACAGTTGAGGAAACTGTTGCAACACCACCAACAATAGCATCAACAATAAACAAACAACATCATATGTTCCAACACCATCAACAATACAAACACCACATATTCCAACATGACCACCACCCCCAACAATAGCACCACCAAAGTAAAAAAAAAAACATAAAAAAATTATACTAATAACAAGGCTTTTTAAGTTCTCCCAACATATGACTTTTTTGCATATTTTAATAAAAACAATGGTTGGTTCATTTAAGACTTAAAAATCACCTTTCTTTTAATTTTCTCGATAAATAGAAAACTGGTAAGGGGTAAATCATTGATAAAAACAGATGTAAATATCTAATTTAAATAACATACAAAGAAGAAGACGAGAAGGAAAGTGCAATAGTGAACCATACCTACAATGTCAAAAAAACAAAGGGATCAGAACATCCAGTTTAGTCGAGAAAAGATACCGATCGGTTGATATCTGAAATAAGAGAGAAATAAAATAAAAAGGGAGAGAAAGAGAACTGAGAATTAAAAAGAGAGAGTATTCTAGATATGGGTTTTAAATAATCATTAATAACTTTTGAGAGTCACGAGGAGATAGTGATATTGAAAGGACCAGATAAGACTACTCAATGAGGAGATTTTTGAGTTATCCAAGTAATATTTTTTACCGCCTTAGTATTTTATCTTTTTTATCTCAGACAGAAAATACCTAAATTGCTTTAAAAAAAGATCTTAAAATATCTAAGTCATACTTTGGAACAGATGACAATTCCTATTTGAAAATTTCCAAAGCTCGGTCATGTGATTGATGGCAGCGCCTGTTTGATGATTTACAACAGATGTATAATCTTTTGCAACAGATGACTTAATTTGGTTGATAAATTCTAATAGATAAGTCATTTGTTGCAACATATTGAACATTTATTTTTATACAATTTTAATTGAGTTAATATGTTCAACTAATACCTAAATTGATTAATTTAGGACTAGGGGTAAGTTCTCATAGGGTCAACTACAACTTCAATTGAATTCTTTGATAATTGAATGATGAGATGGTATAGCGTTCCTCCCGACCAGAGTCGTCGATCGATCGCTCTGAGCTGAATCGATTCTTATTACATTATATGTTCAAATAATATCTTAATTGATTAATCTAGAACTAGGGGTGAGTTCTCATAGGGTCGACTACAACAGATGGCAGCGCCTATTTGATAATTTACAATATATGGGTAATCTATTGTAACAGATGACTTAATAAGTTTGATAATTTACAATAGATGGGTAATCTATTGCAACAAATGACTTCATCTGTTTGATTCGTTCCAACAGATAAGTCATCTATTGCAACAGGTTGAATATTTATTTTTGTACAGTTTCAATTGAGTTCATATGTTCAACTAATACCTAAATTGATTAATCTAGAACTAGGGGTGAGCTCTCATAGGGTCAACTACAACTTCAATTAAGTCTTTTGGTAATTGCATGATGAGACGGTATTTCGTTCATCCCAACCAGAGTCGTCGATCGATCGCTCTGAGCTGAATCAATTTTTATTATTTTATATGTTAAACTAATACCTTAATTGATTAATCTAGGACTAGGGGTGAGTTCTCATAGGGTCAACTACAACTTTAATTGAATTTTTTGGCAATTTTATGATAAGATGGTATTGCGTTCCTCTCGATCAGAGTCATCGATTGATCGCTCTGAGCTGAATCGATTCTTATTACCTTATATGTTAAACTAATACCTTAATTTATTGATCTAGGACTAGGGGTGAGTTCTCATAGGATCAACTACAACTTTAATTGAGTCTTTTAGCAATTGCATAATGAGACGGTATTGTGTTCCTTCCGATCAGAGTTGTCAATCGATCGCTCTGAGCTGAATTAATTCTTATTACCTTATATGTTCAACTAATACCTTAATTAATTAATATAGGACAAGGGTTGAGTTCTTATTGCGTCAACTACAACTTCAATTGAGCCTTTTAGCAATTGCATGATGAGACGGTATTGCATTCCTCCCGACCAGAGTCGTTGATCGAGTACTCTGAGATGAATTAATTCTTATTACCTTATATGTTCAACTAATACCTTAATTTATTAATCTAGGACTAGGGGTGAGTTCTCATATGGTGAACTACAACTTTAATTGAGCCTTTTGGCAATTGCATAATGAGACGATATTGCGTTCCTCCCGACCAGAGTCGCCGATCAATCGCTCTAAGCTGAAGCGATACTTATTACCTTATATGTTCAACTAATACCTTAATTGATTAATCTAGGACTATGGATGAGTTATCATTGGGTCAACTACAACAGATAGTAGTGCCTATTAGATAATTTACAACAGATGGGTAATCTGTTGTAACAGATGGCTTAATCTCTTTGATAATTTACAACAGATGGGTAATCTGTTGCAAAAAATGACTTAATTTGTTTGATTATTTCCAACAAATAAGTCATATGTTGCAACAGGTTGAACATTTAGTTTTATACAATTTCAATTGAGTTCATATGTTTAACCAATACCTACATTGATTAATCAAGGACAAAGGATGAGTTCATAGGGTCAACTACAACTTTAATTGTGTCTTTTGGCACTTGCATAATGAAAGGGTTAAAAATTATGCATATCTTTTATAATTTTAAAAAATAATTAAGATCAATTCGGACCAAATTAACATATTCAAAATTGGTCATACTTTTCCAAACTACAAATCAACCCACACAAATTATCCATTTACGAGAAAAATATTTTATCATTTCAAATCTCGAGTTCTCGCTCTTTTCTCTCTCTCTCAACAATATAGACAACAACTACTCAACAAATTGCTTAACCCTTCACAATAGATAAATTTTCTTCTCATTTTCGACCACATAGGTATTATTTTTGACTTTATTCTTGCTTGTATCAGTCGTTTTCTCTGTCTTCGGAGGTAACAGATTTTGAGAAGAGTTCTATATTTGTTATTTTTTCTAAAAAAATAAGGGCTTTTAAGTTAATGTTGTAAAAGAAGACTTTTAGTTGTATTATCTTTGAGAATGTGTTTACAATTTTGAGTTTTGAAGGTAAAATCATAGGAAAAAATTGAGAAAATCCTAATTTTTATCTCAGTATTTTGTTGACTGTCGTGGTATTATTGAATGGTGTTTGTGGTGATGGTGGTCGTGGTGGTGGTCGTCGTGATGGGACTGGTGGCACTAATGGTGTTTGTGGTAGCTGTTGATGGCATTGGTAGGTGGTGTTAGTGGTGGCTGTTGGTGGCATTGGTACGTGGTATTTTTAGTGGCTACTGGGGGTGTTGGTATTCGTAGTTTTTGTGTCATTGGTTGGTGGTGTTTATGGTAGTGAATGTTGGTATGTCGGTATTGGTGGTGTTTGTAATTTATTTTTAAAAATTTACGCATACATCAATTGTAATGTAATTTTTATTTTTCTGTTGTTTGTAGATAAAACATGTCTCCCAAAAGAAAAGAAAGTAAAAGTGGATCAACTTCTGACCACCCAACAACAAAGGCTACAGTACAGAAGGATTCGAAGGATCTTCCTGAACAATCTTAGTAGGAAAAAGTGAAGATGAAGAGAAATATGAAAACAACGTTAAGGGAGGTGGACAAGGGTCTGTAGATAGTGATGAACAAAATGAAAGTGAGAAAGAGGAGGAATTAGAGAGTGAGAAAGAGGATGATCATAAACATGATGATAATGGATCACCTATGGGGCGTGAATTAATTTCAACATCACAGCATGATCCTGTCAAAACTATTACTATTGACAGGTTTCAAGCTACGATGCCGCTAAATGACCCTGTAGAACTAACTGGTGAACTTGTACTTAAATGTCAGTTGGGGAAAACTTTTTATTATTTTAGGAATATTATGAAGAAGGAAAACATAGACAGATTTTTTAAGAGGAGCCGCTTTAGACGCTTTCTTGAGCTGCCTGAGGACCACCCTGCCCGTTACAAAATGAGGATGGTATATGGTCTTCTAAGGCGTAGAATCAAGTATGTGGGGGATGATAAAGATTCAGAGGAGGGAGGGCAAAAAGATGGATGAAATCTGGATCAACTACTGTGGCCATCACACCCCTTTTTCACCCGAAGGGTCAAAGGAATCGAGTCAAAAGATTTTTCCAAATAAAGTGACGGTATTGAATAGGGATTAGTTAATTTACAGAGTCACCACTTGAAATTGAGTTGTGGTGTTCCAAGTCACCTTATTGAATCCCTAATCAAAAGGAAATGACTCTTTATTTTGGTCTGCGAAAATAGAAGACTGGATAAGGAATTTTGTTGACCGAGAGGAAGGTGTGAGGCACTCCTCGAGTCCTGTGGTTCTAGAACGGTCTCTTTATTGACTTATACTTAAATTAAACTATTTGATAATTATGTTTGGTCCTGGGTTCGTTCATTTTAATATCTAAAATCTATATATTTTATATTAGACTAGTGGAAATTTATTTTAGAAAATATTTGCTAAGGTGCATTATTTCATCCTTAAATTTTAAATATCTCAGGAAGATGCGTACGTCGCATTCTTAATTGAGATAAATATTTTAAACGTGCCTACAACTTGCCTAGCGTTAAAAGAGTTTGTTTCGTCTTTTGTAAACTCGAGACAAATTTCTCTTATCAATTTTTTAAATTTTTTACTTTTTTTTTCTTCCAAATTTTCAACGAATCTTGAAATTAATCCGCAACTGGTCTCTCTCCCTTACGAATAGGTTTCTCCCTTTTTTTATTTTCTTATTGTAATGTGTTTGAATAATTCGTAACCATCTCACTCAACCTCACTCTAGCTAATTAATCATTCAAGGTCTTTAACACAGTCTAGACCGTAAGGATGAAAGTAGTATTCAGGACTCTCATGTTCATCAAGCAACCCAAACAATGACTAACCCGAATGACAAGAAATTCATATAATCACCATAACAAATATATATATGAATGTTTAAAGAAATTCATGATTTCTTTTATATATTTTGTCTTTTAATAACAAGTGACAGTTGAATTTAAAAAAAATGATTTTGCATGAAATTCATGCATGGATTCTTAGTATAAATTAATACAACTTTTCATTCAAACTTTAGTTGCATTCAAAACGTTTAAAGAAAATAAACTAAAACTTGAATTCGACAACAAGAGTACATTAAACTCCAAATCCATCTAAGTACGTGGTAACTTAACTATACAATTCATTGGTATAAAGAGGCACATAATTAATCAATACACATTAAATAACATGCAAAATTATTTAAATAATTTTATTCATAATTTGACTCACAAAGAAACTTATAAAATAAAAAGTACAAATTCGATAAGAACTTGTATAATGAACTAAACCAAAAGAAACAGTCGTCGATGGAAACTCAAACCGAAACACAAACTCGTCACTCTTTTCCTTTCTTTTTTCTCTCTCTGGGTTTTGTCCTTCTTTTTCTTTCTCTCCAGTGTTGTTCTTTTTTTTTGGTTTTCCTTGTCTGTTTCTCTCTTTTCTGATCTTTTCTACTCTGTGTTTTTCCTCACTGATATTTTTTATCAGTCTTTGAATAGAATTTTGTTCGTATTTTTCTGTCTTTGTCTGGTCTGTCTGATACAGTGTAGATAATGTACGTTTTTCTAATGTACATTGGAAGTTCATTTTTAAGAGGAGATGTGGGGAAGCAGTTGAGTGTCAAATAGGAGTGGGGGCAGTTGGATAGGATAAGACTTTTTTTCCCCTTTTTTTAATATAAAATGAATAATAATAAAATTTAAAATAAATAAATAAACTATTAATTAATTAATTTTTATTATTAAGAAAAATATAATAATGTTTACAAATAGCCTAAAATAAATATAATTAAGATAATATCAAAATTACTAGCCTATTTAATAAAATTAAAAGAAAAATATATTTTTGAATTTTTCGTATTATTTTAAACACAAAAATAAAATAAAAATAAAAATATCTCAAAGTGTAACTTTAGCTATTTATTTATTTTCAACTAAAACTTATTAAAAATGAAACAAAAGTAAAAATAAATATTGGACAAAAATAAAAATATGTAATGCTGACTAATAAGATAAAACTCCGGGAAGGTCAAAAATCATGTGTCTACATTTTGCCCCTCTTTGTGTGAAATCTCAAAGAGTTTTCATACAAAGAAGTAGACAAATAAATGATTTTTGATCCTCCGATTATTCAAAAAAAATGAGAATAAAAAAAAAAAGTGATCGAGTCCTGGTTTTGGACCGCCTACATATCTCGGGTTATAAGGAAATTAGGTCATGTGTAGTTCAATGGTAAAATGATGAGACAACGAGTTAAAGACCGAGTGAGGTTCCGTCGAGTTTCCAGTTTCTGACTTTCTGCTTTTACGTTTAAATGAAAAAAATAAAATAAAGATACAAGTGAAAGATCCTATCTATACTGCTGTTCTGAAATCTTGACTTGAATCTTTATGACTTCTCAAGTAGTGAGATAGTCGTTATTTTGAGTTGAGTCTTGAAAAATAAAATGTTCCTCCATGTTGGCTCTTGGCATTGGAGAGGAACTTGACAATCTTCATTCTTCAGACTTTCCTCTGACTTGAACTTGAAAATCTTCACCCTATTTTTCAGGCGGACTCCTGAACTTGCAACTGATAATGTTCACCATATTCTTCAGGAAGGTTCCTGATCTGCTATTTCTTCGCCCTGTTCTTCAGGTGGGCTCCCGACTTGCTATTCTTACTCTGTTCTTCAGGCAGACTCCTGACTTATTATTTCTTCACCCTGTTCTTCAGGCGGGCTCCTGACTTGTTGTTTCTTCTCCGTTTCTTCAAGCGGGCTCCTGACTTGTTATTTCTTCACCTTGTTCTTCAGGCGGGCTCCTGACTTGTTATTTCTTCACCTTATTCTTCAAGAGGGCTCCTGAACTTATAATAAAAGGTGAACAAGATAAGAAAAGTTCTATTATCCAGGAAGGTCCTGAGCAGAAAGTAAAATTCAATAAACACGAATAAAATTTTTGCCCCAGTTTGTACTAGAAAATTTTGTGAGTGTAATTAGATCACAACTTTTGAAAATTACAGTAAAGAGGGTGAATCAAGGCTCTGTTAAAGAAATGTGTCTATTCAGAGTAAAACTAATGACCGAAATTCGGAAGTGTGTCTCCTAACACATGAAACTCAAATTACCCAAACAAGAAAGTGCATCTCCTAGGGATTAAATGAAATGATTCAACTAGAAAGTACATCTACATCTTCTAGAAATCAAGGGAAATGAATCAACTAAAAGGTGCGTCTTATAGTAATCAAGGTTAATGACTCGACTAAAAGGTACGTCTTATAGGAATCAAGGGGACTGACTCAACTAAAGGGTACGTCTTCTAGGAATCAAGAGGAATGACTCGACTAAAAGGTACGTCTTATAGGAATCAAGGGGAATGACTCGACTAAAAGGTACGTCTTATAGGAATCACAGGGAATAACTCGACTAAAAGGTACGTCTTATAGGAATCAAGGGGAATGACTCGACTAAAAGGTACGTCTTATAGGAATCAAGGGGAATGACTCAACTAAAAGGTACGTCTTATAAGAATCACGGGGAATGACTTGACTAAAAGGTACGTCTTATAGGAATCATGGGGAATGACTCGACTAAAAGGTACGTCTTATAGGAATCAAGGGGAATGACTCGACTAAAAGGTACGTCTTATAGGAATCAAGGGGAATGACTCGACTAAAAGGTATGTCTTATAGGAATCATGGGAAATGACTCGACTAAAAGGTATGTCTTATAGGAATCAAGGGGATGACTTGACTAAAAGGTATGTCTTATAGGAATCAGGAGAAATGACTCAACTAAGAGGTACGTCTTATAGGAATAAAGGGGAGTGACTCGACTAAAAGGTACATCTTATAGGAATCACGGGGAGTGACTCGACTAAAAGGTACATCTTATAGGATTCACGGGGCGTGAATCAAATAAAAGGTACATCTTATAGGAATCAAGGGGAGTGACTCGACTAAAAGGTACGTCTTATAGTAATCAAGGGGAGTGACTCGACTAAAAGATATGTCTTATGGGAAATAAGGGGAGTGACTCGACTAAAATATACGTCTTATAGGAATTAAGAGGATGACTTGACTAAAAGGTATGTCTCATAGGAATCAATGGGAATGTCTCGACTAAAAGGTACATCTTATAGGAATCAACAGGAATAACTCAACTAAAAGGTACGTCTTATAGGAATCAAGGGGATGACTCGACTAAAAGGTATATCTTCTAGGAATCAAGGTATAATTTAAGAAGTATATCACCTAGCAATTGAAAACTGAAATATCTGGACAAAGAAGTATGACTTTGAGGGATATAGAAAGATGAATTTTTACCATAATTTGATTATGAAACCTATGTAGCAACATTATTTTCTATATTTGTGGAAAGAAGGCAATGCAGCCCTTGATAATTATGTTCTAAAGTCCTTGATTTGAAGGTAACAAGTTTCCTGTTTCATCAAAGAGAACTTGTGAGTTTAAAAAAACTTGGTGGAAGGTTTGTGGATTTAGCTTCCGTGGCAATCACTATTTCCCTCGTCATATTTAACCTTGCTTCCAACAATTAGAATTTGTCACCGACTTGCTGCATTATTGACCTAAACTCAGACTATTAGAAGTGACTCTGAAACAAACACAGTATCTCTGTTTTTCCATACTTCTCAAATAAACCCTTTGAACCTTGGTATTTCCATGAGTTCCCAGACTCTTTTGTTGACAAAACTTTCTGCATGCCTTATTTCAGCTCACAATCATGTCTCTTTTATGTGTTGTCTTTTTATCTTGCTTTGTACAATTGAAAAAGCTAGTTGCCAGTTTTAAAATCTTTTCTCACTAGTTATGACACGGACTCGACTCAAAGACATGAGAAAAATGATAATAATTTTATTTGATGACAAAGATACCAAAAAAATCAAAAATATAAAAATAAAAGAAAATGGAAAAACAATAGGCATCTTTTTTCGAAACGATAGAAGAAAACTTGTTTGGGTGTGGTAGCTGATTCCAGCAATCATGACATGCATTTTGAATTAGACTACCTGGTCTGCCCACACTAATCATTACAAATCTTTTCCACTTATTTAGTTTGAAATGGAATCAACCTTGAATAGTCTCTCTCTAGATCACAATCCTCCTTCGGCTAGTGGCACCTCAATGTATTTTTACCAATGCCTATCTCATTTTCATATCTTTCTCAGGTCATTGTCGCTTTATGGTACCCAAAAGGGTTTTCACCTATAAGATTCTCTCATTTTTACTTTTCTTTTTCATTTTTTCTTTCTTTTTGAATATAATGTCCAACATA
The DNA here is from genome assembly GCA_030864215.1 of Capsicum pubescens. Taxonomy (NCBI): domain Eukaryota; kingdom Viridiplantae; phylum Streptophyta; class Magnoliopsida; order Solanales; family Solanaceae; genus Capsicum; species Capsicum pubescens. Next base: position 87,169,912 of record CM061548.1, read on the forward strand.
CCAAACATCATGCACCCATAACATGTTTAGCCTTGACATTCTCAAAGATCGATATGAAGGTCTTTCTTTGGTTGTAATTTGGCTTTTGGAAAAAGTTAGAAAAAAAGGGAGGCATGAGGCTAAAAAATTTACATAATATTGGGTAAAACATACAACTTTTGGAATCGACTCTTTTAAGGAAATAAACTTTGCTCCAGTTTCATTTCATTCTGGGTAATTTAAATTTTATTTTGGTTAGATCGAACCCCAGAGTAGGGCTGCCTACGTATCTTGTCATAGCAAAAATCAGGTCAAATGTAGTTCAGACATCTTATTCTTTTGCTTGATTTTTATTTCTAATTTTGGCTCTCATTTTTCTTCTTTTTTTTTTGAGAGAGAGATAGAGAGACAAATTTTTTTTTTGGACTCTATTTCTTTTTGGCACTTCTTATGACTATATCTCTCTTTCTTGACACCTTTACTTTTCTTTTCTTTTTTTTTTTATTTTTTTCAGACTCTATTTTGATTTCAAAAGAGGTGTATGAAAGAAAATAAAATTAAAGCTCAAAGGGGGTAACAAAGGATAAAATAACATTTGGATAGCAGAATGAAATTCCTTCATCATATCAATCCTTAAAAATGCAAGTACTTAACATGTAATCTGAGAGTGAATATAAAAATCATACACATCCTTTTCAACATTAATTTTGACTGAGCACGTATGTCACTGCTTCTCATGCACATGAAACATACAGGCCTACATGTGTTGTACTTTCCTCATAATAGATGACTCATGCCTTTATTTTTTTTATCTTTCTTTTGTTTCTCCTTACTGTGGAAACTATATATTCTCTGATTGATCTCATTTAATATATTTAAAATGGACCTTCTCACTGAAGACCAAATTATTTTTATTCATAAAGTGATTGCCTTAATATATTCAAGTAAGGTTGTAACTATGTCCCCAAACACCTCAACACTTTACTTATTTTCTCATATGCTCTTTTTTTCTAACTTGAGCTCTCTGATTCAATGTTTATGCTTAAAATTGGACTTTAAGATCTGGCTGAAATTCCGCATACATGTCATATCACTAGAACCAACATAAAATGTATTGTGTAAAAAAAAAAAACAAACAACACATATTTAAAACACAAAGGGAAAAGGGACACTACATTTAGTTGAAATAAGAGATAGAAGGGTTTGCACATAAATGACAAAGGGACAAAACAAGATAGATCCCGAACTACAATCTGGAAATAATTCAGATAACAAAAAGAAAAATAAAGCAAACTACCAACAACCCTTCCAAGTAAAGAAAGGAGTGACTTTCCAATTGTTGAGCTTGACATCTTAGCCACTGGTTTGCATATCAGCATGACTAGAGCTTTCCTCACTATCAATTTTCTACACCATAATTGATCTATCTTGAATCATCTTTTCAATTTCTCTTTTCGAATCTCAAAAATCTTTAATACTATGACCCTGGGCATCAGAATGATATGTACATCGTACATTAGGATCAAAATTTCTTGAATGCGGATTAAGAGTGTGCCCAAAGAGAGGAGTGATCATTCTCTCATGTACCAAACTCTAAAATAAACAGGCATATGACTCTCCAATTTGTGTGAAGTTATCTCTCAACTTCTACCTCATTTCATTGTTTGGCTTGGATAAAAAATCGAGCCTGCAAGGGCTTTGGTATGTTAATGGCATTAGAGAATGACTCTAAAGGGTTGGTGTGTCCCATTATGGGTAAGATGGGGGTTGAACATGTGGTTGTGCATTATATACTGGATATGGAGGTGGGGGAATGAAGTATAATGGGTTTTGAGAGTGATTCTGAAGAGTTTGGGTATGAACTTGAGCTTGAGCCTGAGAGCGATGATGACGTGGTCTTCTTGACCGTGCCCTCTGTTCAAATACAATAGAAGATGCATCTTCCTCATTATTCTTCTCCCCAATACTTCCTAAACCTTTTTAAATTGCTTGAGTAGTTGCTTTCAATGTTGCAAAACTCATAATACGACCAGTTTTAATTCCATCTTCTATTATCTCCCCAATTTTAAGGACCTCAATAAATGGCTTACTAAATGCAGGTAACAAGTATTGATAATATATTTTGCCCTGCGCTTGAATAAACAACTCCACTATCTTACTTTCTTTTATTGGCGGTTTTACCCTAACAGCTTGTTCACGCCATCTAATCGTATATTCTTTGAAACTTTCAGTATTTTTTTTCTTCATATTAGTCAGGAATTAACTCCACATTGTATTAGAATTGTTGCATGAATTTATTAGCTAGGTCATCCCAACTATTCCACTTGTCGATGTCCTGATCCATAAACCACTCTGAGATTAGACTCGAAAGGTTCTAACCAAAATAATCCATGAGTAATTCTTCTTTACCTCTGGCACCTCTTAATTTATTACAATAACACCTCAAGTGTGCCACTGGATAACCGTGCCCTTCCTACTTGTCAAACTTTTGAATTTTGAACCCTAGCGGCAAATGAACGTCAGGAAACATACATAAATCTTTGTATGAAATACTTTTTGGTTCTCCTAATCCTTGCATATTTCTCATACTCTGCTCTAAGCTTCTCACTTTCTTGGTCATCTCTTCCTGTTCTTCACTTTTAACAATATTCTCAATCATGATAGGTGAATCGTGTTAATGAGCATGATAATGTGGATTTGGGGGTTTTGAAGTCATTTTAGGAGGATACAATTAATCATGACTTGGTTTACCATATTCTTCTATACTGTCAACTGAGGATCGGCAGTAGCTGGTACTACAGAAGTGAAAAACGGGTTGTTTGTGACAGATGGATTTGGTGGGAGCATGGTAGAAGTACCAGCAGCACTAGACACATTAGCATATGGGCTGAATCCAGGTGGGTAAAATGGATCGCCAGTTTGAGCCTGAGTGGAATTTGGATCATTCATATTAGAAAGTCCAGGGATTGAGGAAGGTGGGGTTTGTCCATTCAACCAAACTTGGTATATTTTCGCCATCTATTGTTTCAATAACTTAATCTCTTTCGCTGATGCTAATTCTTGCAAAATCAATTGAATTTTCTCTTTCTTACTGTCAGACCTCATACCCTCTTTGCGGGTCATCTTTCTTTTTCCTTTGTATCTGGTGTTGTACGGATGTGATGCCAGTTTAAACCACCAACTACTTTATCTTTTTTGTTACCAAGTAGCAAATGGGTGAGTGTTACATATTTAACACATTATAATGCCACATTGTATGTTATGCTTCTAGATGCATTTTTCAACCTATCATGGAAGGCTTTATGCTTCATCCAGGATTTTCTAGGTGCACTTTTCGAAAAGTTATGATCGAACCCTTTGGAGGGTTGCCTACGTATCATGCCAGGACATGAATCAGATCTTGCGTAGTTCGAAAAACTGGAGACATAAAGAAACATACTTTTTTATTATTATTTAACTAATGAGAACCAATTTTTCTTTTTAAATTTATTAAAAACTAATTTTTTTTTTCTTTTTTTGAAAACAATTTAATTTTTTTATAGATATATATAAGTATCAAAACTTTTTTTTTTGTTTGTTTAGAAGGAAAGACAATTTTTTTAAGATCACCGAATCCATGAAGGACTGCCTACGTATCTCATTAAGATGAGAATCAGGTGTGCATAGTTCTTGAAATATATGTCGTACAAAACTAAGCCTCAATACCCCTAAAGGTTCAAGGCTGATAAGATTTATATATATTTTTTATTTTGTAAAAACTTAGCCTCATGATCTCTAAAGATTCAGGGCTATTAAGATATATATAAAGATTGGACTTGAGAATTAGAAAAATAATTATGAAAGTAATCATATTTTCAAAATATTCTCCAATAAATTTATGAATAATTTTTTAAAAGATAGGGTCGTATCCTGGGAAGGACTTCCTACGTATCCCACTAAAGAGTGAGAATCAAACCCTCGTAGTTCATAAAGACTAGAAAAAACTAAATTTCTATTTCCAAAAATTTCATTATCATTATTATTTTAGAAAAAAATAATTAAATTTGGAGGACAAGACACTCTCCTACATTTCACCAAGTTTCCTAAAGCCGGCCAACAATCAAATGGCCTTCCAAATAAATGTCAAAGAGCACGTAAGATGCACATGTTGGTCATTATAAAGAGGGACACCTGTCTTAAACAGACTCGACCCCTGTGTCGAGTCCCGCTAAGTCAAATGCACACGATGCAAATAAAGCAGAACCTTAGGGATAACCAGATTTTGAGTTTCAATTCTTCTAAGTTTAGCCTAAAAGGGAAAGGTGTCTAGATTGGCTTACCCGAGCGGACACTTGAGTCGGGGGGGATAACTTGTTCGGTAGCAGTGCTACTCCGCCTTCGTTGCCGATCCGAACCCCGCCAAACATGTGTGACTATAATCCTTCACCAGGTGCCTTGACACTCCAGCTATCAAAAAAAGAAAGTAAGATGCATGTGCTGCATTCCTTTTATTCTATTTCAGAGACTCGGAGGGGGGGTGTAAAAGAAGATAATTTATAATACAGTTCAACAATATCAAAGCAGTGAATGAGCAACAAGTAGCATATTAAGCCAACAAACACAATATAAAAATTATTCAAGCAAGTAAAAGCCAATATTCAAACCTCGAATTCTAGTTATTCTCTAGCAGAGTCGTCAGATATGTCACACCCCTTTTTGTCCCGAAGGGTCGGAGGAATCGATTCGAAGGGTTTTTCCAAATAAAGTGACGGTATTGAATAGGATTAGTTTATTTATAGAGTCGCCACTTGGAATTGAGTTGTGGTGTTCCAAGTCACCTTATTGAATCCCTAATCAAAAGAAAATGACTCTTTATTTTGGTCTACGAAAACAGAAGACTGGGTAAGGAATTTTGTTGACCGAGGGGAAGGTGTGAGGCACCCCTCGAGTCCCTGGTTCTAGAACGGTCGCTTTATTGACTTATACTTAACTTAAACTATTTGATAATTATGTTTGGGCCTAGGTTAGTTTATTTTAATATCTAAAATCTATATATTTTATATTAGACTAGTGAAAATTAATTTTAGAAAATATTTGTCAAGGTGCATTATTGCATCCTTAAATTATTTTTAAATATCTCAGGAAGATGCGTACGTCGCATTCATAATTGAGATAAATATTTTAAACGTGCCTAAAACTTGTCTAGCATTAAAAGTGTTTGTTTCTTCTCTTGTAAACTCGAGACAATTTTTTCTTACCAATTTTTTAAATTTTTTACTTTTTTTTCTTCCAAATTTTCAATGAATCTTGGGATTAATCCGCAACTGGTCTCTCTCCCTTACGAATAGGTTTTTCCCCTATTTTCTTTTCTTATTGTAATGTGTTTGAATAAATTCGTAACCATCTCACTCAACCTCACTCTAGCTAATTAATCATTCGAGGTCTTTAACACAGTCTAGACCGTAAGGATGAAAGTAGTATCCAGGACTCTCATGTTCACCAAGCAACCCAAACAATGACTAACCCGAATGACAAGAAATTCATATTATCACCATAAAGATAAATTATGCACAAGACAAGCCAAACGTTATCGAAACAAAAACAATTATTTTATCTTATTCCAAAATAGTTCTAATATGCCATTGTAACATCAAATTAGTATCTCCTAAAAGAACCAGTTTAACATAGCGTCATTATATCAACAAATGTTGTTAAAGTTTTTTAATTAATTTACACCATACTCGTAAACTTTTAAAAACTAAATATATATATGAATGTTTAAAGAAATTCATGATTTCTTTTATATATTTTGTCTTTTAATAACAAGTGACGGTTGAATTTTAAAAAAAAAAATGATTTTGCATGAAATTCATGCATGGATTCTTAGTATAAATTGATGTAACTTGTCTTTCAAACTTTAGTTGCTTTCAAAACGTTTAAAGAAAATAAACTGAAACTTGAATTCGACAACAAGAGTACATTAAACTCCAAATCCATCTAAGTACGTGGTAACTTAACTATACAATTCATTGATATAAAGAGGCACATAATTAATCAATACACACTAAATAACATACAAAATTATTTAAATAATTTTATTCATAATTTGACTCACAAAGAAACTTATAAAATAAAAAGTACAAATTCGAGCCGTCGATGGAAACTCAAACTGAAACTCAAATTCGTCACTCTTTTCCTTTCTTTTTTCTTTCTCTCTGGGTTTTGTCCTTCTTTTCCTTACTCTTCAGTGTTGTTCTTTTTTTCTTCTTCTTTGTTCTTTTTTTTTTTTGGTTTTCCTTGTCTATTTCTCTCTTTTTTTATCTTTTTTATTCTGTATTTTTCCTTACTCTGATTTTTTTTATAAGTCTCTGAATAGAATTCTGTCTGTATTTTTTGTCTCTGTCTAGTTTGTCTGATATAGTGCAGATAATGTACGTTTTTCCTGATGTACGTTGGAAGTTCCTTTTTAAAAGGAGATATGGGGAAACAGTTGAGTGTCAGATAGGAGTGGGGGCAGTTGGATAGGATAAGACTTCTTTTTTCCTTTTTTTTTAATATAAAATAAATAATAATAAAATTTAAAATAAATAAATAAAATATTAATTAATTAATTTTTATTTTTAAGAAAAATATAATAAAGTTGACAAATAGCCTAAAATAAATATAATTAAGATAATATCAAAATTATTAGCCTATTTATTAAAATTAAAAGAAAAATATATTTTTAAATTTTTCGTATTATTTTAAACACAAAAACAAAATAAAAATAAAAATATCTCAAAGTGTAACTTTAACTATTTATTTATTTTCAACTAAAACTTATTAAAAATGAAACAAAAGTAAAAATGATCATTGGACAAAAATAAAAATATTTAATGCTGACTAATAAGTTAAAACTCCGGGAGGATAAAAAATCATATGTCTACAGTGGCATGCCGGTTTGTTTTGGCTTGCAAGAGTTTGCCATAGTGACAGGCTTGAGATGCGATCGTTCAGAAGAATTTATCGCCAAAGTAAGCAGGACAACCAAACTACCAAAAGCAAATAGAGGGAATGCATTGTCCCAGCAACCACCCAGCAAAACCAACAAACGCAAGGAAAAAATAGATGAATTGCTGGACATTGTTGGACGTGGCTACAAAGCATTGGATTTGATGACAGATCTCAAGGATAAAATCATACCAAAATAGTACAGGGAGCAATTGTGCTTAGTTTGGTTTTCCCATTCCGTTATATTGGCAAGAGACGTCAACAAGGTCATAGAAGATGATTTGTTGGCGCGTGCTGAGGATTTTGATAAATTCAACAATTATTCATGGGGATATGATAGCTTCTACTTGATTGTCAAATATTTACTGACAAAGTTATGCCCAGGGAAGATCACATTATACGGCTTTTCTTGGGCTTTAATGGTAAAATTAATCACTATTTTTACTCATCCATTAATTTATATTGAATATAGTTAATATGATCTTTTTTTGCTTGCTTCCTGTTAATATTTTTTAGGCTTAGGCATTTGAAGCCATTCCTTCCCTTCGAAAGTAGGTAATGGATTACCCGGATGAGGTTTCTTATCTAAGAATGTTTAGGTGGTTGGCTGCAAAGAACAACACAAGAATTAAGGATGAGGATCTCTTTAACCCTCCGGATGATGCAGTACGTCTTCTTTCAAGTAAAATAATTTGACTCAATGAAAGCTATTGAACAAATGTCATATCCGGTGCAACAGATGTTATATCTGATGGACCAGATGGGACATCTGTTGCGAGAGATTACCCGTTCTGTGCCAACTAGTGCAATAGATAGGTAATCTGCTGCGACAGACGATTGATATTTTGCATCAGATTACCTATTTGTTGTTTTAGTTCTCTGAACCCGACTCTTAACAGATTAATCATCTACTGCAAATTATGCAACAGATGGGTAATCTGATGCAACATATTATTAATCTATTGTGACATACAAATTATATGTTGCATAAGTTATCTGTGTTAACATGTTACCCAACTGTGAAAATTATTATATTATATGATTTATATATCTGTCTTTTTTTATAGGTTGTACATCCATGGATCGTCCCTACTGAGCAGGAGTTGGGGATGACTTCTTTTTTTACTCTAGGTTATGTTGATACTATAGCATACCCAACGATGGAGTTAATAAAGAAGGAATTGGCTGGAAAAACAGCCATAAGAAGAGCAGTTAGGCAAGGTCAGCCTAGTGTTATGGCTCTTCATAACCAAACTACTGCAACAGATCCGGGTACTTCTTCTGGGGGGTATTACAGATGGAGTTGATGTTGGTGGTAGGCATGCTGATTCTACTCACAGTCGTGATGTTGAGCATGTTGATGCTCGAGACAAAATAAATATATTTGAAAACAAACCTCTCACAGGTCTCTCTCTCCCCATTACACAGGTCCCTTTCACCCTTACACCAGTCCCTCTCACCCTTCTTCACCCTCAAGTTCTCATTGCAAATGCGAAGAGTATAAGGACAGCCATGATAAACTTTTTGAAAAAATAAAGGCTATCGCTAAAGCTGTTGAGGAATTAAAATCCAAAAGGGGTGTCATACCATCCAAAAAGGTGAGGAAGCCATACACTCCCACAGCAGCGGTTAGGAGGAAGAAAAAAGCAATTAGCTAAGTACTCTCCAATCGAAAATTCAAAAAAATTGCAACTCCTTCCTTTCCAAAAGCTGTTAAAGTTTAGGGGTCATTCAAGAAGATGGACATATACGCGGAACTTGGCGCCAAAGAGAAGAGGGATCTGTGACGGGCCAAGCAAGGCGCAAGAGATTACCTCATCCATACCTTTTCTGCCGAAGACTTTAGAAGTATGACAGATATACATACGCAGTACGTAGACAAGGTAAGTTTACTTTTTCTAACCTAGCCTTCTAATATACTTGTCATCTATTGTAATATATGTGTATTCTAGTGCAACTTGTGGTGTTTCTATTGCAACATATTACCCATATCTTGCATAAGTTGCGTTAGATGGGTAATTTGTGAACAGATTAAGAGAACCGTCTGCAATAGATGGACTATCTGTTGTATATTTCATTATGTTTTCCTTCTTTACAATTACTAACCTATTTAAAAATTGACTTCTTATATCACAGTATGTTGAAGAAATTTCTGCCTCATGAAGGAAAGTCAATTAGCCTACCCGGAAGCTTATGCTGCTGCAGATAGGATAATGACCTCAACTTCTATAGGAATCTCAAGAATAGGTACGATTATCTCAGTAACCTAGAATCAACTCCCGGTGATGAGGGATTTCATTTGTTACTTTCTGGGTTCCAATGGAATAAAGAAATGATAAAATATATTAGAGGGGAGAGGCCAAATCCACACAACAAGATCTGGACCGAGGTAAAGAGGATTCTTGGAGTCATGAACGTGGACAGTGTACATTATCAAGCTGTTGAGATACTTCTCGAGGAGGGAAAGATCAATATTTATAACTGCAACTTACTTGCCTTGGATGAGGTCAATTTTTTTTACCTACATGTAGCCACTGTTGGAGTTGTTCCCCCATCTTGTTGAGGCAGAGTAAACTGATGGATTGTTTGTCAACAAAAGTGTTGATAAAGTAGCCATAGGATTTTAAAGGTCGAAACAAGGACATGGATCTTTCAAAAAATAAAACTGTTGTCGCATGTGGGTCACACACTCTTGCACATATCGAATGTTTACTGACCGGCACAGAAATGGCTGAGCCAATGACATTCATGTGCGACAATGTTGTGGCAAACATGAAAGAGGTCAGAGCTTATGGGGTACTAACTGGACGCTTTGAGCCTGTGTATAAAGAAGAGCCAGGGAAATAATAATTTTTTTATTTTAAGTCACTTCACTTTACATACTTTACATTACATTACATACATATATACATACATGTAGGGGCAATTTATTTTGTCTGATGGTATTTGTATTTTTCATAATGCAACAGATTGTCCATCTGTTGTAAAATATATTTTATCTGTTCTGACAGATAGTTTATCTATTGCAATAGGTTGGTCATCTGTTGCATTATGTTGATATAGTCTTAGCTGCTGAAACAATGGAAAGACCTATTTGATAATTTCCAATAGATGGCCTACATGTTGCAACATATGTCTAAATCTGTTTGATATTTTCCAATAATTATGCTTGAATATCCATATGCTCAACAACACCAAACCAGTAGCAAAAAAAAAACACCACCATAAAAATTTCAATAATTAGGCTTGAATATCCATGTGCCCAATACCACCAAACCAGTAGAAATAACGCTGATAATGTAGTATCTTCTTGCTCGATTTTGTTTCTCTTCAAAAGCCTTAACTTTCTTCAACAAATCATAGATTACACGATTTGCTTGTGAAAGGTGTCGTTCTTCATACCAATCAAAGTAATCACATCCACCCAACTTCTACAAAATCAAGACCACAATTACAAAATAATTACAAGTCAATAAGTAATCAACTAATTAAATAAAAAAATATTACCTTTGAAATCTTACAAGTAAAAAACCTACGACCTGGATTTTGTTGAGTCCAAGAAGTCTTCAATAGAGCTTCATGACCATACTTACAATATCAAAAATCTTTGTCACGAAAAACAGTGGAAGATGAGCTCGACATTGTCAAGCTCAGTTGAAAAAAATAAAAAAAAATACGTAGAAAAAAAATAATCGAGACAAATTTGAATAGAGAAAAAAAGATGAAGAAGAAAAACAAGATTTGGGAATTTAGGGTTAAATTTTAGGAAGAAAATGAATATATAAGACAATGGGATAAAAATAACCGTTGGGGGACAAATCAGTAAAAATGGGGGTTCAATGAGCCTTGGCTACGTGAATTACACGCGAGCAGCCAACAAGGCAAAAAGTGACAAACTGACACATTTGATGCCTATTTAATTTTACGTGTTTAAAATGAACACTGTCTACTTGATGCCTATTTTATTTTAGGTGTTTAAAATGAACACTATCGATGGGTTTCGCCTTTTTTATTTCAAGTCACTTTCACTTTTTACATGTAGTGGAAATTTTTTATGTATAATGAAAGTTAAATTTTTATAATGCAACTGATTGTCCATCTATTGTAACAGATATTCTACCTGTTCTGACATATAGTTCATTTATTACAATAGGTTGGTCATCTATTGCATTATGTCGATGTTTTTATCTAAGTCTATATGTTGCAGTAGTGGAAAGACTTATTTGATAATTTCCAACAGATTACCTACCTGTTGCAACATATGTCTAAAGTTGTTTGATATTTTCCAACAGATGTGTCGTCTGTTACAACAGATGCATTATCTATTGCAATATTTGAATCTAGTATTCTATTTCAATTAATAATTTCAAATCTAAGGAAAAAATAAAATTCATAGACAAAATAAAATAAATCGAAGCCTTCAAAAATTAGCTGAAATAAATTAAATATAAAAAATTATTATGGGTACAGATCTCAACAAATACATCAACAATTAAAGTATTGATGCCACGAATTCCTAAGGAGGAGTGAGGTTATTACTTTGACATATTCAAGCTATAAAGATCTACTCAATATGGACAAGCTGTTCTTCATTCGGTGTTATGGAATTTGGCTTTAGTCATCGTGGATCTTTATTATTGCTTACGTATGGTTTCTGTTCCTTCTGTTCTCTGTATTTCCATAAAAAGAGTAGCATATTATCAATGTTGTTGAGCAGTAGCTTCTACATCCACCTGGAAAGCAAGAATTGGTCAATGCTAATCATGGAGATACAACAAAACGGAAAAGGATAACTTATCTGTTCTAGCAAATCAAACAGATCTTTCTCTTATTTTAAATTATCCCAAATAGATTATATTTTTGTTGCAACAGATGAATTAACTGTTGGGATAAATTTCTAAATGAGAAAGATATGTATGATAATTTTCAACAGATGAACCATCTGTAGCAATATATGAATCATCTGTTGCAGCAGATAAGTCATCTGTTGGTACAAATAAAAATGGTATGAAGAGCTGTTTGATTTACTAAAATAGACGAGACATATATTGTAACAGATACTTTATCTGATGCAACAAGTTAGTCAACTGTTGCAACAGATGTATATATTTGTTTGATAATTTTCAGCAGATGTGTCATATGTTGAAACAGATATTTGTCTGTTTGTTAGTTGGAACAGACATATATATTCACCTTCTTCAGCTCGTGTTGCTCTCCTTTGGCCATTGTAAATTACTCAATGCAACACATGGACAGAGGAGTTGTAATTTTGCTTTTTTTGATGCTTGATAATGCCTTGAAAATTACTTTCCTTCTCCTCTTAGCCTTAATCTCTAATGGAATGGATGGGTATAAAATTCTCTTTGATGGAATGACACCCCTCTTAGATGTCAATTCCTTTACAGAAGCAGTTAATACATTAATAGCATTAATCACTACATCATGTTTTGCCTTGCAGTCTTACATATAGAACATTCCCTGGGAAAGGCAAAATCTGTATAACAAGTATGATCATACTCATAAAGGTTTGTTTTAAATACTGTAAGAGGAGCATTATTAGCACCAACAGCAGCACCACTACCACCGCCAATAGCTCCATCACCACTAAGACCATCAACAACAACAAGCCCACCCTCCAAAATTGTTTTTCTTGTAATGGTTGTTGCTCCAAACAATTTAATTTTTATTCTGTCAATGAGCTTAGGGTCTGATAAAGTTTGCACAGATCGTAAAGTAAGAAAAATGACCTCTTTAACTCTCGATTGGTCAGAACTAGCGACGGATGCACAATCTAACATAAATCATTACATATATTAGAATGATGATTAGAGCATTCAAAAAAATCATTAATTAAAATAAAAAATTAATTATAATTATATTTACTTCATCCTTCGAGGGGTTGAAGAGATCAAGAAATTTTATATTTTTATCAGTTTTGGATGACAACCATCTCAAGAATCTTGGACAGAATTTTTTTTTCTAGTAGTTCACTTGTTGTCTTAAAAAAGGAATGGTTTCAAACGCCCAAGCTTATAAAATAACGTCAATAAATCAAAATCATTATTGAGTAAAAAAAATGAATGATATCATAATAAAAGAAAGAAATATTTACCATGAAAGCCAATGAAAAGCCATATAAGTTGACTGTCTTTGGCGCTAACGGAGTCAACAAATATTTGACAGTCATTTTGAAGTTTTCATAACCCCAAGGATAGCTGTTAAACGCCTCAAGATCCTCGGAGAGCTTTATTAAACCAACACTTATGTTGTTGTTAACGTCTCTCGCCCAAAGAATATTATGTAGAAATCAAACCAAGCACAATGACTGTTTGTGCTTCTTTGAAATTGTTTTACCTTTCAACGTTTCTATCAAATTTTTATTTTTGAAGCTTGGACCAACAATGGACACCAGGTTATCACGATCATACGACTTGTCTTTGTCTTTTTTAGGTGTGCAGGGTGCTTTTTTAGGTTAAAATAGGTATAACATGAGAAGGAGAAGGAGGATAATATTTTAGTCCAGTAACTATGGCAAACTCCTTCCAACCAAAACAAACAGGCATGCCACAGTAATTTATCAACACCTCATCCATTTTATCTTTATTTTCATACATAAACCTACGCTTGAGAAATTCATATACCATTTTCATTTGAAAAAGAGCATTGTTGTCCTTCGACAAATCAAAATATTTCCCAAAGCAGCTTTTCCTGAAATAAGCATACAATTTTTGTTCTCGAAGTATTTTTCTGAAGGCGTCGAAAGATTTTCCCATGGCTGACTTAACCACAAAATCACCTGTTAAATCCGTGGCACCATCGTACTGCATTCTCACAGGATAACGATTAATGCTGAAGGTTTTGACCAACTCTTCGGTGGAAGGGCTATTAGCATTTGGATTATCTCTTTTGAAATATTTCTTTTTCCCATATTCATCATATTCTGCTCCTGATTGAGATCTAGCTGTTTTACTTATTTCTTTACTTGGACTTGATTTGATTTCTGTTCTTTTGGGAGCCATATTATCTAAAATTAACAGGAACATAAAAAAAATATTATAGTTGATTAATGCATCGTTAAAAAGGGATAACAGTAAATCTAACATGTAAAATAGTAAAATAGCAGTTGCAACAAATCACACATCTGTTGCACCAGGTAGGTTATCTATTGCACCAAATAACTAACTTATTGCAATGGATAAGTAATCTATTGCAATAATATAAAATATATCACTCATTTTTTAAGACAGATGAATGGTCTATGCAATAAATCGCATATCTGTTGCAACATATGAGTGAACTGTTGGAATGATCAAATAACCTATTGCAACGGATGATTAATTTATTGCAACAATACAAAATATATCACTCATCTGTTAAAAAAAATGAATGGTCTGTGCAACAAATCACATATCTGTTACAATATATGAGTGATCTGTTAGAAAAATTAAATAACCTGTAGCAACGGCTGAATAATCTGCTGTGATAATATAAAATATATCACTCATCTGTTGAAAAAGATGAATGGTCCGTGCAATAGATCACACATCTGTTGCAACATATGAGTGCTCTGTTGGAACAGTTATCAACAGTCAATATTGTTTAGATTTCTTCCAACAGAAGGGTCGTCTGTCACGATAAATGAATGATCAGTTGGAAAAATCAAGTCTTGGACATATCCTGTTGGAAAAGTTTATGGAATTTTATCCAATAGAAGGTTCATCTGTTGCATCAAATCTTTAATCCGATGTTTTCTTTATTGCATCAGATGGTTAATCTGTTGCATCAGATTTTTAATTTGATGGTTCCTCTGTTTCATCCGATAGTAAATCTTTTACATCATATGGTTAATCGATTGCAACAAATGCTTAATCTGTTGCATCAAATGGTTAAACTATTGCAGCAGATTGTTAAACTGTTGCATTATATGCTAAATCTATTGTATTAATTTTTTTATCCTATGGTTCCTCTGTTGCATTAGATGATTAATCTGTTACACTAAATGGTTAATCTGTTGCATCAGATGGTTAATCTGTTACATCAAAATTTTAATCTGATGGATTCTCTGTTGCATCAGATGGTTGATCTGTTGCATCATATGTTAAATCTGTTGTATCAGATGGTTAATATATTGCACCAGATGAATAATCTGTTGGAGAAAAAAATAGTAGCACAATTTTGTCAACAAAACAACAGCAATATCACCATTTTTACCAAGAACAAGAACAAATCAACCCAGTAACAGGCGTAACAAATTAAACTTCGAAATCAAACAACAAAGGAGAAGAGAAGAAAAGAGAAGAGAAGAGAAGAGAAGAGAAGAGAAGAGAAGAGAAGAGAAGAGAAGAGAAGAGAAGAGAAGAAATACCAGAAATTAAGGTTTTATTCAAACCGCATTTCAAATTAAAGTAACAAATATTGAAATTGTTAACCAATACTATAAGAGAAGTTGGTTCAAGTTCCTCGTTTTCTTCAAAACTAAAAAGACCATAATTTTTTACCTGTGAAAGAAGAAAATAAATGATGAAGAATTAGTAGCTGTTGTGGCTGGAGTGCAAGGTTGTCACGTCGATTGACGGTTGAAGTTGAAAAGGAACTCGAATCCCAATTATTTTTCGCCGGAGGTTGAAGTGGCCGAGGATTGGAAGAAGAAATTTGTGGAACTGTTGGTTGAGAGAAGTTGTCGAGAGAGACGGTCGATGATTTGGATTATAGAGGGGGTGTAGGTTGGGTTGATTTGTATTTTTGAAAATATTAGAAAGTTTTAAAAATATTAATCAAGTCCACAATTAACTTAATTAAATTTTCTAATTATTTTTTACCCTTTAAGTTGGTCAATGTCACCGATCCTTCATTCAAGACTTAAAAGACACATTTCCTTCAATTTTCTCAACTAACTAAATAAAGTATGTATACTAAAATTTATATTTTCAAAGCATAATTAATTAAGCTAATTTAATAAAATAAACTCTTAAAAAATATTTTCTTAAGGAGAAAGCCAAATAAATAAGGATTAATAATTTTAAAATGAAGGAAATAACATTTACGGATATTTATAGAATAATGTGGTCATAAAACTCATTTTAATTCCCAACTGCTACATTGTCTAAGTTGAAAGTTATGGGATCGCTGTCCTCTCCATTTCCACTCTCTCTATTTTCCCTAAGTCCCCATTTTGATTGATGACACATGAACTAATTAAATTGAATGGCTAAAATTTAATTTATTCTAAATTAAATTTCTAATCATAATTAATAGAATAAATATATTATATCGACTAAAATAGGTTGTTTATCCAATATTCTCTCCCAATTATTGCTTTGAACTTTCTCCATTCCATCAAAATTTATCAATTTTAATTTGGCAACGACTAAAATTATGAATGCAAATAAAATATTTTATATTTTTAAGACGAAAATCATTTTTGTAACTGAAATGGACAATTTTAAAATGTGCTAGTGTTTGGATTGAGGTAAAAGATGCTCTAAAATGGACAATTTTTTCAAAACACTTCTTTTTTTCACTTTCTGATTTTGTTATTTGCTTTACGTAAATGCGTACACATAATAATTTTAAAACTCTGTGATCAGTTCCTATCGTTTAGTGCGCTGATAGTAGGAACGGAGAATTAGTCTCACGGTTGTCGGCTGTGGGAATACCTTGGGAAACCGAAAAAAAATAAAAATTTAAAAACTCATTGACCACTCAAAAAACTTACCATTACAATTTTACAAAGTAAAATGCATCAACTAAAAGTTGATTACTCAATTATCACTACTTATATCATAATCCACAACTTTTATGATAAAGATAAACAGCTTACGCTTCATATGCTAGTTAAGTACTTTACTTCATCAATTAATGTGTTGCCAAATTAAAAGTGATAAATTTGGAGGAAATGAGAGAAAGTTCAGAGCAATAATCGAGAGAGAATATTGGATAAGCATCCTATTTTAGTTGATATAATATATTTATTATATTAATCATAGTTAAGAATTTAGCTTGGAATAAATTAAATCTTAGTCATTCAATTGAATTAGTCCATGTGTCATCAATCAAAATGGGGAGTTGGGGAAAATGAAGATAGTGGAAATGGAGAGGAGCCGGATCCAAAGTTATGCTAGATTGATACTAGTATCTTAGGGCCGTTTGGTTAGGAACAAACACAGGATAAGATAATCCTGCATTTTATCCCCGAATTATTATATCTTATATCTCGTACCAAACAACTCTTATTATTGAATAATTAAGGTGTGGTACAATGAAAAATACTTTTTAGAATTTATTTTTAAATCTTTTAGAAATATTTTCTCTAAAAAATAAGTTTGTCAAAAATAAAAAAATAGCTTCCTTGGAGAAAATACTTTTTAAAAAAAAAAACATAAGTGCTGTGAGTGTCACACAATTGTGTGCTACCAATCCTTCAACCCACATCATCTCACTGTCACCTCTTATTCCACATCCCACCTCCACCATTGCCTTTCATAATGTTTATCTAGATTATATATAAAAATATTTTTTATGTAGATATAAAAAAAAAATCACTTATTTTTTCAAATAATATCCTCAAAAGTATTTCTGAAGAAAAATTTCCTTCCTACCAAATACATCCTAAATCACTGCTAAGGAATTGATTTCAAGGGATTTACGATTCTAAATCACTGCTTAGGAATTGATTTCAAGGGATTTACGATTGGAAAGTATGTGATCTAAAGTATTCCATAACCGAGTCTACATTAGAATTGAGTTAGGTACAATTCCAATTTCCATTATCATTCAACCAAGGGTTTCAATTAGATAGTACATTATAGGAAAAAATACATAAAGTAGCATATTTAAGTATTAAATTACAAAAAATTACAACACTTTTATCAAATTATATTTTATAGCATATGTATTTGTATGTATTTGTATTTTTGTAGCAATAGTTTGCAAAAATACAAAATACATATCGATCATAAGGGCAGTAAAAATCATATGTATTTATATTTTTGTAGCAACAGTTTGCAAAAATATAAAATACAACTTGCTATATTGTGTAATTATAAAGCTCATAATTAAGGGGATAAGTATGTTATTTCTGAATTTTGCCCTACATTATATTATTTAATGTACAAGATTTAAATCAAAATTATATATACCTACCTACCTAACCTAATTACTAGAGAAAATTGAAGGAAAGGTGTCTTTTAAGTCTTGAATGAAGGATTGGTGACATTGACCAACACATAGGATCAAACATCATTAAGAAACTTGATTAAGTTAATTGTGGACCTGATTAATATTTTCAAAACTTTCTAATCTATTCAAAAATACAAATCAACCCAACCCATACCCCTCTTTAATCCTAATCAACCACTCTCTCTCTCTCCAGCTTCTCCCAACCAACAGTTCTGCAAAATTTCTCCCTTCAACCTCCGGCGATAAATAGTCGGGCAAGTTTCTTTTCAACTTTCAACTGTTAATTGACGTGAATACTTCTCCGGTGACAACAACTTCGAGTTCTTCGTCCTCCCATTTTTTTTTTCACAGGTAAAAAATTATGAAGAAACAGAGGAACTTGAGCCAACTACTCTTCTGGTATTGAAATATGGACTTAATAAAACCCTAATTTCTGGCATTTCTGGCATTTCTGCATTTCTTCTTCTCTTTGTCGTACTGTTGATTCAAATTTGTTGGTATTTTTTGTCACAGTTGATGTTCTTAGTGTGTATGTGTGTGTGTGATATGTTGGTGTTGTTGGATTGATTTGCTGTTTGTCTTGGTAGAAATAGTATTGCAACAGTTGAAACATCTGATGTAATAGATGAAACATTGATGCAACAGATGAAACCCTGATGCAACAGATTAAAAATCTGATGCAACTATTAAAATCTAATGCAACAGGTGAACAATCTAACAGATCATTTATCTGTTGCGACAGAAGACTCTTCTGTTTGGAAAAAATCTAAACAATATTGATCCAACAGATAACTGATTAGTGATATGTTTTTATTCTTTCCAACGGTTTACTCTTCATTTTAAAATTGGATGCAACAGATTAAAAATCTGATGCAACTATGAAAATCTAATGCAACAGGTGAACAATCTAACAGATCATTCATCTGTTGCGACAGACGATTCTTCTATTTGGAAGAAATCTAAATAATATTGATCCAACAGATAACTGATTAGTGATCTGTTTTTATTCTTTCCAACGGTTTACTCTTCATTTTACAATAGATTAGGACTGTTTTTATTCTTTCCAACTATTTACTCATACAAGTCGGTTATCTGTTGCAACATATAACATACCTGGTGCAACAAATTAGTGATTCATTTTTATTTTTTCCAATAGTTTACTCATCCGTTGCAACATGTCGGTTATATGTTGCAACAGATAAAATACCCGGTGCAATAGATTAGTGATCTATTTTTATTGATTCCAATGGATTACTCATCCGTTGCAACGGGTCAGTTATGTGTTGCATCAGATAAAATACCAGGTGCAACAGATAGTGCTGTTTTTATGGTTCCCACATATTACTTATCCGTTGCAACAGGTCGGTTATATGTTGCAACAGATAACATACCTGGTGCAACAAATTAGTTGTCTGTTGGAACTGTTATATTACTGTTATGCATTAATCAATTATAATTTATGTTATCTTCCTGTTAATTTATGATAACATGGCTCCCAAAATAAAAAACATCGAATCAAGTCCAAGTAAAGGAATAAGTGCAGTAGCTCAGATACATCCACCACTCTATGAGCTTGCTTTACAAGCGTTATCTCAATTAGGAGCAGAAGCTAATGAACACGGGGAGGAGGATTCTTTCAAAAGAGATGATCCAAATGCTAATAGCCCTTTCGTCGAAGAGTTGGTCAAAACCTTCAGCATTAATGTTACCCTATGAGAATGCAGTGCGATGGTGCCACAAATTTATTGGGTGATCTCGTGGTTAAGTCAGTCATAGGAAAATCTTTCGACTCCTTCAAAAAAATACTTTGAGAACAAAAATTGGATTCTTATTTCAGGAAAAGCTGCTTTGGGAAATATCTTGATTTACCAGAGGACAACAATGCTCGTTTCTAGATGAAAATGGTATATGATCTTCTCAAGCGCAGGTTTATGTATGAAAACAAAGATAAGATGGATGAGGTGTGGATAAATTACTGTGGCATGCCTGTTTGTTTTGGTTGGGAAGAGTTTGCCATAGTTACCAGACTAAAATGTTATCCCTCTTCTCCTTCTCAAGTTACACCTACTCTGATCCAAAAAAAAATACCCTGTACACCCAAAAAGGGAAAAGGCAAGTCGAGTGATCGTGATGACCTGGTGTCCATTGTTGGTCCAAGCTTCAAAAACAAAAATTTGATTGAAGCGTTGAAAGGTAAAGGACTTTCAAAGAAGCACAAACAATCATTGTGCTTGGTTTGGTTTGTACATAATGTTCTTTGGGCGAGAGACGTTAACAACAACATAAGCCTTGATTTAATAAACCTCTCCGAGGATCTTGAAGTATTTAACAGCTATCCTTGGGGTTATGAAAGCTTCAAAATGACTGTTGAATATTTGTTGACTCCGTTAACGCCAAAAACAGTCAACTTATATGGTTTTTCATGGTAAATATTTCTTTTATTATGATATGATTCATCATTTTTTTATTCAATAATGTTTTTGATTTATTGGCGTTATGTTATAGGCTTGGGCATTTGAAGTCATTCCTTATTTGAGACAACAAGTGAACTACCAGGAAGAAGTTTCCTGTCTAAGAATTCTGAGATGGTCGTCGGCCAAAACCGATAAAAATGTAAAATTTCTTGATCTTTTCAATCCCCCCAAGGAAGCAGTAAGTCCAATTCTAATCAAGTTTTTGTTTTAATTAATGATTAAATGATTTCATCATAATTCTTAATATATGTACCGATTTATTTTAGATTGTCCATCTGTAGCTTGTTCCGATCAACCGAGAGTTGAAGATGCCATTTTTTCTTACTTTATGGTCTGTGCAAACTTTATCGGGCCCTAAGGTCGTTGATGGAATAAAAATGGAATTGTTTGGAGCAACAACCATCACAAGAAAAATAATTTTGGAGGGTGGGGCTAATGATGCTCCTCTTACAGTTTTTGAAACAACAAGCCATTATGATTATAATCATAATGGTTGTACAGATTTTTCTCCAGATTTTTCCGCATCTAGCGAATGTTCTTCATACAAATATCAAGACTACAAGGCAAAACACGATGGAGTGATTAATGCTATTAATGCACTAACTACTTCTGTAAAGAAAATGACATCTAAGAAGGATGTTATTCCATCAAAGAGGATTTCATATCCAGACACTCTACTAGAGATCAAGGAGGCTAAGAGGAGAAGGAAAGACACTTCCAAGGCATCATCAATCATCAAAAAAAGCAAGATTGTAACGCCTCTATCTTTGTCTTGCACCGATGTTCAGTGTGCAAGGGCCACAGAAGAGCAGTATGAGCTGAAGAAGTTGAATATACATCATTTGTTCCAAAAAATAAACAAGCACATATCTGTTTCAACAGATGATACATATGTTGAAAATTATCAAACAGATGTATACATCTGTGGTAACTGTTGTCTAACCTGTTGCATCAGATTCGTTATATGTTTAAACAAATGAGTCTTATGTTGCAAAAAATGGGTCATCTGTTTGAAATTATCGTACTGCTCTGATTTACCTGTTCGAATTTTTCCCAACAGATAATCCATCTGATGCAACATAAGAATCATCTGTTACAACAAATGGAAAATATGTTGTATATCTCTACTTAGCATTAACAATTCTGGCTTTCCAGATGGATGTCACAGCTACTGCCGAAGAGCATAATATGACAGTTGATAATCCATAAAATGCTTCCAAAGATGAAGAAAAAGTGGAGCCTGTCAGTTTGGGAGAAAGGAAGAATTACCCGTTTGAAGGGTTCAATATCTCGGACGAGGCTCCAAAAAACTAATACAGTTGATCAACGACTATTCAGAATGGATTGCCGATGGGTTGTTAAAGCATCATACCGGCAGGTACATAAATTAATTTTATGGATATTGATTTATACAATTCTTGTTGTAAGAACCTGGCATTAACACATATAAATCATCATGTAGAAAATAAAATGACGAGCGCTACAAAGTGAACGAATTGAGTCTTAGTTTTGATATGTTCGACTTTGTTGTTACACATCCCAAAATGAAGAATTTGTTATATTTGATGTCACAGCCCCGATCTTGCTGGAATGATGAGGTTTAAAGGCCATACATATTACTATTAATTAATACTTTATTTAATTGCATCTGTGTATTGATTTTTTCATCACGTAATTCAAAATATTTTGATAATATGTGCAGCACATTGATGTCATTTTTTACTACCTCCGAAAGAAGGCCAAGTTACAAACACAAGAACAATACAGATACACAACAGGCAATTATTTGTACAAAGTTTACATCAATAATCCCTATGATAGGTATTATCAACAGCAGCCGGAAGTTTCCCGAAACGAGGAATGCTTAATCAACATCATCAAAGGTTTTAGCATTCCGGTTGGCGTACCTTGGCATTTGGTCGACGAAGTATACATCCCAATTAATTGTGGGGATGAATTCCATTGGGTGTTAGCTGTCGTCGTTCTAAAAGAGAGGCGCATTCGAGTTTATGACTCAATGTCGCGAAGGACACGTTTTGGGTCGTCGTCTGAGATACAAAACTTGGCCAAAATATTGCCTGCTTAGCTTAATATGAGTGACTTTTTGGATCAAAAGGTTCGTACTGATTGGTCGACAATTGAAGCATACTGGGATAAAATGGCTAATCCATTTGATGTACATATGTTGATGGAATTTCTCAACAAACCATTGGTAGCCTGTAAGTTTAAGTGTCATGATTTAGTTTTATTTCAAAAATTTCACAACGCTTGCATGAACTGCAAGATATGGATTATCTATTTTTTTATAATGCAGGAATTGCGGTCCTTTTGTTGCCGCCTATGCCGAGTATTTGAGCGATGGATTACAAGTACCAAATGATGGAATTGATGCCGGATTACTCCGCAAAAGATATGCTGCTCTTTTATGGAAATATGGAGAAGCGAAAGCTCAGAAGCCGTACGCAACCGACGTTAAAGATCCACGACGACCAAAGCCGAATTCCATAGCACTGGATGAAGAACAACTTGTCCATATTGATTAGATCTTTATAGCTCGAGTCCGTCAATGTAATAACCTATCCTCCTTCATTTAACTTGTTGATTTATTTGTAGAGTAGATCGTTTGTACTCATAATGATTTTTTTTACATTTCATTTATTTGTTAAGTTATTTTATTTCATGTAATTTCCGAAGGCTTTAATTTTTTTTATTCTGTCTATGAATATAATTAATTTTGAGTTTTGAACATGTTAATTGAAATGGAGTACTAGATTCAAATATCGCAACAGATAATACATCTGTTGCAACAGACGACATATCTTATCAGATAGATTTAAACATATGTTGCAACATGAGATACAACACGTAGGTCATCTGCTGGAAATTATATAACAGTTCTTCCTACTTTTTTTATTTGCTCCAACAGATTACCGATCAGTTGCAACAAATAAGTTATATATTGCAACAGATCGTAAATCTGTTGGGACAGATAGACGGGGAACATTTGCATAACGCAACAGATGACCAACCTATTCCAACAAATAATCAATCTATCACAACAGGTACTATATCTGTTATGACAGATATAAAATCTATTGCATTATAAAAATTCAACTTTGCCAGACATAAAAATTATTGCCCCTATATGTATAGTGAATTGGCTTGAAATGAAAATTTGTTATCGTGTTCGTCTCTATCTTTGTACATGTTATTTTTTATACACGGGATCCAACCATTTAGTTAGTACCCCATATGCCCAGACCCATTGCATCTTTCCCACAACGGTGTCGCACACACTGGTCATTTGTGTGCCGATCAACAAACACTCCATGTATGCAAGTGAGTATGGCCCGCACGCTGCACCGGTTGTATTTTTGGGGAGCTGGATATTCTTATTTCGACCTTCAATAACCCATGATTCCTTCACCAAGACTTCAGCCGGCAAATGATCCATCAGCTTACTCTGCATCAAAAACATGGGCAACAACTTCAAGAGTGGCTGCATGTGGGTTAAAAACGTCTTCTCGCGGAACACAGGTAAGTTGCAGTCATAAACCTTAATATTTCCCTCGTATAGTAGTATCTCAACAGTGAGAAAATGGGTGACATCCACGTTCATGACTGCAAGGATTTTCTTTGCCTTGGTCCAGCTCTTGCCGTGTGGATATGGCCTCTTCCCTCTAACATATTTAATCGCTTATTCATCCCATTGGAATGTAGAAACTAACTGATCAAATCCCAGGCCACCGGAATCAGCTAGATTACGAAGATCAACGTACCTATCTTTGAAATTATTGTAGAAGTTGAGGTCCATTATCCTATCAGCAGCATCATAAGCATCTGGGTACGCTAATTGCCTGCCCCTCATGAGGCAGAGAATTTCATCAAGATACTGTGGTATAAGAAGATAATTTTTAAATAGGTTAGTAATTGTAAAGAATAAAAACACAGTGGAAAGAATCCGATGCAGAGGGTTCTCTGAATTAGTTCACAGATTACCCAGCCAACGCAACTTATGCAACAGATGTGTATTATGTTGCAACAAAATACCAAGCTGTTGCAACAGATTACACATCTGCTGCGTAGATTCTTCTTCATGGAGTAGATTGGAAGGGTAGGTTAGCAAAAGTAAACTTACCTTGTCCTCGTACCACACGCACATATTTGTCATATTCGAGAAGTCTTTGGCGGCAAATGAATGCATGGTGTATTATTTTTTGAACCTTCATCTTGATGAATTCTTCCAGTTCCTTTTTTTTCTCCTTGCCAAGCGCCGCAAATATGTCCACCTTCTTCGGTGGCCCCTGAACTTCAACAACTATTGGAGCGGGGGGAGTTGCATTTTTCGCTGATTTCAGAAATGAGAGAATTTGTATAATTTTTATTCTCTTCCTCCTAACCTCCACTATAAGAGTGCATGGCTCCCTCACCTCGTTGGATGGTATGACACCCCTCCTGAATTTCAACTCCTCGGCAGCTTCAGCAATAGCCTCTAGCTTGTCGAGGAGTTTATCCTCTCTGTCCTTGTACACTTTGCATTTGCAATGAGAACATGAGGGTAAGAAAGGGTGAGAGGGACCACTGTAAGGGTGGGAGGGACCGGTGTAGGGGTGAGAGGGAGGACCTGTGCAAGGGGTGTTTTTAAATATATTTATTTTTTGCTGAGCACCAACATGCTCATAATCATGACTGGGAGCAGAAGTAGAAGTAGGATGGTTGCCACCATCACAAACAACTCCACCAGCAACACCCCCAGAAGAAGCACCCGAATCTATTGCAGTTTGAGTTAGGTCGTGAAGAGCGTCAAAATTAGACTGACCTTGCCTAACTGCTCTTCTTATGGATGTTGCTCCATCCAATTCCTCTTTATTAACTCCACCGTTGGGTCTTCTTTTGTATCAACAAGACCCAGAGTAAGAAAAAAAGTCATCCCTAGCTCATCAATGGTAGGCATGATCCAAGGATGCACAACCTATAAAAAAACAACAGAAGGAATTTAAATCATATAATAATAATTTGTAGTCAGTTGGGTTACATGGGGCTCGGGTTATGTTAACACAGCCAACTTATGCAACAGACGATCTAGCTACCGCAATAGCTGATCTGTATGTTGAAATAGACTGATAATATGTTACATCAGAATACCCATCTGTTGCATAATTTATAGTAGATGGGTAATCTGTTGAGTAGGGTTCAGAGAATAGAGCAACATATGGTTAATCTGTTGTGAAATATGGATCGTCTGTTGCAACAAATTACCCATTGCACTAGTTGCAATTGACAAGTAATCTCTTGCACCAGACGGAACATCTGTTTCAATATCTTTCTTTGAGGCAAATTATTTTAGTTGAAAGAAGACGTACTACATCATCTAAACGGTTAAAGAGATCATCCTCATTAATATTTTTTTTGCTGCTCTCTACTGCAGTCAACCACCTAAGGATCCTTGGATGAGAAACCTTATCCGGGTAATCCGTGAAATGCTTTCGGAGGGGAGGAATGGCTTCACATGCCCAAGCCTAAAAATTTTAAACAGGAAGCAAGCAAAAAAAAAATGTCACAAGTATATTCAATATAAATTAATGAATGAGTAAAAATAGTGATCAATTTTACCATGAAAGCCCAAGGAAAGCCGTATAATATGGTCGTCTTTGGCTTTAGCTCTTTCAGTAAATATTTGACAGTCAAGTAGTAGCTGTCGTAGCCCCAGGGATAATCGTGGAATCTTTTAAAATCATCATCAAGTGCCAACAAATCACGTTCTATGACTTTCTTGACATCTTTTGCCAATAAAACGGAATGGACAAACCAAACTAAGCACAATTTCTCCCTGTAGTGCTTTGGTTTGTCTTTATTCTTGAGATCAACTATCAAATTCTTCACTTTGTAGCTAGGTCCAGAAATGACCCATCTTTTTTACCTTGCGTTTGTTGGACCCTTTGTGGGGTGTTTTCTTGATGGCAGGTTCTTCTGGACGATCGCATCTGAAGCCCATCACAATGGCAAACTCTTTCAATCCAAAAAAAACCGGCATGCCACAGTAGTTGATCTAGACTTCATCCATGTTATTTCCGCCCTCCTTCGAACCTCCATCATCCCCCACATACATGATCCTGCGCTTGAGAAGGCCATATACCATGATCATTAGAAAATGGAGAGGGCGGGGCCCAGACAGCTCAAGAGAGTGTGCAAAGCAACTCTTCTTAAAAATTCCATCTATGTTTTCCTTCTTCATAATACTCTTAAGTTCGTCAAAAGGTTTCCCCAACTGACATTTAAGTACAAGATCACCAAATACTGCATTAGGGTTATTCATCGGCATCGCAACTCAAAACTTGTCAATACTAATGGTTTTGAAAGAATCATGCTGGAATTTCGATATTATTTTACGCCCCATTGGTGAAGAGGAGTTATCACTTTCCTCGGCTTCATTTTGCCCTGACTGAGATTGTTCTGGAAATTCCTCCGAATCTATCTATACTCTAGCCTTTTTTGTTTGGTGATCGAAAGTTGATCTACTTTCTCCACTTTCTGTTTTTTTTCTTTTGGGAGACATTTTTTAACTACAAA
The DNA here is from genome assembly GCA_030864215.1 of Capsicum pubescens. Lineage (NCBI taxonomy): Eukaryota > Viridiplantae > Streptophyta > Magnoliopsida > Solanales > Solanaceae > Capsicum > Capsicum pubescens. The sequence continues at coordinate 87,197,082 of CM061548.1, forward strand.
CAGAAGAAAAATAAAAAATACATTGCATTTGATGTCTGCATAATTTTTTTAAAAAAGGTGAGACAAATTTCAATAAATTATTCTTACCACATAATCAAAAAAAATACTCCAACGGACAACCCATCAGTTGGAACAGATGGGGAACCCGAACCTATTTGAAGACCTATTTAATATCTCTCCACAGATATTTCACCTGTTGCAACAGGTGGAGAAATTTCAATAAATTATTATCTGCCACATTACAAGAAAATACTCCAACGGATAACCCATCAGTTGGAACAGATGGGAAATCTGTTTGAAGACCTATTTAATATCTCCCAACAGATCTTCCACCCGTTGTAATAAATGGACCACCACCACCACTACCAATGCCACGACCAATGTCACCAAGACCACCACCAATGACACCAATACCAATACCAACACCAAGACCACTGACACCACCGCCAAAAAATACAAATACCAATACCACCAACAACAGCCACCAACAACACCACAAACACTATCCAACAATACCATGACAGTCAATAAAACACTCAGAGAAAAACTAGGGTTTTCTCGGGTGCTTCCTACTTTTTTAGCATCAAAACTCAAAATTGTTAACCCATTCTCGAAGATAATACAACTAAAAGTTTTTTTTTTATCATTAACTAAAAAGGCCTATTTTTTAGAATAAAGAACAAATGTAGAACTCTTCTCGAACTCTGTTACATGCGAAGATAGAGAAAACAAAGGATTCAAATGGGAATGAAGTCAAAAAAAACAACTATATGTAGTCGTAAATGAGAAAAAAATCGACCTGTTTTGAAGAGTTGAGCAATATGTTGAGTTATTATTGTTTGTATTATTTGTATTGTTGAGAGGGAGAGGACACCCCGAGAGACAGAGAGAGAGAGAGAAAAGCGAGAGCTTAAGATTTGAAATAAAAAGTTTTTCGCGCAAATGGATGATTTGTATGGGTTGATTTGTAATTTTGGAAAAGAATGACAAGTTTTAAAATTGTTAATTTGGTCCTAATTGATCTTAATTAATTTTTAAAAATTTAAAAGATATAGATTTTAAAACATTGAGTTGATGAGAACTCATTTCTACTCAGAGTGATCGATCGACGACTTGGGTCGGGATGAACGTAATACCAGCGCCATGCAATTGCAAAGACTCGATTGGATTTGTAGTTGACCCTGCGAGCTCATTCACTCATCCCTAGTTCCACCTAAATCAACTTAGGTACTATCACTATCCTAACATTGAGTTGATGAGAACTCATTTGAACTCAAAGTGATTGATCGATGACTCAGGTCGGGATGAACACAATACCAATGCCATGAAATTGCAAAGACTCGATTGAATTTGTAGTTGACCCTGCGAGCTTATTTATTCATCCCTAGTTTCACCTAAATAAATTTAGGTACTATCACTATCCTAACATTGAGTTGATGAGAAGTCATTTCAACTCAGAGTAATCGATCGATGACTCGGGTTGGGATGAACGCAATACCAACGCCATGCAATTGCAAAGACTCAATTGGATTTGTAATTAACCCTGCGAACTCACTCATTCATCCCTAGTTCTACCTACATCAACTTAGGTACTATCACTATCCTAACATTGAGTTGATGAGAACTCATTTCAACTCAGAGTGATCGATCGATGACTCGGGTCGGGATGAACGCAATACCAATGCCATGCAATTGCAAAGACTCGATTGGATTTATAGTTGACCCTGCGAGCTCACTCATTCATCCCTAGTTATACCTAAATCAACTTAGGTACTATCATTAGCCTAACATTGAGTTGATGAGAACTCATTTCAACTCAGAGTGATCGATCGACGACTCGGGTCGGTATGAACGCAATACCAACGCCATGCAATTGCAAAGACTCGGTTGGATTTGTAGTTAGCCCTGCGAGCTCATTCATTCGTCCCTAGTTCTACCTAAATCAATTGCTATGAAATATGTTGCAACAAACGACTAAGCTGTTGAAAATTTTCAAACAGGTACATATATGTTGCAACAGATGACATATCTGATTTAATTATCAAATAGATATTTGCATCTGTTGTGACAGATGACTGAGCTGTTGGAAATTTTCAAAAAAATATTTATATCTGTTGTAACAGATGACATAAATGATTTTATTAATTATCAAATGAACATTTTCATCTGTTGTCACAGATGACTGAGCTTTTGGGATTTTTAAACAGATATTTATATCTGTTGTAACAAATGACTGAGTTGTTTGGATTTCTAAACAGATATTTATATATGTTGCAACAGATGACATATCTTTTTGAAAATCTTTTTATCTCTTTTAATTTTAAAGCAAGAAGCTTCTAGTCCGAGTAGATAATATCAAGTAGTAGTACTTACTACTAAAGGTGGTAAAAAATATTTCTTAGATATCTCAAAAGTGAGTTCATTGAGCAGTTTTATCTTGTCTTTTCAATGTCAGTAGTCTTAGTCTTCCTCGTGCCCCTCAAATTATTAATGAAATTAATGAATATTAATTAATGAATATTGAAAACCACCACGTCTACGTACACAATACATCTATAGAAATTATCTCATCTCTTCCTTCAGCTGCAATTTATTTTATTCAACTCTCATCTTTTTCTCTCTCCTCTTTAGGGTCACAACCTTTTTTTCTCTTTTCTATTCTCTTCTCATAAAGATCTTTTCGTATCTAAACCCATCCATATCTTTCCTCAACATAAATTTCTGTTTTGATCCCTTTTTTTATATTAATGTATGGTTCATTATTGCTCTTTCATTCTCGTCTTCTTCTTTGCATGTTATTTACATCTATTTTTTTATTTAATTACTATTTACCCATATCATATTTATTAAAAAAAATTAAGGAACTTGTAAGTGTTGAATAAATAATCCGAGAATTTTTTTTCCAATATGAGAAAAAAGTCATCTGTTGGGAGAAGTTTAAAAGACTTGTTGGCAGTATCATTTTTTTTGTATGTATTTTATTTGTTTCATTATTGTTGATGCAGTTATTGATGTTGGTGTTGGGGTTGGCGTCGTTGGAACTTATGGTGTTGTTGATGGTTCTGGCACAAAGGATGTTGCTTCTTTATTGTTGCTGATGTTGTTATAACAAATGTTGTTTCTTTTTTATTGATGTTTATGTTGTTGTTGATGTTGCAACAGAAGGAGAAACCGTTGGAACAAATAAAACTACCAGAAAGGTTGGTTTAACGTATTCCATCAGACTCCACATCTGTTGCAACAGACTCCACATCTGTTGCAACAGACTCCACATCTGATGCAACAGATGGACAATGTTCTTTTTGTTACATCAATTTTTTTCCACTTCTTTGTAGATATAAGGAACTGACAGTTGATCAACTTTTGACGGACTATCTCAAGAGGCTGCATTAAAGATGGAATCAGAGGAATAAGCTGTTTGTAGATGGAACCTCTTCATATATGGGAGGTATGTATTACTGATAATGTTATCTTGGAAACACACATAGAGTGCACTGATTTTGTGAATGATGTTTTTACTAATTAGTCATAGATTTTTCAAACAAGATGTCTGTAATTTTACAGTTAAGTTTGGTAAGTCCGAACTGATAAGGCTGAGGAACCATAAATATGGTTCTGATAGCCTGTTAAGATTTAATGTCGGTTGTTGCTTATGTTTATTTGTCAAGCATTGTGAAGGGATCTAATTTTTGTGTCATTGTAAAGATATTCAATAGCGATTGGACTAACTTTTAGGGTGCATTGAACCCTTAGAGGGCCTTCGAAGCTTAGCACTGCATCTAATAAGAATAAAAAACCAATATATTTATTGCCCTAGCCAAAATTTATATGGCTGGGTTGCTCGCTCGGGGTGATGATTTTATGCCAAAATGTGCGGTAGGAGAATGCTTTCGAAGGAAAATAGGTGGTTAATAAAAGATTATATCATCTGAGAGCTAATTGAAGAAGAGACATACGGTAGAAAGTAACTTCTAACGAATCTGGTTGGTGGAATTATCTTAACAGATGGGAGATCTGAATCAAGTGCAAATATGAAAGTGTATCCGGTAATGTAATTTCATCTGTTGTGTCTCTGAAAGAAAAACAATGTAGATGGACACTTTGCTAGGGAGCTGCGTGGTCGGGATTATCACCTGGATAGAAAATAGGAGAAAACCAACAAAGAAGCCTCACGGGCATCGAGGATAGAAATGATGTACAACAAGTCTAGAAAACTTATGCCAGCAGCAACTGCAGTTAAAATAAGGAATCTAAGCGAAGGCGGCAAACTTCTGAATTTTAAATTTCATCCCATACCTTCTTGTTTGTGTTTTTCGATCAGGTCCACTGTCGTTGACCTGATCGGAACCACAAACGAGATTGAAAGGCAAATAGAGTATCATTGCTTCCTTAGCAATATAGTTATAATTAATTGTGTTTTTTTGCCTTGACATGCTTTCAACATTCCTTGGAGAAGATCAGATGTTTGTTGTAGTATGTGAATCCTGATAATTTTCAAGCTTGCCTCCAGCTTGTTGATTCTGTATTCAAGCTGGTCGTTGCCCTCTTTGAAGTTAGTAAAGAGTTCCTCGTCTCTTGTGAGCTCGATCAGGAACACTACATTCAAAGTTGTGGCATTCTAGAAGCCCTTCAGAACACTTTCTTCAGAAGCCTTAAAGGATACATTGAGGGTCTCTTTGTTTGTTTTAGGTCAAAATGTGTTGATTCACGTTGAATATGTGGTCCTAAAAGTTGAACAACATACTTTTATGTAGCGTTGTTCCATGCATCTTGCTCAACCAATTTGATAAATTAGTAAGCATGGAGTTACGTAGCGTGTGATCTAAACTGGATCTACCAATCCTATCAAATATTATGTAACTCTAAGCTCATTACTCTATCAAAAAAATATGACCGCATTAGTTCACAAATCAAACGAGCTCAATCTCTCAGCCTTTCTGCTGATTGGTCTTCTCCAATATAGATGACAAGATATCTACTATGCAGAAGTCTACACCGTCGCCAGACATGTTCCCAGGCAATTATGTCTGGCGATGGTGTAGACTTTTGCATAGAAGATATCTTTTCATCTATATTGGAGAAGAATGATCAGCAGAAAGGCTGACAGATTGGGCTTTTTTCCTATGTGCACTAACTCGGGCATATTATTTTGATAGGGTAATGAGCTTGGAGTTATGTAACGTTTGATAGGCTTGGTAGAGCCGGCTTAAATCACATTCTACGTAACTCCATGCTTACTAATTTATCAAATTGGTTGAGCAAGATTCATGGAGCAACGCTCGATAAAAGTGTGTTGTTCAACTGTTGGGACCACATCTTCAACGTGCATCAACACATTTTGACCTAAAAAAACACAGTGACCCTCCATGTATCCTTTAAAGCTTATAAAGAGAAAGTGTTCTAAAGGGATTCTACAATGCCACAGCTTTTAAGGTAGTGTTCCTGATCGAGCTCACAAAAGACGAGGAACTCCTTACCAACTTCAAAGACAGTAACGACCATCTTGAAAACAGAATCAACAAGCTGGAGACAAGCTTAAAAATTATCGGGATTCACATACTACAGCAAGCATCTGATCTTCTCCAAGGAATGTTGAAAGCTTGTCAAGGCAAGAAAACACAATCAATTATAACCATATTGCTAAGGAAGCAATGATACTCTATTTTCCTTTCAATCTCGTTTGTGGTTCCGATCAGGTCAACGACAGTGGACCTGATCGGAAACACAAATAAGAAGATAGGATGAAATTTAAAATTTAGAAATTGCCGTCTTCGCTTAGTTTCCTTATTTTCACTGCAGTTGTTGTTGGCGTAAGTTTTTTAGACTTGCTGAACATCATTTCTACCCTCGATGCTCATGAGGCTGCTTTGTTGGTCTTCTCCTATTTTCTACCTAGGTGATAATCCCGACCATGCAGCTCCCTAGAAAAGTTTCCATCTGCATTATTTTTATTTCAGAGACACAACAGAGGAAATTACATTGTCGGATACACTTTCATACTTGCACTTGATTCAGATTTCGCATCTGTTAAGATAATTTCATAGGCCAGATTCATTAAAAATTACTTTCTACCCTGTGTCTCTTCTTCAATTAGCTCTCAGATGATATAGTCTTCCATCAACAACCCATTTTCCCTCGAAAGCATTCTCCTACCGTACCTTCTGGTATATAATCATCAACCCGAGCGAGCAACCCAACCATATAAATTTTTGCCAGGGCAATAACTATATTGGTTTTCCATTCTTGTTTGATGCAGTGCGAGGCTTTGAGGGCCCTCTAAGGGTTCAATGCACACTTAAAGTTAAGTCCAATTGTTATTGGTTCTCTGCAGTGACGACAAATATTGATCACTTCTCAAAACTTGGCACGCATAAACACGAGCACCAACCGTCAGTAATTCGTAACAGGGTATCTGCACCATCTTCATGAGGTCCTCAGCCTTATCAATTTTGAACCCATCAAAATTAACGGTACAATGTAGGATCTTGTTTGAATGATCAATGCCTAATCGGTTAAAAACTGCATTCACAAAAACATTATACTTTGTGTGTGTTGTCTCGGTAACCTTATCAGTAATACATACTTAACTCCCACACATATGATAGCGGATCCATCTGCACGCAACTTATTCTTCCTAGCCCATCTATGGCTTAAATTGAATAAACAAATGACTAGCTTGTTGCAACAGATGATACATCTGTTTATATTGTCAATCAATTGGAGACATCTGTTACGACAGTGATCAACCTGTTGCAGAAATCAAACAGATATATACATCTGTTGCAAAAAGATTGCCAGTATGTTTTAAGTTATCTAACAGAAAGAATATATTTTGTAACAGATTACCCATCTGTTGATTTATTTTAAAGCAATTTTTTTTTCTTTTTGAGATACAATAATTTATAAATAGGTCCCTCCTTACAAATATGGATGATCCAAATTCGTACACAAATATTCATATCGAGTCTTTGCGTGAACTTCAAAGGAATTTTGATTGATGAACTCCAGAGAGATATTTGGTTGACTTCGGAGCAAGGCTGCCAGATGAATGAAAGATGTCTGATTGACAATAATAACAATAGTAGTAATAATAATTAGGTAATATTTTTTATTTTAGCGATTATTTTCCTCCTTTTGTATATCAAATCTACCCAAGGGATTCAAAAATCTATGAACATTCATTTCATTTTGTTGTCGACTTTGAATTTTTAATTCTTATTTAGTATTTAATAATAATAATTCTGTTTATTCCTTGCTCTCAACATGTTGACAGTTGGTGGTAGGGATTGAGCAGCAATTTGTGTCAACAGTCAGAGGTTAATCTGCTACGACAAATCGATCATATGTTGCACCTGGCAGTTATTAATAAAAAAGGGCTATTGTTGTTATTGAAAGGGTGAAAAGAAAGAAATGACTCGGAGTTTCGATTATTCAATATGAAAAATGTTTCGTAAATAAATAATAAGGAAATAAATAATAAACACAATTTATAACCACAATTTTAATAACTGGTCGTGACTTTTCACCATTTTTTTTTTTGAATTATTTATTATATAATAAAATAATTATTATTTTATTAAGGAATTTGAAAAGGTATTTTTTTATTTATAAAATAAAAAAGTAAGCGAATTTGGATTAATGATATGATGATATAGTTATTTTTTTTTAAAAAAAGTGTAACACCCCGTAAATTTTTCCGTACACTTATCGCGATTATATGGAGTCCTAAAGGCTTGCGTATGGGTTAAATAAAGTTTATGGTGTTCGGAAGTATCCCGTCAATAGTTGTATGTGTAGGTATTGGAATAATCTTTCCAACGATATAAAGTTTGCCCAAAACAGAGGAGTATTTCATATAAGCGAGCACATTCGAAATTTCAAAACGGTGGCCGGGAAGCCTGTGAACAGTAAATCTGCAGGAAAATTACTGCAGCTAGACAATTTTTTTTTTGGATAAACTTTAGACGATCATAACTCCTTGTACAAAAATAAATGTGTGAGCTGCTATATATCGACGAAAATCTCTGAGAGTCTTCTTTCCGATGAAATTGGTTTCATCCAAATCCAATGTCTGAGTAAGGAGCTATACCCGTTTTACTACAGCCTATCAAAAAAAAAACAGAATTTTGGGACAGATTTTTGAGTCAAATTTAAACGACCATAACTCCTTGTACAGGAAGAACTGGGTGGTATACTTTATATAAAAATGAAATCCCTTTGAATTATATTTCCAATGCAATTGGTTTCACCCAAATCCGATACCGGAACAAAGAGTTATGATCGATTTACTTCAGCCTGTCAAAACTGTCCACTGGGGACAGATTCAGATTTATTTAAATTTTTATGGCAAAATGGTCATTTTCTATTACCTCTTGGACGAAAAATTGGCCTTTATAAACATACACTTAGCCTCACATATATCATATATCATCCAATTATTAAGAGAAGGTGAAACCCTAGCCTAATTTCAACTTCAAATATTTTGTGATTCAACCGTAGAAAATTCGAATTGGTTCCGTAGTTGTGTTCACCATCTCGAAAGCTTCGAGAAGCACCCCATGGTTATGTAAGGAGGATTCTAAATACAAGAGTTCATTGTTAAGGTATGAATATTGTTTATTCTTGATTCTTATCCATGAATAAGTATTGATAAGGGATTATGAGTATTGTCTTGATGTTGGAAGATAACTAGAAACATAGTTATGAATTGTTTTGTATAAATTGTTAGTAGTAAATTATGGAAGTTGTTGTATTGGATTATGGAGGATGAATTGTGGTGATATATCACTATATTAGTGGTTATGTATGCCTAGTGATCATGTTGGTATTGGATGGTGATTAAGAGGGGAAATAAAGGCTAAGAGTGATGTTGAGGGATATTGCATGAAAATGCATGATATGTGAATGTAATAAGAGTATAAGAGGATGTATGTAGCACTCTTATTGATGAGTTAAAGGATTACTTCCTAGACATTATTTGGTGAAGTTAATACCTAAATGGTAAGGTTTGGTTGCTAATACTAGTTTGCCACAAATGACTTATTGTAGATAAGTGTTCGAAGAGTACGGGAAGTCAAGTTGGACTTGTATTGAAGTGGTTATATCAAGGTATGTAAGACATACTCTATCTAATCTTTGGCATGAATAATGACCCATGGCACTCTCAAGTAAGCTTCCAACATTGTCCTACGACACATGACACATAATAACATCATATGATCTTCGACACTACCAATTGAACTTGTTTTCACTTTTAAGATGTCCGGCTAGTCAAAAAAATATCCATTTACTATTGTTGACTCCGAAATGGTTTAATGAGGTATCCATGATTCTCTACTTCATTTTCATGATATTGATTACCTATTTACATGTTTTTCCTATTGAGGTATCATGGTTTAAAGTTCCTTAAGGTGTGACCACAAAGTAACCAATCTCAAAGATTAATTGAAGTAAGAAATGGAATGTCTTTATTTTAAATTGTTGATATGATGTATTGTATTAGTACCACTGATCAGTTGGCCATTGTATTATAAAGATTATGTATATATGTTATTCCAGGGGTGGTCCCTGATGTATTGTATTAGTACCACTGATCAGTTGGCCATTGTATGACTTATGTTATGTATTGATAAGGAATACGAGAAGTAATGATATGAAAGTAATGTGCAGGTATCCCATCAGCTCTTTTAAGTGTGGTCTACTCATACTGTTTATTCACTGGTATCTGGGTTCTGTTGATCTTTTGTATCTCATCTTGATACTCACTGCCTTACATACTCAGTACATATTTCCGTACTGACGTCCCTCACGGGGGACCTGTATTCATGCCTGCAGGAACAGGTACTTCCGGTCGTACACCTCCGCAGTAAGAGCCAAGACATTTTGTTGATAGTGGTGAGCTCCAGTTGTTTCGGGGCATCCCAAGTCGTTTCTATATGTATTTTTGGTATTTGTATAAAAGTCTTTTGTGGGCGGGAGTTTGTCTCGACCCTAACTCAGTTGTGTATCTGTGTAGAGGCTTTTGTAGACATATTGTACATCCATAGAAGTGTTTGATTGATAGACGTGATGGCTCTGACGGCCAATTACTATTTATATATATATATATCCGTGTCTGCTGGGCTGATACAGGTACTGTTATTTTCTATTTACAACGAAGTGCTGCCCAAATTTCTAATTTTCATAAGTAATGTAAATGTGAAAGTATTGGGTATGAACGGGTTCTCCCGGGCCTCCTCGGCTACGGGTGCCAGTCCGCTCCAATGGGATTTGGGGCGTGACAAAAAGTAGATTATATGTTGCAACAATTAAATTATCTGATGCAATAGGTTCACTATGGTTGCAACAGATGATATATCTGTTGTCACAGATGATTTATCTAATGCAACCTATATCGAGTCACAACTCAATAAAAGCAGTTCTTGAAAAGAACTAATTAATAATAATAATCTGAAAAGTCATGACTTATCACAATATTTCTTAATTTAATTAATTCATTACTTTTCACATTAATAAAAAATATAATTAATAAATGGAGGTGAACAGTTAGATTATATGTTGCAACAGATATGTTATCTGATGCAACATATTTTATATTTGTTGCAACAGATAATATATATGTTGTCACAGATGTGTTATCTGATGCAACAGATATAGAATCTGTTGCCACAACTCAATAAAAATGGTCTTCGAAAGACTAATTAATAATAATAATCTGAAAAATCATGACTTATATCACAATATTTATTTTCTTAATTTAATAAAAAATTTAATTAATGTATGGAGGTGAATAGTAACGCTTTTTTGCCTCTCATTCAAATTCAATCCTCTATAATTAGGTTTATCTTTACTCAATCGTTCATTCAAATACACACTCTATTTATTTATTGCATCTCGTCTTTCATAGTACACTCTAGAAGATAAGATTATGGTTGACCCAGTATGGGACGTTGCTTTTCTGCAAGACGCCGTGAATGAACTTTGGAATCAAGTTCGTGATCTGCAATGGCAATTGGGAGGAGTTAGATCAAGAATGCTCCGCGAGATACGCAGGCTGAGGAGGGCCTTATTGCTACTTTCGATTGAAGATTGGCCGGCTGACAAGGATGATGTTGATAATAATAATAATAATTAGACTATTATTTTTCTTTTAGTCCATTATATATATTTTTATTTGTTTAATAAATAAATTATGTTTGATCTTTGACGTTTTAATCCATATTTAATTTTCATTATGTCTATTATCTTCTCAACAAATATTTCAACGATTCGACGTAAAAAGGAATAATTTAGAATCCAGTTGCAATAGCAATATTTATCTGTTGGGTTTGTGGCAGGGGTTGATTTGTGTTGTTTCAAACAGATTAATCATTCGTTGCAACAGATAATTAGTCTGGTGCAACAGATAACATTCTGATGCAACAGATAATTAGTCTGGTGCAACAGATAAACATCCTGATACAACAGATAATACGTCTGATGCAACAGATAATACGATGATACAGTAGATAAATAGTCTGATGCAATATATTACCCATCTGATGCACCAGATGATTAATCTGTTTAAATTGTGGGCACTTGTGCTGGATTCATAATCGAGGTTCTATCCATTGTTGGAAAAATAGAAGTGTACCCAGATGACAAATACGAATAAAAATCATAATTTTACTTACCAAAGTAACCTATGAAGTAATGCCAAAGTGGAAAGTGATGTAGTAAATAAAATTTGACCTAAGAAATTGGTTAGATCGCAGCAGTAGCGTTGTACCAACAACAACAACAACAACAAATGGTCGACAAGAAGAAGATGAAGCAGAAGATGATGAATAAAGCAGTAGAAACTGAAACAATTAACAACAAAAGTCGCTAAGAGAGAGAAAACAACAATGGATGAGAAGAGAGAAAAAGACGCCTTTTTTTTTCCTCCGTTTCCCATTATTTTAGGTATACATTGGGATCAAAGTGTAAATTTAAAAACTTGTAGGTTATTTTAAAACTTCCCTAACTTTCTTAATACATAATAAAGTAATTGTCACCTGCAACTAATAATTAAGACTTGTGTCACCTACACCTCATTTTAAAACTTTTTTGTCACCTGTGGCCCAAACCCCCTAATTACTACGTGACCAAGAGACGGATGCCCTATTAATATCTAAGTGACTATATAGGTCATGAACCTTTTTCTTCTCCAAGAACTAATATTTGTATGATTTAATGGTAATGTGTCCACACGTACGAAAAAACATTAAAGATTAAGAGGGGAAATAAATACGAATTTAAAGCATCTGGACATTATTTCATTGTATGCGAAAAAATAAACTCATTTAATTATTTCGAAGATTTGAAATTAAAGTTAATTAGAAGAATATTTGGAGATGACTATTAAAAGAAAGGATAAGGTTTTATGAGCGAAAATGACTATTTCACATGGAAATCTTGGAACAGATCTTTTAATATTTCAAATACTGCAATCAAATCTCTCGATAACAACTTTGTTTACTTTGAATTTTAAAAAGTTGGAATTAATTATTTGTTTTGGTGTCCATTTATTATATTCATCCTTTGAATTATATCTTTTAAACTTATTTTTGTATATAGGTTGGTTTTCTTATTTTTGATGTACTAGGTATTATATTTTTATCTAGAGTATTTACTTCTGTATTTATTAGTTCTAGATTTTATTTATTAATTACTTCTTGTTTTTCATTAATTTCTAGTTTTCCTATGTTTTCTAGAATTTCTGTATATGTTTCACTATCTTCCGAATCATAATTATCTGTTTCTTCAGCATCTATTGCATTTATTTCTAATTCACTGATTTCTGGTTCTTTATTTTTTATTTCTAATTTTTCTTTAAATTGATTTATCTCGTTTAATAATTTTTGTTCTTTATCTTTTTCTTTCTGTCTCTTTTTATATAAATCTTTTACCATTTGTAGTTCTTTTTCTAATTCAGCAATCCTACTATTTTTAGTTTCTTCTATTTTTCGTATTTCTTCTGTGGTTTGTTGTTTTATTTTATCTATTTTCTTTTTTCTATCTATCTCTTCGTTTTCTCTTTCTATTCTTACCATGGCTGTCAACTTATCTTCTAATTTTAATTCTTCTTTTTCTAACATTAAATATAAATGTTCACCTATTTTCTTATATCTCCTTCCTAAATTAGAGAATATTATTTTTATTTTTAATCCTTCATGATTTTCATATGTTTTTTCATCTATTATAAATTCTTCTTTGTTCATTTTATTTAAATGTATATAGGTTATGTTGATATATATATTCTAGACTATCTATTGTTGATTCTAAATTTGATATTTCTTCTTCTTGTGCATTTATTGAATTTTTACTAACTCCGACAATTATGTTATACTATAGTCTTTCTATCCTTATTTTTAATTCTTTACGTTTTCAGATATTATTTGTTTTAATTAGCATAGGCTCCGATACCATTTGTAGGGAGGTGCGGATAACTTAGATAAACAAATATATCCAAATAGATCTATTATAGCTCTAATGGATCTATTTTTATTTGTGGGTGGATATTTCTTAACTTCTCTAAACATTTTTGTGTATTTATTTTAATTTTATTAATGTTCATATCTTGGGGGTTGATTAGATAGTATTTGATTAAATGCTTTACTGTAATATTTTTTAGTTTTTTCTCTTAGTCTTTGTAATTCTTGTATATTATTTTGGAGGTATTCTAAATATTCTATATCTTTTGTTCTAAAATATTCAATTAAATTCTCTTTCATAAGTATTTCTGTTAATCTTATTTCTTCCATATCTTGTCTCCAATATTTTAAATACTCATAGTCTATCATTTTATCCTAAAGTAGTTGTGATACTGCATATTTCTTTGTAATAATTTATTCTAATTGTACTATATCTGATATTAAATTCTAGATTATCTATTTCGTTAATTATCCTGTCTTTCTCGTCTAAATCATATTTTAAACTGTCTTTTAATTTTAGTTTTTTTATGATTTTATTTATCCAAATTAATCTTTCTTTTAATTGTTTTCTTCCTTTTCTAAGCTGGTTTCTATAATTAATTTCTTCGTATAGCCAACTTTGTTTTTCTCTAACTCTTTGAATATATTCTAGCATTTCTTAATCTGTATAATATCCATCTGAATAATTGTCTAGGTAGTAATAGTGATGGTCATCACTTAAGTATATTTCTCCTAACTCGTCTTCTATCTGATTTATATCTAACTCTTCATCTTCAATGTTAAATATTTTTTTCCATATTATTTTCTTTACGTCTATAATTTTTATATCTCTAAGTACGTATAAAACTAGTACTTCAAAATTATCTGTCATTTAGGTGGGTTAATTAAATATTTTTTCATAATACTCTTTAGTTGTTTGTTTTAATCTTATTAATTCCTCTATATTTTCATTAAGGTATTCTATATATTTTATATCTTTCGTTCTCATATATTCTTCTAAATTTGTTTTCATTAGTTTTTCTATTAATTGTATATTTTTCATATCCATTTTCCAATATTCTAAATATACGTAATTTATCATGGTTGATGTGTAGGTTTGATATGTAAGTATTTATAAGAGTAGTTAGGTAGGTGAGGTATGTAATTTATTCTAGTTATAAAATATTTATCAAATATTTTTTCTAATATGATTTTTTTATATCTACAATTTCTATATCCTTAAGTACATACAAAACAAATATTTTAAATTTATCTACCATTTCGTCAGATAAATAAGTATTCATTTTTCATATGATGCTTTTTCAAAATATTCCCTTCAATCATACACATAACAAAATATGATCATTTTAGATTACTATATACTTTTGTTTTTTTGTATATACTGTTCTTCTAATAATTCATCTATATGCATTCTAAATTCTTTTAAATCGTCAAAATTATATGTTAATGGTTTTTGAGTTATTATGCTATTTTTATCTATTAATTCAATTTTTATAGTAGTTTTATGTCTTCCCTATCCTTTTAATGGATCTTCACTATATAATTGTCTTAATCTTTTCTTTATTATTTCTACCTTATCTATTGAAAATATAGTTATTTCTTTTTATTTATCGAAAATACAACTAGTTCTACTGTGTCTTCTGTATTTTTTATATTTTCTAACTTTTGTGTAATTTTTTCACTTCCTTCTATCCAATCAGTTTTCTTTCTTATTTTATTAATAACTCTTTTTGCCCTTACTTTTTGTTTACATGGTGTTGTAAACCACCAATCTGTTTTAGTTATTATATGTAGGTATAATTTATCTAAAAATGACGTTCCTAAAAGCATATCTTTTGATGTTAGTTCATAATTATAGATTTCTCCTATTGTTATTATTTTATCCCATATATATATTTTTACATTTTTAGCTTTATATGTAATTAAGCTTTCTTCATTATTAAATCCTTTAACTACTATTGGTGTTTTTAATTTATCCTATTTATTTTCTGGTAAACAATTGTATCTACATAAGTTTGCTTTTGCTCCTGTATCTATCATAGGTGTATAATACCTATTATAATATCCTTCTACTATTATTTTTACAAGTACATATATTTTCATATCATGTTAAAGTTCTTTTGATGAATAATCTTTCTTTATTATATGTTATAGATAATTGTGTTTTCTTTTGATGAATAATCTTTCTTTATTATATGTTATAGATAATTGTGTATGTTCTATATTGTATGGTTTTACTTGTTCTAACCATTTTATTCCTAATATTATGTCTGGTTTTTGCATTTCTTCTTTTATTTCAAATTCTATTTTTATTTTTCTGACTCCTATTATTATTATTATTTCTGTCGTATCTTTAATGTTTATTAGACTCCTTGGTAGATCTGGGCATATATCACTATTAGATTTTATTTCTTCACTTTTTACTAGATATTTTGCTAGTATTAAATATTCTTTTTCATTTATTGTTCCTGTTATATAATATTGATTTAAATTAACTGTTGAAGTTGTTTCATAATTTGTTCTTTTTTATGAGCTTGATGATTCTGTTTTTTCATGAGCTATTCTTTTTGTTGTACTTATTCTATCATTTATTATTTCTAAATCTTCTTCTATATCTATGTCTTTGTAACTATAATCATTATTATCAATTTTTTTTACAAATTATTCGAAAGGACTTTCTATTTGTATTTTATTAATTTTATTTTTTTCCGTTATTTTATGTTTTGTTGTTAATACATATAATTTTTACATCTTGTTGTAAATATTTTACTTCTTGGGGTTAGTTCTATTCCTGATATTTTCCAATATAATACTAATGATTTATCTATATTTTTATCTGTTATTGCTACTGAATAATTCACACTTATTATAAATTTAAAATTTTGGTATATTAAATTTCCTTTTATGGCTGTTATTATACTTTTTTCTATAGGTTTTATAATTTTATCATCTGCTAAATATAATTCTATTGGTGTATCTATTCCTTCTCTAAAACATGTTTTTATTAATATCTCTGTTCCTCCAAGGTGTACATATTTTATTGGGTCTTTACTTTTTATGTCGTTTATTTCTTTATTAATTATTATTTTTGTTACTAGTGGTATACTAGCTCTTCCTTTTGCATAGCTACAGTCTATTACATGTTCTTTTTGGCTTACTACGTAGTATTCTTCCTTTTTTCTACTAAATATATTTCTTATTGCTGGTATTTTAAATATTTTTTCTACACTTAAGTCTAACTCTTTTCCTTTTATTTCGTCAAATATATTACTGTCAAATATTATTTTTTGATATGTTCCTTCTTCATTTAAATATTCTTCCTTTGTTATTATTTTTATATTTTCTTCAGTTATTTGATTCATTTTTATATCTTCTTCAGTCATTTGATTCATCTAATTCACTATTTATTTCATTATCTGTTTCATTTTCCGAAATTTCATATATACTATCTTCACTTTCTAATTCATAATCTATATAATTTATCTGCATATATTCTGTATTTTCTATTTTTATTTCTGATATTTGTTTATTTTTTGAGTTTTTTGGTAATTTACAATCTTTAGCTAAATGTCCTAGTTTTCCACAATTATAACAAGTACATTCTTTTATAGATTTCTTTTTTCTATATGGTCTTTTATGTTTATAATTTTTTACATAATATCTTTTTCTTGGTTTCTTATATTTATATTTTAATTTTTTGTATTTCTTATATTTCCTATGTCTTTTTCTTTTCTTATAATATCTTTCTTCACATCCAAATTGAGGTGTTATTTTATCTTTGCAACATGCTAAATTTCTTATTAATGTTTTTTCCATTTTTATTTCTTCTCTATATTTTTCACATAGATTTCTATACTATTGTTGTAAAAACTTTATTCTTGCTCCTAGGGTATCTACTATTTTTGCTTCATCTCAACTTTTTATTATTTTTGAACTAAATGGTTCAGGTAATTTACTAAAATATAATCTTGTTATTTCTTTACTTTCTTCTATATTATATGTTCCTTTATAATAATATTCTTTAAATGCGCACGTATACTCATCTATATAACATATATTACATATTGCTAGTTTTAACATTAAATTTCTATTTATATCTTTTTCTTTATTTTGCTCTTCTTCTTCTGTTGTTACACTACTAAATTCATCTCTTATAGTTATTTCATATTTTTTCAATATTTCTGTTGGTAGTATTTTAGTAGGTGTTGATGTTCCTTCTGTTTTATTATCAGATCTTAGTACTTTTTTATTTGCTTCGGCTAGGTTTAAAAACCATAATTTTACTGTTCCTATTAATGTCTTTTCTATATATTCTAGTGTATTTGTTGTATCTATAGCTCTGGAATTTTAATGTCTTCCGATCGACATAGCTCTGTACTCTGCTGAGTTAGCTAATTCATAGCTTTAGACTTCAGTTTAACTTCATCAGTCTTTAGCTTTTCTATTTCATTACCCATACTGTCATTTAGAATGATTCATTGTTATACAACTACTTCCTCTGTTTTGTTTTAGTTGAATCTTATTGACTTGTCACTCTCCTTAAGAAAATATTTAATAGAGGTTTATTTTACTAATGTAACCCTATTAATTACACATTGAAAATATAAATTTGAATATATAAACTGTACATAATTATTTAATGATTGGAGTACTATTGAAAAAACATAATAAACTTCTCTTAATTTTAGAACTTGAACAACTAAAATAAAATAAATATTTTTAACAAGAAGCCATTAATATGAAACGAAGGGAGTATAAAATACTTTATTATTATAAACAAAAATCATCCAAAGATCAAAATTTTAATTTAATAATAGAACAAAGGATTATTGCGATGTCCGTGGATCAATTTACGATGTCTCCATTGCTAAAAGTAATTAAACTATTTGCAAGACTACTTTCTCTGCCACAATATTTGTCGCATATGCAAAATTTTAATTTGTCCCAGAAACAAAATTACATATTTTTCTTTATGAAGAATTACTTTTAACTTTAAACTTCGTTATTTTAACCTTAGTAAGATGAATTGCGGACAATGATTGGTACCGGAGAAAGCTGAATTCTCAAATTAAAGAATATTTATAACTCAATTGTATCAAGGTAGGAAATATCAACTAATTACCAAATTTGTAGTTTATTTGTGGGACTAGAGGCTACAAAGCAATGTTTGGTGATCTGACGAGGCATGGAAAAAATGATCTAATGACTAATATGGACAAATTAGACTATGCAATCTAAGGACAGGTTCATCATTGGCTAGCTAATCAAGATAAATTGTATACTAAGGTAAGATTTCATAGGCTACAAATATTAGTGGAGGATGCATGATTCATGTCATTTGTGATTTGTGCACATGAATAGGAATTCTAGAAATTGTGACTGGATCACTGAAGTTGGGAATGGACATTCTGTTTGGTCTTCTTAGAGTGGGTAAAAGTCCCACATTGATCGGAGAATAGACTAGTGATTTGCTTATATGGACTTGGGAATAATTTTCACATGGTATCAAGAGTGGTCTTGTTTCAACCAATGTGGGACTTTTACCCACTCTAACACCCCCTTCACGCCCAGGCCCAACTGACACTGGCGCGTGGACCGGGAGCCCAAAATGGGAATGGACCTGGCTCTGATACCATGTCAAGAATGGACCTTGGGCCTAACTCAACCTCAAAAGTTAGCTCATGAGGGGAGGATTGCCCAAGACCATATAAGTAGACCAAGGACCCTTTAACCCACCGATGTGGGACTCCAACACCTCCCCGAACGCCCAGAGCTGGACATCTGGAGAGTGGACAATATAAGACGGGGGCCCTAACATCGGAAACAATGAACTGGGTGAGCCTGACTTTGATATCATGATAAAAAAATGGACCTTGGGTCTAACTCAACCTCAAAAGCTAGCTCAACCCCCCCTCCCCCACGCGCGTGAACCGAGAGCCCAAAGACGAGAATGAACCTGACTCTGATAGGCCTAACTCAACCTCAAAAGCTAGCTCAGGAAGGGAAGATTGCCCAAGACCACATAAGGAGATCAAGATCCTCCATTCCCCAACCAATGTGGTCTGGTATCCAAATGGTATAGTAGGATGTCAAATAGGGCAGTGGTTGAAAGAAATAGAACTAGAGACAACAGAAGAAAGAAATAGTGGTGACTTAGCATTAGGGGCAATGATAACATGGCAGGAAATTAAAGACCGGAAACATACAAATGTGAAAAGATGTAAATTGAATGTTAATACAGTTCTTTTTTTTAAAACGTTGTATACGCCTGTACGGTGTAATGCTTCTAGAAACTGAGAGAAGGAGTACCATAAAATTTATGGCAAAAGGAGTAAAAATTATTACTACATGAGTCTGCTGCCAGCAGAAGTGGCATGGTCACGATTAGGATCAACATGGCAACAACCAAATGGTCAAGTAGGTAAAAGAAAATTTGAGTTAATGGGCATAAGCAGATTTAAATATTTTAATTTTTTAAGTTTTATATTGAAACTATTAAAAGTTCAATTTGAATTTTCTATCCAAACTATCATCAATTATTTATTAAAATATATTTAAATTATTAATTATTTACTTTTTTTATTAAAAAATTTTGAGTACGAAAATTAAAATAATAAAAATATATTTTAATAAATAATTGGTAATAGTTTAAATAGAAAAATCAAACAAATATGAAAAAGGATGAAATAACTTTTTACACCCTTTATGGCCTTATATCAAAAACTTTTTGAAAGGGGAGTTTTATCCGTCTTAGCCCGGCACGTGACATGCACGAGTTGGTCCCACCGTCAGAAATGAGTAATGTCGAATGTCTGTCTAGGATAATTCCAGTTCAAATTCTCAAAACCACATTTCTTCCTTCTTTTAGCTTTTGATAATCCACACAAGTCTTAGTCACCATTAATGCTGACAATGAAGTAGGTATTATGAACTGCGATGTTACTACTCCGAAAAGGCTACTCAATCATATGCTAATTTTGTTTTCTTATGTATGTACATATACCCGTTTTAATTTATAGAAGTCGAGTTGATTTTTCCCAGTGAAATACAGGAATTATGTTACGATCATGAATTTATGGATTTTGAATTCTAGAAAATTTACTTTAATTGATGTTGTCAACAAACTTTAATGCACTTTAATTGATGTTGTCAACAAACTTTCTTCTTTGCTTCTCTAAACCTGCAACAAGTCGTGTGATATTCTGCACAACCTAATAATAATAATAGGAGGTGAATTGGTTATACTAGATTTCAGCTGCCTATGTGATGGACTAGGCTATTTGAGAAGATTTAGTTGAAAGGCCACTTTGAAAATTTATTTTAAGAAATAAATATTATTTATTTTTTTATTTAAATTTTTAGGGTTTTGGATAAAGTGATGGGGTATAAGTTAAAGTGTTTAAAAATAAAACTTTTGACACCCTTTATGTATTTATTAAATATTTTTTTGACCTCACTTTTTTATTAAATATCAAAAACTTTTTTCTCTCTCCTCACTTTCACTTACAAAATCATTGATCATTTCTCTTTCCTCATCCCCCAACTTTCATTTTCCATTTTTATCTTCTCTAAAGCTCTAAGATCTTTCATTTTTCACTTTAAATAATTTTTCTTCATCTCCCGAGTAATTTGTACTCCATATTGATGATTTTTTTTTTTGCTTTTTTTCGATTTTGATTTGTAGTAATTGAGTTGATTTTGGAGGAATTTTTTATTTTGAAAAAAGGAGATTGATTTTATTGATTTTTTTTGTTTTTAAGTTGGTATTTGTTTGATTGTTGATGAATTATGATTGTTCTTATAGACTGTATGGTGAAATTTTTCGCGAAGTTAATCGGTTAATGTGCCAAGAAATTAAATTCGAACGTTGTTTTGGTAATAGATCATTCGGTTGATTAGGTATTTGTTTGGTTTGGATGAAAAAAGCTAAAAAAAAATTAAAAAGGGAACTTGAATTTACTGAAAATCTGTGTTTTTAAGTTGATATTTGTTTGATTGTTGATGGATTATGGTTGTCCTTGTCGATTGCATGGTGAAATTTTTTCGTGAATTTAATTAGCGACTGTGCCAAGAAATTTGAATGTTGTTTTGTAAATAGACTGTTCGATTGATTAGGTATTTGTTTGGTTTGGATGGAAAAACTGAAATCTTTTAAAAAAATAGAACTTGATTTTATTGAAAATTTGTGTTTTTAAGTAGATATTTGTTTGATTGTTGATGGATTATGATTCTCCTTGTCGATTGCATGGTGAAATTTTTTCGCGAATTAATCGGTTGATGTGCCAAAAAATTTGAATGTTTTTCTATTAATAGACCGTTTGATTGATTAGGTATTTGTTTGATTTGGATGAAAAAATTGAAATCATTTTAAAAAAATGAAACTTAATTTTACTGAAAATCTGTGATTTTAAGTTGATATTTGTTTGATTATTGATGGATTATGACTATCCTTGTCGATTGTATGGCAAAACAAATTTTAAATTTCATCGGTTAGTGTGCCAGAAATCTGGACAATGAGAACAAGTTCATTTATGATCCTAGACTTAATAGACTGTAGTCATCTTCTTCTTACCTGATTTTCGTACAGTACTTGATATCGCTTTTCCGACGACCACCGAAATTATGCAACGATTAAAGCTTTGGAACAAGCTAAGGAGTGTTCCAAATGAGAATCACTACTAAAAAAAGGAAAAACCGACCACAGAAAACCTTCCACAAGTTGTGGTCGAAAAAAACCGACCACTTGTGGTCGGATTTTAATTTTTTTATTTTTATTTTTATTATTAAAAAAAGCGACCACAAGTGGAAGCTTTTTTATTTTAAAATATTAAAATAATTATTACAATAATTTTAATAATAATTATTATTTATTTAACAAATAAAAATTTAAAAATAATAATAAAACCGACCACTAGTGATCGATTTTAATAAAAAAATTTAATTAAAAAATATTTTAAAAAACCGACCACTTGTGGTAGGTTTTTAAAATTCTTTTTTAATTTATTTTAAAAAAATACTTATAAAAACCGTCCACTAGTGGTCGGTTTTTGAAATAAAAAAATTAAAAATTATATAATTAAAAATTAAATAATTAAAAACTAAAAATTAATAAATAAATAATTTTTAGTAACACCTAATTATATATATAATCAAAACCTAATATATTAAGCTAATCAAATATAATTAATCGATCACTAATCTAAGTATGTATAAGAAACACATCGCATTATATTATTGGATAATATACTTGTATACATGTGATGTATATAGTACGTATTTTGAACTTGATATAGTCGATAATGTGTATATGTGTGTGTATGTACATGTGTATATAGAATATATAGATATTATATAGCGACGGTATATTAATGACATAAAATAAATCAACCGATAATTTATTTGAGTATATGTGAAATACAATGGGATGGTAAAATAGGGTATGTGATGTATATAGTACGTATATGAAATATGTCACATTATATTATTGGATAAGATACTCGTGTACGTATGTGATGTATATTGTACGTATTGATATTGTCGATAATATATATATGTGTGTGTGTGTGTACGTATAGGCATATATATATATATATATATAGTGAAGGTATATTAATGGCATAAGATAAACCAACCGATAATTCAACTGAGTTTCTGTGAAATACGTTGTATATTATTATGGGGTAGCAAAATCGGGTATGTGATGTTTGTAGTACGTCTTTGAATGTTAATAGCCAATTGAATATATTTATATATATGTATATCAATCTCGTGTAGTGATGAAATAGATATACTATTTTATGTCAATATAATATAGACAAACGCAAATTAACGTAACAAAAATAATTGATAATTTTTTTGATTAACACGTTGTTTTACGAGCGAGGTATATATATATATATATAGATCAATGAATTTTGAAAATTCAGATAAATTTTTGGTTAATTAACTTTTAACTACGATATTATACACACACACACACACACACACATATATATATATATATACTTGTGGTCTTAGGTCGTGCTACGCACGACCCAATATTGATCCTTAAAAATTCTACGTCATGTAATTTTATCATTGAATTAAAGCCTTTGCTCATTTGGTTGATAAATTCTAAGTTAGACATATATTATTATATTTAGATTGATGAAATTTGTATAACAATATTTTAAGTTATTCAAACTTATGTGTCATTGATAATCAATTATATTTTTTAAATAATTTTAGTTTTTAATTATTGTAATTTATAATTTTTTTTTATTGTACTAATTATAAGTGACATACTAAAATTATCTTAATAAAGAGTTGTGAATTTTTTTTTAAAGTGATCCCATATAAGACTTCAAGTTAATGGAAAACATCAAAAAAGAATTTATCATTTCATGCCTATTTTGTTATTTTTATTAAATATTATTAATTTTTTATACTTAAATGACGTATAAAAAATATAAAAAAATAATTTATTTTAGTAAAATTTTAATTAAATTAATTAATTAATATTTTTTAAATGTCTATTTCAATATTTTTATTAAATATTTTTAATTTTTTAATACATAACTGATTTATATTAATTAATTAGGGATAATATAGTAAAATCACGATTGAAGTAGGCATGACATAAATATTTAATTTTCTTTGTGATCATTTTTGTAAAATTTTAATTTACTTAATTAATGAATTAATTGATTAATATTCTTTCTAACTAATTTATAAAAAAAGTTAAATTTTAACTAATTAGAATTTTTTTAAATATTTTATGAAAACCAACCACATGTGGTCGGGTTTTCAAAATTTCCAAAAAACCGACCACTTGTGGTAGGTTTTTTGGAAATTTTGAAAAACCGACCACAAGTGATCGATTTTCATAAAATATTAAAATAAAGAAATTTGATTAATTAAAGCCCAACCCGCCCCAACCCACTTAAATATATTAAATCCCCAAATCAGAAACAACCCCCCCTTAGTTCCAAATCGCGATTCAACCAAAAAAATCTCCAAATCAAAGTCGTCTACCGTGTGCCACCGTGTGCCGCCGTTCTCCGCCGTCCCTAGCTCCGGTAAGTTCCAAAAACTTCCTTTAGGTACTAATTTAAAATAAAATAAGCATGAGGAAGACGGTGTTTGTTTGAAAAAGTCCATGTAGTAGTTTTGAGAAATCATTTAGTAGACATGGAGTCACTTTGTTAGTGACTATTTTGAGAAAATTGTTTAAATGAGACATTCATAAGATAGATCATAAGTTGTTGTTTATCATCTATATCCTCATTCAAATATAATGTACAAATCAAGAGGTCCTTAATTCTAAGTGGTGGTTGAACCCGACTTTGAGGACATCCATAAATACTGTTCTTAAGAATTTTATGCTTCAGTGAGGTTCCTTGTTTGACAGGTTTATTTTGAGGAAAATGCCATTTTTTGTGTGGCGATTCCTGCATCCAGTTTTAGTTTTGGAAAATTTAATTTGTCTTGACCTCCTTTGGTCTCTATCTGCTTCTTACCATCTTTTAAGTATTTGACAGTTTTGAGCACTTATCATCTTTGAATATTTTAGAAAGGTCTTTGCCATTTTTTCATGTCATTCTCAAGCTTAATGAACACCCTTTGTTTGAGTCGGAAAGTAGTCGGAACTACCTTATTTTCCGACCACATTCCGACTATAAAATGTCAATGTTGTAGTAAAATCTCAATATTGTCAATAAAAATACGAGTAAATAAGGATGACTAGAAATTTGTTATTTTGCGTAATGATCAAGATTTTTTAATTCTACATGCCTAGTGTGTAGCTTGAAATTTGATGTTACCGTTTGACAGAAACTGAATTTAGGAAAAGGATTGCTTTGCTATTTTTTCGGTGATCTCTTGTCGCTTTGACTTTAATTTAGGTCAAGCAAAGGTAAGTTTACTTCTCTCTAATTTGTTATAATAAAGTGATAATTTTTTTTCATATTGAAGTCTAGTGAAGCCGAGTGTGGCCTTGTTCGATTCACTAGCATTGTTGTTATCTTCTTTTTATTGTTCATATTGAAGTCTAGTGAAGCCGTGTGTGACCTTGTGAGATTCACTAGCATTGTTGTTGATGGTTTGCTGAATGTGGTTTCTTAGGTGACTTAGTTGTGTGAAAATGGTTAAGTATATGGTTTGTTAGGTGACTTAGTCACTTGAAAATGGTTAAGTGTTGGAACCTTAAAGGAGATTTTAGTGTTTTGAATATGGTTTGTTAGGTAACTTAGTCACTTCAAAATGGTTAAGTATAGGGATTTTCAAGGTGATTTTTGTGTTTTGAATGTGAGTTGGTAAGTGACTTAGTCACTAGAAAATGGTTAAGTATAGGGATTTTCAAAGTGATTTTAGTGTTTAAAATGCGAGTTGTTAAGTGACTTAGTCACTTGAAAATGGTTAAGCGTTGGAACCTTAAAGGGGATTTTAGTGTTTTTAATATGGTTTGTTAAGTGACTTAGTCACTTCAAAATGGTTAAATATAGGGACTTTAACGGTGATTTTTGGGTTTTGAATATGGTTTGTTAGGTGATTTAGTCACTTAAAAATGGTTAAGTGTTGGAACTTTAAAGGTGATTTTTGTGTTTTGAATATGTTTTGTTAGGTGACTTAGTCACTTCAAAATGGTTAAGTATAGGAATTTTCAAGGTGATTTTTGTGTTTTGAATATGGTTTGTTAGGAGACTTATTCACATGAAAATGGTAAAGTATAGGGACTTTAAAGGTGATTTTTATGTTTTGAATATGGTTTGTTAGGAAAATGGTTAAGTATAGGGACTTTAAAAGTGTTTTTTGTGTTTTGAATATGATTTTTTAGGCTACTTATTCACTTGAAAATGGTTAAGTATAGGGACTTTAAAGGTGATTTTTGGGTTTTGAATATGGTTTGTTAGGTGACTTAGTCACTTGAAAATGGTTAAGTGTTGGAACTTTAAAGGTGATTTTTGTGTTTTGAATATGGTTTGTTAGGTGACTTAGTCACTTCAAAAAGGTTAAGTATAGGGATTTTCAAGGTAATTTTTGTGTTTAGAATGTGAGTTGGTAAGTTACTTAGTTTCTAGAAAATGGTTAAATATAGGAATTTTCAAGGTGATTTTTGTGTTTTGAATGTGAGTTGGTACGTGACTTAGTCACTAGAAAATGGTTAAGTATAGGGATTTTCAAGGTGATTTTTGTGTTTTGAATGTGATTTGGTAAGTGACTTAGTCACTTGAAAATGGTTAAGTATAGGAACTTCATAGATGATTTTTGGATTTTGAATATGATTTGTTAGGTGACTTATTAACTTGAAAATGTTTAAGTATAGGGACTTTAAAGATGATTTTTGTGTTTTGAATATGGTTTGTTAGGTGACTTATTCACTTGAAAATGGTTAAGTAAAGGGACTTCAAAGGTGATTTTTGTGTTTTGAATACGGTTTGTTAGGTGACTTATTCACTTGAAAATGATTAAGTATAGAGACTTTAAAAGTGATTTTTGGACTTTAAATATGGTTTGTTAGGTGACTTCGTCATTTGAAAATGGTTAAATGATGGAACTTTAAAGGTGATTTTTGTGTTTTGAATATGGTTTGTTAGGTGATTTATTCACTGGAAAATGGTTAAGTATAGGGACTTTAAAGGTGATTTTTGTGTTTTGAATATGGTTTGTTAGGTGACTTATTCACTTGAAAATGGTTAAGTATAGGAACTTTAATAGTGATTTTTGAGTTTTGAATATGGTTTGTTAGTTGACTTAGTCACTTGAAAATGTTTAAGTGTTGGAACTTTAAAGGTGATTTTTGTGTGTTTGAATATGGTTTATTAGGTGACTTCGTCAGTTCAAAATAGTTAAGTATAGGGATTTTCAAGGTGATTTTTGTGTTTTAAAGTGAGTTGATAAGTTACTTAGTCACTAGAAAATGGTTAAGTATAGGGATTTTCAAGGTAATTTTTGTGTTTTGAATGTGAGTTGGTAAGTGACTTAGACACTAGAAAATGGTTAAGTATAGGAATTTTCAAGGTGATTTTTGTGTTTTGAATGTGAGTTGGTAAGTGACTTAGTCACTTGAAAATGGTTAAGTATATGAAATTTGTAGGTGATTTTTGTGTTTTGAATATGATTTGTTAGGTGACTTATTCACTTGAAAATGGTTAAGTATAGGGACTTTAACGGTGATTTGAATATGGTTTGTTAGGTGATTTAGTCACTTAAAAATGGTTAAGTGTTGGAACTTTAAAGGTGATTTTTGTGTTTTGAATATGTTTTGTTAGGTGACTTAGTCACTTCAAAATGGTTAAGTATAGGAATTTTTAAGGTGATTGTTGTGTTTTGAATGTGAGCTGGTAAGTTACTTAGTCACTAGAAAATGATTAAGTATAGGGATTTTCAAGGTTATTTTTGTGTTTTGAATATGAGTTGGTAAGTGACTTAGTCACTAGAAAATGGTTAAGTATAAGGATTTTCAAGGTGATTTTTGTGTTTTGAATGTGAGTTGGTAAGTGACTTAGTCACTTGAAAATAATTATGTATAGAAACTTTATAGGTAATTTTTGAGTTTTGAATATGGTTTGTTAGGTGACTTATTCATTTGAAAATGTGCAAGTATAGGGACTTTAATGGTGATTTTTGTGTTTTGAATATTCTTTGTTAGGTGACTTATTCACTTGAAAATGGTTAAGTATAGGTATTTTAAAGGTGATTTTTGTGTTTTGAATATGGTTTGTTAGGTGACTTATTCACTTGAAAATGGTTAAGTATAAGGACTTTAAAGGTGATTTTTGGATTTTGAATATGGTTTGTTAGGTGACTTAGTCACTTGAAAATGTGTAAGTATAGGGACTTTAATGGTGATTTTTGTGTTTTGAATATTCTTTGTTAGGTGACTTATTCACTTGAAAATGGTTAAGTATAGGTATTTTAAAGGTGATTTTTGTGTTTTGAATATGGTTTGTTAGGTGACTTATTCACTTGAAAATGGTTAAGTATAAGGACTTTAAAGGTGATTTTTGGAACTTTAAAGGTGATTTTTGTGATTTAATATGGTTTGTTAGGTGACTTAGTTACTTCAAAATGTTCAAGTATAGGGATTTTCAAGGTGATTTTTGTGTTTTGAATGTGAGTTGGTATGTTACTTTGTCACTAGAAAATGGTTAAGTATAGCAATTTTCAAGGTTATTTTTATGTTTTGAATGTGAGTTGGTAAGTGCCTTAGTCACTAGATAATGGTTAAGTATAAGGATTTTCAAGGTGATTTTTGTGTTTTGAATGTGAGTTGGTAAGTGACTTAGTCACTTGAAAATGATTAAGTATAGAAACTTTATAGGTGAATTTTAGGTTTTGAATATGATTTGTTAGGTGACTTATTCACTTGACAATGATTAAGTACATGGACTTTAAAGATGATTTTTGTGTTTTGAATATGCTTTGTTACGTGACTTATTCACTTGAAAATGGTTAAGTATATTGACTTTAAATGTGATTTTTGTGTTTTGAATATGGTTTGTTAGGTGACTTATTCACTTGAAAATGGTTAAGTATAGAGACTTTAAAGGTGATTTTTGGGTTTTGAATATGTTTTGTTAGGTGATTTAGTCACTTAAAAATGGTTAAGTGTTGGAACTTTAAAGGTGATTTTTGTGTTTTGAATATGATTTGTTCGGTGACTTAGTCACTTCAAAATGGTTAAATATAGGGTTTTTCACGGTGATTTTTGTGTTTTGAATGTGAGTTGGTAAGTTACTTAGTCACTTGAAAATAGTTAAGTATAGGGATTCTCAAAGTGATTTTTGTGTTTTGAATGTGCGTTGGTAAGTGATTTAGTCACTAGAAAATGGTTAAGTATAGGGATTTTCAAGGTGATTTTTGTGTTTTGACTATGAGTTGTTATGTGACTTAGTCCCTTGAAAATGTTTAAGTTTATTTTATCTTAAAGGGAATTTTAGTGTTTTTAATTTGGTTTGTTCGGTGACTTAGTCACTTCAAAACAGTTAAGTATAGGGATTTTCAAGGTGGTTTTTGTGTTTTGAATGTGAGTTGGTAAGTAACATAGTCACTAGAAAATGGTTAAGTGTTGGAACCTGATTGATATTTTCAATGTGATTTTTGTGTTTTGTAACTTCATCTAATTAGTTGAATCTGATTGTTTGCGTTGATGAAACCTGATTATAGCTGGATATATCAACGGAACAATGATAATTGAGTGTTTATTAGGGAGGAATTTGTTGATGGTGTCAATAGATTTGTTGAACATGCTAAGACACTCGTTATGTGGACACGTTATCGAGTTATTCATTGTCCTTATGTTAGATGTGATGGTATAAATCTTGTAAATGAAGATGATGTGAAGGAATATCTTTATAGAAAGAGGTTTCACGAGGACTTTTTAAGATTGTGTGGTATTCATGGGGATGTAGTGCATAATAACTTTGTTGTTGGAGAAAGTAGTACATCTACAGGGCATAATTAATATCAACATACTAGGATGACAGAAATGGTGGATGATGCATTTGGGATGCAACATGGGGTTGACATTAGGGAAACTGTTGAAGATGTTCCTAATAGTGAAACGGGCAATTTCTACAAAGAATTGCATGCTGCTAGTCATCCTTTGTTTGACGGGTGTTCGCACTCTCGTTTGTTTGTTGTTGTTAGATTACTAAGTATTAAATCTGACTGGAATATTGCTGAAGGAGGAATGGACTCAATGATAGACCTTATTAAAGAGTTGGTTGACCCCGACTTGGAGGTTCCTGATTCTTTCTATAAGGCAAAAAGATTGGTGTCAAAGTTAGGCCTTTCCTCGGTTAGAATTGATTGTTGTGAAAATAGCTGCAGGTTATACTTTAAGAAAGATGCTAACCTAGAGTTCTGTAAGTTTTGCCAGCACTCTCAATATAAGCATGGTTCTACTGGAAATCAAATTGCTATTAAGGTGATGCATTATTTACCTCTTATACCAAGGTTGAAGAGGTTGTATGCTTCAAACAGCTCAGCTCCTCATATGAGATGGCATAGTGAAAATAGAAGGCCCACTGGTGTTATGTGTCATCCTTCTGATGGAGAGGCTTGGAAGCATTTTAATGCAACTTATCCAGATTTTGCAGCTGAGCCATAAAACATTCGATTGGGATTATGTGCGGATGGGTTATCTCCTTTTTCTATTGGTGGTGCGCCATATTCATGTTGGCCTGTATTTATCACTCCTTATAATCCAACTTCTGAATATTGATGACTAGTCCATATACATTTTTAAATTGTGTTATTCCTGGTCCGCGTAATCCAAAAAGTGGAATAAATGTCTACTTGCAACCTTTGATCGATGAACTTCAAATTTTATGGCATGAGGGGGTTGAAACTTGAGACATCTCTCTTAAACAAAATTTCAATATGCGTGCATATCTAATGTGGACTGTTAATGATTTTCCTTCTTATGGAATATTATCTGGGTGGATGACAGCTGGAAAGCTGGCTTGTCCATACTGTATGGAAAAAACAAAATCCTTCACATTGAGACATGGCAGGAAAAATTCATGGTTTGATTGTCATCGTTGTTTCCTGCCACATGATCATGAATTTAGGAGACTTAAGAATGCATTCAGAAGGAATAGAAGGGAACATGATGGTCCACCTCCAAGGCTGTCTGATTATGACATCTGGGAAATAGTTCAAGATTTGCCTAAAGCCAGTGAGGAAAGATTGTACAGGCTTGATGGATATGGCGTTTCGCATAACTGGACTGCGCAAAGTATATTTTGGGAGTTAAAATATTGGCCAGATAATTTACTTAGAAATAATATTGATGTCATGCATACTGAGAAGAACTATTTTGACAACTTGTTCAACACAGTTATGGATGTCACCGGCAAAACAAAGGATAATCCTAAGGCCAGACTTGACTTGCCAGAATATTGCAACCGTAGAGAATTACACTTACAGTAGGGGCCCAACGACAATGTTCTTAAGCCCAAGGCTAGTTTTACATTCAAGTTAGACCAAAAGCGTCAAATATGCGAGTGGGTTTAAAGTTTGAAGATGCCTGATGGATATGCCTCAAATTTGGGAAAGAGGGTTGATATGACACAAGGAATCTTGCATGGAATGAAAAGCCATGATTGTCATATTTTCATAGAACAATTACTTCCAATTGCTTTTATTGGTTTACCTGAAAACATATGGAAACCAATAGCAGAGATCAGTTTGTTCTTCAAGGACTTATGTGCCATCACATTAAAAGAAGAAAATCTGGCGTGAATGGAAAGTAATATTGTTGTTATTACCAACAAACTGGAGAAGATTTTCCCACTAGCGTTCTTCGATGTGATAGAGCATTTTCCCATTCACCTTGTGCATGAAGCTCGGCTAGGCGGTCCAGTTCAAACTAGGTGGATGTATCCATTCAAACGGTAAGCATTTGCAACATATTTAAATTCATACATATCTTTTTTAAATATAGTACACATCTAACCTTAAGATTGTACAGGGCAATTGGAAAATTGAAAAGGGGTCCCAAAAAAAAATATAGGGTTGAAGGATCTATAGTTGAGGCATATCTTGCAAGAGAAACTTCTCAATTTTGTCCGTACTACTTTCGTGATGAAGTTGCTTGTTCAAGAAACCGACCAAATTGTCATCAGGACGATGTGAATGAGCCTCATTTACAACCGATATCAATTTTTAATCAATCTGGTTGTAAGGCTAAAAAGATCATACCTCGCCGGCTCACTCCCATGGAGCGCAAATCTGCAACATTGTATGTCATGTTGAATTGCCCGGAAATTAAGCCCTTTCTGAAGTAAGGAGATTAAAATTTTAACATATCTTATTTGTTTACTCATTCCCTTAAAGAAACTAATTGTGTTTTCCATGTTGCATGTTCAGTTCATTTAAGACTCAATTCCATAAAAATCAAGTATATGAACTTTTGCAACATGGTTTAAAAATGAGATTCGTAAGTGTAATATTTCTACAAAGTTTAAATATTTACACATTCCTCAACTAATATATATATATATGTATAATATTTTTAGGTACACTATTCACCAAATGCAGCCGCATACGATCAGCTCTTGAGAGATATTTCTTTGGGTCCAGTTGAAGTTAATGCAATATCCCAATACAAAGTAAATGGGTTTAAATTTCCACTGAACAACACTCCAGTTCAAGGAAAACAAATAATACTGGTGTTTGGGTTAAAGGTGATGATGATGTTGATTACTTTGGCATCATACACGAGATCTTAGAACTGGAGTACGCTGGTTTTCCAATAAAAAAAGTTGTCCTCTTTCGATGTAAGTGGTTTGATCCAAGCACAAGAGACACAAGAGTACATAGTGAGCATAACATCATTGAAGTGAAGCACAATAACTCGTATCCTATTTACGATCCATTTGTTTTAGCGCAAAATGCTCTAAACAAGTGTATTATGCTCCTTATCCGTTGCGCAATAACAAGTCTGATTGGTCGATAGGCCGGGTGGAAGTTGAGAATGTGCTAGAGACTGCGTATCAAAATGAAATTTAGATTAATCACCAGCTAGTAGACGTTGAATTAGTGGATGGTTTGAATCACCCGAAAAATATATTTGAAGAAGTTAATATTGCGGAAGAAGAGGCTGAGTGGGTAGGAGATGAGGAAACCTCCGAAGAGGGTGAATGGTTTAGTGGAGAGTCTTCAGAAGATGAAGATTAGTTGTGTAGGTTGTATTTATTATGTGTTGATGTCGATATGCTTTGTATTATATATTTACCTTTATGCTTCTTGTTTAAGATTGATATGTCATATACTGTTTTACTTTGCTGTTTCCACTTTTCCACGATTTATATAGTAATAACAATATTTTTGTCTATATATCATGTTATTGGAGCGATTTGAAATGTGAATTAGTAACTTGAAATTATATGCTTGGAATCTTTTCGTATACATTCATTTTGTAGGAACTAACTACTTGTTAACTTAACATAATTTAGATGTCAGACAGAGATGATATAGGTAAGGGAAAAGTTGATACTACAAAATCAAAAAAGAATAGACAACCTCCGCCTTACAGACAGCCATAAAGTATTCATATATCTGAGGGTCGGTTTGCTAATGCGCCAGTACGACCCTCACATTCTAGGTTGTCAGAGAATTCGATACCTACTCCTATGCATGGGGGGACACTACATGGGTCTGCACCGACTCATTCTGCTCCTATGACCGTGTCACCACCAGCACAGTACTATCGTATAGCTGCTGGCCCCTCCAGACATGTACCATCATCGATACCCTCCTGTAGCAGTCATGCAGCTTTGCACAATGATTCTGCGGGATCTATTGGGTTGTCGGATCTTCGTCTTAGAGGCACTCCATCTGGTGCTTCAGATCCGCCCACGCCAGTGCATCCACCATCACTTATTACATAGCCAGGAGACAAAGATGATTCTGGGAGGATTTATCTTGTTCCAGTTGGGAAAGGGTAAGATTTTTAAATATAATAATGTTACTCATTTTTTCATTACTATATTATTATGCTCTATGAAATTAATGTTTGATGTTTTGTTGTAGGTTTAGGCCGGATGGTGGAGATGGAAAAAAGGTGCGAACATGCATTACTCACTACTTCAACGGCTACTGGACCAACTGACAAAAGGTTCCAGAACTTGACAGGGATAGAATGTTTGAAGAATTTAAGGTAAGAATTTAACTTATCGACTACTTATTTACATTTTGTTATAATAAAATATTGAATATTATATTTTTGTTATAGAAATTTTACTGGTGGGATAATGTAAATACATTTCGTATAAAGAAGAACATTTTCATAAGATGTAGAGCCAGATTGAATAATCTCTTGGAATATGCCCGAAAGAAATCGGTAAGACCTAAGTGGATTCCTGAATTTGCATGGCAATAGTATCTTCTCTATTGGAATAGCGAAGAATACAAATTGTTGAGTGAAAAAGGAAAGAAATCCTAGGCATCATCCAAGGGTGGCTCCCGACATACTGCGGGTGCCAGAAGTACTCTTGCTGTGATGGAAATAATGGTATGTAACTTTTACAGTTTTAATTGTTTGTTTTTATATATTTAAATTTTTTATTATTTGAACATTGATAATTTTTTCATATGCAGGAAAAAGAAAAGGGTAGGGAAATACCACATTATGAGTTATACGAGGAGACTCATGTGATAAAAAAAAAGAACCCGACTGATGAAGATGTCTGGGTTGAAGCTCGTGCAAAAGCTGTCCATGTAAGTAACAAATTCTGAATTTATGAATTTTTTTTCTTAAAGTTGATATTATTCAATTATAATCATTTTAATATTTTTTGACTCTTAGTATTAACTTTTTTTTAATATAGGACAAATATATGCGTCTTCTCGATGCGTATCATAGTAGTCTGCCTCCCGAAAGCCAGGGTGATCCAATACCCCAATATGTAGAGGAGGAGTTATGGGAAAAAGTTGTGGGTCCTGCAAATAGAGGCCATTTGGTTGGATACCACAATAACGTTTTTGGCGATAATGTTAGGTGTTCGTCCGACCCTTCTTACTCTAGCTCTTCAGTTGATAGAGAAACGATTGAAAGCCTACAAAATACGGTTTCTCAACTCACTCAAGAGCTTGCTGAACAGAGAAAGAGGCAGCAGAAGACGGAAAAGGCAACAACATCATAATTCAAGAGACTGCAACAGCAGATGAGCTGTTTCATTTAGATTGCGGGGAATATTTCTCCGTGTCCTGGTGATGCAGTTCGGGCTGCAAAGGGTCTGGGCCCCCTGAATGATTTCAGCACGGATGATGATATGGAAGA
The DNA here is from genome assembly GCA_030864215.1 of Capsicum pubescens. Classification (NCBI taxonomy): domain Eukaryota; kingdom Viridiplantae; phylum Streptophyta; class Magnoliopsida; order Solanales; family Solanaceae; genus Capsicum; species Capsicum pubescens. Next base: position 87,232,305 of record CM061548.1, read on the forward strand.
CGATGACGAATTAGATGATACTGACTCTTAGGTTTTTAATTTTTGTATGTGTTGTACTTTGAAACTATTGTTGTAGTATTTTCATATTTTGTTGGACATTTTGTATGTCCTATACACTTTTGAAAGCATTTTTGTATTGTTGTTGTTGGATATGTTGTATTTGGGTTGAAAGTATTTTTGTATTGTTGTTGTTGCATATGCTGTATTTGGGTTTAGAATTTTATTTTTTTTAAAAATACCCAGAAAAATCGACCACAAGTGGTCGGTTTTGCAATTTTTTTTTTGCCGAAAACCTACCACTTGTGATAGGTTTTGTAATAAATTAATTAATTAATTTAATAAAAAACCTTCCACATGTGGTAGGTTTTTTTTTTCTCTAAAATTATTTTTTCTAACTTTAATAAAATAATAATGAATTTTAAATATATATACATATTTTAAAAAAAATCGACCACTTGTGGTCGGTTTTGGAAAAACTACCACAACTTTACAGACCACAAATTTTGGTCGCTTTTGTGGTCATTTTTTTTATAAAAACCTTCCACAAGTGAAAGGTTTTTGTGGCCGGTTTTAGCCTTTTTTAAGTAGTGAATGAGAGACATTGATATTGTTGAATCAAAATGAGAAAGGGATGAATAAATGAACATGGAGGAGCTCAAAAAGGTCCAAGTCATTTATATAGTAGGTCTACCAAAAAAGTGACCATTGGAAAAGGTCTAAAGAATATTTATGTCTTCTATAATCGATTATTAAGTTGTACTATAGACCCTATCATTGTATGCTTGAAAGAGTTGTAATTTTAAACAAGGCACAGTTGGAGTTTCTTAAAATTAACAAAGTAAAAAGAGATTGAAGAAATACTAGACTATGCAAATTATTTATTATATACTGACACCGTTGTTGATTTCTACACATGATAGATAGATTATCAATTCTTTGAGAAATTGATTATTCACTTACTCATAGGTCTAGGATCAACTATCTGAATATATGGATAAGTTAAAATAATGATAAAAAAAAATTAAATTCAATTAAAGTATGATAATTAACACCTTTCAAACATTGTAAAATAATTTAGATACATCAATTGTGACTCCAAATCACTTTTGAACATGATCAAGTGATATTTAAGGCATTTATAGTCGTAAATCAGTGAGATGAGACTAAAAAAGAAAGAAATAAAATAAACTAAGTAAGCACCATTCAAACAATGCAAAACAACTAGATATCATCAAATAAGATTAGACGTGTCTAATGAGTATAAAGAAGAGTGATGGTTGTGACTTGTGGGTGTTCATGAGACAAGTAGTCCTTCTCAATGCAAACGTTTGTTATGACTAATTGATTGTTACTATCATTGCTCTTTCTTATACTCATTTGATCTAGTGTTCAATTATTTTGTACTCTCATATGGTGATATTTAGTCACTTTCCATTTCTTGAATGATGTTAATTTATTTTATTTTATTTTATTTTATTTCTCCCCTTTTTAGTCTCGTCTTACTTTTACTAGACTCAATTGGTCGATACATGACTGTTAATTTAGTCTAGTATAAATACATACATTTATATATAATATATGTACGATATCTTTATAGGTCTAGCATCAATCATCTAATTCTATTGACAAGTAAGACGAGACTAAAAAGGAAAAAAATAAAATAAAATAAATTAAAATAAATAAACATCATTCAAGAAATGAAAAATGACAAATGACTAAATATCATCATATAAGAGTACAAAACAATTGAACACTCGATCAAAAGAGTATAAGAAAGAGTGATGGTAGTAACAATCAATTACTCAGAACAAACGTCTGCATTGAGAAAGACTACTTGTTCTCAAATACTACTTGTCCCATGAACATCCATAAGTCACAACCATCACTCTTCCTTATGCTCATTAGATGCGTCTAATCTCATTTGATGATATCTAGTTATTTTGCATTATTTGGATGGAGCTTATATATTTTATTTTATTTTGTTTCTTCCCTTTTTAATTCCATCTCACCGATTTACGACTATAGCATGCCTTAAATATCACTTGATCATGTTCAAAAGTGATTTGGTATCACAATTAATGTATCTAAATTGTTTTACAATGTTTGAAAGATGTTAATTTTTATACTTTAATTTAATTTAATTTAATTTTTATTTTTTGGTCATTATTCTAACTTGTCCATATATTCAAATAGTTGATCATAAACCTACGAGTTCGTGAGTAATCGACTTCTCGAAAAATTGATAATCTATCTATCATGCGTAGAAATCAATAGTGGCATTAGTATATAATAAATAATTCGCACAATCTAGTATTTCTTCAATCTTCTCTTACTTAAAATTACATTTACATTCTTATCCTTGAATGTTTGTCCTACAAAAAGATTTGTGCCGTACGAGAAAAAGTGGCTTCCTTGTGGTTCGAACTGTCCGTCCCCACTTCCTCCACACTCTTTTTCTTCATAATCTTCACTATTATCCCATTCATCACTACCCATGCAATCGTATTCCGTTGACGTATCATCCACTGCCGGGGGTGGGGTTGATGTGGAAACTTCTTCCCGAGACCTTCCAATAACTTTAACCCGCAATATAGGTCTGGAGTTATTAGAATCAACGCAGAGCATGTATAATTCCACGTGTCTATCATTCCTTATGAACGTTGGATAGATTCTCTCCCCCGTTCATCAAGTAACTAATTATCACATCGCTTTGATCACAACTTAATTCACTGCTCTCCATTATATTTTTAACCATATCGATGTATGAACCGTTGCAACAAAGGTTAATGGACACTGTCTCCTTAGATGCGGTTTTCCAAACCTAGGATTTAAGAGTCTCCTCTCATTCACTAGAAAATATACCACCAATAACCATGTAATCTATAATAGACATGATATACATCGATGATAGTATTTAATAGACCTGAACAGTGGTTTATGAGCCTAGACTTAATAGACGGTAGTTTCTTCTTCTTAGCTGTTGTCCGTACAGTACACGATCGAGCCTTTTTCGACGACCACCGAAATAATCCGACGAATTACAACTTATAAACAACCTAAGGAGTGTTGGAATATTTCTATTGAGCCAAAAATTGATTTCGAAATGTGGGACTGATTTTCAAGTTTTTTTGTATGAAAATGGATGAAAAATTGGGACTAAAAATATGAGAAAATGACTTAAAACATGGAGATAATGTCACTTTCCGATGGTTGTCGAAAAATTCGACAAAAAATGGCTAGAAAATCGAGGAAATGGCGGCACAATCGGGTGGTTGGTATTGGTTGAAAAGCTTGATATTTTTTCTTTTAAAAAAATAATCATCCAATATTTATATTTTTGGATATGGACTAAAGTGTAGTTTTAAAATAATTAGGACTGAAATGGGAAAGGAGTTAAAGTGTATATTTTGTAAGTTGAGTGCTAGGATTGTCTTTTTTTTTTGTGTGGTCCCATTAGGGTGTCTATATTCTCAATTAAAACAACCTAGTGTCTAAATGTCAAAAAAAAAATTTGAAGTGGATTTTTAGCAAACTCCCCCAGGTTATTTTATCTTTTCTTATGAATAGTTTGCAGAATAAATTAAAGAAAGCTGAACAATACCAATATAAGATTTTTACGTGAAAATCACCCAGCTCATAAGGGTGAATAAAACCACGACATATATCTTTGCAGTATTTCTCCCAAACTTCAATAAAATTGCGAACCTCTAGACTTCAAATTACAAACACTTGTAACGTAGGAGACTACCTCTAATCCCTTGCCCCTACATTCGCTAGGCTAGCTGTATTAGCTTGATTCAGATTACAAAACAATAGCAATTTAGGAATTAACTCTGATCCCTACACTTTCAACAATCTCCTAGGAATGTAGATCCCACTTCAAGTTATCCCCAACTTGAAGATAACACACACTTTAAATACAGATTTAGGAAAGCAATAAGTTAGAACTCAATTTAACTTCCTACATACACAATAATTAGATTAGAAGATTGTAAAACATATGACTATAAAACATGTTCTTCAACCCGATTCTTTGTATTAGGTGCACTTCGATTGTCTATCAGAGCTCTGTCATATATTGTTCTTTACTTATCTCATATATTCTTCTTACTTATCTGATTATGTTTTATCTTTTCTTCTCAGTATGAGTGCGTGAATATCATTTTGGAAGACCTTATGCATTTATAACTCTGATGGTTCTTCTAAGTCAAGGAGACTTCTAAATCCACAAGAACTCTCATCTTTCTTGTATTCTCTTGGTCTCTCCATGGGCTCTTTATCACATTTAGACTCCTATCACCTTCATGTTTTGTGCAGATTTTGAGACCTTTTTTAACTGAGACTCCTTTATTCAAGGGATACTACAGCAAGTTGGACTGTGCGTGATGGAACAAGTAGTAGCAACATGTTTTCATGTATTTATTTTATCACTTTGTCAATCATAGAAATATATCTAATTCCAACAAAGATCTTGGTTCTTAGCTTTTGAGTCCACCAAGAACTCTCGCTTGACAATTACTCTTATCTTTCTTGGATGCTTGAGTGTGTATGTTTGTGGTCTCCTTTTGGTGAATATGTTTTGTACAGACTTCTTGGTCTTCTCTACTTTAGACTTTCTTTATTTCTGGAAGTTTTTATTCTAGTTGGACTCTGGGTGCAGGAATGTGCAACATCGATCAATTTCATGTACGTGTTCCAATGTTTTTTCAATCATCCAAATATACCTGAAACCAATATCGTGGCATGCAAATTCACCCCAAGAACTCGATAACCAGAGATTACGAGTGTGTTTGCATTTGGAATATATTTTTCCAGCATAAATCTTTTCTTGGAAAATATTTCCCTCAAAAATAAAAGATTTTTTACATATACTTTTTGATATTCGATAAGTAAGTAAAAAATATTATCCAAGAACATTTATATACAATTTAGAAAAACACTATGGGGCTATGGGATGGGGAATGGAAATAATCCAGGGTGGGTTCCGGGGTTGGGGTTTGGGGACATTAGTGTGGGAGAAGATAATGAGCTTTAAATGTCACTTACACTTCTTGAGTTTTAAGTCTTATTTTCCTTGAAAAGGTATTTTAGAAAACAAGTAACCTAAGAATTAAAATCTCACTTGTCTTAGAATCGGTGGAGTAACCTCTCTTGAATTGTCCAAACTACTCAAATGATCTCCAATGTCCTCAATCTATTCGAAATGGAAAAATTGGGCACTCATTACATCCCTGCCAAACACATCCTACATGTCTACTGATCCTAACATTCTTGCAGGCTGCACCATGTTAAATACCATCAAATGTACAGGATTCATTGTTGGAGTAAAGATATAGGCTCCAGCGAGGGAGCAAGTATCCATATCATGTAGAAATATGTTGGAGTAAAGATATGTACCCTGAGTTTGGTTTTAAGTAGAGATGATGAAACAAATCTCATAATCTCAATAGAATTATGCTCCACTACCTAACAGTTGAAGGTGGCTTATTAACACCTTCTTTGACACATACACAAAAAGTCAAATATCTTTATAGCGGTGTAGTTTGTCTGAGATCTTTTTGTTATTTTAGTTATTCTAGAGAATCTTTAATACAAATACATAAAAAGTCGATTTCAAAAAAATTAACAGTTATAGTGAAATGTTATTATAAGGAATGACGGTTAAAGAAGAATACAAATTTCACAATCTCAATATAATTATATTCCACTACCTAACGTCCTAACCCTTGAAGGTGACTAGCTAATTAACACCTTCTTTGACACGAAAATACTTAAGGGTTTTTGAGAATCTTGGCACATGAAATTTAGAGAAAGTCTTGATTTGATTTGAGACTACGAAGTGGAAGAAAGAAAAAAAAATTTAATGGGTCCTTCAATCCTTCCATAACAGCTTGCAAATGTTGTAAGATAGGAACATTGTCGAGTTGTAGGGTTATGCAAATTTACTACCTAAAAAGGACCTTATCTTTCCATATCATAATAGGCCCCAAATTGTGAATTAATCACATATAGTAAAAGTTTGTGTGGGGTACCTATCCTACTTGCCATAATCTTTGGCCCATGCCCTTGACAAAAAGTTCGCCATTTCTTTGACCACAAAACTCCAAATTGGTTTCTAAAGACTCCATCACTTGTAAAGCAACTAAAGCACAAGATACTCAAGTTCTAAATGGACCCTTTGACAACCTCAACAACATATAAAAGGTAAAGGATCATTCCAGTTTATCATGTCAATTATCATTCTTTTGGCACTCCTGCAGTAATGAATCCTTGGCATGATCTCAGAAAACAAGACTATGTCCATAGGCCGGTGGAGTGTATAATCAATAGGTTTAACTAAGTCTGACGTTCGATCTTCACATTAAACATATATAAATATCTATGTGAAGAACAACTACAATGAGTTCAGTGGTGAAAACATAAAGGTTGAACATATCAAATTCAAATTTATAATCCGCTGCTGTTAATATTGTCAACAATGTGATGTAGTTTGTCTACAAATCAAGTTATACATACATACATACATACATACATAAATATATAAAGTTGAGAAAATTTATACTAAAGTTTGAACTTATTGTCACAAAAAATAACGAGTAACACAATATATTTACTAACTTAAATATTGATCCGCCTCTAATCATAGAAAGCCCTTTATTATTGTTAGAAGTTGAGAGTTGTTCAAAAGTGTACTCAAAAAGTCTTGCATGAGTGATAAACAAGGTCATGGTAGCAGGTATTGAAATCATTGACGGAAACAAAAATATGTAGTACTCTTGAAGTCACAATAGAGTATTATAGCAATCTTTGGCTCACCACCACTAGTTTTTTCTTCGTGTAGAAGGACAGTGATGGACAATGAATTCTCCCCTAAGCAGACAGATGAGAGACACCAATCAATTGCTATTACAAATTCATTGCTTCTGAATGCTCTTCATCAGCTAGCTAGCACTAGTTACTGGATCAAATGGGACTCACTTTTTTCAATTTTCTTGCATTTTGTTACCCTGAATAATAATATGCCTTCACATAGGACAAATTGTTGGTTTTCTTTACCAGCAATGCACGTTTTAGATGAACCGATATTTGGAAGGAAAATTGCCAAGACATTTGGCCTTGATTTAGAATCTAACAACACCAACAACATGCCCAGTATAGTTCCACAACTGAGATATGGAGAGGGTAAGAAATACATAAACCTTACCTCTATTTTTGAAAGGTAGAGAAAAGTTGTTTATGATAGACCCTCGACTCAAAAAAGAAAGATTAATAAGGTTGCAAAAAAAAAATATAATAACAAAATATCAAAATAGAAAGCAAATGAATTAAGCAGCAAATAGTAAAACACCTTACAAATAAAAACTATGTGATTAATACTACTACTACTAATAAGACTCCGAGGAGATGGGCCTAGCCTCCTGCTTCTCCCATTAAAAGAGGCAAGGGCTAGCCCCATGTCCTCTGAAAGTGTAGCTGCGGAACAGCTCGTGGATTCTTGTTATGCTGAATTACATCTCAATTTTAGCAACATAATTAATTAACACATGAGTAGGAAAAATCCAACTGGATAGTATTAATTAGTGGTGCATAATTGGTGTATATGTCGAATCATCCAACCGAACTAAATAAGATTCAGAAATTCGATGTATGGGGAAAAAGATATTGTATCAAATACAAATGGATACATATATCGTATTGATACAGCCTTTCCTTGTGAACCTCTCATTGATCTCTTCCACTTTGAAAGTCTTACTTTGATCTTACACAAAGTTTAATAAAAATAGAAAACATTGTTAAAATATATGATCTTAATTAGGTCATAGTATTTTTGTGGCAATAAAATATTTGAGATTCGCGATCTTAAGCATGTCATTGCTTTTATGAGATTAAAAATTTTTCATTACAAAATTATAAAAATGTATCATTGTTTTTAAATGGACTAAATAAAAAAATTGTGATAAAGAAAGTGTGATGGATGAAATGTGTTATTTTCAATGGACTAATAAGAAAATTGCGATAAAGAAAGTGGAATGGATGAAATATGTTATTTTCCTCCTCTAGGAATTCTAAAAATCGATGAAGAAAAAAATAAAAGAAACATAATATAAACTTGAAAGCCAAAGAAGCAACACGGTGCCATTATTTTTGCACCTATATATTGTACCAAATGACCAATAACTAGAAAATTTGCCAAGCACCTAAACAAAATAATATGTATTAGTATTGACTTTTGATGGAGGGATGAGTACACCATTTAAGGCCTGGAAATTATACTACATATGCGACTCTTTGAATGTATCAATCATTCTTCTCATTATACACTCCCAACGTCCATGTTTATTTATTTATATTTGACTCAATACATCCGTAAAAAGTAATAAAATAATAGTTTATTATATCACTCTTAGTTATTGTCTCAAGTCATCTAAATAGTATTAGGAAATTAATAGTACTTGAGAATAAATAGATATAAAATTACAAAGTATTTCTTAAATTTTTAAATTAAATATTTATTTTTAGTATAGTGGAGGAAGGAGTGTGTATGCAAACTGTAGGTACAAATATCATAATAACAACTCAAAACAATTCAATATTGCTAAAATTAATGTGCAGATCGCAAGGTTTCGCATGTTAGTCAAGTAATTAGTTCAGCCAATAATTATGCTGTCATTAAGAGTATACTGAGCTCGATTAATTATTTAATCAGTATTATAAATCTCTGATACGAAAACCACATTAATAACTAGCTTATCATAGACTATAACCTACATGCATTATACTTTTATTTGTTTATTATATCAAGGCTGCAGATCATACTTATTATACAATTTTTTAAGTTTAATCCTACAGTTAGCAGTTAATAAATAGTTTTAAGTATTACGTAATGGAAGATTACTATATATGCCTAAGATCATTTAGACATCAGGTAACATGGATACTAACAAAAATTAATGTACTAGCTTTTTCTTTTGGTTTATTCATCAAACTTGGTTTATTTTAAAAAAAAAATTCGGCACATGCAATTTGAAATTAGGAACAAAATACGTAATTTTGACCAAAAGAAATAGTAAGAGTAATGGTGGTGATCAAGTAAACTTGCCGGTACATCAATTATTCCTACCTTCTATAAGTATAGAAAATTTTATCCGTCAAAATTTAAGCATATTAAAAAAAAACATTGTTATTATTTGTGCATTTTATTAAATCTAGTCGTGTTTTAACTTTAGAACTTGAAACTAATGATGTCATGCCAGTGATTCAATTAGTCTTCTAGAATCAACAACTTATTAAAGCAGTTCTAATTAAAGTAACTGGTATCTTGTTTGGTATGTGGTTCTCCAACCAAATTTATTACTCTTCAATGTAATTTCTAGTGAAAAATCATATATGCTTTTTTTTTTTGGTTGCGCAGATATGCATTGAAATTAAAATAGAATTTAAGTTTGGTGCATCGTCGGTGTATTTTTTTTAACACTATCAGGTAACTATTACCTGCAGTAACAAGTTATCCATTTCTCAGGTAAAAATATAAAAATGAATGACTGCTACAATAAGTAAAAGTCACTTGATGGTATAAAAGAAAAATACACCGACGATGCGTCGAACTTAAACTCATTAAAATAAGTCTGTTTCATCATTCTTGACCACAATCAGTCAGGATTCAAAACAAAACATTGTGGTTATACCCTTCAATTGTATCATTACATTTAATTTCTTAATTTGTCTTTCAAAATAAGTTCTGGCTATGTTTGCTCATAATGTATCCCAAACACATTGATGGAACTTCAAAAAAAATTATTCCCCGTAAGTCAGTTGATAATGCTCCAAACTTGGCCATGGCGTCTGTCACTCCATTCAGCTCTCTAAAATAGTGGGCTGCTTGGGGGCTTGCTAGTCTTCGTATTCTTAACTTGCAATCATCAAGAAGAACTTTATAATGTAAGTTGCCCCTTTAAGCATAACAATTACTTCCTTGGAGTCAATGTTAATTTCTAGGGGAGTGAGTTGTTTCGCTTCAGCTAATTTCATGCCTTCGATCAATGCTAGAAGTTCTATTTGGTTGTTTGTAGTGGATGGAAAGGTCTTAGCATATCCTACAATCCAACCTCCACTCCTATTTCTAATGGCCCTTCCAATCCCTCTTTTCCCTGGATTTCCCAGGCATAACCCATCTGAGTTAAACTTGCAGTGTGCCAATCGAGGTGGTGCTATATAATATTGATAGTTTTCATTTGAGGTTTTCTGAGTTTGTTGTTAGTGTCATGGGTGTATTCCACTGCCTCTGCATAGGTAAGGTTAAAATTAGGCTTCTCTTTTTTATTGTTGAAGAAGTTGTTGTTCCTGTTCTTCTAGATTGCCTAGAGGACGAATGGCAGGATATCAAGCCAAAGGATGAGCTTGTCAAATTGCTGGTTATGCAGGCTTCTCAAGGTTATAATCCAGAGTTGAGGGTAGAAGTTGGTAATGTTCAACCCTTAATCACTGCAGTTTCTGAGAAAGGGATTCCAGATCTCTATAGCATAGGGACATTGGAAAAATATGCGGAAAATGCTCTTAGAGGGGAGATCGCGAGTGGAGCAGCTGGGAAAGACATTAATGCCCATCTTTGAAACAATTAGGTTGGTGGGGAGTCCATTATGCTCAGCTAGCTAAATGAAGGTTTTGATTTTGGAGGGGGTGGGGGGCATATGGCTTTCCAACTCTATTGGAAACACTTAGTGTTGTCAACATGATTCTTTTTGTTCTTATTATCAATAAAGGAGTAGGCTATAACGATCAACTTTTTGATGAAATATGTGAATTGTGTGTTTCTGTGTGATTTAACTATTTTATCCCTCCCCATAGTTGCATTATGATATTTCAGGGATGTGAGGGTGATTGACACAATTTTTGATGCATTTTGGTACCATTTATGTGATATTGTGGTTTTTGATGGCTTCGAGAGCCTTATTTTGGACTTATGTGGATATCTTTTGATCTGTGCAACAAATGGCTGAATGGACTGCGCTAGAAACTCCATAATATCGGTTTTAGGCTTAGTAGACCTTTGGTTTGGGTCCCGGTGCATCCGAGCTCATTTCGACCTATTGGTCAGAAAGTTGAAAAATTGAAAATATGGGTGTGGGATACACATTTAGTCAAAACAAGCTCGGATGAAAATTTAACTTTTCCAGCAAATCCAGAGCATCAATTTTAGAGTGGTAACATATTTGGTGTGATTTTACGGCTTTTAAATCTCATTTCAACCCTCGATTTGGAAAATTGTGATTTCAAGTTTTGGGGGTCAACTTTATGAAAATGATATTTTTTAAAAAATTCAACTTCGTCAACGCATCCGGAATGTCGAATTTAGTGTGGTTGCATCATTTGTTTGTGTATATCGGACTCCAAACGAATTTCGGGCACCCCATCGAAGTCCGAGTTGGACTTTAAAGAAAAAACTGCACCAGTTTTTTTGTAAGAAAACAACTTTTTACTATCCATTTTGTCCATCTTTCACTTTGTTTCTTGAGAGTTAAACCCTAAAATAGTGTGAGAGCTTAAAAGTGAAGCTTGTGGGAGCTTGGGAAGCTAGATTAACATCTATTTCTTGATTTTCTTATGAATTTAAGGTAAGAATTCACTTTTTTTTTTAGTAATTTCTTGATTAATTTCTCAAAATCTCAAAAATCTTAGGGCTTGATTTTAAATCTCAATTTCACTCCTTTTCACCTGAATAATATTTTAATCTTATAATTACTAGTTTTTCATCAATTTAACCTTCAAAACAACTCCGATTCTTGATTTTAACCCGGATTTTAAAAGATTTTACCCGGTAAAGCTTAAAAATGATTTTTCTTCGATTTGAACCTCATTTTTTAACTCGATTAGACTTGAATTTTCAGCTGTAGATTCCTAAATATATGAGGAATACATTTGTGAAGTAAAGTACGATTTTTTCCTTTTTTGAAAATTATTTCAGTGGTCCGTCTTAATCCCGAATAAAAAATAGTCAATATGAGTATCGTTGATTTTGTTTTGATGCATAGATTCCATATTTAATGTTTTAGTTAGTTTAGAATCATTCGTGAAAAGTAAGGTTGCGAGTTCAAAGTGTAGCAGACCCCGATTTTGACTTTTGAGGTAGGTTATGACTTAACTCTTTCAGACTGGGCTGAATAGTAAATGATGGTACAAAATGCATGTTAAGGATGTGAACTAATCATGAAAAATGGCTATCTATATGTTTTGCCCGTGTGGGGGCCTATATATAATGTAATTGTTGAAATTGAGATATTACGTGATATGTGACCGTGTGGGGTCCTATGTGATGTTGATAACCTTGAGTATATGTGAATAATTGCATTGTGTTGTTGAAATGCCTAATGTGGCACCCTTGGTGTATTATGATATATTCATACTTGTTGTTATATGAGACATGTGGAAATTCATGGATGAAACAAAAATAATGAGTGAATACTGACTCACGTGGTTGTGGAAATATTTAATTATGATTGATTGTGGAAAATATCATTATGATTGATTGTGGAAATACTCATTGTGATTGGTTGTGAGCATTACATCCTCATATCATACTCATTGTCATTGTGATTGGTTGTGAGCATAACATCCTCATATCATACTCATTCATGAAACATTGGTACCACCGTGGTAACACCTGAGTAACATTGACAACACCTTTTTAAAATCTTCCCCAAAGGATGTGTCGGGGATGAGATATTGTGATACCTTATAAAATCTTTTTTGAGGGATGTACCGAAGGGGAGATATGACATATGTGGATTGTATACGGGTTGACGAGCCCTTCATGGGTCCTATATTAGGAAGCTTTAGCTCCGTAGGTGTATACGAGGATTGTGCACCGATTTTGGCGGTTGTGCGATGACCTTGTGCATCATCATCATTATCATATACATTGCACTTACTTTATTATGTTTATGTTGTGTTTTATTGCCATATTGACTTTTCATCTATGTATTTGTCTTACCTTTCATTACTTGTATTTGATGATCTTGTATCTACATGTTTTTCCTTGTTCTACTATATATGACATAATGCATACATGTATTCTATATTGGTGTGTTGTTGTAATATATGTGATATATTATAACTTTTACTGCAAGTAGTGTGGGCTACCATTGTGAGATATTTTCTGATTGCAGGTGATGTGCCCTTAGTGTGTATTTTGTATGCTTTATTTTCTACTTTTCTCGATCAGCCTATGATACCTACTGAGTACAAGTGGGCCGTACTCACTCCTACTTCGCCCTTTTAGCGTAGCTTCAGGTTCGGGTGCCTATCAGATTAGTTGATTTTCAGTCTCTTCAGATTACTCAAGGTAGCGGCTGGACATTTATACTTTCGGAGTTCACCTCTATCTTTCTGTATTAGTTATGTATTTATTAGTATTTAGAGATAAATATTATTCCTTTGTGGTTATTTTTTTGATGTATTTGACTCCTGAATTGTATTAGTAGTTCTTACACTATTGACACATGGTTTTGCTCATGATTGGTATTTTGGATAAGATTTTTCCGCATTGTTATGATTACTTGTATGGTTCAGCTTTGTTCTAGAAGCCTTACCTTAAGCATTTTTGTCTTTTCTTTTTCCTTTTTGTATCAGTTTGGGTGATAGGCTTACTTGTTAAGGTATATCGCGATAAGTGCTATCATGAACCTTCTTTTTGGGTCGTGACATTGGCACTGCTACTAGTAAAGAGCATGTTACTAGTGAGTCTTTATATGAGGTGATATACACTAGTTATGGTGTTGGGGAAGAAGGAGCAAATAATTCTTTGAATTATGTCTTAAGGGATTTGAAGAGGAAGATCATCAACGTGCCATTTATTGTTGTTCCAGACAGAAGCCAACTTAAGATTCGTCTGGTTTGGTTGTAGGGACCTTGAATAAGGCTCTTTAGGAAAGCCTGGTTTGGTACTTATTATTCTAGCCAAAAGTTAAGTTTTTCCCCATTATGGATAATCCATTGGGAAGCTTGGGAATACATTTTCCAGCCTTGTTGGATGTTTCTCCAGGTGTTAGAAGAAGATTTTTTTACAAGATCCTTCTTGGTTTGTATGTTTCTCCCTCAAAACTGTATCCCAAATTTTATTGGGTTGTTGGTAGTGAAAGGACAAGTTGATGTGCATGGTTTCATTTTAAGACGCTCTTTGGATGCCAAGTCCTCCCTTCTTTTTTGGAAGGGTGTGGATATCCTGTTCAGAAGATGTATTTTCTTCTTCTCAATTATGGATTTGTAAATGAAGTGTTTTTGGGTTATATCAATAATCTTAAATATTTTGTTGGCAATGAAGATGTTCTACATAATGTAGGTGGGAATGCTACTAAGAGAGGATTTGGCAAGAATGGTTCTTCCAGTCATGTTCAGGAATTTAGTTTTTATCCTGAGAGTTTGGTATTGAAGTCGTCCACAATGAACTGAAAGTCCCTATTACAGGGGTTGTTGTGGAAGATAGGAAAACCCAAGTATTTTTCAAAGTCCTCCTTGTCTTGAATGTTTAGGATACTTGCCAAGTTATGCTTGATCTCTAGACCAATTTTTGGAGAAGATTACTTTGGATTTTTGGAGGTTGATTTTTTGAATAGAGAAAAGGATTAAGCTATTAAAAGTGTCTTTGATGGTGTTATAATTTTTAGCATTGGCTCTGGAAAAGAGGGTTAGGTATTCAACAAATAATAGATGTGAGAGGGGGACCCTTTCTTGATGATATTGATAGATTTTTTGTGTAGAAGGTCTGCTTCATAGTCAATCCTCCTAGAGAGAAGTTCCAGGCATATGATAAAAATATAGAAGGATATGTGATCTTCTTGTCTGATTCCTTTACTAGGATGGAAGTAATTAGTCCTTCTCCATTGACCAGGATGGATATAGAGGAAGAAGAAATGTAAGACATAATGAGAGAGCTTAGTTTGGGAGGGATTTTGAAGAAGAATAGAGTTTTTCTAATGAATGACCACTCAATTCTATCAAAAACCTTTTCCAAATTAATTTTTAAGATCATGCTTGTCTCTTTGTCATGCATTTTTCTAAAATGGGAGATAACTTCTTGGACAATGATAACATCATCAAAGGTCCTTCTCCTAGGGTGAAAGCTGGCCTGACTTTGATTGATAATCTTATCCAGAGGAGGCTTAAGTATGCTAGCAATGATCTTGGTTATGATCTTGTATTGTGTATTGCAAAGGCCTATAGGTCTAAAGTTCTTTAGGTTGAATGCATTATCACACTTATGAATGAGACAAAGGTAGATGGTATTGACTTTCCTCTCTATTTGACTAGATTGGATGGTACTATTACATAACTTAATGACATGAGGTCCCAAAATGTCCCAATACTTTTGGAACAAAGCAGGGTGGGTGTCGTCTGACCTAGGAGCTTTCCTAAGCTTGAAGAAGAAAATAACACTTTTAATTCCTTGAGGGAAAAAGAGGATAATCCAAAGAGTTATGGTCCTTAGGGTTGATAGAACCCTTGGTTAAGGGATTGCTTTGGTATTTAAGAGTAGTGGAAGAGTGGCTAGTGGTAAAGAGGAAAGTGTAGAAGTTTAGGATATTTTCCTTAAGTGGCTAATGGTAAAGAGGAAAGTGTAGAAGTTTAGGATATTTTCCTTAATGTCCTCAAGATGGTAAGTCCAATTCCGAATATCATCTTTGAGGGCATTGATTTTATTTCTTCTTTTTCTTTTTTTTCTTCTTCTTCTACAGAGAGTGGAAGTGTGCAAGAAGTTTGTGTTAGAGTCACCTCAGTGAGCCAATTAATTCTGAACTTAAGTCTCTAAAATCTTTGCTAATGCTATAATAGTACTATATTTCTTAGAAAGGTCACCTTCCAAGCCATGGAGAAAGGAGATGTGGGGGTACTTAAGAGATCTCTGAATCCCGGCCAGTCTAGCAAGGATCTTTCTTTTTTGGTGAAAGATATTTCAAAAAGTTTTCTTGTTTCAAATCTTGGTTGAAGCCTCAAAACTAGAAATGGCTTTAGTAAGAGAAGAGGCATTAAAAAAGGAATTCCTAACTAGGTTTATGAAGTCAGGGTGGAAACACCACATAGTCTCTAATTTGAAGATATTTCTTTAGCTTAGGTGGCTCCTGTTAAGCTCTATTTTGAGAGGATGGTGATTAAAGTGGGTTATGGAGAGATGAGTGAAAAATGCTTCAGGAAAGAGTTTGATGCAAGCATTATT
This sequence comes from Capsicum pubescens, assembly GCA_030864215.1. Taxonomy (NCBI): domain Eukaryota; kingdom Viridiplantae; phylum Streptophyta; class Magnoliopsida; order Solanales; family Solanaceae; genus Capsicum; species Capsicum pubescens. The sequence continues at coordinate 87,248,512 of CM061548.1, forward strand.
AGCTAAACATATGTCAAGTCTCTCTAGAATGAGGTTGTTCCCATGTCTATATCTTTTGTTAGTCCAAGTATATTTACTTTAAACCGAAGTCAATGAGGATACACTTTTTAATGCAGTCCTATAAAGCAATATTCTAATGGTATTGATGGGATTTCCCTTAAATTTTTCTGAGGCTTTGATGTTACATCCTGGGTTTTGGCCTTAGAAATTTTCCTTAAAATCCGTTCTTTGAATCCAATACGACTCCAGGGTATGATCCGTATGCTGGGATACAAGTGGTATGGTCATGTTGTAAGATGACCAGTGTTAGTTGGTAGGATGGTTTTGATCATTAGAATGGTCATGACTTAGGGGTATAAGTTATAAGGATTGCTACAAGTCATATCAGTGACTCGTATGGTTAGCAGTGTTTGATCCTCCTGGTAATTCATTCTGCCAGGGATACGAATCATTGGTAAAGATCATATGATGATGTTATGACTTAGTTGGATGAGTCGTATGATGGATAGTGTCTGAGCCAAAGGTTAAGGCCTGGGTATGACTGGTGGAAACCAATCATAAGGAAGGGTATGACATGTAAGAGGGTCAGTCGTATCCCTGTGGTAGGTTTTTAAGGGACTTAAGTGGGGGTATTCTGGACATTTTCCTACTTAACCTAATTATGACCCACTACTTCTAATACACTTAGGAGGTTATTTATCGTATTATTCTATTCATTAACACTTAGAAGACTATTCCAAAACACATCATAATTCTCTCAAGAGCTTTTGGGAAAAGAGAGCTAGAGCTTCAACTTAGGGATTACTTTGGGGATTTTCTTCCATCATCTTTCTTGGTTTAAGGAATTTGTTTCTTCCCTACTTCTTACTTCTTAAAAGGCATGTCTTTATGGATGTTTTCATGGTTTCAATGTTTTATGGCTTATGGTTTTCAATTATCAATTGGGGGTTTTGTTTATAATGGCTTGGTTACGGTTTCCTATGATTTAATTATGCTTTTATATGCATCAATGATGGTTTTGGTAAATTGGTTTGCATGATAATGGTTTAATGATATTTGGAATTGGTTTTGGTTATATTATGCCCCCAAGTGCTTGATAAAATACTTACAAAGATATGTTTATTGCATTGAATTCTTTAAATGGAACTCTTGGTTTTTTTCTAGCTTATATATTAAACTATAAATGGTTTAAATGGTTTACAAAGGTTAAAGGATAATTGGTTATGCTTTTGGAGAATATGGTAGTCTCCCAAGAGATTAATACGGTAAACAAAAAGGACACTTGAGAGTTCCCCTAACCTAAATGGTTTGGCTATGGTTGGAGGTATGTCCCAATCAGATATTTGTATTCTTTTGGATAGAGCTTTATGGTACTTCTGGGGGTTAGTATAGGCGAGATCCGTGTTGGTGTCAGCCTTGGAATTAGACTAAGTTGGGAGGCTGGCATCATCGGACATGATTTCTCACTATTCCATCATATTACATTTTGGGTTTGATTGTCAAATTATGTTTTGATATTCTCTTTGGTTTGGTATTGTATAAATGGTTGGTTTGGTATGGGTAAACTTGGTTGGGTCGGTCACTGTTGTGTCCCTATCTCAGAGTCTTCATGAGAGAATTTATGCAATCTAATTATATGCTCAAAATTCAGCTCATCTAAGGCTATGAAAGATGGTTGGGTTGGGTTAGGGGGCGGTACCTAGTCCTGGTTGGACTTGGGATGCCCATTACGTCTAGGCCCTGGTTCGGATTGTGACAAGTTGGTATCATGGATTTAAGTTCATGGTCAACTGAGAAGTCCACAAAGCCGTGTCGAGTAGAGTCTCTTTTAGGGATGTGAAGCACGCTACACCTATAAGAGAGAGGCTGTGTGACATTTAGGAATATTTTACTTTCTTGAAATTCTCAGTCCTGGAATCTTCTCTAATCCTTGGTTGTTTTTCTTCCAGATCATGCCTCCTAGATCTAGAACACAAGACAATTCTTTCATCCCATCTGGGGATAATGCTGAAGGGGTACCTCCCACCTATGGAGTTTATCTTCAATCTCATGGTCCTATTCTCGATTATGCTGGAGTTTCTCCTATTCCCCCTTCTACTCCTCAGGTCCCTCAGGGTAATATGATAAATACAGAGTTTTGTCAGTCTATTCATGTTATTGCTCAGATGGTCGTTGCTTAGGTTGAGCAGAGTGTGGCTAGTGCTTTATCTGCTGAGGCCACAAGGGTTGGTCAGTTTATTAAGATGGGTTCTCATACTTTTATAGGAGTGAAGGTGGAGGAATACCCATGTGGCTTCTTGGATAAACTGGAGAAGATATTTCAGGTTATGCAGACTTTTGATATGGAAGGAGTTAGCTTTGCGGCTTATTAGCTCAAAGATAATACTTATCAGTGGTATGAGGAGTGGAACGAATATAAGGGAGATACGAAAGAGGAAGGGTTGTGGGAGGCCTTTTCTAATGCCTTTATGGATCTTTTCTTTCCTCAAGAGTTAAAAAAAGCTAAGATAGAGGAGTTTGTGAACCTCAGGCAGGGGAGGATCTCTGTGAGGGAATATTCCTTGAAGTTTCATCAGTTGTCAAGGTATGATCCTGATTTGGTGGATGGTATGAGGTCAAGAATGAGTAAGTTCGCATCCGGGTTGATTAGAGTTTTGATTTTGGAAAGCAAGACTGCTTTGCTCATTAGGAATATGGATATCTCTAGGTGACAGTTCATATGCAGTAGGTTGAGAATGAGAAGAGAAAGTAGAAAGAATTTGGGGATAGGCAGGAAAAGCAGGGTAGATTTTCTGATCAAGGAGGTGCACAGTCTCAGGGTGGTAGAGATGGTGGCAAATGGCAGAAAAAAAAGTGGGGGAATTCTAGTTCCTTCTCTTCTGCCAGTTCTCTTTACCCACATCAGTCCGGCAACAGGCGTCACTAAGGTGATGACAATTCTTAGGCTCAGGTTTCCCAATCTCAGGCGAGTAGAGGTCAGTGTGTTTATTTATGCCCTCCTTGTTGGTTCTACAACCGTCCTCAATGGGGATTCTATGAGGAAGGTAAAGATATATACTCTAAGTGCGATCAGGTAGGCTATCGGCTCAAAGATTGTCTAGCTATTAAGGTTGCTAAGGGGCGAATAAGATTTTGATGGCTTCATCTTCTGCTCTTACACCTGGTGGTGTGACATCTGCTTCTATTAATGCTCCTGGTTCTAGTATTTGTCAGAGCAAGTTGTATGCTTTGGTGTTTCGGCAGGAATTTGAGGCATCACCTGATGTTATTAGTGGTATGTTACAACTCTTTTCCGGTGACGTATATTATTTTCTTCATATGGGATCCACTCTTTCTTTTGTGACTCCTTATATAGCTGTGTCTTTTGGTTTTGATTCAAAATTATTTCGGATTCTTTTTCTATTTCTACCCCGATAAGGGACTCGATCATTGCTAAACGGGTCTATATGGGGTGTATGGTGTCTGTTGGTCACAGACAGACCTTGGTAGATCTGTTTGAGTTGGGAATGGTGGATTTTGATGTGATTTTGGGTATGGATTAGTTACATTCTTGTTATATGTCTTTAGACTGGCATACTTGTAAAGTCATTTTAGGTTCCCTGGTGAGCCAGAAATAAAATAGAAGGGTTGTTCTTTAGCTCCTAGGGGAGATTTATTTCTTATCTTAGAGCTCGAAGGTTAATATCTAAGGGGTGTCTTTATCACTTGGTTCGGGTTAAAGATTCCAACTCGAAAGGTCCTTCTTTGCAGTCAGTTCTGGTAGTTAATGAGTTTCCAGAGGTCTTTCTAGATGATCTTTTCGGTATTCCTCTAAATAGTGAAATAGAGTTTGGTATTGATTTGCTTTTGGACACTCGTCCAATATCTATTCCTCCGCATCGAATGGCTCCGACTGAGTTAAGGGAACTCAAGAAGAAAATTAAGGATCTTTTGGATAGGGGGTTTATTCATCCTAGTATTTTTCCATATAGTGCACCGGTGTTGTTCGTGCACAATAAGGATGGTTTCCTTCATATGTGCATTGACTACAAGTAGTTGAACGAGGTGATGGTCAAGAACAAGTATCCTCTCCCAAGTATAGATGATCTATTTGATCAGTTACAGGGTACCAAGATCGCTTTTTAGATAGATCTTTAGTCTGGGTACCATCATCTTAAGATTAGGGAGGTGGATATCCCTAAGATGACTTTTCATACTCGGTATAGGAATTTTGAGTTCTTAGTGATGTTATTTGGGTTGACAAATGCTCCGATAGCATTTATGGATTTGATAAACAGGGTGTTCAGGCAGTATTTAGATCTCTTTGTCATTGTGTTTATTGATGACATTCTGGTGTATTTAAGGAGTGAGGTGGATCATGCTTGTCATCTCCATGTGGGGTTGCAGACCTTAAAGGAACAACGGTTGGTTTCCAAGTTCTCTAAGTATGAGTTTTGGTTGAATGTCTTAACTTTCTTGGGTCACATTATTTCTAGTGAGGGGATAATGCTTGATTCTCAAAAGGTTATTGTAGTGAAGGGGTATCCTAGGACCACGACTCCATCCGATATTTGGAGCTTTTTGGGTTTAGTCGGCTATTATAGGTGGTTTATGTAAATCTTTTCATCGATAGATGCTCTTTTGACTAAGTTAACTTAGAAAAAGATAAAGTTTTCTTGGTTGGATGCTTGTGAGGAAAGTTTTGAAAAGTTGAAGGATAGGTTGACTTTGGCTCCGATTTTGACTTTGTCGGAAGACAATGATGGGTTTGTGGTTTATTGTGATGTATCTCGGGTAGGACTTGTTTGTGTTTTGATGCAATATGGGAAGGTAATTGCCTATGCTTCCAGGCAATTGAAGGTACATAAGAGAAATTATCCTACTTATGATTTGGAGCTGTTGGCGGTTATGTTTGCTTTGAAAATATGATAGCATTATCTGTACGGTGTTCACATGGATATCTTTTCGGATCATAAGAGTCTTCAGTACGTGTTCACACAGAAGGAACTTAATCTTAGGTAAAGAATATGGCTTGATCTTTTCAAGGATTATGATATGAGTCTTCACTATTACCCAGGTAACGCTAACGTGGTTTCTGATGCTCTTAGCAGGTTGTCTATGGGCAGTTTGGCTCATGTTAAGGAAGGGAAGCGGGAATTGGTGAAGGATATTCACTGCTTGGCCAATCTTAGAATTCATCTCGAGGATTCTAAGGATGGTGGTGTAATGGTGCAATAAGTGATTCAATCGTCTCTTGATACAGAGATTAAGGAGAAACAAGTGTTGGATTCGGTCTTGATGAAATTCAAGAGTGACATTGGTGGGAAAAAGGTGGTGATGTTTGAGAATAGTGGTGATGGTACTTTGCGGTACCAAGAAAGGCTTTGTGTTTCAAATGTCGATGAGTTATGACAAAGGATTTTGGCTGAGGCGCATAAGTCATGCTATGTTGTCCATCCTGGCATGAAAAAGATGTATCATGATCTTAAAAAGATCTATTAATGGAATGGTATGAAGAGAGATGTGGTTGATTCGTGGCCAAGTTCATGGAGTGTCAATAGGTTAAGGTTGAGCACATGAGGCATGGTTGGTTACATCAAGAAATAGAGTTACCAGAATAGAAGTGGGAGATAATCAATATGGATTTTGTTAGCGGTCTTCCTCGATCTCGAAACTAATTTGATTTGATTTAGGTCATCATGGATAGGATGACTAAGTCTGCTTACTTTTTTCTGGTAAGGACTACCTTTTCGGTGGAAGATTATATGAATTTGTATCATCAAGAGATTGTGAAGCTGCATGGGGTGCCTATTTTGATTATTTCTGATCGTGGTACGCAGTTTATGTCTAGTTTTTGTCAGTTTTTCCAGAAAGGATTGAGGACTAAGGTTATTCTGAGTACGACTTTTCATCTGCAGTAGGACGAACAAACGGGGAGAATAATTCAGACATTGGAGGATATGTTTCGGACATACATTATTGAACATGGTGGTAGTTGGGTTAAACATCTACCTTTGGTAGAGTTTGCTTACAACAATAGCTATCATTCTAGTATTGGTATGGATCCTTTTGAGGTGTTGTATGGTAGGAGGTATAGATCTCCTATTGGATGGTTTGATCTTGGTGAGGCGGATATGTTTGGTCCCAATTTGGTCTATCAAGCTATGGAGAAGGTGAAGGTGATTTGAGATAGGCTTACGGCTGCCCAGAGTCACCAAAAGTCTTATGCGGATGTTAGGCATAGAAATTTGGAGTTTGAGGTTGGGGACAGAGTATTCCTAAAGGTGTTTCCAATGAAGGGAGTAGTGCAGTTTGGCAAGAAGGGAAAGCTTAGTCCTCGGTTTATTGGTCCTTATGTGATTTCATAGACAATTTGTAATATTGCTTATGAGTTGGAGTTTCCATCTAGTTTGGGTTTGGTTCATCCGGTCTTTCATGTTTCTATATTGAGAAAGTGTATTGGTGATCCTTCATTGGTCGTTCCTTTATAAGGGTTGGATATATCGAATTCTCTGTCTTATGAAGAGGTCCCGGTTGAGATATTGGATAGACAGGTTCGTCAGTTGCGGACCAAGGATGTGGCTTCGGTTAAGGTTCTCTAGCGGAGACATAAGTTAGAAGAAGCTACATGGGAAGCGGAAGAGGACATGAATTCCAAGTATTCGTTCTTATTTTCTGCTTCTGGAATTCGTGCGGAAGGTATGTTTTCTTGAACACATCATTATTTTCTGAGTTTGTTAAAGGAAAGATTAATATCTCTGCCTCTTTGTTTCCGAACATTGATCAAGGTTGGGCATATGTTTGATAATGCAAATGACTCTGTGTGTGGTTACCCCTACTTTATTCGTCATTCGGGGATGAATGTTACTAGTGGGGGAGAATGTTACATCCTGGGTTTTGGCCTTAGAAATTTTCCTTGAAATTTGTTCTTCGAACCCAATATGACTCAGGGTACGATTTGTATGTTGGGGTACGAGTGGTATGGTCCTACCGTAAGCTGACTAGTCTTAGTTGGTGGTATGGTTTTTATCACTAGAATGGTCACGTCTTAGGGGTACGAGTCATAAGGATTGGTATGAGTCGTATCGGTGACTTGTATGGCGGGCAGTGTTTGATCCTCCTGGTAATTTATTCTGCCAGGGATACAGATCATGGGTATGGATCATATGCTGATGTTACAACTTGATTGGATGAGTCGTATGCTAGACAATGTCTGATCCAAAGGTTAAGGCCTGGGTACGAATGGTGAAAACCAATCGTAAGAAAGGGTACAACTCATAAGAGGGTAGTCGTATCCCTCTGACGGGTTTTTAAGGGACTTAAGTGGGGGTATTCTGGACATTTCCCTACTTACCCTAATTATGACCCACGACTTCTAATAAACTTAAGAGGTTATTTACCCTATTATTCTATTCATTAACACTTAGAAAACTATTCCAAAACACATCATAATTTTCTCAAGAGCTTTTGGGGAAAAAGAGCCAGGGTTTCAACTTAGGGATTGCTTTGGGGCTTGATTTGGTGATTTTCTTCCATCATCTTTCTCGGTTTAAGGCATGTGTCTCTTCTTTACTTCTTTCTTCTACAAAGGCATGGATTTTATGGATGTTTTCATGGTTTCAATGTTACATGGTTTATGATTTTCAACTATCAATTGGGGGTTTTGTTTATAATGGCTTGGTTATGGTTTCTTATGGTTTAATTATGCTTTTATATGTATCAATGATGGTTTTGGGAAATTGGTTTGCATGGTAATAATGGTCTTTGGAATTGGTTTTGGTTATATTATGCCCCAAAGGTGTTTGATAAAATGCTTACAAAGATACGTTTATTGCGTTGACTTCTTTAAGTGGAACACTAGCTTGTTTTCAGCATATATATAAAACTATAAATTATTTAAATGGTTTACAAAGGTTAAAGGTGAATTGGTTATGCTTGTGTAGAACATGGTAGTCTCCCAAGAGGTTAATATGGTAAACGTAAAGGGCATTTGAGAGTCCCCTTAACCTAAATGGTTTGGCTATGGATAAATCTTTCAAGTATGGTTGGTATGACCATACCACTAATAATTGGCCTTAGTAATAAATGGTAATTGTATTGTTTGGACATGGTTTTAATGGAGGAATATGTAACTAAGCCGCAGATGGTGGAGGTTCCAGGGGGGACCAAAACTGGAAACTAATATTTGCCGATATGAGGGGTCTTGATGACCACGTGCGAGTGCCACATTTATATTGGAGGAATGTACTAGTCATCCCATGGGATATTTACTGGTCGTGCAGTTACACGCACTGGGACTCTTTCAACAGGGGGAGTTGAACCCAGACAGCCCATGGGTGTGGTTAAACGACAAGGTTACACAGTCCAAGTTAAAGGTTTTAAATGCATGCTAAACACGAATTTCCTTTCTCGACACTTATATATATATGTATGTATCATGGATGGTTTTACCTGGTTGTTTAAATGACATTACTTTATCCTTATCCTGAGATACATGTTAGCGGTCATTCACTAACCCATTTACTTGAAGCTGTATACCCATGTTATGCAGGAACTAGCCATTTGACTCCTCCTATATAGTGATTGACTCGGGGATAGCTTTTGGATTAAAGTGATGATCTTTCATCTTTTCGAAAGGCTCCATTTCATGATATGGACATTCTTAGACATTTTGCTTTTGTTATAGATATTGGTTTTGTCCATGGTTGGGGTCATGTCCCAATCAGATATTTTTATTCTTTTAGATACAGGATTTGTGGTACTTCTGGGGGTTAGTATGGGCGGGATCGGTATTGGTGTCATCCTTGGCATTAGAATAAGATGGGAGGATGGCATCATCGAACATGATTTCTCACTCTTCCATCGTATTACATTTTAGGTTTGGTTTTCATATTATGTATTGATATTCTCTTTGGTTTGGTATGGTATGGATGGTTGGTTTGGTGCAGGTAGACTCAGTTGGGTCGGTCACTGTTGTGAACCTATCCTAGAGTCTCTATGAGAGCATTTACGCAATCTTGTTATATGCTTGGAATTCTGCTCATCTAAGGCTGTGAAAGGTGGTTGGGTTGCATCAAGGGGGAGATCCCCGGTCCTAGTTGGACTTGGGATGACCATTACATCTAGACACTGGTTCGGGTTGTGACATTTGAGCACCTTATTAAAATCATCACCTATGATCTAAGGATTAGGAGAAGTGTCCCTGATGGTATTAGCAAAATCCAGGAGAATTTTCCAAAGAGTTTTCCTTTCATTAGAGGAATTGCTAGCATAAATAACACTAAAGAGTCAAGAGGGGGAGGGTTTCCAACCTTAATAGCCGCATGGATACCTTGAGGGAAGACAATGATTTCCTGGATGCTTAGGTTGGTATTGTCCCACATAATGACAAAACCTGCAGAGTTTCTAGATGTCTGGAATTAGATAAAGTTGCTAAAGCTAAGGATTTTAGCCATAACTCTATGGTCACTCATTTTAGTGTCTAAAAGGGCAACAAAGGGTGGCTTGTGGGTACTGGTCATGGATTTACAGTTCCTTTTAAATTCAGCATTGTTAGCACCTCTAGCATTCATATTATGCAGTTCATCATTAGGGGTGTGGGAGTTGGGTTATGATCCTTCAGTATCCCTTTCCCCTTCTCTAGGATTTTGGTTGGCCCTGAGTCCACTATTTCTTTTTTTTTTCTTCTGGGATAGAGGACTCATTTTGGTCGTAAACAAGATGCTTGGGCTTGGAATAAGAATCTCCGAGTCTAACTTAATGAGATCTATAGGGATAATGTCATGTCCTAAACTAGGGCCTGATCGCGAAGGGCATCTCAAGTCCATTGAGGACCGAAGATCTCCCCTTGAGCCTATTCCAATATGACTGAGAACACCTAGCAGTGGATGAATACCAATATAAAGCAAGACATGAAAGATAACTTAAAGATCTATATAAAATCAAAATCCAAATATATCCACAATACGAAAATCCAATACCAAATGAAAACCATAGTACCCAAGTCTACAGTAGTCCAACAAAGCCTCTAACCAAAAATCGAGTACCTATAAAGTGTTGACATACCCTCGACCCTATCCAAAACAAATGTGAGGTAAAGTCTATGACATAAGAAACCAAACATGAAATAATGTCTTCCGAAGGATGGAAGCTCAACACTTCAAGTCATCTCACGAATCAACCACAAACACTTGATCGTTGTGCAAGAGGAGTAAATATGGTAAGTTCCTGCATTGTGTGGGGATACAACATCTAAAGATGAATAACAGTTGAAGCGCTAATGTATAACTCAGGGATAGGGGAACAAATAATGCCATCCATAATAATTCAAACCACTCAAAATTAAATGTACATAACCATATGCAAATACACGCACACACATATATATATATACACACATACACACATCATACCAGGATAGGGAACAGGTCTTAACATGAATGTTTAAGACTTTAGCCTAGATTGTATATCTTGACCATCATAAAATCCACCCACAGACTATATGAGTCTAGTGTCACCCCTTGAATGGGCCCCAATGTATGTTAGTCGCACGAACTAGAGATATCATAGAAGGTCGGGTATTCGACGTACCCTTCGCCCTCTATGATACATATGTGAATATATACACTTGGGGGATTACCTTATACCCTACAAGCACACAGTTACTAAGACCAACCCTCACATCGGTAAATATGAGTTTCTGGTATCAGTCCTTTGGACTCATACCTTCACGGCTAGCTAACACAATCCCCATTAATGCCCAATTTAAACATTTTACACATAACCCATCCACCAATTCCTGGAGTCAATTAATAAGGCATTATTAAATCATATCATCATACCGGCTATAGCTTGAAAGCAATGTCGTTAGACAACACTTAGGGGATTTTTTCGTACCCCACAAACTCCATTATTAAATTCACTTGGAGGATTACATTGTACCCCACAAGGTTTTCATAAATCATTTACTTAGAGGATTCCATCGTACCCGACAAGGTTTTCAAAACCATCCTTAACCATTTATACCATGCATTAGTTTCAAAGGGAATTAACCAAACTAAATTAGATGACGAAATCATATTTATTGACAATTTCACAAACAAGTTAAGGGCACATTATTTTCAAACCATATATTAAGGAAAAATCATTAAATTGGGGATTAACCATGACCCGTTTATTTAATTATCATCCACATGCATCCCACAACATTCATAAAAAATAATAAAGCATGAATTTTGTATAATAAATCATGGAAAATTAATTTGAAGACCAATTATGTCATAAGCCCTCAACTATTTCAAAACTCCCATCAAAATCATGCCATAATAATCAATTTATATCAATAAGAAAATATAAGGTCAAGGGAAATAGGTACATGCCTTAATTTTCAAGAAATTCGAAGAATACCACACCTTTAGGACCCTAGATGATCGCCTCCTTGAACCCTGGCCTTGAGTTGAAAGAGGGATTTTTAGAGAGAATGTTTTAGAGTGAATAATGACCTTTGTGTATTGAAAAACTTATGAGAATTGGTCCTAGTGTATTTTAAAGCCGTGTATGAGTGAAAGGACCTTACTACCATTCTCCCCTTATTAATTAAACAAAACAACCACACCCCTATCACCAGCAAATTAACCATTGGCCATCTCTCTTCTTCTTCTTTATGTCCTCACCAAATAGACCCACTATCACTGTTGCAATACCATCAAACAAACCCACCATCACCGTCGAATTAGTCGCCGAAACTACAAGCCCTAATTTTTAAAAGACAAAGAGTAGAATTAAGGGAAAGAAATAAGGGAGAGAAAGATACAAGATAGAAAAACTTAAATTTAGGCTTGAAAACGGGGATATCTTGAAGGATATACACAGGTTGGTAATAAAGTAATAATTTTATATAATTATTTTAAAGATAGGTAAGGTCCTGTATGTATATAGCTAATGTTGTGGTATTACATGTTTTTTTCAAATATAAATGTGTGGAGAAAGTTTTAAAATTTTAAAATAATTCAAAAATTAAATTTTGATCCAAAATCACTCACTACTAAAAAAATTGTGTTTAGCGATAAAATGTACTGACAGACCAATTTCCGTCACTATATAGCGATGGATTAGTAATGGAACAGTCAATTTGGTCGCATGCATAACAATTAAGTTTTTATGTATGTTATTAGCAACGAATTAGTGACAAAACTGTGATTCCATCGCTAAATAATTGCGAAAAAAATTGGCGCCTAAATGTAGTGATGGATTAGCAACAAAATATTGGTTGCTATGTTAATTATTTCATAGCAATGGATTTAGCAATGAAATATTCGTCGGTACGCTTCAGATTTTTTTTTAAAATTTTATTTTGTTTAGTAACCAACTTTTCTGTCGTAAATATTCATTTTACTTTTATAATTAATCATTAAGTGTAGAAAATGGGGGGGGGGGGGGGGGCTTCTAGGGTTTCAATTCATTTCAGCCCCCCCACACATATGCTCTCTTTCTACTCTTTCTCTCTCAAGAGTCATGTTTATAATTTGAAGACCTTTTTGCCCGATTTAAATGCCTTTTTGCATGAATTGAAGGCATTTTCGCATGTATTGAAGGTCAAACTTACACTGGTTTGCCGAATTGAAGCATTGAAGGAATTTTCTTCCACTGTACACTCTCAATCCGAATTGAAATTTGTGTTTTCTTTATTTTTTTGAGTCGGTTTTAAATTATTGTTCACTCTCTATCCGAATTGAAGCTTGAATTAGTTTTTACTTATCAATTTCTTCGAGAAACAGTTTGGTTTTGGATATTTGTTTGTGATTTTACTTTACAATGGGTGAATCTTGTGGTTTTCCTTTACTTTACATAATTTTGAATGCATGCAACCGGTTGGGGTTAGGGTTCATGGAAGCATTTGGGGCTAGGGTTTAATTCTACCTCAAATGTCCATCTATTTTGTTTTCCAGGAAAGCAACTGTTGCCGTGAAAGTTTTTTTTAATCCTTTTTCAATATAGGGAAATGAAAATAGAGAATAATAATGATAACAGAAATTCTGTCATAAGAGCACTCATATAGAGACTTTTTATTGAAGAATACAAAGATATAAGCTTATCTATCAATTCGTTTCAAAGAAAATGTGAAAGCTGTAAAAATACTTTTGACAATTAGCTTAGTGATGAATCTGAACCTATGCTAGGACAACGAGAAACTCTTCATCTGCATAGTGATACGAGAAACTCTCTATCTGCATAGTGAAACTCTCCATGAGTCAATGTCCCTATTCAACCCCACCTTGAATCGAAGATGTCATGGCTTACTTTCTCCCCTCGGTGATCAAGTTTTAAAATAAGTTGTTGGAATTCATCATAGTAAGCCACAACGCTTTTATTCCCTTGCCTCAAGTTATACAACTTAGCAAGGAGATCTTCATGGTAACTCTCGGGTAAGTACCTTTGTCTCATGAGGTACCTTAACCTAAAACAAAGAGGGGGCTTCACCTAAATCAAAACATTGCCAAATCTCTTCACATACTCCCACCACGTAGTAGCATAACCCTCAAAATGTGCAATCGCATAACAACTCTTTTTCTCCTCGGTAAGGTCATTAACTTGGAAAATTCTCTCACAAGTGGACTCCCAAGATAGAAATTCTTCCGTATCACTCTCACCTTTGATTTTTGTAAGCCCCACCTTGATGGTATTTAGACCTACATCACGGTTTTGGTTCCCTTGTTGGTTCCAAAGACCAACTCTTCCTTCTCGGCCGTGAACTTCCCTTGGATCACCTTGGATACCCCTCATCTACTCCCTTATCATGTAAACATCATCATATGGTCCATAACCATCATGTTGTTCTCCTTTACCATACCTCTCAACATGGACGGGTCTATTTGGGTTAAGTGGAGCTTGTAGTGGCGGGATTGGATTTGGATAGTGAGGTCTTTGGCCAAGTGGCTTTTGGATGGGAGGGCTTGGGTTTTGTGGTGGTATTTGGGTTCCAAGTCCTTCTTATTGGACTTGGTGAAGTGGAGGGTGGATTTTTCTATCATAATCTCGGATTTGGGAGTAAGGGTTGGTTTGATTTGTCGCAATAGGTGGATATAGCATTTGGTGCATGGCCTCGAGAGTACTCTTTGGTGAAATATGTCGAGGGGTAGAAGGTCAGATTCTTTGGATTTTCACTCTCTCCAATCTCCCACCCATTATTGACACTTCACCCTTCATTGATACCACATCCGAGTCTAGTTTTTCAATACCCACGGTCATCCTAGCCATATCTCGGGACATAGCTTCAAGGCGAGCCAAAATGATACTAGTAGCATTGTGTTCCCCCGTGGGTTGAGAGTGTGAGGTATCGGGTTCCATAGAACCAAAAACAGTCCAAAATTTCACACACAACACACCAACAAAGGTTCAAGTCTTTGAACCGCAAGCAACAACACCACACAAATGGTAACAAGACAAAACACATGTTGTTGTTGAAGAAAATTTGTTCCAAGACTTTGATATTCAATACTACACCTTTGAGGAAGATATTTCGGCTATGGTGTAGGTGGACAAGATTTTAGACTCTCTTTTCAAGAGTCAAAAAGTCTTATACCAACTTTTCACCAACTTGCACTCTTTTGGCAAAACATCCTTTTGGAGTAGCCTTGTCTCTTTCCTCTTTTGTCTATTCTTGAAAAGTGTTGTTACTCCTTTTTGGTAAGTATGCTTTTTGAATGTCTCTTTTTCTTTTACTACTTTGATGTTGTCTTGTAATTGTTTTCAAGACAAACACAAAGTCTTATACTTCTTTTCTCTCTTAAAGATCAAAAAACAACTTCTTCAACACAACACAAGAACACAAGATGAACACCAACAACAATAACAAGAAACCGTCCACTTAACACCATAACACAACTGGAATCTTGCTCAAGAACTTGGGTGGTACACTCAATAAGTATTGAGGAGAAAGAGAACCAGAACTAGAAATAAACTAATACAACAAAATACACTCAAATCTAGACATAAATCTCGGGACAACACAACAACAACAACAAGAACACTCGGCCAAGAACACCAAACTCAAGAACACAACTCTTTTTGTGAGATTTTCGACCTTAGACATCTCTTCTAGTGTTAGGAAACAAAGATCTAACACTAGAAAATACAAAACACACAAAAATCACAAGAAAACTAGGCACAAATATCTCCAAAACAACAACAAGACACAATTTCGGCCCAGACAACAACAATGGATAGATTTGCTTCTTTTTGGATTTTTCAGCTTTTAAACACCTCTTTTTTTTTTTTTTTGATTTTTTTGACTTAGAGAGCCCAAGATTGGTAGTGTAGGAACACAACCAGCCTTATATCTGATACCAAATGATAACGAGAGAGACTAGGAACTCACGAAATGATACCAAAATAGTCCACTCAACAAGGCACAAACCGAGGACCCTTTGAGAGCTAGTTTTGGCCAAGAACAAGAATACGAGTTTCACAAGTTAACAAGGTGTTGGTGACACCAAAATCAGCCAACCAATCTAAGTTACAACACAATATAATGAAAAACGAAGAACAACAACAATGTTATAACAAGATAATACCACACGGCTTACAACACAAGATACAAACTACTATAAGATGAAAACAAACAAAAGGATAGATAGTTAGACAAAGGTGGTGTAAATCCTAGTAACCAAAGAGTACATAAAACTCTAAGACCCCTAACACCCCCACACACGATCATCTAACTCTTACGATGACATAAGAGAGGATTCCACTACTCAAGCACGAAGGTTTCTCAAAAACAAACAATTATAAGAGATTCTACCCTTGAATTGCTATCCTAGTTACAAGTTTTGGTTTGACTCAAGTAGAGAGAGGACTTTGGTGTTTAAAATTTCAAAACTTATAATAATAATCAACTAAGCCTCAAAATACCTATCTTGTTCTATTTATATTACATAACAATTTAGACTTAAAATGACAAAAGTGCCCCTTTAATTAAAAGCCTTCAAAGGCCACCCCTCTAGTGTAGCAAATAAGAAAATGGGCGGCTTTGGGTGTGTCTTTGGTCCATCTCACGTTTCAATATTGAACTTCCTAGGATGATAATTTGCTGCACTTGTACACACGTTGATCTTCATAGTCACACTTGTATCACATAGTAACTCATCTTCATAAGTAAAAATGATGCTTTTGATGGAAACCAGTTGATTAGGAAGCAGACATGCTTCTTGATGCTAACTATTTCAGTACAGGTGGGCTATACCGATATAGTAGTAAGTTATTATCCTTGTAAAAAATAATATCAAGTGACAAAGGACTGGAAGTCATAAATAGTCACGTTTAGACTTTTATTTTGTCGTTTAAGTTATACTATTGCGTTCTGGGTAGCTACCTATAGAAATATGTATTTGCAGAATATAGATCGATATGTTGCTGTCGTTATCTGATTACATGTTGCATCTGTATGTGCTATATTTTTTATCTGGTGGGTGACTGAGGGTTACCTTTACATCTGTTGTGTGTCTTATTTTTCAATTTTTATTTTTCCCTTTGATGGATTACTCTATCAGATGTATTTTCGTTGTTGATAGGTGACTGTGTAAGGCCTGCAGGACTAAAGTCTAAATATTACACTATGTTTATGTTTGGGAATAAACCAAAACATCGTGGCTATCAGCAAGGCAGGTCTGTTATAAAGCCTACCGGTCAAAAAGTCAAAATTTGTACTGTGAAAATGGATTTTGTTGTTTTTGGAGTTTGGATTTTCTATCTGAATCTTGGATTGATAAAAAGATTGAATCTTTTTTGTCGTTTTTGAGATCTAGTAGTGTAAGTGACATATTTTCAAATATTTATTTGATACACTTTTCTTTTAAGTGCCTTTTTATTTGAAATTAAAGTAGTGCAGTGGCAAAATAAGTGGAGTATTGTATAAAATCATGTGTGTTTTTAAACTTTCTTTTTCTTTTTCTTTTTTTACTATTCTTGTTGGCTTCTCGATTATTTTTTTAACTTATTTTTGTTATTAAGCATGTAACGATAAATTTATTGTTAAAATAGAAGTATGTAACACTTTTTATCTTATTTTTATGGTAAACTAATTTTTTTTTGTACTTTGAGAGCATCACTTTGAATATTTTAGTGAAACTTTTAAACTGTCAATTGATCTACTTAATTATGCTTTCTTTGCTAACTAGTTCTTCATATAGAGTCTGATCATAGATTATCGTATTTGTTAATATGAATTTTCAACAAGGTTAATTATTAAGACTAATTATCACGTTTCTTATTAAGCTGATTAATTAGAACTGATTATCTTATTTTTTTAATTTTAACATTTATAGGAACATGAATAATCTAGAGCGTGGTTGGATGTATGAGAGGTTAGATGACCGAGAGGCTTTATACTCTAGTTTTGTAATTGGTGTGGATGAATTTATTCAATTCACATGTTCTCAACAAAATCGCATGACTAGTGACAAAGTTAGATGTCCATGTGAAAAATGTCAGAACTATAAATTCATGGATATCGAAATTGTTAAATGTTACCTTTATATCAATATGAATTTGTTGAGAACTATTTTATTTGGAAGCATTAAAGGGAAAGAGATGGTATAAGTGGGACTTCTTATGGTAATGACTTGAATGGTGGTGGTCAACCTGTATTTGGAGAGAATCCATACCAAAAAATAATTTTAGATACAGCTAGTCCCAACTTTTATCAGGGTTCAAGTTGCCAATCTTATAGCAATATTGAACCTGAGTGATCTCATCCTTTTGAACATTTAATGGAGGAAAATCCTAATTCCATGTCTAAAATTTTTTATGATTTACTAGATGATGCTGATGCAGAATTATATCCCGGTTCATCCCTCTCTCAACTTCCAGTTGTCTCTCGAATGTTAAATATTAAAATTGAGAACAATATGTCGTAGAGAGACTATGACCAGATGATGCAATTGCGTAAAGAGGCTTTAGCTAAAGATAACATTGTGCTTGATAGCTATTATTAGATGAAGAAGTTAGTGTGTAGCTTGGGTTTGCCAGTTGAAAAGATTGATTGTTGTGAATCAGGATGTATGTTGTATTGGGATGATGATGATGAATACCTTACATATAAATTTTGTAGCAAACCAAGGTATAAGCGTTGTGTAGGCTCTCGTAAGAGGGAATTGGTCCCTTACAAGAAAATGTATTATTTTCCTTTGATTCCAAGATTGCAAAGATTATATTCATCTCATGCTATATCTGCCGACATGAGCATAAAAAATAGGATGGTGTGATGCGTCATCCATCAAATTCTGAAGCTTGGAAGCACTTAAATAAAACTCGTTCATTTTTTGCCGCTGAACCAAAAAATATCAGGTTGGGGTTATGTACGGATGGTTTTCAACCATTCAGTCAGTCTGGAAGGAAATATTCTTCGTGGCCAATGATTTTCACTCCATACAATTTACCTCCAGGAATGTGCATAAAGAGTATTATATGTTCTTAACAATCATTGTTCCAGGTCTGAGCAATTCCAAACATAAAATTGATATTTATCTTTAACCTCTAATAAAGAAATTGACCTTATTGTGGGAGACAGGTGTGAAAGCATTTGAGATCTCAAAAAGGCAAAACTTTCAATTAAGGGCAACTTTGATGTGGACAATTAGTGACTTTCCAGCATATTCTATGTTATCGGGCTGGAGTACTGCAAATGTCCTTATTGTATAGAGGAAACACAATCCTTTAGATTACAGCATGGAAGAAAACAATCCTAGTTGGATTGCCACAGAATATTCCTTGACCAACATCACCCATTTAGGAGAGATCGAAAGAACTTTCTTAAAGGACAGACTATAAAAAGATCCCCACCAATATATAGAATAGGAGAGAAAATTTTGGATCAAATTTGTATTTTGGGGATAAGAAATGTAACAGATTTAGATGCAGAATAAGTTAATAAAACAATATGTGAGACATGTGGGTAGAAAAAGTAAAGTATCTTTTGGGATTTGCCATACTGGAGTTCTAACATGATTCAACATAATCTTAATGTAATGCATGTTGAGAAAAACTTTGATAATGTATTTAATATTTTTCTTAATTTTGATAACAAAACCAAAGATAATCCACAGTCACGTCTAGATACGGCAAAGTATTGTGATTGACCTCAATTGGGAAAAGATAGTAATAGATAATATCCAAAAGTTGTCTATACATTAGACAAGAAAGCAAGACCTATCTTGTTTAATTAGGTGAATGGCTTAAAGATTCCAGATGGGTATGTTTGGGTAGGCTGCCAGATACAAATGCAAAAAGGTTATTTGGTATGGAGAGTCACAATTGTATGTTGATACAAGCACAATCACGTAGATAGACTTATGAGGGTGTAAGGTAGACTCGAGACTTGGTGTGAGCAAGCAAAGTGCAAAGGATCACCAAAATACACCTAAAAACCGTCCAAACACTACAAGATACTACACTAGAGGGGCGCCCTTTACTAAGGGGCCTTTTGGTCTTTTTAGCTTCTACTTGTAATACACTTTATAAAGAACATTTTAAGGTTTTATTTCATTAGATTTTGATGAATATTGAAGTTGTAACACTTAGAACATTTCTTTTGTGAGAAAGACCCTCCTTGGCCAAAAATTTAACTAAGTTTCAACTTGAGTGTGGAATTACTCGTGTTGGATTCATGGCTTGGAATATTGGGAGCTTAAAGGATTGAGGTCCCTTTTGTGTCCACTGAAGAGTAGGTGTTCATATTACATGTTTTAAGGGTCCTTAGATTTGATAAATCTTTGGGTTCTTAGTGTATGTAATATTGTATGCCACACTATCTATCCTTTTCTTTTTTGTAATCGTGTACCTGTTTGTGTTCTTGTTAATGTAAGACGTGTGTTGTTGTTCTTCATGTTGTTATTGTTCATATTGTCTTCATATTGTGTTGTTAATCTTAATTCATGGTGGCTGATTTGGTGTCTAATACACCTTTGTTATTTTGTTTCTTGGTGTTATTGTTGAATCCAAGAGAGGTCTCCAAAAGGTCCTCGGTTCCTTGTGAATTGTGGACTATTTTGGAGTGTGTTTTTGTGCCTTCCTTGTTCGTATCGTATAATTTGGTATCAAAGCTAAGTCTGATTTTGTTCCCACAAGATCAATCTTGGGCTCGTAAACTTGAAAATAAAAAAAAATTATTGAAAACTGAAAATTCCAGAACAATAGCAGTCTGTCCGTGTTCGTGCTCTTGGCCGAAATTATGTTCTTGTTGTGTTTGGATGATATTTGTGTCTATATATAGGTGTGTTTTGCTTGTCTTAGTTGTTTCTAAGTGTTAGTTTTGTCTTCACTATCACCCTTGAGTCTAGATCCAAATTGGGCTTGAGAATTGTTGTTGGTATCGTTGTTACAGTTTCAAGAACTTGAACATTGTTGGTGTTGTTGTTGTGGATCTAAAATTTTGAAGGTGTTCGCTTGAACTTGAGTTGTTGATATTGTGTTTTGAGTCATAATCTTTAAAAGGTGTGCTTTGATTCTTGGAGGTTCATGTGAGGTTTGGTTTTCAAACTTCTATTAAAGGTTCTTGTTGTTCTAGACCAATCTTCAAGTCTAGTTACAAGAAGACTCTTCAATAGTATTGTTTTGATTCAAAATCAAGTGAAAAGAATTGAAGTCTTTGTTATTCTTGAAAACAAATCCCAAAGACCTACCAAAAGGGAAGGGGGACAAAAGATCTACCAAAAAGACTAGTTTCCAAAAGAGAGAAAGACCACTTTCCTAGGTGTACAAAAACGAAAAAGTCCACCAACCCTCCAAAAAGGTGTCTTGCCTAAAAGGTGTAAGACAAGTCAAACCTTTTTAAAAGGTGAAAAGGTCTCCAATTTTATTGTTTTCTTCTCCTAGGGTGGCCATACTACCTCAAGAACCGAAATTCAAACCAAAATTTTAAAATTGGGAAAAATTAGAACCTTTCAAAACCAGCAACCAATCCTAGACCGCCACACCACCAAATTCCATACAATACCAAAAATTTTGGCTCAAAAAATGCCACTAAGAAATAAATTTTTTGGTATTTGAGGTCCCTCTTGTGTCCACCAAAGAGAGTAGGTGTTCATATTACATGTTTTAAGGGTCCTTAGATTTGATACTTCTTTGGGTTCGTAGTGTATATAATATTGTATGTCACACTATCTATCCTTTCCTTTCTTGTAATCGTGTGCCTGTTTATGTTCTTGTTAATGTAAGTCGTGTGTTGTTGTTCTTCATGTTATTATTTTTTATCTTATCTTCATATTTTGTTGTTAATCTTAGTTTGTGGTGGCTGATTTGGGGTCTAATACACCTTTGTTATTTCATTTCTTGGTGTTATTGTTGAATCTGAGAGTGGTTTCCAAAAGGTCCTCGATTCCTTGTGAATTGTGGACTATTTTGGAGTGTGTTTTCATGACTTCCTTGTTCTTATTATATCACATGTCTTCATGCAACGACTAATGCCTATTGCTTTTTATGAACTACTTTCTAGTAATGTGTGGCAGAATTAAGCTTAGTTTTTAAGGATCTTACTTCGATCACTCTACGAGTGGATGATATGGTGCGATTAGAGAGAGATATTTCATAAATTTCTTACATTTTAGAATGTATATTTCCTCCTGGGTTCTTTGACTAAATGGGACATCTTCCTGTTCACCTTCCATGTGAAGTAAGGATTGCTAGACCTGTGCAATATCGATGGACGTATCCTTTTGAAAGGTAAACGTAAAACTCTATGTCAAACTTGTGACGAATAATTAATACATAACCTTTCAAACGTAATGTTCCATATTTTTCTGTATATAGGTATTTGGGAACTCTTCAAAGGATGATTGGGAATAAAGCTAGTTTTGAGGGTTCCATTTGTGAAACGTACTTGATGATAGAGTCAACACAATTATTTTCTCATTATTTTGAACCTCATGTTATGTCACGAAATCCTAATGTGCATCGTAATAACGATGGTGGTGTTGTGGAATATCTTAAAGGAAATCTTTCAATATTCTCCCATCCAGGTCGACTTTGGGGAGAAGCAAAAAAAAAGATATTTAACCTTAGATGAAATCAAGACAGCCTAAACATATATTTTACTAAATTGTGAGGAGGTTGAGCCATTTGTGAGGTAACAAAATTCTCTTAATAATAATAAAATCTATTCTTATATAGTGATTTCTCTTATTTAAATTATTTTGTTGCAATGATGTATGTACCTACAAAATTTGGAGGAAAAATTTCCGAATCTCTCTCAAAGTGAAATAGACGAGAGCCTTGAAGAAAATTTTTCTGTATGGTTCAAGGAATATGTAAGATTTAAATATATATTAACTTTCATATAATGATGTACTTAAATTGGCTTATCAAATTTAACTAAATCTTTGAGTTATTTTTTTAAATAGGCTCGGTGCATTTTCATTGAAAACGAATACTTGTGTAGTCTTGCTCGTGGACCATTAATAGGAGCTACATGCCATTCATTTTATAATGAATATATATTTCACATAGAATGTCATGGTAGCGTGAGATCAATATTGAATAGTGGATTTTGTATCTTGGATCCAAATTTTGGTGATTATTATGGGTGGATAAAAAAGATTATACAAGTGGAATACCATGAAACACCTTTAATGCAAACTGTGTTATTCAAATGCCAATGGTTTGACCCAATAATGGATGTCAATGTTAAGAAGCATAATTAGTACAAATTGGTTGATATTAACCATCATCGTTGGTATAAAAAGTATGAGCCTTTTATTCTTGTAATGCAAGCAACTCAAGTATGTTATGTACCTTATCTAAGCAAGAAAAAAGACAAGAATGATTGGCTAGCTGTATTGAAGGTCAAACCTTAAAATGTTATTGAATTACCAGTTGAGAAAGTGATGACAACTTCAGAACTGAATGTTTCTTTTCAATTTGAAGAAGTTGAAGTCCATGAGATAGATATGTCTGTTTCTATTAATGAAGATATACTATTGCATAATCCAAATGGGGGTGTACTTAAAATGAATGAACCTCTTAATGATGGTTTATTTGAAGAGCATCATAAAATCGAAGATGGATCTACAGGAGAAGAATATGAAACTGAGGAAACTGATGAAGAGGAAGAGTTTGAAGAAGATATAGATAGTGACTAGAGCTTGTTAAAAATCTGCTATTTTATCTTTGTTGTATTTTATTTTTAGTAAGAAGACATAGATAGTGACAAGCTCTTGATAAAAATCTACTATTTTATCTTTGTTTTTTTTTTGTTTTTAGTATTTTTTCTCTAAAATATTAACATTTTCTTTGTTTTTGGTTTCCTTTTAATAATCTGTTAGTTTTTCATATCACATCATTTTAATTTGGTTTTAATAGTAATGATCTAATGACACCATTTTTTTTTGTAGATATGACTTGAGGTGGATATCATGTAGGCAAGTCCTCAGGTAGGAGTAAGAATGCTAATCATGAAAAAATTCCTTCTATTCCAACTCCAGTGATTGAACAGGATGATACAAGTTCCGTCCTTAGCAGTATGCCAACCGATCAAACACTACTGCCCAATAGTATGCCATCGGTTCAAACATTGAGAGAAAGAAGTACCCCGATCATTCCTGTGACACCTCATGTTTCACCTAACCAAAGCAGTCCAACAGGTCAAAATATGAATGCTCAAAGCAACACAATAGTTGAGGAAACATCTAGTAAGAAAAATATATCTGGTTCAGGTGATTCCAGTTATACAATGGCCGGACCCTTATTTTTCTAACTTCATCAGGGTTAGTACTTACTACTTATTTTTTTATATATACTAGGGAATGATGTCGTCAATGTTTTTGCTGTCTATTAGTCATTATTAGTTGATAATCAATGCCATGGTCAAAGTTTCTACTCCTAATTTTTTTAAGCTATACTCGTGCATGTTTTTGTTAAGTGTATTACTATTGAAAGTGGTGTGGTTGATCTATATTTTGTGGCTAAAGTAATTCCTTAGTGGAAATATAAAAAGAAACATTTTAAGAGATGTGTACATAACATGTCAAAGTCATTCAATTTAGATTTACATGTGTTATTCAAGATAAACTGCCCAAATAGCTTTTGTGTTTACTATTTTTGTACACAAATATTGTGTAGTGTTATTGGTGTTGGATATGATGTTGAACAGGGTGGAACGTCCTTCAAAATTCTCCAGTTCCATTGCATTGTCTTTCAAAAGTGAAGTTGATCCCAATGGGATCAACTGGAAAGGTGTCTCAAAACATGTCAAAGATGGTTATTTTGGAGAATTCAAGGTATGTTTTTTAAAATAATAATCGATAGCAATTGTTTGAGTTTGAAACTAACAATTAATTATATTAGTTTAAACTATATTTCAAAAGAATTTTTATTGGGATGCTTCCGTTAGTGAAGCTATGGTGAAGCAACAACGGTTGAAGAAGGATGCATTATGCTACAAGAATTTTATTTCTAATATAAAAAAATATAGAGCTACAGTTCAACCAAAATTTATAAATGACTATGTGTGGGAAAAGTGGATGAAAATTTGGGAAAGTGATGACTGTATTAAGAAGTTCGAGATAAATTCAAAGAACTTTGTGGTAGCCGTGAAGTAGCTACTGGGATACACACAGGTGGCTCTATCACTGCTGGAGAGCACCGGAATAAACTTGTAAGTATAAATTTCATGAATAGTTTTTCAAAATTGACATGCAAGTCATATAATTAAACTACTTAAGAATTGTGCTTTGATCATATTATTAGCTGGGACACTTTTCGAATTTAAATTCATGTCTGATTATTAAGATAATGGTGATGGTTATTATATGTTCATCAGGTGTTGCCATTGATGATTATAATAATATGATGAGTATTGTTAATTGTTGATTATGTGTGGTTTACGTTGTTAGTATGTGATGAATATTATTTGTTTTTTTGGTGGTGATTGATAGTGATGGTGAAGATGATTTATTTTGTTGCTATTAGCCTGTGGTTATGATAGCCAATGGTTGAGGTTACCAGATGGTTAACGTAACTAGCTAGAGGTAGAGAAATTAGTTTACATGCCAACTTATTAGTTTGTGATGTTGTGGCCTGCTGCTAAATATCTAGAAATTATTGATTAGTTTCTTATCGTTTTCTTTCCATTTTAGTAGCTATGGTTGTGTCTAAATTGAGTAGCAAGTAGCTGGCCTTGCTACTATTTTGTTTCGTTTGCTGCTATGTCCTTTTGGCTGCTGCTATGCAACTTTTTTCTCTTTCTTTTGCTATTGTATGTGATGCTCTGGTCTGCTGCTACAATTAAACATAGGAGGGTAGATAAACAAGTGAAAAAAGCAGTCATGGCTGCAAATAAAGCTGCCACTATTGCTAGAGTTTCTGCTATCATAACACTCTTTGATTTGCTTCCTATTATGAAAAATTACACATTAATTCCTTCATTTCATCAAGTAATTATGCATGTTGGATATCATTAATGTATGTGATCATATATATGTGATGTTTAGTGTGAAACTAACGAGTGAACTTAGTTGGATTTTTTTGTTTCTGGATAAGTTTTTAAGAAACTTGAGCACATAGTAATTGTTGCATTAATTTATCTGATCACATAGGTAAGATTTGTCTACTCTTGATAATATGTACAATACTTTTATATTTTTATAAATGACCAGTAACATTATCTTTGTTAGAGTATCCTGTATTGACCTGGTCTGGTTAAGTGAATGTACGATGTGTCTTTATTTAGAGTATCCCATATTTGTTAAGTGAATGTACAGTGTGACAACATGTCTTTATTTTGATCAAAGACCTTCCACTGTTTCTAGAGTTTCTGCTACAATTAAACTTGGGAGGGTAGATGAACAAGTGAAAAAAGTAGTCATGGCTGCAAATAGGGCCACCCCATCTTGCAAATACAGCCGGTGGTTGAGTGTAACTGCTTTCAAGGTTTTTACTTAACCACAATTGTAACTTGTATATAATGAATGAATTTCCTTCACCATATGTATATCAATGAGAATCAACACTTTTTCTCTCTTGTCACCCTTTCTTAAAGAAAAGCTAGAAATTGTTGATTAGTTTTCTGCCGTTTCTTTGCCATTTTAGCAACTATGGTTGTGTCTAAATTGCACTGCTATTTTTTTTGGTTTGCTGCGATGTCCTTTTGGCTTCTTCTATGCTACTTTTTACTCCTTCTTTTGCTGCTGTATGTCGAGCAACTACTATATTTCCTGCAAGTACCTGGCCTTGCTGCTATATTTTCTTTGTTTTGCTGCTATGCCAAGAAGTTTTATGACTCTATATTCTTATGGTTTGCTGCTATGTACGTTGGTCTAACTCTAAATACTTGGAAATTTTGTATAGGCTCTTAAAATACGTCGAGATCCAACTCCAAGTGAGTTATATTTACACGTCTATACACATAATCATGATGGAAAATCTTTTGTTAGAGAGCATTCCCGACTTCTACTTGTAAGTCCATAATTTACATCTAATGATATGATACTCTTCTCTTATTTTTTTTATTAACTTCAACTTGAGTCTATTTTAATAACTCTACTTGTTACAGAAAATTTTTGAAGAAATTGTACAGAAAAAATTACAGTGTGAATCTAAAATTGATCAATTGGAATCATATTATGAAGCTGCAGGAGAAGCAAAGAAGAAAAGATTATTTGGTCTTGGGTCTGAAACTGAAAGTTACTTTGGAAAAAAACTTTGTGCCTGTAATGCCTCCACATCATCAGTACCACCTTCGATTTCTTTAACGATAATAAATTTGAAGGAGTTTTTGAAGCAATTGATTCTGGCACTTACTACTCATTTTATTTCGGTAGTTATTGAGCGTGTTAGTGGTATTAGGGTACGTTCATGATCCTCCTCCTAGTAATGATGATGATGACGATGTTGATTCCTAGCTTCATAGTATTTGTAGTCCTTGATCGTTATATTAATTTTTGATTGTGTAAAAGTACAAAACATTTATGTAGTAACAAATACTAATTTTGATGGATATTGATTTGACATTAGTTTATTTTTGTTAAATTACTTAAAATTGTAGGTCTTTGGACACAATTATTGTGCATTTTGCTATCTATATGAATGTTGGTTATTTTAATCATTCTATAATTTACGTGTTTCAATTATTTTCTTACGAAATTATTAGCGACAAAAAAATTAGTGATTAACATTTGTCGTTGCTACTGAAAAACTTTAGGGACGGCTAAATTTAGTTGCTAAAGATGGCTGCTATTAGCAACAAAAAATTAGTGACTAACTTTTGCCGTTGCTACTGAAAAACTTTAGGGATGGATAAATTTGGTCACTAAAGATGACTACTCAGTCGACCAAACTATGTTACAATGGATCAGCGATAAAATATTCAGTCGTAAATTTAGCCACGACGAAAATAAATTATGCGAATAGTAACGGTATAGCAACGGAATATTCCATCGGTAACACCAACAACCGAAATGTTTCGTCGCTAAGGGTCACAAATCTTGCGACAGAAATCAATTTTCATCGCTATGAGGTTAACAACAAGAAATATAGCGACAAAAGTTGATCTGTTGCTACTCCTTCGCTGTTTCTCTTTAACGACGGATTTTCATATGATAACGATGAAATGTGCGTGCCACTAAATGCTATTTTTTGTAGTGACTTTTTCATTCTTACGTCTTTAATTATAGTTGGAGACATAATTAATGGGTTTTTTCTTTATAAAATATAAATGTGTGGAGTATTATAATAATCCAAAAATCAAATTTTGGCCCGAACTTTACTTTTTCATTCTTACGCCTTTAATTATAGTTGGAGTCATAATTGCTGAAATTTTTTTCTATATAAAATATAAATGTGTGGAGTATGTTTTAAATTTTTTTAATAACCCAATGTAACGTCCCAAAATCTATCCTGAGACGCCACATGGTGCTCAGGACCACAAGTGATCCCAAGTTAACCCATGAACTGGCATACTAATAAGCGACTGATTAAATATGAAATAAATACTGAGTTTACTGTGCGAAAACATAAAATGATGAAATCTGAGAAATTTCAATACTGATAAAGCTTTACAATTTGATAAATCTGAAGGATGAAACTGAAATTTACATGACTGACTCTAACTGACATCAGTGAAGCCTCTACTATACTGACTATAGATAGATAGGATGCAACCCCAACTACCACTAATCAATACATATGAATGAGAAAGTACTGAACATACACAAATCTAACTGAAGTCCCCGAAGTAGGAGGACTCATCATCTTGCTGGCTGGAATCTGCAACTGTCTGAGTCTGAATATGCTTACTAAAACTTGTACCTATATTATGAGACAATGTAGCACATAGACATATATGTGGATCAGTACTTTGAGGATGTACTAATTATATGGGGGTGAAATACATAAGTAAAACCTAGTATTAATCATCATAATTTGTAAAACAATGCATGCTAAATGTAAATGACTCACATAGCTTGAGTAAATCTGAAATCTAAAGATCATAAATCATGAATAGTGAGGCATGTAGAATAAATATGGTGAGTCATTACAGTTAGTTTTGAAATCTGTATCCTATCTTTTTCTTAAGTCGTATAAGCTAAAAGAAGTCTGAAACTTGTTCTGCATAGTAAACACTTTATCTCAAGACTTTAAATTAGTAAACTATTTTAAGAGTGGGAAAAAATCTATTTGGGAGGTTCTTCTAAACGACATGTACACCATGTGAGCATCCATGATGTCCCACGACTAGCCCCCATAAGGTTAGGGTTGTTCTACCCTTGCCATCGGAATAGAACAATCTCATCTCAGTGATCACAATCTCAGTTATCCACGTAAAGTGGGAATAAATATCTGTACCTACGGTGGTACATAGTTCTGAGGTATGAAATCGTAGTGTCATTCCCAACTCGGTGCTAAATACTACTCCCAATCTCTTGCTCAAAATCTCAAGAATATTCATTTTAAAAATAATCTAATGGTTTATAATGAAAACCAACTGTAAATCTATAATCTCAATTTGTAAAGTGGATTTTGAATCTATTGAGACCAAAAGGTCAAATCTTTCTCAAAATCTAAGGATAATCTCATCATAAAGTACTCTTAGTACAAACAATCTTGAAATAACAATCTTTGAATAGGGCTTCATGACCTATATATTAATCTAATGTGAAAACACCTCAAAATTCATGCTTGATAATATAAACATTTATAATTCATCATAAAATCTGAAAATTTCAGCAATATGCATGAAAATATAACAAACCCATGAAATTCAACTTCTAAATCATTGGGAGTACCATAAGCTTGTAAATAACAACAATGGGTATAAACCCCAACTTGAATTTCATGGGAAATAATATATAATTCTGAAAATTATAAATAAATAAGTCTTTGGGCACAAAGATGCAAGATTTATCCTTGTTTAAATCCCACATACCTTAATAGACTTGATTTGATGTAGAGAACTTGACTTTGAAATCCTAGGAGATGATTTTGAAAGCTTTCTTGAGATTCTTGGATTAGGGAACTTAAAGTATTGATCTTTCTTAAAGAGGATGAATTGAAATTTATGTTTCTTGAATTGGAAACTTTGAATTCTTGACTATCTTGAAGAGAATGTAACGGAATTCTTGAAGTTCTTGGAAGATGGACTTAAGGAGAAACCCTAATCTTGCTCTTGTGAATAAGGAGGATTAGGGTTTTTAAAAACTTATTTATGATGGCTAAGTACGTGATTTTGATGATTTAGGCCGTGGGAGGTGAAGAAAAAGTCCAAAATACCCTTCCAAAAACGTTAAGGAATTGCTGAATGTTAAGGGTGAGGATTTAGGCTGATAAGTCGTCACATAGTTGACAGCCTATTAGCTTAGGTCATCACTTAGGATTTTAATTTGATGGTTTTTTGATTTGGGCTAACGACTTGGCTGATAAGTCGTCACATAGTTGACGACTTATCAACTCAGGTCAACACTTAGTTGACAGATGGACATGCTGAAGTAAAATGAGTATAAATTTTTCCTCCAATATCAAATTAAGGTGAAACCAAATGCGTTGAAAAAAAGACTCAAATACCTTTCACTTGATATATATTAGGAACTCTAAATCAGTATATAAAAGATGTTATGGTTGATGGAAGTTGACCTAAGTTGAGACATTTACTAAAACTTAATCGATAGAAACGTTCTTGACTCGTCTTTGAGTTAGGGGATATTTGTGACCTCAATTCATATACAAAGATATTAACACACTATATAATTGATAAATACACATGTATATAAATAGAATAATTGGGTTCAAGTCCGTACACATAGAAACAACAATTTAAATTCTAGTCCAAAAATATGGGGTGTTATATTATCTCCTCCTTGGAAACATTCATCCTCGAATATGGCTAGATAAGCTGAAAATACTGACGAATTTTAGGCTATAAGCTATCATACAAAACTAAAATAAACTGAATAACTGAATGTTAAACATAATGAGCTATTTAACTGATCTTCTAGTGCTTGAATTCTCATGAAAATATCTATATGGCTGAGATAGAAGCGAGAGAGTCAGCTAAGGAGTAACCATTACTTTAGGCTGGATCTAATTTCGAAAGAAAAAAAAAAGAGGTTTATGACATGAAAACTCAGGGTATTACAACATCTCCCCCCTGGGATCGTTCGTCCCCGAATGATACTGATTTGATTGAAATACTAGGAAATGGCTGAGATGATATACAAGATTCTTATGGACTGAACCATAACTTAATATCTGAATCTGAAACTAATGCATGATGCATGTACTGAGCTGAATTTTGCAACTTACCTGGTTGCAAACAAACTGTCTCTTGAAATGGCCATACTCACATAATTTTAGGTAGTGAGACTAGACAAAATCGTAAGATGTAAAAACTGGAGAGATTTGTCTGTTTGATTGTTAAACTGGATTTTTGGCTACACAGACTGAAACCTGCTGAATGTTCACACCCAAATAGGGTATTTCTTCAACAGTTTTCTAAGAAATTTCTAATGCTATTAGGGAGTAAGGGACTTAGGGAATGATCTGAATAAGACCTCTGAATAAGAAATTATATATTGCCCCAAATGTATAGCATGGAACATAGACCTATAAATCATAAGTCAGGATAGAAGTACTAGGCCTTAAGTAATGTAACTTCTTACTTTCAAGCTTAACAACACTTCTTAAACACTCTCTCAACTATACTATTCCCCTCAAATACTGTACCCGCTCGATTTAACTTATAATTCTCACATGGCATTGATAAATTCATCTACTGAATTCTAAACTGAACCAAATCTTCTCATCACAGTCAAGACTAACTGGAAGTCACAAGGTACTGCACGTAACACAATAACACTAGTCTGAATCATGGGTCTAATACCCCTAGCATGGTGATAGCTACTCACTCTAGGAAGATTCTTCTTTTCGCATTTAACAACTAAATTCAACCTCTTACTAGAAATTCATTCATCCACAACACACCTATCCCCTTTATATATAAATATGTCGTTCAAGCCTATTTTCATAACCACATATGCGCTTTTATGCAAGTACCCATAAGAGTATCTTTCTCATATTCTCTAACACCTCTATCACAACATCATCCATGCACTATTCAATCCTTAGGAAAACATACATAACATATTCCTAACTAACCAAGTCTTACACAAAAAAACTTTACCTCAGTATTTCTACATTTATGGACCTATATAAACACAGCATACCACAGTCTCCCCAAACCTAACACCAAAAAAAATAATTTCAACTAACCATGACATGTATCAAAAACTCGACCTCAATCTTACTTCACATTTACTGCCTTATCTAAAATAAGCATAGAACCATCTTTCATCAACAATGAATGTTTACTCTCTCCAATCTAGACAACTGTTCGTCATCACTATCTTGACCTAAGGGAAGGTAACAAAAAGATTAGAACATGAGGACCTAAAATATGAAGGGATACTATGTATAACTTGACACTTTACTGAGGCTTGAGGAATGGAGCATTCATGACATGGATTCATTAAAGAGATCTAATCTGAGGACGAACATGATATAAATCTAAATTTTGCTGATCGTTAAGAGTGTTGCATGAATATTGAAACTGAACTTACTGTAAAGCATGAGTACATAAGCCATGATCTACATGACATGAGCTTAGAATTCATGATTCCATGGAACATAATTTTGTACTGCTGAGTGAACTGGAACTACTTATGCTAGGAACTGGAGGTATACATGATTATTCTATAAGGTTCATAAATATGAACTGTGATCATGGAACTGAAACGTAAGGTATGAGTAGGTATTGGGATAACTGAAAATACTGAAATAAGAATGGGTTGATCCTCATCTTCCCTCACTACACTACACTGACATCACTACTAGAATCTGGAAGTCTGACTTGGTTACTTATTCTACCATCTGCCCCTTAGCTTCAAGCCATCACTCTAAGTCTGTGAGACCTTTTACTAAACTATAATCTAAACTTTAATCACTTCACTCTAGAGTCTGGGGTGTAATAATACATATAAAAATTAAACTTACCCTGAAAGACTATATCTTAACATGTAACACCCACTGCCACTACCTTCTTCTGAGATTCAGCTCTTGGATTTCTAAAGCCCCAAAAATCATTGTGTTATAACTTAAACACTTATTAGCTTATAATTTTCATGAGTATCACCATGCCCTGAGTTCACACTAGCTAGAGTTTCAACTCTTATTTCTATTAGCTCAACCCAAACCTTTAATGAACTATACTAAATTCATTCTTGGTCACTCTTTTAGTACATACCGCCCTTAACTTCCTTTAGATTTAACAGTCGTCATCATAGACTTTCACTCTAATAACCTGACAAACATACTTTCCTCACTGAACACATAATCATAGTCTACCAAGATCGCATCTCAAGATTTTATGTCCTTCCTAATCCATAAGAATCAAAATCATACTTAAAAGACTCACCACCAACTATCCATAACTCCTCAACTTATCTACTACAAACACCATGTACGCTATAGCTAGCCTTCTCCTACTTAACCACTCAAGGGTACTATTAACAACATACAATACTTAATAAACTTTGAAAATAATGCAACCCTATATCACCTTGGGCACACTTCTACATCATACTAAATTGCAAATAAATAAACTTAAGCTCTTGCACAGACTGTTCAAGCCTACTAGATCACTTCCCTATAACTAGCATCACTAACCAAGAAATTATTGCAACCGCCTTGATGATCATCAACTGTTCAAACGTAATGTCCGGTGCTAGGAATGATTAACCTTACATACTAATCTCACATGGAATCTATAGAATAAAACATCAAGAAATACTAGTCAACTAGAACTTCATAGAAATAATATCTGATTATAATCATATGGCCTATCTTATCATAATCCAATCACACATCCTTCTTATACACCTTATTACTATTTACCCTTCTATATATCTAAATTACTATCACGGCTCTATAAATTTTAGCTAAACTCCTTTTTACAATATCAAGGGAAGACTAAATTAATAATACTAAACAACCAAACACTTCATTAATAATCTATGATTTTCTAACACAATAATTACCATCAATAACTCCTTCCGTACTTCAAGCAAACAACAATTCACCTTAACTAATAACTTCCTCTCTATCCTCCACCAACTAATACTCAAGAACATATCAGCATAATGCAAAATCATTAGCATGCATAAATTCATCTCTATACTTTCTATCAATCATCATGCTCACTCTTCTTGCCACTACTCTTCTATACCCATACTTCAAGCTATAATAAGGTTCCGCTATTTATAAATCATAACACTGAGGTTCATAATATCCCTCAAATGAACACTTTATCTAACAATCTAGGTTCATACTATCTTCTCTCATGAGCATTATCCGTATTTAAGGGGTCAATGGACAATCTGAATCCATATCTAAATCTATGACAACTGAACAACTCATAAGGATGAGGACATAACTTTCAACTTTAGGGACTTATGACACACTAGAGAGCTCCTCTCAAGCCCTTTGTGTGACTTCTGAAACTTCTGCTAGCAAATCTGAGAGCATTATCCAGGGAGGAAATTGGAACTTGCTAATTATGTTATATCGAAAACAAGTCATAGATGAGGAATTTTGGGGTAACACATGAATAGATAGGAGATTCTGATAGAACAACTTTACTGCAC
Source organism: Capsicum pubescens (assembly GCA_030864215.1). Taxonomy (NCBI): domain Eukaryota; kingdom Viridiplantae; phylum Streptophyta; class Magnoliopsida; order Solanales; family Solanaceae; genus Capsicum; species Capsicum pubescens. The sequence goes on from CM061548.1 coordinate 87,282,669, forward strand.
GATCTAGAGTAGAAAAGAAAGGAAACTTTTTCTTAAATACCTCATAGCCTCTCGAAGAAAAGTACAGACGTCTCCGTACTGTTTCGAAGGACTCTACTAAACACGGCTTCACAGACACCATACGAAAATTGAACCTTGTTCTCTGATACCAAGTTTGTAACGCCATAAAAGTCTATCCCGAGACGTCACACAGTACACAGGACCACAAGTGATCCCAAGCTAACCCATGAACTGGCATACTAATAAGCAACTAATTATATATGAAATAAATACTGAGTTTACTATGTGAAAACATAAAATGATGAAATCTGAAAAATTTCTATAAGGATAAAGCTTTACAATTTGATAAATCTGAAGGATGAAACTGAAATTTACATGACTAACTCTAACTGACATTAGTGAAGCCTCTACTATACTAACTATAGATAGCTAGGATGCGACACCAACTACCACTAATAAATACATATGAATGAGAAAGTAATGAACATAAACAAGTCTAACTAAAGTCCCTAAAGTAGGAGGACTCATCATCTTGCTGGCTGGAATCTGCAACTGTCTTAGTCTGACTGTGCTTACTAAAACTTGTACCTACATTATGAAACTATGTATCACATAGAAATATATGTGGCTCAGTACTTTGAGGATGTAGTGAGTATATGGGGGTGAAATGCATAAGAAAAACCTAGTATTAATCATCATAATTTGTAAAACAATGTATGCTAAATGTAAATGACTCACATAGCTTGAGTAAATCTGAAATCTAAAGATCATAAATCATGAATAGTGAGGCATATAGAATAAATCTCGTGAGTCATTACACTTAGTTCTGAAATCTGTATCCTGTCTTTTTCTCAAGTCGTATAAGCTAAAAGAAGTCTAAAACTTGTTCTGCATAGTAAACACTTTATCTTAAGACTTTAAATCTATAAACTATTTTAAGAGTGGGGGACATATATTTGGGAGGTTCTTCTAACTGACATGTACACAATGTGAGCATCTATGGTATCCTACGACTAGCCCCCATAAGCTTAGGGTTGTTCTACCCTTGCCATCGGAATAGAACAATCTCATCTCAGTGATCACAATCTCAGTCATAAACGTAAAGTAGGAATAAATTTATGTACCTACGGTGGCACGTAGTTCTAGGGTATGAAACTGTAGAAACATGCCCAACTCGGTGCTAAATACTACTACCAATCTCATGCTTAAAATCTCAAGAAAATCCACTTTAATAGTAATCTAATGGTTTATAATGAAAACCAACTGTAAATCTATAATCTCAATTTGTAAAGTGGATTTTGAATCTATTGAGACCAAAAGGTCAAATCTTTCTCAAAATCTAAGGATAATCTCATCATAAGGTACTCTTAGTACAAACAATCTTGAAATAACAATCTTTGAATTGGGATTAATGACAAATATATTAATCTCATGTGAAAACTTCTCAAAATTCATGCTTGATAATATAAACATTTATAATTCATCATAAAATCTGAAAATTTCAGCAATATGCATGAAAATATAACTAACTCATGTAATTCGACTTCTAAATCATTGGGAGTACCATAAGCTTGTAAATAACAATAATGGGTATAAACCCCAACTTGAATTTCATGAGAAATCTTATATAATTCAGGAAATTATAATTAAAATAAGTCTTTGGGCACAAGGATGAAAGATTTATCGTTGTTCAAATCCCACATACCTTAATAGACTTAATTAGATGTCGAGAACTTGACTTTGAAATCCTAGGAGATGATCTTGAAAACTTTCTTGATATTCTTGGACTAGGAAACTTAAAGTCTCGATCTTTCTTAAAGAGGATGAATTGAATTTTATGTTTCTTGGATTGGAAACTTTGAATTCTTGACTATCTTGAAGAGAATGTAATGGAATTCTTGAAGTTCTTGAATAAAGAGGATTAGGGGTTTTCAAAACTTATTTATGATGGCTAAGTATGTGATTTTGATGATTTAGGTCATGGGAGGTGACGAAAAAGTCCAAAATACCCTTCCAAAAACGTTAGGGAATTGCTGAATTTAAGGGTGACGACTTGGGCTGATAAGTGGTCACATAGTTGACGGCCTATCAGCTTAGGTTGTCACTTAGGAGCTTGATTTGATGGGTTTATGGTTTGGGATGACGACTTGGCTGATAAGTCATCACATAGTTGACGACTTATCAGCTCAGGTCGTCACTTAGTTGACAGACGGACATGCTGAAGTAAAATGAGTATAACTTTTTTCTCCAATATTGGATTAAGGTGAAACTAAGTGTGTTAGAAATAAGACTCAAAGACCTTTCATTTGATATATATTAGTACCTCTAAATTATTATTTAAAAGAAGTTATGGTCAATTGAAATTGACCGTTAGTCGAGACATTCACTAAAACTTAATCGATAAAAACTTTCTTGACTCGTCTCTGAGTTAGGAGATATTTGTGACCTCAATTCATATCCAAAGGTATTACCACACTATATAATTGACAATCACACATGTATATACATAGAATAATTGGGTTCAAGTCCGTACAAATAGAAACAAAGATTTAAATTCTTGTCCAAAAATGTGGGGTGTTATATTATCTCCCCCTTGAAAACGTTCGTCCTTGAATATGGCTAGATAAGCTGAAAATACTGAGGAATCTGAGGATATAAACTATCATACACAACTGAAATTAACTGAATAACCGAATCTTAAACATAACGAGCTATTTAATTGATCTTCTAGTGCATGAATTCTCATGAAAATATTTATATGACTGAGATAGAAGCAAGAAAGTTAGCTTATGAGTAACCATTACTTTAGACTGGATCTGATTTTGAAAGAAAAAGAATAAGAGGTTTATGACATGAAAACTTGAGGTATTACAACATCTCCCCCGTGGAATTGTTTGTCCCCGAATAATACTGATTTGATTGAAATACTTGGAAATAATTGAGATGATATACATGATACTTATGAACTGAGCCATGACTTAATATCTGAATCTAAAATTGATGCATGATGCATGTACTGAGCTGAGTTTTTCAACTTACCTGGATGCGAACAAACTATCTCTTGAAATGTCCATACTCAAGAAATTTTAGGTAGTGAGACTAGACAAAATCAGAAGATGAAAAAACTAGATAGATTTGTCTGTCAGACTGTTAAACTGGATTTCTGGCTACACGGACTGAAACTTGCTGAATGTTCACATCCAAATAGGATATTTCTTCAACACTTTTCTAAGAAATTTCTAATGCTATTAGGGAGTAAGGGACTCAGGGCATGATCTGAACAAGACCTCCGAATAAGAAATTATAACATTGCCCAAAATGTATAGCATGGAACATAGACCTATAAATCATAAGTCAGGATAGAAGTACTAGGCCTTAAGCAATGCAACTTATTACTTTCAAGCTTAACAACACTTCTTAAACACTTTCTCAACTATACTATTCCCCTCAAATACTGTAATCGCTTGATTCAACTTATAATTCTCACATGGCATTGATAAATCCATCTACTGAATTCTAAACTGAACTAAATTTTCTCATCACAGTCAAGCCTAACTGGAAGTTTCAAGGTACTACACATAACACTATAAAACTAGTCTAAATCATGGGTCTAATACCCCAAGCATGGTAATAACTACTCACTCTAGGAAGTATTTTTTTTTTCCTTTTAACAACTAAATTCAACCTCTTACTTGAAATTCATTCATCCACAACACACCTATCCCCTTTATATACCAACATGCCGTTCAAGCCTATCTTCATAACCACATATGCGCTTCTAACCAAGTACCCATAAGAGTATCTTTCTCATATTCTCTAACACCTCTATCACAACATCATCCATGCACTATTCAATTCTTAGGAAAACATACATAACATATTCCTAACTAACCAAGTCATACACAAAAAAAAATTCATCTCAATATTCCTCCCTTTATGGACCTACATAAAACAAGCATACCACAGTCTCCCCAAACCTAACACACACAATTTTTTTTTCAACTAACCATGACATGTATGAAAAACTTGGCCTCAATCTTACTCCACATTTACTGCCTTAGCTAAAATAAGCATACAACCATCTTTCATCAAAATTCATGCTTGATAATATAAACATTTATAAGTCGTCATAAAATCTATAAATTTTAGCAATATACATGAAAATATGACAAACTTATGTAATTCAACTACAAAATCATTGGGAGTACCATAAGCTTGTAAATAGCAACAATGGGTATAAACCCCAACTTGAATTTCATGGAAAATCATATATAATTCAGAAAATTATAATTAAAATATGTCTTGGCCTCAATCTTACTTCACATTTGCTGCCTTAGCTAAAATAAGCATAAAACCATCTTTCATCAAAATTCATTCTTGATAATATAAACATTTATAAGTCATCATAAAATCTAAAATTTTTAGCAATATACATGAAAATATAACAAACTCATGTAATTCAACTTCTAAATCATTGGGAGTACCATAATCTTGTAAATAACAACAATGGGTATAAACCCCAACTTGAATTTCATGGAAAATCATATATAATTCAGAAAATTATAATTAAAATAAGTCTTGGCCTCAATCTTACTTCACATTTACTGCCTTAGCTAAAATAATCATACAACCATATTTCATCAAAATTCATTCTTGATAATATAAAAATTTATAATTCATCATAAAATCTGAAAATTTCAGCAATATACATGAAAATATAACAAACTTATGTAATTCAACTTCTAAATCATTGAGAGTACCATAAGCTTGTAAATAACAACAATGGATATAAACCCCAACTTGAATTTTATGCAAAATCATATATAATTCAGAAAATTGTAATTAAAATAAGTCTTTGGTCACAAGGATGAAAGATTTATCCTTATTCAAACCCCACATACCTTAATAGACTTAATTTGTTGTAGAGAACTTGACTTTGAAATCCTAGGAGATGATCTTGAAAGCTTTCTTGAGATTCTTGGATTAGGAAAATTAAAGTCTCGATCTTTCTTAAAGAGGATGAATTGAATTTTATGTTTCTTGGATTGGAAACTTTGAATTCTTGACTATCTTGAAGAGAATGTAATGGAATTCTTGAATTTCTTGGAAGATGGACTTAAGGAGAAACCCTAATCTTGCTCTTGTGAATAAAGAGGATTAGGGATTTTCAAAACTGATTTATGATGGCTAAGTACGTAATTTTGATGATTTAGGTCATGGGAGGTGAATTAAAAGTCCAAAATATCCTTTCAAAACCATTAGGTAATTGCTGAATTTTAAGGGTGATGACTTGGTCTGATAAGTCGTCATATAGTTGATGACCTATCAGCTTAGGTCTTCACTTAAGGACTTAATTTGATGGGTTTCATGTTTGGGCTGACGACTTGGCTGATAATTCATCACATAGTTGATGGCTTATCTGCTCAGGTCGTCACTTAGTTGACAGACGGACATGCTGAAGCAAAACGTGTATAACGTTTTACTCCAATATCAGATTAAGGTGAAACCAAATGCGTAAGAAAGAAAACTCAATGAAATTTTATTTGATATATATTAGTACATATAACTCAGTATATAAAAGAAGTTATGATAGATGGAAGCTTACCTAAGTTGATACATTAACTAAAACTTAATTGATAAAAACGTTCTTGACTCGTCTTTGAGTTAGGAGATATTTGTGACCTCAATTCATATACAAAGGTATTACCACACTATATAATTGATAATAACATATGTATATACATAGAATAATTGGGTTCAAGTTTGTACACATAGAAACAAAGATTTAAATTCTAGTCCAAAAATGTGGGGTGTTATATCATCTCTTTCTTGGAAACATTCGTCCTCTAATTTAGCTAGATAAGTTGAAAATACCGAGGAATGTGAGGCTATAAGCTATCATACACAACTGAAATAAACTGAATATCTGAATCTTAAACATAATGAGCTATTTAACTGATCTTCTAGTGCATGAATTCTCATGAAAATAACTATATGGCTGAGATAAAAGAGAGAGAGTCAGCTTATGAGTAACGATTACTTTAGGCTGGATATGATTTTGAAAGAAAAAGAATGAGAGTTTTTTGATATGAAAACTCAGGGTATTACACCCAATAATTAACTTTTGACCAAAAACTCACTTTTTTGTACTTACGCCTTTTCTTAACCTTTTATTGCACAATAAAGGATTCTCTCGTAACCTAAATCCCATCTATTAAGATCAACATTGTGAGAATATTTTGTAAGATCTAGAGGTAAGAATCATATACAAGAACCTCATAAGAAATCTAGACTTATCATAGTCATAACTGTAGGTACATGAGTCATGAATTTCATAACATAGGATGTGAGCACTTCAGACACAATATAACATGATGCACGGGTTTATTTAACATAGAAAAATGTAAGCTATGAGTTTGTTGAGCATTACTGACATGAAATAAAATATGGGTGCATAGATCATTTGATCATAATATTAGACAGAGTATATAAATCAAAGAGTAAGAATTGCACATTTATATTCAGTAGTATTTGTCATTCAGGCAGGAACTTTGATTTTATATCATTTTCTACTTTTAATGTAGCCTCTATGACATTTGGATTTTATCCATAGCACCCTCATATATATATGATATTCTTTTTGTCGTCAACTTGCAAACATAGTGATAAAGCATAGCCACAAAAACTTCTGCATAATCCAAACTTTCTTTAAAGGAATAATAAGAGATGAATACCCTGCACACTTCCTCAACATGGATATGTGAAGGCTAGATGCACTAAAGTAAATTTTGTAGGTAATTCAAGTTTGTAATCTGCTTGTCTAATCCTCTTCAAGATTTTATGTGGCCAACAATTTTGGGACTAATCTTTCATTTCCTTCCAAATCTCTTAACTCCCTTAATATGAGAGACTTTTAACTAAATTCCAATTATCTAAGTCACACATGTGAATAGGACTTATAGACACTTTGAACTATTTTCAACTATTACTATATTATTTCATCCTTTTTCATAGCCCAGTGAACTATGTTTGGTCTTAAATTTTATGCCACACTAAATTCAAATCACCCTATAGGGGATTTAATCTTTAGATGTACCATGATTCATACAATGACATCTTGATACTGACATGGTAGCTTCTATGGTAAGAGAACTCCATGAGGGGCACATGATCTACCCAATTTCCCTTGAAATTTAAGCTGGAAGCCCTTAACATATCTTTAAGCATCTAAATTGTATGCTTGTCTTGACCTTCTATCTTTGGATGGAAAGTGATGATGAGATTAATCTTTATGTTGAAATCTTTTGGAAAACACCCAAAAGTATATTATGAACTAAGAACTTCAATCTGACATAATGGATATTACGGTTTTATATAGATAATAGTTTTCTTAATATATAATAAGGCATAATCTTGTGTTGGATCACTCAGTTTTGTTTGTAAGGGTGCACTGATCTTGTGAGTCATTCTAGGATCTCCAAAATTTAATATTATTTCTAAAAAGAGCAAGGTAAACCTATTAAAAAATTCACACTAATCATCCTCTATTTCCACACAATGAGTTCTATATTCTGAGCAAGACCCCAAAGTCTTTGATGTTCACCTTTAACCTTTTGGCAATTAGTAAAGTAAGCCATATAGTTTGGCACATTCCTTTTCATATCTCTCTAAAAATATTCTTTAAATTCATATTGAACTTGGGTGTATAGAGTCAAGTCCCCAAAGGTAAGAACCCCACTACATCTTCTAATTGACTTCATTCCGCAAGATGAAAAACCATGTTGGAATCTGGTATCAGGATTTGCATTGTAAATATAGTAGGTGAATATAAACTGCTAGTACTCATTAGGCATCATAAGTTGATCAAGATTAAGTAGTTACTATATCGCATAACAATGTTAAAGTAATACTACATGCATACAAGTACAATAGTGAACATAATCATGTCATTAATACTAGTAAGATGCATACAACAGATTCAAATATGATATGCAATGCAGTGGCCAATTATCCTCTTGGTATGCATCCCACCACATTGGAACATTGTGATTTATTATCCATGGAAAACTCATAAAGTTCATATACCCAAAAAAATATTTTTCTTTGGGCATCACATCATAGTCAAGTATCCAGAATCATTTTTTTTTGAGTTTAACATTATAATCAGCACCCAAAATCATTTCTCTTTGAACATATAAAAAAGAGAATTTTCTTTTTTAAAAGTGTTTTCAATGGTATCAAATTTTATGATCCATGAAATGAATGAATATGCATGATTAAAATTAAAAAAATTGTATGAATCAAATAAAATATAATGTATTTCACAACAAAAACATTGACTACTAGCCTCAAAATAAATAAATTTCTCAATCGTTCCCATAAGCCACACTCTCTTTGTTCGAATTATCTACTCTTCATATCATATTCATCATGGAACCAATCCCATATATAATGATGAGGTATGTCACAATGAACAACATAACATATGATCTGATCTTTCTAAGTCACAAGCTATTTTTGACTATATTCCCAATTTGAGTGTCACTCTATCAAAATCTTTCTAAGTCATAAGCTAATTTTGCCTGTATTCCCAATTTGTGGGTCACTGTATTAAAGTCATCACAATAACTACTTAACCTAATATTTTCAACCCATAACATGCTTTACAAAATCAGTTTTCACCCAAATTTAGTCTAAAGAAAAGTAAGTCATAACCAATCTTGAAGCTAAATTGTAAGCCACCAACGGCCACAACTTATATTCTTCTTTCAAATGACCTCAAAACATTTTCAAACTATCAAAAAACTCGTTCGACACATGAATATGAGTCTACTGATATTCATATCTCTATTAAAAAAAATTAAATCAATTTTGGGTCAATAAGTCAACCCTTGGAATTCGACGACTAAAATAGAAATTTCATTCAAAATATTTTTTTCATAAGATAAGAAACTCAAATATGAAATTTCATGAGTAAATGAATCTCTTACACTATCTTAAACTTTGAAGAAAGAAACTAAATATTTTATTTTTATATGCAGTAATTTGATGAAAATACTGATACATTATTGGATAATGACAAAAATTGAGGTAAAAAACTTTTTCTACTAGAATCTTCAAAATTCCCCATTCAAATCACCTTTAACCGTGCTCCAAAACTTCAAAAATTAAATTTAGAAGCTTAAATTTGAAATTTTTCCTTAGTGTTTCCTTCTTTATAGTTTTAGAGCACCTATCGTGATTTCGATGGTGACCTAACTCAGTGCTTTATAAATGCAAAGTCCTGCTCGTGAATGGAAAGATAAATTTACTAGGCCAAACCTGGCTCTTCATGATTGAAATAACCAGCTTCTTAGCCACTTTATAATCTCAATAGTTCTCTCATAAACTCGAGGAAAGAGTATTGCACCGGATAGTAGAAAAGTCAAGACCTGAATGAATCTTTGAAACATATTTGGAACACTCTTAACATAGTTCAGTAGTAATTATAAATCATAAAATACATTTTAGACATGTTAGAGCTATCAAATCACCATTTCGAAGTCGTCTTGACAAAATATTGACCTTGGTCAGCCCCAAATTTATAAGAAACTTAAAATCCAACTAAATGACCAAACACCCTTAAAAGTCTTAGAAACTATGTTGAACCTCAACCTAGGTCATAATTTACCCTCCGGTCCTAGTTAAATCATCAAAATTAAGATCAAACTCAGTAATCCCAAATATTTACTTTGATCAAATTTTTTAAGTTCTAAACTTTCAAAATTTTAAAAATATCTCGATGTGCATAAATCACCTCAAGAATCATAGCATGTGGGGTATGTCATAAAATTCATTTTGAATAGAAGGTATAAATGGTAAAAAAAACAAAAATAAAAAAAGAATTGTTATATTATTCACTATTAAAACACATGTTCGTCCTCAGGCAAAAGAGATAGAGCATACATGTAAGCTAAAAAAGGATATCTAATTTGTGTGTCCAAATTAGTCTCTCAAGTGGCCTCTTCCACCGGATGATTCTTTTATTTCATATTCATAAAAGATATCTCATAGTATCTAAACTTGTGAATCTTCCTATCAACAATTACTATGGACTTGTTCTCAAATCAAAATTATGATCCAACTATACCGTGTTCTATTAAATTAGATGAAAATCATATAAATGATATTTTTTCTCAACATAGACACAAACACAAGGTTAATGCCCAAGGAATCTATACCTCATCTAAGCTTATAAGGTAAAAGGTCACGATCCAAACCCATCATGAGTGACACCCATACTAACTCTTTAGTGGAAGAACCAACTAACCCAAATCATCAACCCAACACTTAGAAAAAAATAGAAAACTAAGCCAATATCATTAATAAAGTAGTATTCAACATCTCAAAATTAAGATAAATGCAGAAATGCAAAACTTAATTAATCCCCTAGAACTTGAAAGTCATTGTATCAAAACTCTATTATTTATCAAAAAGGGATGTGTTGAACCCTCGGGGGTTGCATCACACAGTTAGGGACCAGGTCCCTCTAAGTCAATCACTGGCAATCAAATAATAGAGTGCAGGAAAACTAAAGTTAGTGTAAGAAATAAGCAACACACAATATTTAACGTGGAAACCCCCTGCTTAAAGAAGAAAAAATCACGACTTTCCCTCACAAGCAACAACTAGATCCACTATAATCAACCTCTTAATTACATACTCGATTTCAGCCTAACTCTAGACTCCTTTCGCTTAAAATACTCTACTATAAGCTCATATTGCCAACTATGCCATGGACCCTCAAAAACTAGTTAACTCTAACCAGCAACAAACTTAGGCAACTCTACTTAAGCACTTTTCTCTACAAAATAAAATACTACTCTTATAGCATGGATAGTTCGATTATAAATCAATACTCAAGAATATTCTCTCACTCACTCTTTAAGCATATTACAAATATAAGACCATGAACAATGCTTTAACAATCGTGAAATGGGGTTTTTGCTGCCTCACCTCACTCTTTAGATTTATGCAAAAACTATTTGATAAAGAAGCCTCTTTTTTCTTATAGATGGGTGATGATGAAGGATAAAATCTCATTGGACTAGGTGTCCTAATCAGTACAAGCAGTACCTACAAGTTTGTTACACAAGAAGACAAAACTGTGTAGGCACAGATGCCAGTTATACTGTACCATGAACATCCACAGACCTGGTCTTTAGCAGTTAGATGCTCATCATGAAAACTACATATAGCAATTTTCTCCTTTTTGATGATGAAAAATCAACCATACAACTTTGGGCACATCCATCATATTTAATTAGTGTGATTACCACTCTGAAGATGAATGTTCCCCCTATCATCATGTTTCTACCATTATGAAACACAAGGACATAGTCTCTTATTGTTATTTGCAGCAAGAACTCTGATTTCTTCCCCCTGTCATCATGCAGCTTCATTTAGTGCATTTGCATACTTCCCCACTTTTTTCTGTCAATATGTCTTCATTCATTCATCTATTCAGTGTATTACTTACTTCCCCCTATCAACATGCCATTCAAATCTGCAACTAAATTCACTTGGTACTTAGTTCATACTACATGAACTCAGGATCCCCCTTTTTGGCATCATTTAAAAGTGAGTACAGTAAATTAAGAGTAAAATAAGCACAAATAAGTTAAGTCATGGCCACAAGGGCAACACTAACATGAAGAATTACTTTGCAATTTAAAGGTAACAAATGTAACATAGAAAAAAGAGATTCATTAATAAGTAGAGGATAAGTATCATTGCAGTGCATAAATTGAATGCTCTTAGAGAATAAGCCACATTATCAGAAAGAATTAACAAGTGAAGGACTGAAAAAAAGATTTTGAAGGAGCAGGGTGAGGTTGTTGTTGAGATTCCTTATCTCTACATTCAGACTAAAGACCTCATCAGTTAATATTGACACCCTTTTCTTCAGTTCAAAATTCCTAGTTTTGAGTATTTTAAAGTTACATGGGCTTCTTTTGGAGAGATGTTCAATTGTCCCCTGGAGCTTGCTGATTTCTTACACCTTGGTAGTTAGGTTGAACTTCAGTTCCTCGACTTCCTTGCTGAGCTCTCTTTGATAAAGGCTACCTAATTTGACACACTCAGTTTTGAGTAGTGTTTTCATGCCAAGTATTTGAAGAACAATCTCTTGGGTTTCATTTTCATAAACAATACTAAATTGGTCGAATACCTTGTTCACCAATATACATAAGGCCTACCATTCTTTCTAAGAACCACTTAGTGAATGTGTTCTATAATCAATGCAGGTAGATTAATGAATTCAAAGCTACTAAGGCATTCCATTATGTACAAATCAGTGGCTGAGATAATGCTTTTCTTTTGTGATCTAGGAAGAATCACCTTGTTCACAAAGTCAAAGACCAATTAAGACTCACTCTTGAGTGATTTCCTATTCACTACAGCCATATATTTTCCTTTGACTTTGAATGCATTTTCTAAGAATTCTATTAAAGGCATCTTCTTTGAGACAATCCTCACCCCTATATAGGAACTTCCAAAATTATTCTGGTGTTTTCTCATTCAGCTTTACTTTCTTTCCTATGACCTGTGTAGTCAGATTTATCCTATTTTTTGAGAATTTCAAAGTGAAATAGAATTCCCTGACTATCTCATAAAAACTAATGGGAATAAGTCCTTCCATGAGATACATCCAACCTAAATGTTTAACCAACTCAACTAATTCTACCATACCAGGTTCTGTTAGAACATTTGAATAAAAAATCCTTCCAGTTAACACCTTTTGATTCTTCAAGAAACTGTTTCTAACTTCTTTGGATACAACCTTACTTTTGTTTCCATTTTTTCTTCTCTTATAAGTGATCAGAGATTCCCTTTCAACTATTTTTCTCTTCTTGGGACCATGTCCCTCAAGAGTCAGCTGCTTCTAAGTAAAATTTCCAGACCATTTTCCAGACATTCTTGGTGTTTTACTAACATTGTTTTTTTTTTTTGTGATCAACTATAGTCTTTCCTAGGCTTTTTGACAACAAGATGAGATTTTCAGCAACCCAGGCTTCATCCACTACAACACTTTCAGAATAGTTTTAAAGATTCTATGATGATTATTCATTAACAGTTGAGTGATGAAGGAGTTAAGCTTTCTAAGAGTAGGAGAAGAAGGATGTTTTTTAGGAAGGTTTGGGAAGGGACTTTTAACTATGCTAAGCTTATATTCTTTATATGACAAGAAACTAGGAGAGCTGCTTCCATTAAGAAGGTCCTTTTCTTAGAAGGTCTATTTGGATTGTATATTTTTATTTTTGATGAGAAAAAGAGTGGGTGCGTCAAGATTTAAGGGAACAATAATCATAAGGAAGGGTTCTGTGGGAATAAGATATGATCAATTTCATATTTTAGGTAACTTACTTTTCCTTTTAGAATAGGACAACCTTTTTCTAACACAAGGACAAAGAGGACATAACTTTTTCTTGACTAAACAGAAAAAATTTGCATATATAAGATACTAACCTGAGAGATGGGACCAGGTCTCTTTTTAGTTTGAGTGAATCCTCAACTTTGTGCTTGTCACATCTGTCCACCTCTAAATTTGTTCCCGTGAGTGTATAAATGCAAAAGTATGGTACTGAATTAGACCAACATGCACCTAATTTACCAAGTATACCTGCTTTCTGAATCATAGCCACATTTTAGAAGGGAAGCTGATTCTTCTAGCATGTCAGGTTGATTTGATCGATCCTAGCAACAACTTGTTAGTTTTATTACACCACTTAATATCATGACTTGTTTTGGAAATAGATATAAAGGTCAGGTCTCATACTTGACTTTATTTACAAGGCTAAAGCTTCTTCACCTGAGATGAATTTCTTAGGGACCAGGTCCTTGAGAGTTTTATCATGACCCCTTCTAATTATTCTTTAGTTTTGAGCTGGGATCAGTGACTGACATTTTGAATCATTACCATTCTCATCTGTATCTTCCAACCTTTACTCATGTGCTTTGAAGTTGATTATTTCACCTGAGACACTACCATCTTGAAGTTTCTTGAGAGAGAGAATACAGTCAGACCTTTTAACATTGAGTTTTTTAATCACTCTTTCTTAATGATCATCCTTAAATGGAATTCTCTTTCTCATACCTGAGACCATGGTCACTTGTCAGATTTGGGAACCCACTTGAGTCTGAGTTACCAATAGTAGGACAATGGAGTGATCAAATCATTCTTGGTACATCTAGGTAGAGAGTTCCTTTTCATACTTTTCTGAGGCTTGAAATCCATAGAATGTGCATTCCCTTGCTGAATGTATTCGGAACCATTAATTCTAGCTCTAATCCAGCTCTGATAATTTTTTTGTGTGTGCCTATCTCTTCCATAATGATTCGTAGAGGCTTGTGGACCTTGTTCTTAGCATCATGATCAACCTTCCCTTGAGGCCCACAAAGTTGGGTTCCTTCTTGATAACTAAGACCCTTCCAATTATTAGAACCTTGATTAGTCAAGTTAGAAAGGATCTGAGATGATGTAGTCCACTGTAGGGATTTTTTGAGTTCTCCCCTTAGAAGGACCAGGTCCCTTTCTAACTCCTCATTCTTATGAAGTGCAGTCATAAAAAACCTTTGAGAATCCTCTAATTTTTCTTCAAGTTTAACCTGAAACTTTGAGGCTTCTTTCTTTTCTTTACACTCAAAACCATCCACTTTCTCTAGTTGACTTACAAAACTTAAATATTTTAGTTTTAGCTTAGCAACCTGTTGCTCAGTTTCTGATATCTTGAGAGTTAAAGATATGAACTCAAGCTCCTGATCTTCTATTTTTTCTTCTAGAGCATTATTCTTTTCTTTGTCACAAACATCATCTATTTTCTCTAGTTGACTCACTAAATTCAGATTTTTAGATTGTAACTTAGTAGCCTGCTCTTCAGTTTCAGATATTTAGAGAGTTAGAGAAATTAACTCAAGCTCTTGACTTTCCACCTTTTCTTTTAAAGCAATTTTTTTCCAGTCATTTCACACATAGAGTCAATCAATACATTTGTAAGCTTTTTTATTTTTCTAGTAGAATAGTTATCTAAGTTTTCTTTAAGGTCAGAAAGTGTTACCTCATTTCTTCTTTATCTTCAGTGTTTTCCATAAAAGAAAACACAAAATCAAAGGTCACCTTCTCATCATCCACAACAAGCTTGGAAACATCTGTAGACTTCTCAGTTTCACCAAATTTACTGGAGGATTCACCCCAACCAACTAAAGCTTGTTTAACTGTAAAATTAGCTGCAACTTATTTTCTTGATTTTATAGGGACCTGGTCCCTATTTCTTCCTTTGTCACCTCTAGTGTTGTGATAATCTTGATAGTCTATTTAATGCATCGGATAATTCTTAATAAAATGTTCAGGACTTCCACATCTGTGACATAGTGGTTCCTTTTTTGCTACTACTTCCACTTCTTTAAAACTGGCCACTTTTCTTTATAGGTCTAACAATTTCTTTTGCGCAGTAGGCAACATCGGTGTCTTCTCCATTTGAACCTGAACTCAAAGCTTTTAGAGCTAAGGATTTTTCCTTTTTGACTTCATTCTTCTCTTCTCTTTGTTGCTTCTTGAGTTCATGGGTTTTCATATTCCCAATAAGTTCATCCATAGTGAGGGTCTTCAGGTTGTTTTCCCTGTTATGGCGTCCATTTTGCTTTCCTATGACTTGGGAAGAATACCCAAAATTCACTTGCTTATACAATGAAATCACTTCTCCTAAGCAGTGTAGCTCATTTGTAATGGAAGTGAATCTTATGTGAATTTCTTGTATTGACTCTCCTTTTATAGTGAAGGTTTTATACAGTGTTGTCAGTATGTCAACTTAAGAATCTTTCACATATGTAGTTCCCTCATGAGAAGTTTTCAAGCAGTCCATATTTCTTTAGCACTTTCACATGCAGAAATCCTGTTGTATTCATCTGGACCTATACCACACACTAGAAGTTTCTTGTCCTTGTAGTTCTTGCCAATTCTTTTCTTGTCTTCATCATTGAATTCCCTTATGCTTTTGATCACCATTCTTGTAACATCTCTTTCTTTGACTTCTTTTACAGGAACATGACGTTCATCAAGGATTATATCCATCAGTTCACTATCTTTATCCATAATGAAGTCAAACATCCTTATTTTCCACCACCTATAGGGATTAATTTTAAAGTGCTAAGAAATTATGTTTAAATATTGAAAAGTAACTAACATGCTAGAGATTGAAATTCAAGTGCTGGAAACATTATTTGGATGCTAAAAATATCATTCAAATGATGAAATTGAAAAATTAATATTAAAATATTATTTAAAGGGTTGAAAGTTTAAAATTTAATTGCCAGAAATGCTAGAAATATTATGAATTATGCTGAAAATTCTTTAAATACTGAAAATTAAAGTTTATCTGTGGAAAATTAAAATTTAGTGGTTGAAAACTAATTTAGTTGTGCTGAAAAATTAGTTTAAGGGCCGAAAGTTAATAAAACATGTGGGAAAATTACATAAGCAAGCTGTAAAAAAACAATTAAGGCTGAAAACATGTCAAAAGTTTGTTAAAACATGCTATAAATTAAATAGAGAAATTTGAACTTAATCTAATATACCGAACGTTAAAATCCCCTAAAACTTAATTTCTAGGTGATAAAATAATTTGCGTAACATATTGCATTTTAATTAACAATCCTAAAACAGGTTGCCTAGGTGGTGGAAACAATTATATGCAACAATCAGGTCATGTAATCTCCGCCCCCCATAAATACCTCATAATTTTATTATTACAATAATATTTATACAAATTATTACAGACCAATAAAAAATGAAACTAAAAAAAGAGGCTAAATTTAACAAGTAAAACACTCTCAAATCCTTGTCAACTCCTCATCTCGTCTAAACTCAATAACTTTCGAGCGAAACCTGTCAAACACAAACAAGTACACAAAATGACTAACGGAATCCCAAAAATTCCTAGGCAACCCATAATCACCCGTTGACGTCTCCAAGATCATGAGGATCTTAAGGATGCTAGGCAGGGCACACTTTAAGGAGGATTATGAGATATAATAAGATTGTTTCATATTCACTCAAACAACATTCAAGAAGAGAAACCTCTGCCCATGGCTCTAGATTCTAATATTCAGTTACAAACAAAGAAGAAAGATCATAGCATTGGAAAGCAAACACAAAAGAAAAACAATTCATAATGATAGTAACTTGCTTATTCTCACATATTCTGAACTAATATAATAATAATATCTATGTACACAAAATCAAACAAATAGGAACATCTAATTGCGTTAATAGGCCACTAACTTGCTTAGAAGTAGAGAAACAATAAATTGATCAAAAGACAAGAAGAGGTTGAATCACAGTAACATTTAGACATAATGAAGTCAATAAGCCAATCAGAGAATCGAGAGGAGATTGAACTACCACAACTTGAATAGAGCGATCAACAGTTCAACAACCCAAAAGATCAAGGAAGGAGCACAAAATATGTAAAAGTGTAGAAGAGAAGAGGGAGTATCAATGATGTCTTATCCGGTGATGAGAAAGGTGTTTTTATATAGTTGAGGAGTAATACAAAATTAAAGGAAGGTAGAATATTTAGAAGGAAAAAATTAGGGGAGTAAAAAAAAAGAAAAAAAAATATTTCCAAAATCAAGTAATTTAAATCAATCAATAGAGAAGAGGAAATTATTCTAAATAAGATCTGTCAAACCTTATAAAAGAGGTAAGAGAATAAGTAAAGAGTCTACACGATTTTTTTTGAAATTTCTTTACCATAAATAGGTAACAGTGCAACCAGCATTTTAAAACAAATCAACTAATACATATATTCTCCATTACATATGAGTCATATATTTTCCATAAATAATTAAGTTTTAAAGTTGCCACATATTCATTAAAAGTAAACAAGATCAATTATACCCATGTTAGAATCAATTACAGAGGATTATGGATCCTAGAGATTGCTCTAAAACAAAATGAGCATAAAATCTATTCAAACATACCAAATATAGATAAAATACTAAGATGTCACATGATTTGAGGCTAATTAAGATGAGATAAATTCAAATTATCACAGTTAACTAAGGGTGGACGTTCGGTATTTCAATTCAGTTTTGGATTTTATTTTGATTTTCTCGATTTTTGATGTTGAAATTATGAGTATCGAAAACTGCATCGAATTAGTTTGATTCGGTTCGATTTATGTTAATTAGTTTCGATTTGATTTTAGTAATATAATTTTTATTTTTTAGTAATATATTGTGTAGAATAGTACTCTTCTATGATATAAACTCGGGTTCAATTCTTGGCTGGTGCATGTCCCCTTTTTGGCCAAGTTTCTATATCACTACTCTTTTTCTCAATATATCTTCAGTTGTTTGAGGAAGCAGTAACATTTTCTAAATCAATAATTTTTTTTCCAATATATCTTCAATTGTTTGAGAAAGAAGTAAAATTCTATATTGTCCAAGAAAGACAAATTTTTCGATTTCATACTAGCAAAGCCAAAGCCATTCCATCTACAATTAGAAGTTTCCAAAACATTACACAACTGGCCACATTCCATTTGCTATTACGTTTCTATACCAAACTATGCCACCATTGGGAGACAATCATTTGTATAACCCTGCAGAGCTTGTTTACTGTAATTCTATATCCTATAATTAACATTTATATTGCATGTCGACCCAAAAAAGCCTAGAGATCAGGACGAGCAATTTACAAAATTTTGTGAAAATTAGAAAATCTAACAAGTATATTAATAATTTTGATTTAAATTGAAAATTAAATTATGTCAATCTAAAAATTGAAAACTAAACTGAAATACCAAATTTATAAAAAAATAAATCGAACACAAACCAAAAACCCAAAAGATCAAAATCGAATTAATTTGATTCGGTTTGATAACTTGTTTTTTCGGTATTTATACCCACCCCTACATTTAACAAACAAATATCGACACCAAAATATAGTTAGCCGAAGACGAGTTCAAAATTGAGCTTCACTGTATACTCAATTAGTTTTAAATCAAAGGTACGAAATCAGTCACAAATCATAAATAAGAGTTGAGCATGATTCAAGGCTAACTAAATTTACCTAAAACCTCATTATGTCAATTAAAAAATTAAGAACAAAGATCCCATAAGACATTTAATGAATCAGTACCGATCGATGTACAGTCTAGGATGATCATAGTTCATAAATTTTGGGGCTTTTCAAGTAAAATAATCTAGGCAAGTTGACAAATACAAATCACCAAGAAATTAATCAAAATGTCAATCACATTTCGTGAATTTCGAATCTAAGAATTTGTCAAATGAAAGAAACGAAAGGATAGAAGAATAATACATTGGCATGAAATTAAACTAAGAAACCAAATCTGGGACGAATTATTATGAAACCATTATAAGTTTATAACATTTTTTGGTGAAGGATAAATCGGGCAGCTGGGGAAGCGGGGTAGAGTCGCGAGGTGGAGCCTTTGTTCTCAATTTCATCGGAGCTTTAGAGTTTTGTGACTTCTCCAAAGCGATAAAGGAGAGAGGATAGTGAGATGGTGGGGATGGTGCAACGAAAGAGATAAAGAATAAAGGGATCCCGATCCCTGACGATGGGTTTGCCGGTGATGACTAATGAGGAGAAGAGAGAGACACTGGTCAGAGGATCTTATTGGTGGTGTGGAAAGGTTCATGGTCGCTGACTGGAGCGGTGGTTAGCGAGGTCTAATTGGGATTAGGGTTAGGGTTCTATTTTTAAAAGAAAAGATGGGAAAGAGTATTTCTCAGTTGTTGAATCAATTTTGATCAATGACTGAGATTTGATGTAAGAATATCTAAAATTGCGTTAAAATTGGATTGGGAATTTCAATGTTGAGTCAACTTAAAATTGATTTAGGGTAAACTTGGTATAAAATGACTAAAATTTAAATAAATTAGGGAGATTAAATTTAATTGGGCTGCTATTTAATAAATTTGTAAACCAATAATAACAATAATAATAATAAAATAAATAGAAAAGCTATTCTCAAATTAGTTACGAATAAATTGTGTAAATAAAATTATGACACATAATATATTACTTTAAAATTGATAACAATAATAATTTGAAATAAATTAGATACTCATAAATTATGATACAAAATTTAAGACTTCTATTGTAATAATAATAATAATAATAATAATAATAATAATAATAATAATAATAATAGACTAGGTTGTATTTACGGAAATAATTTAATAAATATTAATATAATTATGTAAAATATTATAAATTGTTAAAATTACTTGATAAAATAAATTCCATATTTAAAAATCACGAATGTGACACATTGGGTATTTATTTGTTATCAAATTAATACGTAAAAATATTAACATCTATAATTAATAGTTTATATTAAAATAATAGCCTAGGAGGTATATCGGGAGGTAAAAATTGGGTGTCAATAGCTGACTCTTCATTTCTTAAGAATGATACAAGTCAAAGGGGAATCATAGCTTTCAACGACACCATAGGAGGCCACATATGTAAAGACTCAAGCTTGAGGCTGTCTAACCAAGAGGACAAGTGTTTAAGTGTGAAGAATAGCCCAATTACACTCCAAGGTCTCCCTATTAAGGGCCTTTTTGTCATTGCATGAAGCATAGATGTGCCTATAGAGTGTAGCCTCTCATTAAGGGCCTTTTGGTAATTTACTATGTAATAAGTGTAGCCTAAGACTTTAAATAGCTTTCATTAGGTTATTTTTCAACAAATTTTATGAATATTGGTAGAATACTCTTTTAGAGTGCCTTACAAGTGTGAAATCAATTGTGCAAGTATGGATTCACTTCTGGCAATGTGGAATCGTTGTGTTGGTTACCCATTTAGAAATGAGGGTTGCTTAGGGATTTTGCTTCCCTTGAGGTCTTCGTAAGAGTATGGTGTTGTTATTATGGGTTTTAGGGGTCCTAGTTTTTGATACACACTTTAGTTCCTAAAGCTTGTAATAGCTTATGTCTCACTATCTATCATTTTCTTTATTGCAAATCGTTGGTGCTGCTCTTGTTGTCTTGTAATCGACTTGTGTTTTCTTCCTTTGTATTTTTGTTTTCATCTTGTTTCTTATGTTTATTGGAGGGTTTGTATCAAAGAATGATAAAAAAATTGTTGAGTAATAAAAGTTGACTTAGTAGCCAATTTTGTCCGAGCGAGGGAATGATTTGCTAGAATAGAAGCAATAAGGAAGTGGTTTTAAAAATAGTGTGGTCTAGACTTTAGTTTTAAGTCACTTACATATCTCTGATTTTAGGAGAATCATGCCATGTGTAGTTTCAGATTTAGGAATGAATGAGATTCCTAAAAAAATTAACGAACGTGGAGCATGAGTTTGCAAGATCGATGTATGAGTAGTATTTAGATGTGGAATATGAATAGGTTGAGATATTGGATATACAAATGTTTCCGATTTATGAGGAGAATTATTCTCAAATATCTTTTATTTTACCTGGCACTTTTAACACAACTAGTAAAAATTGTTAGCTCAAATATATATATTGGAGATTAAACAATGTAGTGAAATAACCATAAAGATAACAATAATGACGAGGGAGATAAGAAAGTGAATATGTTTGATGTCATCCTTGTTGTCCCAGATTTTTGAGATCCTAAAAAATCTGTCCCAGTTTCGTCTTTTAAGGAAAATAACCACATTGAGCATATACCTGAAAAATAAAATGTCCTTATTTTAGGGTGGACGAGCCCGATTGTATAGAATATCCTATTTTAGAGTGGATGAACCCAAAATATCCTATTTTAGGATGGATGAACCCAACATATCCATAGTTTAGGGTGGATGAACCCATCATTTCCTATTTCAGGATAGAAGGACCTAATGTATCAAACATATCCTATTTTAGGGTGTATGAACCCAACATATTCATATTTTAGGGTGAATGAACCCAACAAATCCATATCTTAGGGAGGAAGAACCCAATGTGATCATCTATCCTATTTTAGGGTGGATGATCCCAAGATATTCCATTCTAGGGCATATGTACCCGATATGTCAAACATATCCTATTTTAGGGTGGATGAACCTAGTATGTCAAACATATCCTATTTTAGGGTGGATGAACCTTGTAAGTTAAATATATCTTATTTTAGGGTGTATGAACTCGGTATGTCAAACATATTCTATTTTAGGGTGGATGAACCCGATATTTCAATCATATCCTATTTTATGGTGGATGAACCTGATATGCCAATCATATCTAATTTTACGGTGGATGGCCCAGTATGTCAAACATATCCTATTTTTAAAGGCAGATGAGCTCGATATGTCCAACATATCCTATTTTAGGGCTGATGAACCCAACATATCCTATTTAGGGCGAATGAATCCAATATATCCTTTTTTACAGTGGATGAAACCAAATGTCCTTTGTCTGTCTGCAATGTCATTGAAATTTCTGAGCACCTTAAATTTTTTTTGCCTAGATTAAAATATATTTTCGAACTTTCTTGTGAATCAAAATGCTGTCTGCTGGTAGAATTTTTGAGATAATCTCAAAAATTCTTCTCCATTTTATACTTGTGAAGTATTATATTCCTGCATCACTCAATAAAAAATATTAGTTCAAAAGAAACAGTTGTTTTATATTCAAATATTGAGGTTCGACTTTGAATATGCAATTTGTCACGTGGAGTAATGGAATGGGCAAAAATATCTTATATTTATTGAATAGAGTTTGGTCAAAAGCTAAGATGATTTGTACATCAAGGTAAAAAAGGGTTTTATTAGATTGAGACCGCTGCCTACGTATCCAAATAGAAGTTAGGTCAATCGTAGTTCATGAGTACAAAGAGGAACATAAACAACAACAAAATTTTTTATTGTTTGGAAAAATAGAATTGGTACTTTGCTTGATGGTTTTGTCCTTCTCAATTCCTTTGATATGCCTTATGCTTCCTTATCAGATGTCTAAGAGCAATCTATATTGGATTACCTTGCGCAATAGTTATGCCTATAGTGTTGTCATAAATGTTGCTCAGTTGTCCTTGTTGCACTATAATCTTTCCTTTCTCAATCAAGTCTTGAATCTTGTACCTCAATGCTGAACATTCCTCTGTATCATTTCCTTGGATATATGAATAATATGCATAATTTTTGGACAAGTCAAAATTTGACGGTGGGTACTTAAGGATCCAACCTTTTCTTGGTTTCAAAACTCCTTGAGCAAATAATCTTGGGAATATGCCAGGCAAAGGTTCATTTAAAAGGGTAAAAGTACGAGGTTACATTTTCTTTGGTTGATGAGAATTGGATGGC
This sequence comes from Capsicum pubescens, assembly GCA_030864215.1. Classification (NCBI taxonomy): domain Eukaryota; kingdom Viridiplantae; phylum Streptophyta; class Magnoliopsida; order Solanales; family Solanaceae; genus Capsicum; species Capsicum pubescens. The sequence continues at coordinate 87,305,990 of CM061548.1, forward strand.
ATTGGACAAAGTCTATTGTTGGGAATTAGGCTGGTGAGAATGTGGATATTAAAAAGCTTGTGAGTTATAGGAATAAAAAATAGCATTTGCATATTGTGTATTTGGATGGTGTTGTTCTTGAGGTGGGATGATTGAGATATCTCCTTCTTTTTCTTCTTTTGGTAAAGCGTCCTAAACTTGAAAAGTGGCTTGTATTGCGGAAATATCAATAATTTTTCTACCTGAATAGCATATTCTTATCCTTTTCTAATTAGAATTAGATTGTCGAACCTTTGAACACATAAGCAGCCTAACTTTTGATAGTGAATACCATCCAGTGACCTAATGAAATCTTGAATCAACTCTTCTTCAGGAATAGGATAACGTATCTTATAAGCCTCCAATCTCCATCATGTTATATAATCCCCAAAAGATTCATGGGTCATTCTCCTTATTTCGAACAAGTCCAACATCATTAGATCAACTTTGATGTTGAACTTATATTGTCTCACAAAGTCTCGAGCTATGTCTTCCTATGTATGCCGCTTGTTAAAGTCTTGTTTGACATACCAAGTGTTATTCCTGATAGGATTTAAATGAACAATCTCATTAGGAGAGCTTCATTATCTCCTATACCAATTAGTCTGCCACAAGAGTCCTTCAGATGTGTAGTCGGATTTCCATGCCCATAAAATACATTGAACTTTGGAACTTTGCACCTTGATGGAAAATCAAACCTTGGATGTAGACACAATTTCTTATACCTCAAGTCATAAATTCCTTTTGAACGTAGAAACTCCTCCCGCATCTTCTCTAAATTAAGAAACTCTTTTGTTACAATGTTTCGCAAAGTACCAAGGAAATAAATAAGGATATATGGGTAGGAAGGCATCTTGTGCAGGGGAAGAAGAAAACTTTTGTTAGAAGAGGGATCAAAGTGGTTAGGTATATTTTTCAAATTGCATATTCTTAGCCAATTCGATGTTCAAATGCTAGACAATCTTTAAACAAAATAAACAAGCCAAACGAAAATCACCACATAGCAATATAAATTTAAACATGATAAATATGAAAATAATAAACATTCTAGGATGAAGACTAGAACTTAATAAGTGATCTAGGCATAAAGATTTGAGATCCTAATGCACGAAACAAACACAATGATAGAACATAATGCTGAATTTGAAATTGCAATTCTAAAGAAGATAAGAAAGTTAGGAAAATGGACAAAGTCGACTTTTATTGAACATCATATTTTGATTCAAAACATACTTTGTGAACTATATCACATCACATTGTTGATTCATCAAACTTTATATATAAAAGGACAAAATAGGGATATTTGTTTTTATTATGACGAGAACGAACTCACTCAATGAGCGCCTATGTATCCCTCTTATAGGGAATCAGGTTGAATGTTGTTCTAATTACATAAGGAATGAAAGCATAAAAGAAAACTACATATTGTAAAGCTTAAAGTAAGGTCAAATGCTTGAGAGTCTGAAGCGTATAATCAATGCGATATCCTTTCACCAATGTCGACCAAGTACAGGACAAGCTTAGAAAATCAATCAGCATCTGGATTTGACCCCATCTCATTTATCACCTTGGTATCATTCAACTTTTGAATCATGTTCTTTATGACAAAATATGCCCTAGTAGGTTGCCCTTTTATCCCAGAATAATAGGCATAAATTTGATCAGGGCAATACCACACAGACTTAGTATCACAAGATATGGCAATAATGGGCATGATGTAGCCTTCTTATTTGAGTCGTTAATACAATTGAGCTATGGGTTCACCTAGAGAAGTGTACTTTCTTGGTGGATTTTTCTGAAACTTTTGTTGAGGTCTGATAGATTGGTTGGATCGGTGGCCTGTTGGTGGATTTTGGTAAGACATTAGAACATAGTTTGATGATAAAGCAACAAATGGAGGTAGGTACTAAATAGTTTGAGGATGAGGTTTTGTGAAGGATTGGGGATAATAGGTTTGGAAATAATTGAAGGTTGGAATGATTTTCGGACTGGATATCATATCGGTTGAGGGCGGGATTTCCTTACTATCATCCCATTTCTTATTAAGTTTTCTATCTCTCTACTTAATTTGCGACATTCATTGGTATCATAATTAGGCATGATCGAATAGAAGGCACAATGCTTTTTTGAATCAACCAGAGGAATTGAAGGGCAATAGGACCAACAAGTTTTGGCTGCAGAATACCATGCGACCTCAATATTTTAAAAGTGATTGACAGTGGTTCGTTCAAGAGAATCAAAGCTTGGTGTTTTCTCACGTAAGGCTTTGGAGGTGTTGATGTTTCTTCGATGATTGTCTTTTCCTTATCCTTACATTGTGGCTTACCCAAACCACTCTTGTCATGTCTTAGGTTTTTGAACATGAATTTCCTCTTCCGTTTGTTGTTGAACTGCCCAATAAAGTCACTTGCCAAGTTTTCCAAAGAGACCCACTTTCTAGTATCCTTCTCTGCATACTACATCAATGCAAGACCCGTAAGTGAACTAACAAAAAGCTTCATCGTAAGACCATCACTTTTCCATATAACCATCAGCTTGTCAAGGTAGACCTTCAAATAGGAATGAGGATTTTTAGACCCATCATATAAGGGAAGGTTCAAGTCCTCAAATCTATCATTATTTTCTTCCTTAGATTTGGATGACTTATTTATCTCGGGGTGTTAAGATGACCCTGCATTGTAGTTAGAAACCTCTTTCTTTCTCCTTCTCCTTCTCCTTGCTTATATTTGTCGACCCACTAAGTGTTTTTTGCAGTACAGTTGAATATAGACTTAAAAACACTTATGCTTCACAATTAGGCATAGGTAAAGTCGTCAATATAGGAGACTCCGTAGTATAGATGGGATCGTTGAAGTTTGCTTCAGATAATGGCTCTGGAAAACCCGGTGGCATATCAGCTGAACCTTGAAGATCAATATCAGCTGAACCTTGAAGATCAGTCATAATTCCTCTAATTCTCTCTATTTTTCTTTTCATACTTCTGATGCTTGACTCGAATGGAGTAGCTTTGTTTTGGTGCAACTCCAAACTTCCATGCTCAGATTCACTATTGATAATGTTGATAAACATTGCTTGACTAGCCATTTCTGATGTTCAACTTTAGTCAATCTTAGAAGAAAGGACTTATAGTTAGTGAAAAGGTACGCACAAGAATCCTAGAATGAATATTCTACTAAATAAAGATAATGAGTCATACTCATTTAAAGTGAATAAAAGTTATGAGAGCTCTATGTAACTTAGAGGTTGTGAAAGCTAGAGTATGGCATGGATATGATAACATCAATGCTCAAGGATCATGGTAGGACAATAGTATGTAAGTATCGAAAGCATTAAGAAGAGAAGTTCCTAAAATGATGAGTTGCCCTAAGAGATTATAAAGGGGATTAGAGCCTCTTATCAAATAAAAAGCTAGACCAAGATGATTCGTATAATAAAATATTTTAGAAGACAGAGTTAAGTCAGGGGAATAAATTGAAGAGTTTTGAATAGGCCGTAAGAGTACATTGTAGGGTTCTAACATGACCATAATTTTAAGAGTTAAGAGCTCTAAAGTGAGGAACACTAAGAATAAGGAGTGACTAAAACAAGAATCAAAACAACAAGATAGGTAAGATATCAACACATATATAGAAATTCAACACATAGCAAATAATATTATGCGTCTTTTTGGGATCGTGAAACCCTTTGGACTTTGAATGAGATTAATATTCAACGTGTCAAAGGTGCCAAGGCATACTAGGTTGAATGAGATGCATATTCCTTAGTAAAAGAAATACACAGTCATGATCTAAAGAACAAGAGTGAGTTCATGACATGGCTCCCTCAAGTGGACAACTCGAGAGTGGGAAAGCTCATGACAGTCGATGCACCACTGATCGACCGATTCATGGGGCATTTCCCAAAAGGATGTTTTAGGAATGAACGTCTGTGCAACCACGCAATCATTCTTAAAAGAAAAGAAAAGAAGGTTCCAAGTGGAGAAAGATATAAGTGGAATGATAGTTATATAAAGCAGTAACACATAATGAATGCAGTAACATATTGAATAGTACAAATTAAATAAATAAATTCACAATTAAAGAGATACCGAAAAATAAGAAATGATACATTGACAAGCAAAAGGAAAAAAGGAAATGAATGGACATAATGATATAGAATTAACATATAAAAAAAGGAAGGGGATTAACATGTAGTAATAATAAATCAAAATACCCATAACAACAAATAAAGAGAGAAGAAATAGGATAATTACAAAGAAACATAAAAAAAGTTCAAACAAATAGAAAGAAAGAATAAAATCCCACATAACACACAAATTCGTAATGGTTAGAACCTAAGTATTCCAAGTAGAGACGCCATTCTGTTGCGCCCCATTTTTCTCGAGAAATAGTGGAATTCGAGGTAAAAATGTGATATGTCGCATTGTCTTATTAGCAGGTGAAAATGTGATATGTCGCATTGTCAGATCATGCTCGGGTCAACTTCCATCATTTTCGAATGTCTACCCGCCTCACTGGTTTGTTTATTAGACTTACAGGCGTTCTAAGAATGACAAAAGGCTAGCGTTCCCTAAGATGGTCACCCGCTCCAACTTAATGTCAAAGAAGCTATGAACTTTCTACTTTTGGATTTGGGGTCTAGACAAAGGAAAAACTATGTTACCTAATTAGACTCAAAGCGCGTCAAACAAAGCATGTTGGACTAACACGTCGCACATAATTGTTTCAAATAAGCCTCTTAATTGATTAAAAGTCGATTGAGCGATTAACACAATTAACACCTTTAGTACACCTTAGAACCTATAGGCAAGAGTTCTACGTGATAAATAATTCTTTATGCATCACAAATTTATTAAATATTACGAACTTAAATAAACATGTCAAAAACCAAGTAAACATGTAGAGGAATGAATACTATAACAATCACCTTTAATATACTAAAATTATTTTTAACAAGTTGAAAATTGATAAAATTGATAGGGATTAATTTTGAAGAACTAAAAAAATATGTTTAAATATTGAAAAGTAATTAACATGCTAGAGATTAAAATTCTAGCGCTGGAAACATTATTTGGATGCTAAAAATATCATTCAAATGCTGAAATTAAAAAAATTAGTATTAAAATATTATTTAAAGGGCTGAAAGTTTAAAATTTAATTGCTGGAAATACTGGAAATATTATGAAATATGCTGAAAAATCCCTTAAACATTGAAAATTAAAGTTTAGTTGCTGAAAATTAATTTAATAGTGCTGAAAAATTAGTTCAAGGGACGAAAGTTAATAAAACATGTGGGAAAATTGCATAAACAGGCTACAAAAAATAAAATTAAGTCAGAAAAGATGTCAAAAGTTTGTTAAAACATGCTATAAATTAATTGAAGAAATTCGAACTTAATCTAATATGCCGAACGTTAAAAACCCCTAAAACGTAATTTCTAGGTGATAAAATAATTTGCCTAATATATTGCATCTTAATTAACAATCCTAAAGCAGGTTGCCTAGGTGGTGGAGATAATTATATGCAACAATCAAGTCACGTAATCCCCGCCCCCCATAAATACCCCATAATTTTATTATTACAACAATGTTTATACAAATTATTACATGCCAATAACAAATGAAATAAAAAAGAGAGGCTAAATTTGACAGCCGTTAAACACTCTCAAATCCTTGGCAACTCCTTATCTCGTCTAAACTCAATAACTTTTGAGCGAAACCTGTCAAGCACAAACAAATACACAAAACGACTAACCGAATCCCAAAAAGTCTTAGACAACCCGTAATCACCTGTTGACGTCTCCACGATCATGAGGATCTCAAGGATCCTAAGCAAGGCTCACTCCAAGGAGGATTATGAGATACAATAAGATTGTTCCTTATTAACTCAAACAACAGTCAAGTCGATAGCCCTCAGCCCATTGCTCTAGATTTCAACTTTCAATTACAAACAAAGAAGAAAACTCATAGCATTGGGAAGCAAACACGAAAGCAAAATAATTCATAATGATAATAGCCTGCTTATTTGCAAATATTCTGAACTAATATAATAATATCTATGCACAAAGAATCAAACAAGTAGGAATATCTAATTGTGTTAATAGGCCACTAACCTGTTCAGAAGTAGAGAAACAATAAATTGATACAGAAGATAAAAAGAGGTTGAATCACAGTGACGTTTAGACATAATAAATACAATAAGCCAATCATAGAATCGAGAGGAGATTGAACTTCCATAACTTAAATAGAGCAATTAGCAGTTAAACAACCTAAAAGATATAGGTAGGACCACAAAAGATTATGAAAGTGTAGAAGAAAAGAGTGAGTATCAACGATGTCTTCTCCAGTGATGAGAAAGGTGTTATTTATATTGTTGGGGAGTAGTACAAAATGAAACGAAGGTAGAATATTTAGAAAAAACAATTGGAGAAGTAAAGAAAGAAATGAGTATATTCCTAAAATCAAGTAATTTAAATCAATCAATAAAGAAGAGAGAATTACTCTAAATAAGATCTGCCAAACCTTATAAAAGAGATAAGAGAATAAGTAAAGAGTCCACACATTTTTTTTTTTTAAATTTCTTCACCAAAATAGGTAACAATGAGGCTAACATTTTAAAACAAATCAACTAATACATATATTCTCCATTACATATGAATCATATCTTTGCCATAAATAATTAAGTACCAAAGTTGCCACATATTCATTAAAAGGAAACAAGATCAATTATAGGCATGTTAGAATCAATTACAGAGGATTATAGATCACAGAGATTTCTCTAAATCAAAATAAGCATAAAATCAGTCCAAACATACCAAATATAAATACATACTAAGCTGTCACATGTTTGAGGCTAATTAAGATGAGAAAAATTTAAATTATCGCATTTAACAAGCACGTATCATCACCAAAATATAGTTAGCCGAAGACAAGTTCAAAATTGAGCATCATTGTATATTCAGTTAGTTTTGAATCAAAAGTACGAATCAATCACAAATCATAAAATCAGAGTTGAGCATGACTTGAGGCTAACTAAATTCACCCAAAAACTCATTATGTCACGAAAAAATTCAGAACAAAGATCCCATAAGGCAATTAAAGAATGAGTTCCCATCGATGTAGAGTCTAAGGTGATCATAGTTCATAAATTTTGGGGTGCTTCAAGTAAAATAATCTAGGAAAGTTGACTAATACAAATCACCAAGAAATTAATCAAAATCTTAATAACATTTCATGAATTTTGAATCTAAAAATCTGTTAAATAAAATAAAGGGTTGAAGAATAATACATTGGAATTAAATTAAACTAAGAAATTATATCTGGGATGGATACTTATGAATCTATCATAAGTTCGTAATATTTTTCGGTAAAGGTTAAATTGGGCAGCAAGCGGGGCGGAGTCACGGGGCGAATCCTTTGTTCTCAATTCCATTGAAGTTTTGGAGTTTTGTAACTCCTCATAAGCTACTAGGGAGAGAGGACGGTAAGCCGGTAGGGCTGGTGCATCTAATGAGAGAAAGGAGAAAGGGATCCCGATAATGGGTTTGCCTGTGCTGGATTATGGAGAAAAAGAGAGATGCATTGTTTGAAGAAGATTATTGGTGGTTAAGGCACCTTGGATTTTTGACCTAGGAAATTTATTTAGCTTTGAGATCACTGACCTAGTAAGGACTCATCATACGAGTCGTATCGCGCGGGTACGGGTCAGGTGAAACTAGTCATTAAGAGTCTTGTGAGTGGTGGTTGAATTTTTGATCTTGGTAACAATTTGGTGTAATGGGTCGTTAGGGGTGGTGATAGGTTATTTGGTCAATCCTTCATCAAATAAGAAACTTAGTGACTTGACTTTGCTCTGAGTATGAGTGGCTCACTAAGAGTCGTGAAGATAGGTTACGAGTGGTAGGGTTGAATCGTATGTTTTCTAGTGTCCAATCCCTTGTATTCTGTCTTGGTGTAACGCCCCAAAATATCATCTCGAGATGCCACACGGTGCCCAAGGCTAACCGTAGCCTCAAGCTAACCCTTTAAGACAAAACACTACCCTTGGGTTCCAACACAACAATATACACGCTACGCTAAGGATATATATATAAGTACATATCATATCATCTCGCACATGGCACAAAATATCATTAGACTGTACATATATGGAATGTCTATACACAAACCAACCCAACAATACACTAGTCTGACATAGCTTCTATACAGCAAAATCAACGAGCCATTGGGACAAACCCCCAACAGGCTCAACAGACCAAAGAGATCACCAAACAACAACACCAAAACTAGCAACTTGGTCCTCGAACCATGAGGACTCACCACTGAAGGAACGTAGATGCGACACTCGAATATCACTGTCGCGGCTGCGACTGAGTACCTGAACCTACATCATGGTAAGAATGTAGCCCATAGAGAAATATGTGGGTCAGCACAAGATACGTACTGAGTCTGTGGGGGAACATGCAAAATATAAATAATATCATAAATTTCGTAAAAACGTACATACGGGCCATAATGACACACCAGGCTTGAGTGTCATTGAATCATGCAACTCATAACATCTTATTTAGGAAATGTAGGAGAAAAACCTCATAAATCATTATAGATCATCATAGGCAACTTGACTTACCATATCAAAACTCGGAGTGACTCGGTATTTCAATAAACATGACTCTTATGGACAGGGGAGTTTCCTATAACCGACAACCCCACGTGAGCTACGTGGTATACCAACGTTTGAAACCCTCGTTGGCGGGAGCGTGATACTGTTTGCCAGGGAGTACGACCTTAAAACTGCAATAATCACAATCGGGCTCTCTGGCTAATAATATCATCATCAAACAACCCTACGGTGGCACATAGGTTTGGGGAAATACCAAATTTCCCTCTCGGTGCTAAGTACTACTCCCTGACAAGATCAGAACGCGTTAGGAAATCCACCACAACATCAAAAAGGTCTATCATAAAGACAAAATCAAATCTCTTTCTCATTTATCAAATCATATCAATTTGTGGATTCCTAACTCAATACATTTTAGCTCAAAACATTTTAATCTTCCTCAACATCAACAAGGTATCAATGCATTGAACCATAACCGACTCGACATTTGGACAAGGATATGAAGACTCAATACATAATATTTTCAACAATTTAACTCGTCAAAACCAGCCGAAAAATACCAAGACTCATTGCAACTTCAATATCAATATTTCTCAATTTGCCATCCAACTCTTATTTAAAGGTACTTGAGACATCAACCCATAGTAGGGATATAGAATTTCCAATATCAATTATAAATTCATAATAAGGAAATAGTGGAATGATAGTATAAATCAAGGCTTAACAAATTAAATCATCATACTCTCATAATAAAATACTTTTTAGACATAATTCCATCTCAACATCATACACATATCGGATGACATAATCCCATAGCTCATGGAAAATAATATAAGATATAAAACCATATTTCCAATTCATGGTAAAACATGTAAAATCTCAAGTCAATGTAATTCAACTAAAATACCGAGCATAAGATGGAAAGAATAATCTTGTTCAAAGCCCCACATACCTAAAAATGGAAGATAAATATGAACTTCCGACTTCGGAACTTTATTCACGAAAATAAAGGGTTCTTCTCGAAGCCCTTAACATGATCAACTCGAATCCCAAATCAATTTGAAATTTCTACGGTTCAATCAAGAGACATAGAAGGATGAAATTTGCAGTAGTAGGGTTGGGGTTTGAGCCTTTGGAAATTTTGGAGAAAAATGAGCTATTGAATGCTCTTAATGGACTTAAATCCATGGTTTACCCAGATAGATTGGAGTGGGAATGACCAAAATACCCTTAAAAATCAAATAACTTCAAATCTGTCCTTTGGTGGACTGCTTTGATAGGCTGAAGTAGATCGACCATAACTTTTTTCTCCGATGGCCAAATTGGATGAAACCAATTTCATTCTAAAAAGGACTTTCAGAACTTTTTGTTGATATATAGTATCTCACCCAGATCATTATGTACAAGAAGTTATGATAGTTTGAAGTTGACCCTAAAATTCGCCTGGCCTCAGTATTTTTTTCCTGCATATTTACTGTTCACCACTATTCACGGTTAGATCGGAATGATCATAATTCATCGCTCGAGTGTCCGTTTTGGATGATCCACATATAGTTGGAAAGATTATTTGATGCTCTACGCGATGATGGGTCACCTATCCAGAAATGCCACACAGAAAAAATTATTAATCATGATAAAGAACAGAATTCAACACATTTTTGTCCGAGATATTAACAAATTTTTTTTTTCCGGGGCATCACATCATCTCCCCCTTGGAAACATTCATCTTCGAATATTGATAGGTAGGTCAAGAATACTATGAAAATGAGTATATAGAGAAAAATCATCTTGCCCAAGCATATACTCCATTCTAGATTTTTTTGGATATCGTAGAAAACACACAAGCCAAGATAAACATACCAATAAGGATTGAATCAAAAGAGAACGATACCTTTGACATGCTCAGGATTCGTAGGAAAGAGGTGGGGATATTTGGCGCGCATATCCACTTTGGCTTCCCAAGTAGCACTCTCCACGGATTGATTTTGCCAAAGCACTTTAACCAAAGGAATTTCCTTGTTTGTTAGCCTACGTACTTGAAAGTCAAAAACCTCAACCGGAATGTTTTCATGTGAAAAACTATCTTGAATACCCGAGCTTTCGGAAGGGTCAATCAAAACAGAATCACCAATAGACTTCTTAAGCATAGAAATATGGAAAACCGGATGGACGTTAGATAACTCCGCGAGCAATTCAACCTTATACGCTACCTTCCCAATGTGATCCACAATCTTATAGGGACCAATCTAACGTGGACTTAGTTTCCCTTTCTTCCCAAATCTCTTCACCCCTTTCATGGATGAAACTTTCAAGGACACTAAATCACCAACATCAAATTCAAGGTCTTTCCTCCTTACATCTGCGTATGATTTTTGACGACTTTAGGTGGTTTTCAACCTTTCTCGAATTAACTTAACCTTCTCCATGGCCTCGAACACCGCATCCGGTCAAGTCGCGGCAGCCTCACCAACTCCAAACCAACCAATGGGTGATCTACACCTTCTACCATACAAAGCTTCAAACAGGGCCATTCCAATAGTAGCATGAAAACTGTTATTATAAGCAAACTCGATTAATGCTAAGTGCTCATCCCAACTACCTTTAAAATAAAGCACACAAGCCCTCAACATATCTTCTAAAGTCTAAATGGTCCGCTCATCTTGACCATCTGTTTGCGGATGGAAAGCAGAACTTAAACAAATTTGGGTACCGAGACCCTTCTGGAAAGATTTCCAAAACTGAGAGGTAAACTGAGTACCTCTGTCAGAAATAATAGCCAAAGGGATTCCATGAAGTCTGACGAGTTCTCGAATATATATTCTAGCATAGTCTTCAGTTGTATACAATGAATGCACAGGCAAGAAATGAGCTAATTTCGTCAGCCAATCTACGACAACCCAAATCGAATCATGATGGCGACGAGAAGGAGGCAAACCAACTATGAAGTCTATATTCACTTCTTCCAACTCCCAAGTAGGAATGCTAAACTGTTGCATCACGCCACTGGGATTTTGATGCTCTATTTTAACCTGTTGACACGTGGAACACTTCACCACAAATTCTGCTATGTTCCTCTTCATACCGTTCCACCAATAGATTTCCTGCAAATCTTGGTACATCTTGGTAGCACCAGGATGGATGGAGTATCGCGTACCATGCACTTTCTCCATAATACTCTGCTTTAAGTTATCAACATCAGGAACACATAATCTTTCTCAGAGTCTCAAAACGCCATCTCCCCTTTGGGAGAAAACCTCCACCTTTTGGTCTTTAACTGACTCTTTTAACCTGACCAAGGTAGGATCCCTGTCTTGCTTCTCCTTCACTTCCAAAACTAAAGAGGATTCGGAACCACTTTGCACTCCTATACTACCCTCAGCATCACCATACAACCGAACCCCCAATCTAGCTAAACGGTGTACCTCACGGTCCAACTCCTTCTAAACAATCTCCACATGTGCTACACTACCCATGGATTTCCGACTAAGGGCATCTGCTAGTACATTGGCCATGCCCGGATGATATAGCACGCTCATATCATAATATTTCAATAGTTCTAACCATCGTCTCTGCGTAAGATTCAACTCCATTTGGGTGAATACATACTGCAAGCTCTTATGGTTCGTGAAGACGTCGACATGGACACCATACAAATAATGTCTCCAGATTTTCAAAGCCAAAACCACGACAGCTAATTCAAGATCATGGGTAGGATAATTCTTTTCGTGAGGCTTTAGCTGCTTGGAAGCATAAGCTATAACCTTGCCCTTTTGCATCAATACACAACCCAAACCGACTCTAGAAGCATCGCAATACACCACAAAACCATCAACACCGTCAGGGAAAGTCAACACAGGGGCTGAAGTGAGTCGAGTCTTCAACTCCTAAAAACTCTTCTTGCAAGATTCGGACCTCAGGAACTTCACTTTCGTTTGGGTCAAACGGGTCATAGGAGACACAATAGATGAAAACCCTTCAACAAAACAACAATAATAACCAGCTAGACCCAAGAAACTTCAGATATCAGAAGGAGAAATAGGTCTAGGCCAACTCTTTATAGCCTCTATCTTTTGAGGATCAACTCTAATACCTTCGAAAGAAACAACATGACCCAAGAAGGCTACAGAGTTCATCTAGAACTCACACTTACTGAACTTAGCATACAACCGATGATTTCAAAGAGTTTCCAACATGATTCGTAGATGATCTGCAAGATCACCCTCACTTCGGGAGTAAATAAGAATAACATCAAGGAACACTATTACAAATAAATCCAGATATGGCCGAAATACACGATTCATAAGATCCATGAAAGCCGCTGGAGCATTAGTTAACCCGAAAGATATTACTAGAAATTCAAAATGACCGTAACGGGTTCGGAAGGCTATCTTGGGGATATCACATTCCCTAACCTTAAGTTGGTGATAACCGGATATGAGGTCTATCTTCGAAAAATAGCTCGCACCTTGCAATTGATCAAATAAATCATTAATTTGAGGAAGCGGATATTTATTCTTGATAGTAGCCTTATTAAGCTGCCGGTAATCAATACACTTCTGCAAAGAACCATCTTTATTACGCACAAACAGGACAGGTGCACCCCATGGGGACACAGTAGGTCTGATAAAGCTTTTGTCTAAAAGATCTTTCAATTGCTTCTTCAACTCTTTAAGTTCCACAGGAGCTATGCGATACGGAGGAATGAAAATAGGCTGAGCATCGGGAAGAAGGTCAATCCCGAACTCTATCTCTCTATCAAGAGGTACTCTAGGGAGATCTTTCGGAAAGATATCAAAAAACTCATTAACAACATTAATTGACTGAATCATCGGGGTTTCAGACTTAGTGTATGTAACCCGAATCAAATGGTGGATGCAACCCTTGGAAATCAACTTCCTAGCTTTGATATTGGATATGAAACAACCCTTAGGAATCAAAGAACTCCCGGACCATTCGAGGATAGGTTCATCAGGAAACTGAAACTTGACCATACAGGTACGACAATCAATAGACACATAGCATGAGTGAAGCCAATCCATACCAAGAATGATATCAAAGTCAACCATATCTAGCTTAATAAAATCAGCATACATAACCCAATGAAAGACAGTAATGGGATATTTCTTATACACCCGCTTAGTAATGACAGACTCTCCTACCAGAGTAAAAACCAAAATAGGCTCAGAAATTAGTTCAGGATCCATTTCAAAATTTACAACAACCAGAGGTGTCACATAATAAAAACTCAAACCGGGGTCCATCAACACATTGACATTAAAATAGAAAACACGGAGCATACCAGTGACAACATCGGGAGAGTCCTTCTGCTCCTGATGAGGTGGTATAGCATAGAAATGATTCTGGCGTTGACCGCCAGCAGTACTAGATGAAGCACCCTGAGGAGGAACTGGATGGGCTACGGGAGCGGGGCACTGGTAGCTTGACTCTAGGGATGGACATCACGACTCTGCTGTCTGGCATACGGACAGTCTCTAAGTATGTGGCACAATTTTCCACGACCAAAACAGCCCCGCTTCCCCATATAACACTCCCCAAAATGGTCTTTACCGCACTTAGCACACGAAAGAGGATGGGGCCAGTTTCTTACACTGTCCTGAGATCTGGAAGGTACCGACCTATTCCCGAGCTCCTTCCAACCCCGATATATGGGAGCACTAGCTGAGAAAGGCGCAGGTATAAATGGACGTCTCTAAAACTGAGGGCGACTCCCTCCGGAGAATCTAGTCTGACCAGGCCCCTGTTGCTCCGATCTGACTCTCTTAATCCCTCTTACTCTTTCTCTTTCCTTTATCTTATCTGACTCAATATGTTGGGCGTGAATCATTAACCTTGGAAGATCAATCTCCATGTTGATCATAGCATATCTATATTCTTTCACCACATAACTCGATACCCTAGTTAGAAACTTGCTCATACTAGTCCTCGAGTCTGCCATCATATTAGGAGCATACTTCGATAAATGATTAAACTTAAGACAATACTCCTTAACCGACATGGAACCTTGTCTCAAATTCATAAACTCCTCTATCTTAGCTTCCTGTAACTCAAGAGGAAATAATCTATCCAAGAAAACAACTTGGACCAATTGCCAAGTCACCGGAGCAGTATCTTCCTCTCTACCCTTATTCCACATCTGCACCCTGTCATAGGCAACATCATTCAACTGATAAGAAGCTAGATCCACACTTTTTTCCTCAGTCATGTGCATAATCTGTGTAATTTTCTTCATTTTATCAACATACATCTGCGGGTCCTCACCTGCTCTCGACCCATGAAACTCTGGCAGATTAATCCGCATAAAGTCATGAATTTGTGCTGCTGCCGAATTATTTTCCTGTGGAGGTGGAGCGTTGCCCTTAGTATTAGCGGTAACTGCCTGGGCTAGCATCTGAAAAGCTGCCCAAAATTCAACATGGGATACCGTCTCATGTAACGGATCAACGGGTTGAGGTTGGTTGTTGTTTCCGCGAGCTCGACGTGGAGGAATTTTTTGTCATAAGAACACACGAATTAACAGAAGAAGGAAATAGTTGTAAGCACAATATACTCTTGTAGAAAGAAATCAATGAGTTTTCCTAGAACGCCCCGCAGCCTCTTGATCATAGGTGTGGCGCGCTACGCACTAATGCTCAAGACTCTACGTAACGTGGCTTGTCAGACTCCCTAGGACTCTTCATAACCTTAGGCTCTGATACCAAGTTTGTAACGCCCCGAAATATCATCCCGAGATGCCACACGGTGACCAAGGCTACCCGTAGACTCAAGCTAACCCTTTAAGCCAAAACACTACCCTTGGGTTCCAACACAACAATATACACGCTACGCTAAGGATATATATATAAGTACATATCATATCATCTCGCACATGGCACAAAATATCATTAGACTGTACATATATGGAATGTCTATACACAAACCAACCCAACAATACACTAGTCTGACATAGCTTCTATACAGCAAAATCAACGAGCCATTGGGACAAACCCCCAACAGGCTCAACAGACCAAAGAGATCACCAAACAACAACACCAAAACTAGCAACTTGGTCCTCGAACCATGAGGACTCACCACTGAAGGAACGTAGATGCGACACTCGAATATCACTGTCGCGGCTGCGGCTGAGTACCTGAACCTACATCATGGTAAGAATGTAGCCCATAGAGAAATATGTGGGTCAGCACAAGATACGTACTGAGTCTGTGGGGGAACATGCAAAATATAAATAATATCATAAATTTCGTAAAAACGTACATACGGGCCATAATGACACACCAGGCTTGAGTGTCATTGAATCATGCAACTCATAACATCTTATTTAGGAAATGTAGGAGAAAAACCTCATAAATCATTATAGATCATCATAGGCAACTTGACTTACCATATCAAAACTCGGAGTGACTCGGTATTTCAATAAACATGACTCTTATGGACAGGGGAGTTTCCTATAACCGACAACCCCACGTGAGCTACGTGGTATACCAACGTTTGAAACCCTCGTTGGCGGGAGCGTCATACTCTTTTCCAGGGAGTACGACCTTAAAACTGCAATAATCACAACGGGCTCTCTGGCTAATAATATCATCATCAAACAACCCTACGGTGGCACATAGGTTCGGGGAAATACCAAATTTCCCTCTCGGTGCTAAGTGCTACTCCCCAACAAGCTCAGAATGTGTTAGGAAATCCACTACAACATCACAAGGGTCTATCATAAAGACAAAATCAAATCTCTTTCTCATTTATCAAATCATATCAATTTGTGGATTCCTAACTCAACACATTTTAGATCAAAATATTTTAATCTTCCTCAACATCAACAAGGTATCAATGCATTGAACCATAACCGACTCGATATTTGGACAAGGATATGAAGACTCAATACATAATATTTTCAATATTTTAACTCATCAAAACCAGCCGAAAAATACCAAGACTCATTGCAACTTCAATTTCAACATTTCTCAATTTGCCATCCAACTCTTATTTAAAGGTACTTGAGACATCAACCCATAGTAGGGATATAGAATTTCCAATATCAATTATAAATTCATAATAAGGAAATAGTGGAATGATAGTATAAATCAAGGCTTAACAAATTAAATCATCATACTCTCATAATCAAATACTTTTTGGACATAATTCCATCTCAACATCATACACATGTTGGATGACATAATCCCATAGCTCATGGACAATAATATAAGATATAAAACCATATTTCCAATTCATGGCAAAACATGTAAAATCTCATGTCAATGTAATTCAACAAAAATACCGGGTACAAGATCGAAAGGATAATCTTGTTCAAAGTCCCACATACCTAAAAATAGAAGATGAATATGAACTTCCGACACCGGAACTTTATTCATGAAAATAAAGGGTGCTTCTCGAAGCCCTTAACATGATCAACTCGAATCCCAAATCAATTTGAAATTTCTACGGTTCAATCAAGAGACATAGAAGGATGAAATTTGGAGTAGTAGGGTTGGGGTTTGAGCCTTAGGAAATTTTGGAGAAAAATGAGCTATTGAATGCTCTTAATGGACTTAAATCCATGGTTTACCTGGATGGATTGGAGTGGGAATGACCAAAATATCCTTAAAAAATGAAATAATGTCAAATCTGTCCTTTGGTGGACTGCTTTGATAGGCTGAAGTAGATTGACCATAACTTTTTTCTCCGATGGCCAAATTGGATAAAACCAATTTCATTGGAAAGCGGACTTTCAGAGCTTTCTATTGATATATAGTATATCACCCAGATCATTATGTACAAGGAGTTATGATCGTTTGAATTTGACCCTAAAATTCGCCTGGCCTCAGTATTTTTTTCCTGCACATACTGTTCACCACTATTCACGGTTAGATCGGAATGATCATAATTCATCGCTCGAGTGTCCGTTTTGGATGATCCATATATCGTTGGAAAGCTTATTCGATTATATACACGATGAAAGGTCGCCTATCTAGAAATTATACTCAAAAAAAATATTAATCATGATAAAGAACCGAATTCAACACATTTTCATTCGAGATCTTAACGGAATTTTTTTTTTCGGAGCATCACACTTGGGTATGACTAAACCATACGAGTTGTATGGTCAGGTCACGAGTGGGGTCATGGAGTTGTATGGTGGCCAGTATGTGAGTGTCCAACTCACTGTCTTGGTAATAACTCAATGGTACGAGTTGTATATTGTGTTAACGAGTCAAGGGGTCGAATCGCAACCACCTGCGGTCTTTCTACAGTTTTAAGCTGGGGGCACTTTGACATTTATCTCTCAAAACCTTTAAGACCCCACATCCCTATAATACTTTTTGGTCATTTATTTCACACTTTTACAAGATTAAACATCATCTTTACTCTGTCAAAATCATTTCAAGGAAAATTGGCTAGGGTTTCTTAAAAGTGGCCATGTAAGGGCTTAAGGATCAATTTTTCTCTGTGAATCTTTGTAATTCAGGCATGTGACTCTTCCCTCATAGTTATATTACTAAAGGCATATCTTTTAATATGTGGTTTTCATGGTATTGTTTTGGTTTTGAGATAAAGGTTGGGGATTTTGGATGTACATAGTTTATTAATGTTCCTCATGGTTTAATTATGATTTTCTATTTTTTAATTATGGTATGGGAATGGTGATTTAATTAAGGGGCCATGGTGGAGCCCCGAATTTGATGATTTTGGATTTGATAATGGCATGCCCTCAACCTGTTTGTGAAATTGTCATTGAGAATGATTTTATCACATAGTTTGAGTATTCTTGAAATCTTTGCATTGCATTAATGGTTAAACAAACATGTATTGGTTTTAGTTGGTTTCATGTGATTTTTGAAAGGCCTTGGTGGCCATGGTTTGATTATAAATGGTTTTGGTTAATTGGAAATGATGGAGTCTAGTTTTGTTTAATGGTTATGGTAATTGACTTGCAAGCTCTAATTGGAATGACGATACCAATGGTTAATACCTAATTAAAAGACTCCTTGGTAAATTATTGAGAATATGTAAATGATTTAATATGAGTTTAAAGGCGGTTAAGTAGAAAAGTCATGGAAAGTGGGGGGTTCAGGGGGGACAAACCCTAGAAACTCATGTTTGTCGATGTGAGGGTGGTCTTGGTGATAGTGTGCATGATGTCATACTTGATATTTTGGAGATGTACTATTCATCTCAGTTTCTTTTCTCCGATCATGCGGCTAATACACACTAGGACCCTTTCAGTAGGGGGAGCTGAACCCATATAACCCATGGGTGGTTTAGGACGGTCAAGCTACACAACCCATGTTAATTATTTAAATGCATGATAATCCTAGTTCCCTACCCGACATAATATATATGTATTCATATGATTGTATATGGTTATTTAATTCAATTTTGAATAATGGCATTATTTTACCTTTATCCATGAGTTACATGCTAGCGTTCACTCTGCTAATCATCTTCGCGCATTGTATCCCCATGCGATATAGGAACCGTCCATACTACCATTTCTCCCGCTCAATGACTTGGATTTGGGGACAACTTTGAGTTAGATTGACGTAGTGAGCTTCCATACTCTGGAAGGCTCCATTTCATGCTATGGACTTCTTTTTATTATTTGTATTTATTTGGTATTGGTTTTAGTGTTGGCTATGGTCAGAGACATGTATCGATTAAATGTTCCATGATTCTTGTTAGAGGCTTTGTCGAAATACTATAGGCCTGTGCAGCGTCAGTATTAGTGTTAACCTTGGTATTGGTATTGGCATTGGGATTGGAAATGGATGGTTGATTGGTCACGGTTTTTGACTTTGGTTTTAAGCTTACTTTATTTTTGTTAGATTATTATTATTTTATCTTGTTATATGCTTAGAATTCTTCTGATAGAGGGAGTAGGGTAGTTACAATTGGGTATTGGGGGTGGTCTCCAATAGTGGTTGGACTTGAGACACCTGACACGACTAGGCCCTAGTTCGAGTCATGTCATATTGGTATCAGAGACCTAGGTTCATGTTCAATTGGGAGTCCACAAAGTCATATTAAGTAGAGTCTCTTTTAAGGATATGTAGCACACCACACTCATAAGGGAGAGGCTACGAGGCATTTAGGAATATTTTTTTTCTTGTTGTTCTATTTCAAGATGTAGAGTCCATGGTCCTAAGATCTTCTCTAATACCCATTTGTTAGCTTTTTAGATCATTCCTCCCAGACGATCTGAAGTCCACAGAAACTACTTTGTCCCACTCGAGGACAATATTGATGGGACCCATCCTATTTATGGGGTCCAGACTCAGTCTCGGGGTTTAATTACTGAATTTCCTCGTAGAGTTCCACCGGTCCCCTCCAGTTCTTCTTGAGCTCCTCAGGCTGACCTGATGAATGCTGAGTTTTATCAGTCAATTAATATATTTTCACAGTTAGTGCCTCTCAGGTAGAGTGTGGTGCTTCTTTTACTCCATCTTCTAAGGCGACAAGGGTTGGCCAATTTTTGAGGTTGAACCCTCCAACCTTTACGATTTTTAAGGTTGAGGAGGATCCTTAAGGTTTTACTAATGAGATAGAAAATATCTTCCATGTCATGCATGCTACTAATATGGAGGGTGTGGAATTTGATTTCTACCAACTAAAAGACATAGCATACCAATGGTATGAGGAATGATACAGTCTAGGGGTGACGATGCTGAGTCAGCTCTGTGGGATGATTTCTCTAGTGCTTTTATGGATCATTTTTTTCTCAGGAATTGAGAGAGCCGAAGGTGTAAGAGTTTGTTAACTTGAAACAAGGCGAGATGTCAGTCAAGGAGTATGCCTTGAAGTTTCACCGGATGTCTTGGTATCCTTTAGAGTTGGTTTTTAGCATGAGGGATAGAATAAGGAAGTTCACTTATGGATTATCTTGAAACCTAAATTTTAAGAGTAAGGCTGCCTTGTTGAGTAAGGGCATGGACATCTCCAGGTTGGTTGTGTACATGCACCAGGTAGAGAAAGAGAAAAAGAAATATGTGGGGATTGGGGAAAGGCAGAGCAAGAAGTTTATATTTTTTTAGCTTGGTGGTGGCCCACAGCATGGTAGAAAGTGGTCCAAGAAAGAGTAGGGTAGTTCTGGGTCTTACTCGATGGCTAGTTCTCCCTTACCAAAGCCGTCGGGTGATAAAGGTTTTCACTGAGGTGATAATTATAGGGCCCAGGGTACCCAATCTCAGGCTAGTGGGGCCCAATCATCTCCATCCTATCCTCCCTGCAGATTTTATGGCCGATTATATTTGGGTTACTGTGATGAAGAAAATGACAAGTTATTCAACTATGGTTAGTCAGGGCACATGATTAGAAACTGTTTGATTGGTAAGGTTTCTTCTGGAGTAAACAAGGTTCCCATTGCCTCTTCTTCTGCTCCGACACCAAAGAGTGAACCATCTGGCTCCGACACTGGTCAAAACTGACTCTATGCTTTCACTACCTATCAGGAGTTCGTGGCATCGCCTGATGTCATTAGTGGTATATTGAAACTCTCTTCCCGTGATATATACTATTTACTTGAGATGGGGCCCTATTTGTGGCTGGGCATTTTGTCTTCGATTTCGAGTGTATTTTCGACCCTTTTTCTATGTCTACCCCAATGGGTGACTCTGTTGTTTCCAGGAGAGTCTATAGGGGTTGTGTGGTATCTTTGGGTGGTCGGGGGACTTTAGTAGATCTGTTTGAATTAGTCATGGTTGATTTTGATATCATATTAGGGATGGATTGGTTGCACTTGTGCTATGCATTTTTAGATTGTCAGACCCGTAAGGTGATATTTAAATTCCCAAATGAGTCAGTTATTGAGTGGTATGGTGGTTCCCTAGCTCCTAAATGGAGGTTCATATCATATCTTAGAGCCTGAAGACTAATTTCCAAGAGGTGTCTCTATCATCTGGTCTGGGGTAAAGATTTTAACTTGGAGGGTCCTTCTTTACATTTCATCCCAGTGGTGAATGAATTTCCTGAGGTCTTCCCCGATGACCTTCCTAGTGTTCCTCCTAATAGGGAGATTGATTTTGAGATAGATCTTGTTCTGAAAACTCATTCTATTTCTATTCCCTCATATTGAATGGATCTAGCCGAGTTGAAAGAGCTTAAGGAGCAACCAAAGGATCTTTTAGACAAGGGTTTCATCCATCCTAGAGTGTCTCCATGGGGTGAACCAGTTTTATTTGTGCGTAAGAAGGATGGTTACCTTCGGATGTGTATTGATTATCGGCAATTGAATAAGGTAATAGTAAAGAATAGGTACCCTCTTCCAAGGATAGATAATTTGTTTGATCGGCTTCAGGTTGTTGAGTTTTTCTTGAAGAATAATCTTCAGTCTGGGTATCATCAGTTAAAGATTAGGGAGGTGGATATTCCTAAGACTATCTTTTATACTTGGTATGGGCATTTAGAGCTCTTGGTTAAGTCCTTTGGGTTGACCAATGCCCAATGACATTCATGGATTTGATGAATAGAATCTTTTGTCAGTTTCTAGATTTATTTGTCATCGTGTTCATAGATGATATTTTGGTGTACTCTAAAAACAAGGTGGATCATGCTAATCACCTCCGTATTATATTGCTAACCCTGAAGAAACAGCAGTTGTATGCCAATTTTTTGCAATGTGAATTCTTGTTGAACGCTATCACTTTTCTGGGTTATGTCATTTCTAGTGAATGGATCATGGTGGATCTGCAGAAAGTTGCAGTAGGTAAGGAGTGGCCTATACCTATGATTCCAACCGATATTCAGAGCTTGTTGGGTTTAGCTAGTTACTACAAGAGGTTTGTGGAGATCTTTTCAACTATAGTTCCCCTATTGACTAAGTTAACTCAGAAGAAGGTAAAGTTCTCATGGTCTTATGCTTGTGAGGGTAGCTTTGAGGAGTTAAGGGATAAGCTGACTTCAACACCAGTCTTGACTTTGCCTGAAGCACAGATGGGTTTGTGGTCTATTGTGATGCGTCCCATATGGGGCTTGGTTATATCTTGATGTAGCATGGCAAGGTGATAGCTTATGCCTCTAGACAGTTGAATGTGCATGAGAAGAATTATCCGAATAACCAATTAGGATTGCTAGATATGGTATTCACATTGAAAATTTGGTATGACTATTTGTATTGTGTGCATGTTGATATATTTTCAGATCATAATTGCCTGCAGTATGTGTTTACTCAGAAAGAGCTGAACCACAGGCAGAGAAGATGTCGTGAGCTACGCAAGGATTATAACATGAGCCTTCACTACTATCCAGGTAAAGCTAACGTAGTTGCTATGGCTCTTAGTAGGTTATCCATTGGGAGTCTAGCTCATGTGGATGAGGGAAAGTGGGAATTGGTGAAAGATGTTTTGGTAGAACAATATGAAGCGGGATTTGGCTAGTTTTGTGGCTAGATGCATGCTATGCCAATTAGTGAAAGTTAAGCACATGAGGCGTGAAGGCTTGTATTAAGAGATTGAGTTGCCTCTGTGGAAGTGGGAAGTGATCAACATAGATTTGGTTACTAGTCTTCCTCGATCTCAAAATCAGTTCGATTTTATTTAGGTCATCATGGACAGGATGACAAAGTCTGCTCACTTTTTCCCAGTGAGGAAAAATCTTTTGACAGAAAATTATACAAGGTTGTACCTCCAAGAGATTGAGATGTTGCATGCGGTTCCTGTTTCTATTATCTTGGATCGTGGTACACCAATTTTATCACACTTTTGGTAGTCATTTTAGAAAGGTTTGGGGACTAAGGTGAGTCTTAGTACAACTTTCCACCCACAGTTGGATGCGCAAGAATGAAGGACTATTCAGACGTTGGAAGATATGCCTTGAGCTTGTGTGATTGACTATGGTAGTACTTGGGTTGAGCCTTTACCTCTTATAGAGTTTGCATATAACAATAGCTACAACTCTAACATTTAAATGGCTCTGTTTGAGGCCTTATATTGTAGAAGGTGTAGGTCTCCTATTGGGTGGTTTGAGGTTGGTAAGGCAGAAATATTTAGCCCGAATTTTGTTTACCAAGCTACAAAAAAGGTGAAGGTGATTCAGGATATGCTTAAAGCTTCCCAAAGTTTCCAGAAGTTCTATGTGGATGTGAGGCATAGGAAGTTTGAGTTTGAGGTTAGGGATAGAGTGTTCTTGAAGGTGTCTCCCATGAAGGGAGTGGTGTAGTTTGGGAAGAAGGGAAAGCTTGGTCCCCGGTATGATGGTCCATACTTGGTTCTGAGAAGGGTTGGCAATGTTGCATACGAGTTAGAGTTTCCTTTTATTTTGAGCTTCATTCACTTAGTGTTTCATTTTTTTATGTTGAGGAAATGTGTGGGTGATCCATCGCAAATTGTGCCTATCAAGGATATTGGTATTTCGGATTCCCTGTCTTATAAAGAGGTCCCTGTTAAGATTTTGGATTAGCAGGTTTTTCAGTTGCGGACCAAGGATGTAGCTTTGGTAAAGGTTATCTAGATAAACCACAAGGTGGAAGAGGATACATGAGAAGCTAAAGAGGACATAATGTCCAAGAATCCATTCCTATTTCCCATTCTGAAATATCGCGCCTAAGGTATGTGTTGATCTTAACATCTTTGTTTTCTTTCTTGGTTAAAAGTGGATTATGAATTCCTTGGTAATATGTTTTTTTGTCTTAAAGGTAAGCGTAGTAATGTTTGGGGGTTTAATCATGCTAGTCACTACCTTATCCCATTATTCAAGGACGAATGATCCAAGTGAGGGAGAATTGAAACACCCTGGATTTTGGCCCTTGGAAATTTCCTGAGCTTTAAGATCACTATCATAGTAACGACTCATCATACGAGTGGTATAGTGTGGGTATGGGTCAGGTAACCCTAGATGTTAGGATTCCACTAAGTGGTGGTTGGGTTTTTGGTCTTGGTTATAACTTGGTGGTACAGGTTGTTAGGGGTGGTGATGGTCATTTGGTCTATCCTTCATCAAATGAAAAACTTAGTGACTTGACTTGGCTCTAAGTACGAGTGGCTCACTAAGAGCCATGAAGATAGGTTACGAATGGTAGGGTTGAGTTGTATGTTGTCCAGTGTCCAATCCTTTGAGTTCTATCTTGGGTACGACTAGACCATACCAGTCGTATGGTCAGGTTATGGGTAGGGTCATGAAGTCATATGGTTGGAAGTGTGTGAGTGTCCAACTCACTATTTTAGTGACGAATAAATGTTACAAGTCACATGTTTGTTCACGAGTCAAAGGGTCGACTCGTAACCACCTGTGATCTTTTTACAGTTTTAAGCTGGGGGCACTTTATACATTTCTCACTCAAAACCCTTAAAACCCCATGTCCCTATAACACTTTTTGGTCATTCATTCTACACTTTACAATATTAAACATCCTCCTTACTCTCTCAAAATCCTCTCAAGCAAAAATGGCTAGGGTTTATCCCAAGTGGTCATCTAAGGGTTAAGGATTAATTTTTTTCCGTGAATCTTTTTAATTCAGGCATGTGACTCTTCCCTCATTGTTATTTTACTAAATTCATATGTTTTAATATGTGGTTTTCATGGTATTTTTTTGGTTTTTAAATAAAGGATGTGGGTTTAGGATGTTCATGGTTGATTAATGTTCCTCATGGTTTAATTATGGTTTTCTTTATTTTAATTATGATTTTCTACATGTGAGTGCATGAGAATGGTGATTTAATTGAGGGGCCCTGGTTGAGCCTGCCCCAATTTTTGTGATTTTGGCTTTGATAATGGCATGCCCTTAACCTGTTTGAGAAATTGTCAATGACAATGATTTTGTCACATAGTTTGACTATTCTTGAAATCTTTGAATTGCATAAATGGTTAAACAAACATGAATTGGTTTTGTTGGTTTCATATGATTTTGAAAAGGCTTTGGTGGCTATGGTTTGATTATAAATGCTTTTGATTTATTGAAAACTACAGAGTCTAATTTGGTTTATTGGTTTGTATTATATAAGGTAATAGACTTGCAAGCTCTAATTTTGGTATGACAATACAAATGGTTACTTTCTAATTAAAAGACTCCTTGGTAAATGGTTAGGAATGTGTAAATTTATATGGGCTTTAAGGGGGTTGAGTATCAAACCCGTGGAAGATGGGTTCCCGGAAGGAACGACACTGGAAACTCACGTTTGCCGATGTGAGAGTGGTCTTGGTGATCGTGTGCATAATGCCACAGTTGATATTTTGGAGATGTACTAGTCATCTCAGGTTCTTTTCTCCGGTCGGCGGGTAACACGCACTAGGGTCTTTTCAGCAGGAGGAGAGGAACCCATATAGCTCGCGGGTGGTTTAGGACGACCAAGATACACAACCCAGGTTAAGGATTTAAATGCATGATAAACCTTGTTCCTTATCCTGACATGATAGATATATGTATATATGTGATTGTATATGGTTATTTAATTTGGTTTTGAATGATGACATTATTTTACCTTTATCCTTGAGTTGCATGCTAGCATTCACTCCACTATCTTTGTTCGGGCGCTGTATCCCTACGTGATGCAGGAACCAGCCATACTACCATTTCTCTTCTTCTGTGACTTTGATTCGAGGACAACTTTGAGTCAAATTGAAGTGGTGAGCTTCCATACTCCGGAAGGCTCTATTTCATGCTATGGACTTCTTTTCATTATTGTTATTTCTTTGGTTTTGGTTTTGGCTATGGTCAGGGGCATGTTCCGACCAGATGTTCTATGATTTTGGTTAGAGACTTTGTCGGACTACTATGGGCATGGGCGGTGTCGGTATTTGTGTTAGCCTTGGTATTAGTATTGCCATTGGGATTGGAAATGGATGGTTGATTGGTCGTTGTTTTCGACTTTGGTCTTGATCTTATTTATTTTCTATAGACTATTATTGTTTTATCTTGTTATATGATCAAAATTCTCCCGACAGATGGAGTAGGGCAGTTACGGTTGGTTATTGGGGATGGTCTCTGATCCTGGTTGGACTTGAGATACCCTACACGACTAGGCCCTAGTTTGGGTAGTGTTAGTGGCATTTCAAGGTTCATGGTTGCCGATTGAAGCGAAGGTTAGCGAGGTCCAAATGGAATTAGGGTTAGGGTTCTATGTTTAAAAGGAAAGAAAGATAGGGAAGCGTTAATCACAACCATTAGATCAATTTTGATCAACGACTGAGATTTAAAGTAAGATGATTTAAAATTGGGTTAAAATTGGATTGGAAATTTCAACGTAAAGTCAACTTAAAATTGATTTAGTATAAAATGACTATAATTTAAATAAATTAGGGAGATTAAATTTAATTAGGCTTCTATTTAATAAATATAATAAATATATAATACCAATAATAATAATAAACTAAATAGAATATCTATTCTCAAATTAATTATGAATAGATTGTGTAAATAAAATTACGACACGTAATATATTACTTTAAAATCGACGATAATAATTTGAAATAAATTAGACACTCATAAATTATGATACACCATTTAAGATTACTATAATAATAATATTAATAATAATAGACTAGGGGTATTTACGAAAATAATTTAATAAATATTAATAAAATTATGTAAAATATAAAATTACTTGATAAAATAAATTTCATATTTAGAAATTTTGAATGTGACACATTGGGTATTTATTTGACATCAAAATAATACATGAAAAAATATTAACATCTGAAATTCATAGTTTTTATTAAAATACCAGTCTAGAAAATTGGGATGTCAAAATTGGATGTCAACCATGACAACACTTGAGCGCAGTTCACCCAAGGAACCAATATAATCAAGTGAACATATAATTTTTTATTCACTCAAGGAACCATCACACTCACATGTACCTTGTACATACATGCTAAGGGTTTTGTGGTTGCTCACTAGTCATGACCCGTAAGGGACAAACATATGTCAATGTACCAAAATCTAGACATCAAGTACATGCCAACCTTACATCAACCAATTATGTTGAGATGTCCAAATGGCGATACATTCCACAATAATGACAGATATCACAATAGTCACTAACATAATAATAACGGAAACAACATTTGTAAGAACCAACAAGCTTTAATATAAGTTTATTGCATGCAATTAACACTTTGGGTGTCAAACAGTCATTTACTATTCTTGAATATGCATTGTACAAGCAGTACTAAGCAATAGTTATCATGAACATATAACACAAATTGGGGTTCAACTAGATTAAAACTATCACCTACCTCAATCCAACCATGAAATACTCAATTGAACCTGAGTTTTCCTTTGTTGCAATTTTGCTTGGTTGTGGTCTAAAAATAGGAATATAACAAATAATCAATCAAATGACCTAAAATATCGAGGATTTTAATATAATCCCTAACCCTAAGGCCAATTTCTTAATTATTCCCCTCATTCTAGAGATTTTCCTCCATGATTCACCTAAACTACCAATTTAATGGTTATATTAGTGAATTATAGTCACGCAAGAGTTAATAATCAATATTTAACTAAAATCCAAGGATTTTACATCCAATTACTCCCTTGCACCAATAAATTCAACTAGGTCCACCCACCCCAAGACCTGTAAATAGTGATTCTAGGATTAAGGATTTAAAAAACTAGTTAATAGAGATAAATAACTTATCTTTATGAAGATTTTTGGTGAAAAATAGATGAAATCTCCCTAAATAACCTAAGACCTCCCCAAAATGTGTTTAGAAATAATAAAATATTTTTGAGAAAATTTCTAGATATACAATAATTTACCCTGCTATAGTGATCCAATCCCACTATAGCAACATCTCTATAGTGAAATCTGCTCGCAATAGCGGGATTGACCATCTTTGACTTCTGCTATATAAAAAATTTGACCGCTAAAACGGTATCCCCATAGAGACCTACCACCTATTATAATGGTCGTGGCAAGGCAAAAACTTTAAAAATCTCTCAGTTTTGCCTTTTAACAATGCACCTTCAAACCATGATATTTTGGACCAACCCCTTTGTATTAGGTTTGATATTGGGAGTTCTGCTCAACCGATTTCAGTTTTGAAAAGTCATACAGATTTTTTATTGTCTTAGCTAATATAAAGCTATGCTAAAATTTAGTGCATTTACCCAATATATTCTCGAATTGACCTAGATCGTACCTCTTTTAGATTTCATACAAGACTAGCCTAGCCTAAATTTTTTTACTTTCAATTCAAAGAAAAACTTAACCCAAATTATGTACGATTTACTCACCTGTAATGATGTAAAAGTGTTTTTTACATAAAGATAACTCCTAAGATACTTAACCTATGCATTGTAGGATCTGAAAGGACTGATGAATTCAAGGATGAGTTTTCCCTCTTCCCGAATTTCTTAACACCCTTCATGGGTGATACCTTGAGCAAAACCTTCTCTTTAATTTTGAAATCTAAATTCCAAAAACTTGCAATCCTCCTAACTCTTTTTCCTGTTCTTAGCTGTATAACATTGCTCAAAGATCAACTTCAACTTATCCAAGGAATCTCTCAATAAATCTGTACCTAAAGGACTAACCTTATATACATCCAACCAACCCCACTAGAAATCTACGCTTCCTATAGTACAAAGCATCAAATAGTGTTGTATAGATTTTGAAATTGTAAAGACCCAAATCGTCGTTAGGAAAAAATAGAGAGTTAAAAAACAACTTACTTCTTTCTTAGATCAAAAATTTGAAATTCAAGGCTAGCCTAGTATTAGATTTATTTTGAGTTTGTTATGGTCAAGAAAAATATGGTAGTTATTGGAGTTTTTATTGGTGGTGTTGAGTAGATATTGTGTTAGAGGAAAAAATAAAAAAGTCATAGAGACTTCTATTGGTAAAATGAATTAGTAGAACTTCAAATATAATGATTGTTGTGAAATGGATAGAGCTAGGAACGTATCTCGAACTATTGGTTTTGGTCTCACTACAGCACCAAATCCATTATTGCAGCAAAATCACTGCAACGGCAAAAGTGACGTCGCAGTGACAGATCATTTTGGCTAAAATAATATAGAAAATTAGTTTATGTCAAAAAAATAACATTTCATTCCCTTTTATTTTAAAAACTCATTTACAGGGCTAGGATAAGGAAATTTTTGCACCAAATTGGGTTTTTTTCATCTCTGAGGTAAGGTTTTCTACTCTTCAAACTGTAAGTCACATTCTTAGATTCTTAGGTTTGCAAGAATCATGACCTTAGTTGAAGTTAATATTTGGCCCTAAGTTGGTGGAAATTTGTATGGTTATATTTCAGTTGTTATTGATCGTAGGATATTGGAAAATACTTCTTATCGTATAATTACTCCTCTTAAGCTTAAAATATAGAGAATCAAGGGATTAAAGGGTAGAAATCCTAGAATGCTAAATGGAATATTTGGAACTATGAGTCTCATCCATAAACAATATAGTCAAGTCACCCCCCTAGGAACACAAACACAACCCTTAATCCTTAAAATATCTTCTAGATCCAACACTGCCTCTTTAGTTTCATCATTTACCACTTTATTTTAAATCAACTTCAACTTCTTAACCTCAAACTATTAAGCCTCAATCTACTCTAAATGCATATATTGAGCCTCAACACAAGTAAAAACTTTCCTGGGCTCGAAAGTGTAAAGCCTTATTAGTTTACTAAGGATTGAATCTCTAAAGACAAAGGATGCTCTTTATCTAGTAACAACTAAGACTACCTATAATCATTTCCTTCCTACTCACATCCTATACTATATTGGCTTTACATGTGTGATAAAGAATCATCATATCATATACCTTAAGCAACTCTAACAACCACGCTGCCTCAAATTGAGGTCCTTCTAGTGAAAGATATAATATGGGCTACAATGATTTATGAAGATCTCAGAATGAACTTTATAAAGGTAATGCCTCCAAACCTTCAAACCAAAGACTACTATTGCTATCTCAAACTCTTGAGTAGGTAGTGTTTTTCATGGACCTCTAGCTGTGTAGAAGCATATGCAGTAACCTTGTCTTGCTGAATCAACACATATCTAGGTCCAATTTTAGAAGTATCAAAATACACAGTTAGCCTTCACCTTCAATCGATAAAGCTAAAAGTAAACGTAAAGTGAATAATGATTTGATATTGTTGAAGCCACTCCACTCTCACCAGACCACTGAAAAACCAAATTTGTTTAAGTCAGCTTGGTTAAAAATGATGTGATTGAAGTAAATCCTTCCATAAATCATCTGTAATTTCCTGCTATTCCAAAAAATTTTGAATATCAAAAGGTGAAGTAGACCTAGTCCAACCACAAACTGATGTAATCTTGTTCAGATATGCCATTATTGTACACTACGTTCCCTAAGAATTCCATGGATTCTAGAAAAAACTTACACTTAGAGAACTTGATATACAACTATATATCCTTAAAGGTCTGAAGAACATTCCTCAAATATTTGTTCGTTCTCATCCATAGTCCTAGAGTAGATCAAGATGTAATCAATAAAAATAGTCATAAATGAATCTAAATAGGGTAGAAATAGCTCATTCATCAACTCCACAATGTTGATGGGGAATTAATCAACTCAAAAGACAAAATAAGGAACTCACATGGTCATATTGAGTCCTAAAAATGGTCTTTGGAATATCTAAATCCACGTCTTTAGCTGATGGTATCACAATCTCAAATCAATCTTAGAAAATATTGAAGCATCCTAAAGCTAGTCAAACAAGTCATGATAGGTAGTACTAGATACTTGTTGTTGATAATCACCTTATTCAACTATCAATAATCAATACACATCTACATAAAATTATAAGTTTTGAGAAATAAGATAGGAGCATCCCAAGGATAAATGCTAGGTCTAATTAACCTCATACTTGACATATCTTGTAGTTGCTCCTTTAATTTCTTTAAATTTGTCAGTGCCATCCTATAGGTTAAAATGGAAAAGGGTTGAGTGCCAGACTTTAGATAAATACCAATATCAATGTCGTAGTCTAGATAAAAACTTGGTAAGTTTTTTAGAAAGACCTCTACAAAATTACTCCCCACAGAAACCAACTCAAGTAGGGGAGTATTAGCACTAGTGTCTCGAATGTGTGTAGGTAACCTAAGAATTATTTTTGTACCCTTATATTAGATCTCTTGAATACAATCACATTTTTTGTGTGTGGCTTGTCGTATCATTCCACATTAAATGGGAAATACCAGACACAACTACAGTAATAGTCTTCGCATGATAATTCAAGATAACATGATTAGGAGAGAACTAATGCATACTTACATACACTGATGTCCACCATGTAAAAAATAATTAGGTTCACCCAGTATTATACACCATAACTAGATAATTCACTAGATCCACTAATAATAAATTGCCTACAGAGGTACATATATAAATTGGTATGGCTAGCGAATCATACATCCTATTTAGGTGCATAAAAAAATAGACAAACTTATAAGAATAAGTAGATCTTGTATAAAATAACACTAAAGTTAGTTAATGGCAAAATGAAATAGTACCAATAATGACTCCATCTGAAGCCACAACCTTAGTCTGCTTGGAAAATCATAACATTGGCCATATATATCCCCTGATTATATGCCTGCATAACCAACTCCATGACCTGCCTAAGCTCAACCGCTAGTAACCTAACAACAACTTTAACCACTTTGTGCACTTCCTTTAGCTGGTAGTATTAGTGGCCTTTAGGCCTAAGCTTGATAACCCTATTATGCCTCACTCTATCTATGCTAGTGGAACCACAAAACATAATGACCCAACTTTGTACACATATAGAATACCCCACCTAACATATGCTTATGAGATGATTCATACAAATTAGAGCACCCACCATGACTTAAGAACCTATAATGACCATGTTTAGACATCTGTCATGAAGTCAAACTTCCCTAATTAATATACCTGGAATAAACACTATCAAAAGTTCGTGCAATATAAATGGTCCTGCTATTATTGAGATGATGACCTCTACTTGAAAGGTCTCTACCTAAGGATGATGAACCACTAAAACTACTGTGTATGAACCCTATAGTTCCTACCTTTATAGGCGTCATGATGAATCAACTTAATAATCTTTGTATGGTCAATAACCTACTGAAAAGTTTCCCCAGTATTCATTAGGTTCTTCAAACCAAATTAAATAATTAATCAACTCCTTTATGAACCTCTTAATTCAATCCTCATTTATAAGTAAACTCATCAATGTATGTCAAGCCAATACATGGAACCTGGTCTCTATAAAGCCCTGAGTTTGTACCCCGGATGCTATATGGTGCTCATAATTTTGAAGGACCACAAGTTAACCCATGACTGGTACCTGCTGTAATAATTGAATAACAATAATACTGAAATATACAGAAATTAGGCAGAAAATTGGCCATAAGATTTAATACTGTAAATAATACTAAATATGGTATCTCAATGCAAAAATTGAACATCAATACTGAAAACTGAATAACTGTTTGAAAATGCTCCAATCTAAAAAGCCTCTAAACTGTCTGAACTGTGGAACTGATGGGATAAGTCCCCAACTAACTCCGACTACTAAAAATAATACTGAAATACTAAAAAAACTATGTTCTCGAACTATGAGGACTCACCATTATGTTGACTGCTAAAAATCTAAATTGCTAAGGGTGCTCTGGAGCCCGTGCGTCTGAACCTATGATATAAGACATCATAGCACAAAAGAAAAACATGCGTCATTACTTTGAATATACTGGTATGCTCAGTGAGGTAGGTTGAAGTGCATGGTTTCATATGCATGAACAATAATAACTGAATAACATGAGTATGACTGAAGGCGAGTACATGCATAAATATGTAAATTGTAGTAAGATCATAATAACACCGAATACTGGATTACGGGTAATTGAATGACTATATATGATAGTATTGATTCTGTGGAACTATACTGAGTCCTGTACTGAGATGAGTGTCTGTGCCTGACAGTCCTAAATCGACAGAACTGAATTGTGTTCCATACTGAGACTAAATCTGAAATCGAGACTATGGGAAGTAATCATCTAACCAACATGCCCCTTCTCTAACTAATTTGGGGTCCAACCTGTAACCCCAGTTGGAAGGGTGTCAATACCATGCCACGGTTAAGGACAAGTGTTGAGTCACCCTTATCTGGTAGGTACTCTGAAGGAGAACGGTGGTACCCTCAACTGGCAGGTAGATCTCCTCATCAACCCTCAACTGGAAGGTTGATGTCTCAACCTACGCTAGCTATGTAGTTCTGAATGTAAGGAATTATTCCAAGGATTTCATCCTCTACTAGAAGATGAGTCCCCATTCTTGGGCGTACTCGATACTAGATTCTACTCCCAACTGAATAGACTCTGGACTGAATTCTAAACGATATAAGGCTAGACTGGACTGTTACTGATCGTACTGTATAACTGAACTGAACTGAGTTTACTGAGTTCCATGGACTGACCGAATACTACTGAATTCTATTAACTGACTGAGTACTATTGTGTCATTCTTGAGTTCTGTAACTGACTGAATTCTACTGATCGAGGCATGACTGATTCCACTCTGTGACTGACCATTGCTCCAGACAAGCAGCTAAGTTGTCGGGTTTTAAATGCCCCCAGGACTCGATAGCATAAACTTAAAAAACATGGCATAATCTTAAGATATGATAATTACTACTTAATCATCATTAATTCATTTGGGCATTCAAGCAAACGCTTGCATGACATGAACTTGCATACATGCTAACATGATATAATTTCACTATTCAACTCACATGGACAATTCATCAAACACTTGTGGGGCATAATATATGCACCTAATACGAAAATAATATGTAAGCATCGTGATTCAATTCCAATTACATAATTCCAAGAGTCTCAACATGAAGTCACATGATAAAGCAAACATATCAATTAACTCTACATGAATCTTGCAATAAATCATGAATACACTTTAATTCAAATCATGAAAATCATGAAATCACTCTACATGAACTTTAAAAGAGTTTCTTGGACTCCAAGGGTGGAGGGAATCATTGGATGAACACTTCACATACCTTAGTTAATGAATTTCTAAAATTTAATGGTGAGTTATTGAGATCTTGATTTGAAATTTGAAAACCTAGGGTTCTTGTTCTTGAGAAATTTGTGAAAGAATGAATACAGTTGCTATCCAAAGGGCTTAATATCATTTTTTGGGGGCTGAAAGATGTGGAAAAAAGACCCAAATATCCCTAAGGACGCGGTATTTTAATGACTGAAAAACGGTGTTACCCAACGTGCAGGCCGACGCACCGCGTTGTTGGCATTGATGCGATAGCCAACGCGCCACGTCGAGTCCTCATCGGTTCACTAGAATTTACACTGAAGCTGGGAAAAAACTATATTATCGACGCGATAGTTAATGCGATGCGTCGAGATCGTGTCGACTCACTGTTTTGGGCACTCAAGCATGATCTAAACGAGGTCTGAAAAATCTAAAACTTGTCCAGAAATACCTATTGACATTCTTGATCATGAATTAACTCATATATCAATATTTAATAGACGTAAAGGTTGCAAAATAAGATTGTCAACTTTCGATGGATAAAATAACACTAAGTCTGAATACTTAGCTAAAATATTCTAAGTCTGGGACCCCTTGTCAAGCCTAAAGAACTAATTTAAGCTAAGAATTTTGTGGGATCTTATAGTCTCATACTCCATAACAGTCATAATACCATGATTAACATCATCAAGATAATCTCTCAACCTCTCTCTCATTCTACAATGCACTTACTTCCCTAGAAAGGCTTTAGAAAATTATGTCCAAGTCATAAAAAGTGACTCAGTTGGTTTGCAATAAAGACAAGACCTTCAATAATACTTAAGCAAATACTATGTAACTTAGCCAAAGTTATGCAACCTCTCCAAATAACAAACCAAGAACTCATAAGAATTTTTTATAGAAGCACTAGATAAATGGGGAGGACCCATCCTTATAAAGTGAGCCAACATATTTTTCTCCTTAACTGCTATTACTTTTCTAGACACAACCTATAGAGCACAAGTGGTATTGGAAATGGATCCATTTAAAGAGTCATATCAGGTGTTGCTTGTGTCGTGGGTGTCTAAAACTCCTGTATGGATATTTGATATAGAGACTGATCTCCAACTTTAGTTTAAGAATAATAAGGTTGGACAAGTAGAACAACAGTCCAAGACAAACCCTCCAAAATGCTTAGAATGTAAACTATAGTATCTTATAGTAGTGGAGCAGCTACGAAATACTATAGCACCAAGGTTGGTTCCAAGCCTTTAGGCTGAAAAAACACATCCTCAATCTCAATTTGACTCAGGCAATGCTATTTTATCATGACACCAAGCTAGTACATCAACCTGGGTCTACCTATGACATAGCCTTAAAACTAGCCTTGATCT
Source organism: Capsicum pubescens (assembly GCA_030864215.1). Lineage (NCBI taxonomy): Eukaryota > Viridiplantae > Streptophyta > Magnoliopsida > Solanales > Solanaceae > Capsicum > Capsicum pubescens. The sequence goes on from CM061548.1 coordinate 87,341,975, forward strand.
TGTATAGAGACCCTAGAAATGAGTGCGAGCACATCATATCCTATTGAAGTTGATATTGTTTTTATCATCTATGAGAGAATGAAATATAGAGATTATAAAAATCAAGAGTTAACTAATTTCAAGCAATAGGGATCAAAAAATAAATTTTTCTCAAAATGTCTCATAACTTCCTGGAGATAGATTAGGGCGTCATTGTAATGATCTGTGAGACTCTACTAGATACTTCTCTTGTACTCACGAGACTGGTGAACCTAGTATTCTGATATCAAAATTTCATTACCCAAATGATGACACCTATCTTTCTCTCCCATAGAGGGTAAGCCAACCTATTCTCATAAATTAAAAATTTTGATAATGCAAAAAATAAGATAATTGAGACACAAATAATCTAAAATAAAATTTAAATTCATAATATAAAACAAGTATACAACTTATAACCATTGCACAAATCAGTGTCATTTGAGAGCGATTTACTATAAAAAGTGCTAAAAAAATTACAAAGTTGTCTGTGAAGTAAGCAAGATGGAAATTAAAGATATAAGAAATTGGATCAAGTCTACAAACACAAGGCGCTCATCGGATCTTTGAATATACTCTAATTTGCAGGATCAAAGACTACATTGGAGGTTGGTAGCGGTATCTGTAATGAAAAAGATACAGAAAGAGTAGGAAAGTAATAAGCCACTAGTACTTAGTAGACATTATAGGCCGACCAAACTTAAGTATTGACTATGCCGCATAAAAATGTTAAAGTAACCCTACAAGAATAAATTTCCAATAGTTGATATAATAATGACATTGATCTATTAAAAGGCATACAACATATACAACTATGATAAGTAATAAAATATAATGGCCAATGATCGTACCGATATACACTCTTCCATAGTGGAATGATTTAAGGTTGGACTCATGGGGAACTCGTGAGGTCCATATATCCACCTAAAATTATTTTTCTTTGGTCATCACATCATAATTAATTAACTGAAATTGTTTTCCTATGGGTTTCACATCACAATCACCATCCAAAATAATTTTTCCTTAAACTTATAAAGCAGAGCTTTTTCTTTCGAAAACACTACTTCCAATGATATCAAATCTTATGATTCATGAAATGAATGAATATGCATGATCAGAATAATAAAGTAATTTTTGAATGCAACAAATAAAATACAACAAATAACGGCTAACAATATCAAAATTAATGAAGTTCTCAATCTTGTTTGCAAGCTACAGTATTTTTCTTAGACTAATTTACTCTTCATATCATGGGACCTTGGAAACTAATTCCTCATATCGATGATAGTGTATGTAACAACAGGCAACACAACATGGGATTCAATATTTTCAAGTTACAAGTCATTTTTGGCTACATTCTAGTTTGAGTGTCATGGTATTTAAATCATCACAATAATTAGTTCAACTCGATATTTTTTCCAATTCATAAATGCCTTATACAAAAGGTTTCAATAAATATAAGTACCAAGACAAGTAATCCATAACCTATTTTGAAGCCAAACCACAAGCCACTAATGGTCACAACACAACCCTCCCTTTTCAAATAAACTCAAAATTCTCCTAATCTATCAAAAACATATTCTATATGTGAATACATGTTCAATGATACATATATCTTAATATAAAAATCTGGGTCAGTGAAAAAGTCAACTCTTGAAATCCATTGATGAAACTGAAAATTTCTTTCAAAATTATTTTACCTATATAAAAATACAAATATGAGATTTTCATCGAAAAATGAAACTCAAATCAGACCTGGAATCCTCAATTTATACTATCTTAAACTTTGTAGAAAAAGTACCAAACATTTATTTCTTATAAGTGGTAATTCTATAAAATTAATAAGAAACTATTAATAAATTACCAAAAGGGAGGTTAGAAACATATCTCAGCAAATAATATTCAAAAATCTAAAAAATATTCTCCATAACCTGTGCTTTAAAACTCAAAAATTACATTTAGAAGCTTAAATTCAAAAATATGGATTTAAATATGTCCAAAATATTTTTTTCATGATCCTAGAACACTGTCACAATAATGAAGGCGACCTGACCAGTGCTTTTGGAACATAAAGCCTCACTGATGAAAGCGAAGGCTAAACATACCCTACCCAAGTCGACTTCTAATAGATCACCATCATTTGGTTTCTATTGCGATCTTATGATTGCAATCACAATATTATACTTCTCAACCACTTTGTGATTGTGGTGTTCTACTCATGAATGTGAAGAAAGACCACTACACCATATGACAATAATAGCAAAATATGTCCAAGTATCAAAATAGACTCTCAAAAATTATTTGGGATCTCTTGAACACAAGCTAATAATACAAAGCAATCATAAATATATGTTTGGCTTGTGGGAATCGTTATATCATCATTTCAGAGTTGTCTTAACCAAATATTGACTATGATCAACGTCAAATTTTAGAGACTCAAAATCTAACCCAATAACCATGATACCTCGAAAGCCCTAAAAATTATGCTAAATCTTAAGAATTAGATCATAAATCACCATTTAGACCTGGTGGAATCATCAGAACCCAATTTAGGATCGTTAAAGAAAAAATCATAAAACAACCTCGGGGTCATTACATGTTGGTACATTAAAGTACAATCTACCTTTTGTTTGAAAGTCATTATTTTCTGTTTATGTACTCTTCTTTATATGGTACAAGATAGGGTTATTATGTACGACCCAAATTATCGTTAGAATGAAAGAAAGGGTAAAATTTGCTCTTAGCCTATCCTTAGCCAATTTTTGAGAAATTTAGGACTAGTCTAGAATTGAATGATTTTAGAGAATGTGTTAATCAAATAAAATATTATAGTAATATGATTGTTGTTAGTGATTTTCGATGTGATAGATAGATGGACATGTTTAGGAAGCCATAGTAATTTTTGACACCTGAAATGGAGTTGTAGAACTCGATTACAGATTTTACTGTGGAGGAGTTGGTTTATAATTTGTGGTGTGCGTTGTAAAATGAACAATACTTAGGATAGGTCCTGAATTTCTACCTTAAACTGCTACAACGGTTATAGCTTCTGCAACAGTGGACCTCCTTTTTAAGGTGCAAACTGATGCAGTGGTAACACAGAGTTTGATAGTTTTAAAATTAAAAAAATATTTTCATCCTCTATTTTTTTGAAAAGTAAACGAAAGCTCTAGGAAAGATGATTTTTAGAGGATTTTTGAGGTTTTTCATTTTTGGAGGTAAGGTATTACATTCTAGACTTAAAATTAATTCTTACAACCCTAGAAAATCACTAGAAATGAATTCATGAAAGAAAATTGAGGTTATCCATAGTCTATAGAAATTGATGAAAAATGATAGAAATATGTATAAATTTAGGGAAGAATTTTTCTAGGGTATTAGAAAATATTAATGAGGGTGAAATTATGGTTGTTCATGCTAATTCAAGTAGAATCCATGTGGTTTAAGAGACAAAAATCCCTAAGATAATGAAATAAGATGAATTTATGACAAAAATTAGTAGTTTTTGATCCGTTGGAGTAAAATAGGGGGTAAATTATTGAAATGGATATATTCATGTTGTTATAGATCAAGAACAAGTTGAATGAAAAAAGGACAAAAGTATGTCTTAAAAGGTGACTTAAGCAAGGAATTTACGTAGTCTATGATTTTGTTGTAGCACTTAGACTTTCTAGACTTTGTGACTGTCTGTAATTTAAACATCTTTATTCCGTTCTTGCTTAACTTGTAAGTTATTGACTGCATTTCATTTCATATTCATTGTGATAATATTGAGTGATAGAGAATGGGGTACCACATCAATACATATATGAAATGTTGTGGTAGTGGATCAGGTACCACGCCCATATGATATGATGTTATTGATGATGATGAGATGAGTAAGAGATGATGCATACATCTTGAATATATGCACTCGTTCAGATGTACTAGGTGCCTTTGTAATGATTATATGTGGTGATGAGTTATTGTTAAAAATGACTAAATATAAAAGCTTGTTAAAATAAACTTGTGATTTATTTCTATATGTTGTATTTAGTGGTTGATGTCTTTTATTATGAGTTCTGTTATGATCGCTTTTACACTTATCTGGCTTGCTTACTGGTGTATTATTGTGTTAATTGACTTATGATACTTACTAGTACTTTTTGATGTATTGATGCTAACTGAACTCTTCTGCTGTTGAGTGCATACATCTTCCAGTAGCCAATACACGACCTTGGCTCTAGTTAGTGGTTTAAACTTGATTGGAGGGTGAGCACCATGACCAGTGATCTTTGAATTTTTTTATTGATGTTGATGTCCTTTATTTTGAGACTTAGGTGATTCCTTATTACTTATGATATTTGATAAGATAATTGTTTCTAATGTGCTATAAAAATATAACACTTTTAAAGAGTAAAACTATGAAAATATGCAAGTTTATGAGGTTGTTTTGTTAGATATGATGCATTTTGGGTATGTTTTGTAGGAAATCATGTTTTGAATGTTCAGTTTGTGAAAAAGATGAAAAGGTGTTTTGGCTACTTATTGGAGAAATTATAGATGTTCGGGATACTTTCCGGCTTGTTCGTGATCAAACCATATGCGGGAATTGAAGAAGAGATGAAAAGATGACTCTCGGCACTTACTAGGTCAACATGTGGACCACATGTGGGCAAAGAAAGTGCCAGAAGTCCAAAATACCAAGAGCTGACTTGTAGAAAATCTTGGTCTAGCACTTGTGGTCGCCACTTGCGCCCTCCCTACTGGCCGTAAGTACTACCTGCGCCCAAGGACAGGGCGCAAGTAGAGACCATAAGTGGCCACCGACTCTTTTTTCTCCTATTTTATTTGGACTTTGATTTTAGGGTTTCCTCATGTACTATAAACAACTTTTATGTGTTTTTTAGTAAAAGTGATACACTTTTGATACTCACAAACATATTTTGATTCTAAGATTAGATTTTGATCTTTGTATCATCTTGTATTAACTTTAGTTGATTAATTTAGTTACGGTTGTGGGTTTTATACTTCATATTATTGTGATTTCATCTATGCTTTGATCATGAACGCTATTGATTACTTTTAAGTATGAGCGGCTAAAAACCCATATCTAGGGTTGTAGAAACCCTGGCAGATTAACGAAGTACGGCAGTGCTATTGTTTTTTTCTGAACCAATACCCATACATGTATTGCTTTATCTTCAATATAATAGTTTTATTAATGGGTGCACACATTAGGATCCTGCCTAGATTATTGTTACTGGCTTTAAAAGTGGAGTAGTGAATTAGAAAAGATAAAGACAATAGTTATTTGGAGTTTAGCTGTCGATCCACGCTTCTAGATTTTATCTATGTAAGATGGTTAAATTTTATCTAATAACTAAAGACTCAAAAGGTAATAATTAATTGGGATCAAGATAAGGGTTAGTAAGGTGAATCTTGAGACTAAAAAGGTAAAGGGTGAAATCTATCTGCTCGTCCAAAAGAACAGAGAATGTACACAACTTATCAATTTTGCATGTAAGGTATTGGGCTTGTTCAACGAAGCATGATAAGCTATATAGTTGAGAATCCAGGTGGAACACAATGCTAGTGTTCACTTATGACTGATTACAACCGAAGTTGATATTTGCTTCTAGTTCGACACTGATACTCAAAACCACCCATTTTTTTTAGTTTCGCCTATTGATTACAATAGCTGATATCCACGATTCCATGTATTCCCTTAGGATTTGACCCCAACCTTTGTTGGGTTACTATATTTGGCAGCGACCGTATCCTATTTTGAGAGGAGTTGTGCTTTGACGTTACCAAATTTTGGCACTGTTGTTAGAGAATATGGTGTTGATTTATGGATTAAAGTTGTTGCAATTTTCAGGTTTTTCTTTTTTGTTTTTGTTCTTAGTTTAGAATACACCAGTGTATGACTTGCACATGGAGTAAAGGCGATCCCTCACTCTCAGTAAATCCGAATACATAGAGGATCCTACAAATACCTAGTAGGAGGGTGGAACAGAAAAGAGATAATAATCCTAAATAGGTTAATGATGTTGTACCTCCCCCTCCTTCCAAAGAAGTACATGATATTATTGATCGACAGACCAGACAACTTTTAGCTCAAGTTGAGAATGAGATAAGAGTAATGAAAGATACTCGGTAGGAGCTAGGGAGGTAGGGATAGCTGAGTAGAGACAAGAAGCAAACCACATTGCAGCACTCAGTGAAAATTAGAATAGAGCTAGAGGTTCCCCTGTTCAAGTAATCCCAACATATCAGTATGTGCAGCCATATATATAGATAATGAAAAATATTTGGGATATGTTGTGCAGGCAGAGACTGGAGCCATTATTCCTCCTGTTTTACCCCCAAGCTTTAAGTTTGACATAACGAGCGCAATGATCCAGCTCCTAAATCTAAAGGGTATGTTTGCAGGTCTGCCTACAGATGATGCAAATTTGCACCTTTCTAATTTCATTGATATCTACAGTTTGTATAAAAATCCAGAGGTGAATCAGGAAGCACTTAGACCGAGGTTGTTCCCCTTCTCACTTACAGGAGAAGAATCTTTATGGTTAAGGGAACTGCCAAGAGGCTTTATCTCTACATGGAATGAGTTGTGCAAGTAATTCTTCAACCAATTCTTTCCTCTATCCAGGATGTTGTAGCTTAAGGATGAGATTTATAATTTCACGCAGCTGTAATCAGAATCTATGTACGAGGCATAGTGAATGGTCAAGAAGAAACTAAGCATAGTTCCCAACCATCAGATGTCATGGACGAGCTTATTGGAGATATTTTGCCAAGCCTTGACCATCAGTTTTAGATCCTTAGAAGATACCATCTCTAGAGGAGCTTTTATGAGATTACTCGAAGAGGCAGATTCAGAGATACTAGATTAGATCTCTCTCACTGACCGAGGGTAGCAAATTCGGGAGGCTGGGAGTGGATCTGGCACATATGCTATTGGTGCCTCTTACGACCAGAAAGTAGTTAATGATTTAGTAGTACAAGAATTTGCACTGCTAAGAACTGATCTAGGGGTACTGGCAAAGTATCTTATAGCAGCAACTTCCGAGAAAGTGAATATAGTAGTAGTAAAGGGGCCATCTTCCAAAACTTATGGTTTAGAACTAAAGGAGGAAATAAATTATCTGGATCATCAGTTGTCAGGTTTCCAAGCACAAGGGCAAGGAAACCAAGGTAAAACGACTATGATAGATACAAAGATCATATTAGAAAGAGAGATGGTAACCGGAAGAAGAAAGATAACTACAGAGAGAAGGGAGATAGGTACATTCTGCCTGGCAAAAGAGATATAGAATCAAGAATGGAAGAGATGTTGACTAAACTGGTGAAAGGTCAAGAAAATGAAGAGATCAACCTTATGGAGATTAAGGCTGACATTTCAGGGTTGACCCAAAAGTTCAAATCTCATGCCATTGCTATTAAGTAGTTGGAGCACCAGTTCTGCCAGATGCAAAAAATCTAAACAGAGGTAGCCAGGTACCCTTTAGAGTAACATTATGTAGAATCCAAGAAATAATGGTCATGTTCTTTCCATAACCACGAAGAGTGGTATGACTACTATGGATCCCCCACTACCTACTGCGGAAGTTACTGTTGATGAAATACCTATTGTGGAGTCAAAAAAGGCAACAAATGGTGATGAAATAGTTGCTAAGGAAAAATGTATGGGCTCAGTTGTTGAGCAGGAAATAAGATAGATTTTAAGACTGTCCCCACCTTTTCCTCAGCGACTAAAGCAAAAAAAAGGAAGAAAAATTCAAGTGATTTTTTGAGATGCTGAAAGAATTAAGATTGAATATTCTTCTTCTCTAGGCATTGGAGCAGATGCCTGGGTATGCTAGGTTTAGAAAGAAGTTTTTCACAAAGAAAAAGGATCTATGATCGAGGATGTTGATGGCTTTCACTACTGTAGTGAAATCACTACGAGGTCTTTGGTTTAGAAAAAGTTTGATCCGGAGCACATTTTCTATACCATGTACTATTGGGTCATCCCGATTTTCCAAAGCCTTATGTAATTTCGGTGCCAGTATAAATTTGATATCGCTAACCGTATTCAAGAAATTGGGCTTGAATCCTCCAAAATAAACGTCAATACGGCTATTAATGGCTAACCATATAGTAAAAAAAACCTATGGGATTCTCTTTTGATGTGATTGTGAGAGTGGATAATTTCATATTCACAACTGACTTTGTCATTCTGGACACTGAGGTTGACATCAAGATGCCCATCAAAATAGCCTGCTTATTCGCACATATTATGAACTAATATAATAATATCTATGCACATAGAATCAAACAAGTTAGGAATATCTAATTGCGTTAATAGGCTACTAACCTGTTTACAAGTAGAGAAATAATAAACTAATCAGAAGATAAAAAGAGGTTGAACCACAGTGACGTTTTGACATAATAAATTCAATAAGCCAATCATAGAATCGAGAAGATATTGAACTACCACAACTTGAATAGAGAAATTAGCACTTAAACAACCCAAAAGATCAAGGTAGGAGCACAAAATATTGTAAAAGTGTAGAAGAAAAGAGTGAGTATCAATGATGTCTACTCCAGTGATGAGAAATGTGTTGTTTATATAGTTGGGGAGGAGTACAAAATTAAAGAAAGGTAGAATATTTATTAAAAACAATTGGGGAAGTAAAAAAAAGAAATGAGTATATTACTAAAATCAAGTAATTTAAATCAATCAATAGAGAAGAGGGCATTACTCCAAATAAGATCTGCCAAACCTTATAAAAGAGGTAAGAGAATAAGTAAAGAGTCCACACATTTTTTTTTAAATTTCTTCACCAAAAATAGGTAACGACGAGGCTAACATTTTAAAAAAAATCAACTAATACATATATTCTCCATTACATATGAATCATATCTTTGCCATAAATAATTAAGTACCAAAGTTTCCACATATTTATTAAAAGGAAACAAGATTAATTATAGATATGTTAGAATCAATTATAGAGGATTATGGATCATAGAGATTTCTCTAAATTAAAATGAGCATAAAATCAGTCCAAACATACCAAATATAAATAAATACTAAGCTATCGCATGTTTGAGGCTAATTAAGATGAGAAAAATTTAAATTATCACATTTAACAAGCACGTATCGACACCAAAATATAGTTAACCAAAGACAAGTTCAAAATTGAGCATCATTGTATATTCAGTTAGTTTTGAATCAAAAGTACGAATCAATCACAAATCATAAAATCAGAGTTGAGCATGATTTGAGGATAACTAAATTCACCCAAAAACTCATTATGTCAAGAAAAAATTCAGAACAAAGATCCCATAAGGCAATTAAAGAATGAGTTCCCATCGATGTAGAGTCTAGGGTGATCATAGTTCATAAATTTTGGGGTGCTTCAAGTAAAATAATCTAGGAAGTTGACTAATACAAATCACCAAGAAATTAATCAAAATCTCAATAACATTTCATGAATTTTGAATCTAAAAATTTGTTAAATAAAATAAAGGGTTGAAGAATAATAAATTGGAATTAAATTAAACTAAGAAATCATATTTGGGACAGATACTTATGAATCTATCATAAGTTCGTAATATTTTTCGGTAAAGGTTAAATTGGGTAGCAAGCGGGGCGGAGTCGCTGGGGGAATCCTTTGTTCTCAATTCCATTAGATCTTTGGAGTTTTATGACTCCTTATTAGAGACTAGGGTGAGAGGAAGGTGATCTGATAGGGTTGGTGTAGCTAATGGTAGAAAGGAGAAAGGGATCCTAATAATGGGTATGCCGATAGGAGTTTATGTAGAAGAAGATAGAGGTATTGTTTGAAAAAGCTTTTTGGTGGTTGAAACACCTTGGGTTTTAGACCTAGGAAATTTCCTTAGCTTTGATATCACTGTCCAAGTAATGACTCATCATAAGAGTCTTATGGTGTAGGTATGGGTCAAGTGACCCTAGTCGGTAAGAGTCCTATGAATGGTGGTTGGGCTTTTGATCTTGGTAACAACTTAGTGGTATGGGTCATTAGTGGTGGTGATGGGTTAGTTGGTCAATCCTTCATCAAATTTGAAACATAGTGACTTGACTTAGCTCTGAGTACGAGTGGCTCACTAAGAGTCGTGAAGATAGGTTACGGGTGGTAAGATTGAGTCATATATTTTCCAGTGTCCAATCCCTTGGATTCTATCTTAGGTATGACAAGACCATATGAGTCATATGGTTAGGTCATGAGTGAGGTCATAAAGTCATATGGTTACCAGTATGTGGGTGTCCAACTCACTATTTTTTTGATAACTTAATGGTACGAGTCGTATGTTATATTCATGAGTCAAGGGGTTGAATCGTAATCACCTGCGGGTTTTTTACAGTTTTAAGCTGGGGACACTTTGCTCAAAACCTTTAAGACCCCACATCCCTATAACACTTTTTGGTCATTCATTCCACACTTTAAAAGATTAAACATCCTCTTTACTCTCTCAAAATCCTCTCAAGGAAAATTGGCTAGGGTTTCTAAAAAATGGTCATATAAGGTCTTAAGGATCAATTTCTCTCTGTGAATCTTTGTAATTAAGGCATGGTACTCTTCCCTCATTGTTATATTACTAAAGAAATATGTTTTAATGTGTGGTTTTCATGGTATTATTTTAGTTTTTAGATAAAGGTTGGGGGTTTTGGATGTTTATGGTTAATTAATGTTCCTCATAGTTTAATTATGATTTTCTATGTTTTGATTATGGTTTTATATGTGTGAGTGCATGGAAATGGTGATTTAATTAAGAGGTCGTGGTTGAGCGCCAAATTTGATGATTTTGGCTTTGATAATGGCATGCCCTCAACCTGTTTGTGAAATTGTCAATGTGAATTATTTTGTCACATAGTTTAAGTATTCTTGAAATCTTTGCATTGCATAAATGGTTAAACAAACATGAATTGGTTTTTGTTTATTTCATATGATTTTGGAAAGGCCTTGGTGGCCACGGTTTGGTTATAAATGATTTTGGCTAAATAGAAATGATGAATTCTAATTTTGTTTAATGGTTTGTATGGCATATGCTAACTGACTTTCTAGCTCTAATTTTGGCATCATGATACCAATGGTTAATTCCTAATTAAAAGACTCATTGGTAAATTATTGGGAATGTGTAAATGATTTAATATGGGCTTAAAGGCGGTTGGGTAGCAAAGCCATGAAAGGTGGGGTCCCGGGGGGACCGACCCTGTAAACTCATATTTATTGACATGAGGGTGGTGTTGGTGACTGTGTGCATGATGTCAGACTTGATATTTTTGAGATGTACTAGTCATCTTAGTTTCTTTTCTACGATCGTGCGGTTAATATGTATTGGGACCCTTTTAGCGGGGGGAGATGAACCCATATAGCCTGTAGGAGGTTTAGGACGGCCAAGCTACACAACCCAATTTAAGGATTTAAATGCATGCTAAACCTTGTTCCCTATCCCAACACGATATATATGTATGCATGTGATTGCATATAGTTATTTAATTTTGTTAATAATGATGGCATTATTTTACCTTTATCCTTGAGTTACATGCTAGTGTTCACTCCGTTAATTGTCTTCGAGTGTTGTATCTCCATGCGGTGCAAAAACCAGCCATACTACCATTTCTCTGGCTCAGTGACTTCGATTTGGGGATAACATCGAGTCAAATCGATGTGGTGAACTTCCATACTTCGGAAGGATCCATTTCATGCTATGGACTCTTTTCATTATTGTTATTTCTTTGGTTTTGGTTTTGGTGTTGGCTATAGCCAGGGGAATGTATCAATTGGATTTTCCATGATTCTTGTTAGAGTCTTTGTTGAAATACTATAGACATGGGCAATGTCGGTATTAGTGTCAGCCTCGGTATTGGTATTGGCATTGGGATTGGAAATGGATGGTTGATTGGTCATGGTTTTTGACTTTGGTTTTAAGCTTACTTTATTATCTTTAGATTATTATTGTTTTATATTTTTATATGCTTAGAATTCTTCTGACGGAGGGAGTAAGGTAGTTACGATTGGGTATTGGGGGTGCTCTCCGATCCTGGTTGGACTTAAGACATCTGAACTGACTAGGACTTAGTTTGAGTCATGTCGTATTGGTATTAGAACCCTAGTTTCAAGGTCAATTGGGAGTCCACAAAGTCATGTCGAGTAGAGTCTCTTTTAAGGGTGTGTAGGACGCCACACTCATTAGGGAGAGGATACGAAGCATTAAGGAATATTTCATTTTCTTGTTGTTCTGTTTCAACATGTAGAGTCTATGGTCCTAAAATCTTCTCTAATACCCATTTTTTAGCTTTTTAGATCATGCCTCCCAGATGATTTGAGTTCATGAAAACTACTCTGTCCTACCCGAAGATAATGTTGATGGGACCCATCCTATTTATAGGGTCCAAACTCGGTATCGGGGTCCAGTTCCTAATTTCCCTCCTAGAGTTCCACTGATCCTCTCCAGTTCTTCTCGAACTCCTCAGGCTAACCTGATGAATCCTGAGTGTCGTCAGTCAATTCATATATTGTCACAATTGGTAGCATCTCAGTCCAAGCATGGTGCTTCTTTTACTCCATCTTTTAAGGCCATAAGGGTTGGCCAATTTATGAGGTTGAACCCTCCAAGCTTTACGATTTTTAAGGTTGAGGCAGATCTTCATGGTTTTATTAATGAGATAGAAAACATCTTTCCTGTTATGCATTCTATTAATATGGAGGGTGTGAAATTTTGTTCCTACCAGATAAAAGACATAACATACCAATGGTATGAGGAATGGTAATAGTCTAGGGGTGACGATGCTGAGTCAGCCCTGTGGGATGATTTCTCTAGTGCTTTTTTGGACCACTTTTTTTCTCAGGAGTTGAGGGAGGCAAAAGCATAAGAGTTTGTTAACTTAAAATAGGGAAAAAGGTCAGTCAAGGAGTATGCCTTAATGTTTCACCGGCTGTCTTGGTATGCTTCAGAGTTGGTTTCTAGAATGATGGATAGAATGAGAAAGTTCACTTACGGATTGTCATGAGACCTGATTTTTTAGATTAAGGCTGCCTTATTTAATGAGGATGTGGATATCTCCAGGTTGGTTGTGTACATACACCAGGTAGAAGAAGAGAAGAAGATATAGGCGAGGATTGGGGAAAGGCAAAGTAAGAATTCAGATTTTTTTAGTTGGGTGGTAGCCCAAAGCAGAGTGGCAGGGATGGTAAAATATGGTCCAAGAAGAAGCCGGGTAGTTTTGGGTCTTACTATATGCCTAGTTCTCCCTACCCAAAGCGTCGGGTGACAAGTATTTTCATGGAGGTGGTAATTATAGGGCCCAGGGTGCCTAATCTCAGGCTAGTGTGGCCTAATTAGTTCCATCCTATCCTCTCTACAGATTTTATGGCTGATTACATCGAGGTTACTGTGATGAGGGAAAGGACAAGTTCTTCAACTATGGTTATCCATGGCACATGATTAGAAACTATTTGATTGGTAAGGTTGCTTCTAGGGTAAACAAGGTTCCCATTGCCTCTTATTTAGCTCCGACACCAAAGGGTGCACCATCTGGCTCCGATACTAGTAAAAACTAACTCTATGCTCTTACTACCTGTCAGGAGTTCAAGGCATAGTCTGATGTTATTACTGGTATGTTGAAACTCTTTTTCCGTGATGTGTATTGTTTACTTAAACCGGGGTCCACTCTATCTTATGTGAGCCTATTTGTGGCTGTGCATTTTGGCTTTGAGTTTGAGTGTATTTTGGACCCTTTTTCTATTTCTAACCCAATGGGTGACTCTTTGGTTGCTAGGAGAGTCTATAGGGGTTGTGTGATATCTGTGGGTGGTCGAGGGACTTTGGTGGATCTGTTTGAATTAGACATAGTTGATTTTGATGTCATATTGGGGATGGATTGGTTGCACTTATGCTATGCGTTGTTAGATTGTCAGACTCGTAAGTTCATATTTAAATTCCAAAATGAGTTGTTTATTGAGTGGAATGGTGGTTCTCTAGCTCCTAAGCGGAGGTTCATATCATATCTTAGAGCTCGAAGATTAATTTCTAAGGGGTGTCTCTATCATCTGTTTTGGGGTAAAGATTTTAACTCGGAGGGTCCTTCTTTACATTTCATACCGATGGTGAATGAATTTCCTTAGGTATTCCCTGATGACCTTCCTGGTGTTCCACCCGATAGGGAGATTGATTTTGGGATAGATCTTGTTCTATACACTCATCCTATTTCTATTCCCCCATATAGAATGGATCCAACTGAGTTGAAGGAGCTTAAAGAGTAACCAAATGATCTTTTAGACAAGGGTTTCATCCGTCCTAGAGTGTCTCCATGGGATGTATCAGTTTTATTTGTGCGTAAGGAGGATGTTTCCCTTCGGATCTGTATTGATTACCGACAATTGAATAAGGTAACAGTAAATAATAAGTACCCTCTTCCAAGGATAGATGATTTGTTTGACCGGCTTTAGGCTGCTAAGTTTTTCTCGAAAATTGATCTTCAGTCTGGGTATCATCAACGAAAGATTAGGGAGGGGGATATTCCTAAGACTGCCTTTTGTAATCGGCATGGGTATTTGAGCTCTTGGTTATGTCCTTTGGGTTGACCAATGACCCAGCGACATTCATGCATTTGATGAATAGAATCTTTTATCAGTTTCTAGATTTATTTGTCATCGTGTTCATTGATGATTTTTTGGTGTACTCTAAGAGCGAGGTGGATTATTCTAATCATCTCCGTATTGTATTGCAGACCCTAAAGGAGCATCAGTTATATGCCAAATTTTTGAAATGTGAATACTGGTTGAACGTTGTCACTTTTCTCGGTCATGTCATTTCTAGTGAAGGGATCATAGTGGATCTGCAGAAAGTTGCAGTAGTTAAGACGTGGCCTACACCTATGATTCAAACTGATATTTGGAGATTCTTGGGTTTATCTAGTTACTACAAGAGGTTTGTGGAGATCTTTTCAACTATAGTTGCCCCATTGACTAAGTTAACTCAGAAGAAGGTAAAGTTCTCATAGTCCGATGCTTGTGAGGTTAGCTTTGAGGAGCTAAAGGATAAGCTGACCTCAACACCGGTCTTGACTTTTCCAAAAGCAGAGATAGGTTTGTGGTATATGTGATGCATCCCATATGGAGCTTGGTTACATCTTGATACAACATGGCAAGGTGATAGCTTATGCCTCTAGACAGTTGAATATGCATGAGAAGAATTATCTGACTCACGAATTGGAATTCCTGGATATGGTATTCGTGTTAAAAATTTGGTATCACTATTTGTATGGCATGCATGTTTATATATTTTCAGACCATAAGAGCCTGCAATATGTGTTTACTAAAAAAAACTAAACCTCAGGCCGAGAAGATGGCGTAAGCTGCTCAAGGATTATGACATGAGCCTTCACTACTCTCTAGGTAAAGCTAACGTGGTTGCTAATGCTCTTAGTAGGTTATCCATGGGAAGTCTAGCTCATGTGGATAAGGGAAAGTGGGAATTGGTGAAAGATGTTCACCGCTTGGCAAACCTTAGAGTTCGCCGCTTGGACTTCGAGGATGATGGTGAGTTTTTTCGGGAGGCGGCGAAGTCGTCTTTGGGTACTGAGGTCAAGGTGAAGTAAGTGTTAGATCCTTTCTTTATGAGTATAAATGGTGCTATTGGTGGGTAGAAAGTAATGGCTTTTAAGGTTAGTGGTGATGGTACCTTGCGGTACCATGGGAGATTATGTGTTCCTGACATAGATGGATTGCTAGAGAGGATCTTGGATGAAGTGCATTAGTCGTGCGATGTTATTCATCTTAGTTTAACGAAAATGTATCATGAACTTAAGGAGATGTATTGGTAGAACAATATGAAGCGGGATGTGGATAGTTTTGGGGCTAGATGCATGGTATGCCAACAAGTGAAAGTTGAGCACATGTGTTCTGAAGGATTATATTAAGAGATTAAGTTTCCTGTGTGGAAGTAGGAAGTGATTAACATGAATTTCATTACCAGTCTTCCTCAATCTCAAAATTAGTTCGATTTGATTGAGGTCATCGTGGATAGGATGAAAAAGTATGCTCACTTTTTTCCAGTGAGGAAAAATCTTTCGGTGGAGGATTATGCAAGGTTGTACCTCCAAGAGATTGTGAAGTTGCATGGGGTTCCTATTTCTATTATATTGGATCGTGGTACGCAGTTTTCATAATACTTTTTGCAGTCATTTCAGAAAGGTTAGGGGACTAAGGTTAGTCTTAGTATGACTTTCCACCCACAGTCGGATGGGTAAGCAGAAAGGACTATTCAGATATTGGAAGATATTCTTCGAGCTTGCATGATTGACTATGGTGGTATTTGGGTTGAGCATTTACCTCTTATAGAGTTTGTATATAACAATATCTACAACTCTAGAATAAGGATGGCTCCGTTTAAGGCCTTATATGGTAGAAGGTGTAGGTCTTATATTGGGTGGTTCGAGGTTGGTGAGGTAGAAATATTTTGCCCAAATTTTGTTTACCAAGCTACGAAAAAGGTGAAGGTGATTCAGGATATGTTTAAAGCTACCCAAAGTTACCTGAAGTCCTATGTGGATGTGAGGCATAGGAAGTTACGGTTTGAGGTTAGGGATAGAGTGTTCATGAAGGTGTCTCCCATGAAGGGAGTGATGAAGTTTAGTAAGAAGGGGGATCTTAGTCCCCGGTATGGTGCTCTGTACTTGGTTTTAGAAGGGTTGACAATGTTGCATACGAGTTAGAGTTGCCTTCTATTTTGAGCTCCATTGACTCAGTGTTTCATGTTTCTATGTTGAGGAAATATGTGGGTGATCCGTCACAAATTGTGCCTATTAAGGATATTGGTATTTCTAATTCCCTATCTTATGAAGAGGTCCCTATTAAGATTTTAGATTGGTAGGTTTGTCAGTTGCGGACCAAGGATGTAGCTTTGGTAAAGGTTCTATGAATGAACCACAAGGTGGAAGAGGCTACATGAGACGCTGAAGAGGACATGAAGTCCAAGTATCCATTCCTATTTCCCATTTTGAAAAATTATGCCTAAGGTATGTGTTGATCTTGATATCTTTTTTTTCTTTCTTGGTTAAAGATGGATTCTGTTCCTTGGTAATATGTTTTATGTCATAAAGGTAAGCGTAGAGATGTTTGGGGTTTTAATCATGCTAGTCACTACCTTATCCCATCATTCGAGGATGAATGATCCAAGAGGGGGAGAATTAAAACACCCTGGGTTTTGGCCCTTGTAGATTTCCTGAGCTTTGAGATCAATATCCTAGTAACCACTCATCCTACAAGTCATATAGTGTGGGTACAGGTCAGGTGACCCTAGCTGTTAGGAGTCCAGTAAGTGGTGGTTGAGTTTTTGGTCTTGGTAATGACTTGGTGGTATGGGTTGTTAGGGGTGGTGAAGGGTCATTTGGTCTATTCTTCATCAAATTAAAAACTTAGTGACTTGACTTGGCTCTAAGTACGAGTGACTCACTAAGAGCCGTGAAGATAGGTTTCGAGTGGTAGGGTTGAGTCGTATGTTGTCCAGTGTCCAATCCCTTGAATTTTGTCTTGGGTACGACTAGACCATACGAATGATTCCTTATTACTTATGATTTTGGATAAGCTAATTATCTAATGTGCTATAGAAATATAGCACTTTTGTTGCTTAAAACTATAAAAAATATGCAAGTTTCTATGGTTGTTTTGTTAGATATAATGCATTTTGGGTATGTTTTGTAGGAAATCATGTTTTGGATGTTCATTTTGTGAAAAAGATGAAAAAAGTGTTTTTGGCTACTTATTGGGCTATTACAGATGTTCGGGACACTTTTCGACTTGTTCTTGATCAAACCATGTGCGGGAATTGAAGAAGAGCTGAAAAGATGACTCCCGACACTTGCTAAGTCAACATTTGGACCACGTGTGGGCAAAGCAAGTGCCAGAAGTCCAAAATACCAAGAGTTGAATTGCAGGAAATCTTGGTCTAGCACTTGTGGTCACCACTTGCGCCCTCTCTGCTGGCCGCAAGTACTACCTGCGCCCAAGGACAGGGCGCAAGTAGAGACAATATGTGGCCACCGACTCTTTTTTCTCCTATTTTATTCGGGCTTTGATTTTAGGGTTTTCTCATTTACTATAAATACCCTTTATGTGTTTTTTATTAGACGTGACGGACTTCTGCTACTCATAAACATATTTTGATTCTAAGATTAGATTTTGATCTTTGGGTTATCTTGTATTAACTTCAGTTGATTAATTCAGTTACGGTTGTGGATTTTATACTTCATATTATTGTGATTTCATCTATGCTTCGATCATGAACGTTGTTGATTACTTAAAAGTATGAGCGGCTAAAAACCCATAGCTAGGGTTGTGGAAACCCTGACAGATTAACAAAGTACGGGCAGTGCTATTGTTGTTCTGAACCAATACCCATACATGTATTGCTTTATCTTCAATATAATAATTTTCTTAATGGGTGCACACGTTAGGCTCCTGCCTAGATTATTGCTACTTACTCCAAAAGAGGAGTAGTGAATTGAAAAAGATAAAGACAATAGTAATTTGGAGTTTAGATGTCAATCCACGCTTCTAGGTTTTATCTATGTAAGATGGTTAAATTTCATCTAATAACTAGAGACTCAAAAGGTAATAATTAACTGAGATCAAGATAAGGGTCAGTAAGGTGAATCCTGAGACTCAAAATATAAAGGGTGAAATCTATCTGCAAGTCCAAAAGTCCAGGGAATGTTCATAACTTATTGATTTTGCATGCAAGGTATTGGGTTTGTTCAACAAAGAAGGATAAGATATGAAGTTGAGAAGCCAGGGGGAACACAATGCTCGTGTTCACTTATGACTAATTACAACTGAAGTTGATATTTCCTTCTAGTTCGACATTGATACTGAAAACCCCCATTTAATTTTCCAGTTTCGCCCGTTGATTACAACAGCCGAGATCCATGACTCCATGTATTCACATGGGATTTGACACCAACCTTTGTTTGGTTACTATATTTGGCAGCGGCCGTAGCATCTTTTGAGAGGATTTGTAGCTTCGATGTTACCAAATTTTGGCACTGTTGTTGGGGAATACGCTGTTGATTTGTGAATTAAATTTTTTGTAGTTTTTAGGTTTTTCTTTTTTGTTTTGGTTCTTAGTTGGGAATACACCGGTGTATTCCTAGCACACGGAGTAAAGGCAATCCCTTACTTCAGTAAATCCGAATCCATAGAGGATCCTACAAATACCTAGTAGGATGGTAGAACAGAAAAAAGATGATAATCCTAAAGGTGTTCGTGATGTTGTACCTCCCCCTCCTCCCAAAAAAGTACATGATATTATTGATCGACAGATCAGTCAGCTTTTACCTTAATCTGAGAATGAGAAGAGGTCAATAGAAGATGCTCAGTGGGAGCTAGGGAGGCAGAGCTAGCTGAGTAGAGACAAGAAAAAGACCACCGTACAACACTCGTTGGAAATTAGAACAGAGCTAGAGGTGCCCCTGTTTAAGTGATCCCAACATATCAGTATGTGAAACTGTATATATATGATCAAGAAGATTTGGGATATATGGAGCTAAAAGAGATTGTAGATATTATTCCTCCTATTTTATCCCCAGACTTCAAGTTTGACATAACGAGCACAATGATCCAGCTCCTAAATTTGAATGGTATGTTTGTTGTCTGCCTACAGATTATGAAAATTTTCACCTCTCTAATTTTATCGATATCTGTTGTTCGTATACAAATACTGAGGTGAATTAGGATGTAGTTAGACCGAGGTTGTTCCCCTTCTCACTTACAGGAGAAACATTTTTATGGTTAGAGGAACTGCCAAGAGGCTCTATTAATACATGGAACGAGTTGCGTAAGCATTTCTTGAACCGATTCTTTCTTCCATCCAGGATATTGTAGCTTATGGACGAGATCTATAATTTCAGGCAGATGCAGTCAGAATCTATGTACGAGGCATGGTGCAGGTTCAAGAAGAAGCTGAGCATGGTGCCCAACCATCGGATGTTAGGGATGAGCTTATTGGAGATATTTTACCAAGCCTTGACCATCTGTTTCATAGCTATATAACATACCATAGCTGGAGGAGCTTTTATGAGATTACGCTGGAAGGCGGCTTCAGAGATGCTAGATAAGATCTCGCTCACTAACCGAGGGTAGAAAACTTGGGAGGCTGAGAGGGTATTTGAAATATATGTTATTGGTACCTCCTGTATCCAGAAAATAGTTGATGATTTAGTAGCACAAGAAATCGTACTGCTAAGAACTGATCTAGGGGTACTGGCAAAGCATCTTGCTGTAGCGACTTCTGAGAAAGTGAATGTAGTAGCAGCACAAGGGTTATCTTCCAAAGCTTATTAGTCATAACTAGAGGAGGAAAAAAATTATCTAGATCGTCAGTTGTCGGGTTTCTGAGCCCAAGGGCAAGGGAACATAGGTCAAAACTACTATGATAGATATAGAAACCGTATTAGAGAGCTAGAAAGTGACTCGAAGAAAAAGGATAACTACAGAGAAAAGGGAGATTGGTATATTTCGCCTGACAGAAGATATATAGAATCAAGAATGGAAGGGATACTTACTAAACTGGTGAAAGGTCAAGAAAATCAAGATATCATCCTTAAGGAGACTAAGGTTGACATTTTAGGGTTGACCCAAAAGTTCAAATCTCATTCCATTGCTACTATGCAGTTGGAGCACCAGTTCGGGCAGATGTCAAAACCACTGAACCAGAGGTAGCCAGGTACCCTTCCGAGCAACATTGTGTAGAATCTAAAAAATGATGGTCATGTTCTTTCCATTACTACGAGGAGTAATATGACTACTATAGATCCCCCACTACCAGCTGCGGAATCTACTATTGATGAGACACCTATTGTGGAGTCAAAAAAGGTAATTGGTGGTGATGAAGTAGTTTCTTAGGAATGATGAACGGGCTCAGTTGTTGAGAAGGAAATAAGATAGATTTTGAGACCGTCCCCACCTTTTCCTCAGAGACTGAAGCAAAAAAAAAGGAAGGAAAATTCAAGAGATTTATTGAGATGCTGAAAGAATTAATCTTGAATATTTCTCTTCTCGAGGCATTAGAGCCGATGCCTGGGTATGCCAGGTTTATGAAGCAATTTGTCACAAAGAAAAATATAGATATGATTGAGGATGTTGATGGCTTGCACCACTGTAGTGCAATCACTAAGAGGTCTTTGGCTCAAAAAAAATGTGACTCAAAGCATTTACTATACCATGTACTACTGAGTCATCCCGATTTTTCAAAGCCTTATGTGACTTAGGTGCCAACATAAGTTTGATGTCCCTTGTCGTATTCAAGAAATTGGTCTTAAATCCTCCCAAATCAACGTGAATGCGGTTATTGATGGTTGTCCGCATGATAAAGGAACCTATGGGAATATTTTTTGATATGATTCTGAGAGTGGATAATTTCATATTTTTGACTGACTTTGTCATTCTGGACTATGAGGTTGACATCAAGATACCCATTATATTAGGGAGATCATTTATGTCCGTATGTAGCGTGATGATTGACATAGAGAAAGAAGAGTTGAAATTTAGAATCAATGGTGAGGAATCCACCTTTATCATCTAAAAATCAATGTAGCAGCCTACCGACATGAGAGTAGTGTCGGTGATCGATTGTATTGATGACCCTATAAGGTACTTCTATGGGTATCTTGATGAATTCTGAGTAATCACGATACCCACATTGTGCCACGACTTTAAATCAAGCACTGCATGGGAGGCAACCCATGGTCTTGTTGGTAAAGTTTAAGTAACCAACATGGGCACGTCGTGCCATGATGTTAAATCAAGCGCTGAGTGTGAGGCAACCCACTATTTTAGTATTCACTTTTTGTTGTTTTACTTTTTTTGTAGTGTTTTTAGCTCATGGACTTACTCAGAATATGGTAAAATTGCTACATCCATTAATTTACAGGTAAGTGGACTGTGTTACTAACCCATCATGGTCACAAGACACACATGGTCTAGGTAGGTTGAACAATAAATTGAAAGTTAAAATTTTGAGGAGGAAGAATGAAAAGTGTGGACTTTGGTATCTATTCATGTTTTGGGACTATAACTTTATGTTTCAGGACCATTAGTAGTTGGAAAATATTAAAAAGCCAAGTCTGGAGTGTAGGAAAGCGGGCCAAAATCTTTGGCCCTGCACTTGCGCCCTACACCTATTGGCCGCAGGTGGCAGGCGTAAGTAGCTGCCGCAGCTAGGTCATGAGTGGGCCTAAATTTTAATTAAAATTCCAGGCCCACCAACACATATATATGACATAAAATGGTCCTCATCCTTATTTAAACACATTTAACCTCATTCTAACTCATTCAAATCCTGAAAACTTCACTTTTCTCTTTAAATTCAAACTTTCCTCTTAAAACATAAACTAACCCCACACTTAAGTAAAGGCTAAATTGAAACTTGTTTGAGATACCATCTTGTCCCAACACATTAAAAACAAGTACCAACTTTGACTTTGCTCGAGTATTTCTTTGTTCACGTATGGTTCATCATAAAAGAGGTAACTTTTTTTCGGCTCCTAATTGTTATGTATTGATTTATTTATTTTTTAAACAAGTTGATATGTGTATTACCATGAAAATTATATAGATTTTATTATTCTTGTATGTAGGAGCCTTGAAGTAACCTAAAATCATAATGTAGGGCCTTGTTTTGAATTAAATTCTAAAGTTAGGCCCTAACCGGAAGTTGAACTTGAAGCAGTAGAGTAATACCACAAATTGACCATGTTTAGTTTTCTTTAAAAGTCATGATTCTTGATATATATGTGTACATTTGAATTTTTGGGATTTCAAATAAGTTATAGGGGTGTGAAAATTGAGAAAAAAATTGAACTTTTCAAATTTTAAGTTTTTCTTAAACTTTTGCAATCCCTCATTTTTGTTGGAAACTAACAATTGGGTTTTCGGGTCCATATGGAACCTAAATCTTCTAAGAAAAAGAAGTTCAATACCTTGATGAGTCGGGTAGTGTCTCCCAACACTAGTGGTTCAGTAGAAAAGTACTCAATGCAACAATGTAGAGACACTATAGTTGGGGTGACACACAGAGTTACTAGAGAATAGATGCACCAGGATGATCAGGAAGTTGTAGCCCAGCCGCGGATAAATTCAGCATAAATGTCACCCCCATAAACTCTTCCACCAGATGATGATGATGATAAGGATGAGACAGATTCTGAGTCTACTCCACAGGTTACAGCTCAGGACCCCTAGTCTGAGGAGGGAACCCAGGATTCATCTGAGGATGCTGAGCAAGAGGAGTCACCAGTGGTACCCCAGTTTGATGAGGGTACCGCCAAATAGATACAACAGTGAAATGTACCCCAGTCTAAGGAGGGTACAGAGCAGGCTTCCCATAATGCACCAGTACAACAAGGGAAGAGCCCTGGACCCAGACATACTATGAAGGTACCTTTGAGGTGGTGTGTAGAGGATATGCGGGACATATTTAATATGGACAAACATATCTCTGATACTGGTAAGCCTAAGAGGCTTATTTATGGGGAGTTCTTGATTGATCTATCAAGGCTGACTCGAGTACCACAGTTACTAGTTGTATTCAATCAATATCAATTAGAGTGGATGACCAAACCACTCTATTCTTATAGCCCAACCATGGTACATGAGTTTTACTCATCTTACCGAGCAACAATAGTTCTTCTTATGCGCAGAGATATAGGCCTGGTGAAATTCACAAAGAAGCCACAACTTGATCATACACTTATGAGAGGGGTCAGAGTTAATCTTTCAGTAGAGACTATTCATCGGGTCGTCTTTGGTACAGATTATATCACTCCCGCATCTAAATCTGAGTGTGACTATAGATTGAGAGACGTATATGATCGACACATTAGATAAGGGGATGAGCATAGACAAGAGAGGGTTGATATGGCTAGGTGGATAGCCAACTATATTTCACCTTTGGGTGACGCTACCCCATGGATTAAGGGTCAGGGTGCGATCAAGAAGGGACTGTTGATATTTAAGGCAAAGTTTTGGTGGTTTCTGATCAGATATCGATTGTTCCGCACTGCATTAGATTATTTGTTGACTTGGGAAGTAGTTTCCCTAGTTTTTAGTATGATATCTGGATATTTTATTGATTTTGCAGCTATCCTACGGCATGAGATCCATGATAACCCATTTGGGGATGCAACTTATCTGTCATTCCCTTGGACAATTCAAAGACTATACGATGAGGATGGTGAACTTGAGATACCGTAAGTATATAACAGGGTACGTGCGATGGCTATTGCATAGATAAAGAGTATGAAGGATCTGGCACGCCCAGGCACCACAGTACCTAGGGCCCAGACTGAGAGGCCGATAGTTTCTACAGAGCCTAGTGATGCATATGGAGGTGATCTGGGTGCTAGTGTTGATATGGAGAAAGGCTCTAGATTTGAGTACGCAGGGAAAGGGGACACCGACAACTTCTTTAGCACCCGCGACTTTAACCTTAGATCCAATTGGTAAATCTTCAGAGCCTACTCTCACATCCACTACAACTCTTGCTATAGGTATGATTACTATATCCAGAGAGTTATTATAGAGCTTAGTGGATAATTAGATGGCCACTGATGTTTGGTTGAGGGTTGTTGAGACTGAGATGAATACCTTATACGAGCAAATAAGATCTGGGATTCAGACCAGATTTGAGAAGGCAGAGGCTAGATGGGAGGCTGCACAGACAGCTGCACTATTTAAGCTATGTGCTGAATTCTAGCATATCTTTGAGAGATAGCTTACAACCCGATTTACAGAGATAGAGGCACCTAATCTAGCCCAGATAAGGGATGATTTTAATATGCTATGAGTAGAGGTACGCTCTCTTACATAGAGCTGTGTAGTATCCACTCCCTTAGTTATACCCCCAGTGGTCTAGATATCACCTCTATGCACACCGATATAATTTGATATTATTACGGAGGATGATGAGGAAGTCCCGATAGTTGGGGACAAGAGAAGTCATATATGAGACTTGAAGCATCCTGATATGCGATATGACCAAGTCGTTAAAAGGGCTAGACATGATTTGATGGAGACTACAGTTGTTGGAAAGCAGAGACATATAGAGCTAGCAGTGGGTGTATCATCTACTAGTGCACCACCATCACCATCACCACCGCCAGCTGATATGTCCCCATCTGGGGATGCTTATGACATGGGCTCCTAATGCTTCCCAGGTATGTTCTTACTTCCTGTTGTTTTGTATTATTTTAGTGCATTGAGGATAGTGCACAGTTTGTTTGTTAGCATGGGGTATATCATATCCTACATGGGTTTTTTTTGTCGTGCTTATTTTCCTGACGACCGCAATATAGTTGTAGAACTGGAATGTCTAGGATAATTTATGTCATATTGTTTTTTTGTTTCATATTGTGATGTGTTTTTGTGTAATTAGGAGATCTTTAAGTATTTAAGACAGTAGTCATATTTTGATTGATTTTTGATACCTCTCCAAATTTTGTATTTTAGAATTATGTGAATGTATTTATGTGTGAATATTGTGGATCTTGTTAGGGCAGTAGGATTAGGGACATGATAATCACTTGCTAACAATTGCATGAACCAGATATGTAGTAGCTTGTAATATTGACTCTATGCTATGTGTATGTAAGATACTACTTAGCTCTATTTGTGTGTTGAATTTTAAATTCAGAACTTTCCGGGTTAGTCTTACCTAGGTTATAGGATAGTCAGTTAGGAAAGGATCATAGGTTGTTGATTTTAGTCCACTTTTAGCCTAAATCACCTTTCATGTGTAAAATTGTATCCCTTGATCCCTGTTTTGAGCCTTATAGCTTATTTTTCTGGATTCACCTATTCACCTTCCAAATTGTGCTATAATGAACCTTCTTTAGCCCTGGTCCTCCTTGGACATTGTACACCTCAACTCAGGTAAAATACCTAAGTTGAGGGTGGATATCATAGAGGTGCATAGTGTAAAGTGGGTACGAAGATATAACGCCCTAAGAGTACACCCTGGGAGTCACACGGTGCATACAGTCTTGAGAGACCGTAAGCTAACTCATGAGTTGGTACCTACTATGAACACTGAATAATATTATAACATAAGCATGAGAACAATTGATAAGCCATAAAGTTTTAAGTACTAAATCTGATAAACAAAATTGGTAATACTGATAAAACATCTGACAATGACAACTTAAATCTGAGAACTGCCTAACTGTCTGAAATATCTGAACTCCTTTAAACTGACTGAACATGCTCCAACTAACTCTGTCTACCTACTGAACTGAAAGCATGAAAATAAAATAGTTTGTCCTCGATATATAAGGACTCACTACTATTGCGCTGATAGTCTGGAAAGTCTATGCGTGATCCGAGAACTGGGTGTTCGAACCTACGATATGATACATCATAGCACAAAAAAGGAGTATGCGATCAACACTTTGAATGTACTGGTATGCTAAATAAGGTAGGATGATATGCATGGTTTCATGATCATGAGTGATAACTGACTATATAAATAGATAGCATAAAATACTGAATAGGATGCATGCAATCTGTAAATACTGAAGATGTATGAAATCTATAAATACTGAGGATGCATGACCAAGAGTATAACATATTCTAATTATAAGTAGTAAATACTGAAATACTGAAATCTAAATACTGAGTAGCTGATATCTGTACGCTATGGTCAAGCAACTGAAACTGAATTACTGAATTGAGACTGTGGGAAGTATTATCTAATCGACATGCCCCAATCTGAGCTAATTGGGGTCTACCCTGTAATCCCAATTGGAATGGTGTTAAAACCATTACATGAGTACTAACACTGGCTGTGGGGATCTACTATACTGATATACTATTCTGAAGGGCTAAGGGTATCATGCCTAAACTGACGGGTGACACTTGCGAGGTAGTCAAGCCTAAAATGACAAGTGACTTCTCATATCCTATGATGGCTAAGTATTTTTGGAGTGTAGGGATTGCCACTAACAAATCTGCCTATCTGATGGGGAAGTCGTCATCACGGCACTCGCTCGGTGCTAAATCCTACTCCCAACTGAATTGACTCGGAATACTGGACTGTTTTAAGTTTAATTGATTATGATAACTCACTGAACTGATAATGCTCATAATATATTTTGAAACTATTCTGAAGATACTGAGGCTAAGTAAACAGCTATGATTTTTGGTATTCATAACCCCCAGGACTCAATAGTAATAACAGTAAAATAGTACTAAGCTTTAGGGATATAATATAGGAACATCTATTAAAATCCATTCTTGTACGCATTCATCAAGAACTTTATATGCATGGTTTAGGCTAAACATGGGATTAGTTTAAACTTGGAGTAATAGGATAATTTTCAACAACACTTAATCATGATTTAAGTCAGTAAATAGTAATATTAAAACATGTGGGGTTTGATAACAACAACAATTTCATGTAAGCATGGTATGAAATCAAGATTCAAGGAGGTTCATGGTTGAAATCACAATTTAAAACCATAATAATTTGTAAAGATCATAACTTTGTATTTAAAATTGGATACTTGGGCTCCATAGCTGAAAGGGACCCATGAATGAACACATACCTGAATAGTTGAATTCTTGAAGTTTCTTGGAAATTTTATTTAGAATTGATCTTGAATCTTGAAGGGTAGGGTTTTATATTTGAAAGAGAATGTTCTTTATTTGAGAGGAATTGAATAAAATAATGACTAAGTAGGCTTTTAAGGAATTAATTTTGTGATTTGGATTAATTAGGGTCATGAAAAAAAACGCAACTGCCCCTGGAATAATTAAAAAAAATTATCAATGAAATCCTAAACTTTTGCTCCGGCGCAATGCGGTACAATCACGTTGGGCCACTGGAAAACTAATGAACCCCATTTTGCCCAGCGGCACGACGCGGTGCAATCGCGTTGCGCCACTGGAAATGGACAATCCCCAACTAGAATTTTGGCGCGACACGATGGTAATTGCGATACCCCACTGGAAATTGACAAGTATGAAACTGGCCCTTGGCACGAAGTGGTGCTTATCTCGGTGACACACTAGAAAAGGACAAACGTGAAATTGGCCATCACCACAATGCAGCCTTATCATATTGGGCTACTATTTTGCACTAAAAGTGCCATAACTTCTCACTCGAGTATCGGATTTGGTAAAATTGGTATCATTGGAAAGATAATTCAATTTCCTACCATTTAGAGGGTCTTAAGCTGGAAAATTCTGAGCAGAGCAAAAGATATGCTCGTTTGAAGTTGACTAAAGCAATATTCTTATGAAAAATCTAATCGGTAGGTATTATATTGATTCGTCTAATAGCTGGGAGTTATTTGGGGCCTTAATATACCTCAAACTAACTCATGAAACTATCCAAGAATGATAATATACTATGCATAAGATTGGAACATCAAGTTAGCATAAGCTTGAACATGACGCTAATATTTTTTTAGGTGTTTTGGGGTATTACAATATATCCCGGTTGGGAACATTCATCCTTGAATGAGACTATTTAAGTTGAAAGCACTGAGGAACAGAGATTATATGCTGAATATATGCGATGAAAACATGATTACATGACTGAGTCTGAAACATAATTCATGATTGGACTGGTTTTGTGAATGCATGACTGACATGAGAATAATATGCAACTAAAACTAAGAAATGGAGAAGAGAAATTCTAAGAAGATTGTTACCTAAAGTTGAGTCTGAGTTTGCGAAGATAAGATGAGGGTACTTGGTCCGCATATCTATTTCTGCTTCCCAAGTGGCTCCCTAAACGGACTGATTCCGCCAAAGAACTTTGACTAGGGGGACTTCTTTGTTCCTTAGACTATGAATTTGTCGATCAAGGATTTCGACAGGAATTTCCATGTAGGAAAGACTATTCTGAACATCTAATCTTTCTAAGGGGACAACTATAGATTGGTCACTAATAAACTTCTTCAACAACGAGATGTAGAATACTGGGTGCACTGATGCTAAGTCTGCAGGAAACTCAAGATCATAAGCCACCTTTCTGAAACGGCTTATAATTCTAAAAGGGCCTATATATCAGGGACTATGTTTCCCCTTCTTACCAAACCTCTTCACTCCCTTCATGGGAGAGATCTTCAGATATATGAAATCACTAATCTCAAACTCAAGATCTTTCCTTCAAACATCTGCATAAGATTTCTATCGGCTCTAGGCTACCTTAAGCCTCTCCCTGATCAACTAAACTTTCTCTAAGACATCAAACACCAAGTCAGGACCGATTATCGTGGCTTCACCAACTTTAAACCAACCAATCAGAGATCTACACCTCTTACCATAGAGAGCCTCAAACGAAGCCATCTGAATACTAGAATAATAGCTGTTATTATACTCAAACTAGATCAAAGGAAAGTGGTCATCCCAACTTCCCTTAAAGTTGTATACACACACTCTCAACTTATCCTTAAGGGTATGAATGGTCTTTTCTGGCTGACCATCTGTCTGAGGGTGGAAAGTTGTACTGAGGTGAACGTGGGTACCCGACCCTTCTAAAAAGCTTTCTAAAAATGAGAGGTAAGATGAGTACCTCTATCTGAAATGATAGACAATGGAACACCGGGCAACCTAACCAACTCTCTGAGATGGAGCTTGGCATAGTCCTCGGCTGAATAAGAGGTACTGCCAAGAAATGAGATGATTTGGTCATTCTGTCCATAATGACCCAAATCAAATCATGTTGATGACGAGTACGAGGCAAACCTGTCACAAAATCCATGTTCACTTCATCCTACTTCCAAGTGGGAATACTGAACTCCTGTATCGACCCACTAGGCTTCTGATATTCCATCTTAACTTGCTGACAAATGGAACACTTAGCCACAAACTCTGCAATATCCCTCTTCATCCCACTCTACCAATAGATTTTCTACAAATCACGGTAAATATTTGTGGCCCTTATATGAATAGAGTAACGTGCGCCATGTGCTTCTGTAAGAATTTGCTATCTCAACTAATTATCACACGGCACACATAATCTATCCTGGCAACATAATACACCATCTCCCCCTTGGGAGAAAAACTCTATTTTTTTTTATCTCTGACTGACTATTTCAGCTTCACTAGACTAGGATCCTTATCTTGTTTTTCTTTCACTTCGACAACCAAAGAAGATTTCAAACTATTCTGAACCCAAACGCTACCCTCAGCTAAATCAACCAAACCCACACCTAACCTGGAAAGCTGATGAACCTCTCTAACTAACTTCTTCTTATCATCCTCAACATGGGAAACACTACCCATAGACAATATACTTAGGGCATCTGCCACTACATTGGCCTTGCTCGGATGGTACAAAACACTCATATCATAATCTTTCAGCAACTCTAACCATCTACTTTGGTGAAAATTTAAATCCTTCTTTGAAAACACATACTGAAAGCTTTTGTGATCTGTGAACACATAAACATGCACCTCATACAAATAGTACCTGCAAATTTTTAAGGAAAACACAATAGCTGCTAACTCAAGATCATGGGTAGGGTAATTTTTTTCATGGGGCTTAAGCTGTCTAGAGGCATAGGCCACAATCTTACCCCTTTGTATCAAAAAACACCCCAAACTAACTCTAGAAGTATCACAGTACACAACAAACTCATCTAAACCATCTGGTAATGTCAAAACTAGGGTTGTGGAGAGTCGAGTCTTCAACTCCTGAAAACTCTTCTCACAAGCATTTGACCACTGTAACTTAACTGTATTCTGAGTCAATATGGACATCGGGGACCAATATACAAAACTCCCTCAATAAATCATCGTTAATAGCCAGCCAAACCCAAAAAACTCTTGAAATCTGACGGAGAGATAAGTTTGTGCTAGTTTCTTACTACCTTGGTCTTTTGATACCAGAATTAATATGTCCAAGAAAAGCTATTAATCTTAGTTAAATTTTTCACTTAATGAATTTAGGAAACAATTGATGGGCTCTTAGAGTCTGCAATACTATTCTGAGATGGTTTGCATGATTATTTTCGCTACGGGAGTAGACAAGAATGTCATCAATAAATTCTATGACAAACATATACAAGTACTACTTGAACACTCAATTTATCAAGTCCATGAAGGTTGCTAGGGAATTCGTGAGACCAAAGGACATGACTAGAAACTTGAAGTGGCCATACCGAGTTCTGAAAGTTGTTTTCAAAATGTCATATTCTTTGACTATGAGATGATGATAGACGAATCAGAGGTCTATCTTAGAAAAATAACTGGCACCCTGAAGTTGGTCAAACAAGTCATCAATTCTGGGAAGTGGGTATTTGTTTTTAATGGTGACTTTGTTCAACTGACGGTAGTCAATACATATTCTAAGAGAACCGTCTTTCTTATGCACGAATAAGACTGGTGCACCCTACGGGGAGATACTGGGCCTGATAAATCCCTTATCTAGGAAATCTTTCAACTGATCTTTCAACTCCTTGATTTTAGCTGGAGCCATTTTCTATGGCGAAATAGAGATAGGATGAGTATCTAAAAGAAGATCTATTCCAAAGTCAATTTCCTTTTGGGAGAAACTACAGAAAGATCTTCAGGGAACACATCAGGAAATTCTCTCACTAATGAAATTGACTCAAGCTTAGGAGTCTCTGAATTAGAATTTTTGACTTAGACAAGATGGTAAATACACCCCTTGAATATCATTTTCCTAGCCCAAAGGTACAAAAAAAGTTGACCCCTAAGAGTTATAGTACTACCCCTCTATTCAAGGACTGGTTCATTAGGAAACTGAAAATGAACTACTCTGTTTCTATAATAAACTGAAGAATAACATAAGTAGATCCAATCCAATCTAAGAATAATGTCAAAACCCATCGTCTCTAACTTCACAAGATCAACTGAAGTGACTTTCTGGGATATTGTGACCAGACTATTCTTGTATACCTGTCTGGCTATAATAGAGACACCTACTGGGGTAGGCACTGTACTGGTATGATATGATGTATCAAAGTGCAAGAAAAGAGTATGTGATTGGTACTTTGAATGTACTGGATGCATGAAATCTATAAATACTGAGGCCCCAGCGATTTCTACAGAGCCTAGTAATGCACATGAAGGTGATGTAGGAGCTAGTTTTGATATGGAGAGAGGCACTAGATTTGAGTACACAGGGTAAGAGGACACCGGCCACTTCTTCATCACCCGTGACTTTGACCTTAGAGCCAATTAGTATATCTTCAGAGCCTACTCTCCCATCCACTACAAATCCTGCTATAGGTATGATTACTATATCCAGAGAGTTCTTATAGAGCTTAGTTTATAATTAGATGGACACTGATGCTTGGTTGAGGGTTGTTGAGACTGAGATGACTACCCTATACGAGCAAATAAGATCTGGGATTCAAACCAAATTTAAGCAGACAAATTTGAGCTATGTGTTGACTTCCAGTCATGTCTTTGACATATAGGTTACTGTCTGATTTATAGATACAGAGGCGCCGAATCTAGCTCAGATGAAGAAGGATTTTGATATACTATGAGTAGAGGTACGCTCTTTCACATAGAGCTGTGTAGTAGACACTCTCTTAGTTATACCCCCAGTGGTCTAGATATCACCTCTATGCACACCGATATAGTTTGATATTATTACGGAGGATGATGAGGAAGTACCGATAGTTGGGGACAAGAGAAGTCATATATGAGACTTGAAGCATCCTGATATGCCACATGATCAAGTTGTTAAAAAGGACAGACATGATTCGATGGAGACTACAGTTATTGATATGCAGAGGCATATAGATATAGCAGCGGGTGCATCATCTACTAGTGCACCGCCACCACCATTCTCTCTGCTAGTTGATATGTCCCCATCTGGGAATGCTCATGACATGGGCTCCTAGTGCTTCCCAAGTATATTCTTACTTCCTATTGTTTTTTATTATTTTAGTACATTAAGGAAAGTGCACAGTTTGTTTGTAGGGGTGGGGTATACCATAACCGCCATGGGTTTTTGTTGTCATGCTTCTTTTCCTGTCGACCGCGGTATGGTTGTAGAATCGGAATGTCTATGATAATTTATGTCATATTTTTTTTGTTTCATATTGTGATGTGTTTTTGTGTAGTTAAGAGATCTTTAAGTATTTAAGCCAGTAGTTATGTTTTGATTGATTTTTTATACCTCTCCATATTTTGTATTTTAGAACTGTGTGAATGTTATATATGTGAACATTATGGATTTTGTTATGGCAGTAGGATTACAGATATGATAATCACTTGCTAACAATTGCATGAACCAGATAAGTAGTAGCTTGTACTATTGACTCTATGCTATGTGTATGAGATTTACTACTTAGCTCCATTTGTGTGTTGAATTTTAAATTTAGAACTTTCCTAGTTAGTCTTACCTAGGTTGTAGGATTGTCGGTTAGGAAAGGATCATAGGTCATTGTTGATTTTAGTCCACTTTTAGCCTAAATGACCTTCCATGTGTAAAATAGTATCCCTTGATCCCTGTTTTGAGACTTATAGCCTATTTTTCTTGTTTCACCTATTCACCTTACAAATTGTGCTATAATGAACCTATTTTATCCCTGGTCCTCCTTAGATATTGTACACCTCAACTCAGGTAAAATGCCTACGTTGAGAGTGGCTATCATAGAGGTGCATAGTGTAAAGTGGGTATGAAGATGTAACTCCCTGAGAGTACACCTTGGGCGTCACACGGTGCTTACAGTCTCGAGAGACTGAAAGCTAACCCATGAGCTGGTACCTACGGTGAACACTAAATAATTTAATAACATATGCATAAGAACAACTGATAATCCATAAGGTTTTAAGTACTAAATCTGATAAACAAAATTGTTAATACTGATAAAATATTTGACAATGACAACTTAAATCTGAGAACTGCCTAAATGACTGAAATATCCAAAAACCTCTAAACTGACTGAATGGGAGTTGATGGGATAAGCCCCAACTAACTCTATCTACCTACTGAACTGCAAGATTGAAAATAAAATAATTTGTCCTCGATATATAAGGACTCACTATTGTTATGGATGAAAGTCTGGTAAGTCTATGCGTGATTCGAGAATTGGGTGTTCGAACCTATGATATGATACATCATAGCACAAGAAAAGAGTATATGATCAGTACTTTGAATGTACTGGTATGCTAAATAAGGTAGGCCGATATGCATGGTTTCATAATCATGAGTGATAACTAACTGAATAAATTAATAGCCTAAAATGCTGAATAGAACGTATGTAATTTGTAAATACTGAAGATGCATGAAATCTATAAATATTAAGGATGCATGACCAAGAGTATAACATGTTTTGATTATAAATTGTAAATATTGAAATACTAAAATCTAAATACTGAGGAGCTGATATATGTATGCTATGGTCAAGCAACTGAAACTGAATTACAGAACTGAGACTTGTGAGAGGTATCATCTAATCGATATTCCCCAATCTGAGCTAATCGGGGTCAACCCGGTAACCCCAATTGGAAGGGTGTTAATACCATGCCACGGGTACTAACGCTGGCTATGTGGATCCACTATACTGATGTACTATCCCAAAGGACTAAGGGTGTCAAGCATAAACTGGCGGGTGATCCCTGTGAGGTAGTCAAGCCTAAACTGATGGGTGACTCCTCATATCCTATGTTCGCTATGTAGTTTTGGAGTGTAGGGATTACTACAAATGACTTTACCTATATGACGGAGAATTCATCATCATGGCACTCTCTCTATGCTAAATCCTACTCCCAACTTAATTGACTCAGAATACTGTACTGTTCTACGTTTAATTGATTATGATAACTGACTGAACTGATAATGCTTATAACATATTCTGAAACTATTTTGAAGATACTGAGGCTAATCAAACAGCTTTGTTTTTTGGTATTCATAACCCCTGGGTCTCAATAGTAATAAGAGTAAAATAGTACTAAACTTTAGGGACATAACATGGGAACATCTATTAAAATCCATTCTTGTAGGCATTTCATCAAGCACTTGATATGCATGGTTTAGGCTAAACATGTGATTAGTTTAAACTTGGAGTAATAACATAATTTTCAACATCAACAACACTTAATCATGATTTAAGTCGGTAAATAGCAATATTAAAACATGTGGGGTTTGATAACAACAACAATTTCATGTAAGCATGGTATGAAATCAAGATTCATGGAGATTGATGGTTGAAATCACAATTTAAAATCATAATAATTTGTAAAGATCATAACTTTGTATTTAAAATTTGATACTTGGGCTCCATAGGTTAAAGGGACCCTTGAATAAACACTTAACATACCTGAGTAGTTGAATACTTGAAGTTTCTTGGAAATTTTCTCGGGAATTGATCTTGAATCTTGAAGGCTAGGGTTTTCTATTTGAAAGAGAATGTTCTTGGTTTGAGAGAATCAAATAAAATAATGACTAAGTAGGCTTTTAAGGCATTAATTTTGTGCTTTGGACTGATTAGGGTCATGGAAAAAGACCCAACTGCACTTGAAATAATTAAAAAATTTTGTCACTAAAATCTCAATTTTTTGCTCCAGCGCGACGCGGTACAATCATGTCGAGCCACTAGAAAACTAATGAACACCATTTTTCCCAGTGGCGCAATGCAGTGCAATCACATTGTGCCACTGGAAACGGACAATCCCCAATTGGACTTTTTGTGCAACGCTATGGTAATCGCGTGTAATACCCCAAAAGTTCCGAAATTTTTTAGGATCATGCTTCGAACTCATGAGTAATAAATTTTAGTGATTTGGTAGTGTTATGATCAAGTTTTATGCATATTAAGCCTTCAAAAGTGTCCTAGATAATGGACAAATCAAAATATTTCCTTACCAATTGAATTCTTGAGAAGGATATTGGTATAGTCAAATTCAAATGAGGATATCTCTCATTATGCTATTAATTTCTGAGCTCATGACCCACCAATAGATATATAATTGAATTAGCTTTGTAACGATTCCAATTTTGCGTAAATTCGATACCGGAACAAAAAGTTATGCCCATTTTACTTCAGCATGTCAGCCTGAAAAATTGAGTGACAATATTCGTGATAACTTATCACAAGTGTAATGACTTATCACGAATATCGTCAGGCTTAGGTAGAAATCAGCCCTTATTGATGACATTTTGTGATAAGTTATCACAAGTGTGATGACTTATCACGAATGTCGTCAGCCTTAGGAAGAAACCAGCCCCAGTGACGACATTTTGTGATAAGTTATCACAAGTGTGACGACTTATCACGAATGTTATCAGCCTTAGGTAGAAATCATCCCCCAATGATGACATTTTGTGATAAGTTATCACAAGTGTGACGACTTGTCATCAGCCTTAGGCAGACCCCAACCCCAGTGATGATATTTGTGATAAGTTATCACAAGTGTGACGACTTATCACGAATGTCGTCATCCTTAGGCAGAAACCAGCCCCAGTGACGATATTTTGTGATAAGTTATCACAAATGTGATGACTTATCATGAATTTTATCAGCCTTAGGAAGAAATCCATCAATTCTATACCCCTCGTGATGACATTTGTGATGACTTATCACAAGTGTGATGACTTATCACGAATGTCGTCAGCCATAGATTTTTAGCAACTGGGAAGCGGTTTAGTAAGGGTATTTTGGTCTTTTTCCTTCACTTACCACGACTTATAACCCTAAAGGAGTGTATTATCTTCCATTCTCTTTAGTTAAACATCTCAAAAATTCTCTCATACACTCTCAACCACAAGATTAAGGTTTTCTCTCAAGATCATCTCCTCAAGAACAAGAACATTCTCTCCCAAAGGGGTTAAATCCTAGTCAAGAAAAATCAAGAGCAAGCCTAAGGATTTCTTTAAGAACCTTCAGAAACATTATATCTCTTTCAAGATTCAATCAGTAAGGTATGTGTAGTGTTCATCCATGGATCCCTTCCATCCATGGAGCTCAAGAATCATGTTTTAAATTATAAATTATGATTTCCTTGTTGTGTTATGACTATATTCATGTTGATAATTTTTGTTTGGATCCAAGGTTGTATCTTGATGTGTTTTTCATGAAGCATGTGAATAGGTTAGTTGAAACCCATGAATTTTGGATGGATTAAGATTGTCAAATTGATAAGTACACCTATGCCCAAAGTTGTGCATGTAAGGTGTTTGATAAAATGCAAAGAATGATATAATCCATGTTTTTATGACTTAATAGTGCTTAAATGACAAGTCCATGTTCTATGCTTTATGATTCCACATGAACTCCACGTCATTATTGTATGTTATTGTTGTGATATGGAATGAGCATGATATTGAAGCAATGCAAGTATATACATGTTGTGAGCATCCCCTTCCATCTATAAGATGTTGAGAACCAAGTGTAGTATGAAATCTCCTACATATGGTATTGTGAATTGTGGACTCTATTCTTATGATCAAGTCAATTATGTGTGTCAGTTTCCTTCCATCGAGTCCGGGGGGTACTTGTACCCAAAAATAAATATAGTTGTGTGCCTAGAGCCATGTTATGTTATCACGATACTCTCGGTCAATCCATGATCTATAGAACTCAGTCAGTCATGTGACTCAGGAAATCTCAGAAATCTCATGATCTTAGTTAATTCTTAGATAATAGTACTATTCCGCCAGTTAACAGAAGTCAGTTATTCAGTCCATGTACAGTCAGTTAATCATGTTCAATCTCTTCATATAGGAGTAGAATTTTGCACCGAGTGAACCCAAGGATGGGAACTCACCTGCCAGATAAGGGTGTGATTCTTAATAGTCATCCTTGTGTTCTAGAACTACGTAGCCAGTGTAGGTTGAGACATCTTAACCTGTCAAATTAGGGTTGATGAGGTGATTTTAACTGTCAGACCAGGGTCCCACCATTCTCATTAGAGTAACTTACCATATAAGGGTTACTCATAGCTTGTCCTTACCAGTGGCGCGGTATTGACACCCTTCTAATCAGGGCATAAATTGGACCCCAACTCATCTATTATAGCACATTTGGGGCATGTCGGTTAAACAACTACCTCTCATGGTTTCAGTCTCAGTATCAGTAAAAGAACTCAGATAGTTCTTCAGATTTCAGTATACCAGGACTGTCAGATACAGTCAATTCAACTACAGTATGGAACTCAGGTAGTTCCATCATATTTAGGACTGTCAGACACAGTCATCCATATTACCAGAAATTCCAGTATTAGTCATGTTAGATATCAATAAACTATATATTAGCATACAGATCTAGATATCATGTATTCACAATCTCAGTTACTATGTATGTATATTTGCACTCTCACATTCATATTAGTCAGTCAGTTAGCATTGCTCATGCATGTAAGACCTTTTGCATATAGCCTACCTCACTCGTATACTCAATACTTTCAGTTGTACTGACGCATTTGTGCTATGGTGCTTTCTTTTATGTTACACCATAGGTTCAGAGCCACGAGTTCCAGATCAGCAGTAGTAGTCCCATTTCAGTAGACAGAGTAGCAGCGAGTCCTCGAATCCTCTTCATTCGAGGACGATATGATTTGACTTCATTTATTTTCTTCGATTAGCTTTCAGTTTACGGAGTTATTTGGAGACATGTTCCTTCAACTCCTTACTCAAACAGTATTTAGAGGCTTTCAAATTTAGTTCAGATTTGATTCAGACTTCAGTTGTTTTGGGTACTCATTACCCCATATGGATGTTACTATTTATCAGATACCTTATTCAGTTGAACCTTATGGCCTATTGTTCATGTTTTTTTAGTTTACATGTATATTATGCAGTGTACAGGTTAAAATAGTAGTCATGGGTTAGCTTGTGGTCCTTCGGGGTCATAAGCACCATGTAGTATTCTGGTTCAGCAAATCGAGGTGTTACATCACGATATCCCACTGGATATTGACAACTGTGAAAATGCCCCTTGGAACGACGCGGTGCTTATCGCGGTGACATAGTGGAAAAGGACGAACGTGAAATTGTCCATCACCAAGACGTGGCCTTATCATTTTGGGCTACTATTTTGCACTAAAAGTACCATAACTTCTCACCCAAGTATTGGATTTGGGAAAAATTGGTATCATTAAAAAGATAATTCAATTTCCTACCATTTGGTGGTTCTTAAGATTGAAAATTATGAGTAGAGAAAAATATATGCTCATTTAAAGTTGACTAAAGCAACATTCTTATGAAAACTCCAATCGCTAGGATCATATTGGTTCACCTAGTAGATAGGAGTTATTTGTGGCTTTAATATACCTCAAACTAACTCATAAAACTATCCAAGAATGATAATACACTATACATGAGCTTGGAACATGACGCTAACATTTGTTTGGATTTTTTGGGGTATTACAATATCTCTCTCTTGGGAATATTCATCCTCGAATAAGACTGTTTAAGTTTAAAGAACTGAGGAACAGAGATTACATTCTAAATGTACATGATGAAAACATTATTACATGACTGAGTCTGAAACATGATTCAAGAATGAACTGGTTCTATGAATGCATGACTGACATGAGAATGATTTGCAATTGAAACTAAGGATGGAGAAAAGAAATTCTAAGAAGATTGTTACCTTACGTTGAGTTTGAGTTTGTGGAGAAAAGATGAGGGTACTTGGTTCGCATATCTTCTTTTGATTCCGAAGTGGCTCCTTCAGCGGAGTGATTCCGCCAAAGAATTTTGACTAGGGGAACTTCTTTGTTCCTTCGTCTATGAATTTGTCAATCAAGCATTTCAACAGGAATTTCCTCATAGGAAACACTATTTTGAACATCTACTCTTTCTAAGGGAACAACTACAGTTGGGTCACCAATACACTTCTTGAACAATGAGACGTGGAATGCTGGACGTACTGATGCTAAGTCTATAGTAAACTGAAGCTCATAAGACACCTTTCTGAAATGACTCATAATTTTGAATAGGCCAATATATCGGGGACTAAGTTTACCCTTCTTACTAATCCTCTTCACTCCTTTCATGGGAGAGATCTTCAGATATATGAAATCACCGATCTCAAACTCAAGATCTTTCCTTATCATATCTGCATAAGATTTCTATCATCTCTAGGCTACCTAAAGCCTCTCCCCGATCAACTGAACTTTCTCTGAGGCATCAAACACCAAGTCAGGCCCTATTATCATGGCTTCACCTACTTTAAACCAACCAATCATAGACCTCCACCTCTTACCATAGAGATCCTCAAATGGAGCCATCTAAATAATGGAATGATAGTTGTTATTATACGAGAACTCGATCAAAGGCAAGTGGTCATCCCAACTTCCCTTAAAGTTGACTAGACGTGCTCTCAACTTATTCTCAAGGGTGTGAATGGTCCTTTTTTATTGACCATCTGATTAAGGGTAGAAGGTTGTGCTGAGGTGAACATGGGTACCAAAGTGAATGTGGGTACCAAAACCCTTCTGAAAAGCTTTCCAAAAGTGAGAGGTAAGTTGAGCACCTCTGTATGAAATGATAGACAATGGAACACCATGCAACCTAACCAACTCTCTGAGATAGATCCTGGCATAGTCCTCTGCTGAATAAGAGGTACTAGCAAGAAATGAGTTGATTTGGTCATTCTGTCTAAAATGATCCAAATCAAATCATGTTGATGACAAGTACGAGGCAAATCTGTCACAAAATCCATGTTTACTTTGTCCCACTTCCAAGTGGGAATACTGAACTCCTGCATCGACCCACTAGGTTTTTGATGTTCAATCTTAACCTGCAGACAAGTGGAGCACTTAGCCACAAACTCTGCAATATCTCTTTTCATCCCACTCCACCAATAGATTTTCCACAAATCACGATACATATTCGTAGCCCCTGGATGAATAGAGTAACGCGCGCCATGCGTTTCTGCAAGAATTCTCTATCTCAACTCATTAACACACGACACACACAATCTATCCTGGCAACGCAATACACCATCTCCCCCTTAGGAGAAAACCTTTACTTTTTGATCTCTGACTGACTCCTTCAGTTTCACTAGACTAGGATCCCTATCTTGCTTTTCTTTCACTTTGGAAACCAAAGAAGATTTCAAACTATTCTGAATCCAAACGCCACCCTCAACTGAATCAACCAAATGCACACCTAACCTAGCAAGCTGATGAACTTCTCTAACTAACTTCTTTTTATCATCCTCAACACGAGCAACACTACCCATAGATAATATACTTAGGGCATCTGCCACTACATTGTCCTTGCTCGGATGGTACAAAACACTCATATCATAATCTTTCAGCAACTCTTACTATCTCCTCTGGCGCAGATTCAAATCCTTCTACGAAAACATATACTGCAAGCTTTTGTGATTTATGAACACATCAACATGCACCCCATACAAATAGTACCTCCAAATTTTTAAGGCAAACATAACATCTGCTAACTCAAGATCATGGGTAGGGTAATTCTTTTCATGGGGCTTAAGCTGTCTAGAGGCATAGGCTACAACTTTACCCCTCTATATGAAAACACACCCCAAACTAACTCTAGAAGTATCACAATACACAACAAACTCATTTGAACTATCTGGTAAAATCAAAACTGGGGTTGTGGTGAGTCGAGTATTCAACTCCTGAAAACTCTTCTCACAAGAATCTGACTGCTGAAAACTAACTTTCTTCTGAGTCACTCTAGACATGGGGATGCAATAGATGATACTCCTTCAATAAACCATCAGTAATAGCCAGCCAAACCAAATAAACTCCTGATATCTGACAGAGAGATGGGTCTGGGATAGTTTCTTACTGCCTCAGTCTTTTGAGGATTAACTCTAATGCCATCACCCAAAATAATATGGAAAAGAAAAGATACTGATCTTAGCCAACATTCACACTTAATGAATTTAACAAATAATTGATGGGATCTAAGAGCCTGCAATACTATTGTGAGATGGTTTGCATGATCATTTTTGCAACGGGAGTAGACAAGAATGTCATCAATGAAGACTATGATGAACATGTCCAAGTACTGCTTGAAAACTCAGTTCATAAAGTCATGAAGGCTGTTGGGGCATTCGTGAGACCAAAGTACATGACTAAACACTCGAAGTGACCATACCGAGTTCTGAAAGTTTTTTTCAAAATGTCATATTCTTTGACTCTAAGATAAGGATAGCCGGATCTGAGGTCTATCTTAGAAAAATAACTGGCACCCTAAAGTTGGTCGAACAAGTCATCAATTTTGGGAAGTGGGTATTTGTTTTTAATGGTGACTTTGTTCAACTGACGGTAGTCAATACACATTCTAAGAAAACCATCTTTCTTACGCACGAATAGAACTGGTGCGCCCTACGGGGAGATATTGGGCCTGCTAAATCCCTTATCTAGGAGATCTGTCAACTGATCTTTCAAATCTTTTAGTTCGAATGGATCCATACTGTATGGCGGAATAGAGATAGGATAAGTATCTAGAAGAAGGTCTATTTTGAAGTCAATTTTCCTTTTGGGAGGAACTATAGGAAGATCTTCAGGGAACACATTTGGAAATTCCCTTACTACTAAAACTGACTCAAGGTTAGGAGTCTTAGAATTAGAATCTTTGACTCAGAAAAAATGGTAAATACACCCCTAGGATATCATTTTCCTCGCCCTAAGGTACGAAACAAGATGACTCCTAAGAGCTGTAGTATCACCCCTCCATTCAAGGACTGGTTCATTCGGAAACTGAAAATGAACTACTCTATTTCTACAATCAACTGAAGCATATCATGAGTGGATCCAATCCATGCCAAGAATGACGTCAAAACTCATCATCTTTAACTCCACAAGATAAAATGAAGTGACTTTATGGGTTATTGTGACCGGACAGTTCCTGTATACCTGTCTGGCTATAATAGACACACCTACTGGGGTAGGCACTGAAAAGGGCTTTGCTAAGATTTTTGGACTAATTCTGAAATTTACAGCTATATAAGGGGTTACAAAAGAAAGCGAAGCTCCAGGGTCTAATAAAGCATAAACATGTAAATAAAAGACTTGCAACGTACCAGTAACCACATCAAGGGAATTTACCTAATCCTATCTAGACTGAAGGGCATACCATCTGTTTTAACTCTGACCACTAATAGCACAGGAAGGGGCACCCTACTAAGTCGGGAGACCATCTAGAACTGATGACAGAGAGGAATGGCCCTGTTTGCTCAAATCCCTAACTTTCTGAGAAACTAACCGACACTCGCGAATTTGATGGCCTAGTTTGCCACACCCAAAGCATACATCACTGTCATCTCTACACTTACCTTGATGGTTTCTACCATATTTCTTGGAAAGCGGATTTGTACAAGCACTATTCACACTACCCTGCGACTTAGAGCCTAACGCTTTATCCCGATTATCATTTCTGAATTTAGGTACTGGGGAACTATATGACGATGAAGCTGGGACTAAATATTTTTGATAAAACTAAGGATGGTTACAACCTTCTGACCTTGGCTAAATTAAATTAAAGCTACCTGTTCTAGCCCTCTTATTCTCCCTCTCTCTCTCCTTAGTCTTCTGCTCCTCGATCTATTGAGCATGGACCATTAACATAGACAAGTCCATCTCCTTAATCAGCATTTCAGCCCTACACTCCTTGACCACACTGTCAAATACACCAGACACAAACTTACTCATCTTAGATCTGCTATCAGCTACCACATGAGAAGCATACCTAGCCAACTGAGTAAACTTAAAGGAATACTCATTCACACTCATGTTACCCTGCCTTAATTTAATAAACTCTAACACCTTGTATTCTCTCAACTCCAATAGGAAGAATCTATCTAAGGAGGGAGAAGAAAACTCTTCCCATTCTATAGGCCCTGCATTTTCGCCTCTATCTACCTTCCACTACTTAAACCATGTATGAGCCACATCTTGTAACTGATAGGCATCTAACTCAACACTCTCACTAGTAGTTATCCCCATAATATCTGTACCTTTTAGACCATGTCTAAGAATTTCTGCGGATCCTCTTCAGATTTGGATCCTGAGAATAGAGGAGGATTCATTCGGGTATATGTTATGTTTACATTGTTACATTAAAATGTAAAGGATCTTTGAGAAGTGATTTGAGCAATTAATGAAAAATCTTCACAATAGGTAAAATTACACAATTTTAAATAATCAAAAATTACGTGTACGAGGCACGAGCAGTTCAACTGGTTATATTAAAAGTGTGAAATGTCTTAAGAATATTGTTTGAACTCTTTGCCTTCATTAAAAGTTTTTTCTTTATACAAAATCTTTGTTTCACTATTTTCCTAATATTTGAAAATTAAAAGTTAACTAAAAATATTTACGGTAAAACCTTTTCTTATTAGAAGTCATCA
Organism: Capsicum pubescens; assembly: GCA_030864215.1. Lineage (NCBI taxonomy): Eukaryota > Viridiplantae > Streptophyta > Magnoliopsida > Solanales > Solanaceae > Capsicum > Capsicum pubescens. The sequence continues at coordinate 87,386,310 of CM061548.1, forward strand.
GAATTAATGACAATTGAACACTTTTCTATTGATTTAAGAATTCTAAATCTACTAACTTTGATTTTAAGAAAAATTGAAAAATCTAGAAATATATATATATAAAAGCATTAGAATAAGAAAACTTAAGAAGTACCAAATTTTTAAAAGTTTTAAATATGTAATAAGAATGTAATCAGTGATTTTGTAAGGATTTTACTTTAAATACAAAATTTAAATATAGGGGAAAAATAATCATACCATAAATATGGTTCAAATTGATGCATATTTCTTAGATTCTAGCAACAAGGGGAAGAGGTACTGTATGACAAACGCAAAAATGATGATTCGAAAATCACATGAAACTTTTGACGTAAAATTAAATGTGCTTACACTAAAATATATGTTTATATTTAGATTATTATCTTAAACTATGAATAATCTTTGAAAGGTGATTTGAAATTTTTGTACTTCATTAAAAATCGTCGCAATAAATAAAATTATTTAATTTTAATTAATTAGACGTTACACGTGCGTGGCACGTGCGATTACACTAGTAGTAGTAATAGTGGTAGTAGTAATATATTGTATTTTAATACATTTCACTAAATGTTAAATGAAGGATAAAATCTTATAATAATAATAATAATAATAATATAATAATAATAATAATAATAATAATCTCGTTGGGTTCAAATTACTATCTTAATTCAAATATATAAATTATTAGGTAAATATACATCATATTTTAAAAAAGTAAGGATAAAAAGGAATAATAACAAACTAATCTTCTTTTAACAAATTATGTATTTGAAATTTGAATGAAATTTGAATTAAAATAGGGTTCTAGGTTCTTAACCTCTCTTATATATACCTCTAAATCATAAGCTTTGTTGGTGAATTTGTTTAGTGCATTCTTTATATTTTTTTATTTTAGAATTATTTTTGATTAAACAATTTTCTTTTTTATATGCAGGAAGGCTATGACTTTTTCATCTTCAATTTTCTCTATTACCGTAAATGAAAAGGAACAAATTCTCATTCATTGTTGTTATATCTATCTACTTCTCGCAGTAATTCATCTCCCACTACAAATAGTAAAACTTTTCAAGAAGATAAGAACAAAAAGAAATCGATAATAATTGAAACAAAGACTTCAATAAGTAAAAGATTCATACGTTAATCGATTTTAAATTAATACCATTTCTATCGTTTAATTTATGAAGAAGTGTTCTTGAGTGTTTACTATAAAAATATGTTTAAAGAATATTGGCTTATTTTTATAAATATTATGAATAATAGAATTAAAAAAATTAAAAAATGTTATATAATATGGATGTCATGTGACATGTATATGTCTGAAATGTCATTTATTAGAGGGAAAAGGCATCATTTTCACCCCATACTATACAAGAAAAGTCTAAGTCACACCTAAATTATATAAGTGACCTATTACACATCTTAACTATATAAAAGTGATATTATTACCTCCCCGCGCCCCACATTCTAAGGCGCGTGTGTTACACTTATTTTAGGCGCATCCAGCCTATTAAATAACAAAAGTAAATGGCTAAAAACATTAAGGGAAAAGGCATCGTTTACACCCCAAACTATAGTCGAAAAGTCGAATCCACACCTAAACTATATAAGTGACCTATTACACACCTTAACTATAAAAAAGTGATATTTTTTGCTGACGTGGTAGCGCGTGTAAAACACTACACCACATGCAAGTGGTGGTAGCCTGACAGGGTGTAAATAGTTTCACTTTTTTATAGTTTAGGTATGTAATAGGTCACTAGTATAGTTTAGGTGCGGCTTCGACTTTTCGGATATAGTTTGGGGTGGAAACGATGTCTTTTCCCTTTATTAGAGATAATAGTTAGTAGTCAAGTTGGATTTGAAGACCAAAAATTACTTGTTCAGTTTGAATTTGAATACCTAAATAGTTGGTCAACTTGCCAACTTGTCAACTTGAAGTCAAGTTTGGCAACCTTAGGAACTAAATTTAGTGGTCTATAAATAGACACTTTTTGTCCATTTTATTGATATCTATCAAAGTAGTAAAACAAAATTACTACTAAAGTTCTCTCCTTTATTTAAGTTTAATATTGATATTTTATCTTTATTTTATAACACGTTATCAGCACGAGACTCTACCGTCTCAAAATTTGAAGGCTAAGAAAAAAAATTGAATCGAAAGGTGGAGAAGGCAAGACCACAAAAACTATTCGATCATTATGATTTAGATTTTACCTTTCTACTATTTATGATAAGATAAGTATATTATTAACTCATGTTTTTAATTAAGTTTGAAAAGAATATTGATAATCACAAAGTGGTGATATTGTTATAGGCTCTAGTTTGAGTTTATTATATCTTGGCTTAATATGTTATTGGTCAAGGGCGTGGTAATGGATTTAATTCTCAGGCCATTAAGAGGGTAAGACATCGGGTTACAGTCCCAATGCACATTGGATTTAAGTTTCATCAATTTTTTATCTAAGACGCCTTTATATGGATAAGACGTTGAGTTTGAATCTCAATGCATCATATTGATGATATAACGATGACTAAGACAAAATTTTAGTGAAAATCATGAAATATCTCCCATTGAATATGCTCTATTCCCTGAAGTGAATGTGGTAGCATGCAGTGCGTAATATGTCTGAAAGAAGACATGTGATTGAATTTATGAATATGAATATAGGCGTAACAAGGAAAAGATCTTTCATTACATTATATATATGCCTCGATTTGCTCATGAAGTAGCAATATCTTGAAAGAAATTGTAAGATATCATAATTTGATAGGCTTAAGACATCATTAGATTTTATTTCTAGGGAATGAGAATTTTGATTGTTAAAACTACAAATTCATTTTCTGGGATGAATGTGATAGGAGTAACACCTCCATAAGAGGTAGAATAATTGAGAAGAAATATTATGAAATATACTCCAAAATAGCAAACTTGAAAAATTATTCATGTTCTAGTAAATCTGAAATTTACTAAATAAAACTCATATATCATGGTAAACTTGGAGTTTACTAGTACAAATAAGTTCATAAGTTGGCATGAACGATTTTTTCATCCCGAAGATGTGTACAATGAATATTACACAACATATATATTAAAGAATTAGAAGGTTATATTCTTCGAAGAACATTATGTGTTCTCAAATGATCCTTTAAATGGTGAAGGTAATTTTTGCCACTTATGGGCATGATATGAAAGGTCATTACATATGTGATTTTCATTCGATCTAATTTGGTATAAGTTTTATAAATTCCCCATCAAAATAAAGGAATATAAAGTGATGATGCACTTGACCTTTCAAAGTGATGTTGAGATCTGTCATGGAAATATAATAAATTTCATGGAGTGAGAATGAGCTTCTAATAAAATTTATGAAGCATGTTCATATGATTATAATTCATTCCTTGAAAAGAATGAGATTTTTGATAAGCATTGTTGATGCTCGACCATTCTTTAAATGAATGTGTCAATATGAAAAAATGAATTATGAATAAGGACATACTCATGCATGGTTGGATAAATGTCACATCTCACCTCTATGAAAGGTTAGAGAAAAATAAAGGAAATTTTATTTTGACATAAACGATCATTGATCGCGTACTTGTAGTATGCCATAAATATTTTGATATGTTTATCATGAATTACTAAAGGATAAAAGTAAGAAACAAATCTTGCCTATATAATATTTTAAGATTGTGACCATACTTATATGATTTTATCCTTGAAAGAGATATTCACCATATGAATGGCATGTGAAATATGTGTAGTACACGAAATTAATTGAGAGCTACAAAAGAGCTTAAGTGTTACTATCTGGAGGAATGAATTGTTCATAATATTGAGATTGTAGTAAGTCTCAAAAGAAACTTATTAAGTCTCAAAGACATTGTCCAAAATTAATTATATTGAGACTATAAATAATGGAAAGATGTTATATCTTCATATTACTACAATCTACGCGGGTTATAAATATTTAAGTAAAAGGTTATCTATGTTTTTTTTCTTATTTGTAATACACAAATATGAGCATGATGATAGAATCACATGCAATAGTAAATTAAAAATTTACTGAAGTAAATATCAGTTGGCAGGACGATTGACCATTTTAATTCAAATGTGATGCAAAAATAATTGAGAATACATGTGGTTATATGTTAAAGAAACAAAAGGTTCTTCACAAATTCTTTTGTGTTGTTTTTTCTCATAATGAATTGATCATTGTATCAGCTAAGGTTGGAATTATATTTCCTAAATTTTTAGAACATATAAAAAGGTGAATATAGGCTTGTTCGTTTTCCATTTGGACCGATTATTATTATATAATTTAATAGATGTATCTATGATATGGTCACATGTATTTTTCTATTAACTTGCAATGAGCAAATGATCAAGATGGTTATGATAATGAGTTGAGTGCTTTGAAAGAGCACTGACACAACGCTTCATAAAATCTTGGCAAAGGTTCAGGTACCTGAATAGTAATGAATATGCAGAGATCTTCATAAGTTATGTATTATTGAAATCGATATCAAACAATTATCGATGATACATTTGATAATTCTCAATATTATAAATAGTATCGAGGATCTTGAATACAAATCTGCCAAAGAAATCTGGACAGATAATTATTAGCCAAATAAAAGTATGTAATTCAAGTAGTTTGTTTCACTTGAAAAGTGAATATTTGAACTCATAATCCAAAAACCAAATGTATAATGTCAATGGGGTACAAATGATTTACTATGTGAAAGTAAAATTTGTAAGATATAAAGTATGACTTGTGCCTTGGGGCATAAAGGTTTCACAAAGTTCTTGGCGTTATTGTAAGAGAATTGTTCTCCTCTGATGGATGAAATGAGGTCTATTTCAGTTTGACAATATTGAAAAGCTTGAATATGTATAATAAACTATTGTCATGTCTAGCTAGATGACAAATGTTATATGAAAATCCTTGAAGGATTTAAAAGCGATCCCACTAAATGCTCCAATGATTATAAGATCGCTTAACTTGAAAACAGATCAATTTTGATCTCATAAAAATAATTAGTAAGTACCATATTTTAGTGCAGTTAGTACACTTATGAATTGTGGAGCATCATTTATAAGAGTAAAGTGATGTTTTAATCGATGCGAGTATGACACGCGTTGCATTTTTTTCCTTTAACCGAGGTTTTATCCCACAGGATTTTCTTGGTAAGATTTTTAATGAGGCAGCTATGAATGTGTAATACTGGATGTGTACTCGAAGTGTTTGATAAATAAAATATTTGTCCATTTACAAACATATATTGAAAAGGTATTTATCTGATCCACATGAAATTCAATCTCAGATGGGCTATTTACTTATATATGGAGATACAACTACATCATGGTGTTTGGTGAAGTATACAACGGTTGTCATTTCTTTAAATCATGCTGAGATAATTGTTATTCATGAAGCAAGCCGAGGATATCTGTGGTTGAGATATATGATACATCTCATCCAAGAAAAATGTGGTCTGGATTGTGATAAAGTGTCTATGATTTTATATGAAGATAATGCGGCATGCATTGTGCAATTAAAGGGAGAATTCATAAAAGAAGATAGAACGGAGCATAGTTTGTCAAATTTTTTTTAAGTATGTGAGCTTCAGAAGAATGGCGATATCAACGTTTGATAGATTCGTTCAAGTGGGAATATTGTTGATTTATTCACCAAGTCGATCTCTATCAACTACAATTTTTGAGAAGATGGTGCACAAGATTGAAAATGCGAAGATTTAAGTCATTAAATTAAAGTTCCTCAGGGGGAGTAAAATACGTGTTGTACTCTTTTTTCATTAACCAAGATTTTATCCCATTCGAATTTTTCTGGTAAGATTTTTAATGAGGCAACACTAAAGACGTATTACAAGACGTGCGTATTCTTTTTCCTTCACTGGGTTTTTTCCCATTAAATTTTTCTAGTAAAGTTTTAACGAGATACATTTTCTATTAATGGACATCCAAGGGAGAGTGTTATATAATATGGATGCCATGTGACATGTATAGGTGTGAAATGTCATTTATTAGAGATAGTAGTCAAGTTGAATTTGAAGATCAAAAATTACTTGTTCAATTTGGATTTGAATACCTAAATAGTTGACCAAATTGCCAACTCGCTAACTTGAAGTCAAGTTTGGTAACCTTAGGAACTAAATTTGGTGGTCTATAAATAGCCACTGTTTGTATATTTTATTGATATATATATCAAAGTAGTAAAACAAAAGTACTACTAAAATTCTCTAAAGGTCTCTCCTTTATTTAAGTTTGATATTGATATTTTATCTTTATTTTATAACAGAAAAATATATTTCTTAACAACGAATGAATTTTTTTTATAGATTTAGTTAGAGTTGGGGGGATCAAGGTAAGATGGGGTGGGAGGGGGGGGGCAAGCATGTTTAGAGGGGGAGGTAGATTTTTTTTTTATTTTTTATTTTTAAATTATGGATGGGGTGGGGGTGGATATGGACGCGGAGGTATGGGTAGGAGTGTAGATTCTTTTTCCACATTTTATTGAGAAATAAAATGAAATTTGATTTTTTTTTTTCTAAAGATAATATGGTTTAATCTATTCGAACAAGACATTCCCCAATGAAATGATTAGATAAAATAATTTAATATTATCTGCGCATCGCGCGAGTACGTATACTAGTTAACTAGTTAGAAAGAGCTTAAGGAAGAACTGATAGACTCTTCAATGTACGATAACTTTCGCTTTCGATAATTAAAGTTTCTTAAAGAATATGTCAGAGATCAAGCAACAAAAAATTAAGCCAGTGTTTGTCCATACATTTTAAATATTTTTGGCAAATCATTTTTTAGTTAAGATTAGGATGAAGTTTCACCATGTTTTTTATCATAATATTTGGGGAACATATTTTACCGTTAAATATTATCAAAATATGAAATTTGACCCAAATTATTCTAACTTTTTTTTTAGTAATTAGGAATTTGAATTATTTATCAAAATTATTTGTCAAATAATGACAAATTGTATGACCAAACACTATTTGCCAAGTTTTTTCTCAAAAATTACTTGAAAAATCTATAGCTAAACAGGTCCTTAGTATGTTATCACAGAATCAGCTATTTCAGGATTAATTATTCAAGAATTATTATTTCATCCTCAATATGGTAAAATAATGACACTATAATTTTGAAATGACTAAATTAAAAATAAGTCGTGCCACAATTTTATTTCATTCAAACATGAGATATATTTATCTTAAAATTAATTTTAAAATTTATTATTCTTTTTATCTCCTCTATCAAAGGAGCCCTTAGTATCTTACCAAATTGACCTTTGCAGCCGTCTCTTTTCAGGCGTGCAGTGAGAGCCATACGTTTCCCTTTTTGCCCTATTTACATAATGCTTTTAATATGTGCAGGACAACATTGATGAATAGACAAGAGAGACAATTAAGCAGATGCCATCAGAAAGAAATCAGAGGATATATCAATAGAAATTGGCACACTAACTAGGCAGTGGAGACATATTTGCCATTTATTCAATCAATTGAATTGGAAATTTCAGTGCTAATAAGCCTCTCATATACAATTGCACAAAAATATATGTACAGATATTGTAATAATCTTATGCTTACTTATTGTGTCTGTAAAATGGACATAATGTGCCACAAACAACCCCAGCATACCTCACATGTCTATGTATCCATAAAGTCAAGCATCTGACATTTTGAACTAAGCCCCATGCTCTTTGTAATTATGACCCTTTTTACTCCTCCCACTCTTTCCTTTTCAGTATCCTAAAGATTTCATACTGTTATTACAATAACCAATATTGGAAAAAACTAAGTTGTATACATTTAATGGAAAAGGATAATATTTGTTCTTTATGGTTGAAAATAACTTAAATTTTGACTTTGTTCAATTTTTAATAAATGCATATTTATAATTATATTTTAAAGCAATATTTATCCTTCACTCATTAAAATTAATTATAATTATCTTACACATTAAAATTTTATTTTTAACTTTAAAACGGGGTCATTTGGTGTGGGTATTAAAATAAATAATCTCGGGATAAATTTTTTGGTTGCTAAGTTTGGGATAACTTATCCCGAGATTAACAAATAGTACCAGGATAAGTTATCCCACACTTTGGGTGGTATAAATAGTCCCAACCTTATTTAACTTGGAATAAAGTCATAAATGACAAAATCAACCTCCAATTATCACCTTTTATATATATATATATATATATATATATATATATATATATATATATATATATATATATATATATATTCCATTACTTTACTAATATATATAAGAGAATGTGAAATTTTGATAGTTCTCACATCAAATTATTTTATTAATTTTATTCCTAATTTAAATTATAATTACTCTACAAATTTTCATTCATTTTGGTAAAGAAAAATAATTAAGTTAAATAAGGTGAAGGGCATTTTTGTAAACAAACTATTTATTCTTAAAAATAATGCAATGTATATTATTTTTAGTACCACAAACCAAACAACCACTAAAAAATAATACCAACATAACTAATCCCAGGACAACTACTCCTAGTATAACTTATCACAATATAACTAATCACAGCATAACTTGTTTCCAAACCAAATGACCCTACGTGTTATATTCTTATTGAAAAACAAAAGTCAATCCCTTTTTAATCGTAAACCGGCCAGCTCATTTTAATAAATGCATAATTATAATTATATTTTAAAGCAATGTTTATCCTTCACTCATTAAAATTAACTATAATTATGTTGTTTCGGGTACACAATCTGTATGTTTGCACAAACACTTCAACATAAGTTCAAGACTATTTCAAGAACACCTATGGAGTGTTAACACCTTCAACACAAGTTCAACAAGAATTATCAAAGAAGTATGCTGTTTAAAAGAAACAAGATGAAGTAGAAGTAGATCCAAATCCTTCGATTTCACGGAGTGTCCTTAAAGAATTAATTTCCCTCAAGTATTCGAGGTTGTGAAATTTTTTCTCTCAGGATAAAATGGCTCACAATCAGAATGTAGTGGTACCTTAAACCTTCTGATTCTTCGAACACACTCAACGACAGATGATCACAAGGAGTTTTTAGAAGTAGGAGTGTTTTTTCAGTTTGAAAATTTTGTACTACCTAAGGAAAAAGTGCAGGTATTTATAGTCATCAAGTGCCCCTTCAGAAAGAAAGCAATGGTTCATCAAAAAAGTGTATCACTTTGGAACAGTCATGTATGTCTATTTCGAAACAATGTGTCTTTTTTTAATAGTCCCATCCGATCGAACAGTCACCTCTTTTTCAAAATAGTGTGTCATTTCCTCAAAGGGTTGCATCCCTTTCGAGTTACGTTTCTGCGTTTCTGCATGCATGTTCATGGAGAAAAAAATTATTGGATTTTCGGATTAAAAAAAATTCATTTGATTTTTCGAAGTTTCAAATCAACTTTTTCTTAAAAAAATTAATCTCATCGATCGATTATTTAACAAAAAATTTGAATTCGAAGTCAAATTCGAAGCCGAAGCCGAGCCGAGCGAGTGACGACGACGACGACGCAAGGCACCTCTTGGTTCTTGCCTCACTATCCACTTAAAGGAGTGTTTCTTAATAAAAACACAATAAAGTTGGTTTCTCCAACCAATGTGGGAGAAGTATACTTTCCTTTAGTGAGTACACTTTCCTTTTAAGTGTGTGCTCACTTTTCCTCCAAGAATTCCCTCCATTTTCCATTCACACATCCTATTGAACCCAACAATCCCCCAATGGCTATTCTTTATAAAACTTTACGAACACGTATGTGATCAACTAGCAAAGACTGATTGCATAGGATAAGTGGTTTTTTCTTTGAACTTTTCGTAGTGAACATGTATCAGATACACTCGTTCAATCGGTAGATTTGATATCTTTGGACCGTTGAGCGTTAATGTAAACCTAGATAACACATATCACATAACCATCCTATTACCATTTATGATTCTGACGATTTTATTCGTTTCAGCCATGAACACATCCTGCTTTCATGAGAGCTTAGAGAATAGTCCTTTACTAACATTCTCCTTGAAGCGGCTTCCACTTTACCCTCAACTAGGTAATTTCTAAACGTTTAATCCTATAGATTAAACTAGTTGGTCAAATCTGTCAAATTTAGATAATCATTTAAAGTCTTTACTCCATAAGCCTTATCCTTGTTTACCAAACATTGTCTACATCATGAGAATGAGTTGGGTATATTGACAATGTTGACCTGTCAGTCACAACTTTGTTTAATCTCCTTGGACCTAGCTCTTGGGATCTCCATTCTGCTAGGTAGAGTTATCTCCATGATGACTTGTCCTAGACCGTAAACCCATTTTCTTAGATGCTGTCTCAACTCCCTCTCTAAATAAGCCTTTTGTAAGTGGATCCGATACATTATCCTTTGACTTCATATAGTCAACAATGATAATTCCACTAGAGAGTAGTTCTCTAACAGTATTATGTCGCCATCTTATTTGGTGAGATTTACCATTATACATCATGCTCCTTGCCTTACCTATTGCCACTTGATTATCACAGTATATACATACTGGTTCCAATGGTTTGGGCCAATAAGGAATATCTTCCAAGAAATTTCGGAGTCATTCAACTTTTTCACTGTTTTTATCTAATGCGATAAATTCAGATTTCATTGTAGATCAAGCAATACATGTCTATTTGGACTATTTCTAAGAGACTACCCCTCCACCTATAGTAAATACATATCCACTCGTGGATTTTACTTTATTCGATCTGATGATCAAATTTGCATCACTATATCCTTCAATTACCGCAGGATATTTATTATAATACAAAGCATAGTCTTGAGTGTATTTAAGATACCCCAATAGTCTTTTCATTGCCATCCAATGAGTTTTATTGGGATTACTTGTGTACCGACTCAATTTACTAATAGCACTTGCTATTTCTTGCCGTGTACAATACATGATATACATTAAACATCCCAACACTCTTGCATAATCCAACTGTGAGTCACTTTCACCTTCATTCTTTTGAAGTGCAAAGTTCACTTCCAATGGAGTATTCGAAATACCGAAATCCAAATACTTGAACTTGCCAAGTACCTTTTCGATGTAATAAGACTATGACAATGCCAACCCTTGTGTATTTTTATGGATTTTTATTCCTAAGATCACATTCTCAACTTCAAGATTTTTCATATTAAACTTGTTCTCACACATTCATTTTGTAGCATTTATATCAGAAATGTCTCTATTGATGATCAACCTATCATCCACATACAAACAAAGAATGACCTTGTGAATTGGGGTGTCTTTAATGTAAACACATTTATCATATTCATTTATCTTAAATTCGTTTGCCAACAAGGTTTGGTCAAACTTCGCATGCCACTATTTAGGTGATTGTTTTAATCTATAAAGTGACATAACTAGTTTGCACACCTACTTTTTTTTATCAGGAACCACAAAATCCTCAGGTTGTTCCATGTAAATTTCTTTCTCCAATTCTTCAGTAAGGAATGTTGTTTTCACATCCATTTGATGGATTTCAAGACCACATACTGCCGCCAAGGCAATTAACATCCGAAATTTTAACAATCATTATATTCATCTTAACTAGGCCCTCAGTGAGGTAGCCTTTTCCTACGTACACTTCTCCTTTACTAAGTACTATCTCACCTGAAATAAATACACATTTAAATCCATTTTGTCAAGAAGTTATATGTAAATCAAGTACTTTCTTAACTTTGGTACATAAAAGATATTATTGAGAGTCAACACTTCTCCCGATGTCATTTTCAAGCAATCTTTTCCTGTCCCTTCTACTTTTGCAGTTGTAGAGTTTTCTAAATAGATATTCTCTTCACCTTGAACTGGGGAAAATTCAACAAACAACTCTTTATTGGCACAAACGTGGCTGGTGGCACCAGAATCTATCCACCATTCTCGAGGATTTTTCACCAAGTTACATTCAAAAAGCATGGCACATAGATCGTCCATTTTATTCTTAGATTCAGCCATATTCGCTTGGTCCTTCTCTTAGCCTTTCTTTAGGGTATGACAATCTGTTGACTTGTGGCCAATATTGTCATAATTAAAGCATTTTCTCTTGAATTTTTTCTTAGGCTGATTTCTTTGTTGTCCAGCTTTCTTCCGCTTCTTTAAGCTATTGGGGTCGTCTTCTACAATGCTAGCTCTACTCATTGTAGAATTTCCTTCCGACCTCCTCTTTACGGTTTTATTGTCATCCTTAATGCGCAATTTCACAATGAGGTCTTCAACTGTCATCTCTTTACGTTTGTGTTTCAAGTAATTTTTGAAGTCTTTCCACAAAAGTGGCAACTTCTCTATTATTGCATCAACTTGAAAGGCCCCGTTCACAATCAAACCTACAATAAAATTTATGTGATCATTAAGAAAATTTTTAACATGTTCAAATAAGGTATTCACTATATTCATACCTTCAGCAAGGAGAACGTGGATAATAACTTGCAATTTCTGTACTTGAGATACGACAATCTTACTGTTAATCATTTGTATTCAAGGAATGTTGTAACAAAGAACTTCTTAGTTCCAGGATCCTCAGTCATATATATCTTTTCCAGTGCATTCCACAACTCTTTTGATGTCTTCATTCCGCTGTAAATTTTGTATAAATCATCTTGAAGGCCACTTAGGATATAATTCCTACATAGAAAATAAAAAATGTTTCCATGTCTCTACTACAACTAACTGTTCCTTGTCCGAAGTTTCTTCGGGCAATTCTGGAGCATCTTCAGATACAAATCTTTGAAGACACAAGGTTTTCAGATAGAAAAACATCTTCTATTGCCACCGCATAAAATCTATTTCAGATTTTTTTGGGGCTTTTCCCCTTGTGCCATAGCGAGTGGCGCAGTTGTGCGAATAGTTGTACCAACTTCTTTGCTGCCACACTTGTCATACCATCAGTTACTTAACCATAAGTAGTCATCTTTTTTGTCACAAAAAGACAGTCAACTTTAGTATATCAAGATACCAATTACATGTTTGTAGCAATTTAAACAATACTCGTTTCTAGTTTAACGATGAAGTTTTTATGTCTTTCAATCGTTAACAGAATGACCTTTAACTTGTGATGAAGTTTTTATTTCTTCAAATAACTTGTTAAGTTCAAATAGAGTAGAAAACATAGAACTTTGATCTCTAGAAACCAAACTATACAGATTATGAAGTTTAATTCCTTAAGATTGTTGTTTCGGGCACACAATATGTATGTCTGGACAAACACTTCAACACAAGTTCGAGATTTTTTCAAGAACACATATGAAGTGTTAACACCTTCAACACAAGTTCAACAAGAACTGTCACATAAGTATGTTATTTAAAAGAAACAACATGAAGTAGAAGTAGAGCCAAGTCCTCTAATTTCACGAAGTGTCCTTAAGGAATTAATTCCCCTCAAGTACCCAAGGTTGCAGAATTTCTCCTCTCAGGGTAAAATGACTCACAATCAGAATGTAGCGGTACCTCAAACCTTCTGATTCTTCGAACACACTCAACGAAAGATGATCATAAGGAGTTTTTAGAAGTAGAAGAGTGTTTTTTCAGTTTGAAAAATTTGTACTACCTGAGGAAAAAGTGCAGGTATTTATAGCCATCAAGCACCCCTTCGGAAAGGAAGTAATGGTTCATCGAAAAGGTGTATAACTTCGGAACAGGAATATCTGTCCATTCTGAAACGGTGTGTCTTTTTTGAACAGTCACAATCGACCGAACAATCACCCTTTTTTCGAAACAGTGTCATTTCATTTCGAGTTACGTTTCTGCGAATCTACATGCATGTTGTTCATGGAGAAAGAATTTTTGCACTTGGTTTTTCCAAGTTTCAAATCAACTTTGTCTGAAAAATTAATCTGAAGCCAAAGACGAGGCCAAGCGAAGCGACAACGAAATCGCAAGGCACCTCTCGATTCTTGCCTCACTATCCACTTGCATGAGTGTTTCTTAATAAAAACACAATAAAGTTGTTTTCTCCCACCAATGTGGGAGAAGTATACTTTCGTTTAGTGTACACTTTCCTTTTAAGTGTGTGCTCACTTTCTCTCCAAGAATTTCCTCCATTTTTCATTCACACATGCTATTGAACCCAACAAATTATCTGTCATAAAAGAAAATTTTAACTTTAAAACACTACGTGTTATATTCTTATTGAAAAAAAAAGTCAACCCCATTTGAATCCTAATTCGGCCCGGCTCATTTTCACCCATACCCAAATCGCTCTTGTTTCTCTTTTATGTAACAAAAAATTAAGTTGGTTTGCACATATTCACATGGTTTTTATAGTGAAGTCTATAAAAATGAGCTGATTTGTTCTTTTATAAAAGCAAGTTATGACTTTTAAAGTTGAAAATAAAGTTTTAATAAGTGAGTTACAAATATAGTTAGTTATAATTATATTATTCTAAAATATAATTATAAAAGTATATAAATTGAAACATATAATGTGAGACAAATATAATTAATTTTTGATAGGAAAAAAATATGATCCTTTTTCTGTATATTTTATTAATCTAAATTTACATACATCATTATATGTGATACTCTAAAAAGTACCATTTTTCAAACGAAATGCTAACTTGTTAGGCAGCAATTGATATAATAGGATCAAATAACAGTGTTAAACATTAAAGATAAAAAGTATAATGCTTAATTAATTTCAAATTAAAGATACATGAATCATCAAAACAAGCATAATTAATTATTGTATAAATAACATAAATTTCAATTCTATTAGACTTATTTACTCTCTCTCCCACTTTCTTAATTATTTTACTTTCTCTCCCGATTAATATACATAACACAACCGTCATATACATAAAAGTGTTATGTATATGTAAATTTTTAAATGTCTATTAAAAAGAAAAATAACAGATTTTCTTTCTATTATGGGCTCAATTAATGTAGTAACATTAAAAGTTGATAACTGAATCCCTAAATTTATGTAACAGTTTTATTAATTCAAATTTTGAAAACAACAAATACCTAAAAATTAGATCAACCGGAAAACATAATTTACCAAAAAAATTAAACAATGATTCTTGATCTCTTTGAAAGAAAAAATATTTTTTTGTATTCAAGAAGATGAATATTGCAATTTTTTTAGGCACTCTGGTGAATGAAAAATCAAAACGGAATATGTAAAGTACAAAAGTGAAGGGATTGTTGTTGCAAAATCGATAACTTATTTGAAATTTATTTCGTCAATTGCTACTGAATTAGACATTGACGAAGCTCAAAAAATTATTGATGGACGTTATGTTGTCGAGTAGGTGTTCTTCACCGGTGAACAGAGGTCGGGTGATGACTTCAAATATTGCTGAGTGTATTAATAGGTGTTTGGTGGAGGCCCGAGAATTGTCAATATTAGGATTCATAGAGGAGAATTTTGTTTGGTTCTTGAAACTGTAAAAATAGTGAATCAAAATATTACTCCAATATTATGAAAAAATCACTGAATGAAGGTTATAATAGGCGTTTTTGTAACTTTTTTTCAAAGGAGCAATAACTTTTAATTTTTCTCTACTTAATCACTTGATTATCATTATCTACTCTTATGTAATATTTTGTTGAACAATTTAAGTGGGTTGTTGTTGGGTTGACATAAATATCAGTTTTTCTTCACTTTATCATATGTGTTGATGTTTTTATTTTTATTTTCTTATATAGGTTGTTGTTGCGTTATTATGTAACAAATGTCTCGTACTTCCTACATATTTTAATGATTAAATTGGGGTTAATATATTTTTATATACATATCTGTTATTTACTTATCTAACTAGGATATGTTATTATGTATAAAACAGTGTTAAATTTTATATGGTATACACACTACATCGACTTTTTAAACTTATGTATATTTTACAGGTTACTTATGCATATAATAAGTTTTGTAATATGCATATATCTATCTGTACATTGATTTTCTGGTTGCTGATGGGCATTGTATATGAATTTGTTATTCACTAATGTATATGTAGACGTATTCATACATATCATTTGTGAAATAATTAATTATTGATAACTATAATTTCTATGTATATGTTGACATATAGGCACATACATTATAAGCAGTGTAATTGATTTACCAACTTTATGTAGTTTTGACGAAAAATATATTTATACTAAGCAATATGACAATGTATATATGAAAGAATATATGTCCTAAGTTTATGTATATGAATACATATATATCCTATATAACACTTATATACATAGTCAATCGTTGGTGTATATAAATATGTAGACATTTAACTATGAAAGACTATAAAATTTTGCATGTTAATAATAATGTCAGTTTATATGTCGATAAATACACTTTAGAGTAATGGTTTGTAATTCTTAGTAAGTTGCACTTCCACAATGATCTTAGGTATTGTTATGTATGA
Organism: Capsicum pubescens; assembly: GCA_030864215.1. Taxonomy (NCBI): domain Eukaryota; kingdom Viridiplantae; phylum Streptophyta; class Magnoliopsida; order Solanales; family Solanaceae; genus Capsicum; species Capsicum pubescens. The sequence continues at coordinate 87,402,757 of CM061548.1, forward strand.
TATCTATTATGTATTTGTTTAACTCGGATATGTTGTTATGCATAAAGAAGTGTTAGATTTATATGGTATATACACTACAACGGTTTGTTAAATTTATGTATATTTTATTGGTTACTTATGTATATAAATATGTAGACATTTAACTATGTCAGTCCATAAAATTTTAGATGTTAATAATGATGTCGGTGTATATGTCGACAAATACACTTTAGAGTAATGCATTGCAATTTTTAGTAAGTTGCACTTCCACAATGATCTTAAGAATTGTTATATATTGTTATTTATACTTTATTGTATAGTTACAGGTTATGTCCAAAATATCAGCAATGTATACTTGATTGCACATACATCCTATGTCTATGTATATGACTAAATATACATAAGAATTTTCACTGATACAGTTTTATTAATCATATGATGCATATGATAACTAAAAAGCAAATAGAATATGTTGAATTAGTTTTGTAGTTTGAAAATACTATGTCCATAAATCGATTATATACACACATATAATGTAAGCAGTGTAACCGATTATCCAACATTATGGTTATTTTTAGAAAGAAAATAGTTGAATTTATAAGCCATATGACAATATATATATGACTGAATCTATATCGTAAGTTTATGTATATGAACATAACTACATCCTATATAACACTTATATATATGTCCGATACGTATGTTATAGAAATACTTAATATTCATAACACACAATTTCATGCACACACAGTTTAATCAATAGTTCAAAAACATTAGTCAATGTGTTATAGTAACTGTGTACATATAAAACACTTAAATTAGTTTGAAAATTCAGATTGCTAACAGATCAACAGAAATAAAAAGTCTTCACCATAAGCATCTTTAAGACTACTCTATGCTAACTACTTCAGTTTCATCAGGTAGGGCGGCATTTTTTGTCCTTCATCTTCGAGGGTAGTAATTGTCACTAACATAACATTTCTCCGCTTTCTTAAAGACCGTAATTTCGAAGGAGTGACGTGTATCGCATACGATCCTATTCTACTTCAAAATCAACTGAAGGTACATCAATTTCTTCGCTTAGGTATTTTGCATACCCAGTCACATGCACTCCACAGTTCCTGACATGCATATAATGAATCACGTTAATTAATATAACACATCGTTACTAATAGTTAATAAAAAATATAAAATACGATGCAATACTTGTGTATATGTTTATCATATATATATATATATATATAATAAAAATTCTGCAACCAATACAGAAAAAGGCATAATAAAAAATAATTTATATATATTTTCAAAAACATAAAATCACTCATGTATATGTATAACATATACATAAGTGTTTTTCTCTACGTACACTGGCAAATTAAAAATGCAAATCGATAATGTATGTATATACTTCCTTCCATAAAAAAAGTCTTTACATAAAAACAAAATATATGCATAAGTTCTGAATGTATGTTAGTATAACAAAATCAATCAATTCCTACATAAACAACATAAAAAATCATAGATAATAAATAGTTGTATATAAACTACACATTTATTTACTGTTCCAAAATATCACAGCATCACATATGTATATGTCTATCATATATAAAATGGTGTTATGTATATGCACTGACAACTTGTAAAATAAACAACAAATTGATGTAAAAACGATATTCCACAGCAGAAATAACAACCTTATCCAAAAAATAAAATGTGAAAAACACTCACATTACTAAAAAAACACAAAATATTTCATTACAAATTAACAATCAAATTCAAAAATGAAAAATTAAAAGAGCCTTTGATAGACGTGGCCATGTAGTATCATCTTTTTTTATTTTTCTTGTCGATTCTCTAATTTATTTTTTTGAACTTCCATCAACATCTTTTCTGAGCTTTTTCATCTTAATTAAGTTGTTACGATATTTAGATATGTTTTCATCAAAATTAGGGTCCTCGTAATCAAATTCTTCAAAAACAAACCTAATAACACGATTTATTGGTACATTATCCTCTAACTGAGTTAATCCTATACTAAAAGAAGGAGAATCATCTATTTACTAAGAAATAAGTAGTTGATTTAGTAACTGCCAAAAGATGTAATTGAAAATCAAAATTGAAAACCAAAAAAGAAAAAAGCTAAGTTCGATTCTATATTTTGGTAAAATATAAAATTAAAATATTACTCCAATACTATGAAAAAATGACTGAATGAACATCATGCACCTTCTTGTTCATCCAGAATCTCCAAAATTTAGTAAAGTCAGAACAAAAAAAACTAACCTCAGATCTTAAAAATTTAAAATATTAAATGTTGATTTAGTTAAAATTGAATGACAAGGAGTAGTAATTGGACTCAAACACGTTTGGATTCAAAAATGGTAACCGCTCCTTGATTGTAGGCCTCTTTTAAGGAGCAAAATCATGAGTCAATTTTGGTAAAGCTATGTATATGTACTCTTAGAGAGAGAAACTGAAAAAGTACAATTTTTGTAATATATTTTGAGAGTTGAAATTTTGTGTAATAAGTGAAACTTAAGTTGTGTCTTTGTGTAATTTTTAGTTAATTATTAGTTGTAAAAAGAAGTGGCATGCCAATCGAATTACGTCTTCAACCTAGTATATATGAAACAGCTGCCACTAGAGGTGGAACCGAACTTTTAAATTCATGATTCTTAATTTTAGAAAAAACTAGCTTACTGAATTATATATTAGATAAATTTTAAATATAAATATAGTTAAACTAAAATTATTGAATATGATCGAGAGGCAATTTCACCAAGAAGTTACAAATTATTACTCATGAAGATTTTGACGTACGTTAATTAACTAGGGAAAAATAGTACTTCCTCCGTTCTATTTTAGCTAATCATCTTCAAATAATAAATGTCCCTTATTAGTTAATCACTTATAAATTAAGATAGAATTAATTAACTTTTTTTTCATTTGTCCCTACAATTAATAGTATACATTAAATATGGACAATTATAATTTACTGTCCATTCCCATGCCCAATTAATATCATTAATATGAATAAAAAATAAAATATAAAATTTATTATTTAATTTATAATTTTTTAATCATTGTGTAAAATAAAATGTGTGCAACTAAAATGGGAAGGGGGAGTAACTTATTTAAATTTGTGTTCCCTTGGTCCGTCAAGTAATATGGATTGACCCTCTATATTCACGATTTAATGTTTGTTTATAAGTGAAGTTTAAGTTTTATGTACCATCAATTCGTACATAAATTTTATATATCAACCAGTTAAATTTATTTGATAATTTGAAAGTTCTGACCTCGTTAAAATTTGTAAAGTGAAATCATTATGTGTGTTTCTGTTTAAACTTCATAATTTAGGAAAGGAAGGGGGTAGGGAATGTGGCGGGGGTAAATTTCATCTCTGTGGTACTATCAATAGTAAGCACAGGAAAATATCTCCCTCAATAATGTTAATGATCCTCTCGGTTATTTTCTGTATTTTCACATTTTTTTCATCGTTCAGAGAATTTCTATAACTTTCTCAAATAATTTAAGATTTTTTGGAGCTGACAGTTCAGTTACCGGACAATTCATTTGGTTTTTAAAGTCAATTCCTTATTTTGAAGTCTTCATTGATAATATTACTATCTAGCATAAACTTTAGTTTAATAACCTCTATGCCAATTCTAATAGTTCCAACAGTTCTGAAATGTCAGTTATGTGCTAGAGGGACCTTTGATTCGAGTTTCAAAGCTTTCGAACTCATTTCAGGCTATTCGTCAAAATTTGAGTAAAATGGCCCTAGGGTGTGGGATCCACTTTCGTCGAAACAACCTCGGATGGAAATTATGATTGCCTCATTGAGTTCGGAATATCAAATTTGATAGGGTAGCATAGTTCATTTGCGTTCACAAAATTTTGGACGAACTTCAAGGGGTCGGAGAGACATGGAGATTTTTCAAGTCTCAATTGGCGCATTCGCTAAAGCGGCCCTTTAGGTGCTTTAGTGGAGGCCGCTTTAGTGGTCAGCGTTAGCGAACCTAGCTTTCCCTGTGAGTCTCTTTAGAGACAGTCTGACCGCTAAAGCAGATACCTTTTTATTGCCAGTTTGTCCTCTTTAGCAGTCTGCCATGCCAAATGGGTATCGCTTTTGCATTACTTGGCTGCTTTAGCGGTCAAGATGTCTCTTAAGTAGAACCTGGGAGGCATTAAATCCCCCACTTACCCAATTCTTTTCATATTTACTCACAAGTCTCAAGAGTGAAAATCCTAAAGAGTGGGAAATTGGGAGAAGCATTATTAGGAGATTTTTTTGGGGAGGGGACTTTGAGCTTGGATTACTCATTTCTTCATCAAAATCTCGGTAAGTTTTTGTTAAATTCTTGGTTAATTCTTCAATTTAGTCCCAAATACCTAGATTCTCATTGAGTAGTTTGAGGCACCAATTGAGCTCAAAATTTATCCATTCTTAAGGATAAATGTTTCTTGAGCATTGGAGGACGTGTTGACGATTTTGAAAGTGTTATTCTGCAAGCGAGCCCTACATGAAATTTTAACTCATTTTGGACTCAGAGCATAAAAATGCAATATGAGTACCGTTGTTACCGTATTGATGTGTATATTATCTTTTTGGTAGCGTGGCATCGTTCAAAAGCTTCTCAAAAGGGGAAATTATTGATTTAGCAGATCTCACCGGGCTTTGTTTGGAGTCTAGGTAAGCTGAGTTTATCTTTTTGTTAGATTGAGCTTAATTATATTATGAATGTGATATGATGCTATTTTTGGGATGGAAATTAGGTCTTGAAGATATATTTATCTTTTTTTGAATTATTTAGTCAGTTAAGAAATCAAAATTAGGCATTGTTGATTTAATTACTTATTCTTTAGGTAGAATTGTTATCTTAGGACTAAAATGTGGCTTATTAATTATTCAATAGTGATATTAGATATCTTATCCTAGTCCGCGTAGAATTTTCTTAGTATGAACTTTGAGGATTAGAAGTGGGGCCCTCCAGCTCACCTTAGGCCAAGACTACTAATAGCTCCTTGTAGAGTAAAGGGGCATGTTACATTATCTTAATTTATATTCTCGAGCCCAAGGATGTTTAGATTTATGATGCTCATTTCTAAATGGGATAATACCCACGAAAATACCTCAACTTTGACCGGATTTCCAGTTGAGCATACTGAACTTTGTGGGGGGTCGTATTACCCCCCTAGATTTTTTTCCCGTATTTTAATGCCATATATTTGCCCACTTGGACACGTATAAATATGAGGTGGCACGTGTATTACACGCGCCAATACACGTGTAAAAATGAGATTTGGCGCGTGTATTACACACGCCAGTGTCGAATCTGGGTATAGAGTTTCGGAAGGGGGGGAGGGAATTAGATTCACTTTAAAAAGTCTAGGGGGGTAATAGGACCCCCGTAAAGTTTAGTATGCTCAACTAGAAATCTGGTCAAAGTTCAGGTATTTTCGTAAGTATTATCCCTTTCTAAATTGATACTTGGGAGATGATAATTAATTCTGGTTCGAGTCTGACGATATATGACCTTAAGACCAGTTTAATTTCGACGTTATTCATGATATGAGTTTTGATTCAAGTTCGGCAAATGATAATATGAGTTTTGGTTCAAGTTCGATATTGGGAGGTTATTTATGAAAGTTATGGAATCGGTTCGAGTCTTGTGTTTATGGTATGGAAGGACCCACAGTTATGATTTTGAGATATGGCTAATTAGTATAATTTCAGTTATTATTTCTCTTGATTGCACCCTCCAGGATTTGGGGCCCCGCTTTGAGTTATTTACTTCATTGCACTTCTTGGCTTATGGGGGCCAGTATATACATATAGTTGACTTGTTCTTTATTATTATTATTATTATTATTATTATTATTATTATTATTTCGGTTACTTAATTACAGTGTTGAAGTGTTATTCCAAGTTTATTGTAACACCCGGGATTTTTGGTCCTTGAAAATTTCTTGATCTATGGGCTTACTTCCCCGATTATGACTCTCCTTACGAGTCGTAGGGAGTCATTATGGGTCGTATGACCCTAATCATAGCCTGACCAGTGTGGATTTACCAAGTTTTTGTTATTATTACGATTGAATCCTAATGAGTCTTAAAGACTCTTTATGTCACAACCCGACCCAGGGCTAGACCGTGATGGGTATCTCAAGTCCTTACCGAGATTCGGAGACCACCCCTTTTGCCTAGCCAAATGGGATATAGAAGTCCTAGCAGCGACTAAAAACTGAACATATAACAAGATAGAAAGGTAATAAACTCAAAGACATCTAATAATGTCAACATCAGTACCCAATCCACAGTAATATCCACAAAACCTCTACTAAACCAAAAATAATCTAATCGAGACATGCCCCCGACCATGATAATGACAGTGACAATATTAATGTGAACTCTTTAATTCTAGTTTATGAAAGAAAATCGATGGAATGATTAAGTCTTTCAGAGAATGGAAGCTCACCACTTCACCGCAAACGACCGACGAGCCAAGCCGATCCACCTAATGCTGCGCATGAAAAGTAAGATTGCCTTCAGACCTTGTATCACGTGGGGATACAACATTTGGATATGGTTAGTAGGTTGAGCACTAGAACGTAACTCAAGAATAAGGATAAAGTAATAACAATTCAAAATCTAGTTCAACTCCAAGTACATGTTCATATACATGTGTGCATACATATTTACTTATATAAAAAATGCTGGGATAGGGAACAAGGATTAACATGCACTTTCAAACTTTAGCCTAAATTGTGTAGCCTAACCGTCATATAATAGTACCCATGGGCTATATGGTCCCCAACTCTTACGCCCTGGTCGGGTCCTAGTGCATGTAGCCGCATGAACCGGAGAATAATCTCATATATATACATGGGGGACTCGAGCCTCCCAATTATATACTAAGATGACTTAAGCACCTGATCATGTAATATAATACGGGGGACTCGAACCTCCCAATCAGATAATAAGGGGGACTCAAACCACCCAATCATAAGCAAGGTGACTCGAACCCTAGGCAATTTAGACCCCCATGCTGGCAAATGCTGTTTCTAGTTTTGGTCCCTCAAGACTGCCACTTTCATGGCCCTCCTACACAACCCCCTTTTAAGTCCCAATAAAATATTTATCACATATTTTCATTCATTGAACCATAATACACATTCAGTCATACACTGTTGGTATCGTCATACCAACTACACTAGCAAGGCAATATCAACATGCCATTTCAATTTCATTAACTCGGGAGAACAACTCCCTTTGTTCATTAATACAAGGTGGAAGAACACCGACTCTTTTTGTTCATTAAATCAAACCATTGTGTTTCAAATACCTCTTTATATCATGCTGTTGTTTAGAAAGCAGTTCAATGCAATTATACTTATACTCAAAACCACTTCCACAAAATTGGGTTGGATTTATTATCAATTCAATTGTCAATATTCACAAAATTTGGGGAAATCATAATCCCCTAGTTCATTCACCATACCCATGCACCCCATAAGTTCAAAACCATAAATAAAGCATGAACAATCATATCTAAATCATGGAAATTTTTATTCAAAAAAAAATATTCAACACCCCCAACCCATGTTCGAAAACCTTCATCAAAACAACATGGATAACTATTTAAAACATAGGCCTTTACAAAGTAATAGTTGGGGAAGAGTAACATTCCTGAAATATCAAGAGTTATGGAGAGAATTTTCCCTTGGGATCTTTAATTGATCAACTTCTAAGAAACCCTAAGTATTTTGCTTGAGAGAATTTAGAGAGTTTAAGAGAGTGATTTGAGTGCTAAGTGTTGAAAATAACATCCCAAGGGTGTTTTATGGTCGTGGATAAAGAGGAAAATGTCCAAAGTGACCTTAATTAAAAGCTAAAAAATTATCGCCAGTAACTACGGGTCACTATACTACTTGTAAGGACTTACTACGGCTCGTCACTATGAGTCGTAGTGTGGATAGTAGCTGAGGGCCCCCTTTTCTGGTAACCCTATGACACATACCCTAAGGCTCGTTATGAAACCCTACACCTTGTAGGGTCCAAGTCGTAGTCAAGATAGAATACTTTGGGCATCGCGCTGGTTTGGCTATGGATGGGGCTATACGAATTACTTTAAGCCTTTATGACTCGTAACCCCTAGTTGTAGTCACAACAGAAACTCCAGGACAACATACTGGCCAGGCTATGATTGGGTCCTTAAGACCCGTAATGACCCATTACGACTCATATAAAGGGTTGTCGTCTAGGCAGTACGTCTAGAAACTTAGAAATTTTCAAGGGATACAATTTGAGGTGTTACATTCTTCCCCTCTTCGTATTATTTATCCTCGAATAATGAGACAAGGCATACCTTATCATGAATTAACACGGAATACAACTACACTTACCTTTAACAAAGACAGAAAACAAAGGTGTCGGGGAAATTACAATTTCCTTTAACAAAGACAGAAAACGAAGATGGTAAGATTAACACATACCTTAAGCACGAATATCTGTAATGGGGAACAAGAATGGGTATTTGGACTTTATGTCCTCTTTTACTTTCCAAGTAGCTTCTTTAAACTTTTGGTTCCTCCATAGAACCTTCACCGAGGTCACATTCTTCATCTACAACTGATGGACTTGTCGATCCAAAATCTCAATTGGGACTTTCTCATATGACAAGGAGCCCGAAACACCAACACTTTATAATGGAACTACCAAGAAAGGATCACCCACATACTTCCTCAACATTGAAACCTGAAAAATCGGATGAATGAAACCCAAGCTTGGAGGCAAATTCAACTCATAAGCTACATTTCCCACTCGCTTCAAAATTTTATATGGACCAACATAATGGGGACTGAGCTTTCTCTTACTTCTGAACCGTATCACTCCCTTTATGGGAGACACCTTCAAGAACACCAAATCATCCACGTCCAATTTTATGTCCCTTTGTCTTATATCCTCATAGGACCTTTGGCGACTCTGGGCAGTCCTAAGTCTATCCCGAATTACCTTCACCTTCTCCATGACTCGGTGAACCAAGTCGGGACTATACAATTTATTCTCGTCAACCCCAAACCACCCAATACGAGACCTACACCTCCTACAATAAAGATCCTCAACAGGAGACATCCCAATACTTGCATGATAGCTATTATTACACACAAACTCTATGAGGGGCAAATGATCAACCCAATTACCACCAAAGTTAAACACACAAGACCTTAGCATATCCTATAAAGTCTGAATGGTCTTCTCTGCTTATCCATCCGTCTGAGGGTGGAAAGCGGTGCTAAGGTTCACCTTAGTTCCCAAACCTCTCTAAAAAAATGCCAAAAGTACGAGGAAAATAGAGTACCGTGATCACATATAATAGAAATATGCACACCATGCAACTTGAAGATTTCCTGAATGAACAACTTTACATAATCCTCAGTAGAGTAATTAGTCCTCACAGGTAGGAAATCAACGGACTTAGTCATCCTATCCACAGTGACCCAAATCAGATCAAACTGATGGCGGGACCGCAAAAGACAAGTAACGATGTCTATATTAATCACTTCCCACTTCCATTCAGGCAACTCAAACTCTTGAGAAAACCTACCAGGTCTCAAGTGCTGCACTTCACTTATTGAAAAACCATACACTTGGCCACAAAATTCCCCATATACCGCTTCATGTTATTCCACCAATAGATTCAAACAAAAAGTTAAAATACCGAAAAAATTAGAATGAAATTTTTGATTGATCTTACTAGATTTTTCATTTGTTAATTTCCTATCTTTATAGGAGGGAGATAGATCTGTCATTTCTTGAAATCTCTTTTCTAATTCAGAATCGTAGTGTAACGTGTGTCCTCCCCCATTTCGAACATGAAATAAATCAAAAAATGGATTTTTGTTCAAGAATGAAATCTTATTGGAACTGTACATATCTGATTCATCCTTTGAAACCATATCACTTTCGAGATCTAATGAAATAGGATGAATTGAGATGGTATTTTGTAAATACGTGCCTATGAATTTGTTTCTCAGGAAATTTGTAAAGCAGTAGGCAAGGAGGTGAATGTAGCCAAGTGTGTCAATGATCATTACGCTTCATCCGAGTTATTCTATTTCACCTCTTAGAAAGAAAAGAACTTAAATAAAAATACTCTCTTTTATCTGCGAATTATTTTCCGAACAATGAAATAATCGAAATGTGGTAAAAACAAAATCTAAGTGCTTTTAAAACATATGTATAAAAGGAACATATTTTATTAAATTTAGCCCCTTCATGCTTGCTATAACTAAATCTCTTTCAAATCATAGTACATCTTCATCGATCCAGGATGAACAGTGTACCTCGACTCATGAGCCTCAACCAAGATCCTCTTTCGCAGCCCATCAACATTGGGAATACATAACCTATCTTAGTACCTCAAGCTACTATCATTACCAATCTAAAAAATGATCACTTTCTATTGGCCCACGTCACCCTTAATCTGCATCAAAATAGGATCCAAAGCCTTCTTATTCTTTATGTTGACTCAAAGAGATGACTTCACCACCTCTCACTCCATCACATCTCCAATCTTAGAGTCCAAGAGACTAACTCCAAGATTTGCCAATCAGTGAATTTACTTCACTAACTTTGTCTTTTCCTCATCCATATGAGATGAGATCCCCATAGATAACCTACTAAGAGCATCAACAACCACGTTAGCTTTACCTGGATGATAATAATGACTCATATCATAGTCCATGTGCAACTCAAGCCATCTCTTCTGCCTGAGATTCAAATCCTTATGGGTAAACACATATTGCAAGATCTTATGATTTGAATAGATGTCAACATAAGCCCCATACAAATAATGGCGCCAAATCTTCAAGGCAATGACCAAAGCCAACAGTTCTAAGTCATGCATCAGATATTTCTTCTCTTGAACTTTTAACTTTCTAGAAGAATAGGATACAACCTTAGCATGCTTCATCAACACGCAACCCAGTCCCATATGAGATACATCATAATAAACTACAAAACCCTCGTTACCTTTGGGTAGCGTCAAAATCAGAACCGAAGTCAACCTATCCTTCAACTTCTAAAAACTACCCACACAAGCATCCGACATAAGAACTTTGTCTTTTTTTGAGTCAATTTAGTCAATATGGCAGCAATAGAAGAGAAACTTTCCATAAACCTCCTATAATAACTTGCTAAACCCAAGAAGCTCCAAATGTCGGTTGGAGTCGTAGGTCTAGGCCACTTCTTAACCTCCTCAACTTTCTATGGATCTACTATGATCCCCTCACTAGATACCACATGGCCCAGATAGGTTACAATATTCAACCAGAACTCACACTTAGAGAATTAAGCATATAATCGCCGATCCTTAAGGGTCTGTAAAACTACACAGAGGTGATCGACATGATCTGCCTCACTCTTAGAATAAACCAGGATGTCATCAATAAACACGATGGTGAATATGTCCATAAACTGATGGAATATCCGATTTATAAGATCCATAAATAACACCTAGGCATTAGCTCATCCAAAGGACATCACCAAAAACTCAAAATGACCATACCAATTTTGAAAAATAGTCTTAGCGATATCCACCTCCCTAATCGTTAACTAATAATAACCTGATCAAAAGTCAATCTTAGAGAATTCCTTAGCACCCTGAAGTTGATCAAATAGGTCATCAATCCTAGGAAGAGGATTCTTATTCTTCACTGTCACCTTATTGAACTGGTTGTAATCTATACACAACCAAAGGGACTCATCCTTCTTACGCACAAAGAGCACAGGAGCACCCCATGGAGAAATACTAGGATGAATAAAACCCTCATCAAGAAGGTCTTTCAACTGCTCCTTAAGTTCTTTCAACTTAGTTGGATCTATTTTATAGGGAGGGATAGAGATAGGACAAGTGTTCGAAAGAATATTAATCCCAAAATAAATCTCCCTATCGGGAGGAACACCTGAAAGATTATTTGGGAACACTTTGGGAAACTCACAGACCACTGGGATAGATTGCAATGAAGGAACCTCGGAACTAGAATCTTTAACATGAGCTAAATGGTATAGACACCTCTTAGAGATCAACCTCTAGGATCTAAGATACAAAATGAACATTCCCTTAGGCACTAGGGAACTATCTTTCTACTCAATCACTGGTTCATTTGGGAATTTGAAACTGACCCTTCGGGTCTGATAATTTAGAGATGCATATCACGAGTGCAACCAATCCATCCCCAAAATCACATCAAAGTCTAATAAGTCCAACTCTATTAGATCCACTAACATCTCCCTACTATGGATAAATACTACACAAACCCTATAAACTCTTTTATCCATAATAGAGTCACCCATTAGGGTAGACACAGAAAAGGGATTTGGAATACACTCAAGACCAAAACCAAAATGAATAGCTACATAAGGGGTCAAATAGGAAAGGGTAGATCCCAGATCAAGCAGACAATATGCATCACGGAAAAAGAGTTGTAACATACCAGTGATAACATCAGGAGAAGCTTCATATTCCTAATGAGTGGTAAGAGCATAAAGGCGGTTTCAACCAATGCCGGAGCCATAAGTAGCACCCTTTGGTACACGAGATGAAGACATGGAAACTAGAACCTTATTAGCCCTAGTAGAAACACTGACTGACGGACAATCCAACTGTAGGTGACCCAACTGACAATACTTAAAAACACTTTTTCTTCTATTTCTCAAAAAATCCATGATACACCTGCCCACATAAATAACAAGGGCAATAAGATGGTGCTGACTGAGTTCTACTAGCCTGAGAGTGGGCATCCTGGACCGTAGGACTATCACTATTCTAGAAATGGTGATCACCAGACAACTTAGGATGTGGGGAACTAGTCGTAGAATAGGAACCAAAATTTCCCTAGGACATCTTCTTAGACTACTGCCTTCCATTACCACCACTATTTTTCTAACCTCCACCCTGATCTGAGTACCAAAACTTCTTACTCTACCTCTCCTCGATTTTTGACTACTTTTTCCTGCTCATCCTCCACTTATTGCATGTACAACACCAACCTGGAAATGTCCATGTGTCATTGTTCAATAAGGTGGCCTTGCATTCCAATACCTAGATACAGACAACCCAGAAGTAAACTTTCTCATCGTCGCTTTTATGGATGACACTAACTTAGGAGTGTAATTAGACAGCTGGTGAAACTTTAAGGCATACTCCTTAATAGTAATTTTGCCTTGCCTCCAATTCACAAACTCCTCGGCCTTTGCTTTCCTAAACTCCTAAGGAAAGAAATGGACAAGAAAGGCGCCAGAGAAATCATCCCACAAGGCTACCTCAGCATCATCACCTTTCAACTGATCCTACTCCTCATACAACTGATATACTATATCCTTTAACTGATATGTGGCAAACACCACACTCTGAGTCAGAAGCATACATAAAAGATCTTCTCTATTTCATCTATAAATCCTTTAGGATCCTCCTTAAACTTAGAGCCAGTAAAGGTTGGAGGATTGAGCCTCATAAATTTCCCGACTCAAGTAACCTCAAAATTACTCATAGCAATGCCAGCAGGACCCGGTTGACTTGAATGAGATGTCACCAACTGGGTTAATAGATGAATAGATTGACAAAACTCAACAATAGAAATATCTCCTTGGGGTGGTGGGGCATGATCATCATCAGCTCGAGGGGCTCGAGAAGGACTGGCAGGGATTGATGGAACTCTACGTGGGGCATTACAATTTGGAGTTAGACCCTAGATTGGGTTTGAACTCCATAAGTAGAACGAGCTCCATCTATATTATCCTCAGATGGGATAGAAGATTTTCCACGTACATCAGATCTTCTTGGAGACATGATATGATATGCAAAAAAATGGCCATTAGAGAAGACTCAATACCTTAGACTCTATAGCCCAAAATAGAACAACAAAAAAGGAAAACATTCTTAAATGTATCGTAGCCTCTTCTTTATAACTGAGGTGTGCTACACATCCGTAAAAAAACTCTACTTGACATGGCTTTGTGGAAAACCAATGACACCAAACCTAGGCTCTAATACCATCTTTGTCACGACTCGAACAAGGTCTTGTTCATGTGGGTATCTCAAGTCCCCACCGAAGACCAGAGACCACCCCTTTTTCCTAGCCAAATAGGATATAACACTCTAGCAGCGGCTGAAAACCAAATATATAACAAGATAGAAAGGTAATAAACTCAAAGACATCTAAGAATGTCAACATAAATACCCAATCCATAGTAATATCCACAAAGCCTCTACTAAACCCAAAATAATCTAAGTTCGGACATGTCCTCGACCCTGATAATGATGATGAAAAATCTTTAATTCTAGTTAATGAAAGGAAACCAATGGAATGATCAAATATTAACAGAGAATGGAAGCTCTCCATTTCTTTGCAAACGACCGTCGAGCAGAACCTATCCACCTAACATTGTGCCAAAAAAAGTAGGGTTATTTTCGAACCCTGTATCGCGTGGGGATACAACATCCGAAAATGGTTAGTGGGTTGAGCACTAGTATGTAACTTAAGGAAAAGGATAAAGTAATGACAAATCAAAATCCATCTCAACTCCATGTTTATGTTCACATACATGTATACATACAAATATACTTATATAAAAAATGTTGGGATAGGGAAAAAGGCTTAACATGAACTTTAAAACTTTAGCCTGGATTGTGTATCTTAACTGTCATACAATAGTACCCATGGGAAATATTGGTCCCAGATATCCCCCCTGGTTGGGCCTCTATACGTGTAGCCATACAAATTAGAGAATATTCTCATATATTTGTACGGGGGACTCAAACCTTCCAATCATATACTAAGGTGAGTTAAGAACCTATTCATGTAATATAATATTCGAGACTCAAACCTCTCAATCATATAATAAAAGGGACTCAAACCACCCGATCATAATCAAGGGGACTCAAACCCCAGGCTATTTAGCGCCCTACACAAGAAAATACGGTTTCTAATTTTGGTCCTTCAGAACCGCTACTTTCATGAACCAGCTACACAACCTTATTTTAATCCCCATTAAACCATTTATCATATATTCCCATTCACTAAACCATAATACACATTCAGGCATACACTCTTGGCATCGTCATAAAAACTACACTTGGAAGGTAACATCATTATGCCATTTTAATTTCACTAACTCGGGAGAACAACTCCCTTTGTTCATATAACGCCCCGATTTTCTGAACCGAAATGCTACATGGTGCTTATGACCCCGAGGGACCACAAACTAACTCATGACTGATATCTGTACCTATATACTGCAATTCATGACATAATAATGCGGAAAATATGCAGAATAGTACATAAGGTTCAAATGAAATAATATAATATCCATATGGGCGAAAAATACCTAAAACAACTGAAAACTGAATCTGAAAGCTAAATTTGAGCGTAAATCCAAAAGACTCTAAGTACTGTCTGAAATAAGGAGTTGAAGGAACATGTCTCCAACTAACTTCGTAAATTGATAACTGCCTAAAATAATAATGAATAAATCTAATCATATTGTCCTCGAATGAAGAGGACTCACTGAATCTCTACGACTGGAAATGCTACTGCTACTGCTGGTCTAGAGCTCATGTCTCTGAACCTATGGTGTACTATGAAAAGAAATAACCATAGCGCAAATACGTCAGTACAACTGGAGTACTGAGTATACGAGTAAGGTAGGCTAATCCAAAGGGTTTACATGCAGAAATAATGCTAATTGACTGACTGATATGAGCGTAAGAGTACAAACACACATACATAGTAATTGAGATCATGAGTACGTGGTAGCTAAATCTGTATGCTAATACATGACTAGAACTGTAGTTCTGATAACATGAGCGACTGTGTCTGACAGTCCTGAATCTGGTAGAACTCTCTGAGTCTCGTGCTATAACTGAATTTAACTGTATATAACAGTCCTGGTATACTTTATTGAGACTGATACTGAAACTGTGGGAGGTTATTGTTTAACCGACATGCCCCATGTATACCATTACGGCTAAGCTGGGGTCCAATCTCTTCCCCGACTGGAGGGGTGTCAATACCGCGCCACTGGTAAGGATAGTTGTGAGTGACCCTTATCTGGCAGGTACTCAAAGTGAGAATGGTGGGACCCTAAACAGACAGGTTAAGCAACCTCATCAACCCTAATCTGATAGGCTAAGATGTCTCAACCTACGTTGGCTACGTAGTTCTAGAACACAAGGATGACTGCTAAGAAACACACCCTAAACTGGTAGGTGAGTCCCCATCCTTGGGTTCACTCGATGCTAACTTCTACTCCCATCTAAGGAGACTAAATATGATTCAACTGACTTTACATGGACAGATTAACTGACTTCCGTTGACTGATGGAGTAGTACTATTATCTGAGAGTTAACTGAGATCATGAGATTTCTGAGGTTTCCTAAGTCACATGACTGACTGAGTTCTATATATTATAGCTTGAATGAGATTATCATGAAAACATGACATGGCTCTAGGCACACAACTATGTTTTTCGGGTACTAATACCCCCAGAACTCGATAGAAGGAAACTGATACACATGACATGACTTGATCACAAGATTTGAGTCCACAAATCATAATATCATAAGTAGGGGATATCATATTTCATATAGTTATTCAACATCTTATACATTGTAGGGAATGCATGGATATATTTCGTGTACATATTGTATATCTCCATTATCTTGCATGCTTCATACCACCACAATAGCAATACATGAAAAGTATGAAATTCATATTAAAGTATATAGCTAACATGAACTTGTCATTTAGACATCATAGAACCATACAAACATGAATTTCTAGCATCCTAAGCATTTTATCAAACACCTTGCATGCATTCTTTAAGGCATAGGTGGGTTTCATAGTTTCACTATATTAAACCACCTAAAGTTTATGGTTTTCAATTAACAAACATATATATTCCATGAAAACACCTTTAGAAATCACATTGAAACTTAAACAACAATCGTCAACATGTACATACTCATATTACCATAAAAAGTTTACAAAATAATATTTAAAACATGGTTCTTGAGCTCTATGAACGGATTGGATCCATAGATGAACACTACGCATACCTTAGTGATTGAATCTTGAAAGAGATATAATGTTTCTGAAGGTTCTTGAAGAATTCCTTAGGCTTGCTCTTGAGGAGATAATCTTGAGAGAAAACCATAATCTTGTGGTTGAGAGTGTAAGAAAGGGTTTTTAAGATGCTTAACTGAAGAAAAAAATGGGAAAAATTATGCCTCTTTAGGGTTATAAGTCATGGAAGGTGAAATAAAATACCAAAATACCCTTATGAAATAAGTTCTCAGTTGCTGAAAATCATAGCTGATGACATTTGTGACAAGGCGTCAAAAAGGTGGTAAGCCGTAAAAAATGTCGTCACACAGGAGCTGGAATTGATGATTTCTTCCTAAGTCTGACGACATTTGTGACAAGGCATCACAAATATGGTAAGCTACCACGAATGTCGTCACTTAGGAGCTGGCTTCTGCCTAAGGCTGACGACATTTGTGACAAGGAATAACAAATATGTTAGGCTACCACAAATGTCATCACTTAGGAGCCGGTCTATGCCTGAGGCTGACGACCTTCGTGATAGGGCGTCAAAAATATGGTAAGCTACCACGAATGTCGTCACTTAGGAAATGGTTTCTGCCTAAGGCTGACGACTTTCGTGATAGGGCGTCACAAATGTGGTAAGCTACCACGAATGTTGTCACACTATTTCCAGCCTGACATGCTGGAGTAAAATAGGAATAACTCTTTTCTCCAATATCGAATTTAGGATAAATTAGTATCATTGGAAATATAATTCAATTATCTATTTGTTTATAGGTCATGAGCTCAAAAATTCCAAGAATAATGAGAGATATACTCATTTGAAGTTGACTATGACAATATCTTTCTAAAGAATTTGATCGGTGAGAAATGTTTTGATTCATCTGATAGCTGGGAGTTATTTGAAGCCTTAATATACATCTAACTTACTCATAAAACTATAAAAGAACCATGATGTACTATGCATGAGCTTGGTACATAGCTCTAATATTCGTTTGGATTTTTCGGGGTATTACAGTTCATTAATACAAGGTGGGGGAACACCTACTCCCTTTGTTCATTAAATTAAACCATTGTGTTTCAAATACCTCTTTCTATTAAGTAGTTATTTAGAAAGCATTTCAACGGAATTATACTTATACTCAAAACCACTTCCATAAAATTGGGTTGGGGTTATTATCAATTCAATTGTTTATATTCACAAATTTTAGGGAAATCACAATCCTTAGTTTATTTACCATACCCATATATCCAACAAGTTTAAAACCATAAATAAAGCATGAACGATCATATGCAAGCCATAGAAAACACTATTAAAAAGCAAACATTCAAAACTCCTAACTCGTGTTCCAAAACCATCTTTAAAATAACATGGATAACTATTTAAAACACGTGCCTTTATAAAGTAATAGTTGGGGAAGATTAACATGTCTGAAATATCAAGAGTTATGGAGAGAATTCACCCTTGGTATCTTTAATTGATCAACTTCTTAAAAACCCTAAGTATCTTGATTAAGAGAATTTAGAAAGTTTGAGAGAGTGCTTTGAGTGCTAAAGTGTTAAAAATAACATCCCAAGGGTGTTTTATGGTCGTGGGCATTAAGTGGGTAAAGAGGTAAATATCTAAAGTGCCCTTAATTAAAAGTTCAAAAATTATCGCCAATGCCTACGGGTCACTTTACGACCCATAAGGACTCCCTATAGCTCGTCACCATGAGTTGTAGACTAGACAGTAGTTGAAAGACCCTTTTTTTGGTAACTATACAACTCACACCTTATGACTCATTACAATGCCCTACGACACGTAGGGTCCAAGTTATAGTCAAGATAGAATACTTTAGGCATATAATTGGTTGGGATATAGATAGGGATATACGACTCTCTTTGAGTATTTACTACTTGTACCCCTAGTTGGAGTTATAATAAAAACTCCAGGCCAACATACTGGCCAGGCTACGGTTGGGTTCCTTAAAACCCATAATAACTTGTGATGACTCATAGGGAGGGTCATTTTCTAGGCAGTAAGTTATGAAACTTAGAATTTTCCAAGGATTAAAATTCAGGGTGTTATACTATACGAGTCGTATAGTACCATCCATAGCCAAACCAGTGTGATGCCTAAATATTTTTACTTGCCTACGATTTGACCAAACTAATCGTAATGTCTGAGTATGAGGCATATGGTACGACTCATAGTCAGACTAGTGTGGGTGCCCATGGATGTTGTATAGGCTACGACTAGAGGTATGAGTCATAAGGTGACTGTACGAGTCGTAAGGTCACCTATAGCGACTGGGCAATAATTTTTCAATATTTAATTAAGGGCAATTTGGACATTTCCCTTCTTCCCCAATCCTGAACAACGATATAAAACCCTTTTAAGGTATCATTATTCACTCTAAAATAAATCTAAATAACTTTTTAGTCTCTCAAATCCCTAAGGTCAAAAACACGTAGGGTTTCTAAGAAGTTTTTCAATTAGGGCTCTCAAGGGTTATTTATCTCCATGTTATGATACTTTTAGGCATATTACACTTCCCTAAATCTTATTTTATGAAAAACATATGTTTTAAATGGTTTAATTGTATGGATCTGAATGTGGGTTTTTATATGTTTGAGGGTTTTGGAATGGATGATTCTTGAATTTTTTTCCCATGGTTTTTATGAGTTGTTCATGCTTTAAATTGAATGTTTTTGAACTAATTGGGTGCATTGGTGTGAGAATTGGAATGAGGGTCGAGGTAATCCCTAAATTGATGTATGAACTTCAAAATTGGTTTTGAACAATTGTATTCCCTCAACCCGCTTGTGTAAATGACTTTGAATTGTGCAATTGTCACTTGGTTTGATTTATTCGCCTATACTATTGCATTGCATAAAATGGTTACAGAATGAACATGGATTTTAAAGTCCTTGTTGGATATATTTTGAAATAAAAAACAAAGGGGGCCAAGGAATTCCCCCAATTTGATTAAATAAACTAAAGGAGGTCGAGGCATTCCTCTAACTTAATTTAATGAACAAAAAGGGTCGAGGAATTCCCCCAAGTAAATAGAATTGTGATGGTATGGTTATAGGCTTGCAAGCTAAATGGTATGACGATACCTATAGTATACCTTAAATAATAATTCCTTGGTTAATGAATGAATTATGTGGAACTTATTTTAAATAGTCTTAATGGGGATTATACAGCCAAGCCGTGAAGGTGTAGGTCTCGAATAACTTATATTGGAAACTCATGTTTGCCGACATGAGGGTAGGTCTTAATGATCGTTTCCATGGTTCACACTAATGATATATTTTGTATCTAGGATTGACGTAGAGTTAGGGCATTTCCCGGTCTTCCTTGATACCTCTGGTTCATGTAGCTAACACACACTAAGGTCCTTTCAACAGGGAGCTAAGTCCATATAGCCTGTGGGTTCTTGTTTATGATGGTTGAGATACATAGTCCAGGATAATGTTTTAATATCATTCAAAACTTGTTCTGCATCCTCTAAAGTTGTATACCTATGTGATGTAGGGTTCAAAGGCACTTCTACTTTTTCTGCACATTGATAGGTGAACTCTAAGTCAGTTATTTGCGGTGAAGTGGTGATCCATTCTCTGGAAGACTTAATCATTCCATAAGTTTTCCATCCCTAAATTAGAATTAAAGACTTTACATTTACATTATCTTTGTCAGGGTCAGGAACATGTCCCGACGCAGGTTATTTTCTGGTATAGAGGCCTTGTGGATAATACTGTGGATTGGGTATTGATGTTGACACTCTTAGATGTCTTTGAACTTATTACTTTATATCTTGTTATATTTTTAAATTCATCTATTTTCAGGTGTGTTATGTTCTATTTTGATAGGCAAAGGGGGTGGTCTCCAGTCCTTAGTGGACTTGAGATACCCATCACGGCCAGACCTTGGTTCAAGTTATGAAAAAGATGGTATCAAAGCCCTAGGTTCATGGTCAATTAGGTTTCCACAAAGCTGCATCAAGTAGAGTCTCTTTTATGAGTGTGCAGTGCGCCACACTTATAAAGGAGAGACTATGAGATATTTGGGAATGTTTTTTTTTTTGTGTTTTATTTTCTGGCTATAGAGTCTAAGGTCTTGAAAATCCTCTAGTATTTATTTATTTTTCATTTTATATCATGCCTCTCTAAGGATCTGATGCGTGTGGAACTTCTTCTATCCCACCTAAGGACAATATGGATGGAACTCATCCTACTTATAGAGTTTAGACCTAATCTAGGTATCTAGCTCTTAATTTTACTTCCCTACATATTGTTCCATTGGTCCCTACCAGTCCTCCTCAAGCCTCTCAGGATAATGATGATCATGCCATACCACCCCAAGAGGACATTTCTAATGTTTTGTTTCATCAATCTATTCATCTATTGACCCAGTTGGTTACATGTTTGCCATGTTAGTCGGGTCTTATTGGTACTACTGTGATGTCTTCTGAGGTTACTCGAGTCAGGCAGTTTATGAGGCTCAATCCTCTGACCTTTATTGGATCTAAGATTGAAGAGGATCCTCAAAGATTCATAGATGAGATGGAGAAGATCTTTTGAGTTATATTTTTTACTTTAAGGATGTGGAATTTGTTCCATATCTGCTAAAAGATATGACATAGTAGCGGTATGAAGAGTGGGACCAGTCTAGGGATGATGATGCAAAGTTGGCACTATGGTATGAGTTTTTGGGTACCTACCTAGATCGTTTCTTTCCTCGGGAGTTTGAGAGGTTAAAGTTGAGGAATTTATGAATCTAAAATAGGAAAGGATGAATGTGAAAGAGTATGCCCTAAAATTTCATCAGATATGTCGCTATGCTTCTGAGCTGGTGTGTAGCATGATGGCTAAGATGATGATGTTTTCCTTAGGATTGTCTCGAGACTTGGTGCTAGAGTGCCAGGACACCTTGTTGAATAGTGATATGGATATCTCTAGGCTTATGGTGTACATGCTGCAGGTGGAAGATGAAAAAAAAAATAGGTCAAAATATGGGAAAGACAAAGTAAGAGGTCTAGGTATTCTGAGCTAGGCGGAGGCCAATAGAAAAGTGATAGAGATGGTAGGAAATGGTCTAAAAAGAAGTAGGGAAATTTTAGTTCCTATTCTACGGTTAGTGCTTTATATCCGAAGATATTCTGTGATCACCGTTTTTCGAAAAATAGTGGGTCTAAGGCACAAGGTGTCCAATCTCAAGCTAGTGAGGCCCAGTTATCTCTGTCATATCCTCCTTGTACATTTTGTGGTTAGTTTTACAATGGCTTTTCTGATGAGGGGATAAATAAGTGTTTTAGATGTGGCTAGCCTCACCATATTCAGAGGAACTCTTCTTTATGTGTTGTTGCTACTGGGGGTACAAAGGTCCCGATTGCTGCTTCTTCAGCTCATGCACCAAAGGGTGATACTTCTGGCTCTGGCAATAGTGGGGAGCCATCTTTATGCTCTTGACACCTATCAGGACTCTGAGGCATCTCCTAATATTGTTACTAGTATGTCAAAACTTTTCTCTTGTGATGTGTATTATCTGCTAGATTCTGGGTCTACCCTTTCGTATGTGACCCCTTATATGGCTATTCATTTTGGTTTTGGTCCTGAGTGTATTCCTAATCCATTTTTTGTGTCAACCCAAGTTAGTTACTCTGTTATGGCTAGAAGAGTCTATAGGGTTTGTGTGGTATTTATCTGTGATAGGGGGATGTTGGTGGATTTAATCGAGTTGGAGATGTTAGATTCTAAAGTTATATTGGGGATGGATTGGATCCATTCGTGCTATGTTGTCTCCTCATTGTAGGACCTGAAGGGTCAGTTTCTAGTTCCCAAATAAATCAGTGATTGAGTAGGAAGGGAGTTCCCTAGTGTCTAAGAGAAGGTTTATCTCTTATCTAAGAGCCAAGAAATTGATTTCAAAAGGGTGTTTGTTTCACCTGGTTTGGGTTAAAGATTCTAATTTTGAGGGTCCCTCTTTGTCATCTATCCCTATGATATCTGAGTTTCCCAAAGTATTTTTTGATGATCTACCTGGTGTCCCTCCCAATAGGGAAATTAATTTTGGGATCGATCTTCTTTTGGACACTCATCCTATCTCTATCCCTTCCTATAGAATGGCTCCATCTTAGTTGAAAGATCTTCTTAGTAAGGGTTTTATCCACCCTAGTATTTCTCCATGGTGCACGTCAGTACTATTTGTACATAAGAAGGATGGCTCTCTTTGAATATGTATAGATTACCGCTGGTTGAATAAGGTAAAAATGAGGAATTAGTATCTTCTTTCTAAGATGGAGGGCGATTATGCTGACTTTGAAAACCCACTTGAGGATACTCTCTAACCCTGTGTCATTGCTTTCCAAATCTGAAACATACATCACTTCCAGCCCTGCAGACACCCTAGTGGTTTCTGCCATACTTCTGGCAAAGGGGATTTGTTCGGGCACTGTTAACACTACCCTGGGGTTTAGGTCCTGGTGCCCTATCTTTATTGTTGTCTCTGAATTTTGACACTGGAACACTGGCTAAGGATGGATCTAGAAAGGAAGATTTCTGGCAGAACTGAGAACGATTTCCACCTTCTGACTTAGGTTGAGTGAAGTTGAAGCTACCTGTTCTAGCTCTCTTATTATCCCTCTTCTTCTCTTTATTATTAGCCTCCTCTATCTGCTAAGCATGGAATATAAGCCTGGACATGTCCATCTCCTTAATTAGTATTGCAGTCCTGCACACTTTGACCACACTGTTAGACACACCAGACACAAACTTACTCATCTTAGATCAACTATCTACTACCACATGAGGTGTGTATCTCGCCAATTGAGTAAAATTGAGAGAATACTCTTTCACTGTCATGCTTCCCTTCTTCAAATTAATAAATTCGAAAACCTTATCTTCCCTCAACTCCAGTGGGAAGAACCTATCTAGAAATGTAAAGGTAAACACCTTCCATTCTACGGGCCCTGTATCTGCGGCCCTCTCTGCCTTCCACTGCTTAAACCATGAGTGAGCCATATCCTGTAAATGATATCCAACCAACTCAGCACTCTCACTATCTGTCACCACCATAATATCTGTGACTTTCTACACCTTATCAAGGAATTCCTTTAGGTCCTCTTCCGACTTAGACCCGATAAAGCCAGGAGGTTCATTCGGGTGAAGTCCCAAATCCTAGATGCGGCAGTATTGGCCACTAGATTGGCCAAACTGAAAGTTAGGCATTTATACTGGGCTGCCATAAAATGAGCTAGAGTGGTGAAAGCATCTCTGAATTCTGCATGGGAAACATGCTCATCCAGGGGATCTGGCTGGACGGGCGGAGATGCTGGTTGATTTTCTGTTTTCCTTTCGTTCTTGTTTTTTGGAGGCATGTTCAATAAATAAAAGTAAGAAAAGGATTAGACTGAGTCTGTAGCTTGAGATCATGCTTACTCGCACGATATGAATACTGAAAAAAGGGAAACTTTTTCTAAAATGCCTCATATCCCCTTGATCATAAGTGTGATGCGTTACACACCGATGCACAAGACTCTACTAGATGTGGATTTTAGACTTCCTCGGACTTTGTTGAACCTTAGGCTCTGATACTAAGTTTGTAACGCCCTTAGTCTGTAACTCGGATGCTACACGGTGCTTATAATCTCGAAGGACCACAAGCTAACCCATGACTGGTACCTATTGAAATCACTAAATAGTAATACTGTAATAATGCAAAAATTAGGCAAAAATTGCCATAAGGTTCAAAACTGAAATCAAAATACTGAATACTAAAAATTAATACTGAAATCTGAACATATGCCTGTAAATACTCTAGTATAAAAGTTTCTAATTGTCTGAAGGTGGAGTTGATGGGATACGTCCCTAACTAACTCAAACAACTGAAGTACTGATAACTGAAAATAATGAAATAAAACTCTATCCTCGAACTATGAGGAATCACCACTAAATCTGTTGCTGATAATTTGGGTTGATAAGTGCGGTCAGGAGCCCGTGCATCTGAACCTATGATATAATACATCATAGTGCAAAAAAAGGTATGTGTCAGTACTTTGAATGTACTGGTATGATAAGACAGGTAAGGCTGAATGCATGGGTTCATATGCATGAACAATAGCTGACTGAGTGGCATAAATATAACTGAATGAAAGTACATGTATATCTAAAACTACTATAAATACTGATTATGCAATGATATGCACATAACTACGCAGACTGTAACTGTGATCATGTTAACACTGGGTACTGAATTCTGATAACTGAATGACTGATATCTAAGTTTACTGATACTGAATTACTGTATATTGAGTGACTATTTTTGACAGTCCTAATTCTGTAGAACTTAATTGAGTTCTGTACTGAGCTGGGTAACTGTATCTTACAGTCCTGATTCTAAAATGAACTGAGGTTTTATACTGAGTCTGAAACTAAAAATGTAGGAGTATTCATCTAACCGAGATACCCCGAGTATGACTGAGTTGGGGTCCAACCTGTGATCCCAGTTGGAAGGGTGTTAGAACCTTGCCAAGGGATACTAACAATGGCTATGAGTTAACCGTCTCTGACAGGAAGCTCTTTCATCAACCCTCGCTGGCAAGAAAACTCATACAAGATGTATCAACCCTAGACTGAAAGGAAGACATATCAACCTATATAGGCTATGTAGTTTTGTAATGCAGGGATTGCTACTAAGGGTCAAACCCTTTACTTATAGAAATGCCCCTATCCCTGGGTTCGCTCGACGCTGATTCCTACTCCCATCTGAATAGACACTGAACTGATTTCTAAACTATACTAGGCTTGACTGAACTATTACTGATCGTACTGGATAACTGAACTGAACTAAGTTCCCTAAGTTCTATTGACTTACTGGGTTCGATGAATTCTATTTACTGATTGAATACACTGAGTTCTATAACTGTCTAAGTACTACTGGACGTGACATTACTGAGACTATTCTAAAACTACTATAAATCTAGGTAAACAACTAAATGTCGGGTATTAAATACCCCCAGGACTCTATAACATAAATTATAAAGCATAGCTCAATCTTGAAAACATAATATCTAGTTATTTTGCCCACCATTCATTCATTGAGGCATTTTAACAAACACTTGCATGGCATTAACTTGTATACATACTAACATGATATGATTTCATTACTCATCTAACATGAAATAATTCATCAAACACTTGGGGAGCTTAATCTATTCACATAATAATGAACAACATGTAGGAATTACGATTACCAATCTACACTTACAAATTCACGGGTTTTTTTAACATAAATCCACATACCATTACATACGTAAATTAATTTACATGAAACTTAAATTTAATCATGGATTAGAAACCCCACAGAACATTATAATCACGAAGATGATCAATTCAACATGAAACTCATGGAAGAAATCAACTTGTAATTTAAAAAGAATTCTTGAACTCCAAGGGTGGAAGGAAACCCTTGGATGAACACCTAACATACCTGATTGTTAATTCTCTGAAAGTTGTGGAGAATTTCTTGAAGATTGAATCTTGAATTGGAAGCCCTGGGGTTTTGTTATTGAGTAATTTAAAGAATAGAGAATGGATTTTTCCTCTAAAGTGGCTTAATCTTGTGTTTTGGAGATGAAATAAGGTGGAAAAAGATCCAATTAACCCTCTGGATGTGGGCTTTTAATGACTAAAAATGTGTCCAACGATACGCAGACCGATGCACCGCATTAATGGAAATAATGCAACGACTAACGTGTCGCATTGTGTTTGCGTCGGTTCACTGGAATTGAAATGAAAGCTGGGGGGGAATTTTTTGTCGACGCGATGGGCGGTATGACGCATCGAGATCGCATCGACCCACTATTTTGGTGACCCAAACATGGTTCAAACGATGTTTAAAAAATCCAAAACTCACCCGAAGTGACCTACTGACATTCCTGATCATGAATCAACCTAAAAATTGATATTTTAAGGTCATAACTGTCCAAGAATAGGATCGCAAACTTATGAAGGCTAAAATAATTCTAAGTACAAACACTTAGCTAAAATTTCTAAGTCTATGACCTCTTTTCAAGCTTTAACGGACTGAGTTAAGCTTATGATTTTGTGGGGCCTTATAAAAACCCTTGTTGGAAGAAAGATTTTTTTACCTTAGAAAAATACTTGGTATTCTCAGTATGAATGAATTGTGAGTTTGTATTTTTGGACAAAAGTAAGAATTTTTTCAACTTTCTCATCAGGTTTTAATCAAAAGTGTTGAAAAATCTTATGACCGCTTCTGCTCCAACATGAACAACATTCTCACCTATTTCCTAGCCAAACGATGAACTATTATCTTGCACTTAAAAGGTTTTCTTCCCCTTCTCATACTCAAGACTATATAAAAATATTTTACACTCCTATTCTGACATTTTTCCTACTCTTAATCGTAATTTTGCATATCCTGCATTCTCTGCTCTGTTTTGTATTTGCTCTATTTGTTTTGGTCTTTTTGATTATGTCAAAATAGGGAGAAGATGACCACATCAGTCAACAAGATAGTGGGAGCTAGTTGACTACCACAACAATAAAGTCAACTATAGTTGTCAAGGCAGGAAGACAGGGAGAGCCAGCCGGCTACTTTAACAGGGAAGTTAACTGATGTTTAATGTTTTCCATTAACAAAAAAGGGGAGATTGTTAGCCTCCTATTTTTATGTTTTAATAATGACAAACTAATGATTGGAAATATGTAGGATATTTAAGGATCTCCATTGATGGACCCAAGGCAATAAGGATATTGGAAGACTGCTAATGAGGGAAGAAGCCAGCTCCAGGAATGAAAGGACTACAAATCATGATCTACGATATCCAAGTGAATCAGTCAAAAAAAGAGAAAAGGAAGGAAAATCTCAATCCCAAAATCACGACACATCAGATCAATCACAACGAAGAAAAAGAAAGAAAATATCATAAATAAACATAGAAAAGCATCAATCACTACAAGAGCAAAAAGAATAAAAGATCACGGACTAATCTGATATGGACATGAGTGAAACCCGTTTATGGACATATCATACGGTAACATTCCTCAATCAAGGAATCAATTCAAATCCTCGATAGAGAAGAAATCTTTTGGGTTTCCTTATGAAAAGTAGAAACTAAAGATTATAAAAGAAGAAGACTAAAGAGTTACGCAACTTCAACGAGAAATCTCAAAGTGTCTCGGTATTAGTCTCACAAAACTTTGAAATCCTTAGTTTGCAATTGTTATATAAAGAATAGGATCGAGTAAACTTTGTAATACGAACTGAAGTTATGTCACAAGATCAGAAGAACAAAATAAGTCTTCGAAACTTATTTCTCATTATTGTACTCAATCCCAACGTTGAAAGATCTAAGGAAATGATTGAAACCCAAGGGGGCTGGAAGTAGGCACCACATTGGTGTTTTGAACTAGGATAAATCTCTCTGACTCTACTTTAAATTCAGTTATTTACTTTCTTATTTATTTCAACTCTAACTTATTTCATGAAGCATGCTAATCAGAAGGAGAGACGACTGTGAGGAGCCAATAGTCGACTCACAAGAAATTTTCAATTCCCCCCCCCCGAATTTCACAAAGAACGACTGAGATACATGAACTTGAACATGGGGAGGTGTTAAACGTGGGAGGATAACAATTGCACATGGTTTAATTCAAATCTTGATAATTTGACATGGTATTTATCGAATATGACATGTGTAATTGCAATTCAAAGAATAAAATAACCTAATTTACATGGGAAAACATGTTGACGTGGCTTGAATTCAAATTACTAAGGATAAAAACATGGATTAAATTCATATTTAACATGGATAAATTTCACGAAAAAGGATAAAATTCATACTTGAATCAAAAAGTGATTTTAGGACTCAATGGGTAGAAGAAATCCATTGATGAATACCCCACATACCACAATTAGTTGAATTCTTAAAGAAAAACTAGAAATTAGAGTTTGAATTCTTGAATTCTTGGGGAGACACTTGAAATTATGTTCTTGCAAAAAAGTGGAATGATATTGCATATAATAACTAGTGAAAATGGGGAAATTGATGCCCCTTTTGGATTATAAATCATGGATTTGGGTGTTTGGGAAGAGGGGAAAGAAAAAAATGCCCTTCTTTAGGTTAGTGAAATTTCTGCAGAAAACACAGCCTCCGTGGCATAGAGGTTTTCATGGAGGCTAACCTCTGTGTCATGGAAATTATCATGAAGGTCCTGCCTTGGTGTCGCGGAGGTTATTGTAGAGACTAACCTTTGTGACATGCCAATATTGAGAAGGATTACTTCCTTCGAGATTCAAAATCAACCCAAACCTCATCTAAAAATTCCAAAACTCTTTCGGGATACCCCTTTAACACCCTCAAATATGTTTCAACTCAAAAATCAACGTTTCGGATTTGGGAAGGCCAAAAATAAATTCCTTGACATCTTGGGGTCTTTAAAATGACTAAGTCCCTTATACTTAGTGTAAAATTTATCTCTTGGACCCTTTAAGCATACCACTAGGAGATGGAAGCGAGCCTAGGATCTCACGAGGTATTATAATATATTTCCTTTGAGATCATTCGTCCTCAAATAAAACTGGTCTAGCTGAGATACTATAAAAACTAAGATCATACACTTATTACTTCTGAGATGAATCATGATTAAATAACTGATTCTAAAACATGATACATGGACTGAACAGAATTCATGAATGCAAGCAATGAAATGAGGATGGTTATACAACTGAAATAGAAAATGAGAGAATTACTTAGGGAAAACCATTACCTCACGCTGGATCTGACTTCGTAGAGAAAAGATAGGGATACTTGGCTTGCATATCTACTTTTTCTTCCCAAGTATCTCCCTCAACAGACTGTATCACCATAGAACTTTAACCAAGGGAACTTTTTTATTCCTCAACTTACGAATCAGGCCATATTAAATCAGCCTCACCTACTTCGAACCAACCAATAGGAGATCTACATCTTCTCCTATAGAAATACTCAAATGGAGGCAATGTTATTTTAGGCAAACTCAATCAAAGGTAAATGGTCATCCCAACTACTCTTTAAGTCAATAACACAAGCCCTTAACATGTCCTCTAAGGTATAAATGGTCTACTCTGCCTGACTATCTGTCTGAGGATGAAAAGTTGTACAAAGATACATTTGGGTACCAAGACCTTTCTGAAAAGCCTTCCAAAAGTGAGAGGTAAATTGAGCACCTCTATCTGATATAATGGTCAATGGAACCCGATACAACTTTACCAACTCCCTGAGATAGAGTCTAGCATAATCTTCAGTTGAATACGAAGTATGAACTATCAAGAAATGGGTTGATTTGGTCATTTGATCTATAATGACCCATATCGAAACATGTTGACGATGCGTACGAGGCAACCCTATCAGAAAATCCATGTTCACCACTTCCAACTTCTAGGTGGGGATGCTAAACTCCTGAAGTATACCATTAGACATTTGGTGCCCAATCTTAACCTGCCGAAAATTCATACACTTAGCCATAAACTCTGCAGTATCTTTCTTCATACCACTCCACTAATAGACTTTCCGCAAATCACAATACATCTTAGTGTCTCTTGGGTGAATATAAATCACGCACCATGTGCCACAGTTAAAATTTGTGGTCTCAGACCATCTACACACGAAACACATAGTCTGCCTTGACAAAGAAGCACACCATCGACCCCCTGGGAGAAATCCTCAACCTTCTGATCCCTGACTGTCTCCTTCAACGTGACCAAAATAGGATCCTTATCTTACTTTTTTTTTACTTCATCAACCAATGAAGATTCCAAACCATTATGAACCCATATACTACCTTCGGCCAAATCAATCAACCGAACACCTATCCTATCAAGCTGATGAAGTTCACAAACCAACTCCTTCTTAACATTCTCACATATGTAACACTTTCTATAGACAATATACTAATGGCATCAACCACTACGTTGGCCTTACCCAGGTGATATAACACACTCAGATCTTAGTTTTTCAATAATTTAAGCCACCTTCTCTAATGAAGATTCAGGTCTTTCTACGTGAACACATACTGTAAACTCTTATGATCCGTGAACTCATCAACATAAACCCCATAAAGGTAATGCCTCTAAATCTTTAAGGGAAAGATAATTGTTGCTAACTCAAGGTCATAGGTTGGATAATTTTTCTTAAGGGGTTTAAGTTATTTAGAGGTATAGGCTATGACCTTACCTCACTGCATTAACACATATCCAAGACCAACTCTAGAAGCTTTATAGTACACCATAAACCTATCTATGCCATCTGTCAACTAGCGTGGAAGTGAGTCTAGTCTTTAACTCCTGAAACTCTTCTTACAAAAGTCTGACCACTGCAATTTAACTTTCTTTTGGGTTAGTCGAGATATGGGAGAAGCAATAAAAGAAAACTCTTTAACAAACCATATGTAGTAACCAGCTAAACCCAAGAAACTCCTAATATTTGATGGAGAGATAGGTCTAGGCCAGTTTTTTACTACTTCAGTCTTTTGAGAATCAAATCGGATGCCATCATTGGAAATGATGTGACCAAGGAAAGTTACTGATATCAACTGGAATTTGTACTTTTTGAACTTAGAAAATAACCAATGATTCTTAAGGGTCTGCAATACAACCTTCAAATGGTCTGCATGATCACTCTCACTACGGGAATAAACAAGGATGTCATTAATTAAAACTATGCCGAACATGTCCAAGTACTTCTTGAACACCCTGTTCATCAAATCCATACAATCTGTAGGAGCATTCATTAGTCCAAAAGACATAACTAGGAATTTAAAGTGACCATATGAAGTCCTGAAAGTTATCTTCAGAATGTCACATTCTCTGACTCCAAGCTGATGATAATCGAATCTAAGGTCTATCTTAGAGAAATAACTTGCACCCTAAAGTTGGTTGAACAAGTCATCAATTCCGAAAAGAGGATACTTACTCTTGACTATAACTTTGTTCAACTGACGGTAGCCAATTAACATTCTGAGAGAACTGTATTGTGCACGAAGAGAATTGGAGCACCTTATAAGGAAACACTAGGCCTGATGAAACCCTTATCTAAGAGATCCTTCAAATGTTCCATTAATTCCTTAAGCTTAGCTGGATTTATTCTGTCAGATGGAATAGAGATAGGCTAGGTATCTAGAAAAAGATCTATCCCAAAGTCAATTTCCCTTTCAAGAGGAACTTTGGGAAGATCTTTAGGAAACATATCTCGATTTTCATTCACCACTGAAACTGACTCAAGACTCGAAGTTTCTGCATTTAAGTTCTTGACTCAAACAAGATGGTATATATATCCCTTGGATATTATCTTATTGGCCTTAAGATAGGAGACAAATGATGATATTGAAACAATACCTCCTATTAGATAATGATACAGTCGTTGTCAAAATATAGAAACCCAAAAGAGGTTGGGGTCGAATCTCAAGGGAACACGTGGCTTTGTAGATCTCAGGTTATTGTAGTCTGTTTAGAGAACAAGAAAAGTAAATGGGGGGTTTTGATGTAGTAATCTCGAGCAAGTATCTATGTTGGCTTCGATTGTAATAAGTGTAGGTAAACACTAGAACTGTGTTCCCCCTGATTTCTCAACTTCGTAGGTTTATCGTGCTTTGTTGAACCAACTTGATACCTTGCATGTAGAATCGATAAGTTATGTACCTTCTGCAGTATTTTGGATGAGTAGAAGGATTTCACCCTTTACCTTTTAAGTCTCAGGATGTCGCCTTACTAACCTTTATCTTGATCTCAGTTAACTATTACCTTTTGACTCTCTAGTTATTAGATGAAACCTAACCATCTTACTAAGATAGAACCTAAAAACATGGATTGATAGTTAAACTCCAAATTACTATTGTCTTTATCTTTTCCTAGTCACTGCTCCTCTTTTGGAGTAAACGACAATATCTAGGCTGGATCTTAATGTGTGCACCCATTAAGAAAACATTTATAAAAAGAAAAAGAAATACATTCATAGGTATTGGTTTAGAACAATGAAAGCACTTCCCCTACTTCATTAATCCACCAAGGTTTCCACAACATAATCTATGGGTTTTAGCCGCTCATGCTTGTGAATACATCAATAACATTCATATCCAAAAGCATAGATGAAATCACAATGATAAGTAGGAATAAAACCCACAATCATAACTAAACTAATGTACCAAAGTCAATAAAAGTATCTCAAGATCAAAGATGGATCTTGGAATCAAAATATATTTGTAAATATCAAAAGTGTCTAACTCCTACTAAAAAACACATAAAGGGTATTTATAGTACATGAGGAAACCCTTAAACCAAAGTCCAAACGAATTAGGATAAAATTGGGTCAGTGGAAATATGTTGTCTATATCCATGGTTTGGCACCTGGAGCAGGTAGTACCTGCATCCTAGCCCTGGGACCACATACAAACAACAGGTATCGAGAGAAAAAATTCCTGCAAGTTCAGCTCTTGGGATTTTGGACTTCTGTTACTTGCTTTGTCTACATGCAGTCCGTAGGTCCTACATGCGGCCACATGTTGACTTAGTAGGTGCCGGGTGTCTTCTTTTCAACTCTTCTTTGATCCTGAACATGCTTTGATCATGAAAAAGCTGGAAAACATCTCGAATATCCATAATTTCTTCAAAAATCCAAAAATGTCTTTTTTACCCTTTTCATGAACTTATCATCCAAAACATGATTTCCTTTAAAAAATACCCAAAATAGATCATATCTAACAAAATAGACTCAAAAACTTACATCTTGTCCTTGTTTTAAGCATTGAAAGTGCTATATTTCTATAACACATCAATAAATTAATCCTTAAGAGCTGAAGTACTACCCCTCCATTTAATAACTAGCTCATTAGGAATCTGGAACTGAAAAATACTATTCCTACAATCAATTGAGGCATAGCATGAGTGGATCAAATCCATGTAGAGAAGGACATTAAAATTAGTCATCTCTAACTCTGCAAGAACAATTGAAGTAACTTTCTGAGACATTGTGATCGGTCAATATCTGTATACCTGTTTGGCTACAATAGACTTACCCAGTAGGGTAGACACTAAGAAAGGCTCTACTAGCATTTTGGAACTGACACTGAATTCTACATCTATATAAGGAGTAATAAAGGAAAGTGAATCCTTGGGGTCTAACAATGCATAAACATGAAGATGGAAAACTTGTAAATTACCCATAACCACATCTGGAGAACTTTCCTGATCATATTAAGTCTGGAAAACATAAAGGCAATTCTAAAAATGCCCATTGATGACACTAGAGGTGGTGCCTTACTGAGTCGGGTAACCTGCTAGAGCTGATAAAAAGTTGGACAAGGATTATTGCATAAATCTTTTCCACTCTGCGCAACCACTGGACAATCCCTGATCTTGTGGTCTATCTTGCCACATCCCAAACACACATCACTGCTCACTTTGCACTCATCTTGATAATTCTTACCACACTTTCTGCAAAGCAGATTGGTGCGACCACTGTTTCACACTACCATAGGGCTTAAAACTTAACTCTCTATCCTGACTTTCCTGCCTGAACATAGGCACTGGTGCAATGGCTGAAGATGGGGATGGAGCTAAAAATTTCTAGCAGAACTGAGAAAAGTTAAAGCTACCTATTTTTTCCCTCTTATTATCTCTTTACTTTTCCTTAAGATTCTCCTCCTTAATCTTCTAAGCATGAACTATCAACCTAGAAAGGTCTATATCCCTAATCAATATGGTTGTCCTACACTTTTTGACTACACTATCAAATACAAACTTGCTCGTACTGAACCTAGACTTGGCCACCATAATCAGAGTATACCTTGTCAACTGAGTATACTTGAGTAAGTATTACCTCACACTCAAGCTACCGTACTTTAGATTTATGAACTCCTACACATTATCCTTCCTCAGCTCTAGTGGGATGAACCTATCTAAAAAAGTCATGGAAAACTCTTCCAACTCTATAGGCCCTGCCTCAACACCTCGTCTCTTTCCACTGCTTGAACCAGGTATAAAAAACTCCCTATAACTAGTAAGCAACTAATTTTTCACTCTCACTTGAAGTGATACCCATGATGTATATCACTTTTTGTACCCCATTTAGAAACTCATGCTGATCTTCCTCAGTCTTAGATCCAGAAAATAAAGAGGGATTCATCCAAGAGAAGTCTCGTATCCATGATGCAGTCATATTCAACACTGGATTAGCTAGAACATACACCTAACAACTATTCTAAGTGGATACAGAATGGGTCAAGGCTGTGAAAGTGGCCCTGAACTCGGCGTGGGAAACATGTTAATTCAGGGGATCTTCCTGAACAAGTGGTTGTGCGGGCTGATCCTGTTCCTTCTTTCGTTATTTTTTGGGGAGGCATTTTCTGTAAATAGAATGAAAGATGAGTTAGAAAAAGGGAATTCAATAGATCTTATTCTCTTTTGCACGACATGAATACTGAAAGAAGGGAAACTTTCCTAAAAATGTCTTGTAGCCTCTTGCCTATAAGTGTGGCACGCTTCAAACCCACACACAAGACTCGACTCAATACAACTTTCAGACTTCCTAGGATGCTTTAAAACCTTAGGCTCTGATACTAAGTTTTGTCATGACTTGAGGCTACCCCCTAGTCGCGACACAGTGCTTAAGGCCACAAGTGACCCCAAGCTAACCCATGATCTAGTACCTGCTGTGAGCATTGAAAAACATAGTGTTGAAACATCATGTGCGGAATATAAACTGATAAAGTTCTAATATGATATAATACTGAAATACAAACCGATATGCCTGAAATGACTGAATAGACTGAAAATTAGATTACTTATCTAAAAGGCTCTAAAACATAAGAAATTGATAGGACAAATCCCCAACTAACTCCAACTATCTAAGATATAGAAAGTACTAAAAATAACTAAATAAAGAATCTTGTCTTTAATGAATAAGGACTCACCACTACTACTGCTGACAGTTACTGGGTTGTTTAAGGATGATCAGGGAACTGTACATTCGAACCTATGTTATTAGACAACATCGCACAAAAAAAGAGTTTGTGATCAGTACTTTGATTGTATTGGTATGTGATTTAAGGACTAACTGAACATACATAAGGAAATTGGACATGAATGCATTAACATGTAAAAATGAGAATACAAGACCAAGTAAAGCATGTACTAAAATAATCTATAAAAGCTGACTGAATAATTGGAAATCTAAATGCTTGGTCAAGCAAACCTAAACTGATATAGACTGAGTACTGACTAAAACTATGGGAGCTATCATGTAACTGGTATGGCCCAATCTGAGTTAATCAGGGTCCAACATATAACCCTAGTTGGAAGGGTGTTGGTACCTTTCCATAAATACTAACACTGGCTGTGTGGATCCACTAAAGTAGTGTACCAAAGAATTAGGGAGTCAGTCCTCTAATAGCGAGTGACCCCTAAGAGAATGGTAGTCCTCTACAGGCGGGTGACATCTCATAACCTACGTTGGCTACGTAGTTCTGGAACTTAGGGATTGCTACTAAAGGTCTCACTCCTCTACTAGTAGGTGAGCCTCTATCCGTAAGTTAACTCAATGGAAAATCCTACTCTTAATTGAAATGACACTGCTATTGATTATTGTTAACTGAACTCATAACTGATAGTGCTCAACGTGATCATAACATAACTGAGTAAGATAATGGAATTCATGATTTGACTGACTTAGCACTTGAAAATTTGAAACATGAGTAAACAGATAGGTATCGGGTGTTCATAACCCTCTAGCACTCAATGATACTAAAATATGATAACACCACTTAAAATATTGGTAAAAAGTCATAATTCAGAGACCCAAAAGATAATACATTTCAACAAATGATTGAGATGCATGAATTTGAACACAGGGAGGTGTTAAACTAAGGAGGATAACAATTTCACATGGTTTAATTAATAACTTGATAATTTGACATTGGATATATTGAATATGACATGGTTAATTGCAATTCAAAGCATGAAATAACCTAATTTACATGGGAAAATTTGTTGACGTGACTTGAATTCAAATTACTAAGAAAAAAATGGATTAAATTCATATTTAACATGGATAAATTTCACAAAAAAGGATAAAATTCACACTTGAACCAAAAAGTGATTTTGGGACTCAATGGGCAGAAGAAACCCATTGATAAATACCCCACATACCACTATTAGTTGAATTCTTGAAGAAAACCTTGAAATTAGAGCTTGAATTCTTGGGGAGACACTTGGATTTATGTTCTTGGGAAAAAGGGAAATGAGTTTACATATAACAACTAGTGAAGAATGGGGCAATTGATGCTCCTTTTGGATTATAAATCATGTATTTAGGTGTTTGGAAAAAGAGGAAAGACCAAAATGCCCATCTTTAAGTTGGTGAAATTTCTGCAGAAAATATAGCCTTTGTGGCACGGTGGTTATCGCGGAGGCTAACCTCCGTGTCATGGACCTTATCGCGAAGGTCATGCCTTTGTGGCACAGAGGTTATCGTGGAGAATAGTCTCCGTGATATGCCAATATCGCGGAGCCTTACTTCCTCCGGGGTCCAAAATCACCCCAAACCACATCCAAAAATTCCAAAACACTTTTGGGACACCCTTTTAACATCCCTAAACATGTTTCAACTAAAACATCAACATTTCAGATTTGGGAAGGCCAAAAATAAATTACTTGAAATCTTAGGGTCTTGAAAATGACTAAGTCCCTTATACTTAGTGTAAAATTTATGTCTTGGACTCTTTAAACATACCACCAGGAGCTGGAAGCAAGACAAAGATCTTACGGGGTATTACAATATCTCCCCCTTGAGATCATTCGTCCTCAAATAAAACTAGTTAAGCTGAGATACTAAAAAAATTGAGATCGTACACTTAATACATATGAGCTGAATCATGATTAAATAATTGAGTCTAAAACATAATACATGAACTGAACTGAATTCATGAATGCATGCAATGATATGAGGATGGTTATATAGCTGAAATAGAAAATGATAGAATTACTTAAGGAAAACAATTACCTCACCCTGAATCTAAATTGGTAGAGAAAAGATGGGTATACTTGGCTTGCATATCTAGTTTTGCTTCCGAAGTAGCTCACTTAACTAACTGATTTCGCCATAGAACCTTAACCAAGGGAAATTCTTTATTCCTCAACCTATGAATCTGACGGTCAAGGATCTTAACAGGGACTTTTTCATATAAGAGACTATATTTCATATCCACACTATCTAAAGGAACAACATAAGTTGAGTCACCAATATATTTCTTTAGCAAAGAGACATGAAACACTAGATGCATTGATGCCAAATTTGCAGGAAACTCTAACTCATAAGCTACCTTCCCATACGACTAAAAATCCTATATGGGCTAATATAGCGAGGAGTGAGCTTCCTCTTCTTGCCAAATCTCTTCACCCCTTTCATGGGTGATATTTTCAAATAAACTAAGTCGCGAATATCAAACTCAAGATCTCTTCTCCTCATATCTGCATAAGATTTTTAAAGACTTTGGGATGTGTTCATCCTCTCTCGAATCAACTAAACTTTCTCCATCATTTCAACACTGAATCTGGCCTTATCAAAATAGCCTCACCTGTTTTGAACCAACCAATAGGAGATCTATATCTTCTCCCATAGAGATCCTCAAACGGAGCCATCTGAATACTGAAGTGATAGTTGTTATTCTAGGCATATGAGTTAGCCTTGCCCCTAGATTTTCTGTTGTCCATCCATTTTTTCATGTTTACAGGTTGTAGAGTTACACTCTCTATGAGTCACGTGTGCTTTGGTGGGACTCAATTCAGTTAGATGAGAGGTTGACCTTCTTGTAGAAGTCAGTATTAATATTGGCCAAGAATGTCAGGTGGTTGCACTCTAGAGAGATTCCAGTAGATAAAGTGTAAAGGAGAAACCACCTAGTAAAAGAGGCTACTTTTGAGATCAAGAGTGAGATGCGGGCCACTATCCTCACCTATCCGAGCCTTCAGGTATATCCTAACCCATCAAATTTTACGAATGAAAATTCTTTTAATAGTGGAATTTGTAACGACCCTCCAAGTTATTTTCTACATTTCTATGCATTTTCGCTATTTAGAGCTTTCTTATAGATGCCCTAAGTTATTTATGAGTTGTTGGAACTGACAGTTTTATTACTGGGCAGTTTATTTGGTTTTTAGAGTCAATTCCCTATTTTGTGTCTTCATTGGTAAGAATTGGACATTGGGCATTAACTTAAGTTTATCGACCCTATGTGTCAATTTTGGAATATCCAACAACTTTAAAATGTTGATTATATCTAGGGGGACCTTTGGTTCGGTTTAAAGGCTGCCAGGCTCATTTAGGGTTATTGGTCAAAATTTGAGTAGATGGCCCTAGGGTGTTGGGCCTACTTTTCAACAAAATAATCTCAGATGGAAATTCTTATTACATCCTTGAGTCAAGAATGTCGAATTTTATAGGGTAGCATAGTTCAATTGTATTCATAGAATTCCGAACGAATCCTGAGGGGTAGGTGGAGACATAGAAATTTTCCAAAGGTCAGATGGTGCATACTCTATAGCAGCCCTTTGGGTACTTTACAGAGTTCTCTTTAGTGGACCTGGCTTGCCCAGCGAGCCACTTTAGAGGCCATCTGAGTGCTAAAGTGAATGTCGTTTTAGTGCCCACTTGTTCGCCTTAGCGGTCTGCTATGCCAAATGGGTTCCACTTTAGCGGTGACCGCTTAAGTGGTCAAGTGGCCGCTTAATCGATACCTTGGAGGCATTAAATCGATGGGGGAAGTTGGAGAAGCATTATTAGTAGATTTTGGGCTATTTGTGGGCTCGGATTACTCATTTCTTTATAAAATCTTTGTAAGTTTCCGTTAAATTCTTTGTTAATTTTTCAATTTAGTCCCAAAACCTCTAGTTTCTTATTGAGTAGTTTGAGGCACCATTTGAGATCATAATTTACCCATTCTTTGGGGTAAATTGTCACGACCCAATTTCTCAGGTAATAATGACACCTACTATAAGCCTCTAGTAGTATGAGTAGCAAACACGTGGTACTCCGTCGGCAACTGTCGACTGGGCTTCCAACATAATCAAATATAAATGACATGAAAGAAAGAATGTAAATTATATTCAAATATCCAGGAAACTACATAATCAAGCTAAGGAGACAATAAGGATGAACTATCCCATGCTAGCCTTACTTAGGAATCTAAGCACTATACCGTATATCATTTGCCAATATATGAATAAAGAAAAGAAAGGGGATATATATACATATATATATATCATGTATACAAGGCCAACGAATGGATATACAATATGAATAAAAGAAAGAAGAGAGGGATATACGATAATACCATAACTACTATAGATAGGTACATATACATAAACAAGGCTAACTCAACGGTACAATCTAAGTAGTCACACTAGAATCTCAAGGCCTCCTAATAATTATAGGAACTAGAGCTAACATAATTAGGGTTTGTAATCCATACGTTTAAACATGAGATAATTATCCATAATAAAGCAGTTGTAAAGAAATAAGCCAGAATAATACCTCGAATATCAATACCAGTCCAATAATCAACCTGTAATGAACAAACCTTAATAATAACAATAACAATGTAAAGTAACCGGCAAGCCTAGAAAAATATTACCTAAACCGAACCCTGTAACTCAGAAGGTCCAATTACCATACAACATACCACAAGCCATACTCATCGCCTATACCTATGCAACCCCCATAAGGATGATAGATATAGGCGCATACTGGTAAAAGGCAATGTGCATACAAGGATGAATGCAAAGTGAATCTATAGTACCATAACAGATCCAAGTACCATACAGTAACCCAATGTATACACCTCCTTCGATGCGCTGATTTGCAAAGGTAGGACCGATGGGGACCTCTCTTCCCTAGCATGATGGCTCACAGACTAAAGGGCCCCTAGGGGTTTAAAGAGTACACGTATACACCGACATAGTCCTAATCTAGAATTTCTAATAACCATCATCATCATCAATCTACTTCGTCCAGTACTATATATATATATATATGTATATATATATGCACCGGATTGATCCATGGATAAAAGAGTGTAAGTGCATAAATCTATTGACCGGGGTAAACTCCGGACTAAATCATCATAAAAGTGTAGAAAAGGGTCAGAATCTCTCTCTCTATCGAGGTAAATAGTAGTAGCAAAATCGCGGATCAGAATCTATCTCATTCAAATCTCTAAAATATCATTTTTAGTCTCATAAGTTATTCATTAAGATGGTACAATTCTCATTACAAAGAAATTAGTTTTTAAAAGTGAATTTGGAATAAATCCATTTTTATGAAAAAAATAGTAAAACCATATTTTTAGTTGAAATCGTACCATTTACCATTTTATTGAACATGAACATATTGAATCTATGCATGCCAGCATCAGTATACAAACAATTTGATTATAAACATTTAAATGTCTATAGACTACAGCCGCACCCTTTACAAGGTTAAACCACTTCCCAGAATCCAACCAATACCATGAACATGACCTTGGGCCCAATAATACATATCCGACATAACCAGAACATTATAATTTGGTAAAACCATTACAATACACCATGTAACGTAGTAGGTATTATAATAAAGGTTCATTAGCCTCAACTATGCCTAACATGCTAGCAACCTAGGGTAATAGAATTCTATAAGCATAATAAGTACACCTTATGGGTCAATTACCTTTCTAGCCCCCAAATTCATAAATTAGGCTAAGTCATGGTGTTCTACACAATATCACATCCTAACATTCCTATATAACATCCAACATATATAATACACCATCTCATGAAGAAGAGTAGATAGAAGCCTGCCTTGATGCCAAATCTCAAATCTTTGAATCACCCATGACTCGTCCACTTTTTCTCCACAGTCCCTAAATGCCATCACTCTACCAATATTGTAATCTACACGTTATTAGGCGTTAAACAAGACTCATATTGCCATATTACGGGTCACATTGAATTTTTGGTCAAGAACGGGCATGCAGGCCCATAAACTGAATCCAGGTCCCTTAAAGGGCAAGTAATGTGTGGTCAATAGTTGAGCACAAATAGAGTATAAATTGGGTCACCCCTTAAAGTTTATGAATTCAAGACCTAATTTCTAAGAATTTTACTATGAATTATGATGGAAATTGAAGGGGAATGGGAAATTACCAAGAAGAGTTAGGCTTGCTTACCTTAACTTATATGAATGATTTCCCACATTTTCCCCTCTTTGAGCTCTCAATTTGATGTGAAAATAGTGGAAGAAATTATGGAAAATACGGTAGGGAAAAGGGGATAAATATCCACTGGGCTGCTAGCGGGTATCGCTTAAGTTATCCTAGGCCGCTTAATCGATGCCCACTTAAGTAGACACAGTCATCACTTAAGCATCCATTGACCAAATGGTCAATGTTTGTTAAGTGACACTATGTCACATACGTGGAGACCACTTAATCAGTCATATTATCTCTTAAGCGGTCGCATCAGTAACCTGATGCATCAGATTTCTCTAAGTCCAAAATGGACTTTGACTGGGTGCTCGAGATTCATTCAACAATCCCGTACACAAAAAAAATATGCTACCATACAAC
The DNA here is from genome assembly GCA_030864215.1 of Capsicum pubescens. NCBI lineage: Eukaryota > Viridiplantae > Streptophyta > Magnoliopsida > Solanales > Solanaceae > Capsicum > Capsicum pubescens. The sequence continues at coordinate 87,445,492 of CM061548.1, forward strand.
ATTCAATGTTTCAGACTCAATGGAACTATTAAAACTCTCATCCGAGATTGTTTCGACTAAGTGTAGGGCCCATACCTATAGTTTAATTTTTAAATAATCTACCCAATAGCCCAAACGAGTTCAGAAGCCTCAAAACCTGAACCAAGGGTCCCCTAGCCTAAAATAAATGTTCCAAAGTTGGTGGCATTGTCAAAAATTTTATTCGAGGTCATCTATTAGGAGTTTTTCTGTAAGACCAAATCTTGAACAGCAAAAGCTCCAAAATGGGGAAATGAGCCTAAAAATCCAAATGAATTGTCCAATAACTGAATTGACAATTCCAGCAAGTTATAAATGCCCTATTGCCACAGTCGGAAGGCTCAAAATGCTAGAAATGCATGCAAGTCGAGGAAATGTCTTGGAGGGTCATTACAATCTCCACTACTAAAAGGAATTTCATCCGAGAATGTAAAATAGGATGAAAGAAGCAGAAGAACTCGAAGGGATGAGGTATTAGGCTCGCATGCTCTGAGCAAAACTTCCTAGATAACCTCCAAAAAGAGATAATACTTCAAGGGATTATGCCACAATATCTCTTTTCCAACAAACTTTCGTACTTCACTCTCAAACAAGAAAAACTCAACCTCAACCATCACTTGGCCTCCAAATAAATCAAAGAAGGCTGATGCACGTAAATCCAAATCACGGCATACTGATACCACATCAATCCCAACATAATCAAATGAAAACTCATTCAATCCAAAGGAAAACCAAGGTATGAGTCATGTAACTAGCGCTAAATCCAATTATAACCTTCTTTTTCCTTTTCAAACCTATTATCCACTCCAAGCCAAGAAGAGAGTCACCAGAGTCTTGTCCGGCACAACTCCATGATGCTAACCTTAAAGAATTAAAGTTGTTCCACTAAAAATCCATAATGGCAATTATAAGAATAAGCCTACAAGGTGCTACCTGGGCACACAAATTAATATAACCAAGTCCATAATCTATATATCGATGCTATAACTGGTCTGGATGAACATCAAATCTGAAAGCCAGGAGTCTGAAGCACACAAGCACATCATGGAATGATTCGTTCTAAGGGATTCCACCAACTGAGGAATAAGCCATGTTGAATCTAACTCAAGCATACTACTCCTTCTTAGTAGATCATCAAAAATTCCAGTAATGACTAAAAACTATGGTCCAAGTAGAAGGAACCAACACCGTGCCAATAGACTGTCATCTGAACACCTATCAACGCCAATCCATCTAAACTGAAGAAGATCAAATATGTAATCACAAATTTGGCTTAGCCAACCTATAGATGCAATCCCAACTGAGGCAAATCTAAAAACAAAGGCTGCACTAAAACTTAACACCTCCAAACTAAATTCTCAACACCAAGGTTGAACTTCTTGATCTCAACTACCTAAACCAAACCTGAAGATGGGTAAGCATCCACACTACTAATTTATCATAACCTCCAAATCGCCATTCTAAGGCATCAAATTCAAAATTAAACCAACAAGCCTGAACTAAGTCCAAATACTCAAATTGACCTTACTATCTAAATAAGACATATCCTTACTTAATCATATTAGAGCCGAAGATGGAATGTAGTTAAAGAACAAAATCATAACAAAGGAAGAATTACCAGATAAAACACAAGCAATCAACTCCACATGTACTTGAGGGAACAAACCACCCAAGCATACTCAAGAACTCACTAAAGCTGCAAACTATACTAGCGATAACTAAAACTCTAGAAACTTGGATAAATAAAACGTTAGCTGAAAACTTGTTAGTCCAATACTCCATATTGATAATGAATACCCAATTCACCAACTTAAGACGAAGTCTCAAGAAAGATCACCTATCTCCAACTCTCTTAAACTCCACTTAGACAAGAACCACATCGCGGCAAGAATTTAGATCCAACTCTACACCACTATTGGGCAATGAACTAATCAAATTAAAAGAATGGATCCCAAACTGGTCAACCTAAAAATACGCTACGCAATACAATCAACAACTCTAGAACTATAATAGAACCATGTAAGGTCAACTTACCTTCACTTCCATCATCCACTCCATAATTAATCTAGCATACCCAATAGAAAAGAAAAACACCCAACCTCACCACTACAAGAGAGAAATCATCCAACCAAGCTAAATGCCCAAGCCAACAAATAAGAACTACGAGGAAGAGAAATTCTAACTAGATACTACTAGTCTAGCCATCTACCATGTGATGATCAATTAATATAAAATAATAACAATAATGACAACAATAATATAAACAACAATATAAGAGGTAGGTGGTACAAAGAATGAAATCAACAACAAGTAACACCATAGGGCCATAAGAAGGACAATATGCCAAAGTAAATTGGACTAAAATCCAAAGGCTACAACCCCGAGGAAATATCAACACTGATCCACTCTATCCACTACTAAAAGAGAAAATCTATGAGGGTAGTTATATCATGATATACTTTATATCAAGGAACACCACAATCTATAAGAACTAACCAAGGTATAAAATTATTGATGGGTATGAGAACCCTAATAAACACAAATTAAAAGGGTAAAGGCAGGAATTAATAGTTTCCCTCTCACAGTGGAATCCAAAGCCACTTTCCTGATCTACCCAAGAAAGTATAAATCTGAATGATTTTAAACTCGAACTGACCAACTAAATTACCAATTGTGGTATTAAATGCATTGTCTCTGATCGAAGGTTTCACAATACTACTAGACTGATCTGAATGAGTTGAACGACTAATAATCCCATATAAGGGGCACTCTCTAGATCAATGACTGATCTCTCTACAATCGTAGCGAACCCCTGAAGCCCTAAACTGGCAAAAAATATGAGTTGATCCTAACTGGCAGACCAAATGACACTGAGGTCTCTCCCTATCGAAATGACTATCCTTTCCGTATCATAAAACAAATAAGGAGCCCTAGGTTGGTGAGAAATATATGCTAACTCTGTTTGACTAACCAACTCATCTTTGGGGTACTCTTTAGACTAATGTCCCATCTTGCCATAACCAAAACAAACTTCTGGAATACATTAAGATGTTGCCCCTTCATATCCAAAATGGCAGCCACATCCTAAAGAACCATACCAAAAACTTTACAAGGTCCAACAAGAACTTTGTCTACTATGATCACCATGACTAGTCCGAGATGCTACCTGTGTAGAACCGATAAGCTACAAGTGAAGCTAACCTCCATCGGGAGGATACTTACTCCTGAATGGAATACCAAAAGCCCAATACTGATGACATAACCTTTTACCACCACCTCTATAAGTCTCAATACATATTTTCTAAGGCCCTTACATGATCAACAACTTGAGGGATGGAAAACCTAGCTACTATCAAATGTTTCGATGATAAAAGAAGTGGTAATACTAATCCTCTAATAAATCTATGCACCATGTCATACTCTAAAGGATATAAAATAGGATTATGCATGGACCACTGAAGAAACCTAATCTCATACTCTGAAATTGATAAGGAACCCAGATAAATACCAATAAATCCAACTTTGGCCTGAGAAATGCTCGATGTACAATATGTCATCCTTGGATTAGAGGTATCCACAAAAAGACTTGGGATCCCCAATGCTGAATCTTGAAAGTATAAAGTAGTCACGAGCTCTATCAAAGCTTAGGTTGGTCCCAAATTATCAGATTAACATTGAAGATGTTCGACATCTATCCCTGACCCTGGTCTGATGCTGCACTGAATTTCTAGAAATGCAGTATGAAAGATCATCTGTATCTATTGGCAACCTTACATCATCCATATAAGATAGAATACAGTCAAGGAATATACTTAAGGTTCATAGAAATATGGATACACGACAAAGAGTCAAGAACAGAATTTCCTAAGAATGCCCTGTACTCTCCCAAAGATAGGATACGGACATCTTCAACTCAATATATGGGAATCTACTAGATATTTAGGTCTTGTACTAACACACCAGTAAACCTAGGCTCCGATACCAATTTTTCACAACCTAATTTTTTAGGTAATGATGACTCCTACTATAACCCGCCAATAGGTAAGCTAACCCAAAGTCTAGAACTACCAGTAATGGACTACCAAGAGAAGTAAAGGATGAATGTAGAATAAATATTGTAAAAAATGTTAAAATACATAAGATAGCCCTAAACTTAGGGTAATCAGTACAAGAGCTTCTAATATAATGAGAATACAATATGAAGTCAAAAAATATACTAATAAAACTATTTCAAAGTACAACATAGAGATTAGTCTAGTGCATAAGAGGGAGAATAGTAATACTCCAAATGCCAAGATCTCACCAAATGTCTCCAAACCATAGCTGATTTGCACAACACACACAACAATGGTAAGAACCCGTACTATAATTTGTTGGCTACAAAAGTGTAGTATAAGTACCAAATACATGGAACAAATTAGGTAACTACCACTGAGATCCAAAGATAATGCAAATATAAATAACATACAATCAGGAATGTAAACTGCACCTAAATATCAAGGATACTACATTGTAAAGATAAGTAGACAATCATGACGAACTTTCCTATTCTAGCCATACTCAGGAATCTAAGCACTATATCATTAATTACTGGCTAATATATGATTAAAGAACAGATAATATATATATATATATACAAGGCTAAGAAATGGATATACAACATGAATAAGTAAAAGAAGAGAGGGATATATCGTAATAAAATAAATACTAGAGATAGGCATATACATAAACAAGGCTAACTCAAAGGTACAACCTAAGTAGTCACACTAGTATATCAAGGCCTACTAATCATAGAAGGAACTATTGGTAACATAATCAGGGTCATATATCTAAACATGAGATAATTATCAATAATAAAGCAACTATAAAGAAAAGAGTAAAAATCATAACTCTAATGTTAATACCAGTTCAATAATCAACCAGCCACGAACTAACCATAAAAATAGCAATGTAAAGGAACTGGCTAGCCCAGAAAAACAATACATAAATTAGGCGCCATAACCCAGAAGGTCTAATTAGCACATAACACAACATAAGCAATACTCATCGCTTATACCTATGTAACACCCCATAAGGCTGATAGATTTAGGCGAATACTAGTGATAGGGAATAAGCATGCAAGGATGAATACAAGTGAATCCATAATACTATAACCGATCAAGTACCATTAAGTATCCCAATGTAGACATGCCATCCAATTTGATGGCTTGTAAAGGAAAGACCTATGACGACCTATCTTCTTAGCCACGATGTCTTATGGATGAAGGGCCCCCTAAAGGGTTTGAGAGTATCCATATACACCGACCTGGTCAGGATCCATGATTTCCAATAACTATCATCATCAATATACTCCTTCCAGTGCCAAAGATATATATAAATACACAGGCTTAAACTATAGCTAAAAAAGTGTAAGTTCACAAATCCCTATCAAAAGTAAACTTCGGGAACAAGGTTGCATTTGTTTTTATTAAGATTCAGATATTTGAATCTGAATGCATATTTGAATGATTAAGATGTTTTCTTCAGATATGAAAGCTGAATGGTTAAGACTATTTATTTTTCATTATCTGAATATGTAAAATTTATTTATTTGTATTTGTAATAAAAAATATAATTCAAATAAAAAATAATTATATATTAAAAAATATTTGATTTAATACAATAAAATTACTATTTGATTAAAAAAAATTATATTTGTTAGTGATAATAAAGATGATTTGTAATGGTGGTGGTGGTGGTAATGATTGATGTTAATGATTAGTAATGTCGGTGGTGATAGTTATGATGCTAGAGATGTTTGGTATTGTTGTGACTATTATGATGGTGGCGATTGGTAGTGGTGGTGGTAGTGATGTGAATTTGGTTGATGTTAGTAGTTGGAGGTGTGGATTGTGATATCTTAAAAATAAATACATAATGGTTTACGGTGTGTTGGTGGTAGCAGGAGATGTTGTTAGTTGTGATGGTGGAGATAATTATTAGTAGAGAAATATTGTAGTGACAATGGTGGTTGAAGCAATAATAGAGGTGGCGACACTGATGACAATACTGGTGGTGGTAGTGGCCGAAGAATGTTGGATATTAATAATGTGTTAGTGGTAGTTAGCGGTAGCGCTAGTTATGATAGATGAGTTGGTTAGTAGTTGGGAGTGGCCGTTAGTGGTTGATAATGAGTGGTGTTGACATTGGCATTGGCGTTGATGATGGTGATAGAAGAGTATATAATTAAAATAATGGAGGTGGTACAATGGTAGCAGCTAAAAATAGTGGTTAGTAGCAATTATGATTGTAAATGGTGGTTGTGATGGTAGAGGTTGTTGTTGTTGGTGGTGGTTGGTGGCAAGGTAGTGGTTGAAAATGGTGGTGGTGGAAAAGGTGGTTAGTGGTGGTGAATATTATCCAACAAAAGAATATCTCTTAACGATTAAGACTTGGTTCCAGATCTGACTAATTAAGACTTATTCAGACCTACTAAGGGCCAAAATCTTAATGAGAAATAAATGTACTTAATGGTCTGAAGTTTGAATCTTTCAGATTCAGACCTCCATTAAGTGCAAACAAATGAGGCCTAAATAAAGTTTAGAAAGGATCAAAATCTCTCTCTCAACCTAGGTAAATAGTAGTAGCAAAATCTTGGACCAAAATCTATCTCGATCAAATCTCTAAAACATCATTTTTAGTCTCAAAGGCTCATAAGTTTTTCATAGATGGTCTAATTCCCTTTATGAATAAATTCATTTTAAAAGTAAAAAGTGAGAATAAATCCCTTTTTGGGAAAAGGTGTAGTAAAATCATATTTTTAGTTGGAATCGTACTGTTTACCATTTTAGTGAACATGAATGTACCGAATCTATCTATGCCATCACCAATATCCAAACAATAAAATTATAATAATCTAAATGTCTATAGACTACATTTGAATCCTTTACAAGGATAAACCACATTCCAAAATCCGACCAATATCATGAACACGACCTTAGGCTCAAAAATATATAGCTGACATAACCATAACATCATAATATAGTAAAGCCATCATAATCCACAGTGTAAAGAAGTAAATATTATAATAAATAGTCATTAGCCTAAATTCCTAACATGCTAGCAACCTAGGGTAATAGGATCCTAGAAGCATAATAAGTATTTCTCCTTACGGGTCAATTACCCTTCTAGCCCTCAAATTCATAAATTAGGCTAAGTCATGATATTCTACCACATATAATATCCTAACATCGCTATCTAATACAAATCATATATAATACACCATCTCATGAAGAAGAGTACATAGAAGCCTACCTTGATGCCGACCCGTAAATCCTTAAATCACCCACGAATCATTTGACTTTGCACCACAATCTTGAAATGTCATTACGCTATCAAAATCATAATTTATGCGTCATTTGGAGTAAAACAAAACCCATATTTATATATTAAGTGTCAGGTCAAATTTTTTATCAAGAACGGGCCTGCGAGGCCCGCAAACAGAATCCAAAATTGAACCCGTCCTAAAGTACCTCAAAGAACAAGCAATGTTTGCTCAAAAGTTGAGAACAAATGGAGCAAAAATTGGGTCTCAAATCGCCCTTAAAGTTTAGGAATTAAAGGCCTAATTTCTAAGAATTTTACCATGAATTATGATTGAAATCGAAGGAAAACTTAGTAGAAAATGACCAAGAAGAGTTAGGCTATCTTACCTTAATTTATATGGATGATTTCTCACTTTTTCCTCTCTGTGAGCTCTAAATTTGATGTGAAAATTATAGAAATATACGTGGGGAAATGGGGATAAAATTCCACCAGGTGTCTCTTAAGCGGTCACCCTATTGCTTAAGAAATAACCACTTAAGCGGCTCCATGAACACTTAATCGATCTGCCACTGCTGGTAAATATCGATAAAGCAAGTCCCAGGCCACTTAAGTGGACACATTCATCTCTTAAGCAATCATTGACCAAATGGTTAATATCTCTTAAGCGAAACTAAGTCGCATACGCGGAGACCTCTTAAACAATCATATAATCGCTTAAGTGGTCGTACCAACAACTTGATGGACCAAATTTCACCGAGTCCAAAATAGACTCTGATTGGGTGCTTAGAATTAGTTTGAAACCCTGTGCACGTAAACAAAACATGCTACTACACTAAATTCTATATTTCGAACTCAATGGAACCATCAAAACTTTCATCCGATATTGTTTTTACTAAGTGTGAGGCCCATATCTATAGTTTCATTTTTCACATAATCCGATCAATATCTCTAAATGAGTCCGGAAGCCTTGAGACCTGAACAAAGGGTCCCTCTAGCATAAAATCAATATTTTAGAACTGATAGCGCTATTGGAATTTTTCACTGAGGTAATCTACTAGAATTTTTGGTTCAACATCAAATCGTAAATAGCAAAATTTCCAAAATAAGGAAATGAGCCTAAATATCCAAATGAATTGTTCGATAACCAAACTGACATTTTTGGATTGTTATAAATAACCTGTAGCCACTGTAGGAAGGCTAAAAATGGTAGAAATGCATACAAGTCGATAAATTGGAGATGAGGGTCATTATATAAATATTCCTTGAGCATAGAAAAACATGTTGACAGTTTTAAAAGTGTGATTCTGCAAGCGTGGTCCATATGGGATTTTCACTCAATTTTTGACCCAGAGCATAAAAATACAATATAGGTGCTATTGTTCTCATATTGATATGTAGATTACCTTTTTGGTTGTGTGGAAGTATCTGGAGCTTCTCGGAAGAGGACATTATTAATTTAGTAGATTTCACTGGGTTTTCTTTGGCGACCAGGTAGGCTAAGTTTATTATTCTCTTAGATTTAGCTTAATTATTGTATGAATGTGATATTATTCTTGTTATGGGATGGGAACTAGGACTTAGAGATATATTTAGCATGATTAAAATTATTTAGCCAGTTAAGAAACCAAAATTAGGCTTAGTTGACTTAATTAGTCATTCTTTAGGTAGAATTTCTATCTTAGGACTAAACTGTGGCTTGTTAATGTTCAGGTAGGGAAATTAGATATCTTAGCCAAGTTCGAGTAGAATTTACCTGAGTATGAATTTTGAGGATTAGAAGTGGGCCCTTCCGACCCACCATAGGTCAAGACTACTAATAGATCCTTGTAGAATCAAGGGGCATGTAACATTATCTAAATTAATATTCTTCAGCCTGATGAGATTTAATGACACGACACGACCCTGGGCCTTGTCGTAATGGGCATCCCAAGTCCAACCAGGAACATAGACCACCCCCTGTTACCCAACCCAACCACCTATATCCATCCGTATGTGGGTTGAATTTCAAACATTTGACAAGATAGCATACATGTTCCTATTAAGACTCTGGGATAGGGTCACAACCGCGACCGACCCAACAGAGTACACCCGTACCACACAAACCGCCCAACCATACCAAACCAAAACATAGGCCATAAACCAAGCCATAACCAAAGAAAATACCAAAATATAATATAATTAATCCAAAAATGTAATAGGACGGAACAACCAACAATATCGTCCAAAGGCGTAAGCCCCAACACCAATACTGATCCCAAGGAAAACACTAATACCGATCCCACCCATACCAACCCCCAGAAGTACCACAAAGCCTCTATCCAAAAGAGTAAACAAATTTGTTTGGGACATGCCCCCAACATGGCCAAAACCAATATAAAAAATAAAAGAAAAGTGTTTAAAAAAATCCATTACATGAAATGATGTCTTCTAAAAGGATGGAAGCTCACCACTTCATTCCAAACGCTTATACCAAATTCGCGTGCTAAATAGGAGGAGTAGAATGGTCGGTTCCTGCATAGCATGGGTATACAACTGCCAATAGATGGGGTTAGAGAAGGACCACTAGCATGAATCTCAGGATAAGGATAAAATAATGCTAGTTATAAAACCAAGTAAAACTTTCCATAATGCATACAACCATACATATATAAGTGCTGGGAAAGGAAACCGGGTTTAGCATGCATTGAAAACCTTTACCTGGGCTGTGTAGCTTGGCCGTAATAAACCACTCACGGGCGATATGGATTTAGCTCCCCCTGCTGAAAGGGCCCTAGTGCGTGTAACCGCACAACTAGGAAATTATCCCATGGGATGACTTGTACATCCCCCAATAGTGTGACATCATTCACACGGTCCACTAAGACCAATCCTCATATCGGCAAATACGAGTTTCCAGTTTTGGTCCATCCGAGACTGCCACTTTCCATGGCTTTGCTACATACCCCGTCATTAATGCCCAATTAAAACCATTTCCAAATAACCAATTAAATCTATTTACCAATTTATTAACGAAGGCCAATATTAGTGGTATCGTCATACCACCATTTACTTACAAGTAATATCCGTAGCAGAACGATTCAAGTTAAGGGGACTTTCAAGTGCCCTTCCATATACCATATTAAACCACTTGGGATACTTCCATTTCTCAACAAGCATACCATTTAGCCTTTAGCCTTTTCAAACCATTTAAACCATGCAAAGTTCCTTTTCCAAGTTTAAAACATGCAAGAGTTCCATTAAAAGAAGTCAATGCAATGAACATATATTTATAAGTATTTTATCAAACACCTTGGGGGCATAATATAACCAAAACCAATTCCAAAGACCAATAAACCATTACCTTGGAATCCAATTGCCCAAATCCACATTAATGCATATAAAAGCATAATTAAAACCATGGGTAACCTTAACAAAGCATTTAATACCAAAACCCCCAAATAATAATTGAAAACCACAATCATGAAATAGCAAAACCATGACATCAATCATATAAACCATGCCTTTAGGTGAAATTATAATGAGGGAATAGGATCATGCCTTATACTGAAGAATTGACGGAAAGAAATCACCAAAGCAAGACCTAAAGCAATCCTCAAGATGAAACCCTAACTTTATTGCCCCAAAAGCTCTTGAGAGAATTATAAGGTGTTTTGGAATAGTTTCTAAGTGTTAATGAATAGAGATACGATTGACCTATCACAGAGATACGATTGACCCATATAAGTCGTACCCTCCTATGTGATTGGTACCCACCACTTGTGTCTAAGCGTCAACCCTTGAACCAAACACTGTCTAGTATACAACTCATCCAACTAAGTCGTAACCACAACATACGGTCTGTACCCATTGCCCGTATCTCTAGAAGAATGAAGTACCAGGAGGATCAAACACTGCCCACCATACTAGTCCCTGATACGACTCATACCATGCCCTTACGATTAATACCCCTAATCCATACACATTCCAGTGACCAAAACCTTCCCACCAACTAACACTGGTCAACATACGACAGGACCACACCACTCGTACCCCAACATACGGCTCATACCTATGAGTTATATTAGGACCAGAGAATGGAATTCCAGGAAATTTTTTAAGGGTCAAAACCTAGGATGTTTCAATCTCCCCACTAGGAACATTCATCCCCAAATGATGGACAAGGTAAGGGTAACCATACACAGAGTCATTTGCATTATCAAAAATCCTTTCAAAAAAAGTTTTAAAACAAAGAAGCAAAGATGTTAATATTTTATTTAACAAACTCAGAATATAATGATGTGTTGAAGAACACATACCTTCCGCATGAATCCTAGGAGCAAAAACCAGATATGGATACTTGAACTTCATTTCCTCTTCCCCTTCTCAAGTAACTTCTTTTACCGTATGGTTCCGCCATAGAACCTTAACCGAAGCCACATCCTTGGTCCGCAACCAACAAACTTGCCTATCTAATATCTCAACCAGGACCTCTTCATAAACTAGAGAATACAAAATACCCAATCCTTCCAAAAGAATAATCGAAGAAGGATCAGCAATGAACTTCCTCAACATAGAAACATGAAACACCGGATGAACCAAACTCAAGCTAGATGGCAACTCCAACTCATAAGCAATATTGCCAACCTTCCGCAAAATCACATAAGGACCAATGAACCGAGGACTAAGTTTCCCCTTCTTGCCAAACTGCACTTCTACATTCATGGGAGACACTTTGAGGAACACCCTATCCCCAAACTCAAACACCAGGTCCCTACGCCTAACATCCGCATAGGACTTTTGGTAAGTTTGGGTATCTTTAATCCTATCCAAAATCACCTTCACCTTCACTATCGCTTAATAAACCAAATTCGGGCCAAGCATGTCCGCCTCACAAAGCTCCAACCAACCAATAGGAGATCTACACATCCTAACATACAATCCCTCAAAAGAAGCCATACCAATACTAGAATGGTGCTATTGTTGTAAGCAAACTCCACTAAAGGTAGATGCTCAAACCAATTGCCACCATAATTAATCATACAGGCCCAAAATATGTCCTCCAATGTCTGAATAGTTCTCTCCACTTGCCCATTCGGCTACAGATAAAAAGCAGTTCTCAGAATAACCTTAGTCCCCAGCCTTTATTGGAAAGACCGCCAGAAATGAGACGTAAACTGTGTACCACAATAAAAAATAACTGAGACAGGTACCCCATGCAGCTTCCCAATCTCCTTAAGATACAACTTTGCATAATTCTCTACCAAAAAGGTAGTTTGTATTGGCAAGAAGTGCTCAGACTTAGTCATCCTATCCACGATGACCCAAATCAAATCAAATTGGTTTCGAGACCGAGAAAGATCAGTAATGAAATCCATATTAATCATCTCCCACTTCTATTTGGGCAAATCAATTTCTTGATATAACCCCCTTGGCCTTATGTGCTCAACCTTAACCTGTTGACACACCATACACTTTGCCACAAAATCAACCACAGCCCTATTTATCCCATTCCACCAATAGATCTCCTTGAGATTATGATACATCTTTTTCGAGCTGGGATGAACAACATAGCGCGACTCATGTGCCTCAGCCAAAACCCTTTGTTGCAAACCTTCGACGTCCAAAATACACAACCTCCCTTGGTACCGTAAAGTACCATCACCGCTGATCTCAAACACCGCTACCTTTTTCCCACCAACATCATTCTTGATTTTCATCAAGATAGGATTTAGTGCTTGCTTCTCTTAAATATCTGCACCAAGAGATAATATAACCATCTCTTGCACCATCACACTACCATTCTTAGAGTCCAAGAGACAAACCCCAAGATTAGCTAAGCGGTTAATATCCTTCACCAATACTCGCTTTGCTTCTTTCACATAAGCCAAACTACCCATGGATAACCTGTTAAGAGCATCAGTAACTACATTAACCTTACCTGGGTGATAGTGAAGACTCATATCATAATCCTTGAGAAGCTCAAGACATCTCCTTTGCCTTTGATTTAGCTCCTTCTGAGTGAACACATATTGAATACTCTTGTAATAAAAAAAGATATCCACGTAAACAACGTACAAATAATGCTGCCATATTTTCAAAGCAAACACAACTGCCAACAACTCCAAATCATGAGTAGGATAATTCCTCTCATGCACTTTCCACTACCTAGAAGCATAGGCAATAACCTTCCAATGTTGCATCAAAACACAACCAAGTCCTACCCGAGATGAATCATAATAAACCATGAACCCATCATTGCCTTTGGGCAAAGTCAGGATTGGATCTGAAGTCAAGTTATCCTTCAACTTCTCAAAACTCCCTTCACAAGCATTCGACCAAGAAAACCTAACCTTCTTCTAAGTCATCTTAGTCAAAGAAGATGCTATCGAAGAAAAGCTTTCCGCAAACCGCCTATAATACCCGGCTAAACCCAAGAAGCTCTAAATATTGGATGGAGTAGTAGGTCTAGGCCACCCCTTCACTACAGCAACCTTTTAGGATCCACTATGATCCCTTTACTAGAAATTATATGACCCAAGAAAGTCACAGCATTCAATCAAAACTCAGACTTAGAGAACTTGGCATACAACCACTATTTCTTCAATGTTTACAATAGCACATAGAGGTGATTAGCATGATCCACCTCACTCTGCGAATAAACTAGAATGTCATCAATGAACACAATGATGAAGTGATCCAAATACTACCTAAACACTCTATTCATGAATTCGATGAATGCTACTGGAGCATTAGTCAACCCAAATGACATCACCAAGAACTCAAAATGCCCATATCGAGTATGAAAAACCATCTTAGGGATATCCACCTCCCTAATCTTAATCTGATGGTACCCAGATCAAAGAACTTGGCACCATGAGACTGGTCAAATAAGTCCTCTATCCGGGGAAGAGGATACTTGTTCTTGACTGTCACCTTGTTCAATTGCATGTAGTCAATGCACATCCAAAAAGAACCATCCTTCTTGCGCACAAACAACACCAGAGCACCCCAAGAAGATACACTAGGACAAATAAACCCTTTTTCTATAAGATTCTTAAGTTTCCCCTTGAGTTCCCATAACTCAGTCGGAGTCATTTTATATGGAGAAATAGATATTGGACGAGTGTCTGAAAGCAAATCAATACCAAAATCTAATTCCCTATCCGGAGGAACACTAGGAAGACCATTCGAAAAGACCTCTGAAAACTCATTAACCACAGGGACCGAAGACAAAGAAGGACCTTTTGAGTTAGAATCTTTAACTTTGAGTTCTAAGATAAGAAATAAACCTCCCCCTAGGAGCTAAATAAACACCCTCCTATTCTATAATTAGTTCACCAGGGAACTCAAAGATAACCTTATGGATCCGACAATCTAAGGACACATAACAAGAATGCAACCAATCCATACCCAAAATTACATCAAAATCTACCATATCCAACTCAAATAGATCTGCCAAGTTCTTGTTGATACCAATAGATACCACACACCCCCTATAGACTCTCTTAGCAATAACCAAGTCACCCACCGAGGTAGAAATAGAAAAAAGATCTGAAATAACTTCTAGATCAAAACCAAAAGACATATCCACATATGGAGTCATATAAGAAAGAGCAGACCCTGGATCAAGCAAATAATATACTTACGAGAAAAAAAGTTGTAACAGACTAGTTATGACATTAGGTGATGCCTCAGATTCCTATCGGGATGCCCAAGCATATAACCTTTTTTGATGAACACTAGAACCAAGAGCAGTAACAGAAGTAGATGCCCACCACCAGGTATAGGAGAAGAAGATGAATCCACAGGCATCTTATTCTCCCCCATAGAAACTTTGTTAATCAGACAATCCCTGAGTCGATGGCCTACCTGGCCAAACTTGAAGCATTTGTCCCTTCCTTCCTCGCAGTAACCAATATGAGAACAACTAAAAAATCAATAAGGAGGTAATAAAAAAATTGACTGACCTCTGCTCGCCTGAGATTGGGCAACCTGTGCCTGAGAATTGTCACCACCTTGATGACGCCTTCCTCCCGACTAATAAAAAGAACTAGCAAAAAAGGATCCAGAACTCACCCACATCTTTTTCTGACCCTTGCCACCATCTCTACCACCCTAAGACTAAGCACCTCTCTGATTAGAAAACCTTCTCATCTTTCCCTGCCTATCCCCAAACTTTGCCTGCCTCTTCTTCCCATCCTCAACCTGCTGCATATGAACAGTCAACCTCAAGATATCTATATCCTTAATGAGCAAAGTTGTCTTACTCTCTAGAATTAAATCTCTATTCAACCCAGAATCAAACTTTCTCATTCGCGTCCTCATATCAGCTGCAAAGTCTGGATCATATCTTGATAGCTAATGAAACTTTAAAGTATATTTCCTTACTGACATCCTCACCTGCCTGAGGTTTAAAAACTCTTCCTTCTTAGCTTCCCTCTACTCTTGAGGGAAGTACCAATCAAAAAAGGCACTAGAAAAAGCCTCCCACAACCTTTCCTCTTCCATATCACCTTTATCCCTATCCCACTTCTCATACCACATATAAGTAATATCTTTGAGCTTGTATCACCCAAAAGATCTTTTCCATCTCATCCAAGAAGACTTGTGGATCCTCGTCCACCTTCAGTCTGATAAAAGTTGGAGGACCCATTTTTATAAACTGACCAACCCTTGTGGCCTCAGCAGAAAAACCACCAGCCACACCCTGCTCATCCTGAGCAGCAACCAGTTGGGCAATAACATGAATAGACTGATGAAATTCTACATTTATTAAATTTCCTTGAGGGACCTAAGGAGAACTAGTTGGAATAAAAGAAACTCCAAAACCATCAAGAATAGGACCATGAGATCGAAGATGTACTCAAAATGTAGGACGTACCCCTTTAGCATTATCCCCAGATGGGATGAAAGAATTTTCTTATGTTCCAGATCTAGGAGGCATATCTGAAAGATGAGCAAACAAGGATAAGAGAGGATTCCAGGATTAAGAACTCAAGATTGAAGATAGAATACCAAGAAAATGAGACATTCCTAAATGTCTTGCAGCCTCTCCCTTATGAGTGTGTCGCGCTTCACACCCCTAAAGGAGACTCTACTCAACTAGGCTTTGTGGACTCCCAATTGCCTATGAACTTAGGATCTGATACCAACTTGACATGACCTAACCCTGGGCCTTATCGTAATCTGTATCCCAATTCCAACCAGGATCGGGGACCGCCCCCTGTTACCCAACCCAACCACTTATATCTAGCCTTAGGTGGGCTAAATTTCAAACATTTGACAAGATAGCATACATGTTCATATTAAGACTCTAGGATAGGGTCACAATTGTGACTGACCCAACTGAGTTCACCTACACCACACCAACCGCCCAACCATACCAAACCAAAACATAGGCCATAAACCAGGTTATAACCAAAGGGAATACCAAAATATAATATAATTAATCCCAAAATATAATAGGACGAAACAACCAACTATATCATCCAAGGGTGTAAGTCCAAAAACCAATACTAATCCTAAGACAAACACCAATACCAATCTCGCTTATACCAACCCCCAGAAGTACCATAAAACCTATATCCAAAAGAGTAAACAAATCTAATTGGGACATACCCCCAACCATGGCCAAAACCATTATCCAAAATAAAAGAAAAATCTCTAAAGAAATCCATAATATGAAATGACGTCTTCCAAAAGGATGGAAGCTCACCACTTTAGTCCAAATCCTAATACCGAATCCACATGCTAAACAGGAGTAGAATGGATGGTTCCTGTATAGCATAGGTATACAGTCGCCAGTAGACGGGGTTAGCAACTGACCGCTAGTATTAATCTCATGATAAGGATAAAACAATGTCAGTTATAAACCTAAGTAAAGCTATCCATAATGTATACAACCATACATATATAAGTTCTAAGAAAGGGAACTGATTTTAGAATGCATTGAAAAAATTTACTTAGACTATGTAGCTTGGACATCCTAAACCACCCACGGGCGATATGGTTTCATCTCCCCCTACTGAAAGGGCCCTAGTGCGTGTAGCCGTACAAATAGGGAATTATCCCATAAAATGACTAGTACATACCCCAATAGTGTGACATCATACCACTGTCTACTAAGATCAATCCTCATATCGGCAAATATAAGTTTCCAGTTTTGGTCCCTTCAAAATCGCCACCTTCCACGGCTTTGCTACACACCCCGTCATTAATGCCTAATTAAAACCATTTCCAAATAATCAACTAAATCCATTTACCAAATTATTAACCAAGGCCAATATTAGTGGTATCGTTATACCACCCCTTACTTGCTAGCAATATCTATAGCCAAACCATTCAGGTTAAGGGGACTTTCAAGTGCCTTTGTATATACCATATTAAACCACTTGGGAGACTTCCATGTTCCCCACAAGAATAATAATTTAGCCTTTAGCCTTTTCAAAATATTTAAACCATACAAAGTTTCTTTACTAAGTTCAAAAAATGCAAGAGTTCCATTAAAAGAAGTTGATGCAATGAACATATCTTTATAAGAATTTTATCAAACACCTTAGGGGTATAATATAGCCAAAACTAATTCCAAAGACCATTAAACCATTACCATACAATCCAAATGTCTAAAACCACCAGTAATGTTTATAAAAGCATAATTAAAACCATGGGAAACCATAACCAAGCATTTAATATCAAAACCCCTAAATAATAGTTGAAAACTATAATCATGAAATAGAAAAACCATGAAATCAATCATATAAACCATGCATTTAGTCAAAATTACAATTAGGGAAAAGAATCATGCCTTATACAAAAGAATTAACAGAAAGAAATCACCAAAGCAAGCCCCAAAGAAATCCTAAAGATGAAACCCTAGTCGTCTTGCCCCAAAAGCTCTTGAGAGGATTATAAGATGTTTTGGAGTAGTTTCTAAGTTTTAATAAATTGAATAATAGGGTAAACAACCTCCTAAGTGTATTAGAAGTCGTGCGTCCTCATTAGGGTAAGTAGAGAAATGTTCAGAATACCCCCACTTAAGTCCCTTAAAATCCCATAATAGGAATATAATTGACCCATACGAGTCGTACCCTCTTATACGATTAGTACCCACCACTCATATCTAAGCCTCAACCCTTGGATCAAATATTATCCAGTGTATGACTCATCTAACCAAGTTGTAACCATAGTATATGATATGTGCCCATGACTCATATCTCTAGCAGAATGAAATACCATGATGATCAAACATTGCCCACCATATGAGTCCCTAATATGACTCATACCAAGCCCTTATGACTCAAACCCCTAAGTCATGCCCATTCCAGTGACCAAAACCTCCCCACCAACTAATACTGGTCAACATACGTAGGACCATACCACTCGTACCCCAACATAAAGCTCATACCTATGAGTCGTATTGGGTCCAGAGAACAAAATTCCTAGAAATTTTCTAAGGGTCAAAACCTAGGATGTTTCATTTAGATTTATTATTCTTATTTCTAGATTGGTATTTTGGAGATGATATTAGTTATGATTTGAGTTCGACAATTTATGACCTTAAGACCGGTTTGATTCTAGCATTATTCATGGTATGAGTTTCGGTTCAAGTTTAGTAGATGATGATATGAGTTTCAGTTCAAGTCTAGCATTAAGAGGTTATTTATGATGTTTATAGAACCGATTCAAGTCTGGTGTTTATGATATATAAGGACCCACGATTATTATTTTAAGATATGACCAATTAGTATAATTCCAGTTATTATTTCTCTTAATTGCACTCTTAGGGCTTATGGTGGTCCACGTTAGGTTATTTACTTTATTGCACTTCTTGGCTTATGGGGCTAGTAAATAGATATAATTGTGTTGTTTGTTATTATTATTATTTTAGTCAATTATTTATAGTATTGGAGAGTTATTCCAAGATTTCTCTTTTACCTTGATTTAGCTTATTTATCTCACATTTTATTATATTTATAATATAATTTATCTTAGTTGTCTAATGATTCCTACTGAGTACCCATGACATCGGTACTTATACTGCACTTTTATATTTTTTTGGTGCAGATCCGAGTACTAGTTGCCATAATTGATATTGCGATCATATGAGCCAGAGTTCAAAGGCAGTGTGAGCTTTTAAAGCCAGAGTTGACCTTTTTTACACCTTCTTTATTTTGCTTAGTCTTTTTATTTTTGAGACTGATGTATATTTGACTATGATAGTACTCGTATTCTTTTTGGATTTGTGTATTTTGTACCGATACTACTAGGTCATGGGATATTTTTATTTCTCTTATTTCTCTTTTATTTTATTATTATTCCATGATTTATTGCTTGTAAGCCTTTTACTTGTATATTTCTAGCATTTATACTATTTTCTACCAATTAACCCGCTACTTATAATTTCTAGCCACTATTTCATCTTACTTAATGATGGGGTGAAGTAGGATCCCTCACATTTCACAATTCAGGTTGTGACAAACAATCATTAGGGACTTTATAGTACTTAGGATGTTAAGGGGGATAAACAAGCATTGAATTAAATTTGGATGAGTTAAAATAAATTGAATTAATATGACATATCAGGTAGTGACTGTTTGTGAGATTTCAGTGCTAAGTTACTGAAACTCCATTAATGGAGGTTGAAAGAGAATTTTGTATACTCTAGGAGAAGAGAATGAGAAGATACTTTTACTGATCAAAACTGTGCCTTTTATATGTTGTGTAGCTTTATTTATAGAGGCATTAAAACTCCATGACTAAATTTTTAAATGATAGTTATGTCTGATAAACTAACAATTAATCATCTTCTTAACACTAACTAGCTAACTACCTTTTTAACTATTAATTAATCTCATACTTTATACTCCCCTTAAAATTGAAGGTTGAGTAGACATCAAAAACTCCTAGTTTGTCAAGTAAAAAATGATGTTGTGCTGCTCCCGAACCTTTTCTGAGGAGATCTGGTAGATATTCCTTAATGTTAATGTACCCAATTTTGATTATACCGCTTTTAATTCTTTCTCTTACAAAATGACAATCAATTTCAATGTACTTGGTTCTTTTATGAAAATTAGGATTAACACCAATTTGAGTTGCTATTTTGCTTTCATAATGGAATTTAACAGGTATGATCACATCAATACTTATCTTCTTAAGTACTCATATTTGCCAAATAATTTCTTAAACCACTATAACCATACTTCTATATTCAGCTTCGGTTGAGCTTTTCCTCACTATATGTTGCTTCTTTGACTCTCAAGAGACAAGGGAATTCCCAAATTGACTGACAAAACTACTAACTAATGTTCTGGTGTTTGGACAAGATACCCAATTAGAATCATAAAATTCTTTTCAAATATTGCTTTCGATTTAGTTGGTGTAGACGAGCATTTGCATGAACTGAGATAAGGTTTGCATAGCAAAAGTAGATATTTTTCCTTATAGTAGTGATATACAACAACCTCTCCTAACCTTTGATACCTAGCAGCATCTTTCAATAGAGGATCATCTGTTGCCTCTATAACATTATCATGTTCCACAGTCGTCAACTTTGTCCCTTCTTGTAATAGTGTATTTGTTGGTATTCAACCACTTAAACCACAGTCTGAAATTAGTTCAAGCGTATATTTTCTCTAAGTGAGTAGGATACTACCTCTAGACCTCAAAACTTCAATTCCAAGAAAGTATTTAATATTACCAAGATCTTTCATCTTAAAATTATTGCGTAGTGTTGTTTTCAATTCTTGGATCATGGTTTTACAATTGTCAGTTATAAGCAGATCATCTATGTATATAAGTAGGTTTACTATATCAAATCCATTTTAATTTCAAAATAATGAATGGCCATATAGACTTTGAGAATAACCTGATTCAATCAGTGCATCAGTTAACTTGAGGTTTTATTTCCCAAATACTTGTTTCAATCCATATAAGGACTTTAGAAAACTACACTCTTTGTTTCCCCTTCCTTTGGAAACCCTGAGACAAATTCATGTATATATCTTTTCTAAGATCACCTTGCATAAAGACATTGTGGACATCTATTTGGAAAATGGATCAATGATAAGATGCAGCCACATTAATGACAGCTTTCATAGTAACCATTTTAGCCACTGGTAAAAGGGTCATGGTAGTCCAAACCTTCTTCCTGTGTATAGCCTTTTGCAACTAGCCTTGTTTTATATCATGCTACTTTTTCATTTGCCTTATGTTTCACCTTATACACCCAATTAGACCCAGTAGCCTTTTTACTAGGTGTAATAGTTTTCTATTATCCATGTGTTGTTTTGAACCAAATCATCTACCTTCGATTGCATACTATTTATCCACTCTGTGTGTTAAGATGTCTTTTGAAATCTAGAAGGCTCAACTACAAAGGAGAAAGCAACAATAAAGGCTTGATAAGTTGTAATAAGCTTCTTATATGAGACAGAAACACCTATGGAATGAGAACATGCTAAATGTGACTTCCCAGACACCAAGTAATCCCTATGCCAAATGGGAGGTTTAGTGATTCTACTTATTTCCCTTTTCACTTTTGTGATAACTGTTGATGTTAAGACTTGATCATGTGTACTAAAAGTGTATCCTATGTCATGATCAACTATAGGAATATCTCCAAATACATTATGGTTTACATTTTCTATATTTGTCTTATCTGTAGGAGGTATTTCATCTTGTGGTTAAAGCTCATCTTATGAAATTGTATCATCTATATTGTAAGGGTGTGCATTGTCTTCAAGAACCTCTTTCTGAAGAGTCTCTTCAAGATATATTAATGGATGTATGTGATCAACAAAAACTTTTATATTTCTTGCATCCATTGCATCTTTCTTGAAAGGAAATACATGTTCCATGAAGGTTACATCCCTACTAATATACAATTGATTAGACTCTAAATCCAAGAGTCTATATCCCTTCTGTGTTTTTGAATAGACCATGAGGATAACTCTTTTTTCTCTAGTATCAAACTTATATTGTCATGGTAGGAATAAAGAAAATATAGACAACCAAAAACTCTCAGATGATTTATCTTTGTATTCCTCCATATAACATCCCATAAGGCTACTTTTCTTTCAACACAAATTTAAAAAGTTTATTAAGCAAATATACAACTATTTAAATGCAATTTCCCCAGTATTTAATTGGCCTTCCACTCTAGAATCTTAAGGCCCTAGTACTGTTTAGTATATGTCTGTGCTTTCTTCCAACAATATCATTTTGTTGTCGTGTATTGCATAAGAACTTTGATGAATAATTCCAAGAGAATAAAATAGATTACTGCAACTAGAGTTGAAAAACTCTTTACCATTGACAGACCTTAGAATTTGAACTTTGACTCCAAACTGTAAGTTTACCATAGTAAAGAAGTCTTTCAAAATAACCTTTACATTAGTTTTTTATAGAATCAAACATGCCCATGTAAATATATTGTAATCATCTACAATAGTAGAAAAAATATTGTTTCTTGTCATAAATTAGAGTCTTATAGGGTCCCCAAACATCTACAAGGATCACTTTAAGACTATGATCTAATTTATGCATGTTGTCTATAAATGCTAATCTACTTTGCTTAGGTAAGGAAACATTTTACAAGGTTTTTGAGAGTTGACATTTATGTTTTTCCTTAGATATGAGATGTGCTCTATTTCCTTGATGGAAGGTAGGTCCTAGCCTAGCATGCTATAAATTTTCATTGTTTACTGATATTGCTCCACCGTTACCTTTATTACATCTTTCAACAAGTATAATACATTGGTCTCTCTACCAATCCTAGTCACCTTGCCACTGTAAAATGCCTACAAGACATAGAATTAAAGGAAAAAAACTAGCACTACAACCTAGTTCCTTAGTGAGCTTTGCTATTGAGAGCTTGAAATCAGTCACATGCAACACATTTTTTATTATTTTATATCCAAATATCCTATAACTTCCTTTACTTAAAACCTCCATCTTATTTCCTATAGGTAGTTGAATTGTACTAAATTGTTCACCTTTTATGCGTCTCAATTCATGTAGTAACTTTTTACAAGTTTCTATATGATGAGTTGCTCCTGATTCTATTATCCAGTCATAAGCACAAGGATTAGTCACCAGGGTAACATTTCTTGCTAGGTTTGCCACACCTTTAATTAATTCTATGTTGTGTACAAAGTTTTTCACCTAATTTTGTTCTTACTTAAAGAGGTCGCAGTTTTGACCCTTGTTTACTGAGGCATTTTTATCATGTGGCTTGAAGACGCCTCTTTGATTACCTGATCCTAATCTATAACTATTGTTTCTTCCATTGTGATAAAACTTATTTAATTCAGTTTGCTCTTTTCTCTTGCTCTTTAAGTTATGTGCATAGCCAACTATTCTGTAACAATCCTATGTGAGACTGTTCCTAAGACCACAAACCTCGCATACTCCTCCTGATGTTAGTGTTTTCCCCTTAAAAGCTTAACCTCTACCAATTCGCCTGGGTAAGAGGTTCGTTGTTTACATTTGTTACACCTAGCAATCTCTAACTTTCCTCTTAAAAAATTATAGCATAAGCTTGATTCACACTGGGTACCTCACTCTTAAGCAATATATTACTCCTTACATGACTATAATTTTCATTCAAGCCCATTAGAAATATTAATAGCCTTTGCTAATACAAGTGTTCAATGTAAGTCTTGTCTTCCTCATATTCACATAAAGAAAATACACTAGAACATATAATTCAACCCATAAATCTCTTATTTAATAATAGTATTTAGTAATAGAGTTTGTACCTTACTTCAGAGTTACAAATTTTGTCCAGAGTTTATAGACTCATATCAGGTTTAATTAATTAAATCTCTTCTTGAAATAATCCATAAAATTCTTAACATTAGATGCATTGACTATCGTGGTTAAAAAAATTGATGCCACGGTGCTACAAATCCATACGAGGACTACAATATTGCATTTTTCCTATTACATTTCCAGTTCACCTTTGTATGAACTTTTCAATCAAGTTTCATCAACAAAACCTAGCTTATTCTTCACCAAAAATAGGTATCTCATTGATCTATTTCAAAGACCATAATTCTCAAGACCTGTAAGTTTAATTATGATCAAAGCTACACCAGGTGTGCTCGATACCTACAGATACAATGGATGATTATTTTTGAGTGTAGAAGCTATTAATTTTGTCATCTCTTAAGCTTGAATTTTGAAGAAACTAAATTTTTACGATAATTTTATATGATGTGCAATTTCAGAGCTAAGCTACTGAAACTTTATTAATGGAGGTTGAAAGAGAATTGTATAGACTCTAAGAGAAGAGAGATGAGAATGAGAATATATGTTTGAAATATTCCTATTAAAAGTTATACATATCTATTTATTTTGGCATTAACACTCCATGACTAACTATCTAAATGAGAGTTATCTCTAACAAACTAATAGCTAAACATCTTTTTAACACTAACTAACTAACTAACTACCTTCTTAACTATTAATCAATCCCATTCTCAATACTGATGATTCTAGAGTCCTTTTTTATATTTTAGTCTTATACTTTCTTTGTATTTTAGATAATTTTAGACTATTCCTTGTATTTTTTCTATTAGAGGCTTGTACCTATGACTACCAGACCTTGGGTATTTGAGATTATCATCTTCTATCTACTTTGAGACTATTTAAGTTTAATTTTCATATTTTTTTTGTGATTCTTAATTAATGGGTCATTGTCTTAGGTTAGATTTAGGATTATCTATTATGGTGGGTGTGATTAGTTCCATCATGGTCCCAGTTTTGGGTTGTGACAAGTTTGTATGAGATCCTTAGGTTCATTAATCTACAAATATAAGCTGAGTCTAGTAGAGTTTTATGGATCGATGTGGAGATGTCTGTCATCTATCTTTGAGAGGCTATGGGACTCTAGAAAAATTTTCATTTCTTATTTTTTTATTATGATAATGATTCCTTTATTTATTTACTGAGATGTTTGTCTTATTTTCTCAAAAATAGAGCACTGCGCGTCTTTGGACAAAGTTCAAGAGCCCATATCTTCTATTTGTATTTAGACACGTTGATGGAATACATAATATTATATAGGTTGAGGCAAATGTCATGGTAGGTATAGGGCTCTATAGGATGCTAAGATTTCTTTTATGGAGGAGTCCCTTAAGGTTGAGTATAAGGTAGATGATGTTCAAATTTTAGCTGATGATGTGGGCCCAGATTATGCTCCACCTAGTTTTTTTTTCACCAATGCTTCAGGACTTCTTGATTTGGGTTTGGGTATTTTAGAGAGTTTAACTTAAGGGTGAGGCTTAGAAAGTACGTCATAGGGTTCTCAAACTAGAGTGAAGCCTCAAACCTTATATCCATAAACTATTCTAGTCTTCCAGGGTCCAATGGTTCAAATAGTGCCTAGATTTAATAGTACGCCTTTTTTAAGAGTAAGAGCTATAGGTAAGGTTAGGGTTGTTATGTTAGATTATGAGCAACCACTGTTTGAGAGGTTTGGGAAGATTTAATCGCCTTAGTTTAAAGATGGATAGAGTAGGATGCATACGAGTGTCTAGTTATTTGCCATGAGAGGTTCTGGAGCATGGGTTTAATTGAGTTCCATAGAGTGGATTATAAATCTTTACAGATGCATGGCACTGTGGAGCAGTGATGTCACTCATATTAGACTCCAAATTAGAATATTCTCCTCTGATGACTAAAGTTATGTTTGCACAGGATTTTCTTAACGAATTTATTCCTCATAGCTTGAGAGAGATAGGAGCATTGTCACTAGTTTGAGAACTTATCACAAGAGGGTATCTTAGTGACTGAGTATAAGATTCCATTTTATGCACTAACCCATAATGTTCTGCTAATACTATTGAATAACACTTACATGATCCAAATAATTGTGATAAGTTTGATCCTCGGGATTAAAGAGGGTGTTTTTCTACAACTCATCTGGGAGCTTCTTTTTAGAATGTGGTTGAGGAACCTAAAGAGTTTGGGCTTATGTAGCATGAGGATTATGGGATCTAAAATATAAGAGGTCCCATATTTTAGATCGATTCAATGGTACCTTGTCTAGAAGTTAGGTTTCTTTTAAGCAAAACTTTCACCTTAATATGGTATGCTAGTTTCATGTGGTGATGCAGGTCTCTAAGAGTGGACATTTCAACCATGGTTCTTAGGGTCCAAGGTATTCTTCTCAAGGTTCACATTATAGTTGTTTGGGTTGTGGTGGACATTGTAGTTATTCATGGCCTTCTCATTAGTTGATAGTTCCCAAGTCTTGCGATGAATGTGGTAGTCTAGATTATCTCAAGAGATATTGCCTCAAAATTGAGTTGGGGCAGACAACAAGGTCCACAAGTACTAGTTAGAGTAGCAATACCTCCATTAAAGTGATGTGGTGGATCTCATAGAGGTAGAGGTACACTACTATAGAGTTGAGAAGGTAGTGAAGGAGTGGCGTAGACATAAGGTAATAGGTCTCAGTGTTATGCTTTCTTGGTTTGTATTGAGAAGATTTTTCTAATGCGGTTATCATGGGTATCGTCTTAGTATGTCATCAGCATGTTTCAATGTTATTTGATCCTAGTTCTATTTTTTACGTGTTTGTATTCTTTGCATCAAGTTTTGATATGATGTGTGAGTCTCTTATTATGCATATTCATATTTCTACTCCAATATATGATATTTTAGTGGTGGATCAGGTATACTGATCCTATCTTGTGTCTTTGTTGAGATATAATACTTGGGTAGATTTGACTATTCTTGACATGGTTTATTTGGATATGAATTTGGGTATGGATTGAATTTCTCCATATCATGATATCTAGGATTGCCATGCCAAATGAATTATTTTGGTAATGTTGGGTGTCTTGAGGTTGGAGTGGAGTGGTGACCAGGGTTCGTATCCTAAGAGGGTGATATCCTTCCTTTAGGCTCAACGTTGGTAGAAAAGGGGTGTCTTTCTTATTTGCCTTATGTTTGAGATACTAGTACTAAGATGGTCTTCTTAGAGTCTATGAGGCTAATTAGGGATTTTATGGACGTATTTCATACCAATATATTAGATATTCCTCTCAATAGAGGTTACTTTTTGCATTAATTCAAGTGTCGAGCACTACACCCATTTATATTTCTCCCTATCGGATTTCTCCGACCGAGTTAAAGAAATTAAAGGATTAATTTTATGATTTTATTGAGTAAGGATCCATTAGATTAATTGTTTCTATGGTACATCAGTTTTTTGTGAAGAAGAAGAATAGGATTAGAGGGATGTGTATCAATTACCGATAGTTGAACAAAGTGTCCATCAAGAATAAGTGTCCTTTACCATTCATCAATGACTTATTTGATCAGTTACAAGGTATTTCTGAGCTCTCGAAGATTAACTCAAGATAGGGTTTCATCAGTTGTTGATTAGGGCTTGGATATCCCCAAGACGATTATCAGGACTTATAATAGTAATTAAGACTTCTTGGTTATATCTTTTGGCTTGACCAATTTCCCAATGAAGTCTATGGAGTTGATGATAGGGATTTGGACTACTTATATTTATTTGTGATTGTACTTATCGGTGATATCTTGGTATATTCCAAGAGTGATACAGATCACATAATACCAAGAGTGAGGTAGATTACGTGAGATGTTTGAGGATGGTACTTTACAGATTAAGGAATGAGAAACTATGTGTGAAGTTCTCAACGTATAATTTTTGGGTTAGCTTTATAGAACCTTTTGGGGCATACTATCTAAAGATAGTATTATGGTCGATCTAACTAGGGTTAACGTGGAATTGTTCTAGGCTTATTTCCCCTATAAAAATTTATAGTTTTGTTGGTTTTGTTGGTTATTATCGGTGGTTCATGCAGGATTTTTCTTCTACTGAAGCTCATTTGATTAGTTTGAATCAAAATAATGTTGCCTTCCAATGGTGTAATGAGTGTGAAGATATTTTTCAAAAGCTCAATAGTTTATGTTCTTTGGTGTCTATTTGACATTATCGATAAGTGTGAGGGTTTTAAAGTTTATTGTATTACTTCAGGTGTTGGCCTTGTTGTTGTGTTAATTCAGAAAGAAAAGTTGATAACTTATGCTTCGAGGTAGTTAAAGACCCATAAGAAGAATTATCCTACCCATAACTTTGAGTTAGAGACTGTAGTGTTTGTATTGAAGTTATGGCAACATTATATGTATGGAATTTAATGTGAGGTGTTTACAATTCATTATAACCTTCAATATAACTTCATTCAGAAGGATGAATATGAGACAATGTTGGTGGTTAAGTTATTGAATGATTATGACATGACCATTCTCTATCATCCGAGAAAGGTAGATGTAGTGGTGGATGCATTGATTAGAAAAATAGTATGCAATGGTAGCCTTCCTATGTTAGTGTTTAAGGAGAGGTCTTTGGCTTTGGACGTGCAATAGTTGGCCAACAGTTTCAGAAGACTCAATATTTCTGAGTTGGACAAAGTTCTGACATGTCTGGACGCTCGATTATTATTAGTGGAGAAAATAAGGGATAAGTAGTTTGAGGATGGGAAGTTATGTAATATCAAGGATACAATGTTGAGGGATGAAGTTAAGGACGTGATCCTTGATTCAAAGGCTATTTTACAAACTAACGGTCGGGCATGTATTCCTATAATGGATTGACTTGACTAGGTTAATCATGAAGAAGGCTCATAGTTTGAGGTATTTCATTCATTTGATCAAAGATGTACATGACTTCAAGAGACACTATTGGTAGTGCGGGATGAATAGGGGAATAGTGGAGTATGTGGCTAGTTGTTTGAATTGTAAATAGGTGGTTTTATTCAGAGGATGTCGATATCAAAGTGGAAGTAGAAGCACATTACGAAAGATTTATGGTAGGTTTTCCACATATTTAGGAAGGTTTGTCTCAATTTGGACGATTATGGACATATTGACCAAACAAGTTTATTTTATTCCAGTGAAGGTAAACTACAATGCAGAGAAGTGATAGTTCTACTACATGGCATACCTATTTCCATCATCTTAGATAAGGGTAATCAACTTTCTTCTTATTTTTAGAGTTTTGTGTAGCATGAGTTGGGCACTCAATTAGAGATAAGTATAATATTTCACCCTCAGAATAATGGTTAGTCAGAGCATACTACCTAGGTGTTGGAGGATATTCTCCGTACTTGGGTTTTGGATATTAATGGTTATTAGAATCAATTCATTCCACTAGTTAAGTTTGCCTACAATAACATCTACTATCCAGTGTTCATATGGAACTATTGAGGTGTTGTATAGGTGAAGGTTTAGGTCCTTAGTAATTTAATTTGACTCATCTGAGGCTAGGTATTGTGGTATGAATATTTTAAGGGACTCTATAGAAATGGTGAGATTGATTTGGGATCGACTCTTAGTTGCTTCTAGTAGGTAAAAGAGTTATGTTGATATAGGGGTTCGTGGCTTAGATTTTATGAGGGTGAATTTGCCTATGGTATCACCCATGAAGGATGTAATGAGGTTTAGAAATAGGGATAGGCTTAGTTCGAGGTTCATTTGCCTATTTGAGATCTTTGGTAAGTTTAAGAGGTATCCTATGAGTTAGCCTTACCTCTGAGTCTTTCATATGTGCATCCAGTGTTTAATAATTTGATGTTATAGAAATATCATTCTGATAGTTCTAATGTTATTTAGTAGGAGTTAGTGGATTTGGATAAGAATCTGACTTTTGAAGGAGAGTTTGTACCTATTTTAAATAGATTGACTAGGAATGAGGTCTAAGAATAGTGATTCAGTGAAAGTTCAATGAAAAAATCATTTAATTGAGGAGGCTGCGTGGGAGTTAGATTCTGACATATGGAGTAGATATCCTAATATTTTGACACTTCAGGTACCTTTCTTATATTTATATTTGAGGATAAACATATGTCTTAGTGTTGGATGATGTAACAATCCTAGTCGTGACTTTTATCTTTTGGCATATTTTTACCATTTTACCATTCTCCATAGTTGTATTGTAGTATTTATGGTGTGTGATAGTAGGTGGCATAGTTTATGAGATGATTGATGAGTGGTGAATTTACCACTCATTTGAACTCAACATTCATGCACACTGCTATTATTTGAATGTCTAAGTGATACATATTTGTGGTTAAATGCACTAATTCCCATATTTTGCAGGTATACAAGTGCAGAGAAGAAAAGAAAAAACTTTGAGATAAAAAGGATAAAAAAGGGAATAGAAGTGAAAGAGTTGGACAAGATGAAAAAGGGAGCAGGATCTAGCCCTCAGTTACCATGATCACGGGGATGAGGGTCGCGATCGCAATCAGTCAAGTAAGCCAACCAACAGCAATAGCAATCAGTCCTCTGTAATCGCAGTAGGTGCTATCTCGATCAAGCCTCTGTGATCGCGTGAGAGCAGAAAATGACCCAGGGGAAAAAACATCATTTGTCCAGTCGATCCCAAATCCTGTTTAAGGCTCAATACCCATTCATTGTAGATCATCATTGATATTGGGTATATTTATGCATTCTAGCATTACATTTCTAGACTTTTAGCCTTATTTTGAGGATGATTCTTATACTATATGTGTTGATAATGATATAAATGATCTTTATGTGTCCAAGTATGTGTTCACAATGTTTAATGGTATTTCTATACAAATTTTGATTCAATTTGACCATTTAGAGTTCAGCCGAGAAAACTAGTGTAACTAGCTTGAGCTAGGTGTTGTCTAGTATCTTGTGTTGGGTTCTAATGTATTTTAATGAGTTTCTAAGGTTTTTATTATGTATTTATATGTTAATAAACTTGTTTATAATGTTCAAGGGTCAATTGGATCACGCCAAGGGTCAAAACAATGAGTTAAAGATCAAAGTGAAATTAGCCTATGCTTATCTCGTGTTTTTGATTCACCATCTTGGATGTTGTGTTGTTTTGATCTCTAAATTATTGTTTTAATGCTTTAGGATGTTTTTTGAAGGGATTATGATGATATATGAAGGATATACAAGCTTTAAATAAATTGGAAACAAATCAAAAAGGCTTGGAATGGCTCAACGAAAGCACAATACAAAAATTGATGTAGTTTGGACCCTGAAATGTATGGGGCGCGTGTAGGATGTAGGAATGTCTAATGGACACATTCAAAATACCAATAAATTCATAAGAGGACCAATTAAGTTAACCTTAGGCGCGTGTAGCATTTGGTGGAGTTTGAGAAGGTGCCGCGACGCAGTGAAATTGCGGTGAGATTCTGGAAATTGACAATTGCGGATTGGCCTGTCACCACGTAGCGATGGCTATCAAAAGTGGAAAAAAATGCCTTTCTGAACAATTATTACGTGGAAATCCAATCCCAATGGGTTTATGACTCATCTACTACAAATATAACACGTTAAATCATGTTTTAATCATCCTAGGACATCTTAGAACACCCTAGATCACTTAGGACATCATTGGAGGCTACCAAAACTTCTTTTTAGGTTTTTTCATTCTTTAATTTAGTTTTTTTATGGTTTGTATCATCATTCCAATGTATTGGATGATGAATATTTCCATTCAAGGCTAAACCCTCTTTTTGGGGTTAAAGCCAAGAACATGATTATTATTGTTTTGGATTAATTTCATTTAATTCACTTATCATTATTGGTTGTTTGTTTATTCTTGTTTTAATTATTTTATGGATTAATCACCCATAAAATACATATATTGTCGATCTTTTGATCTCGGGAGAGGGAATAGAGAGATAGAATATGGGAATAAACAAAGTTTGGATTTTTATTCTTTTATATAAAAGAAAGAATTGAACTTAGCGTCTAGGACAGGGATGTATTTAGATGCCTTAGTTGATTCAAACGCAGGATGATAGATTTAATTAACTTAATTGGATTATTGCATCCCCGCTCAACGATTTAGTTGTAATGCCCATATTAGGTAAAAGAGTAGAGGTTGGGAAACCATGATCATGCAATTAACCCTACGAATCAACAACCAAGATAAGCAAGTTGACGAATGAAGTTCGACACATAGTATAATTGTTCGAAG
This sequence comes from Capsicum pubescens, assembly GCA_030864215.1. Classification (NCBI taxonomy): domain Eukaryota; kingdom Viridiplantae; phylum Streptophyta; class Magnoliopsida; order Solanales; family Solanaceae; genus Capsicum; species Capsicum pubescens. Next base: position 87,477,800 of record CM061548.1, read on the forward strand.
TTCTTTAACTCTGGGTTTTTATCCATTGATTGTCCCAAGACTTTTATTTTTATGCATTGTTTATTTTATTTTTAATTTACAATTCTAAAACTCTATTTGCTACTCTCCTCAATTGGTTAAACTTGAATTAGATAGTCGGTGAATGTAAGTCCCTGAGAGATCGATACTTGGGCTTTATTGAAGCCACTTTATTACTTGATAAGACCACGTATACTTGCGTGTGCACTTGGGCGCTGTCAAGCTTTTGGCGCCATTGTCGGGGACTTGTAACTAGGCAACTTTCTTATTTTTAGTTTTTCTATATTGAGTTGAAAATAGTTTTTGTTTTTTAGTTTCTTTTTATTTTCTTTTATTTCTCTTTTTATCACACTTCTTGACATGGAAGCCTGGGATAGATGGTTTTTGAGTGATGATGATTCTATATGGTGTATGGTTTATGGAAATAGTGGTCATTCTGAAGATATATGTGTTGTCAACCCTGATTTAGTAATGTTTATGGGCTATTATTAAAGGCAATACTATGTGAACGCCTACAATCAGCAGCGGTATTTTCAACAACCACAGGTTCAGAATTACCAAGCCCAGATTCAAACGAGCAATATGGAAGAAATGCTGAAACAAATTCTAGCTAATCAAGCACAGTTGTCAGCAGATATGAAGAGTAATGCGGCCATTTTAGAGCGTCAGAAAATTATCATAAGAAACTTGGTGATGCAAGTAGGGCAAGTGCAACAGGTATAAAATACCAGACTTCAAGGTGATTTGTCAAGTGACAGTGAACAAATAATTGAAATCACTTTGAGGAATGGTACGGAGCTCAATGAAAAACCTTCAAAGGCAACTAAGGAGGTAGATGTAGAGTTGACTTCCCAACCTATTGAAGACAAAGTTGCTGACAATTCGAGGAAGTCTGAGTACTCAGAAACTGAAATTATTGGGGAGATACCACTGCCACCATGTCTACAGTGGCTAAGCAAAGAAAAATATGAGGATATTAGCCAATTTGTGGAGCAAACACAAGAATCACAGCCACTCGATTGTCATATTTATCTTGAGACTGAAATTGAGAAGGTGAATAAAAGTGAGTGTGTAGTAGATAGTGTAAATTTTGAAGTAGGATTGGTTGGGCTTCTACCCAAAAACACCCAATTCAAGATAAGGATAGACTTAAACACTCGCATAGCCATATCACAGGAAAGGAAATAAGAAAGGATAATTGGTTCATATGACCACAACATAGGAAAATCTCAACAAAACCACAATACTGATCCCTCTCGACATATCACAAGTCTGATACTAGTCTGACAAAGCCTCTATGAATCAAATTCTAGAGAGACATTGGGACAGGCCCCAACTGACTCGAAATGAACTGAAAATAAAACATAGTCTCTCAAGTACGGTAAATATCTGAAGATCGGTCCTCGAATCATGAGGACTCACCACTGTAGAAAACGTAGGCAAGGTACTCGAAGAATCACGGGCGAGGCTGGGACTGAGCACCTGAACCTACATTATGACACAATGTAGCACATAGACATATATGTGGATCAGTACTTTGGAATGTACTGAGTATGCGGGGGTGCATGCATATGTATAAAGTAGTCACGCTATTTTCTTCAATAAAATCATGTATGCATAATGAGATGACTAACATAGCTTGAACAAGTGTAAAATATGAAACTCATAAGTCATGTAGAATGAAGCATGTAACACAATCTCGTGAGTCATCGTTATTTAACTTCAAAATCGGAAACCTTCTCTTACTCTCAATGCCCAAAGTCTAAGGGATTTCAAACCACACTTTCAAGTCATGCATATATCTCAAGAGGGTAAAAATTCTATAATTCTCAACACTTCACAATCATTTAGAAACTCATATACTTGGAATTCGAAATCATAAAACTTAAAATCATACTTGAAGGCATTTCATTCACTTTAGAAAATATCTCATTTCAAATCAATACCTTGATTAGGGAATATCCTTGAAATTCAACCATTTAGGGAAAATAGCTTATAGGGAAGGAAAATAAGCATTTAATTTCAAAGTTTGAAAGGCAAGGGAGGTTCTCGTAACCGACATAAACCATGTGAGCTACATGGAGTCCAACGTTTTGTCCTCCTAAGGAAGAGACCCCACGTTGGGGAGGAGCATCATACTCTTTCCAAGGAGTATAACCTAAGTCTAGTGATCACTAAACAAAAATCGTCCTCGGGCCCACATAATCAAATCGGCCTTAGGCCCACTCATAATCATAATATAATCAGCCTCAGGCTCACATCCTACGATGGCACATAGTTTTTAGGGTAAGAAACCGTAGTAGCTTACCCGCTTGGTGCTAAATACTACTCCCTTTATATTACCTGTGTTCATCTCATAAAAATCCACTTTTAGAACAATCTCATGGTTCACCACGAACCCATTAATCAAATCAATAATCTCGTATAGTAAAGTGGATTTCAAAGCTTTCGGACCAGTAGGTCAATTCAATTTTCAACCGTTTCAAAATACTCAAATCATGGGTGCTTATAGCACGAGAGTTCATAATTTCATAAGTCTCGAATAGGTCTTACTAACCCATTTCAAAGCTTTCGGACCAGTAGGTCAATTAAATTTTCAACCGTTTCAAAATACTCAAATCATGGGTGCTTATAGCACGAGAGTTCATAATTTCATAAGTCTCGAATAGGGCTTACTAACCCATAGTTAAATTTCAAGTTAAAGCTTATCAAAAGAATAATATATAGCATATAGATTCATAAAGAATATGGAAATCTGGAAATTTCAGCAATTCATCTCAAAATCTCAATGTAGTCATATGCTTCAATATCTCAACATTTAAAATATAAGATTCTCAAAGAGTAAAGTCATGGGGTTTATCCAGCTGTAAAAACTCAAGAAAACATGTAGAAATCATGCCATTTAACTCTCAATTCATGAGAAATATCAACATAATGCATTCAATAAATATGGGTGAAAACCCCAATTCAAACTCATGTAAAAACCCCATAATTTCAGCAAAATCATGATGTAAATAAACATTTTGGGAACAAGGGTGAAAGGGTTACCCAAGTTCAAAACCCCACATACCTTGAATTTGAAGCTTTAGAAGAACTCTCACTTTTGGAACTCTACTCTTGCTCTAGAATGGGGGTTTTTGAGACCCATCACGTGGGAACCTAGAATCTTGACTCAATTTAGAAAATTCATGGTGGATTCTTGAGATTCTTGGAAGAGGTTTTGAGTATTTAGGGTTCTTGTTGAGAGAAAACTTGATAAAACCCTTATAGGATGCTTGCAAATGGCTTTGATTTAGTGTTTCCACGATTTTATAGGCTTGAAAAAAGTCCAAAATGCCCTTTTAAACATTTGTACGAAACTAGAAAAATTGAACTAGAACCCAATTTTGCTGGCCTCCGCGACACGCCACTAATCGCACTAGCTCTCTGGAAAATAACAATTGGGAAATTGACAGCCTCCGCGATGCGGAGCCATGCATTTTCCCACTGGTTGGGACATGGGACACCTCCGCAATGTACAACTATTGCGGAGTCTCACTAAAAATTGATAATTTCTAAATTCACCTTCTCTGCGACGCGCTAGGCTCTCAAATGACGCAGTTTTTACGACGAAGGCTTAAATTGGCCATAACTTCTTACCCGAGTGTCCGATTTGGGCAAATCTTACATCGATGGAAATCTTATCAGATTTCCCACATGATAAAAATTTGAAATTAGTGAAATTATACATGGTTATCATGATACTCACTTAGGAAACCACTTCTCAATCTTTTAGGGTCAGAATCACGTCTCACTCGACATGCCCTAAGGCTCAAACTACGAGGGAACTTTGTGGAACCTTATAGTTCTAATGTGTTTTAATGAGTTCCTAAGTTTGTTATTATGTATTTATATGTGAAACAACGTGTTGATAATGTTCAAAGGTCAATTGGATCAATCCAAGGGTCAAAACAATGAGTTAGATATCAAAGTGAATTAGCCTATACTTAGCTCATGTTTTTGATTCACCATCTGGGAGTTGTGCTGTTTTGAAATATAAATTATTGTTTTTAATGCTTTAGGATTCTTTTTGGATGGATTATTATGATATATGAAGGATATATAAGCTTCAAATCAAGTGGAAACAACTCAAAAAGGCTTGAAATAGCTCAACGAAAGCACAATACAAAAATTAACGCAGTTTAGACCCTGAAATACATGGGGCGCGTGTAGGTTGTAGGAAGGTACAATGGATGCATTCAAAATACCGATGGATTCAGAATAGGCCCAATTTTGTGACACATAGGCACGTGTAGCATTTGGTGAAGTTTGAGGAGGCGCTGCGATGCAGTAAAATCACGGTGAGATTCTGAAAATTGACAATTACAGATTGTCATGTCACCGCATCGCAATGGCCATCAAAAGCGGAAAAAATACCTTGCTGGACAAGTATTACGTGGAAATCCAATCCCAATAGGTTTATGACTCATCTACTATAAATATAACATGTTAAATCACGTTTTAATCATCTTGGGATATCTTGGAACACCCTAGATCACTTGGTACATCATTGGAGGCTACCACAACTTCTTTTTAGGTTTTTTCATTCTTTAATTTTTCTTTTTTATGGTTTGTATCATCATTCCAAGGGATTGGATGATGAATATTTCCATTCAAGGCTAAACCCTCTTTTCGGGGTTAAAGCCAAGAACATGATTATTATTGTTTTGGATTAATTTCATTTAATTCACTTATCATTATTGGTTGTTTGTTTATTCTTGTTTTAATTATTTTATGGATTGATCACCTATAAAATACATATATTGTCGATCTTTTGATCTCGGGAGAGGGAATAGAGAGATAGAATATGGGAATAAACAAAGTTTGGGTTTTTATTCTTTTATATAAAAGAAAGAATTGAACTTAGCGTCTAGGACAGGGATGTATTTAGATGCCTTAGTTGATTCAAATGCAGGATGATAGATTTAATTAACTTAATTGGATTATTGCATCCCCACTCAACGATTTAGTTGTAATGCCCATATTAGGTAAAAGAGTAGAGGTTGGGAAACCATGATCATGCAATTAACCCTACGAATCAACAACCAAGATAAGCAAGTTGACAAATGAAGTTCAACACATAGTATGATTGTTCGAAGTGCTTTAACCCTGGGTTTTTATCCATTGATTGTCCCAAGACTTTTATTTTTACGCATTGTTTATTTTATTTTTAATTTACAATTTTAAAACTCTATTTGCTACTCTCCTCAATTGGTTAAACTTGAATTAGATAGTCGGCGAATGCAAGTCCCTGATAGATCGATATTTGGGCTTTCTTGATGACACTTTACTACTTGATAAGACCATATACACTTGCGTGTGCACTTAGGTATTTTCAATCATCATTTTAAAAAGCTACATCTCATCCTTAGTTTAGGGTTTTTGTAACTTGTTGGAGCTTGGAGCTTTGAAATAAAATTTAAACTAATTCGAGGTAAGATTTAATTTGAGAAACTCTAAAGGGTATATTTGTCTTTGTCTATTGAAGATTCATTTGAGTTTAAAGTGTGGTTTATCCTCTCTTTATTTTTCTTATGAATAACTTTGATGGAAATCTTGGTATATTTATTTTCATCATCCTTATGATGTGCTAGATCTACCCTTGGGATTATGTTAGAATAGGGTGCAATTGTGTGTGGATTGTGATTCATATGTTCATATGCTATTTTGTTGGTGATGGGTTCTTCTATTGCTTGACTAAATTTATTGGGGTTTGTGGGTAAAATCCCCAAATACCTAAATGGGTTTGATAGGTGAAAATCTCAAACTCTTAAAAGCTCAAATCATCTTTGAAATGGGGATTTGGGTGAATTTAGAAACCCTTCATCATCCTTGAAAGAGGGATCAGGGAACCAAGGCAATAGTAGACAATTATTGAGCTTAGTTTACTAAGTTTCACTATCTTATACATAAGGGTGAATATGAGGTTGACTATCCTGTGGGTACCATCCTAGAAATAGGAATGCCTAATTGAGGTATTGGGTGGCTTTAATTGACATACACTCGTTAGGTACTCTAAAGAGTCAATGAGTGACATCTTTAAGGTTTTGTTAAAGAACTAACCTCAAGGACTTTAGACCTAGCCTACCACTTCATCAACGATTAGAATTTGCATCGAAATATCATGTACCTATGCATAAATTTCCCCTATGAAAGCATAGTCCCAAGATCCATTTTAATTGATTATACTCTAATTATTCTTAGTCTCGAATTAGTCCCTTAGAAGCCCAAGAATTTCCTTTACATTCAACAAGATTGAAGACCCCCCAAACCATTTTATACCATAGGTTTGACCTTAACAATCAACTATTATTCCAAGCTTACTCGATCGCCACTCATATTGTTCCTAGTGGATTCGACCCCAAATCCTAGTTGGGTAAATATATTTAAAACGACCATCTTGCATTCAAATTGATGTGTAAGTTGAGCGTTATCAATGGTTGGTTGAGTTTTAAGTGAATTTTTTATTTTTTAAGGCTTTAGAGATGAAATGATTGACTTTGATCAGTATTTAGAGATTGAAGCATCATATGAGAATTCTATTAATTTCATCAGTTCTAGAACATCGATTTTGGATTAGTTTCATGGTTGGTTTGGATCCGACGGCTTTTGGTGAGATTATGAGAATCTAGATGAGATGTTGGAAAATTAAGGCTTATGGTTAACTTTGATTAATATTTGTTTAAAATGACCTCTATTGTACACTATAATTATTTTGTTGAGCCCGAAATATTGATTTTGGTCTTGTAGTCAGTGTGGTTGATTGAGGATAGCCTTGTGAGCCTGGATTCTCTCATATTCACATCATGACATTGAGAATTATTGTATTTAAGAAAGAATGATTTTGAAAAGATTTGCATACCCGATGAGAAAGTATTTCGGGTAGTTTTACTAATGAAATCTTGTTTCAGGTGCCTCGATAGAAAATGGTTCTACGTGGAGTCATTGATTTTCATGCGCAACTAGAAAGTATTTCGAGTGGGTATATGGACCTCGCGAATTCACATGGGTTCAAGCTAGTCAGATAGAGTAGATGGTGCATATTATCATTCATTACATCATATTGCACCATCTCATTATTTTCATATGACTATTTGTTTTATTTAACTACTACAGTAGTTAGAGATTGTTAATATTATTCTAGTTTGATAGTTGGTTATGATTATCCTTATTATTGAGATATATCTGTCAGACTAGGCTAACTATTATGAGTCCAGATCATTTGGTTCTTTGGATGTTTGCTTTGATGTTTCTCACCACCACTTTGAATTAGGGTCAGTCAATCACTACAAAAACGGGTAAAATTGTAGAGGTTTGTTTGCAGGAGTTATTTTAACCTCTATAAAATTATATGAAATGCGGGGGTTAAAAATTTGTCGCTAAAATTTATAAATTTGTGGAGGTTTCAAACCCCTGCTATCAACTGCGGAGGTTTTAAACTCGCACTATCAATCCAAAAATAGCGCTTATGCCATAAAAAAAACACTTTTCCTCTTTCTTTTAATTGGCCAAATATTTTTCCTCTTGCCCTCTCTCTAAACAGCTTTAGCATTGACCCTCTCTCTCATATTTTCCCCCAAATCAACCGCTCTCTCATTTTCCCCCCCAATTCGATTGACAGCTTTAGAAGGGGTAAGGCAAAAATGAGTATGCTTTTTGTAATTACGTTGATTGTTAGTACGTAGTTGTTTTGTTCCGCTATTGAATCAGCTTCAACCGACTGCCTACTAATTAAACAATTTTGTTTGAATGGTTGTTTGGTAGTGTATTGTACGCCCTCCATTTCTAAATCCCCAGTCGGCCGGCCATTGCTCCTTGGGCCGACTATTCCCCCAAACAGCTTCTCGTTCTTTCTTTTTCCCCTTTTGGTAAGTTGAACACTTTAATTTATTTCATAGAATTTTTGTTAATGTGATTGTAAACTTTTGTATATTTTTTTGGTTTTATGCTAATGTTCTTGTAAAAATATTATCTTTTTAATTTATTTAAAATCTTGAACTACCATTCTTGAATCTTTATGCAAAATTACACCTTTTTGGTTATGTGCGTGTTTTTTTTTTTACATTTTGTTGGTTTTATGTTAATGTGCTTGTAAAAATGTGATCTTTTTTTATTTATTTAATTGCTTAACTTTGCTAAAATTCCTTTTTTTGTGTTTTTTTGTTAGGCTTTAGATGCATATCTTGCTATCTTTCTATGTTCTTGAACTAACATTCTTGAATTTTTATGCAAAATTTCACCTTTTTTGTTAAGGTAAGTATAAAGTTGGGACTCAAATAAGGTCTTTGAAAAATATGGTTCATTGATAAAGTTTTAAATTTAACTTCAATTGTTTAATCCTATTTCAGTTCCAGTTGTCAAAGGAGCTCAGGTCAAATGAAACGTTCTTCTCAGGCCGGCTGGACAAAAGAAGAGGTAATAGGCTAAATGTTGAAGTTCTTGTTGTACATATAATATGGTTGAATTTCAAGTGCATTAGTTCTCTATCGAAGCTTTCTGTGTACATGTATGGTGATTTGTATAAAATTGTAATGAGTGTAGTTTCTTGTAATATACTCTTTCACAGTTTTAACTGTTTACTGTACTGGGTTGCTTTGGATCCCATATTAGTTTTTGTTAGTTAGGAAGAGTTGAGGTTTCTTGAATCAACGATTTGAGGGCTTATTTTGAATTCTCGATGTTACTGCTTACTTTGTATACTTTACGTTAGTGAAAGAGGCATAGTGATATCTCAAAAGGAACATGATGATGTTTTTAACTATGTGACTTGTTGATATATTTCATATTAATAGCACCATTAAGTGACAAGATTGAATCTAGGGAAATGTTGCTCTAGTACCACGAATTGATGAGAAAGTTAATTAAGTTGCAAGTGGATCTATTTTTATGGATTATTTACTGGTCATATTGTTACTAGTTTAGATCAATAACAAACTTCTTGAGCTTTTGAATCTATTTGCTCAAGTTAATGTTGCTCCTTCTGGCTAGAAGAATATGAATTGGATAGTTAGAGACTAAGTTTACCACTAAATCCAACCTTTCTATCTCTATAAGGTAGGAGTAAGGTCTACATACACTCTACCCTCGAGACTCACTTGTGGGATTTACACTAGGTATGTTGTTGTTATTGTACCTTAACTAGTTTGGGGTTGAAGTCTAGTTGACTAATTTTTGATTGATTATGGTCATTGAAGTTATTTTTTTATGTCTGTAAAGTTGGTCGAGTTGTACGAAAGTTGATTCGAACATTGCAATTATTTGTTAGAGTAATTTTTCATAAGATATTTGTTATGCATGTTCTATGTTAGAGTTCAATAATTTATTTATTTTCTATTACGTTCACTGTTCTTCTTTATGAAATCTTATAGGTCATATTTAGCATATTCATCAAATTCTTCAATGGATAGATCTTAGATTGGAATGCCAAAAGACACACCAAACTATTTGCTTGGTTTGAATCAGTTTCTTGATTTTGCATTTACTAATGGAGCTATAGGAGATAAAATAAAGTATCTATGTCCTATATGTGATTTTAAAAAGTGACAAATAAGAAATGTAGTGTTTCACTATTTGATGAAGAAGGATTTTCCTAAACATTATGTCAATTTGGTTATGCATAGGGAAATAAATGTTTTTCCTAATTTCAGAAACATAGAGGTCACTCAAGATGCACAATATTTTGAAAATTCTATTGAATTATTGATTAATAAAGCATTCGGGGGTTTAAGGCATGAGAGTGTTGATGCAGGTCCATCACAAGTAGCGAGAGAAGAAGAAACTTTACATGATTTGTCTGATTAAAATAACAAAAATTATTTTGACTTGCTTAAAGATGAAAGTGAAGATATGTATGATGGATCCAAGTATTCAAAGTTGGAATTTTTACTAAAGCTTTATCACATAAAGTGTTTGTCTTGGTTAAGTGATAAGGGAATGGCTATGCTGCTAGAAGGGCTGAAATGGTGAGTGAATTAACCTCGAATGTAATTATTCCTAAGTAGTAAATTATTTTGATTATGTTTTTTTAATTTATAGATAGTCGATACTGTGCAATGGCCTGAACAAGCACAAATGTACATTACTACTCATAAGAATCAAGAAGGAGTATATGTTAATGAAGTGGCAAAAGAAATATATGTGAGTTATACTTATGTGTCATAGACTCTTATCGAGCAATCAACCACGGTATGCTAAATAAATTTCTATTGTTAATTTATTTTTACCATAAATTTTCTATATATAGGAAAAAATTGAGTCAACTTTGAGCCAAAGCGTCATAGATGAGTCTCACGTTTTGCCAAATGATATCATTGGTAAGGTGCTAGGGCTAGAGCACTTTTGAAGGGTAAGATGCTTGGGATTAAAAGTTGTTCCTAGTAGAGTTTTTAAACCATATAGACCTCATTTTGGAGGTACAAGTGCTTCAAGTAGTGTAGGTTCTTGTTCGTTCCAATGTCGAGAAAACTTTGCTCAAATGATGAATTCTCACAATCAGATAATGACTGTTTTGAAGGCATATATGATAATGAAAGAAGGAACGATACCGGAACAATTTGTGGAGCTCTTTGATTCTCCTTCAATGGTTTCTCACACAGCAGTAAGTAAAGTTTTCTTTATTTTTTTAATTGAATTGGTTGTGAAAATTTTCTCTAATTTTATGTTGTTTTTGAGTTGGTGTTCTATAACTTTTCTTGATCAGATTGGAAGTTTTTCTTGTGTTATTTTCTGGTATTCATAATTTCTTGTGCATTATAACTTCAGCTTTTTCCTTATTTTCAAGTGTAACAAACTGCGAGTTAGGTTTAAAACATTATGTGGACAAATATCTTCACGTCCGTAGGTAGTAGTCTCTTTTGGTGTTGTGTTTAATTATTCTATTCACGAGCAAGATATCTGTAGCCATGTTTCCAGTATTGTTATTGATGAGTGAAGAGTTTTGTATCATTTTCTACTTGTTTGACATAAGTATTTGAGACCTCCCTGGGTTTATGAGTTCTGTATCCTTTGCTATAGAAGAGTGGTTCTTTGGAAAATCCTTGATTAGTTTTTAAATCTTCCATTCCTAATTGAATCCTGCTCTTAGAATCCCAGAATTGGTAACCATATCCTTTATAGCATCCAGATAAAAACAGTAGTTTTAGCAGGTTGCAAGTACTAAAATATTCCTTCAACTTATGAAGTGAAAATTAAAGCCTAACTTCCAAACTTTGTTGCAGTTCATACTATGTAAAATATAAGGTACCTATAGGTTTTTCTATGAAATACATGCTTGGGTTACTCAAAGATTAGTCGTGGTGATTGTGTGGGATGTCTGTCACTGATGTGAGTTGTGATCTGGGTTGTGTTTTGAAAATTTTGGTGTTTTTTAACTCTTTGTGATGTTGTGTGAAATTATAAGTGGAAAGTTACACACCATGTACATGTGATGCACTGTTGTTTCCCCTTAGTTGTGATAGAATTGTTTGAACGTTGAAGTAGCATTGGGGATTGAATTGAAGGTGTAGGATGCTGATGTTAAGAAAGTATGCCGGAGCTTTACATGTTGGTGTTGTTTGCATAGTATTCTTGAGTGTGATTATTTGACGCGTTTATAAACCTGAACCCTATTAATAATGTTGGCATATGGGTTAAGAATGAATTCATCACACTGTGATATGCTAAACTTAAGGAACTGATGTGATGATGTTATTATTTGCTGAATTTTGTGTAAGTGAAGTGAGGTGTATGTTTAAAGTTTGAGTAGTGCAAGTTGATGGTTTCTATTTAGGTCATTTAGATAATGGTAAAGTTGTAGCTGATAAATACTATGACTGGTAATCATCAATTCTAGAGTTAATAAGGGTGGATTAGAGGAAGAAAAATAAAAATTATTTGTCAATAATATTCATATGCTTTGGTTGTATGTTATCTTATATGGATATTAATTTACAATATAATGCAAGCAATTGTGGTATTTTCCCTTTGTTTACATGTCATGAACTGCACAGACCATAGTTATATGAACTGCACAAACCATATCCGAATAACAGGTAAATGAAAATTTTTAAACATGGTATTAATGCATGATGTTCACTATAATGTGTTGTTTTTATGTTTGTTTTTTATCATTGATAATGCAAATGATTAGTCTAACCTGTTGTTTATAATAAGGACTGAAAGTTTATCGATTGATTTTTATACTTTGCATTTTATGTAGCCAAGTGATGCGGCTAGTGGACCTATTTTGCCCATGGATGCAAGGAGATCACGTGATGATAGTGATCCTAATGACATTCGTTGATTTCATTGCAAATTGTCTTGGATATTCAATTATGAAGATGTAATTGTGTAGTTGGAGTGAATCTTAGAATATTGAAGGTTTTGTGTTTAAATTTGATTTTGGAGTTTGAAGATACTAGTTAATGTTGAAAATGTGGAGTTTGAAGATGTTAATGTCGAAAATTTAATTTTAAAGTTTAATGTTCAATATATTTTTGATATGCTTGTTAATTACAATGTTTAATTAGTCATGTTGTGTTAATGATATATGAATTGAACAAATATTAGATTGTAAGTTATGCCTAAAGGAACAATTAAATTTGAGCTAAAATTAAAATCTATAATTAGTTATTGAAAATTGATGGGCCCCACTAAATTTAAAAAAATACAGAGGTTTTAAACCCTCATAATTTTTAAATAAAAATTTATTATAAAAAAAATATTCAGAGTAATGGAGGTCGACTGTCGCAAAATAACCGCCGCAAATTATTTGTGACGGCTCGTATTGTGGGGGTTTTGGGAACCACCGGAATCACATTTTCATCTTAAAATTAACCCCCGCAATTTGACCCATTTTTTGTAGTGGATGATGTTGCTCAGTACATGTGTTTTCATACTTATCGTCGCTATTTTTTGCACCTTTTGTGCAGGTACTGATCTAGTGGTCTCCGATCATTAATTTTTCGATTGTGTGGTGATTACTTCATGAAGATCCTATAGGGAAAATCGGGCAATTTTCCCACTAAAACAGAACAACCAAAAATACCCGACAAATAATATTGAATACTAAAATAAAGATACCAGAAAAATTTGATAACAGAGTTCAGCCAAATAGGCTTAATCTCCGAGCACCCAACGTTTTCTATTAATTGTGGGAGAAGAGAACAAATTTTTGGATGATACAAATAGGAGGAGAAAGAGTTCTTTTATAGCTCTAAACCTCCTCCCCAAATGGTAAAATACCGATGTGGGATAAAATGAGCCAACAAACAACAAATCTTCACCTTGGCTCAATTTCAATCCAACCAAAATACAAATCTTCTCAAACAAACAAATAATAAAAAAGTCTTTTGCGGTGCTTTCTATTTTGCGCCGTGAGGCGCCAACTTTAAATGTGCAGGATAGTAATCAAGTCTAAACAGTGTTCGAACTTGGCCCTTGTAACCACCTTGGTCAGCATATCTGTAGGATTGTCCGTAGTATGAATCTTCTGGATAAGTATCTCCTCTTCGAGAATTTCCCGCATAAAATGATAGCGAACATCAATATGCTTCATCCGTGCATGAAAGACTTGATACTTGCTAAATGAATAGCACTCTGACTATTAGAATATACCTGAAGTTATTTATGATCAACTCCCAAGTCTTTAAGTAACCCATGAAGCCAAATTGCTTCCTTCACAGCCTCTGTAATTACCATATAAACTGTCTCTGTTATAGACAAAGCCACTGTAGACTGCAAGGTAGACTTCAAACTAACTGGAGCCTTTGATAAAGTGAACAAATAGCCAGTTGTAGATCTGTGCTTATCCAAATCACCTGCATAATCAGAATCACAATATCCAACTAGGCATTGACAAAGTGTTTTATCCCGCTCGAATGTCAATCCAACATCTACGGTATTTTGGAGATACCGCAGAATCCATTTCACAGCTTGCCAATAACCCTTGCCTGGATCATGCATGTACCTGCTAACAACACTACAGGTTGTGAAATATCTGGTCTCGTACATACCATTTCATACATCAAGCTTCCAACTGCATTTGCATACGGGACTTTTGCCATGTATTCTCGCTCTTCATCGGTTATCGGAGATAATCTACTACTCAATTTCAAATGAGGAGCAAGTGGGGTACTTACAGGTTTTATATCATCGTTCATACCAAAACGTTGTAGTACCTTCTTCAAAAATTACTTCTCTGATAGCCAAAGTTTGGCCCTCTCTCTATCCCTACTTATCTCCTTGCCGAGAATCTTCTTGGCTTCCCTTAAATCCTTCATCTCGAACTCTTTACTCATTTAATCCTTCAACCTGTTAATCTCAACTTGGCTCTTTGTTACAATCAGCATATCATCAACATATAAGAGTAAGTAGATATAGGAACCATCTTGAAGTTTGCGCAAATACATGCAATGATCGTATTTGCTTCTTTTGTACTTCTAACCCTTCATAAACATGTCAAATCATTTGTACCACTGTCTCGGAGATTGTTTCAGTTCGTACAATGATTTGTTAAGTTTGCAAACCCAATCTTCTTTACCAGCAACCTTATATCCTTCTGGCTGAGTCATATCCTTCTGGCTGAGTCATATAGATTTCCTCCTTCAAATCACCATGTAAGAACGCGGTATTCACATCAAGTTAAGATAGCTCTAAACTCAACTGCGCTACCAAGGCCAACAAAATTCTAATAGAGAAATATTTTACAACTGGAGAAAATACCTTATTATAATCAATTCCCTCCTTCTGAGCATAGACTTTGGACACCAATCTTGCCTTGTAGAGAATGTCTTCTTTATCAGGAAATCCTTCTTTATTTGGAAATACCCATTTTCACCCAATAGCCTTTCTGCCTTTCGGTAGTTGTGTCAGCTTTCACATCTCGTTCTTCTTAAGAGATTGCATTTCCTCTTTCATTATACCTGCCCAACTTCCACTTTATGTGCTTCGAATGACCTCTGGGTAGGTGGATGGAACATCTTCATCAGTAACTGGAAGTGCATAAGCTACCATGTCAGTGAAACGAGCAAGTTTTTGAATTTCTCGTCTCTGTCTTCTAACTGCAATTGGTTCTGATTGCTGCAGAGGTTCTTGGGTCGGAACCTCTTCCTCATCTGACTCTTCTTCTGCCATAGTAGAGTCAGTGGTGGTGCTTTGTGTTAGGGTCACTACTGTTTTCTCAAACTCTACCTGCTTTGGATTACACTCCACCTGCTTCATAGTACTATCAGCTTTCTCTGGATTTACCTTTTTCAACATGGTAGATTCATCAAAGGTAACATCACTGCTAATAATCCTTTTTTTTTACTCAAGACACCATAAACAGTATCCCTTCACTCCAATATTGAAGCTCATAAAAAAAGCCTTCTTTGATTGTGGATCCAAGTTTGATTCAATCACATGATAATATCCAATAGAACCAAAAACATGCAAAGTATCATAATCAGTTGCAGGTTTTCCAGACCATGCCTCTAATGGAGTTTTGCCACCTATAGAAGATGATGGCTAACTATTAACAAGATGTTGAGCGTACGTCACAGCCTCAACCCAAAATTTTCTACCTAACCCAGCATTAGACAACATACAACGAACTTTATCCACAAGTGTCTTGTTCATACGCTCAAACACCCCATTTTGTTGTGGTGTTTTTCTAACAAGTAAGTTTTAAACTATGCCACAGTCTTAGCATACATTTAGGAATGGATCATTCTTGTATTCTCCTCCGTTATCTATTCGGAGAACCTTGATCTTCCTCTTTGTCTAGTTTTCAACTTGAGCTTTCCACTTAAGGAAAATTCCAAGCAGCTCATCCTTGTTCTTCATAGTAAACACCCAAACTCTCTTGGAAAAATCATCAACAAAAGTGATAAAATAATGCCTACCTTTGATTGGCGGAGTTTTGGCAGGTCCCTACACATTTGAGTGAACATAATCCAAAATACTTTTGGTATTATGAATTACAGTGCCAAACTTCACTCTTCATTGCTTTTCCAGAACACAATGCTTACAAAATTCAAGTTTTCAAGTCTTCGTACCTTTCAACAATCCTTGCTTGGCAAGAATTTGCAAGGACTTTTCACTAGCATGTCCCAACCGCATATGCCACAGCTTCGTTGCCTCAACATCCTTCTTGGTGCTAGAAGTTACTGTTGCTACTGTCTCCAACACTGTACTACCTTGGTAGTAGTACAAATTGTTCTTTCTCACGCCTTTCAACATCACCAGTGCTCCTGAAGTTACTTTAAGAACTCCATCTCGTATCATCACAACTAGGCCCTTAGATTTAAGGGCCCCCACTGAGATGAGATTCTTTTTCAACTTTGGCACGTACCGTACATCCCTCAAAATTCTGGTGGATCCATCATGATTCCGCAACTTGATCGAGCCTATCCCAGTTGTTTTACATGGATTATCATTACCCATGTAGACAACCCCACCATTGAGTTCCTGAAACTCAAAAAACCATTCCCGAATGGGACATATATAATAGGTACCTACTGAATCCAATATCCACTCATCTGGATGAGATGATGTTGAAGGCATAACGACTAAGGAAAAATCTGATTTTGCATCACTTTTGCATTTTGCAACATTTGCATCTTACGAATTCTTCTCTTTCTTTTTCAACTTTGGACAATCTTTCTTCCAGTTCTCTTTCTCATGACAGAAAGCACCTCATCTTTGGCAACGGTTCGGCCCTTTGATTTGGACCTTCTTCTTCTCACCTTAGTTTGACTTTGCTGACGACCCCATACCACCAATGCTTCTTCGGATGTTGTTGATCTGGTTTTTATCTTATCCTTCTTTCTCAATTCATGACTATATAAAGCAGAACAAATAGCGTCTTACGACACATTCTCTTTCCCGTGAAGTAACATAGTCTCCAAATGTTCAAATTCATTGAGAAGAGATAATAACAACATCAAAGCCAGATCCTCATCCTCAAATTTCACATCTAAATTCAACAGGTCATCTACTAATTGATTAAACATAGTAATGTGTTCATTCATAGTAGTACCTTATTGATAATCAAATCGGAATAACTTTTTCTTCATAAGGAGCTTGTTCTGACCACTCTTTTTCAAAAACTTGTCCTCCAACACCTTTCATAATTTGTGCGAAGAAGTCTCATTTTTTAAAGCATACTTCTGCTCTCTGGACAGGCACAATCGAATTTTTTCACACGCTAACCGATTTATGATGTTCCAATCTCTTTCTTTTACCTCTTCTGGTTTCTTTTCTTCAATAGCAATATCAATACCCTGTTGGAAAAGAGAGTCTAGAACCTCTCCTTGCCACATACCGAAATGGCCAGTACCATCAAATATTTCCACCACCAACTTCAGACTGGACAGTAGGAACCTCGACCATGATGATGAGGAGCCCGATGCCCCCGGTGTAGGATCCTTCATTTCTTGATCTTTATTTTTCATTAAAGACTTAATAAAAAATATTCAATATTACAACAACTGCAAATAACCCAAGAGGACCAAAGTAATTCTTTTCTGATGTGGAACATCAGGCATAGCTGCAACCACAAAGCATACTCAGACAGAACCTTAGCCTAGGACAAACCTTCGGTTCAAAAGGACCAAAGAAATTCTTTTCTGATGTGGAAGATCAGACAAAGCTGCAACCACAGAGCATACTCAGACAAAACCTCCCCAGAGCATACTCATACGGAACCTTAGCCTAGGACAAACCTTTGGTTCAAAAGGACCAAAGGAATTCTTTTCTGATGTGGAAGATTAGACAAAGCTGCAACCACAGAGCATACTCAGACAAAACCTTGGCTCTGATACCACTTGTTGGAAAAATCGGGCAATTTTCCCACTAAAATAGAACAATCAAAAATACCCGACAAATAATATTGAATACTAAAAATAAAGACACCAAAAAAATTTGAGAACTGAGTTCAGCCAAGTAGGCTTAATCTCCGAGCACCTAACGTTTTTTTATTAATTGTGGAAGAAGAGAACAAATTTTTGGATGATACAAATGGGGGAGGAAGAGTTCTTTTATAGCTCTAAACCTCCTCCCCAAATAGTAAAATACCGATGTGGGATAAAATGAGCCAACAAACAACAGATCCCGAGGTAGTGATTGTTGATTCAGTTGCCCAGGATTTCCTCTATATTTAGTCTTATGCTTTTTTTGAGTTTTAGACAGTTTAGAACTATTCATTGTATTATTTCTGTTATAGGCTTGTAACTGTTACTATTAGACCTTGGTTATTTGAGATTATCGTACTCTATCTATCATCTTTGAGACTATTTGGGTTTTATTATCATTTTGTTTTCTTCCAATTCTAAATTTTTGGGTTATCATCTGAGGTTGGATTTTAGGCTTACTTTTCACAATTGGTGTGATAGGTTTCATCACCGTCTCGATTTTGAATCATGAGAGATGAAAAAAAAAGACAAATTACCAATTTTTAGGTGATTTATGAGCATAAATATGACCATAGATTCTTTGACGGACCACAGAACTAATCATGAAAATTTTCAAAAGATATGTCAACCATTTCCATGCGGAGATGGTCAGAATGTAAAGCAGAAGATGATCATGAAACTAATCGATGACCAGAACTTGACGAAGTAGACCATAACTGATAAGGAGCCTGCTAAGAAAATATATGGAACATGAAGTAATTTTTTACCACAAAAGATTCACAATGTTGGTCTAGCAAAACCTAACAATCAATGGTGGCACAAGAATATTCCACTGACCACAAACTAATTAATGGTCACGGATCATTTGTGACCCATGTCTATGGATAAGTATATTTCCTTTTGGATTCCAACTTCTTGGATCATTATTAAAGGATATGTTATGTTTCAACTATAAAGAGCTCTCAATTTTTCATAGTTTTGATTATTAATAGGTTTCTGTCGTCCAACTCCTAGTTTTTCTCTTTCTAGTTTTCCAACATTCTTTCAAGTTTAATATTTAAAGTAAGCTCTTATAATCTCCTTATTTTTGTTCGTTTACTTTAGTATGAGTAGCAAAATCCTCAACTGAGGTTGTGTAATTCAATGAGATTACAGAGTTAATAAGATTTTTGTGTGTTGCATGAAATTAGGGTTATAACATATTAAATTTCTTTTCATTTTTATTTAACAATTTTAGTGGTTGCAAACATTGACTAATACTATAATATCTTAATCTTTAGACTTGAAAGAGAGGGTTAGGATTTGGTAAAACAAGTTTTATATGAACTCGAGGTGCTAACCTGATGTCGCTCAATTTACACCTTGTAATGAAGTATAACATGGTTGTTGGTCAAATGTAGAACCCATCCACAGATAATATGACTAGAATCTAGGTCAATGTGGTTATTATAACTATTAATCTATCATTTTCGAAGGGTGTTTTTAAAAGAACAATTAAACAGTTTGTAAATTATAGTAACAAGTAGACAGTATCAATTTATATTTTAACAATCAGTGAAAATAGATTAGGATTATGTTCCTCGTGACTTCATAACTTAGTAACCGTAGCATACCAGTGCTCTATCCTAGTGCTTAACATGAAAAATTGATAAGTTAGATTCACCTAAATGGTTGGTCTTTCTAGATAAATATCACTCGGTCATATTGTCAGTCTATGAATGTTTATTTTTCTAACCCTTACTCTTGATATTAGATTAGCTATCCCAGTGTGAGAATTTTTGCCCTATTTTCTTACCAAATTTAAATTTTACTTTTTCTTGGAAGGAAAATAAAAGTAATACCATAATTACTTTTACTTTTCCTGAAAGGAAAATATAAAACTTTTTCATATTTGTCAAACCTCTTTCTTGGAGGAAAGGTTCCAAGAAAGAGGTTTGGAACTCTATAAATAGAAGACCCTCTTCTCATACAATAACACAATATCTTCCACAATGTAGTCATTTATGAGTCTTGTTTAGGGGGAGATTTTCTCCCAATAGTTTTATATTTTCTTTAATATTAGTTTTCATGTGTAGGTCAGTTGGCCAAATTATATCAAAACTATTATATTTTTAGTTTATATTTTGTCATCTGAATTATCACCACGATGGTTTGCAAACTTTAAGCTTCCGCATGACGCCCTCTCGAGTTCGAACCCAGCACCCAGGACAAAGTTCAAGCTATTAGATGAGGATTAGTTGCCTCAAATATCTGTTGTAAATCCATTTTCTCATTTGTTACCCCTTTGATCTAGCAAGTAAGAATAAGACGTGTTCTAATGCGTGCAATAGTTAAAAAGCAATCAATATGAACAGAAGAACAATACATGTTTGAACACCATTCAAAAATCACTTAAGTACTTTAACCGACATTCTTAATTTATCATGGTTCCACAACCTTAGTTATGAGACTTAGTTATGAGCAAAGAAATCTGATGTAGGGACACAATCTTGGTGTTTTAGTTTTGTAAGTTTTACGATCTTCTTTAGATATAACATATTTACTTTTTGCATATTTTAGTTTAGTCTACAACATCTTTATAATTTCATGTAATAAAATTGATTCTAAGTCTGGTAGTTGCTCCGATAGTGAAGCTATAACAAGTTTCTATATTCTCTTCTTGGAATTTGACCGCAACCAAGTTAGGTGGCCATATTTGCGTACGACTGGATTTTAAAGAAGGTGTATCTTTGAGCATATCAGTTATTGACTCTTATCATATGCATAATTATATTATTAATCATTATCATGAGTATTTTGAGCTTATCATAAATTTCATATAATCATGTTGAAATGTGTCGGTGAATACAAAATGAAAAATGTGATTTGACATAATTTAAAGGAAAGAAATAAAGATCAGAGATTGGATGAGCTCATCTTCCATCCTCAACTCGCGGAGGTGTCTAGGTGATCCAAGGATTTCTAATCTAGGATTTTAATGTAACCTTTTATAGAATGGATTCTTATTACGTTTTTATATAATTGAGTTATTGAATTTTTCCACATATTCAAGCATGTATTTATTTCAGTTGATTGAATGACAATCCATGGACTGCCTATTTTTTGTGTATTATTTGAGAACAAAACGCATATTTAGGTTTTGGTTGAACAACGTCAGTCCTACGTATGTGATAGATCAATCTTGTGGATTTAAAAATGAGTTTAGAGAGAACAAAACTTTGACGTGGTCATAATTGTTGGGATAATAGACTGCAAAAACCGTGAAGAGCAGAGGTTGAAAGTAAGAGGACTCAATATATGCTGAAACACAGCTTTTTCTGTATATATAAAAAAAAACTGAAGATAAGCCTTTATATAGACTTATAAAAAAAATAAACCACTAACTAAGTTACCAACTATCCACTAACTAAGCAACTAACTCCATTATCTGTTAACTAAAAATATACTGCAGCATGACTGCTAACAGTCCATAAAAATAGGAAACTGCTAACAACTTGAATTTGACTTGGTCATACATTGAATTAGTCTTCAATACTCCCCCTTAATTCAAAGTTACTGACACCAAGCAAAGCCCTAAAGTAAATAAACTTGTCTGCTTCCAAAGACTTCGTCAGTATATCAGCTAATTGCTCATGAGTGTTGCAATGCTTCAGTATTATTTCCTCTTTTGCTACCAAATCGCGAATGAAATGGAAGCGGACATCAATGTGCTTAGTTCTGCTGTGAAAACTTGGATTCTTTGTCATGGCGATCGACGCTTTGTTGTCCCAGTATATCTCTGTTGCACTTTCTTGCTTATGCTGAAGTTCTGCTAACATCCTTCTAAGCTAGATGGCTTGACAAGCTGCTGAAGTTTCTGCAATGTACTCAGCTTCTGAGGTTGGCAGCGTTGTTGTAGCTTGTTTCTTTGAACTCCAAGTCACCACACCTGAGCCTAAAGTGAAAACATAAGCTGAAACGCTCCGTCTATCATCCAACGAACCAGCATAGTCACTATCAGTGAACCCGCATAATCTAAAATTGGAAACTTGTGAATACCAAATACCATAGTTCCAGCGATATAACGCAGAATCCTTTTTGCTGCTCCAAAATGAACCTTTGAAGGTTGTTGTATGAACCTAGAAATGACACCAACAGAGAATGCAATATCGGGGCGAGTGTGGGTTAGGTAAATCAAACCTCCAACTAGGCTTCTGAAACATCTAGCATCATCCATCTCTGCTCATTCATTAAGCCGCAATTTTTCACCAACATTTATAGGTGTAACTGCAGGCTTGCAATTAAGCAAACCAAATTTAACGAGAAGGTCCCTGGCATATTTCCTTTGTGATAGAAATATTCCATCTTCATCTTGATGGACTTCAAGGCCAAGAAAGTATTGTAATAAACCCATATCTGACATCTTAAACGCATTCATCATTTGCGACTTAAATTCATCCACAAGAGAAATAGAAGAGCTAGTATAAATAATATCATCAACGTAAAGGCAAAAAATGATGAAATCAGTACCTCTCTCGTTTACATACAATGTGGGTTCATTCTTACTTCTCATATATCCCTTTGTCTGAAGATACCCATCGATTTTGCTATACCATGCTCGAGGGGCTTACTTCAAACCATATAATGCCTTTTTTAGCTTGTAGACCTTTGTTTCATCGCCCTTCTTTATGAAACCTTCTAGTTGTGCTACGTAGACCTCTTCTTGTAAGTCTCCATTGAGAAATGCCGACTTGACATCAAATTGATAAACTAGCCATTGTGACTGCGCAGCCAATGCTAGAACAAGTAATGGTTTCAAACCGAGCAACTGGAGAAAATGTTTCTTCAAAATCTATACCATATTGTTGTGCATATCCTTTTTCCACAAGACGAGCTTTATGCTTCTGTAGGCTCTCATCCGCTGCAAATTTTGTCTTAATGATCCACTTCAAGCCGATTGCATTTTTGTCTTCTGGTAATTCCACCATCTCCCATGTGCCATTATTTTTTATAGAATTTATCTCTTCAACCATCACACTCCGCCACTCTTCCTTTTCAGCTGCTTCTCCATAATGTGTAGGATTTGAAACAGCAAAAGAAAATTGACAAGATGTATACATGTCATTAGCATACTTGAGATTCGGCTTTGTAGGCCTTGTTGATCTTCTTAATGGAATTGGCTCATCTGGAGACTCTTCGAGAGTTGTATCTAAAGAGGTTTTGCTCGGTGAAGCCGAAGAAGATGAATCCGAGGAAGTTGTAGAAGAACCCATTGTTGTAGCTGCAGTATTTGGTTGTTGAATTCTATCAAAAGTGATTCCAGTCAGCATAGGAATCTTCTTTGGAATCTTACCATTGCTTCCACTCCAATTCCAACATGTCGTTTCATCAAATACTACATCCCTTCTGATTAAAATCTTTCTACTAAGGGGGTTATACAATCTATATGCTTTGGATTGTGTACAATAACCAATAAAAATGCATTTTTTAGATTTCTCATCCAACTTATGGCGGAATTGAGAATTTATCAAAGCATAAGCAATACAACCAAAAATTCTTAAATAGCTTACAGATGGTTTTTTACCCCGCCAATCTTCAAATGGGGTTTAATTTAGAACAGCCCTTGTGGGAGATAGATTCAATAAATGGACTGATGTCGCCACAGCTTCAGCCCAAAAATGATTTGGAAGTCCTTTTGCCTGCAATATACTTCTTGCCATCTCCCTGTGGATGCCACTTTCTTCACAAAAGAAATTAAATTTCTTGGACAAGAACTCGCTGCCTCTATCAGTGCGAAAGGTTTTGATGGACAGACCACTTTGTTTCTCAACCATGGCTTTGAATTTCTGAAATGTTTCTGATTTGCTTTCCACAAAATAGACCCAACTCATGCGACTATAATCATCAGTAAAGAGTAGAAAATAACGACTACCACCAAAAGATGTAGTATGCATAGGTCCACATAAATCAGCATGTATTAATTCAAGACATTTTGAAGCCCTTCAAGCCTTTCCAATAGGAAAAGATTTTTTAGTTTGTTTTCCATAAATGCATCCTTCACATTATTCAATAGAATCAATTTTTGGTAGTCCAAGAACCATACCTTTGTCAATGAGCAATTTCAAGCCTTTTATGTTAAGGTGACCGTACCCCAGATGCCACAACTTTGAGTTATTTTTTGCACTTGCAGCAAGGGCAAAATTTTCCATATTGGAAACATCCAACGGAAACATATTATTTGGCATCATGGTGATGCGAACCTTTTTGCCTGACTTCTTATTTGTAATGACACACACATCATCATCGAACCAAAGAGAATATCCATCAGTCATCAGTTGTCCAACGTTTATCAAATTGTATCCTAGATCAGGTACAAACTGAACATTATTAAACACTTTTACTTTGTCATGGCTAGTGTCGACAATCACCTTGCCTTTTCCTTCAACCTGCATCTCTTTTGTGTTGCCAAGTTGCACCTTCTTCCTTTGCTTCTCATCAAACTCTTGGAACATAGATTTGGTGCCCGTCATATGATTTGAACAACCACTATCTACAAACCATAAATCACTTGACTTATGATCTGTATCAACGCAAGCAAAGAGATAATTTTCTTCCTCATTTTCTCCTGCCGCAAAGTTTATTTTCTAGTCTTTATACCAGCAGTCAGCCCTTATATGTCTGTAGCGCTGACAGTGATGACATTGAATGCCATTTTTTCGGTTACTTTGCTCATTGGACTGCTTGTGCTCGTCATTCCTTCCTCTGCCTCGTCCATAACCATGACCACTACCATCGTAAAATCCTCTTCTTCCTCGGCCTCTGCTTGCTAGACCATTGTTTTCTCCATACTTAGCTGTAGCATCCTTCACCTGGAATGCCTTCTCTTCATTCTTTTCAGTAGATCGATTGAGTCTCGTCTCATGAGCTTGAAGAGATCCCATTAATTCATCAAAGGAAAATACTGAAAGATCCTTAGACTCTTCAATTGCAGCAACTACATGATCAAATTTTGGAGTCAAGCTTCGCAGTATCTTTTCCACAATGGTTTGGTCAGTAACCTTCTCGCCATAGGATCGTATTTTGCTAACAATTGCCACTGCTTTGGACAAAAAATCAGCAATAGATTCCCCACTTTTCATCATCAAGGTTTCAAAGTCACGCCGAAGTGATTGAAGTCTCACCACAATGACCTTTGAATCACCTTGAAACTCCTTCTGTAGAATGGACCAAGCCAGCTTTGACGTGGTTGCTGCCGCAATCCGTGAAAAAATACTATCATGGACAGCTTGTTGGATAAACACCAGTACCTTAGCATTTTTTTTCTTGTTGTTTCGCAGTCTATCTCCTTCGTCGGGATCTGCAAATCCAATTTCTACCAAGTCCCAAAGATTTTGGGATTTGAGTATAGTTCTAATATGAATACTCCAGAATTTGTAACTTTCTCCCGTAAAGATGGGAATGAGTGGTTGTGTCACACCCGAGGAATTGCTGCTACTTACCATGGCTCCGATACCATAGATGTTGGGATAATAGACTGCAAAAAACGTAAAGAGCAAGGGTTGAAAGTAAGAGGACTCAATATATGTTGAAACACAGCTTTTTCTGTATATATAAAAAAAAATTGAAGATAAGCCTTTATATAGACTTATAAAATAAATAAACCATTAACTAATTTACCAACTATCCACTAACTAAGCAACTAACTCCATTATCTGTTAACTAAAAATATACTGCAGCATTACTGCTAACAGTCCATAAAAATAGGAAACTACTAACAACTTGAATTTGACTTGGTCATACATTGAACTAGTCTTCAATAATAATGAGCAGATTTGTAGGACTTTGACGTGGTCATAATGAGCAGATTTGTAGGTAGAGTAGTTCCAGAGTGAGCCAGGAAGAAAGATAACACGTCTAGTAAACTACTAGATATCATTGGCCCGAGCAAGCACGGGCCCAATATTTTGGTTTACCGTATTTCAACATGACGTTATATTCTGTAATATACATATTTGCTGAATTTAACTCGTTTTTAATGGTTTTATAAAATCTTTAGGTAACGAAAACAATCTCTCAGAAAGAATGAAATACCAAATAAAAAGGACAACACGTAGTTGAATTCTATTCAACACGATTAGATGTGTTAGTAAGATACAACCCCTGACAAATGTTTTAATTGCTTATATCTTGACTTTCATTAACTTTGAACACAACATCTACAGATACATTACTGCTAATAAAGTCATTCACTATTTAGCTTATAGTTGGTGTAGTCACTTGAGGCCGAGCTTTTCAAAATGCATATTCTTGTGTCATTATACATATGATCAAGGAAAAATTTTTATGTTTTCTTCTATTTCTCGACAGTTTCATACTCTCAGACCTTGGTCAGCGCTTCTACCTAATGGGAAAAATCCTCAAAGCATGATAAGCCAGCCTGCAGTGACCAGTGCTAACATATCACACCCCTTATATCTGCAAATATAAAGACATTTGACTATTTACAAATTTATAATAATCCTGACTAATCAGTATCGTCTATATAGATTTTTTTCTTTCATTTTAAACTATGTTACCTCAATTAATAAAGCGAATTAGATTGAAAAATGATTTTACCAACCTTGTCAGAAACTGTTGGTTGCAACTTGGAGCTCAGAGAGGGTGAAATTCCTCCACTGAAGTTTGAAGTACTTGAAATCATCATCAACAATGGAACTTTTCACAGCCCCAACTAACTCTCTCATGCTCCTGCTAAATCTTTTAGACAGTACTTTAAGAGAAGAATTTTGAGGATCCTTAGTCAAGTATCTCTTCGATTTCGTTTGAAAGAGCTCGAAAAATCCAGCCCATCTAGAAGCAGGCCTACTATGTTTTGCACCTTCCAATTCTGAAGTGCTATCTTATGAAGAGTCTGATTGTGATACTGCAGCCCTGAAAAAGTCCTCTAGAACTATGTCCGGAGAGCCATTTACCTTTAATTTGTCCATGTCTAGAAATTCAAATAGCTAGCATAGAGTTGCACAATTTTTTTATTTTTTTTTACAAGTTTGAAGAATTCAAATTTGTAAAACAATTCAAAAATTTATAACTTTTAGGTGCCTCTTCTGCATTATACAATCATATATAAAACAGAGACATAAGAAAAGGAGAATATCATGAGATGCAACATTCACCAAAGGAAAAAAGAAACAGAGATTAGTTTTGTTTAGAAACAGAAGTAAATCATAATATAAAGGAAGCACACATAATACGAAATTGGCAATTCATAAAGATGTAACTCACCTGAGATGAAGAAGAAGCTTAGTGACTGAATAAGGAAATGACGGTAACGATCTGGGAAACACAGAAACAAAATAAAGTTAATAGATAGAAACTCCAGCTGAGGGTTTCTATCGCAAAATGCACCCTTCCATTTTCCCAGTTTCGGTATAGCTTGTGTTCCCTTTGCCTTAGTAAGTACTACTTCCATATCATAATTTACAATTCAATTTTTTTTTTCAATTTGCTATATAATATGATTCAATTATAGTGCAGATGTTGTCCTTCATTCAGAGTCTTATGATAAAGCCTGATAATGATGTAGCCAATTCCAGTGTAAATGATTCAAATTTAGCAGAGCCATAGCCTTGCAAATTGGAGTAACCACATTGTATATATAGTACTTTATTTACTAATATATTCTATTTTTGAAGCCAAATATTAGTTACCCGAGCCTCTTCCTAATGGGATATAAAGAATTTGTAGAAATGTATGAAATCTAAGTAGATATTGAAGGTTTTTTTGTATGTTATTTATTCTTAAAAGTGAATGCAATATGATGTAATTTATCAATATAAACCTTTTGAGTGTAACATGTTTCCTTCTTCTAGAAAATATATTATTTATTATCTTTTTTTTTTGTTTTCTATCAATAATTTCTTTTCTTGAATATGATATTTTAGATTTATCTTTTCTGAATCTTTGTGTATATGAATTGAAGTGTAGTGTTCATTGAGTGAGTAACCGTTAAGTTCTATAGCGATGAATTCAAAGGCAACTATTATAGCAATCTTGCTATTTTAAAAAGAAAAATAAATACATTAAACGTGTTCAATTGAGTAAAGTATTTTTAAATTAACTAGATCGTGCTACTTTAAAAATTTCTCATCTTTTTTATAGTGATCTAAGGAATTGGTTTACTTTTGACATGCTTCATGAACTTCTATTTTCAAAAAAAAAAAAGTGTTTTTATCCGCGTGTATCAAGAGATAGACTTAAGTGTTTCTATCTGCGTGTATCAAGAGATAGACTTAAACATTGTTATTAAAAAATAAATGTGGTTTAGAGAATTTATAATTTTTAAAATTATACCTTGAAAGGTAACTTTTAATTATATTGAAATAAATGAAAGTATCGAGTGGCAATGGCTACATATTTCGTATAGTCTGGCCAACATATTTAAATAATTAACACATCTAAATAGCTATAGAGAACAAGTAAATTACAACGTCATTCATTTTCCACATCCTACAAGCTAACACCCTAAATAAAAAGTTTTAAGAAATAAATTTGAGGAGGGGGGGGGGAGGGTAAGGTGAGGAATGGGTGTGAGATTTGATGGGGCAAATGATTATGAGAGTAACATAGGAGCTTTTAATTAATTAATTTATAAGATATAATAATAAGTAAAATAAAATAGTTAAAGATATAATGATGAAATCAAATAATGAAAAAATATGAACACTAAAATAATGTCTAGAAATTTAAAAAAAAAAATATAATAATTTTGAATTGAGAGTTGTGAACGTTAAAATTTCAAATTAGAAGTTTTGTAATTGACATAATTAAATATTTGAAATGAGATTGAGAGATAATTCTTTTTTTTTAAAGTATAGTTAGGCCTCATTTGTCTGCACTTAATGAAGGTCTTAATCTGAATGATTCAGATATCAGCCCATTAAGTGCATTTAATTTTTACCAAGTTCTAGCCACTTATTATATCTGAATACCTCTTATTCGGTCAAATGCAGGACAAAGTCTAAAAATCGTTCAGACCCTATTTATGTTTTTTTATTATTTTAATATTAAAATTTTCTATTAAAGATATTTCTTTCTTCTTTGATTTTTGTCTCCCTGCAGACATCCAAATCATCCATGGCTAAGGACTTTAAACCTGCCTCTTCATCTCATCTTTATCAATATTAAACTTTGAACCTGTAAAATAATGAAAGTAAGAAGCAATTTCTATTGTTGATGATGCTACTTCTCAATCATCACTCCACCAACCTGTGAAAATATAACCAAAACAAATTGCCAATCATGGATAAGATCTAGAAATCTATCCACCATCACTTCATTGGAGGTGATATTTTAGACAAAAAAGGTGGGTTTGTTAGTAAGAGTAAGCGACAGAATGAATGTTGGGAACTGAGAAGACGAACAAACTGGAACTTGAATCATTTTCTTCCTTTATCTTTGAAATTTGAGTTTATAAAGAATGATTTTGTGTTCAAATTTGCTGGTGAATATTCGAAATCGTGATTCTTACGAATTAGAAATGAACTTAAGAAGAAATCAAGGGGATATATTATAACACAATAGAATCTGATAGTGGAAGATTTTTGACATAATTGATGTTGAAAATATTTTGTAGTTCTTTTTTCTGTGCTTATTAGTAATTTAGATATAAAATTACTTTCATTCAGATATTGAAAAATAAACAGTATTAATTATTCAGTATTCAGATACAGAAACAGTATCTTAACCATTCAGATATGTATTCAGATTCAGACGTCTTAATCTTAATTAAAACAAATGTAGCCTTAGTTGTACATTAAAGTTGAATTAATGGACTAAAAAAATTTAAATTTGAAATGAAAGATAAGAAATATAATTACATGTCTTAATTGATTGAAAATATAGATGAAAAAGTCCAACAATAAAATTAACAATTATTGAAATTTTATATATTATATTTTATTATTTTGAACAATCTGTCAATGGAATATAATTAAATAAAACACTAATATTGTTCTTTTCATATCAAAACATCTAAAATGATTATAATTATAATCAGTTATTAAGTATCATCAATGGTAATTTCACTACTAGCAATTTTTTTAATATTTCATTGACTTTTGAAATATGTTAAAATCATACAATAAATATTGATTAATTTTAAGTGGATAAACTGATATTTTAATGAATATTTAAAAAAAAAATATTTTGTGCATCGCGCAGGTACCTATACTAGTATATATATAAAGGCAAAACTAAAACAAGACAAGAAGTAAGTGACAACATATTAAAATATTCACATGGCAGTTTTCATGACAAAATTAAAAAATATTTTAAGACAAGTAAAAAATATTGTAATAAAAAATTTGAATTGAAAGATTAAGTACTTGAATTTGAAATACATTATCTTAATAATTAAAAATTCATAATTGAAGAGTTCTAATAGACTATTATTATTTCAAACTTATCTCTTTTATAATTTAGAGAGAGAGAGTGTTTATTTTAATAATATAATAATAATAAGCAATAAATAGTAGTAGTAGTAGTAATACTCAAGTTGTTTTGCTTTTAATTTGGAAAAAATGTGTTAATAGTAATAGTAGTAACAATAATAAGAATCAATACAATATTTTTGTAAATAATAAACTATATGATGTAGTGAATATATAAAATAAAGTCACAAAAATATCTTGAATCTTCTATTAGAAAAATTGTACTTTGAATTTTGTCAATGTTGTCGTATTAGTAGTTAAAATAAAAATAATAAGTATAATAAATAAAAGAATCGTCTGGATTGATTTCAAAATTTTCTCTAATTAAAATTTATATATTATAGGATAAATATGCATTTTATTTGAAAAAATTTAAGGCTATGGAAAAAATAATAAACTGATACTATCACAAAAAACTGATATAATATAATATTTTTCAATTTGAACTTAAATAAAATTTGAATGGAAATGGAATTCTAACTTCTTAACATCTCCTAAATTTATAATATTTACTATTATATATAAGTTATTGATAATAATAATAATAATAATAATAATAATAATAATAATAATAATAATAATAATAATTCATTAAGGGTTCATTTGTTTGCACTTAATGAAGGTTTGAATTTGAATGGTTCTGACTTCAGACCATTAAATGCATTTATTTTTTATTAAGATTTTAGCTCTTAATAGGTCTGAATAAGTCCTAATCATTCAGATCTAGAATCAAGTCTTAATAGGTTTGAAGAGGCATTCTGGTGTTGGATAATATTCACCGCCTCTCTATTCATGATTGTCAGTCGCCACCTCTGCCATTGCCATTATTGTCAACCACTACCCACCTCCGCCATCACAACCACCATCGACAACAAATATCGCTACCAACCACTATTGCCAACCGCTACCACACCTACTACCTCTATTATTCTAATTATATTTAAAGCAACCACCGCCGTCAATAGCACCACTATCATCAATCACTACCGGACAATCCCTACTATCGACTAACTCATCTATCACAACTAGAACCACTGCTAGCAACCACTAATACATCACAACCTCCACACATCCTTCGGCGGCCACCACCATTGTCACTAGTAATGCCAACTCTACCATTACTTCAGTAACTATCATCGCTATAATTTATATCTACTAACAATCATCTCCACCATCACAACTAACAATATCTCCAACTAGCACCAACATATAGTCAATCATCATTTATTTATTTTTCAGCCATCACAATCAACACCTCCAACTACTAACATCAAGCAACGTCACATCACAACCATCACCACCACTATCATCCGCCACCATCATAACAGTCACTACAATACCAACAATCACAACTATCACCACTAACATTACTAATCACTAACATCAATCATTGTCACCGCAACCATCATTATAAATCATCTCCACTATCACTAACAAACATAAATATTTTTTTCAATCAAATAATAAGTTTGTTGTATTAAATTACATACTTTTCTGATATATAATTAGTTTTTTTATTTGAATTATATTTTTTTATTATATATACAAATAATTTTTTTGTGTACATTTGGATGTTGAAAAATAAACAGTCTTAATCATTCAGTTTTCAGATTTAGATACAACATCTTAATCATTCAGACGTGCATTCAGATTCAGACGTCTGAATCTTCAAAAAATAAATGCAGCCTAACACTGACTTGAAATTAAGAACGTAATACAGTGTTGTTTTTTTAGATTATCATTAACTTGAAATTAGGAAAGTAATATTGAAAAATTCAAAATGAACTCTTATAATTCATAAGTTGATCCCTTTCAAATATTATTTACAATATATTCAAATATCAAATAAAAGATAAAATATTAATCTAAATAATAATAATAATAATAATAATAATAATAATAATATATGAATGATAATAGTAGTATAGTACACGTTTAACCAAAAACAAAAAGCAATAGTACACATAGTCCACTACTTTTAATTTAAAAATAATAATAATAATAATAATAATAATAATAATAATAATAATAAGCCATTTGGCAATATTAAGATAATAAATAATAATATTGTAATAAAATTTATGAATTAAAAGATTTGTTATTTGTATTTAAAGATATTAGTGTTTTCTTAAGATTTTCATTAGCTTGAAACTAGGAACATATATTGAAGAGTTCTAAATGAACTTCAACTATTCATAAACTTATCCCTTTTAAATATTATTTAAAATATATTTAATTAAATAAAATTTAAAATATAAACTAAATAATAATAATAATAATATATGATGATAATAATATTAATAGTAAGTACACGTTGTAGCAGTGTTCTATTTTTTTAAAAAAATGTAGCAGTATAGTATTATAATTATAATTATAATTATAATTATAATAATAATAATAATAGTAATAATAATGATAATAATAGTAATAATAATAATTAAAAGAGTTTTAATTAAACTCTTATTATTGTCTAACCAATACGATAGAATATTAATTATTTTATTGATCTTTTGAATTTGAATTGAAGATACAATATCTTTTCAAAATAAACTAAAAATTTTCCAAAAGAAAAAATTAGAATTTTTTTTAAAAAATATTAGATTTATTAATCAATAATGCATTCTGCACAAGTTGTTGCTGCATAAAATGAATAGAATCATTAATATTAAAACAGTTATTATTTTAATCAGATACAAGAAAAAAATGAAAAATAATGAAAGATAAAGAATTAAAATTTTGAATTTAAATAATAAGTAGTATACTAGAATCTTGAATTTAAACTAAAGAAAATCATGATATTTTAAAATCTTATCTTTCTAACAAATTCATATCACATTCAATTTTGAATTTGAAATTTTGTTTGCATGCATATCCAACTTCGTAACCTTTTATATATATACACCTTGAGTGAGACGCATATCAGTGTAAACTTTCTTCTTCTCTTTTAGTTATTAATCAATTTTAAATTTAAATTTTTATTTATCTTGAGAGAACTATGATCATTTTATTCAGAGAGATATTGATTAATCTTTCTTTTTATGTGTTTTAATACTATTTTGTTTCATACATTGAATGTTGTTAATATATTTTTGTTTATAGCATTTTGTGCAAATAACTAATTACTAGCTTTCAATGAATTACAGGTTGAAGTTACTCAATCTCCGTCAAAGCTTTATTTTCATTTTTCTGATCTATACATCGGTAAGTCGTTAATATCATATACAAAGTAACAATTTCTATAAACCCGTCATTTAGTCCCACACTTAAGAAGTAAAATTACATTTATTACTATAATTTCTTCATACACTTATATATTAATATATATCTTTTTGGTCTTAGAGAATTTCTAGCATGGATAAAAAGGTTATAGATAATGTTCATCGCATTTCTTCATATAACTTTTAAGGTATGTTGTTCATGCTTAACTCAACTTTCTAATTATTTTATTGTTATTTGTAATGAATATTATACTTATTTTTTTCATAGATATACTTACCATGAATAAAAAAATTATAATTAATGCTCATCATATTTCTCAAATAACTACCAAGATATGTTGTTGTACTTAATATAAGTTTTTAATTATTTTATTCTGATTTATGATCAACTTTATATTTTTCTTTTACTATAGATCTACTTAAGGAAGATGAAGTTCCTACAAATCTGATGTATGAAGATATCCCAAGAATGTGAAATGTAATTGAGAAATCAATAAATGCAACGAAGAATGAAAATATATAAAGGAGACTTACAAGATCATGTTTACAAAGAATGAGTGTGGATGTATTTTTGCATATCTACTTTCTTCTAGGTGATTTATAAAATAGAAATATATGTATTTAAATATTATGATTAATTTATTATTTTCATCACTTAACTTCGAATTTACATTTATTTATTTAAATCATTTTACTAATTTTGTGAGTCGTTTATATTTTATCAAATAAGTGGTATTTTTTCGTTCCTTCTTGATTTAGTTTCATGCACTTATAAATTCTTTTTAATTCTAAGTATAAAGTTTATTAATTTTTTAAAATTTGAATTAAAAATAAAATTGAAATCGAGTTTTAGATAAAATTAAACATATATATGTAGAAGAAATATGATAGAAAAAAAATGTTATGATTAATATTTAACTTTGAATTTGGACCGAATATAATTAAATTAAGTTTGTGTGTCTTCAAATATTTTTTATAATTATTTTAAAAATTATATTGATTAATAAGATATGACAAGTAAATATTTTTTAAAAAATGAGCAAATATATATAAACAGTAATAATCATTTAAAAATGAATTAAATGTGGGTAAAGGAGCACACAGATATATCTGTCAATGAAAAAATTATTTTCTACATCATAAATATAATAGTTAGGTTACCAATTGATCTTTTTATTTCATTTTTTATTTTTGAACTTTTTTGCTAATCAACTAAATGATTTTTCTTGATCGCATGAAATAATTTACTATGTTAATGTGTTCGGTATGAAGAAACACATTTTTCAAAAAAAAAATATTTTGAAGAAAACAAATTTCTAGATGTACAAGTAAAAAATAATAAATCCTAAAGCATTTGTATATTTATTTTATACAAAATAATAGAATGAGTTGGGATAGAGTGATGAATATTGTGGTTGGAAAGGAGAGGATAAAAGATTGTGGTGGATAGGGTAGGATAGGATGTAGGGGTAGGGGTGGGGTGGGAATTTTTTTTAATTATTTTAATGAGCAATATAATAAATTTTATGTGCTTAATTAATTTTAAATTAAAAGGTAAATTTTAAAATTTGAAACAAAAAGTTTTGGAATTAGACACAAACGACTACTTTTAGTGTAATTACTGATTTTGAATTAACAGACAGAAAAAAGTAAAATATGAAATGAAAGATAAAAAATATTTTTAATAATCATCAACAAAATTTAATAAAAATATTAATTTCAATCTTTTCACATCAAAACATCTAAAATAATTGTAACTCTGACTCTATATTAACATTTAATTAATATTTAACTATTAAACAATTCTTTTAATATTTCGTAACTAATTTAAAATATGTTAATTTTTTCAATAATAATAATAAAGAAAAGTAACTCATATATTATTCAAATTGTAACTGGCTACATCATGAATCAAAGATGAGGGATGCACAATCCACTTCATAACATCAAACATAATAGACAAAATACTTTTTTAAAAATAAAAATTAATTACTTTTATAGAAAAGTATTCTGCCCATCGCGTGGGTACCGATATTAGTTGGGGGTTTGGGCTTTAGGTGACAAAAGTGTTTTAAAATGAAGTGTAGGTGACACAAGTCTTAATTATTAGGTGGAGGTGACAATTACTTTATTATGAATTAAGAAAGTTGGAGAAATTTGAAAATAACCCACAAGTTTTTAAATTTATACTTTGATCCAAATGTTAGTTAATATAACAGAAAATGAAGGAAAAAAGGCGTGTTTCTCTCTCTTCTCATCCGTTGTTGTTTTCTCTCTCTTCACGAGTATTGTTGTTCATTGTTGCTGCTGCTGCTTTATTCATCATCTTCTTCTACTTCATTATGATCTTCATCTTTTTTCTTGTTGACCATTGTTGTTGTTGTTACCACTACTGTTGCTATTTTATCAATTTCTTAGGTCAAATTTTATTTCAAATATCACTACTTTTCACTTTGACATTACTTTACTTCATAGGAGACCTTGGTAAGTTAAATTATAATTTTTAGTCGAATTTGTCATCTGGGTTACAAAGTTACTGCTATTTTTTCCAATAATGGATAGAAGCCGATCATGAATCCAACATAAGTGCCCATAATTTAAACAGATCACCCATCTGGTGCATCAGATGAGTAATATGTTGCAACAGAAGATATATCTGTTGCAACAGACTAGTTATCTATTGCATCAGACTGATTATCTGTTGCATCAGATTGATTATCTGTTGCATCAGATTGATTATCTGTTGCGTCATACTGATTAATCTGTTTGGAACAACACAAATCAGCTCCTTCCACAAACCCAACAGATATCCAATATGTTTTGCCATTGCTACTGGATTCAAAATTATTTCTTACGTCTAATCCTCGACATGTTTGTTGAGAATATAATAGACAGAATGAAAATTAAAGACTCCCTCCGTCTCAAATTACTCGTCCCAAATTTTCTAATTTGATTTCTCATTTTACTTGTCTTTTTTTATTAATCAAGAAGAGATAATTTTTTTTTCATGTTTTACCCTTTGTATTAATCACTTTTACTTTAAATTAAAATGTAAACATCATTTAATAGAGGTATTATGGTAAACTAGGCATGTTCTTAATTATTTTTCTTAATCAATGTGTCATCTCAATTTGGGACGGGTAGGGTAATTTGAGATGGAGGGAGTTATCTGTTGAAACAGACTAGTTATCTGCTGCAACATATGAGTAATCTGTTTGGAACAACCTAAATTAACCTCTGCCACAACTCCAATAGATAAATCTTAAATCTTGCTATTGCTACTGGATTCAAAATTACTCCTTACGTTCAATCGCCGACATGTTTGTTGAGAATATAATAGACAGAATAAAAAATTAAATATGAATTAAAACGGTTAAAGTTGATCAAACATAATTTTTTTATTAAACTAAAACAAATAAAAATACATATACAGACTTAGAAAGAAAGAAGAAACAAAATAATCTAATTATTATTAATAGATTCCTCATCGATATTATTATTATCGCCAGCCGCATCTTCGACAGGAAGCAACAACGCCCTTCTTATCCTGCGGATCTCCCACAACATCCTTACTCTGACAGCGGCCAACTCCCACTGTATATCATGTACCTGCCTCTGCAGTTTCCATACTTCATCTCATAAAATAGCGACATCCCACACTAGATCACCCATATCTAGAACACGTATAAATTGACAAAAAATGCAAAAATAAAAGTAAAGAAAAGAATCCAAAAGTAATACAACGTATATTTATACAAAAAGCAAGAAAAAAAACTTATCATAGACAGAGAAAAACAATCAAGTTCTTGAAGAGAAAGTAGTTGAAGGTGTAATATGAAAGACAGGAGCAAGAAATAAATAGATATGTGCAGTAGAATGAACGAGTAAGGAGGGACCTATTTATAGAGAATTAAATTTGAATGAGTTAGGCCAAAAGGAGCGACTTTTCACACCCATTTATTAATACTGGTGACTTTTTGATTACTTTGGAAAGTTGTGACTTGATAAAATTCTTTTCAATAACCCTTTTTTTAGTTGTGGCAACAAATTATATATATGTTGCATCAGATAACCTATCTGTGACAACAGATATAAAATTTGTTTCAACAAATCTATGATCTGTTGCAACAGATAATATATCTGTTGCAACATATATCTTTTTCATAATCATCATATCTTTATCTTTAATCCAAATTTGGTGACTTTTTTATTATATAAATTTTAAAAACTGATTCAAAAACAAAGAGGCGAGACTGTTCACCTCCATTTATTAATACTGGTGGCTTTTTTATTACTGTGAAAAGTTGTGAATTGATAAGTTCTTTTTAGTAATCGTTTTTTGAGTTGCAACAGATATACCATTTGTTGCAATAAATCTACAATCTGTTGCATCAAATAATATATCTGTTGCACATATAAGCTATTTTTTTTAATAATCAACATATCTTTAATCCAAATTTGGTTTTATTATATAAATTAATAAAACAGATTTAAAAAGAAATATGTCGAAGAGTCACGATCAGTTATTAAAATTAAATAACCGTTCTGTTACGGTTATAAATTATGTTTATCATTTATTTTCTTATTATTTATTTACGAACCGTTCTTCATATTAAATAATTGGAAAGTCATGTCATGTCTTTTCACCCTCTCAATAACAATAATTTTTTTTATTAATAACCGCCTGTTCAACATATGATCGATCTGTCACATCAGATTAACCTCTGTCGACATGTTTAGAATAAGGAATAAGCAAGAATGATAATTAAATGCTAAATAAGAATTAAAAATTCAAAGTCGACCACCAAACATAGATTTTTGAATCCCTTAGGTTGATCCGATATATAAAAGGAGGAAAATACATACAGATGCTAAAAGAAAAAAAACATAACCTAATTATTATTACTACTATTATTATTATTATCATTACTATTATTATTATTACTATTAGTATTATCAACCGGAAGCAGCAGGGCCCTCTTCAGCCTTGCTCCGAAGTCGGCCAAATCCCTCTGGAGTTCATCAAACTGCCTTTGAAATTCCTATAAGAACTCGATATGAATCTTCTTGTACGAATCTGGATCAGCCATATTTGTAAGTGTAGTAGAATGAACGAGTAAGGAGGAGCCTATTAATAAATGATTGAATTGGAAGGTGTTAGTCAAATAAAAAGTCATGACTGTTCATATCCCTTAATTAAAAAAACTGGTGACTTTTCGAATATGTAAATTAAAAAAAAATGGATCTAAATACAATATTTTATCTTTTTATTGTATTTCAAAAAAAAAAATGCTTTAAAATAAATCTAACAGATGGGTAATCTGTTGCAAAATATATTTCATCTGTTAGATAACTTACAACATATTGACAATCTGTTGCAACAGATGGATATATCAGTTTGCTTTTCCAATAGATGTGGCATCTGTTGCAACTTGCTAGTCATCTGTTTATTCCATTTAAGCCATAGATGGGCTAGGAAGAATAAGGTGCGTGCATATGGATCCACTATCATATGTGTGTGAGTTAAGAAGTATTACTGATAAGGTCACCAGGACAACACACACAAAGTACAATGTTGTTGTGAATGCAGTTTTTAACCCATTAGGCACTGATCATTCAAACAAGATCCTGCATTGTACAGTTAAGTTTGATGGGTTCAAATTGATAAGGCTGAGGGCCTCATGAAGATGGTGCAGATACCTTGTTAGAAATTACTGACGGTTGTTGCTCGTGTTTATGCATGTCAAGTTTTGAGAAAGGATCAATATTTGGTGTCATTGCAGAGAACCAATAGCGATTGGACTTAACTTTAAGTGTGCATTGGACTCTGAGAATATCTTCGAAGCCTCGCACTACATCAAGAAAGAACGGAAAACAAATAGAAATTCCCCTGGCCTAAATTTATATGGAAGGGTTGATCGAGAAGATGATTATACGCCAAAAGGAGCTGAAGGAGAATGCCTGCGAGGGAAAAGGGAGTTGATGAAAGACTATATCATCTGAGAGCTAATTGAAGATGAGACATAGGGTAGAAAGTAACTTCTAGCGAATTTGGCCGATGAAATTATCTTAAAACTTGAGAAATCTAAATCAAGTGCAAATATGAAAGTGTATCCGGTAATGTAAATTTGTTTATTGTCTCTCTGAAAGAAAAATAATGTAGATGGACACTTTGATAGAGAACTGCAGCTAGGTAGCGTGGTCAGGATTATCACCTAGATAGAAAATAGCAGAAGACGAAGAAAGCATCCTTGAGGGCATCGAGGGTTGAAATAATGTACAGTAAATCTAGAAAACTTTCGCAAAATGGAACTGTAGTTAAAGTAAGGAATCTAAGTGAAGGTGGTAATTTTTGAATTTTAAATTGCATCCCATGCCTTCTTGTTTGTGGTTCCAATTAGGTCCACTGCTGTTGACCTGATCGAAACCACAAACATGATTGAAAGGAAAATTGAGTATCATCACTTCGATAGCAATATGGTTATAATTGATTGTGTTTTATAGCCTTATCAAGCTTTCAATATTTCTTGGAGAAGATAAGAGGCTTGCTCTAGTTTGTGAATTTTGATAATTTTCAACCTTACCTCCAGCTTGTTGATTCTGTATTCAAGCTGGTCGTTGTCGTCTTTGAAGTTGGTATAGAGTTCCTGATATCTTGTGAGCTCGATTAGGAACACTACCTTCAAAGTTGTGGCATTGAAGAAGGCCTTCAGAACACTTTCTTCAGAAGTATTAAAGGATACACAGAGGGTTGCTATGTTTTTTTAGGTCAAAATGTGTTGATGCACACTGAAGATGTGATCCCAACAGTTGAACAACACACTTTTATCGAGTGTTGCTAAATGCAACTTACTTAACCAATTTGATAAATTAATAAGCAAGGAATTACGTAGCGTGTGATCTAAACCGACTCTACCAAGCCTATCAAACATTACGTAACTCATGGCTCATTATCCTGTCAAAAAAATTTGACAGAGTTAGTACACAAATCAAACGAGCTAAATCTCTCAGCCTTTCTGCTGATCACCCTTCTCCAATTATAGATGACAAGATATCTGCTATGTAAAAGTCTACACCATTGCCAGAAATGCTTGTCAGGGCGCAAGTCTTCAGATGACATCATTAGTAATCTCTTAATATCAAGTGATATTGAGATATTCCTAATCATGCCTTATCAAGCTATTTGCTATGGCAAGAATTTCTGCTGATGACTAGATATCTGCTATGCGAAAGTCTACACCATCAGAGGAAATTCTTGCCAGAGAAAAAATCTTCAGAAGGCATTAGTAGTAATCTCTCAACATCAAGAAAGTCTTGTACGAAAGTCTTCCGAATACAATCGAAAATAAAAAAGTTTTAAGCAATGACTATACATAATTGATGTCACAGAAAGAATATTATTCATCTATTCAATAGAGGTAGAGTTTGTTGCATCAGATGTGGAGTCTGTTACAACAGATGTGCAGTCTGTTGCAATAGATTTAGAGTCTGTTGGAATACATCAAACCAGCCTTGCTGGTGGTTTGATTTGTTCCAACAGTTGCTCCGTCTGTTGCAACTTCAACAACAACCTAAACTACAAAGAAACAACAAATAAAAAACATCAACAATAAAGAAACAACAACAGTTGTTCCAACATCATCAACAACAAAGAAGCAACATCCTTTGTTCCAACACCATCAACAACACCACACCATAACTTCCAACAACGCCAACCCCACCAACAACATCAATAACAGTATAAACAACAAAGAAACAAACAAAATACATACAAAAAAATGATACTACCAACAAAGCTTTTAAACTTCTCCAAACATAATACTTTTTTCGCATATTATAATAAAAATTCTCAATTTATTTATTCAACACTTAAAGGTTCCTTCAATTTTTTAAAATAAATATCATATGGGTAAATGGTAATTAAATAAAAAATAAATGTAAATAACCTGCAAATAAGAAGAAGAGAATGAAAGAGCAATAGTGAACCACACCTTAACGTCAGAAGGGGATTAAAACAATAATTTCAGTCGAGGAAAGATATGGATCGATTTAGATTCGAAAGGATCTTTATGAGAAACAGAAGAGAAAAGAGAGAAGAAAGAAAAAAGACTCTGATAACCTTAAGCTAAAGAGAAGAGAAAGAAAAATATAAGAGATGAATAAAAAAAACTTAGGGCTGAAGCTGAGGAGAGATGAGATAATTATAGATGTATCATATACGTAGACGTGGGTTTCAATATTCATTAATTAATATAATTAATATTCATTAATAATTTGAGGGGCACGAGAAATACTAGTGACATTGAAAAGACAAGATAAAACTACTCAATGAAGGCATTTTTGAGTTACCCAAGAAAAAGAAACTCTTCATTTTTACCGCATTTTGTAGCACTTACTTACTACTTTATCTACTCAGATAGAAGTTGCTTTAAAATTAAAAAAAAAGATTTTTAAACTGATATATCATCTGTTACAACAGATAGCAATATTTGTTTAAAAATCCTAAAAACACATTCATCTGTTACAAAAGATACAAATATCTATTCAAAAATCCCTTTCTATTTGATAATTAAATATGCCAACTGTTACAACAGATATCAATATCTGTTTAAATATTCCAACAGTTCAATCATCTGTGACGACAGATGCAAATATCTATTTGATAATTACATCAGATATATCATCTGTTACAATAGATACCAATATCTGTTTGAAATTTTCCAACAGCTCAGTCATCTATCACAACAGTTTCAAATGTCTATTTGATAATTAAATTATTTATGTCATCTGTTGCAACAGATATGAATATCTGTTAGAAATTTCCACCATCTCAGTCGTTTATTCCAATAAATTTCATTGTAATTGATTTAGGTGGAACTAGGGATGAATGAATGAGCTCATAGGGTCAAGTACAACTTTAATTAAGTCTTTGCAATTGCATGGCGCTGGTATTGCCTTCATCCCGACCCGGGTCGTCAGTCGATCACTCTGAGTTGAAATAAGCTCTCATTAACTTATTGTTAGGATTAATTATACCTAAATTGATTTAGATGGAACTAGGGATGAATAAATGAGCTCATAGAGTCAACAAAAACTTCAATTGAGTCTTTGCAATTGCATGGCATTGGTATTGTGTTCATCTCGACCTGGGTCATCGATCGATCACTCAGAGTTGAAATGAGCTCTCATTAACTTAATGTTAGGATTAATATAACCTAAATTGATTTAGGTGGAAATTGCATGGCATTGGTATTGCATTCATCCCGACCCGGGTCGTCGATCAATCACTCAGAGTTGAAATAAGCTCTCGTTAACTTAATGTTAGGATAAATATTACCTACATTGATTTACGTGGAACTAAGGATGAATGAATGAGCTCATAGGGTCAACAATAACTTTAATTGAGTCTTTGCAATTGAATGGCGTTAGTATTACGTTCATCCTGACCCGAGTCGTCGATCAATCACTCTGAGTTTTAATGAGCTCTCATTAACTTCATGTTAGGATAATTATTACCTAAATTAATTTAGGTAAAACTAAGGATAAATTATTGAGCTTATAGGTTCAACTACAACTTTAATTGAGTCTTTCCAATTGCATGGCGTTGGTATTGCATTCATCCTAACCCGGGTCATAGATCAATCACTCTGAGTTGAAATGAGCTCTCATTAACTTAAAGTTAGTATTAATATTACCTAAATTAATTTAGGTGGAACTAGGGATGAATGAATGATCTCATAGGGTCAACAACAACTTCAATTGAGTCTTTGCAATTGCATGACATTGGTATTGCATTCATCCCAACCCGGGTCGTCGATCAATCACTCTGAGTTGAATGAGCTCTCATTAACTTAATGTTTGGATTAATATTACGTAAATTGATTTAGGTGGAACTAGGGATGAATGAATAAGCTCATAGGGTATACTACAACTTCAATTGAGTCTTTGCAATTACATGGCATTTGTATTGCATTCATCCCGACCCGGGTCGTCGATCAATCATTCTGAGTTGAAATGAGCTCTCATTAACTTAATTTTAGGATTAATACTACCTAAATTAATTTAGGTGGAACTAGGGATGAATTAATAAGCTCATAGGGTTGATAACAACTTCAATTGAGTCTTTGCAATTGCATGGCGTTGGTATTGCGTTCATCCCGACCCGGGTCGTCTATCGATCACTCTGAGTTGAAATGAGCTCTCATTAACTTAATTCTAGGATTAATATTACCTAAATTTATTTA
Organism: Capsicum pubescens; assembly: GCA_030864215.1. Classification (NCBI taxonomy): domain Eukaryota; kingdom Viridiplantae; phylum Streptophyta; class Magnoliopsida; order Solanales; family Solanaceae; genus Capsicum; species Capsicum pubescens. The sequence continues at coordinate 87,521,656 of CM061548.1, forward strand.
GGTGGAACTAGGGATGAATGAATGAGCTCATAGGGTCAACTATAACTTCAATTGAGTCTTTGCAATTGTATGGCATTGGTATTGCGTTTATCCCGACCCGGGTCGTCGATCGATCACTCTGAGTTAAAATGAGCTCTCATTAACTTAATGTTAGTATTAATATTACCTAAATTGATTTAGGTGGAACTAGGGATGAATGAATGAGCTCATAGGGTCAACAACAACTTCAATTGAGTTATTGCAATTGCATGGCATTGGTGTTGCGTTCATCCCGACCTGAGTTGTCGATCAATCACTCTGAGTTGAAATGAGATCTCATTAACTTAATGTTAGGATTAATATTACCTAAATTAATTTAGGTGGAACTAGGGATGAATGAATAAGCTCATAGGGTCAACTATAACTTCAATTGAGTCGTTGCAATTGCTTGGTGTTGGCAATGCGTTCATCCCGACCCGGGTCATCGATCAATCACTCTGAGTTGAAATGAGCTCTCATTAACTTAATATTTTAAAAACTAGTATATCTTTTGAAATTTTAAAAATTAATTAAGATCAATTCAGACCAAATTAACAATTTCAAAACTTGTCATTCTTTTCCAAAATTACAAATCAACCCATACAAATCATCCATTTGCGGAAAAAACTTTTCCTCATTTTAAATCTCAAGTTCTCGCTCCTTTCTCTCTCTCTCTCTCTCTCAATAATATAGATAACAACTACTCAATATATTTCTTAATCCTTCAAAATAGATTAATTTTCTTCTCATTTCCAACCACATAGTTGTTATTTTTGACTTCATTCTCGCTTGTATCCATTATTTTCTCTATCTTTGCAGGTAAAGGAGTTTGAGAAGAATTCTACATTTGTTCTTGATTCTAAAAATTAGGGTTTTTTCGATAATGATGGAAAAAAGACGTTTAGTTGTATTATCTTCGAGAATAGGTTAACAATTTTATGTTTTGATGCTAAAAAAGTAGGAAGCACTCGAGAAAACCCTAGTTTTTATCTCAGTGTTTTGTTGATTGTTGTGGTATTGTTGGATGGTGTTTGTGGTGTTGTTAGTGGATGTTGTTGTTGGTGTCGGTATTTATGTTTTTGGTGGTGGTCTTGTAGTTGGTATTGGTGGCATTGGTGGTGGTCTTGGTAGCATTGGTGGTGGCATTAGTTATGGTGTTGGTGGTCCATTTGTTGCAACAGGTGGGATATCTATTGGGAGATATTAAGTTGGTCTTCAAACATATTCCCCCATCTGTTCTAACTGATGGCTTATCCGTTGGAGTATATTTTTTTTGTAATGTGGCATGGAATAATTTATTAAAATTTGTCTTACCTTTTAAAAAAAAATTATACAGACATCAAATGCAATGTATTTTTTGTTTTCTATTGTTTGTAGTTAAAAGATGTCTCCCAAAAGAAAAGAAACTGAAAGTGGATCAACTTCTGACCACCTAATAAAAATGGCTAGAGTATAGATAGATTCGGAGTAACTTCCTGAACAATCTCAACCAGGGAAAAATGAAGTCGAGGAAAGTGATAACTCCTCACCAATGGGGCGTGAAATAATATCAAAATCCCAGCATGATTCTATCAAAACCATTAGTATCGATAGGCTTTGAGTTACGATGCCGATGGATAGCCCTGACAAAGTAACTGGTTATCTTGTACTTAAATTTCAGTTGGGGAAATGTTTTGATGAATTAAGGAGAATTATGAAGAATAAAAACATAGACAGACTTTTTAACAAGAGCTGCTTTGCATACTTTCTTGAGCTGCCTGAGGACTGCACTCTCTGTTTCCCAATGAGCATGGTATATGATCTTCTAAAGTATAGGATCAAGTACGCAGGGAATGATAAAGATCTGAAGGAGAGAAAAAAAAATATAGATGAAATCTGGATCAACTACTGTGGCATGCCGGTTTGTTTTGGGTTGAAAGAGTTTGCCATAGTGAGATGCGATCGTCCAAAAGAACCTCTCATCAAGGAAACACCCCATAAAGGGTCCAACAAATGTAAGGGAAAAAAGATGGGTTGTTGGGAATTATTGGACGTAGTAGCTACAAAGCGGAGGATTTGATGGCGGATCTCGAGGATAAAGACATACCAAAGCACTGCAGGGAGAAATTATGCTTAGTTTGGTTTGTCCATTCCATTTTATTGGCAAGAGATGTCAGGAAAGTCATAGAAGATGATTTGTTGGCGCTTACTGAGGATTTTGAAAAAATTAATGACTATCCCTGGGGATATGACAACTACTACTTGACTGTCGAATATTTACTGACAAAGCTATCCCTAAAGACGATCACATTATATGGCTTTCCCTAGGGTTTCATGGTAAAATTGATCACTATTTTTACTCATCCATTAATTTATAATGAATATACTTATTATGACCTTTTTTTGCTTGCTTCCTGTTTACATTTTTTAGGCTTGGGCATGCGAAGCCATTCCTCCCTTCCGAAAGCAGTTCAAGGATTACCCGGATGAGGTTTCTCATCCAAGGATCCTTAGGTGGTTGGCGGCTGCAAAGGGAAACTAAAGAAAATATTAAGAAGAAAGAGGATGATCTATTTAACCCTCCGGATGATATAGTATGGCTTCTTTCAACTAAAATAATTTTCCTTAAAGAAACATATTGAAATAGATGGGTCGTCTGTTGCAACAGATTACCTGTCAATTGCAACTGGTGCAACAGATGGGTAATTTATTGCGATAGATGATCCATATTTGGCTACAGATTAACCATCTGTTGCTCTGGTTCCCTGAACCCGACTCAACAGATTACCCATCTGATGCAAATTATGCAACAAATGTGTAATTTAATGTAAAATATTGTCAATCTGTTATGATAGATAGATCAACTATTGCGGCAGCTAGATCGTCTGTTGCATAAGTTGGTTGTGTTAACATCCATGTAACCCAATTGAGTGCAAATTATTATTATATGATTTAAATGCCTCCTGTCTTTTCTTTATAGGTTGTGCAACCTTGAATCGTGCTTACTGTTGATAAGCTGGGGATGACTTTTTTTCTTACTCTGCATCTTGGAGATACAAAAGAAGATCCAATGGTGGAGTTAATAAAGAAGGAATTGGCTGGAGAAACATCTATAAGAAGAGCAGTTAGGCAAGGTTAGCCTAATGTTGAATCTCTTCACGACCAATCTCAAACTGCAACAGATCCGAGTGATTCTTCTGGGGGTGTTGCTGGTGGAGTTGTTTATGATGGTGGAAGTCATCCTGATATTGTTGTTGCTACTAGTCGTGATTATGAGCATGTTGGTGCTCAGCAAAAAATAAATACTTTTGAAAACACCCTTTGCACATGTCCCTCTCCCACCTACACCGGTCCCTCCCACCCTTACAGTGGTCCCTGTCACCCCACCTCACCCTCATGTTCTCATTATAAATACAAACTGTTTAAGGACAGAGAGGATAAACTCCTTGAAAAGCTAAAGGCTATTGCTGAAGCTGCTGAGAATTTGAAATTCAGAAGGGGTGTCATACCATCCAACGAGGTGAGTGAGCCATGCACTCCTACAGCGGCAATTAGGAGAAAGAGAAGAAAAACTACACAAATTCTCTCCATTATGAAAATAGTAAAAACTGCAACTCCTCCCGCTCCAAGAGTTGTTAAAGTTCAAGGGCCGCTGAAGAAGGTGGAAATATTTGTGGTGCTTGGCAAGGAGAAAAAGAAGGAACTGTAAGAAATCATGAATGGCAGGACAAAGGTTCAAAAAGAATACACCATGCATTCATTTGCTGCTAAAGACTTCACGAATATGACAAATATGCGTGTGTGGTACGAGGACAATGTAAGTTTACTTTTGCTAACCTAGCCTTCTAATCTACTCCACGATGAAGAATCTACGCAATAGATGTGTAATCTGTTGTAATAGCTTGGTAATCTGTTGCAATAGCTTGGTATTCTGTTGCAACATAATACACATCTGTTGCATAAGTTGCGTTGGCTGGGTAATGTGTGAACTGATTCAGAGAAACCTCTGCATTGGATTCTTTCCACTGTGTTTTTATTCTTTACAATTACTAACCTATTTAAAAATTATCTTCTTATACCATAGTATGTTGATGAAATTCTCTGTCTCATGAGGGGCAGGCAATTAGCGTACCCGGATGCTTATGATGTTGCCGATAGGATAATGGACCTCAACTTCTATAATAATTTCAAGGATATGTATGCTGATCTCTGTAAGCTAGCTAATTCTGGTGGCCCATGATTTGATAAGTTAATTTCTACGTTCCAATGGGATGAAGAAATGATTAAATATGTTAGAGGGAAGAGGCCATATCCACACGGCAAGAGTTGGACCAAGGCAAAGAGTATCCTTGAAGTCATGAACATGGAAGTCAAACATTTTTTATCTGTTGAGATACTATTCTACGAGGAAAATATTAAGGTTTATGACTGCAACTTACCTGTCTTCAGCGAGGACACATTTTTAGCCCACATGTAGCCACTCTTGAAGTTGTTGCCCAAGTTATTGACGCAGAGTAAGCTGATGTATCATTTCTGGCTGAAGTCTTGATGATGAATCATGGGATTTTGAAGGTTGAAATAAGAACATCGAATTCCCAAAAAATAAAACTGGTGCAGCGTGCGGGCCGTACTCGCTTGTGTACATCGAGTGTTTGCTGACTGGAACAGAAATAACCGACATGTGCGATGCCGTTGTGGGAAAGATGCAATGGGTCTGGGATTATGGGGTACTAACTAAATGGTTGGAGCCCATGTATAAAAATTAATATGTACAAAGACAGAAACGAACACGATAATATTTTTTCATTTCAAGCCACTTCAGTTTACTTTAATGTATTGACAATAATTTTTATGTCTGCGGATAGTTGAATTTTTATAATGCAAAAGATAGTATATCTATTGTAACAGATATAATACCTATTGTGACAGATTGATTATCTGTTGGAATAGGTTGGTCATTTGTTGCATTAATAGATGTTTCCTAGTCTTTCTGTCGCAATAGATATCCAATCTGTTACAACATATAATCTATTTGTTGCAACTGATAGGTAATCTGTTGGAACAAATCAAGAAAGTAGGAAGACCTATTATATAATTTCCAGCAGATGACCTACGTGTTGCATCTCATGTTGCAACATATGTCTAAATTTGTTTGATAAGATATATCATCTTTTATAGCAGATGTATTATCTGTTGCGATGTTTGAATCTAGTATTACATTTCAATTAACATGTTCAAAAATAAGGATTAAATTATATTCATAGACAACATAAAATAATTAGAAGCTTTCGAAAATTACATGAAATAACTCAACAAATAAATAAAATATAAAAAAATCATTATGGGTACAAATGATCTACTCTACAAATAAATCAACAAGTTAAATCAAGGAGGATAAGTTATTACATTGATGGACTCAAGCTATAAATATCTACTCAATATGGACAAGTTGTTCGTCATCCGGTGCTGCAAAATTCGACTTTGGTCGTCGTGGATCTTTAATGTCGCTTGCGTACGGCTTCTAAGATTTTGCTTCTCCGTATTTCCATAAAAGAGCAACATATCTTTTGCGGAGTAATCTGGAATCAAGTCCATCATTTGGTACTTGTAATTCATCGCTCAAATACTTAGCAAACGTGGCAACAAAAAGACCGCAATTCTTGCGTTTTAGAAAAATAGATAATCCATATCTTGTAGTTCATGCAAGCGTTGTAAAATTTGTGAAATGGAACTAAACTATGACACTTAAACTTACAGGCTACCAATGGTTTGTTGAGAAATTCCTTCAACATATTGTACATCAAATGGATTACCCATTTTATCCCGGTATGCTTCAATCGTCGACCAATCAGTATGAACCTTTTGGTCTAAAAATCCACTCATATCAAGGTAAGTAGGCAATATTTTTGTCATCTTTTGTATCTCAGACGACGGCCCGGAACGTCTCTTTCGTGATATCGAGTCATAAACTCAGATGCACCTCTCTTTTAGAATGACGACAACCAAAAACCAATGAAATTCATCACCATAATTGATTGGGATGTATACTTCGTCGACCAAATGCCAAGGTAAGCTAGTCGGAATGTTAAAACCTTTGATAATGTTGATTAAGCATTCCTCATTTCGGGAAACTTTTGGCTGTTGTTGACAATACCTATCATAGGCATTATTGATGTAAACTTTGTACAAACAATTGTATGTCATGTATCTGTATTGTTCTTATGTTTACAACTTGTCCTTCTTTTGGAGGTAGTAAAAAATGACATCGATGTGTTGTGCATATTATCAAATATTTCAGATTACGCGATGAAAAAATTAATACACAGATGTAATTAAATAAAGTATTAATTAATAGTAATATGTATGACATTTAAACCTCATCATTCCAGCAAGTTTGGGGCTGTGACATCAAATAGAACCAATTCTCTTTTTTGGGATGTGCAACAACAAAGTCGAACATAATAAAACCAAAACTCGATTCATTCACTTTGTAGCGTTCGTCATTTTGTTTTCTACATAATGATTTATATGTGTTAATGTCACGTTCTTACAACAAGAATAGTATAAACCAATATCTTTAAAAATTGATTTATGTACCTGCCGGCATGATGCTTTAACAGCCCATCAGCAATCCATTCTGAATAGTCATTGATCAACTATGTTAGTTTTTTCGGAGCCTCGTCCGAGATGTTGAACCCTTCAAATGAGTAATTCTTTCGTTCTCCCGAACTGACAGGCTCTACTTTTTTTTAAAGTAGTTGATGGATTATCAACTGTGATATTATGCTCTTCAGCAGTGACTTCTACTGTGACATTTACCTGAAAAGCCAGAATTATCAATGCTAATTATAGATATACAACAGACTGCCCATCTAGTGCAACAGATGAGCCTTATGTTGCAACAGATGGATCATCTGCTGGGATAAATTTGAATAGGTAAATCAGAGCAGTACGATAATTTTAAATAGATGATCCATCTGTTGTAATATAAGACTCATCTGTTGTAATAGATAACTCATCTGATGCAACAGGTTAGACAACAGTTGCAATAGATGTATATATCTGTTTGATAATTTTTAGCAGATGTATCATCTGTTGAAATAGATATATGCCTATTTGTTTGTTAGAACAGGTGATGTACATTCACCTTCTTCGGCTCATGTTGCTCTTCTGCGGCCCTTTCACACTAAACATCGATGCAAGACAAAGACAGAGGTGTTGTAATATTTCTTTTTTCGATGCTTGATGATGCCTTGGAAGTATCTTTCCTTCTCCTCTTAACTGCCTTGATCTCTAGTGGAGTGTATGGATATGAAATCCTCTTTGATGGAATAACACCCTTCTTAGATGCCATTTTTTTTACAGAAGCAATTAGTGCATTAATAATATTAATCACTCTATCATATTTCGTCTTGTAGTCTTGACATTTGCATGCAAAACATTTGCCAGATATGGAAAAATCTGGACAAAAATCTGTACAACCAGTATGATCATAATCATAATGGCTTGTTATTTTAAAAATAGTAAGAGGAGCATCATTAGCCCCAACAGTAGTACCACTACCACTATGACTACCATCATCAACAACAACAAGCCCACCCTCCAAAATTGTTTTTCTTGTGATGGTTGTTTCTCCATATAATTCTATTTTTATTCCATCAACGACCTTAGGGTCCGATAAAGTTTGCACAGACCGTAAACTAAGAAAAAATGGAATATTCAACTCTCGGTTGGTCAGAACAAGCCACGAATGGACAATCTAAAATAAATCGGTACATATATTAGAATGATAATAAAATCATTTAAAATAATCATTAATTAAAACAAAAACTTGATTAGAATTGAACTTACTGATTTCTTGGGGGGATTGAAAAGATCAAGAAATTTTGTATTTTTATGGGTTTTGGCCGACAACCATCTCAGGATTCTTGGACAGAAAACTTCTTCCTGGTAGTTCACTTGTTGTCTAAAATAAGGAATGGCTTCAAATGCCCAAGCCTATAACATAACGCCAATAAATCAAAAGCATTATTGAATAAAAAAATGATGAATCATATCATGATAAAAGAAATATTTACCATGAAGGCCCATGAAAAGCCATATAAGTTAACTGTCTTTGGCGTCAATGGAGTCAAAAAATATTGGACAGTCATTTTGAAGCTTTCATAACCCCAAGGATAGCTGTTAAATGCCTCAAGATCCTCGAAGAGATTTATTAAATCGGGGCTTATGTTGTTGTTAACATCTCTCGCCCAAAGAATATTATGTACAAACCAAACCAAGCACAATGATGGATTGTGCTTCTTTGAGAGTCCTTTGCCTTTCAACGCTTCTATCAAATTTTTGTTTTTGAAGTTTGGACTAACAAGGACACCAGGTCCTCACGATCACTCGACTTTCCTTTGCCTTTTTTGGGTGTGCGGGGTGCTTTTTTTGGATTCAGAGTAGGTATAACTTGAGAAGGAGAAGGAGGATAAAAACTCCATCCAACCAAAACAAACAGGCATGCCACAGTAATTTATCCACACCTCATCCATCTTGTCTTTGTTTTCATACATAAACCTACGCTTAAGAAGATCATATACCATTTTCATCTAGAAATGAGCATTGTTGTCCTCCGACAAATCAAGATATTGCCCAAAGCATCTTTCCCTGAAATAAGCATCTAATTTTTGTTCTCGAAGTATTTTCCTGAAGGCGTCGAAAGATTTTCCCATGGCTGACTTAACCACAAAATCACTCGTTAAATCCGTGGCACCATCGCACTGCATTCTCACAGGATAATGATCAATGCTTAAGGTTTTGACCAACTCTTCGGCAGAAGAGCTATTAGCATTTGGATCATATATTTTGAGACATTCCTCCTCTCCATTTTTATTATCTTCTACTCCTGATTGAGATAAAAATTTATAAAGCAAACTTATAGAGCGGTGGATGTAGCCGAGCTATTGCACTTGTTACTATACTTGGACTTGATTTGATTTCTTTTCTTTTTGGAGCCATATTATCTTAAATTAATAAGAACATAAAATAGATTATAATTGATTAATGTATCATTAAAAAGGGATAACAGTAAATCTAACATGCACAATGGTAAAAATAGTTCAAATAGAATACACATCTGTTGCACCAGGAATGTTATCTGTTGCACTAGGTATATTATCTGTTGCAACATATAACCGACCTGTTCAATGGATGAGTAAACCATTGGAAACAATAAAAATAGATCACTAATCTATTGCACCAGGTATTTTATCTAATGGAACATATAACTGATCCGTTGCAACTGATGAGTACACCGTTGGAAACTATAAAAATAGATCACTAATTTGTTGTATCAGGTATTTTATCTAATGAAACATATAATCGACCTATTGCAACGGATGAGTAAACAATTGGAAACCATAAAAATAGATCACTAATCTGTTGCACTAGGTTGTTTATATATTGTAACATATAACCAACCTATTGCAAGGATGAGTAAACCGTTGGAAACCATAAAAACAGATCACTAATCTATTGCACCAAGAATTTTATCTATTGCAACACATAACCAACCTGTTATAACGAATGAGTAATCCGTTCAAAACCATAAAATAGATCACTAATCTGTTGCACCAGGTAGTATATCTGTTGTAATATATAACCAACCTGTTGTAACAGATGAGTAAACTATTGGAAACTATAAAAACAGAATACTAATCTGTTGTACCAGGTATGTTATCTGTTGCAACATATAACTGACCTGTTATAGCGGATGAGTAATTCGTTGGAAACCATAAAAATAGATCACTAATATGTTGCACCAGGTATGTTATCTGTTGCAATATATAACTGACCTGTTGCAACGGATGAGTAAACCGTTGGAGACAAATAAAAATAGATCACTGAGCTATTGAAATATATCACTCATCTGTTGCAAAATGTGTTATCTGTTAGATAAATATTGTTTAGATTTCTACCAAACAGAAGAGTCATCTGTCGTAACAGATGAATGATTTGTTAGATTGTTTATGTGTTGCATCAAATTTTTGTAGTTGCATCAGATTTTAATTTGTTGCATCAAATGTTTTCATCTATTAGATCAGATGTCTTCATCTGTCGCATCAGATATTTCATCTATTGCATCAGATGTTTCATCTGTTGCAACACCATTTTTACTAAGATAAATAATAAATCAACCCAGCAACACCAACACATCACACATACACATACTAAGAACATCAACTGTGAACAAAAATCACTAATAAATCTGAATCAACAGTACGACAACAAGAAGAATGAATGCTAGAAATTAGAATTTTATTTAGTCCACATTTCTATACTAGAAGAGTAGTTGACTCAAGTTTATCTGTTTCTTCATAATTTTTTACCTATGAAAAAAGAAAATGGGATGAAGAAGAACTTAAAGTTGTTGTTGTTGGAGAAGTCTTCACATCGATTGACGGTTGAAAGTCGAAAGAAAAGTTTCCCGACTATTTTTCGTCGGAGGTTGAAGTTTCCAGGGATCGAAGAGAGAATTTTGTAAAACTGTTGGTTGGGAGAGAGTTGAGAGAAGCTATCGAGAGAGAGAGGGGAGAGAGACTGGTTGATTTAGATTAAAGAAGGGTGTGGGTTGATTTGTATTTTTAAAAAGATTAGAAAGCTTTGAAAGTTTTGAAAATATTAATCAAGTTCATAAATAACTTAATCAAGTTTCCTAATGATGTTTGACCCTTTAAGTTGGTCAATGCCACCAATCTTTCATTCAAGACTTAAAAGTCACCTTTCCTTCAATTTTCTCATATTAGTTATAGCTGATAATTAATTCTATATTGGATTCACAATTCTGGACTCTTTATCTGAATTTGCAATGACTGGTTTTTTAGGACTAAAGTTGTTTTGTGATCAAAGAAATTTATAACAAATTAAATTTTAATAATAATGTAAGGGTCCTTTCATTTGAAGACTAAGGTTGAGATTATGATATTACTCATGTACTAAGCTTAGTTACGTTGAGATAATTGTCAAGGTAGTATTTTTATTGAAAATGACATGCATTGCTTAATTTCTATGAAGTTGTTTGGTATAAAAATATCATCCATCTTATTTATAGTAAAAAAGTTTAAGGGTCCTTAAGGTTGTTTATGATTTTTATCAGTTTATTATCATATCACTAATTCGAATATTACTAATTTTAATATAATTTGATCCCTAAATTAATTATCAAACAAGAGATAAAATAATATTAATTTTTTATTTCTTGACTATTTACTACTTGTGAAGCATACAAACATGATTAGTAAAGTTTAATTAATACATTCAAGAATCATCTGACTGGGAAACAAGTTATCTTGGAATAACTTATTTTGGGATTAGTTATCACAGAATCATTATTTCACTATTAATGAGGGGTAAAAATAACACTAAAATTCTGGAATAACTAATTTTAAAATAAGTTTCACAATTTTATTTTAGTTAGTTTAATATATGTGCTTTGCACGTATGTCTCTCGTCAATCAATTCAATTATATAGTCAATTGTTAACAATTTATTCACTGAGACATTTTATCAAACACTTGGAGGTCATGAACTTGTACATGAATGAGAACACATGATAACATGTCATGATTTCACTATTTAATTCACATGGACATTCTATCAAACACTTGGGGAGCATAATTAATGCACATAATAATGAACCACATAAGCATTATGAATACAACTTAAACTTGCAAATCTCAAGGGTTTTAACATGGGAATTACATCAAACAACATACATGCTATCTTATGTTTATGGAAATTATAATTAAATCTTGAATTGAAACCCATACAACAACACAAACATGAATACAACCCAAGTTGCGCATGTAAATCATGAATATGAAAACTTGTAGTTTTAAAAAGGGTTCTTGAACTCCAAGGGTGGAAAGAAACCAAGGATGAACACCTAACATACCTTGATTGTTGATTTCGTAAAGATTGTTGGAAATTTCTTGGAACTTGGACTTGAACTTGAAGAAACTAGGGCTTTGTTCTTGAAAGTATTTTGTGAAAAGATGAGTATATTTTCCCCTTTGGATCCTTAATTTCGTGTTTTAGCTGAATTGGGTGAGGGGAAAAGGACCTAATTACCTTTAGAAAGTCAGAATTTAATGAGCAAAATATTCTCGGTGACGTGATACCCGACGCGCCGCATCAATGGTGTTGACGCGATTGTCCATATACCACATCGATGTTGTCGACGCGATTACTAATGCGTCGTGGCCTGATCGTATCGATGCACTATTTTGGGCATCCAAACATGACTTTAATGATGTTCAAAAATTTCAAAACTCACCCAATATGACCTATTGACATTTCTGATCATGAATCAATTTAAAAATTGACAATCTAAGGTCGAAAAGATCGTAAATGATTCTATTGAAATATTAAGGCCAAAAATGAGACTAACTGTCAACACTTGGCTGAAATTTTCTAAGTATGGGACCTCTTTTGGCATGCTATATAGGACTAAAATGACTAGGACTTGGCGGGGTCTTACCAGGGGCTTACAATATCTCTTTCCTTGGGAACATTCGTCCTAGAATGAGACTGACTGAACTGAGAGGAACTGAGGAACTGTACTTACACTAACATGCATAACTGAAGCATGACTGAATTCTGGAGACATGACACATGATTGGACTATTTCATGAATATATGAATGATATGAGAATGTTATGCAGTTGTAACTGAGCATGGAATAGAGTAAATCTAAGGAAGATTGTTACCTTAGGTTGAGTCTGAGTTTGTGGAGAAGAGTTGGGGATACTTGGTTCGCATGTCTGCTTCTGCTTCCCAAGTAGCTCCCTCAACGGATTGATTCCGTCAAAGAACTTTGACCAAAGAAACTTCTTTGTTTCTTAGTCTGTGAGTCTGGCGATCAAGGATTTTGACTGGGACTTCCTCATAAGAGAGACTGTTCTAAACATCTACACTCTCTATAGGGACTACAACTATTGGGTCGCCAATTCACTTCTTTAGCAAGGAGACGTGAAACACTGGGTGCATTGATGCTAAGTTTGCAGGCAACTAAAGCTCATAAGCTACCTTACCAAAATTACTCAGGATTCTGCTAGGACCAATATATTGGGGACGAAGCCTCCCCTTCTTACCAAAACTTTTCACCTCCTTCATGGGAGAGATTTTCAAATACACATAATCACCAATCTCAAATTCAAGATATTTCCTTCTCACATCTGCATAAGAATTATGTCGGCTTTCAGCTGTCTTAAGCCTCTCTCTGATTAATTATACTTTCTCTAAAGCATCGAACACTAAGTCAGGCCCCACTACCGTGGCCTCACCTACCTCAAACCAACTAATGGGAGATCTATATCTTCTCCTATAAAGATCCTCAAACTGAGCCATCTGAATATTAGGATGATAGATGTTATTATATGCGAACTTAATTAAAGGTAAGTGGTCATCCAAACTGCCCTTAAAGTAAACAATACACGCTCTCAACATATCTTCTAAAGTCTGAATGGTCCTTTCTGCTTAACCATCCATCTGAGGGTGGAAGGCTGTACTGAGTTGACTTGGGTACCAAGACCCTTTTGGAAGGCTTTTCAAAAGTGAGAGGTGAACTATGTATCTTTATTTGAAATAATAGACAATGGGACACCGTGCAACCTAACCAACTCTTTGATATATAGCCTAGCATAGTCCTTGGCTGAGTAAGAGGTATGAACTGGCAAGAAATAGGCTGATTTGTTCATTCTATCTACAATGACCCAAATCAAATCATGCTGCCGACGAGTATTAGGCAAACCTATCACAAAGTCCATGTTCACCTCTTCCCACTTCCATATGGGAATACTGAATTCCTGCATAGATCCACTAGGCTTCTGATATTCAATCTTAACATGCTGACACATAGAGCACTTAGCTACAAACTCTAAAATATCTCTCTTCACCCCACTCTACCAATAGACTCCCTGTACGTCGTGGTACATCTTAGTGACCCCAGGATGAATCGAGTATCGTGCACCATGAACTTTTGCAAGAATCCACTGTCTCACGCCATCCGCACATGGTATACAAAGCCTACCCTGGAAACACAATACTCCATCTCCCCCTTGGGAGAAAACCTCTACCTTCTGGTCTCTGACTGACTCTTTTAAATTAACTAAACTGGGATCTCTATCATGCTTTTCTTTTACTTCACAAACCAAAGATGATTCCAAACTATTCTGCACTCAAATACTACCCTCAGCCGAATCGACCAAACGAACACCTAGTCTGGAAAATTGATGAACTTCTTGAACTAACTTCTTCTTACCATTATCAACAAGAGCAACACTACCCATGGACAACCTACTAAGAGCATATGCCACTACATTGGACTTGCCCGGGTGATACAGAACACTCATGTCATAATCTTTCAATATTTCTAACCACCTTCTCTGACGTAGGTTCAAGTCTTTCTGAGAAAACACATACTGCATACTTTTGTGGTCTATGAACACATCAATATGTACCTCATAAAACTCTGGAAGCATCACAATAAACAACAGATTCGTCTGAACCGTTGAGCAAAGTCAAAATTGAGGCTGTAGTGAGTCGAGTCTTCAACTCCTGAAAACTCTTCTCACAAGAGTCTAACCACTGGAATTTGACTTACTTCTGAGTCAATCTGGACACGGGAGATGTAATAGATGAAAATCCTTCAACAAACCATCGATAATAGCCAGCCAAACCCAAGAAACTCCTGATATATGATGGAGAGATGAGCCTGGGCCAATTTCTCACTACTTCAGTCTTTTGAGGATCAACTCTAATACCATCACTGGAAACGATATGACCAAGAAAATCTACTGATCTTAGCCAAAATTTATACTTACTGAATTTGGCGAACAACTGATGGGCTCTAAGAGTCTGTAATACTATTATGAGATGGCCCGTATGGTCATGTTCATTGCGGGAGTAGACAAGGATGTCATCTATGAAGACTATGACAAACATGTCCATGTACTGCTTGAACACATGGTTTATCAAGTCCATGAAAGCTGTTGGGGCATTGGTAAGACCAAATGACATGACCAGAAATTCGAAGTGACCATACCGAGTTCTGAAAGTTGTTTTCAAAATATCATATTCTCTGAATCTGAGCTGATGATAGCCTGATCTGAGCTTTATCTTAAAGAAGTAACCGGCACCCTGAAGTTGGTCAAATAAGTCATCGATTCTAGGAACTGGATACTTGTTCTTCACAGTGACTTTGTTCAACTAACGGTAGTCAATACATATTCTGAGAGAACCATCTTTCTTTTGCACGAATAGAACTGGTGCACCCCATGGGGAGACGTTGATCCTGATGAATCCCTTATCTAGGATATCCTTCAACTGTTCCTTCACATCTTTAAGTTCAGCTAAAGCCATTCTGTATGGCGGGATAGAAATGGGCTGAGTATCAGGAAGAAGGTCTATTCCAAAGTTAATTTCCCTTTCGGGATAAACTCTAGGAAGATCTTCGAGAAACATATCTGGAAATTCACTTACTACTAGAACTGACTCAAGGTTAGGCATATCTGAACTAGAGTCTTTGAATCGTATAAGTTGATAGACACACTCCTTGGATATCATTTTTCTCGCTCTAAGGTATGAAACAAGTTATCCCTTAAGTGTTGTAGTACTACCCCTCCATTCTAGGACAGGTTCATTTGGGAACTAAAAATAGACAACTCTATTTCTATAGTCAATTAAAGCATAGCATGAATAAATCCAATCCATACCGAGAATGACGTCAAAATCTATCATCTCTAACTCTAGTAAGTCTGCTAAAGTAACTTTCTGAGACACCATAATCAAATAGTTTCTGTATACCCACCAGGCTATGGTAGATTTACCCATTGGTTAGAAACTAAGAAGGGATCTGCTAGGATTTTGGGACTGACTCTGAAGTCAACAACTATATAAGGAGTTACAAAGGAAAAAGAAGCTCCTGGATATAGAAATCATAAATATATAAATGGTAAACTTGTAACGTACCAGTAACTACATCAGGAGAACTTTTCTGATCCTGTTGGGACTGAAGTGCATAGAGCCTGTTTGGGCGTTGACCACTGGTGGCACTGGAAGTGGCACCCTGCTGAGGCGGGCGATCGGACTGAGTTGGGGGACGATTATGCTAACTCTGTGAACCCACCTAAGGACAATCTCTGATTCTATGACCTAGTTTTTCACACCCAAGATATACATCCCTGCCAGCCCTACAGATACCCTGATGGTTTCTACCACACTTCTGACAAAGAGGATTTGTTCTGGCATTGCTAACATTACCCTGAGATTTAGAGCCTAACACCCTATCTTTATTACCATTTTTGAATTTAAGCACCGGAGCATTGGCTGAGGACGGGGCTGGGACTGAATATTTTGGGCAGAACTGAGGACGATTACCACCCCCCGACTTAGGTTAAGTAAAGTTGAAGCTACCTATTCTAGCTCGCTTGTTCTTCCTCTCTTTCTTCTTAGTTTTATGTTCCTTAATCTGTTGAGCATGGACCATCAACCTAGCCAAGTCCATCTCTTTAATCAGTATTGTTGTCCTACACTCCTTGACCACATCGTCGGATACACCAGACACAAATCTACTCATCTTAGATTTGCTATCAACTACCACATGAGGAGCATACCTGTCCAAATTGAGTAAACTTGAGGGAATACTCGTTCACACTCATGTTTCCCTGCTTCAGGTTAATGAAATCTAAAATCTTAGCTTCCCTCAACTCCAGTGGGAGAACCTATCTAGAAAGCTAGTAGAAAACTCCTTCCATTCTATAGGCCCTGCATCTGTGACCCTATCTACCTTCCACTGCTTAAACCATGTATGAGCCACATCCTGCAACTGATAGGTAGCTAACTCAGTACTCCCACTCGCAGATATCCCCATAATGTTTGTTACTTTCTGCACCATGTCAAGGAATTTTTATGGATCCTCTTAAGACTTAGACCCTGAAAATGAAGGAGGGTTCATTCGAGTGAAGTCCCGAATTCTAGCTGCAGTTATATTGGCTACTGGGTTGGCCTAAATAGAAGCTGGGCATTCATTCTGGGATGCCACAGAATGGGCTACAATGGTGAAATTTTCTCTGAATTCTGCGTGAGAAACATGCTCATTCAGGGTATCTTCCTGAATGGGAGGAGGTGCTGGCTGGTTTCCAGTTCTTCTTTCGTTGGTTTTTATGGGAGGCATGTTCTGTAAATAGAAGGGAAAATTAGATTAGACAGAGAGTTTAAATTGAGCTCATACTCACTCGCATGATATGAATACTGAAAGAACTTTACATAAAATATCTCATAGCCTCTTGTTCATAAG
This sequence comes from Capsicum pubescens, assembly GCA_030864215.1. NCBI lineage: Eukaryota > Viridiplantae > Streptophyta > Magnoliopsida > Solanales > Solanaceae > Capsicum > Capsicum pubescens. Next base: position 87,538,994 of record CM061548.1, read on the forward strand.
TGTGGCGTGTTACACACCCATGCACAAGACTCTACTTGACGTGGCTTTCAGACTCCCTAGGACTCTTTAGAACCTTAGGCTATGATACCAAGTTTGTAATACCCCAAGTCTACACTTTGGACGTCACACGGTGCTTACAACCTCGAAGGATCACAAGCTAACCAATGACTGGTACCTACTATGAGCACTGAATAATAATACTAAAAATATATGTAGAAGTTAGACTAAAAATGCCATAAGGTTCATAAACTGAAAACAAATACTGAATACTGATAATAATACTGAAAAACTGAACATCTATCTGAAGTAGTCTAGTTCGAAAGCCTCTAACTGTCTGAATGTGGAATTGATGGTCCAAGTCCCCAACTAACTCTAACTACTGAACATACTAAATCTACTGAAATACCAAAATAAAATAATATCCTTGATGGATAAGGACTCACTACTGAATCTGGCACTGATATCCTGAGCTGCTAAGTATAACCAGGAACCCGTTCATTTAAATCTATGATATGAGACATCATAGTGCAAAAGAGAGTATGCGTCAGTACGTGGAATGTACTAGAATGCTAAGTGAGGTAAGGCTAATATAGATATGTTAATATGCGTGAGATGATAACTGACTGAATGAATATCATGAAGTAACTGAATGAGTGTACATGCAAAACTGTAACTACTGAACATGCAATACTGTGCATGTAGATATACATCATGTATCTGAGATTATACTAAAACTGAGTACTAAATTCTGATGGTTGAGTAACTGTTAACTAATAGCCATATTTCTGTAAAACTGACTGAGTTTTTACTGAATACTGAGACTAAAACTGTAACTATGGGAGTGTTCATCTAATCAACGTACCCCGATATAGACAGATTTAGGATCCAATCTATGAACCTAGTTAGAAGGGTGTTAGCACCTTGGCACGGGATACTAACAATGTTGTGTCAACCCTAATCTGGCAAGAAGACTCATGAAATATATATATATATATATATATATATATATATATATATGATGGAGTCAACCTTAGTCTGGTAGGAGGACGACTTACCCTACGCTGGCTATGTAGTTCTGTAACGCAGGGACTGCTACTAAGGGTCAAACCCTCTGCTGGAAGGAATACCCCCATCCCTGGGTTCGCTCGGTGCTAAATCCTACTCCCAACTGAATCGACACTAAACTGATCACTAGACTGTACTAGGCTTGACTGTCTGATACTGATCATGTTGACTGACTGAACTGGATTGAGTTCGTTGAGTTCTGTTACTGATTGAGTAATACTATTCTTGACCTTTACTGTGACTATTCTATAACTACTGCAACTAAGTAAATAGCTAGGTTTCGGATAATAAATATCCCTAGGACTCGATAGCATCAATAATAAAACATAACAAATCTTGAAAGCATAGCAATAGTTAATTGTTCACAATTCATTCACTGAGATATTTTGTCAAACACTTGGAGGTCATAAACTTGTACATGAATGAGAACACATGATAACATGTCATGATTTCACTATTTAATTCACATGGACATTCTATCAAACACTTGGGGAGCATAATTAATGCACATGATAATGAACCACATAAGCATCATGACTACAACTTAAACTTGCAAATCACAAGGGTTTTAACATGGGAATTACATCAAACAACATACATGCTATCTTATGTTCATGGAAATTATAATTAAATCTTGAATTGAAACCCATACAACAACACAAACATGAATACAACCCAAGTTGCGCATGTAAATCATGAATATGAAAACTTGTAGTTTTAAAAGGGTTCTTGAATTTCAAGGGTGGAAGAAAACCCAAGGATGAATACCTAACATACCTTGATTGTTGATTTCGTGAAGATTTTTGAGGATTTGTCGGAACTTGAACTTGAAGAAACTAGGGCTTTGTTCTTGAAAGTATTTTGTGAAAAGATGAGTATATTTGCCCCTTTGGATCCTTAATTTCGTGCTTTAGCTGAATTGGGTGAGGTAAAAAGGACCTAACTGCCCTTGGAAAGTCAGAGTTTAATGAGCAAAATGTGTTCGGCGATGCGATACCACACGCACTGCATCGATGGTGTCAAAGCAATTGCCGACGCATTGCGTCAATGCTGTCGACGCGATTACTGACGCATTGCGACCTGATCGCATCGATGCACTGTTTTGGGCATCCAAACATGACTTTAATGATTTCCGAAAATTCTGAAACTCACCCAATATGACCTATTGACATCCCTGATCATGAATCAATTTAAAAATTGATAATCTAAGGCCGAAAAGATCGTAAATGATGCTATTGAAATATCGAGGCTAAAAATGACACTAAGTGTCAAAACTTAACTGAAATTTTCTAAGTCTGGGACCTCTTTTAGCATGCTATATAGGACTGAAATGATTAGGACTTCGCATGGTCTTACACAAAATAACTTCTCAATTAGCAATTATCTGTCAGAAATAAATTTTTAAACTTCAAAAACTTGAAAAAGAAAACCTACCGACATTAATTCTCCTAATATTAAAAATAGATATGATCCGAATTTACAGACAATTGATTCCTACTATGAATAAAACTTCATCACAACTTATAAATAAAAATTATACAGTAATAAATCTTGAACATAAAAGTTCAATTGTTCTTGTAACTTTTAAACTACATATAGACAATTTCAACAAAATTCATACAAGCGTCTATTAAAAATCATGAACATCGAAAACTCAATATTTAGAATATAATGCTCTTTGAATTGTCAAAAATAAAAAACAAATATAATAGTAATATCAAAATCAATGGCTAGAATTTCACTTCTAATGGAAGAGACTCCAAATTTAAAAGAACTATTATTATACATAAACTCTTATATAAGGTAAAGTTTTAAATATATTAATTCTTTTTATATAAATATTTAATAGAAGAGTTTTCTTTGAGATAGATGTTTTAGGATTATATCACAACTAATTTAACAGCACGTGCCCACACGTGTAACATTTGAATATTTAAATTAATTGATTTTATCTATTGAGAAAATTTTCAATAAAGTGTGCAAGTTTACATCACTTTTTAAAGATTCTTCACACTTTAATATAATAATGTAAATATAAATATATATTTTAGTGTAAACACATATATATTTTACCACTAGAAGTTTGAAGTGGTTGATGGATCATTTTTTTTGCGTTTGTCATACATTACCTCTTTCCTTTGCTACCAGGGGCTAGGAGAAACACATCAATTTGAACCATATTTGTGGTACGGTTATTTTTTTCTATATTTAAAATATTTTCTAGTTTTTAAAGTCAATCATTTACAAAATCATTGATTACATTCTTATTACGTACTTAAAACTTTTAAAAATTTGATACTTTCTCAATTTTTTTTAATTCTAATATTTTTATATTTATTTCTAGATTTTTCAAATCTTCTTAAAATCAAATTTAGTTGATTTAGAATTCTTAAGCTAACGAAAAAATATTAGTTGTCATTAATTCTGATGACTTCTAATAAAAAATAATTATCATAAATATATTTAATTAATTTTTAACTCTTAAATATTAGGAAAAAATAGTGAAAAGGCGATGTTGTCTAAAACAAAGACTTTTAATGAAGGGTAAAAAGTTCAAACAACATTTCTAAGGCCCTTCACACTTTTAATATATTATATAGATATAGATTATAGATATAGATATAGATATAAATATAGATATAGATATAAATTGCAGATAATAGATTGATTTGAATACAAATTAGATTTAGTCTTTTGTCACTTAATTTACATATTGTCTAAGTGGACAAAATTCTAAAGATCCAAATTATTAGTATATCATTATATAAGGTAAAGTCTAATTAGTTTTAAAATTTTAAATATCAGTACTTTCTGTAATTCATATAAGGAAAAATTTAACAATTTGCAAGACTCCTAACATATGATACCTATTGATATTTTTCTTTTCTTTTTTTAACCATATATTTTAGGAATCTTTTTTATATGTTTAAGGAAAAAAACTATCAATATTTATTCTCAATATATTTAGCTAAATAATAATTTGAAAAAATTAAGTGGAAAGACAATTTTATCTATTGCATAGTCTTTTAATGAAGGACAAAAAGTTTAAATAATTTTTCTAAGGGTCATCACTTTTAATACTATATTATAGATTATAGATTATAGCTTATAGATTATAGATTATAGATTAAATTAATTCTAAAATTAGTTCATTCATTTACTCTCACACCAAATGAGCTCTCAGTATTTAAAAATTAAATTTGAAAAAATAAGAAATTTACTAATGTCAACCACCAACTTGAAGTCGTGGTCCAGTGGCAAAAGCAAATGTCTCATGCATTAATAACTTACAAATGTTAGGAGGTCGCACTCACAGTTTGCAAGTTAGTAAATGAGAGAACATGGTTGGTTTCTGTTATTGGATTATAATCTTTTGCAATAAATTTTACATTTTTATTTTTTAAGTTATTAAATTTTGAATTGATAATCTTTATGATAAATATATCTCTTCAGGATGGAATTAAACATTAAAAATTGTTAGGCAAGAGAATAGCCAAGGTCGGTCAAAGTGATTAGTACAATTCTCTAAGTTCAAATTATATGTTATATTGCTCTTTTACACCATCTTAAAAAAACTAACTAGAAGGATTTTTTATTATTTCATCTTTTTGTATATATTAAGATATAATACCTCTTTATTAAATATTACTCAATTACGTATTTGTAGTCTCTTCAATGTTCTCTCAGTTTCAACATAGTTGCCTCTTTTTGACTCGACACTTTATTTAAGAAAATATTTATTAGAAGTTTATTTTACCAAATTAGTCTTATTAATTATTCTTGGAAATTATAAATTTAAGTATCCACACTTTGTTTAGTTATTTAATGATAAAGATAGCATTAAAATAATGTGTTAATTTTTACTTGATTTCATAAATTGAACCAAGTATTTTTAGTAAAAGGGTCAACTATTTTTACTCCCTCCATTTTATCTTATATGACCCTTTTACTATAAATATTTATTTCAATTTAGTTGTTTAATTTATGAAATCAAGATTTTTTTTTTCTAATATCACTCCTATCATTAAGTGTTACATAGAGTGTATAATACTCAAATTTATATTTGTGAAACATAATTAATAAAACTAATTTAGTAAAATAGACCCTTAATAAACATTTTCTTAGGGGGGTGTCAGGTCAATTAAAATGAAACGAATGGAGTACATAAACAAGAAATTACTAAAAACTTACATTTTTAAAGACGTTTATTAAGAATAAGTTAGCAAACCCGTTATTGTTTTCTAGGAATGAGTAGTTTCTTAAGAGTGTGTGCTCAAGTTAAAAACATTCCTCCTTTTAGTTCAAAATAAATATTTTTTTGAGCTATTTTTCAATGTTCAAAATAAGTAATTATTTATTCTTTAAGAGACATGTTGAAAATTTCTTTCAATTTTATTCTTCATTTACATTTTCTAGGTTATGAGTTTCAAGAAACTTAATTGACTTTATTTTAATATGGCTGAAATTTCAAGAGTAGTTTGATAAAAATATTGACCCACATTTGGCCATAATAGTAAGAGGACATGTTCAAATTGTAAACTAGTTTCATTTTAGACATTTTTTTTCCTTTCATCTGAAATTTAAAATTCTATCATTACTTTATTTATTATTAGTTTTCAATAAATTGAGTATTAAAAACTATTTCAATACATGAAAATAGATAAATTACCATAATTTTCATAAGTATGGTTGTATAATACTTAATGCTAGAAAAGAATAGTCTAGTGTAAAAATAACATTATAGATTTAATTAATTATATCCTCATATGGCCAAAATTAGTGTGCCAAGTAGTATTGTTCGAAATTTTAAATTTAACATAGTATATTTACGTATTATCCACTTTTATTATGTATATAATTCTTAATTTCTTATTCTTTAGTTTGAAATTTTATGATAATAACCACTTAATAGAGTCATACACTAGTGTTATAGTCTCGCGCTTTTATTGCTTACTAGTTTAGGTGTACGCACCTTGCGCGTGTATCTCACTTTAATGAGTTTAAACGTTACACTAAATATGATATTTGTTTAAATAATAAACATGAATACAATAATTAAATTCAATATATTTTGAGTACGTAAAGATGGTGAATTTATTTATTAAACCTAAAATTTATCAAAAATATTTTTAAAAGCCGATCGACATTCATTTACCACCTATAAACTGCAATAAAATAATATAATGATAGAGACATCAAAACAATACAATTAAATCTAACTCAAAGAAGTTCGACACTCATCTACCACCTGTAAACTATAACAAAATAATATGATAATAGCGATATTAAAATAATATAACTAAACCTAACCTTTACATAAGAAAAAATTTCAAAGCAGAGATATTTTTGAAACAATACAATTAAACCTAACATTTACCTAAAAAAAATTCTCAAAGTCGACCAACATTTATCTACCACCTGTAAATTACAACAAAATAATTCGATAAAAGAGATATCAAAATAATACAATTACACAAAAATTTCTCAAATTCGATCGACATTCATTTACGAACTGTAAATTACAACAAAATAATAACCTTTAGAGATACTAAGAAAATACAATTAAACTTAACCTTTACCTAAAAAAAATTTCTCAAAGTCGGCCTACATTCATCTATCATCTGTAAATTGAAATAAAACAATAAGATAATAAAGATATCAAAACAATACAATTAAACCTAACCTCTACACAATAAATTCTTTAAAGACAACCGACATTCATCTACGACCTGTAAATCAAAATAAAATTATACAATAGTGATCACAAAGCTGCGATTTTGATGAAAATAATTCTCGTATGTGCGAGAACTTTGACCCTAAAGAATGACTTTAATGAAAACAAAGAAGATACATATACACACACGTTGAATTCTACTATGTTGACAAGAACAGTGAAAAAGTTGAGGGTTAGAAAATAGTGATCACAAAGCTGCGATTTTGATGAAAATAATTCTCATCTGGGCTAAAACTTTAACCCTAAAGAAAAACTTGAATGAAAACAAAGAAGATACATATATACACACACGTTGAATTCTATTGTGTTGACAAGAACAGTGAAGAAGTTGAGGGTTAGAAAATCAAGCATCCAATCAATCTAGACTTGCAACCGAATCAAGTTAGATGAGACAGAAAACAATAAACTGTGCTGAGACGGAAAACAATGAAAGATCACATCTGTTTATAATAATGAACAATGAAAAAATGCTCAAGCTTTTATATATAAGGACTGAAAAAGCCGTGGTTGAAAGAAACCAAGTAGGAATCAAATAAGATTAAAAATAAAATAAAACGGGTGAAGAAAACTATTAGAGAAAAAAGCTAAATATGATTAAAAACAGAAAACGAGTAAAGGAAAATTTGGGTAAAGGAGAATTTTAGTTAGAAAAATTTTGTTATATGGAAAATACGGGTAAAGGAAAATAAATTTTATTATATGGGTAAAGGAGAATTTTAGTTAGGAAAATTTTATTAAATGGAAAATACGGTAAAGGAAAATTTGGGTAAAGGAAAATTTTATTATATTTATTTTGTAGAATTTAATTGTAGGGAAAAGGGTAAAAGACGATTTTGTCTAAAGCGAATTGTTTTAATGAAGAGCAAAAAGTTCAATTCACTTTTCTAAAGGGCTTCACACTTTTAATATATTATAGATATAGATATTTGTTGTTAATGTGACATCTAACTAAGTTTATTAATTTATATATTAAAATAAATTAAAATCGCATATTAAAAAATTAAAGTACAATTTTAAAATATTTTAATAGACAATCAAAATTCAAAATACTTTAATCATGGCAGATATTGATATATTATAGAAATAATAAAATCATATAGTTCATACTTATTAACCCTACATATATACTATTACTACTATCACATACATTAGACACACAAAAAATATTTTATAAAAAAATAAATAATACATTGCTAACTTTTATTCTAAGTTAATCTTAGATAAAAAAAAAAGTTCGCCTGCTTTCATCAATTTCTCCTAGAACTAAAAGATATCGCATATATATTTCACTTTTTTTTCTGTCTAGTTGTTTATAGGAGTGAGTATTGATCATTTCAGTTTTCATTCAGTCGGTTTAATTCATTTAATTTTTTTCTATTATTTTAATTTTTAAATATTTACTTTTACTTTCTTTTTTTTTACATTATTTATGTTCAATTTCTTTTCTTTTTATTTTTCAATCTTTACTTCTTGCAATTTTATGTAATTGCTTGAATTTTTAATTTTTATTTGGTTATTGTTATTCATTTACCATAACTAATCTATTTTAATGTTTGAATTACAGTAGAGTTTTATTGTTGAATGAGGTTATAAACTCATATTTTCTTGTATTTTGAATTATATTTAGTTAAGATAAAATGAAAAGTTACCGAAGAATATGTATCAATTATTTTTAAAATATTAGTTACAAAGATATATTTATTTATATATTTTTATTAACTAATTTATGTATCTTAAATACCAATTTAGTATCATTTAGAAGGGTCTGTAATTATTAAATACTAGTCTTACTTTTGACATGATGAACATCGACACAATATAGAAATCATAAAAATCATATAGTTTATATGTGTCGATCTAGTTAAGAACAATCCTAAAAAGTCGCCCACTAATAATGTAGGCTTATGCCCTCGTGTGATACCGATTTGATAACTTGCAACCATTATTATCTTTGTTGTTAACATGACCTCTAATTATTAATTAATAAATTTAAACTACATATTTAAATAATTTGATTAATAACAACAATCAAAATTCGAAAATAGACTTTAGACCGGATAGGAATCAACACATTACAAAATCATAAAAATTATATAATTCACATGCATCGACCATAGTAAACAACAACTCAAGATATCAAGACGCATTAAAGTTATAGACATGCACCTCTATGTTATGCCAATTTGATAACTTGTTAATCATTATTGATATTTGTTATTAATATGTCCTTTAATTAAGCAATTTTATCAATTATTATATTTTAAATAAATTTAAGTTCGATTTAAATATAATTTAAAAATATTTCAATATCGAAAGTCAAAATTTAAAACACTTTTAATATGGTAGACATCAACATATTATAAAAATCATATTTTTCTTATGTTTTGATCCTAGCTAACAGAAGCTCAAGAGAGTCAAACATTAATGTTGTCGTCTTACGTCCTTATGTTACGTTGATTTTATAATTTGCAATCATAACTTATATTTGTTATTAATATGACTTCTAATTAAGCAATATTATATTTAAATAAAATTTAAACTATCTATTTAAATAAATTTTAAATATAACTTGATATATTTCATCTACGATAGTCAAAATTCAAATCACTTTAGACATGATAGATATTGATACATTATAGAAATCATGAAAATCATAAAGTTCACATGTGTCGATCCTAGTTAACAACTCAAGATATTATGACACATTATTGTTGTAGTCCTGTACCTCTATGTTAGGCTAATTTGATAAGTTGTAAATCATTACTTATATTTGTTATTAATATGTTCTCTAATTAAATCATTTTATAAATTATTATATTTAGATAAATTTAAATAATATTTAAATAATTTTAAGTCTAATTTAAAAATATTTAAATATTGACAATAAAAACTTAAAATACTTTAGACATGATAGATGTTGACACATTATAAAAATTATGAAAAAGGGCCTAAAATGTCCTTCAACTATCTAAAATGGTGCAAAAACACCCTCCGTCTACCTATTAGGCCTAAAATGTCCTTTCTGTCTACTTATTGGGCCAAAAATGCCCTTCTCACCCACCGATTGGACCTAAAATGCCTTTCCCGTCTACCTATTGAGCCTATTTCGCCTTTTTATTTAGACAAATTACATGAAAAGACCATTCCTAAAATTTAATTACATAAATAATAGTACTTTTTCAATATTACAAAAATAAAAGTTTTTTTTACACATATAACCATTTAAAAAAATCAGAAAAGATAATTATAATTCCTAATTTAATGCTATAAATAACTATCAATTCACCTTAATTTAAGAGAGATATTTTCAATCTTCAAATTAAAAGTGAAAAAGATAATTCCTGCTTTCAATTTTTTCTCTCTTATATTCAAAATTCAAATATTTTAAAATAAACTAAGTATTCCATTATTTGCTCGTGTATGTTTCATTTTGTTTTCATGTATGTTAATCATCTAGTATTATTTCATTATCGTGTATTTTTAATTCTAATGTAATGGGTTAACCATAATTTTGTATGGATAAATATTTATGAAATAAAAATCATTATGTTGGAAGTACATATATACCATGTATTTCTGTTGTATAAATATAATTTATGTCAAAATCAGATTATTATTATATTTCTGATATAATTTATGGGATAAATATTCATGGTATATCTCATTATGTCGGAAGTACTTTTCTTGTTAAAAAATTATTTAGTAATTATAAATATATATTCTCAGTATTACATGGTTTAAACTTTTTATAGCTAAAATATACCATGTATGTTTATGGTATAAATATAATTTATATGGTACAAATATACCATATATTTTTATGATATAAATATAATATGTATAATATATAAATATACCATAAATTTTTATGGTATAAATATACCATATATTTTTATGAAGGCATCTTGAAAGGAGGCAATAAAAACAAAAAATATAAAATTTCGATGTAGTATATAAAAATGCTTTTTCATGTATTTTGCCTAAATAGAAGGACAAAATAACCCTAATAGGTAGATGGAAAGAGCATTTTATGCCCAATAGGTAGACATGAAAGATATTTTAGGCCCAATAGGTAGACAAAGAATATTTTTGCACCATTTCACATAGTTGAAGGACATTTTAGGACCTTTTCGGTAAAAATTATATTGTTCATACTTGTTGACCCTAGTTAGTGTTTTTAAAAAAATATTATGATAAGCTTTAAAATTGAATGACTTTTATATAATAATAAATTAATAAATTTATGTGATAAGTTCAAAATTAGTTAACCATTGATGAACTGTATCCAAAAATATTTTAGAGAATTTTGATCAATATAGTAATAAAATTAGTTTTAAAATTTGAGTGGAACAAAGGAATAAATAGAAGATTGAGGGAGAAAGACGAAAAAGAATGGTGAGAATGAAAAGAAGGTGAAGTTAGGTGGGTCTCACATCTTAAAGTTAATTAAATAATCTTCCTCCATATTTAATGAAAGTCATAACTTATACAAATTTTAGTTGCATTTGACAATTTGAATTTAGAAAATAGTACTAAAAATTTACTTTTTTGAATTTAGGAAAAAAGTTAGTATGGTTATTGTACATTTGTGGTCATTTTTGGGGAGAAAATTGTGGCCATTTAGCAGTTTTTTGTCTTAATTTTTTTTTCTTAATAAGTGTGCATTGAAAAAAACTCATTTATTTTAGACTACAGGGAATACTTATTCAGAAATGGAGTGAGTATTAGTTTAAATTTTAAATAACAAATAATTTTAGAAGACTACTCCCTTTGTCCCAGAATACTAAAGTTACATGTTCAATAGTACTTGTCTAGTTTTAAAAAACAATGAATAATTTATTCTTTTCAACCCATTTTAATTTTACTATTAAATATTATTTATCACTAAATGCATTTTCAAAGGACATTAATTGTGTTTTTTCGATGAAAGTAAGAAATCTTATTAAACATCAGTCATCAACATTACAAAATCAAACTCAAGACAGAACCAAAATAATCAAGCTCAGCTACCTAGAGCTTTAACATTACATCTTAGCATTGTCCCTATCACCTATACAAATTGGTTATCCATTCTATATCTCGTCTATAATTTTGTGCTCTATCATAGCTTTGTATTCTGTATTTACAATCATGTCTCACTCGTTGACATATCGATCTAGGACTCGGTACACTTGAATTTCGCATCGCCTTATTCTTATATTTTCATATTGGATAGACCAGCATTGCCAGTACAACCATGCCAAACTTTCTGCATAACTTTCCTTTCATGCTCATGTGTACTCTGTTCCACAACCCTGCGAATTCAGTACTCATTTTTGATAATCATAACCTTTTCATCAGTTTATTTAAAAATGTTCGCGATAAGTGACACTCAAAGAAAAGATGAGGGATGTCTTCTGGTGTATTTCCACATAATAAGCAGTCAACATCCTCCCCAAATCTCAATCTCTGCATTGTAGTTAATGTAAGTAGCCGTTGATGGGCACTAGGTCAACATATAAAATTGTGCTTAGGTACATTTAGGTTACTCCAAACCCATTTCCACTGTTGCCAGTGGTATAGCTCCCCTTTACACCATTTGTAGCCACTCAAAATATTGTATTTACCTGTTGGTTTCAACCATTCATTCCGTATGTATCCTCTTCTAACTTTATCTCTTATTCCATATATTTTTCTCTAATACCAAGTACTATTTATTGGAACTTCATACTGACACCAAGCTTCTTCCTTAATGTAGATGTGATTTATCCATTTGTCCATAAATTATCTTCCTTTTGTACAACATTCCTCACATAGTTAGCTAGTGCAGCTTCATTCTATACAAAACAATCCACCACTCTCAGAACCCCCTCATTTTTTTCCTGCACACCACCTCCTATGCTACTAGTGGGACTTATTTGTGTTACCTTTTCTAGCCCTTATATAATTTTAATATAATAAGGTAATAACTTTTAGTACCTTTTTAGAAAGAAGGAAGATGACTGGCTAATAAACATATAGATAAAGCAATACCGAGTTGATCAATTGTAATCTCCCGGTATATGACAAATTTCTTGTGCTCTATGTTTTTATCCTACTCATGATTTTCTCAAAAAGAACTAAACAATATGTAATTGATAGCTTCCTCAGTGAGATTGGCACTCCAAGATACTTAAAGGGAATACTGCCTTGTTGGTACCCTATTAATTCACATATATCCTCTACACATTGCTTTGGCATATTCACATAAAATAAATTCGACTTTTAGTCATTAGTCCTGTTTCTTTGGAAAGGGATTTTAGGCCTCAAAACATATAAAGTACAACTAGAAATTTCCCTTTTGCAGAATAAAATTAAATCATCTGCGAAACATAGATGATTCAATTTTATTGTCTTACACTTTGTATGATACGTGAACCTGATGTGGCCTGGAATACAACACTTTTGATGGTTAAAATAAAAAATTTATGGGTGAACTTAGCGTATTTTTTTGGATATGATGAACTTTGGTGTGAATTGCAGGTAAAACAGGTCTACAACAGTACTTGAACAAAAAAGAAGAAAAAGATATAAAAGACCAACTATGATCAGTATACGAGTTAGTCCCCGAGTCATAACCAATCGATACGACTCATATACTGAATTGTATGAATAATAGAACCAAAATCCAAACTGGGGAGCCAAGTATGAGGAATATACAACTCAAGTGCCCCAGTCGTAAGCCAGGGTATGAGTCGTATGAGGTACTCATGAGCATAAAGAGTCTAAGCTACCATTTAGGAGTTAAAGTGTCATAGATATACAATTCGAAAGTCTGTGTACGACTCGTATAGGGATATCATATACAAACCAGTGTTCAAGACTTGAAAAAAATGAAGTCCCAGGTGGATACGGATGAAGGAAACGAGTCGTATATGTAATTACGACTCATAAGCCAAAGTCATAAGTTGAACAGAGAATTAAATCCATGGGAAGATTAGATACTGGAATGGTTACGATAAGACAGGGTACAACTCATAAGCTGAGGATACGAGTGAAGACCGAGTCGTACTGACTTAACTTTACCTTTCTTGTTTTTATAGGATTTTTATGTTATTTTGAGATACTATAAATACCCTAGGGTTTATATTTTATTAGGTTACGCGTTCTGGCATTCTTTTACGTGCTATTACATATTATTATATACTTTTATAATTGTTCTTGAGATTTTAAGGTTTTATTCAATTAAAAACTTTGGAGTTTATTCATCTTATTCTTGTGCAATTGATTTTATATGTTCTTCATTGATAATCATGGTTTCTTGCACAAACATGAGAAACTAATCTCCTTAGCTAGGATTGTGGAAACCCTGGCGGATTAGCTACGTAGAGAAAGTATGCGACTCAATTGGTCTAGGGTTTCTACATGTATCTTAATTCTTCTTCACAATAATTAGCCTCAAGTAGCTGCGATATCTTGAGATTGCCTGTATTTTCATCCATTCGATAACCAAGAATCTTGCAATTGGGAAAAGAAGATTAAGACAGTAATACGATAACTAAGTATAACTAAGGCTGTATCAAGGGGCAACAAGGCGACACCCTGAGACGATAACCAAATCAAAAACGGTGAAATTTATCTTCTAAGCCGTAAATATTAACCATCTTGTAGGCTTTTCATGAAGAACAACAAAATAATTGGGTAGATCAAGAGAAATTTATGCAGTTAAGAAGCCAGGGGGATTACAAACCTAGTGCTCATCTTATATTGATTTCAACTCAACAAGTCTTGGTTACTATTTGTAATTGATAACAAAATCCCCCCATTTACTTTCCTGTACTTCTCGTAGATTACATCAAGGGCAGAAACTATTCATCGACCCCAACCTTTTTGGGTTACTATATTTGCTATTGACCGCATTATACTTCTAGTGGAGGTGTAGTTTTGGGCGACATCAAATTTTGGTGTCGTTGCCGGGGACGATGGTTGAGTAGTAAATTGAATTAGTGAAGTTCACATTTTTTTTTAATTTTATATTTTTTCTTTGGCATATGCCAGTGTATGGCAAGTACTAGGTGTAGAGGCAATCCCTTACTCTCTTTTAATCCAGAGCCAAAAAGAATCCTTCAAATACCTAGAAGGATGTCAGGACAAGTTCTTGACAAGCTGCAAGATCCCCCACCTATGGACCCAAATGTGGCACTCCCGCATGCTCCACTAGACCTACAGAATATTGCAGGCATACAAACACAAAAACTGCTAGAGCAAGAATGTAGAGAAACAGAAGAAGCCAGACTTGCTGTAAAGGTGATAGTAGATCAACAAGGAATGGTACGACCGAGATAGGTTTTTGATCATTGAGTTCAGAGAGGCAGAGCTCCATTTATTCCAACATATCAACACTTAGACCCATATGAGGAAGATAATAAAGATCTGGGTTATGTTGAGCTTACGAAGTCTGGAGCCATTGTTCCCCCTATTTTAGACCCTAATGTGAAGTTTGATATTACTAGTGCTATAATGTAATTGTTAAATCTGAAGGGTGTGTTTTTGTGAGCTGTAAAGGATGACACAAACATACACCTTGTAAATTTTCTCGGGATATGCACAAATTACAATATTCCAGGGGTTAATCAAGAAGCATTAAGATTGAGGTTGTTCCCATTTTCTTTGACTGAAGAATCATCTTTATGGTTAGGGGAACTTCCAAGAGTATCTATCACTACTTGGCAAGAGTTGAAGACACAGTTTCTGAGTATATTCTTCACTCCTGCACGAATGTTATAGTTGAAGAATGAAATTTACAATTTCAGACAGTTACCTGCAGAGTCTATGTATGGGACATGGTTTTAATTTAAGAAGAAGCTGAGCATGGTACCAAATCACAGAATCAGAGGATCTCACTTTTCTGAGATCTTCTATTGATCATTGATGATAGCTAAAGAGCTATGATAGATACTATTTTAGGAGGAGAATTTATGTGTCTTCGCTGGGAAACTGCACAGGAAATGCTAGATAATATTGCGATTACTAACAGAGGATGGTATACTTGAGATTTGGAACGTGGTGGTGGTACATATGCTATTGGAGCAAAAAATACGTATGGATGAACAAATGATATGGTATCACAAGAGGTTGCACAACTTCGTACAGATATTAGGTTATTTATAAAATAATTTGCATCAATAAGTGCTGAGAAGATAAATGCAGTAATGGCACAAGGGTCTGCCTCCAAACCATTCGATATTAAATATGAACAAGAGGCAAAGTATCTTTATTGTATATTGGTGGATTTTTGAGCTCTAGGGCAAGGGAATCAAGGTCGAAACTAGTATAATGATAGATACAAAGACAGGAGCAGAGATAGAGATAATGATTAACGGCGTAAGGATAACTATAAGGAGAAGAGTGACAAATATATTCCACCACAGGGAGTCGAGATACAGAGTCCAGAATGGAGGCACTCTTGGCTAAGCTGGTCAAAGGGAAAGAAAGTCAAGAAAACTGATTGAAGGATATAAAAGCTGATTTGTCAGGGTTAATCCAGAAAGTTGAGTCACATGCTACGACAATCAAGCAGTTGGAGCAGCAATTTGGTCAGATGTCAGCCACAGTGAATCAAAGACAGCCTGATACTTTTCCAAGTAATACCATAGAAATTCTTGAAATGATAGTCAATGCCATACCATTACCACTCGGAGTGGTAAGGTTACTACAGATCCACCTATACCCACAGCTAATGAGCAAAAGAGTGAGGATGAACCAGTTGATATTGGGAGCATCAGCAAGCCGAATGAATGAGATGAAAAGGCTACAGAGACTATGCTAAAACCCATTCCAAGACCACGTCC
Source organism: Capsicum pubescens (assembly GCA_030864215.1). Lineage (NCBI taxonomy): Eukaryota > Viridiplantae > Streptophyta > Magnoliopsida > Solanales > Solanaceae > Capsicum > Capsicum pubescens. The sequence goes on from CM061548.1 coordinate 87,555,602, forward strand.
TCCTTATCCATAAAGACTAAAAAAGAAACAAGAAGAAGGTAAGTATCATAATTTTTTGTCTATGTTAAAAACACTAACTGTCAACATATTGCTTGTAGAGGCATTGGAGCAGATGCCAAGCTATGCAAAATTCATGAAGGATTTAATCATCAAGAAGAGGTCAGTCAGCTATGAACCAGTAGATAATATTCATCATTTCAGTGCTTTGGTTACTAGATCTTTGATAGAGAAGAAGGAGGACCTAGCGCTTTCATAATACCTTACACTATTGGGTTTTTTAACTTCACTCGATCATTATGTGATTTAGGGGCTAGCATCAACCTCATGACCTTTGTTGTATTTAAGAATTTAGGGTTGGGATCTCCCAAACCAACCACCATGAGACTAGTAATGGCAGATAGAACAATAAAAAAGCCTGTTGGTAGCCTTTATGATATTTTGGTAAAAGTGTCTTCTTTCATATTTCTTACTGATTTTGTTATATTAGACCATGAAGTGGACTTTTAAGTTACCATTATCTTGGGAAAAATATTTTTGGATATAGGTAGGACATTGATTAATCTGGAGAAAGGACATCTGATGCTGAGACTTAATGTCGAACAAGTGACATTTAATGTATGCAAATCTATGAAGCTGCCTGATGAATTGAGAGTGGTATCTGTGATTGATGTATATCATAAGGAGATAGATTCATTACATGATGTTGATGCATTTACTCGGTGGGATGATGGTTCTAATACGATTGTTCCTGTTGAAGAGAGGCTAGGTGTCGAAGCTCTTGTAGCTATGATTATGAATTTTGACTCCAAAGGTATCAAAGAGTATGAGGAGTTGGAGAGTACATTTCATGACAATGGTTATAATTATGCACCAAAGAATCTTGATATAGATTTAAATAATAGAACAAGTCCACCTGCTCACCCATCTATTGAGGAACCATCGGTGTTAGAATTGAATGTCCTCATATCTCACTTGTAATGTGCATTTTTAGGGGACAACAACACCTTTTTGGTTATTATTGCAGCTGATTTGAGCCAGTCAAAGGTAGAAGCATTATTGTTAGTATTACAGAATTTCAAAATGGCCATTGGATGGTCTAATGCAGATATTATGGGAATTTGGCCTGGTTTGTGTACTCATAAAATTCATCTTGAGCTAGATTGTGTTTTATCTATTGATCATCAGCATCGACTCAATTTTCCTATGTAGGAGGTGGTGAAGAAGATGATCATCAAGTGGTTGGATGTTGGTGTAGTATTTCCCATTGCTGATCTAGTCTGGTTCAGTGAGTATCGAAGAAGCACAAAATAACTGTGGTGCCTAACGAGAAGAATGAGCTAGTTCCTATATGACCAGTCACTAGATGGAGGGAGTTCATGGATTATAGGAAGCTGAATGCTTGGACTCAGATGGACCTTTTACCGATGCCGTTTATGGATCAGATGCTGGACAAGTTAGTAGGCAGGGAATGGTACTATTTTTTTGATGGATACTCTGGTTATAATCGAATTACTATTGCACCGAAATACCAAGAGAAGACTACCTTACATGTCCTTATGGGACTTTTGAATTCAAACAAATGCCATTCGGGATATGTAACGCCTCAACCATATTTCAGAGATGTATGATATCTATTTTCTCTGATATGGTGGAAGACATCATTGAAGTTTTTATGGCTGATTTTTTGGTTGTGGGGGACTCTTTTGATGATTGTCTAAATCACTTGAAAAAAGGCCTACAAAGGTTTGAAGAATGCAACTTGGTACTTAATTGGAAAACGTACCATTCCATGGTCAAAGAAGGAATTGTGCTTGGGCACAAAATATCAAAGAGAGTCATAGAGGTTGATCGAGCAAAGTTTAAGGTGCTTGAAAAATTTCCCTACCCAATTTCTGTCAAGGAATTTTAGAGTTTTCTAGGTCATGCGGGCTTTTATAGGCAATTTATCAAGGACTTCTCAAAGATTGCTAATCCTCTTTGCAAGCTTTTTGAGAAAGAGGTAAAATTTAATTTTGATGATACATATAACAAGGCTTTTGAAAGCCTCAAACGGAAGTTGGTGGCTGGTCCAATAATTGTGTCTCCTGATTGGTCCTTACTTTTTCAGATCACATGTGATGCTAGTGGATTGGACTTAGGGGCTTTACTAAGCCAACGGAAAGAAAAGATCCTTCATCCCATCTACTATTCTAGTAAGACGCTAAATCCTTCTCAAAAGACTTAATCATGATATAGCAAGATTTATTGGCAGTGGTTTATTTCTTTGAAAAGTTTAGATCTTACTTAATTAGGACAAAGGTGATTGTGCACACAGACCATGTGACATTGCGGTACTTAATGGCTAAGAAAGATGCAAATCTGACGCTTATCCATTAGGTGCTGCTATTGCAAGAATTCAACTTTGAGGTAAGGACAACAAAAGACATGGAAAATCAAGTTGCAGATCACTTGTCTAGGCTAGAGGAGAAAGCTATGCAAAAACTTTCTACTGGATTGGAGATTGATGACAGTTTTTAGGACGAGCAGATATTGGTAGTTTTCTAAGATTTAATTCCATGGTTTGTAGATTATGCAAACTACTTAGCAAGTGATCTAGTCCCAGAAGATCTCTTATGCCAAAAAAGAAGGAAGTTTATGCATGAGGTAAGAAAATTTTTCTAGGATGAACCTTACTTATTTAAGATTTGTGCAGATGGAATCATCCACAGATGCATACCTGAGGTGGAGATGATAAGCATACTTGAGGCATATCATTCATCGCTAGTTGGGGGTCAGCATAGAGAGGCCTGCACCGTTCATAAAGTCCTATAATGCAGCTACTATTGGACGACCATATATAAAAATGCTCATGACTATGCTGCTGCCTGTGATCAATGTCAATGACAAGGTATTTCTATAAGACATATTACCTATGACCCCTATCTTAGAATTGGAAGTGTTTTATGTATGGGCATAGATTTAATGGGACCTTTTATGAGTTCGTATGGCATGAAGTACATACTGGTAGCTATTGATTATGTTTTGAAATGGGCGGAAGCAATTACGCTTCCTGACAATGAAGTAAGGAGTGTTACAACATTTTTTAGAAAAAAATTCTTTTCTCGACTTTGTATACCACGTTCTATTATTAGTGACAGAGGGTCATATTTTTACAATCATCTATTCAAGAGTTTGTTTGTAAAATATGGAGTAATCACAAGGTGGAAACACTTTATCATCCGCAGAATAGTGGACAAATTGAAGTGTCTAATAGAGAAATTGAGTCCATATTGGCGAAGACTGTGAATGCCAATCGGACTGATCGGGAAAGAAGGTTAGATGATGCATTATGAGCTTACCGTACAACTTACAAAACCCCCATAGGTGCTTTACCCTATCAACTTGTGTATGGCATCGCTTGCCATTTACCAATTGATCTTGAGCATAAAGCACTATTGGCGTTGAAGAAACTGAATTTAGAGTGGAAGGATACAACTAAATCTAGGTTGAATGGCATAAATGAGTTGGACGAATTCTGGCTTCGGGCATATGAAAGTTTAGAACTTTACAAGGAAAAGATGAAGTTGTATCATGACCAGAAGATTGAGAAAAGGGTATTTGAAAAAGGTGACTAAGTGCTACTATACAATTCTAGGCTTCATTTGTTTCCTGGAAAGCTAAAATCTAGGTGGTATGGTCCATTCACTGTGACAAGAGTGTATCCCTATGGTGTATTAGAAATAGTGAAGGATGGCACAAGTTTATTCAAGGTAAACAGACACAAAGTAAAGCACTACATGGGAAATATAGAAGAAGTGAAAGAAATAGCTGATATTGAACTTGATGACGCTTGAGTAATCAAGGAAATTGCGTTGTGCCGTGACGTTAAATCAAGCGCTGCATGGGAGGCAACCCATGAAGCTGGATGGTAAAATCTGAGTATCCAACTTAGCCATATTGTGCCACGACGTTAAATTCAAGCGTTGCATGGGAGGCAACCCATGTTTTTTTACTTATTTCAATTATAGGGTAATGTGTTTGTTCAAAGTGTAGGACTAAAAGAATGTAGATAAAATCCAGAGAAGTTGAAAGGGTATTATATGGACTCTTTACGAGTCCTATCTATATGGTACGACTCATGAGTAGGAGTCGTAATGACCTGGAGATCAATCAGAATAAAAAATTAAGTTCTGGAATGAATACGACTCTCGGTACATGTCATAACCTTTGGTTATGAATTGTGACCAAGAGTTGTACCCACTCTAGAACCCAGGTAAGTTTCCAGGCCATACGAGTCAAAGAAATGACCCGTAAGCCTTGGCACAAGTCGTATTGACAATTCATACCCTCGATTACCAGGTCAGTTCTCAATTTGACCCATCCCAAAACCTAAATTGAAAAAAGGGAAATAATCCCGATCGAGTACCCAGTGACAACGCTCAACTCACTCCCATGTTTGAGGGGTGAGGCGGGCGTTGTCAAGTAACCCAATTTGAATTGGGGTCGAATCTCAAGGAGTGAATAATAAACTTCAAACACTATGGGTGCTTAAATTACTATGAGATTACCCAGAATGCTAACAAAAACGACATGTAAAATAAAATGGGGGATTTTTTTGGGAATTCTTCACAACACACTTTAATAAGCACTTGATGAACAAAATTTTTTATTAAAATTCAAGATTTAGAGGAAATCTTTGGATTATGTCTACCAAGAGGTAATGCATGTGGATCAATGTTGGTTCCTTATGAAATTTTAGTTGTTAACTAAAGGATAGGCTAGGTCGAAGTTCATTGGGGTCAATCTTTCAACAAAACCACAACGATTTCACCCATTGGCTCTTTCGAGCACCTAACAAATGTATACATTTTCATATCATCCAAAACCTCAATCATGCATCCCTATTTCTAAGATAATGATCTTGACATGATTTACACTCCCAAAACTCTTATTTCTAAGATTTCAAAAGGTGGTAAACCATAGGCTCAATTATCCACCATTACCTTGTCCCTCTACAACCCTCTTTTAAGGATGTTATGGGTTACCTAATGTTCACCTCCATCCCTCTTTCAAGGATGATAAAGGGTTTCTAGAGCTTGGGTCTTTTACCCATCAAACCCATTTGGAGATTTGGGGTTTTCACCCATCAATTTCCAACCTATAAGCTCAAGCAATGGTGGAATCCATCCTCAACAACTAAAATACATGCAAACACAACAATACCCACACACAATTGCACTCTAGTTCAACATAATCCCAAGACTAAATTACTTATCTACTCATGAAGAAATTTAAGAGAAATATTCCATAAGAATAATCCAAAGCATTCATTCTTCATGAAGAGTCTAAGAGATTTAGCCTTCCAAGTCAATTACACACTTACCCAAGATTAGGGTTTCAAGTCTTGAATTCCAAAATATCTTATAAGCTAAGATATACTAAAGAAGAGAGGGTTTAGCTTAACTATGGCTTGGGATGCATCCAAGTGCTTTTATAGATCTTTCCCTGGGCATATTTCTTCTTAACCGCGATCTCGCATGGCTGTCCGCGCCCGTGACCATGAGACCGTAGTATTATGCCATGACCGCGTTGCTCTGACTGTCTTGACTGACCGCGATCGAGGATAGAAGACTGAGGTTGTGGTAACCTAGGCTGATGTAGTCCAGGTTTTCAATTGTACTCTTTCTTGCTCCCTTTTTATCATTTTCAGTTCCAACCCATATCTTTTGATCTCCTCAACTTTATGCCTACAGAGAGTGAATATTAGTCCATCTATCCATAGATTTTATCTTATTTATTCATTCAAAACAAACTAATGTGCATGCATAGTCAGTGCAAAAGAGTGGTAAACTCACCACTTATCAACACCCCGAACTTAAGACCTTGCTTGTCTTCAAGAAACTCAGTTTTCAAGAAACTCTACCTCTTACTATGGGATAATTTCCTATGTGTTCCCTCATCCTATCACCCAATGATCATGATGATTTAAATTAGATTGTTACCACAAAAAGATTTTTACACATGGGCAAATAGGACTTCAACAACTCCCCTTATCATAAAATGGAATAGCGAAGAATGCAATAGACTTTGAGAAGCAACCATGTAACAACTACTAATTCTCTATAAATGGCTCACATGTTGACTTCAAACATGCAATACTTTCGATTATCTCATTATGCAAAAGATGACAAAATCACCCACCTCGACTAGTTCACAACCTCCTCAGAACAAAAGAGAAATTCACACATCTAGCTACCAATCATGCAATAAGGAATTTTAAGTGCAACCACTCACTCTCTCAAGAAATTTTCCCTTTTAATAAGTACCATGCCATAGGATTTCCCTTATTTTCAATCACCACTACAATGCCTACACTTGGTTAGGAATCACAAAAGGCTTGCTGAGCTTGTAGTGTAGGTTTAGGGTAGGGTAGGAGATAAACCTAGGAACAAAAGGCTACACCCTCCTTGAACTTCTACCTCGTACTCTTTTCATGCTTCACTTATGGTGCCACTTCTTTTGACTTTACAATTTTGCTTACTTTTGCTTTTTCTTGTTTTTTCCACTTTCCTCTTTTTCTCTTCTTCTATAATTTTTGCACATAGAATTAACGTTTCTTTCCTTTCTGGGATCTTTTCTTTATTCAAATCCAAAAATCTTTACTTTCTCAAGATTGTAGGAACCTTCTTAAGACTTCGTGACCCAACTATATTTCTTTCTCTTTCTACCACCCCCAACTTAGGCTTTTATCCTCGAGTTCAAGAAGGATAAGGTTCAAGAGTGGATTAATAGAAGGGTCATAGCTTGTAATGCGGTTGCCATAAAAGTCCAAAGGCTTAAAGAGGGTTAGTAGGGGTAATTCTTATGTTTTGGTAGACTCTTTAGGCTAAAGTTGACTTCCAAAATCACAAGATGCACTATGATCATTTTACCAACCAAGCACAGTAAAAAATTAGCTTTGAAAGATTAAAGGGGAAAGTTCTAGATAGTACAAGTACACATGAAATGGAGACAATTAACCTCACATAGATGGCATGAGAATGTCATCAAGGGGATTCAATTGTTCTACCCTCTCGAGAAAAAGATGAAGTATTCGTTATATTTTTCCAAAGTCAACTTTCGGAGTCCTAGGAAGAGGGAAACATTTAGTCACAAAGTTGCTCACATCCATACCTTCGATCTTTTCAAAATTTTTGGATGGAGGAGGCTGTTTGCTTTTGCATCCACACCATATATAATTTGCTAATCATGGAAACCATCCAAGCTATCATCTCACATTGAATTTCATAGAATGGGTGACTCACCATATAGTTACTCAGACTTCACCAATGGATCTTAATGCAACCCCAAATTATCAATGCCGCAGGTACTCAAACTTCTCCTGCATTCTATAGCCTTGATGCCATGGTTACTCAGCTTCCCCTACATCCATGGTTAGAAACCCAATCATGAAGGCGAAGCTCGACTAATAAAATTTAGACTAAAATAGAAAACTAAGAACAAAATAGTTAATCCATTCAATGTGAGCACCATCAGAGTGCCCGAATATTACAATCCAAATAAAAATCACGCTAAGAATTTTCCAATAGAACAGAAAAGTATGCAACAATATCACTAATACAAGCCCAAATGAAATGAAAAAGGAAACACCTTAACAAAAAAAATAGCAGTGTCCCTACTGCATCAATAATTAAAGCTAACAAAGAGATAAGGGTGCTCCTTAAAACTCCATCAAAGACCACTATCCTTTTCAGATTTTGCACCATTATCATTTATCTTGAGATTAGACCATTTCTGCAAGCAAGAACTTGAGCGAGAGTGTGAGGAAATTAGGGAGGTAGTCAGTGAATCAACTAGCTTCTATGTCCACAATTGCAGCCGACTGACCGTGGTAGCGGACAGGTGGGTAACCATGATCGCACATGGGGACCATGGTCTCGATAATCGAGGGCATGTTTGATCTCCTATTTTTCCCTGTCCAGCTTTTCTGCTCACTTGATGATCATTAATCCTTTGGTTGGTTTTCACCTCAAATTATGCACTCTTCTTCCTTTCTAACCTTATGCAAAGAACTACATAGTGCCACACATGAATGAGTTATTCATATGTGAAAACTAGCATTAGTACTATAAAAATATGATAAAAGGGATATGAGCTATCTTCGTGGCATTTGTGGGTTGCCTCCCACACAACTTCTTAGTTATCATTGTGGCATGACGTTGGCATATATTAATTTGTCAAGGAGGGTTCACAGGACCCTACTTAACAAACTTCTCTTCATCAATTAACCTTCTAATAATGCTTTCCATCTCTTTCTTCTCTTTGTCAATTAGACTTTGGGACAACCTCTCTTTTGATTGGGCATTGGGCATTTTGTCGCCCAAGTCCTCCATCATGTTCACTTTATTTGTCTTTTTAACCTCCGCACACATCGCCAAGATTTGATCATCATTTTAGATGTTGGCGATTGTGCTACTAGTGGTGCCCCCCTTAGGTTGAGCATCTAGACGTGCGAAGACTAGTCCCATTTGATTTTTCAATTCTTTAATAGAGACCGAATGGGATACCACCATTTTAGAGAGTGAAACAAAGTCCTCTTTTAATTCATGGACCATTTTGGATGTTCCTTCAACTTTGTTCAAAATTCTTGGAAGGAGTTCCTCCGTTCTACCTCTATCGACGTCAATGGGGTTTGACTCTTTGTTAGAATCCCAATCATGGTGAGGCATGAAATGGCAATACTCATGTTCTTGATCTCTCCAAAATCGACCACCACCACGATTTATCCAACCTTGATTCCAACCTTGCCTATGATAGGATGGATGAGAACCCCCCGAGTGGTTAGCTAGGTACCATATTTATTTCTCCATTTTCCTAGCTTCGTCATCTTCGTCATCTTTGTAATGGACTCTTGGTGTCTTGAGTTTTCCATTTTCACGGGTGTACCCATGACATACTTGGTTAGGAGCTCAAGTTGGGTCAAGATCCTTTCCATGGTTTGCTCTTGATCCTCATCCCACTTTCTTTGTTCTCTACTAATTATTGGCTTAGGTGGAAGGCTAGTTGAAATGTGTATATCTCAGGTATGACATTCTCAATTGTGTTTCGTTACCTCTCTCAACAATTTTGTAGCAGCATGGAAGTGCAAGTTTAAGAGAGAACCTTCCGCCGTATTGTTTACCACCATTTTGTTCAAAAGATTTAGTGCCCGATAGAATATTTGGAGAAGTGTTTTCCCCAAAATCTCATAGTTTGGGCATTTGGCTAATTTCCTATGAAATATCCCCCATACTTTATGAAGTGTCTCCCCGTTTCTTTGTCTAAAGTTCATGATTTCATCTCTAGGGTGATACACCTTGGATGGAGATGAGTATTTATCTAAAAACTTCTTTGTGAGCTCATTCCATGAAGTGAGTGAAGCCGTAGGGAGTGTGCAAAACCATAACAATGCTTCACCCGTTAGTGAGAATGGAAAGAGCCAAAGACGAAAGGACTCTAGAGTAATATGAGAAATGTTGAAAAGAGCACAAACTTCCAAAAAATTCTTTAAGTGAATATATGGATCCTCATGGGCTTGGCCTCCATATAGCCCTTTTACTTGCAAAACATGAAGCATGACACTAGTCACATGAAATGTCCCGCCCCCATGGTAAGGTGGGATATAGTTTTTACTCGCATGACTCCAACCATTTAAGTGGATTTCTCCATGAGTGGGTTTATTAATGGATTCCACAGGATTAGTGCCTTCACTCATAGTTTCGGTTATGCTAAGATTACCTACAAAATATCCAAAAAAAACAAAGAAAATAAAGTAGGACACTCCGGAGACTCCCAAGTAAAAATAGCACCAAACAAGTGAAACCTATATTTCGTTCCCCGACGATGGATACATTTTGGTAACACTCAACTTACTCACATATTTGAGGGGTGAGACGGTTGTTTTCAAGTAAACCAATTTGAATTGGGGTCGAATATCAAGGAGTAAATCATAAACTTCAAACATTATTAGTGCTCAAATTACTACGAGATTACCCAGAATGCTAACAAAAATGACATGTAAAATAAAATGGGGGGATTTGTTTAGGAATTCTTCACAACACACTTTAACAAGTACTTGGTGAACAAAACTTTTAATTAAGATTCAAGATTTAGAGGAAATCTTGGGATTATGTCTACCTAGAGGTAATGCATGTGGATCAATGTTGGTTCCTCATGAAATTTTAGTTGTTAGCTCAAGGATAGGCTAGGTCGAAGTTCATTGGGGTCAATCTTTCAACAAAACCATAACGATTTCACCCATTGGTTTTTTCGAGCACCTAGCAAGTGTATAAATTTTCATAATCACCCAAAACCTTAATTAAGCATCCCTATTTCTAGGATGATTCTCTTGACATGATTTACACTACCAAAATACTTATTTCTAAGATTGCAAAAGGTAGTAAACCATAGGCTCAATTGTCCACCATTGCCTTGTTACCCTATAACCCTCTTTCGAGGATATTATGGGTTACCTAATATTCATCTTTATCCCTCTTTCAAGGATGATAAAGGGTTTCTACAACTTGGGTCTTTCACCCATCAAACCCATTTGGAGATTTGGGATTTTCACCCATTAATTTCCAACCTATAAGCTCAAGCAATGGTATAATCCATCCTCAACAACTAAAATCCATGCAAACACAACAATAACCATACACAACTAAACTCTAGTTCAACATAATCCCAAGACTAAATTACTTAGCTACTCATGAAGAAATTAAAGAGAAATATACCATAATAATAATCCAAAGCATTCATTCTTCACGAAGAGTCTATGAGATTTAGCCTTCAAAGTCAATTACACACTTGCCAAAGATTAGCGTTTCAAGTCTTGAATTCCGAAATATCTTATGAGATAAGATACCCTAAAGAAGAGAGGGTTTTAGCTTAAATATGGCTTGGGATGCATCCAAGTGTTTTTACAGATCTTTCCTTGGGCATATTCCTGCTTAACTGCGATTGCGCATGACTGTCCACGACCGCGACTATGCAACTGCAATTGTGTGCCATGAACTTATTGCTCTGACCGTCTTGACTGACTATGACCGTGGATAGAGGACTATAACCACAGTAATCGAGGCTGATATAGTCCTGGTCTTCAGCTGCATTCTTTCTTGCTCCCTTTTAATTATTTTCAGCTCTAATCCACATATTTTGGTCTCCTCAACTTTATACTTGCAGAGAGTGGATATTAGTGCATCTATCCATAGATGTTGTCTCATTTATTTATTCAAAACAAGGTAATGTGCATGCATAATGAGTGCAAATGAGTGGTAAACTTACCACTCATCACCCGACACCGTACCTAATGTGTTTCACTCAAGTTTCAAACTCCAAACAACAAATCTAAGTGTTTTCAACTTGATTTCACTACCATCATCTTCCAATATTTCAATTATTATGCTTAAACTCAAATTTGGGAGGAAAAACAAATTAAACTCGAGATTTGCTAATTCTCACTCATCAAGTAAATTCCCAATCGTATTTTCTTTGATTTTAAAGTAAAAATAAGTTATGCTTTGCATTTTAAACATATTTTGAGTATAAGTTATGAAAATATTGGGTAGAAGATAACATGGTGTGGTATATTTGTTACAAAAATTAAACTTGGGGAAGAAATAGGATTTAGAAATGGATTTTTGATGTATGTGTTGAAAATGATGGATATAGTTGAATAGAGAAATGAATAATTTGGGAATTTCATCAGAGTTAAACTTTGAAGTTAGACTTCCATGTTGCAGTGTATACGAGACTCCTTACGACTTGTACCCACCAATACGGGAGTCATAATGAGACTCGTACCCACTAACAAAATGGAAATCTAACAAATTCAAGGTTCTGGAATAGATACGACTCAACCATATGAGTCATATCCTGACCTCATGATTTGTATACATTAATTGTACCCATCTAGGAAGAATGAGAAGTGAATAAAAGTTTTTGATCAGCTTACGACTGTTGGTCACGAGTCATAACCATCCGATATGACTGGTAAGGAGGAGCCAAATACTGACCCAAAAATAATGATCATATACTGTCTAGGATATGACTCGAGTATACGAGTTGTACCCAGTGGGTACGATCGGTACCCACCACTCGAACCCATTCCAAAAAAGGCACATTGAACTTTAGTTTTTGATTTTTTCTTTTTTTTTTTCTCTTTTATTAGTTACTAATGTTAGTATACTTGCAAGAAAATGCCTCCAAAGAATACATCCTCATCCAAAAAATTCCCTAAAAAGGGGAACGAGTAAGCACCCGTTGAAAGTGAGAAATTCAATATTTTTAGGTTTGACTCTACATCTAAAAACAGTGGAGAAGAGTATGACAGAACTACATCCAAGAAAGTCAAGACTAAAGGAAAGGCACCTGCTAAGTTGAAAGGTAATAAAACAGTTCCCCAAGAATCTGAAACACCACCACCAAAGGGACCAAGGAGAAAGAATGTGACAGTGTACCTTCCGTACAAACAAATGCCAATTGATGACAATGATGATAAAGCTGAGTCTAGTTCAGCCAAGGTGAGTGCAGATGAGGCTCGGGGTCCCGAGGTAGAGGCTACCCCGATAGATAGACAAGACCCTCAGTCGTAATGGACCCTGCTTCGGTGCCCATTGTAGAATAATGGGGCTACCTCGGCATACAGGCGACGTTTAACACAGGGCTGTCCCATCTATAGGGCGGTAAAAAAAGCGAGTACTGTATGAAGAAAGGAGAATGATTACTATCGGGATGGCTAAGTTACATAAGTTTGATGAACGCTTTAGGTAGTATGGGTTTGACTGGATGATGAGAGCACCGGGTAGACTGGATGATGAGAGAACCGAGTAGATACAACGAGGTTCTTGTTCGTAAGTTCTATGCTGCATACAAAGGGGAACTGCATCGGTTATATCCACATGACATATTATAGAAGAGAGGCGAGCCTATTACTTCTCTGATAATTTGAGGTATGCATGTTAATATCTCTCTCTAGACCATTAGGAGATTTTATATGGGCCAGATTATTAGGATCCGAACAACACATCTAAAATGCATAATATAATGGCCGAGATGAGGAAGATTACTAATCGGATGTTGGGTACTGAGGATAAAATGGCAATGTTCAGATAGATAGATAAGAGGGTAGTTGCACATAGTGAATATACTACTTGAGTTGCAGGTGGTATTGGCAATTCACAATAGTTAAAGCAGAGTACTCTTACCTTTAAGGGTAAGGCATAATGGACAATAGTCTGACATAGGCTATGTCCAATGACAGGTGATGATTTGCTAAGCCCGGTCCAAACAACGATGATATCTAGTTTCACTGTTGAATATTCCTTTGATGTTGGTGAGTTCTTGGATAGATATTTGAGAGATAGGGATATTACGGAGCAGAAGGCATTTCTGGCATACCCGTACATGATCACATAACTATGCTTGGCTGCGGAAGTGTTAAAGTTACCCAGGGTTGATGAGATGATTGAGTCCTAGAGGAATTTTGATATCCGGCTTATTCAAGATGCAGCTAACCCATTGGCCCGACCAATGAGGTAGTCCATAGATGCGATGACGGGAGTGTTCTTGTAAGATGATCAGATAAACGCCCTTGCTCTAGCCGAGGCTATTGAGGCAGGTGCCCAGACTAAGGCTGAACCTACATACCCAGCAGGTACTTCCAGTGCCCCACCGCCAGTCTAGTCTATTTAACCTAGTCCATGTGGTACACCTCCTGGTGTAATGTTGATTTCTTAGGCTGGATGGATAGAAGTTATGACCAAATTAGCTACCCTCACTGCGAAGGTAGGATATATGGAGGGTGGAGTATGAAGCTGGATGGATAGACAGTTTGAGGAACAGGATAGGTGAGTCCAAGGTCACTTAGATGTATTTAAGTCGAGGATTACTTAATAGTTAGGTACTGGGAAGCCGCCCAATGTTTCTGATGTTCGAGCAAAGATAGTAGATATAAAGAAGATGGTCACTGAGCTATATGAGAGGCCGGTTATTGCCGAGCAATTTATAGAGACTGTGATTCCAACAGTTGATGTGCCTAATATTTGGGCACCTCTGGCGGAGGTATAGGTTGAGGAGACCAAAAAAGAGAATAAGAGAAAAAAGAAGGAAGCTAAAGCAGCTAAGAAGAAAGCCATACTTGATAGCATACAAGATGAGAAGGACCGTCAGACACGGGTCCTAGAGATGGATAAGGAAGATGGTGGGTTGATATCTCCAGTTCCTAATACTGAGGGGGTTTCTGTTGTTCCCCCGACTACTGTTGAGTCAGTCCTGATTGATGGCACGGTGGCTGATGAGAGTGGGACCCAACTTGAGGGTCCATGTGCTGATGTTGATGCTTCGTCGCCTTGAGCACCTAGGTATGAATCTCATCTATACTTTATCTTATTTTTGTAGCACTAAGGACAGTGCTACATTCTTAAGTTGGGGGTGGGGGTTACCAAAAATTTTGGGAGCAGTTTGAAAATTTTCAGATGTAGCTAAAACTGAAAGTCTATTATGACTTGTAGGTTTCTTGCAGGCAACTGAGATAGAGAGTACATCACCGCATCTATGGCAGAGGATTTTTTATTTTTGATAATGATTTTGATGTATTTTGAAAGAATTTCAAGTTGTATTGAATTGAATTATCTTTTGATTTTTACCTTGTGATTGATGAAACACTGCTGATTTGTGTTGATTTTTGAAATGCTATTATAAAAGTGGTGCGCCTTAAAATTTTTGTTTTATGAATTGTGTAATTTGTATATTTGTGTGAGACTATTGAGTATCTGATAATGGCATTAGGATTAGGGATAAAACAATTCAGGACAAAACTATTGCATAGTTGGATAACTGGTACTTAGTAATGTATCCCTGTGTAAGTGTGTTTGTAAGGTTTACTGAGTTCTCGGTTATGTTGGAATCTAGAACATTCCCGGTTGCTTTTACCTAGGTCTGGGATAGCTAGGTAGGAGATTATCATAGTCCCTTTTTATGTGATTCCACTTAAGCCTAAAATATCTGAACCAAATGAACAAATCCCTTTGATCCTGATATTTGAGCCTTTATAGACCAATTTTTCTTGTTATACCTATCACCTTCCCATTTAACTTACAATGAACCTGTTTTGGCACCGGTTCTTCTGTGTACACTGTGCAGCTCAACTCAGGAAGGTCACCTAAGTTGAGGGTGGCTGTTATAGGGGTGCGTGAGAGAAATGCTAGAATAAAGAAAAATGTGTACAAGAGAAATAATTGAAACATGGGTAGGTGTGATGTAAAGAAAGGAAAGAAAAGTACAAGGTATAGAAAAAGAAAAAAAAACAAAAAAAATAAGTGCTAGAAAGCAACACCTGACCCAAGTGGAATGTGCTCAGAAGAAAAAAAGAGACGTAAGAGTGGAAACAAAAGAAGTCACCAATAGTGGACCCCAAAAAAAATGTAACTTTAAATATCCATACGTATCATACCAGTCCTAAGCCTATGTTACAAGCCAGATACAGTCCTATAGTAATCTTACTGTGACTGTCTGACAACTTAGGAAAATAGCATAAGGGAAAGCCCATGGTATTCTGTACGCACCGGTGATACTTCTTTGTGAGTGAGAGAGTCGTTTGTTATATCCATACATAGAGTAGCCTATCCATGAAGAGTGAATGGGATTTCTTTGACTGTGAGTGCACATGGGTTATATTGCTAGGGTGCTAGATTATTTGATGACTGCAAAGCATGTTTATGCCCAAGTGTCTAGTGCTAATGTAATACCATCATTAGATTCCTTCGTGTTTCTATATGTGCTAAATTGCTATACACAAGTTTGAGCTGAAAAGTTAAAAAATTAAGAGGGGAATAACAAGATTGAAATTTAACTCAAAATCACTGCCATGGGTTTTCTTGAGATCTTCCTGTTTAAGCATCAACTCTGTGCTAGAAATTAGTAATTTGGTTTTGTTTGCTTGAGGACATGCAAAAGTTTAAGTTGAGGGTGTTGATGTGGCATGAAAACATAACACTTTTGATGCTTAAAAATATGAATTTATGCGTGAACTTAGGGTATTTTGGTGGATATGATGCACTTTGGTGTGAATTGCAGGAAAAACAGGTCTACAACAGTACTAGAACCAAAAAATAAGAAACAAATCTAAAAAAGACTAACTTTGATCAGTATATGAGTTAGTCCCTGAGTCGTAACCAATTGATACAACTCGTATACTGAATTGTATGAATAACAGAACCAAAAGCCAAACTGGGGAGCTAATTACGAGAAAGATATGACTCAAGTGCCCCAGTTGTAAGCCAGGGTACGAGTTGTATGAGGTAGTCATGAGCATAACAGAATCTAAGCTACCATCCAGGAGTTGAAGTGTCAGAGCTATACAATTTGAAAGTCTGAGTACGACTCATATAGGGATGTTGTATACAAATCAGCGTTTAAGACTTGAAAAGACTGAAGTCCCAGGTGGATACGAATGAAGGACATGAGTCGTATACGTAGTTACGACTCATAAGCTAAAGTCGTAAGCTAAACAAAGAATTGAATCCATGGGAAGATTAGAACTAAAACAGTTACGACAAGGTAGGGTAAGACTTGTAAGCTGAGGATACGAGTGAAGATCGAGTCGTACTGACTGCGGACTTAACTTTACCTTTCCATTTTTAATAGGATTTTTATGTTATTTTGAGATACTATAAATATCCTAGGATTTATCGTTTATTAGGTTATGCGTTGTGACATTCTTTTACGCGCTATTACATATTATTACATGCTTTCATAATTGTTCTTGAGATTTTAGGGTTTTATTCAATTAAAGACTTTGGAGTTTATTCATCTTATTCTTGTGTAATTGATTTTATGTATTTTTAATTGATAATCATGGTTTCTTTCACAATCTCCTTAGATAGGGTTGTAAAAA
This sequence comes from Capsicum pubescens, assembly GCA_030864215.1. Classification (NCBI taxonomy): domain Eukaryota; kingdom Viridiplantae; phylum Streptophyta; class Magnoliopsida; order Solanales; family Solanaceae; genus Capsicum; species Capsicum pubescens. The sequence goes on from CM061548.1 coordinate 87,572,514, forward strand.
CCCTGCGGATTAGCTACGAGAGAAAGTGTGAGACGAAATTAGTCTAGGGTTTCTGCATGTATCTTAATTATTCTTCACAATAATTAGCCTCAGGTAGTTGCAGTATCTTGAGATTACCTGTAATCATATCCATTCAATAACCAAGAATTTTGCGATTGGAAAAAAATATTAAGACAGTGATGCAATAACCAAGTATAACCGAGGCCGTATCAAGGGGCAACAAGGCGACACCCTGAGACGATAACCAAGTCAAAAGTGGTGAAATTTATCTTCTAGGCAGTAGATAATACTCATCTTGTAGGCTTTGTATATAGAACAACAGAATAATTGGGTTGATCGCGAGAAATATACGTAGTTAAGAAGCCAGGGGGAACACAAACCTAGTGTTTATCTCATATTGATTTCTACTTAACAACACTAAAGTATTGGTTACTATTTGCAATTGATAACAAAATCCCCCCATTTACTTTCCTGTACTGCTCGTTGATTACATCAACGCAAGTAACTATTCATTTTTTCCCTGTGGGATCGACCCCAACCTTCTTAGGTTACTATATTTGCAATCGACTGAATTATACTTCTAGTGGAGGTGTAGTTTTGGGCGACATCAGTACCCTTCCTCATTTGCTGCCAATTCCAAAACTCAGGACAAGTACTCCATACAAATCACAAATAATAACAGAGACATGGGGTCTCCCTGTCATAGTCCCCTTTTCCCAGCTACATCCCTATAAGTATTTCCATTCAGTGCTATTGTGTAGCTGATAGTAGTGATGCATTCCATGATCCAGTGAATGACCTTGGCAGGAAACTGCAAGGCATACATCATTTATCTTACAAAACTCTATTCAATTGAATCATAGGCCTTTTTTAAATCTATTTTTATCGAGCAACTTCTTATTGTAGCTTTCCTATTATAAAGCCTCACTAGATCCTGTCAAATAAGAACATTTTGAGCTATTGCCATTTCCTTGATAAAAGCACTTTGATTTTGGGATAGTAGTCTCGGCAATACCATCTTCAGTCTATTGCAAATCACCTTGGATATCACTTTATAAATGGTGTTACTACACGCAATTGGCCTTTAATCCTATACTAACTCAGCATGGTTGCCTTTTGGGTTTAATATTATAATTATACTGTTCATCTTCCTTAACATTATCCCTTTACTGAAAAATTCCTACACTGTCCCCACTATATCATCTCCTAATACATCCTATGCATCTTTGAAAAACTAACTACCTTAACGATATGGTTTTGGTGATTTCTCACAAGGTATGGACCATACAACTTTTTTGATATCTCTTACTGTTATAGTTTGTTGAAAAATTTGTTGTGCTCCTCATTAAGTACTACCCCTTTTCTTACCACTTCGCGACACATATGATCTCTTTCTTGATTTGAGGATCCTAGCAATTTCGTTTAACAATCTATGAAAGCCTTAGCTACTCCTGTTGGAGTCTTGAGTCTTGCCATTCCTATCCACCACATCAAAAATCTGTTTGCATTGTGTCTTTCCTTGATAAAATTAAAAAATAGCTTAGTATTTTAATCCTTTAATTGTAGCCACTGAATCTTAATTTTTTCGCTTGAGATACAATTGTCGTGCTTGTTTCTATTATCTAACCTCTATGGCTAAGGACGATTATTCTTCAACTAGAGCCATATTTTAAGTGTCTTTCTATAGCATCTGCTGGCACACTTCTAACTTTTTTTATGATTTCATCAACTTAAATATCTACATCAGCGAATAGTTTTTAAGATTCTGGAGTACTCTCTTTAGCATGTGTAATTTCCAATCATCTGATACATCCTTGTCCCATGGCTCTGTTTACCCTAGCTTTCTTGGAATATGCCTTTGCAATCCTTTGCCAAACTCCACATATTGAAATAGCTAAATGTCTTTGCATACTTCTATTGTCCTGTTTCCCACCTAATGATAGCTGGACAGTGATCGTACAATCCCACCTCCATATAATGCACCTTAGAAGCAGGTAATTCAGTAAGACATTTATTATTTATTAGAATTCGATCAATTCTGATCATTACTCTTGAGTCCCCTATCTGTTTGTTATTCCAAGTATAAAAAGCTCCTGAGAACTTTAGTTTTTTCAATCTGCATACCACTACACATTATTGAACTCTCTTACTTCAAAAGACCTTATAAGGCTACTGACTCTCTCGTCATAGTTCAAGGCATTGTAAAATTACCAATCACAACCCAAGGTTCTTGTACAATGCCTTATATTTCCTTCAACTTGTTTCATAATTCCCATCTTATTCCATGGTCATTAAAACGATACATCAAAGTTAACCAGAATCTCCTTTTAGTACCAATATATGTACCATAACTGTGAATAAGTCGTGTTGTCTCAACTATGTTAACCATTAACATCCCTGATTTCTATAACATCCATATTCTCTGACCATGATATGTTGCTGGATTGGTGGTAAACACCCAACATTACATAGACTAAGAGAGTCTTGGCCAACTTTTTCCCTATTAATCCCTGTTTCAAGAAGACCAAATAAACCAACTTGCATCTTATGCATAAAGAGATTCATTTCTTTTTGCTTTACTGGTTTATTTAACCCCCTTACATTCCAGAAGACAATATTATCCATGAGTAGGGGATATAAACCCACCCCTACCTTGTTCTGACCCTTTAACACCTAGTGGCTCTCTTGGGGAAGAGCCACTAATTTTGTTAGAAAAATGCATAAGAGCTGCAGCAGTTAAATTTTTATATTATCTGTTAGAAGTTAATATTAGTCAGCAGTAAAATTAGTTTCTAATCCTTATCCTTATCTTTAGGAGTTGGTTATTTTTTCAGTTAGGATTGTAACCTATAAATAATTTTAATTCTGCAATAAAGCTGAAGTTTTTGCTTTCATCAATATCTCTCTGTTAAACTTATCAAACTCATGTTCCAGTTGTTCATCAACATGTAAAATCAGTTTCTTATATTCTTCACTTTCTGGAAACTAACAATTGGTATCAGAACACTTATTTCTTGAGGGATCTGTGGGTGTTTCCATCTAAGTAATAACTGAAACAAGGTAAGTTTATGAAGCATGGAAGAAAAATCAAGTTTTTCAAGTATGGCACCACCTATTTTTAATGGTGAAAACTATTAGATTTGGGCTGTAAGGATGGAAACTTATCTAGATGCCATGGATATGTGGGAGGCAGTTGAAGAGGATTATGAAATTGCTCCATTGCCTGACAATCCAACTATGGCCCAGATCAAGAACCATAAAGACAAGAAAAAAGAAAATCAAAGGCAAAAGCCTGTCTATTTTCAGCAGTATCTTCTTCAATTTTCACTCGAATTATGTCTCTAAAGTCAGACAAAGACATATGAGATTATCTCAAGTCAGAATATGAAGGGGATGAGAGGATAAGGGGCATGCAAGTTTTGAATCTTATAAGAGGTTTCGAGATGAAGAAGATGAAAGAAACCGAAACCATAAAAGATTACTCTGAAAGGCTCCTGAACATAACAAATAGAGTAAGATTGCTTGGTTCCGTTTTTAATGATTCTCGTATTGTTGAAAAAATTCTGGTAACTGTGCCAGAAAGATTTGAAGCAACCATAACTACTTTGGAAAATACCAAGGATCTGTCCAAGATCACCTTGGCGGAGTTGTTGAATGCTTTGCAGGCTCAAGAACAACGAATAGGTAACGGTGAATATATTCCTGTACAAGGAAAAGGAACGGTTGCTATTCCAAGTTACTCAGGTACAAAAACAATTTCTGAAGTGCTTTATGTACCTGAATTAGATCAAAACTTGCTTAGTGTTGGTCAATTGATGGAAAATGGCTTCAAATTAAATTTTAAAGATAAACATTGCTTAATCAAGGATGCATCAGATTAAGAAATGTTTAAAGTAAGAATGAGAGGTAAAAGTTTCTCATTAGATCCATTTGAGGAAGAGCATGTGATTTTTTCATCCAAAGAAAATGTTGCAGAAGTATGGCATAAGAGACTAGGACATTATCACTATGAAGGGTTGCTTAAAATGCAAAAGGCAGAAATAGTCGAGGACTTACCTGTCTTAGAAGTGAATTCTTCAAATTTCCTTGCTTGCCAATATGAAAAAAAAGGCAGACTTCCATTTCCAAAAACAACTTGGAGAGCATTAAAGAAATTACAACTAATTCATACCGATATAGCAGGATCTCAAAGGACTCCCTCACTAAAAGGTAGTCTTTACTACATCATTTTTGTTGATGATCTAACTCGCATGTGTTGGATTTACTTTATCAAGCATAAGTCAGAGGCTGCTAATGTCTTTCGGAAGTTCAAAGCAAAAGTAGAAAATGAAGTTGCTTGTAAAATTCAGTCCATACGAACAGATAATGGAAAGGAATACACTTCTCAACAATTCAACATTTTATGTGAGGAAGCAGGGATTCATTATCAGCTTACTACTCCGTATACTTCTCAACAAAATGGAATAAGTGAAAGAAGAAATAGGTACATAATGGAAATGACCAGATGCATATTGCACGAGAAGAACTTGCCAAAGAAATTTTGGGTAGAAGCAGTAAATACATCAGTTTTTCTCCAAAACAGGCTTCCCACAAAGGCAGTGAGAGGTCGAACTCCTTTTGAAGCTTGGTATGGGTTCAAACTAGGGCTGGCAACGGAATCAGAACTTTCTGTTCCGTTTCGATAGTGACGTTTCCGATTGATTTCCGGTACCGGTAACGACACGGTCCGGTTTACCGGTACCCAATGGTCCGGAAAATGATACTGGTTCAGACCTAAAAATTCCGGTATTTCCAGTTCCGGTTGACCGGTTTCGGTACCGGTTGACCGGTTTTCGGTCCGTAACTTTTAAAATTTGGCCTTTTTTTTTAAAAAAAAAAACTTGGTTTGCAACGGCTCTTTTAGCCGTTGCATTTCAACCGTTATTACCCCCCTCCCCCCCTCCACCTTCCAATTACCCCCCACCACCCTTTAAAATTTTTACTATAAATATACTTCATTTCAATTATTTTTTTCACACAAATATTATCAATTTTCATACTCTCTCTTAATATTCTCTCAAATTCTCTCTAAATATTTCTAGTTTTATTATATTAGTTGAACACTTGAAGTTGAGGATTCATTTATTATATTAGTTGGAGTTGAAGATTTTTTGAAGATATTACAACTTCAATTATCATCTTTTAATTCCGACATTTGTTATACGTCTGCTTTTACGCAGGCGTTCGGTATATTCGTTCCAACTTTAGTCTCTTTTTATTTATGTTAATTATCTGTATTTTTTATTTTTAGTATCTACATTTATTTACGAACATCAATTTGTATTTGTATTGCTTGTTTTAATATTTTATTTTGAAATATGGATTTTAAAAAAAATAGTAGTGGTAAAAAATCAAATTTTGGTAAGGTCTTTCATAGAAATAAAAAAAGTAAGCCTAGTACTAGTTCATTACCATCTAGATTTAATGAAACTTCATTATCACAACCTAATGGTTTCGATGTTGGTATCGGTATGGAATTAGATAATGAGACCCTGAATAGGCGTTATAATAATTTTGAGGAAGACTTATCAGAGGAAGATGATATAGAAGAACAAGAATTAGGTGATACCCCTACCCCTACTAGTCCGGTTACAGAATTACCGTAACATGGTGAAGAACTGTCCCCTTTACCGGAATTTACTAGGGCCAAAGGTACCGAACGTACTAAAAGGTCTTTAGTTTGAAAATTTATGGAGCATGATAGGGTAAAGAGTACTGCTACTTACAATAAATGCAAGAATGTTTTTAAACATTTGACTGAGGGAAAAAATAGTGAGATAGGATTGCTAACTTCGCATTTGATGAGATGTAATAAAGAATTTATTCGTCTAAAAAATGAGGCTAAGGAAAAAAAAGATGGTACAACATTTGTACATGAATCTGTAGGAGGTAATATAGTTCAAACGGATTTAAACATGTTTAACCCGGCTGAAGCAAGTTCATCCTCGACATATAGTGAAGATGTAGATAGAGAAGAACTAGTGAAAATGGTTGCTGTTATGGGTTTGCCTTTTAGTTTTCCTTCGCATCCCAATTTTATTCATTATATTCAACGAGTATATAATTCCTCTTTTAAAGGTTTTTCACGAAAGACAATTAAAAATGATATTTTTAAATTTCAAGCTGAACATTGTCATTTTCTTCGTTGCTTATTTGATAAATTTGATGGTAGAATATCTGTTACTTCTGATATGGGTAGTAGTGTTTTCGGTAATGATTATTTTACTCTCACGGCTCATTGGATTGATCACGATTAGAACATGCAAAAAAGAATTATTTCTTATAAATATGTCGATGAGTCTAAAACCGGTATGTATATAGCTAATACAATAGCGGAGAGCATGAAATATTTTAGATTTATTGGTAAACCTATGACATGCACATTAGATAATGCTTCTAATAATTTGAAAGCTATTGACGAGTTAAAAACTAGATTATGTTTAATGTATCAAGATCATTTTCATGTTAGATGTTCTGCACATATTTTAAATTTGATAGTACATGATGGTATTCATTTGTTTGGAAATGGTTGTCTTAAAGTGAGAATTGCTTGTAGTTCTATGTTTAAAAATAAAAAAAAGGCTGTAATGGATGTTTTTAAACGTAAATGTGAACAATGTGGCCTTCCATATAGAAAAATTCCAAAAGAAATTCCTACTAGATGAAATTCTTTGTTTCAAATGTTTGAAGTTGCTGTTATATATCGTAAACCTATACAATTAGTTTATAATTCTTATAATGAGGATGTTAATTTAATGCTAGATGAAGATGATTGGACTGAAGTAGAAGAACTTTGTAAATTTTTGAAAACTTTTTATCAAGCTACGACCATAGTATCTGCTCAATATACTCCAACTATTTGTTCTGTTTTAGTAACTATTATTACTATTTCTAAAGTACTTATTGAATATAAAAAAATATGTCCTAACAAAGAGGCAATTGAATCTATGATTGAAAATTTTAAAAAAATAGTATTTTCCTATTCCACAAATTCTTTTAACAACTAATTTATTAAACCCATTTTATAAAGAACATGGTACAGTGATGTTGGTTAGAAAATTATACAACAATTTAGAAATAGGACTTCATCAAAAGCCATCAGTTGAAACTTGTTGTGCTAGCATAGTATCTACAGCTAGGAGTTTATATAACTTGTATCAAGTTATGGAACAAAATATTGGGCCGATTGAACCTCCTAGTTCTAGACGTAGATATGATGATTTAGATGACGAGATGGGCGAAGAACTTGGTCTTCAATGTTGTAGGAGTAATGATTTTGATTCTTATCTTTCGCAGGACCGGGAAAATATTATAGATGAAACTGAAAAACATCAACTTTTATCATGGTAGAAGACCCGGATTAGACAATTTCCAAAACTTTCAAGGATGGTTCGAGATTTGTTATGAGCTCAAGCTTTTTCAGTTGCTTCGGAGAAAGCTTTCAGCGCAGGAAGATTTATAATAGGAGATCATCGGTATTCGTTATCAAGGGATAGTTTGGAGATTTCTGTATTATTTAGAGATTGGATCAATGCCGAACGAAGAAATTTTGGGCTCCCCAAATTACCGCCCCATATTGAAGACGAAATAGATGAAATTTTTGAGAAAAATAATGATGATGGAATGGAAGCAATGTAGGAACAAGGAAATAGACCAATTCCGGAGGATTTATCCATCGAAGAATTAGAAAAGTTACGCCAAAAAAATTATAGACAATTTAGATATTAATAAGATTCTACAATAGAAATGTAATTCACACAGAACCCTTCCTAGAAGGTGGCTGCGTAGATTAGATTTATATTTAATATCTTTGTAATAAATGTACAACGTACAAAATTTGAATAAATATAACGGCTATTCGCCTAATTTTGTTTTAAATTTTCTCTTTTGTTTGTTGCAATTATGAAAAAAAATAATATTATATTAAGTATTTAAGTTTATAAAGTTAGAAAAATTTTTAACTTCTTAAACTTACTAAAAATATTATATTAACTTAACATATATTTTTTAAGTTAAAATTTAAAACCTTTTACAATAATTAAAACTTAAACTTATTATAAAAAAGTTAATAAATTATATAAACTATATAAGTTAAAAATATATATATATATAACTTATATATTAATCTCATAAATTCCGGTAATGTTCCGGTATCGCTCCGCTCCATTCCGGTTCCACACCGGTAGCTAGCGGACTGGTACGAACAAGGGAAATTTTCTGGTATTCCGGTTCCGGTAACTCCGATTCCGGAAATATAAAACGGTAATGAGGTTCTGGTATCATTTCGGATCCGGTCAAACCGGTCCGGCGGTTCCGGTTCCGGTCCACTGACAGCCTTAGTTCAAACCATTATTAAACTTCCTTAAAGTGTTTGGTTGTCTCTGTTTTTCCTATGTTCCTCAAGTTAAATGAGACAAGCTAGATAAGAAATCTTTTCCAGGCATTTTTATTGGATACAGTACAGTTTCAAAGGCGTATAAAGTCTTCCAATCGCAAACTGAAAATATAATCTTCAGTAGAGATGTGTATTTTATGGAGAATGAAGAATGGTGTTGGGAAGACTCAAAGAAACCTTTCCTAAACTCTTCGGACTCAGCAGAAAAGTTTCCTGCCAAAGTTCCTGAAAAGCAAATATCACTCTCATCGCAAGATGAAGTGGTGGATCATTCACCGGTTAAAGGTACTCGACTACTCACTGATATATATCAGAGATGTAATGTGGCAGTATGTGAACCTACTGGGTACATTGAAGCCAAGAATTATAAAAATTAGGTGGCTGCAATGAAAGAGGAGTTGTTTATGATTGAGAAGAACATGACTTGGGAGCTTATTGATCAACCTAAAGACAGAAAAGAAATTGGGTTGAAATGGGTCTTCAGAACAAAGTTAAATATTGATGGTTCAGTCAAAAATCATAAAGTAAGGCTTGTCATTAAGGGATATGATCAAATTTTTGGTGTGGATTACTTTGATACATTCGCACCAGTGGCTAGGCTTGACACGATCAGGTTACTTCTTGTTTTTGCTGCACAATTGGGCCGGAAAGTGTATCAGATGGATGTCAAATCAGCATTTCTTAATGGTTTTCTCCAGGAAGAAATTTATGTTGAGCAACCCGAAGGATTTGTGATGAAAGAAAAAGAAAACAAAGTTTATAGGCTAAGAAAGACGCTTTATGGACTTAAACAGGCACCAAGGGCCTGGTATGGTCGAATAGATGATCATTTGCTTAGGTTAGGCTTTGAAAAGAGTCTATCAGAATTTACACTTTATGTTAAACATAATGGCATTGATATTCTTGTTGTGTCTATATATTTTGATGATGTACTAGTTATAGGGATCAATACAAAGAATATTAAAGATTTCAAGCAAGACATGATGCAAGCCTTCAAGATGACTGATCTTGGTCTAATGTCCTATTTTCTTGGAATAGAAATCAAACAGGGACAAAATGAAGTTTTTATTTGTCAGAAGAAATATGTTAAAGAAATTCTGAAGAAGTTCAACATGGAAGATTGCAAGGAGATGAGTACTCCTATGAACCAAAAAGAGAAACTAAGCAAGAATGATGGAGCAGAGAAAGTGGAGGAAATGTACTTCAGAGGCTTAGTCGGTTGTTTGATGTATATCACAGCTACAAGACCCGATATTTTGTATGTTGTAAGAATTTTATCAAGGTTTATGCATTGTGCTAGTGAGCTGCATCTAAAAGCAGCAAAAAGAGTAATCAGATACATCAAAGGAACCATTAATTATGGTTTCAAGTTTCAGAAAAATCCAAATCTGAAACTACTTGGGTATTCTGATAGTGATTGGGCTGGATCAGTGGATGACATGAAGAGCACATCTGGATATTGCTTTAGTCTTGGCTCCGGAATATTTTCCTGGTGCTAAAAAAATCAGGATATCGTGGCTCAATCCACTGCAAAGGCAGAATTTGTGGCTGCAACAGCAGCAACGAATCAAGCTCTGTGGTTGAGGAAAGTATTTGCTGATTTGCATATGAATCAAACAAAAGGAACTGAAGTATTTGTGGACAACCAAACTGCGATTGCAATTTCTCACAATCCTGTATTTCATGCCAAAACAAAACACTTCAACATCAAGCTTTTCTTCTTAAGGTAAGTGCAAAAGACTGGTGATGTGATTCTTCTCTATTGCAAAACTGAGGAGCAACTGGCTGATATCTTCACCAAGCCTTTACCGGGAAACAAATTTCAACTTCTCAGGAAAAAACTTGGAGTTTACAGCTCTTAAAGCAAGGAGGAGTGTTAGAAAAATACATAAGAGCTGCAACAGTTAAATTTTTATGTTATCTGTTAGAAGTTAATATTAGTCAGCAGTAAAATTAGTTTCTAATCCTTATCCTTATCTTTAGGAGTTGGTTATTTTTTCAGTTAGGATTGTAACCTATAAATAATTTTAATTTTGCAATAAAGCTGTAGTTTTTGCTTTCATCAATATCTCTCTGTTAAACTTATCAAACTCATGTTCAGTTGTTCATCAACATGTAAAATCAGTTTCTTATATTCTTCACTCTCTTCAAACTAACAAATTTGATTCACTATGACATCTTCTTTTATAGGCCCTTCTTCAAGAGCCTTAAACGTGCTTGTTGTTGCAACCGCCTCCTTACTTAACCATATTTTTCCTCTAAATGGTTGTCCTCCTTTATGTCTTCTAGGTGGTTTATCCCATTCTTTATTCTTCTCCACTGTTGTTGTATTTTCTGTAGTGTTTGATGACCCTGTTGTGGTATCCGAACTTGAATATTAACTCTACTTTTCTCTTCCTTGTTTTTTTGTTCTACAATACTCTTATCTTTATGGCATTCTCCAGCTATATGCTGTTATGTCTCCTTTTTATTCTCCTTATCCTTCGCTGTTTCTTTTTGTTATTCCTTGTACTTCCTATATTCTTCCATTCCATGCTCAAAATTCTTACAACCGTTGCACAAGATAGGCTTCCACTCATACACTACTTCTTGACCAATTACCTTTCCAATTTCATTCTCAAACATAATACTATAAGGATAGGCTTGGATTATTGTCATTTCTATTAGCACCCTAGCAAAGGCTAATCGGTCCTTCCATGATGTTGCATTATCTGCTATTAGTAGCTTCCCAGTTAAGCATGTAATTTTACTCAAAGACTTCTGATCCCAATATTTGATATCCAGACCCAATAATCAAACCTATATTGGTACTTCTTCCATATTCTCCCTTGTGAAATCCATATCTAGTCTCTATGGATGCACCACCCTGATTTTCTATCAAGCATCCTTACACCATCCTCTACAACTTTTGCTTTATTCTCCACAATATGAAATTTGACCAAAAATATCCCCAATTTAGTTGTACAACCTTTTCAACACCTAAAGTACCCCCAGATTCTCTTGAAGAAACCTTCCATTACTACTAGTGGTAGATTGGACCTTAAAATATAGCATATCACTGTCGTTTTCCAATATTCAAGATTCTCTTGTATATTATCTATGGTTATTTTTACATAAGCTGCAGAGTGTTATTTATTTGTGTCACTCAAGTCACAACTATCACTTGCCAGTACTAATTCCACCACTTTAGTCCATTGGTTAGGTAGAGATGTGTGCTTTGTTCCTGAGATAGAGAAACCTTTTTGTTTCTCAACTATTGCTGCCCAAGAGCTTGGGATCACCCATTCTTAGCCACCGGTGATTCCTTTGGTGTCGAGATCTGTTGCAGCAACAACGACGCAACTCCTATAAAACTAAGGACATTAGATTTATTATATTCAAAGAGTGATGCAGTAAAATGACCTTTATTATGTATTATTTCTTAATCTATGTGTCAAATCAATAGTGAATAATTAGTATTAGATGAAGGGAATTGATGTTTTCAAAATTAAACCTCACAAGAAAGTATAAAACGGTTGCAAGTCAAATATAGAACCATACTAGGTTAGGTTGATCATATGAGAAATAGATAAAAAATCTATCAAGAGCTTGCTTATGTAATTAGAAAGTGTGTAAAGTGAACAAAAAGGTTTTTTTTAACAATAACTCAACAATCTTCTTGTGCTTGTCAAACTATCTTGGTGCCTTACATGCAAAATATAACAAGTTATGTACCACCTAACCATCTCTCGACTTTGATTTAGTGAATTTCACTCATCTCCTCCCAGTCTCAAAGCATCGCATTACTAGCCTTTGTTTTATGATCTTAGGTTAACTATCTCCTTATAATCTCAAATTAATTAGATGTAGGTTGATAGCTTCAAATTAATGTTGTGATCTCCTTTTCCTTATCTCTACCTTTCTCTCGATCAAGTATCAACTACGGGCGAGTTAGTAACATTTTCAACCATTAAGAATACAATCAAAGCAAAGGAAATTGTAATACATTTAGTAATACCATTCTAGAATGACTTCACATTGAGCCTGATTTGTTAGTTCATCAGGGTTCCCACAACCCTAGTTATGGGGTTCAGCCACTCATGGTTGTAATAACAATCATAGATTTCATAGATGAAAAGCATAGTGATGAACTTACGAAGAATAAGAATGAAAACCAAAAATTTCAAATTAATTGTAAACCCTAAAAACCATGAACAATAATTCCTAGATCAATAATGTACATTAGAACCCTAAATAATGTCAAGTGTATAAAGTGCGTCAACTGATAATAAAACATCCAATGGGTATTTATAGATACAAAAGAAATCCTATCCTAAATTGCGTAAGAACCAGAATTCGCAGGATTCATGAGTTGAGACTTGAGTATAACCCACAAATCATGCCTTGGGTTGTGAAAATCAGAGTAACTTTTCACTTTTCGTATCTTCAACTCACAGACGCAGCTGACGAATCATAGGTTGTACCTATGACTCATAGGTAGGCTAGTAGAAATCAGACTCAATAGGTACTCTGTAGAACTCAACCTACTAAGCTACTCACGACTCATAGGTACTACTCACAAGTTGTACGTTGACTCGTGGGTAGATTTTTTAGAAACTCTTCATCTCTTTAGTCATTCTTTGCTCCGAACTTTATTTTTCCAAAATTAACACAAACACACATCATATCTAATAAGAATACCTAAGTTCTTACACAATTTCCTTCTTTTAAACATCAAAAGTGCCATGAAACCATAACATATCAACACCCTCAACTAGAGATGGAAAAACTAGCCCAAACCCATTTGACCCGCCCAACTCGCCTATGTTTTAAAGGATTGAGCTAGAGTGATTTTAAAGATGAGGGGATTTGGGTCAGCCCAAGTGAACCATCATAAATCATCAACCCAAATGGGCTCACAATGATGCCCAACTCTGACCTATAAAGATGTTTAAACCTAGTACTTATAGTTCCACTTTTAATATTTTTAATTTTTTTGTAGTTGCTTCAATTATATTCTATTTTTGCCTTGAAAAAATTATTGTAATAAATAATTATTTTAATGAAAAAAATAATTTTTTCTTACACCATCCTCCGACTCCGACGCCCTCACCCCTACCCACCAAAAAAAGTTAAATATTTTTTAAAATTTATTTTTTTAAGAAAATTATTTTTTACCCAACCCACCTCCCCCTATCCCGCCCCCAGCCCCCCTCCTCTCAAAAAAATTATTTTTAATTTATTATTTTTAGAAAAGTGAATTCACCCCTACCCTCGAGCACCACTCAGCACCCCCACCCCCCCAAAAAAAGAAAGATATTTAACTTTTTTCTTACCTCACCCATCCTCCCTATCCCGACCCACCCCATCCCTAACCCCTTATTTTTTTTTAATTTGCATATAAGAGGTTTAAAAATAATTACATAAAAAATACTATGAATAAAAGCACGAAGTCAAGTTTAAAATATATTATAGTCCTTATGTCTAGTTAATCAAGGAGAGAACTAAAATCAAGAAGAGCATTATAATTAACTTTGCTGGTGTGATGTTAAATGATGGGTCAAAATTAAACATTTGAGAGATGGGGTAGGTTGTGTTATAAATAATTTTATTATATTTTTTTAGTTTTCTTTATTTTTACTTGAAAGTAATAATAATAATAATAATAATAATAACAACAACAACAACTACAACAATATAGATATAAATATAAAAAGAAAATAAAAAATATTATTTCAACCTAAATTGATACTAGAATAATTATTCAATGATGGGTTAAGTTGGGAGGTTTGGGATATAACCCATTGTTTAGCCCATCTTGGCCCAACCCATCTTAGTCCATCTATATTTTAGGCGGGTTGGACAATAATCTATTTGTTGCTTTAGCCCATTTTGACCCATCCAAGTTCAACCCAACCTGCCCATTTGCCACCCCTATCCTCAATTTAGAACATTTGCATGTCCTTAGATAACTAACACTCACTAAACAAACACGATGCTTAACTAAAAGAAACCCAAGGCTCCTACGACATTCAATTTATTCTTTTGAGATCAAATTTACACCCTTCCTATGTTCAAAACCTCTATATGTGTCCATGTAACATAATATCATGAAAATAAAAGGATCAAGCTATGGAATCAAATTAACAACAAACAAGCACAATGCATATCATTAACACTACCCAAATAAATAAATAGTTAACGATACAACCCATGTACCCTTTCAACAAGGAAGTCCCAACTCTCATAGTATCATAATGCATATCAACACAGGGAATATATCAAAACACTCACGCTCACAAAGAAGTTCAAACATGTGTAGGAAATACCATAGGCTTTCCCTTATTTTCTAAACCTTAGTTTTTTAGATAGTTGGAACGAGATCACCATAGGACTTTCCTCGGCTTGTAATATAGGCTTGGGGGTAGGTACGGTGAATATAGGAAATAGTGACCCACCCTTGTTCACACTACACTTACATTATTTGGCTCCACTACTTCTTTTATTCTCTTTTTTTTTCTCTATTTCTTCAGTCATTTCCTTTATTACTTTTTTTCTCTTTTTTTTTCTTTGTCACACTTTTCTACCCAAACCACCCTACTTTTTTTTCTTTTTCTTCAACACCTTTGTTCATACCCATCTTCAACTATGCACCCCTATGATAGCCACCCTCAACTTAAGAAATTTTTTAGAGTTAAGGTACACAATGTCCAAGGAGGGACCAGGGCTAAAACAAGTTTATTATAAGTAAAATAGGAAGGTGAAAAGGTTAAAACTAGAAAATAGGTCACTTTAGGCTCAAATTAGGGATCAAGGAATACTTCTTCTTATTTGGTTGATCATTTAGGCCATGAGTAGACTTATTGAAACACGATGTGTCATATCCCAACCAACTATCCTACAACCTAGGCAAGACTTACTAGGCAAGTTTAGGATTAAATACACAAATCAAACTAGGTAAATACCTCACACACATATGGTACAAGGTTATATCATCAACTACTGCCTGTCGGTTCATACAGTTCTAAGCTGTGATTATCTTATCCCTAATAATAATATTATAAAAAGATTCAACAATGGTCACAACCTCATATATTCACAACACACAGTTCACAAAATTTTCAGGGGTATTATTTTTCAAAAACATATAAAACACAAAAATTAGATTGCGTTAAGGTTCCTAATTTTTATCCTAGTCAAACAACAAAAAACATAACATATATCATGAACATAACACAAAAAAATAAACATACCGGCTCTAATATGATAGCACACCCTAGGAAAAAGAGACACGACAATAAAAACCCTAGGTGGTTGGTACACCCCTAACCCTAACTAAAAGATGATGCACTTACCCAGTGCATACTAAGAAATAAAATAATACATGGGATTTAAGAACATAATTTACACACTCTAGGCATCGAATGTGGCCTCTTCACCACCTGAGGAACCAAGAGATATGTCGGGTGTGGTGCTAGAAGCTAGCGGTGGTACTCGACTAGATGAGGCACCCAAGTCGCACTGGGCATGGTTACTCACATCAATATGAAACTGAATAATAGACTCTATGGTATCCCTATTCAAGTCCCGCCTAAACTCGTTCAAGATATCACTCTTCTCGATACGCTTTTACCCTCTCTTGGCCTCATCCTTCTCAACAAATAAATTAAATATCAATAGTGGTGGTGTAGTCAACAACTGCATAAAGGAAGGTATGATTAGAGGGATGATAAGAACATGGCTTTTAGATAAAGTATGAACCTCGAATCAAAATGTGTCCACCTCCTTGTACAAACTAGATAAGTCAGATACCTGAGCTTAGTATAGTTGGTCTTCCATTTGGAACTCAAAAGGATCGATCTATCCGTGCAACTCTCTATTAAACTTCTCTATAGCGACCATCATCCTCGACTTGACTTACAACTTAGGTACCTCCAAAGTAGTCTACCCTTAGGACTGGATCTGACCAAATAACTTAACCAACTGGGCATCGATATGTGTCTAGCACCCTATCAACTCCTAATTCCTATCCACTAACTACTATAAAAACTCTCCTAAATCTTTTACCATACTTGGAACTGGTGGATGAGGGGGCAATGTAGAAGTTGAAATATGAGCTGAAGTGCTTGAGCCCCACACTGCCTGTAGTAGAAAAATGCTCTACTCGATAGCTACCTGTATCAAATTTGCCACCCACTATTGGCCTATCAAACTTCTTAGCCGACTCTAGATGTCACCCAAAGTAGGCCACTCCTGAATATGTAGAAGGTTGTACCTTATAAAGTGTAACAGGGTTGGCATTATCACGTATCAATCGCCATACAAGTAGCTATACTACTATGATCAAGATCTGGTAATATTGGTACTCCCATCACATCACAAAGTCTTTATATAAAGTAGGGGAAAGGATTTCTAGTGATCTCATAAAAATCACTCTCAAAAATCTCATCTCAAATCCACTTGACAAAGTCTATGTCATGCCAACAATAATGCTAGCAGCTAATACAACCCGATCCCACGTGAGTGCATTATCTACAGCTGTCAGAATCAACTTGTTCCTCATAATGGAGCATTAAAACTTAGTTGTGAAGTAAAATAAAGACTTCTTTATCTCGATCCTTCCCTCAACCCAAGGGGCATCAACAGTAAGATCAATGATCTGTCGATCTACCCTTCTTGCTAACTCTCTCCTCTACTCCATCCGGTTGGGATCTCTCATTATCCTTATAATACTCACTACCCTCAACCTGTATTCAAACTTATCTATAGAATCCAATCCCATAAACTCCGACCCAAATAAGAATCTATGCATAATCTCCTCAAATAAATCAACTTTAACCCATCTGACTAGTATATGCATCAGTGGAAGATGGTCCAAAGATCTTATCCCTGTATTTGTTATCAAGTTAATAGAGGTGGAATATGAATGTATTAAACTCATGTACCAACTTGAGGTTATAATACCCAAAGGCTGGCCTATCTATCTGAGCTTATATCTATCAAATGCGTCCTTCAGGTTTGGAATCCCTGCCAATGCTGTGAGCCCAATATGAGGCTCCTTAACTATATTCCACTAAGGTAACCTAATAAGTCATAGCATTGTTTCTATTATATATGCTCTGCATGTCTGCCAGACATTATCTCAGAATAGCATAAACTACCAATATGGTGGAGATATATATGGACTCCTGAGCTACTAGAGCTGAAGCAAAGGCATCCTTAGTACCCTGCAATATCTCTGTACCCTCATTAGACTGGGATATATATCTCTTAATCACTAGGACCTAATGAAGACTCCACCCCTCCTCAAATTAGGGGACAAATGACTCTTCCTAACTGATACTAAAACTACACTCGTTCTCTTTCTCATTATATTAGAAAGGGATAAAAGAGTGTAGAGTTGATGTTTGGGCTTTTTTTATTTGAGGTACAGTCCAAATAACATGAATTAGGGGTTCTGGAGTCTGCACTAAGATACTGGTGATGGTACAGGCCGAGAGACTAGCTGAATAACAGCTTTAGCTATTGCATCTCTCTGAGTCTGGTGTCTATTCTAGCATAGGACCAAGGTCTTACTATTAATACAATACTTCTCTATGGACCCACTTTGCTCGGGAGACTCGTCTCTCAATTTGGACTGGACGCCTTTCTTAGGTGTAGCTTTTGGTGTCATAGTAACTATAAGGAGAATTGTCAATAATTGAAATATTGTGATTTGGAAAAGAAAATAAAATAAAAAAAGATGAGGTTCTTTTTCACCTCCAACTACAGTGATTTAGAAAAGAAAATAAAAGAAAAAAAGATGAGGTCCAGTCCAAATAAGATGATCTAGGGGTTCTGGAGTCTGCACTAAAATGCTGGTGGTAGTACAAGCTGAGAGACTAACTGAATAGCAGCTTTAGCTACTACATCTATCTAAGTCTGGTGTCTGTTCTAGCGTAGGACCAAGGTCTCACTATCAATACAGTACTTCTCTATGGATCCACTTTTCCCAAAAGGCTCGTCTCTCAATTTGGACTGAACGCCTTTCTTAGCTATAGCTTTTGGTGCCATACTACCTGTAAGGAGAACTGTCAATAATTGAAATACAGTGATTTGGAAAAGAAAATAAATAAAAAAGATGAGGTTCTATTTTACCTCCATCTCGTGAGTCCTAGTTATGACTTATGGGTTGAACTCACGAATCGTAAGCTGGACTTGTGGGTTTAGAAATCAACCTACAAGTTCAACCAATGATTCATGGGTTCATGTCATGAGTTGTGACTAGGCTCATGGAAATCCGACAAAGCCTCTGAACTTCAGGGCCTTTTATTTGATTCCTATAATGCGAACCCATGACTTGTGAGTTGCACTCACAAGTCGTAGGTTGGGGCGTAAGTACAAATTTAAAGTGACTCAATTTTTTTTTAGTTTTCAATTCCAAATTATAAAATATTCCCCTTTGATAGGTTAGTTTCAATCACATTAGGGCACGACAACATTAATAAAGTCAAGTTTCATACTTTTGGGATTTAAATTAATTGAGAGTTAATCAAGTTTATGTTTATCTAAGTGTGATCACCCATTTCTACAATCAAGATTAATTCACCAATATATTTTAAGTAAGAGATACCTTACCTTGAGATAAAAGTTTGAGAAGAAGAAAAAAACAAGGTAGGAGACTATAATACCTCAAATCTATACCCCAGATGCTACACGGTGCTCATAATCCTGAAGGACCACAAGCTAACCCATGATTGGTACCTACAGTAATAACTGAGTAATAATACTGTAAAAATGCAGAAATTTGGCTGAAACTTGCCATAAGGTTCAAAATAGAAAATAAATACTGAATGTAGAAAACTGAATACTGAAATATCTGTTTGAAATACTCTAGTTTGAAAGCCTCTAACTGTCTGAAATTGGAGTTGATGGGACAAGCCCCAACTAACTCCAACTACTAAACTACTGATAAACTGAAGTAATAACTTTGTTCTCGAACTATGAGGACTCACTAATAAGTTTGCTGCTGATAGGCTGGGCTGCTAAGTATAGTCAGAAACCAGTGCGTCTGAACCTATAATATAAGACATCATTGAGCAAACAAAAGTATTCGTCAGTACTTTGAATGTACTGCTATGCTAAGTGAAGTAGGCTGATGTGCATGGGTTCATATGCATGAACAATAACTGACTGAGTAACATGAACAAAACTGAATGCGAGTAAATGCATGAATACTAAACTGTATCTGAGGTCATGATAACACTGGATACTGAATTCTAAATACTGATTTACTGCTATTTGAGTTTTATGAATACTATATTACCGATAACTGGGTGACTATATCTGATAGTCCTAATTCTGTAAAACTTATCTGAGTTATATACTGAGCTGGGTGACTGTATCTGCCAGTCATAAATCTTTAGAACTGAACTGAGTTCTATACTGAGACTGAAACTGAAAGTGTGGGAGGTAATCATCTAACTGACATGCCCTAAATAAGATAACTGAATTGGGGTCCAATCTATAACCCCAATTAGAATAGTGTCAGTACCATGCCACGGGTAAAGACAACTGGCTGTGGGGTCGGTCCTAGTCTAGTGGGCGACCCCTGAGATCATTCCTGAATAGTGGGTGATCCCTGAGTATGTCAGTCCTATCTAACGGATGACATATCGTATCCTAGGCTGGCTATGTAGTTCTGGAACTTAGGAATTGCTTCTAGGGATCTCAGTCCTATCTAATGGGCGAGCAACCATCCTTACGCTCGCTCGGTGATGGATCCTACTCCCAACTGAAAGACACTGAACTGATTTCCAAACTGCATTACGCTGGACTGAACCATTATTGATCGTACTATCTAACTGACCTAAACTGAGTTCACAGAGTTTCATTAATTGATGGAGTACTACTGAATTCTGTTAACTGATGAAAAACTACAGAATTTTGTTGACTAGCTGGATTTGCTGAGGTCTGAACGGAATATTGAACTATAACTGATTACTGAGGCTACTATTCATGACACTATTGAGACTATTCTATAACTACCACAGGTCTAGGTAAATAGCTAAGTTTTTAGGTATTGGATACCCCCAGGACTCGATAGCATGAAAAATAAATCATAGCATAAACTTAAAAGTCATAGCCATATGCACTTGATCATAACTCATTCATAGAGACATTCTATCAAACACTTGCATGATATAACTTGCACATAAGCTAACATGACATGATTGTTTTCCCCTTTTCTTTGTTTACATGAGTAATTTATCAAACACTTGGAGGACATAATCCATGCACATGACACTAACCACATATGGGCACCATAATTCAAATCCCTATTTGCAATTTTAAGAGTTTAGCATGGATTTACATGATTCTATACATATATCAAATAACTCCACGTTAAACTTGTAAAAAAACATGGATTAGAAACCCAATTAATCATTATAACCATTAATAATCAAACCCAACATGAAATTCATATAATCAACACTTGAGGTTTTAAAAATAGATTCTTGAACTCCAAGGGTGGAAGGGACCCTTGAATGAACACTTGACATACCTTAACAATTAAATTCTGAAAGATGGATGGTAAGTTCTTAAGCCTTGAATTGAATTTGAAATCTCCTAGGGTTTGTTCTTGAGAGGAACTTGAGAGAAAAGAGTGTAATTTGCTTTGTGAGGGTTGAATTTTGTATTTTAGGGGCCGGGTCGAAGTGAGGAAAATGTCCCAATTACCCCTCTGGATGTTGTTTTAATGACTGAAAACTGACCTAGCGATGCGCAGACCGATGTACTGCATAGTTGGCATCGATGCGATGGCCAACGCGCCGCATTGAGTTCGCGTTGGTTCACTGGAATTTGCACTGGGAGCTGGAGAAAAATATTCATCAACGCGATGGGCGACGCGGCGCATCGAGATCGCGTCGATCCACTGGTTTGAGCTTTTAAATGTGTTTCAAACGAAGTTTGAAAAATCCAAAACTTTTTTGGGAACACCCATTGACATTCCTGATCATGATTCAACCTAAAAATCATTACTTTAAGGTCATGAGGGTCATGAAATAGAGTCACTAACCTACGAAGGCTTAAATAAATTTTAAGTGTAAACACTTAGCTGAAATTTCTAAGTCTAGGACCTTTTTTCAAGCTTTAACAGACTGAGTTAAGCTTAGAAGTTTATAGGGTCTTACAATATCTCCTCCTTCGGAACATTCATCCTCAAATAAGACCGACTAAGCTGAGAAACACTGATAGGCTGAGCTTACACACTGAACATGCTTATCTGATGCATGGAACACCTGACTGAAGCTACTGATAAGCTGAGTTTTCAAATTGAACATGCATATCTGATGCATGAGAACATGACTAAACTGATTCGTGAATGTATGACTGAATATACAACGGTAATGGATACCAAGTTTATAACTGTAACTAAAAATAAAACTAAGCCAATCTAAGGAAGACTGTCACTTTATGCTGAGAATACTGATAAACCTGAGATCATTTACTAAACATGCATGAATGGAAATATGAGAAGATGACTGATCTTGAAACGTGATACATGAACTAAATTTCATGAACTGAACTGAGACCCTGAATACATGTCTTACAGATGAGATTGGAACTTGACGGTCCACATATGAGTACCCACTACTCCAAACTAGATTTGTTACATGAAGAGAAGATTAAAGGTTTAGGTCATAAAAGTTCGAGGGGATTATAGTGCATCTCCCCCTTGGGACATTATGTTCCCTGAAGAATGTTGACTTGGTTGAGATACTGAGGAAAAATGGAGATGATTCACAGGGAACCTGCGAACTAGATTGTGACTCTATATGAGGGATCTGAAACTGAGGCATGACACTCGAAATGAGCTGAACTTGCAATCACATGGTTGCTTGATCTTGGAATAGTTACATTCATGAGACTTAGGATAGTGAGACCAGATAGAAGGATGGGAAACCTAACCATACAAACATTGTCCACCTAACTGTTAAACTAAATTGCTGGTTTCGCAGACTAACTTATGCTAAAAACTTATATTTGATTGGATCCTTTCTTTGAAACTCTTTCTATAAAGTTCTAGTGGGTTTAGGGAACAAGGAGTCTTGGCATGGCTGAATAAAACAGCTGAATAAGAAAATCAAATCCTGGCTAAAATTTTATAATATGAGTCGGGGCCTACGAAACATCATTTAAGATGAAGTGACTAAGCCTAATGCAATGCAACTACAAATTTTCAAGCTTAGACATATCCCTTGAATACTCTCTCAACTATACTCTCCACCTTAGTATGACACATCACCTGAGACTACTGAAAATATTCACATGGGTGCTGAGTACGAGTGCATAAACATACTAACTTTTCTGATTAACTGAATGTCTGATAGCTGAATACTGGGCATGTAAGACTGAACTGTACTTAGTCTGAATAACTGGACTGAAACTGTAGAGTATTATGCATATGAAGTAAGGACTGACTATGTAACAGGAGATAACTAAGCTTAAATTCGTAAAAATTGTATCATTTTAGAATGCAAGACCAAGAGTATAACATGATTTTGAAATAGTCTGTAAACTGAGGTACTGAAATACTGATAACTGTACACTATGGTCAAGCAAACCTGAAACTGAACTGAGTTACTGATCTGCTTATTAGACTGAGACTATGACTGAGACTGTAACTAAGACGATAACTGAGAATGTACTAGAACTGAATACTGGGTTTTGATAACTACGTGATAGAGACTGACATAAATTGAGGATCTGAATAGACACTCACACTCTGCATTTTCTCAACTTCTCATCTTATGAAAAATTCTGATTTCCCTCCCTTCATGTACTAAATATGACTTCCTGCTATCCATTTGCTTGCACACTAACCTGGCATTCAAGCCTATCTTCATAACTACAACCTCATGTAAAACACGTGTGCAATCACTTATCACTATATTATTTCATAAGGAGAGTTCACTAAAGGGTTAAAACATGAGGACTTGAAGCATGAATGAATACTATACCGAACTCGACACTTACTGAGGCCTGAGGAATAGAATGTTAACATTATGGATTTATCAAGAGATCTAAACTAAGGATATACATGCCATAAATTTGAATCTAGCTGATCATTAGGTGTATAGAATGATTCATGGGAACTGAACACACTGTAAGGCATGAGTAGACATCATGATAACCGAAGTACAAAACTTTGCATTAAGGTAACGACGGGTTGGGCATCATTCCCCCCATTGCTTGTCCAAACATACTAACATTACTACTAGAATTTGAAGGCCTGACTTTCTGAGATATCATACCCGGGAAGTTCCTATATACCCGTTGGACTATGATAGACTGACCCACTGGGGTGGAGACTGAGAAAGGTTCTGTTAAGGTTTCCAGTCTGGCTTTGAAATCGACCGCTATGTAAGAAGTTATAAAAGACAGAGAAGCTCCCAGATCTAATAAGACAAAACATATAAATGGGAGATCTTCAACATACCAGTGACCGCATTAGGAGAACCATTCTGATATTAACTGGACTGAAGTGCATAAATCCTATTTGGGTATTTTTCATTGGCGGCGCTAGAAGTGGCACCCTGCCGATTCGGGCGACCAGACTGAATTGAATGACAGTTGGACTGACCCTGCTGGCACAAATCTTTTCCTCTCTGGGCCATAAATCTACACTCCTGCATCCTGTGGTCTAGCTTGCCACATCGAAAACATACATCACTTCCATCTCTACACGCACCTAGGTGATGTCTACCATAATATTTGCAAAGCGGATGAGTATGACCACTACTCACGCTACCCTAGGTTTTGGAGCCTAGAACCCTATTATTACTGTCGTTCCTGAACCTTGGTACTGGTTTACTAGCTGAAGATGGGACTGGGGCTGAAAACTTCTGACTAAATTGAGGACGGTTACCACTCTCTACCATTGGCTGAGCAAAACTAAAGCTACCCGTTCTGGCTCTCTTATTTTCTCTCTCCTTCTTCTTAATCTTCAACTCAATTTGTTGATCATGGACCATAAGACTACATATGTCCATCTCCTTAATCAACATCGCAATCATGCACTCCTTGACCTTACTCTTTGACAACCCAGATATGAACTTGCTCATTCTGGACCTATTGTCTGCTACTACATGGGGAGCATACCTGGATAACTGATTAAACTCTAGGGAATACTCTTTCACATTCATATTTCCTTGCCTGAGATTGATGAACTCTAACACATTGGCTTCTCTCATCTCTAAGAGAAATAATCTTTAATCTTGGAAAGTAGTAGCAAACTCCTCCTACTCTATGGGCTCTGCATTTGAACCCCTATCTACCTTCCACTACTTAAACCATGTATGGGATACATCTTGTAGCTAATAGGTAGCTAACTCACCACTCTCACTGGAAGTCATTCCCATAATATCTGTGACTTTATGAACCTGTTTGAGGAACTCCTGTGGATTCTCTTCTGACTTAGATCCCATTAAAGATAGAGGGTTCATTCGGGTGAAGTCTCAAATCCTGGCTGCAGCACTATTGGCCCCTAGATTGGCCTGAACAATAGTTGGCCATTCGTTCTGAGATACTACTGAATTAGCTAGAGTAGTGAATGTATCCTTGAATTTTGCATGAGAGACATGCTCTTCCAAGGGATCTGCCTAAACGGGTTGAGGTGCTGACTGGTTTTCTGTTCTTCTTACGTTGTTCTGTTTGGGAGGTATATTCTGTAAATGGAATGAAGAAGTGGATTAGAATAAGAGTTTAACTTAAGATCATGGTGACTCACACGACATGAATACTAAAAGAAGGGAAACTTTTCCAAAAACATCTCGTAGCTTCCTATTCATATGTGTGGTGTGCTATACACCCATGCACAAGACTCTACTAGATGCATCTTTCAGACTTCCTAGGACTCTGTTGAACCGTAGGATCTGATACTAAGTTTGTAATGCCCTTAGTCTGTACACTGGATGCTACACGATGCTCATAATCCCGTAGGACTACAAGCTAACTCATGATTGGTACTTGCTGCAATAACTGAGTAATAATACTGTGAAAATGCAAAAATTTAGCAAAAACTTACCATAAGGTTCAAAAATGAAAATAAATACTGAATAATGAAAACTAATTACTGAAATATCCGTCTGAAATACTGTAGTTTGAAAGCATCTAACTTTCTAAAATTGGAGTTGATGGGATAAGCCCCCAACTAACTTCGACTACTGAACTACTGATAAAATGAAGTAATAACTTTGTCCTCAAACAATAAGGACTCATTAATAAGTCTGCTGCTGATAGGATGGGCTATTAAGTATGGTCAAGAGCCCGTACATCTAAACCTATGATATAAGACATAATAGCGCAAAGAAAAGTATCCGTTAGTACTTTGAATGTACTGGTATGCTAAGTGAGGTAGACTGATATGTATGGATTCATATGAATGAAAAATAACTGACTGAGTAACATGAACATAACTGAATGAGAGTACATGCATGAATACGTAAACTGTATTTGAGGTCATGATAACACAAGATACTGAGTTCTGAATACTGATTTACTGCTATTTGAATTTTATGAATACTATATTACTGATAACTGGATGACTGTATCTGATAGTCCTAATTCTGTAAAGCTGATCTGAGTTATATACTAAACTGGGTGACTGTACTCTACCAGTCATAAATCTGTAGAACTGAACTGAGTTCTATACTGAGACTGAAACTGAAACTATGGGAGGTAATCATCTAAACGACATGCCCCAAATAAGATAACTAAATTAGGGTCCAATCTGTAACCCCAATTGGAAGGGTGTTAGTACCGTGCCACGGGTAATAACAAATGGCTGTAGGGTCATTCCTAGTATAGCAGGTGACCCTTGATATCAGTTCTGACTAGCGGGTGATCCCTGAGTAAGTCAGTCATATCTAACGGGTGATATCTCATAACCTACGCTGGCTACGTAGTTTTGGAACTTAGGGATTGATTCTAGGGATCTCAGTCCTATCTAACGGGTGAGCCTTCATCCCTAGGCTCCCTCGGTGCTGAATTCTACTCCCAACTGAAAGACACTGAACTGATATCTAAACAATACTAGGTTGGAATAAACTGTTATTGATCGTACTGCCTAACTGAACTGAACTGAGTTCACTGAGTTCCGTTAACTGATGGAGTACTACTGAATTCTGTTAACTGATGGAATACTACAGAGTTCTATTGACTAGTTGGATTTACTGAGGTCTAAACTGAATACTGAACTGCAACTATGACTGATTACTGAGGCTACCATTCTTGACACTACTGAGACTATTCTATAACTACCACAGCTCTAGGTAAACAACTAAGTTTTTGGGTATTAAATACCCCAGGACTCGATAGCATGAAAAATAAATCATAGCATACACTTGAAAGGTATAAACATATGCACTTGATCATAACTCATTCATAGAGACATTCCATCAAACACTTGCATGATATAACTTGCACATAATCTAACATGACATGATTATTTTCCCTTTTTCTTTGTTTACATGAGCAATTTATCAAACACTTCGAGGACATAATCCATGCACATGACACTAACGACATATGGGCCCC
Organism: Capsicum pubescens; assembly: GCA_030864215.1. Classification (NCBI taxonomy): domain Eukaryota; kingdom Viridiplantae; phylum Streptophyta; class Magnoliopsida; order Solanales; family Solanaceae; genus Capsicum; species Capsicum pubescens. Next base: position 87,599,509 of record CM061548.1, read on the forward strand.
ATAATTTAAATCCCCATTCAAAATTTTAAGAATTTAGTATGGATTTACATGATTGTATACATATATCAAATAACTCCACATGAAACTTGTAACAAAACATAGATTAGAAACCCAATTAATCATTCTAATCATGAGTATAATCAAACCCAACATGAAATTTATGTAATCAATACACTTGAGGTTTTAAAAATAGATTCTTTAGCTCCAAAGGTGGAAGGGACCCTTGAATAAACACTTGACATACCATAACAATTAAATTCTGAAAGATTGATGGTAAGTTCTTGAGTCTTGAATTGAACTTGAAATCTCCTAGGGTTTGTTCTTGAGAGAAACTTGAGATAAAATAGTTTAATTTGCTTTGTGAGGGATGAATTTTGTGTTTTGGGGCTGGGTCGAAGTGAGGAAAATATCCCAGTTACCCCTCTGGACGTTGTTTTAATGACTGAAAACTGACCTCGCGATGCGCAAACCGATGCACCATATTGTTGGCATCTATGCGATGGCCAACGCACAACGTTTGTTCACTGGAACTTGCACGGGGAGCTGGAGAAAAATATTCATTGACGCGATGGGCGATGCGGCACATCGAGATCGCATCGATCCACTGGTTTTAGCTTTCAAATATGTTTCAAATGAAGTCTGAAAAATCCAAAACTTGTCCTAGAACACCTACTGACATTCCTGATCATGATTCAACCTAAAAATCATTACTTTAAGGTCATAAGGGTCATGAAATAGAGTTTCCAACCTACGAAGGCTAAAATAAATTCTAAATGTAAACACTTAGCTAAAATTTCTAAGTTTGGGACCTCTTTTCAAGCTTTAACGAACTGAGTTAAGCTTAGAATTTTGTGGAGTCTTATAGAGATTGTGATTTTGATGCCTTTGTATACATAGAATGACGTAAAGTAGGAGAGTTGAGGGGTAATGTAGTGGAAAATTTTGAATTTTAGAAGAAGTTATAAATTGTGGGAGTTTAATAGGGTTTTAGGGTTTTTTATATAAAGTGGAGTGCTAGTTTGGTTCAAATCGCATGGGCCTGATCATTAAAATTTTATCCCTTGCCCAGTGGTAATTTACAACTCAACCTACAATTCATGGGATGTACCCATGAGTCATAGGTAGGAGTCGTGAGTAAGATTCTGCAACTCAACATTATGTCTGATTTCTACTACACAACCCATGGGTTGTTGTACCCACAGTGTGTAGGTAATACCCACGGCCAGTTTTTGGGTTTAATCATGAGTAGGGTTTAGAGACCAAACATTATTTTTTGATTCCCACGACTTAATTCTTAAGTCATGGATTGGACTCACGACTCGTGGGTAGGAGTCATGAGTACACTTACATGGACTTTCCTAAAATTGTGCAATTTTATCAAACTCTAGTTCTTTCTCCATGCTTTCTATCCTGTAAAATAAAAAAAAAGTGAATATTAAGACCCTGGGTTGCCTCCCAAGAAGAACTCGATTTAACGACGCGACAGGATATGGCTATATTGGGTACTCAGGTTCCATGAACAAGCCATGGGTTCCTCTCATAAAGCACCTGATTTATCATTGCGGATCGACTTAGCTGCCTTGGATACTCAGATTTTGCCAATCCTTAAATTCTCATATACTTTAAACTCCTATGACTCCTATATAATGCTTCACTTGATTCCCACTACTTTAACCTCCTCCTTGCTTCCCATATAATGCTTAACACAATGCCCGTTTATCTTGAATGGTCCATCCCCATCTCGTTGTAACTCAATCACACCATATGGAAATACTCTTACCATGGTAAATGGTCCAGACCACCTAGATTTCAACTAGCTAGGAAATAATTAAAGTCTTGCATTATACAAAAAGAATACATCGCTGGGTTGAAACACGTTCCTCTCAATTCTCTTGTCATGGTATAATTTTATCTTCTCTTTATACAAGGATGAAGCACAGAGTTTAAACTTGTCAATCTCATTCATCTTGTCCAATGTCAAGTGTATAACATCACTCCACTCAAAATTCAACTTCTTTGACGCCCATAGTGCCGTGTGCTCAAGTTTCACCGCCAAGTGACATGAATTTCCATACACAAGCTGCTACGGACAGGCATCTATGGGGGTTTTGTAAGCTGTCCAGTTGTCTTAAGGTGCATATCTAACATCCTCGACTAGTTAGTCCAATTCTTATTTATAGTCTTCGCCAAAATGGACTCTATCTCTTGATTGATGAGCTCAAATTGACCACTTGTCTATGGATGGTAAGGTATCGCCACCTTATGCTTTATACCATATTTTCAAGTAGGTCCTTAAATAGACGATTGCAAAAATGGGGCCCATGATCACTTATGATAACTCATGGAATACCACATTGAGAGAAAATATTTTCCTTCAAAAATATTATGACACTCTTACCTTCATTGTTTGCAAGTGAAATTGCTTCCTCCTATTTAGACACATAGTTGACAACAACCAAGATATAATTCATCCCATGTGATCTCGAAAATGGGCCCATAAAGTCAATACCCCACACATCAAATAGTTCAAGCTCAAGAATGAGCGTCATGGAGAGCTCATGATTTTGTGAGATATTGCACTGCCTTTGGCATTGGTCACAAGACCAAGCATAGTCATGTGAATCCTTATAGATAGTTGGCCAATAGTAACCAAATTGTAAAATCTTATGGGTAGTGCAAGTACCCACATGGTGACCCCCAATTGGAGACTAATGACATGCCTCCAAAATAATTATCATCTCGAATTTCAAAATACATCTCTGAATCACACCATCTACACACACCTAGAATAAGTATGGCTAATACTAAAAGATCTTTCTTATCTCATGCATAAATCATTTTCATTACTGAAAAGACATGTCTTTTAGGATGAGGTCACTTGCAAAATAATTGGCAAATTTAGCAAACCATAGGATTAAGTCTTGAGATGCTGCCAAGACATGTTCATATAGAAAAGTAGCATCAATCTCAAGCTTATCCCCTAATTTAAGCATGACCTCCTCTTCTAGTCAGGACAGGTGGTCTATAATCTGATTTTTGGTGCCCTTTCAATCCTTAACCTCAAAGTCAAATTCTTATAGACATAGTACCCATAGAATCAACCATGGCTTAGCATCCTTATTTTCCATGATATACCTAAGAGAAGCATGATTGGTGTGCATGATGACTTTGGTACCAATCAAGTAGGATTAGAATTTTTCAAAAGAAAATACTACCACAAATAATTCCTGTTTAGTAATCATATACTTTTTTTGTGTGGGGTTGAGTTCTTTGCTGGCATAGTAAATAGGATAAAGTATCTTCTTGCATCTTTAGCTTAGGACTGCTGCTAGGGCCACTCCACTAGGGTCACACATCACCTTAGATGGTAAATTCCAATCAGGGGACATAATTATAAGGTCTGAAACCAACTGCTCTTTTAGGCACTCAAAGGCCTTAAGACACGCATCATCAAAAACAAACTTCGCCTCCGTATATAATAGTTTGCACAATGGATTTGCAATATTAGAGAAGTCTATGATAAATCACCTATAAAACCTTGCATGAACCAAGAAACTCCTAATACCCTTCACAGAAATTGGTGGAGGCAATGTTTGAATCACCTTAATTTTAGCCGTGTCAACCTTTATCCCCTTATCAAAATTTTGTACCCAAGAACTATTCCTTATTTGACCATGAAGTGTCATTTCTCCTAATTCAGAACCAGATTGCACTTTTTATATATTTGGAGTGCATTGACCAAATGAGCCAAGGAGTCATCAAATGAGTCACCCACAATAGAGAAATCATCCATGAATACCTCAAAGTATCCTCCACCATATCATAAAAGATGTACATCATACAATGCTAAAAGGTGGCAGGAGCATTACAAAGACCAAAAGGAATCCTATTAAAGGCAAACACACCATATGGACAAGTGAAATTGTATTTCTTTTGGTCCTTAGGAGAAATAGAAATTTTATTATACTCTAAATAACCACCATGAAAACAATACCATCTTTTAACTGCAAGACTGTTTAATATCTGGTCCATGCATGACATAGAAAAGTGATCCTTCTATGTTCATGTATTCAGCTTCCAGTAATTCATAAAAATTTGCCATACCCTAACTGGTGTCATAGAACTAACTCATTCTTCTCATTAGGGTCCATAAACTCCCATCCTTCTTCGGCATACACAGAACCGAGCTCACCCATTTGCTATTGGCAATAAAATAAACCACACCTGCATCTAACCACTTAATGATCTCTTTATTTACCACCTCTTGCATAGGTGGATTTAATTAATTTTGATGCTCAATACTAGTCACACATTCTGGTTCAAGATGAATCTTGTGAGTGCAAATTTCAAGTGAAATTTTGATAATGTCAGCAATAGTCTACCCAATAACACTTTTAAACCTCTGCAACACTAATATTAAGGCTTCAACCTATGAATATAACAAATCTTCTACAATAATAACTGATAAAGTAATGTTGGCCTCTAATAATGCGTAACACAAATGAGAGGGAAGGGCCTTTAATTTCAAAATCAGTGGCTCCTCAATTGATGGTCTCATCGGAGGGGTTGCTCGATTCTTCAAATCAAGGTCCAATTTCTTTGGCACAAAAGTATATAAACCTATACTAACAAGTTCACTCACTATCTTATTGTAATCATCAATACCATTGCTATCAAAATTCATGATCACAGCTTCGAGTGGGTTGACACCAAGCCTCTACTCAATGGGTATAACCAATGCATCTTCATCTATGGTGTCTACTATAGATACTACCCGTATATATTTTAGCTACCTCATCGACTGACATAGAATGAATGTGACGTGGTCATCATTAAGTCTAAATTTCATACGTCTTATCTTTATGTCAACCAATGTCCTACCTGTGGATAGGAAAGGCCTTCCCAAGATTAGTTAGGACTATAACTGAAGTCACTTTTACCAACATATCACACAATATACCAACTAGATTTTTCACAGTACGATCAACCATCAATAGTCCCTTAGAGGTCAGCTTGTTCGATTCCAACCCTAACTTCTTATATACAACTAGTGACATCAAATTAATGTTATCTCCCAAGTCACATAGAGCTCGTGCAAAGTTAAATGACCCAATAGTACAAGGAGTAGTGAAAGCTTCAGGATCCTCCTTCTTTTAAACTAAAGATCGTGAGGTAATTGCACTACAATAGTGCACATTATATGCGGGCTCAAAACACACCATCCACTACTTTGTCACTAAACCTTTCAAGAATTTTACATAACCAGGAATCTGCTCCAAAGCTTCCATAAGAGGGATATTCATAGACAATTCCTTCAATAATGATATAAATTTATGATATTTTTCTTCTTTAGCTTTCTTCTTCAACCTTTGAGGAAAAAGTAGGGGAGGTCGTGGAATGGATTTTAATATTGGTGCTACTTTCTTATCCTTTCCTTTATCATTATCAACTAATTTCTTTACAACTATCAGTTTTTGAGATGCTTTACAATTAGTCACCAACTTTTCAGTTTAAGTTTCATCTACATCATTGACATCTACAACATCATTACTCACTTTATCAACCATAGGAATAAGTAGATCAATAGTAACCTTACCACTTCTAGTGGTGATAGCTAGGAAGTGACTGTCGTTCTTTGGATTCTAAATAGTATTGCTAGAAAGAGTGTCAGGTTGACACTGATTCAATGTGGTAGAAATCTTCCCAAACTACTGCTCAAGCTACTTAATCACAGTTACATACGACTCTACTTTTTGGCTCAACCCTGAATTATCCCTCATAATTTTCTCACGAAAACTCTTTTGGATCTCTGAACCCTTTACAATCTATGCAAAAACACTTCCATTCTCATACTTTTGGACTCAGTATCATGATTCCTTAGTAGAACATAAAGGCCACTCTTATTCTTGTAATTATCTTTCCTCCTCCAATCACCATACACTCTCTACTCCTGTCCTTATACGTGTTCCTATAGTAGTTCTGACCTTAATTCCCTTGCCTTGAGTTCCAAGTGTTATTATTAGACCGTTTTACCTTGGACATATCTCTATCCAAATACTTTGCTTCTTCCTCAGAATTAGACTCTTCATGTCTAGAAGCCTTATATCGAGTACTCACTGTATTTACCTTTTATACTCTAATAGCTTTGAATTACTTAGTAAGAAACAATCTCAGTCCTCAGCTATGCTACCTCTTGAGCAACAATCTCATCTAAGGCTCTCTTCTCATTAGAAACACCAATCGAGTAAGTACCATCGGACCTATCCTCCTCCCGAGTATGCTATCCTTGGTTGTTTTTAGCAATTCTATTTAAGATTTCCACAACATGATCCATACAAAGACTCATGAAAGCTCTACCTATAATAGTATTAGATATAGCCTTGTTATTGGCATTCAAGGCTTGGTAGAATATCTCAGGTAAGTTCCTTCCATGATTTTGTGATTCAAAACATTCATCAGCTTCTTCTTGAACCTCAACCATGTTTTATATAGTGCCATTAAATATAACTATTTGTAATTAAAAATTCTCATATTTCAATTGTAGCATTCTAGAGGGAAAAAAATTAGTCCAAAAATTGAGTCCTCAACTCTTTCCAAGTGGTAATAGACCCACGAGGTAGCTTTCCTAACCACAAAGTTTCTTCTCCTATTAGAGAAAATGGGAACATCTGAGATGTATAGCTTTCTAGCTCATCCCAGGAAGATTATGCGAAGTGCAGATCCCTATAAAAGTTTATAAGGTGCATGTTTGCACCATCAGTAGGCAAACCAACAAACACTCCCTACAAAATCAACAACTAGATCATTGTGCTCGTAATATCAAATTTCATCCCTTGGGGAAATTTTTGAGGAATGATTTCACCTGTCTTAATTGGTTCAACATATCCCAAATTTTTTTATAGATCATCATAAATTGGAAGATACTGATAAACAGTTGTTGAATTCTATTTATTCTTATTTGATCTCTATCAAATGCCACTCAATGTTCATTCTCCAATGTAGCCATTTCTCTATAGCTGCACGATGGGCATCTACTTTTTTATCATTTTCTTCGGCCATTAAATGTCAGTTTCTTGCTCTACAATTTTATGAACACCATGTGGAGGTGGACGATAAATTGCTACTGGGTTATCATGAACTCCTTCGGGCAGGGATCCTTGATTGTAAGTTTTTTCTTTCTCCATATTATGATTCTATCATAAGGTTCATTCCATCTCAAGATCTAATAGAATCAGGGGATCACCTTGACTTTGATTACTGGGCATATACTGACATGTGCCCTAGAAACAATAGAAAATTAGAAATCAGCAAATAAAATGAACAACATCAATAACTCAATCAATAAATCCATAATATTATCCTCCGACAATGGTGCCAAAATTTAATGTCACCCAAACTACACTCCAAGAAAGTATAAAGTGGAGCTATTCAAATATAGAACCCAACTAGGTTGGGCTAGATCCCATGAGAAATAGGTCCAAAATGTATCAAGAGCTTGCTAATGTAATTGGAAAGTGCGTAAAGTAAAAAGAGGGGTTTTGTTAGCATAAGATTAATAGTAACAATGTTGGGTAATTAGGGTTGTTATCAATACAAGATAATTGCTAGGATTGTGTTCCCCCTGGCTTCATAACCCCATAGATTACTTGTGTTTGTCAAACTATCTGAGTGTCTTTCTTGTAAAATCTAACAAGTTATATTTCACCTATCTATCTCTCAAATTTTTTTGGGGTAAATTTCACTCATCTCTTATCGGTCTAAGAGAATTGTATTACTAACCCTTGTTTTAAGATCTCAGATTAACTATCTCCTATCGGTCTCAAGTTAATTCTATGAAGGAATCAAATTATTGTCATGATCTCTTTTTCTTAATCTCTACCTCTCTGTTGATCAAGTATAAAATACATGTGAGTTCCTAACATTTGTAACTATTAAGAAAGAAATTAAAGTGATGGAAATCCCAATACGTGCAACAACACCATTCTAGAATGAATTCACACCAAGTTTGTTTTTTTAATTCATTAGTGTTCTCAAAACCCTAGTTATGGGGCTTAACTACTCATGGTTGTAAGAACAAGCATAGATTTCATATATGAAAGTAGATTGATGAACTTACGATGAATAAGAATGAAAACCCAAAATCTCTAATTAATTATAAACCCTAAAACAAAGAACAATAATTCCAAGATCAATAATCTATCTCAGAACCCAAAATAATGTCAAAAGTGTATAAAGTGCATCAACTGATAATAAAATATCCAATGGGTATTTATAGATACAAATGAAATCCTATCCTAAATATTGTAAGAAACCAGAGTTGGCATCAATGCATAATTTATGGCTGAGGTATGAGTAAAACCCATGAATCATGTATTGGATCATAGAAATCAAATTAACTTTTAAATTATTAGATCTTTAACTTACTTATCCAACCTATGAATCAAGGTTGAACCTACGACTCGTATGATATTTAAAAGGGGGGAGGGGGTGAATTGAATTTTTTTTGAGTTGACTAGTCAGGCTTGATAGTTGACTCACACAAAGGTTTATCCTGGTTTGGAATGCCAATGTGGTGCCTACTTCTAGTCCCCTTGAGTTTCAAGAGTTTCCTTTAGATCTTTCAAAGTAGATTCAAAGAACGGATGTAAAAGACAAGTTTTAAAGCTTATTTTGATATTTAGATCTTATGACACAACCTCACTAGTATAACTAAGTTGACTCGATCTTTTCTTTTGTAATTATTGTAAACAAAGAAGTACAACTCTTTATCAAGACTAAGATTAAGACACACTAAGATTTTCCATGAAGTTGCATAAGTCTTCGAGTGTTCAGTCTTTTCTCTTTATATCATTTGGTTGATGCTGCTGCTTTTCTTCAAAAGAAATCCCAAAGGATTTCTTTTCAATCAAGGACTTGATTTGGCTCCTTGATTAAGGGTAATATGTCCATATCAGATATGTCTATACATACTAGGCTTCTTGCCTTTCATCACTACCATTCATGTCCATATCAGATATATCCATGACTAGGGTGTGATTTTCATTCCATGTTGCTTTTCTATCTTTGTTCATTATCTTTCTTGTATTTTAGGATCTGAGAAGATCTTGATAGATCTTTTATTTATGTCATATCAAGGATTAGTTTTGCCTTCCCAGTATATCTCCATGATGATATATCTTACCTTGATTATCCTTCTGGTGTATCCTGCATATTTGTAATTGATTAGTTTATCATTATTAAAATATATTACTTTGATATGGGAAGCTAACAATATTCCCCTTTCTGACAAAGACAAACATTAAACATCAGTTGACTTTTTTGTCAATCTAGTTGACTAGCTCCCCTATTTTAGTGACTCAGTGCCTTTGGTAGTCGACTGACTCTCCCTTAGTGGTAGACTCATCTGATATGAGTCACCTTCTCCCCTATTTAACATAATCAAAAAGACCAAAACCAGAAATAGACATGGCACACAGGATAAGATATATGTAGAAAACCATGTAGTGTTTAAAAACATTAAAAAACATAGTAGGACAAGTTAAAAATATCAATTTTACAACCCCAAAACATGGAAAGGGACAGACCCCTTTTGAATAGTTGTATAGAAGTTTATCATTTGGCTAAGAAGTAGGTTAAGGTATTATGCATGTTGGTGCAGAAATGGTCATAGAATTTTTCAACACTTTTGGTAAAGAAGGGGTAGGAATTCTGGATAGAGATTGCGAGTCATTGTTGGAGGAAGAGGTCTTGGATTTGATGGTGTACACCTTTGGAAATACTCTATTGAACAGCTTCACACTTTCTTGTTTGAGACCATCAAGATATAGTCACACCTTTCCCGTATCAGTGCTCATTTCCTTACTCAGCTATAGCAACTTAGTAGTCGACTCCTAGAGACTCACCAACACTTCTCCAATAGACTTGATCCAATCTTTAAGCTCCTTAATCTTTTTAACTTCAAAGAGCACAGGGTTAGACATATATTTGATTACCTTGGGAGTGTCAGATCGGGTTTTGGTAGTTTTTCTTGCAGTATTCACTGTCGACCAGGACATATCCAATGTTTGCAAAGGTCTTCGATTCATAGGTGGCTGAAACTTCTATCACAGGGTAAGCAGAGAGATTAAATGAATAGTGAAGGAGGATTCTAGTGATAAGAAATCCATAGGGCAAATTGACTGAGAAGTGAGTATCGGCAATACTTTCTAATATGTATTCGAGAATCTAGGCAATCCAATTGATTTTGTACCTTTTATCCAAACAATATAGCCCAAATATATCCCAATAACTCACATAGCTGAGGGATACTTTCCAAGGAATTAGAGTGGTGGAAATGATGTGAGCCAAAATTTTGTACTTACAATTGAGAGACAGAGGACCAAAGTTGGAAGTATTAACTTTGAGGACTGAAACAACCTTCTAGGCTTTTTTGAAACTAACCTCAAAATTTTCTAGCCTAGATCCATTCATGAAGGAAATGACTCCAGAAAACTTGGTGCCAAAAAGTTTTTCAAAAAAGAAGTCAATGTTTTTTTCCCAGTACCAGAGTTTCCAATTTGCCACTATCTTGGGATAGGCGAAGATTTACATAGAACATATGAACAAGATCTTCAAAGACTTTCATACCACTGATGTGATATGAATTTATAGTACTTACTATTCTTAAACTTGGATAATATCCATGTACTCAAGGTTATTTTGTTGTATTTGATATGTTTTTGGAGTGTTTTACAGGAAACTATGTTTTGGATACCAAATTAAAGAAAAAGATGAATATTAAAGTTTTTGGCTACCTATAAAGGCATTTTTGATGTATGTGCTACTTGGCATATGTGAGCAAAGTATGTTAAAGAACTAAAAGTCCAGAGGCTAAGCTATAGGAAAAAGCAAACTCTTCCACTTACAAAGACCATATATGGTTTGTATGTGGCTAACATATGTCCTGGTATGAAAAGTCCAGAGAATTGCAAGTTCAGTTCTTGAGGCCTAGCACATACAAAGTGCCACATGCTGTTCGTATGTGCTATATACAGTTTGTATGTAACCTTTGTATGTGAAAGAATGCAAATCCAGAGAATGGAAGAAGCTGAGAAAAAGTTTTGTCACTTACAAAGGATACATACGATTTGTATGTGCTACATATGGTCTATATATGGCCTTTGTAAGTGGTTACCGACCTCAATTTTTCCGGTTGATTCCGAAATCATTTCCTACGCTTTCCATTTATCCTACATACACTCCCATGATGTTTTTAAGTATTATTATATATGTTTAGTTAAGTTTTCCTAATTTATTTTGGATTTGATTTCTAGTGTTTCTTGTAATCTATAAATATCCTTTAGGGTTTGTTTAGTTTAATTCATTCACATATTGAGGGAGTTCTAGCATAGGCCCTTTAGGGGCTAAGTTTACAAATATCTTATTGTTCTTGGTTTGTTATTCAATTTAAGACTTTGTGTTTTCTTCTTTAATTATTGTGAGATTAATTCTATGATTTTGTATGTGAATCTTGTGAATGATCTCAAAACTATGAGCAACTAATTCTCTTAGCTAGGATTGTGGGAACTCTAGTGGATTAACAAAGTAGAGGAAGTGAAAAGTCATTCTAGATAAAGATTCTTGCGTGTATTGTGATTTTCTTTGCTTTAATTTCTTTCTTAATGGGTGGCCAACATTAAGATCCTACCTGTATTCACTATAAACCTGAGAGAGAGGTAGAGATCGGGAAAAGGTGATCACAATAGTAATTTGGGGTTATCTACCAAAATAAGCTTACCTACATCATCTTCTTAAGAGGTTTAACTTATATCTAATCAACTTGAGACCAAGAAGAGATAGTTAAAACTGGGGTCCAAGGCAAGGTTTAGTAAATGACACTCTAAGATCGAGAAGAGATAAGTGAAATTCACCAAATCGTACTAATAGAAGGTTGGTGATGCATAACTTGTTAGATTTTGTATGCAAGGTATCAGAATAGTTCACCGGTGCATGAAAAATCTATGGAGATGAGAAGCCAGGGCAACACAAGCCTAGTGTTTGTCTTAGATTGTTTACAACCAAAATACACCAATTCTTGTCCCTTTCACTATTTAAACAAATCCCCCTTTTTACTTTTCCACAATACATTGTGATTTCAATAAGTTTGAGAAGGATTTCTGACATATTCCCTGTAGGATCGACCCCAACCTAGTTTGGTTACTATATTTGACAACGACTGCTTTATCCTTCTAAGGAGAGGTAGTTTGGGTGTGATAAAAAATTAGCACCATTGTCGAGAAATATGGTTTCTAAGTTCTTTATTAAAGTTGTTGGAGTTATCATTTTTTATTTAATTTTGTTTTATTTGTTTTGTTGCATAATCTTCTTGAGATAACAATCTGGATAGAGAAAGTATTGAGGGATGATGACTCTTTATTTATTGATCCTTTTTCTCTTGACATGGTACATTACTGCTGGAGCATGATAAATATATTATTGGAACATAATGGGAGAATGCTTGACAAGTTGGCACTCTTGGCAAAAGAAAATAAAGATTACATTCAAAAGGTTAATAGGTTTATCTTGGATATCCACCACTTTCAAGTAGAATTAGATGCAAAAGCTTTTGTGTATATTGCCCAACAACCTAGTTATAGGTGGTGTGAGATTGAAACTTTTTTAAAAAGCCAACTGTGGGGATAAAATTGGAGGATTCAAAAATAGCTCATACTTTTATAGATAGTGTCACTCTTAAGGAGAGCATACTAGATTTATGAGGGTATGTAAAGAAGGATGCAATTCCTGAGTTGGGGCATATTGGACCTGATTCGAAGCATTTTTCCATATTGTGTTTGGATAGTTAGATCTTGATCAAGCCATCCAAACCTAAAGAAGAGTATAAAGATTAGGAAACATATGCGTATATTCTTGAATTTGGTGATCCAGAATCAAAGAACTATATTCCTCATGTAAGGGCCAAGAAGTACAACATGCCATATCTATTTCTTAGGTCCTTTATTTTTCTATATCCACCCTATGATCTGTAATTCCCCAAGTCTGTACCCAGGATGCAACACGGTTCTCATAAATAATACTGGATATGGTATCACAATACCAAAAACTGAACATCAATACTGAAAACTAAACAACTGTTAGAAAATACTCTACTTTGAAAAGCCTCTAAACTGTCTAAACTGTGGAATTGATGGGACAAGTCCCAAACTAACTCCGACTACTGAAAATGAACTAAAATGCTGAAATAAATAATCAAATCCTCTAACTATGAGGACTAACCATTAACTCTATATGCTGAGAATCTGAACTGCTAAGGGTGCTCGAGAGCCCGTGCATCTGAACCTATGATATAAGACATCATAGCACAAAAGAAAAATATGCGTCAGTACTTTGAATGTACTGGTATGATCAGTGAGGTAGGCTGAAATGCATGGGTTAATATGCATGAACAATACTACATGAATATCATGAGTATGACTGAATGAGAGTACATACATGAATATGAAAACTGTACTGAGATCGTAATAACACTGAATACTGAATCTGACTACTGATTAACTGATATCTCAGTATACTGATACTGAATTACTGGTAACTGAATGACTGTATCTGGCAGTCTTAATTCTGTGGAACTATACTGTATCACGTACTAAGTTGAGTGACAATGTCTGATAGTCCTAAATCTGCGAAACTAAACTGAGTTCTATACTGAGACTAAATCTGAAACTTAGACTGTGGGAAGTAATCATCTAACCAACATGCCCATTCTGTAACTGATTTGGGGTCCAACCTGTAACCCCAGTTGGAAGGATGTCAATACCATGCCATGGGTAAGGACAAGTGTTGAGTCACCCTCATTTGGAAAGTGCTCTGAACGAGAATGGTAGTACCCTTAACTGGAAGGTAGATCACTTTGTCAACCCTGTACGTAGTTCTAGAATGCAAGGACTTCTTCTAAGGATTTCACCCTCTACTGGAAGGTGAGTCCCTATCCTTGGATTCACTCGGTGTTGCATTCTACTCCCAACTGAATAGACATTGCACAGAATTCTAAAATGTACTAGGCTAGACTAAACTGTTACTGATCGTACTATATAACTGAAGTGAACTAATTTTATTGAACTGAGCTGGACTGATTCTGAGTTCACAAAGTTTTCCTAAGTTCTGTAACTGACTGAATTCTACTGATCGATACATGACTGATTCTACTCTGTGACTGACCATGGCTCTAGATAATTAGCTAAGTTGTCGGGTATTAAATACGCCCATGACTCGATAGCATAAACTTAAAAGAAATGGCATAATCTTGAGACATGGTAACTAACTACTTAGTCATCATTCATTCATTTGGGAATTCAAGCAAACACTTGCATACATGCTAATAACATGATATAATTTCACTATTCAACTCACATGGACAATTCATCAAACGCTTGTGGGGAACAATATATGCACATAATACTAAAACAACATGTAGGCATCATGATTCAATTGCAATTTCACTATTCCAAGAGTTTAAACATGAATTCACATGATAAAGCACACATATCAATTAACTCTACATGAATCTTGTAATAAATCATGAATACAATTTAATTCAAATCATGGAAATCATGAAATCACTCTACATGAAATTTAAAGGAGTTTCTTGGACTCCAAGGGTGGAAGGAACCCTTGGATGAACACTACACATAACTTAGTTGGTGAATTCTGAAAAATTAATGGTGGAATCTTGATCCTTGAATTTGAATTTAATTCATCTAGGGTTTCTGTCCTTGAGAAATTTGTGAAAGAATAAATATAACTTGCTAAAAGAGGGCTAAATTTCATGTTATGGGGGATGAAGGGCTTGGGAAAAAAAGACTTAATTATCCCTAAGATCACGGATTTTTAATGACTGTAAACTGAACCATCGACACGTAGGCCAATATGTTGCATCGTTGGCATCGACGTGATAGTAACGCACCACATAAAGTTCACGTCGGTTCACTGGAATTAGACGCTGGGAGTTGAGAAAAAAATTTATCAATGCGATAGTCGATGCGACGTATTAAGATCGCGTTGATTCACTGGTTTAAGATTCCAAAGGTTCTTCAAACGAAGCTCAAAAAATCCAAAACTTGTCCGAGAACACCTATTGATATTCCTGATCAAGAATTAACTCAAATATCAACATTTAATGGACGTAAAGGTCATAAAATAAGATTACCAACTTTTGAAGGCTAAAATAACACTAAGTCTGAATACTTAGCTAGAATTTTCTAAGTATGGGACCCCTTAACAAGCTTAAAGGACTAAATTAAGCTAGGAATTTTATGGGGTCTTACATTATCTCCCCCTTGGGAACATTCATCCTTGAATGAGACTGACTAAGCTGAGAATACTAGTAGACTGAACTTACTTACTGAACATGAACATCTGAAATATGCTTATCTGACTGACATTACTGACATACTGAATTTTATACTGAATATGCATATCTGATGCATGAATACATAACTGAACTGACTCATGAACATACGACTGAATATGAAATGGTAACTGATACCAAGTTTGTAATGGAAAATCTGAGCATGAAACTGAATAAGCTTAAGGAAAACTATTACCTTGAGATGAATCTGAGTTTGCGGAAAAGAGATGAGGATACTTGGTTGGCATATCTGCTTCTGCTTCCCAAGTAGCTCCCTCAACAGACTGATTCCTCCCAAGAACTTTGACTAGAGGGACTTCTTTGTTCCTCAGTCTGTGAATCTGATAATTAAGGATTTCAACTAGAATCTCTTCTTAAGAGAGGCTGTTCTAAACATCTACGCCCTCTATGGGGACTACAGCTGATGGGTCACCTATGAATTTCCTTAGCAAGGAGACATGAAACACCAGATGGACTGAAGATAGATCTGAGGGAAACTCAAGCTCGTAAGCTACCTTTTTGAAATGGCTAAGAATTCGGTATGGACCGACATATCAGGGATTGAGTTTCCCCTTCTTGCCAAACCACTTCACTCTTTTTATAGGAGAGATTTTCAAGTACACATTGTCACCAATCTTGAACTCGAGATCCTTTCTGCACATATCTACGTACGATTACTGTCAGCTCTGAGCTGTCTTAAGTATTTTCCTGATCAACTGGACTTTATCTAAGGTATCAAATACCAAGTCAGGCCCTACCACTGTGGACCCACCCACTTTAAACTAAACAATGAGAGATATATACCTCCTCCCATAAAGAACCTCAAACGGAGCCATCTAAATACTGGAATGATAGCTGTTGTTGTATACGAACTCAATCAAAGGCAAGTGGTCATCCCAACTACCTTTAAAGTGCACTCACTCGCAGTATATCCACTAAAGTCTGAACGGTCCTTTCTGCTTGGTAATCTGTCTGAGGGTGAAAAGCTATACTAAGGTGAATTCGGATACCAAGAGCCTTTTTGAATGCTTTCCAAAAATAAGAGGTGAATTGGGTACCTCTATCTAAGATGATGTTCAATCAAACTAACTCTTTGATATAGAGTTTAGCGTAATCCTCGACGGAGTAAGAGGTATGGAATGGTAAGAAATGAGATGATTTGGTCATCCTATCTACAATGACCCAAATTGAATCATGCTGATGACGAGTGCGAGGTAAATCCATCACAAAGTACATGTTCACTTCCTCTCATTCCCAGGTGGGAATGCTGAATTCCTGCATGGACCCACTAGGTTTCTGATGCTCAATCTTAACTTGCTGATATGTTGAACACTTAGCCACAAACTCTGCAATATCTTTCTTTATCCTACTCCACCAATAGATCTTTTGCAAATCACAGTACATCTTAGTGTCCCCTGGATGAATAGAGTAGCATACACCATGTGCTTCTGCAAGGATTCGCTGCCTTAAGTCATCTATGCCTAGCACACATAGTCGACCTTAACAACGTAAAACACCATCTCCCCCTTGGGAGAAAATATCTACCTTATGATCTCTGACAGATTCTTTCAACTTGACCAAACTAGGATCCCTATCATGCTTTTCCTTCAGTTTGAAAACTAGGGATGATTCTGAACTACTCGGCACCCATACACTACCTTCTTCTAACTCAACTAAGCAGATACCTAGTCGGGCTAACTGATGAAATTCCTGAGCTAACATCTTCTTACTGTCCTAGACATGAGCAATACAACCCATTGATATTCTACTGAGAGCGTCGTCCACTACATTGTCCTTGCCCGAATGAGACAAAACACTCATGTCGTAGTCTTTCAACAACTCTAACCACCTTCTCTGATGGAGGTTTAGGTCTCTCTGAGAGAATACATACTGTAGGATCTTATGATCAATGAACACATCCACGTGCACAACATACAAATAGTTCCTCTAAATCTTTAAGGCAAACATTACTGTTGCTAACTCAAGATCATGAGAAGGGTAATTCTTCTCATGGGGTTTAAGATGTCTAGAGGCATAGGCTATGACCTTACCTCTCTGCATCAGAACACACCCCAAGCCAACTCTGGAGGCATCATAATACACAACAAAGCCATCTGAACCATCTGGTAGGGTAAAAACTAGATTTGTAGTTAGTCGAGTCTTCAACTCATGAAAACTCCTTTCATAAGAATCTGACCATTGGAATTTAACTTCCTTCTAAGTCAGTCTGGACATAGGGGATTCAATAGATGAAAATCCCTCAACAAACCTTTGGTAATAGCCGGCAAAGCCCAAGAAACTCTTGATATCTGAAGGAGAGATGGGTCTGGGCCAGTTTCTTACTGCTTCAGTCTTTTGGGGATTAACCCTAATGCCATCAATGAAAACTATATAGCCAACAAAATCTACAGACCTTAACCAAAATTTGCACTTATTGAATTTGGTGAATAACTGATGATTTCTGAGAGTCTATAATACTATTCTGAGATGGTCTACATGGTCGTGTTCACTACGGGAGTAGAAAAGAATGTCATCTATGAAGATTATGATGAATATGTCCAAGTAATGCTTGAACACATGATTCATCAAGTCCATGAAAGCTTCTGGGGCATTGGTAAGACCAAAAGACATGACTAAGAATTCAAAGTGACCATACCAAGTTTTGAAAGCTATTTTTGGGATGTCACACTCCCTAATTCTGAGCTGGTGATAGCCTGATCTGAGGTCTATCATAGAGAAGTAACTGGCACCCTGAAGTTAATCAAACAAGTCATCGATTCTAGGAAGTGGATACTTGTTCTTGACTGTGACTTTATTTAACTGATGCTAGTCAATATACATTCTAAGGGAACCGTCTTTCTTACGCACGAATAAAACAGGTGTGCCCCAAAAGGATACACTGGGTCTGATGAATCCCTTATCTAGAAGATCCTTTAATTTTTCTTTTATTATCTGAGTTCAGCAGGTGCCATTCTATATAGTGGGATAGATATGGGTTGAGTATCTAGAAGAAGGTCTATTCCAAAGTCAATTTCCCTTTTGGGAGGAATCTCGAAAAGATCTTCGGGAAACACATCTGGGAACACACATGCTACTGACACTAATTCAAGAGTAGGGTTTTTTAAACTAGAGTCATAGACTCGAATAAGATGGTAGAAATATATCTTAGATATCATTTTCCTTGCCCGAAGGTAAGAAACAAGATGACCCCTAAGTGAAAAAGTACTACCCCTTCACTCTAGGATGACTTTATTTGGAAACTAAAACTAGACAATTTTGTTTCTGCAGTCGACTGAGACATAGCAGGAATAAATCCAATCCATACCGAGAATGAAATCAAAATCAGTCATCTCTAATTCAACTAAGTCTGTTGAAGTGACTTTTTGAGATACCATAGCCGGATAGTTGCTATATACCCGCCGGACTATGATAGATTTACCCACTGGGGTAGAGACTGAGAAAGGCTCTACTAGGATTTTGGGACTGACTCTGAAATCGATAGCTATATAAGAAGTAACAAAGGACAATAAAGCTCTCGGATCTAGAAAAGCGTAAACATGCAAATGATAAACTTATAACATACCAGTGACCATATCAGGAGAACTCTCCTGATCCTATCAGCACTGAAGAGCATAGAGTCTATTTGGGCGTTGCCCACTGGTGGCACTATGAGCGGCACCCTGCTGATTTGGGTAACCAAACTGAGCTGGGGGACAGTTATACTGACCCTGAGAACTTGACTGGGGACAATCTCTGACTCAGTGGCCTGGCTTGCCACACTCGAAACACACATCGCTACCTGATCTACAGATACCCTGGTGGTTTCTACCACACTTCTAACAAAGGGGATTGGTTTGGTAACTGCTAACACTTCCCTGGGGTTTAGGGCTTAATGTCCTATCCCGATTACCATCTCTAAATTTTGGCACAGGATCAATGGCTGAGGACGGAGCTGGGAATGAAGATTTTGGGCAGAACTAAGAACGATTACCTCTCTCTGACTTAGGCTACGCGAAGTTAAAACTATGTGTTCTCGATTTCCCTCCCCTTCTCTTTATTCTTATCCTTCTCTATCTGCTAAGCATGGACCATGAGCCTGGATATGTACATATCCTTAATAAGTATTGTGGTCCTACACTCCTTGACCATACTGATAGACACCCCTGATACAAACTTGTTTATTTGGGATCTGGCTGAACAGACTAGGGTTCTGTCTAGTCTCATGTTCCTCTTTTCTTAGTCTTCTTTGGCGGTATATTTTTGTAAATGGAAGAGAAAGGATTAGACTGAGATTTTAACTAGAGCTCATGCTCACTCGTATGACATGAATACTGAAAGAAGGGAAACTTTTCCTAAAACATCCCGTAGACTCTTGTCTATAAGTGTGGCGTGCAACATACCCATGCATAAGACTCTACTAGATGCATATTTTAGACTTCCTAGGAATCTGTTGAACCTTAGGCTCTGATACCAAGTTTGTAACGCCCCGAGTCTGTACCTCGGACGCTACACGGTGATCATAGTCTTGAAGGACCATAAGCTAACCCATGACTGGTACCTACTGTAATAACTAAATAATAATACGGTAAATATGGAAAAAGTAGGCGAAAAACTAGACATAAGGTTCAATACTGTAAATAATACTAGATATGGTTTCACAATACCAAAAATAGAACATCATTAATGAAAACTGAATAACTGTTTGAAAATACTCTAGTCTGAAAAGCCTCTAAACTGTTTGAACTGTGGAGTTGATGGGATAAGTCCCCAACTAACTTAGACTACTGAAAATAAACTGAAATGATAAAATGAATAATCACATCCTCAAACTATGAGGACTTACCACTAACTCTATATGCTGAGAATCTGAACTGCTAAGGGTGCTCGGGAGTCCATGCATCTGAACTTATGATATAAGACATCATATCACAAAAAAAAGGTATGCGTCAATAGTTTGAATGTACTGGTATGCTCAGTGAGGTAGGCTAAAATGCCTGGATTCATATGCATGAACAATACTAATTGAATATCATGAGTATGACTGAATGAGAGTACATGCATGAGTATGGAAACTGTACTGAGATCATAATAACACTGAATACTGAGTCTAAATACTGATTAACTAATATCTGAGTATACTGATAATGAATTATTGGTAATTGAATGACTGTATCTGACAGTATTGATTCTGTGGAACTATACTGAATCCCATACTGAACTGAGTGACTGTGTCTGACAGTCCTGAATCTGTGGAACTGAATTGAGTTCCATACTGAGACTGAATCTAAAATTAAGACTGTGAGAAGTAATCATCTAACCGATATACCTCTTTTCTAACTGATTTAGGGTCCAACCTGTAACCCAGTTGAAAGGGTATCAATACCATTCCATGGGTAAGGACAAGTACCGAGTATCCCTCACCTGGCAGGTGCTCTGAATGTGAATTGTGGTACCCTCAACTGGTAGGTAAATCACCTCATCAACTCTCAATTGGCAGGTTGATGTCTCAATGTATGCTGGCTATGTAGTTCTAGAATGGAAGGATTGATTTTAAAGATTTCACCCTCTACTAGCAGGTGAGTCCCCATCCTTGGGTTCACTCGGTGCTGAATCCTACTCCCAACTGAATAGACACTGGACTGAATTCTAAACTGTACTAGGCTTGACTGTACTAGGCTAGACTGTACTGTTACTGATCGTACTGTATAACTGAACTGATTTTAATGAACTGAGTTGGACTGATTCTGAGTTCACTAAGTTTTCCAAAGTTCTGTAACTGACTGAATTCTACTGGTCGAGATATGACTGATTCTACTCTGTGACTAACCATGGCTCTAGACAAATAACTAAGTTGTCGGGTATAAAATACCCCCAGGAATCGATAGCATAAACTTAAAAGACATGGAATAATCTTGAGATATGCTAACTAACTACTTAGTCATCATACATTCATTTGGGTATTCAAGCAAACACTTGCATACATGCTAACATGATATAATTTCACTATTCAACTCACACGGACAATTCATCAAACACTTGTGGGTCACAATATATCCACATAATAATAAAACAACATGCAGGCATCATGATTCAATTCCAATTACACAATTCTAAGACTTTCAAAATGAATTCACATGATAAAGCACACATATCAATTAACTCTACATGAATCATGTAATAAATCATGAATACAATTTAATTCAAATTATGGAAATCATGAAATCACTCTACATGAACTTTAAAAGAGTTTCTTTGACTCCAAGGGTGAAAGAAACCCTTGGATAAACACTTCACATACCTTAGTTGGTAAATTCTGGAAAATTAACGGTGGAATCTTGAGCCTTTAATTTGAATTTCATTCACCTAGGGTTTTTGTTCTTGAGCAATTTGTGAAAGAATGACTATAACTTGCTAAAAGAAGGCTAAATTTTGTGTTATAGGGGATTAAGGGCATGGGAAAAATACTTAATTAACCCTGAGGATGCAGCTTTTTAATGACTGTAAGCTAAACCATCGACGCGCAGGCTGATGCGCTGCATCATCTGCATCGATGCAATAGCCAACACGCCATGTCGAGTTCGTGTCGGTTCATTGGAATTCAATGCTGGGAGCTGGGGAAAATATTTATCAATGTGATAGTCGATGCAACACATCAAGATTGCGTTGATTCACTGGTTTAGGATTCAAAAGGTGTTTCAAACGAAGTCCGAAAATCCAAAACTTGTTCGAAAACACCTATTGACATTCCTGATCAAGAATTAACTCAAATAAAAAAAATTAATGGACGTAAAGGTCGCAAAATAATATTTCCAACTTTCGAAGGCTAAAATAACACTAAGTCTGAATACTTCGCTAGAATTTTTTATGGCTAGTACCCCTTAACAAGCTTAAAGTATTGAATTAAGCTAGGAATTTTGCAGGCTATTACAAAGAATAATAGGAACTCATAATAACAATTAGGGGTATGGTTTATAAGTTCAAAGTGGATAGAGAAAACTGGAGGCTAACTATTGGGCTACCTTGATAAGGTCTGAGTAATCAAGGTACCTATGCGCTTGTTAGGGAAGTCTGAGTATCCAACTAAGTACCGTCATGCCGCGACATGAAATCAGGCACTGCCTCAGAGGCAGCCTAAGGTATTTTGTTATTTGTATTCATATTTGCGTTATTGATGTCAGATATCCATACCTATGGTGCCCTAGGTATGTTCCTAACTCTCTTGTTTTATAGTGATTTGATGCATTGAGAATAATGTATGATTTTAAGTTGAGGGTGAGACTACTTGTGGGTCTTGATGTTCTCTTTGAGTTTTTATTGTCGTGCTTCTTTTCCCTGAAGTCCTATTCCTAGTAGAGACAGCATGTTTAGGCATATTGTGTTTTGTTTCATGATGTTTTATATTTAACTAGAAAAAATAAGTATCTTGGGCAGTTGACATATTTTTGTTGATTTTTGAGAAAATGATACCCCTTCACTAGCTTGTTCTTGAACTATATGAATGTATATATATGCGACCTTTGTGGATGTTTTCCTATCCTTAGGATTAGGGACATGATAATCATAGCTAACAATGATTTTTGAGAAAATGATACCCCTTACATAGCTTGTTTTTGAACTATGTGAATGTATATATGTGTGACCTTTATGGATTTATTTATTTCTTTAGGATTACAGATATGATAATCATAACTAACAATTTCATTAACTAGATAGGAAGTAGCTCATGATATTGACCCTGTTCCATGTGTGTGTGATATGCTACTTAGTTTCCTTTGTGTGCTGAATTCAAAAATTGTCTGGTTAGTCATGCCTAGGTTGTAGGATAGTCGATTAGGAAAGGATCATAGGTCATTTTTTATATTAGTCCACTTTTAGCCTTGCCATTGTGAAATAGTATCCCTTGATCGCGTTTTTAAGCCTTATAGACTATTTCTTTGTCTTCACATTTCACCTTCCCATTTGTCTTACAATGAACCTATTTTGGATTTGGTCTTCCTTGGACATGGTGCAACTGAACTCTGGTAAATTACTTAACTTAGCGGTGGCGATCATAGGGGTGCATAGTGTAAAGTCGGTATGAAGAAGTATAAAATAGGATAAAAGATAGTAAGGCTGGGTGTAGTAGAAAAAGAAAGAAAAGAAAAATTGAGAAAAAGAATAAATAAAAGAAACCACACCCAACCTAAATGTGCAATAAAGAAAAAAAGGGAAATAAGGGTGGAATAAAAGGAAATTGGTTAAAGTGTAGACCCCAAAGTTAGTGTAGTGCCAAGGAGTCTTAGTCACTTGATATATCCATATGTACCGTACCAGCCCCTCAAGCCTACATTACAAGCTGAATAAAGTCCTGTAGTGATTCTAACTTGACTGTCTGAAAATCAAGGTAACGAAAATAAGGGCCAGCCTATGGTATTTAATGCACATTTATTGGAACTTATTTTGTGAGTGTTAGCGTATTTTGAGTGTCCCTACATTGACATGCATGATTTCATATAAGTGATTTGGACTTGTTGTGAGAGGATATGGTTTGTATTGCTAGTTGTTTGCTAATTTGGGTGGTATAGCTTGTATATATGAATGGTTGTTTTTTTCTAATGTAATGCCATAACTTGATTCCTTTGTGTCACATTGTTGTGCTTCATTGATACACATAGTAGGCTTTAAAATGTTCAACTTGAAGAGGGTAATTATCTTGAGATAAATTTGATGATTGACTGCCATAGGTATCTTAGGTTTCTCTTGGTTAAGCATTGTCATATTGTTTTGTTTTATTTTTTTTCTTGAGGACATGCAACATTCTAAGTTGAGGCTCTTTATGTGCTATGAATTTATAACACTTACAATGCTTAAACTTGGAGAATATACATGTAGTCAACTCTATTTTGTTGGATTTGATGGATTTTTGGAGTGTTTTGAAGGAAACTAGGTTTTGGATGCCAAATTAAAGAAAAAGATAGAAATTGAAGTTTTGGCTACTTACCAAGGCATTTTGACCTATGTGCTACTTACCTAGCGTATGTGAGCAAAGTATGTTGAAGAACTGAAAGTGCAGAGGCTAAGATGTAGGAAAAAACAAAGTCTTCCATTTACAAAGACTATATACGGTCCATATGTACCATATACAGTCCGTATGTGGACAATGTATGTCCTGATCTGAAAAGTCCAGAAAGTTGCAAGTTTAGTTCCTGAGGCCTAGCATATACAAAGTGTCACATATGGTCTATTTGTGCTAAATACGATCCGTATGTGCAAGAATGCAAAGTCCAGAGAGTTGCAGAAGCTGAGAAAAAGTTTTGTCACTTACAAAGGACACATACATTTTGTATGTGCTACACACGGTCCATACGTGACCTTTGTAAGTGGCCACCGACCTCAACTTTTCCGTATCATTTTGAAATCATTTCCTAGGATTTCCATGTATCCTACATACACTCCCATGATTTTTTTAAGTATTATTATGTACATTTAGTTAAGTTTTCCTAATTTATTTAGGATTTTATTTCTAGGGTTTCTTGTAATCTATAAATACCCTTCAGGATTTGTTTAGTTTAATTCATTCATATATTGAGGGAGTTCTAGCATAGGCCCTTTGGGGCTAAGTTTACAAATATCTTATTGTTCTTGGTTTGTTATTCAATTTAAGACTTTGGGTTTTCTTCTTTCATTATTGTGAGATTAATTCTATAATTTTGTATGTGAATCTTATGAATGATCTTATAATATAAGCGGCTAATTCCCTTAGCTAGGGTTGTGGGAACCCTAGTGGATTAACAAAGTAGGGGAAGTGTCAAGTTGTTCTAGATAAAGATTCTTGCATGTATTGTGATTTTCTTTGCTTTAATTTCTTTTTAACGGGTGGCCAATTTGAAGATCCCGCCTGTATTCACTACAAACTCGAGAGTGAGGTAGAGATGGGGAAAAGGAAATCACAATAGTGATATGGGGTTATTTGCCAAAATAAGATTACCTGCATTATCTTCTTAAGATGGCTAACTTACATCTAATCAACTTGAGATCGAGAGGAGATAGTTGAAACCGGGGTCCAAGGCAAGGATTTATAAGACGACACTCTAAGACTGATAGAAGATGAGTGAAATTTACTAAATTGTGCTGAGATGTCATTGGTGATACATCACTTGTCAGATTCTATATGCAAGGTGTCAAAATAGGTTGATAGTGCATGATAAATTTGTGGAGTTGAGAAGCTAGGGGGAAGACAATCCTAGTGTTCGTCTTAGATTGTTTACAACCAAAAGCAACCAATTCTTTCCCCTTTCATTATTTCAGCAAATCCCCCATTTTTACTTTATCGCACTTCCTGGTGATTTCAAGAAGTTTGAGAAGGATTTCTGATGTATTCCTTGTGGGATCAACCCCAACCTAGTTGGGATACCATATTTAACAACGATCGCTTTATCCTTCTAAGGAGGGGTAGTTTGGGTGTTATCAACCATAGAGACAAAAAACCATCTTAGGCTTTAAAGAAGGAACTTACATTGCAATGGGATTCCTTTAACTAACAGAGATTTATGATTCTTTCGGGCACAATAGAGTGGCTTCTAAAGGTGATGAACTTCTTTCTTTGAGTGAAAGTCTAGAATTTATACATGTCCTTTGGTGGGAGAGTGTCCATAGAAGAGGGATGAATTTTCTTTATAGAGGAGTTGAGGCTAGAGGAAGATCATTTTTTTATTGATAGTTGACTGAATAAAATGAGAAAAGCCTTCCTCGGAGGACCCATAGATAAGAAATGGTTCTTGGTTGTTAGAGAGATAGTCTGGAGAAGGTTTATAGAGATTGACCATTAAATGGGTTCTAGTCAATGTGGAAGAGATAGAGTGAAAGGGTATAAGAGAGAGAGAGAAGATGAAAGGATGGGAGTTATAATGGGTTTAGTGAACTGAGGTGAATATAAAGATGAAGAGGTGGTAGATGTGTTAGGATATTAAAAAGGTAAAAAGATGGTAATTATGAGGAGAGATAAAAGGAGGTGTGAAATGAGTTGGATAATAAAGGAAAAGATGGGAGTTAATGGGTAAAATTATGGACATAAAATTGTACAAAAGATTTTTACACCAATATAAGCAAGTTTAAGCATTTAAAGGACATTGATGCATAATACATTGAGTTTTTTCCTTAAAAAACAAAATATTTCTTCAAGCAAGGGTTTTGTAAAGATATCAACAATCTAATTTTCAGACTCAACAAATTATAAGGAAAAATCTCCATTTTCTACGTGATCATGAATGAAATGATGCTTAATGTCTATGTGCTTCACCCTAGAATGATGCTTCATGTATTTCGACAAACTAATTACACTTGTATTATCACACATGATAGGCACATATTCAAATGATAAATTAAAATCAAGTAATTGATTCATGATCCATAATATTTGAGTACCACAATTTCCAATGGCTATGTATTTGGCGTCGGTAGTTGATAAAGCAACTAAAGTTTGTTTCTTCCTATTCCATGAGATTAGGGAATCACCAAAAATCTAACACGTTCCACTTGTGATCTTTCTATCACTTTTCATCTTTAAAATCAGCATCTGAACAACCAACTAAATCAAAGTTTAAGGAGTGAGGATACCGAATTCTGACGTCTTGTGTCCCTATAAGATAGTGAATAATTTTTTTGATGGCAGATAAGTGGGACTCTTTGGGAATAGATTGAAACCTTGCCCATTTACACATGCTGAGCATAATGTTTGGCTAACTCACGGTTTAGTAGGGATCCAATCATTCCTCTGTACGTCTTTTCATCAATATTTTTTTTGGATGTATCAAAATCCAGGCTTGTTGAAGGACTCATTGGAGTTCCATAAGCCTTTTCTTTTTCCATTCCATATTTTTTGATGATCTCCCAGGTGTACTTAGCTTGGCTGATAAAAGTACCTTTAGAGGTTTGTTTGATTTGTAACCCTATGAAGAATGTGAGTTCTCTCATGAGGCGTATTTCAAACTCTCTTTTCATTAGATTTGCAAAATTCTCACACAAAGAAATGTTAGAGCTTTCAAAAACAATATCATCATTATAGATTTGAAAAATAAGTAAGTTAGAGTCCAGTTTTTTAGTAAAGAGAGTAGGATAAATCTTTTCTCTTTGAAAATAATTTTTAGAAAGAAAGTACTCAACCTCTCATACCAAGCTTTTGGATCTTGTTTGAGTCCCTAAAGTGCTTTTGAAAGTTAAAAAACATGATTTGGGTAAGATGGATTTTCAAAACCAGGAGGCACTCTTCATGAATGTAACCATTTAGGAAAACACTTTTTACATCCATTTGATATAGTATAAAGTGTTTGAAAGAAGAAAATGCTAATAAAATTTAAATTAATTCTAACCTTGATACGGGAGCAAAGGTTTCATCATAGTATATACCTTCATGTTGGGAGTATTCTTAAGCTACTAATATGGCCTTATTCTCGATAACTTTACCTTCCTCGCTTAGTTTATTCATGTAGACCATCTGGTTCCGCCAACTGAACAATTCATGGGTCTTTCTATGGGACTCCATACTTGATTTCGTTCAAACTGTTCTAATTTTTCCTTCATAGAATCAACCCCAGTCTCTCTTGGAGGGCCTCATCAACCTTTTTGGGCTTGATTTGAGACATGAGCAACAAAAACTTGTTTTCTTAATGAGGCTTTTGTCTGCATCTTATCATCTGGATTGTAGATGATAAATTCATTCTAAAAACTTTCATCGTGTTTCCATTTTTTAGGAACGTTGGGTTTAGTAGTTTCAATAGTGGGAGCTCACTCAGGATTGACTATAGCCTACTTGTCGATTGATGGTTCAGAAGTTATGTCTTCTTTGACTTCTGGCTATAAATCATTGCCCTATTCTTCATCAAAACTCAAACTCATAGGAGGGTTATTAGTTTCATCAAATACGATAAGCATAGATTCTTCAACACAAAAAGTCCATTTATTATAGGCTCTATAAGCACGACATATGAAGAGTACCCAAGAAAAATACCTTCATCAGTTTGTGGGTCAAACTTTCCTAAGTTATTCTAAATGTTGTTGTGGATAAAGCACTGACATCCAAAAGGATTAAAGTAACTAAGATTAGGCTTATCTTATAAGGAATTTTCTTTAGAATTGGTTTGACGAGACTTCTACTGAGAATGTGACATGATGTGCTTACTACCTCTTCCAATAATGATCTGGTAAGTTATGTTCTAGAAGCATGGTTCTTGTAGTTTTTTGAAGAGATCAGTTGTTTTATTCTATGACACAGTTCTTTTAAGGACATCAGTGAGATGAAAAGTTTTGAGAGTAGCCGTTTTGAGCACAGTATTCCTCCAAAGATTTATTTTCAAATTCTCTTCCATGATCTCTATGAACATAGGTAATAAAATGTCCTGCTTCTCTTTGTATTCTTCTACAAAAGATATCAAAATTAGTGAATTCTTCATACTTCTGAGCAAGAAACATTACCCAAGTAAAATGAGAATAATTATTAACAATAACAAATACATATCATTTTCCACCATTACTTGCAGTCTTGGTGGGTCCAAACAAATCCATATGGATTGTTTGAAGAGGTTTGGTGGTAGTGATAATCTCTTTAACTTTAAATGATGTCCAAGTCTATTTACCAAGTTGAAAAACATCACAAATGTGATCCTTTCCAAACTTTAGCTTTGGAAGACCTTTTACCAGTTCAAGTCTAGAGAGTTTCTATGCCACAACTAGGTGTCATTTACTTGCACAGTGAGACAAGTTAGAGTATCAAAGTTAGGATAATTAAGAACATAAATATTTTCACAACGTTCACCGATATGAGAAATGTCTTTTCTTTCATGTTTGGTAGAGAAACTCTCAGCTTTGAAGGAGACTCCAAATCTTGTATCACATAGTTGACTGATACTCAGCAGGTTGTGTTTGAGTTCATCCATGAGATAAACTTCAATGAGTTCCCAGGAGGAATTGAGATTTACTGAGCTGACTCCAATGACGTCATCTTTGGCATTATCACCAAAGCTAACTGATCCTTCTTCTATTTTCTTTAGAGAACAAAACTTTTCTTTCATGCCGGTCATGTGGCTAGAACATCTGTTATCAATGAACCACATTTCTTTCCTATCGATTTTGTGGATATATTTTTGCAAAATAATACAATTAATTTTATTTAGGTACCTAAGTGGTCTTGGGTCCTTGAGGGTTAGATGTACTTCCTTTAGGTCTCCAAACCCACACACCTTTAGACCTTTATCTACAGGTGTGTGAT
Source organism: Capsicum pubescens (assembly GCA_030864215.1). Classification (NCBI taxonomy): domain Eukaryota; kingdom Viridiplantae; phylum Streptophyta; class Magnoliopsida; order Solanales; family Solanaceae; genus Capsicum; species Capsicum pubescens. Next base: position 87,629,154 of record CM061548.1, read on the forward strand.
TTGTACCCTTCTTTACCACAGGTGTAGTAGGATGGTCCTCGAAAAGAGAAAGTGGTTTTAGCCAACTCAAGCGAATTTGATGAGGAACATGATTTTATTTTAAATGAATTTGATCTTATGGAACTGTGACTTGGTGATTTTCCAATTCTATTTAATTGCATTTTAGATTATCAAGTTCTTATTGAAGTAAGTTAGTTTCAATTTGACATTCTTTAAGTTCAACTTTCCAGTTCCTTCTTTTCACTTCAAGCTTTAGTTTAAATCGAGCTTCCCAGTTTTTCTTTTCTTGAGAAAGTTTATTGTATTCATCAATAACATTTTGAAGCTCTTCAGTAATAATAACAAGATTTTTTTGAAGAATTTTGCATTTATGAAAATTGTAGGGTCTTACTTCACTTGATTCACCTTTTGCCAAGAAACACATGGCCGCTTCTATTTCTTTTTCAGTTTCATCTTCATCACTCCATGACCTAAAGTTTTTTTGTTTCTTATAGATGATCTTCTCCTCAATGTTGGTTAATTTTGTTTAATGTGACCCTACTTTCCACATTAATAACAACAATCATCATTCCCAGTGAATTCATTATTTTTAATCCTTGTGGTCTTTGCTGCCTTTGTTTCAAGATCTTTCTTACTCTATGATTTATTAGAGACATTACCTCGCTATTGTCCTCTTCTAGGGGTTCTTCTTCTCTAATTGTTACAACATTAAATTCCACTAGTTTTTTTTTCCTTGTTGTATTATTGATATAATTTCATTCATAGGCAATGAGAGTACCTCTTAATTCATCGTAGGTGATATTGTGGAGATCCCCATATTCTAGAATGGCAACTTTGGTTTCCCATTCTTTTAGAAGGATTCTTACAAGCTTTTGGACTTGAAGACTATGTGGATATATCATCTCCAATGACTTCAATTCACATAAAATTTTACTAAATCTAGAAAACATTGATTCCGCACTTTCATTTCCTTCTAATCTTGAAGAGCTTGTACTCATTGAACAGAGGGTTGATTTTTGCCTTTTTATTTTTAGTGGTTCCTTTGAAGGCTACTTTAAATTTGTCCCATATTTTTTGTGGTTTAACAGGTTGATATCTTGTCATATTCTTCACCGCTAACTGCACAAAGGAGTAAACTTATAACTCTTTCATTAGTTTGAATTACCTCTTATTGTTCTTTGGTGACTTCGACATTTTCAAAGTCCTCCACGTCAACACAACTTGATTTATTATCCTTCTATATTTGTTTGAGTGTTGTAATAGTCTTTGATTCCTTCTTAATGGCCACCCATGCTTGGAAATTATTTGACTAAACAAAGATTTTGAATCTATTCTTCCAATAGAGAAGTGTTGTCCATTGAAGTATGGTTGTCTCGTGGAAGAGTGATGGTTGTCTCGTGGAAGAGTGATGGTTGTCTCGTGAAAGAGTGACCATCTTGAAGGAGAACTCCTGGAATCTGATAGTTTTCCATTTGATCTTTGCTAACGTATGGTTAAGCAACACTTGTAAGTGAGATCTGCTCTGATACCAATTGAAATTCAAGAGGAGGGTGAATTGAAACTTTCCTGAGTCGACTTGTTAGGCTTGAAAGTCAACTCATACAAAGATTTATCCTGGTTTAGAATAGTAATGTGGTTCCTACTTCCAGTCCTTTTGGGTTTCAAGAGTTTCCTTTAGATCCTTCATACTAGATTCGTAGTACAGACGTAGAAGACAAGTATTAAAGCTTATTTTGATATTGAAATCTTGTGACACAGCTTCAACTGGTATAACTAAGTTGACTTGATCTTTTATTTTATAAATATTGAAAAAAAAATAGTAATCTTTATCAATACTAAGATTGAGACACACTAATATTTTTCATGAAGTTGAGTAAGTCTTCAAGTTTTCAGTCTTCTCTCTTTATATCATTCGACTGATGCTGCTACTTTTCTTCAAAAGGAAACCTAAGGGATTTCTTTTTAATCAAGGATTTGAATTGGATCCTTGATTGAGGGTAATACGTCCATATCAGATATATCCGTATATAATAGGATGCTTTCCTTTCATCACTACCAGTCATATCTATAACAGATATGTCCATAACTAGGGTGTAATTTCCTTTCCATGTTGCTCTGTGATCTTTGTTGATTATCTTTCTAGCATTTTATGATCTGAGAAGAGCTTGAGAGATCTTTCATTGATGTTGTATTAAGGATTAGTTTTCCCTTCCAAGTATATATCCATGATAATGTTTCTTGTCTTGATCATCCTTCTGGTGTATCCTGCATATTAACAGTAGATTAGTTTGTCATTATTAAAATTTATTACTTTGATATGGGAAGATAACATCATAGGTAGGATAGTAGAAATTAGGCTCAACAGGTAGTCTGAGTAACTCAATCTACTAAGCTACTCATGGCTCATAGGTAATACCCATGAGTCGTAGGTAGACTCGTGGGTAGCCTTTTCAACAACTCTTCATCCCTTTTTCTCATTCTTTATTCCAAACCCTGTTTTCTGCAAAATCAACCCAAATGTATATCATATCTAAATAGAATACCTAATTTCATGTACAATTTTCGTATTTTGAGCATTAAAAGTGCCATGAAACCATGACACAAGAAGAATACTTTAAAAAATTACAATAAATAATTAAAGACGGAGATGTAATTTCCATTCAAACTTTGATACTTCTTGAATAGTTAATTATTACGAACAAAGTAAACTTCAAACATCCAACTTTTGGATGTGTAGAAACTCAAAACATGTTACTATTGGTTTTCATTTTCATTAACGATAATGACAGGAATGGTGCCGCGGCCGCTGCCAACGTCAGTGGTTCTGAAATATTATGAGCATGTCAATTTTGATTTTGATAATTTAACTCAGCTTGTTTTAGTTAGACACTTTAATCTACACTGTTTATCATTTATTTGAGATAGTTAAATGTGTAGGTGGGTCAAGTGTTATATCTTAACTTCATGTTTGAAATGCATCTTTGCAAGACAATAGACAAATAAATAAAAAATAAATAGAGCAATGAATGAGTTAGAACTAGAGAGAAAAAATCTGAATCACCATAGAAGTCGTGTACACGAAACAAGAAAGAAATGATTTAGCCTTCACCAATGTTGAATGAAAAAGCAAAGCAAGGAAGAAAAAATAGAAAAAACTTGGAGGGGAAACTAAGTATATATTTTATTTTTAGAGACAAAATTAGGCTAAATCCTATTGTATGCTACATTGGTGGAGGAAATACTTATTTATAGTGTATAATGTTAGCATGTACTCATTAAGACAATTTCACTAGATCCTGATAGTACCACGACTAATGAGTGAGTTCTACATGCTGGAGATATAGAGAGTGTCAACCTATGATGTTGGGTGTATTTTTGAATTTTAGTGTCACTATTTTAGTATTTTTAGCTATATTTTTAGGTTGATTCATGTGCTATATAGGTTGATAATGAGATGAATGTGAATATAAGTGTTAAATCATGTGTTTATAATGTTCAAAGTGAATTCCATGCAAGTCTGTACTTCAATGAGTCATGTAGAGTTCAATCGAGGAAACTAGTGTTACTAACTTGAACTAGGTGCTTGTCTAGTTGATCCCGTTGGATTCTATTGTGTTTAATATGTTCCAAATGGTTTTAATATGTTATTATATGAGGAATAAATTTTTGGTAATGTTCAAAGTTTAATTTGATTAAGTCAAGAGTCGAATCATAAAGTTAAAGATCATGGAAACTAGCCTAGTCTTAACTCTTGATTTTGATTCATCGGTGAGGATATTGTGCTGTTATGATCTCTAATTCGTTGTGTTTCATAATGTAGGAATCTTTGTGAGCTGAATATTATGATATATTGATGATATAAAGTCTGGAAATCCATGGGAAATACACCACAATACAAGGTACGAAAGATGGGATGATCAAGACTTAACCAAAGTTCAGGATGCAACTTCTAGTACTTGCCCACTATATGGGTGGCATCGCCCCCTCCATTCCAGTGATCCCTTTCCTTAGAAAATATTTTGAGATAAAATTCAAGTGTGTTACCATAATTTTCCAGTGATGTAGGCTCTCTTTCGGCGCAATGGAGCCCGCGATGCCCCTCCTAAATGGTGCAATGGAGCCCGCGATGCATTCCTTATTCCATGCCTGACTTGCACACTGACTCCTTGTCCAACACGTCTCGGTCTTACCCTATTTCTATAAATACATCTTTGTACACGTTTTTATTTATTCTTGGACATCTTGTAGCATTAAAAGGCTACTACAACTTCATCTTTTAGGTTTTACATTATTTCTTTAGCTTTTTTTTAGATTATATCATGTATTCAACCTTTTGTATCATGTTATGACTATGAGTAGCTAAGAACCCTATTTTCGAGGTTAAAGCCAAAGACATGAGTACTATTGTTTTGAATTAAGTTCGTTTAACTTTGCTTATCGTTATTGGTTGTGTGTTCATCTTAGATTTAACTATTTTAAGGATTAACTACTCTTAGAATACATCAATTGTCTACCTTTTGATCTCAGAAGAGGGAATAGGGGATATAACATGGATATGAACAAAGTATGGTTTGTATTCTTTTATGAAATAAGGAATTCAAATTAGTGTCTAGGACAGGGATGTACTTAGACGCCTTACTTGATTCACACGTAGGATGATAGCTTAAAGAACTTAAGTGGACTATTACATCCCCTCTCAACGATGTAGTTGTGCGGTTCAACTTAGGTAAAGGATTAGAGGTCGGGAGACATGATCACACAATTAACCCTACGAATCAAAAACCAAGATAAACAAGTTAATGAATGAAGTTCAATAACATAGTATGATTGTTCAAAGTGCTTTAACCTTGGGTTTTCTGCTATTGATTGTTTCAAAATCTTTCCTCTACGTATTGTTAACTTTACTTGAAATTACAATTTCCAAACTCTCTATTTGATTTCTCTTGCACTAAGTTAATCTAAATTGTGAACTAAAATAGAATCATTGTTGAATCAAGTCCCTATGGGATTGATAGTTGGATCATTGAAGGCCACTTTACTACTTGGTAGACCACGTACACTTGTGTGTGTGCTTGGGCACTGTCAACCTACTAATAGTTGTCTAGTGCAAGTCTTTCAAGGATCATCCGTGTACCTAAAAAACATGACACGTTGGTCGCTTATGTTCTCTATGATTAGGCTTTCCTTTAGTATCTTTCTTTGACGCGCATCAAGATCTAGATAGTACATTTTCCCAATCCATCACTCCAACCTACTTCTTCCACCGTATAAACTACACTAACTGGTTTTGTTCCTCATCTAATACCCATTGTTCCTTCTTTAATTTCTATTACAAAAGTAAAAAATTCCTTATCACTTTAGTTTCCTTGGCTTGATGTCTACTACCTCTGCAGAATCATGATGTCCCACCCTCATATCTGACACCTTTGGGGGAATAAAAACAAATGAAACTCTTTCTTGAGTATCTTATCGATAAAATACTACCTAAATTATTCAAATTCTCACAGGATTTCTCCATGCCAGAGAGTAATAGTTCAAACTCCAAGAATGTGCCTACGTACATATCAAGCTCCCTTGTGAAAGAGAATTTTGTTCCTCACAAGCTCAAAGAGTATGGATAGACCCGAATAGAGCTTTATGTGGAAGCTTCTAGTCCCAATGATAGCATTATTTCCCAAAAGATGGTTTTGACTTTAGTTTACACATACCTATTTAGTGTGGGCCTTAGTAATCCTATTGAAAAGGTGATCACCTCTTTCCGCAATATCTTTTGGATATCTATTAGGTAGATGAATTGGGAAGTACTGTGAACCTTCTCTTATCTTTTCATACTAGATTTTATATTGAGTGCTAGTTTCACCTTGATTCTCTATGAATTCTATGAGGAGGAACAATTTAATTATTCTATTAGGGTAGGTAATCAATCATAAGAAACCTATATGATCCCTAAGATTAAAGAGCGACTAATAATTTCATGGTCATGTCCGTTGAGGGTCACCCAGGGCTTTTGCAACATTTCCCTAAAATACTCATTGTAAGTAACTATACGTAATTTTTTCTAGTTTGTGTCGGGTTGCATCTCACTTATTTTTAAGCATTTTTCATCTACTCGGTAGTATATTCCCTTGGGTAGGAAGCTCTTGGATCAAGTCCAGATACTCCATCTTTGGGTGGCTCACATCTTTAAGCTCACGAGTATGATCGGCCTCACTTGGTCGTATCTATCTAACTAATATAGTGGAAAATAAGAAATCATGGTAAAGGTTTGGGTTTCCTATGTGATTCCTTCACTTTTAGTTTGTTTTAGGATTTAGTCTCATGCCTTTTACTTGTCATAGTACAGAAGTTGGACCCTATGATTATTCCTCATTTAACGATGGCTATTAAACTCCTTACTTGGGCTCCCAATGGTCATCTCTACTTCTCGGCTAGTGAAAACCCTAGAAACTTTTCCTAATGACTTCTTCGTTCCCTTTATATCTCCTGAAGGTAAAGAAAATATTGATACCCCCGCAGGCAGAAAAAAAGAAAAGTATCCAAAGAGAGAAGCTTCATCTGGGAATTCTAATGTCTAGCACAGTAAAAGTCATGCTAGAAAGAGAGGTATCCTATCTTTCACGGGTCTGAGGTAACTAGGCTACTGTACTTATAGGAAATGAAAGAGTCATGCATGGAATAGCTTATTCCCCCATGATTCGGTGAGGACCGCCCCTTTTGGTGTCAATTATGTTACTTGTACCACAACCTTACCAAAATTATGCAGTGCTTAATATACTATAATTTCATAGCAGTTTCGACGCTTAGAACTTTGAAAATATGCAATTACTTAGGTCATTTTGTTATATATGGTGTGTTTTATAGGAAACCAGGTTTTGGGATCTAAACAAGAGAAAAGAAGTGAAAACTGAAGATTTGGACCATCTACGTGGGCACTTACGACCCGTAGGTACTACCTACGTGGCGTAGGTGACAAAACAAGTGTCAGAGAGTTAATTTTCAGAGATTCAGGAGTTGAGATTTTGTCCCTGCTACCTATGATGGGGAACCTACGACTCGTAGGTGCCAGAAAAAGTGCCAGAAGATGAAGTGTCAGAGATCCTGTAGAATTTTTTAGGAGCTTGTCACCTATATGGGGCCACCGACTCTAGCTTTTCTCTTTTTTTTTGTAAAGGTTTAGGAAAAGACGATCACAATAGTAATTTAAGATTCACCTCTATCTTATAGTTTTTCCATCTTATCTTATTAACTTGAGACTCAGAAGGTAATAGTTAATCTGAGATCTAGGATAAACGTTGGTAAGGTGACACTCTTAGACTCAAAAAGTAAAGAGTGAAATTTACTAAAGACATTCACAAGATGATTAGTGATACATAACTTATCAGATTTTGCATGCAAGATATTGGGTTAGTTTAATAGAGTACGATAAACCTACAGAGTAGGAGACCAGGGGGGAACAAAATCCTAGTGTTTGATTTATATTGTTTACAACCTAAAGATTTGAGTTTTGAAACTTTCTATTATTTAAAATAACTCCCATATTTACTTTTCTGCACTGCCCGACTATTTTAACAAGTTTGAGAGATAGTTCATCCCTATTCCTGTGGGTTTGACCCCAACCTAGTTGGATTCCTATATTTTGACATCGACCACTGTATACTTCTGTGGAGGAGTAGTTTTGGATGACATAAAATTTTTGGCACCATTACTGGGGAATACGATTGCGATTTAGTAATTGAAGTTGTTGAAGTTTTTAGGTTTTATTTTTCTATTCTTCTTGGGGCATACGTTGGTGTATTCCTATTGCAAGGAATCAATGCAATCCATTATTCTCTATTAATCCTGAACAGGAAATAATCCTGCAACAGAATTGTAGGATGTCAAAATACGAACAAGAAGGTAAGCTTGAATGGTTTCAGAATAACCCAAATAATTTTCTTTCCCCTCCACCTGGTGTGATTCAAGAGATTATAGATCATACTACTGATTGGTTATTAGCTGAAGCCAATATAACGAGGGATGAGAAATCCCATCATATAGCTCAGGAGGCAAAAATGGAGAGGCATACACAAAGAGTTTATCGTCAAGCAGAACTTGATGGAATCGAGATAGAGCTAGAAGGGGTAGAGCTTAAGTACTCCAGGACTAGCAGTATTTCCCACCATATGGTGATCCATAGAAGGACTTAGGTTATGTTGAGCCTACCGAGATAGAAGCTATTATTTCTTCTGCTTTTCTATCAAATGTGAATTTTGATATCACTACTTCCATGATCAAGCAATTAAATTTGAAGGGTGTGTTTGCGAGCTTACCGACGGATGACGCAAACATGCACCTTATTAAATTCATTGGGGTTTTCAATTCATACTCTATATCAGGGGTAAATCAGGAAGATCTCAGAATCAAATTATCCCCCTTTTCTCTAACTAGTGAAGCTATATTATGGTTGGGGGAACTTCTTCAACGGTCAATCACTACTTGGAATAAGTTATGAAGGTAGTTCAAGATCATTTCTTTCCCTCGTGCAGAATTCTACAATCGAAGGATGAGATATATAATTTTAGCTAGTTGTACTCTGAGTTAATGTATGAGGTATGGTTTTGATTTAAGAAGTTAATGATGGTGATGAATCATAGAATTACAGGAAGCAATTTGCTTGAAACATTCTATCGAGCCCTTAACACTAGTTCAAAAGTTATGGCACTATTACTGGTGGGGCATTCATGCGCCTTCTTTGGGAAGAAGTATTAGTGATATTAGACTAGATGTCTCTCACCAATCAAGGGTAGCATACTCTAGAGGTAGAGAGAGGCACTAGAACTTATGCTATTGGTTCTTCCAATGAGTACAGATTTATTGATGACACAATGGCACAAGAGGTTGCTCAGCTAAGGACAAAGGTTGGATTGTTGACAAAGTAGTTTGTGGCAGTAAATTCTGAGAAGCTGAATGCAGTGGGATCACAGGGTAAGGCCTCAAGATCATATAATTCTAATTTAGAAGAAGAGGAAGAATATCAAGATAGTGAGTTGGCAGGTCTCTGAGCCAAGGGTCAAGGGAACCAAGGTTGGAAATACTATAGGGATAGGTACAAAGATCAGAGTCTAGAGAGGGATGGTGATTAGAGATTCAAGGATAATTACAAAGAGAAATAGTGTATATTTTCCACCAGGTAACTATTATAGCGAATCAAGGATGGAGTCTATGTTGTCCAAGCTAGTAAAGGGTCAGGAAAGTTAGGAAAATTTCCTTAAGAAGGTTAAGGAAGACATTTTAGGGTTGACCCAGATGGTAGAATTGCATGTTATTACAATTAAGAAATTGGAGAAATAATTTGGGAAAATATTAACAGCCATGAATAAGCGGAAGCCGGGTACCCTTCCAAGCAATACTTCTCATAATCCTAAGATCAATGGTCATTGTCAAGACATCACCACTCGCAGTGGTATGGTTACTATTGATTTCACTATGCCTGTAGTTGATGAGCTTAGGAATGATAGTGTTGATATTGATGAGACACATGGAGTGGAATTAGAGAAGTTAGTGACTAACTTTGAGTTATCACAATCATTGACAGGTGTTGATCATAGCATTGAGGAGGATAAAGATAAAGAAAAGGTCGATGAACTGGTGGTGAAGACTATTCCATTACCTCCCCCACCTTTTCCTCATATGTTGAAGTAGAAGAAAGAAGAAGGGAATTTCAAAAAGTTCATTGCTATGCTGAAAGAGTTGAGTTTAAATATTGTAATGATCCTTCAAGTCATTTCAATAGTTACACTTATTTCCTCCATTAGAGATTTTCTATAGCTGCTCCAAGTCATTTATGACTCACTAGGACTAATAATTCAGTTATTGGGTAGTTCGTTTGATTTTTAGAGCCAATTCCTTGTTGGTTCAAAATGGCCACCAAGCAAAAATTTCATCAAAACGAATTCGAATGCAAATTTTGACAGCGCCACCAACTCTAAAATATTGATTTTAGAATAGGTAGTCCTTTGGTTCGGGTCCTGAGGAACCCCAACTTATTTTGACTTATTGGTCGAAAAGCTAAGAAAATAAAATATGGGTGTGGGACCCATATTGGTCCAAACGCCCTAAGATGGAAAATCCAAGTGTGTCATTTCATCCAAAACATCAAATTTGGTGTGGTTACATAGTTCGTTTGCATATACAGGATTTCAAACGAACCTCGAGCACCCAGTTAAGCCAATTTTTGGTCTTGGAATCTTGGAAGTGATTGCGAGGCAGTAGGTCGCAATAGCGATTGCCGAGGACCTGGATTGGATATAAAATAACCCCTTTTCCATGATTTTTGGCCATTCTTCATCACTTCCTTGAGAGATAAGAAACCTAAATAGTGTGAGAGCTTAAAATTGAAGATTGTTGGTGATTGGAAAGCTAGACTACTATTTTTTTTTGCGATTATCTTCCCATTTGAGGTAAGAATTCACCTTTTCATGGTGAAATATCTTGATTTATTGGACCCAAAGCATAATGGTCCAATATGAGTATTTATATGCTCATATTAATGAGTATAATGTATTTTTGATAGCTTGGCATATTGAGGAGACTTCTCAATAGGGAAAAACGTTGGTTTAGCGGTTCGATGAGCTTTCTTCAGCATCGAGGTAGGCTAGGTTTATCCCTTGTTTGATTAAGATATTTCATTTCATAGTATTCTTATGATATTATGTTAGATTTGGGATGGTTTTTAGGTGTTGGATTGATGAAATGCATGACTTGAGTTAGTCGAACCATTTAAGCTATTGTGAACCGTAAAGTTGAAATACTTAGCTTTGTTCCTTATGCCTTAGATGTATTGGACTTCATTCCTCCTTTTTAGCATGAGAATGCCTTAGATTAATCATATTAGGCATAATTGACCTAATTCCTCATAATTAGGTGAATTTCCTATCTTAGGACTAATTGAGGCTTGTTAATAGCTAAAAGTGGATATTAGATACCTTAAGCCTAGTTCGGCTTGAAGTTTACCTAAAATTGAAATTAAGGATTAGAAGGACTCTTAACCCACTTTAGGCTATGACACATATTAGTATTGGTAAAACCTTTTATGCCTATTAGACTCTTGGAAATATGTATTGAGGTAACATTGAAAAATCTTGATACTTGATAGCTATGTTGGTTAATATGGGGATTGGGGCCCATTGATTTTGCTGTTATTTATGAATGTTGATCATACTATATATGATGTTGATCATATATACATATACTTACCGATTCAAGTCTAGATATTGACATATTTACCGGTTTGAGTCTGGTTATTTATTATACTTATCAGTTCAAGTCTGGCTATTGATTTATTTAACTGTTCATGTCTGGCTATTGATTATAATTTCCGATTCAAGTCTAGTGTCTATCGATATATTTAACGGTTCAAGTCTAGCTATTGATTATACTTTCCAGTTCAAGTCTAACTATTGATATTTTTATCAGTTTAAGTCTTACTAATGATTATACTTATCGATTCATGTTCGGCTATTGATATATATAACAATTCGAGTCTGACTATTGATTATACTTATCCATTCCAGTCCGACTATTGATATATTTACCATTTCAAGTCCAGATATGCCTATTATACTATGATGGTATAATTTCTTTAATTGACAGTATCAGGGTATGAAATTTAAAGTAGAAATGTTGCTAAGTTGGAAAATGAGAAAATGATTATAATGTGTCATGACATAAATGGACTCTAGTGGTAAAATGACTAGATAATAAATGACGGTTATCTAGTAAATGGATATTAGCGGATATGAGGTGAATATTTGTTAAATGATGGCAACATTATGGAAAGTAGGTATATAGTGAAATGGTTGTAGATTTTGGAATGATGGTTAAATAACAATAAAGATTAGTTATAATGTTGGTTAAGTTCTTTATTTTATCATTGAGAATACTCTCCAGTCGTATGGGAGTATGTGATGAGTTATTTACCTTTTTCACCAACTAGCGTATGGGAGCAAATTTTATTGTTTGTGATCACTTATGTGATATTATGTTACATTATATTATTATTCTGGTTATTTACTTATTATGCATAGCGGTATTAGAGATGATTCCGATTTATTTTTTGTACCTTGACTTAGTTATGTTATCTTTCATCTTATCATACTAATTTCATGATTTAGCTCAGTCGGTCGATGATGCCTACTAAGTAACCATTTTTATAATACTCATACTATAATTCTGTACCTTTTTGGTGCATATCCTAGTATTAGTTGCAGACGTTGATTTGTGTTCGGGCGGTGTTGTTATCGGAAGATAGGGTGAGCTCTTAGAGTTTAAGTTACCCATTTCCTTCTATCTTTCTATATTCAGCCTTTTGATTTGATACAAATGTATTGACTACTCTGGATATTTGGATTGTATTTCTATTGTTAGATCCTCTTGTACTAGCACTACCAGGTCCTGGGATGGTATCTCGTATTGACTATTTTTATCAATTTAAAACACTTTGTTTATTTATATATGTGTTCTTGAAATTATCCTATGTTGGGCATTTCCAACCAAATTAACCCATTGCGTTAGCTCTGGGTTATGGTTTGTCTTAACTATTGGTGGGATTTAGTAGGTGCCATTGTGGCTCGTAAATTGGGATATGACTGTGAAAGTGGACAACTTCATCTTTTTTGGCTGACTTTGTAGTCTTGGATTGTGAAGTTGACTTTGAGATGCACATAATCTTGAGGTTACCATTTTTGGCCAAGAAAGAGAATTAGTGGATATGGAGAAGGGGGAACTTAAGTTAAGGTTGAATGATGAGGAGGTCAGCTTCAGTGTTCATAGAACCTCGAGGCAGCCAACTGACACGAGGGTAGACTCGATGATAACTATGTTGATGAGCCTGGATTCCACTTATATGGTTACCTTGATAATGTCTGAGAAATCAAGGTACCCTCATCGTGCCGCAATGATAAATCAAGCATTACATGGGAGGCAACCCATGGGCTTGTTGGTGAAGTCAGAGTAACCAACATAGCCTCATTTTTCCACGACGTTAAATCAAGCATTGGGTAGGAGGCAACCCACTAATTTAGTGTTCACATTGTTTTTCTTTTTTGTAGTTGTACAACTTGAGGAACAACCTGGAACACGGTAAAACATTGTTAAATTTAGAAAATTTCAAGTAAGGGGACTTATTGATCCACCTATAAGGTTGATACATCCCACTCGGGCCAGGTAAAGTTGTGCGATAAATGTCTGAGGGAAATTTGGAGGATTTTTGGGGTCTCTAAACTTTTACCTACGAACCTACTTATGGTGTCATAAATACAACTTATAACCTCGTAAGTGTGTCTTAGTGGGCCAGAAACAAGCCTGCTACCTACAACTTTCCACCTACGGGCCTAAGTTGCTCCGTAGGTGGCAAATTTTTCAACACTATTTTTTTTAAATTTTGGGCCAGGTCCAAAATGAGTCGACCCTAACCGGCCTCCCCAGTGCATTATAAGCCTAGAACTCAATTCAAAATCCCCACAAACCTCAAAATTTCAAACTCCCTCTCAAATTCAAACCTTCCAACTCCTTGTAGAAGTTATATAAGGCAAGAACTCTTCATGTTTTCAGTACCAACTGGTCCAATTTCACGTATTATGCATTCAAGGTAGGGTTTCTCTTCATTTTTTAGTTTTCACTTCTATTTATAGAAATCAAAGTTAAATTTCTTGGCTTCCAGTAGTAAATAAAAAAGTATGTTGGTATGTGTATCTGCCTATGAATTATGTAAAAATCAACAAAGTTGTATACGACAGCCAATATTAAGCCTAAAAATTGAAATTCGTGCATTGTTCTTGAATGAATACTCTACAAACATGCCATAACTGGGAGTGGAAGTTGAGAAGTCTAGGGAAACCCAAAAGTCGTGTGTGCTATGATTATGTTTTGAAGTATTATAAAAGTTGTTCATGCAAATTTGGACTTGAGAGGTTGTTTTCATTGTATAGGGATGCCAAATTCTAGGAAAAAGTCAAAGTTTGATACTTTTGATTTTTCTTCAAAGTTTGCACTCCCTTATTCTTTTCCAGGCACTGACACTTGCTCTTTTAGGTACTATGGCACCAAATGTTTTGACAACGAGGGAAGGAAAGTTATGATTTTGAGATGAGTCCCCTGAGTACAATGGCTCAGTAGAGGTTTACCTGATCGTCCCAAATAGACCAACAACTCCATGGACTAGAGGATAGAGATGGGTTGTAGCTAAATTAATTATTGCAGCCACACTGGGTATTCCACTACCAGCACAGACAAAGTGGGGCACTCATCTCGTATTTACACAAGATGGAGCCTAGACAACCATAGACATACCGGTTCCTAAGCAAATGATAAAATCAACTAGATCTTTTTCCCTATATTCTCCCTAGTCTGATGAGGGGTCAAAAGATGAGTCCACAGTAGCAGCTACTGAGTTAGCATCAACAGCACCCCAGTATGAGAAGGGTACAACTCAGGCATTACATCAAGTGTCATCATCTTTAGCACCATCCACAGAGACACCTACACAGGACCCTCGACCTCCCAGTTTACCCAAGGCTGACCCAGTTTCGGAGTCTACACATACCTCAGCTATGCTAATAGCTAAGGTAAACCCGTGGTGGTGTATAATAAGGATACGAGTGCTTTATGAGATGGAAAACTTTATTACTAATCTATGAGGCCATATTTAATCGATACCTGCTTGGGTGGATGATTATACCTCAGGGTTCTTATAGTCAGGTGATGGTCCATAAGTTTTATTCATCTTATGTGGCCACAATTGAATTGACCATACCTAGAGGCGGAAGAAGTGTAACACAGCCTTAGCTAGAGTGCCCTTTGGTGAGAGAGATTCAGGTTGATCTTTCAGTGGTGGCCATTCAGATAGTTCTTTTCAGACCTTATTGTGTAGCCCCAACATCTATAGCTGAGTGTGATCAGGGATTGAGATTCTTACTAGATAGATGCATAAAGAGAGATAAAGATCATAAGAGATAGAGGCTAGATTTGGTGAGATGGATTGCCTATATAATTTTTGATTTGGGAGATGACACCCCCTGAATCGAGGGAAATAGAGCGATTAGGAAGGCGACACTAAATTTTTTCATGAAGTGTTGGTGGACTATACTTTATTTTTTATTGTGTCTAACTATTCCAGGCAATATGTTGACATGGGATCGAGCTGAGTTGATCACAAATTTTATAGCAGTTATAAGATCGACTTTATAATTGTTATCAGGTATGAGTTGCATGAGAGAGCTTTTGGGGATTTGACCACTATGCCTTTTCCTTACCTTATCCAATAGTTGTGATGAGACAGGAGTTCCAAAGATCCCAGATGTGGATAAGATATTAGGGGTGACGACCATTGCACAGATAAGTATGATCAAGGATCCAACAAACCTACTCCTTGCCTAGAGAATTTGTGTATCTCTGACAGTGATTCCAGCCCAGTCTGAGGGTGCCTCGGTTTTGATAGAGCATATTGTAGGACAAATATGGATATTAATGATATGGGAGTTGACGTTGTTTTTTTATGGGTGATAATAGAGATGCGCTTGAGATGAGCACTTAGAGAGAGAGGGCACTAACCACTTCTACTTTAGCCCCGACTTCCATTTTAAGTTAGTTAGAGCTTTTTCTATGCTCTCTTGTCCCTCTACTATAGCTCTAGCCATAGTCTTGATAGCGGTGCCATAAGATTTTTTACAATGCTTAGTAGAGCGGCAGGATATGACTACCAGCCGACTTGAGAATGTTGAGTTCGATCTTACATCGCTCTATAGGCAGATGTGGCCTTGGGTCCAGATGACATTAGAGATTACTGAGCATAGGATACAAACTACACTTTAGGGTGAGAAGTTAGACTTCACTATTGAGTTGCATGCCTGTATTATTGCTTTTGAGAGAAGGGTGTCTTTTTGATAAAGTTATATAGAGGCTTCTCACCTAGATGGGATTTGGGAGGAGGTGACAACACTGTGATTAGAGGTATGTTGTCTTACTAAGAGCTAGATTTTGGCCATTCCTTCAGTTATCCTTCTATTTACTCATCCTGTGCCTCCGCACAACCCTAAATAATTTGATTTATTTGCGGAGAAGGAGAATACGGTTGTAACAACCCAGGCTACCCCCTAGTCATCATACAGTGCTTACAGTTCCGAGAGACCACAAGCTAACCCATGATATGGTACCTATTATGAGCACTGAAAAATAATATCATAATTGCAGAAAACATCTGATATTTCCATAAGGTTTTAATAACTGAATTTTAAACTGAAATATGAGTCTATAGAACAACTGAATGAATCTAATAAAATAATGATAAATTGGATAACTAATTGTAATGTCTGAATACTTAATAACTGACTCTAATATCTGAAAAGCCTCTAAAACTGACTGACCAAATATGAGTTAATGGGATAGGCCCCAACTAACTCTGCTAACTACTAAAATAGAGATAAAAAGTAAAATAATTTGTCCTCAAATGATGAGGACTCACCACGACTACTATTCTACTGATATCCTGAGAAGTGAAGTCTAAGCGTGGTCTGGGAACTGAGCGTCAGCACCTATGATATAATACATCATGGCGCAAAAGAAAGGTATGCGATCGGTACTTTGAATGTACTTGTATGCTAAATGAGGTAGGCTGATATGCATGGTTTCATGAATAGAACTAATAATTAACTGGATATGCATGTAAATCATGGAGTACTAAGTAAATAACATGAAGTCTGTAGGCACTAGAGATACGACAAACATGTAAATACTGTGTAAGCATGAGAATCTGAAAATACTGAAAATATGTGAAAATCTGTAGACACTGAGGGTGCATGACCAGCATATAACATGAACTGAGTAAAATATGTAAACTAAAAATACTGAAATCTATATTCTTTGGACAAACAACACTAAGACTGAATAACTGAACTGGGATTGTATCTGAGACTGTGGGAGGTATCATCTAACTGACATTCCCAAATTTGACCTAATCGGGGTCCAACCTATAACCCCAGTTAGAAAGGTATTAATACCTTTCCACGGGTACTAACGATGGCTATGTGAATCTACTAAATTGATATAATGTCCAAAGGACTAAGGGTGTCAAGCCTGAACTGACGGGTGACCCCTGCGAGATAGTCAAGCCTAATCTGACGGGTGACTTCTCATATCCTACTATGGCTATCTAGTTCTGGAGTATAGGGAATTCTACTAATGACTCTATCTATCTGATAAGGAAGCTTCCATCCCTACACTCGCTCGGTGCTAAATCCTACTCCCAACTGAAAGACAATGAAATACTAGACTGTTCTGAGTTTGACTGACTGATTTTGACTATTCTAAAAATGCTCACAGTATGTTCTGAAGACTATTTTGTAATGTACTAATACTAGAATAAATAAACAGCTATGGATTTTGGGTATTCAATACCCCCAAGACTCAAAACAATTATAGGAAAATGACACTAAAACTTGGAGATCAAAACATGAAGGCTCTTATTAAATAAATCACTCTTGTAGGCATTTTATCAAACACTTGTAATTCATGGTTTAAAACAATCAGAGGAATGTCATGGAACTAGTAGGAATAGCATGAATTCATCATAATAGCATTAAATCACGGTTTAATTCAATAAATAATAATATTAAAACATGGAGGATTGAATAATAACAATAATTTTATGGTAACATGGTATAAAATCAATAGTGCATGGAGATTCATGTATGAAGTCGTAATTTAAAACATAATAACTTGAAAAAATTATAACTTACTGATTAAAATGGGTTACTAGGGCTCCAGGGATGAAAGGAATCCATGGATGAACATCTAACATACCTGGGATAATGAATTTCTTGATGTTCTGGGTGAGTTCTTGAGGATTGGACTTGAAATAGGAGAGCTAGGGTTCTTTATTTGGGAGAGAAATCTTCTTGATTTAGGGGAAAATAATTAAAATAATGAGTCTAAAATCATTTTTAGGGCTTAAAAGCAAACCTGGGCGGATTAAAATTAGCGGAAAGGACTGTTTTACCCTTGGGTAAAACTTTTAATTTTGGTTGAATTTTTCATAAATGGGCAGCTAGAGCGACGCGGCGCTATCGCGCTGTGTCACTGGAAATCATAGTCCCCTTTTGATTCTGATTTTCACCATTGGCGCGACGCGCTATGATCGCACTGCCTCACTAGATTTGGACAATTATGAACTGGGCCTACGGTGCGACGTGCCACTATCACGGAGAAACACTGGAAATTTACAATGACTCCGTGATGTGCTAAGGATCAAAATGGCGGTGTTTAACGACCTAAATTTAAAATTGCCATAACTTCTTACTCGGTTATCGGATTTAGGCAAATTTTATATCGTTGGAAAGATAATTGAATTTCCTACACAAAGGAAGGATCTAAATAGGAAAATAATGAGTTTTTCGAAAATTTATATACAAATACACATGTATTGGGACTTAGTTTATGCTAGGGAAATATGGGGTGTTACAATATCTCCCTGTTGGGATCATTCGTCCTCAAATGAAACTTATTAAGCTGATAAAACTGATGGACTAAGCTTACACACTGAACATGCATATTTGATGCATGGAATACATGACTGAACTGATTTGTAAAGGCATGATTGACATGAACACGATGTGTAACCGAAAATGAGCATGATAGAGAGTAATCTTAAGAAGATTAGTACCTTATATTGAATCTGGATTCATGAAGAAGAGATGAGTGTACTTGGTCCGCATATTTGCTTCTGCTTCCCAAGTGGCTCCCTCAACGGACTGATTCCGCCAAAGAACTTTTACCAATGAAACTTCTTTGTTCCTTATTCTACAAACTTGATGATCAAGAATTTTGAGTGGAACTTCCTCAAAGGAAAGACTGTTACGAATATCTACACTTTCTAAGATAACAACTACAACTGGATCACCAATACACTTTTTCAATAATGAGACATGGAACACTGGGTTTACTGAGGCTAAATATGAAGGCAACTCAAGATCGTAAGCCAACTTTCCGAAATGACTAAGAATTTTGAAGGGACTGACATATCAGTGACTGAGTTTCCCTTTCTTTCCTAATCTCTTCACTCTTTTCACAGGAGAAATTTTCAAGTATACAAGATCACCAAACTTAAACTCAAGATCCTTTCTTCTCATACCTGCATATAATTTCTATTGGCTCTGGGCATCCCTAAGTCTTTCTCTGATCAACTGAACATTCTCTAAGGCATCAAACACAAAGTCAGGCCCTACTATGGCGGCCTCACCTACTTCAAACCAACCAATTGGAAATCTATATCTCCTACCATAGAGAGCCTTAAATGGAGCCATACGAATACTGGAATGATAGCCTTAAAGGAAAATGGTCATCCCAACTACCCTTGAAATAAAAAACGCATGCTCTTATCATATCTTCTAGAGTATGAATGGTCCTTGCTTCTTGACCGTCTGTATGAGGGTAGAAGGCTATACTGAGGTGGACTTAGGTTTCAAGACCCTTTTGGAATGCCTTCTAGAAGTGAGAGGTAAACTGGGTACCTCTATCAGAGATGATAGATAATGGGACTCTATGTAACCTGACCAACTCTCTGATATCGAGTTTGGCGTAGTCCTCGGCTGAATAAGAGATATGGACTGCCAAGAAATGGGCTGATTTGGTCATCCTATCTATGATGACCCAAATAGAATCATGCTGATGACGGGTACGAGGCAAACCTGTCACAAAATCAGTGTTCATTCCTCCCACTTCCAAGTGGGAATACAGAACTCCTGCATAGACCCACTAGGCCTCTAGTGCTCAATCTTAACTTGCTGACATATAGAGCACTAAGCTACAAACTCTTTAATATTTCTCTTTATCCCACTCCACCAATAGATCTCCCAAAAATCATGGTATATCTTAGTGGACCTTGGATGAATAGAGTAACGAGCACCATGTGCTTCCGCAAGAATTTATTTCCTCAAGTTATCTACACCAGGCACACATAATCTTCCTTGACAATGCAACACACCATCTGCCCCTTGGGAGAAAACCTCCACTTTTTTATGTCTGGCAGATTCTTTCAACTTAAATAGACTGGGATCTCTATCCTACTTTTCCTTCACCTTAGAAACTAAAGATAATTCTGAGCTACTCAGTACCCACACACTACCCTCTGCTGAGTCGACTAAGCAAACACCTAGTCGGGCAAGCTGATGAACTTCTTGAGCTAACTGCTTCTTACCATCCTCAACATAAGCTACACTACCCATGGACAATCTTATGAGAGAATCAACCACTACATTGGCCTTTCCCGGATGATACAGAACACTCATGTCATAATCCTTTAATAATTCTAACCACCTTCTCTGATGCAGATTTAAATCTTTCTAAGAGAACACATATTGAAGGCTTTTGTGATCTCTGAACACATCCACATGTACCCCATACAAGTAACAACTCCAAATATTTAAGGCAAATACTACTGTTGCTAACTAAAGATCATGAGTCGGATAATTCTTCTCATGGGGTTTAAGTTATCTGGAAGCATAGGTTATGACCTTACCTCTCTGCATAAGGACATAACCCAAACCTACTCTGGATGTATCACAGTATATAATAAAACCATATGAACTATCTGGTAGAGTCAAGATTGGGGCTGAGGTGAGTTGAGTCTTCAACTCCATAAAAATCTTCTTGCAGGAACCTTACCACTGAAACTTAACCTAGTTCTGAGTCAATTTGTACATGGGGGATGCAATAGAAGAAAACACTTCAACAAACTGACGGTAATAGCCAACTAAACCCAAGAAACTCCTGATATCTGATGGAGAGATGGGTCTAGGCCAATTTCTCACCGACTCAGTCTTTTGAGGATCAACTCTAATGCCATCACCGAAAATAAGATGGCCAAGGAAAGCTAATGATCTTATCCAGAATTCACACTTACTGAATTCAGTGAATAACTGGTGAGCTCTAAGGGTCTGAAGTACTATTCTGAGGTGATCTTTATGATCATTTTCGCTATGGAAGTAAAAAAGAATGTCATTAATAAAGACTATGATGAACATGTCCAAGTACTGCTTGAACACTCGGTTCATCAAGTCCATGAAGGCTACTGGGGCATTTGTAAGACTGAAGGACATGACTAGAAATTCAAAGTGACCATATCAAGTTTGGAAAGCTATTTTTGAAATGTCACATTCCCTGACTCTAAGCTGATGATAACCTGATCTGAGGTCAATTTTTGAAAAATAGTTGGAACCCTAAATTTGATCAAACAAGTCATCGATTCTAGGAAGTCGATATCTATTCTTGACTGTGACTTTGTTCAACTGACGGTAGTCTATGTATATTCTGAGAGAATCATCTTTCTTACGCACGAATAGAATAGGTGCGCCCCACGGGGAGATGCTGGATCTGATGAATCCCTTATCTAGGAGATCTTTTAACTATTCTTTTAACTTTTTCAGTTCAACTGGAGTCATTCTGTATGGAGGCAAGATATAGGCTGAGTATTTGGGAGAAGGTCTATTCCAAATTCAATTTCATTTTTGAGAGGAACTCCGGGCAGATCTTCAGAAAATACATCTGAGAATTCATTTTCTACTGGAACTGACTCAAGAGTTGAAATTTCTGAGTGAAAGTCTTTGACTCACACAAGATGGTAAATACACCCCTTCGATATCATCTTTCTGGATCTAAGGTACGAGATCAAGTGACCTCTAAGAGATGTAGTACTACCCGTCCATTCAAGGACTGGTTCATTTGGGAACTAAAAATAAACTATTTTGTTTCTACAATCAACTGAGGCATAGCATGATTGGAGCCAATCCATGCTGAGAATAACGTCAAAATCAGTCATGTCTAACTCTACGAGATCAACTGAGGTAACTTTCTGAGATATTATGACTGGACAGTTCCTTATACCTATCTGGCTATAATGGAAACGCCTACTGTAGTAGACACTAAAAATGGCTCTGCTAGATTTTCAGGATTGACTCCGAAGTTAACAGCTATATATGGAGTTACAAAAGAAATAGAAGCTCCAGGGTTGAGTAAAGCATAAACATGTAAGTGAAAGACCTGCAACGTACCACTAACTACGTTAGGAGAATTTTCCTAATCTTAGCAGGACTGAAGAGCATATAATCTATTTGGACGCTAACCACTGGTAGCACTGGAAGCAACACCCTGCTAAGTCAGGCGATCGGATGGAATGAAGACTGATGGGAATGGCCCTATTGGCGTACATCCCTACCTTTCTGAGAAACTACCTGAAAATCCCAAATCCGATGGCCTGGCTTGCCACACCCAAAGCACAAACCACTACCCGCTCTACACTCACCCTGATGGTGTCTATCACATTTCTGACATAAAAGATTTGTACAGGCACTGCTAACACTGACCTGGGACTTAGAGCATGGTTCCCTATCCCTATTATCATTTCTGAATTTAGGTACTGGGGTACTGGGTGAAGAAGGTGCTGGGGATGTAGACTTCTGATGAAACTATGGATGGTTACTACCTTCTGACTTTGGCTGATTGAAATTAAAGCTACCCATCCTAGATCTCTTGTTTCCTTTCTCCCACTTCATAATCTTTTTCTCCTCTATCTATTGAGCATGGACCATCAGTCTAGACAAGTCTATCTCACTAATAAGTATTACGGTCCTGCACTCCTTGACCAAACTATCAAATATTCTAGACACAAACTTACTTATCTTAGACCTGTTATAAGCTACCACATGAGGAGCATACCTAGCTAACTGAGTAAACTTGAGGGAATACTCCCTCACACTTATGCTTCCCTGCCTCAAGTTAATGAGCTCTAACACTTTGGCCTCCCTCAACTCTAATGGGAAGAATCTTTCTAAGAAAGCTGTGGCAAACTCATCCTATTCAACAGGCCCTGCATCTATACCCTATCAACCTTCCACTACTTAAACCAAGTATGGGTTACATCCTACAACTAGTATGAAGACACCTCATCACTCCAACTAGATGTCACCCCCATAGTATCCATTACCTTTTGAACATATCTAAGAATTCTTGTGGTTCCTCTTCAGACTTGGATCTCTTGAAAGAAAGAGGATTCATTCAGGTAAAGACTTGAATTCTATTTGTAGTAGTATTAGCCACTGGGTTGGCTGAAATAATAGCTGGTCGTTCATTTTGAGCAGCTACGGGATTGGCTAGAGTAGTGAACGCAACCCTGAATTCTGCATGAGAGACGTGCTCGTCCAAAGGATCTACCTGGATGGGCTGATGGGCTGGCTGGTTTCCCATTCTTTCTTCTATTTTTCTCGGGTGTCATGTTCTGTAAATAGAAGGAATAAATGGATTAGACAGGGGGTTTAACTTGAGATCATGCTCACTCGCATGAAATGAATACTGAAAGAAAGGAAACTTTTCCTAAACGCCTTGTAGCCTCT
The DNA here is from genome assembly GCA_030864215.1 of Capsicum pubescens. Taxonomy (NCBI): domain Eukaryota; kingdom Viridiplantae; phylum Streptophyta; class Magnoliopsida; order Solanales; family Solanaceae; genus Capsicum; species Capsicum pubescens. Next base: position 87,652,571 of record CM061548.1, read on the forward strand.
CGTCCATAAGTGTGGCGCGTTACACACCCATGCACAAGACTCTACTTGACATGGATTTCAGATATCCTAGGACACTTTAAAACCTTAGGCTCTGATACCAAGTTTGTAATGACCCAGGACTACCCCCTAGTCATCACACGGTGCTTACAGTCCCAAGGGATCATATGCTAACCCATGAGCTGGTACCTGTTGTGAGCGTTGAATAATAATATCATAATTGTGGAAAACATCTGATATTTCCATAAGGTTGTAATAACTTAATTTAAAACTGAAATATGAGTCAATAGAAACAACTAACTGAATCTGATAAAATAATGATAAACTGGATAACTAACTATAATGTCTAAATATTGAATAACTGACTCTAATATCTGAAAAGCCTCTAAAATTGATTGACTGAATATGAGTTGATGGGACAAGCCCACAACTAACTCTGCTAACTACTAAAATAGAGATATAAAGTAAAATAATTTATCCTCGAATGTTAAGGACTCACCACTACTACTGTATTGTTGATATCCTGAGAAGTGAAGTCTAAGAGCGGTCCGAGAATTGAGCGTCAACACCAATGATACAATAAATCATAGCACAAAAGAAAGGTATGCAATCAGTACTTTGAATGTACTTGTATGCTAAATGATGTAGACTGATATGTATGGTTTCATGAATAGAACTAATAATTAAATGGATATGCATGTAAAGCATGGAGTACTGAGTAGAGAACATAAAATTTTTAGGCTCTAGAGATACGAGAAACATGTAAATACTGTGTATGCATGAGAATCTATAAATACTGAAAATACATGAAAATTTGTAGACACTAATGATGCATGACCAACATATAACATGAACTGAGTAAAATCTATAAAAAGAAACTGAAATAACTAAAATTTGTATGCTTTGGCCAAAAAACACTATGACTGAAAAACTGAACTGGGACTATATCTGAGACTGTGGGATACATCATCTAACTGATATTCCCCAATTTGAGCTAATCAGGGTCCAACATGTAACCCACTCGCTCGGTGCTAAATCCTACTCCCAACTGAAAGACACAGAAATACTAGACTGTTCTGAGTTTTACTGACAGATATTTGACTATTCTAAAAATGCTCATAGTATGTTCTGAAGACTATTCTGTAATATAATGAGACTAGACTAAATAAACAACTATGAATTTTAGGTATTCAATACCCCCAGGACTCAAAACAATTATAGTAAAATGACACTAAAACTTGGCAATCAAACCATGAAGGCTCTTATTAAATAAATCTCACTTGTAGGCATTTTATCAAACACTTGTAGTTCATGGTTTAAACCAATCATAGGAATGTCATGGAACTTGTAGGAATAACATGAATTCATTATAATAGCATTAAATCATGGTTTGATTCAATAAATAGTAATATTAAAATATGAAGGATTGAATAATAACAATAATTTCATGGTAACATGGTATAAAATCAATAGTGTATGGAGATTCATGGATGAAGTCATAATTTAAAACATAATAACTTGAAAAGATTATAAGTTGGTTATTAAAATGGGTTACTTGGGCTTCATGGATGAAAGGAATTCATGGATGAACATCTAACATACCTGGGATAGTGAATTTTTTGAAGTTCTGGGTGAGTTCTTGAGGATTGGCCTTGAAATTGAAGAGCTAAGGTTCTTGATTTGGGAGAGAAAGCTTCGTGATTCGGGGGAAAATAATAAAAATAATGAGTTTAAAAATATTTTTAGGGCTTAAAAGCACACCTGGGCAGATTAAAATTATGGGAAAGGATTGTTTTACCCTTGAGCAAAACTTTTAATTTTCATCAAATTTTTCCGAAATGGGCACCTGGAGAGATGCGGTGCTATCGCATCGTGTTACTGGAAATGAACAACTAGGAACTGGGCTAACGGCGTGAGGCGAATGCAGTGCCCTTTTGATTTTTATTTTCACCATTGGCGCGGTATGCCATGATCGCACTGCCTTACTGGATTTGGACAATTATGAACTGGGCCTATGGCACGACGCGCCACTGTCATGGAGATGCACTGGAAATCAAAAATTTCTATTTACATTGACTTCACAATGCGCTAAGGGTGAAAATGATTATTTTTAACGACTGAAACTTAAAATCGCCATAACTTCTTTCCCGGTTATTGGATTTAGGCGAAATTTATATTGTTGGAAAGCTAATTGAATTTCCTACGCAATGGAAGGCTCTAAAATGGAAAATAATAAGTTTTTCAAAACTTTTATATATGAATACTTATGTATTGAGACTTAGATTATGCTAGGGAAATATGGGGTGTTACAGCGGTCCCAGCTGTGGGGACCAAGAGGGCTAAGATTGAGGACCTACAGGACCTTTTTTTTATATTTGATCAGGCCCTAAAATAGGCCACTCATTATTTTTGGGTATCCACAAGAGGTGATACAGTGCAACGAGCTGAGATTGCGGTGATTGCATCTTCTAGTATTGCCCCGCCCCTACAATCTCCACCACCAGTCAAGATACCCCCAAAGAGGAATGATCATGACATGGACACATAGTGAATCCCAGGTATGTCCTCATTCCCTTACATTATATTATTGTCATGAACTGGGAGTTATGCGCAGTCTTTTAGTTGGGGTCGAGTATACCACAACTACTTTGGATTTTTGTTGTCTTTCTTATTTTGACGGTTGGAGTATGATTGTAGAACCAATATGTCTTAGAAATATCATGTCGCATTGTGTTTTGTTTTTGTGTAACTTGTAGAAAAATAAGTATTCAAGACAGTTGATGTATTTTATTTTAATTTCTGAGAAAAATGATACCCCTCAAAAAAATTATTTTTGAACTGTGTGATATGTATATATGTGTGACCATTGTGAATATCGATATGGCATTAGGATTAGAGAAATAATAATCATAACTAACATTTGCACGAATCAGATTGGTAGTAGTTTGTAATGCAACCCTATGCTATGTTAGTGTGAAATGCTTAATTTGTTCCCTTTGTGTGTTGAATCCAAAACTTGCCCGATTAGTCTTTCCTAGGTTGTAGAATAATCGGTTAGGAAAAGATCATAGGCCGTCTAGAAATTATTCCACTTTTAGCGTAAACAACCTTCCAAATATGATTAAGTATCCCTTGATTCCTATTTTAGCCTGTATAGACTATTTTTCTTGTTTCAACTTTCACCTTTCACCTTCCTATTTTAGTTACAATGAACTTATTTTGGACCTAGTCCTCCTTGGACATTGTGCACCTCAACTTAGGAAAGTCACCTAAATTGAGGGTGGCTATCATAAAGGTGCGTGATTTGGAGTAGGTATGAAGAAAGGTAAATAAGAGAATAGAAAGTAAGGCTGGGAGTCAAAGAAAAAAAAGAAAAGAAATTTGAAAAAGAATAAAAATAAAGAATAAAAAAAAAACCACACCTAACCTGAATGTGCAATAAAATAATAAAAAAAGGATGGAATAAAAGAAAAGTTGTTGATAAGTGGACCCACTAACTTAAGTTTAGTCCCTAGGAGGCTTAGTCACTAAATTCCCATAAGTACCATACCAACTCCCAAGCCTACATTATAAGATGGGTAAAGTCCTATAGTGATCCTAACCATGACTGTCTGAAAGCTAAGGTACAAAAAATAAGACAAGCCTATGGTATTCTATACACATTGTTGGAACTTCTTTGTGACTATGAGTGTCTCATGGTTGTCCCTACATTAACATGCATGATTCTATTGAATAAGTGGGACTTCTTTGTTATGAGGGTACATGGGTTGTGTTTCTATCTGCTTATTTGTTCGGGTAGTGTAACTTATAAATATGCATGATTGTTTGTTGCAAATGTAATGCCATCTCCTGGTCCCCTTGCGTCACATCGTTGTGCTTTATTGATACACATTTGGTTTTGAAGTGTTAAAATTGGATGAGGTGTTCTTGAGTTTAAATTTGATGATTGACTGTCATACGTATCTTGGGTCTCTCCTGGTTAAGCGTCGTTGTGTTGTTTGTTGTGTTTTTATAGCCCGAGGAAAAGAAAATGTTCTAAGTTAAGGGTGCTGACATGCTATTATTTCATAGAACTTTTGAGCTTAAAACTACAAAAATATGCAATTACTTAGGTCATTTTGTTATATATGATGTGTTTTGTGTTGTGTTTGGCAGGAAAACAGGTTTTCGGAGCTAAACAAGAGAAAATAAGTGAAAACTAAAGATTTAGACCACCTACGTGGGCACCTACAACCCATAGGTACTACCTACATGGTGTACGTTCCAGACAAGTGTCAAGTAGTTTATTTTTAGAGAAATAAAAGTTGAGATTTTAGCCCTGCTACCTACGATGGGGTACTTGCGGCACATAGATACCACCTATGGCCCGTAGGTTCAAGAAAAAGTGCTAGAAGTTAAAGTTTTAGAGATCATGCAGAAGTTTTAAGGAGCCTGGCACCTACGTGAGGCCACCTATGAATCGTAGGTGCCACCAATGGCCCATAAGTGGCACCGTAGCTAGCCACCAACTCCAGTTTTCCTATTTTGTATTGGAAAGGTTTTCTAGGTTTTCCATGTAATCTTTAAATACTATTTTTACATTTTCAGTTAGTTTACGCACTCATACTATTCACAAACATATATTTTGATTTCGAGATTGGATTTTGATCTTGGGATTCTCGTGTTCTTCGTTTTTAGTTGATTTATTGATTTGAGAATTTGGGGTTTCTTTGACTATTATTGTGATATTGATTCTAATACTCTAACTAATGAATTCCATGGATTGTTTAACAACTATGAGCAGCTAATTCCCTTAACTAGGGTAGTGGGAACCCTGTTTAAATAACAAAGTAGGGGAAGTACAATGTTGTACCCAACCAATATTTTTTGTATGTATTGAGGTTCTCCTTGATTTAATTTCTTTCTTAATGGTTTCAAACATTAAAAAACCACCTGAATTCACTACTTACTTCAACAGAGAGGTAGAGATCAGGAAAAGAAGATCACAACAGTAATTTGAGATTCACCTCAGTCTTATAATTCTGCCATCTCATCTAATTTACTTTAGACTTAAAAGGTAATAGTTAATATAAGATCTAGGATAAGGTTTAGTAAGGAGACACTCTTAGAATCAAAAGTTTGAGAGTGAAATTCACTAAAGGTGTTATCAATAAAGCTAGTGATACATAACTTATTAGATTCTACAAGCAAGACATTGGGTTTGTTCAACGGAGCACGATAAACCCAAAGAGTAAGGAATCTAGGGTAACACAGTCCTAATGCTCATTTTAGATTGCTTACAACCAAAAACATTCATTTTTTATTACTTTCTAGTAGTCAAAACAACTCCCCTATTTACTTTTTTCCATAGCCCAAACAAGTTCGAGAGATAGTTCTGCCCTATTTCCTATGGGTTCGACCCTAACCTAGTTGGATTACTATATTTTGACATCAATCACTATATAATTCTAAGGAGTTTTAGTTTTGGGAAACATCAGTGTCATCGGCTCTGAAGGATCTGCTCCCTGAGCCCCAACTGCACTGTCTCTAGTATGGCTACTCAGCATCTTGTGAGTAGTAATCCTTCTCTGACGGCACTTCCTCTCTCTACTATACGATTACTTTGGTTATCACATTTATATGAGCTTTATTTCAAAGCCATTTAGGGTGGATAATTAGTTGAACGCTATTATTTCCTTAAATGATTATTGTAGGATAAAAGATGCTACTATCTAAAGCATGATAAATGATTTGCCCACTATGACACAAGGTAAATTTTCATGTATTCTCTTAATTTCTTCTTTGAGGACTCCTATTTACTACCCTTATATCTTTTACAAGCAAGTGTCTTAATGTATAAAGTCCTTCAATGATCATTTGCAAAGAAAGATGAGCTACTAGTGAAGTTCTCCGAACTTAAGGGTTATTTAGTACCTTTACAAGAATAGTGTATCTCTTTCAAGGTTGTATCCAATCAGTTATTAGTTAATGGGGTGATCAAGATTGAGATGAATGTGATTAAGTTGAGATGGACAACAATCAAAGAAGTGTTGCCCTTTGGGATAAGCAGATGGTCATTCTCTAATGGGAGAACCTTTTGTAGTGAGGTTACATCAACAACCTTCTCAAAAGGTAGGATGAACTCAAAGAAAGTGTTTGTATCGCTCATTCATTCTCTAATCGCCCCAAAGGTGGTTTCTCTTTCCCTATTGTCAAAGAACCAACTAAATTTGAGATTTAATGTTTAAAGAGTAAATTTAATGCACTGGTGAGAGTCATCTACCCGGATAAAAGTACTTGATCTCAAGACAACACAGGACACTCAACTTGCTGGTGTACACATTCTTTATGAGGTTCGAGGGGCATATTTGATCTTAAAATGGAAATTACTATGTCCCAAAATCTAGTTTAGCATGACACTATATAAAAAAATCACTTACCATAATATTTTCTTCTTACTCTACTCCTCATTTTCCTCTTCCCATTCTTTAAATATTTCTCCATATATAGAGAAAAAGAAAAAGGTACCCCAATGGGGGTTCTCCCTTAAACAATCAAGGGCTACTTATAGTCTTCATCATAATCCTTGCTCGCACCCTTCTAAAAGGTACAAGATGAGAATGGGATAAGTACTATTCTTGGTTTCAAGGTAGATTATCATAGGTGTGGCTTCGACTGATCCTCTACCTCCTCAACAATCCTGGTTTTAAGTCTACTTGTCTCACTAGAATAATTCTTTGTACTTCGAGTTGTAATCATCCCCCTTTGGATTTTGATGAGGTGGATCCATGGCCTCAGGCTCCCTTAGCAAGTTTTTTATGGAACTTGATATGTGGACTCTCTGAAACGGAGAGCATCATCAGGTCATGCCCTCTAGAGGCAACTCTAATAATTGGTAACTTTTTGAGTTTCTTGAGACGACTTTAGCTTTTATTCTCGAGGTTGATTATCACAACTCAAGACTACCCCCTAACCAAGGTATGATGCTCGGAGCCATACACTATTTAGATCATAAGAGAAGTTCTAAACCATTCATGGAAGTCTTAATAAGCAAGGTACCAAGCTTAGAAGGCCATCATAAACCATACTCTAATATCTATAAATCTCTAATAACTAAACATCATAATCTTTCAAAAAAGGCCCCCGACTAACCGTAAAACAATGTCTAAAGGTATAATGGAAAGAAACAACAAACTAGGTCCCTGAATTAAGAGGACCCACCACTACTAGAAGATAAAATGATATCAACTAGCCACTAGTCTAAGCTTGGTCACCAGTATATACATCACATGAAAATCTAGGAAAAGAGTATGCAGTCAGCAGTCTAAATGTACAGAGTATATATTAACTAACTGAAAACAAGTTAGGTAAAATCATAATAAGACTTTCTGAGAAAACAATATATGATATTATACTATCTAAATACATAAAATGAACATATCAAAACGCTATCAAATTAAATTAGAAGATTTTAAGAAGGAATTTTTTATAACCGACATACATCACTTCAGCTAATGATGTCCAACGCCTAACCTAGTTGTGAGGGATGCCCCATACTATTCCAAAGTATAGGACCTATCTATCTATATATCGATCAACTAAATAAGAATTCTAGGCTAATAATAAATCAATATTGCATGAAAATATAATACTATGATAGCATATAGTTATGGAATTTAGGTTATCAAGAACCCAAATTCGCGCAGTGCTAAATACTTCTCCCAAAACTATTCTTATAAACATGTGCTCGATAACAAGTTAAAATCACTATCTATATTTATAAAGGTTTAAACTTTACTTAATTCATATCTTGAAAATTATCAAAACATCACCCTTCTATTGGCTAAATCGATTTTCTTTGAATATCTGAAATAGTACTATAGTTCTAAATTCATGATCTAAACATAAGTTCAAGAATCATATGTAAATTTATATTATAATTGAATATGGTGACAGGTAAAACTTCCCTATTCACAATAATCATTTCAATGTTCGCAAACCAAAAACATAAATAAAACTTCAAGAGCATCAAGAATTTTCTTTGAACAAGGTAAGAAACAAAATTGGGTTTGTAACCCTAACTATGAATCTTGAATTCATAAAAGTTTTAGAGTTTTTCGACATAGTCATGAATGAAAAATCCCATTTAAGTCCTACATACCATAATTGATTTCCAAGAAGTTAAGGACAAATCCTAATCTGAGGAAGAATCTCTAAAAAATTCAGTTCTATAAATCTTGGTTGAACTTGCTTGAAAATCCAAGATTATGGTGTAGGATTCCATTAATAATATGGAAAAACAATGATTGAAATACTAGAAATTGCTTAAAATTGTATGAGAGTAATTTACTTAGGGTTTGAGGTTAAGGAGAGGAGAAAATACGACCTTGGGGCTGATGGAAAATAGAAAGATAGTAGGAAAAGTGAAGAAAATGACCTTTTAATGAATCTCGTTGGCCATTTAGGCAATTTAGAGATAAGATAGCTAAACTATCCGACGGTTCTCCAAAGTGCAGCCCTATATCGCCAAAATTAATAGATTCTAAAGGTTTCTGGGTTAGTTTGGAGATCTATTATCAAGCACCTCTAGACTGTCAGCAAGGTTGGCTGCCAAAGTTCCTTCAACCATACCATCTTGCCTCATAAGCCTTCTTTGCTCTTGTGCCTGCAATGTAATTAACATTTCTGCCAAGGTAATCATGGACAGGTCTTTTATGTTTTCTAATGTAGTAATTTATACTTCTTATCTTTCAGGCACACTAACAAGAATTTTTTCAACAATTCTTGAATCTTTAAATTTTGTGCCAAGTAATCTTACCCTATTAACAATACTAAGAAGTCGGTCTGAGTACTCTTTGATGGTCTCATATTCCTTCATCTTTTGTAATTTGATTTCCCTTATTAGATTTAATACCTTCATGTTTTATATTTTTTCATCTCCAGTATATTCTTCCCTCAGATAATCTCAAATTTCTTTTGGTGATTTAAGGGCCATAATTCTCATGAAAATTATAAGAGAAACACTAGGAAATAAAATTGCTTTTGCCTTTGATTTTCTGATTTTCTTTTTCTTTTAGCTTTTGATCTAGGCCACCGTGGGATTATCAGGAAGCAAAAGAACATCATAATCCTCCTCCACGGCCTCTCAAATATCTAAAGTCTCAAGATAAGTTTCCATTCTTACTGCCCAAAGATAGTGATTCTCACCATCAAAGACATGAGGAGCTACTTGGGAAACGTTATTTTCAGAATTCATCTCTCAAACAGATCCCTCAAGAAACTGGATCTTCATACCAATTGTTGGTTTTTAGTCTTAGAATTATAGAAACAACAGAGAAAACCCTAAATACAAAAAATTCTCTGAAAACCTTAGCCGAAAACCCTAAATACAACTATAAAACATGGTAATTTTCCAGACACCATGGCCAATATGTACGGTAATACCACCCTACCAGATAAAAGTTTGAATCAGAATAAAAAAGACAATACTACGATGAATCAAAAGGGAGTAATACTCTAAAATTTACAGATCTTTTAAAGACGAAAGCAGTTGTTAACAACATTATTAGGGTTCCACCCAAACTGGTAATAATGCTAATGGAGAACCTACTATCACATAGAAATCATCAGAACTATGCAACTTAATCATATAGGAGAATCTCCACTATGCTATAATCAAAAAAAATTTGTATGGCAAGCCAGACATCAATGAGTTAAGAAGCAATACCAACTCAGTGGGGGATCAAAGGACATTGTACAATAGGTGTATTGGATGCTATGATTCGTTTGGAAGTACTGGAGGATTATGTACAATTACTAGCTATGACAACTTATTATATAAAAACAAAGGAGATGTATTGGCAGATGAGAACTTTGAAGTGGGATCCATGGTTTGATCCAGAAGTAGAGACAATGATAGTAGTATCATGGATCTCAATGCTGGACTTGCCTCTGAATTTCTTTGCTCGAGAAGAAATTTTTTCTATTACTTAAGCAGTAGGAAAGCCATTAACAGTTGATTTGGCTACTAAAAACCAAACTAGACCCAAGTGTGCAAGAGTCAAAGTTGAGGAAGAGTTAGTAGCTAAATTACCTCAAAGGATTAGAATAAATGAAGAGAATGATAATACGGGAGAAATCAAATCCAAATGGATTCAAATCAAATACGATTATACGTCAAAATATTGTAAAGATTGTTGTCTTCAAGGTCATGATAAAGATAGCTGCTGGAATATTCATCCACAATTATATGATAAGAAGAAGAAAGCAAGTGGAGAAGCAGAAAACACCAGTGAAGAAAATAAGCAGAATAAGCAAAGAAAGCAACAACAGGCATAAAACAGGACAAGAAAGAAGAGCATGAATAAGAAACAATGGCTGACTAGAAGAAATAAATATAAGAGAGATAATTATGGGCACATACTTGGAGAGGTTGAAAATAAGAATGAAGATAAATTGGATCTATCTAATCCTTTTGACGCGTTGAAATATGAGGAAGCTAAAAATATTAATGAGGTGCAGAAGGAACATAATAAGGAGAGCACAAGAGATTAAGTAAGTAAAAGATTTGGTAGAACTGAAGAAACCATGAAATAATCAAAGGGAGGTGAGAAAGAAGTAATAAATCAGGGAAATGACAAGAGTTTTGAAAAGAAAGAAGATAGTCAGGGGAGTAATGATGAAGGGGAAAAAGGAAATCAACACGTACTGGATGTTCAAAAGATAGATAATACTCATAGGAAAAATAATGAAGGTATATAAGAGGAAATAGGAGAATTTATGGTACTGGAGCATGACAAAGAAACGAAGGAGACATTGGTGATTGAAGGGGTTTTACCCTTAGCAATCCAAATAGAAAATTTGATTGAAAGCTGTAGTAAAAATAAGAAAGATTTAGATATGGCAGATTTGGAGGATAATATAAATAATATAGATATTGAAGGTTATTTGTCACCAAAGCAGATTGACTCATTGAAAGCAAAGCAGGGAAAAACAAAATGAAAAGGCAAGAGTACAAATTCAGCCACAATGCAGACAGTGAGTTTTACAACTAAAATAAAGCAAAGATGAGTGCATTCATTTGGAACATAAGGTCAGTTAATACGTAGAAAGCATTCACAAGGTTAATTATACTACAAAATAGATATTAGTTTTACATCATTGGGCTGATGGAACCCTTTCAAGAAAGTCACAACATTGAAGATTATAGAAGAAGATTGCGAATGAAACATATTGTGGTGAATACTTTAGGGAAGATATGGGCCTTTATTGATGATAATGTGGAATACAATATGATAAAGGATGAAGAGTAACAATTGTCGATTAAAATGGAAAATCAACATGCAGGAGTTTCAGTTGTAGTAACATTAGTATATGCTAAATGCTCTCAAAATAAAAGAATGATGTTGTGGAATTCATAAGCAGATATGTTTGACTCTATTCAATAGCCATGGTGGATAGAAACAGATTTTAATGTGATAAGGAATGAAAAAAAAGATAGGAGGATTACCATTGACAATCAATGAAACACAGAATAGTAATCAATGTATAAGCTTGTGCAGAATAAAAAATGTGGATTCAAGGGAAGTAGGTAAACATGGTGGAATGGAAGAACTGATGAATAATGTATTTTTAAGAGACTAGATAGAATGTTGTGTAATGAAAAGATACAAGAGATGTTTCAAACTATGGAAGGAGAGCATTTGGTTAGGAATGGTTCTGATTATTTCCCTATATTGCTTCAATTTAGAATGGAAAAGGAGCAGATAGTTAGATCCTTCAAATTTCTCAATTTTTGGCTAATGAAGAATCTTGTTTGGAAGTGATAAAGCCGAATTGTCAAGAAGATATAGAAGGCAATCCCTTCATTATATTTTAATAGAAGTTGAAAAAAAACAAATTAGCTCTCACAAGATGGAGTAAAGAGAAATTTGGGAATATCTTTCAGGAAATTGCAACCCTAGAAGATATTATCAAGGTGAAGGAAAAACAATTGAAGAAAATCTTTCAGGAACAAATAGAGAAAATTTGTTCAGGTCACATGCTGAATTAAATTTACAACTTAAAAAGAAAGAAGATTTATGGAGGCAAAAAGAAGGATTTGAGTGGTTTAAAGATAGGGAGAGGAATACCAAGTTCTTTCATACCATTATTAAAGAAATAAGGAGAAGAATCAAAATAAGAAAAATCCAAAATGAGGAAGGAGACTGGATAGAGGATCAGGAAGACATTGCAGATTCAACTATAGAATTCTTTCAGCAACAATGTACAAAGCTGATAGATATAAATGATTTTTCTTTTAGAAGACTTACCTACTATGGAGTGGAGACCAGAATGAAGAAATCATTAGAATTCCAACTGAAGAGAAGGTCAAAGAAGCTACAATGGGATTGAATAGGAATGGTGCAGGAGGACCAAATAGAATGACATGAGTTTTTTATCAAGATGCATGGTAAATTACAGGGAAGGACATTCATAGAATGGTAGTAGCTTTCTTTTCTGGATTTGAACTCCTTAGGGTCATTACTCATACTAATTTGGTATTGCTACCAAAAAAGTTAGTAGTGAACAACTTTTCTGATATGAGACCTATTTCACTTAGTAATTTTGTGAATAAAATCTTTTCAAGAATTATTTATGAGAGAATTAAGGGTTTGCTACCACAGATAATCTCACCAGAATAAGTTGGATTTGTACAAGGGAGGAGTATTGCTAAAAATATATTGGTTGTACAGGAAATAATTTCAGAGATAAGAAAAAGATGTAAACCTCCAAACATGGTTATTAAGCTAGATAGGATAAAGGCTAATGACTGGGTGGAATGTTTATTTATTACCAAAGTAATGAGAAAGTTTGGATTTTTTAAAATTATAATGATATAGTAGACAGGTTATTGTGGAATAATTGGTATTCAATCTTTTTTACTTGTCATCCTAAATGTTTTTTCAAATCCTCAAGAGGATTGAAACAGGGTGATCCACTATCACCTACGTTGTTCATAATTAGAGTAGAAGTATTATCAAGGAGTTTGAAGACATTGATGCAGAAGAAAGAATTCAAATTTTTTGGCATGCAAAAGGGGAGTCCTAAAATAAATCATCCAGTTTTTTCTGATGATATGATCATACTGTATAAAGATGAGGTAAGAACTTTGCAATTGGTGACTAAAGCTTTGGATAGATATGAAGAAGTTTTAAGGTAGAAGATCAATAAAGAAAAAAGTGCAATATATTTGCACAAAACTATCTCTAATGGAGTGGGGGTTATGGCATTAGTAGCTACTAGAATATTAAGGAAAGAGTATCCTTTCACTTATCTTGGTTGCCTAATTTTTTATATGAGAAAAAAGAAACATTACTACCAGCATATTATGAAGAAGTTAAGTAGTAATTTGTAGAGTTGGAAAAGAAAGCTTCTATCATTTGGAGGAAGAGTAGTTTTGATTAAGCATGTCCTACAAAGAATTCCTATTCGTTGTTTATCAGTGATGAATCCTCCCCTTAATGTGATGAATGCTATACAAAGAGTACTAGCTCAATTTTTTGGAGTAGCAAGATAGGTTAAATAGGGAAACATTGGGTTAACTGGAAGAAAGTATCCTTACCTCAGGAGGAAGGAGGATTAGGTTGTAGAAGGATATCAAACATCTCCCTGGCTCTATTCAATCAACTATGGTGGAGCTTCAGAACGACAAAATCTATTTGGAGTGAGCACATATTTAACAAATACTGTAAAAAAAAAACATCCTAAGATGGTCATATGGAAAAAAGGTGCAGGTGGTTATCAAGTGAAGAAGAAAATGCTAGTAGTAAGGATCTGGTTGAACATTTAATTGTATGTCAAATCAGGAAAGGGAATTCAAATCTATGGTTGGATAATTGGACTTGTTAGGGTGACCTATACTCAATTATTGATGACAATTACAAGAAAGATGGGGAATACCAGATGGTTGGTGAATTAGTAGAAAATGGCAACTGGAAAGAGCAAGTTATCAAAGATATTTTCCAGAAGACATAGCTGATCATATTCTGTAAATGATCCATCCACCACCAGAAGAAGAGTTTGACATCCCCATATGGTGCATTGATCCAAAAGGACAACTTTCAGTAAAGTCAACTTAGCAATATATCAGAAATAAGGAGCCTATAGATTAAACATATAGAAGTATATGGATAAAGGGTTTGCCCTTTAAAATATGCTTTTTTATATAGAGGTTATGGAAAGGTAGAATCCCAGTGGATGATAATATAAGGAGATGGAGGGTGCAGGGACTTTCAAAATATTAGTGTTGGGAAGGGCCAGCAGTGAAGACTGTGGCACATGTCATCAAAAGATATTTTTGTGCTAAAATAGGACATGATCCTCTTTTTCTGTTGGAATAAATATCCAAGATCTGAGCCTAAGAGGACCAATTATTAAATAGTGGAATACAGAGGTGAAACAAAGAGAAAAGGCATACTATTATGCTTTACCCAGTATCATACTATGGGAATTGTAGAGAAGAAGAAACAAGTTGAAGCATGACAACAAGGATACAACAAGGCTGAGAATTATTTACAATATAACAAGAATTTTTAGAATGTTGTTAAAGGTGAGGAAGCCAACTTTAGAATTTTCAAATGAATGGCTAGATATACTAAGGGAGTTTCAAAAGTCGAAAGTGCAGATTAAGGTAACTAGAGTAATATGGGAGACACCTAAAGATGATTGGGTGATATATAACACTTATAGAGCAGTAAGAGGGGGTTCAGGAGGAAGTTCATTTACATTTTTTCTAAGAGATGTGCAGGGTGATCTACTATATGCTAAAGGAGCACCAATTGAAGATATAGCTAGTGTATAGGCAAAAGAAATAGCAATTCTACAAGTAGCCAAACATTGTAAGCAAACACAAAATAACAAGGTGGTCATTCAGATGGATCCATTAATCATGAAGAGAATTTTAACAGAAGAATGGACATGCCCATGGAATATATCTACCATAGTTAAACAGATAAATGCGCTTATCCAAGGAAATCAAGTGCAATATCAACATATATATACAGAGAGGGCAATCAACTAGCTGACCATTTTGCTAACTGAGCAATGGACAAATGAGCAGTCACATATACATGCTTTGAACAGTTTGAAACATGAGGAAAAAACATAATGAACAGTGATAAATGGTAGTACCCATATTTTATGATTTTCAACATCAAAATGGTAAAGGGGATGGGAAGGCTAAAGTTGAAAGTAGCACATGCATCATATGTATAAGCCACAGGGGAAACCAAAAAAATGCACATGCATCATATGTATAATCCATAGGGGCAACAAAAAAAGTGAACTTGGGAATGTTACTGGTAACCAAATACTTGTGGGTTCAAGCATCCCACTATCTTCATCCCAAAAAAATGTATGAAGCAGAAGCAAATGAATACGTCAGATTCAACAAATTTAAAAGCAGAGAAAGAAGAGAGAAAGCAGGAGCTCATTCAAATATGATAGAAGATTCCAGTTGACTAGATCTCTTAAAGAAGTACAAAAAGAAGGTCATACTCCCATCCATCAAAGAACACAACTAAATTAATAGAAGAAACCACAAATCAAGCTTCTAAAGGAGCTCAATGCTAAGAAAGAGAAAAAAAATTAATACTCACATATGCAAGCTGATAATAGAAGGATTCCATGAACTAGGAGGCACAACATTAATCACCCATAGCAAGAGAAGATGGAAGATAAAATTAGTGATGATGACTATTTTGTGAAAAAAGAGGCTTCAGGGAGAAGTTATAATGGACACTATTTGGATTTGGAAACCCTACTCAAATATTATTTATTGCTTAGTGGACCAGGGTTGGGCCGGGTCAGTAGGGTAGAGTAGTCCGTATTGTGCTTTTAATGGGTTGGGACATTTGTGTTTAATTTTTTTGCTTTTGATTAATAAAATAACAAATTAAACAAAAAAAAAGATTAACCAAACTTTTCTCAACATCGATATGTTTTAGTAAAATAACCATAACCTTCCACTTCATAATGGGATTAATGATTGATCAGTGGAATTGGAAAAAGACTCAAAGACCTTTAATTTGGTGGGTCTTAAGCTACAAAACCCTTCATATTATATGATTTATAATAATTTGAAGTTGATCCTAGTAAAATCTTATACAAAAACTTAATCGGTAAAGAAGTTTTCAACTCAACTTTGAGCTAGAAGTTTGGTATGACCTTAATCCATAACCAAAGCTCTTCCCATACTAATGGTTTTGTATTAACAACTATTTATAATTATAAATTATTGAATTTGGGTCTATAAGCATTTGAATAATGGTTTTGATCTTAGTTTAGAAGTTTGGGGTGTTACAATATCTTCCCTCTGGGATCATTTATCTTTGAATGAAGACTAAGGCCAGAGTGAAGTGATGAATGAAACTACTCTTGGTTTATCTATTAAGTCTTTGTATTACTAATATAAACTTAACTTATGCACACCAAGATGGGGCCAGAGTGAAGCGTATAGGGCACAAACATAATCATAGAACCATAAGACAAGAACCTTAAATATGAAAGCTACTACAAATTTCTTTATCAAGAAGGTCATTACCTGAAATGTTTTAATCAACCTGAGAGAATAGGTGTGGGTAACATGATTTTGATAGATTTTTTGGCAACCTATGTAGCGTTCTCAACTTCTTGATTTCTCCAAAGTACCTTAACTGATGCTACCTTTTTCAACCTCAACTTGCAAATTTGAAAATCCATAATTTAACTAAAATCTCTTTATATGAAAGGCTTTCCTTAATCCCAGCCTTTTATAAAGAAATGACAAGTGACAGACCCCAATACACTTTTTGAGGATGCATAAAACAAAAGATGTACTGCTTCTAATTTTGAAGGCAACTCTAACTCATGAGATACTTTCCCAATCTTATTCAAAACATGGTGCACACCTATGTAAAAAGGACTAAGCTTCCATTTCTTACACAATCGCATCACCCTATTCATGAGTGAAACCTGTAAGAAAACCCAATCATTAATCTGAAACTCAACCTCGATGCCTCCCAATAGAATATGACTTCTGCCTACTTTGAGTAGTTTTCAATTTCTATCTAAACAACATGAAATTATCCATGGCCTAATAAACTAATTCTGGACCTAGCAAAGCAGTTTGCATACCTCAAACCAGCCAATCGGAAACCTATATCACAACCCATAAAGTCCATCAAATGGAACCATTTGTATACTAATATAATAACTATTATTGTAAGAAAATTATAAGAAAATTCAATAAGAGGAAAGTGATCATCTTAATTACCTTTAAAGAAGACAACGCACAGCCTCAATATATCCTTAAGAGTCTTAATAATACACTCTATCTATGGATCAATCGTTGGATGGAAAGCTATATATAGGTCTACCTAGGAACTAAGACCCTTCTAGAATGACTTCTACAACTGAGATATAAACTAAGTACCCCTATATAAAATAATAGATAAGGGGACTCGATGAATCATGAATAATTCTCAAGTGTACAACTTGGCATAGTCCTCTACTAAATCCATAGTCTTGATAGGCAAGAAGTGAGTTGACTTGGACATCCTATCCACCATCACCCAATTTAAATAATGCGATGACGTGTATGAGGTAATACTATAATGAATTCCATATTTATCATCTCTAATTTCCATATAAGAATACTAATTTCTTGGGACTTACCAACAGGACTTTAATATTCTACCTTCACTTACTGATATTTCAGACAATTTGCTATAAAATCTGTAATGTTCTTTTTCATACCACTCCATCAAAAGACTTCTCTCATGTCTCGATACACTTTAGTGGAATCTGGATAAATCAAATATCTAAAACTGTTGGCCTAAGACAATAGCTCTCAATCCATCTATATTAGGAACACATAACCTGCCTTGGTTCCAAAGGAAAATACCTTCCCTATAAGAGAAGATTTCAACTTTCTTCCTATGGGATGCATCCATCAACATGAGTAATATGGGGTCACTATCCTGTTTCTATTTCACCTTAATTATTAATAAGGACTCAATAATTTTTAACTACAACACCACCTTCATCATAATCCATGAGATGAAATCCTAATCATGTTAGTCAATTAACTTCCTTCACAAATTCCTTCTTATTTTCCTCTACATAGGCAACACCCCCTATAGACAACCTTCTAAGAGCATAAAAAACTAATAAGCCTTACTTAGATATTATAACATGCTCATACCATAATCTTTGAGGTTATCAAGTAGTCTCCTCTATCAATGATTCAACTCCTTCTAGGTTAAGACATATTTCAAGATCTGTTGATTTGTAAATCCATCAACATGCACACCATAGAGATAATGACACCAAATCATTAAAGTAAAAATTATAGCCACTAATTCAAGATCATGAGTTGGATAGTTATTATCATGAAATTAGAGTTTTCTAGAAGTATAGGCAATCACCCTAAAATTGTGCATCAAAATACAACCAAGTCCAACTCTTGGTGTATCAAAATACACTAAAAAACCAATTGTACTCTCGAGTAGGGTCAAAACAAAACCAAAAGTAAGTCGAGACATCAACTCTTGAAAACTATTCTGCTAATTTTTAGGCCACTAAAGTTTCACCTCTTTCTACATTACTTTATTCAACAGGGTTGAAATGAATAAGAAATTCTCTACGACCGTAATAACCCGCTAAACTCAAGAAACTCCTATTGTCAGATAGAGTATTGCTCTAGTCTAGCTTTTGACTGCCTCAATCTTATAAAAGTCAACCTGTATTTCCTCACCAAAAATACTATGATCGAGGAAATCATTTGACTGAAGCCAAAATTCACACTTATGAAACTTTTTATACAACTGTCTATCTTGAGAGTTTGAAAAATAAGGAGGCTAACATGCTCATCCTCACTAGGGGAGAAAATCATAATGTCTTTTATAAACATAATAACAAATATGTTGAGGTACTACTAGAACACCCTATTCATGAGGTCTATAAAAAGCTATAAGATCATTGGTTAGTCCAAAAACCATGACAAGGAATTCATAGTGACCATACCGAGTTTGGAAAGATATATTTGTGATGCCACATTCTCTAACTTTTCATTGATAGAAATTTGACCTAAGGTCAATCTTAGAGAAACATGTGGCATCCTGAAGTTGACTAAATAAGTCATCAATTCTAGGAATGGGATACTTAGTTTCATTTTGACCTTATTTAATTGGAATTAAAAAATGCTCTCTAGCAAAACCCTAAAATCCAAATTGCCATCGGCCACTATAGCCATAGTCTCCTGTGAGTTACTGCCAGCGAAAGTACCACTGCCGAAAGATAACATCAAACACATAAACTTACAACAATCAACATCACCCATGCCAAAATATGCCAATATCTTGAAACCCAAAATACCTGACATCACTATACCAAGAGTTCCCCCAAACCTATAGTTATGTTACAAGGAGAACCAAGTATTACATAGAAGTAATTGGAAGTACAATAATATATGAGAAATAAGAGACATTAAACTAAGAAAAGATGACCAAGGTGATAACCAGCTATAGGGGGAGAAGAATAAAAAATAGAAGGAATATACATGAGCTATAGTAGTGTCTAAATATAATAGTAATGCAGTGACACCACTAGTATTTCATCTAGAAAATCAAATTGAAGCTAGTAACAAAGAAAGAGAAGACTTGGAAGAACAACATTGCTAGAATAACAATTGAAGGTATTCCATTACCTAATAAAATAGTTAATCTAAAGAAATCACATAAAAGCAAAATAAGAAAGGAAAATCTTCCCAAACAAATGCCATAAAAGCTAGAAGTCATACTTCTAAAGTTTATTCTATTTTATAGGACTGATGGAACTATTTCAAATAAGGCAAGCATAGAAGAATATAGAAGAAAGCTTGGAATGCCACATGCAGTTTCAAATATTAGTGGTAAAATTTATGTATTTATGGATACAACAATTAATTTTACAGTGGTAAAGATGAGAAGAAACAAAATACTTTAAAGCTTGAAAATCAAGATTAAGGAGTAATAGTCATGGTCACTTTATTTTATGCAAAGTAGTCCCAAGTAGATATCTAGAATTATGGGAAGCATTGGGAGATCTAGCAGATTCTATACAAAATCAATGGTTGGAGGGGAAGGGGGAGATTTTGATGCAATCATTAATGAAGAAGAATATCTAGGAATATTACAAGTTGCATCAATAGAAATAGAAGATTTCAAGCATTGCATAAATGTGTGTAATTGAAAAGATCATGGATTCATAGGGAGCAAGTACACATGGCGGAATGGAAGAACAAATGATTAATGTATTTTTAAGAGATTGGATGGGGTATTATGCATTGACTGGGTGGAAGATTTATTCCCAGTATTGGAGATTGAACATTTGATTAGATATGGTTTGGATTACACACACATTTTGATCAAGCTTAGCAAGACCAATAAAGAACATGTTCAATCATTTAGATTCTTGAATTTCACGCTTAAAAAGGAATCTTTCATGAGAGTAATAAAGAATATTTGGAGAGTTGATTTTAAGAGAAATCCATTAATAATGTTTTATCATAGGTTAAAGAAGATTAAAACAACCTTGTGATAATAGAGTAAGGAAAATTTAGGAAAATATTTTAGGAAACAACAACATTGTTGGCTATTGTTAGAGTGATGGAGAATCAGTTTGAAAAAGATCCTCTGAGGGCTAATAGAGAAAAATTGCAAAGAGCACAAGCTGAGTTGAACAAGCTACTATAAAGAGAGGAAGATTTTTGGAAATAGAAAGAAGGATTTGAATGGTTCAAAGATGGGGAAAAACATTAAATTCTTTCATACCATAGTCAAAAGAAGGACAAGAAAATTTAAAGTGAAGATAATTAAGAATGAGGAAAGTGAAATGACACAACCCGAACGAGGGCCTTATTGTAATGGGCAATCCCAATCCCGACCAGGATTGGGAACCGTCCCTGTTTCCCAACCCAACCACCAAACACATACCTTGAGTCAGCTGAAGTCCGAATAAATAATGAGATAGCGTATCCAACCATGTGGTGACTTAGGGATAAGTCTGTATCCGAGACCAACCCAACCAAGTCCAACCACCCAATAATATACCAAACCAATGCGGAAACCATAAACCAATACCATAATAATAAGACAATGTATGAATATATATGAAACATAACCAATCCATACCATACCCAAGTCCACAGTTGTCCATATAAAGCCTCTAGACTAACCAAAGAGTACCTAGTCGGGGCATGTCCCCGACCATAGCCAAAAACCAAAGTCTATGAAAGAAAAGAGATATGTAAAGTAACCCATGACATAAAATAGATGCCTTCCAAACTATGGAAGCTCACAACTTTAATCCAACATCGACTATCCCCAAATTCGATCACTAAGAAAGAGAACTAGAATGGTCGGTCCTTGCATAGTATGGCTATACAACCTCCACTAGACGGGTTAGTGGGTGAACACTAGCATGCACTAAGGATAAGGATAACATAATTCCATTTATAAAACCAAGTAAAACCATCAATAATACATACAACCATATATGTATATATATATATATATTATGTATGCATACATACATACATATATATATATATATATATAACCATGCCGGGAAAGGGAACAAGGTTTAGCATGCTTTTATAACCTTTACTTGGACTATGTAGCTTTGCCGTCCTAAATTACCCACGGGCTGTATGACTTCAGCTCACCCTGTTGAAAGGGCCCTAGTACGTGTAACCCTACGACTAGGGGAGAAAACCTTGAGATTACTAGTACATCCCCAAAAATATAGTGTGACTTTATACACACGGTCACCAAGACCAACCTCATATTAGCAAATATGAGTTTCCTATTTTGGTCCCCCCTGGACCTCCGCCTTCCACGAATTTGCTACATATCTCCCTATTATTGCCCAATTAAAACCATTTTACAAATAACCAAACCATTAACCAATTATTAACCAAGGCCATTATTATTGGTATCGGCTAACCAATCCTTACTTGCAAGTATTATCCATAGCCAACCATGTATAGGTTTAAGAGGACATTCAAATGCCCTTCTATTTACCATATTATACCACTTGGGATTTTATATGTGTCCTACAAAACTAACCTTTAGACATTTACCATTCCAAGCCATTTAAACCATTCATAATTCCTTCACCAAGTTTTAAAACGTGCAAGAGTTCCATTAAAAGTAGTCAATGCAATGAACATATCTTTATAAGCATTTAGTCAAACACATTGGGGGAATAATATCAAAAACCAATTCCAATTACCATTAAACCATTCCCATGCAATCCAATTATCTAAAACCACCATTAATGCATATAAAAGTATAATTAAAACTATGGGAAACCATAACCAACCATTTAATATCCAAACCCCAATTTATATTTGAAAACCAAAATCATACAATGAATGAAGTCATGAAAACATTCATAAAAGCCATGCCTTTAGATAAAATTAACAATGAGGGAAGAGAACATGCCTTATACAAGAGGATTCACGGAAGAAATCTCGACCTTTGAGTTCTTTGAAGAACACATGAAGAAATCCTAGCCTCCAATCTTCAAGAGAGTGTTTGAGGGAGTATTTATAGTGTTTTAATATTTTAACTAGTGCTATGGAAGGCCACCAAGGATTATATAACGTGGGGACATAAGGGTCTTGAAGTTGGAAATGTCCAAACTACCCTTGAGTAAAAATTAAAATCAAACCACGCCCAGGGGTACGACTCTCTTTACCATCAGTATCCTAGGGTACGAGTGGTACCCCAACTCAAACCTAAGACCATGCCAAGACCCTACACACTGGTTTCTATATGACTTAACCCTCCCCACTCGTACCTAAGGGTACGGGTCATACACCAAACTATACCCACATTTCATACCTTGGACAGCCCTCACAAGACAACTTCATCAAATACCATATTACTTGCCTTGCACCACTCGTATCTTTGTATACAACTCATACCTTGGGCAGAAAGCAAGCCAAACACACTGCCAAGGGTACAACTTCACCCTCAATTTACCCTAAACCCATATCTAAAGGTACAAATCGTACCCTTGAGTCGTACCAAACCCAGTAAATCCAAAACCAAAGGAAAATTTTCAAGGGTCCTATTCTGGGGTGTTTCAATCTCCCCCACTAGGAATATTTATCCTCGAATGACAGGTAAGGGTAAGAATAAGCACCAGATAACCTATTAATCTTTCCCTCAACCAAAATAAAAGATAAGGACATACACCAAGATGAGAAGACCATCACCTAACCCAAACAATATCTATCCACCAACACGTCCATCCTGACCTCTAACTAGGCTAGAAAACAAATATACAAGATAAAACATTCCTCACCTTGAACTAAGTTAGAAAACAAAGATGTGTTTGAAGAACACACACCTTATGCACGAATTTCTGGAATAAAGAACCAACACAAAGACTTGAATTCCTATGTCTTTTTCCATATCTCAAATGGCTTTCTCGGATTTTGTTTTCACCATGGAACCTTTACCGAAGCCACACCTTTCGTTCATCACCAAAAAAGTTACCGATCTAAGATCCTCAACGGGACCTCCTTAAAGAACAAGGAACAAAGGATCCAAGATATCAATACAACCCAAAGGAACCAACCGATAAAGAACTATCCCACCTTGCACTAACACAAACATATAGAATACTAGATGAATGAAACTTATGCTAAAGAGCAAGTCCAATCCAATCTAGAATTTAATGGGACACAATACTATGAGAACTTGAGTCTAGTAATATACAACTTCCATGTTCAAGCCTATCCAAAGCTAAAAGAAGTTGACTTAGGTCACAAGTCTCTACTCCGTACATCTATCCCAAAATACCACTCCGCTTCCATCACCATTATAATATGGGAACCATGAGTAAAAGACATAGACAAATCATATCCAACTACTACAAACGAAACCCCCAACCATATCTCAAGTACCCAATATCTACCAATCACAACATTCAAGCCTACGATTTATATACCCGCGGTATGATCTATCCATCAAAAGATCTAGCACCCTTTACAACCTTCACAAGGTTTTCACCGCCCATTCCTTTCCTATCTATTTACCATGACAAAAACCTTACCTTACCTACCAAAACCTCAACTGTTAGTAGTCACCCTAGACTCTCGCCCACTTAGGGACTTTTATATTCCCTATTTCAATACATTATAATACTTCCCAAACCACTACCACCCTAGCATAAGAAGAGACATTTAAGAGACCGGATTACAAGAGTTATCCATGCCTCCCAAGGCAAGATCCCATAGACAAGACACGACACTATAGGCATAAAGTATTTCACAATAACCACCTAGACCACAATGGAGAATCATCCCGACCAAACCATTCCATGAAAGGAGTCCTTAAATTGGAAACTGAAAGAAACACAACCATCTATACTGTGAGTAACTTAAGAAAAGGTCAAGACTCATAACCAGGGAATTAGGTGAATGCAACATGCGAACCTTAGACATAAGTACTAAATGAATACATGAAACACTAGTAGAGTACTCTCTTAATCGTGAGAGAAGGGTATAACTTGAATATGCAACCCAACTTTCTCTTGAAGTCCACCACTAAAATAGAATTTTAGATTAACCACCAATCCTCACCCCATTACATTCACGAACACAATTGTTTATTCTAATGGGTATCACCAAAGACGTACATCAGGGATGCTTGGTTCTCCTATACCCATAACCTTATTCAACCAAATGCTACCTAGAGAACAACATAGACATGCAAAAACCATGAGACCAAATTGACTACTAGGTTTCCAATTTAAATCAAAACCATTTAAAATCAAACTATGGACACCAAGGACTTTTAAAAATCATTTGAATCCAACTAATCCATGTTTCCTTAACCATCAATGAAATTGAAAGCTTTAACAATAGTTAAATCATATGAAAAAATTATATCCAATGGAAATTTCATAAATACTTTGAGGGTATAAAATTTCCAAAACCAAAATCAAGTAATTGGGGAGTCCATAGTACCCTAAAATCCATTTAACATTCCCATGCATCCACAATGTATATAAACATAAATAAAGCATGAATAATGCATCATAACCCATGGGAAATCACATAAATGAGTAATCATGTCAAAGACCTCAATTGTGCCAAAAACCAATTTCAAAACCATAAATTTAATAATCAATTTCAACCCAACAACATAGTACAAGTATAGGGATAAGGATACATGAAAGATCCATGATTCTAACCCTTCGAATGACTAGATCCCCAGTCCCTCTATACAACCTGAACTCCCAGCCTATATGGTACAACTCTTTCATGATTGTATTTACCAAATCAACAACCTTATCCAACCTTCAAGTTTACCTCCACAACTCCTGCACAGCTATTTTTGAGCTTATCATAGTTCCTTTAATAAAATCAAGCATCTAAGTTCAAGCCTAGGATCTACCAACCACCATTTAATACTATCAAAATACCCCATATAGAATTTAATATATTTGTAAGGTCCACCCCATAAGGAGGATGCTCCTAATTCCTTAGTCACCCACTACTAACCTATCCATTCCCAGGGAAATCCATTCCTTTTATGCATGTAAGAGCGAAAACACTCAACAGGGAAACATTAAGACTGATGAGACCTTCATCTAAGAGATCTCTTAGTTTCTCCTTAAGATCTGTTAACTCCACAAAAACCATTCTATAAAGGAGGAATAGAAATTTAGACAAATATACAAAACAAGAATAACCCCAAACCATCCTCCCCATTAGAAATACTCCACGAGGGTCATAAAAAGAGACCCCAAGAAATTCATGCACCAACAAAACCAAATGTAAGGCAAAACCTTCTAAGTTGGAATCTTTAACTCAAACCAAATAATAAAGACACCCATTGTAGATCAACCTCCGAGGTCTAAGGTATAATATAACCTTTCCCTTATTATATAGAGAACGAAACCATCCTCCCATCCCATAATCGACTCACCATGGAGCATAAAGATAATATTTTTACATATCTGATAGCCGAATGACACATAGCACGAATGCCACCAATCTATTCCCTTAATGAAATTGAAATCCACCATATTCGAGTCACACAAATCTACCAAGACCCCTTTACTACCAACAGATATGACATACCCCCCATAGACTCTATTGGAAACCGAAGAGTCATCTATTAAGGTAGAAATGAATGAAGAAAAGAGTTTGAAATAACCTTAGGATCACATCTAAATTACACAACCATAAATAAGGTAAAAAAAGAGAAGGAACCCCGAATCAAGTAAACCATACACACAATAAGGAAAGGAGTTTTTAATGTATCAGCATGGACATCAAAAGATACCACGGACTCCTGAGGAATAGTAAGAACAATGAGACAATCCCGACCACTACCGGAGCCAGAGTTAGTAGCAAATACTGTATTTTCCCAAGTGGCAACCCTCATAGGACATCCACGTCAGATGAGAACCAACTAACCACACATTAAATACTAACTTTCTCCCTTGCAACAACCATGATGTGATCAATAACAAAATTTATAAAGAAAATAGGATGATATGGAATAGGCCCCATGAGTTGGACTAGATATATCAATGTTGTCCTCGAGTGGGAAAGGTGAGTTTCCATGCAATTTTAGATCATTGAGAAGGCCTGATCCAAAGAGTGAATCAATGAAGGTTTAGAGAAGAGTTCAAGACCTTAGACTCCATAGCCCAAAAGTAGAATAACAAAGAAAATGAAATATATCTAAATGCCTCATAGCCTCCTATAATAGGTATGGTTCACGACACACCTGTAATACCCCGAAAAATTTTTTGTTAAAATTTTGTGCGTAAACGTGTTGGGTTCTATCTTCTAGAAAGAATTATAAATTTTCCGTACGGAATATCTTAGATTATGACCCACCACTGCGTATAGTATCGAATAATATTTCCAACGATATGTGGATCATCTAAAATGAGCACCCGAGCGACAAGTTATGCACATTTCGATCGAACCATGAAAAGTAGTGAACAGTAAAACTTGCAAGAAAAAGTACTGAGGCCTGGCATATTTTTGATCCAACTTTAAACGATCATACCTCCTTGTACATAATGATATGAGTGATCTACAATATATCAACGAAAATCTCTGCGAGTTCTCTTTCCGATAAAATTGGTTTATCCAATTTGTCTATCGGAGCAAAAAGTTATAGTCGATCTACTTCAACCTATCAAAAGTGAATTTTTGGGTCAACTTCAAACGATCATAACTCATCGTACACAATGATCTGGGTGAGATACTATATATCAACAGAAAGATATGAGAGTCTTCTTTCTAATGAAATTGTTTTCATCCTATTTGGATATTAGAGTAAAATATTATGGTTGATCTACTTCAGACTATCAAAATAGTCTACCAAAGGACAGATTCGAGAATTATTTGATTTTTAGGGGCGTTTTGGTCATTCCCCCTCACCCAAAATCCGTTCAAACCCTATATTAAAGCCTATTAGAAGCATTATATGTTATATTTCATCAAATTCCCTCAAAAATAAAACCCTAAGCTTCTACATCAAACTTCAAGAACCTCCAAAGTTCACCATTAATTCTGCAAATTTATTCAAGATTCCAAGTTCCTAGTTCAAGAACTCCAAGAACCATCATTCAAAGGCACGCTTAACATCTCAAAAATGAGTATTGATCTAAATTTCATCATTCAAGGTATTGGGGTTTTTCAACAAGAACTCTCTTTCGTTCTTGTGCCCAAAAGTAATTTTCTTTACAAGGGCATGATTTTTATTTGATTTTTATGAATTTGAAGCATGAACCCTTATTTTATGATGATTATTATAAAATCTTGATGTTTATGATTTTGAAAGATGAATTTACATGTGTGGTGATATAAAGCATGAATGTTGAACGATATTTATCATGATTTTGATATTTGGGTCGTGAATCCCTATTGAAAATTATATTTTTTTTAGAAAGTGTGTGTTATAAGCACGTTGATGTTGAATATTTGAGATAGTTTGAATGATTTGACCTTTTGGTCTTAATGGAGTTGTTTTGAACTCGAGTGTGAAAGAAATCCACAACGTGGTTGATTTTGATAGATGGGAAGCATGATGGCCCCCGATGCATATTTATATATTACTGAAATTGTTTTGTTGTGGATTGTCTTTGAAATGATCTGAGCTAAGTCTGGGAGAAATCTTTAGCACCGAGTGGGAGGTATCAAGCAACCTTACTTCCCTAAAACTACGTGCCTCCGTAGGAGTGAGCCTGAGGCTGATTTATATAGTGATCACTAGTTTGTGTGGATTTGATATCGATAGTCCTACTCCGATGGCAAGGATAGGACGACTCTCCCCAATGTGGGTTGTACGTTGGACTCCATGTAGCTCACATGGTTTATGTCGGTTATAGGATCTCCCAGTGTGTGTGTGTTTCCTTGTGTCTATGGTGAATGGTGAAGTGATTTGAAAGTGGAATTGTAAAAGTTATTCTTTCAAAAGATTTAAATGATATTTAAATTATGAGAATTGATATTCTTGATGAACTGAAAGTGATTGACAAATTATATGATGACTCACATGTGTTATTATACTTATTTCATCCTCTCATGATTATGATGATTTTCTTTGGGCTATGTGAGTCTTTCATACATCCTGTATATTTCCTATAAATATTTATGATGATGATGTTTATACAACTGCATACACCCCCATATACTCGGTTCCTTTCCATGGTATTGACCAACATCTTCGGATGTGGGCTACATTTTCTCGGAATGTATGTTTAGGTGCTCAGTTCCAGGTTCGGCAGTGATTCTTTGGGCACGCTGTTCTACATCCTCTGTTGTGGTGAGTCCTCATGTTCCGAGGACGTGATGTCTGTTGTTGGTTTCACAGAATTGTTTACATTTGATAACTGAGTATGAGTCAGTTGGGGGATGTCTCAATAGCTCGCTATTTTTATTGATTTTCTTAGAGGCTTGTCAGACTAGTATAGATGTTGGGAGTTGACTAATAAGTCGTATTTTGTTATCTTTCTAAAATTCTTTTATTCTTGGATGATGATTACTCTGTTGATAATTAAGGGTTATTTATGGAAACTCCGTTGATTTGTGTTGAACTAAATAAAAATGGCTTAAAGGGTTAGCTTGGGGCTACTCGTAGCCTCAAGCACCGTGTGATGCTCCAGGATCCATTTTCGGGGCATTACAAACTTGGTATCAGAGACTAAGGTTTTAAGGTGTCCTAAGGAGTTTGACAAGCCACGTTAAGTAGAGTCTTGATCATCGGTGTGTAGCACGCCACATCTATGAGCAAGAGGCTACAAGACGTTTTAGGAAAAAGTGTGATTTTTCTTTTAGAAGTCTATCGTGCTTAAAGTGTCTCTCTCTGCTATTGATCTGTGCTCTCCTCTTTCAAAAATATGCATCCACGTCGAGCAAGAAGAAATAATGATGGTCAGCAACCTCAACCCGCTGTCCCATTGAATAAAAATGTGTCTCATGTTAAATTTCGGGCATCCTTTCAGGCGTTGGCCCAAGCTGTTACTGCAAATATTTAGGCCAACCCGGCCCGTCTCCACAGAAGCAGGGAGGTGATTCAGCTACTGCCAGGATCCGTGACTTCATGTGGATGAATCCGCCGGAATTCTAAGGGTACAAGTTTGATGAGGATCCACGGTTGTTTTTAGAGGAGGTGCGGAAGATTACTCAGGTGATGCATGTATCTTAGGAACATAGTGTGGAGTTGGATACGTATAGGTTGAAAGACCTTGCTTATGAATGGGTTGTTTCTTAGAGGAAATGTAGAGGTGAGGGAGTTGTCCCTACAACTGGGCAAGAGTTCCAGGATACATTCCTGGATAAGTTTTTCCCTTCGTAGATGAGGGAGGCGAAGGTGGAAGAGTTTATAAACCTGAGACAGGTCTCTATGACTGTTAGGAAGTACTGTCTAAAGTTCAATCAGTTGGCCAAGTATGCTCCTGACTTAGTGACTGATAATCGGGCTAGTATGAGTAAATTTGTGACTAGAGTGTCTAGTTATGTGGTTAAGGAGTATAGGTTTGCTATGCTGAATAGTGAGATGATTTTTTCTAGGCTAATGACTCGTTCCCAATAGATTGAGGTAGACAAGATTAAGGAGAGAGAATAAGAGAGCTAGGTCTGAGCAGCACGGACAGGGTCAGAATAAATCGAAGGGAGGGAATCGCCCTCAGTATCAGGATCGTTCGTCTATGCCAACACCGTCATCTACTAGTGTTCCCGTTCCTAGAGGTAGGTAGGAGCAAGGTAGCAGGTCATATGCATCCAGGTCCCAGTACAGTGCTGGCAGTAAGCCAAATCGTCCCTTGTGTCCTAAGTGTGGTAGGGCTCATTCGGGTGAGTGTTAGGGTGAGAAGAGGGGTTGTTTCCGGTGTGGTGACATGGGTCACAGAGTTAGAGATTGTCCATAGGATGGACAAGGGCGTCGTGACTATCGCTCTCAGATCCAAACTCAGACTGTTAGTGCTCCAGTTCTTGCGATTCGCCCAGCCCCACCTCAGGGCGCCTCTTCTAGAAATGGTTGCGGACAGTGCCAGAATAGATTCTATGCTTTACCATCCTGTCAGGAACAGGAGTGCTCTCCCAATGTTGTTACTGGTATGCTTCGTATATTTCAGTTTGATGTGTATGCTTTGTTGGATCCTGGATCCAGTTTCTCATATGTTACACCTTTGATTGCTGTGAATTTCGAAATAAGTCCTGAGATTATTCCTGAGCCTATCCTAGTCTCTACCCCAGTGGGTGATTCGATTGTTGCCCATAAAGTGTATAAAAAGTGTCCTGTTACCGTTCTTCATAGAGTCTTGTTGGCTGATCTGAATGAGTTAGACATGGTAGATTTTGATGTGATTCAAGGTATGGACTGGCTGTATTCTTCTTATGCCTCTATTGATTATCAGACCTAAATGGTCAAGTTTCAGTTTCCGGGTGCATCCGTGTTTGAGTGGTCTGGGAATTCTGTGTCACCCAAGAGTCATTTTATCTCTTACCTCGAAGCTAGAAAGATTATTTCCAAGGGGTGTATTTACCATTTGGTTAGAGTCAAAGACACTAAGTCTGAGACTCCAGCTCTCCAGTCTGTTAACGTCGTCATGAGTTTTTTTATGTCTTTCCGGATGATCTCCCAGGGATACCTCCTGATAGAGAGATAGATTTTGGGATTGATCTTCTTCCCGATACTCAGCCTATTTCTATTCCTCCTTACCGTATGGCCCCTGCAGAACTTAAGGAGTTGAAAGAGAAACTCAAAGATCTACTATATAAGGGCTTCATAAGGCCCAGTGTTTCTCCTTGGGGTGCTCCTATGTTTTTTGTGAGAAAGAAAGATAGCTCTTTGCGTATATGCATTGATTACCGCCAACTAAATAAAGTTACCGTAAAAAATAAGTACCCCCTTCCGAGAATAGATAATTTGTTTGACCAATTGCAAGGTGCAAGTTATTTCTCAAAGATAGACCTTCGTTCCGGCTATTATCAACTCAAAGTTAGGGAGTGTGACATCCCGAAAACCATTTTTCTAACTCGTTAAGTCCATTTTGAGTTTTTTGTTATGTCTTTCGGGTTAACTAATGCCCCAGCAGCTTTCATGGACCTAATAAATCGAGTGTTCAGACCATATCTGGATATGTTTGTCATAGTGTTCATCGATGATATACTGGTGTACTCCCATAGTGAGGATGAACATTCTGATCATCTCCGAACTATCTTGCAAACCCTTAGAGATCACAAGTTATTTGCCAAGTTCAGTAAGTGTGAGTTTTGGCTAAGGTCAGTTGTTTTTCTGGGTCATATCATTTATTC
This sequence comes from Capsicum pubescens, assembly GCA_030864215.1. Classification (NCBI taxonomy): domain Eukaryota; kingdom Viridiplantae; phylum Streptophyta; class Magnoliopsida; order Solanales; family Solanaceae; genus Capsicum; species Capsicum pubescens. The sequence continues at coordinate 87,684,408 of CM061548.1, forward strand.
CGAGGGTATTAGAGTTGATCCCCAAAAGACCGAAGATGTTAGAAATTAGCCTAGACCTATTTCTCTGACTGATATCCAAAGTTTCATAGGTTTAGCTAGCTATTACCGCCGTTTTGTTGAGGGTTTCTCCTCTATAGCGTCTCATATGACTCGATTGACCCAAAAGAAAGTGAATTTTTTGTGGTCCGAATCTTATGAGAAGAGTTTTCAGGAGTTGAAGACTCGACTCACTTCAGCCCCTATTTTGACTTTGCCTGATGGTGTTGATGGTTTTATGGTGTACTGTGATGTTTCGAGAGTTGGGTTGGGTTGCGTATTAATAAAGAAGGGTAAGGTGATAGCTTATGCTTCTAGACAGTTGAAACCCTATGAGAAAAATTACACCACCCATGACCTTGAGTTGGTTGCTGTTGTGTTTGCTTTGAAAAGATGGAGACACTATTTGTATGGTTTCCATGTTGATGTTTTCACTGATCATAAGAGTCTGCAGTATGTGGTTACCCAGAGAGAATTGAATCTTAGGCAGAGACGATGGTTAGAATTGTTAAAGGACTATGATATGCGTGTGTTGTACCATCCGGGCAAGGCCAATGTTGTGGCGGATGCCATAAGTAGAGTGTCCATGGGTAGTGTTTCGCATGTGGTAAAAGGTAAGAAAGAGTTGGCTCGTGATGTACATTGTTTGGCTAGATTGGGGGTTAGGTTGTTTGACTCTACTGAAGGTAGTATAGGGGTTCGGAGTAGTTCCGAATCCTCCTTAGTTTTGGAAGTGAAGGAAAAGCAATACTAAAATGCTAGTTTGGTCAGGCTGAAAGAGTCAGTCAAGGACCAAAAAGTAGAGGTTTTCTCCCAAGAGTGAGACGGTGTGTTGAGATTACAGGGTAGATTATGTGTCTCGAATGTTGATGATCTAAGACTAAGGATTATGGATGAAGCGCATGGGGCACGATATTCTATTCATCCTGGTGCCACCAAGATGTACCGAGACTTGCGGGAAATCTATTGATGGAGTGGCATGAAGAAAGATATAGCAACGTTTGTAGCTAAATGTGCAACAGACCAACAGGTTAAGGTTGAACACTAAAGACCTGGTGGTATGATGCAAGAGTTTAGTATTCCCACCTGGAAGTGGGAAGAGATAAATATGGACTTCGTGAGTGGTTTACCTCCTTCCCGATGCCATCATGATTCCATTTGGGTTGTGGTTGATAGATTGACTAAGTCTGCTCATTTCTTAATTGTTCATACTTCATATACTTCTGAGGATTACGCTAGATTGTATATCCGAGAGCTAGTCAGACTGCATGGAGTTCCCTTGTCTATCATTTTGGATAGGGGTACTCTGTTCACTTCACAGTTTTAGAAAGCTTTTCAGAAGGGTCTTGGTACCCAAGTGCTTTTGAGTTCTATTTTTCATCCGCAAACCGATGGTCAGGTTGAGCGGACCATCCAGACCTTAGAGGATATATTGAGAACTTGTGCACTTGACTTTAAGGGAAGTTGGGATGATCACTTACCGTTGATAGAGTTTGCTTACAATAATAGTTTCCACTCTAGTATTGGCATGGCTCCGTTTGAAGCCTTATATGGGAGGAAGTGCAGATCACCCATAGGTTGGTTCGAGGTGGGTGATATGGTTGTGAGTGGTCCTGATTTGGTATTTGAGGCTATGGATAAAGTTAAGTTGATTTGGGAAAGGTTGAAAACTGTGCAGAGTCGTCAGAAGTCATATGCGGATGTTAGAAGGAGAGACCTTGAGTTTGAAGTTAGTGACCTAGTGTATCTGAAAATTTCACCCATGAGGGGGGTGAAGAGATTCGGTAATAAAGGGAAGCTTAGTCCCCGTTATGTTGGTCCTTACAAAATTCTTAGCTGTGTTGGTAAGGTAGCTGATAAGGTCGACTTGCCTTCCGAGTTGTCCTCTGTTCATCCAATATTCCATGTCTCCATGCTTAGAAAGCATAGTAGTGATGTTGTGGTAGTGGATTCCTCTGTGAGTGCTGACATTCAAGAAAATCTTTCTTTTGATGAGATTCCTGTTGAGATTCTTGATTTCAGTTACCGAAGACTAAGGAACAAAGAAGTTCCCTTGGTCAAGGTGTTGTGGCGAAACCAATCTATTAAGGGTGCAACTTGGGAAGCTGAGGCAAATATGCGATCCAAGTACCCACACCTATTTTCCGCGAACTCCGATCAAGCCGAAGGTACCGTTCTTTCCTAAATCATGCACTTTTGATAAAAGTTGCAGCAGTTCAGCTATCATTTATTATGTGTTCAGCTGTAGTTTCTTGAATTTATGCATTCCATGTTGCATTCGGAGTGAGAAACGGTGTGGTGATAAGTCTAACGAATGGTTTCAGCTGTATGCTCTATTCCCTTTCTAATATTGGCATGTCTAGCTTCATTCGAGGATGAATGTTTCCAAGGGGGGGATAATGTAATATCCCAGGAAATTTTTCATTGAAATTTTGTGCGTAAACGTGTTGGGTTCTATCTACTTCAGACTATCAAAACAGTCCACCAAAGGACAGATTTGAGAATTATTTAATTTTTAGGGGCGTTTTGGTCATTCCCCCTCACCCAAAATCCGTCCAAACCCTATATTAAAGCCTATTAGAAGCATTATATGTTATATTTCATCAAATTCCCTCAAAAAGAAAACCCTAAGCTCCTATATCCAACTTCAAGAACCTCCAAAGTTCACCATTAGTTCTGCAAATTAATTCAAGATTCCAAGTTCCTAGTTCAAGAACTCCAAGAACCATCATTCAAAGGAACGATTAACATCTCAAAAATGAGTATCGATCTAAAGTTCATCATTCAAGGTATGTACGGTTTTTCAACAAAAACTCTCTTTCGTTCTTGTGCCCAAAAGTAATTTTCTTTACAAAGGCATGATTTTTATTTGATTTTTAAGAATTTGAAGCATGAACCTATATCTTATGATCATTATTATGAAATCTTGATGTTTATGATTTTAAAAGATGATTTTACATGTGTGGTGATATAAAGCATGAATCTTGAACGATATTTATCATGATTTTGATATTTGGGTCGTGAATCCCTATTGAAAATTGTGTTTTTTAGAAAGTGTGTGTTATAAGCATGTTAATGTTGAATATTTGAGATATTTTGAATGATTTGACCTTTTGGTCTTAATGGAGTTGTTTTGAACTCGAGTGTGAAAGAAATCCACAACGTGGTTGATTTTGATAGATGGGAAGCATGATGGCCCCCGATGCATATTTATATATTACTGAAATTATTTTGTTGTGGATTGTCTTTGAAATGATCTGAGCTAAGTCTGGGAGAAATCTTTAGCACCGAGTGGGAGGTATAAAGCGACCTTACTTCCCTAGAACTACGTGCCCCCGCAGGATTGAGCCTGAGGCAGATTTATATAGTGAACACTAGTTTGTGTGGATTTGATATCGATAGTCCTACTCTGATGACAAGGATAGGATAGCTCTCCCCAACGTGGGTTGTACGTTGGACTCCATGTAGCTCACATGTTTTATGTCGGTTATAGGATCTCCCAGTGTGTGTGTGTTTCCTTGTGTCTATGGTGAATGGTGAAGTGATTTGAAAGTGGAATTGTGAAAGTTATTCCTTCGAAAGATTTAAATGATATTTACATTATGAGAATTGATATTCTTGATGACCCGAAAGTGATTGACAAATTATATGATGACTCACATGTGTTATTATACTTATTTCATCCTCTCATGATTATGATGATTTTCTTCGGGCTATGTGAGTCTTTCATACATCCTACATATTTCTTATAAATATTTATGATGATGATGTTTATACAACAGCATAAACCCCTATATACTCGGTTCCTTTCCATGGTACTGAACCACATCTTCGGATGTGGGCTGCATTTTCTCGGAATGTATGTTCAGGTGCTCGTAGCCTCAAGCACCGTGTGACGCTCCGGGACCTGTTTTTGGGGAGTTACAACACCCATATGCATGACTCTTCTCGACATGGATATGTGGACACACCATTACACCGAAACCTAATGCTCTGATCCCAACTTGACAGGACCCAAACCAGGGCCTTGTCATAATTGGCAATCCCAAGATAAACTAAGACTGAGAACCATCCCCATTTCTCAACCCAACCACCAAATGCATACCTTGAGTCGACTGAAATCCAAACATATAATAAGATAGCATACCCAACTATATGGTGACTTTGGGATAACTCCGTGCTGATACCAACCCAACCAAATCCAACCACCCAATAACCTACCAAACCAATGCGGAAACCATAAACCAATACCTTGATAATAAGCCAATGTATGAATATATATGAAACATAACCAATCCATACCATACCCAAATCCACAGTTGTCCATACAAAACCTCTAGACGAACAAAAAAGTACCTAGTCGGGGCATTTCCCCGACCATACCCAAAAACAAAAGTCAATGAAAGGTAAGATATATGTAAAGTAACACATAACATGAAATAGATGCCTTCCAAACTTTGGAAGATCACAACTTCAATCCAACATCGACTTTCCCCGAATTCGATCACTAAGCAGGAGAAGTAGAATGGTCGGTCCCTATATAACATGGGTATACAGCCGCCAGTAGACGGGTTAGTGGGTGAACACTAGCATGCACTCAGGATAAGCATTAAATAATGTCATTTATATAACCAAGTAAATCCATCCATAATACATACAACCATACATATATATTTATAACCACGTTGGGAAAGGGAATCGGGTTTAGCATGCCTTTAAAACCTTTACTTGGGTTATTTAACTTTGATATCCTAAACTACCCATGGGCTATATGGATTCAACTCTCCCTACTGAAAGGGCCCCAGTGCATGTAGCCGCATGACCAGGGAAGAAAACCTTGGGATGACCAGTTCATCCCCCAAAATATAGTGTGACATCATGCATACAGTCACAAAGACCAACCTCATATTCACAAATATGAGTTTCCAGTTTTGGTCCCCCTGGGACCTCCACCTTCCTCAACTTTGCTATACATCCCATCATTTTAGCCCAATTAAATCCATTTTCCAAATAACCAAACCATTAACTAATTATTAACCAATGCCATTATTAATGGTATCATCATACCAATCCCTACTTGCAAGTAATATCCATAGCCAACCATGTATAGGTTTAAGGGGACTTTCAAGTGCCCTTCTATTTACCATATTAAACCATTTTAGGGGTTCCATGTGTCCCACAAGGATAACCATTATACATTTACCATTCCAAGCTATTTTAACCAGGCATAATTCCTTTATCAAGTTTTAAAACATGCAAGAGTTCCATTAATAGTAGTCAATGCAATGAACATATCTTTATAAGCATTTTGTCAAACACATTTGGGGTATAATATGACCAAAACCAATTCCAATTACCATTAAACGATTCTCATACAATCCAATTATCCAAAACTATCATCAATGCATATAAAAGCATAATTAAAACCATGGGAAACCATAACCAACCATTTAATATCAAAACCCCCAATTCATATTTAAAAACAAAAATCATAAAATCAATGAAGTTATGAAAAAATTCATAAAAACCATGCCTTTAGATAAAATTAACAATGAGGGAAGAGAACATGACTAATTTAAGAAGATTAACAAAAGAGATATCAACCTTTGAGACCTTTGAAGAACACATGAAGAAACCCTAGCCTCCAATCTTCAAAAGTGTGTTTGAGAGAGTATTTGAAGTATTTTAATCTTCAAACAAGTGTTACAGAAGGCCACCAAGGTTTATATAACATGAGGACATAAGGGTATTGAAATAGGAAATGTATGAACTACCCTTTACTCAAAATTAAGAACAAACCTCTCCTAGGGGTACGACTCCACTTACCATCCGTATCCTAGGTTATGAGTGGTACCACAACTCATACCCAAGACCATGTCAAGACCCTACAAACTGGTTGCTAAACGACTCAACCCTCTCTATTTGTACCTAAGGGTACAAGTCGTACACCAAATCGTACCCACATCTCGTACCTTGGAAAAACTTCACACGAAAACTCAATCAAGCACCATAGGACTTGTCGTGCACCACTCATATCGTTGGATACAACTCGTACTTTAATGAGTCATACCTTGAGCTGTAACCAATCTTAACACACTACCTAGGGTACGACTTTACCCTTAAGCCACCCTACGACCCATATATGAGGTACGAATCATACCTTTGAGTTATACCAAACCCAGTAAGTCCAAAACCAAAGTGACATTTGCAAGGGTCTTATTCCGTGGTATTTTAGTCTCCCCCACTAGGAATGTTCATCCTTGAGTGACAGGTAAGGGTAGGAATAAGCACGAGATAAACCATTAAACTTTTACTCAACCAAGATAGAAGACAAGTACATAAACTAAGATGAGATGATCATCACCTAACCCAAACATTATCTATTCCCCAACACCTTCAACCCAACCTCTAACATGGCAAGAAAACAAAGATACGAGATAAACCATTCCTCACTTTTAACTAAGTTAGAAAACTAAGATGTGTTTGAAGAACACACACCTTATGCATGAATTTTTGAATTAAAGATCAAATGTAGAACTTGGACTCCTATGTCTTTTTCCGCATCCCAAATGGCTTTCTCGAATTTTGGTTTCACTATGGAACCTTTACTAATGCCACCTCAACGAGACCTCCTTAAATAATAAAGAACAAAGGATCAAAGATATCAATACCACCCAAAGGAACTAACCTACAAAGAATTATCCACACCTTGCCCTAACAAAAACATATAGAATACCGGATTTCACTAGGCACAAAGATGCTAGGGATTTTAGTATGCTTAAAGAGATACAAAGACTTATTAGTAATGATCTTAATACGAATCTAAATAGTTTTTGATGTAGCAGTTATGGGACTCAGTGGCATAGTGTAGGGGGACCAAATAGAATGATAAGAAATTTCTATCTAGATGCTTGGGAAATAGCTAGAGACGATGTTTGCAAAATGGTGGGAGCTTTTTCTATGAAGTTGAATTACCTAGATTTATAACACATACAAATTTGTTTTTTTACAAGAAAAGGAGCGGTTAATAACTTTTCAGACATGATGCCTATATCTTTGAGAAATTTTATTATCAAAATTTTCTCTAGGATCATAAATGATAGAATTAAAGAACTATTGCCTCAGATCATGTCAACAAATAGACTATATTTTTACAGGGGAGAAGTATTGCTAAATATATTTTGATAGTTCAATATATCATCATTGAAATAAAAAAGAGATGTAAACCACCTAATCTGGTCATTAAACTAGATATCATGAAACTATATGTTAGAGTTGAATAGTTGTATCTAACAAAAGTCATGAGAAAATAGGATTTGAAGAAAGAATCATTGATATCGTGTACATGTAGTAGGTAATAATTGGTACTCTATATTGTTGATTGGTCAACTTAAGGGCTTCTTTTATTCCTAGAGAGGTGTTAATCAAGGAGACCATCCATCACCTATACTTTGCATATTAATGGCAGAGTTGACGTCTAGAGCATTGAAGTCTTTGATGTTGAAAAAAGAGTTTAAGAAGTTTGGAATACTTAAAGGAAGTCCAAAAATAAATCACCTGGATTTTGTAAATGATATGATCATTCTTTGTAAAGTAGATGTTGGAATAACTCAAAGTGTTACAGGAATATTAGAGAAATATAAGAAGGTGTAAGGCTAGAAAGTTACCAAAGAAAAGAGTGCAATATACTTGTATAAAAATATCCCTCAAGTAGAGGTGATAGTAGCAGAAGTTTTCACAAGCATACTTAGGAAGGATTTTCTATTTACATACTTGGGATGCCTCATATTTTATATGAGACAGTAGAAGGCTTACTATTAGTAAATGATGCATTAAATCAGCTCCAAATTGCAAGGATGGAAAAGAAAATAGCTATCACTTTGGGGAAGAGCTATTCTCATTAATTATGTGCTACAAATCATTTCTAAATATTGCTTATCAGGGAAAAACCCTCGTTTGAATATTATAAGTAATATTTAACAAATGATGGCCTAATTCTTTTGGAGCAGCTATATGAGGGGAAGAGGTATAGACTGGATAAGATGGAAAAACCTATGTTTTCCAAAGAAAGAAAGAGGACTAGGATTCAGGTTTATTTAAGATGTATCCACGGCTCATTTCTACAAGTTATGGTGGAATTTTAAAACTAAACCACCTATGTGGAGTGGTTTTATGTTCAAAAAATATTGCAAAAAAATTCCAAATCTAGTAATATGGAAGTCAAGTTATGGTGGATCTCAAGTATGGATGAAAATTATCACTAGAGATCTGGTAGAACATCAAATACTATGGTAAATTAAGAAAGAGAATGCTTATTTATGGCACAATAATTGGAGAGGAATAGTTTCATTGTATACAATTATAGATGAAAGTAGAGATTGGGATGAAAGTTACCAATAAGTGCTAGATCTAGACACTAAAAGAGAATGGAATGTATAGCTAAATCAAGAAGATACAACCAGAGGAGGTAGATAATCACATCATAGATAAGACTAGCACTCATAAGAGTAGAGAAGAGAATGGAATACCAAGGTGGATGCTAGAGTATAATACGAAATTCTAAATAAGGTCGGCATGGCAATACATTAGGCAAAGGGAATAACCTAATATAATTTAAAAGGAGATTTGGGATAAGGTATTACAATATGAGATTGCCTTCTTTGTGTGGGGGATATGGAAGTTTAATGTACAAGTAGATGATCACTTAATTAGATGGGTATATGAAGGACCCACCAAATATTGGTGTTGTATAAATCTTACACTAGAGACTATGTCTCATATATTTCTATGCTTAGAAACTACGAACATGTCTTGGTCTCATTTTTCTTGTTTTGTAGGTTTAAATACACAAGGACTGAGCTTAAAGAAAGTTATTATGAAGTGTTGGAGGCATAAGTAATATAAGGAATGAAAGCATATTATCAAGCTCTACCAAGTATCATAGTCTAAGAATTGTGGAGTAGAAGGAACAACAAGAAACATGAAGGAAAGAGTATGATATGGAAAAGGATTACCTATAACCTAATAAGAAACTTGAGTATGTGTTGAAGGTGAGAAAACCAAGACACATATCCTCTGTTATTTGACTGGAGATCTTATAGGATCTAGGGTATCAAAGGAAGAGAATTAACGTTAGTAAAGTAAAGTGGGAGCATCCTCCTGAAGGTTGGGTGAAGTATATTATTGATGGAGCATCAAGAAGAAACCTTAGAGAAAGTTCATATACATTTCATCTTAGAGATGAGATGGGAGACTGATTGTGTTATGAGGGTGCTAACATAGAAGACACTACAAACATAGAAACATAGGACGCAACAATTTTAATGATTTTAAACATTATAGTCAAACACAATATAGCAATGTCATCATTCATAATAATTTTTTATTATTAATGAAGGTGTTAAAGGGAGAATGGGACACTTCATGGAATATATCAGTTATAATATTGCAAGTAAAGGAGAAAATGGTAAAAAATCATGTTCAGTAAAAATGATAATGCCCAAGCTATACCTCCAGCGAATGCACAACACCGTCACTATTAAATATAGTAACCCAATAGAGGTTAGGATCAAAATCAAAGGGAATAGGCTGAGTATCTCTCACAAATTTCCGGATTTAACCAAAATAATACATGAAAGTAAATGGGGGGATTTGGTAAAAATAGTAAACTAGCATCAAATCTTAATTGAATTAGGTTGAAATCAATCTGCGATGAATACTAGGATTGTGTTCCCCTTAGTTTCCTAATTCCATAGACTTGTCATGATCAATCTAACTATCTCAATTCCCTACATGCAAAATTTGACAAGATATGCATCACCAACTATTTTGTGCACGCCTTTGGTGAATTTCACTCTTCTCCTTGTGAGTCTTAGAGTGTCACCTTACTAACCCTTATCTTTGATTCTAGATTAGGTATCTCCTTTTGGTTGTCAAGTTAATTAAACGAAGGTTGGTAGCCTTAAATTTCTATTGTAATCTTATTTTCCTAATCTTAACCTCTTATGAAGATGATCTCAAATACACTAAAGTTATTAATTTCTCCAGTATTTAAGAAAGCATAAAGATAAAGAAGATCAAAATACATGCATGAACACTAATTTAGAAGGAACCCATACTTTCTCTACTTTGTTATTCCACTAGGATTTCCATAACCCTACTTAGGTGGTTTAGCCTCTCATGTTTGAAAGAATATCCATGGATTTCATAAACAAAGCATAAGATTTATCTCACAATAATTTAAGAAGAAAAACCAGAATCCTAAATTAATAATCCACCAAATAATCAAGTACAAATATTTCAAGATCAAAAGTCAGATCTTAGAATCAATATATGTTTGTGAATGTAAAGAGTGTGTAAAATAATAAAAAAATATACAAGGAGTATTTATAGTTTCGTAAAATAACCTAAAAATCCTAACTAAAATGAATTAAGAAAATAAGATCGGCAGTGGCTATGCTCAAACAATGAGTCATCTGGACTGACGCTAACTTGTTATGAGCTTTGTTTTCTTCCTTCTATGCCCAATGATGAAGACTCATCATAAGACCCTATGAATTAATGCTGGACTCATTGTCTCTCTAGTAAGTTTACAACTTCCAATATCCTATCTGCAAATGCTTAGAACGGCTCCCATAACAAGTCATAGTCAGACCCTATAACTCATTGCCAACCTCATCTCCACTGGGCCCAACTTGTTCATTCTATGGACTTTCCACCAAGTGTGCTTAGAATAATCTTCTATATGAATCATAGTCAGATCCTACGAGTTGTATCCATCATATACTTTGCTCCTCAAATCACTTTCATCTATTGTTCTCCTTATGACTTGGGCTATGAGTTATATAGCCATCTAACAACTCATAGTCAAAGTAGTGCCTTCACTTTTCAGAGTTTTTTCTTCTCATTTTATTCCACTTCACTTCCAACCCTATTTTCCTGTGACATACACATAAACACACATGATATCTAACAAAATGACCTAAGTAATTACATGTTCCATGAAATCATGGCACATCAATACCCCCAACTTAGAACATTTGCATGTCCTTAGGCAACACAACGCTTAACAAAACAAAACACGATGCTTAACCAAGAAAAACCTAAGGTATTTATAACAGTCAACAAAATTTCTACAAAAAAACATCACCTCCTCTTATTTTAAACTTTTCAGAACCAACTGTGTAGATCCATGCAGCCCAATAATGCAACACAAAGGAATCAAGCTATGACATTACATTAGAAATAAAAAAACAAGCATATACGCAAGTTACACTACCTGAATAGATAATCAGCTAGCAATACAACCCATGTACACTCATAATAAAGAAGTCTCACTCTTACAATATAATCATGTGTGTCAATGTAGGGATGATATCAAGGAACTCATATCAAAAAAAAAGTTCCAATCAATGTGCGTAGAATGCCATAGGCTTGACCTTATTTTCTTTACCTTAATCTTTTGGATAGCTGGACTAGGATCACTATATGTAATACCCCTAAAGATCCTAGGCTCGCTTCCAGCTCCTGGTAGTATGTTTAAAGGTTTCAATGATATAAATTTTACACAAAGTATAAGGGACTTAGTCATTTTCAAGACCCCAAGATTTCAAGGAATTTATTTTTGCCCTTCTCGAATTTGAAACATTGATTTATGATTTGAAACATGTTTAGGGATGTTAAAGGTGTGTCCCAAAAAGTTTTAAAATTTTCAGATGGGGTTTGGGGTGATTTCAAACCCTAGAGGTAGTAAGCCTCTGCGTTATTGGTATGTTACAGAGTTTAGTCTCCGTGATAAACTTCATGACACGGAGGCAGGACCTCCGCGATAACCTTCGTACCACGGAGGCTATGTTTTCCTTAGAAATTTCACCAACTTAAAGAGGGGTATTTTTTTCCCTCTTATCAAACACCCAAATCCATGATTTATAATTAAAAAGAGGCATCAATTGCCCCATTCTTCACCATCTATTATACGTTAACTCATTCCTTTTTTTCCCAAGAACATAATTTCAAGTGTCTCTCTAAGAAATTCAAGCATTCAAGCTCTAATTTAAAGTTTTTCTTCAAGAATTAAACCAATTGAGGTATGTGGGGAATTCATCAATGGTTTCCTTCCACCTATTGAGTTCCTAAATTCCTTTTTGGTTCAAGTATAAATTTTATCCTTTTTTATGAAATTTATCATGTTAAATATTAATTCAATCCATGTTTTTCCTTAGTAATTTAAATACAAGCCATGTCAACATATTTTTTCATATATATTAGGTCATTTCATGCTTTGAATTGCAACTACCCATGTCATATTCAATTAACCCCATGTCAAATTATCAAGTTATGAATTAAACCATGTGAAATTGTTATCCTCCCAAGTTTAGCACCTCCCCATATTCAAATTCATATATCTTAGTCTTTCGTTGAAATGCATTATCTTTTGGATCTTTGAATTATGACTTTTTACTAATATTTTAAGTGGTGTTAGCATATTTTAGTATCCTTTAGTGATGGAGGGTTATTGTAACGACCCAATTTGTTGAACTGGAATGCTACATGGTGCTCATGATCTCGAAGGACCACAAGCTAACCCATGACTAATATTTGTACCTGTATACTGCGTAAGATATCATAATAATGCGGAAACATGCACTAAAAGGCCATAATGTTTGATCATGAACATAACTGAATAAGGTAACAATTGTGTGGGGTAATAGAATACCCAAAACAAAAATAAAGTCTAAAATATGATAGTCTATATCTAGTCTGCATCTAGTCTGGAAGCCTCTACTGTCTGAAGAATCTGAATAAGGAGTTGATGGGACATATCCCCAACTAACTCCAACTAATAACCTAATCAATGAGATACTAGAAAATCATTATGTCCTCGAAGGATGAGGACTCACTTCTACTCTGGCTGCTGAATCTGGAATCTACTGCTGATGTGGAACTCGTGTCTCTGAACCTATAGTGTAACAAAAAAAGCACCATAGCGTGAATACGTCAGTACATATGTACCGAGTATACATGTGAGGTAGGATATATGCAAGGGTTTGCATGCATGAATATTGCTAACTGACTGTCTAACATGAACGTGAGAATACATGTATGTATACGTAACTGCAACTGACAACGTGATTTTTTTATTTCTGAGTTTGTATACTGATAATGTCACATGCTAGTAAATAATAAGACTGATAACATGAAGGACTATATCTGAATAATGCTGATAACATGGGTGACTGTATATGAGTATAACTGATAACATGGGTGATTATAGCTGATAGTCCAGAATCTGATGGAACTATCTGAGTTCCATACTATATCTGAGCTGACTGGGTGTGATAGTCCTGAAATCTGAAGAACTATCTGAGTTCTATTACTGAGACTGATTGACTATATCTGATAGTCCTGATTTTGTAACATGAAACTGTGGGAAGTAGTATCTAACCGACATGCCCCAGAGGTGCTATGATAGCTGAGCCGGGGTCCAATCTATGCCCTGATTGGAAGGGTGTCAATACCGCACCACTGGTAAGGACAACATGTGAGTAACGCTTATATAATAGGTAACTCTAGTGAGAACAGTGGGAACCCTCACATAATAGGTTAAGCCACCTCATCTACCCTCATATAGCAGGCTACAATGTCTCAACCTATTCTGGCTATATAGTTATGGAATGCAAGGATTACTTCTAGGAATCACACCCTCGTATAATAGGTGAATCCACATCCTTGGGTTCACTCAGTGTTAATTCCTACTCCCATATGAATGGAAACTGAACATGATTTATTGAACTGAACTGAGCATGGAATGAGTAACTAAATTTTTGTGGCTGACGAAATACTACTGATATCTGACAACAGACTGAGTCATGAGATCATGGAGATTTTTCCAGAGTCATAAGATTATCTGAAGTCTAAGAGTTCATATGTTGACTGAGAGCATTGTGAAAAACATGACATAGATATAAGCACACAGCTAATATTTCGGGTACAAGTACCCCCAGGACTCGATAGAAGGAAACTGACATAGCATGATTTACTTGAAGACTTGACTAACATCATAATACATACTACATTCTTAGGAGCCTTTCACCAAACATATAATAGGCATAAACTTTTACATCCATGGGGATTTTATGATATCATGCTAGTTAAACAATTTTCCTTCATCTAGGCATTTAATCAAATATATTGTAGGCATAGTACATGTAAATCACATTACACAACAATTAAACATGATGCTTCAATTTCAATTACATCATACAAGGTTTTAGTCATGATATTTCATAAATCTTTATCTATACTAATCAATCCACATGGAATTTATCATCAAATCATGGAATAGAAATCAATTCCTCATTTATCAACATTAAAGAGAACATACAAAGCATGAAAGCATGAAGAAAATCCATAACTTATAGTTAAAAAGGATTCTTGGACTTCATGGACGAAAGAAGTCCATGAATCAACACTATACATACCTTATATCGTAATTTCGTAAAGATTGATGGTGAAACCTTCCTGAATTTGAATCCCCAATAGAAACTCTAGTTTGTTCTTGAGATAAACTTGAGAGAAACTAATATGTTGTGGGTGAAAAGTGGCTGAATCACATGTTAAAATGATTATATAGAAGGTAGAGGAAGTTGACCCTTTTAACCCTAAACATGTCATTAAATTTTCAATAAAATTTTCCAAAATGGGCCCTTGGCGCGACGCGGCGTTATCACGTCGTGTCACTGGAAATTGACAATTGGAAAATTGCATGGTAGCACGACGTGGAGCTATCGGGCCCCCACATTATCTATGTCTAGGAAGTTTGGTGCAACATGCCAGTATCACAAAGCAACACTAGAATTTGACAATTTCCATTTGAGCTATCTCCGCGACGCGCTGAAGGATTAGTTCAAACAATATTTCACTAAAAAGGCTCTAACTCTTCGGTCGAGTTTCGGATTTGGGAGAATTATATATCGATGGAAAGCTTATTCAATTTTCCATGTGATAGGAAGTGAAAATTATGTAAATACCATGTGTATAAGAATGAATTATTATTTCAAAAAATGTTCTAATATCCTTGAGATGATTTTCAAGCTAAGAAAAACACACGGGTATTATAGTTATGAATACCCGATACCTATGTGTTTACTCATGTTTAAAATTTTCAAGTTCAAATCATGGATTCCATTATCATACTCCATTGTGTTATGATCATGTTGAGCACTATCAGTTATGAGTTTAGTTAACAGTAATCAATACCAGTGTGAGTTCAGTTGGGAGTAGTATTTAGCATCGAGCAAACCTAGGGATGAAGGCTCACCCACTAGTATAGGACTGACCTTTAGTATAAATCCCTAAGTTCCAAAACTACGTAGACAACATAGGTTATAAGATAGCACCCTCTAGTAGAGTACTGCCATTTTCTTAGGTGTCACTCGCATGTAGAGTACTGACTCCCTAGTCCTTTAGGACACCATTTTAATGGATCCATACAGCCTGTGTTAATACCCATGGGAAGGTACTAACACCCTTCCAATTGGAGTTACAGGATGCACCCTGATTAACTTAGATTGGGGCATACCGATTACATGATAGCTCCCATAATTTCAGTCAGTACTCAGTCTGTATTAGTTCAAGTTTTCTTGATCAAGTACTTAAATTTCTAGGCATTCAATCAGTCAGTTTTATAGATTATTTCAGTAAATGCTTTACTTGGTCTTGCATTCTCATTTTTACATATCTATGCATCCATGTTCTGTTTCCTTATGTAAGTTCAATTAGTCCATATCTCACGTACAAGTATATTTGAAGTACTGATGGTATACTCTTCTACGTTGTCTTATTACATAGGTGTGGACACACAGTTCCTTGATTATCCTTAGACAGCTTAGTACCTCTTAGCAGTAGTAGTGGTGATTTCTCATTCATTGAGGACAAGATGTTTTCTTTAGTTATTTTCAATATTTTCTATATCTTAGACCGTCAGAGTTAGTGAGGGCTTATCCCATCAACTCCTCATATTTTAGAGGATTTTAAATGACAATTTAGTCTCCAGTCTATTTAGTTATTTCAGACATGTTGGTTTATATTTCAGTATTATATCATATCAGAACTTTATCATTTTATCTTCCACGCATAATGTTTCAATAGTATTTTATTCAATGCTCACAGCAGGTACACAATCATGGGTTAGCTTGGGGTCACTTGTGGCTTAAATCACCATGTCACGACTTGGGGGTAGTCTCGGGTCATGATAAAACTTAGTATAAGATCCTCGGGTTTTAAACTATCCTAGGGATTCTGAAATCCATAATGAGTAGAGTCTTGTGCATGGTTGTGAAGATCTCCACACTTATGGGCAAGAGGATATGACATGTTTCAAGAACAGTTTCCTTTCTTTCAGTATTCATATCGTGTGGAAGAGCATGAGCTCTATTGAATTCCATCTAACTCTTTCTTATTCTATTTACAAACAATACCTCCCAAAGTAAATAATAGAAGAAGGAACAGGGATCATCCCTCACCACCACTAATACGGAAAGATCCCCTAAATGACAATATTTCCAATGCTGAGTTTAGGGCTGCTTTTATAGTCTTGGACCATTTTGTAGACACTAAGAATAACCAATAGACTGTTGATCCAGCCAATCCAGTTTTGAATATTGTTGTAGCTAGGATTTGAGATTTCACTCGAATAAATTCCTCTTTGTTTTATTGATCCAAGTCTAAGGGGGATTTGCAGGAGTTTTTGGATGGGGCGTAGAAAATGACAAACATCATGGTGTCACTGCGAGTGAGAGTGTAGACTTTTCTACATAGCAGTTGAAGGGAGTAGCTCATACCTAGTTCAAGTAGTAAAAGGAGGATAGAGGTATTGAGGTAGAGCCTACAAAGTTGGGGAGTTTTCCATGACCTTTTTAGATAGATTTTTACCATTAGAGATAAGGAAGGCTAAGGTGTAGGAGTTCATAAATCTAAAGTAGGGTGACCTGAGTATGGGGGAATACTCACTCCAGTTTACTCAATTAGAAAGGTATGCTTCGACTATGGTGGCCGAATCTAGGTCCAGGATGAGCAAGTTTGTGTCTGTTGTGTCTAATAATGTAGTCAAGGAGTGAATGACAACTATGTTGATTAAGGAGATAGACGTTTCTAGGATAATGGTTAATGCTCACAATATTAAGGAGGAGAAACTCTAGGAAAAGTAAAGAGAGAATAAGATGTCCAGAATAGGTAGCTTTAACTTTTCTCAACCAAGGTCGTAAGGCGGTAATCATTCTTAGTTCCATTAGAAATTTTTAGCTATAGCCCCATCTTCAGACAGTAAACCAGTGCCTAGGTTTAGGCAGGACAATTGGGATAGAGCACCTGGCTCTAAGTCCTAGGGTAGTGTGAATAGTGGACATACCAATCCACTTTGTAGGAACTGTGGTAAGAATCATTAGGATGAGTACAAAATAGGCAGTGATGTGTATTTTGGATATGGCAAGAACACGATCAAGGACTATCTTGTGGGTTCTCAGAGTGGAAATTATTTGCATCAACAGGGCCAGTCTAATTTTTTGTCAGCTCATGTAGGTTGGTTGACTCAGCAGGGTGCCACCTCCAGTGATACCAGTAGGCATTATTAGAATTACCTTTACACTCTCCAAACACAACATGATCAAGAGAGTTCTCCTGATTTTGTTATGGACATGTTACAAGTCTTATATCTTTATGTTTATGCATTGTATAACCCCGGTGCTTCACTTTTCTTTGTGACTCCTTATATAGCTATAGATTTAAATGTCAGTCTTGAAATACTAGTAGAGCCTTTATCAGTGTCTACCCCAGTGGGTAATTCTATTATAGCCATATGGGTATACAAAAATTGTCTGGTCACAGTGTCTCCGAAAGTTACTTTAATTGATCTTGTCGAGTTAGAGATGACTGATATTGGTGTCATTCCCAACATAAATTATCTCTACTAGTGCTATGACTCAGTTGACTGTAGGAATAGAATTGTTCAGTTCTATTTTCCTAATGATCCAATTATTGAATAGAGGGGTAGTACTTCAATGCTTAAGGGTCATTTTATCTCCTATCTTAAGGTCAAAAAGATAACGTCCAAGTGATGTATATGCCATCTCGTTTGAGTCAAGGACTCAAATTTAGAAACTCCGAGTCTTGAGTCAGTTTTGGTGGTGAATGAATTTCTAGATGTGTTTCCTAAAGATCTTCCCAGAGTTTTTCTCGAAAGGGAAATTGACTTCGGAACAGATATCCTTCCAGATACCTAGCCTATCTCTATTCCACCTTATAGAATAGCTCCAACTAACCTTAAGGAATTAAAGAAATAGTTGAAGGGTGTCTTAGATAAGGGTTTCATCAGGCCTAGTGTTTTCCCATGGCGTGCTCTAGTTCTCTTTATGCATAAGAAAGATAATTTTCTTAGAATATGCATTGACTATCGTTAGTTAAACAAAGTCACAATCAAGAATAAGTATCCTCTCCCCAGAATTAATAACCTGTTGGACTAACTTTAGGGTGCAAGCTATTTCTCTAAGATAGACCTCAGATCCAGCTATCATCAGGTTAGAGTTAGAGAATATGACATTTCAAAGAAAGCCTTCAAGACTCGGTGTGGTCACTTCAAATTCCTAGTTTTGTCTTTTGTACTAATGAATGCTCCTGCAAATTTTATGGATTTGATGAACAAGGTGTTCAAACAGTACTTGGACATGTTCATCATAGTTTTCATTGATGATATCCTTGTCTATTCCCGTAGTAAGAGTAATCATGCAGACTATTTGAGCGTTGTATTGCAGATCCTTAAGGATCACTAGTCATTTGCTAAGTTTAGTAAGTGAAAATTATGGTTGAGATCAGTATCTTTCCTTGGTCATGTCATTTTCGGTGATGGCATCTGAGTTGATTCTCATAAGACCAAAGCAGTAAGATGCTTTCCCAGACCCATCTCTCCATCAGATGCAAGAGTTTTTTGTATTTAGCTGGTTACTAAAGATGATTTGTCGAAGGATTTTCTTTTATTTCTTCTCCTATGCCTTGACTAACCCAGAAGAAAGTTAAATTTCAGTGGTCCGATTCCTACAAGAAGAGTTTTTAGGAATTGAAGACTCAATTCACTTCCGCTCCAGTCTTGACTTTGCCAAATATTACAGATGAGTTTTTGGGGTATTTTGATGTTTCTATAGTTGGTATTTTCTACATTTTAAGGTAGTTAGGTAAGTTCATAGCCTATGCCTCAAGATAACTTAAACCTCATGAGAAGAATTACCCAACCCATGACCTTGAGTTGGCAACAGTTGTCTTTGCCTTAAAGATTTAGAAGCATTACCTTTATGGGGTTTATGTTGATATGTTCAAGGATCATAAGAGTTTATAGTATGTGTTTACGAAAAAAAAACTGAATCATTGTTAGAGAAGGTGGCTTGAATTGTTGAAAGACTATGATATAAGTGTGTTGAATCACTCGGGTAAGGCCAATGTAGTGACTAATTCCCTTACTAGATTGTCTATGGGAAGTTTTCCACATATTGAGGATGATAAGAAGGGTTTGGTTTGTGAAGTTCATCAACTTTCTAGGTTAGTTATTTGATTGGTTGATTTGGCCGAAAATAGTATTTGTGTTCAAAATAGTTCAGAATCTTAATTAGTTGCCATAGTAAAAGAAAAGCAAGGCAAGGATCCTATTTTGATCAAGTTGAAGGAGGCAGTCAGGGATTAGATGGTTTAGGTTTTCTCCAAAGTGGGAGATGGTGTGCTTCATTGCAAAAGAAGACTATGTGTTTCGTGTGTTGACGGTCTGTGATAATGAATTTTAGATAATGCGCATGGTATGAGATATTCTATCACCCAGTAGCTAATAAGATGTATCGTTATTTGCAGGAAATCTATTGGTGGAGTGGTATGAAGAAAGATATTGTAGCGTTTACGGCTAACTGTGTGAATTATGAGTATGTTAAGGTTGAGCACCGAAGGCCTAGTGGTATACTCTAGGAGTTTAATAGCCTCACCTGATAGTGGGAAGTGGTGAGCATGGATTTTGTGATAGGGTTGCCTCGTACGCGTCGTCAACATTATATTTTATAGTTTGTATACCGAATAACCCAAGTCAGCCCATTCCTTGATAGTTTATAGTTTGTATTCAGCTGAGGATTAAGCTAGACTCTATCTCAGGGAGTTGGTAAAGTTGTATGGGGTTCCATTGACCATTATCTTAGATAAAGTTACTCAGTTTACCTCTCACTTTTGGAAGGCTTTTCAGAAGGGTCTTGGTACCTAAGTGCATCTCAGTATAATTTTTCATCCTCAGACAGATGGTCAGGCATAGAGGACCATTCAAACCTTAGAGGACATGTTGTGGGCTTGTGTTATTGACTTCAAAGGTAGTTGGGATAACTACTTACCTTTGATTGAGTTTGCCTACTATAACGACTATCACTCCAGTATTCAGATGGCTCCATTTGAGGCTCTCTATGGAAGGAGATATGGATATCCTATTGGTCAATTCGAACCAGGTAAGACAGCTTTGATAGAGTCAGATTCAGTGTTTGAGGTGATGGATAAAATTCAGTTGATTCCAGAGAGGCTGATGACAGACTAGAGTTATAAAAAATCTTATACAAATGTGAGGAGAAGAGATCTTGAGTTTGACATTGGTGAGTTTGTTTATTTGAAATTCTCACCCATGAAAAGGGTAAAGAGATTTGGCAAGAAGGAGAATCTCAGTCCACGCTATGTTTGCCCATACAATATTTTAAGCCAAAGGTTGCTTATGAGTTAGAGTTGCCTACAGATTTGGCATCAGTGCATCTGGTGCTTCATGTCTCCCTTCTAGAAAAATGTATTGGTCACTCAATTTATGTTGTTCCGTTAGGAAGTATGGATGTGAAAGATTGTCTCCCATACAAAGAAGTACCAGTTGAGATCCTTGACCATTAGATTCCTAGGTTGAGGAATAAAGAAGTTCCCTTGGTTAAGGTTATATGGAAAAATCAGTTCATTGAGGGAGATACTTGGGAAGCACAAGCAGATATGCGAGCCAAGTATTCCCATCTTTTCTCTACGAATTTAAATCCAGCATGAGGTAATGGTTTTCCTTAAGTAGTTCTCCTTTTATCTATTTCAACTATATAACCATCCTTATGTCATTGCATGCATTCATAAATTTAGTTCAATCCATGTATCATGTTGCATACTAAATTATTTATTCATTATTCAGCTCATAAATATTCAGTGTACAATCTCAATTTTCATAGTATCTCAGCTGAACCAGTTTCATTCAAGGATGAATGGTCTCAACAGGGAAATATGTAATACCCTGTAAGATCCTAGGCTCCCGTCCAGCTCCTGGTGGTATGTTTAAAGGGTCCAAGACATAAATTTTACACTAAGTATAAGGGACTTAGTCATTTTCAAGACCCGAAGGTTTCAAGGAATTTATTTTTGGCCTTCATGAATCCGAAATGTTGATTTTTGAGTTGAAACATGTTTAGGGATGTTAAAAAGGTGTCCCAAAAGAGTTTTGGAATTCTTAGATGGGGTTTAGGGTAATTTTGGACCCCGAAGGCAATAAGTCTCAACAATATTAGTGTGTCACAGAGGTTAGTCTTCGCAAAAACCTCCGTGTCACGGAGCCAAGACCTCTGCGACAAGGTTTGTGACACGGAGGTTATCCTCCACAATAACCTCTGTGGCATGGAGGCTATGTTTTATGCATATATTTCACCAACTTAAAGAGGGGAATTTTGGTCTTTTACCTCTTCCCAAACACCCACATCTATGATTTATAATCCAAAAGGGACATCAATCTCCATATTCTTCACCAGCTATTATAAGAAAACTCATTCTCCTTTTTCCTAACAACATAATTTCAAGTATCTCCCCAATAATTCAAGCATTCAATCTCCAATTTCAAGATTTTTTTAAAGAATTCAACAATTTGAGGTATGTGGGGTATTCGTCAATGGGTTCCTTCCACCCATGGAGTCCCAAAATACCTTTTTGGTTCAAGTATGAATTTTATTCTCTTTTGTGAAATTTATCCATGTTAAATATGAATTTAATCTATATTTTATTCTTAGAAATTTGAATGCAGTCAACATGTTTTCCTATGTAAATTAGGTTATTTCATGCTTTGAATTGCAATTACCTATGTCATATACAATTGATCACATGTCATATTATCAAGTTATGAATTAAACCATGTGAAATTGTTATCCTCTCAAGCTTAACACCTCCCCATGTTCAAATACATGTATCTCAGTCATTCGTTGAATGCATTATCTTTTGGGTCACTGAATTATGACTTTCTACCAATATTGTAAGTGGTGTTATTGTATTTTAGTAGCATTAATTGCTGAAGGGTTATGAACAGCCGTTACCTATGTATTTCCTCATTTTTTAGATTTTCAAGTACTAAGTCATTAAAATCATGAATTCTATTATCATACTCAGTTGTGTTATTATCATGTTGAGAATTATCAGTTATGAGCTTAGTTAACAATGATCAATACCATTGCCAGTTCAGTTGGGTGTAGGATTTAGGACCGAGCAAACCTAGGGATGAAGGTTGACCCTCCAGTATAGGACTGAGACCTTTAGTAGCATTCCTTAAGTTACAAAACACATATCCAACATAGGTTATAAGATGTCATCCACCATTAGAGGACTGATAATTTCTTAGGCGTCACCCATTAATAGAGGACTGACTTGGGACACCAGTTTAATGGATCCACATAGCCAGTGTTAGTACCTGTGGTAAGGTAGTGACACCCTTCCAACTGAGGTTATAGGTTGGACCCCGATTAGGTAATACTGAGGCATATCGGTTACATGATAGTTCCCACAGTTTCAGTCAGTACTCAGTCTATATTAGTTCAGGTTTGCTTGATCAAGTATTCAGATTTCTAGTGATTCGGCTTTGCAGATTATTTCTGTACATGCTTGACTTGGTCTTGCATTCTCATTTTTACATGTTCATGCATTCATGTTCAGTTTCCTTATGTATGTTGAGTTAGTCCTTACCTCATGTACCAGTACATTAAAGTATCGGGTTATAGGTTGGACCCCAATTAGCTCAGACTGGGGCATGTCGATTACATGATAACTCCCTTAGTATCAGTCAGTACTTAGTCTATATAAGTTCAGGTTTTCTTGACTAAGTATTCCAGTTTCAAGTTATTCAGTCATTCAATTTTACAAATTATTTCAATACACGCTTTACGTGGTCCTGCATTCTCATTTTTACATATTCATGCATCTATATTCAGTTTCCTAATGTATGTTCAGTTAGTGCTTTCCTCACATACCAGTACATTCAAAGTACTAATCACATATTTTTTTCGCACTATGTTGTCTTATATAGCTCCGTACCTCTTAGAATCAGTAGTGGTGGGTCCTCAATCATCGAGGACAAAATGTTTTCTTCAGTTATTTTCAGTACTTTCTATATCTCAGGAGGTTGGAGTTAGTCGGGGTTTGGTCCCGTAAACTCTTTATGTTTTAGAGAATTTCAGACAAATAGTCTAGTTTTTGATCTATTCAGTTGTTTCAGACATGTTAGTTTATATTTCAGTGTTATATCAAATCAGATCTTTATCAGTTTATCTTCTGCGCATGATGTTTCAGTACTACTCTATTCAATGCTCACAGCAGGTACCAAATCAAGGGTTAGCTTGGGGTCATTTGTGGCCTTAAGCACCGTGTCGCAACTAGGGGTTAGCCATGGTTCATGACACTATAGGACTTTATTTGGCTTGTAATGTAGTCTTGGGGGTTGGTTTGATACATTTTGGAATTAGCCTCCTTGACACAGTTACATTTGGGGTTCACTTCTCAGCCAAAGTTTTTCTTCTTGTTTCTCCCTTATTTCTCCTTTATTGCTTATTCATGTTGGGTGTTTCTTTTTTTCTTTCTTTTTCTTTTTCATTTTTTCTCTCTTTTAATTCTTTTCCCCTTTTCCCTTTTTTGTTTTTTCTACACCCGGCCTTACTTTCTTTTCTCTTATTCAAACCTTCTCCATACCCGATATTTAACTATGTACCCGTATGATAGCCACCGTCAACTTAGGTGATTTGCATAAGTTGAGGTGCACAATTTCCAAGGTAGGACTAGGGTCAAAACAGGTTCATTGTAATTAAATTGGGATGGTGAAAGGTGAAAACAAGAAAATAACTCTATGCAAACTCAAAGCAGGGATCAAGGATACTTATTCATATTTGGATGGTCATTTAGGATAAGAGTGGACTAAATTCAAAAACAACCTATGATCACATCCTAACAAACAATCCTACAACCTAGGCAAAACAAATCGAGCAAATTCTAGATTAAATGCACAAAGGGAACTGGGTAAGAATCTCTCACACACATAGTACAGTGTGATATTTCTAACTACTACCTATATAGTTCATGCAAATTCTAGCTATAATTATTTTGTCCCTAAATCCCAATTCCATAACAAGATTCACAATGGTCATGTAGATAACATATCACACAGTTCACAAAACTTTTTGAAGGGGTCTCAGTTTTCTAAAACACTTTAAAACAAACAAAATATATTAACTGCCCTTAGGTAAAAAAAATTTCTCCTATTTAATCACAAAAAACACAAAAAAAAAACATAATACAACATAAATATGCTAGTTCTACTATGATAGTGCAGCCGATGAGAAAAGAAATATGGTGAAAAAAAAAACCTCGACTGTGGTACAGTCCCACCCTCATCTAAAGATTATGCACTGCCCCATTGCACATTTATAAAGTAAAAATAAGGAATGAAGACATAATTGTGAACCGTAGGCATTGGATCATGATATCTCAACAGGTGGGACCCTAGATTAGGCCCCACTTTCATCAATGAGGGTCCCAACGGTGGTCGGGACACTCATATTAGTAGTGAAACAAACTGTGGCTGGTGCGCTTAATGGTATATATCTCTCATGATGCGTATAGGTACCTCCACTCAAATCCGTTATAGTTGTAATGTCACCCTATCGGGAGAGACAAACTCCCACCCCCATCTTATGGACCCTACTCAGATGGTCATTTGAAATCTATAGTCTGGCTACCTTCAACACCTATACATCATCCTTCTTCTTTGTCCTCATTCGTTTTTTCCTTACTCTTTCTCCACCTTCTTCTTCAGCAATCTAATCTTTTTATTTCGTTCCCTAAATATCTGGCACATCATCCGCAGAGATCTCCTTAATGATCTAGAATATAGGAAATGGCCTTGAATTTATCTCCTCAATATCAGCCCAGAGTGTGGACAACTTCTCATGCACGCCCACCAAATATGGGACCTGAACGCCTACCAACTTCTGGCTAATCTGTCGCTCAAATTCATCCAATTATATCTGCATACCCTGAATCTCCATCCTGATCTCATTCTTTACCTAAGGTTGTACCCCTTATTCAATTTTACTTACTTGTATCTCCAGGGTGCCTAATATCTTTATTACAGTAGTCAAGAACTCCTGCGGAACTAAAGCATAGCCACTAGAAAGTGTCCTAGATGTGGATGTACTCAAAGTCGAAGGTGGAGTTGAGGCCTGTAAGGAACATGTAGGCTCATTCAAGGCCTGAGGCTCAGAAAGAGAAGTCTCTGCGGGGATGTCATAAAGATCAGCGAAACCTGGAGTGTCAACATCCGTCTGCACACTAGCCTGGAAAGCTTCCTGAAGATGTGATGTGCCCACCTTGGCCTTCGAGATCGGGTTAGCATAATCCTGAATCAAACCCAAATCTATGGTCTTCTGGAACGTCATAAACTAATCAACAACTGCTATCTTTATTACCTCCTCCTCCAGACAAATTTGCATCAATAAGCAGAGGAAGTCCAAGTTGGTATACGCGCTCACCGCCCGATCACAAATCTCTTGCTATGATCTTGGCTACATCTAACTAATAGCCCTCCGTATTTCCTACAACCTGTGCAGCTCTTTGACACTCAACATATTGTCCCTCTCTGTGGTACTCAGTCGATGATAGACCAATATCCATCATGCCTTAGAAACAAAGCTCAGAATGCTCATCGTAATCTGTGTTGAATGGCTCACTATCCAAAGTGCCTTCTCCTACGTCGCATTAATAATACCAATAATCCACCTGAAATATGTGAACATTTCATCCGACCTAAGATGCTTGGTCTTATCTTTCCACATGTCCTTTATATGGTGATCAATCTCTAAAATATTAAAAGAAAGGTGGAAATTCGGTTCGTGAAGAAATCTAGATATAGTCTGAGTAGAGATGTTGACCCAAATTCCTCGGATCAGTATGAAATACAGTGGGTAACCACCCATCTACAACATCCCTTGAGGATAAATGACACGACCTAAATCGGGGCCTTGTCATAATGGGCATCCCAAGTCCAACAAGGACCGGGGACCACCCCTGAACCCAACCCAACCTCCAAGCACATACCCTAAGTCAAATGAATTCAAAACAGATAACAAGATAGCGTATTTGAAGATATACTGAATTTGGGATAAATCTACTTCCTAGACCAACCCAACCAAGCGTTCACTAACAAACAAAACCAAGACAATAACCCAATATGTATATATATATATAATCCAAAACAAAATGGAACAATCAAAAATCAAATATAGTCCATCGGTATCAACAATAATACCAATACAAATGCCAAGGATGACACCAATACCGACACCGCCCATACCAACCCATAGTAGTCTCACAAAGCCCCTATTTGAAAGAAAAATAATATTTTGTCCAGACAAACCCCCAACCATACCCAAAACCAAAGTCTATGAAATGACCAAAGTATGTAAAGAAACATCCATGACATGAAATGGAGCCCCTCGAAATATGGAAGCGCGCCACTTCAATCCAGTCGAGCTATCCCCAAATTCGATAACTGAGCAGGAGGAGTAGAACAACCGATTCCTGCATCGCATGGGGATACAGCTCCTGAAGATTAGTTAGCGGGTGGTAGATAGCATGCCCTTAGGATAAAGATTGCATATTGCCTACCTTTGAAACTAAGTAACCTACCATATGCATTTACAACCACACACACTCATGTACACACATATATATATATATAAATGTATATACATAATCCATGTCGTGAAAGGGAATCGGGCTTAACATGCCTTTAAAACCATTAACTTGGGTATGCGTAGCTTAATCGGACTAGAACCACCCATGGGATATATGGGTCCAGTGTTACCCCCTGAACGAGCGTTGATACGTATAGCCGCACAAATTAAAGATACCATAGGAGTTGGGGAATCCCGTGTACCCTTCTCTCTCCATGAAATATATATACAAGTGTAACTTAGGGGATTCCTGTGTACCCCATTAGCATCATATATGGTCGTCATAACCAATCCTCATGTTGGAAAACATGAGTTTCCAGTGTCCGTCCATTGGAATCACACCTTCACAGTTATCTATCACACCCCACCATTATTGCCCAGTTAAAACTATTAACACACAACTAAGCAAACATTCCATTTATTATTAACCAAGGCAATAAGCAGTGGTATCGTCATACCAAATATAGCTTGCAAGCAATGTCCTTAGCCAACCTTTTTTAGATAAGGGATTCCCATGTACCCATAGATTACATTATTAAATTTTCTTAGGGGATTCCCATATACCCCACAAGTAGTTCGTTATTATGTTTGCTTGGAGGATTCCCTTGTACCCCACAAAGATTTCAATTAAACAAAACCAGGACCACCAAAACCTTACCATTTAGCTATTTAAAACAATCCAATCCTGGTTAAGCTCCATTACCAAGTTATACCATGCAATAGGTTCATTAAAAGTTCAACTATATAAAAAAAAGTATTCTCATTAACAAACACATTGTGGGTATATAGTTTCCAAAACCAAAACCATGTCCCATGAAACCGCATGTTCAAACCACCATCAAAACATTAAAACCATAGGTAAAGGACATGGGAAATCCATAACAAACCATTATGAACAAAACCCCTGACATATATTTAAAAATCTAAAACCATACAACAATTATGCCATGAAAACTATACATTAAAATCATGCCTTTAGCTTAACTAACAATGAGGGAGGAGTAACATGCCTTAGATTATGAAGAAAATGGAGAGAAACCACCCTTGTAAGCCCCAAATTGATCCTATTGATGAAACCATAGCCTTCCTTGACCCAAGAGCTTTGAGAGAATTTAAGAGAGTGCTCTAAGTGTTTAAGACTGGAATAATAGGGTAAATGATATCCCAATAGTGTTATAAGTCGTGGGTCCTTAAGAGGTTAAGAGGGGAAATGTCCAAGTTACCCCTAACTTAAACTTTATAAAATTCTTGTAGGAAGATACGACCACTCTCCCAAACCGTACCCTAGGGTACGAGTGGTACCCTTATCTCATACCCTGGGCCTCCCCTTGGACCCCAACACTGTCCAACATACGACCACCATTCCCAAAACGTGCCCAACCATATGACCAGTACCCTAAAAACGTACTTTAGGCAGAATAGAATACTCTAGGTTAAACATAGGGCAACATACGATTGGCAACATACTAATAGTACCCTAAGATACAACTAGTACGGCCCAATCGTACCATGAATAGAAACCAACCAACCTACAATGGTTACATATGACCAAGACCAACCAAATATACCACATCATACGAGAAGTACCCAAAGTCTTATGATGTCCAGAAGCCAAAAATTGAGAAATTTTCTAAGGTTCAAAATCCATAGTGTTTCAATTTTCCCCCACTTCTCCAAATTATGGACAAGGCAGTATAACTACAATTTACACCCTTACACCTCCATTTCGACCTTTAACTAACTTAGAAAAAAAAGATGCAAGGAATCAATATTTACTTTAACAAAGTATAAAAATAAAATTATGATGAAGAATCAATACCTTCTGCACGAATTACCAGAACAAAGAACATGAATGAATACTTGGACCTCATGTCCTCTTCTGCTTACTATGTAGCCTCTTCCACATTGTGGTTCCTCCATAGAACCTTAATCGAAGCTACACCTTCGTTCATAACCGATGGACCTACCGATCCAAGATCTCAACCGGGACCTCCTTATAAGATAAGGAATCCGAGATACCCATTCCTTCCAAAGGAACAACCGATGAAGGATCACCTACACATTTTCTCAATATAGAGACATGAAATACCAGATGAATAGAGTCTAATTAATAAGCAATATTACAAACCCTTCTCAAATTACATAAGTACCAATATAGAAGGGACTGAGCTTCCTCTTCTTTCCAAACCACATCATTCCCTTCATGGGAGACACCTTTAGGAACACCCTATCTCCAACCTCAAATTCCAAGTCCCTTCTCTTACATCTGCACAGGAATTTTGGTGACTTTAGGAAGCTTTAAGCCTATCGTGAATCACCTTTACCTTCTCAATTACCTGGTAAACCAAATCAGAGCCAAACATACCCATCTCACTAAGCTCAAACCGCCCAACAGGAGATCTACACCTCCTATCATACAATGTCGCAAAAGCGGCCATACCAATACAGGAATAGTAGCTTTTATTGTAAGAAAACTCTACAAGAGGTAGATGCTCAACATAGTTACCACTATAGTTAATCACACATAAGTGAAGCATATCCTCCAGTGTTTGAATTGCCATCTCTACTTTCCTATCTATCTGCGGGTAGAAAGCAGTACTCAGACTAACCTTAGTCTCCTACCCTTTCTGAAACTACCGCAAAAAGTAGGATGAAAAATGCATACCACGTTCAGAGATAATAGAAATTCGTACCCCCATGCATCTTTACAATCTCATGAAGATACAAAATCGCATAATCCTTAGCCGAAAAAATAGTTCTCACTGGCAAAAAGTGAGCCAACTTTGTTATCCTATCCATAATGACCAAACCTAAATCAAATTTATTTTGAGATCGAGGAAGACCGGTTATGAAATCCATAATGATCATTTTCTATATCCATTCAGGCCACTCAATATCTTGATACAACCCTCCGAACCTCATGTGCTCAAATTTTACTTATTGACACACCATGCACTTGGCCACAAAATCAACCACATCCCTCTTCATACCATTCCACCAATACATCTCCTTGAGGTCAAGATATATTTTCAAAGAGTATAGATGAAAAACATAGCGCAATTCATGCGCCTCAGAAAAGATCCTTTGTCGCAAACCATCGATGTCAGTAACACACAACCATCACCACTAATCTCAAATATAATCACCTTTTTCCCGCCAATATCACCCTTGATTTTCATTAAGACCAAGGTCTATCATTTGCTTCTCCTTGATCTCTGTACCAAGAGATAATCGTGCCACCTACTGAATAAACACCCCACCATCATCAGAGTCCAAGAGGCAAACTCCAAGGTTAGACAAAAGGTGAATGTCCTTAACCAACTTCTACTTTTTTTATCTACATGTGCTAGACTCCCCATAGATAACTAGCTAAGATCATCAACAACTACATTTGCTTTACCTGGATGGTAATAAAGACTCATGTCATAGTCCTTGAGAAGTTCAAGCCATCTCCTCTGCCTAAGATTTATCTTTTTCTGAGTAAACACATACTGCAGGCTATTATGATCTGAGAAGATATCCACATGCATCCCATACAAATAGTCCCGCCAGATTCTCAACGCAAACACCACAACTAACAGCTCCAAATTAAGAGTAGTATAATGTTTGTCATGCAACTGCCTAGAAGCATAGGCTAACACCTTTCCATGCTGTGTCAGAACACAACCAAGTCCCACCCAGGATGCATTACAGTAAACTACTAACCCATCAGTGCTTTCAAGAAAAGACAAAATCCGAGCCGAAGTTAGCTTAACCTTCAGCTTCTCGAAACTACCCTCACACGCATCTAACCAAGAGAACTTTACCTTCTTCTGAGTCAACTAAGTCAATGAGTCAACTAAGTCAATGGGGAAGCAATAGTGGAAAAACTTTCCACAAACCTCATATAATACCCATCCAAACCCAAGAAGCTTTGAATGTGGGTTGGAGTCATGGGTCTAGGACACTTTTTAACCACTGCAAACCTTTATAGATCCACCATGATCCCCTTACTAGAAATAATATGACCCAGAAAAGGACAGCGTTCAACCAGAATTCATATTTCAAGAATCTTATAAATAATTGTTATTCCTTTAAGGTCTGCAACACCATAGAGAGGTGACTGGCATGATCCACATCAGTCTTAGAATACACCAGGATGTCATCTATGAACACAATGACAAACAGATCCAGAAACTAACAAAATAACTTATTCATCAAATCCATAAAAGCTACTAGAGCGTTGGTCAAACCAAAAGGCATAACCAGAAACTCAAAGTGCCCATACCGAGTTCGGAAAGCTGTCTTGGGGATATCCACCTCCTTAATCTTAAGTTGATGGTACCCATACTGAAGATCAATCTTAGAAAAGAATTTAGAACTTTGTAATTGATCAAACAAGTTATCTATCCTTGGAAGAGAATACTTGTTCTTAACTGTCGCCTTATTCAAATATCAATAGTCAATACACATTTGAAGGGAACCATCCTTCTTACACACGAATAACACCGGTGCACCCCATGAGGACACACTAAGATGGATGAAACCCTTATCTAAAAGATCCCTAAGTCGCTCCTTGAGCTCCTTCAACTCAGCCAGAGCCTTTCTATAAAGAGAAATAAAAATTAGATGAGTATTCAGAACCAGATCAATCCCAAACTCAATCTCCCTATCATAAGGAACACCAAAAAGGCCACCAGGGAAGACCATAAGAAATTCATTCACCACTAGAATAGAATACAAAAAAGGATGGAGACACCCCTTGGAGATTAATCTTTAAGCTCTAAGATATGATATAAATATCACTTTAGGAGCTAGGGAACCACCCTCCCACTCAATAATTGGTTCACCAGGGAACCTATAGACAACCTTACGGGTCTGACAGTCTAAGGACATATAGAACTAGTGCAATAAATCTATACTCAGGATAACATTAAAATCCACCAACGTCTTCTTTCTACCAATATATACCACACACACCCTATAGACTCTTCTAGCATTCACAGAGTTACTTATCAGGGTAGAAATAGAAAAATAGTCTGAAATAACCTCAGGGCCCAAACCAAAATACGCAACTACAAATAGGGTAACATAAGAGAGAGTAGACCTCGAATAAAGTAAATAACACATTTCATGAGAAAAGAGTTGTAACGTACTAGTCACGACATTAGGTGATGCCTTGGACTCTTGTTGGGACACAAGAGCATATAATCAATTTGCCATGTGTCGGTGCCAGAAGTAGAAACAGATGCAGAAACAACACCCTTTGGTGCAAGAGAAGATGAAGAGGCAACCAGAATCTTGTTACTCCCAAAGTAACCTTACTAACCAGACAATTTCTAAGCATATGACCTGGCTGGCCATATTTGAAACACCTGTACCTCCCATCATCAGAAAAACCCAAATATAACTGACCACAGAACCTACAAGGAGGATACAATTAAGCTAATTGTGCCCCACTAGCCTGAGATTGGGCACCCTATGCCCTGAAGTTATCACCACCTTGCAGATGCCTGTCTCCTGAATGCTTCGGTAGGGAGCACTAGTTATGGAGAAAGAACCAGAACTCCCCTACTTCTTCTTTGGGAATTTACCACCATCTCTACAACATCACCATTTCCCACCACCATACTCAGAGAACCAACACTTCTTACCCTAGCTCTCCCCTATTTAATCTTTTTTCCCTTTTTTCTACTCCACCTAATGTATATAAACAACCAACATAGAAATATCCATATCCTTGATCAGCAAGGAAGTCTTACTTTTAAGAATCAACTCATGAGATAGTACTCAAGCAAACTTTCTCATCCTAGTCCTCAAATCAAATACCATCTCTGAAGCATACTAAACAGCTAGTGAAATTTCAAGGCATACATCTTGACCGAAATCTCCCTTATTTTAGATTAACAAATTCCTCCATTTTTGCTTCCTTTAACTCTTGAGGAAAGAAGTAATTCGAAAATGCATTAGAGAAAGTCTCTCACTATTATGAATCATCAACATCACCCTTTGCCCCATCCCATTCCTCGTACCATTGGTATGCCACATCCTTTAGCTAGTAGGCTGTAACCTCCACCCCTTCAACTTTTGTGGTATTCATCACCCTGAATATCATTTTTGTCTCATCCAAAAAACTGTAAGTATTCTTCTCCATCTTAAGACTAATGAAAGATGAAGGACTCAACCTCACAAACTGGCCAACCCTTATGGACTCAGAAGATGGAGTAGCAGATTCACCACGATCAGCCTGAGAAGCTACCAATAGAGCAATCATAAGAATAAATTGATGAAACTCTGCATTGATCACATTGCCCTGAGGGGCCTTAGGAGAACTGGAGGGAACTGGCGGAACTTTACAACAATTCGGGACTAGACCCCTTGACCGAGTATGGATCCTAGGAGTAGAGCGTGTCCCATCAACACATCCCCAATTGGGACAGAGTAGTGTTTATATGTATCAGATCATCGAGGCATGATCTGAAAAGCAAACAAACCAGATTTAGAGAGGATTTTAGGACCTTAGAATTTACATCATGAAATCAAAATAGAAGAATGAGAAATATTCCTAAATGCCTTGTAGCCTCTCCCTTAAGCAAATTCAAACCTATGTTACAAGTGTTTGGGGGTTTGTCTGGAAAAATTTTCAAATGTATAAAATTATTCTATTTTTGGGCTTCTAAAGAACTAAATTGAGGTTAAGAATAATTAGAGTGTGATCACTTAGGGACGAATATCAGGGTCATGCTTTCCTAGGGGAAATTTAGTGTGGGGGGGGGGTACAAGAATGCCAAAATCCAACCTTAATTAATGATCATGAAGGTAGGCTAGGAAAAAGGGTTTGAGTGTGGTGAGCTACACACCCATGAACGAGACTCTACTCGGCACAACTTTTTGGACTCCTAATTGACCAAGAACCTAAGGTTCTGATACCAACATAGCATGACCCAAATTGGTGACTTGTCGAAATGGGGATCACAAGTCCAATAAGGACAGATGACCACCCTCGATACCCAACCCAACCTCCAAGCACATACCCTCAGTTGGATGAATTCTGAACATATAAAAAGATAGCGTATTTGAAGTATACTGACTTTGGTATAAGTTCAATTCCTAGACCAACCACACCAAGTCAATAATCCAAAATGTTTATATATATATATATATATATATATAATTCAAAACAAAATAGAATAATCATAAATTAAATATAGTCCACCGGTATCAGCCATAAAAATGATATAAATGCCAAGGCTGACACCAATACCGACACCACCCATACCAACCTATAGTTGTCTCTGATGTTGGGTGTATTTACACGCCTAAAACGCCATAATTTACCCATGTTATAGCTAAGTTTTGAGGATAAAATATATAATTCCTACACTTTTAGTCCATTTTCCTGTAAGTGAGCTAACCTACGTGATTAGCATGTTTTCAGGTATTAATGATGAAGATTTCAGCACTTTGTGGACCTTTGGGCAGCAAAGAAAAACTTCACAGAAGAGGGAAGGCAGCTTTGGAAGCTTATGGACTGAATGTGACGCATGGAGAAATTGTCCCGGGCAAAAGCAGTATTTTTAAATACTTAGGGGTGCAGCAGTAACTTAATAGGACTAGGACAAGGATGTTATAAAAACCCTATTTTGCTGAATTTTTCAGCATTCATGAATTGATTCATTCGATACTTTTAGTATTATTCAGTTTACAGATTCTGTAAGTTTAGACAGAGAGAAAAAATCGCTACATATTTGTGGAAGACGGCTAAGAGGAAAACGTCATCCCTCTTTGACGTTAAAAGCATCCTCTCGCGAAGATTGTTTTAGTTTTGGTATGATGATGATGATGTCTTCGTTGTTTTCCTTTACAATCAGGAGTAGCTAAACTTCTCTGTTAGGGTTATGGAAGCCTTTTGATATACTATCTATTACTATGAGTTTGTGAATTCTTGATGCATATGCTACTTATATCATTACTCTCTTCGTTTTAATTTATTTCTTGTGGTTGAAAACATATAGAATACGCCATTATAGCATTAACTTGTTCGAGAGAAAAGTTACATGTTTGGAAAAGAGAGTGTGATAAGGAAATAGGGCTACCAACCCCTATTTACATGTTAGTGCCGTAACTGGGTTAACTTCTTGGAGAATTTGTACCTTTAGTTATACACTTTAAGCTCGAGAGAGTTAAAGTGAAATAATCCTTGATGGTTGAGAAACACTAGGGTTTACCATTAGAATATGAATCTCTATAAGTGCATGCATGTCTGAATTCCGCATTACTCATAGTTAATAGATACGTAGAACTCATAAGGTGGACATAACCCTAACTTATTTTTCTCTGTGATTAAATCTTACTAAACAAAGCATTCTGTTGTTACTTCCATAGTATTAATTCACGCCAAACCCAATCCCCCCTTTTCCGTGGAATTTTCGATCAACAGTCTATTAATAATTGCAACACTTAGTGACCAAGTATTCCCTGTGGGATTAGACATCCAACCCAGTTGGGTTCTATATTTGATAGCGACCGCTTACACTCTTATGAGAGTTGTAGTTTGGGCGTTATCAGTCTCACAAATCCTCTATCCAAAAGTAAAACAATATCCAGTCCGAACAATCCCATGACCATATCCAAAACCAAAGTCTATCAAATGACTAAAGTGTGTAAAGAAACATATATGACATAAAATGGAGCCACCCAAAATATAGAAGAGCACTACTTAAATCCAACTGAGTTATCCACGAATCCTAACACTAAGCGGAAGGAATGGAAAGACCAATTATTGCATTGCATAGGGATACAACGCCTGAAGAAAGGTTAGCGGGTGAACGCTAGCATACACTCAGTAAAAGGATAAAATAATACTAACCTTTTAAACCAAGTAAACCATGATATGTGTCACAACCATACATACATATATATATTTATTTATCGATATAATCCATATCAGGAAAGAGAATCAGGCTTAACATGCCATTAAAACTATTAACCTGGGTATGTGTAGCTTAACCGTACTAGAGCCACCCATGGGCTATATGGGTATAGCGTTACCCTCTGAACGGGCCCTAATACATACAGCCGCATGAACTGGAGATACCATAGAAGTTGGTGATTCCCTTGTACCTTTAGCTCTCCATGATACATATATATAAGTATAACTAAGGAGATTCTCGTGTAACCCAGAAGTATCATATATGGTTGTTATTACCAATACTCATGTCGGCAAACATGAGTTTCTAGTGTTCATCCATTATACTCATACCTTTACGGTAAGCTATCACACTCTGCCATTATATCCCAGTTAAGACCATCAACACACAACTAAGCCACTATTCTATTTATTATTAACCAAGTCTATGAGTGTTTGCATCATTATACTGACTATAGCTTGACAGCAATGTCCTTATCCAACCTTTTTAAAGAAGGGATTCCCATGTACCCATAGATTACATTATTAAGTTAGCTTGGGGGATCCCCATGTACCCTATAAGTAGTTTATTATTTTGTTTTCTAGGGGGATTCCCTTATACCCCACAAGGCTTTCAATTGAACCAAGCAATGACCATAAAAACCTTACCATTTAGCCATTTAAAACCAACAAATCTAGGTTAAGATCCACTTTCAAGTTATACCATGCAATAATTTCATTGACAGGTCCAACTATGTAATAAAAGCATTCTCATAGGCATTTTAACAAACACATTGGGACCATATAGTTTCCAAAACCAGAACTAAGTACCAATTACCCATTCCTATGGAACCACATGTCAAACCACCATCAAAACATGAAAACCATAAGTTAAGGACATGGGAAGTCCATAACCAACCATTATAATCAAAACCACCAACATATATTTTAGAACCCAAAACCTTACCATAATTATGCTATGAAAACCATACATTAAATCATGACTTTACTTGAACTAAAAAAGAGAGAGGATAAACATGCCTTAGATTATGAAGACGATGGAGAAAAACCACCCTTGTAATCCTAAAATTGATCCTATTGATAAAACCTCAGCCTTTCTTGACCCAAGAGTCTTGATAGAATTTAAGATAGTGTTATAAGTATTTAAAATTAGAATAATAGGGTATATAACGTCCCAATAGTGTTATAAGTCGTGGGGTCTTAAGAGGTTAAGAGGGAAAATGTCCAATTTACCCCCAACTTAAACTTTATAAAATTCCCACAGGAAAATACGACCACCCTCCCCCAAACCGTACCCTAGGGTACAAGTGGTACCCTTATCTCGTACCTTAGGCCTCCTCTTGGACTCCAACACTGTCCAACATAGGACCACCATGGACAAACCATACCTAACCATACGACCAGTACCCTAAAACTATACCTTTGGTAGAATAGAATTCTCTATGTTAAACATAATGCAACATACGATTGGCAACATACTGCTAGTACACTAAGATACGACTAGTATGACTCAACTATACCTTGAATAGAAACCAACCAACCCACACTATTTATATACGACCAACACCAACCAAATCGTACCATATCATATGAAAAGTACCCTAAGTGGTATGATGTCCAAAATCAAAAAATCATGAAATTTTCTAAGGGTCAAAACCCAAAGTGTTTCAATAAACCCGCTTCAGCTCCATCTGGGACGCTGCATAAAATTATTGAACCAATTTTTTGATGTATCTACCAATGTCCCTCATCATCCACAGGAAATGATATTTTTTAAATCAGGCCTCAAACTTCAGTAACTCATACATGGCCACGATACTCACTTTAGGATCAAGGTAGAACCCTATATTTGTCCTATGCATGGTTGGGATGATGTCAGTATTACACTCATATAATTCCTACATCTTGGGGTAGGCCCATCGATTAACAATGGTTATCGGGGTAGTCACAAATTGTAGGGACTGAGCCGGTGGACGAGGAGGTATCTCCATCAGAGTACTCTCACTAGAATTTTCTTCGTCCTCACCATTCATATCATCACCTTATTTCCTATCATTTTGGATCATTTATTTTTTAACCCACTGCCCGATGCATCATCAACTTCTTGATTCTTACCCTTGAGGTTTGACCCAGACTCTCCTTCTTTTTAGGACCAAAAATGTGAGTGTGGTGGTGATTTACTAGGTTTCTTCATCCAAGTCCTAGTTATGAAATGTGATTGGCCTGGTGAGTAACCTTAGTACCCCAGGGTAATCTTGGCCTTGGCTCCACAACCTTTGATAGTGGGTACTTTTCTATGGAGCCACTTGACTCCCCATCTATGACCACATCTCTTAAATATCGAATAGATAGACGTGTCTGCTTCTTGGTTGTTTTCTTGGTGGTGTTAGTTTTCAATGCTATTTGTACCTATTAAGAAACACACATTAGCTAATCTATGGAAAAGGAAAGAAAACAAGGAAAAACAACAAGTATGAATAGTGGATGGGCGCCCTATGGGTTAGGCTATGATACATTGCCCAAGGCTATGAGATATCCTGATACTCGTATGGTGTATATAATTCAAGACTCATTAAGTGACTCATAGGTAGAGCAGAAAATAATTGATTTATACTGTTATATGCCCAATCACTACAAGTCGTTAGGTAAGACCATGACTCGTAGTATGAGTCGTAGTGATTCCAGAGAACACCTATACTTAGACAGTCATGTTTTCAATGGTAAGGAATCACTTAACGACTCATTAGGTCACCATATAAGTCATTGTAAGGCTCATAGTGACTGCAACATATTTGGTTAAGCATGGATTTTTCATTATAGCATTCCCCAAATTGTCCTCAGACTTCTCCTATAAGTTTAACACCAAATTGTAATTTTAATTCATCCCCACATCAATATTTAAGAACCAAATAGGTCTACCCACTTTTATGTAATATTCTAAAATTTTCTCAAGAACCACATGATTGATTATTACCCTAGGTTCAAAATCAAACATGGAATCTAAGAATTTTCATTATAGATTAGCATGAAATTCAAATATAATTCATTAGGGTAAAACACTTACTTTAAAATAGATAACTATTTGCTAAGGTCCCTTAGAATTTTTGTTTGTTCCATTTGTTCCTGAGAATAAAGCTTTCGGAGAGATTAAACACTTGAATTTGATGTTGGGGGATGAATTCAAATATATATGAGGAGTTTTTAGAATAGTTATAGGAATGGAGGGCATTAAACACGTTTAAATTGGAATTTGAACAAATTTTGTGGGTTAAATCCCTTTTATACGTGCAAATTAGGTTGGGTCATCTCATTGGGTTCGTGATATTAGGCCTAACGATGACTCGTAGAGACTGGATATAAGTCGTAGACTCCCTCTGTTATGAGTAAAAACCTTACATGGGTCTCTAGTCATGACGACTCAAGTTGATGAGTCATTGCCACTAACAACGACTCATTCTGAGAGTTGTCATGACTCCAGAGTCCTTTTACCCGAGAGATTGTAGTAGCATACAATTCTATTTTTAGTAGTAGAATGCAAATCTATTTTTAGTCTCAAAGCTAATAGTCTAAACCCTTAACCATATTATTAAGAAATGCCTCCATCGTTGACTCAGTATCACGGTTATTGGTGGAAAATATGCACCACTCTTTTCCTTATAATCATTCTTACTCCTCCATTCACCATCTATTTCTCCACAATGAGCCCTATATCTATCCCCATAATAGTTTTGGCCTTAATTCTCTTGCTTCGAGTTCTATGTGTCTTGAGTAGACCCTTTTTCCTTAGCCATTAGATCGGAAACTCTCCACCCCATCTATCTAGATACTTCATATCTTTCTCGT
Source organism: Capsicum pubescens (assembly GCA_030864215.1). Taxonomy (NCBI): domain Eukaryota; kingdom Viridiplantae; phylum Streptophyta; class Magnoliopsida; order Solanales; family Solanaceae; genus Capsicum; species Capsicum pubescens. Next base: position 87,724,260 of record CM061548.1, read on the forward strand.
ATCTGAATCCCATAGCTTAGGAGATTTACCTTGTATGCCTATAATATTCGTCTTTTTGGAATTCATAGATGCAAATGCCTTGTTAAGTATCCCAATCTCTATCCTAAACTATGCAACTTCTTAAGCCACTTCATCATCTATGATCCTTAGCATATTGAAATGACTAATAGCATAAGTGTCAACACTTTTTTCTTCCTCTTGAGTAAGCTATACTTTGTTGGGGATAGAAATATGATATAAGATATCCAAAGCTACCTCTCAATGCAAGATCTTAAAAGCTCCACCAATAATAGTATCCCAATAGCTTTGGAATTGACATTTTAGGGCTTCATAAAATATATCAAGCAAATTTGTCCCCGAAATACTATGATTGGGCACTATAATCAACTTCTTCTTGAACCTCAACCATGCCTTATACAGTTGTTTAGAATGATATTTCCAAAATTATAAATCTAATTTTTCAATTGTAGCATCCTAGAAGACGAGAAAATTTTGTCCAAGAATTATTTTTGCAAGTCATTGTAATTGGTGATAGACCCACGAGGTAGTTCCCCTAACCACAATGTTGCTTCACCAGTCAAAGATAATGGGAATAACCTAATTCTCAAAGCTTCCTAACTCAACCCAGGTAAATAATATGAGGTGCAGATCCCCATGAAATTCGTGATGTGCATGTTTGTATCATCATTTGGCAGACTTGCAAACACACCCTTGAGATTGATCAGCTGAATCATAGAACTTGTAAAATTGAACTTCACCCCATAGAAAATTTAGGAGGAATGATTATTTTGCCTCGATAGGCTCAACATACCCCAGGTCATCCTCGAGATCATCATATGCTGGCAAGGAACAAAAATCTAAAGGCATTCTAACCCTATATCTTCTACCTCTATCAAATTTTGCTCGATGTTGTGCTTTCTGCCTCTATTTTTCTCATGAGCTGCACGATGGGTAGACACATAACTTCTCGTACTCCCTTCAGCTAGTAACCATGTAGTGGTTCACATAACTATCTCTTAATCACCAAGTGAAGGGGGTATATTCAAGGTAAGAGGATCATCTAAATACTCCTTATGGGGAGCTTCACAACTATGTTCCAACATCCTAAAATTTTATCATGCGATTCGTTCAAACTCTAGATCAAGTGGTATCAAGGTATTGCCTTGGCTTCGATTACTGGGCATACACCAGCGTACACCCTAAGAAAAATAGATAAGTAAAACCTAAAACCCTCAATAACTTTAATCAATCAATAAGTAATTGTATTCCGCTGCAATAATACTAAAATTTTATGTCTCCCAAGCTATATCTCCAAAGAAATCACAACACAGCGACTCTCAAATATAGTAACCCAATAGAGGTTAGGGTTAAACCCATAGAAAATAGGTTGAGTATCTCTCACAAATTTGCTGAAGTCACCGAATAATGTAGGAAAGTAAATGGGGATATTTTGTAACAACGATAAACTAGAAACAAGTCCTAATAGGTTTAGGTTGAAATCAATATGAGATGAATACTAGGACAGTGTTCCCCCTGGTTTCCTAACTCCATTGACTTATCGTGCTCAATTTGACTATCTTAATGCCATGCATGCAGAATCTGACAGGATGTATATCATTAACAATTTTGTAAATGCCTTTGGATATTTTCACTTTTCACGTTATGAGTCTCAAAGTGTCACCTTACTAACCCTTGTCTTTGAGTTTAGATTAATTATCTTCTTTTATATGTCAAATTAATTAGACGAGGGTTGGTACCCTTGAATTTTTGTTGTTATCTTCTTTTCCTAATTTCAACCTCTCTTGTAAAGATGATCCCAAATACAAAAAAAATCTTAACTTCTGTAGTAGTTAATAAAGCATGAAAATAAAAGACAATCATAATACATGCATGAACACTACATTAGAAGGACCTCATACTCTCTCTACTTCGTTATTCTGTCAGGAATCCCGCAACCCTACTTAGGTAGTTTAGCCTCATATATTTATAAGAATATCCATACAATTCCTAAAACAAAGAATAAGATTAATATCAAAAAAAATTAAGAAGAAAACCCAAAATCTCAAATTAATAATCAACCAAATAATCAAGAAAAAGGATTCCAATATCAAAAGTCGAATCTTAGAATCAAAATATGCTTGTGAATATAAAGAGTGCATAAAATAATACAAAAATATCCAAGGATTATTTGTAGTTTCATAAAATAATCAAAAAATTCTGAACAAAACAAAATAGGAAAACAAGGTCGGTAGTAGCTATGCCTTTAATAACGACTCATCTCGACTGATGGTGACTCATTATAGACTCTGTTGTCTTCCTTCTGAGATCAGTGATGATGAATCACCATGAGACCCTATGAGTCATTAACTGGACTTGTTGTCACTCTAGAAAATTTTGAGCTTTTAATATCCTAACTCCTGATGCTCAAAATTGTTTTCATAGCGACTCATAATCAGACCCCACAACTCATGCTAGACTTATCTCCACTGGGTTCAACTTGTTCATTAGTAGAACATTTTACCAATGTGCTTAGAACAATCTTCTATACAACTTGTAGTTAGATACTATGAGTCATAGCCATCATTAACTTTGTTCCTCTGCTCACTTTCATCTATTGTTCTCCTGACGACTTGGGCTATGATTCATATAGTCACCCAACAACTCATAGTCCAAGCAGTGACTTTAATTTTCAGATCTTTTTCTTTCTAAGTCCAACCTTATTTCCTATAACATTCACATAAACGCACATCATATCTAATAAAATGACCTAAGTACTTGCACATTTTCATAGTTTGAATAATTGAAATTTCCACGAAACCACGACACATCAACCAACATATATTGAGGGATAGGAATAAGTTATAAGATTACCTATCAAACCTAGTACTAGACAAGATCAATTGTAATATCACAATCTTTCATCAAATATAATCAATAAGGTAAATAATCATCAGCAGTGATAAACCTAATTTCCCTTATCTAAGATTGTCACCAGCAAAAGGCTAAGGGGGTTGGGAAGGCTAAAGATTATTTTTTTCACATGTATATTTATAAAATACGTAAAGGAAACAAAATCAGTGAAAGAGCTATCTAGCCTACACCATAGCCATTAGAAAAAAGGACTCACAGTAAAAATAAGAGGGTCACTTGGTCAAATTAGAAATATTAAACCAAAAATCAAACTTAATCACCAAAAACTTTTAGTTATGATCATCCCAAAATATCCATACCAGCTATATCTACAGAAGGACTGCATTTTTAAAGTATTATCACAAAAACATGGAGAGAAAGATTTATCACGTACCCAGAGAAACTAAGCAATCTCATTTGATAAGGACCCATAGCAAAAAAAATGATGATAAATGTCCCATCCGTTGAAGAACACATCTAAAATAAAAATGAATTGGTGAGGATAGAAGCAGAGAACAAAAGGTAAGAAAGAGAAAGAATAAAGAACAAAGCTTATTTCTGCAAGCTGTAAATATAACAAGCAAGAGATAATGAAGGAACCGTTTTAATGATCCAAAGCGAGAGAAGGATGAACTAAAGACTCCACAAAAATGGCATTTCTCATGTATCTAGGGTGGTATTTAAAGAATATAAAGGGTAATGGATTAGGAAACCCTAGACTAAAGGGTATATGTAATAAAATAAGTGTGTCAGGTTGGGCTATGTGTTTTTTTGTTGTGTGATTATTTTTCAGATTTGGGTTAGCCCAGGTCATTTATATATTTTTTCCGATTGATTTTGTAAAAATCCCAAAATTTTGATCAGAATAAGAAATATTCAACTAGCAGTAATCAATGCACATTCTAAGACAGCCATCTTTTTTACGCACAAAAAGGACAGGAGCACCCCACGAGAAAATAATAGGTCTGATAAACCCTTTATCTAGCAAAGCATTTGACTGTTTTATTAACTCTTTCAACTCAACTGGGCCATTCTTGGAACTCACTAACTATAGGAATTGATTGAAGAGTTGTCGTTTCAGAAATCCAATCCTTAACCCTTACTAAGTTGTAGATATATCCCTTGGAAATTAGTTTTCTAGATTTAAGATATGGGATGAAACGACTCTTGGGTACACCATGACTACCTTTACACTCTAGGACTCATTCATTTGGGAATTGGAATATAGCATCTTTGGTTTTATAATCAACTAAAGCATAACATGAATACGACAAGTCTACACCTAAAACTACATCAAAGTCTATCATGTCTAGTTCTACTAAATCAGGTGTGGTGTCCTTATGATGGACAAAAATTGAAAACTTTGGAAAATTCTAATAGATATTACTTGTTCTACGATCGAATTGGAAACAATAAAGGGGTCATGGAATTTTTTGGGACTGATCCTGAAGTTTACAGCAACAAAAAGTGTGAAAAGGACAATGTAGCTCCAGGATATAACAAGGAATCCATGTTAAGAGATAAAACTTTTGACATATCATTAACAACATCGAGGGAGTTCTCTAAATCCTGAAAAGAAAACAAGGTCTAAAAATAGTTTTGAATATCATTTGCATCTGAAGTGGTGGCTTTATGATATAATCAGCCAATTAGAGATAATTGTTAGGTAGCATACGGTATGTTACCCCTATTTACCTACCTTTCAAAGGTACACACCTTAAGCCTGTGACATATTTATCCATATATAAATCAACCTTCCCTACCATATAAACACTCACCTAGATGATTATTACCATACTTGTAACAAGTAGGATAAGAAGTGTACCCTCCTAGAGGACTATCCTACAATTGAGAGACCTACATCTTAACCTATTGATCATACCTGGGCCTAGGTGCAGGCATACTCGCTAAAAACTGATCTATACTTGATAGATTTTTTCTAAAAGATTGACTAATTTCCATTACTATTTTTAGACTAATTGAACTCATTACAGAAGTCCTGAGCTATTTGTTACAAAACTATTTATCCTTTAACTTGTCCACCTTAACCAGATGAAAATGTTTCATGATCCTGGGAATATCCATATCTCCTATCAAAAGATTTGTTTTCCCCTCCTTAGCTAAAAGACGGCCAAGTCCATGAACGAACAAACTCATCATCTTCCTGATATAAGAAACTTGCTCCCTAAACTTAAGGTCATACTCCCTCAAGCTTATAGAAACTTGCTTCAAAGTAAGGATTGGGTCTTTACCTTCCTTAGATCTCATGGAAAGAATAGCTCAATAAAGCTTCCTCGAATATAGACCAATTTGAAGGTGCAACACCTTCGCCCAAATTTTTCTTCTACAGATCAAACCAAGTTCTAGCAACATTTTTAAGTTGGTAAGCAACAAAATCAACACTTTCAACATACTTTACATGAATTAAGTAAAGAATCCTTTGGACCATCTTAAGAAAATTGTTCGAATCCTCACCCTTCTTAGACCTAAAAAAACTCAAGTGGATTCATCCTGAAAATTTATAAATCAAGAGGCACTGAGGAACTATTGGTTCTGCTCCTAATGAATAACTTAGGTTGCCGAAGCTTGAGAAAATATTTGGACCAGTGACAAAACTCAATTTTAGTGACATTGGTTGGAGGTGGCACCAGAGACACCTGAAGGTATTCGTTCCTAACATATTGTAGGCATCCAATGACTCGACGTGGAGGCATAATTTGAATCACATGTAAAATTTGAGCAAGAAAAGTTTCATATAGTTAAACTATATAACACGTACCTAAAGTATGAAAGAAAAGAGTATTTCCTAAATGCTCTCTATCCTTCTCATCATAAGTGTGGCGTGTTTCACACCCATAAAAAGAACTATATTGAATGTGATTTTATAGAAATCATAGGAATCTTAAACCTAGTAATTTGATATCAAGTTTTTCACGATTCGATACTACCCCATAGCTAAGACATGGTGCCTAGAACCACAACTGGTTCCAAGCTGACCCTTGGAATAGCAAATTTTTAATAATATAAGAGTTTTAAGTGGAATATATAGTTAGATCATAAAAATAAGTTTTTAAAACTTTTCTAAAACTCATAATGAACAAGGTACCAAGCCCGAAGGACCAACATTAATCATACTCCAATGTCTACAAACCTCTAATAATTGGATATCATAATATATTTGAATAAGGCCCCCGACAAACCTGAAAAGAATGTCGAAAGGTATAATGGAAAGAAAAAACTAACTGGTCCCTGAATGATGAGGACTCACTACCACTAGAAGTTGAACTGATAGAAAGTAGCCACGAGCTTGAGTTTGATCACAAGTATCTACATGACATGAAAATGTAGAAAACGGGCATGCAACCAATACAACTAAATGTATTGAGTATGTAGAAGTAATATTAAATAAATGAAAACAAGTTTAATAAAATCATCATAAAACTTTCTGAGAAATACATACCTGAAATCATACTATATAAATACATAATACAACCATATCAAAAGGCGATCAATATAAAATAAAACCATTTAAGAGGGAGTTTCATATAACTAACATACATTACTTGAGATAATGATGTCCAATGTCTAACACAGTTAGGAGGGCTTCCCCATATATTGCCAAGGTATAGGACTTATCTATCTATAAGTGGATCAACTAAATGAGCCTTTAGGCTAATAATAAATCAATATAGGGGTGAAGATAAAATCCTAAGGTGGTACATAGTTTTAAACTTGGGTATATAGAATCCTAGTTTGCTCAGTGTTAATTACTGCTCTACAAATTGTTCTTACAATCATATGCTCAATAATGATTTAAAATTACTATCTATCTATTGTAATGGTTAAAATTTACTAAATTTGTACCTTGGAAACTATCAAAATGTAAAACTTTTATGGCCTTCATCAATTTTACTTGAATATATGTAATTGTACTACAATTCTAAATTCATGATCAAAACATAAGTTCAAGGATCATTTGCAAAATCATATCATAACAAAAAGGGTGACAAGTAAAGCTTCTCTAAATTATTACAATGTTCATAAAATCAAGAAATATAAAAAAAATATTTCAACATCAAGAATTTACTTTCAACTAGGTGAGAAATAAAAGTGTGTTTGAAACCCTAACTATGAATGTTAAATTCATAAAATCTTTAGAGTTTTTGAACATATGGATAAACAAAAAACTCCATAAAAGTCCTACACAACTTAATTGTTGTCCAAGCACTAAGAAGAAACCCTAATCCAAATAAGAATCTCTAAATAAAAATTCTTGAAATCTTGGTTGAACTTTCTTAGCAGTCCTAGGCTATGGTGTAGGATTCTATTAAAAATCTAAAAAAGGAATGATTTAAATACTATAAGTTACTTAAAATTGCATGACAGTAACTTACCTTAGGGATGGAGGATGAAGAGATAAGAAAACACCAACTTGGGGTTGATGGAAAATATAAAGAAGGTGGAAAAAGTTAGAAAATGACCTTTTAATGAATTTCGTCGGCCATTTCAGCAATTTAGATATGAGATTACTAAAATATCCAATGATTCGCCAAATTTTAGCCTTACCTCACCAAAATAAGTAGTTTTTAAAGGTTTTTGAGAAACTTTGGTATATCTTCCAACATTTCTATGAACTAACATAATTTAGAAAAATGGTCATAACTTTCTACTCCATAATTGTATCAACAAATAATCAGTGGCATTAAAAGAGGACTTGAAGAACTAAAATTTGGTGGGTGTTGATATTTATAACACTTCATATTCTATGAGTTATGATCATTTAAAGTTGTCCTTAGTAAAATCATATACTAGAACTTAATCGATAAAAAAACTTCCGAATCAACTTTAAGATAAAAGTTCCTTATGGCCTTAATTCATAACCAAAGATCTTCCCATACTAATAAATTGGTATTAACACCTATCTACAATTAAAAATTATTATATTAGAGTCTATATTTATTTGAATAATAGTTTGGATCTAACTTTAGAAGCTTTGGGTATTACACTTCTCCTCTAAGCCCCCCATACATTTCTTTCCACGGAAGGCTTTGTTCATTCAAAGTAGTATACCCTTCTTCTGGATCCCCATTCCATAATACTCTCTAATAGAGGTCTCTCCCACCTCCAACTCTTTTGTCCATATAAATTAGCTTGGACCAACATGTGCTAGGCCTACATGTTTGTATTATGTAATTTTTATACTACACGAGGCTTTGTTGTAGAATTAATGAAAAGATAATTTTTCATGTTACGATTGCTTTGGATATTTAACAAAAAAAAAATTCTTGAAATAGTTCTCCCTTAATGGATACGAAAATACTACCTATCATTCCCTTTTTATGATGATAGGCCAAATCTCATCGTTCTACATAACCCCCTCTAAATGTGCTTCCCCAAAAGGGTATGAACTACTAATCCTTTTAGCAGGTCCCTAGTAATAATCCATGTTTTGGGGTGACTCTAGTTCAGATACTGCATGGTTTCTCTTGGCAGGTTTGCAAGTTATAGAGTTTATTATGATAATAAAGGTGAGCACTAACCAGTTTTCATTTGAGTGTATATTTTTGGTCATTTAAATAAGTAAGTTTAAACACGACATTTAGGCATCTCAAGACTTTTTTTTTACCTTAATATTTAAACAAAGGATCTCTATAATTTTTAATTGATTAAGTATCTAAGTCCGGACTTCTTCGAAGTACTTCAACGATTAGAAATAGAGTGACCACTCTTTTCATTATCTATTTTTACCTATGGACTATTCTTAGGAAAAATTCAAATTACATTTCACACTATCAATATTCAATTGCACCTCTGGTTCAGGTATTTAGGACAAGAATGTGGTGACATGGTCCTGGATTCATCCTAATCAGATGATAAGTCCGTGAAATTCACATGATAATGCACTTTAAACCATGGAGGCGACTCCTGAGTCATATATGGATTGAGTTATTTCATTTTTCTATATTAGTCCCTTGCACGTACCTTAAATTTATGGTCTAAACCCCTACTCTCGAGGTTAAAGAAATTAGTATTTGGTTGTATTCCCTTTTAATTTTCTAGGGAGTTAGGGATTTTTGACCCATGGGGTCTCACTTATCTATTGTGGGTTGCAATCCAACTCAAGGATCCACTCCAATAAACATTATCAAAACTTATGATAACACATCCATGCATCGATAATTTTAGCACCTGATTTATTTCATTGATTCTCCATTTGTCATTAACCCCTACAAAGTGATTTTCAGCCTAATTTACTCGCAGAAGCTGCAATTTCTACCTCATTAAAAATATTTTCCAAGAAATCCCTTTATAGGATTAAAATTAAATGAATGAAAAAAGTGTTACTTATTGATAACGCTCAACTTACACCTCAATTTAGTGCAAGGTGGTCGTCGTCAATATATTTACCCAACTTTGGAGTCGGAGTCGAATCCACAGGAAACAATGTGAGTGGCGATTAAATCAATTTTAAACTATAGCTACACGTTAAATTCAAACGAATGATGCGCAGAGATAAAGTGGGGTTTTTTAATGATTAGTAAATAATTGTTGGTCACTCTAGTTTCAGTGTTCGTAATCAAGAGTTTATGGAATAACCAGAAATATGTCTACTATGGTTTTTGGTACTTGACAGATGCTAATGGTGGTTCAAGATTCTCACTATGGGTAGGATAAAAAGCTATCTTTATCGATATTATTCTTAAATGTCTCTCGACCTACTTAAGCATTTAATTCCCTAATCCTCTTGGACTTAGAGAATTTCTATTTACTGCCAAGATTTTACCTCAGGTTAACCAACCTTGTTACAGCGCTGATTATTAAACGAAGTATTTCCGAGTCCCTGTTGATAATTCACTGCCTACTATATTTAATTTCTTTCTCAAGAAAATCAAAGTAGGTGTGTCTACTATTTCCAACCAACAGACGTTAATTAAAACTTCAGAATTATCAAGAAATCCTACCACCTTTTGAATCTTGAATACTTAGAACCTCATCAAGACCTAACCCTAGATCCCATAACTCGGGTTAATAGAGATTAGCCACTCATGATGTAATCAATGAAACACATAATTGGATTCATGATTTGAAAGATAAACTTACAGAGATGAATAATAACTAGTGAATCGCAGATTAGATCACAATGGAAAAATTCCAAAATACTGATAATAATCTCTCAAAAATAGTTGTGTTGTAAAAGTCAAGAAGTGAAGAGAGAAAATATCATAATATGTCTCTTAAAACTCAAGTGCCAACCCCCTAGAAAAACCCTAAATAATGTTTTTTATAGTTAATCCGAAATAAGGAAATAAAATCACAATGTTTAGAAAATCCTTCGGAATAGGTGACAGTATTTGTGACGGCGTGTTAGGGTCCTGGCGACTTATCAGGAATGTTGTTAGGCCCTCCAGTATTCTTGGCATCTTCTACTTTAACTGACGATAGAGCTTGACGACTTATCAGATACGTGACGACATATCAGAAATATCGTCACTTCTTTATTCAAAATTTAATTCATTGCCTACACTTGATGGCAACTCTGATGCCTTATCACAGTTGTGATGACATGTCAGAAATGTCATCACAGTTTCACTTTAATCCTTCTAACACTGCAACACCTAATGTGATTTTTGATAAATTATCACAGGGCTAACGACTTATCAGGAATGTCGTCAGCCACGCTTCCAGTTCTTTTGCATCAGTTTTCAGCTCTTTTGCTTCCATTTTCTTGAATTTCCCTTGGATCGTGACTTTTAATACAATATCAAAGTAAAATAATCAAAAACAACAAAATTTGCTTAAGACTTTGCAATTATTCTCAGTTAAAAGTCTTAAATGTGTTAGCGCCTACTCACACATCACTTATTCTTCCGGTCCTTCAAAGCTTCTTACGCTCTTATCCGTTCATTAAAAAGGATTCAACTCATTGCCTATATTCTTATGTCTTGTAGGGAGTTCAAATAAAAGAATAAAAACACAAATTAATTTACAGAAAACCCAAGGAAAAAAAGTATACCTATTTCAAATGACTATTCCATTGGAACTTAGTGATTTTTCCCCCAAGGTGGCGAAAGTCCAGTTTTCATTCCCTGCATTTCAGTAAACTAGCACCTAGAGTTTTTATCCCCTTGTGTTTGGGTTAGACCAAATGTGCTTAAGGTGCTAAATTCTATAAAGCACATTTGGTCTAACCCAAACACAAGGGGATAAAAACTCTTATTGATCCCTTTTTCATTGGTGAGGCTCGTTGGTATACACTGCGTGCCTCACCACTTTTAAAGTTTGTAGTTCTCTTTATGTAAACTCTTATTGATCCCTTTTTCATGTTGGTAGTTCTGTTGGATTCCAGGGAGAGGATGTGGTTACTATTGTTGCTGGATAATATCAGTACTTTGCCATAAAGGTTGAAATTATGCCCTCTTCTCACCGGTAGCATTCCACTAGATGGATCAATTGAAACTGTAGCTCAAAGTACTATTATCTCATCCCTACCTTAGCAATTCAAGCATGGCTACTAGTGATATCTCATTTTCAAAACTCTGACTGTCTAGGTCATCTCTCCCATTTCCTTTTAAAGCATTGTAGGTAAACTGATCCAGTCTTTCATGAAGATCATGTGTTCTATAGTTTTGAACCTCTATGAGAGCATGAAACTACTTACGCGATGCAATAAAATCCCTCAATAGCCTCTTCAACTTTTTTGTATCATTTAACCATGCCTCATCGTCCTTATGAATATTGGGTTATTTTTTCCTTCTCACCATGTTAACATTTGTTGTGTTCATGATAGAGGCGAGTTTTTATCTATGGTGATCATCTATCCACTTACGAATGTACTAACAGATGACTGAGTCTCTAGCATCTTGAAGGGATACATCTTATAAATGATAACTATCATTAGCCATGACATGTTGTCCTTTAGAGAAAAACACAAAGTAAAACTATAAAAAAGAAAAATCTAACTATATATAGTTGCTCTGGCCTCACAGTGGCCCCACACAGTGCATGTATTATGGCCTATCTTTGTGTTAGAAGCAAAAACATGCAAGAAAATAGACAAGTAAATAAAAATTAATCAGAGAAAAAATGAGCTATAGTTAAAGGGAGAATCTAAATCATTGCCTCGGTCCTATTTTACACAATATGGATAATCCCTCCACTTTTATGGTGCAATACTCTTGTTGTGGCAGCAAGAAATAAAAACATAAAACTGATGCTTGGACTGACTAACATTTAATCTAATATTTCCATGTGATCCCTCGTTATTAGGTCATACTCTAGTATGCCTTCTTTACCATGCATCAAGATGTATTGAAAGCATGTTTCTTGAGTCTTCACTCCAACTCGCTTCTTTCGCCCTGTAAAATCCACCAACCATTTCTTCTCCTCATCTAAGACCTACATTCCTTCTTTATTTAATATTCCAAAAGTCAAAATATTCTCCTCACTTTTGTTTCCTAGGCTATATTTCAACTTCTTTTATGAAATAAGGATGCCTCGCTCTCAGGTCTGACACCATGATTTAAAGTGTCAAAGTGAAAAGTGATATTATTATTGTATTACTTATAATTTAGTGGTTGTATTGTGTTTGAACAGTAGTTTTTACATGTGGAGAAATAAGTCAGAACAAATGAAAGTATGACAAATATAACGTTTATGGCAAACTGGACTAAATCTTGAAATATGTAACCCATAAACTAACCAAGGAGGCTAAGGAAAGAATATATATTGGGTACCAGTTTCAGCATACAAGTTGCCACACCATCTCAGATGAGCAACAAAACTCGATGGAAAAGTCAATAAGCCCTTAATATCAGTTAACAACCTTTATTTAATTGACCCACAAATGATGCTAGAATTACCTTTATTTAATTAGTTATTTATTAGGGGTTAATGAAAATAAGCTGATAGAGAGTTAATCCCCCTGCAAAAATTCTTGTAACTATTATTAGCAAAATACAGTGAAATATTCTAATCAGAGCATATTTCTTTATTGTTTATTAGATATATATTGTAAAATTGTCTATCATTTCAATGGCAGCTTTGGCTAAGTGAACCCCTGTTAGCTATGATCATCCCATAAGGATTGCCGAACTCCAGCCAACTCAGTAGGCCTTTATATTTCAATCACGTAAGTATTTTCTATTACCTTCTCAGTGTTATATCTAATTTTACTATGCAAGACTAAATTAGAACCTCGTCTTCCTTAAAGCTAACTTACAAAGTCAATTTTACATTTATAGGGTAAATGATTGGTACCCACCATGGAATTAATGATAATGTATAATAGATTTGGTTACTCTATACTTTTAGAAACAAAAATCATATTCTTTGTGAAGCATGATATGCAATGGACTTATGACATATAAGATGGTTAAAACTAGGAATATTTACACATATAGGGGAATTTTAATATAAATAGGATCAGATAAATAAAGTGTTGAATATTGGAGAAATGGAATCAAACAATCAAATCTAAGATCATGTGTTCTAAACACAATCATGAAAAGGTTGTCGTACCATGATCCAAAGGATGAATCTCAGGTGTTGCTCATACAAGAATCTCTCACAATCGTACATCGATCACATGATCTTACCACCGGATTTTAGGAAGGGTGTATTGGAACATGTTGGCAGAAGCTAAGTGTCAAGAGTCTTAGACTATATATACCATGATCATACTTTAAATTCATGATCGTAGCATAAGGTCGTGGGATAGAACCCCAGATTTGTAAGTTTCAGAAGTTGAACTAAAGGATGATCAGAAAACAACATTATAAGGTCGTATATTAAAACAATAGAGTCATACAAAGATCCGTACCAATGAATACCTGAAAGTAAAAAATTCATGAGCTTACTACAAACACCAAAGGACGATCATAGAATCTAACCACGATCGTACCTTGCTTCCATATGAGGTAATCGACTAAGATTTTATATTTTACATTGGATAGGGTTTATTTTGTCTATAAATACTCTTAGAGGGTTTTTGTACGAGTTTATACCCATTCATATTTAAAAAAATTATATTTTTATATTTCAAGTCATATTCTTGGAATTTTACGAACATTATTTCTAGCTTTTTAATTCAAGTTGAGATTTTGGAGTTTTATTCTTATTGTTAGTTCATAATTATGTTTTTATCTATAAATTCTTCTTGCCTGTTTGAAATTATGAATTGCTAAACACCACAAATAGGGTTGTGGAAACCATAATGAATTAAAAAAATAGGTTAAGTGAAAGACAATTCTAGGTCAGTGTGCTTGCATGTGTTGGTATTTTATTCGTTATGATTGCTTTCTAACGATTAAAAATGTTAGTAACTCGCCTATATTCTAGAATTGATTGAGATAAAAATAGAGATTAGGAAAATCAAAAAATACAAGGATTCGAAGATATGAATCTTCATATAACTACTTGAGTCGTAATATGAAAAGTTAATCTGAGATCAACAACAATGGTTGAAATTATGACACTTTACGCTCAAGAGACAAAGAGTGACATTCATATAACCAAGGTCGTGAGACATTTATATGAACCTATTTGTTATATTTTGCATGCAACATATTAGAATAGTTTTCTAGCATGTGAAACCTATGTAGTTATAAAGTCATAGGGATCAAAATCCTAGTGATTTCTCATACTGATTAAAAATCTGACAACCAAAAATTTCTATTACTGCTCTTTTATTTCACCACCCCTCTCTTCTACTTATATTCCAATTACCTAGATAAACACTTGATAGAATTCCAACCTATTCACTATAAGATCGGCCCAACTTATTTGGGTTCTAGATATAATTTTGGGCGGCATTAAAATTCTGCATTGGGGAAATATTTATGGAGTAGATTGATTGTATTTTTCGGGATGTTGGTATTATTTCTTGATTTTACTTTTCTACTATTTCTAGGGCACACGTTGGTGTAAAACAAATACTCAGAGTCGAGGCAATGAGATGATTATATTTGATCCTAAACTTGAGAGAACTCTAAGACAAAATCGAAGGATGGAGAGAGAAGGAGTTCATAACTAAGAGGCCTTTCTCGCGGGGGTTCATGATAAACCAACTATTTTGAATCAATCACTACAATAGCATGATGTTCAGGAAATTACAGTCTGGTGGTTAGCAAAGGAAGAAAGGGCTAGACAAGAGTAGCCATATCATCTAGTTAGGTTTGATACGATAGATATATTGATAAAAAATAGGGGAGAATAGACTCTCTAACAATATTTTCTTGTTTATGAAGATCTAGAGGAAGAATTAGGATGTGTAGAGATGATTGATAAAGGTACAATATTTCCACCAGAATTGCCTCAATGTACTAGTTTGACATCATGAGTGTAATGTCCATCTACTGAATTTGAAGGGGGTATTTACTGGCCTACCTACTGATGATTCAAACTTGTGTATCATGAACTTTGAGGGGATTTGAGCTTCATATAATCTACCTGATATAAGTTAGGAGGCTATTTGATTGAGGCTATTTCCATTCACTCTAATAGGAGAAGCGACTCTATGGTTGGGTGAATTTCCACATAGATCTATTACTACTTAGAAGGAGTTGAGGACTCAGTTCTTTGATAAATATTTCCTACCATCCAGAATATTGTAATTGAAAGATGAGATATACAACTTTCAATAATTGCATTAGAGGCACTATATGAGACATGTTTGAGGTTCAAGAAAAAGCTACGGAATATGTAGAATCCTAGGATTATGGGTAGAAATTTGTTGGAAAACTTTTAAACAGCCTTGAGTGCTAACATTAAGGTATTAGCTAACATGATCACTGGTGGGGTACTTCATAAGTCCACAATGGAAGCATGCTTCGTAGATCTTAGATTGGATTATGAAAACTAACTAGGTATGGCATACTTAGGAGATGATTATAAAGATAAAATGGGTCTTTATGTTCCATTCAGGAACTGTGACACTGAGTTTGAAAATTCAAGAATGGAAGATTTGTTTGCAAAACTTATTAAGGAGTGAGAGTCGCAATAAAATTGCTTTAAGGAGATTAGGGCAGACATTTGAGAGATAAACCAAGAAGTTGAGTCATATGCGACTACCATTACACAACTTAAGAAATACTTGGGCAGATAATTGCCACATTGAATCATTATCATCAGGCATACTTTCGAGAAAAACTATCTAGAATCCTAAAAATGATTTCCAATGCCAAGACATCACAACTTAAAATTGTAAGTCTACTAAAGATCCACATATGCCTATGGTTGATGACAATAGGTACAACCCCGTGATCATTGATTATATAGATAATAATAAATTTGTGAAATTAGTTATGAATACAGATATATATATCAAAAGTCTCTAGTTTCTTAAAAAGGCTAAGTCTAATAAATGGAAGGGTGGGGAGGTCACACCAATATTAAAGTCCATTCTACGACCTCCTCCTTCTTTTTTCAAAAGATTAGAAATAAAAGTCGGAGAGGGAAAATATCAAATATTTAATTCAATGATAAAAGTGTAATCGATGAACAACCTTTTTGTGGAGATATTAGAGCAAATAACAGGCTATGCAAACTTTATGAAAGACTTTATGACAAATAAGAGGACTGTAAGTTTTGAGCCAGTGAACAATGCCCACCAATGTAGTGCAATCACTTTTGGCACTTTAGTTGAGAAAAAGGAAGATGAGAGATATTTCCTGATTCCATGTACTATCGGGTCTTTGAATATTGCAATGTCCTTATGTGACTTGGGTGCTAGCATTAACCTGATACCGCTTTGTTTAAAAGTGGTTGGGATCGCCTACATTGACCTCTATGAGTGTAATGATCTTTCAAGTTATTTTCTACTTTTAAATGATTTTTAACCATTTATATAGATTTCAAATAGCTTCCCCGAGTCATTTATGATTAACTAGAGCTGATAGTTTAGTTATCAGGCAGTTCATTTGGTTTTTAGAGTCAATTCTCTATTTTGAAGTCTTTATTGGTACGGATTGTCTAACAGGCATAAGCTTCAGGTGAGCAACCTCATATGATAAGTTTGACCATTCCATCAGCTTTGGAACATCGATTTTAGGATAAGGTGACTTTTGGTTTGGGTCCAAAGGCTATCAAAGTCATTTGGGTTATTGGATGGATTTTGGTAAGTGGTCATTGGGTGTGGGCCCCGCATTTCATCGAAATGATTCCAACTAAAAATATTGAAGGGGACATTGAATCTAAAATGTAAAATTTGATAGGGTAGCATAGTTTTCTTGCATTCACATGGTTCTAAATATATCCTAGAAACTTTACAAAAATCCAAATTCAGCTGCTGCATGGACTCAGCTGTTGCAACCGCTTTAGTAGACCTTTCGTTGCTTAAGTGGTGGTCTCTTAAGCGGCCAATTGGTCGCTTTAACATACAAGGTCATTCCCTTCTATGTCTTTTTACCAGAAGTTTTCCTATGCCAGGGATCGCATTAGCAGCCATATGACGCTTTAGCAGTGACCGCTTAAGCGATACTTGGAAGGGATTTTATTTCAGCCCTTCACTCATTTTTCTCGCATTTCTCTCTAGTACCAAGAAAACAAAATCCCTAGAGAGTATGGAAAATTGGGATATTGATCCTTGGGTAATTGTGGGTATTGGTGAGCTGGAAATAGTCATCTCCTCATCGTAATCCTTGTAAGTTTCCATCTAATTCTTGGCTTGATTCTTTAATTTAGTTACAAATCCCTAGTTTCTTGATAAGTTGATTTTGGTAGTGTTTTAGATCGAAATTTACTCATTCTTGAGGTTAAATGATCCTTGAGATCAAAGGGCCGTGTTGAAGATTTCAAAAGTGTTATTTTTCAAGTGGGCCCCACATAGGATTTTAATCTTAGGTGGATTTATGCACCTAAGTATTGTTATCTACCCTTAATTAGAATAGTTTTGAGGACCTCTCGTGTACGTAATAAGATAATCTTTTTATAAATGAACATATAAGTTTTATGTTATGTGTTTATGATTCTTAAGGTGTGTTCAAATCAAAGATGAAGCCAAATCACTTAATTAGAATTTAAACAAGAAATTAGTTCTCTTAGCTTAAGCTATGTGCGATTATAGTTGTTCTTGTTGGATTCTATCATGTTGTGAACTTTCGTTCGTGGTGTGCTGTATTGTAGGAAGCTTGATGAGATGATAAACCTAATAAGGAGGTGATTTAGAAGTTGTTTTGAAGAGGAAAATCTACCATGAAGCATGAAGTTGAAGGCCCAACGCATGGAGTTAAGTGTAACAAATTCTAAAAATTTTGGGCTTAGGGGCATGCCACGCTGCCTACCCAATACGTTAAGGGCGTGTCATACCCTTGGTGCCAAATAAAAATGGCAATTTTGAGTAGCCTACGGAGATAGGGGTGTGCTACACTCCCTATCCTCCGCGATAATGTTGTGGCACGCTAGTGTGTCAAAATTGGCTTCTTGGCTCCTACTATAAATAGGAAACTCCAACTATTTTGTAAACATCTTGTTTGACTTTTGGGTTACAGAATACACTTAAGGAGACTTAAATTAGGGTTTTTATTATTTTACTTTAGTTTACATTTGAATTATTACATGGATCCCATCATTATGATTCTCTATAATTCCATGACTGGCTAAACCTCATCATCTAGGGTTAAGGCCAAGAATATGGGTACTTATGCTTGTTAATTGGGTTGGTTTATGTTATCATCATTATTGGTTATTCATGTGTCCTTTTTTTAATTATTCTATGGATTTGTGACTCTTAGGATAAATCCCTATTTCTATCTTGAGCCCAGAAGGAGGAACGATAGAATAGAATGTGGGATATATATTGTAGGATCATAATCATTCAATGAAGTGAAGTTATGATTTGAGTTTAGGATATAAATATACCTAATTATCCCTATTAGGCTCATATACGGGAAGACTAAAAATGCATTTATCTTAGTTATTGCATCCTCGCTCAATGATGTAGTTGTGATGCTAAGTTAGATAATTAATTAGAGGTTCGAAAGACCATGATCATGCTATAAACTCTGTGAACCAACAACCAAGATAGTTAACTAAACCAATGATATTACATAGCGAAGTATGATTGTTCTCAGTGCCTTAGCCCTGGAGTTTTCCCCATTATTATTCAAGAACTTTATTATACTTCATTATTTAGGTTTACTTTTAGTTTTTAATCATCAAATACTTTTGGTTACTTTAGCAGTTTTTTGATTGTTATAGTAAGGCTAGAATTGGATGGTTGTTTAACACAAGTCCCCTTGGTATCGATACTTTGCTTTTTGAAGGTCATTTTACTACTTGGTGAACCACATAAACTTGCGTGTGCGCTTGGGCACAATAGATTTTAACTCAATTTTGAACCCGAATCATAAAAATATAATATAAGTATCATTATTCTCATACTAATACGTATATCACTATTTTGTTACTGTGGCATTGTGCAGAGGCTTTTTAGAAGGGGAAATCTCTAATTTAACGAACTTTATCGGGATTTCTTTGGCATCCATGTAGGCTAGGTTCACCATTCTCTTAGATTGAGCTTAATTATAGTATCGATAAGATATTATACTAGTTTTGGTTTGGTAATGATGACTTGGTGTTATATTTGGCTAATATAGATTATTTAGCTGATTCGCTAGTCGTATTAATGTGAATTTAACCAATCTATACGTTCCTTAGGTTGGATTGCTATCTTAGGGCTTATTAAAACCTATGAAGTACTTAATAGTGATATTTTTGAAGCGTTAGTCTAGTTCGGGGTTGAATTTTCCTTAGAATGAACTTTTAGGGTTAGAAGTAGGCCCTTCAACCCACCTTAGGCCAAGATCACTCTTAGATCCTTGTAGACTCAATAGGCCATTACACCTCATCCTATTTATATTATTGAACAAGAAGAAGAATTAGACATATTTTGACTTGTTCGAAGCTTTTACTTGGGATATATTACGACTGATTCAAGTCTGGCAAAATTATGATATACAAAGCGGTTTAAGTTTGGCAGCCATGATGATATTACTTGCAATTCGAGTATGATTCTTGATATTATTTCTTGTTCAACTCTGGCATGCGAGATACTATTTTTAATTCAAGTCAGCTTTGACAGGCTACTTATGATGGTTATGAAAAAAGGTCTAGTCTGGTGTTTATGGTATAGAAAGATCCATAGTAACAGTATCGTGGTTCAGATATTTATGAGTGTATTGTTGTTACTTCTTCTTGATTGCAACCACAAGATTATGGTGGCTTGCATTTGATTACTTATTTTATTTTATGTCTCTAAATCTTATGGGAGCCCAGTTATGCTATAGATAGTTACGTTATCTAGATATTATGTATTCGTTTGTTTATTTTCAATATTTGACGTATTAATTCCAGGTTTTCCATTTTTCCCTGACTTAGTTTACTATCTCGCCTCTTATTGTATTTATATTATGATTTAGCTTAGTCGACTGATGATGTCTATTGAGTACCCATTTCTTGGTCCTCATCCTACACGTACGCATCCTTTTTTAGTGCATATCTGAGTACTGGTTGTCATTGTTGATATTGTGTTAGTGTTGGTTAGGGTTCAGATATAGGTTGAGCTATCGAAGCTAGAAGTTACTTTCTCTCCTTTTGTTAATTTCAGTAAGACAAAAACTAGATAACTTAACAAGATGAAAACAACAACATATCCAAAATAATCCCACAAGTAGGGTATGAGGAGGTAAAGTCTACACAGAGACCGTACCTCTATCCCATAGAGGCTAATTAAAATTAAAACATAAACAAAAAATATTCTATCAATCCTACTCTAGATTTGGAAGAAAGATTAGATTGTCAGTCGCTTATCGACTAGATGTGCATATTTTCTTCAAACAATATGATAGTGAATCATAAGTTTACAGGCAAGAGAGGCATCACACTAATAAAAAATATTTAGAGAACAGAAAAGTAGAAACACTCAATGAGCAAAGTGATCAAGTATAAGATTGTTAATATAAGATATCAAATAGAGATCAGATTAGCGCAACTAACCTTATTCCTACTTTTTGGAGCGTCTATAGTATCATAATACGAATCAATCAACTCCAACAACTTTTCTTTCACATACTTTATCTCTTCATTCTCTGTGGTATTATTTTTCCTTAATATCTGAAGTTTATCCATGAGTGCATACCAGTTAGCAGAAGCACCAGCCATGCTATAACTAAAAGTGTAAACCAACTCTCATAAATAAAATTAAAACATAAGTATTTAATTCAGTATCTAAAGCATAAAGACATTACATGGAAGTTTAGCCATGTCAAATAAAAGTAACTTATCAAATAGGATCCTGCCTATCAAGATTTTTAACTGTCACCAATTTCTCATTAGCTTGAGGGCTTCCCAAGTATAAACAGGTTTGACAATGGAACAATATGTTGCGTTCTTCATGGAACATAGGAAACATGTATCGGGAAATATCAAAGAGACATATTCTTATTTTGGAAATCAAAAAAGGGATTCTAACTTACCGATGAATAGAGAAAACTATCAATACAACAGCCTTAAGTTGCAACCAATAACCAACAAGAATAGTTGCACGAAGCTCAATAACACAATGTATACCCAAAGAAAACACAAGAACTTTATCAGGCCAACCCAAACCCCTCAAAGAATTAGTGAATCCAACGATAGATATCTATTTTATCAATCATGTTGCCAAAATAGATCTTAAAACAAACAAGATTATTCGCGCATTGGCAAATTAAAACCCAATCAATATATTTGTTTATCTTTTTAGCCATTACCAAATATCAATATTTTCGTGTCTAATTCGTTCACGGCCAAAGGGATAGATATCAAAATACCCAATTTCTCTAACCAACACATATAAAAAAATTAGATTTACTAAGGAAATTTTACCTGGTAGGCCAAATTATTGAACGTGAAAAATTCAGTCAGCTTCAGAACACACTTTTCTTGTGCTTTTTCATCTACTCTTCACTTTCCCAACCTTTAATTTCTGGAATATTAACCAAAAAATAATAAAAATCAAAACTTCTATAAAAATATACAAATTTAATTCCAAATGCTTTCATGCACCCTAGATTCAGTACACAGATCCAAAAAAAAATCACAAATGCAGAAGGGGGTAAAGTAGTAAACCAAGTAGAAAGTAAATAAAATTCCTGAAAATCACAAATTTACAGGCAAAATATCAAAAAAATCACAAACTACCAAAAAAACTGAGTAATGAAAACTCAATTTCTCAGCTTCTTCGAACAATAATTTAGAGATAGAAAGTAGAGAGAGAAAGAGCACATAAATCCCTAACTGATTCAAACTACCAAGCGGGCATACAAATTTGATGCATTTTAGAGATAAAAAGTTTAGAGAGAGGTGGTATAGAGAGAAATCCAGTAAAGTGAAGCTAAAATAAGAATGCCCTAATTTGTTTTGAAAATATAAACATATACTATTTTAATAATTATAAATACTTGCGACGGATAATTCCGTCGCTAGTAATAAATAAAATTTATAGAAATATTATAAATGATACTGACACATATATTTGTTACTAAATCCATTGCTACAAATTAATTAAAATAATTACACATAATTGGTTACTAAATCCGTCACGAAATATTTGCGCCAAAAAAAATTATCTCGAACCCGTTACTATATCATAAATTAAAAAGAGACTTGCTATGCTATCAATAAAATTGATATTTTCTTTGCAAATTTGTCACTAAACTGTGATGAAAAATGATTTGTCAGTAAATTTCATCGCTAAATGTTGTTTTTTGTAGTGCCAAGCCTACTTCTCAGTTTGAGGTTTGTAGCTTTATTTGTTTGGCAGGTTACTATAGGTGGTTCATTGAGGGTTTTTCTACTATTGCAGTGTTGATAACCAATTAATCCAAAAGGAGGTTCCTTTCTAGTGGTCTAAGGAGTGTGATTCGAGCTTTTAGAAGATCAAGGATTTTCTCACTTCAGCTCCTATATTGGCCCTTAATGTTAAGGAGGATAAATGTGCCATATATTGTGAAGCCTATGGTGTTGGTTTGAGTTACGTGTTGATGAAAAAGGGTTGAGTTATTTCTTGTGTATTAAGGAAGTTGAAGGTGCACGAATGCAACTACCTCACTTATGATTCAAAGTTAGGAACGGTGTTTCTTACACTTAGGATTTGAAGTTATTATTTTTATGGAGTTCATTGTGAGATCTAAACCGATCAATGTAGTCTTCAATATCGTATGACTTAGAGAGATCTTAATTCTAGAAAGAATACATGGATGGAGTTGCTTAAGGATTATGACATCTCTATTTTATACCATTCGAGGTAAGAAAAATATGGAAGCGAATGCCTTGAGCTAGAAAGTAGTGTGTATGGGTATCTTGGCTTCTATTTTAGCTTTTTAGAGGTCATTGGTGTAGAATATCAAGGTCTTAGTCAACTTAATAGTGCAACTTGATATTTCAGACTCAAGGAGGAGCTTTTCTAGTGTTGAGTCTAGGTCTACCTTATTTGAGAAAATTTGGAGTCATTAGTTTGAGGACTGGAGACTTTGTGTCATCCGTGATCAAATACTGGGGGGTGAGCCAAGAAGTAATACCATGGATTCTGAGGGAAGTCTGAGACATAATGGTCACATTTATGATTTAAAGGATGGAGATTAGATTCAGTTCATAGTGCATGAGGTACACAGCTAAAGATAATCTATTCACCCCAGTATAGCTAAGATTTATAGGGATTTGAGGTAGCACTATTGGTGGAGTGAGATGAAGAAAGATGCGGTGAACTTTGTAACTTGTTGCCTATGTTATCAGCAGGTGAAGACCAAAATCAAAGGTTGGTGGCTTGATTTAAAGATCACCCATTCTCGAGTGGAAGTGGGAGCAGATCACCATGGATGTTGTTAATGGTTTGCCTTGCACCTTCGATGGTTCTAACGATATTTATGTCATTGTAAATCAGTTGACCAAATCAACATATTTTCTTTCTATTCAAACGTCCTTCATTGTCGAGTGTTTAGCCACATCATTGTTCGTGAGATAGTTCACCTGTATGGAGTGCCCACATAAATTATATCAAATAGGGTCTCGGTGTTCACTTCTAGCTTCTAGAGGGATTTTCAAGAGGAATCAGGTTCTCAAGGTGACCTCAACAACACTTTTCACCCTCAGATCGGCGGGTAGTCGGAGTAGACTATTAAGATTTTTTAGGACATTATTTGAGCTCGTATTATGGATTTTGGAGATTAGTGAGCGCTGCACTTAGCGTTAGAAGAGTTCACCTATAATAATAATTGCCAGCTATATTATTAGCTACCATCCTAGAATTGAGATTAAACTATTAAAGGCAATATATAGTAGGCATTATCCATCTATGATAGGGTGGCTTGACACCTTTGAGGTTAGTCACCATGGCTCTAACGTACTTTGAGAATCGTTAGATAGAGGAAAGGTGATTCAGGATAGTCAAGGGGAAGCTTATAGTAGGCAAAGACTTCTGCATATCATAGACTTTTTGCCTTGTTGATTGAAGTTGGAGACTGGGTATTCCTTTGAGTATTGCCCATGAAGGGTGTGATGAGGTTCAGTAGAAAATGCAATCTCAGCCCAAGATATAGTAGACTTTGTAAGATACTTCACTCAGTTGAAGATATGTCTTATGAGTTGGCCTTTCCCCAAGATTTTGTTGTTGGGCATCCGGATTTTTATGTTTTTATGTTGTGGCATAGCATCCCCAATGAGTCTCATAAGCTTTGATGTAACTCAGTTCAATTGGATAAAATATTGATCTTCGTGGAGGAGCCAGTTTTCATATTAGCTAGGGATACTAGGTGATTACGCTCTAAAGGATTCCAATAGTTGCGGTTTACTTAACCCTGGTTTCCTCCCCATTGATTGTCCAAGCACTTTACTTTTCCACATTGTTTACGGTTACATTTAGTTTTACCTCTCAAACTCTTTTAGTTACTTTTACACCAATTTAATTTTTATAAAGAACTGGAATTCGATACGTGTCAACATAAGTATCTGAGGGATCGATACTTGTCTTGTAAAAATCCACTATATTACTTGGTGAGACCATGTACACTTTTGTGTGTGCTTAGGCACAACAAGTTTTGGGCGCCATTGCGGGGACTTGTAATTTGGCAAATGCTTCAGTTTAAGTTTTACTTTTTAGATTTTTTCGGTGCCATTCACTTTGTCTTGGTTCTGACTTTGCAGGAAATAGGTTTACAGGCTAGTAAGCTGGCAAGGGACCGGGAATTGGTTGAAATAGACCCCAAGCTTGGACAACTCTTACACCAATGAAGGAGAAAAGTAGTCCTTGTTTACTACATCCCTAAAATCAATGAAAAATGAGATATTCCTACTCCCATAGCTGAGTATCCACCAGATCAAAGGACAGTTTGTGAAGTGGAAATCTCACTTGCAATTAATTTGACCTTTCCCATTCAAAAATCGGCCCCTGGAGGTAGATTTGAACTGAAGTAAAACATGGTGCAGCTTTTGATCAGTAGTGGCAGTTTATTGGGCTTTCACATAATGATCCACAGTCCACATATAGAATATTTTGGAGATCAGTGATACATTCATCCCTACGGGTATGTCAACTGTCCATGTGAGGCTGACACTTTTCCCTTTTTCACTGTTGGGGGAGCAAAGAAATGGTAGAATGTTATGCCGAAAAGACTGCTAGACTATATAGTAAGATTGTGAGCTTTAAGCAGAGGCCAGACGAGAACCTTTATCAAGCTTGGGAGAGATTCAAGTCTTTTATTCGGGACTGTCTACATCATCAGTGGTTAAATAAGGTATTAGCTCAAAACTTTGTTGAATCCCTTGACCATAACACAAAAATTTGCTAGATTCAGGTGCAGGTGGTCAAGCTCTGGAAAAAAATTATGATGGGATGTATACTTTGTTGAATCGTATTGCTCAACAGAATCTTAATTGGCATGGTTACATATCTAGGAACTCAGTGAAAAAGGCAACTGGTATAATTGAAGTTGATAGTACCACATCCTTAGTCACTCAACTATCAGTCGTGAAGAATTAGGTAATGACCCAATTTAGAAAATTGGGTGTGAATCAAACTATGGCTCAGGTGAATGAAGTGCAGCAGACCACAACATGGTATGAAGTTTAGTGCAATAGGGCCACTCTGCAGATATATATGGTGCAAATCATCAAAAGATGTTTGTAAATGATATATATAACTTACACTTGAGTAAAAAAACATAATAATGACTATAAACATCATAGGAGTATACATAGGTAATAAGGAAACCCTAGGAAATCAATCCGAAATAATCCGCAAAAAGTGAGTTGGTGGCCAACTATGGACCCACGTATAGTTCGTAGGGGGTACTTACGGCCAGTGGGTGGGTAGCCACAGGTGGTAACCAAGTTTTTTCTCTTTGAACTTAAGTTACTAACAGCTATGCCACTACTTACTCCCCATAGGTGGAACCTACGGGGCATAGGTTTCTAGTCAGGTGGTCACTTTTAAACTTTCATTTCATTTTCTTACGGTTAGCTTCCAACACCTAGTTTCCTGCAAAATAATTCCCAAAAAACATCAGATCCAACAAAATAGCCATAACTACATGAATATTCTCTAAATTTAAGCATCATAAGTTCCACAAAATCGTGGCACATCAAGACCCTTAACTTAGAACCTTGCATGTCCTCAAGCAATAAAACATAACAAATGACACAATGATACTTAATGAACAGAAACCCAAAACATCTTTGGTAGTCAGTCTCAAATTATCTTAAAAACATCACCCCCCCCCCCCCTTTCTAAATTTTAACACTTCAAACCCAACTGTGGGAATCTACAAGGCACAATAATATGACACAAAGTAATCTAGATATAGCATTACATTACAAGCATACAACCATGCATATTTACAAGTTACACTACCCAAATAAGTAAGCAGCTAGAAACATAACCCAAGAGCCCTCACATCAAAGAAGTCTCAATCACTCATATGAAATCACACATGTCAATGTAGGAATGTTTTAAGAGACACTCACACTCACAAAGAAGTAACAATCAGTGTGCGCAGAATACCATAGACTTACCCTTATTTTCATAACCTTAGATTTCAGACAAATAGGTTAGGATCACTATAGAACTTCGTTGACTTATAACATAGGATTGGGGGTTTGTATGGCACATATGGACATTTTTAGTAACTAAGCCTCCTTGGCACTACATATATGTTAGGGTCCACTTATCAAACACTTTATTTCACCCTTATTTCTTCTTTTTTATTCTTTAATTGCACATTTAGGTTGGGCATAGTTTCTTTTATCTTTTCTCTTTTATTTTTCAACTTTTTCTTTTCTTTTTGCTTTTCTTTTCAACCACACCCAGCCATACTTTCTTTTATCTTATTTACCCTTCTTCATTCCAACTTTACATTACGCACCCCTTATGATATCCACCTTTAACTTAGGCAATTTGACTGACTTGAGGTGCACAATATCCAATGTGGACCAGAGCAAAGATAGGTTTATTGTAACAAAAATGGGAAGGTGAAAGGCGTAATAAGAAAATTAGTCTATACAGGCACAAAATATTGATCAAGGGATACTTATTCACATTTAGAAAGTCGCTTAGGCTAAAAGTTGACTTATTTCAAGAACGTTCTATGATCCCTACCTAGCCGACTATCCTACAACCTAGGTAAGACTAACCGGGCAAGTTCTGAATTCAACACACAAAGGGAACAAAGTAGTATCTCACACACATAGTACAAGATTGCATCACAAGCTACTACCTATCCGATTCATGAAACTACTATCTATGATTATTATATCCTTAATTCTAACCCATAACGAGATTCACAATGTTCACACATATATACATATCACACTGTCCAAAAATAAATTTTTCTAAGGGGTATCATTTTTCTCAAAAAATCTAAACATTAAAATACATAAACTATCATAGATACTCATTTTTCTCCTAGTTAAATACAAACACAACACAATAAGAAATGAAGAACAATACGTCCTAAACGTTTCAGCTCTACTAAGAACAAACTCTGAGGAAAAGAGACACGGTAACCAAAAACCCCAATAGGACTTCTAAACCCATAAGTAGCCCCAACCTCAACTTATAATCATGCATTGTCCTCAATACATTAGACCGCTACAAAACATGATAGTTAGGAACATACCTGCAGCACCATACGTGCGTAGATCAGACATCAATCACACGAACACAAATGAATATACAAATAACAAATTACCTTGGGTTGCCTCCAGAGTACTCCCTGTTTAAAGTTGTGGCATGGAGATGCTATGTTTATTACACATACTTTGTCAAGGTAGCTCAAAGATTTGGCCTCCAATTTTCTCTTTCCACTTTGAACTTATGAATTGCACCCCTAATGTTTTCTCTATTTTCCTACTATGCTCTAAGAGTGGTGATATGAAAATAAAGGAACAAAGCAATAGATGTGGCATATTTCAACTCTTTGCTCTTAAGTGAGGAATGTAATTATTTGATTCTTGTTCAACAAATTCAAGAATATAGACATTTTTTCCTTCTTCATGCACTCTTCTATGGGTTTGGATGGCTCTACTAACATCATACTATACAAACACAATGTGGAAAGGTGATTCGGATGAGGTCCAATACGTCTCAACTCAAGAATTACATTATCCTTTACATGCTCACATAACTCAAGTATGCTTTTCTCAATAGTGATACCATCCACAAAAGTTTGATCAACTGTTGAATTCTCCAATTTTAGATCCTCAATTTGGATTATATGAAGTTTTTCAGTCTCACACAGCTCATAATTAAATTGTTAGGAATTACACGCATCAACCTTTGTATTCAATTTTCCTTATAAATTGTGAACCTCCAAACAAAACCTATCAACTTTTTGACAAAATTCCTCTTTTTCTTTTGTGAGGAGTGTCGATGTTTATACAATGCTCTTATTGTTCTCCAACAATATATCTATCACACTCCTATAGTAATGCCATATATCAAAAGGGTAAGGATCAATAAAGAAGGAGTCATCATAACTCAACCCTTTCTTTTGTAAATGTGTCATATCCAGAAGAGTAGTTAAATATTAAAATATAAAACCCAAAAACTTCAAAAAATTCAATTAATAAATCCACAATCATATTCCCGGGCAACGACGCCAATATTTTGACACCTCCCAAAAGTACACCTCCTTAGAAGAATAATGTGGTCGCTGTCAAAATATAGCAGCCCAACTAGGTTGGTGTCGAACTCACAGGGAATACGTGGAATATCTCTCATACTTATTGAAATCGTTGGGTAGTGTAGAAACATAGATTGGGGGATTTGCTGAAATAGTAAAAAAGTAACAAGGATGAACGATTTTGGTTGTAATCAATCTAAATCAAACACTAGGTTTGTGTTCCCCTGGATCTTAAATCCGTAGACTTATCTGCACTGCCGAACTATTCTAATACCTTGCATGCAAAATCTAACAAGTTATGTATCACTAACTATCTTGTGGACTCATTAGAAAATTTCACTCTCTACCTTATGAGACTCAAAGTGTTGCCTTACCAACCCTTATCCTAGATCCCAGATTTACTATTACCTTTTGAGTATCTATTTAATTAGATGAAGATAATTATCTTAAGTAGATAAAGATGATTAGCTTATATCTATTATTAACTTTAAATTACTGTTCTGATCTTCTTTTCTTACTTTCTACCTCTGTTGTGAAGAAAATAGTAAATATAGGTGGGCTACTAATGTTGGCCACCACTAATAAATAAATTAAACCAAAAAAAACACAATATATGCTAGAATCTTTATCTAGAACAACTTGGAACTTCGTCTACTTCATTAACCCGTCAGGGTTCCCATAACCCTAGCTAAGGGACATAGTTGATCATAGTTGCTAGAAATTTCATGGAATTCATAGACAAAAACATAGAATTAATCTCACAATAGTGAAAGAATAAAACCCAAAAATCTAAGATTAATTATTCAACCAAAACTAAGAACACAAGAGTCCCAAGATCCAAGACCATTCTTGGAATCAAAAGATATTTATGAATGATATATATGAGTTAAGCTAGAGTAAATATACATAATAATGACTAAAACATCATAGGAATATATATTGGTTACATTGAAAACCTACGAAATCATTCCAAAATAATCCAAAAATAGGAGTTGGTAGCCACCTATGGGTCATAGGTGGTACCTACGGCTAATAGGTGGGTCTCTCAGAACTTTAGTTTCTGACACATACACCACTACCTAAACCCCTTAGATGGTATCTACAGGACTAAGGTGCCAACGTAGGTGGTCACTTTTCAGTTTTTCATTTTGTTTTCTTTCGGTTAGCTTTCAACACCTAGTTTCCTTCAAAATCACTCCAAAAATAGATCAAATCCAACCAAATAGCCTTAAGTGCATGCATATTCTCCAAGTTTTAGCATCATAAGTGCCATAAAACTATAGCACATCAGCCCTAGATAATAGATTAGGTGATGATATTGT
The DNA here is from genome assembly GCA_030864215.1 of Capsicum pubescens. Classification (NCBI taxonomy): domain Eukaryota; kingdom Viridiplantae; phylum Streptophyta; class Magnoliopsida; order Solanales; family Solanaceae; genus Capsicum; species Capsicum pubescens. The sequence goes on from CM061548.1 coordinate 87,754,642, forward strand.
AGTTCGATCCAATTCAGACTATATTTTAATGTTAACTACCTTATTATTTAATGTGGAACATTTTGATAACTGGAACATTCTCATGGTTTATTGGAGAAACAAGGTTGGCATACACTTGTGTATAGGGTTTTAGTACTTGGATGGAATTTTTCCCCAGCAGTTCATGTCTAGAGGGTAGATGCATCACCAATATCATGTATGTACAAGGATCGGGTTAGTTTGATAGTTCCGTAAGCGAGTCAGGGATAATACTATATTTTTGATATATTTGGGATTCTTGTGTGGTCCAACTTCTTGTAATATATTTTGGAATTTTGTATTAGATTCATTGTTTTCTGACTTGGATATTATTAGAGTTTGGGTGGTTGACTCGGTCATGGTTTGACTTGGCTTGTTGTCTCTTGACTTGTCTCACTTTGCTTGGCTAAACTTAATTTGGTGATAATATGAAAACTTTATAATTAAATTTCCTAAAATGCTTATTTGATATTTAGTGTGCTAAGTGTAAGTTGGTTGAGCATGTATTAACTAGTTGTACCATATTTTAGTTAGGCCTTGACTATTTAAAATTTGGCTAGTACTTCATATCGTGGCATAACTTTTTATATTGCCTCTGTGGGGAAATGAGAAATAAGATTAAGGTTGATTAAGGAGTTTTCTATCAGTGGGATAGAGAGAAGTACAGGTATAATTTATGGGTTAAATCTGATCAAATGTTCGGAGGGCTAGATAGGCAAGTCGTATGTCTGAATGGGCCTTCTCCGTGTAAGCTAGGTAACATATTAGGTTCTTGACTTAGGTTTAGCGTTTCCTTGTTGTAGTTGTCATTTAGAAGTTATGTCTACCTCGGAGTAAGGTCAGGCTTAATGCTCCATTGTGGTAGAGTCATGGGAGAAAGAGTAGTGTTTCAAAATGCATAATTCAAAGTTTATAAGGGGTGGAATGGAATATTTGGGGTTGGGTAATGAGTCTGAAAAAATGCATGTTTTTTGAATAATTATGGTATATTTGTGTAATCTGATTTTGGTCCATCAATGAGGTTTACCAGTATGAGTTGTTTGTACTGATGTTACTCTTGCTATACCTTTTTGCGGTATAGACTTTTTGGGAATCAGTGTTGGTTTCTTGACAATAACAGAAGTGATCCTTCAGCATCTCTCACCTCTCTCACTAATGGTGGAAGTTGTGTTAAGATTTATTTTCCTTTAGTAACTTTTGTTCCTTTAGAGGCTATATTCCTGAGAATTGATAATTCCATACTACTTAATAAAGTTGGTTTCATTTACTCCCCAAATGCAAATGGTGAGATCCGAGGAGTCCCAAAGTATAGTATGGAGTTTAGCATAGAGACCCCTCTCCCTGATTATGACTCTGACAGGGGGAGCTATCACTAGTGAGTCATAGCCAAACTCCTGCAATCGATTGTAGAATACTGGAGCTTTCTTTTCCACCCTACTCATATTGAAGCCCTTCTTATAGTAAAGCTTAATCCATTGATACTCATTATATCGCTCCCAACTAGGTTTATCAGAAGTCTTTCAAAAGTGGGGGTACTACATTGGTTTCCCACCATTGAAAATGTTTGACCAACAATTATAGGTGAGAAAGCAACTTAGAAATTTCAAGTGTCAGACAAGACAAACAAAATTTTCAATTTTTTCACCTTTTATCTAGAGGCTACTATCTGTAGACTCGCACTATAGAGACAGGCATGTCACTTAGAGATGTTTCTACAACAAAATTTATCCACTATAGAAACCTTCATCATCCCCAACAGTCAGGTGGTTAAAATATACTGCACCTTGACTCACAATCACCCATTTGTAGTTTTCAACTCAAATCAGAGCTCCAAGGATACCCTAGAACTAATTTACAAAAAGGAATTGGGCATAATAACTCCCAATCAGGCCTAAATCACCAATTCAAACCCAAAATTGACCCTTCATATTCCGTTCTATTTCAGCTCATATTAAACCATAAATTTTGAGTTTCTTACGCTTAGAGTGGAACAATAACATTTTGAACGTAAGAGTAACGACCATGATTTGAAATTTTATTCTACCAAGCCCCAACTAATCAAATTGAAAACTCAACTCAAACCCCTTTTTATCCAACATAAATCTAGCCTAATGTATGTAATTTCATGAGTAATGAAGTATTAAATATTAAAGAGTATAATGTTACCTTGTTCCGGTGATAAGAGCTAAGTAATCAGGGGACAGGGAGAGTGATTTTTAAGTAAAAAGAGATAAATGGGAGATGAACCCATTTCTCCCCTCAACAAACTATCAGATGTTTATAGTTTGACAAATTTTTGGGTATCTCAGGAAGTCAAAGAAAAAGTTCCTTATTTCACATCGTACCTTTATTAGCATAAAAAACTTCTTTCTATTAGACCAGTGACAGGGTTCCAATACTAGAAGTTTAGTGAATGGGTTTTAGGAGTTCACATTTCTATAGTTCATCAGATATCTTAATTTCATTTAGGATCAAGGTATCACTAATTAGTTTCTTATGGTCTCATGGATAGGGTGTTCAGTTCAAGCATCTAGAATTTTATCCTTCTTATTAATCATTCGAGGATGAACGATGGGTAAATTGGTATATTTTGTAATAATCAAATCTGTCAGTACTAGGAAACAACTCGACATTAGTGAAGAATATGGATATTATCGATATTTCATTAGTAAATTCACATGGGGACGGGTGTATTAAAATTTTATAACATAAGGAAATTGGTTGGACTGACGTCATCCCGCTCTAGCAAGATTTATTCTGTTATAGTGGTACGGCTATAGTGGTGCGCATGCCGCTATAGCAACATGACGCAGAACAAAATTCCTAAAAGAGTGGATTTTATTTCTTCTCTCAACTTTAGCTAAATAAATGATATGGAAAGTTCCAAAAACTATAAGGGTTGCCTCCCATGTCTTGGAACCATGAGAAGTGGAGAAAGGGGTATTTATGGTTGCAAGCCCGTGTATTTTAAAGGATTAAAGTTTCCATGATCTTTGAAAGGTTGGATTTCATATTTATTCATTAATTATACCTCTGGTTGACATCCAGGTAAGATAAGGTTAATTGAGCAACATAGACCCGGGTTAGTGAGCATGAATGTTGTTGCGTCCAAATGCACACGCAAGTGTACATGGTCACTCAAGTAGGAAAGTGGCCTTTAAAATCCATATATCGATCCCGCAGGGACTTGTGCAAAGCAATGATCTAATTCTAGTAATACTACAATGATTAAACAAGTGCTAGAGTAACCAATAATGTTTGAGAATTAAAAGCTAAAAGTAACGGTAAACAATTAGATAATCTAAAGTGCTTGAACAATAATGGGGAGAAATCATAGTTCAAGGAACTACGAACAATCCTCCTTAGCTATATAATTTAGTCGGTTTAGTTAATTATCTTGGTTTTTAATTCATGGGGTTGATATCATGACAATGGTCTTCCAAGCCTTTAGTCGTTTATCTAACTTAGCACCACAACTAAATCGTTTAGCGGGGATATGAGTACTAAGTTGAAAGAATTTATATTTCCTCCTGTATATGAACCGAATAGGGAGAATTATGTATATTCCTAACCTAAATGCAAACCTTAACTTCAATCCCTTAAATGATTAAGATCCTACTCCATATATCCCACATTTTAATCTATTGTTCCTCCTTCTGGGCTCACAATAGAAATATAAGTTTATCCCAAGTGTCACGAATCATAAAATAGTAAATACAAGGATATATGAACAACTAATAAACATAAAAACATAAACCAACTCAAATATATGATTAAGTATTCATGTTCTTGGCATCAAAACACAACCCAGTACAAAACGGGACGCATCACAATATACAACGAAACCATCAGTACCCTCGGGTAGGGTCAAAACCAGAGCTAAAGTTAACTTATCCTTCAACCTGTCAAAAGTACCCTCAATAGCTTCGGAACATAAAAACTTTACCTTTTTCTGAGTCAACTTAGTCAATGTAGTGGTGATCGAAGAGAAACTCTTCACAAACTTCCTATAATACCCAATTAAACCAAAGAAGCTCTGAATATCGGTTGGATTCATGGGTCAAGGCCACTTCTTCACCGCCTTAACCTTCTGGGATACACCATGATCCCTTCACTAGAAACAACATGACCAATAAAGGTCACAACATTCAACCAGAACTCACACTTTGAAAACTTAGCAAACAACTATTGGTCTTTAAGAGTCTGCAACACTATACAGAGGTGATTGGCATGGTCCTTATCACTCTTAGAATATACTAAGATATCATCAATAAACAAAATGATGAACAAATCCAAAAATAGATAGAATACTTGGTTCATAAGATACATTGATGTCATCGGAGCATTAGTCAAATTGAATGATATGAACAAAAACTCAGAGTGTCCATATCGGTTTTGAAAAGTAGTCTTAGGGATGTACACCTCCCTAATCCTAAACAGATGATAACCCAGCCAAAGACTAATCTTTGAAAAGTACTTAGCTCCCTGAAGTTAGTCAAATAGGTCATCAATCCTAGGAAGAGAATACTTACTCTTCACTGTCACCTTATACAACTGGCGATAATCGATACATATTCAAAGAAAATCATCCTTCTTATGCACGAAGAGCACATGTGCAACCCACAGAGAAATACTAGGACGAATAAAACCCTTATCAATAAGATCTTTCAACTGCTCTTTAATCTCTTTCACCTTAACTGGAGCTATTTCATGAAGAGGGATAGAGATAGAACGGGTATCTAGAAGAAGATCATTCTCAATGTCTATTTACCTATCAGGAGGTATACCAAGAAGATAATAAGGGAACACTTCAGAAAACTCATTGACTACAAGGATAAATTTCAAAAAAGTACTTTCAGAATCAAAACCCTAACCCAAATTAAATAATTTAGACACCCCTTAGAAATCAAAATTTGAAATCTTAGATAAGAAATAAACCTTAGGTACTTACGAACTAGATTCCTATTCAATCACTGGTTCATGAGGGCTATAATCAAGGGATGCACAGCACAAATGGAGCCAATCCAACTCCAAAAGAACATCAAAGTCTAACATATTAACCCTAAAAGATCCATAAACATCTCCCTACCAGAGGTACATAACACAGAACCCTTATATACTTTTCTATCAAAAACAGAGTCAACCACCGAGAAAAATACAAAAAAAAAGATCAGAAATATACTCAGGACCAAAACCAAAATGAACAGCAACACCGAGACTAGTGTCGTCACTAGTAGTAGGACCCTGTGGCGTTGGAGTTGAAGATGCAGCAACCAGAACCATATTAGCCCCAGAAGAAACCCTGGAAAGATAGTCCCGCTGCATGTGACCAAGTTGTCCATACATAAAGCACATATTTCTCCCCGCAACACATACTCCACTATGTAACTGCCTGCAAAATATCCAGGAAGAATATGATGGATCTGACAGGGCCCTACTGGCCTGAGATTGGGTGGCTTGTTCCCTAAATATACTATCAGCTTGAAGCAATGATCACCTGTGTAATACCTCATACTTTTACCTAGCTTAAATTTATCCCAAAGATGTCAATGACATGCTTTAAAGATGAATATACTTTTATATATATAGAATTTTCAAATTCAATAAGCTTTCCATCGATACAAAATTCGTCCAAATCTGACACCCGGGCGAAGAAATAAAGCCTTTTTAGTGAGACAGTGTATCACCTGAGCCATCAGCGCATTACGCAGCCAGCTTAAATGGAAATTTTCAATTTCCAGTTTTTCTCCGCGATAGTAGCTCATCACGCCAAAGGCCCAATTCACAATTATCTAATTCCAGTAAGGCAATGCGATCCTAGCGCGTCGCGCCATGGATGAAATTCACATCCAGTGCTGAGCCATGATTCCATTGTGTCGTGTCGTCTGCCCATTTCCCAGTTGGAAATTTCTAGTGAAATGATGTGCTAGCGCTACTTTACGCCAATCTGCCAATCGGGAAATTTTGATGAAAAATAAATATTTCATCCAGGGATAAATTGGTCTTTTCCAAAGGTTTTAACACGTCCAGGTGCGGGATTTAATCCCTAAAAATGTTTTAAATTATTATTTACTCACTTTTTCCCCAAATCAAGAATATTCTCTCCTAAGAAACAAAACCCTATCCCTTGAGAATCAAGGTAAATCTCAAGAAATCCATCCAAGAACTACAAAAACCTTCAAGGTTTCCTATTCTCAGGTATGCATAGTGTTCATTCATGGATTCTTTTCGTCCATGAAGCCCAAGAATCAAGTTTTAAACTATGAATTATGCTATTTATGCCATGTGTTGATTATGTTCATGTGGTTGTTATTGTTGTATGATTCCCAAGTTGAAATCTTTATGTGTTTTTATGAAAATATGTTAGCATGTGAGTTAAAAACCTTGAATTTTAGTTGGTTATTATATGTTAATTTGATGATTATGACATGCCCTAAGTGATACGCCCTAAGAGTTTGAAAAAAGGCCTAAGAGACTAGAAATTATGTAATATGACTCAATTGTGACTTAAATGAAGGATTCATGTTTTACCCTAATGTTCAAAGGGTTCCCATGCTATTGATGTGCAATGTAGATGTTTGTTGGAATTCTCATGATGTTAGAGTATGAAATTATGACATTGAGTATATGCATTCCTACTATGTACAAGATTATGATAACCATGTACTTCATGAAATCCCCAACTTATTGTATTATGGATTGTTTATGTTGGTCGTGTATTCAAGAATGTCATGCCTTATTAGTTTTCTTCTATCGAGTCTTGGGGGTAATTGTACCTGAAAATTTAGCTATGTGCCTAGAGCGAGTGTCATGTTTTCACGATATCCTAAGTCAAGCCATATGTTGTTGAATTCAGTCAGTCATGTGACTCGGGAAAACTCAGTAAACTCAGTAATCCCAGTTATCTCAAAAAGCTCAGTACTTCAGTAATTTCAGTAGTATTCCATCAATCAACAAAACCTAATGAACTTAGTCAAATTCAGTTCAGTTAATCATGTTCAGTGTCTATTCACATGGGAGTAGGATTTAGCACCGAGTGAACCCAAGGATGAAGACACACACTGACAGTTGAGGGTGTAATTCTTAGAAGTAATTCTTGCATTCCAGAACTATGTAGCCAGCATAGGTTGAGACATCAACACTGACAGATGAGGGCTGATGAGGTGGATAAACACTATTAGATGAGGGTCCCACGATTCTCTTTTACGGACACTGTCAGATAAGGGTCACCCACAGCTTGTCCTTACCAGTGGCGCAGTATTGACACCCTTCTAATTGGGGTTACAAAATGGACCCCAACCTAGCTATATTACTTTATTTAGGGCATGTCAGTTAGATGGCTACTTTTCACCATTATAGTTTCAGACTCAGTCTCAGTAATAGAACTCAGATAGTTCTTCAGAATTTTAGGACTGTCAGATACAGTCAACTCAAAATAGTACAGAACTCGGTTAGTTCCATCAGAACCTAGACTATCAGATACAGTCGCTCAGTATCAGTTATATCAGTTATCAGTGACTCATGTTATCAATAATCAGACTCAGTAGTTAGTACCATCACGAATTCAATCATAGTCATTTATTTATGCATGTATTCTCACGTTCATATTATATAGTCAGTTAGCATTATTCATGCATTTGAACCCTTTGTATTCAGCCTACCTCATATGCATACCAGTACATTTAATCGTACTAACACATTTGCGCTATGGTGTTTTATTCTATATCATAGGTTCATAAGCATGAGATGTAGGGTATCAGTAGCATTTTAATTTTAGTTGTCAGACTTAGCAGTGAGTCCTCATCCTTCGAGGACATGATCATTACTTTATTGCTTCATTACTTAGTTTATTTAAGTAGTTAGAGTTAGTTGGGAACATGTCCCATCAACTCCTTATTCAGACAGTTTAGAGGCTTTCAGAGTACAGTGTTTTTAGACTAGATATTCAGACTTGAGTATTTTCTGTTATTTCAGTTGTTTTGGTATTATTATACCACATTCAATATTATTATTAGTCTTCAGTTTTGATCCTTATAGCCTTTCAGCCCTTTTATTCTGCATTTATACAGTACATTATGCAGAGCTCGGGTATAGATATCAGCCATGGGTTAGCTTGGGTCCTTTGGGGTCATGAGCACAGTGTAACATTCTGAGTACTAGATTTGTAATGTTACAACCTGACGACTTAGGATATGGAGCACTAGCCGTAGAATAAGAACCAGAGTTTTCCCACTTCTTCTTAGACCACTGCCTGCCATCTTTACCACTATTCTGCTAGCCTCCACATGTCTTAGAATACCTAAATTTCATACTCTTACTTTCCCTTGTTTTGGCTTTTTCCTTTTTTTCCTCCTCAACTTGTTGTATGTACACCACAAGCCTAGATATATCCATGTCTTTGTTCAATAAGGAGGCCTTTCACTCCAACACCAAGTCTCGAGACAAACCCAAAGCAAACTTCCTTATTCTTGCCCTCGTAGAAGATACCAACTCCAATGCATGGCGAGACAACTGATGAAACTTTAATGCATACTCATTCACAGACATCCTACAATGTTTCAAATTCACCAACTCTTCCATTTTTGCCTCCCTCAACTCTTGAAGAAAGAAGAAATCAAGAAAGTCACTAGAGAAGTCATCCCACATAGATGGCTCAACATCATCCCCTTTTAACTACTCCCACTCGTCATCCTCAAACCCTCCATAGGTTCTAGGTCAACTATTTCAGATTTTGATTCTCTGTATCTCAGCTTCTCTGAAACATACTGGGGCACCTACATGCAGTTGATAGTACAACGGGTCGTAGGTGCCACTTCAGTTGTAACGCCTAGAAAATAGGTCTCGTCATGTCACATAGTGCTCAAGACTATGAGTATCCTCTAGTTAACCCTATAAGCCTTCTACTAAATTTGAAACTCATAATAGAGAAATATAAACATAAAATCAATGCCGAAGTCTATCTGATATAATCTAAAATTATCTGAACATAATATCTAAATTTATTAGACTCAAAAGTCTGGATCTTGAATAGATGTCCTTGTTCATAACCCCACATGCCTTAATTGATGAATAGATGAAGAAGCTTGAATTTTGAGTTCGTATTTAAGCCCTCGAAGATTGATTCTTGAAGATCTTGAATTGGGAATCTTGAATTTTAGGTTATATTGGAAAAAGAATGGTGGAATTTGGATTTTTTAAGGTTTGAAATTTGAAGTTCTATTGTTTGTTGGAGAGTAATTTGATGAATTATCAGTGTATCAGGCTTAGAATAGGTTTAACCTAGTGTTTTACACGATTTGGGGGCTTGGGAAAAGACTAAACTACCTTTTTTAAAAAATAAGTTCGGAACTAGAAATCCCAATTTTATACCGCAGCGTGATGCGACGCCATCGCAGTGGATTAATGGAAAAGGAATGAGTGCCATTTTGGGCTCTATCACAACGGAGCGTAATCGCGTTGCATCACCGGAAAAGTATGAGTGCTAAATTACACTCCACCGCGATGCAGTGTCTATTCCATCGAGAATTTTAGCGCGATACTAGCAAATTGCGGTGAGCTACTGGAAAAGAACGAATGGAATTTTGTGCTTCACCATGACACGGCGCAATCATAGTGCTTCACTGGAAAGAGGACGATTGCGAATCTGTCCTCCACCGTGAAGCGGTGCTATCATGTTGAACTACTGCTTCTTACTAAAAATGCCATAAATTCTCTACCGGGTATCGTATGTAAGCGAAATTGGTAACATTGGAAAGTTGGTTCAATTATAGACAATTTTGTGGGTTTAGAGCTAGAAAATTCTACATGTATCATGAGTTATACATTTTTAAAGTTGACCCTTGACACACTAGGATCAAAACGAGACTAACAAATGTACGGGGTATTACAATATCTCCCCTTTGGGAACATTTGTCCTCAAATGAGACTAGTTAAACTGAGGATACTAAGGAACTAGACTATATATTGGCATGCACAACTAAAACAAAATTGCATGACTGAATCTAAACCATACAGAGCAACCGAACAAATCTACGAATACATAACTTGATATGAAGATAATCACATGGCTAAAACTGAGATTGGAAAAGAATTGAATTAAGGAAGACTGTTACCTTCGGCTGAATCTGAGTGTGTGGAGAACTTTGACCAAGGAAAATTCTCCCAAGTAGCACCCTCAACTGACTAATTTCTCTACAAAACTTTGACAAAGGAAAATTCTTTGTTCCTTAGTCTACGGATCTGATGATCAAGAATCTCTACTGGAAGTTCTTCGTATGAAAGGATATTCTGAATATCTGTTCTTTCTAGAGGGACTACAACAGTTGAATCGTCCATACACTTCCTCAATTAAGATACATAGAACACTAGGTGAACTGATGACAAGTCTGCAAGTAGCTCAAGCTCATGCTTTACCTTCCCCAAATGACTCAAAATCCTATAGGGACCCATATATCGGGGACTAAGCTTCCCCTTTTTTCCAAATCTCTTCACCCCTTCGTAGGTGAAACCTTCAAATACACAAGATCATCTACTTCAAACTTAAGATCTCTCTTTCTTATGTCTGCATAAGATTTTTATGACTCTGAGCTACTTTCAATCTCTATCGAATCAACTGACCTTTCTCCATTATTTCAAACACCATATCTGGCCCAATCAAAATGTCATCACCTACTTCAATCAAACCGACTAGTGATCTATATCTCTACCCATAAAGAACTTCAAATGGGGCTATCTGAATACTAGTATGATAACTGTTATTGTAGGCAAACTTGATCAAAGGCAAGTGATCATCCCAACTTCCTTTGCAATCAAGAAACACATGCTCTCAACATATCCTACAGGTTCTGAACAATCCTCCCTACCTGACCATCTATCTGCAGATGAAAATTTGAATTGAGATGAACTTGGGTACCAAAACCCTTCTGAAAGGCTTTTCAAAATTGAGAGGTAAATTGAGTACCCCTATAAGAAATAATGGATAAGGGAACTCCGTGCAATCTAACCAACTCTCTGATATACAGCTCAGCATAATATTTAGCTGTGTAGGATGTATAAACTGGCAAGAAATGGGATGATTTAGTCAAGTTGTCTATAATACCCAAATCGAATCATGTTATCGATGCGAATGGGGTAACCCTATCACAAAGTCCAGGTTAACTTTTTCCCACTTCCAAGTGGGAATACCAAACTCCTGTAATATGGCACCAGGTCTTTGGTGCTCTACCTTAACTTGTAGGCAAGTTAATCACTTAGAAAATTCTGTGATATCTTTCTTCATACCACTCAACCAATTGACTTCCCAGAAATTGTGGTACATCTTGGTGGCTCTTAGATGAATGTAGTAACATACACCATGCGCTTCTACCATAATTCGGTACCTCAAATCGTCAAAACATGGTACACATAATATATTTTGGCATCTCAAAACACCATCTCCTCGTTGGAAGAAAACCTCTACCTTTTGGTCTTTAACAGAACACTTCAATTTGACCAAACTAGAATTCTTATCCTACTTCTTTTTTACTTCAGAAACTAGAGAAGATTTTGAACTAATCTAGACCAAAACATTTCCTTCAGCTGAGTCAACCAACCTCACACCCAATCTAGTTAACCGGTGAACTTCTCAAACTAATTCTCTCTTATCATTCTCTACATAAGCAACATCGGCCTACATTGGCCTTGCCCGAATGATATAACACATTTATGTCATAATCCTTCAATAATTCTAACCACCTTCTATGATGAATATTTAACTCCCTCTGAGTAAACACATAATGCAAGCTTTTGTGGTCCGTGAATACATCGACATGCACCCCATAAAAATAGTCCCTATAGATTTGTAATGCTAATACCACAGCAGCTAGCTCAAGGTCATTGTTAAGGTATTTCTTTTTGTGAGGCTTAAGTTGTCTAGAGACATAAGCTATAACCTTACTTATCTACATTAAAACACAACCCAGGCCGATTCTAGAAGCATCACAATAGATGAAAAATCAATTTGTACCACCAGGTAGCGCTAAATCTAGGTTGAAATTAGTCGAGTCTTCAACTTCTGTAAACTCTTCTCACAAGAATCTAACCACTGAAACTTAACTTTCTTATGATTTAATCAAGACATAGCGGATGCAACAGACAAAAAACCTTCAACAAAACATTAGTAATAGCCAGTTAAATCTACGAAACTTCGAATGTTTGATAGAGAGATGGGTCTTGGCCAGTTTCTTACTACTTCTATCTTTTGGGGATAAACTCTAATGTCATCACTGGAAACAATATGATTGAGGAAAGCTACTGATCTTATCCAAAATTCACATTTTCTAAATTTGACGAACAACTGGTGATCTCTAAGAGTTCGTAACATAATTCTAAGGTGGTCTTCATGATCATCCACACTACGAGAATAGACAAAACTACCATTGATAATGATTATGAAAAATATGTCCAAATACTGTGTGAACACTCTATTCATCAAGTCCATGAAGGATGCTGGGGCATTTGTCATCCCGAAAGACATTAATAGAAACTCGATACTACTTTAACGGGTTTTGAAAACTATCTTTGAAATATCGCATTCCCTTACTCTAAGCTGATCATAGATGGATCTAAGTTCTATCTTGGAGAAGTAACTTGCACCTTAGAGTTGTTCGAATAAGTCATCAATCCTACTAAGAGGATATTTATTTTTTACTGTGACTTTATTCAGCTGACGATAGTCAATGCACATTCGCAAAGAACCATCTGTCTTTCGTATGAATAGGATGAAAGTGCCCCATGAAGAGACACTAAGCCTCATGAAACCTTTATCTAAGAGGTCTTTAAGTTGTTCTTTTAACTCTTTAAGATTGGATGGAGCCATACGATATGGAGGAATAGAGATGGGCTAAGTATCGGGAAGAAGGTCAATACCAAATTCTATTTCCCTATCAGGAGGTACTCAAGGCAAATCTTCAGGAAAAAGTTTAGGAAACTATTGTCTACAAGGACTGACTGAACTGTTGGAGCCTCAGACTTAGTGTCATTGACTTAAACTAGATGACAGATTCACCCTTTTGATATTAACTTTTTGGCCCTAATATAGGATATGAAATGACTCTTGGGAGACACTGAATTACCTTCCCACTCAAAGAATGGCTCATCTGGAAAATGAAACTACACCACTCAGGAGCGACAATCTGTAGATGCATAACAGGAATAGAGCCAATCCAAGCCCAGAATAAGGTCAAAGTCGACCATATCTAAATCTATTAAGTTTGCTAATATGATCTTATAAAGTAACGTGAGAGGAAACTTTCTATAGACTCGTTCGGCAACAACTGAATTACCCACTGGGTAGAAACTAAGAAGGCCTTAAAAAGCTTTTGAAGGCCTACTTCAAAATTTACTGCAACTAGTGGAGTCACATAAGAGAGATTTGACTTGGGTTCTAACAACACATAAATATCAAGATAAAAGAAGTGAAGCATACCAGTAACATCATCTGGTGAAATCTTCTACTCCTGATGAGAAGGTAAAGCATAAAAAAAATTCTTGTGTTGATCGTCACCGGTACTAGATGATGCGCCCTTAGAAGAGAGTGGGCGACCTAGAGGAGCTGGTGCACTAGTAGCTTGAGTCTGGAGAATAACATCCCTGTTTCCCTAGTTAGCATGCAGACACTCTATGATTCTATGACATAACTTACCACAACTATAACAACCTTTTTGTCCCATCAAACATTCACCAAGATGATTCTTACCAAACTTAGCACATGGAGGATAACTGGGTTTTTTACTCACACTATTCTGAGACCTGGACATAGAAGTCTTACTCCACTGCTCCTGCCTAGCTCTGGGGGTTGGAGCATTGGCTGAAGATGGCATTGGAATTGATGAGCGACTCTAAAACTGTGAACGATTTCCCCCTCCAAACGTTGTCTGGCCATATTTAAACTTCCCGATTCTAGCCTTCTTACTACCCCTCTCTCTCCCCTTCAACTTTTCTGCCTCAATTTGTTGAGCATGAATCATCAACCTAGCATGATCCATGTCCCCAATAAGCATGGCAGTCCTACACTCCTTGACCACCAAACCAGATACTCTAGTAATAAACTTATTCATACTCGACCTAGGGTCAGCCATCGTATCAGGGGTATACTTAGACAACTGATCGAACTTATGGCAGTACTCTTTCACTATCATCGAACCCTGCCTTAGGTTCACAAAATTCTCTACCGTAGCTTTTCTCAATTCACGCGAAATGAACCTGTCTAGAAATGCATCTAAAAATACCTGCCAACTCATAGGAGTTGTATTCTCACCTCTACCATTTTTCCACATAACCACCTAATCATACGCCACATCTTTCACCCTATAGGATGCCAACTCTACACTTTTATCCTCAGTAACATGCATAATCTAGGTGATTTTTCTCACCTCATCTAAGTAAAGTTGTGGGTCCTCACCTGGTCTTGACCTAAAGAACTCAGGTGGATTCATTCTCATAAACTAGAAAATTTTGGCTGCTGCTAAATCCCTATTCTGTTGAAGTAGGACTATCGGTTGATTGTTTTCCTAAATATTTCCAGTCACATCTTGGGCCAATGCCTAAAAGGCAGCCCAAAATTCAGCATAGGATACGTTGTCATTCAGAAGGTCAGCGGGCTGGGATAGCTGGCTATCATTTTTGCGTACATTAGCTTGGCGAGGAGGCATATTCAACTGTCACATAAGAGCATGAGTTAAAAGTAGATAGAGACACTGTAAGCATGATACATCAAGAAAGAAAAGGATGATCTCCTAAAACATCCCGTAGCCTCTTGATCATAAATGTGGCACGCTTCACAGCCATGATCAAGACTCTACATAACGCAGCTTGTCTGACTCCCTAGGGCTTTTATAACCTTAGGCTCTGATACGTAGTTTGTAACACCCCAAAAATGGGTCTTGAGGCATCACACAGTGCTCAAGACTACGAGTAGCCTCAAGCTAACCCTGTAAGCCTTCTATTAATTCTGAAAATCAAAATAGAGAAATATAAACGTAAACTAAATACAGAAGTTTGTCTGATCTAAGCTAAAACTATCTGAACATAATACCTAAAATTATTAGACTCAAAAGTCTAGACAATCAATATTAGAAATATGAAGTTTTGTCTAGCAGGCTGACAAGCCTCTACTACTAACAACTAGAGATCCACTGAGACAAACTCCCCCAGTTGACTCGAACTGACTGAAAATACTGAATCAACTATTCTAGTAAGCTAAAAAATTGAATAACTAGGTCCCCAATCTATGAGGACTCACCAACTTTTGGGATGTAGAAAGAGATGCACAAAATCACCCATGCTAGTGAAACTGAGCACCTGAACCTACATTATTAAACAATGTAGCACATAGACACATATGTGGATTAGTACTTCTAAAATATACTGAGCATATAGGGGTGAATGCATTAGTAAAAGAGTGAGGGACTATATATATTTATTCTCATAAACAATATATGCTAAGTAATAATGGCTCACTTAGGCTTAAGTAACTGAAAACTGTAATCATAAATCATGAATGATAAAACATACTATATGAATGTTGTAAACCACCACACTTAGTTATAAATCTGTGCTTGAAATCTGTTTTTCAAATCAACATGCTAAGTGTAAAAGGACTCACCTCTATATATGTAAACTGAAAGTTGTAATCTCGCAGCTAATGACTTATATAAAACAATATCTGAACAAAATCATGAGCCTTTACACTTAGTTTCTAAAAGCTTTTCAGTTATTTTTTACTCTTTTCTATAAGGAGGTTCTTCTAACTGATATTTACTAGGTAAGCAATCATAGTGTCCAATATCTAATTCCCTTATAGGAAAACCTCACGTTGGGGAGAGGTGTCATACTCTTTCCAAGAAGTATAACCTAAGATAAGTGATAATATCTGTAACTGTCATCCATATAGAAATGGGAACAATCTAATAATTTGAACCTATGCAGGATCTTAGTTCAGGGGCATGTAGACATACCCAACTCGGTGCTAAATACTACTCCCTTTAATCTGCATGCGTATTCTGTAGGAAATCTACTTTTAAACTAGTATAAGGGTTTACAATGAAAACTAATAATGCATATGTTCGCTATAAACTGTCATGAAACTGTTCACTATAAACTGTAATGAAACTGTAAAGCGGATTCCATATCTAATCTGAGGATCTAAAGATCCAATCTTGATTCAGAAACTGAATATAAACTATTCATAGGATGCTTTAAAGCATAGTCATTCTTGAAATATCAACGTTCAAACTAGGGCTTAGTAACCCATGCATCAATTTCATGTCAAATCATCATAAAATTTATGCTAAATAATAAAAATCATGATAATTCAATTCTAAATCTTGAAAATAATGTCACACGCACAAAAATATGAAAGTAGACATGCAATTCAACATCTAAATCACTTGTAATATCATAATCTTCAAATAGTGATGAGTGGGTATAAACCCTAAACTAAAAATCATGTAAATACATGTGATATTAACTTCAAAAACTAATTTTTGGGCACAAGGATGAAAGGATTATCCTTGTTCATAACCCTACATACCTTAATTGGTGAATAGATGAAGAAGCTTAAACTTTGAGTTCGTATTTAAAATCATGCATATCAATGCGGGGATGGTCAAGAGACACTCACACTCACCAGAGAAGTTCCACCTATGCACATCCAATACCATAGACTTGCCCTTATTTTTTTTACTTAGCTTTTAGACAGTCATGTTAGGATTACTCGGCCTATAATATAGGCTTGGAGTGCCAGTATGGTACATATGGAAATTTTTAGTAACTAAGCCTCCTTGGAACTACACTTACTTTGGAGTCCACTTATCAACTAATTTCTTTTTATTCCACCCTTATTTCTCTTTTTTTATTCTTTTATTGCATATTTAGATTGGGTGAGGCTTCTTTTATTCATTCTTTTTCTCTTTTTTTCACAATTTTCTTTTCATTCCTTTAGCTTTTTCTACCACTCCCAGCTCTACTTTCTTTTCTCTTATTTTACCTTTCTTCATATCCATTTCACATTACGTACCCCTATGAAAGCCGCCCTCAACTTAGACAATTTGCTTGAGTTGATGTGTATAATATCCAAGGAGGACCAGGGACAAAATAGGTTCATTGTAATACAAATAGGAAGGTGAAAGGTGTAATAAGAAAAATAGGCTATACAGGCTCCAAAATCTGGAACAAAGGATACTTAGTCACTCATGGAAAGTCATGTAAGCTTAAAGTAGACTTATTTCAAGAACGGCCTATGATCCTTTTCTAACTGACTATCCTACAACCTAGGTAAGACTAACTGGGTAAATTCTAGATTCAACACACAAAGGGAACTTAGTAGTATATTACACACACAAGGCACAGGGTCACATCACAAGCTACTACCTATCTAGTTCATGCATAAGTTAGCTATGATTATCATATCCCTAATCTTGATGCCATAACAAGATTTACAATGGTCACACATAAATACACATCACACAGTCAAAAATAACTTTTGAGAGGTATTATTTTTCTCGAATAAAAAAATATGTCAACTTCCTTAGATACTCAAAAATTTCCTAATTACGTAAAACCACATCATAACACGAAATAAAACACAATACGATATAAAATTTAACCTAGACATGTCGGTTCTACAATCATACCACGACCAATAGGAATAAAAACACAATAATAAAATCTCACAACAGCTATGGTATACCCCACCCCCAACTGAAAGACTTCACACAGTTCCCAATACATGACATAAATGAAAAACACGAGAATAAGGAAATACGTAGAACTCACTAGGCGTCTGTGTCATGCTCATCCTCATGTGGGGGTATATCAACTGGCGGAGGCGGTAGTGGTGGCAGTACACTACTAGAGAATGCACTCGCAGCTAGCTCAGCATGCCTCTACCTATCAACAAAGGCAGTCTCCCTCGAATAATATGTGGCCAATTTCAGGGACTGATTAAATAGCAAGTTAAGATTATGCAGAACCTCCTCTCAGCCTCTCTTGGTCCCTACTACAGGGATCGTTTGCTCATCCTTCTCGAAAAAATCAAAATATCTAGGTACACGTGGAGGTGTCTACTGAACAATTGAAGGTATAACAAGAGGAATGTCCAGAATATTGCTCTCAGTGAGAAAGTGTATCTCTGCCCACAGTGTGGCAACCTATTCCCTAATCTCTCCCAGATCGAGTGCCTCAATGTCACTAAATCGGACTGAAACACCACCCTACAAAATCATTAATATGGGAATACACCTTATCTCAGAACTCTGACATCTCATCCCAGTGTGCAGCCTGTAATATAGTTCCATCTACGTCTAGTGTCGTTTGGACCCAAGGTTTGATCTGCCCATATAATGGTGCCACCTCAGGCTCAATATTATCTAGCTGGGTGGTATTAATGCGCTGATTCTATCAACTTAGCTCTATAAAAACTCTCAGAATACTAACACCATACCTATGGAAGCAACTATAGTAGAGAGGCGATGGAGCACTTAAGATGTCCCAACTGGCTCCGAAGTGAAAGTGGGGATTGAAGTAGATATGGTTGGGGTTTCCTCACCTTGATAGCTTATAGCAAGGGCCTCTCTCTGCTCCCCATCTCAAAATCCATACCTATATCAACATCTCCACCCTGTTTGTCACTCAGCTCAGCAAGAACTGATGGGCCCTCAGATCGGGCCGGAATCACTATCGTAGGAACATGGGATCTCATGACCTCTTGAGTATGTAATCATTGTCGTATATTCTTGCTTGAGATGAGGGAAATTTTGGCATTGCAAAGAAAAGTGATTTTTAGTGTTGTACATCGGCGAATGAAAACTTGGACAACTCCATGAATTCACAGTAAACCCATTTATCTTTCATTTATTCCAAATATGTCCACTACATTAGAAACTTGTGTGTCATTTTATAGATACTTTTCACCCTTCACTTTCAAATTTATTTCACTTTTACCGCATATACTTTTTGGTAAATGTGACCAGCTTCGAATGTTTGTAAAATGTACCAAAAAGGGACTCTTTATCCTTGGGCACGCGGTAAGCACATAAATATTTTAAAAATACATTTAAAATCACAATAATTAATAATATATAAAAAAATTATATTGAAAAATTCGTTATTCTTCTCTATCTAGTACTTTATTTTTTAATTATTTATTATATTTGATCATTACAAAAGGTATTTTAAATCACAATAATTAACAAATAAAAATATTTTTTTATGAATTTCATTAATCTAAAGAAAATAAATGTATGCATATCTAAGAATTTATCAATTAAACAAGTGAAGGTTTTCAATTATAAAAGATAAAATTATGCACATTATAAATTTTTTTAGTATCAACATTGGGCCCATGCATAGCACGGACATAACTATACAGAAGTGTCAGTGCGCAGGCAGCTGGCGGTTGTCATCCCTGCTTCTCATTGAGGCATTTTTAATTTTATATTTTTTCATTTTAATTTAGTTATTTTATTTTTCTTTTTAATATAATATATATTTAAAAATTACGTAAAATGTATTGTAAATTACAATAATTAATAATTTAAATTATTTTAAGGTATCTAAAAAATTACAATAATTAATAATTTAAATTATTTTAAGGTATATAAAAAATTTTGATTGACTCGAATCTCTATCAGTGCAACATAAATTGAGATAAAGGAAGTTATATGTTATTTGAAAAAGACGTGAAAAGCGATATAAAACACAATAAATAACATATTAAAATATTTGAAAGATGTATAAGAAAATGATTGACTTTTGAAATTCTATCAATGTGATTAAAATTAGAAAATTACGTAGAAAGTCATATAAATCATAATAATTAACGACTAAAATCACTAAACAACTATATAACAAATTTGTTTGATTTTCTCAGATATTCTATCAATGCCACATAAATTGAGACAGAAAGAATAAAATATAGTATCTAAAAATTATGTAAAAGTACTATAAGTCAATAATTAACAACTTAAAATATTTTAAATCATAAAAAAAATTGAGAAAATACATCAAATCCCCCCTCAACTTGTCAGCAAAACTTACTTTAGATCTTAAACTAATCGGGCAATTATATACCTCCTTAATAAACTTTCAAGTAAATTGTTTACCACCCTAATTGATGACGCGGCAAATTTTTTAAAAATCAGTGCGTAAATAGCCAAAAAATCATGAAAAAAGGTAGGGACCACCTTTTAAATTTTACAAATTTTCTTCTTTATATATATATATATATATAAGAAATTACCTTCTTCATCTTCTTCGTAACCCCTCCCCCCCCCCGTTCCCCTCACCCTCACCTCCACCCCCCAACAAACTGTTGGTGCATTATTTGTAAATTGTCATCACAAGAAACAAGATTAAAGCTGGAAGATTTTGGCTTCTTCTCATCCAATTGCAAAATATGGTTGAGACTTTCTAAAAGTTTAGTAACATTCTTTAATGTGACATTGAATTTAACTTTTTTCTTCTTTCCAGAAATGAATCAGAATATTTATACAATAATAAAAACATACAAACGCATAGGGAAAATCTTAGTGGTGGTGTTGATGGTGAGAATTAAAAAAACATTGGAGGGGGGACATTTTTGTAGCAGGGGTGGGGGTTGGAAGGGGAGAAAGGGGGGAGGGGATATGGTGAGGAGAAAGAAAAAAATGGGTGTTGGGGTGGAGGCTGGAAGAGGAGGAGGGGGCATTTTTAAAAATACTTAATATATATATATATACAGATATATATATATATATATATTATATATACTTTATATATATAAAAATAGTATATATTTTTTTCTTTTTTAAAAAAAATATATGAAAATAGTATGTGTGGGATTACTTTTTAAACAAAAAATTATAATTTCTTATGTAGCAATGACATAGCACTGATTTGGCAATGACATGTCTCGTGTGTAGTACACTCTTCATTGTGAGTGTGGGATTGTGATTTTGAGATAGTATTTAATTCACTTGAAAGTTATTGAGGGGGTATATAATTTCCCGATTAGTTTAGGGTCTAAAGTAAGTTTTACTGACAAGTTGAGGGGGAATTTGATGTATTTTCTCAGGAAAAAATATTTGATCAATTTTTTTAAATTTTATTTGTGTCACATAAATTAAAATTAAAAAAATCAAAAATTGAACCCGTACTAACACGAACTCCTATATCTAGTTCGAAGTGTCATGTCACTAAACTGATCTCATTAATTCAATATGTATTCAGGTACTTTAGGGGATTCCATAAATCTATCAATTTATTAATCTTTTCTCCTACCCCCACAAAACAATTGGATATGAAAGATTCTAAAGAATAAAGAGAAAGTAAGTAGTTGCTAAAATGACCCATCTTTTTCCCTTTTCCAA
Source organism: Capsicum pubescens (assembly GCA_030864215.1). Classification (NCBI taxonomy): domain Eukaryota; kingdom Viridiplantae; phylum Streptophyta; class Magnoliopsida; order Solanales; family Solanaceae; genus Capsicum; species Capsicum pubescens. Next base: position 87,776,046 of record CM061548.1, read on the forward strand.
CTTAAATTATCCAAAAAAAATCATCATATTAATTAGTTTTAAGTTAAATAAATAAGTCATGATTTAAAGTTATTATTCGAGAATGCCCTCAACTTTCACTTGTTTATTCCATTGACCTCACTGTATTAGATCTTAGTTTTTGGGCAACTAGTTCTTTTTCTTCTATGCACGCGTCACAATTTAAAATGAGAAAAAAATAGATTGAAGCTCAATCTTCTTGATTATGTTGACATCATCCTGATGCCAAAAGGTGTTTACAAAATTATGCACACAATATGAGGAAAATTGGATCGGATCACTCATGTGGATCTATCCAGATCCATATTAAAAGAGAAATAATATATAATTATTTATATATTTATATTATTAAATAATAGGCAAGAGACTCAACTATTTGAAGAGTTGTGTCTGTTTGGGATTATAATAGGGTTCTATTTTCTAAATCTACGAAACTATTCTCAAAAAAGATGAAAAAAAAAATAGAAAGAAAAATTCTTCTCCTTCTCTCTTCTCCAATTCCGTAAAAGTTTCATTGATATTCTTGCGTAATTTTTTTCTAAGAAACCATTGAAACTACTCTATGTTTAGATTATTAGAATGATCAAATTTAAGAGTTTGTTAGTCAGCAGTTAGTATTGGTTAGCAATTTTTATTATTCATTGTTACAGTTTTATTGCCTTACTTATACAGTCGGTTAGTGGACTGGTTGTTGTAGTTGTCAGCTAAGAGAGACAGAATTAAAAAACTTTTAGATGATTCTATAAATATTGTATAGGTCTATAAATACCCGATGGGTCGAGTAGATACAGTTAGTTGCAACAGTTTTCTCCCTCATTTCCTATCAATGGATCCTCTATTTCTCCAATCTCTTGTTGTTCTTCTTCTTAAATTTCTGATAATGCAAATATGTGTTGCTCCTGTAAATTTTACATGGTTCCAAAGTAATGATCATGGTAGAGAAGAACATTGACAGAGTTTAGATATCTAGCTAGCTGGAGCTTAGATCTCAAATTAACATTGGTGTCGTTTGAAGCAGATTTCTAAGGTGGTACAGCAAAGGTTTGATTTCTATTGGTTATTATGTTATTTTTTCTTGAATCATTATAGTGTGATTTAGCTTGTTCTTTCCTACATTGAACTTAGCTATTTTTTTAATCTCAAAATGGCACCTAAAATTGATTCGAGTGATCCATTATACATAGGAGCTTCAAAAGTATATGGAGCTAAGTTGATTCCAACAAAAATTACTGGATCAGAAAATTATGAAATATGAAGTCGATCAATGTGAATTGAATTATTGACATGAGAAAGTATGAATTCGTAATTGGAGCTTGTAGTGAGAAATTTTACAAAGAAAAACTGCATGAGAAGTGGGAGACTTGTAAGGTAATTGTTCTTTCATGGTAATGAGTTCTATGAGTGCAAAGCTACTGAGTGGGATTATGTATGCAACAAGTGCATTTGAGATGTGGGAAGATCTAAATGAGTGATTTGACAAGATGAATTATATGAGATAGTATTAGTTAGATAGGAAAAATAACACTTTGTCACAACAAACTGATTCAGTGGCAACTTACATCACAAAATTAAAGAATCTAAGAAATAACTATGATGCAGTAATTTCAACACCATCGTGTACTTGGGAAAAATCAAAAAAAAATGTAGATTGCCTATATGAACTAAGGTTGCATTAGTTTTTTCGTGGGCTAAATGACTCATATGACTCGGCTAGAAGACAAATTTTGATAAAGGGAGTTACACCTACACAGGCATATGCCATGATTATGGAGAATGAAATACCACAGTTAACTTGGATAGTTACTATCAATGAGAAAACAGATTCAATTGCAATGCAAGTAAATAGAGGATCAGCTACAAGCTTTGGAAATCAATGATATAAAGGAAGAAAGTTTGATTACTGTCATTTGGATTGTAACACTAGAGAAAATTTGTATAATTTGATAGATTATCCAAATAATTGAAAACAAAGAAAGAAGCACAGTTATAATAATAGTGCTTCAAGAGGATACAATCATCAAGGATATGATAGGACCAATGGGCTTAAAAAATAGTAGGCAGGTCAAGTTAATTCGCAATATTAACTTAATAATTTTACTTATGCAAGATATCATGCTTCATCCAGTCATTAAGGGAACAAAGAGATCAACAATGCAATTTTGGCCAAAGGATAGGAATTCACTGATAGGGAGTATAAAAATATCAAGGAGATACTAAATAAGGATCCACAAGATGTGAAGCAGGCCAACATATCATTTATAGATACTTGTTTACTATCTCATGTTCTGTCTCAAGAGAGGATAGTAATTCCGGTGCCACTCACCATATCGCAGCAAATAAAACTTGCTTATCCACAAGTAAGGTGTTAGGATAGGAAATGAATAAGGTGAACCTTCCTTATGATGCAAAAGAAGATAGTTCACATATTGATAAATCTATAGTATTTTATAATACAGTTATGTGTGTTGTTTGTACGTAAACTCAAGCTCAATGTACTATCTATATGCAAGGTCACTAAGCAGTTGTCATGTTTTATATCCTTTTACCTTGATTTTTGTGTCTTTCGGGACCTTTACAATGAAAGGGTGAAGGAATTGATAGAGGGAGAGGATGTTTATTCATACTTAGAGGTGAATGTGGAGTAGATGATTCATCAGCAGGGCAAGGAAACTGGTAGCAGAAGTAACTATGAAAGATATTAATTTATGGTATAAAGACTTGGACATTCATCTGCTCAAGTATTAAACTTTTTAGATCTTTTAAATCATAATAAGGACATTGAGCTTTTGAAAAATATCATAGATGTCTATTTGCTAAACAAACCAGATTACCATTCCCTATTAGAGATACTAAATCTATTGAATGTTTTGATGTTGTACATATGGATATATGAGGATCTTATAAAACTTTAAGTTTTTATAAGAAGTTTTATTTATTGACAATCGTGGATGATTTAAACAGATGTACTAGGATCCACTTATTGCAACTTAAGTCTGAAACTATCATCGCTTTTAAAAGTTTTCATATCATGATTAAGACACTGTTGGGGCTACTGTCAAAACCATAAGATCAGGAAATGGAACAAAGTTTTTAACTCAAAATGCTCAAACTTGTTCAAGTGCTTATTCATCCTATATTAAAGTAGTTTTCCCCACACACAACAACAAAATGGTGTGGTAGAGAGAAAACATAAATATATTTTAAATATTGCTAAAACTATAAGGTTCCAATATCATATACCTTTTAGGGAGTGCTTATTCAAGCTTCAGTATATTTTATAAAAAGATTATGATTATCTTTTATTGGTGGTGAGAGCCTTTATGAATTGTTTATTCTCCAAGGTTTCTTTCTTGGTACATTTAACAATTGTTGGTTGCATATTTTATGCTTCAATGTTACCTAAAGGTGATAAATTTTCTAAAAGAGCTACTAGACCTGCAGTGTTGACGGGATATTCTACTTCACGGGAAGGATACTTATTGATGAATTTGAACACTGACAAGTTGTTTGTCATGGAGATACTGTATTTCATGAACATATATTTCTATTTGCCAATAAGCAAAGTAGGAGTGATTTATCAGAATTTTTACAACTATATAAAGATTACAGCCGTGAGACAGACACAAATACTTTTGAGGATCATGTATCTACTTATTCTTCAAGTACAGAGGTGTTACCTCAAGGAATTCAAAACCTGATCATCTAGCTGAAGTATCAACACATGAACAATTACCTGATTTTTTTGTACCAGCTACCATAGATGTTAATAACACACAACCTCTACCTAGAATAACTCCAAGAATAACTAGAGAACCTATTTGGCTGAAAGATTTTGCTACCACATGCAAAAGGAGGGGTACCAAAAGTCTTATTGCTAACAACTTATCTTATGACAGCACTACATCCAACTATCAATATTATATGAATAGTTTCTCTGCTCTAGTAGAGCTACAATGTTTTAGTCAAGATATTGTAGAATAAAGATGATCCATGAGATTTGAAATTCAAGATCTTTAGGATAATAACACTTGGGGGAAGTGGATTTACTACTAGAAAAAAATACTATTAGATCAAAATGGGTATACAAAAATAAATACAAAGCTAATGGAGATGTTGAGAGGTTTAAGGCAAGGCTAGTTGCTAAAAGATATGTGTAACACCCCAAAATTTTTACCCTTAAAATTTTCTTGAGCTTTGAGCTCACTGCGTAGAATTTGATTCAGCCTACGAGTCATAGGGTGTCATTACGGGTTATAGAACCCCACTTATAGCCTGACCAGTGTGTTTGGTTGAGTTTCTAAGTTAATGATGAGTGGATCCCAAATAGTCATTAAGATTCATGACGAGTCGTCATGTCCCAATCGTAGCTTGATCAGATGTTACTCAAAACTTTTTGTCCTGAGTATGACTAGACTCAACGAGTCATAATGACTCTATACGAGGTAATCATAAGGTTAACAGTATGTGTACCTAGAGACACTGTCTTGACTTTGACCCATGGAAATTAGTCTTAACAAGTCATTGTGAGACCCGAAGCAACTGGGCGGCATTTTTCTCAATCTTTTATTAAGGTATTCTAGATATTTCTCTCTTGCCCTAAACATAACCCACAATCCATAAACCCAAATATGACTTTATTCTTACCCATAACATAATTAAAATATATCCTCTTCTATCCCAAATTCTTTCAAGAAAAGCAAGATAAGGTTTCCTCAAGGTTGAGCATCTTCGGGTTAATTTAATGTTTCTTCTCCATAATAGTGAATATTTCAAGCATGTGACTCTAATCTTAAATTTTTTTTTCCGTAAAGCATGATATTAAAATGATTATTAATGTGAATTGAATGAGGGTTTTGACATATTTTGAGGAGTTTGACATGGTTAGTTCTTAAATTATTTTTTCATATATTATTATGCATTTTTTACGCTTTATTAATGGTTTTAAACTTCTGGAGTGCATAAGTATGGCTAATAAATTAGAGGGTTGTGATTTTCCAAAATTTTATGAATATTGACAATTGAATTGGTAACAACCTCAACCCAATATTGTGAAATTAGTTTTGAATATGAAAAGTACGCATTATAAAATATCTTTAAAATTATTTGCATGGCACTAGAGGCCTATTGAAACATAAATGGGTTTGAGACCCAATTGATTAAACGGGTTTGTGTCCCAAATGACTACTTACTTTAAATTCCTTTTAGCCAAGAGGTTAGAGTCCCATCAGGCTAAGTAGTTTACATGGCATAATAATGAACTTGTAAGTAATATTAGTTTGACGATACCAACGGAATGACTTAATGTATAATTGGTTCATTTAATTAAGAATGTGTGCTAAATATTTTAATTAGGCTTAAAAGAGGGTTGTGTAGCTGGGCCGTGAATGTGGTGGTCCCAAGGGACCAACACTGGAAACTATGTTTACCAGCACGGGGGTCTAAATGGTTTGGGATTCAAATCCCCTTGTCTATGACTAAGGATGTTTGATCCCTTTTACTATATGATTGGGAGGTTTTAGTCCCCCTAACTATATGATTGGGAGGTTTGAATCCCCTTGCCTATGACTGGGGAGGTTCAAGTCCCTCTATCTATATGATTGGGAGGTTCGAGTCCCCCTTATATATGATTAGGAGGTTCGAGTCCCCCATATCATATTACATGATCGGGTGTTTATGTCACCTTAATATATAATTGAGAGGTTTGAGTGCCCCATGCATATATATATGATTATTCTCTGATTCATGCAGCAACATGCATTGGGGCCTGATCGGGGGATAAGAATAGGGCCCATATAGCCCGTAGGTACTATTATGATAGTTAAGCTACATAATCTAGGTTAAGATTTTAAAGTATATGCTAAGCCTTGTTCCCTAACCCAATATATGATATATATAGAGAGAGAGAGAGAGAGAAAGATAGATAGAGAGACAGAGAGAGATGTATGTATTTGCATGTGGCTATGTACACTAAATTTGGATTGGTTTTGAATTATCGATCATGGCATTATTTTTTTTCCTAATCCCTGAGTTACATGCTAGAGCTCAAATCGCTAACCATCTACATATGTTGTATCCTAATACGATGCAAAAATTGCGCATACCTCTACTTTTCCTGCATAGTTATTAGTTGATCATGGGATAGTTCATGAGTCAGATTGAAGTGGTAAGTTTTCGTACTTTGGAAGGCTTTATTTCATGTTATAGATTCTTTACATCATAGACTTTTCTTTGAGTTGTTTTGGCTATATTCGAAGGCATGTCTTGACTTTGTTTATTTAGATTTAAATTAGAAGTCTTTGTGGATTACTATGGACTTGGGTATTAGTTTTCGATATTGGTTTTTTGTTGTTGGATTATTTACCTAAAAAAGAGTCTTTTAAGCTCCTATATCTTATATTGTTATATATTTGGAATCCATCCGAAGCTAGGTATATTTAGTTCTATTAAATTAGGTAACGAGGTGGTCTTCGATCCATGACAAACTTGATATATATCATGGCCTAACCTTAGTTTGGGTCAAGACAAAGTGGTATAAGAGCCTAGGTTCGGTGTCATTGGATATCCAACAAGCCATGTCAAGTAGAGTCGCTTTTATGGGTATGTAGCACACCACACTTTTAAGGGAGAGGCTATGAGGCATTTAGGAATATTTCCCTTACTTTTTCTATTTTCAGGCTATAAAGTCTAGAGTCTTGAATCTTCTCTGATTTTGGTTTTTTGCATTTCATATCATGTCTTCTCGAAGATCTAATACTCATAGAAACTCCTATATCCCATTTGAGGACAACATGGATGGAACTCGCTCTCCTTATGGGGTAAAAACCCAATCTAAGGTCACTACTTCTGACTGCCCTCATGGAGTCCCAACAATCCCTACCAGTCCTCCTCAGGCTTCTTGGGCTAACGATGTTAATACCCTACCTCCCTAAGGAGACAATTCTAATATTGAGATTTAGCGGTTTATTCATCTGTTGACCCAAATAGTAGACTCTCTGTCATGTCAGTCAGGTCTTGTTGGTGGGAGAAGGAATTGGGCAAGGATGGAGGAGAGGCAGAACAAGGAGTTTAGATAATTAAAGTAAGGTGGGGGTCATCACAATAGCGATAGACATGGGAGACAGAGGACCAAGAAAGGGAGTTGGGGAAATTTTTGTTCGTACCTATCGGCAAGGGCCCCTTACTCTAAGTTGTCTGGTGGTCGGCATTTTCAAAATGGTGGCAGTCCTAGGGAACAAGGTGCCCGATATCAGCCTAGTAGAGCTTCGTTAGTCCCACCTTATCCTCCTTGCCAATTTTATGATCAGTTGTATCATGGGTTTCATAGTGAGGGGAGTGATAAGTGTTTTATTCATGGTCAGATTGGTCATATGCAGTGCGATGGTGCTTCTAAGGTTGCTTCTAGGGCTACCAGGGTTTCTATTTCCACTTCATCTGCTCCCACACCAAAGGGTTCTACTTTTGGTACCGATACGGGTCGGAACCGTCTCTATGCTCTGACTACCCGCCAGGTGTCTGAGGTATCTCCTGATATTGTCACTAGTATGTAACAACTCCTTTCTAGTGATGTGAATAGTCTGCTTGATCCGGGGTCTACACTTTCTTATGTGACCCCATTTGTGGCTATCCATTTTGGCTTCAATCTCGAGTGTATTTCGAATCTCATTTCTATTTTTACTACCCTAGAGGGTGACTCTATGGTTTCTAGAAGAGTCTATAGGGGTTGTGTGGTATCCATTGGTGGTAGGGAAACTTTGGCGGATTTGATTGAATTAGACATTGTTGATTGTGATGTCATCTTGGGGATAAATTGGTTAGATTTGTGTTATGCCTTCTTAGACTATCGGACCCGTAAGTTTGTTTTTAAATTTCTTAATGAGCCTGTTATAGAATGGGAAAGGAATTCCTTATCACCTAAGTGGAGGTTCATATTATATCTCAGAACCCAAAAATTAATTTCCAAGGGATGTCTTTACCATTTGGTTTGATTTAAAGATTCTAACTCAAGAGGGTTCTTCCTCCCAGTTTGTTCTCGTGGTTAATGAGTTTTCCAGGGTTTTTCCCGATGATCTTCCTGGTTTTCTCTCGATAGGGAAATAGATTTTGGGATTGACCTTCTCTCGTATACTCATCCCATCTTTATCCCTCCATGTAAAATGGCTTTGGCTAAGATGGAAAAGCTTCAGGAGCGGTTGAAAGATCTTTTTGAAAGAGGTTTTATTTTCCCTAGTGATTCTCCGTGGGATACTCGTGTTCTCTTAGTGCATAGAAAAATGGTTCTCTTTGATTATGTATAGATTATCGACAGCTGAATAAGAAATTTAGAGTGACGTCTTTGTGGGGTGGACTAGTATATTACATTGGGTACTTCATTAGTGGTGCATGATTATTGTTAGACACCAAGTTTGAAATTTAGATATTGATTATGAAGAAAGGGATGTTGGCTCGAGGATAGCAATGCGAGATTTGCGGGGGTAAATTGGTAGGCTTGACGGGGTGTGTGGAAGACATTAGGTTGATAACTCATGAAATAGTAGAATGGGTAGTTGTGATACATACCAGAGGTCTAGTATTGAAGCGATGAATTGGGGCTAAGTCATTAGGTGGGTAAGAGTATTAATTATATAAAATTATGTCGAGCCCCAGTTAGTATCTTATTAAATGAGATTTAAAGTATGCTAATGCTCGGTGTACCTAGTCTATGTTATTGAATAACTTAGTGGGGATGTGTATACTCAGAAGGGTGTGATTCATAGGGTCATAGCTATAGCTCCTAGCAAAGGTTAAGATGAGTATCTCTAGAGGGTAGTGATTCTATATTATAGTTATTGGCGGAGATGGGGAACAAAGTCTGATATTAAAATTTTCTCATGGTGGAAAGTTTCAGGGAAGAGTCATAGTAAATCTACTCCTATTCTAGTGATTCACTCTTATTTCAGATAGATGGGCATTCTACCAATGTCTTGCATATTCAAATTGTGCCTATGTATAAAGTCCGAGTTCTCTAAACAGCTTACGTCCATAAACTCATGTCATACTTTATGCTAGGTTCTAAGGAACTATACGTTCTATTTTCTACCGATATATTTCATATCTTGTCCCATCCCAGAGTGACCCTGTATATGCAAACTTGCGACCACTCTCAGTTCTTAAAATGAGAGAAAATAGTTCCAAGCAGTAAAACTTATCCTACTTCTTGAATATACAAATCTCGGATTTATGTTATATGACTCATGATATATGCACTAGAGTTTCTCAGCGTGCCTAATCTTAAGGACTCATGAAATGTTATGTTATTTCAGAGCAACCTTCTATTTGTGATCTAGATATTTTCTATTAAATATTCCATGCCCATGATACTGTATCTCTTTTCACCGGTCTCTCATTGAGTAGTACGACAAATAAAGGTCATAATTGATAAGTAACACTCCCATCCTTGATGCTTGTGCTCTAGTTCTGTAGTGACCCTTATTTTGACAATGTGGCAGTAGATATGGGAGTGTAGTATTTCTATAGATATATGACTCGATGTTCTCTAATGTGAAAACTTTTGGGGTGACTACTCAGTCTATGGCCATAGATGAACATAGGAGAGTAGGATAAACTTCTATTATTTAAAATAGTTAAGAAGGAGAGATATGATGAAACCCTTTTGATAGAAAGTAAAGTTGGGGTAGTGATATTGGAGTGGCGTGAAGTATATGGTCCTGTAACCTACGCTAGCACTTTCAAATCCGAGTTAGATTTTAACATGGAATAATATGAAGTTATACTCAGGCCCCTGTAGTTATGTGTTTTGCAGGGGAGTTAGGAGATTGAAATGGTGGAATGTTGTTTTCATACCTAAATCATAATGGATAATCTTGATTATACGTGCAGGTTACTTGATGTTTTATTTGGGATGAAGAAAACTTTCTGGGAGGCTAGAAAGGGCCCAAATATTCGTTCTTGTTTCCTCTTGTGGAAAATTGTGCTTAAGGTATGTGTTAATCTTGGTATCCTTATTTTCTGACTTTTTAAAGGGAAGTGTGGTTGTGTTAAATTGTTCTTACAAATTCCTTAACCCATCATTCGAGGATGAAAGATCAAAGTAGGGGGGATGGTAACACCTCAAATTTTTTACACTTAAAAATTTCTTGATCTTTGAGCTCACTTCCCAGACTGAGACTTATCCTACGAGTCATAGAGTGTCATTAAGGGTCATAGGATCCACTCGTAGCCTAACAAATGTGATTGGCTAAGTTTTTGAGTTGATTATAAGATGATCCCAAAGATTTGTAATGACTCATGACGAGTCATTATGTCCCAATCGTAGCCTAACCAGCTTATTACCCAAAACCTTTTGTCCTGAGTACGACTATACTCAACAAGTTGTAATGACTCTATACAAGTCATAAGGTTGTAATCGTAAGGTCAATAGTGTGTGTTCCTGAGTTACTATCTTGACTATGACTCGTAGAGTCGAGTCTTAACGAGTCATTGTGAGACCTGTAGCGACCAGATGGCATTTTTCTCAGTCTTTTATTAAGGGAATTCAAGATATTTACCTCTTGCCCTAAATATAACCCATGACCTATACACCCTATTGAGAATCTTTTCTCACCCATAACACAATCAAAACATATCCTCTTCTCTCCAAAATACTCTCAAGCAAAGCAAGCCAGGGTTTCCTCAAGGTTGAGCATCTAGGGATCAATTCAAGGTTTCTCCTCAATAATTGTGAACATTTCAGGTATGTGACTCTACCCTCAAATTTTTTCCCCTAAAGCATGATATTTAAATGATTATTGATGTGAAATTGAATGAGTGTTTTGACATGGGTTGAGGTTTTTTACATGGTTGGTTCTTAAATTGTTTTTTCATGAATTATTATGCATTGTTTATGCTTTATTAATAGTTTTAAACTACTGAGGTGCATAAGTATGGATAATAAACTAGGGGATCATGATTTTCCCCAATTTTGTGAATATTGAAAATTTAATTGGTAACAACCTCAGCCCAATATTGTGAAATTGGTTTTGAATGAGAAAAGTATACTATTAAAATATCTTTGAAATTATTTGCATGGCAGAAGAGGCCTATTGAAACATAAATAGGTATGAGTCTGAATTGATTAAATGGGTATGAGTCCTAAATGGCTAATTACTTTGAAGACCTTTTAGCCAAGGGATTAGGCTCCTAGTAGGCTAAGTAGTTGACATGGCATGATAATGAACTTGCAAATGATGTTGGTGTGACGATACCAATGGAATGCCTTAATGCATAATTGGTTCACTTAATTGGGAATGTGTGTTAAATATTTTAATTGGGCTTAAAAGAGAGTTTTGTAGATGAACATAAAAGTGGCGGTCCCAAGGGACCAACTGGAAACCGCATTTTCCAGAATTGGGGTTTAAATGCAGGAATTTGAATCCACTTGCCTATGACCAAGGAGGTTCGAGTCCCCCATATCACATTATATGATCGGGTGCTTAAGTCACCATAGTATATGATTGCATATATATATATATACCTATACATATATATGGTTTGTGCGGCTACACGAACTAAGGCCCGACCAGGGGGTTAGAACTAGGGGCATATAGTCTGTGGGTACTATTATGATGGTTAAGCTACATAATCCAGGTTAAAGTTTTAAAGTTTATGCTAATCCTTGTTCCCCACCCTAGAATGGGATATATATATATGTATGTATGTATGTATTTGCATGTGGTTATGTACGATGAATTTAGACTGGTTTTGAATTATTGATCATGGCATTATTTTTTTCTAATACCCATGAGTTACATGCTATCTCTCAACCCACAAATCGTCTGCGTATGTTGTATCCCCATGGGATGCAGGAATTAGGCATACTTCTACTTCTCCTGCACAGTGATTAGTTGATCATAAGATAGTTTGTGAGTCAGATTTAAGTGGTGAGCTTTCATACTTCGGAAGGCTTCATTTCATTTTATAGCTTCTTTACGTCATAGACTTTTCTTCTGAGTTATTTTGTCTATCGTCAGGGGCGTGTCCCAACTTTGTTGATTTTGGTTTTGATTAGAAGGCTTTTTGGATTACTGTAGACTTGGGTGTTGGTTTTTTATATTAGTTTTTAGTTATTGTATTATTTAATTACCTTAGAGTCTTTCAAGATCTTATGTTCTATCTTATTATATGTTTGAAATCCATCTGCTGCTAGGTATATTTGGTTCTATTGGATTAGGTATCGGGGTGATCTTCGATCCACGACAGACTTGAGATACCCATCACGAATAGGCCCTAGTTCGGCTCGTGATAATATGTGTGCTATAATCACTAGACCTGATATTAGTTATGTAGTTGACACATTAAGTCAGTTTATGCAAATGCCTAAAAAATCTCATTAAGAGGTTGCGCATAGAGTTGTGAGATATTTGAAAGGATCAGTTGGCCAAGGTAATTAGAAGAAACCTCAGGCAATCACAAACTTAGTTTGGTGGGTTAATTCTGACTGTGCTTCATGTCCTAATACTAGAAGATTTATTACTGGTTATGTGATACAATTTGGAAGATCCTTGGTGTCATGGAAGTCCAAGAAATGGCATACAGTTTTAGAAGCTCAATTGAGACTGAATATAGAAGCATGGCCTCAGTAATGGCTGAACTTATCTATCTAGAATGTTTATTCATAGATTTATATATTTCTAATCATAAGCCTATCACAGTATCGAGTGATAGAAAATCAAGTATTCAGTTGATAAACAAACTTATATTTCATGAAAGAACTAAACACATAGAAATTGATTGTCACTTTACTCGAGATAAGATCAAGGTTCACTAAGCCAAGACTGTTGTAATACCCCGAAGTTTCCTAGATAATTTCATCCCAAGAATGCCTAGTATTATCTTATAAATTGAATAATGATTTTTTCATGAGGAATTTTTAAGATTTTAACTTTTTGTCATGTGGGAAATTCAATAAGCTTTCCATCGATATAAGATTCGCTTAAATCCGATAACTGGGTAACAAGTTATGCCTATTTCAAGTTTCCATTGTAAAATAGAGCCATATTGGTCAGTGGCGCGCCGCGCCACAAGATAAATTGGAAATTTTCCTTTTCTAGTGTCTCAGCATGATTTCTCCGTGTCGCACCAAAGTTCCAGGTCAGGAAGGAAGGGGCAACGCGATGGCTCCACGTCGCGCCATCCCTCAGTTTCCCAATTGTTAAATTTCAGTGACCTGGCACAATAGCGTCACGTCATGCCAGGGGCCCAGTTCGGGAATATTTTACTGAAATTACAAGATGCGTCCAGGGTTAAAAGGGTCAATTTTCCACCCCTACATATACCCAATAACATGTTATTTAGTTATTCTTCGCTCAAAATATACTAGTTTCTCTCAAGTTTCTCTCAAGAACAAGCTAGGGTTTCTATTGGGGATTCAAATTCAAGAAGGTTTCACCGTCAATCTTCACGAAATCACAAACTAAGGTATGCATAGTATTCATTCATGGACTCCTTTCGTCTATAAAGTCCAAGAATCTGTTTTCAAATTCAAGTGTATGGATTTTTGTATGAATTCCATGTTGGGTTTGTGTTGCTCATGTTAATAATGACCAATTGAGTTTTAATCTATGTTTGGTGATAAATTCCATGTGGAATTGACGAGTAAAGATGTAGATTCATGTAAACCTAGGATTAAAACCCTTGGATGATGAAATTAGATATGAATCATGATGTTTGATTGTTGTATAATGTTGTCTACATATATTATGCCTACCATGTGTTTGATTAAATGCCTATATGAAGGAAAAGTACCCAACTAGCATAATATTATGAAATCCCCATGTTGTACGAGTTTATGCATATCACATGTTTGATGAAGTGTTTCAATACATGAATTATTAATTCTGTTGTTAGTCATGTGTTCCAGTAAGCCATGCTATGTCAGTTTTTTTTCATCGAGTACTGGGGATACTTGTACCCAACAATTTAGTTGTGTGCCTAAATCCATGTCATGCTTTCACGATACGGTCAATCATGCCATGATCCATAAAACTCAGTCAGTCATGTGACTCAGAAAAATCCAGAAATCTTAAAAATCTATGTAATCTCAGTATTTCGTAATCTTGGTGATCTCAGTATTCCCAGTAAATCTCAGTACTTCAGTACTCTCAGTTAGTCCTCAGAACTCAGTAGTATTCCATTAGTTAATGGAACTCAGTTTAGCTCCACTAAACAATACCGCTAGTATCAGTTTAGTTCAGCTAGTTAGTTCAATTTAGTTAATCAGTTCAGTTCAATTAATCAGTTCAGTGTCTTTCAGATGGGAGTAGGATTCAGCACCGAGCGATCCTAGTGATGGGGACTCACCCGCTAGATAGGACTGAGATCCCTAAAAGCAAAACCTAAGTTCTAGAACTACGTAGCCAGGGTAGGTACGAGATGTCACCCATTAGATAGGACTGACATACTCAGGGATCACCTATTAACGCATTTAAATATATAGGACTGATCCCAGGGGTCACCCGCTACATTAGGACTAACTCCACAGTAGTTGTCTTTACCATTGGTGCGGTACTGACATCCTTCTAGCTGGGGTTACAGGTTGGACCCCAGTTAGCTTAGTATGGGGCATGTCGGTTAGATGAATACATCCCACAGTTTCAGTTACAGAATTATGACAGTCAGATACAGTCAATTTAGCTCAGTAGTATAGATATAGAACTGTCAGATACAGTTAATCTTTATCATTATAAATAGACCCCAGGATAACCCACCATACAGGACTGATCTTAGTTATGGTCAATCAGTATCAGTATCATCAGATATAGAGATTACCCGCTAGATAGAACTGATCTCAGATTCAATTACTCAGATACAGTACGGAACTAAGCTAGTTCCATCAGCTTCAGGACTGTTAGATACAGTCACTCATGTTATCAGTTATATCAATTATCAGAACTCATGTTATCAGTATTCAGCTTCAGGATTGTCAGATACAGTCAACCAGACCAGTTCTTCATAATCAGAACTGTCAGACACAGTTATCCATGTATCAATAACATAGTATCAGTGCCTCAGTATTCAATAATATATTTTCAATTTCTCACTCATCAGTGACTCAGATGTCAATGTCAGTAGACTCAGTAGTCAGAACTCAGTATTCAGTCCTATCACGATCTCAGTTACAGTTACGTATACATGCATGTATTCTCACATTCATGTTAGTCATTCAGTTAGTATTGTTCAAGCATATGAACCTATTGCATTAATCCTACCTCACTTGCATATCAGTACATTCAAAGTACTGACACATTTGCGCTATAGTGTCTTGTACCATAGGTTTAGAAGCACGAGCTCCAGAGAACCAGTAGCATCTTAGTTCAGCGATCAGAGTTAGCAGTGAGTCCTCATCCTTCGTGGACATGATGATCACATTACTATTTCAGTTTTCAGTTTATTTCAGTAGTTGGAGTTAGTTGGGGACAAGTCCCATCAGCTCCTTATTCACACAATTTAGAGGCTTTCAGACTACAGTATATTCA
Source organism: Capsicum pubescens (assembly GCA_030864215.1). Taxonomy (NCBI): domain Eukaryota; kingdom Viridiplantae; phylum Streptophyta; class Magnoliopsida; order Solanales; family Solanaceae; genus Capsicum; species Capsicum pubescens. Next base: position 87,791,573 of record CM061548.1, read on the forward strand.
AACAATTGTCTCAGTAGTTCTGGTATTTTTATACCATATTTTTCAGTTATGTACTAATACTGAACCTTATGGCCTTTCATTTCATGTTACTGGATTTACGATATTATTACTATTATTCAGTGCTCAGTTCACAGATATCAGTCATGGATTACCTTGTGGTCTTTCTGGATCATGGGCACCGTGTAGCATTTTGGGTACCAAATTCGGGGCGTTACAACTATGTATGTGCCCACACAACATAAGGTGGCAGACATATAAACTAAGAGTTTAAGTCATGAGCAGCATTCTCATCTTCTAGGAAAACTTTATATGCTCAACATCTTGCACCCTTCAGCTTGAGGGGGCGTGTTGAGATTATTAGAAAGATGAGAGTTAGTTAGTTAGCAGTTAGTACTGGTTAGCAGTTTTTACTATTCATTGTTATTGTTTCATTGCCTTACTTATATATTCGGTTAGTTAGTTGTTTGATACACTTTTCATCTAAGAGAGTGAGAATTAAAAAGTTTCTAGATGATTCTGGAAACATTGAATAGGTTTATAAATACCCTTTGGGTCAAATAGATACAGTTAGTTGCAATAGTTTTCTCCCTTTTTTCCTATCAATGAATATTATGTTTCACCTACCTCTTATTTTTCTTTTCTTCTTAGATTTTAGCTAATGCAAATGTGTGTTGCTCCTGTAAATTTCTTACTCTATAATAGGTACGTGATTATAGATTGTGGATATTTTGGTACAGTTCAACATATACATGTGATTTCACTAATTGACCAGTGAAATAATATTCAATGATCCTGTAAATTATATGTTTAATTAGATTTTACATTGACATCAGAGCCTACGTTGTATTTTTTAGTCTAGATTTTATTGATGAAAATTAATATCGTTCGAAATTCAATGTGTAATTGCTTGGTAAATCTCTGCGGTGGTTCTCTTCTTTGAGTATTGAGAGAACCAAAATTCTCTGGAAGTAATTTTATTTTTTTTACATTAATTGGCTAAAGTCAATTTAAAGGAGGGAATATAAGTAGTTCCTTCAAGTTGTTGTTTTTTATTTCTGTAAGAGAATTTATGAAAACTCTTGTTTTAAAATAGTGAGGGACTTTGAGGTTCCACAAGAGAGACTTTATAGCTTGTTTTGAGATTTTTTTTAAAAAAAGAAATATTTTTTTTGAAAAGAAGGGTGTTTGGTATACTTGCAAAAATATTTTAAAAAAAAAAAACAGAAGCAGAAAATTACTTTTTTCATGACAAAAACATTCGTACACTTATATACACACACAACACACACGTATATATATATATATATATATATATATATATAATTAGTCTATCATATAAATTTGGTTAAAGTGATTTTAGAATTGTATACTTCATTTTGACATCATAATTCTTTATTTCATTGTGTTATTTATATGAAATTATTTTATTTTCACTCATTTTCTTTAAATAAAATAGAAAATATCATTGATCATGGTGGTTCATAAATATGTAACTTTTTATTTTTTACTATTAATGATAATAAATAAAAGACAAATCATGTTGCAGAATTAAATGATATTTGACAACACTTGCAAAAAAACAACTTCGAAAACTTAATTTTAAATAAATTATTAAAAATATTATAATAGATATTTAAAATAAATTTTCTCTATAAAATAATTTTAGTAGTAAAAATCTTTTGATACGTGTCTTTTTTGGTCATTTGTCTCTTAAATGCACTTCTTGAAAAAAAATTATCCAAACACAAGTTATTTATCAAAAGCACTTTTCAAATGAATTTGTCAAACACAAATTATTTTTTAAAAAAAAACATTAAAAATCTATTTTGTAAAAGTACTTCTCAAATAATCAATATTCTAACAACAATCTCAAATGGGCTCTTAATAGTCTCTAACACAAATAGAAATTCTTATAACTTAGTGAACTTTTCTTTATATGCTATTTGGAAAAAGATCATATATATAAATATATAAATGTCTCTGTACGTGTTACAAAAGAGAGGAAATATACGCAAACAACTTTATTTGTCTCTAATTTTTTTATTTATATACATGTGTCTGTATATACTATAGTGTGTCTACATATATATGTGATTTTTATTTTTTTTCTTGTGTTGTGATAAACAAAATTATATCTTGGTGCACTTAATTTATGTGATAGTCAATGTGATATCTTATTTTAACATGACTTGTATGAACTTATATTATTTAATCGCTAGTATTCTTAAAAGAAATATTTTTGTATTTATTACAGATTTTATACATGTTTAGTCTTGAATTTGTGTGATTTAAGATAAGTATTCTTAGGTGATTAATTGTATTAGATTTATGACATATTATACTTTGAAGACTGATTAAAAACTTAATGAACTTTCGAATCTAAACCTGATGTGAAATAAATATTGACATAGTTGATTATTTTACGAATTACTTTGTATTTCAATTTAGGCTACAATAATATACATAGTTGTCTCGTGATACGTTATACTTACTTAAATTAGTATGTCAACTGCTACAAAGAATATTATCGACGAGCTTAACAAAAGTGATAAGCCTAACGGTGATAATTATGAAATATAGAGCATGAAAATTTTGTATGTTCTGGAAGAGCAAGAGGCTCTTGAAGCTCTTACTGTCTATGAAACTTCTCAAAAATGGGGATACCCTCTAACAAGTGAAAGATCTTAATGTGATAAAAGAAAATTCTCTCTTTAGCATTATGTTTCTAAGCAATATGGATAACAATTTTATGAGAGAATTCCGAAAGTATGACAATACTAAGGACATGTTGTCTGAATTACAAAAAAATATTGGTCATACTTTAAATGTAAAATTGAGGGTTCTTACTATTAAAAAGCCACCCGAATAATATTATGCGTAACCATCTGTTTCAAATGTCAAATATGATTATTGAACTAAAAGAAGTCAGTTGTGTGTTGACCAAAGAGCAACGATTCAGAGCTATCATTCGCTCCCTACCTTAAATCTATGAAAATATGAAAATGCACCTAACCCACAATGTTAGCATCAAAATAATGAAAGATTTTAAGCGTCATTTGAAACTCGAGGAAGAACGCCTCGAAGTAAATAATGTCGCTACAAATATGTATATGATTAGTTCAGGTTCAAAATATAGACATGATAAAAAAATAAAAGAATGGTGAATTTTCTCAAAAGAATGGAGAAAAAGAGTACTAAAAAGGCCTAAGAGTAATCAACAAGTAGAGCAAAATATTTTTGTCCCAAAAAAAAAAAAAGGTGAATATGGCTAAGCTCAAATGCTACAACTGTGAGAACATGAGACACTTTAATCGTAATTATCATGAGTCTAAGAAGGTACACGACTTTATAAAAATTTACATAATGATGATAATATTTCGTGTTCTGCTTTTTTAACTTAATCACTTGTAATGTGAATTGTAGACTCAGTAGCCACCGAGCACAAGGTCACGAAAAAAAATGCTTTCATAGAATTTTGATAAAATCAAAAAAGATACAAATAGGTGTATGTATGAAATAACTCTAAAGAGGGGGTCAAAGGAATTGGTACCTACAAACTTGAAATGTGTGTTGGCTGAATTTTATATCTACATGATGTACTATTTATCTCGGCAATACGTTGAAATTCTGTCTCTGTCAGAATGTTGGTTAAGTTATAATTTAATTTTTCGTTTCATGAACCTGGTATGAATTTGTATTTAGCCAAGGCAAAATATAAAATTTTATTATTTTTATAATCAATTTTGTATTGGATGTTGTTTAAAGTCCGAATAATAATAATATTATTTTTTTCTTGTTTGCATCAACTTCAAATTGTGTGAACGATGTAAATATATGACATAGTAGGTTTGGCTATATTGGTCAACAAAGAATGAATCACTTAGCTAAAGAAGGTTTGCTTGACGCAATAGATAAAGTAGAATTGTCTACTTGTGAATCATGCTTAATCGAAAAAATTGTAAGAAAATCATTTGAAAATGGCACAAAAAATGATACTCCATTACAATTATTTATTTTGACATATGTGGTCCAATGAATGTAAAATAAAGACATGATGCTATTTTCTCCATAATTTTTTTTTGATGATTTTACTAGATTTGATTATGTATATTTGATTTCTCACAAATATGAAGCATTGAGTTGCTTTATTAAGTTTATGAACTTAGTTAAGAATCAACTAAATAAAAAAAATAAAGCTTTAAAAATCGATCAAGGAAGAGAGTATTTGTCTAATGAGTTCAAATGATTGTGTGATGAAAAGAAAATTCAAAGACAATTAACTACTTCTTATACTCCACAATAAAATGGTGATGCAAAACGAAGAAATAGAACTTTGTTAAAAATGATTAGGTCAATAGTGACGCAAGTAAAATTACCTATCACCTATTGGGATGATGCACTGCTCAATGCTGTATTTGTACTTAATCGTGTTCCTTCTGAATCAGTTACAACTACGTCATATAAGTTATGGACTAAACGAAAATCCGACTTGAGTATCTTAAAACCTTAAAATTGAGTTGCTTATATTTATAACCCTTTTTTTAATATGAGAGAAATGAGGTCCAAGGGGAAGAAATCTTTATAAGATACACTGAACAGTCTAAGGGTTAAGTGTTCATAGATGAACAAGATAGTGGTACCATAACTGAAGTTGAGCCACGTGATGTTTCATTCATAGAGAATGATTTTCCTAAGCAGGATAAAATAGGTCAAAACTTATCTCTTGATGAAATTATGGATCAGACCGTTTTCGTTGCCGACATTCAAATGAATTTGAGTGGGAGTCATGTTGATTATAATGGAGTAGTTTCTATTTTCACAAATCTTAGTGATATTGCTAGTCTGAGTGAGAGTAACTTATCAACTAAGAAATTAATTTGTCAATCTCAACTTAGACAACCAAGTCATCCACAAATTCCTTATTATCGATTTGAGATTGAAGGAAAAAAATTATAAGTTCTTTTGATGATGAAGATCCAAGAAATATAAATGAGGCTCTTACATGGCCCACTAAGAAAAAATAATTGAAAGCAATGAAAGAGAAAATAGAATCAATGAAATCTAATCAATTGTGGTAATTTATTGATCTACCTATAGGCTGGAAAGTTATTAAAAATAAGTGGATTCTTAAAATCAAGTCTAAGACAATGGTAGTATAAAAAGATTTAAAGCTCACCTAGTAGCTAAGGGGTACACACAATAGGAAGGAATTGATTATAAAGAAATTTCTTCACCTGTTTTACACTTTACTTCAATAAGATTAATCGTGTATATAGTGTCTATGTTGGATCTTCAATTACATCAAAAGGATATGAAACTATATGTTTCAATTGAGAACAAAAAGAAGAAATCTATATAAAGCAATCTGTAGGTTTCGTGAAAAAGGGTAAAGATCATAAAACCTGTCGATTTCGTAGATCGATTTATGGCCTTAAAAAACAATCTTCTAGAAGATGGTACTTGTGTTTTCATAATGCAATTATATCGTATTATTTTTTTCATAATTCATAAAAATCATTGTGTGTACAAAAAAAGATCAAAGATTAGTTTGTTATTTATCGTTGTATGTAGACGACATACTTATAGCAGCAAGTGACATTGAGTATGTAAAGAAAATAAAATAATGATCATCTACTTTTGAGATGAAAAATATGAGTGAAGCATCATATATTCTTGGAGTTAATATTTTAGGTGATCGTTCAAAAATATTGTTACCTCTTTTACAAGAACGTTACATTAAGAAATTTTTTGAAAGTTTTAATATACAATATTGCAAAATCGTAAACACTCTTGTTTGTAAAAATGAAGCTTTAAATCATAGAATGTGCCTTCAGACTCTACAAATGAAGGAATAAATGAGAAAAGTTCCTTATGTTAATGCAGTCGAAAGTCTTATGTATGTTATGATGTGTACTAGACCTAATATCTATTATACCATTGGATTAATAAGCAGATATCAATCTAACCCAGGATTACAACATTGAAAAGCAGTTAAAGGATATTGAGGTGTCTTAAAGGCACAACTGATTATTTCTTATGTTATCAAGGAAATAATATGAAACTCAGAGATTATATAGATGCTGATCGAGGACGAAATTTAAATAAGAAAAAATTTACCTCTACACATGTATTCTTGCTTAAAAAGACATCACATCCTGAAGTAGTAAGAAGCAGACATGCATAGTCTTATCTATAATGAAGTTGAATTAGTAGTACTTTATTTGTTGTGAAATAACTTATTAGGCTTAAACATTTTTTGGTCTACCTGGGTGTGTATAACAATGTTGTTGAACATGTCACAATATGTTGTGATAGTCAGATTGCAATAGTGTACACAAAGAATTCTAAGTATCATGAAATGGCGAAACATGTTGACATAAAATATAATTTTATAAGAGATATGACTGTACAAAAGAAAGTGAACATGAAATACATATCTACGTGTTAAATGATAACAAATTCCTTAACAAAATTCATAACAGGTGATGCTTGCGAAAGACATATAAAGTCACTGAGTTTACGTAGATGCTGACGTATTTATATTTTATTTTTCTCAATTATTTTAATGTAAATTCACATTATTGATATTAATATTGATTTATGTATGATTTTACACTCGTGTTGGTTGATATACATGTATTATTTTTATGTGATGTACATAAATTTTTTAGGATAAAAAGTATGTGAAATAGACAAAAAGATTGACCTACACATTTAGGCAATCGCCTTTAGTATCTAGGTGACAAATAGTAGAGATGAGACAGTTATAAACTTATTATTGACAGAAGTGATGATAAAAAATAACTAAAAATTTATATCAAAATGTCGTTTGTTAGATTGTGTTCAATCATATGTGATTAAAATGAGTTAGTATTATTCTAATGCCAGATGTAAGCTTTGAAGAATAAAATAATTGAGTATATTTGTGAACTCAAAGTTAGACATGAGATGTCTGAACTATCATCTTACAGTATTTCATTTATAAAGTACATGTGCTCCATGAAAAAGGAGTCAATACTGTGATACATGTCTCATACCATGTATGCATATAGTGACCTGTAAGCGTGTTACAACTTTATTCTCTACTTGCCATCTTATGAAGTCCTGAAAATTATAAATAATTTTTCATATTATACCCTTATGACTTTAATCAGTTTCTTGAGATTTAATTTAGTGTTTGCTATTTTAGTATGTTGCCAAGAGATCATGGTTGATTCTGTCTAATAGGACATTTCTAGAAAAGCATCTCACGTTGAGATTAAGATATTCTTGAGATGAGAAAGATCATTGAGTATTATCATATTAATTTTATTTATTGACCAATTCTTTATGTTTGTTTGTGCGACAAGTACATAATGATGAACTCAAAATCAAGAAAAAGAAATGATGAGAATAAGAATGTGATAAATGATCTAGGGTACTACATACTATAATCTACTCTAAGTTTAATTGGTTCACATGTTGTATATTCCTAATAGATGCATAGAAACAAAGCTCTCGAATAATGCACTGATCACATGGTTTAGTCGTTAAATATAAATTTTACAGAATACAAATGAGAGTTCATCCACTATATGTGAGTGAGAGATGAAGAAAATTGGATGGGGTCATCCATGTTGATCAGCCTGGATCCATATTAAAGGAGAAATAATTTATAATTATTTATATATTTAGATTATTAAATAAAAGGTAAGAGACACAAGTATTTAAATAGTTGTGTTCCTTTGGAATTACAAAACGATTCTCTTGTCTAAACCTATGTAATTTTTTTTGATAAAGAATAAAAAGAAAATTTCTTCTCCTTTCCACTTCTCTAATTTCGTAAAAGTTTCATGAAAGATTCTTGTGTAGATTTTTTAAAAAAAAGTGTTGAAACAACTCTGTAACAGGTACGCAATTATACTGTGGCTATTTTGGTGTAGCTTATAATTATATATATATGATTGGACTAACGGGCTAGTGAAACAATATTCAATGATCCTAAAAATTGTGTGTTTGATTAGATTCTTCACAATATACATAATTTTTTATTATTACGGATTTAGTTTGAACTATATGAAAGGGTTTAAATTGTTCCAAAACTATGTTAAAGGTATAAATTTGTCCTTTTTAAAAAAAAAAAAATTGATCCTCAATTATGTGACACATGGAAATCGTCCTATGCTAAGCTTACACCTTCATTTAAAAATAAAGATAACTTTATTCTGTTTCGCATAGTAATGGCCAAGAAATATTTGACCCGATCAGAAAAAAAAAAATTATCAGCCGGAACAAATTTGATTCTTTTTCCTACATTAAAAGTATTAAAAAAAATTAATACTTTATCAAGCCACTTAAAAGAAAATTATATGCAGGTTCTTATAGCATGTGGGATCCATGTTAGCCAAATACGTAAATGGTTGTTATTATTAATAAAATTATTTTAAATGCATGATCACTGTATACAATTTAGCAGAGAAATGCTTTTGACAACTTATTCCTATTGTTTGTTTAGCTTGGAAAAACTTTATGAAAATCATTTATGCCTTTAGTTTTAAAAAAAAAAAAAAACTTTCTATACGATTTTAAAAGAAAAAAGATATTTTCCCCCCTGAACTTGTCCTCCCAACTCACTTTAGCACTTAAACTTAACTTTATTTATTTACCCCCTTTACATCTTTAAATTGTATTATTTTCACCCCTCAAGCTGACGTGAAATTTTAAAAAAAATGTATTTTTTATTTAAAAATAGATATGGCCCCACTTTTTAATATATATATATATATATATATATATATATATATATATATTAATAAAAAAATTTATAAAAACCTACCTTCTTCATACCCCCCACCCCCATTTCCCATCTTCTTCTTCTACCCCCACCTCCTCCATAATTTTTTCTCTCCAAACGCGTCATCACCAGCCCCTATCATCCTTCAACCACCAATTTCACCACCACCACCACTAGCCCCACCCCCTCCCCTCCAAACCCCCAATTTCTTCTCGTTCAATTATCAAATTTTTCACCCCACTTTCAATTTCTCCTTCTTAAACCCACTTAAGATCATTAGAAAATAATTGAAATTGAATTTCTAAAAGAAATAGTTATCTTCATGAATTCAAAAATTTGAAATAAAATTAAAATTGAAGAAAAGTTATTAGCGGCGGTGTTAATGGTGGTTATGATATTAATGGTGTGCGTATATTCTTTTGTGGGTTTATTTTAATCATTTTTCGGTGAGTTGTACCGGAATATGTTGGAATGAAGAGTTTTAAATTGGGACGTGGTGATGCTATTGCATTGTTGTTTCTTGAATTTGTGGTTTGATGAAGGATTAATTGGTACTTTTTTTTTGCTTAATGGACAAAAACAATGTCTATAGCTAATATGTTTTTAGTTTGAAGAAGATAGAAAATGGAGGGGAGGGGAGAGGTGAGGTGGTTTGAAGAAGATAGAAACGGAGGGGTTGCGTTGTAGGGTACGGGCGGGGTGGGTGAGGGGGTTGTAAAGAAGAAAGAAAATGGGAGGGCAGGGGGGCTGCGTTGAAGGGTAGGGGTAGGGTTGGTGGGGGAGTGAAGAAGAAAGAAAATAGGGGTGGGGGTGCCTTTTTTTATCTAATATCTCTCTTTCTCTCTCTCTCTCTCTATATATATATATATATATATATTTTTTATTTTTTATTTTTAAAAAAAATATATATAAAAATAATGTGTGGGGGATTAATTTTTTAAAAAAAAAATTAAACTTCTTACGTGGCAATAACGTGGCATTGATGTGTAGGCGAGCGTAACACACTCCGTTGTGAGAGTAGTATTCAGTTTTGAGGGGTGAAAATAATACAATTTAAAGATGTTAAGGGAGGTAAATAAATGGAAGTTAAGTTTAAGTGCTAAAGTGAGTTGGGAGGATAAGTTCAGAAGAGAAAAGATGTAACACCCCGTAAATTTTTTCGTACACTTACACGCGATTATATGGAGTCCTAAAGACTTGCGTATGGGTTAAATTAAGTTTATGGTGTTCGAAAGTATCCCGTCAATAGTTGTATGTGTAGGTATTGGAATAAGCTTTCCAACGATATAAAGTTTGCCCAAAACAGAGGAGTATTTCATATAAGCGAGCACATTCAAAATTTCAAAACGGTGGCCGGAAAACCTGTGAACAGTAAATCTGCAGGAAAATTACTGCAGCTAGGCAATTTTTTTTGGATCAACTTTAGACGATCATAACACCTTGTACAAAAAGAACAGTGTGAGCTTCTATATATCGACGAAAATCTCCGAGAGTCTTATTTCCGATGAAATTGGTTTCATCCAAATCCAATGTCTAAGTAAGGAGCTATACCCGTTTTACTACAGACTATCAAAAAAAAACAGAATTTTGGGACAGATTTTTGGGTCAACTTTAAACTACCATAACTCCTTGTACAGGAATAACTGGGTGGTATACTTTATATGAAAATGAAAGTCCTTTGAATTATATTTCCAATGCAATTGGTTTCACCCAAATCCGATACCGTAGAAAAGAGTTATGATCAATTTACTTCAGCCTGTCAAAACTGTCCACTGGGGACAGATTCGGATTTATTTAAATTTTTAGGGCAAAATGGTCATTTTCTATTACCTCTTGGACGAAACATTGGTCTTTATAAACATACACTTAGCCTCATATATATCATATATCATCCAATTATTAAGATAAGGTGAAACCCTAGCCTAATTTCAACTTCAAATATTTTGTGATTCAACCGTAGAAAATTCGAATTGGTTCCGTAGTTGTGTTCACCATCTCGAAAGCTTCGAGAAGCACCCCATGGTTATGTAAGGAGTATTCTAAATACAAGAGTTCATTGTTAAGGTATGAATATTGTTTATTCTTGATTCTTATCCATGAATAAGTATTGATAAGGGATTATGAGTATTGTCTTGATGTTGGAAGATAACTAGAAACATAGTTATGAATTGTTTTGTATAAATTCTAAGTAGTAAATTATGGAAGTTGTTGTATTGGATTATGGAGGATGAATTGTGGTGATATATCATTATATTAGTGGTTATGTATGCCTAGTGATCATGTTGGTATTGGATGGTGATTAAGAGGGGAAATAAAGGCTAAGAGTGATGTTGAGGGATATTGCATGAAAATGCATGATATGTGAATGTAATAAGAGTATAAGAGGATGTATGTAGCACTCTTATTGATGAGTTAAAGGATTACTTCCTAGACATTATTTGGTGAAGTTAATACCTAAATGGTAAGGTTTGGTTGCTAATACTAGTTTGCCACAAATGACTTATTGTAGATAAGTGTTCGAAGAGTACGGAAAGTCAAGTTGGACTTGTATTGAAGTGGTTATATCAAGGTATGTAAGACATACTCTATCTAATCTTTGGCATGAATAATGACCCATGGCACTCTCAAGTAAGCTTCCAACATTGTCCTACGACACATGACACATAATAACATCATATGATCTTCGACACTACCAATTGAACTTATTTTCACTTTTAAGATGTCCGGCTAGTCAAAAAAATGTCCATATACTATTGTTGACTCCGAAATGGTTTAATGAGGTATCCATGATTCTCTACTTCATTTTCATGATATTGATTACCTATTTACATGTTTTTCCTATTGAGGTATCATGGTTTCAAGTTCCATAAGGTGTGACCACAAAGTAACCAATCTCAAAGATTAATTGAATTAAGAAATGGAATGTCTTTATTTTAAATTGTTGATATGATGTATTGTATTAGTACCACTGATCAGTTGGCCATTGTATTATAAAGATTATGTATATATGCTATTCCAGGGGTGGTCCCTGATGTATTGTATTAGTACCACTGATCAGTTGGCCATTGTATGACATATGTTATGTATTGATAAGGAATACGGGAAGTAATGATATGAAAGTAATGTGCAGGTATCCCATCAGCTCTTTTAAGTGTGGTCTACTCATACTGTTTATTCACTGGTATCTGGGTTCTGTTGATCTTTTGTATCTCATCTTGATACTCACTGCCTTACATACTCAGTACATATTTCCGTACTAACGTCCCTCACGGGGGACCTGTATTCATGCCTGCAGGAACAGGTACTTCAGGCCGTACACCTCCGTAGTAAGAGCCAGGACATTCTGTTGATAGTGGTGAGCTCCAGTTGTTTCAGGGCATCCCAAGTCGTTTCTATATGTATTTTTGGTATTTGTATAAAAGTCTTTTGTGGGCGGGAGTTTGTCCCGACCCTAACTCAGTTGTGTATCTATGTAGAGGCTTTTGTAGACATATTGTACAGCCATAGGAGTGTTTGGTTGATAGACGTGATGGCTCTGACGGCCAATTATTGTTTATATATATATATATATATGCGTGTCTGCTGGGCTGATACAAGTACTGTTTTCTTCTATTTACAACGAAGTGCTGCCCAAATTTCTAATTTTCATAAGTAATGTAAATGTGAAAGTATAGGTTATGAACGGGTTCTCCCGGGCCTCCTCGGCTACGGGTGCCAGTCCGCTCCAATGGAATTTGGGGCATGAAAAAAGATATCTTTTCTCATTTAAAAAAAATAGATATTTTTCCCTTTTTATTCTATTGGGTATCTATTTTACTCAATATTTATTTTACCTTTGACATTGTCAATCTTTCATCTATGTATAATTTAGATATTACATATAGTATTTTGTTTAAACTTATATGCTTATAATTTTTTTTATTTAAGTTCATTGACATTATAAGTAGAATATTCTTTTTATGAATTTGTCAAAAAATCGTAAGTTATTGTTATGATTTCTATTTTACATGCATTAAGTAGGTAGGGGCATTTTGTTAAAAGTGACAAAAGAGTTTGAAAATGAGGTATAGGTGACTCAAATCTTAATAATTGAGTGGAGGTGATAATTATTTTATTATGGATTAAGAAAGTTGTGAAAGTTTAAAAATAGCCCACAAGTTTTTAAATTTACACTTTGATCCAAATGTTAGTTAATATAACAAGAAACGGAGGAAAAAAGAGTGTGTTTATCCCTTTTCTCATCCGTTGTTGTTTTCTCTCTCTTCACTATTTTTGTTGTCCATTGTTGTTGTTGCTTTATTCAACCTATTCTTCTTCATTTTCATCATCTTCAACTTCATTATCAACATGTTCTACTTCATTATCATCTTCGACTTCTTCTTGTCGACCATTGTTGTTGTTTTTACCGCTACTGCTGCTACTTGAATAATTTTTTAGGTCAAATTTTATTTCGTACAACACTTTGGCATTACTTCATAGATGACTTTGGTATGTAAAATTATGATTTTTAGTTGAATTTGTCATCTGGTACACTGCTACTACTGTTTTTTAACAATGGATAGAACCCGTCATGAATCCAACATAAGAGCTATCAGTTTAAATAGATCACTTATTTGTTGCGACAGATGAGTAATCAATTGTAAGGGAAGACTCACATATTGGATTCATGTTTATGGTTCTATATAGTGCCGGTAACATGAATCAAACAGATTGGTCATCTTTTGCAATAGAAGGGTCATCTATTGCTACATACGGGTCATATGTTGCAATAGACGAGTTATCTGTAGCAACATATGAGTTATCTGTTGCAACAGAGGAGTAATCTATTGCAACAGATGAGTAATCTATTTGGAACAGCACAAAACAACTCCTGCCACAAACCCAACAGATAACCAATATGTTTCAAAACTCTTGCTATTGCTACTGGATTCAAAATTGTTTCTTCCGTCCAATTGTCAACATATTTGTTGAGAAGAAGAAATAGAAAGAAACATAAATTTTTCATTAAACAAAAATAAAATACATTAGGTAGGTGAAGCAGCCCGGACCGAGGTCTTGTCGTAATGGGCATCCTAAGTCCACTTAGGATCGAGGACCACCCCCTTAGCCCAACCCAACCACCTTATACAGCCTTAGATGAGTTGAATTACGAGCTTATAACAAGATTGTGCAATACTCTCATGATGACTTTAGGATAGGGTCACAACCATGACCGACCCAACCAAGTATGACCATACCAAACCAACCATCCATACCATACCAAACCAAACCAAAGGGAATATCAAAACATAATATGAAAGTCAAACCCAAAACGTAATACGATAGAACAGTGAGAAATTATGTTCGATGGTGCCTGCCTCCAAGCTTATTCTAATGCCAAGGCTGACACGAATACCGATCCCGCCCATTCCAACCCCCAGAAGTACAACAAAGCCTCTATCCAAAAGAATAAAAATATTCGATTGGATGTCCAACATAAAATGATGCCTTCCAAAAGGATGAAAGCTCACCACATCAGTCCAATAAGTTATCCCCAAATCAAGTACTATGAAGGAGGAGTCAAAAGTTTGGTTCCTGCATAGCATGGGAATATAGCCGCCAGTAGACAGGTTAGTGGGTGAACACTAGCATGAATCTTAGGATAAGGATAAACTAATGACATTTATCAAAACCAAGTGAAAACTATCTAATGCAAACAACCCTACATATATATAAGTGCAGGGAAAAGGGATCGAGTTTAGCATGTCATTTAAAAAACTTAACCTATGTCATGTAGCTTAGCCTTACTACCATCCACGGGCCATATGGGTTCAACTCTCCCTGCTAAAAGGATCCCAGTACGTGTAGCCTCACAACTAGGTAGTAATTCTGGGATCACTAGTACATCCCTCTAATATAAACATGACACTCGCACATGATCATCGAAGATCCCTCAATCGGCAGATATGAGTTTTTGGTTTTGATCCCCCCGAGATCGCCACCTTCCACGACTTAGCTTACACTTTCTGCCATTAATTCCCAATTAAAACCAAGTCCAAATAATCCAATTATTCATATATTAACCAAGGTTATTTGATAAATCAGTGGTATCTTCATACCACCATACTTGCAAACATTATCCGTAACCAAACCATTTAGATTAAGGGGACTCTTGGTGCCCTTTCTGTTTACCATATTAACCTCTTAGGAGACTACCATGTTCTCCACAAGCATTACCAATTAGCCATTAATCTTTGTAAAACTTTGAAAAACCCTTAAGGTTTCATATACAAGATGAAAAAAAGCAAGAGTTCCATTAACAAAAGTCAATGCAATGAACATATCTTTATAAGCATTTTATCAAATACCTTGGGGGCATAGTACAACCAAAACAAAATTCCATTACCATTAAACTATTACCATGCAATTCCATTATCCAAAAATACTATTAACATATAGAAATCATAATTAAAATGATAAGAAATCATAACCAAACCTTTAACATTAAAATCCCCAAACCAATGATTCAAAACCAAAACCATGCAAAAGTAAAAACTATGAAATAACCCATATAACCATGCCTTTAATTGAAATTTCAAGTAGGGAAGAGAATCATACCTTAAACCAAGAATATTGATGGAAAGAATTCACCAAGACCAGCCCCAAAGTAATCCCTTAGTTGAAACCCAAGCTTTTTGCCCCAAAAGTTGTTGACAGAATTATGATATGTTTATGAAGATATGCTAAGTGTTTAAGAGTAAAATAATAGTGTAAATAACCTCCTAAGTGTATTAAAAGTCGTGGATCCTTATTAGGGTAAGTAGAGAAATATCCAAAATAACCCCACTTAAATCCCATAAAAACCTGACACAGGGTCACGACTGACCTCTTTACGAGTCATAACCTAGCTTACTGTTGATATCCACCCAATCCTAACCAATCCTCAACCATGGATCAGACACTTTACAGTATATGACTCATCCCACCAAGTCGTAACCTTAGCATATAATTCATACCCATGATCTGTATCCCTAGCAGAATGTAACACTAAGAGGATCAAACACTGACCACCTTATGAGTCACCTATACGAATCGTACCCATGCTTTATGACTCATACCCTCAAGTCGTATCCATTCTAGTGTCCAAGACCATGCCACAAACTAACATTGGTCAGCTTACAATAGATCTTCCCCACTCTCACCCTAGCTTACGGCTCGTACCATGAGTCGTAATGGATTTGAAGAATGAGATTCCTGGAAATTTTCTAAGGGTCCAAACCTGGGATGCTTCAGTAGGTAGTGGAATATAAAAAAAAAAATACACACGCTAAAATAAAAAATATAACCTATTTATTATTATTAGCATCATCGTCATTATTTTTGCCAGTCGGCCAATCATCAATCGGCAGCAACAGGACCCTCCTCAGCTTGCGAATCTCTCAGAGCATCCTTGCTCTCACGGCACCCAATTCCCACTGTAGGTTATGAACCTGCCTTCGAAGTTCCAACACGGCATCTTGCAGATAAGCAACGTCCTAAACAGGATCAGTCATATCTAGAACACGCATGAATTGACAAAAAAATTAAAACACAAGTGAAGAAAAGAGTTTGAACGTAATACAATGTATACTACCAATTGGGTATATTTACACAAAAAAACAAGAAAAAAAACTTACCTTAGAGAGGAAAAAGGTATTTGGTATCTGGTCTTTTAAGAGAAAGTGGTTGAAGGTGTAATATAAAAGAGAAGAAGCAAGAAATAAATAGAGTGTAGTAGTAGAATGAATAATTAAGGAGGGACCTATTTATAGAGGAATAAATTTAAATGAGTTAGGAAAAAGGTGTGACTATTCACTTCTATTTTACTAATTACATTCAAACAAACCGATGACTTTTTAATTACTGTGAAAAGTTGGGACTTAATTAAATCATGTTGCTGACTTTTTTATTATTGTGATAAGTCATTACTTTTCAGCTTATTATTATTAATTAGTTCATAAATTTATATAACATTTTTCTCAATTAAATAATCGAAGACTTCTCACATTTTCAAGATAATCTATTTGTTGCAACATATAATCTATCTTTTTTAATAATAATAATAATAATAATCATATATATTTTCATTAATCCAAATTGGTGACTTTTTAATTATTTATTATATAAATTAAATAGGAAATTTAAAAACAAAAAAGGTGAAAAGTCACTACTTGTCGCCTATTTAATATTAACATCAATTATTCAAATTACATAACCATTTTTTTACGGTTATAAATTATGTTTATCATTTATTTCATTATTGATTTCTGTGAAAAGAAATGACTTAATTTAAATCAAGCTGGAGAATTTTTTATTATTGTGATAAGTCATGACTTTTCAGCTTATTATTAATAATTAGTTCTTAAATTTAAATAACTTTTATCTAAATTAAATAATCGAAGACTTCTCACCTTTTCAATAATTATTTTTTTAATAAAATAATAACCATTTTTATTGATTTGTGGCAACAGATTGTATGTTTGTTACATCAGATAATCCATCTGTTGCAGCAGATATACTATCTGTTACAACAAATTGACCATCTGCTGAAGGAGCTTTTTTGATTTCTTCTAACAGCTGATTCATCAGTCGCAACAGATGAGGAATTTGATTCATAAGCTATTTCGAATGTGTGAGATAAAAAGTCACGCCTATTTAATAGTAATATTAGTTATTAAAATTAAATAACCCATTTTTACGGTTATAAATTATGTTTATCATTTATTTCCTTAGTATTTATTTACGAACCATTTTTCATATTAAATAATCAAAAAGTCATGACTTTTCACCCTCTCAATAACAATAACCTTTTTCTATTAATAACCGTCTGTTGTAACATATGATCCATCTGTCACAACAGATTAACCATCCATTGCCACAAATGCTCAGTCCCAACCTCCGACCGTCGACATGTTGATAATAAGGAATAGAGAATGAAAATTAGATATTAAATAAGAATTAAAAATTCAAAGTCAAAAAAACATAGATTTCTGAATCCATTATATACAAAGATACAATAAACAAAACATACATTAGGTTCCTTCCTTAGGTAGATCCGATATACTAAAATAAAATACATACGCTAAAAGAAAAAACTTAACCTAATTATAATTATTACTATCATTATTATTACTATTATTATTACTATTATTATTATTATTGTCAATCGGCCAATCGTCATACGGCAACAGTAGGGTCCTCCTCAGCCTTGCTCTCATGTCGTGATATGTGAGCAGATGCTAACACATTTGAGGCTTTTAACTAAGAATAATTGCAAAGTCTTAAGCAACTTTTATCATTTTTTATTGTTTTATGTTTGATTTTGCAGTAGAAGCTGATATGGGCAGTAAATAGAAATTCTCTAAGTCCAAGAGGATTAGGGAATTAAATGCTTAAGTAGGTCGAGAGATATTTAAGCATAACATTGATAAACATAGCTTGTTATCCTACCCACGTGAGAATCTTGAACCACTTTTAGCATCTGTCATGTACCAGAAGCCCTAGTGAACATAATTCTGGTTATTTCATAAACTCTTGATTTACAAACACCGAAAGTAAAGTGACAAACAACAACTTGTTAAACCTAAACCCCCCATTTCAGGAAACATTAAACTATCAGTGGATTAAATCGCAAACAACTTAAGTTCACACCATATTCCCTGTGGGATTCGACCCCAACCTAGTTTGAGTTTTATATTGACAACGATCACTTACACCCATTCAAGAGTGTAATTTGAGCATTATCAAAAATGGCGTCGTTGCTGGGGAATACGGTTGTAAGCTGAAGATTGTATGCGCTAATTGAATGTTAGTTAAGTTTCCTAGATTTACGTTTATTTATTATTTTTGTTTATTTGCAGGATTTTATAGTGTATACCAAGCACCAGAAGTTTCGGAGAAACATCATTACCACTAAATCCGAAACCGCAACGAATAGGAAGAATAGCAGAACAGCAGGAGGCTGGCAGATTGGCAGCCTTAGCTAGAGCTCAGGTGAATGTACAAAATGTCGGGCAATATGCACGACATCAAAACCCTGAGTATAAAGATTTGGGGGATGAGGAGTTATTGAACCCTGGTAACCCAAGGCGTGCAGAGCAGATAGTTGCACAACTGCCACATTAACTGGGAACCGTCCATTCCAAAGAAGACAAGAGTACCAGCCGGTCCAGTATGATCTGAATGATGATGATGATGGCATAGATGGGGAAGGTGCAATGAGTTTAATTATTCCTCCACTGTTGGCACCTGGTACCAAGTTCAACATTATGAGTACTATGATCCAACTTCTCAATCTGAAGGGGTTGTTTGTTGGCCTTCCTGAGGATGATTCGAACCTGTATCTGGTGAATTTTGTCATCATTTGCAAAAAAAAAAAATAACCTAGGAGTGGGCCAGAATGTTATTCGGTTGAGGTTGTTTTCATTGTCTCTATCTGGGGAGGCAACATTATGGCTGAATGAGCTTACGCCTGATTCCATCACCCACTGGACGTAATTGAAAAAAGTGTTCCTAGAACAATTTTTTCCACCCTCCAGGAGGGTACAGTTGAGGGACGAAATCAACAATTTTAGACAGCTTCCTACTGAAGCTTTGCATGAGACTTGGGAGAGATTCAAGAAGAAGCTAACACAGTGTCTAAACCATAATATGATGGACCTACACTTGATGGAGACTTTATACAGGGCCCTCAACTCTGTAACAAAGCCGATTGTAGATAATATTGCCGGTGGTTCATTTGTTGATCTGTCTTTTCAAGATGACTCAGATATGCTAAATAAGATGACCAAATAGAGTCGGGCTTGGCATAACAGAGAGTCTGTGGAAGCAAGCCCCACTATTTCTGTTGGTATGTCTGCTGAACAACGCAGGAGAGATGAGGAGATGGATGAAGACATGGCCCATCTAAAGACTCAGATGGACTTGTTGACCAAGCACTTATTGTCAGGTAAGACTGAGAAAGTGAGAGCTGTAACGTCTCAAGACCGAGTGAATGTAGAGCCTGAAGAAGAGGCAAATTATGTTAATAATCAGGGGGGGTTTCGAGGTAATAACCAAGGGAATCAAGGTCAGAACGTTTATGACAGTCTAGTTACAAAGACAAGGAGCAAGGAAACTAAAGAAGCAATAATGACAGGAGTGGTTTATATGTTCCTCCTAGAAATAGGGATGCTGCTGCAACTAGCTCTGGAAAGATGTCCATGGAGGACATGATGGAGAAATTGTTGAAGGAAGATGAGGCCACCAACTCTGGTGTAACCACCATGAAGACCGATATGACATTCATCAGTCAGTTGGTGTAGTCACACTTTACTGCCATCAAACAGTTAGAGTAGTAGATGATCCAACTTTCCACTACATTCAACCAGAGAAAGAGCGGAACGTTACTAAGTGATACGGTTCAGAATCCGCAGAATAATGGCTCATGTATGGCGATTACCACTAGGAGTGGTAAGATATTACCTGGCCTTTCTATGGGCAAATCTGTAGATGGTGAGGTAGTTATTAATGAATCCAAAGAAAGCAATCCAGTGGAGTCTGAGAAGCTGGATAGTTCTGTTAATGCTTTAGAGAAATAAAGAGAGAAGGAAGAGGAAGTGGTGTTGAAAACTATCCCAAGACCACCACCTCCCTTTACTCAATGATTGAAGAAGAAGGCTGAGGATGCAAAATTCAGCAAATTCCTGGCAATGCTCAAGCAATTGATGATAAATGTGCCTTTGGTTAAGGCACTTGAGCAAATATCAGGATACGTAAATTCATGAAGGACCTTATGACTAAAAAAGAGCTATGATCTATGAATTGGAGGAAAATCTCCACTATTGTAGTGCTATTTCTACAAGGACCTTAGTGCAGAAGAAGCCAGACCCGGGCGCATTCACTATTCCCTGTACAATTGGGACTATGGAATTTGCTAAGACATTATGTGATCTGGGAGCAAGCGTTAACTTGATGCCACTGATTGTTTATAGAAAGATGGGTCTGGGAAATCCCATACCCACTAACATGCGACTCGTGATGGCGGATAGGTCAGTAAAGCGACCTATTGGCATTCTATATGATGTTTTGGTAAAGGTGTCCAACTTTATATTCCCTGCAGACTTCATCATTTTGGATTGCGAGGTGGACTTTGAGGTCCCATAATTTTGGGTCGTCCTTTCCTCACAACCAAAATTATGTTCATTGATTTGAGAGTGAATAAGCTCTTATTCAAGATGAATGATGAAGTGGTCTGGTTTGATATGGGTAAGTCAATGAAGCAACATGGAGAAATGAGTATGTTCTCAGTAGTTGATGTGTATTATAAGGACGAATAGGAAGTGTCCATAGTAGAGCAACTTGCTATAGAACCTTTGGAAAATATTATGATGAATTATAATAGTGAAGGCATCGGGGAGTATGAAGAGACCGTTTGTGCTTTAACAGGAATGGGTTCATACCCTTATGCTCCTAAAAAGTTAGACCTTGACCTTGCTAATCAACCAACACCACCAGCTAAGCCATCTGTTGAGGAGCCTCCGGTGTTGGAATTGAAAGTACTACCTAGACAGTTATGGTATGCGTTTTTGGGCAATGAGAACACGCTACCTATTATTATTACGGCTGATTTGGATAAGCAATAGGTAAACGCACTTATTTTAGTAGTTCAGAAGCACAAGAGAGCTAAAGGCTAGACCATCACTGATATTATTGGCATTCCCCCGGGTATCTGCATGCATAAAATTCAACTTGAGGAAGATTGTATTCCAGCCATAGAGCATCAGCGCCGTCTTACCCACCAATGCAAAAGGTGGTTAAGAAGGATATTATTAAGTGGTTGGATACAGGAGTGGTTTACCCTATTTCTGATAGTAAGTAGGTAAGCACAGTTCAATGTGTACCCAAAAAAGGGGGCATGATGGTGATTTCTAATGAAAGGAATAAGTTGATTCCACTCAGGCCTGTAACTAGGTGGAGAGTTTATATGGACTACCGCAAGCTAAATTCTTGGACTCTGAAAGACCACTTCCCGATGCCCTTTATGGACCAAATGATTGATCGATTAGTTGGAAGGGGGCAGTATTGCTTCTTGGATGGTTATTTCGGATACAACCAAATCTTCATTGGTCCTAAAGATCATGAGAAGATGACATTCACATGCCCATATGGCACCTTTGCATTTAAGAGGATGTCATTTGGGCTATGCAATGCGCCCTCCACTTTTCAATGGTGTATGATATCTATCTTTTCATACATGGTGGAGGACACCATAGAGGTATTCATAGATGATTTCTCTATGGTGGATGATTCATTTGAGATGTGTGGAAAATCTGAATCTAGCCTTGCAAAGATGTGTTAAATTTAATTTGGTGCTTAACTTGGAAAAATGTTATTTCGTGGAAAAGAAAGGCATCGTTCTTGGCCACAAAATTTCTGAAAAAGGGATAGAAGTTTATCGACAAAAGGTGGAAGTTATTAAGAAATTCCCACCTCCCATTTCAGTGAAGGGAGTGCATAGTTTTCTTAGATATGCTGGCTTTTATCGGAGATTTATAAAAGACTTCTCGAAGGTTGCAAATCCACTTTGCAAACTTTTGGAGAAAAAAGTAAAGTTTTCATTCGATGATGAGTGCTTGAAGGCATTTGAATGCCTTAAAAAGAAGTTGTTTGAGTCCCCTATTGTTGTTGCACCTGACTGGTCAAAACCATTTGAGATCATGTGTGATGCCAGTGGTGTTTCCCTTGGAGCTGTATTGGGATAAAAGAAGGACAAACTATTTCATTCGATATATTACGCCAGCAAAACACTGAATGGAGTGCAAAAGAATAACACTGTCACTGAATAGGAACTTCTGGCTGTAGTGTATGCTTTTAAGAAGTTTAGATCTTATCTTCTTGGGACCAAAGTGGTGGTTCACACCGACCATACTGCCTTGAGGTATCTGATAGCTAAGAAGGATGCAAAACCAAGGCTGATTAGATGGGTATTGCTGCTGCAAGAATTTGACTTTGAGGTTAAAGATAGGAAAGGTTGTGAAAACTAAGTTGCAAATCATCTGTCTCGAATGGAAGGTGAACATGAAATTAGTGATAAAACGAAGATAAATGATGCATTCCCTAATGAGGAGATCCTGGTTGCCGCTGTGGAAAAATTGCCTTGGTATACGGATTATGCAAATTATGTTGTGAGTGAGGTCATCCCAGAAAATCTTTCTTTCCATCAAAGGAAGAAATTTTTGCATGATGTGACTCATTACTTCTGGGATGAACCGTATATTTTTCGGTGATGTTCGGATAATATTATAAGGAGATTCGTACTGGAAGTGGATGTATTATGCATATTGGAAGCATGTCATGCTTCCTCAGTTGGAAGTCACCATGCAGGCGACCAAACGGCTAGGAAATTATTGCAGGATGGCTTTTACTGGCCAACATTGTTCAAGGATGGCTGCAAGTTTATGCTGAAATGTGACCAATGTCAGAGGCAGGGGTCAATCTCAAAAAGATACGAGATGCCCTTGACTAAGATGCTTGAAATGGAATTATTTGATGTCTGGGGCATTGATTTCATGGGTCTTTTTGTAAACTCGTATGGGATGAAGTATATTTTAGTTGTTGTTAACTACGTCTCGAAATGGGTCGAAGTTGTAGCATTGTCTGATAATGAAGGGGAGAGGGTTGTTGCTTTTCTCAAGAAGAACATCTTCTCTTGCTTTGGAGTACTACGTACTATTATAAGCGATAGAGGATCTCATTTTTACAACAAACTATTTTGAGCAGCTTTAGCAAAATATGGGGTAAAGCAGCACCGAGTGGCTACTCCATACCACCCACAAACCAGTGGGCAAGTGGAGGTGTCAAATCGAGAGATTAAAGCCATCCTAGACAAAATGGTGAACTCTAGCCGGAAAGATTGGTCTCGAAAGATTGATGATGCCCTTTGGGTATATCGGACTGCATTTACGACACCCATTGGCATGTCACCATTTCACCTGGTCTATAGAAAATCTTACCACCTACCAATAGAGCTGGAGAACAAAACCTTTTGGGACCTCAAAAGGCTAAATTTGAATTAGAAGGAGGCAGCAGAGCTAAGACTGGGGAAACTAAATGAAATTGATGAATTCCATCTCAGGGCATATGAACGAGAAGATCTGTATAAAGAAAATATGAAAAAATACCACGATTGGAGGATAGAGAAACGAGACTTCCAAAAGGGTGACATGGTGCTTCTGTTCAATTCCAGACTCAAATTGTTCCCAGGTAAGCTAAAATCTAAGTGGTCAGGCCGTTTTAAAGTTAGCGAAGTCTACTCATCTGGAGTAGTGGAACTTGAAGATGATCACGGCAGTACCTTCAAGGTAAATGGGCAACGTGTCAAGCTTTATATTGGTCCAAAAGAATCAATGAAAAGTATCACCATTATCTATCTCGATGAAGTCTGAAGTAATCGAGATACCTGAGTCGTGCCGCAACCTTAAATCCGACGCTGCATGGGAGGCAACTTATGAACCCCTAAATTGATTCATTCCAGGTATACTCTAACCCTTAGTTCAGCTTTATTTTTAATTTTATGTTGAGGGTGTAGGGTAGGATATTGTTGTAACAATTTTTGGTAGATAATTAGGAGTAATATAGGTACTTGAGGTGGTTAGCTTGTTTTGTAACTTTCAAGCACCTCTCTATTGATCTGAGTTTATAACTATGTGAATTGCATTCATCTGTGACCGCGGTGCATCTTTTTGTGGCATTAGTTTGGTGACATAACAATTTTTGCTGAACAAATTGCATGAATTGGATAAGTAGTGATATGCAATGTAGTTGTGTGCCATGTGTGTGTTAGGTCTTACTCAGCTCCTGTTGTATGCCGAATGTAGAACTTGCCCCATTAGTCCTGCCTAGGTTGTAGCATAGGGGTTAGGAAAGGATCGTAGGCCATTTTTTATTGTAACCCACTTTCATCCTAAATGACCTTCCCAATGTGAATAATATCCCTTGATCCCTTATTTAATCTTATATGTTTGTTTCTTTCTGTGAAACCTCTTGCCTTTCTGTTTACCTCACAATGAACCTGTTTTGGCCCTGGTCATCCTTGGACACTGTGCACCTTAACTTAGGCAAACAGCCTAAGTTGAGGGTGGCTATCATAGGGGTGTGTGATGCAAAATGAGAATGAAGAGAGGTAGAATAAGAGAAAAGAAAAAAAAGTTGGGTGCGGTGAAAAAGGAATAAGAAAAGAGAAAGTTGTGTTAAAGATAATATGATGATTGAAAAGACCGCATCCATCTTGAGCATGTGCGATCAATAAAAGAAGAGGAAGAAAAGAACGTTTAGAAGTGAAACCCTAAGAGTTTAGTGTAGTGTCAAGGAGGCATAGTCATTCTAAAATTTCCATAAATATCATACCATCCCCTAGCCTACATTACAAACCTAAGAAAAGTCCTAAAGTGATCCTAACAGACCTACCTGAATATTTAGGTACTGACTATAAGGGCAAGCCTATGGCATTTGACATGCAGTGTTTAGAACTTTATTCTGAGAGTGATACTTATGATTATCCCTATGTTTATGTTGGGGAATTCTGATATGAGTGAAAAAGGGATTTCTTTGTTATGAGGGCACATTGGGTATGTTGCTAAGTCACTGACTTGTTCAGATAGTGTGATCTTGGTATGGCATGATTGTTATTGCTAAGTTTTTATAGTATGTTGATGCTTGTGAGTTGTGTGGTTGTTCTTCAAAACATCAACAGTGAGTTTTAAATTGACTGACCTTGGAGATGGTGAAATTATTCTAAACTAATATGAGTGGTTAGCGACCAAATTGTACTTTGTCTTCTCTTAGTTATGTTTTGGTTGCTTGAGGACAAACAATTGATTTAAGTTGAGGGTGTTGATGTGTGAGAAGATGCTAACACATTTGAGGCTTTTAACTAAGAATAATTGCAAAGTCTTAAGCAACTTTTGTCATTTTTGATTGTTTTATGTTTGATTTTGCAATAGAAGCTGATATGATAGAGAACCAACAATAATGGAAGCAAATAGGCTGAAATCAGAAGCAATTAAAAGACAAGTGCAGCTGACGACATTAATGATAGGTCGTCAGCCCGGTAATGGCTATCAAGGCCATTGTCAGCCTTAAATAGGGAATGAGTTCCAGCTGTTAGAATCGATCACATTTTGTGATAGGCCGTCATAATGGTGATATGTTTTTAGGAATGTCGTCAGACTTAGGCCGGACATGAGAATTAGAGAAAAAGCGTGATGACATTTTAGATAAGTCGTCACAGTCTTGATAAACCGCCAGAAGTTGCCGTCAACCTAAGACAGAACTACTGCAGATTTTAAGAAGACCTGATGACATTCTTGATAAGTCCTCAGGATCCTGATAAGGCGTCACCAATTGTCGTCATCTATTTCGAGAAAAAGTTGTAACCTTGATTTTGTTTCCTTATTTAGAGTAACTTACAATTTAAAGCTTTGTTTGAGGGTTTTCTAGACATTATTATCATTGTTATTATTCTGCACAAGGTCGACACCTTGAGTTTTGGACAGCATAATTTGATATTTTCTCTCTTTACTTTTTGACTTTAATGACACAACTATTCTGGAGAGATTATTATCAGTATTTTGGGATTTCCTTTGTAATCTAATTTGCGATTCACTAGTTATTATTCATCTCTGTAAGTTTATCTTTAAATCATGAATTCAATTATGTGTTTCGTTCATTACATCATGAGTGGCTAAACTCCATTAACCTGAGTTATGGGATCTAGGGTTAGGTCTTGATGAGGTGCTAAGTATTCAAGATTCAAAAGGTGGCAGGATTTTTTGATAATTTTGAAGTTTTAATTAACGTCTATTGGTTTCAAATAGTAGACACACCTTCTTTGATTTGCTTCAGAAAGAAATCAAATATAGTAGGAAGTCAATTATTAACAGGGACTTGGAAATACTTCGTTTAATAATCAGCGTTGTAACAAGGTTGGTTAACCTGAGGTAAAATCTGGGCATTAAATAGAAATTCCCTAATTCCGAGAGGATTAGGAAATTAAACGCTTAAGTAGGTCGAGATACATTTAAGCATAACATCGATAAATATAGCTTGTTATCCTACCCACCGTGAGAATCTTGAACCACTTCTAGCATCTGTCATGTACCGGAAGCCCTAGTGAACATAATTCTGGTTATTTCATAAACTCTTGATTTACAAACACCGAAATTAAAGTGACAAACAACAACTTGTTAAACCTAAACCCCTCATTTTAGGAAACATTAAACTATCAGTGGATTAAATCGCAAACAACTTGAGTTCACACCATATTCCCTGTGGGATTCGACCCCAACCTAGTTGGGTTTTATATTGGCAACGATCGCTTACACCTATTCAAGAGTGTAATTTGAGAATTATTAGGTCGCCCAACTCCTACCGAAGTTCATGAATTTGACTTCCAAGTTCCCACAAGGAGTCGCGCAAAATCACCTTGTCCAAATCCGGATCATCCATATCTAGAAGTGGACTTAGTATAATTACATCCCTTAATTAAATAAAACCGGTGACTTTTTGAATATTTAAATTAAAAAATATATCTAAAAATAATATTTTATCTTTATTGTATTTCGGAAAGAAAAGAAAATTACTTTAAGATAAATCTAACAGATGGGTAATCTGTTGCAAAATATGTTCTATATGTTTGATAATTTACAATATATTGACAATCTGTTGCAATAGATGCATATATCTTTTAGACTATTTCCAACAGATAAGTCATATGTTGCAACAAATTGATCATCTATCATAACAGATGTCTATAATTATTTGTTAATTTTAACAGATTTTTCATCTGTTGCAATAGGTTAGTCATATGCTTAATCAAACTAAGCCATAGATGGGCTAGAAAGAATAAGATGCATGCAGATGAATGGATCCACTTTCATGTATGGGAGTTATGTATTACTGATAAGGTCCTCGGGACAACACACATTAATTACAATGATTTTTTGTGAAAGCAGTTCTTAACCGATTAGGTAATGATCATTCAAACAAGATATTGCATTGTACAATTAAGTTTGATAGGCTCATATTGATAAGGCCAAGGGGCCCATGAAGATGGTAATGATACCTTATTACGAATTAATGACGGTTATTGCTCATGTTTATGTTTGTCAAGTTTTTAGAATGGATCAATATTTGGTGTCACTGCAGAGATCCAATAGCTATTTGACTTAACTTTAAGTGTGCATTGGACTTTATGAAAGCCTTCGAAGCCTCGCACTGTATCAAACAAGAACGGTAAACCAATAGAAATTCGCCTGGCCTAAATTTATATGGAAGGATTATTTAAGAAGATGATTATACGCCAAAAGAAGCCATAGGAGAATACCTGCAAGGGAAAGGGGAGTTGATGAAAGACTATCATCTGAGAGCTAATTGAAGCAGAAACATAGGGTACCAAGGAACTTCTAGAGAATTTGGCCGATGAAATTCAATAAAAACATGAGAAATCTGAATCAAGTGCAAATAAGAAAGTGTATCCAGTAA
This sequence comes from Capsicum pubescens, assembly GCA_030864215.1. NCBI lineage: Eukaryota > Viridiplantae > Streptophyta > Magnoliopsida > Solanales > Solanaceae > Capsicum > Capsicum pubescens. The sequence goes on from CM061548.1 coordinate 87,819,885, forward strand.
TAAAAATTTATATGTTGTCTCTCTCAAAGAAAAATAGTATAAATGGAAACTTTGCTAGGGAGCTGTGACTAGGTAGCGTGGTCGGGATGATCACCTATATAGAAAATAATAGAACACCAAGAAAGTAGCTTTACGGACATCGAGGGTTGTAATAATGTACAGTAAGTCAAGTAAACTTACGCCAAGAATAGCTGCAGTTGAAATAAGGAATCAAGCAAAGGCAGCAATTTCTGAATATTAAATTGCATCCCGTTCCTTGTTGTTTGTGGTTTCGATTAGGTCCACTACTATTGACATGATTGGAATAACAAAAAAGATTGAAAGGCAGATTGAGTATCATTACTTCCTTAACAATATGGTTATAACTGATTGTGCTTTCTTTCCTTAGCATGCTTTCAACATATCTTGGAGAAAATCAGAGGCTTGTTATAGTATGTGAATCCCGATAATTTCAAGCTTACTTCCAGCTTGTTGATTCGGTATTCAAGTTTTTCATTGTCGTCTTTGAGGTTAGTATAGAGTTATTGGTCTTTTGTGATCCCGTCGATGAGGAACACTTTATTCAAAGTTATGGAATTGTAAAAGGCCTTCAGAAGGCTTCCATAACACTTTCTTCAGAAGGCTTAGAAGATACATAGAGGGTCCCTATGTTTATTTTAGGTGAACATGTTGATACACACTCAAGCAGTAGTTCCAACAGTTGAACAACTCACTTTCTCGAGCGTTGTTCAATACAGCTAGTTCAACTAACCTTCAAAGGTTTTGATAGATTAATGAGCTTGGAATTACACTACATTTGATTTAAACTGATTCCACTAACCATATAGCCCAAAATCTAGGAAATAAATTATTTGACTCCAAACAATTTAGATCAAATAAGGTGCTACAGTATTTATAAGGTACTCCAATGTTATTTTCTATCTATTTATAATATTTATTTGGAGTCAAATATGTTATTTCCTAGCTTTTAATCTATAGGATTAGTGGAGTCAGTTTAGATCAAATGTTACATAATTCCAGGCTCATTAACCTATTGAATTCTTTGAAGGTTGTGTTAAACAATTTGCATTGAACAACACTCGAGAAAGTGAGTTGTTCAACTGTTGGGACCACTGCTTGGTTGTGCATCAACATGTTGACCTAAAACAAATATATCGACCCTCCATGTATCATTTAAGCCTTCTGAAGAAAGTGTTCTAGAAACCTTCTAAAGGCCTTTTACGATGCTCCAACTTCGAAGGAAGTGTTCCTTATTGACGAGATCACAAATGACCAAGAACTCTATACTAACCTCAAATACGAAAATGATAAACTTGAATACTGAATAAGCAAGCTGGAGGCAAGCTTGAAAATTATCGGAATTCTCATACTACAAGAAGCCTTTGATCTTCTCCAAGAACTGTTGAAAGTATGATAAGGCAAGAAAACACAATCAATTATATCCATATGGTTAAGGAAGTAATGATACTCAACCTGCCTTTCATTCTTATTTGATATTTCGATCAGGTCAATTGAAGTGTACCTAATACAAACCACAAACAACAAGGCATGGGATGCTATTTAAAATTCAGAAACTGTCTCCTTCGCTTACATTCCTTATTTTAACTGAAGCTATTCTTGGGACAAGTTTTCTTGACTTGTTGTACAACATTTCAACCCTCGATTCCCGCAAAGCAACTTTCTTGGTTTTCCATTATTTTCTTTGTAGGTGACCATCCCGACCATGCTACCTAGTCGCAGCTCTCTAAAATAGTGACCAACTGGATTATTTTTCTTTGAGAGTGACGACATATGGATTTCATTTTTGGATACACTTTCATATTTTTACTTGATTCAGATTTCTTATGTTTTAAGTCAAGTTAATTGGCCAGATTCGCTACAAATTCCCTCTTATCCTATGTTTCCTCTTTAATTAGTTCTCAGATGATATAATCTTCATCAACTCCCTTTTTACCTTGCAGGTATTCTCCTACCGTACCTTCTGGTGTAAAATCATCACCCTGAGTAACCCAACCATAAAAACTTGGGCTAGGACAATAACTATATTGATTTCCATTCTTGGTTGCAGCAGTAGGAGGCTTTGAAAACCTTCTCAAAGTCCAATTAACCCTAAAAGTTAGTCCTATCGCTATTGAATCTTTCTACAATGCCACCAAAATTTTATTCCTTCACAAAGCTTGACACTTAAACATAAGCAACAACCGTCATTAAATCTTAATAGAGTATCAAAACCATATTCAGGATCCCTCAGCCTTATCGGTTCGTACCTATCAAACTTAACTGTAAAATTACAGATATCCTATTTGAATGATCAATATCTAATCGATAAAAACAACATTCACAAAATCAGTATACTCTATGTGTGTTTTCCCGATAACATGATCAGTAATACATACTTCTCACATATAAAGTCGTTCCATCTGCAAGTAGCTTATTCCTCTGTACCCATCTTTACTATAGCCTTTTGTGTTGGTCAAAAAAAAGTTGATCAACTTTTATTTCTTTATATCTACAAACAAGAGAAAAATAATTGATGTCAAATAAGAGAAGAACAAAAAAACCATTATAATTGATGTCTACATAATTTTAAAAAAGGTAACACAAAATTAAATAAATACAACACATTTCAACATCTGTTCAACGGCTTCCCCATTTGTTACAATATATTGTCCATCTGTTGCAACATATTATCCATCAGTCGCAACAGATTACATATATATTGCAACAGACTCCACATAAGCAACTATTGGAACAAATCAAACCATTAGCAAGGTTGGTTTGATATATTCCAACAGATTATACATTTGTTGATACAGACTCCATATCTGCTACAACAAATTCCCGAATAGATGGCTAATCTGTTGTAATAGGCTACGCATCTATTGCAATAGATGTGGAGTCTGTTACAACGGATGTGTAATCTGTTGGAATACATCAAACCAACCTTGCTAGTGGTCTGATTTGTTTCAACAATTGTTCCGTTTGTTGCAACATAAACAACATCATCAACAATAAAGAAATAACACCATTTGTTTCAACACCATCAACAACACAATACCACACCATACGTTTCAACAACACCAACTCCACCAACAATATCAATAACAGCATCAAAGAAACAAATAAAATACATACAAAAAAAATAATACTGCCAATATGGCTTTTAAACTTAAAAGTCACCTTTCCTTCAAATTTTTTAAATAAATAAGATATGGGTAAAGGGTAATTAAATAAAAATAGATGGAAATAACTAATTTAAATAACTTGCAAAGAAGAAGATGGGAATGAAAGAGCAATAGTGCACCATACCTGCAATGTAAAAAGCAAGGGGATTAGAACAACAATTTCAGTCAATAAAAGATATAGAACGGTTGAGAAGCGAAAGGATACTCATGAGAAAGAGAGAAAGAGAGAAAAAAAAGAGACAGTTGTGATAACCCTAAAGAGGAGAGAAAAAAAAGAAGAGAGATGAATTAATATTCATTATTAACTTTGACGGGCACGAGGAGATGGGTGACATTGAAAAGACAGGATAAGACTACTCAAGGAGGAGATTTTTTAATTAGTCAAGAAATATTTTTTACCGCCTTAATATTTTATCTGTTTTATTTTGGACAGAAAATTTCTTTAAAATAAAAAATATTTTCTAACAGATATGTAATCTGTTACAACAGATATCAATAGCTATTTGAAAATTTCCAACAGGTCAGTCAATTGTTTAAATAGATGCAAATATCTATTTGATAATTAAAACAAATGGGTAATCTGTTGCAACAGACCTCAATATCTGTTTGATAATTTCCAACAGCTCAGTCGTCTATTGCAATAGATTTCCTTACAATTGATCTAGCTAGAACAAGGGATGAGTTAATAAGGTTAACTACAACTTTAATTGAGTCTTTGCAATACCCAAGTTCTTATTAAGCTAATACCTAAATAGATTTAGCTACAAATAGGGATGAGTTGATAGAGTCAACTACAGCTTCAATTGAGTCTTTGCAATTGCATGATGTTGGTATTGCGTTCCTCCCAACTCGAGTCGTCAATTGATCACTCTGAGTTGAAACAATTTTTATTAACTAATTATTAATATAATACCTAAATTGATTTAGCTACAAATAGGGATGAGTTGACAGGATCAACTACAACTTCAATTGAGTCTTTGCAATTGCATGATATTGGTATTGCGTTTCTCCCGACCTGAGTCGTCGAACGATCGCTCTAAGTTGAAACGATTTTTATTAACTTATTATGAAGATAATATGCAAATTGATTTAGCTACAACTAGGGATGAGATAACCGGGTTAACTACAACTTTAATTGAGTCTTTGCAATTGCATGATGTTGGTATTATGTTCCTCCAGACCCGAGTAATCAAATAATCACTCTGAGTTAAAACAATCCCTATTAAATTATTATTAAGTTAATAACTAAATTGATTTATCTACAACTAGGTATGAGTTGACAGGGCCAACTATAACTTTAATTGAGTCCTTGCAATTGTATGATGTTGGTATTGCGTTCCTCCCGACTTGAGTCGTCGATCGATCACTCTGAGTTGAAACGATACCTATTAACTTATTATTAGGCTAATACCTAAATTAATATAGCTACAACTAGGGATAAGTTGACAGGGTCAACTATAACTTCAATTGAGTCTTCGTAATTGTATGATGTTGGTATTACATTCCTCCCGACATGAGTCATCGAACGATCACCCTGAGTTGAAATGATTCCTATTAACTTATTATTAAGCTAATAGCTAAATAGATTTATCTACAACTAGGGATGAGTTGACAGAGTCAACTACAACTTCAATTGAGTTTTTGCAATAGCATGATATTGGTATTGCATTCCTCCCGACCCGAGTCGTCGATCGATCACTCTAAGTTGAAATGATTATTATTAACTTTTTAATAAGGTAATACCTAAAATTCATCAGTGTTCCACTTAATACACTTTATTATGATGGGACAGTTAAAAATTATATCTTTTAAAATTTAAAAAAATAATTAAGATCAATTCAGACCAAATTAACAATTTCAAAACTAGTCATTCTTTTCCAAAAATACAAATCAACCCATACAAATCATCCATTTGCGGGAAAAATATTTCATCATTTCAAATCTCGAGTTCTCGCTCTTTTCTTTCTCTCTCAATAATACAGACAACAACTACTCAATATTTTGCTCAACCCTTTTATTTTTGACTTTATTCTCACTTGTTTCCATCCTTTTGTCTGTATTCGCAGGTAAGAAAGTTCGAAAAGTGTCCTAAATTTATTCCTCATTCTAAAAATTAGGGATTTTTAGTTAATGATAAAAAAAAATACTTTTAGTTGTATAACCTTCGAGAATGGGTTAACAATTTTGAGTTTTGATGCTAAAAAATGTAGTAAAAAAACCCTAGTTTTTGGCGCAGTATTTCATTGAATCTCGTGGTATTGTTGGATGGTGTTTGTGGTGTTCTTAGTGTTGTCGATATTGGTGGTCTTGGAGGTGGTGGCGGTTGTCTTGGTATTGGTATTGGTGGCATTGGTGGTGGTGTTGGCGTTATTGGTGGTCTTGGTGCGGGTATTGGTGGCATTGGTTGTGGTGTTGGTGGTTTTGTTGGTAGTCTTGGTGGTATTATTTGTGGTCTTGGTGACATTAGTTGTGGTCTTGGTGGCATTGGTGGTGGTCTTGGTGGTGGTTTTTGTGGTATTGGTGGTCCATCTGTTGCAACAGGTAGAACATCTATTGGGAGATATTAAATAGGTCTTCTAACAGATTCCCATCTGTTCCAACTGATGGGTTATCCATTGGAAATTTTTTTTTAATGTGGCGTATAATAATTTATTGAAATTTGTCTTACTTTTTTAAAAAATTATGCAGACCTCAAATGTAATTTATTTTTTGTTTTTCTATTGTTTGTAGCTAAAATATGTCTCCCAGAAAAAAAAACTGAAAGTGAATCAACTTCTGACCACCTAACAAAAAAGGCTATAGTAAAGATGGATTCGGAGGAACTATCAGAACAATCTCAGCTAGGGATAAATGAAGTTGAGGAAAGTCATGAAAAGAGATGTGGAAAAGGGTATATAGAGGTTAGTGAGGAAAATAAGAGTGAGGAGGAAGAAGAAGATAAGTAAGAAGAGGAAGAAGTAGAAAGTAAGAAAGAGGATGTTGATCAACATGATGATAATGCATCACCAATGGGGCGTGAATTATGATCGAAATCCCGGTATGATCCTGTCAAAACTATTAGTATTGACAGGTTTCACGCTGCGATGCCGATAGATAACCCTGCAGAACTAACTTGTGATCTTGTACTTAAATATTAGTTGGGAAAACCTTTTGATGAATTTAAAAATATTATGGAGAATGAAAACTAAGACAAACTTTTTAAGAAGAGCTGCTTTGGATGTTTTCTTGAGCTGACTGAGGAGCACACTGCCCGTTTTAGAATGAGCATGGTAAATGGTCTTCTCAGGAGCAGGATCAAGTATGTGGGGGATGATAAAGATTTGACGGAGGGGGTAAAAATATGGATGAAATCTGGATCAACTATTGTGGCATGCCAATTTATTTTGGCTTGAAAGAGTTTGTCATAGTGATAGTCTTGAGATGCGATTATCCAAATGAACCTCTCATCAATTAAACACCCTGTAAAAAGTCCAAGGCAAGCAGAACAGCAAAACCACCACCATCGAATAAAGGGAAGGCATTTTCCAAGCGACCACCCAACAAAATCAACAAATGCAACAAAAAAATAGATGGTTTGTACGACATTAAGGGACGTAACTGCAAAGCGACGGATTTGATAAAAGATCTCAAGGATAAAACCATACCAAAGCAGTATCGAGAGAAATTATGCTTGGTTTGGTTTGCCCATTCTGTTATATTGGCAAGAAAAGTCAACAAAGTCATAAAAGATGATTTGTTGGCCCTTTCTAAGGATTTTGACAAATTTAACAATTATACAGCTACAACTTGACGGTCAAATATTTAATGACAAAGCTATCCCCAAAGATGATCATATTATATGGCTTTCCTAGGGATATGACATCTATAACTTGACTGTCAAATATTTACTGACAAAGCTATCCCCAAAGACGATCACATTATATGGCTTTCCTTGGGCTTTCATGGTAAATTTAATCACTATTTGTTTACTCATCCATTAATTTATATTGAATAATTATTATGACCTTTTTTTGCTTGCATCTTGTTTACATATTTTAGGCTTGGGCATTTGAAGTCATTCCTCCCCTTCGAAAGTAGGTCAAGGATTACTCGGATGAGGATTCTCATCCAAGAATCCTTAGTTGGTTGGCTGCAAAGAGCAACATAAGAATTAAGGAGGATGATCTCTTTAACCCTCTGTATAAGGCAGTACATCTTTTTTCAAGTAAAATAATTTGACTTAGAAATATATTGAAGCAGATGTGCCATCTTTTTGGAAAAGATGGGTCATCTGTTGCAACAGATTACTCGTCTACTGCAACTGGTGCAACAGTAGGGTAATCTATTACAACAAACAATCTATATTACACAGCAGATTAACCATTTGCTATTCTGGTTCTCTGAACCCGACTCAACAGATTACTCATCTACTACAAATTATGCAATAAATGGGTAATATGATGCAATATATGAGCATGTTTATGCTCAAGAAAAAATAAATACATTTGAAATTACCCCTTATACAGGTCCTTCTTACCCTTACACCGGTCCCTCCCACCCTTACAGTGGTTTCTTTCACCCCCTCTTCACCCTCATATTCTCATTGAAAATGCAAAGTGTGCAAGGACATACACGATAAATTCCTTGAAAAACTAGAGGCTATCACTGAAGCTTCCAAGGAATTAAAATCAAAGAAGGGTGTCATACCATCCAAGAAAGTGAGGGAGCCATACACTCCTACAATGGCAGTTAGGATGAAGAATAAAAAAATTAGTCAAATACTCTCTAGTATGAAAAAAAAAAATTGCAAATCCTTCCTCTCCAAAAGTGTTTGAGAAAGTTCAGAGGCCATTGAAGAAGGTGGACATATATGCGACACTTGGTGCCAAGAGAAGAGGAAACTATGAAAGACCACGAATGCCAAGAAGAAACCTGCACAAGAATACACCATGCAAATATTTGACGCCCGAGACTTCAAGAGTATGACAAATTTGCATAAGTGATATGTGGATTGGGTAAGTTTACTTTTTCTAATCTATGAAGAAAAAGTTACGCAATAGATGTGTCATCTGTTGCAACAGCTGGGTATTCTAGTGCAACTGATGGTGGTTTTTTTTGCAATAAATTACACATCTATTGCATAAGTTGCATTAGTTGGGTAATTTGTGAACAGATTCAGAGAACCCTCTACAACAGATGGACCATCTGTTGCATCTTTCCACTATGTTTTTCTTCTTTACAATTATTAACTAATTTAAAAATTGTCTTCTTATATCACAGTATGTTGATGAAATTCTCTGCCTCATGATGGGCAGAAAATTAGCGTACCTGGATGATTATGATGTTTTCGATAGGATAATGGGCCTCAACTTTTAAAATAATTTCAAAGATAGGTACAATGAGCTCAATAAGCTAGTTTCAATTCTTGGTGGCCCAGGATTTGATTTGTTAGTTTCTAGGTTATAATAGGATGAAGATATGATTAACTATGTTAGAGGGAAGAGGCCATATCCACACGACAAGAGATGGACCAAGGCAAAGAGAATTTTTACAGTCATGAATGTAGAAGTCAAACATTTTCTCTTTATTGAGATACTTCTCGAGGAGGAAAAGATTAAGGTTTATGACTGCAACTTACTTATCCTCCATGATTGTAAATTTTTTACCCACATACAGCCACTGTTGGAGTTGTTTCCCAGCTTGTTTAGGTAAAGTAAATTGATGGATCATTTGCCAGCGGAAGTGTTGCAAAAGAAAGCATGGGATTTTGAAGGTCGAAATAAGGACATGGACCTTCAAAAAAATAAAATTAGTGTCGCGTGCAGGTCGTACGCACTTGCATACATCAAATATTTACTAATCAGCACAGAAATGGTTGGTCTGTGCGATGACATTGTGGAAAAAATGCAAGAGGTCTGGGCTTATGGGGTACTAGCTAGATGCTTGGAGCCTGTGTATAAAGAAGAATATGTACAAAGACAAACACCATAACAATTTTTTATTTCAAGCCACTTCACTTTACATGTGGTGATAATTTTTTATGTTTGAAGAAAGTTGAATTTTTTATTATGCAATAGATTGTCTATCTGTTGTAACAGATAGTCTATCCATTGTGACAGATTGATTATCTATTGCAATAGGTTGGTCATCTGTTGCATTATGAAGATATTTCTCAGTCTATCTATCGTAATAGATATATAATATGTTGTAACATATAGTCAATCTATTATAACTGATAGGTCATAGTTTAGAACAAATTAAAATAGTAGGAAGACCTGTTTGATAATTTCCAATAGATGACCTACATGTTGCAACATATATCTAAATCTGTTTGATAATTTTTAACTTGCAACAGATGTATTATCTATTATGATATTTGAATTTAGTATTCCATTACAATTAATAAGTTCAAAACTAAGGATTAAATTATATTCATAGACGACATAAAATAAATTGAAGCCTTCAAAAATAACTCAACAAATAAATGAAATGTAAAAAAAATATTATGGATACAAATAATCTACTCTACAATTAAATCAACAATTTAAACTTTGGTACCAACAATTCCTAAGGAGATGTTATTACATTGATAGACTCAAGCTATACAGATCTACTTAATATGGATAAGTTATTCTTTATCTGGTGCTATGGAATTCGGCTTTGGTCATCGTGGATCTTTAATGTTGCTTGCGTACATTTTTTACGCTTTCACTTCTCCGTATTTTCATAAAAGAGCAGCATATCTTTTGCGGAGTAATCCTTCATCAATTCCATCACTTGATACTTGTAATCCATCGCTCAAATATTCGGCGTAAGCGGAAACAAAAAGACCATAATCCTAGGGTTTTAAAAACAGATAATTCACATTTTGAAAATTATATGTGTGTTGTGAAATTTATGAAGTAAAACTAAATCATGATACCCACGGGCTACCAATGGGTTGTTGAGCAATTCCTTCAACATATTCTACATAAAATGGATTACCCATTTTATTCCAATATGTTTCAATCGTTGATCAATCAGTACGAACCTTTTGGTCCAAAAAGTCTATCATATAAAGGGAAGTAGGCAATATTTTGAACAGCTTTTGTATCTCATACGACATCCCAAAACGTCTTCTTCGCGACATCGAGTCATAAACTCGGATGCACATCTCTTTAGAACGACGACAACTAATACTCAATGGAATTCATCACCACAATTGATTGGGATGTACACTTCGTCAATCAAATATCAAGGTAAGACAGTTGAAATGCTAAAACTTTTGATGATGTTGATTAAGCATTTCTCATTTCAGGAAACTTTCGGTTGTTGCCAACAATACCTATCGTAGGAATTATTGATGTAAACTTTGTACAAACAATTGTCTGTCGTGTATCTGTATTTTTGTTGTGTTTGCAACTTGGCCTTCTTTCAGAGGTAGTAAAAAATGATATCGATATACTGCACATATTATCAAATATTTTAGATTACGTTATAATAAAATTAATACATAAATGCAATTAAATAAGGTATTAATTAATAGTAATATGTATGGCATTTAAACCTCATTATTCCAGCAAGTTTGGGGTTGTGACATTAAATAGAACCAATTCTTCATTCTGGGATGTGCAACAACAAAGTCGAACATATCAAAACCAAGACTCAATTCGTTCACTTTGTAGTATTTGTCATTTTATTTACTACATGATTTATTTGTTAATGTCATATTTTTATAACAAGAATTATATAAATCAATACCTTTAAAAATGATTTATGTACTTGTAGATATGATGCTTTTAACATCCCATCGGCAACCCATTCTAAATAGTTGTTGATCAACTTTATTAGTTTTTTTGGAGCCTCGTCCGAGATGTTGAACCCTTCAAACGAGTAATTCTTTCGTTCTCCCGAACTGACAGGCTCCACTTTTTCTTTTTTCTTGGAAGCAGTTGATGAATTATCAACTGTGATATTATGTTGTTCAGTAGTAGCTTCTACTGTGACATCTACCTGAAAAGCCAGAATTATCAATGCTAATCGCAGATATACGATAGATTATCTATCTGTTGCATCAGATGGATTATCTATTGGGATAAATTCTAACAAGTAAAATAGAGTTGTACGATAATTTCAAATAGATGACCCATCTGTTGCAACATTTGACTCATCTATTGGTATAAATTAAAACAGTACGAACACCTATTTGATTTACTGATTTAGACTGACATATGTTGCAACAGATAATGCATCTAATGCAATAGGTTAGACAACAGTTGCAACCAATGTATATATCTGTTTGATAATTTTTAGTAGATATATCATCTATTGAAACATATATGTGTCTGTTTGTTTGTTGGAACAGATGATATACTTTCATCTTCTTCAGTTCATGTTGCTCTCCTATAGCCCTTGTACATTGATCAAAGGTGCAAGACAAAGACAGAGGAGTTAAAAAATTTCTTTTTTTGATGTTTGATAATGCCTTGGAAATTTCTTTCCTTCTCCTCTTAGTAACCTTGATCTCTAGTGGAGTATATGGATATGAATCCTCTTTGATGGAATGATACTCCTCTTAGATGTCATTTCCTTTATAGAAGTAGTTCATGCATTAATATCATTAATCACTCCATCATGTTTCGCCTTGTAGTCTTGATATTTGCATGGATAACATTCGCTAGAAGTGACAAATCTGTATAACCAATATGATCATAACCATAATGGTTTGTTATTTCAAAAACTGTAAGAGGAGCATCATTAGCCCCAACAGCAGACCACTACCACTACTACTACCAGCATTAATAAAAACAAGTCCACCCTCCAAAATTATTTTTTTGTGATGGTTGTTGCTCCAAACAATTTTTTTTTTATTCTATCAATGACCTTAAGGTCTGATAAAATTTGCACAGGCCGTAAAGTAAGAAAAAATGGAAACTTCAACTTTCGATTGGTCGGAACAAGCCACAGATGGACAATCTAAAATAAATCAGTACATATATTAGAATGATGATGAAATTATTTTATAAAATCATTAATTAAAATAAAAATTTAATTAGAATTAGACTTACTGCTTTCTTCAGGGGTTAAGGAGATGAAGAAATTTTATATTTTTATCAGTTTTGGCCGACAACCATCTCAGGATTCTTGGACAAAAAACTTTATCCTGGTAGTTCACTTGTTGTCTCAAATAAGGAATGGCTTCAAATGTCCAAGCCTAAAAATAACGCTAATAAATCAAAAGCATTATTGAATAAAAAAATGAATCATGTCATAATAAAAGAAATATTTACCCTGAAAGCCTATGGAAAGCCATATAAGTTGACTGTCTTTGGCGTTAACGGAGTCAACAAATATTTGATAGTCATTTTAAAGCCTTCATAACCCCAAGGATAGTTGTTAATGCCTCAAGATCCTCGGAGAGCGTTATTAAACCAAGTGGTATGTTGTTGTTAATGTCTCTCGCCCAAAGAATATTATGTACAAACCAAACCAAGCACAATGATTGTTTGTACTTATTTGAAAGTCTTTTACCTTTCAACGCTTCTATTAAATTTATATTTTTGAAGATTGGACCAACAAGGGACACCAGGTCATCATGATCACTTGACTTTCCTTTGCCTTTTTTGGGTATGTGGGGTGCTTTTTTGGGGTTAGAATAGGTATAACTGCAGAAAGAGAAGGAGGATAACGTTTTAATCCAGTAACTATAGAAAAATCCTTCACACCAAAACAAACACACATGTCACAGTAATTTATCTACACCTCATCCATCTTATCTTTGTTTTCATACATAAACCTACTCTTAAGAAGATCATATACTATTTTCATTTGGAAATGAGCATTGTTGTCCTCCGGCAAATCAAGATATTTCCCAAAGCAGCTGTCTCAAAAATAAGCTTCCAAATTTTGTTCTCAAAGTATTTTTTCGAAGACGTCAAAAGATTTTCCCATGGCTGACTTAACAACAAAATCACCCATTAAATCGGTGGCACCATCACACTGCATTCTCACAAGATAACTATCAATGATGAAGGTTTTGACCAACTATTCAGTAGAAGAGCTATTAGAATTTGGATTATTTCTATTGAAATATTCCTTCTCCCCATGTTCATTATCTTCTGCTCTTGATTGAGATAACGCTTGTAAAGCAAGCTCATAGAGTAGTGTTCCTTTACTTAAACATGATTCGGTTTTTTTTCTTTTGGGAGTCATATAATCTAAAAATAACAGAAACATAAAATAGATTATAATTGATTAATGCATCATTAAAAAGGATAGCAGTATATCTGACATGTACAATAGTAAAATAATAGTTATAACAGATCACACATCTATTGCACCAGGTAGGTTATCTGTTGCAACATATAACTAACCTATTGTAATGGATGAGTAATTTATTACAACAATAAAAACAAATCACTTATCTATTGAAATAGTCGACTGGTTGCACCAGGTATGTTATCTATTGAAACATATAACCAACCAATTGCAAGGGATTAGTAATCTGTTCGAAATAATAAAAAAGATTACTCATCCGTTGAAATAGATCACTCATCTATTGCACCAGGTAGGTTATTTGTTGCAACATATAACCCTTGGAGTATGATAAAGTCTCAAGAGAGGTCCTTTGGAGATGCTTGGAGGTGAGAGGGGTCCTGGTGGCGTACATCAGAGCTATTAAGGACATGTATGATGGAGGGAAAACTTGAGTGAGGACGGCGGGAGGAGACTCAAAGTATTTTCCAGTCGAGACAGGATTGCATCAGGGATCGACTCTTAGTCAGTTCCTTTTTGCATTGGTGATGGACGTGTTGACGCAGAGTACCCAAGGCGGGGTGCCTTGGTGTATGTTATTTATGGATGATATAGTGTTAATTGATGAAATGCGGGGGGTGTGAATGAAAAATTAGAGGTTTGGAGGCAAACCCTTGAGTCTAAGGGGTTTAGGTTGAGTAGGTCCAAGACGAAGTATTTGGAATGAAAGTTTAGTGACTTGAGGCAGGAGGAAGAAGTGGTAGTGAGGTTGGACTTCCAGGAAGTGTGTTAGAGGAATAGTTTTAAGTACCTTGGGTCTATGATCCTGGGGGATGGTGAGATTGGTGAGGATGTTTCTAACCGTATTGGAGCAGGTTGAATGAAGTGGAGGCTCACCTCAGGAGTGTTGTGCGATAATAAGGTGCCCCTTAAGCTAAAAGGCAAATTCTATAGAGTGGCAGTTCGTCCGGCCATGTTGTATGGGGCGGAGCGTTTTCCAGTTAAGCACGTTCACATCCAAAAATTAAAGGTGGAGGAAATGAGAATATTGCATTGGATGTGTGAGCTTACTAAAGAGGACAGAGTTAGGAATGAGATTATCTGGGATAAGGTGAGAGTGGCTTCAGTAGAGGACAAGATGCAGGAAGGAAGGCTGAGATGGTTTGGGCATGTGATGAGGAGGGGTGCGGATGCCCCGATTCAGAGGTGTGAGAGGCTAGCATTGGATGGCTTCAGAAGGAGGAGAGGTAGGCCGAAGAAATACTGGAGGGAGGTGATTAGACATGACATGGAGCAGCTTCAGTTTACTGAGGACATGACCCTAGATAGGAAGGCGTGGAGGTCGAGGATTAGGGTAGAAGGCTAGTGTTAGTGTGTGGGTTGTAGCTAGCAGTCAGGAGAGTTCTTGTGTAGACGAATTTAGTAATCATAGGACAGTGTACATAAGTGTCTTTGGTATGTGAGTGTATGTCACTACTAGGTGGGTGTCCTATTTTCTATTACTTAGTTCCTATTTTCTTATTCTGTATTGCTCTTATTTCCCGTATTTCATATTTCTGTGATTTTATTCTATCATTTCTTATTCTTTATTTCAGTTATGGCATCCATCCCCTTGTTTATTGTCCTTTATCTTGAGCCGTAGGTCTATCAGAAATAGCCTTTCTACTTCTTCGGAGGTAGCGGTATGGACTACGTATATCTTACCCTCCCCAGACCCCACGTTGTGGGAATACACTGGATTTGTTGTTGTTGTTGTTGTTGTATATAACCAATTACTGCAATAGATGGGTAATCCGTTGAAAAAAATAAAAATAGATCACTCATCTATTGCACCATATAAGTTATCTGTTGCAACATATAACCAACCTGTTACAACGAATGAGTAATTCGTTGGAAACAATAAAAATAGATCATTCATCTGTTGAAACAAATAACTTATCTGTTGCCAAATAAGTTATTTGTTGGAACGGTTATCAACTGTCAATATTGTTTAGATTTCTTCCAAACAGAAAAGTCGTCTGTCGCAATAGATAAATGATATACTAGATTGTTCGTCTGTTGCAGCATATTTTCATATATAGCATCAGATTTTCATCGGTTGCATCAGAGGGTTTATCTGTTACTTCAGATAGTTCATCTGTTGCATAAAAAAATAGTACCAGGATTTTGTTCGATAGAAAAATAACACTATCACCATTTAATATCAAATACACCATTTTTATCAAGAAACACAACAAATCTATCCAGTAACACCAACACAACACACACACTAAGAACATCAACAGTGACCAAAAATCACCAACATTGTTGTTTTGCGTTTGTACAAACACAAACAACAAAAATTAAACTTCAAAAACTCAACAAACACCAACAAATCGAATCAACAGTTCAACAACAAGAACTTCAATAACTATAAAAAATTATATTTTACATAGAGAAGAAATGTCAGAAATTAGGGTTTTCTTTAGTCCACATTTCAAATTTAAGTAAGAAATATTGAAATTGTTAACCAATACTAGAAGAGAAGTTGGCTCAAGTTCCTCTTTTTCTTCATAACTAAAAAGACATATTTTTTTACCTGTGAAAGAAGAAATGGGACGACGAAGAACTCGAAGTTGTTGCCGCCGGAGAACACTGTTGTCTTGTCGATTGACGATTGAAAGTCGAAAAGAAACTCGCCCAACTATTTGTCGTCGAAAATTGAAGTCGTCAGGGATTAGAGGAAGAAATTTTGCATAACCGTTGGTTGGGAGAGAGTTGAGAGAAACTGTCGAGAGAGAGAAAAGAGACAGTTGATTTGGAAAGGAGAGGAGCGTGGATTGATTTGTATTTTAAAAAAGATTAGAAAGTTTTAAAAATATTAATCAAGTCCACAATTGACTAAATCAAGTTTTCTAATTATGTTTGACCCTTTAAGTTGATCAATGTCACCAATCCTTCATTCAAGACTTAAATGACACCTTTCCTTTAATTTTTTTCAAGTAGGTATATATGTATGTATTTAAGTTTTACTTAACTTAATTCTCTATTATCTATGTAGATAAAGTTTTATTCAATTAACAAAATATTTAAAAATTATAAATTAAAATATATAATATAAATAGATAATCTTTTAAGGATTTGTTATAAAATATACCTCTATTTTTATTAATTATGTTTATATTTTCTATATTGGAATATGTTTATAATTATTTATTTTTACTTATATAAATAGATATTGGATTCTTTTATTATTATTGATAAAATTGATTTTCTTTATTTTGCTCGTTTATTTTATTATATACTCAACCAGTATTCCCCAATATATTTTCAACGCAAAATTAATGTATATTTTTCTGTTGAAAATTTGTTGCATCGATTAAAAAAAGAGAAAAATTTCATGATTTAAAGAAGTAGAAAAAAAAAAGGACAAATGTTAATATTATAAGTGTAGAATAGGCATTTTTAAAAGTAAATTAGGGGGGGGGGTATCTAATTTCAAAATTAAGAAAGAAATTAAATTTTTAAAGGAAAGTTAAAGATGTAAATAGTTGTTTTAAGAAAATAATAATGTAAATAATTTTCACCCTATTTAAACATTGAAATTCCCGTGTATTTTTCTTTCAGTTTATGATAATCAGAAAATTTTGAATTTCAGTTCTTCAATTATTTAAAAATTATAAATTATATATATGTCCTTATCATTGGGTCAAATATAATCTTTAATGAGCTAAAATGTATAATTATGGTCCCTTTATATAGGAAACTTACAATATTTATATTATCTTTGAAACTATATACTCTTCGATATAGTTAATAGCATAATCTTAACACAACACGGATAATCAAAGAACTTGCACTTTAAATTCATGAAGATTCACGAAAAAATACCAAAGCAGAGACATAAATAATTAAAGAGAAAATACACAATTATTTCCTGAACTGTACCCAAAAAGGCTATGACACACCTCAATTTAAAGGGGGTCCTATTACCCCTGAACTAATTAAAAGTTTAATTTTGACACCCTTAGTGCTTACGTGGCACATACGTGGCACACACGTGTGCCTACGTGGACACTTCAGTGTATTGTGCCACGTAGGCACTAAGGGGTCGTTTGGTTGGAAAATTGTTATCCCGGGATAACTAATACCGGGATAAGTTATCCCGGAATTACCCGGGATAACTTATCCTACCATATATATGGGATAAGTTATCCCATCACTAAGCGAAAAATGGTGGGATAAGTTATCCCGGGTTGGATTAATCCCTCCAACCAAACAAGGGATTAAGTGATCTTTTATTTATCCGGGGATAACTTATCCCTTGAATTTTTTATACCTCAAACCAAACGACGTGTAAGAGTGTCAAAATTACACTTTTAATTAGTTCAGGAATAATAGGACTCCCTTTAAATTGAGGTATGTCATAGCATTTTTGGGTATAGTTGAGGGGGTAATTGGATATTATCTAGTAATTAAATAATTGCACTTAAAGTTCGTTAAATTCATGAAGATTCGCCAAAAAAAAACAAAGCAGACATATCACTTAACTGAAAGTTTAATGTGCTTATTAATTATAAAATACATATAAAAGTTATCAGTATTTGAGGAATTAAGAAAATGCAAATTTCCTTTTGACATATAAGTTCCAAAACGTAGTTTAGGGATAAGGGCGCACGGGCAGTAGCAGTATTCATTACATTTGGGTCAAGCTTTATCAATATAGGTGAACAAATTTTAATTTAGACGTCTATATCGTATGCTAGGTTTGCATGTATTATCATAAAAGAATAGTGCATGAAATAATATATTATATTTGTTGATTTCAAATCTTGAATTTTTGTTGATCTTTGAAAAAAATATGTATAATCAAATTTGTTTACAACGGCATTGTTTGTTTACATTTTTCTTACTGCTATAGCAGAATGCTATTATAAAGAAATTAAACATAATATAACGCAATATGAAAGTCTGTTTCAGTAAATAATTTGATTGTAAATGAAATGTTGTGAGAAAGAGGTTTGATTATAGAAAGACAAAGCTTGTCCAATTTAATAATTTTTTTTATATTAAAATGTTGAGTAGGTTAAATTAAAGGAATCAAAACCAAGAATTAAAAGTTCTCCTTTCAAGTATGAAGGGATTTATACTCAAATTACTGAAAATGAAATTAGGGTGGCAGCCAACTACTTGGTAGCACCATATTTATAGCTAGAGAGTGGGGACCTGTTTGAAGTTCTGAACATGATAGTTTGGTGCAAAGTAATACTCTGACTAAATTGAGGGGTCAATTTCAAGGGGTCCAAAATTAAAACCAGCACTAAGTTCATCACTTCCTGTGAATACCCTTTACTTGTCAAGTCATTTGTCACCAATAATGATCTCAAGATTTATTATATATTATTCCTTCTGAGATTAGATTTTTCTATTATACTCTTTATGTCAGTTGTGGAAAACTTTTAATCCTCTCTTTTAGAAACTACTAAAGTTAGATTCTACATTTTTCATTTACAGATGTAATCAGCTTTTACAATCAGAGCTTGTCGCATTAGTATACTCATTCCTAGTAAATTTGCGAGTTATTAGTACATAATAGTGAGTTTATATAGTACATAATCAAAGAGTAATTAATGATTGTGGGTTTTTGTGGGGATTTCAACCAAAAAAAAAAAAGTTAGAATAATTAATTCCTTTTTTTCCTTTTTAGATATTGATTAACACATTAAATTATCGTATTGAAAATTGTCTTAGTATTAATTTTATTGAGAAAAGATTATTGTGTGCTTCATACAATAAACACTAGTTGTATTATCCTTCTTTTTGAGGTTGTTTGCACTTTTGCCTACACAAATTTTTTTCAGACGTAAATTTATATTTTCATAGCATAATATTTTATAAGTTATGTCCAGACATAACTTCAGTTTTTCAAGAAATTATATCAACCAAACATAAATTTGATTACTAAAGAGCAAAAATCATCTCATTTAAATAACAAAACGTGAAATTTTAAGTTCTTTTTGTCTCATAAAAAAGTAAAAGCTAATCCTAAACTTTTGAATCCACAGATTTTAGTGTCCATTTATTTGTAAATAAAAGAAACTTCACACAATTAATATCAGTTGTCTGAGAATTTTCGAATTTTATGGAATCTTAAAATCTCAATAATTAAATATGATTAAAACCGATAGATATGACATACAAGATGCAATGTTTGAAAATCAAAAGCCATAACTCATGAACATGAAGTATCCTCTAATAAAGTCTTGCAATTCTAAATGTATAATATTTGAAGTTCAATCTATAAACATGTTGCCATCCAACGTACTCGACTAAAATAGCATGCTTGCAAAAGTGGCCGCTGATTTTTAATTAGGAAAAGAAAAGGAAGAAAAGTATCTCTTTCAAGGATAACGTTTCGATCTGAAAATATGTTCAATCAATTAAAATTTGTTGTAGCAAAATAGCAATTCTAATACTTTATTACTTTTTCCTTTTTAGTTTGTTTTTCTTACTTCCTTTTACAATTTTTTTAAAGAAAAAATATTTTTTTTTCTTTTTAGTAACTCGGTTACCTTAACTTTCAAAGATACATATTTCAGATCACAAGATTAAAACATATTTTGATACATTTCATATATCTTTAATTTTTTTTGTAAACATTGTGAATACCGCTAACCATCTAAACAAGAACAAGCTACGAGCACCTAACCCATCATCGGTGAATGTAATATGATGCAATGTATGGTACATTATATGCTTCTTGCCCTGTATAACTAGCTGGGATCTATGGCGGACTCGCGAGGTTCATAGTCAAACTGAAAACTATTTTTCATCGGGCATGCAAATCATGAATCTATGTGAAATCATTTTTGATCGGGCCGCTCGAAACATTTTTCCATTAGGCATACAGATTAAAATAAATAAAATTTATTCCAAACACTTTATCATCGGACATGCAAGTCAAAATCAGTAAAACCTATCTGAAACACTTTTTCATCTGGTATGAAAATCAATATCAGTAAATCCACCTGGAATACTTTCCTATTAGGTATGCAAGTCATTTTCAAATCAACTTTTTCAAAAATATCACTTTAATAATTCCATGATATGAATATGAGGGAGTATGCAAGATTTACAACAATACAACAACAAGAACAAGAACAACAATAACAAAACCCAATAAGTTCCTATAAAGTGGAATTCGGGGAGGGTAAAGTGTACGCAATCCATACAACTACCTCTGAGGTGAGGTAAAGAGGTTGCTTACGAAAGAAATCCAGCTAATAAAATATTCTAGGGAAGGACATAATATAAGAACAAAATATAATAGGTAGAAACAAACAACATATAATAACAAAAATAAGTCTACCACAAAGTAGTACTATCGATGTCTTGACCTATCCGAAATAATAAATATCATCAAAAATTTAAGACCAAGACACTACAAGCAGGCATTATGACAACTAGCACTGATTACAAGACAAAACACACTTACCTACTAGTAAAGACTCACCCTACCTCCTACCCATCGACCTTAATTTGGGTCCTCCGCATCTTCCTATTTAGGGTAATGTCCTCAGTAAGCTGTAACTTCTCTATGTCATGTATAATCACTTTCCTCTAATATTTATTTGGCCTACCTCTACTACTGTTGAATCTATCCATAGCCAATCTCTCACATCTCTGTAATGGGTCATCCAGACACCTTAACATTATATGCCCAAACCACCTCAACCTCGTTTTCCACATCTCGACTTTCAGCGAAGCTACTCCCACCTTATCTCGGATAATCTCATTTTTAATCATGTTTCTCCAAGTAAGCCCACACATCTACCATAGCATCCTCACCTCTATCACCTTCATTTGTTTGATACAAGAGTTTTTGACTGGCCAACACTCTGCCCACACAACAATATGGTCTAACTACCTCTCAATAAAAAATTTCTTTAAGTATAGGAGGCACATTTCTATCACACATAACACCGACAGCGAACCTCCGTTTTATCCATTCTACACCAATATGGTGAGTGAAATCTTCATCTATCTCTTTATTCTTTTTGAATCATAGACCCAAGATACTTAAAACTATCTCTCGTATGAATGACCTAAAGCTCAAGCTTCACTACCACATCATCCTCTTGTATCCCCTCACTAAACTTGCACTCTAAATATTCTATCTTGGTTCTGGTCAACCTACACCCCTTAGACTCAGAGTCTTTTTCCATACCTCTAACCTATCATTAACTTCTCTACAGGTTTTGTCAGTCAAAACCACGTCATTTGTAAATAACCAAACTAAGACATCTCACATTTAATCTATCATGTTAGTACATCCATCAATAAGACAAATAAAAATGGGCTAATCATCAGTGTATGATACAACCTCATTAGTACAGAAAAGTATTCTAAGTCTCCTCTTATAGTTCTCACCAGATTCTTAATTCCATGGTATATGCATTTTATTAATATAATGTACACTATAGGAACCCCTCTAACCACCAAGATTCTTCATAAAACCTCTCTGGGGACTTTGTCGTATGCCTTCTTTAGATAAATGTACACCATACGTGAGTCATTCTTCCTCTCCCTATACTACTTGACCAATATCCTTATGAAATGAATGACTTTTGTATTTATAATACCCCACATTTTTAGGCTAGAATTCGAACCGTCATTCCTATGTGTATAGACCCAAACCCAATGATTTCCATATCAATATAAGTGTGTTTATCAATTCTATAGTTTGGGAACATCTTTGGATATGAATTGAGGTCATAGAAATCTCCTAACTCGCAGATGAGTTGAGAACTTTTCTACCGATTAAATTTTAGTGGATATTTCAACTTGGTTCAACTTCCAACGCCCATTACTCCTAAATATAATAAGTTAAATGCCCTACTATATATCAAATGAAATATCATCGAGTCTTCTTTCCAAATCATCCAATTTTACCTTAATCTGATATCGGAGTAGAAAGTTATGCTCATTTCATATGGAAGGATCTGTCTAAGAAGAAGGGTGACGACTAAGTTGAAAAGCCATCAAATAGTTAAAAAGTTATCAACTTATCCATCAACCATTCCCAGAAAAGGCCCTATATCACTCAGCAAAGGGGATGACTAAGTTGACAAGCTATCAACTAGTTGATAAGTTATCAGCTTAGTCGTCAACCTTAACCAGAAAGTGTTCAATTCTAGCTAGAGGTTGACGACTAAGTTGATATGTTATCAACTAGTTGACAAACTATCAACTTAGTTTCAACTAAAAATTTCAACAATTTTATTCTGTTTCTTTAGGGGTATTTTGGTCCTTTCAATACCTCAAACCCTACTCCACCATTTAAATCATTTGATAAACATTGTGTATCCATTATTAGTCAGTTTTTAATGCTCAATCTCCTCTCCACTCTCAAGAGAAAAGAAATTAGAGTTTCTTCCCAAATTCAACTTTCAAGAATCTAAATTCATGTTCTCCTTCAAGAAATTAAGAAATTCAGGTATGTGGGATTTGGACAAGGATAACCTTTCATCCTTGTGCCCAAAAGCTTTGTTTTTTTGCAATTAAATTTATCAGATTTTCAGTTAGGGTACATGCCCAATTTTCATGTTTTTGAGATTATGGTATTATCATATGATTTAAAGTTCAATTTGTAAAAGAATTTACCTTTACTCATGTTATTACTTACATGATTGTTTTTATGAGATGAATTCATTATTTTGACATAGTGTTGGATGAATTG
The DNA here is from genome assembly GCA_030864215.1 of Capsicum pubescens. NCBI lineage: Eukaryota > Viridiplantae > Streptophyta > Magnoliopsida > Solanales > Solanaceae > Capsicum > Capsicum pubescens. The sequence continues at coordinate 87,843,000 of CM061548.1, forward strand.
ATAAAAGATTTCAATTTGAGCATTGAATTTGATATTTTGACATGAAGTTCCTATGAGATAAAGAATGATTTTAAGTTCAAGCATAAGTTACGGAGTTTACAAGAATTTTAAGCTTATAAGCTCATATTACAAGTATTATAGCATGATTAAAGTTCAGCTTGATCTTACGATCTAAGATAAGACATAAAATCCATTAATTTCCTCATGAATATGATTTAAGTAAGAGAAGCATAGTTGGTTTTCAAAAGTATGAGCATATAAGTATATGTTTTAGGAGTAGTATTTAGCACCGATAGGGGAATGTAGGTTTAGCGCATCCTATTTTCTAGAAACTATGTGCCACCGTAGGTCTTCATTACCCAATATGAGATAAGTATAGTGATCACTCTAAGTTAAGGTTCTATTTTATTGGCAAGGGTAGACTATCTCTCCTTAATATGGGTAAGACATTGGACTCCATGATAGCTCACATGGTTTATGTCGGTTATGAAAATCTCCCACAAAGAAATAAAAGTAAGGATTTTAGAAACTAAGTGTAATTACTCGCTAAGCTTATCAGACTATGCTTTATTATTTATGTTTTATGATATTTCAGCTTTCAGTTTTATTCATGATCAAGGTAAGTCCTTTCCACTTAGCATGTATGATTTGAAAGTATGTTCAGCTTTAATTTTACTTATTGCATTCATCCCCACATACTCAGTATATTCCAAAGTACTGACCATATATATGTGTTTGTGGCTACATTTCTTCATGATGTAGTTACTAGTTGTAACCCATAATACCATGATCAGACTAAATGCATCTTCCATACAATAGGTGATAAGTTCTCTTGATTCGAGGACTCGAGTCAACTCTAGTTCTAGTATTATATTTTATTCAGTCATATTGATTAGGGATGGTTGGGGGTCATGTATCAGCTACCTATAATTAGTATTTGTAGAAGCTTCATAGATAGTCAGTTAGAGTTTATGTATTTAGTATTAGTTTCCTTTTTGTATAATTTAGTGATGTAAATGTTCTCAAACAGTGTTATATTGAATAAATTTAGCTAAAGATATCTCTTCCACTTATTACTTCCAGTTTTATGTATTTATTTCAGTTGCTTATAATTTATGCCAATATCATGGGTTAGCTTGGGATCACTTGTAATCCTAAGCACCATGAGACATCCAGGGGGTAATCTCGGGGTGTTACAAATTTGATATCAGAGCACAGAGTTCAAGTGTCCTAGGGTATCTGTGAAGCCGTGTCTAGTAGTGTCTTGCAAAACAGTAAGGAGACATTTGTAATTTTTTTCAAGAGATAGTTGGGCATTTAAGAAATATTTATCTTCTTCATGCTCTAGATCATGCAGTAAAGTTGTTCTTTTCGAAACATCAATTGATTCGTCTGCTACTCCATAATTCTCCACCTATGACTTATTCTTTAAATAACCTGAGTAGTAAATTCCAATTCCTCCTGAGATGATGCTCTCAGATTTAGTGTCAGTAACTTTAGAAATAACATTAAGGGATTGAGAGGAGCCTATTGGTGTGTTTTAAATCCTAAAATTCAAAAGCTTATGTCCTCATCCTGATGAGTTGTGTAAGCCAGAATATGTTATGTAATCAAATTTCTCTTTAGCCCTCCGTTACAGATAGCACTCATGAAAGGATAGTACATATGCCTAGAGTATTAAATTTATCTTTATTAAGGGGTAGTTTAACTTAGGGTGTTATGATTCATAAGTAGTAAAACATCCTTAGAGTTGAAAGTATGGATTTAGAAATGTAGTACAAGAAAAGTTGGGGTTAGCATTTGATTGAGGGTAAATTGAAAGATCTAGGTATGTTATTGAGTAGAATTGAGGTGATATATCCTTGTGTGTTAACTAAGGGGCAGTGAATGTGGTGTAGGTTTCATGGTGAAAGGTAGAGAATGAGTTTTTATTCAAGGTGAATTGTGGTATACTTAAAGTATGAAAGCAGTTCTTGATGGTATTTCATGGTATTAGAAGAGTATAGGTTATTAATGAAAGTAGTATTTTGTTAAGGATTGTTAATGAGGGTTCCCCTTATGGTTGTGAAAGAGAAATTGGTTTATGCTTGTAGGGATAGTAGTATAATTTAGATATATGAATGGATAAAGAGTAGTGATGTGTGAAAGAAGGATATGCTAATGGTTTATAGTAAGATAGACCATAAGATTATGATCAATTATTGTTATTATGAGGTTCTAGTAGAATAGTGTTTCTCGATGTTTTGTCAAGTGAGAATGGTATGTGAGCTTGTGGTTAATCATGTCTAGTACTACAATCTAAGTTAGAACAGTGAATGATTATCAAGGTGAAAAATAATGATTGCTTGGGATAGTGACGTTAGTTATATAAAAGGTGAGCTAGTAGGCTTGGAATGAAGTATGCAAGAATTTAAGTTCATTTATTTTGCAATTAAGTATGATGGTGTAGGTATAATGTAGAGGTGTGCACAAGGTGATATGGGCTGCATTATTTTCTAAGTTTTTAAAGTATCATATGTGCTTAAATAGTGCTTGTAAGTTGTTGAGTGTGAATAAGGCTAGTTACATAGTTTATGGTGTTTATGATGGCTATGTTAAGGAATCATGGATAGGTTATGTTGAGCCTTTTGGTATGATTTGGTTTACGAAAAAAATCTAAGTTTAGAGGTGTGATATTAGTATGTTATAAAGAATGGGTAGATTATGTGTTTAGATAGACAGGTACGTTGGTGGGGAAGAGCGTAAGTATATGATGATGATTATTGAAGCTAGAGAAAGTTAAGGATGGCATATATTAAGGGAGTGTCCAAGAATGAAGTTAGTATTTTCCAATTATAGTTTATCCGGGAGAGTTAAGAATGTTAGTGTAGACCGTTAGAGTGAAGAAATTATGTCTTAGTCTTGAGGGTACGGTATAGACCCATAAGCTTAGAATATTGGCATTAATCAAAGGGGGAGCTAATAGGGTGAAGAACCAAGTTAAGCTTTGATAATAAGTTTGTGATTCATGTCAATAAAAGTTATGATGAGATGTTGATTCATTCTTACATAGCATATTCCTTTCCTTGGATTTCAGTCATTATATAACCTTATCTATGTCTCGCGTGATAGATACACACCAGTGGACAATGCTTATACACTTCATGCATATTCAAGTTTATTCATGGCTTCTAGTAAAAGAAGTAACAGCTTCACTCTATGATTTGAGTCATTCCTCATGAATCTATGAATCCCAGTCCTATGTTAATTAATTTATGATAAATTGAACCCATGTTTCGGAGTATGCTTAGTTTTCAGAATTCATGGTACACCCTTAATGATCTGTGAGCTTCGCATTATGTTATGTATGTCCACAGTTTAGATCTATTTAATAAATCCATGCCTTTGATGCTCTATTCCTCAGGCCTTGGTTAAGTGTCAAAGTTATATATAGTATTCTTTCATGCTTCAAGTCCTTATGTTCTAGTCCTTCAATGACCCTCTTTCTATGTTAAGATAGTAGTGATGAAAGTCGATGAATAATAGGTTAGATGGGAGAGAGTGGGTTTTCCTTATGAGGTAAAATTTATTACATGCTTTATCTAAGGCTATAAGTGTAAAGAAGGATTGAGGCAAAGCCTGGGAATAATCATAGTTAGTTGAGAATGCTAGGTATGTCTTCTTGGGGATAGTGCATGAAAGTTGTTATTGATGGAAGTATTATAGAATATGGGAAAATTCATAGGTTGGTTGATTACCTAGAAGTTCATATGTGGTCATATTGATAGGCTTGAATGTCATGTTGATATATAAGTGGATGAATGCATTGTGCGCTAGAGTTAGGGTTGACGCAAATCTAGTGCACACCTCTACATTATACCTACACCATCATACTTAATTGCATGGGATTCAATTATTATGGGTACTACACATAACACCATAATACTAGTCTAAACCATGGGATTCAGTTAACCAGAAAGTGTTCAAATCTAGCTAGAGGTTGACGACTGAGTTGACAAGTTATCAACTAGTTGACAAGCTATCAACTTAATTTTTCTAGTTGATAAGCTATCAACTTAGTTGTCAACTAAAAATTCCTGCAATTTTTATTTAGCTTCTTTAGGGGTATTTTGGTCCTTTCCACACCTCAAACCCTACTCCATAATTTAAATCATTCGATAAGTATTGTATATCCATTATTAGTCAATTTTCAACGCTCAATCTTCTCTTCACTCTCAAGAGAAAAGAAATTAGGATTTCTTCCCAAAGTTCAACTTTCAAGGATCTAAATTGATGTTCTCCTTTAAGAAATTAAGAAATTTAGGTATGTGGAGTTTGAATAAGATTTCAGTAAGGATTCATACCCAATTTTCATGTTTTTGAGATTATGACATTATCATATGATTTAAAGTTCAGTTTGTAAAAGAAATTATCTTTAGTCATGTTATTACTTACGTAATTTCAATTGTTGGATGAATTTCATTATTTTGACATGAAGTTTGATGAATTGATAAATGATTTCATTTGGAGATTTGAATTTGATATTTTGATACGAAGTTTCTGTGAGATGAAGAATGATTTCAAGTTCAAGTATAGGTTACTAAGTTTGCAAGAAATTTAAACTTATAAGCTCAAGTTACAAGTATTACAATATGATTAATGTTCAGCTTGATCTTATGATCTAAGGTAAGACATGAAATCCATAAATTTCCTCATGAATATGATTTAAGTAAGAGAATCATAGTTGGTTTTAAGTTTATAAACCCATATGATATATTAAGGTGGATTTCAAAAGTATGAGCATATAAGTATATGTTTTGGGAGTATTATTTTGCACTGAGAGAGGAATTTGGTTTAGCACATCAATTTCTCTAGAAACTACGTGTCACTTTAAGTCTCCATTACCCAATATGGGCTAAGTATAGTGATCACTCTAAGTTAAGGTACTATTCCGATGGCAAAGGTAGAACAACTCTCCTCAACATGGGTAAGATGTTAAACTTCATAATATCTCACATAGTTTACGTTGGTTATAAGAATCTCCTACAAAGAAATAAAAGTAAGGATTTCAAAAACTAAGTGTAATAACTTACTAAGCTTATCAGATTATGCTTTATTATTCATATTTTATGATATTTCAGCTTTTAGTTTTATTCATGATCAAGGTGAGTCCTTTACGCTTAGCATTCATGATTTGAAAGTATGTTCAGCTTCAGTTTTACTTATTGTTTTCACCTTCACATACTCAATACATTCCAAAGTACTAACCATATATGTGTTTGTGACTATATTTCTTTATGTTGTAGGTACCAGTTTTAGCCCACAATACCATGATCAGACAGAATAAAGCTTCCAGTCAGAAAGTGATGAGTTCTCTTTATTTGAGGACTTGATTCAACTCTAGTTCTAGTATTATATTTTATTCAGTCGTATTGATTAGGGATGGCTAGGGGTCATTTCCCGACTACCTTTTGTTAGTATTAGTAGAGGCTTCATAGATAGTCAATCAAAGTTTATCTATTCAGTCTTCGTTTTTTTTTGTATAATCCAGTAATCTAAATGTTCTCAAACAATGTTGCAATGAATAAGTTCAGCTAAAACATCTCTTCCTCTTTTTACTTCTAGTTTTATGTATTTATTTCAGGTTCTTAAGAGTTATGCATGTATCATGGTTTAGCTTGGGATCATTTATGGTTGTAAGCACCACGTGACATCCAGGGGGTAGTCTCGGGGAATTACAGTAGCCTAATGACCTGTATATAAATTTGAACTGATTCTCGAAAATAGACACACTCCTCATCAACCTCAACTCCACAATCCTTTTCCAAACCTTTATAGTACGACTAACAATTTGATACTATGTAGTTATTGCAATTTAGAATGTTCCCCAAGTTCTTGTAAAATGGAATCATTATACTTTATCTCTAAGCTTTAGGCATCTCACGGTTCTAAACATGACATTAAATAGCTCGGTCAGCCACTCCATGACTGCCTCATTTGTGCTCTTCAATAAATCTACTGGAATCTCATTTGGTCCGGTCATTCTACCCCTATACATAATACAAAGAGCACCCTTAACCTCTTCAACATTAATACACCTACAGTAACCATAATCAGACATTTCTCAGAGTGCTCGAAGTTCTTCATCACAAATGTCTTTATGTCTTTCTCCATCAAGAGTAGATGGAAGTATGACTGCCATCTCCTATTAATGAGTACATCATTCTCCAATATTCTTTCATCCTTACCCTTGAGTCACTTCACTTGGTCAAGGTCATGGGCGCTACGCTCCCTGGCACTTTTTAGCCTATATAACCTCTTATCTCTGTCTTTACCCTATAGTCTGTGTACAAGCTCTAAAAATTTAGTATTTTACCTACTATGAAATAAATTTTAGCCTCCTTCCTCACCATATTATACTTTTTTTCCTGGGTCGTACTTTCCACCAACTTCACTTAAGCCTCATTCTTCTTCTTAACCTTTTCTTGAACTTCTCTACTACACCACTAGTCCCTTTGATGCTTGCCTGAATGACCTCTAGATATATCCAACACCTCTCCAGTCATATTTCTAATGCAACTGGCAGTCTTCCTACATATTTTCATCATCTCCACTACTTTCCTAGGCCTCCATATCCGTTAACTTCTTTCCCATATCCATAGCACTAGTTGTAGTCAAGGTATCCCGTCTGATCATAAGTCATCATCAACAACCCTCTTCTTTCTCAACCTCTTAATATTCGAATCTATCACCAGAATCTTATGTTGGGTCAAAATATTCTCGCTAAGAGTAACCTAATAATCTTTAAAAAACCATTTATCCTTCTTTCTAAGAAGAAAAAATTCTATCTATGTCATGGGAACCAAACTACAAAAGGTAACCAAGTGTTCCTCTTTCATAGGAAAGCTTTAATTCGCTACCATCAATTCAAATGATCTAGTAAAATCCATAAGTGAAGCTCCTCCTTTGTTCCTCTCCCAAAAAATAAAGCCTACATGCATGTTGGTATAACCTCTCAGTGATGACCTAATATTTCCAATGGAATCATCTCCTAAGAAAAGATTTTCGGTGCTTGGTACCCCTCTCACCACCTCATCTAAATCCTTCCAAATTTTATTCTTTTCCTCCTCATCCAATCCCACTATAATACCCTGAGAATTTCAACTAATAGTAGAACCCTGTTTCAAGCTTTTTAGAAATAAAGTTAGTGATTTGGTAGCTACATGATATATTTTGATGAGTATTAGGGACTCAAAAGTGTCCTAGCTATTAGACGAATCAAAACATTCCTTGCCAATTGAATTCTTGAAATGGATATTGGTATGGTCAACTTCAAACGAGTATATATCTCGTAATACTATGAATTTTTGAGCTCATGACCTACAAAAAGATAGATAATTGAATTATCTTTCCAACGATACCAATTTTTCCAAAATATGTTATCGGATCAAAGAGTTATACACATTTTACTCCAGCGTATCAGCCTGGAAATTGCGTGACGACATTTGGTGACGACTTGTCACAAGCCTGACAGCTTGACACAAAATGTCGTCACCATAAGCAGAAAGTCACAAAAATCAAACATTTTATGACGACATTTTGTGACGACTTGTCACAAGTTTGACGGCTTGTCACAAAATTTCGTCAAACTTAAGCCGAAAATCATAAAATCCACCATTTTTATGACGACATTTCGTGACGACTTGTCACAAATGTCATCAGCTATTTTTTTCGGCAATTTAATGAAGTTTTTGCAAGGGTATTTTGGTCTTTATCCTGCACTTCCCATGACTTATAACCCTCAGAGAACGTAGTTTCTTCTATTTCTCTTTAGTTAAACATCTCAAAATTCTTTGCACACCTTCAACCACAAGGTTAGGATTTCAACATAAAAACTCAATTATCTAGAGATTCAACCATGAGAATTCAATAATTCTTGCTAATTTGAATTCCCCGTTAAGAGGGATACGAGGGACATACAATAGTTCATGAATAACCTTCCGAAATTTTTGAAGTCATCCAAAAGCTCCAAGTTTAAAGTATGTGGTTTTGAACAAGAACACCCTTTTGTTCTTGTTCCCAAAAGTTACATATTTTCGTAAAGTATTTCGTAAATTCATCGAGAACTCCTATCATGTTATTATATTGTGAGTTTTATGAAACTATGTCTTGCCCAATCTTTGAGTTGTAATATTATTATGCATATTAATATTTTAAATTGTCAATTTATGATTTAAGTTGCATAATTCAACGTCTATATCATGTTTTGAGAATTTCAAGTCCTATTATTGTGAATTGAACCTTATGGTTAAAGCATGAGTTTGAGAATCAGATGTTAGCGATTTTTAAAGAATATCAAGAAGTGAGTTTTGATTGTAAGTTAAGATAGAAATCCACATTCTTGAGTTTGAAGTAAAGGGGATGCATTTTGGCTCCAATTATATATATATATATATATATATATATATATATTTATATATATATATATATATGTATATATTGTTGAATTGTTTTAAAGTGGATTTTCTAAAGTTCTGAGCTAAGTAAGGGAGTAGCATTTAGCACCGAGTTGGGCTTGATTTCGAGGTCTCATGCCCCAGAACTACGTGCCCCCGTAGGTTATTGATATACTCCAAATGGTTTAATATAGTGATCACTAAAGTTAAGATTTTATCTGATGGCAAGGATAGAACAGCTTACCCCAACGTGGGTAAGACGTTGGACTCCATATAGCTCAAATGGTTTATGTTTGTTAAGAGAAACTCCCTAAGTTCCTAAAGTTCTCTAAGTCCTAAAGTCTTCCAAGTTTCAAAGAGTTTTAGTCTTAAAGTTACAAAGTTTTGAAAGTATAAGTATTTTTTTTAAAGCTATGGTCCTAATTATTTCAGGTGTCATGATAATTTGAGGTTTTAAGTAAAAGCATGATGATTTATGAGTCTTGTGGCATATATTTATTTGAATAAAGAGGAATCTGTAGACATCAAAATTTTATGAATTCTTATAGGCTACTATACCTTTAGTTTGGATGCTACTCTACCTGAAATCCTAAATCAGGCCTATTTAAAGAATAATATGTTCCCTTAAAGAGGCATCTCAAAAAATCCCACATATCCTGAGGATATCAATACAGAGATCATGATGTGGACGAATTCTTCTTGAAAGTCAAATACTTCAAGAAGATATATAAACCTTCCTTTCATGAAGATCAAATTCAAATCGACCTAAGCTCGAGAAATACGCTACTAACGGTTCTCGAATTATGGAAAAAATCAAGTCCTCGTTTCATCAAGATCAAATTCAGATCTTCCTACGTTCGATAAATATGCTACTAATGACCCTTGAACTGCAGAGAAACTCAAGCCCTTTTTCATAGAGATAAAATTCAAATCTTTCTATATTCAAGAAATATGCCACTAACTGCCCTCAAATTATGAAGAAATCAAGAGAGAAAAATCAAAGAAACAAATAAAATTGTACCCGCATGTTTATCAATAAGAGTTCATATTTATTCATATTTGATTTGTGGTTGAAGTTTATTTTCCATGACTTAACATATGTTGCAAACAAATTCACACGACCAATAGGACAATATTTACCTCTCATCTCAACTTTTCCAACATCAAGTTCAAGAATAATGAAATGACTTTCTCAACTTTTCCAACATCAAGTTCAAGAAAAATGAAATGACTTTTAAGAAGGTCAGTTCTCAATCGACTGCCTCTAAGGCTGTTGATTTCACATTCTTTGCTGAAATAGAAAGCATCCTTAGTGTCATTTTTTGAAGCTTTGGATCTTTCACTAAGAGCAAATCCAGCATATTAGGACAATATATATATACCAAGTCTCATCTGCACCAACTCTAATTTTCAGATTATCAATCCTAAAAGAACGAAGTCTTATACAAGTGCTTCATAGGAAAGAAGCAATGTAATAGACACAATTAAGAAGGCTCTAGCACTACTTGAGCACTCTGGCTTGAAAAACTTTGGCATAAAGATAGTTTTTCAAACAATGTATCATCTCTACTTACAAGGCGTAAGTGTAGCACTTTAAAGATCAACTTTTGCGAAAATCTGTGTTACTCTCTAATGTCTCCAATTATAGTACAAGCAATGGTAATAGATTCCTTATCTATGAAGAAGCAGCTTGTAAACTTGGAAAAGACAATTATTGGTCTGATCAAATATATGTAAAAATACGCTTAAATTGATAAGTTAGTGAAAAATATGGACGAATTAATAGACAAAGATTCTATTCATGCTGGGAAAGCTTTAGAAGTTCAAGAGACAGATTATTCTATAAAACAAACACCACCTACTAAGGAGTAACAAGTCTCTTCTAAGAGAATGGATCCGATTGATCAATTGGAAGAATTTATTGAAGGAACCCTTAAAAACAAGTACGATTTTACCATTAAGTCATCCCTGATGTACGCCAAGCCCTACATTACAAGTATTGATAGCTTTAAAATTTCTTGCGGTTATCAACCCCCAAAATTTTAATAATTTGAGGCCACAAAAAATCCAAGCAACATATCTCACACTTTATTAAGACATGTAATAATGCTGGAACCTACATTGACCATTTTGTCAAGCAATTTTTCTATTCTCTAAAGAAAAATGCCTTTGATTGGTACCCGAACCTTGACCCTAATTTCGTTGATAGCTGGGAGAAACTGGAGCATGAGTTTCTAAATTACTTTTATAGCTCAAGGTGTATAGTGAGCATGGTAGAGCTCATAAATACTTGTTAAAAAAAGGATGAGCCATTTATAGAATCTAACTATTGGTGGAGAAATGTGAGCCTAATCTGGAAAGATAGCCTAAGTGAAACTTCTTGAATAGATATGTGCATCCTAGAAATGCACTGGGAGCTTATCTATATCTTGCAAGACATTAAGCTAAAATACTTTGAAGAGTTAGCTACCCGTGCTCATTACATAGACTTGAGCATATCTTCTGTCAAAAAAGGAGTGGTGCCTATCCAGAACCCTCAAAAGAAAAAGTGAAATTCAATAGGGGAGGATGAATTGAAATTTTCTTCTGTGAGTCGACTACTGACTCCTCACAGTCGACTCACCTACAGATCAAAACACTTCACAAATAAATTAAACTTAAATAGTTAAGCACTTAAATAATAAAGCATAAAGTGAACAACACAAAAATTTATCCTAGTTCGGCACACCAATCCACTGCCTACATCCAGTCCCCTTGGGCTTAAAGTTTCTTTTAGATTGTTGAAGGTTTGGTTCAAGTACAATAATAGGAAATAAGTTTTGAAGACTTATTTTTCTCTTCAGATCTTGTGACACAACTTCAATTGATGTTACAAAGATGACTCGATTCTACTCTTTATATAACGATTGTAAACTACTGGTACAGAGCTTTGTGAGACTAAGAATGAGATGCTTTGAATTTTATCCTTGAAGTTGCGTGAAAAATGTTTGTCTTTGGTCTTCTCTTTCTATAGTCTTTGGTTGTTACCCTTCATAAGGAAACCCAAGGGATTTCTTCTCAATCAAGGATATGAATTGATTCTTTGATTGAGGGATGCAGCCGTGTATAATATCCATATCAGATATGTCCATATACATCTTTGAATTATTTTTATATCAAATATGTCTGTGATCTATATTTTCTTTTTGATTTTGATGCATTGCCGATGTACTTGTGATATGTTCTCTTCTTGATTGATTCGTTCTACCGTGAATCTGGGGATTGCAACCATGGTTATTGAAGGGTTGATCTTTCTTCTATTTTCGTGATGCTTGATTGATCTTCTTGCCATGCCGAGGTCCTCCATATCATTGTGTCATGATTTTCTGTAATATTTGGGACTAAGATGCTCCTTTCATTTGTCTTCTCATGATTGATTTTACTTGGATGCTACTTGGATACGGTGGATGTCTTTGTATTCTTGATGTCTTTCTATTTGTGAAGTCGACTTTCTTTATCTTTTCATTATTACCAGCTGTAAAGTTACACTTGTGAGTTTGTCATTATGAAAACATAATCTTGGGAGGTCTACAATCTCTCCCTTTTTTATTATAACAACAAGAGTAAATATCAGTTAACTTCCCTATTTATCAGCTTGCTCCCCAGACTTATGTAAGTATTCGCTGACATTTGAGCTTATTCTGCTCCCCCGGACTGGTAGTCTACTCTGATGTTTCTGTCCTTCTCTCCCTTTGACATAATAAAAAAAATATACAGGCAACATGCAGACAATGAAATACACAGATAAAAGGTTTCTAAATGTCATGAATGCTAATGATACCAAGCCATTTTCGTAGAAAGAAAAATCTTTCTTCTAGCAGAGTTTTTGTAAAGATGTCTACTAGTTGATTTTCAGAGTCAACAAAGTTTAGGCAAAATTCACCATTTTCAATATGATCTTGAATGAAATAATTCTTAATATCAATATATTTAGCCCTAGAGTGATGCACAGTATACTTAGATAGGTTGATGGCACTAGTGTTATCAGACATAATAGGAACAGATTCAAAAGCTAAGTCGAAGTTAAGAAGATGATGCACAATAAAAAAAATTTGAGTTCCACAGCTTCCGACAGTTATGTATTCAGCTTTTGTGGTTGAGAGAGCGGCAGAAGTCTATTTTTTATTGTGCCAAGAGATAAGAGAATCGCCAAGAATTTGACATATTTCGTTGGTGCTCTTTCTGTCACTTTTGTCTCCTGGAAAATCAGAATCTAAATATCTAATTAAATCAAAATAAGAAGAGCGAGAATACCATAGACCGAGGTTTTATGTTCCTATTAGATATCGGATGACTCGTTTGATGGTGGTAAGATGAGATTCTTTAAGATTCAACTAGAATCTGATGCATTTGCACACGCTGAACATAATAACTGGCCGACTTACAGTTAAGTAGAGTAGAGATCTAATAATCCCACAGTACATTACTTACATGTTCTTCATCAACACTTATACTCGTAGAGTGGTGGTTAGAATCATCAAAGACAATAAGCAAACATTCCTCAACAACCAAAGTTCTTTTATTAAAAGCCTTGTAAGCACAACTAGTGGGAGAGTACCCAAGGAAAATACCTTCGTCGCTTCGTGGATCAAACTTTCTTAGGGTATTCTTACCATTATTGTGAATAAAATATTTACAGTCGAAGGGATGAAAGTAGCCGATGATGAGATTATTTTCTCTCCAGAGTTCATAAGATGTTTTCTTTAAAATAGGTCTGATCAGACACCTGTTGATGATATGACATGTTGTGCTAACTACTTCTGCCCAAAAATGATCTGAGAGATTGTGTTTTAACAGCATTGTTCAGGTGGTTTCCTGTAGGGACCATTTCTTTTATTCTACTATACCATTTTGTTGGGGAGATCATTGTGAAGAGAAGTTCTGAGAGTATCTATTTTGAGCACAATATTCTTCAAACGCCTTTTAAATTCTCCTCCATGATCACTGTGAATGTAGGTGATGAGGTGCCCGATTTCTCTCTATATTTTTCTACAAAAAATCTCAAAATTTGTGAAAGCTTCATATTTATGTGCAAGAAATATAACCCAGGTAAATCATGAGTAATCATCAACTATGAAAAAAACATATCTTTTTCCACCAATGTTTGTGATTTTGGTGGGACCAAACAGATTCATATGGATTATTTGGAGAGGCCTGGTAGTAGAGATAATTTCCTTGGCTTTGTAAGATGTTCTAGTCTGTTTACCCATTTGGCAGGTATCACAGATATGATCCTATTCAAACTTGAGTTTTGGTAGACCTTTCACCAAATAAAATCTAGAGAATTTCTCAATAATGTGCATGCTGGCATGCCCGAGCTTCCTCTGCCACAACCAAGTATCATTGGCTTGCACAGTGAGGCAGGTCAGGGTGGAAAAGTCAGGACTATTTAAATCATAAATATTATCTATGCATTCACTGATAAGGGAGATATTTCTTTTGTCGTGTTTAATTGAGCAGCTTTCAAATTTGAAGAGCATTCCAAACCCGGTGTCACATAGTTGACGGATGCTGAACAGGCTATGTTTGAGACCGTCTACTAGGTATACTTTGGTGAATTTGAATGATGAGATGAGTCTTACTGAGATGAATCCAATGACGTTGCCTCTGGCATTATCACCGAATCTAACTAACCCCCATCCACTTTCTTTAGGGAAGAAAAGTTCTCCTTCTTTCCAGTCATATGTCTGAAACATCCACTGTCAGTGACCCACATTCTTTTTTTGTAGATCTTGCGGATCTGTTAATACAAAACAACAAAATTAATTTTGTTTAGGTACCCAAGTGATCTTGGGTCCTTCCGAGTTAGACGTGCTTTCCTTAGGCTTCCAAACCCCCACACTTTTAGTCATATACCTGCATCTGTAGGATTTGTGCCCTCTCCGTCCACAAGTAAAGCAAATGGGTTCTAAAAAAAGGAGGTCTTAGCTGATTTAAGCGACCTTTAGAAGAAACTTGAATTCCTTTCTAAGGAGTTTGTTCCTACAAAACTGTGGCTTGGGGACTTCTTAAGATTGTTTAATTTGGTTTTTGCATCACCAAGCTCTTCATGATGCAAATCATTTTCAGCTTGACATGTCTCAATTTCTATTTTCCAGTTTCGTCGTTCTTCTGGGATTTTTTGTTTAAAACAAACTTTAGAACTTTTCTTTTCTTGAGAAAGGTTATTATATTCATCTACGATTTTTTGAAGTTCATCGGTTAGCATATCCAGATTACATTCAAAAGTGTTACAGTTATGAAAGTTATGTAGCCTTACCTCACTAGGTCCACCTGTTGCCATAAAGCACATGTTTGCAGCCTCTATTTCTTCTTCAATTTCATCTTTATCGCTCCAGGCCCCAAAATTTTGATTCTTTCTAGATGATGATCGTCTTAATTCTGGACAGTTTTATTTGAAATGTTCAGGTCTTCCACGGTAGTAAAAGAGATCATCGTTTCTGGTGGAGTCATTGTCACACCCCTATTCTTCACCGCATCCGACCCCGCTAGGGAGTTGGTTTTAGAGAAAATAGTTTTTTTCCAATTAAAGTGACGTTTTGAAAGGGAATTATTCATTTTACAGAGTCGCCACTTGGAATTGATTTTGGGTGTTCCAAGTCACCTTATTGAATCCCTATTCAAAAGAAAATGACTCTTAATTTTTGGTCTGCGAACTAGAAATCCGGATAAGGAATTTTGTTGACCGAGGAGAAGGTGTTAGGCACCCCTCGAGTCCCGTGGTTCTAGCACGGTCGCTTTAATGACTTATGTCTGGCCTAAATTAATCTTTGGATATATAATTAATATTTGCTGGCCCTGAAGTTATTTACTTTCCGCCTTTAAATTATTTAAAATTATTTACTTATATTAATGCGTGGCTTACCAGTAGCAGTACTTTCCGGTCATACCACAAGTTTTGATACATTTCTCGTGCCTTTGAGACATTTATGGATCGTTTCCATTTTTTTCAATTTAAATAAGCACATAACATGTTTAGAATCTACCCAACCCAATTCAATCAGCTTCAAATGGTAGCTTAATTTTATTGTAACAAATGATCGGTAGCAGGGCTTTCCAACTCCATCGTTAGTTTCCACTTGTATATTAAATTCTTAATTTTGTAAAGATCAAGAACGTAAATCATTCTTTTACGAATTTTCTCCCTTACAAATGATTGTGATGAGTAAACATGTAGACTAGAAGGATTCAAATTGAAGCTTTTTTTTTTCAGGATAAAAAAAAATGTAAACTACTCTCCTTCAGCGCATAGATCACAGTAATTGTGCACTAAAAGTTGTGACCTTTGCCTCAAGATAATAGAATCATGGGATAGTTAGCAAACCTTCTCTTTCTCAAAATCCCAGATTCTAATGCTTCCTTCAGCATAACCACTTGCTATCTGAGATGAGGACTCAGAAGGAGAAGAAGCAATGCATGTCACAACGGCAAGAGAAGGTTTTGAGTATGATCGTACTAGAGTTTTGGAACACTCTCCCCATCTTGTATGCCATACGCAAATTTTATCTAAAGACGGCGCTATCAAGTGTTCACTAAACTTGTCAAAGGCTATATTTGATTCACCCGAAACTATAACCCCAAAACATGATGCCGTCTCATACCGAAGATATACTTTCACCATCTTTTATTCACGTCTAGGGTTTATGCTTCTCCGTGAATATCCTAATAACTTGTAACCCAAGCAAAACTCTAAATAATTTTATGTAAATTTTTTATTCGGTTATAGAATGAAATCTAAAAAATAAACCTAAAAGAATTCTAGACTAACTGGATTCGTAATGACACTATAATCATATATTCTTATGATGAAGCTATAAAAGCTTGAGATGAATTAACGTAGTAACACATCACTTTCTCAACTTTGACAAACCATGATATCTGAAAATAAAGAAAGTTAATAATTTCGATACATGGTTCAACTTAAAACTGATTCAGCACCAAACTGGACTAAGTAGAACCATAAATCTAGATTATTTTGTGGGATATGAAATATCTTATTTCAAAGACTCTAACAGACTAATAAGAGCAAAACTTCAACTCATGAAAAAAAATGAAAATTACATCTAAAAATATGGGCTTGTAGATGTGTTGCAGTGCATGTTGTGGATACAATAAAATTATTTATATATAGAAACTAAACCTAAACCTAAACCTAAACTAATTGATAAAAAGAATAAAAGAAAAAAATCCTAAACCCAAAGAACACCGGGCTTTTTTTTTTAATTGTTTTTCTTTTTACTTAACTGACAATCTCTGTCATACTAGAGCATGATAAGTTAGATGACAAAATAAAACAGAATGACATATTAAGATATGACCTAATCATAACTTCCTTTTTTCTAAAAAAAAAATCTTAGATCATGCAACCCTTTAGGATATTACCCTGATGAATATACAAACATAGACACATGAAACACAAACAATCATAGTATACAAGCCTACATGTCACACACTCATGAAGCTTATACCTATTAATAAGAAATATATTTACTTAAACATGCAATAAAATATAGAACGTGATAATAGTTTTTGCTAAATCTAGTGATAGTAATTATGACATGCTTTATATATTACGTTAAAACTAATAATAAGTTAGATAGATACGTAAAAAAAATACTTCATAAAATATTGGAGCCGAGTCTTGAATAATTGCAATATCGAATTGTACAAGGATGATTGAGATATACCTTTGAGAAGATCGATTCACAGTGACAAAATTATTATAATCTACTGATTCTAGGAGCCACGAACTTGAAACTGTGAATGGTAAACTCGAAGTTTTTCTTGTCTGCTTGTTTTTCCTTAGTTTTCTATTCTTTTCTCTCTAGTTTCTCCTCTCTTTTTTCTTTGGTTGTCTCCCGGTTTTTTTTCGGTTGTCTTCTTGTGTTGTTCAATCCCTCCCGTAATCTCTTTTTTTCTCCTCTTCTTTTTTTTGATTTGTGTTGTTGGTTTATAATAGGCATGTGTAGTGGTTACGTGAGTGTGTGGGTGCATGGGGTGCATGTTATGGGATGTGGAGAGAGTGGGAGATGTTAAGTAGAAGTGGGAATTGTGGGGTGGTTTGGGTAGTTTAGGTCTCTTTTTATTATTATTATTATTAATAATAATAAAATAAAAATGACTAAAAACTAATAAAAAATATAATATAAGTTAATAACTAGTCTTAGGAACATGATTAAGAAATATTAATATCACAACATTCTTTATTAAAAGTTGAAAGAAGAAAACAAATATAATTTAGAAAAATTCCTTTTTTTTTCTAAAAATAAATAAATAAATAAATAAACAATAAAATAAAAACTTATTTAAAATGTGACTCTATTTTTGTAGTTTTCAAATTTTTTAACAAACCTCAAAAAATAAGATAAATTTAAAATGCCTAAAAAAGAAAAAAAAATTGAACATTAAAATGGTATAAAAACATTAGGTTTGGGTCAAAATTAGGTGTTTGCAGTCATTATTTTTGCCTCCCTAGGATCTTTGTTATTTTTGTCTCATGATCTGTCTTACCCCACGGTTAATGAGAGTCATTCCTTTGCTATCAGCATTTTTCAGAATGTCCTTCTCTTCGGTTGGAGTAGCATTAAAGGCTACTGCTTTCTTTCTTCCGTCCTTGTGAAACCTGTTGATATGATTTTTCTCATATGCAATAAGGTTACCTCGCAGTTCATCATATGTTATGTTGTAAAGGTCTCCGTCTTTTAAAATGGTAGCCTTGGTTTCCCAAGTCTTTGGGAGACTTTGGACCAAATTCTGGACTTGCAGGCTATGAGGATAGATCATCCTTAGTGACTTCAGTTCATAAACGATTTTGTTGAATCTGGCGAACATCCTTTTAATATCCTCATTTTTCTCCATTTTGAATTATTTATATTCATTCACAAGAGCAGCAATTTTTGACTTCTTGACTTTGGTGGTTCTTTCATAGGTTACCTCCAGTTTGTCCCACATTTCTTTTGTTATCTCACACGTTGAGATCTTGTCATATTCTTCTCTGCTAACTGCACACAAAAGTAAGCTTATAGCACGTGCGTTAGTTTAGATTGCATCCTGTTGTTTTTTGATAATATCAAAATTTTCAAGATCTTCAATATCAATATTATTGGATTCTTTATCCTTGTCCTTTTGTTTCTCCTTGAGCCCTGGAATTGGCTTAGGACCCTTTTTTATGACAATCCAGGCTTGGTAGTCATTTGATTTGACAAAGATGGTGAATCTATTTTTCTGGTATGAGTAGTGTTGTCCATTGAAGTATGGTGACTTTGTAGAGGAGTGACCATCCTGAAGAAGAGCACCGGGAATTTGATAATTGTCCATTTGATCTTTGCTCACTTGCGGATAAGCAATGCTATCTGTGAGAACTGATCTGATACCAATTCAAATTCAAGAGGGTGTGAATTGTAATTTTCTTCTGTGAGTCGACTACTGACTCCTCACAGTCAACTCGCCTGTAGATCAAAACATTTCATAAACAAATTAAACTTAAACAGTTAAGCACGTAAATAATAAAGCATAAAGTAAACAACATAAAAATTTATCCTGGTTCGGCACACCAATCCAGTGCCTACGTCCAGTCCCCTTGGGTTTCAAGTTTCCTTCAGATCGTTGAAGGTTTGGTTCAAGTATAATGATAGAAAACAAGTTCTGAAGACTTATTTTTCTCTTCAGATCTTATGATACAACTTCAGTTGATTTTACAAAGATGACTCAATCTTAATCTTTATATAACAATTGTAAAGTAAGACTAAGAATGAGACACTGTAAATTTTCTCCTTGAAGTTGCGTGAAAAATATTTGTCTTTGGTCTTCTCCTTTTATAGTCTTCGGCTGCTACCCATCATAAGAAAACCTAAGGGATTTCTTCTCAATCAAGGATATGAATTGATTCCTTGATTGAGAGATGTAGTCGTGTATAATGTCCATATCAGATATGTCCATATACAACTTTAAATCACATCCATATCAGATATGTTCATGATTTATATTTATTTTTTTATTTTTATGCCTTGTCGATGTACTTGTGATATCTTCTCTTCTTGATTGATTCGTTCTGTCGTGAATCTGGGGATTGGAACCATAATTTTGGAAGGGTTGATCCTTCTTCTATTTCTGTGATGCTTGATTGATCTGCTTGCCATGTCGAGGTTCTCCATATCATTTTATCATGAGTTTTCATAATATTTGAGACTATGTTGCTCTTTCCATTTGTCTTCTCATGATTGATTTTACTTGGATGCTACTTAAATACTGTGGATGTCTTTCCATTCTTGATGTTCTTCTACTTCTGAAGTCGACTTTCTTTATTTTTCCATTATTACCAGTTGCAGAGATACACTTGTGAGTTTACCAACTGCAGAGATACACTTGTGAGTTTGTCATTATTAAAATATAAACTTGGGAGGTTAATAAAAATGACATGCAAGAACTCAGGAGATAGAGCAAATTTATCCCCAAAAGTGACAACAAAGAATCCATTAATGTCAATGCGTCTCCTGTAAAGTTCACCAAAAAAGTGAGCAAAAAGCAAAGTATGAAGACGACTTCTTAAGCACATCCAAATTAGAAGTTAATTTTGAAAGAGATGCAAGAAAAGAAATACCTCTTCCTTGATTCTGATGTTATCAAAAATTTTAAATAAATTATTGAGCATAAACTTATCGATCTACCAGAGACGAAGCGATCCGACGAAGCTAGAAGGACTTATGACCCAAAATATTACAATTATCACAAGCATGTGAGTCATCTTCTGGAGAAATGTTTTGTCTTCAAGGAAAAAATCATGAAACTAGCAAATAAGAAAAAGATCTTCCTTAATGATGGGAAGGCAAGTTCTCATCAAGACTCTATCACTTTTGGCTCACTTGATCCTATCCAAATAAACTTCTAAGAGCATAATGAGGAGTCATTGGAGCATGACAAGTCTCTAGTTGATGAAGGTGAGGACGATGGTAGGATTCTGGTGACTAGAAGGACATGCAAAAAAATGAGTCTATAAAAATAGTCGTTCGAGCAGCCAACTGGAAGGAGGAGGATGAAGAAATCAAGAAAATAGAGATCTGTTAATCCTCCAAAAAGGGCGAGGGTAGTGGAGCATCACTACCAAAAACCACGTCGTCCTGTGACTTTGAAAAAATTCTTGTCAAGTTAGTTTTTCACAAAGATTTCTCAAGTCAGCATCACATATTGTTACAAACAGGCAAAGAAGAGGCAGAGAGTGAAAACCTACCCATGGAAGTTCATTAATCTTCTGAAAATCCTATTAAACCTCTTAGCAAGAAGCACATTTATGTGATACAAAAATCATATTTACAGATGATAACCTCCTATTTAGTGAAATCCTACACAATTGTCCCTTGTATATAGTGGGTCAGTTTATAGAGATGAAGACAAACAAAATCTTGATAGATGCAGGTATGGAATCAATATCTTGCCTATTCGCACAATAAAGAAACTTGGTATCATAATTGAGGAACTTACTGAAAGTCATTTAATGATCAAAGGGTTCAATCAAGTTGGTCAAAAGGTCATAGGATCAATGAAGTTATAATTTCATATCGGTGATTTTCGATCAAATATACTAATGCTTGTGATCGATGTCAAGACTTCAAACAACATAATTCTTGGTAGGCCTTAGGTACACCAGAACAAAATTAACTTTTCCTCTTACTATCAATTCTTGAAGTATTTTAAAGGAGGAGTGGGAAAAAAATACTTATTGATGATAAGTCATTTACTGAAGTTAAGTCACATTTTACCAATTATGAAGGAGAAAAAAGTTAATAAAGTCACCATTAAGAAGCCTCCCTCCACTTTGAATAAAGAAAGCATTGTGTCCATAAAAAAAAAGGCAACTCTTGTTCTCCACTACGTACCAAAGGTAAAGAAAGAGGAAGGGCACTCATCCGACTTACAAGATAATGTGCTAAAAGACTTGACTTTTTCTATCAAGAGAATTGATGGAATAAACTTGTCCTTAAAGCTACCTGGAGAATTTGTGATTTAAAATTTTGTCGCGATATATGACAATTCCTACGAAGTGAACAAAGAAAGGCTTCGATCCAAAGACTTACAAGTTATTTGTAAGGAATAGATGCAATCCTAATGAGCCATCAGATTTAGGGAAACTCCCATCAGAAGGTACTACCAGGAAAGCGCATGAGCGCCTAGGGTACACACCACCACTACCGATTCTCATCTTCATAAAAGGGCAGTTAGCAACTACATTATTATGGAAGAAAAATCTACTGCTTCAAATAAAAGGCTTTCTATCTTTGATCAACTTCGAGAATCGACTATAAGAACTTCAGTGTTCGAGAGGTTGGGTTCACTAAATAATTAAAAATAACAAGCATCAGAGAAATTATCAAAGCACAATAATGCACACTTCACCTAGAATCCAGAAGGATTTTCAAAGTTTGATTCCTTTTCGAATGAGGTGACAGACAGTATTGCCCGCACTGTTAAGCATGCCCAAAGTCACTTTAGACCAGACTTTGTTTCATTGATTGAAAATGAAGTTAAGAAACTTATCGAAGCCAGCTTTACTCGTGAAGTTAAGTACCCCACATGGATATCAAGCATTGTTCCTGTGTGGAAGAAAAATGACAAAATTCGAGTTTGTGTTAACTTTAGGGATCTTGAAAGTCCTCATACTCTTGGGATATTCGTAAAGAGATCAAGATTATCTCTTCTATCAAATCCAAATCATCATACGTGAGAAATACGCCACTAACGGCCCTTGAATCATGAAGAAAATCAAGATCAAATCTAAATCATTTTAAGTTCAAAAATACGCTACTAACAACCCTCGAATCATGAAAAAAATCAAGAGAGAAGAATCAAGGGAACAAACAGACTTGTACCCATATTCTTTCTCAACAAAAAACCTGTTTCTTTATATTTTATTTATGGTTAATTTATTATTCATCACTTTAAAATTTATTGCAAACAATCACTACACTTTTCTCTCTCTCTCTTGATGAAATGTATACCTTTTTTTTGGGAAACTCTCCAATCTATAAATCTATCAGTTCTTTTCTTTGACCCGTCCTCATATCCATGATGAGGATCACCCTATATAAGATAATTTATAATAACACAAATATCTTTAACTTATTTTTTAGATCATAAATTTTTAAATATCTTTCTTTTTTAAAAAAGATTTCTACACCAACAAATACCCTCACATAAATTAAATTAACTAAGGGTGTGTTTGGTACGATGTAAAATGTTTTCTGGAAAATATTTTTCTATTTTTCCTTGTTTGGTTGTAGTAAAATATTGGGAAAACATTTTCCAAGATAACTCATTTTTCTCTATTTGGGGGAAAATGACTTTCCTCATGGACCAAGGGAAGTCATTTTTCGCAAAATGACAAATGTGACTTATGCTCCCATCCCCACTCCTCTTTCCCACCCCAACAACACTCATATTCGGATGACTCAAAAATTCACATTTCTCAAAAATTTACATTACTAAAAAATATTTTTCACTGTGTTTTGTTTCAATTTTTCACTATTTGAAATAAAAAATAATGAAGTCCGGATTTTTTTCTTTTTCCAATATTCGTTGAATGTATTGTTATTTTCATATGCATAGAGGAAGACTTATCTATGTTACTTTTGTTAATTGCATATTTCATTTTGTCATCAATGTAACTTGTTTCACAAGATTAAATAAGTTTGTCGCTCCGTTATATTTCTATTGATTGTAGTATCTTGAGATTGTCCTGACAAAATGTTGAAGTGTCTCCTATATTTGCTAATTAATAGTTTCTTAAATTTAGTGATTGTAATATTTTAGTATTCGATATTAATATAATTTGCTATGCTTAAAATAATTCTTACAAATTGTTGAGTTGCTAGAGACACTGATATATTAGTTAACGGTTAGTAGTATTTTCTAAAAAATATTTTTTCACTCACCAATCAAACACTAGAAAACATTTTTCTAAAAAATATTTTCCACTCACCAACCTAACACCATAAAATATTTTTTGAAAAATATTTTTCACTCGCTAACCAAACATGAAAAAATAAGTAGAAAACCAACTTATTTTCCATCATACCAAACACACCCTAAATCAGTATCATTAAGAATTTAAGAGATCAAGCGGGAAGGCAAGTTTTTGGGTCCAAAGTTGGCACCAATTTGGTAGTAAAAAGGTCAAATATCCATTGCCTAGAGTATATAAAGAAAGGGACTTGAGTATATTAACTATCAAAGACTTAAAAGAAAAATATATGTTCACTAACCAAATACTCCAAAAGGCATTTTCGTCACTGGAGTGACACTTTGGCCCCCTAAAAACACCTTCTGATATACCCTACACACCTAGGATGACTTCTTTTTAATTTCAATGTATATCTAAAGATTCTTTATTTTATTCTTTTCATTATTTTAGTTGTGCACGTTGATGCTAAAAGCATCCGATAATCAAGACCCTTGTACACCTTTCGTCTCAAGAAAATATTGAATCCAACATTTATTTGAAAAGCCAAAAAGAAAAAAGAATTTTCGTGTGAAACAGCCATAAAGTATCTCCAACTATGAAATTCTTTTTTGATCTCCATTATTATTATGAATTATAAGTAAAGGAAAAAATATAGTATACATCAAAGACCAAATAAGCTAACGGATGATGAAGTCTTCAAACACTTTCACCTAATACGATGTAATGTTTAAATAAATTAATAATTTGAGCTTAGAATCATTAGAAAGAACTGAGACTATTTATCAATTTTATCGCTAAATTGCTTGGGGTTAATAGAATTTTTTGATTGTTCATTGCTAACCCATTCCTAAATAGAGTTAGCGAAGAATTTTAATTTGTTGTTTAGGTACAAAATTTGTCTATTCTAATTTCTAATTTTTGTTAGTGAATTAAAATACTTTCATATATAATAAATTGTAAATAACATTCTGATTTCTTCCAAGGAAATGGTCTCCTATAACCATTTATTAAAAAAAATGCAAAATCAATTGACACGTTTTTTTAATTCCACTTTTAATTTCTTTTAATAGAAGTAAAAAGTAGTAATTGAAATCAAAGGTTGGAAATCATACCAAAGGTTTTGTCATGTTCTTAGGATGCTTGAACAATCAAGAGTAAGTGTGAGGGATGGGAATTATTGAAGATAATCACGTAACCTAACCCATGCAATGTGGTCATAATTGTAAGAAGTTGGTAAACTAAAGACTTAAAGTGAAATCTTTCTCTTTGACTAAATTTCTTACCAACAATATTTGTCGCCCCATTACTCGAGAGCATCAGGTCATTGTGATAGGTGATGGTGTTGGAAAAAATAATTATATACAGAATTTTGGAAGAAAAATGTTCACATGAAAATGTGCCCAGAGTCAAATCCAATATTAGTGGGATTCAGTGTGTTAGCTATAGATTTACGGAACTCAATAGTTTTAACTAATATTTTATATTTGCCAAAAAAAACTAATATTTTATATTTAATTATGGTGAAAATCACCACAAAAAGTACCCTCGTTCACGTCTCACCTAAGTCTTATTCGAACAGAGAAGCGGATGAGCCTTCATCAAGAAAAAAAAAACAATCTAATTTTTGGTATATATTAATTTAAAATTTACAAATTTCAAATATGAATCCGTATGTGTAGACCAAGACTAGATAGAGTAAGTCATGCATGTTCAAGATTTATACCAAGTCGAATTGAGGTATTGTACTCCCTCCGTCTCATTTTATGTGTCGTCATTTGATCGGTCACGGAGTTTAAGAAATAAGGAAAGACTTGGTAAAGTTTATCAAATTATCCTTTATCAAAAAATGTGTCAATATCTTTTTTTTTAATTAAGTGGGACCAATAAGGATAAAAGGGTAATTGTGTCTTTACAAAATTGTCAAATAAGAAAAGGCGACACTTATTTTATGACGAATTAAAAAAAATGATGACACATAATTTAGGACGGAGGAAGTATCAATAGTACCCATTGCTCATCGCATTGGAATGATGTCGAATGTTGCATTATTGGCTTAGAGCTAGAAATGGCCTAGCGCAGAATTATTGAGGACGATAAATATAGAGTGTGGCGATTTGTCATCATCCTTCGAGGTACTAGACTTTTTTAATCTTTGGTATTGTGTAAACTAAATGGCTAATTATTTTAATTTTTTTCGTTTTTCTTAAACGGAAATAAAATCTAATAACTCAAATCCACGTGTTATTAAAGGAATAGTGACAAGGCAAGTGGTTATTAGGGGACCCACGTGGATGCCAACAATGGAAACATTTTCCGGAATTTTAATCCTTCGTGGCTTATAAATCCATACCTTAATCATTGCTTCTCCCACTTACGTTACCCCTTAAATCTATATAATTTCAATTCCTCAAAAATTATATATATATATATATATATAATTGTCATCATTGGAAAAAATTGAACAATATTCTAATTTAAGAATGCAAGGGAAAAAAATAGTTACTTATGAATATTCTGGAAGGTTTGGAAAGAGAACTATGGGAAAAAAAGAAAAAAAACTATATATTTACAACTAAATGTTAATCCCATGAGATTGACTACTAACTGCACAAGCGAGTCATAGAGTACACTTGTAATTGTGAACTACAAAAAACTTTTGGCCTAATTTTAGACTGAAACTTCCAGAACACTTCCATTTTCAATGGTTTTTGGCCTAAAAAATTAAAGATTGAAGTTGGATGATAAATGAAGTTATTTTTAAATGTTTATTAATCAAACCCATAGGCAGAGTCAGGATTCAAGCGCAATGGGCACCACTTAATTTAGTACACAAAGTTAAGTAGATGCCACCAACTCACGTAAAGAACCAAGGAGCAAAACAATTGCTCCAATTGAATAGTTATAACTGAGAATTCTTTTAAAATATATGATAGTTCTTCAAGATAATATATTAAAAGTGTGAATATTCCTAGAAAAGTGATTTGAACTTTTTACTTTTCATTAAAAAATATTTCTTTAGACAAAATTAATTTTTTACTATTTTTTAAATTTGTTATTTAATTATTTTTTATTATATTGACTAGACTTCCTAAAATATATGGGACTCTTAAAATATATTAGGAGAATTAATTAATATTTTCCCTTCTACTATACTTTCTAAAATAAATGGAACTCCTAAAATATATGGTAGGAGAATTAATTAATATTTTCCTTTCCACTATTCAATTAGAAAAATACTCTTAAAATAGTACTCTATTAAGGAAATATTTCTATAAATATTGATATGTACGTTAAACTAGAGAACAAACTGGTTTGCCTATTGGGAGAATATAATTGATGCTCATCTAACTTGATTCGATTGCATGTCTAGATTGGTGTATTTCTATAAATATTGATATGTACGTTAAACTAGAGAACAAACTGGTTTGCCTATTGGGAGAATATGATTGATGCTCATCTAACTTGATTCGATTGCATGTCTAGATTGGTGGATGCTTGATTTTCTAACCCTCAACTTCTTCACTGTTTTTGTCAGCATAATCTTCTTTATTTTCATTCAAAATCATTCTTTAGGGTTAAAATTTTCGCTCAGACAAGAATTAGTTGAATCAAAATCGAAGCTTTGTGATCATTATTATTTTTTTATATATTATACAAGTCGTAGATGAATGTCGTTGGCTTTAAAGATTTTTTTGGTTAAAATTTAAGTTTAATTGTATTATTTTGATATCTTTATTATTTTATTGTTTTATTTTAATTTACAGATGCTAGATGAATGTGGGTCAGCTTTGAAAAAAAAATTAGGTAAAGGTTAAGTTTAATTGTATTATCGTAATATCTCTTTTTAGTTTGTTATTTTGTGGTAGTTTACAGTTCGTAGATGAATCTCGATCGACTTTGAAAAAAATTTGTGTGTAAAATTTAAGTTTAATTGTGTTGTTTTTATATCACTTTTATTGTATTGTTTTGTTGCAGTTTACAGGTGATAGATAAATGTTGGTCAGCTTTGAGGAATTTTTTTTATGTAAAGGTTAGGTTTAGTTGTATTACTTTGATATCTCTATTATCATATTATTTTGTTATTGTTTACAAGTGGTAGATGAGTGTCGGACGACTTTGAGAAATTTTTTGTATGTAAAAATTAGATTTAATTGTATTATTTTGATATCTTTATCATTGTATTGTTTTGTTGCAATTTACAAATGGTAGATGAACTTTTAAAAATATTTTTGGTAAAGATTAGGTTTAATAATATATAAATTCTCCATCTTTACATACTCAAAATATTTAAATTTAATTATTATATTCATCTTTATTATTTAAATATATATTTTATTTAATGTAATGATTGAACTCATTAAAGTGACGCGCAAGTCGCATGTACCTAAACTAGTATATATATATATATATATATATATATATATATATATATATATATATATATATATATATATATATAACTCTTTTTGAAGTTAAAAAGTGCACGTGTACCCCATGTTTAAGGCTAGCTCCGTCCCGAGTCTATTGCCTTCTTGGTCGGACCTAATAAAAAACTCGAATTTGAAAATTAAAAAAAGGGAAAAGGCATCGTTTCCATCCTAAACTATATTCGAAAAGTCGAAGACACACCTAAACTATACTAGTAACCTATTACACACCTAAACTATAAAAAAGTGATACTTTTTACTGACGTGGTGCTGACGTGGCAACGCGTGTAAAACACTACACTACATGCAAGTGGTGGTGTAAAACTATAAAAAAGTGAAACTATGTACACTCTGTCAGGCTACCACCACTTGCATGTGGTGTAGTGTTTTACACGCGTTGACACGTCAGTACCACGTCAGTAAAAAGTATCACTTTTTTATAGTTAAGGTGTGTAATAGGTCACTTCTATAGTTTAGGTGTGGATTCGACTTTTCGACTATAGTTTGAGGTGGAAACGATGCCTTTTCTCTTAATGTTTTTAGCCGTTTACTTTTGTTATTTAATAGGCTAGACGCGCCTAAAATAAGTGTAACACACGCGTCTTAGAATGGGGGTCGCGGGGAGGTAATAATATCACTTTTATATAGTTAAGGTGTGTAATAGATCACTTATATAATTTAAGTGTGACTTAGATTTTTCTTATATAGTATGGGATGAAAATGATGCATTTTTCTCTAAAAAAAAATAAATATAGTACATGATAAGAGTGGTACTAAGAAAAATATAGCTCAGAAATATTTTTTTTTCTTTTCAAAAATGCCAACAAAAATAGATAGAAAAAAAAGAAAATACTTAGTGGGGAAAATATTAGGCAGGAAAAGCCGACAAAATCCCGTTTGAACGGGGCAAACGTGGGGTTTTTGTATGGAATTGATGCAACACATATTTCCATTGAAACAAAAAAATGTGAACAAAAAGCAAGTCCACCATTGCCACCAACGCATGGCTTGCTACGGCGGCCGGCCACTCCCACCACCGCCACCATTCTTTGCCTATATTCACACCATCATTAAAGGAGGCATAATAAAAGGGTCATCAAACATACCCCCACTAGATCCTTTTATTCTTCGGCTTTTAGGAAATTCCCCAAGAAATGATGCCAAAAAATAAAGAAATGAATTTCTTATGTTAAATCAATTTCAAAAGTTAGCTCACGTGAAAAGATTGTTCAAGATCATATAAAAAGATCAAATAATCACTTTGAGATCCTTAATAATTGCGTCCTACTTTTTCAATATTCTATATGCTACTAAAAAAACAGAATTTAGTGATGCACAAAATTTATAGCTAAACAATAAAATTCATTGGTAATCGCATTTATCGATGATGGCCACAGATTTTGTTAGATACAATTACATTAATAACGGATTAATGATGAAGTTCATAGCTAATTCCAGTTCTTTTAGGAATTTAACGACAATATAGATAATAAAAACTAAAAAATAACATAATAATCTGAAATGCTCAATAAAATTGCACGGATTTTATTTATTGTTGCAATTCTTTACCGTATATATAATTTGGATTTAAATATATAAAGACCAAACCCCACATAAAAAGTTTAATTTATCGTTAGACATCATTGTTATTCCCAAATTTTAAATGTTAAAAATTCCATTAAAAGGGATATATCTTGTACCTTATTTATTTCCATCTATTTGTGCTTTACGTATATGGTCCATCGACGGTGCTTTGTTTCTTTACAATGTAAGGAGGGTTGTAGAATTTGGGGAAAGGGAAAAGGAAAGGAAAACAAGAGAGTTGTGGGATAACTTTTGGCAGGAACATTGTAGATTTTTTCTAACATGCCAAAAAAAGAGACATGTTTTCTCCATGCAAAATTAGGAAATTGCATGATTATTAGCTAAAATTAAAGACGTGTGAATTCGAAGTTCGAAAGTTTAACTAGTTTTTGCTTGTGATGAGGATCCAAGCGTTCATATTAATTAAGCTTTGCACCTTCTAGAAAATTTCTGTATATCTTTTAATAATTTCCATTTTGTAACCTAGTCCAATAGCAACAGAGTTATAATATTCATAATTTGTAGCCCTAGTGTTTGAGAATGAGCTAGTGGATAGTGAGACCAAGAAAATAAATAAGGGAAAGACCAGCTTTAAGAGAATTTAGAATTTGAAAAAACTTAGCGATATTGTAATAAAAAAAAAAGATATTGTAATCAAGCGGAGCTAGCGTACAATGAGGGATTCAACCGTACCTCCTTTGGAGAAATTGACATTATTTATACATAATTAAAATTATTTTTTTGTATATATAGTAAATGTTGAACCTTCTTTGACTAGTTCGTATATGCATTTTCGAATTCCTCAATAAAAATTCTGATTCCGCCACTGATTATGATCATTACGGTGAAGGGAAATATATAGTAACTAGATATGTCACAGTACCTAAAGCAAATGTCAAAATATAAAAGAGTAAATTTAAGAAGAAGTCAAGGAAAATCAAGAAATAATGTATATGTAAACATAATTTCTTATTCTGCTCCGCTACTGTGAGTGTTATAACGTTAATCTCTATTCTCTACTTACTGTAAGTAATTTGTTAGCTAATTCTATTCCACTCCTTCCTTCTGTAATTAATTAAGTAGTAATTAATTAAAGGTTAACATGACGTAAGGGTATTAATATTTTCTTATTTACATTATCTACTTACTCTATCGCCCGCTTTTATTCTTTAATTGTTCAATATATTACAAAATATTCAATTTTACTTGTTTAATTTTAAAAATAAGTATATAATTTAATAAATTATGTCTATTCTATCTTTGCTGTTAAATATTACACCTTCATCCTATTTTATGTGTTATAATTTGACTTAGAACAGAACCCATAGTAACTTTTTCTATTTATGATAATTGGAGTGCACTCCACTTCATAAAGAGTGAATAGAATTCACTCCATACCCACATCCCTGAAATAACTATAAAATAAACTCGATCTTAGTCTATCCGACTTTGACTTTGACTTGAAAAAGTACTTTCTACTAGTTCTTACATAAGCAGTTTGAAGGAAGTAAATGAAGTCTTTCCTTTCGAAATTCATTCCTGAAGTCACATCTTTTAGTACTGGGATTGAAGTAAAGTACTTTCAAGTTGCAGACTTTTGAAATTTTTGATCCAAAATGATATTTAAAATTTTGTGTGATTATAAATCATTTCATTAAGAATATAAATAAAATTTTAATATTAAATATAGTAATATAACATTTTTTTAGGTATGGATTAATAAAAATATGCCACACACAAAGAGAATATTTATTTATCAATATTTAAATGATCTACATTAAAATGGGTAATAATAGTAAAATTTTCAAAATGTAAAGATAGACGGAGGGAGGGTCCATTTCTTGAATTAGCATTCCTTTTTTTGTCCCTTTATCCATAAAGAAGGAGAAAACTAAAAAAAAAGGGGTGAAAATTGTAAGGTGGCTGGCGAGGGGGTAGGGTCCCAAATAAAACGCCGAATGAATGGGTCAACTAACATACGCAAACTATAAGCCGGCGGTGAAGGTGGGGCTATAAGGCTTTGATGGTTCGCGTGTTCGCCTTTTACGGCGTGCATTTTCTTGTGCAGTAGGCGACTCCGGCAATAGTGAATATATACTCCACCCCTATATCATTGAATTATGAACTTACACTAAAACGTAATATAGAATTTTCTGTAAATAGTGTCACAATTCTGGTTGTAGGTAAATCTCAGCTTGACATATATGATTGGCTTTTTTAAAAAAGAAAAAAAAAACTGATTTTATCTTTTTAGTATTTGTAATCATTGCATGTATATTATGCGAATTATATACATACATTATACATTTTTGTAAAGAGCATATACATATATGTGCTTGATATCATTTGATCTCTGTGTTTTTTAACTTTGAATATGTATAAATAGATATTTAAATAATTATAAAATTAAAAAGTAGCAAAATGAGTGTGATACACGCATTCTACCTAGCAAAATGAATATCACACATGTCCGACATGTTAAATGGCGTACGATTACTCTAAACACATGTATCTATTTATTCAATTTTATATAAATTTAAATGTTACTTGTTCACGTATAAAGTTGAAGGGTATAAATACTACCTAAAGCAAAATTAAAGAGCACTATGTCCTATGTATTTCTCTGTTGCTTATTGCAGTGTGTAATTTCAAGTTCTTTCTATGTTTCATTAGTTTTTTAAAAAAATGATAACTACTTTAAATCGTAAACACTTTTAACTTAAATATTAAATTTGTCTCTTTTTCCGTCCGTTTCTATTGGGATAAAATTTGATATATATCAACACAATGATTACGCTGCAGTTTAGATATGCATGATCATTTTATTACATTGTTTATAAAGCGAATGGATATTTTCTAACTTGGGTTGGGATTCAGTTTTTTTAATTTATGGATTGACAAAAAAAAAAATAATCATAATCAAATAAATATTATTTTAATTTTGTTTGATTTTTATAAATTCGATTCAGTTATTTCAGATTTTTATTTTAATTTTGAAGATTAAAGTAGTAAATCTTACTTTATCATGATTGGACATTTAAAATTGGTGATTTTTTTAGAAAAATAAACTTTTTCAAACTTATTTTTCATTCTCAAATATAAATAACTCAATACGCATGAAATGAAATGAAATAATCATAAGTTTAACATAATGTATAACTGCAGCAAAAAACTCGACACTCATTGTCTAGTCTCATCGAGGCGCCGCTGAAAGCCTGAAATAAGTCAACAACTAGTGTTGAAATGACTACTTAGGGTTAGGGACATAACTCATACTCCCTTCGTTTAAAAAACAATTATCTAGTTTGACTTGACACGGAGTTTAAAAAAATAAAACATACTTTTGAATCTTGCTGTCTTAAATTAAAGATATGTCAAATATACTAAAATGTCCTTCAATCTTGTGGTCTTAAACATGTCATGTGCGAAGTTAAAACTAAAAAGTTGCTAAAAAGAGATAAGGATCATTCTTTTTTAAACGGACTAAAAAAATAGATCATTATTTTTGAAACAGAGGGAGTAACTTATAAGACGTTTGGCGTTTTATATAAAAATCGTTTAACCGAATTTCTAAAATTTAAAACTCAAATCAATTAAAAAAATCAAAATTAAAATTAAATTTTAATTTAATTTTTTCTGTTTGAACGAAAATATACACAAGCCCTACTTGCAATGGACCTTTCTTTTCCATGGGTAAGAAAAGGTACTAGATAAAGTTAAGGTATTAAATTTCATAAATAGCAAGATTAAGGTTTTATTTTGCAGAAAATTCAAAATAGTGAGATCTTTTTTATTTTCTTCTAAAGCGTAACAGTACATATTGTTATTAAGCATTAAAAAAGTGATTCCTCAATTGCCGCTTATTTCTGAAATTTTCTCTTACAAGTTCATCACGAGTACAAAGTACAAACCAAAAAAACGCGCCTTTGCTTGCTACGGTGTTAGCTAGTCACAACATTCTCATGAATTGTTCTTCCATTTTGAAGTAAAATAGTAGTTGTTTATAGTATACTTTCTTTTTAAAAAATTTTACTTGGCGCTCGATAATTTGCATTGAAATTTAATTATATACAAGGTCCATTTTAGAGACAACGTTCCCAATATTAATTTTTCCTATACCTAAATTATCAACTAGTAGTACAAAATATTGATAAAAAATTGCAAATTGATAACTATATTTAAGAAATATTTTCTACTGCTACTTTATGCTATAAGAACCAAAAAGTTTCAAATCAGTATTTGGTGGCCTTAGAACGTTTCTTAATTCTTATTGTTTCACAATAAAATTGTGACCCTCAAACGTGACACCAAAGCGTTATCATTGAATTGGAAAACAGAGAACGATTTTAAAATTTTAAAGTCATTCTAATTTTGAACCAAGATTGAAATATCAAATATTAGCACATGGATCATGATTATCATTATAAGGTGATGTGGCAATTAAACATCTACCAAAGATAATTGATATGAATCTCACATCGAATTTTGATCATCCTTCTCTTTTGACTTAACTTTATGAATTGAGTTGTACTCAAAATACATTTAACATGTCCCTCTTGCAATAATATCCATGTTTGATTTATCAAAATTTATTCTAAAGTGTTAAGAGTGTTCATGTATTTAAGTATCGTTAATTAAAATAGAGAACAAAAGATATTGCGCGTGACGTTTATATCTTGTAAGAAATTAAAACAATAAAAGTTCTTTAATTTTGGAATCTTCTTTGTTATTAAAAGAAATACCATATCACATGAACAGGGGAAAATGACAGTCAAACCTAGAATGATAATTGCTTCTACGAAAAACTTTACTTTACCAAACACCCACAAAACAAGCAATTGAGACGTAAGACTTATTATCACTCTAAGTAATTAGTTAAATCAATTAATTAAAATATCCTCTGATATTTAATTATGAATGGATTTTCATTGACCAACTTCAATATGTTTCGACAGTAGAAAAGAAAACTATTTTAACCGTATCATATCACTTAATAAGACAATTAAAACTAATAGCGAAAGAACAATATAATTTGTTATAATAAATTAAGTTATACTCTTTATTTGGTTAATTTTTTGGTTACCACCGATATTCAGTAGTATTAGTTTTAGGATTTTGATTTATTCCATGTAAAGCTAATTAAAAAAGAAAAATACTCTTTATCAAGAATTTTTACTCCCTTCTTTACTAGATAATTGGTTCTTTAGCCTTTTAGATCTTCAAATAGTTTTAAGTTTCAAAAATTAAATTGAGGCAATGAGACCTCCTCTTACCAAATTTCAACTCTTTTAACTCATTTTAAGACAAAGTATATGTCCAAAATACAACTTGACATATATTTTAGTCCAATTCAAAATATGTGTGATTCAACTTATTATATATGAATTAAATGAATTGATTAAAAAAAAATTAAATAGACTGATTTCTTCAATATAAGCTGAAATTATCAGCCCTAATTTTGAGTCAGATTTTGAAGATTAAAATAAAAACTTTTTAAGAAAAAATATGTCCTAATACAATTTGATCGTGTATTTTAGGTTAGATTTTAAAAATTTATCTTTGAAAGTTTGTTTGATCATAAAATTTGACCATGTATTATGAATCACCTTTTAAAAATATATCTTTAAAAGTTTGTTTGACCATAAAATTTGATCATCGAATATTCTCAAATTCCAAATCAATTGTAAAATATATGTTCTAACACAACTTTAAAAATACATTTCAAAATCTAGGATTGAACGGGAGCCAAATTAATTGATTTTGAAAATAATAATGAAACTGTTTTGATTTCAACAGATGAGAAGTTGATAATGAAAAAAAGAAAAACATCCGAAATATTCCATCCAAAAAAAACAAGAAAAGTAAAAGACGCCATTATCCTTATCGTTAATTTATATATTTTCACCACCTTCCCACTATCTTTCAACTAGGGGTGTCAAATGGACAGATTGAGTTGAGATTGAAGATATTAAATGAGTTGAATTAGATATCGAGTTAGGTCATGACCCGTCCAAATTCACTTTGGGTTGAAATGAATTGAATTAAAATGAATAAAAATCGAGTTGGGTCTTGACCCGCCCAATTTAACCACTTACTGTAAGAAATATTAACATATTAATTTTTACCTCTTGTAAAGAAAATGAATTTGAAAAGTTGGGTGGGTGGGTAGGAAATGACGGTGGGGTAAGAATATTTTTTTAAAATTTATTTTTTAAAAAAATAAAAAATTAATTTTTAGGGAGGGGTGTGGGGTAAGGGGTCGGGGGTAGGAGGGGTGAGTTTTAGGATGGGGGTTGAGGTAAATTATTTTTTAAAAAAATGATTTTTTTTAAAATAAATAATTTTTTCTTAAGAAAAAAAATTGGGAGCGGACGGGGTGTAGGGGTGTGGGTGTTGGGGTTAGGGGTTAGGGAAAGGATGCGGATTGAGGTAAGAGTTTTTTTTAAAAAATAAATTTTTTTTTTAATTTTTTTAAATATATATTTTTTGGGGGGAGGGGAGGCGGGGAGGACGGGGGATATGTCGTATAGAGGAGGAGGGTGTGCAGGTGTAGGGAGTAGGGAGAGATGGGAGTTGGGATAAGATTATATTTTTTGTCAAAAAAAATATTTATTTACTTTTAAAAATTAAAAGATTTTTAATTTTTTAGTGTAGGGATGGGCGTGGGGGTTCGGGGTAGGAAGGAGGAATGAGGATGACGTGGGGTGGGGACAAGAAGAAAATTTATAAAGAACTTTTTAAGAAATAAAAATAATTTATTTAAGGGGGGTGGGGTGGGTGTGGAGTACGTTGGCTTGTGATGGGGTTGGGGTAAGGTGGGGGTGAGGTGAGGTAGGTGATTTTGAGAGAGGGAGGACACATTGTTACTTTTTTCCTACTTTTATTAAGAAAATAATCTAAAAATTACACAAATATACAACTTATGTTTCCAATATTACAAAAAATTTCAACTCCCTAAACATATTACAAAAATCCTAACATATACACAGAATGTTTTGTATATGTCGGTTATGTTATGTACATTAATAGGGAGGGAGAGTAAAGTAATTAAAAAAGTGGGAGAGAGTGTAATTACTTTCAAAAGGGTTGGTATTTATGTTATTTATACAAAAATAATTTTTCTATTAAACGATTTAAAGTAGAGATTGATTGAGTTCATTTTAACCCAATTTGAAAATGGGTTGGGACTTAATGGGTTGAGATTTACCCAGTAACAAATTATCTTAAACCCAACCCATTAAGTTTCGGACAAATTAGACGGATCAACTCAATTTGAATTTATTTTGACACCCATTACCTACCATTAAATAATAAAATTACTTTTTTTATAACTATAATCTATAACATCCTTTTAATTATTTAATCACTCATACACAAAAAAAAATCTCCTATCATTAAAATCATCCTTAAAACAAATCAAATACTTTGTATCTAAGGTGTTGCTAATTACAAAAAAATAATAATGTTAGTGAGATTTTCTTGTATGAATCATTGGTGACTTTATTGCTTGTCATATTTAAATTAATTATCAAAGTTATAATTTTAAATATTAATATATGTTAAAAAAATTTACAAATAAAGGAAAATAAATTATTAGAATTTAACACTTTTCCAGTGTGCCGATTAAGAATAATTGTACATTATAAATTATACTAACGTTTATTATTATATAAATATAATTAAGTTGCTTATTTAATTATATAAGGATAGTAAGTTTGTCAATTTAAAATAAGAGTTATACATACATATATTTTCGTTACTTAATAAATAGTTGAAAAATATAAGTATACACATGTTTGATATTTGAATAATTAATTGAGAGTAAATATAGATTAGTTTAACCTCTATACTTATATTATAAATAAGATTGATTAAATAAGTTATTTTGAAATTATGTCAATTTTAGTTTGGGGTAAATAGTGCATAACTTTTAGATTTTTTAGAAAGAAGAAAAAGTTGACTATGATCTTTTATTGTGTTTTTATTTCAAAATTTAAAATTTTATATTATTTTAATTTTCATCCAAAGAAAAAGAGACAATTGTTCATAGTTCTGAAACTAATAAAGAAATCTTCAAAATGATAACAAAGAGAAATTATAAATAGATCCATGATCTTTAAATTTATTTTTGTCAATTGATCTTATATATTTTGAAATATTTTATCTCCTCCATAAAATTATTGCTAGTCATTTAATTTTATTATCTTTTTTTTTCTTTTATAATATTCTTAATTTTTGTATGATTATACTATATAAAATAATATCTTAGTAATTATATATAAAATAAATTTATTGTTTATTATTTTTATTATGTTCAGATCATAAATGAAGATCAACTTGATTAAATTATTTTAAAATATTATAGGTAGTTAAAGTTAATAAAAGCATTACATAGTTAAAGTTAATAAAAACATTATCTACAATTGAGTAGTCATCATATTAATGATCAAAATTTAAAAATAGAAAAAATAGAAAAATATAAAAAATATTAGAGAAAATTCAAGATATGAAATAACCTTGGAATTAGAAATTGAGTATATATTTATAGAAATAATGTAAAAATATTAAAATCTAAAAAGATTTCTAAATAAATTAAAGAGAATTTTAATAAGAAAAGTACAAATATTAGGGAAAAAGATACGACATATGAAATAACCTTAATATTAATAACTGCGTACAAATTTGTATAAATAATGTAACATGAAAAATATTAAGATCTAAAAATATACATAAAATTATTAAAAATTATAAAAATAATGTAAATACATAAAATTAGTTAAAATAAAAATATAAAGGTACAGAAGATGTAAGAACATGATAATTGTGGATTGAACCCTAGAAAAAGTGTTTGATTTTAATTGAAAAATTAATTACTTCAATTTATATAATTCTAAGTGTTATAAGATTGAACTGTGACTCAATTTATGTATTGAACAAGTGGTCAATACAAACATTTGACTTCAGTTGAGACTCAATTTCTGAATTAAATAAATAATAAATAGAAATATTTGTCTTTCATTGAAAAATGAATTATTTCAATTTATATAACTTTAAGTATTATAAAATTAAATTAGGACTTAACTTATACATATAACAACTGGTCAATACAAATATTTGATTTCAGCTGAAAATCAAAATGTTTAAATTTGTATACTCTAAGTATTATAAGATTGAATTGAAACTTAATTTGCGGATGTAACAATCATTTAATCCTGATGTGTGACTTTAATTCAAAAATTAAAAATTATTCAATTTATATAATTTGAAGTATTAATAAATTGCTTTAAATTATGCAACTCTAAGTATTATGAGATTAAATTGAGACTTAACTTATGAATGTAACAATCAACTAATCCTAATGTTTGAATTTAATTGAAAAATAAAAATTAATCAATTTATATAAATTTAAGTATTATAGGATTGAATTGAGGCTCAATTGTGGATGCAACAATTAGTCAATCTTAATGTTTGATTTTAATCGAAATAATAAGTTGTTTATAATAATATAACCTTAGTCATTATAAGATTAAGTTGGGACTCAATATGTGTATGTAACAATTAGTCAGTACAAGCATTTGACTTTAATTGAAAAATTAAATTAATTCAGTCTATATCTAAGTAAGACTAAACTGAGACTCAATTTGTGGATGTAACAATAAGTCAACTACTAATTTTTTTACTTTAATTTAAAAATTATATTAATTCAACTAATATAACTCTAAATATAAGATTGAATTGAGACTCAATTTATACATTTAATAATCAGTACAACAACAACAACAACATGCCCAATAAAATTCCACAAGCGAGGTTTGTGGAGAGTAAAGCGTACACAGACCTTACCACTACCCCAGGGAGGTAGAGAGACTGTTTATGAAAGACCTTCAGCTCAAGTATAGCATATTTAATAATTAGTCAATACAAAAAAAAAATTATTTCATTTGTAAAATTGAACTGATACAATTTATACATCTCTAAGTATTATAAGATTGCGATATAACAATTAGTCAAACACAAATATTTAACTTCAATTGAAAAATTAAATTACTTCAATTTATATAACTCTAAGTATTATAAGATTGAATTAAGACTCAATATGTGCATGCAATAATTAGTCAATATAATAATTGTTTGACTTCAATAGAAAATTTTATATAACTCTAAATATTATAAGGTTGAATTGAGATTAGGTTTGAGGATGTACCAATTAGTCAATATAAGTATTTAACTTCAATGAAATTTTTTAATTGAGGTTCAATTTGTGGATGTAACAATTAACCAATTATAGTGTTTACTTTAATTGAAAAATTAAATTATTTTAATTTATATGTAACTCTAAGTATTGTAATATTAATAAGACTCAATTTGTGGATATAATAATTAGCCAACACAAATATTTGATTTTAATTGAATAATTGAATTAAAACTCAATTTGTGGATGCAACAATTAGTCAATTCTAATATTTGATTTTAATTAATAAATTTAATTATTTCAATTTATATAGCTCCAAGTATTTTAAAGACTAAATTTGTGGATGTAACAATTAGTCAATAATAATATTTAACTTTAATTAATAAACTAAATTGGTTCAATTTATATGTAACTTTAAGTAGTATAAGATTGATTGACACTCAATTTGTGAATGTGATAATTAGTCAACAAATATCTAACTTCAATTCAAAAAATGAAATGAAACTCAATTAATGGATGTACCTTTTGTTAATTCTAATGTTTAAGTGAAAGATTGTAGTACTTCAATTTATATAACTCTAAGTGTTGTACAATTGAACTGAGACTCAATTTGTTGGTGTAATAGTTAGTCATTAGTTTAAAATTAAATAGATTCAATTTATATAACTCTAAGTATTATAAGATTGAATGGAGACCCAATTTGTGTATTAAATAATAATTCAGTAAATGTGCTTGACTTAGATTGAAAAAATGAAGTGATTCAATTTGTATAACTCTAACTATCACACGATTGAATTGAGTATCAATTTGTTCATATAATAATTAGTTAATCATACATCCTAATGTTTGACTTTAATCAAAAAATTAAAATGCTTCAATTTATGTAACTCTAAGTATTATAAGATTAAAGGAAGAGGGCGCATGTTAAGCTACTACTCTCTCGGCGCATGATAAGCCAAGGTAGGCTATTGTTAATCGAGTATGGTACAATGGAAAAAAACTATAGCTCCTCTGAGTACGATAGTAACACCGACATTTGGGATATATAGGAATCTATCTCCCCCCACATTTGAGAGCTTTCTCCCTGCACAATTCCAATCTATATTGGAGGATGAGCAAGATTATGAGGATAAATGCAATAGTGTTCGATCAAATGTCACTGCTTGTACAACACACAATCTACTGCATTCAGTTCTCTGAAATGAGTGCTTGTACAACACGCAATGCTCTCCCAGTTGTTTCAGCAAAACCACATAGTCAAATGAGCAACACGACTCTTTGAAGATGGTGAGGTAGAATCATACAGATGAGGCTACCGCTTGATTATGCCCCGCCAACACGTTGAGAAGGTAATATTGTTGTAAAAATCACTACTAATGACATTAATACTACTGATGAATATTGCTTGACTATCCTCATAAGATATGTACAAGAAGATACCCCTTATAAGAAGTCGATAGAGAATTTTGTTGACTTAGCATGAAATTTTATGACAAAATCCCAGATACTTTATCTCTTATGGTTATTATGTGTTTCTATTCAAGTTTATTAAGGAGAGAGATGAGGTCATGCAAGCAAGACTCTACACATACCATAATATGCCATTTATCTTGAGAAATTAGGTAGCCGATTCTCAGTTTAACACTAAATGCATCACAACCGTGCCACTTTGGGTAAATTTTCCTGGTCTACCAGTGGGCTATTGATTAGTTAAAGCTTTGAGTAAAATTTCTATTGATCTTGGTAGACCCATGTACACTGATAAGTATACATTTGATATGACTAGAGTCTCTTATGCACACTTCTTGGTTGAAGTAGACATATCCCATCATTCGCTAGAGGAGATCATTCTTGATACCTCTAAAGGGATATTCCAGCAAGAGGTTGCTTATGACTGGAGGTCCAAATACTACATCGAGTGTCTTAAATTTAGGCATGATATGAGTGATTTCTCAAGAATAGTATAACAAATACAGGCAGAAGAGGGTGGAAAAAAAGCTTCTAAGAGAAAGAGAAGAGGTAGAAGAAGATAAAGTGGTAGAATTATCCCAAAATGACTTGCTAGACTAGAAGTACAACAACAACAACAATAACAACAACAAACCCAGTATATTCCCACATAATGGGGTCTGGGGGGGGGTAAGATGTACACAGTCCATACCACTACCTCCGGAGAAGTAGAAAGGCTGTTTCCGATAGACCCCCGGCTCTAGACATGAAATAATACACAAATCCTTAATAAAACATGGAACAAGATGACAGTACATACCTACGCCACCCACAAGGAATAATAATCAAAGAGCAGTAAACAAACTCATAATAAAGCATGCAACAAGGTGTCATAACAAGAATAATACCCTACCAAGTAATGCCCTACCCCAGCGACCCAAAATGGCACTAGTCTTCTATCCTAATCTGCGTCCTCTAGATCTTTCTATCTAGGGTCATGTCCTCTGTGAGCTGTAACTGCTCCATGTCCCGCCTGATAACCTCTCTCCAATATTTTTTTAGCCTATCCCTACCCCGCCTGAAACCATCCAAAGCAAGCTTCTCGCACCTACGAATCGGGGCATTCGTGCCCCTCCTCTTCACATATCCGAACCATCTCAAACAGGCTTCTCGCATCTTGTCCTCCACCGAAGCCACTCCAACCTTTTCCTGAATAGTCTCATTACGAACTCTGTCACCTCTAGTAAGACCACACATCCAACGCAACATCCACATTTTTGCCACCTTCAATTTTTGAATGTGAGAGTTCTTGACTAGCCAACATTCCTCTCCATACAACATGGCCGGACGGACTGCCACCCTATAGAATTTGCCTTTAAGCTTAGGCGGTACCTTCCTATCACACAACACCCCCGAGGCGAGCTTCCACTTCATCCATCCCGCCCGAATCTGGTGGGATACATCCTCGTCAATCTCACCATTCCCCTGAATCATGGACCCAAGATACTTGAAACTATCCCTCTTACACACCGCCTGGGAATCCAACTTTACTACCACATCGTCTTCCTGCCTCAATTCATTAAACTTGCATTCCAAATATTCTGTCTTGCTCTTGCTTAACCTGAACCCTTTAGACTCAAAGGTCTGTCTCCACACCTCTAGTTTATCATTCACACACCCCTGCATCTCGTCAATCAAAACTACATCATCTGCAAAAAGCATACACCAAGGCACCTCTCCTTGAATACACCGCGTCAACACATCCATCACCAAACTAAATAAGAACGGGCTAAGAGTAGATCCCTGGTGCAACCCTATCACGACAGGAAAATGCTCTGAGTCTCCCCCCGCCGTCCTCACCTGAGTCTTGGCTCCATCATACATATCCTTGATTACTCTGATATACGCCACGTGGACCTAGCTCACCTCCAAGCATCTCCAAAGAACCTCCCTAGGGACTTTGTCATACGCCTTCTCTAAGTCGGTAAACACCATATGCAGATCCTTCTTCTTTTCCCTATACTGCTCCACCAGTCTCCGCACCAGGTGAATTGCCTCCGTCGTTGAGCGTCCGGGCATAAATCCAAACTGGTTCTCCAAGATAGACACTATCCTTCTCAATCTCAACTCGACCACTCTCTCCCAAATCTTCATAGTGTGGCTCAATAACTTAATACCCCTATAGTTATTGCAGCTCTGAATGTCACCCTTGCTCTTATAAACAGGGATCATTGTACTCTATCTCCAAGCCTCAGGCATTTTTGCCAACTTAAAAATGTCGTTAAACAATTCAGTCAACCACCTAAAGCCCGTTTTGTCAAAAAACTTCCAAAAGTCCACAGGAATCTCATCAGGCCCCGTCGCCCTACACCTACGCATCCTGCGAAGAGCTTCATTAACCTCTTCTACCTTAAAACGTCTACAATAACTGAAATCATGACAGTCCTCTGAGTGCTCCAGCTCCCCTAACACAATATCTCTATTCCCTTCGTCATTCAATAACCTATCAAAGTACGATTGCCATCTCTTCTTAATGTGATCATCCCCCACCAACACTCTACCATCCCCCCTTAATACACTTCACTTAATTGAGGTGATGACCCTTCCTCTCTCTAGACTTTGCAAGCCTAAACAACCTGTTTTCCCCTCATTTCTCTTGTAACCCCGCATACAATCTCTCGAACGCTGCCGTCTTAGCCGCCGTAACTGCCAACTTAGCCTCTTTCTAAGCTATCTTGTATTCCTCCCTATTAGCCCGCTTCTCATATTCATCCTTACTCTCACCCAACTTAGCATACACCTCTTTCTTAGTCTCTACTTTCTTCTTAACTTCTTCATTCCACCACCAATCCCCCCGACAATGATCGGCCCGGTCCCTGGACATACCCAACACCTCACTAGCAGTCTTCTTGATGCACCTAGCCATTGTATCCCACATACCATCTGCGTCCCCCTTACACTCCCACCACCCCATACCCTCTACCTTTTTCCCTATCTCCTGTGCATTCATCGACGTTAAACCGCCCTACTTAATTCTAGGTCTACCCTCCTCACCCCTTCTTTTTTTATCTTTCTTAATACCTAAGTCCATTACCAAGAGCCTATGATGGGTTGAAAGATTCTCACTCGAGATGACTTTACTGTCCTTACACAACACCCTATCCCCTTTCTTAAGTAGCAAAAAGTCAATTTGGGTCTTGGCTATCGCGTTTCGAAAGGTGATCAGATGATCGTCCTTTTTCGGGAAGATCGAATTCACCACTACCAATCCAAAGGACCTCATAAAGACCAACAGAGCAGCTCCCTCTTTATTTCTCTCCCCAAAACCAAAACCAAAACCACTATGCACATCGTCAAAGCCTCTCGATAACGCCATGATATGCCCATTGAAATCCCCTACTACAACAATCTTCTCGGAACTAGGCACTCCTCTCACCACCTCCTCCAAAGTCTCCCAAAACTGCGTCTTCTCATCCCTATCCAAGCCCACTTGAGGCGCGTAAACACTACACACATTCAGGGTAGACCCCCCAATGACCAACTTAATAGTCATCAACTTATCGCTGATCCTCTTAACCTCCACTACCTGCCCACTAAGCTCCTCATCTACTAAGATACCAACTCCATTCCTACACCTCACGCTACCAGAG
Organism: Capsicum pubescens; assembly: GCA_030864215.1. Lineage (NCBI taxonomy): Eukaryota > Viridiplantae > Streptophyta > Magnoliopsida > Solanales > Solanaceae > Capsicum > Capsicum pubescens. Next base: position 87,887,729 of record CM061548.1, read on the forward strand.
TACCAAAGCTTGTAACCGTCTACATCCCTAGCTTTAGACCCTACCCACTTAGTCTCTTGTACACATGCAATATTGATCCTCCTTTTTTAAGGAATATTCACCAGCTCAATAGACTTACCCTGAAGAGTACCTATATTCCAAGACCCAACCCACAGCCTATATACTCTAGCACCACGTCTTCCTCTACCTTTCCTAATGCCAAACCTCGCCCCCACTCCCACACTCACCCTTCCCTCTTCCTCTACCCCTAGCACAGCCCCCCACTCCAACGCCCTTGAACATGACCCTATCCTACCATCAATGCCCACAGCCATAAGTCCAGGAAAATACCCATAATAACAGTAATAAAGTAACAACGGGAAATAGAAGGCACACCAACAGTAGATGAAATAATCAAGAAAAGGTCAAAGTAGGTATATACAATACAAACAATATCCACCACTAAGAAAAGAAGCTAGTCACAACTATGCTCACTAGCAGCAAGTAACGAACGCAGAAAAGAGAGACATGGAATAAAATAGTATAAAGCAATCAAACTATATGAAGTGCCGAAATATGGAGTGACAAAATAATCAAAGTTTAGATATCACCGGTACATCTGCGTGCTACTGGTCCGTCAATTTTGATGTTGAAAATTGGTTGCCAGAAGAATGTCGACTGGAATGGGGTCGTTGGTTACGTCGACGGAGTGTCACCGGAGTTTTGCCAGAGCGTCTTCAGGGACTTGCCGGGATCTGGACGTCTATGGACGTCAAACCAACTCGTCTGATCTATCTGTTTGGCCGCTTATGGATACCTTCCCCGTTACCCGAGTCGAGCCGGCAGGAAACCTAAACCCGTCGACGATAGTCGCGATGGGAAAAGAAATTAAAAGGGTGGGGAAGATGATAATGAGGAACTGGGGAGAGCAATCTGAGAGGAGAGAGAGAAAGAGAGGGAGAGAGAGATGGGTAGATCTTATCTGGTTCCGGCTCATCTACACCATCGCCGGCGTCAGAGTCCGCCAGTCAATCGAGGTGGAAATGTTAAGTTGAATGTTACAAAGTGTACGTTAGAGAAAGAAGTGTCCAAATCCAAAAAAAGAAGAAAAAAAGAAAGATGTGACTGATTTTCCAAAGGAACGGAATAAGAAAGAGCATCTAGTGCAAGAGAGTCTTTTATAAAAGTCATAGAAAAAAACCAGTACAAGATAGCTTTCAGCAGAATGGTAATTTTAACCAAGCTCAAAATCTGCAATATACAGGCATTCCCATTGATAATATGTATGACTTCATATCTAAAGGTGTAGCTGGTACATCAGGGGTAAAAGAGCCTAGAACTACTCACACTTGTATGCCCTCATGATTCTAAGCACATGGAATGTAAAAGTTCTCAATCAGCCCTACAAATTGAAAGCGGTGAGTATAGTTATTTGGTTGTCTTAAACTAGGGTAAGTAAAAAGAAATATCAACGAGTTCTTATAAAGGTAGCTAAGGATTAAAATCACTGTTGTAATAATCTATTGAGTGAGAATGGAAGAATATGGATGCTATGGAGGAAACACCTTAAAGTCAATATTCGGCAGGTTCATGAACAATTTATCCACTGCTTGATAAATAATCCCAGTTTTAATTTCACAGCTTCTGTCACTATAGTGTATGCCAGAAATAAGCAACAACAAAGCAATACTTTATGGCAAGAATTAAAAGTTGTGACTGTTAATTTACAGATTCCATGGATCCTTAGTGGAGATTTTAATAATGTTCTTTCCACTGAGGATAGGATGGATCATCCTGTTACTCAATTTGAAACACAGGGACTCCAAGATATGCTTGATACACTACAACTTACTCCCCTCAAGTCTAAAGGTTGTTTGTGCACTTGGTAAACATGCAACAAACTTCTAGTAGAGTGTATAGTAAATTGATTGGGTATTTGGAAACTTCGAACGGTTACAACAAAATGCCATATAGAAGCTGACTTTCTGCATCCTAGAGTGTTTGATCATTCTCCTGTTATTATCCATTGTATGCAGATAATTAGCCTTCATCCTAAGCATTTAAGACTCTACAAAAAAATCATAGATCAAAGAAGTTTTTGGAGTTAACAAAAAGGTGTGGAAGAAGACTACAAATACAAATGCAATGTAGGGGGTTTGGCTAAAGTTTAATATTGCGCCCAAGTGCACACGTAAATGTACGTGGTCTCACCAAGTAATATTGCAACCTTCAATAAATTCGAATATCAATTCCTCCGAAACTTGCTTTAACAACTATTCAATTTAGTTAACTATTGAGATTGATTCAGTGCAAAAGTAGTCAAAAGGGTTTTAGAGTTATAAACTGAAAGTAAACAATACATAAAAGTAAAAGCCTTGGACAATCAATGGAGAGAAACTAGGGTTAAACCTCTACGAACAATCATATTATGCTATTGAACGTCATTGGTTAGATTACTTATCTTGGTTGATGATTTATGGGGTTAATATTATGATTATGATCTTCCGAGCCTCTAATCCTTTATCTAACCTAGACCCATAACTACATCGTTGAGCGGGAATATGAGAGATAAAGTAAATGTATTTATATTTCATCCTATAATTCAACAAAATAGGTCACTTAGGTATATCCCTATCCTAAGTTCAAATTATAACATTCTTTATGTAGAATTTTATAATCCTACTTTATTATCCCCACGTACTATCTTCTTATTCCTCCCCTCGGGTTTACAAATTGACTATGGAAATACTCTAAGGGTAGTTGAGCCTTAAAATAGTGATAAAAAGGATGAAAAACAACCAAATATAATTAATAATCAAAACCAAATCAATTCATAGCAATAGTATTAATGTTCTTAGGCTTAACCCCAGAAAGGAAGCTTTTAGCCGCTCATGGACATAACCGCAATCACGATAGATTAATACATGATAAAATCCATAAAAAAACTAAAGTAAAGAAAGAAAAACCCTAATTGAAGTATTTTCCAGCCTCCATCCAAGTTTTCAAATCGTCCAAGGTGTCTAGCCTCTTGTTTAAGTATCCTATAAATAGGAGGTCAAATTTGCCGAAATTGGACTAAGGTCCGCGTCGCGCCTTGTATCGCAGTACCTAGGGTGAGAAATGCATCCTAATCATGGAGAAACACTGTTTTGGGTAATTTAGGAAGCTCCCTATGTGTGGAACATGCCCCAGAGCAGTGTCTAAGACCCACGACGCGTTAGTGAACTCCAAGAGGTTCGTTCTATGTCAAATCTTGTCCCGTGCTTTTGTCCATCCATTCCAAGTCTTGTGGTATTTTTTTAACTTGATTTTCAGATTGTGTATCATACATATACCATCATAATGAAATCAAAAAACATCCACTAGCATCAAACACCACTAATTGGAGCTCAAAACAGCACAACATCCAAGACGGTGAACTAGAAACTTAAGCTAAGAATACTAGTTTTGACCCTTTAGATCTTTAACTTGTTTTGACTCTTGGATTGATTCAATTGAACCTTAAACATTATAAATAGGTTGTTCCACACATAATTACAGAGTAATAATATTAGAAACTCATTACACACACTAGAGTCCATCGAGATCAACTAGAACAACACATAGCTCAAGCTAGTAACACTAGTTTTCTCGTTTTCACTCTAAGTGATCAATTTAAGTCCAAACTTGTTTGAAAAACACCTTAAACATTTTAATCAAGTATTTTAACACTTACATGCTCAATTATATCATTATTCACTCATTAAGCACATAATAAGTTCTAAAAAAAGCTAAATAAGCTCGAATAACAACACTGAGGTGCATAAATTCACCTTAAATCATCACCTCACACTTAAAGCCTTGTTCTTCCTTGAACAACTCTTTACTACAAGAATCATAATCAGAGAAGACTCCACAATTCTACTACAAGTAAGACACTCAAGCTAGTACTACAATAACTACGCAGAATGTAAGTTTTTACACTAAGTATGTTATTCACAATTGAAAGCTCAAGAATACTACTCCAAAACATCCTAGCCTCAAGAATTTACTCACCAAGTTGGAAAATTCATGCATATTTCTCAATCAAAGACATCATTCAAATCACCCAACTATCATCAAACATGTTCCCTCACAACAAGAGAGTTACCCATAAACACTCACATAGATGCAATTTATTAAAAAATGGGTACAAGAATCAAGTTACACTCACTCTCACAACGAATTCACAAGTTACACAAGATGAATCATAGGCTTGACCTTAGTTTAGTACTCCACTAATATCAGAATATTAACGTTTCAGATCAAATAGGTCTTTATGGGTTGTAATATAAGTTAAGGGATGGGTAGGAACCATTCTGGCCAGTAATAGTGACTATCTTTGTTAAGCACTTTAATACATCTCACTTTTCATTCAATACACTTTTAACAATCAACTTTCACCACTCTTTTCTACCCATATCTTTTGTTTTGCCTTATCTTATTAGGCTTACCCACATACAATATGGGAGCGAGTATTGTCTATTAATACATGATTCAATTTTTTAGCACAAATTTCTTTCACTCCCAACCTTACCATATCAATTATACACACTAATAACTATTACTTTGGGGCTTGAATTTCACATTTTCCTACTTAAATTTCAAACTCCTTAACTCAATTGAATTTCAACTAAAGCGTTTAGGAGCTCTGGATCAAATTATGGTCAATCAAAGAAAGGATTAGGCTACATATTAGGCTGCCAAAGAAAATAAGCTAAAGGCTAAATGAGGTTAACTAGGATTATGCACAAGGAAGTGTAAAAGAGGGTATGAAATATGCCTGTCAAAGAAATGCCTATATCATCTCCTAAATCCACACTCTTTATTTTTCTTTGCATACACACCAGACAAGTTCTATCCATCAAGATTAACAAGGAATACAAAAAAACTCACACAAACATGGCACATACACAACTCAAGCAGTATCATCATAGACTTTCAACCAAACAATAGCATAAATTTGAAATATTAAGCCAACAGAAACAAAAGTCATAAACTAGAGCCTAGGAGTCTCAAAAGTAGTAATTCACACCATCAACATACTCTTTACAATCAAAACGACTTGCATCATGCAATCACACATAGCACCAACAAGAAAATCTCACTTACCTAAAACAAAAATTTAAAAACTACACAAAAAACTAAAAATCAACTAAGACTCAAGATCCTTCAACATTACTTCACCTAAAATAATGGAAATTTCTCCACCCCACACTTAAAAATCTACTTTGTCCCCAAAGTAAAATGAAAAGTAGAGATAGAAAAACTCTCTGAGGCCTCTGGCCTAGCTAGTAGCATCTTTTATCATCAATAGGGGTCCGGGGACCCCACACTTAGTATTCGCCATGCTCCTTAGCTCAGATTTCCTATACTTAACTTTTCATCAACCTGTTAATCAACAAATACAAAAATTACGTGAAGTAAAAACTAAAATACTGAAAATAAAATCTACTTTAACTTGGGTTGCCTCCCAAGTAATGCCTGATTAAGTGTCGCAACATAACCCACATCATACATAACCATTTTCCTTCATCCTCTTCCTCCTACTCGGAGGCCATCTTCTTATTTATTTCTGACCTCTTGAGTGTGAACTCTCAAGGTCAACAACTTTCTCAACAAAATACCCTTTTCAAGTTGATCAATCAGTATACCTTTGAGCTTAGGTATTGGTGGCTTGGGCAGCTCAATGAGAAAGTTCGAAGAGGTCTTTGGTGGACTAAACTCCACCACCCCACACTTATCACTTTCAATCACTACAATCATGCAAAAATCTTTATAGTGGGATAGTATGTTGAGTGCCTTATAAACTTTTAAAACTGCCTCTTCATCGTCAACGTCATTGTGAGCGTGCCTTTTCTCAAATCTATCAATGCTCCTCCCGTCTCTATGAATGGACGTCCCAAGAAGATCGACACCCATTTATCTGCCTAAAAATATAAAAAAGTAAAATCAGCAGGAATAATAAACTTACCAACCTCGAGAGTAAAACTACAAAGGTCTTTGAGCTTTTTGGGCATCTTCTGCATCACCACAGAGCTACACTCCTTAGTGAGTGCTGCTATCTCAATATCCTGCAGCCTAATTTTAATAGTCACCACATTCTTCAAGTACTTAGCATACTTGGGCATTCCCTGCAAAACATCTAAAAGAGGAAGTTTAATGTGAAGTTCTCTAAACATGTTAAAGAACTTCTTGAAGCATGCGTCTTCCTTTACTTTTCTAAGCCTCTATAGAAATGATGATGGTGGTCTCTCCTTGAACTATTCAGCAACTTTTTTTTTGAGTACTCAGACTTCTTCAAATTATCAGTAACTTTGTCATCTGCCTATTGAAGAGCCAACTCTGTATATACCTCCTTAGTTGTCTTTGGAGGTATTTCATTTAGCTCTTTACTATTCCTCAAAGAAATTGCCATTAGTTAATTAGGAGGTTCATTATCACTTGGCAAACCACCTTGAGGCCTGGCATTTTGTGCCTGCTGCATTTGGCCCAACTGATACTTTAAATTCTTCTGTAGTACTTACTAATTTTTTAGTTCAACAACTATTTGTTCTTGGGTGGCTATGATTTTCTTTAACATGTCCTCAATGTTATTGGCCTATGTATTTTGTTGCTGCTGTTGAAATTACCGTTGTTGGTTGTTGTTCCAGGATTGATTTGGTGTCTGAGTCTTCCAATTTTGGTTATAGGCATTGCCATAATTTGTCTTTTGAGCATTGCCCATAAACATGACTGACTCAGGATTTACACTACACATAGCTGCAGAGTGACCACTATTGCCATAAACCTCACACAACCTATGATTTGCTGCATTGCATTCACTTGAGCCGCAGTTTGATTCATACTTAATTTGCTTAATTGGGTTATTATCTGATTCTGCATGGCTGAGAGTTGAGCGACTAAGGTTGTAACACCATCAACTTCAATTATGCCTGCAACCTTTTTCACTAAACCTCTCGAGTTATCACCATGCCAATCTGGATTTCCTTGATCAATCTGGTTTAATAAAGTGTATAACTCATCATACATTTTCTCACATGCTTGACCACCTACAGCTGAATCTAGCAAAATTTTTGTGTTATGGTGAATTACTTCAACAAAAGTGTGAGCTAGTACCTCATTACACTATGCATGATGTGGACATTCCTTGAGAAGAGCTTTGAACCTCTCCCATGCATAATACAAGTTCTCATCTAGCCTCTGTTTGAATCTAAAAATATCACTGTGAAGCCTCCTAGTCTTTCCAGACGAAAACAAGAGAATGAGGAACTTCTGGGCTAAGTCATCTAAGTTGTGATTGAACTTGCCGGCTAAGTGTTCAACCACTTATATGCTTCCCCCAACAGTGAAAAGGGGAAAAATATCAGCCTCACATAGCCAGTTGACACACTCATAGGGATAAATTTGTCACTAATCTCCTAAAATTTCTGCAAGTGGACTTGTGGATCTTAATATGAAAGCCCGATAAACTATCCACCGCTAATCAAAAGCCACACCATGTTCTGTTTCAACTCGAATTTATCTCCAGAAGCTGGTTTCTGAATAGGGTAGGTCAAATTTATTGCAAGTGGGATTGTCACTTTGCGAATTGTCCTGTGGGCTGGTGGTTCCTCAACTATGAGGGTAGGAATATCTTGTTTTTCATTGATTTCTGGATGCGGTAGAGAAGGACTGCTTCTCTTCTTATTTAGTGTAAGAGCTATTCGGGCTCAGGGTCGGGTTCAACCAACTCTTTGACCCTTGCCAGCTTACTATTCTGCTAACCCGTGCCTGTAAATTCAAAACCAAGACCAAGTGAAAAGCACCAAAGAAATCCAAAAAGTAAAACTAAAACTAGAGCAGTTGCCAAATTACAAGTCCCCGGCAATGGCGCCAAAAACTTGTTGTGCCCAAGCGCACACGCAAATTTACGTGGTCTCACCAAGTAATACAGTGACCTTCAATAAAGCCAAATATCGATCCCTCAAAGACTTGTTTTAACAATTATTCAATTTTAGTTCACTATTGAGATTAATTCAGTGCAAAAGTAACCAAAAGAGTTTTAGAATTATAAACTGAAAGTAAATAATGTATAAAATTAAAAGTCTTGGACAATAAATGGAGAGAAACCCAGGGTTAAGGCTCTAGGAACAAACATACAATGCTATTGAACGTCATTGGTTAGATTACTTATCTTGGTTGACGATTCACGGGTTTAATATTATGATATGGTCTTCCGAGCCTCTAATCCTCTATCTAACTTAGACCCATAACTACGTTGTTAGTGGGGATGTGAGAGATAATCTAAATGCATTTATATTTTATCCCATAATTAAACCAAATAGGTCACTTAGATATATCCCTATCCTAAGTGCAAATTATAACATTCTTTATGTAGAAGTTTATAATCCTACTCTATTCATCCTCATGCACTATATTCTTATTCCTCCTCTGGGTTCATAAGTTGAATATGGATATAATATAAGGGTAGGTAGGCCTTAAAATAGTGATAAGAAGGATGAATAAACAACCAAATATGATAAATAATTAGAACTAAATCAATTCATAGCAATAATATTCATGTTCTTGGCCTTAACCCCGGAAAGAAAGCTTTTAGACGCTCATGGACATAACCGTAACCACGATAGATGAATACACGATAAAATCCATGAACAAACTAAAGGAAAGAAATAAAAACCCTAATTGAATTGTTGTCCAACCTCCCTCCAAGTTTCCAAATTGTCCAAGGTGTCTAGCCTCATGTTTATGTGTCCTATTTATAAGAGGTCAAATTTATCGAAATTGGACTAGGGTCTGTGTCACGCCCTCTATATACACTAGTTAATAATTAAAACATAAAGTTTTCATGACCTTCAAGACATAAGTAGTTACACGGTAAGTAACTTGATTGTCAAACACAATGTTTCATCTTCATCTTCTATTGGACAAAACTTAATAACCAATATACCAGGATAAAAATGTGCAGAAAAAAAGATAGTGCAATTCTTTTCAATGTAATACAGATTTATATTTATTCTTCTTATGTGACACAAACATGCAAAACTGAGAATATATTCAAAATTTTCTCTTTTCCTAAAGAACAAAACATGTATAATTAATATCAAAAGAGGCAACCTCATGCAAATGTGGATCCAACAAGAAAATAAATAGGATAATTTTAAAAATATGCAAAAATGTCTTTAGTTTATAAAATATGTAGTCATTTTTTTCTTTTACAAGAAAAGTAGCCATTATGCCCGCTTGTGTATCTTATGCTTTTGTTTTAGTAACTTTTCCTTACCTAGGGTGTGAGACGTGCCGTAATCATAGAGAAACACTATTTTGGATCCATTAGGAAGATCCATATGTGTGTCACATGCCCCATAGCAGTGGCTAAGCTCCGCGATGCGCTAGTAAACTCTAAGAGGTCCGTTTACGTCAAATCTTGTCCCGTGCTTTTGGCCATCCATTTCAAGCCTTGTGGTGTTATTTTCACTTGATTTTCATCTTGTGTATCACACATATATTATCATTATCAACTTATCAAGTATCCTATATCATCAAACACCATGAATTAAATTTCAAAACAACACAACATCTAAGACGGTGAACTAGAAACTTAAGTTAAGAATACTAGTTTTGCCCCTTTTGATCTTTAACTTATTTTTGACTCTTGGCTTGATTCAATTGAACCTTAAACATTATAAACAGGTTTTTACACGCATAATTACACAATCATACCATTAGTAACTCATTACACACACTAGAGTCCATCGAGATCAACTAGAACAATACAGAGCTCAAGCTAGTAATACTAGTTTTCTCGTTTTCACTCTAAGTGACCAATTTAAGTCCAAACTTATTTGAAAAATACCTTAAACATTGTAATAAAGTAGTTTAAAACTTAAATGATCTATTATATCATTATTCACTCACTAAGCACATAATAAGTCCTCAAAATAAAGCTAAATAAGCCTGAATAACAACACTGAGGTGCATAAATTCACCTCAAATCATTAAAAAACTTAAGGGTTTCTATGAAGTATCTTAACTCTTACATGGATTCATATTCTCAAATATTAGATAAAACAAGGAAGAATCTGGAGTACACGCAATCAACTATTGTTATTTTTATTTTTCCTAAGCATTGTTTAATTAGGAGAAAGAGTACTTGATTGAGGTTCAAAAATAAAGTAGGGTTGAGGAGCTTGTGTTAAGGAAAAAGTCTAGAGCCTGTTGGATTGAAAGTGGTGGTTTTATTTCTAAATATTTCCGTGCCCAATTTAAAATCAGAACCAACCAGAATAACATATCTTCTATCTATACTGCAGCATGTATAAAGTTCACAAATCCACAGATTGTAGAAAATGAATTTATCAATTTCTTCACCAAGTTGATAGGTGATTGCAGCCCATGAACTAGCTTTTCCAAATTCCCTGATCACTAAGAGTGGACCCCGTCTAACTAGAGAGCAATAATTACTATTAATTCAAGAGTTCAACGATGAACTAATAGATAAGAAAATCATGGATATGCCTTGTGATGAGGCACCATGAGTAGATGGGTATCCTATTGAATTCTTTACTAAACTCTACTACATAGTCAAGGAAGAGGTTTATATAGCTGTTAAATATTTCTTTCACAATGGAAGGATGTTGAGATCTGGGAATTTTACTGATGTGAATTTGATACCTAAAGTTTCATCTACTACTCATGTGATAGATTTCATGCCCATACTTGCTATTCAACCTTATATAAGATTGTTTCCAAAATCTTGACCAGGAAGATGAAGAGTGTGATATGAAAAATTATAGGAGGATACTAATTAACTTTTTGTTGAGGGCAGGAATATCACTGACAATGTATTATTAAGTCATGAGATCTTCAAGGGTTACACCAGGAAATGAATTTCTCCGAGATGTGTATTAAAAGTAGACTTAAGGAAAGCATATGAATCACTTGAGTGGTCTTTCCTCAAGACCATGCCTATTGACCTAGGTTTTCCTAACAAGTTCATTTGTTGGGTAGTGGAGTGAGTGGATACTGTTTTCTATGCTCTACTCATTAATGGAGGGTTAACCATGCCTTTTCAAACTAAAATGAGGTTGAAATAAGAGGATCCCATGTCCCCTTATTTCTTTGTGATTGTTATGGAATACTTGCATAGGAAAATGACTCAACTTAAAGATGTTAAAGAATTTAATCTTCTCCCCAGATGTAAAAGAATGAGCATGGTGTATGTATGCTTTGTTGATGACTTACTCATGTTCTACAAGGTTGATTTACCTTTAGTGTCATTACTGCAAGGGGCATTCCATAAATTTTCTTGTGCATCAGGACTGGAGGCTAAATAGAGAAAAGTTCAATCTATGTTGCAGGCCTGAAACAACATGTGAAGGATGAGAATACACAATTTCTAAGTTTTGAGGAAGTTACCTTGCCTTTCAAGTATTTAGAGGTTTTATTATCCACAAAGAAGCCTATTATAAATCAGTATCTATCTCTAGTTGAGAAGGTCAAAACAAAGGTTAAGTGTTGGTGGATAAAATTACTTTTTTACTCTGGAAAAGTACAACTTAAAGCTATCGGGAACAAATCTTTGTGATGCTAAAGAAAGTAATGAAGCTTATTGATGTTGTTTGTAGAATCTTCTTATGGACAGGTACATGACAGGTGTCAAAGAAGGCCTTAGTAGCATGAAAAAAGATTTGTCAACTTGGTGCAGTTGGAGGTCTGAATATAATCAACCTAAAGCTTTGGAATAAAACAGCTATATTGAAGCAACTCTGAGCAATATCTTTGAAGAAGAACCCACTCTAGACCAGATGGTGTATTATTACTATATAAAGAACATAAGTTTAGAGACCATGAAGACACCCAAGGTTGTATCTTGGATTGTTAGAAAAATTATTGACAGTAGGCAGGTATTACAGACTATCTCTTCATAAGAGAATCTTCAACAATAACTTGATCTACTGGTGAAGGCAGGCAAGTTCTAAATTAAGAACGCGTATATCAATATCCAACATCACTACCCTAGAGTTCCTTGAAAAAACATTAGTCTTCACAAAAACATTCACCCTAGATACAAGTTCACTCTTTGGCTTGGAATGCATCATAGACTAGAGTGGACAAGCTTCAGAAAATTGCCATTCAAGTGCCAATGAAATGTATGTTCTGTGCAGGTGGAGTGGAGATTTTTGAACACTTATTTTTTACTTACTCTTACAGTAATCAAACATGGTCCAGGTTTTTAACATGGCTACAACAATCTCGAATAGCGAAATCATAAAAATAAGAGACTGCCTGGATGAGTAAACTATAAAAAAAGAAGACTGATGCAATAGAAATTATTTGTTATGCTTTTACTATGATGTACTATGTATAAAGAGATAGGAACATATTGTGATTTCAAAATAGTAGTATCAACCTCACAAATACTTGCAGGTAGATTGCTCTACTTATTCATATCAAAGAACAAGTCATTGTTGGTTGGCAAGATTGCTTGACAACCTTGAACAACTATTCTTAGCATTAATTGTTTTGCTTTTGTTGCTATTGATTTGGCTCAGAGATTGTAGAAGTAGTTTCCGTATTTAGAGTAGCTCTTGAGTCTAGTTTTCTCTTTATCTTGGAGGTAGTTGATTTGCTGCTACCTGGGTCTATAAAATTATATTTTTTTTATTAGCAAAGTTAATCTGTTTAACAAAAAAAAAGTATTATAAAATTGAAACTGAAACTTAATTTATGCATATAACAATTAGTCAACACAAATATTTTGACTTCAATTGAAAACTGAATTGATTTAATTTATATAGATCTTAGTATTGTAAGATTGATTTTAATGTAAAAAATTATATTTTTTTTCAAAGTTCTGATGAATTATGTCTCATATTTATATGAAAAAAAGGACTACTTGTGTATCTTAAATCTTAGACTATGAGAAAAGTGCTTTCTTTTGTAAAAAAATTCACTTAATTTAAAGATTCACCATTTAACTATAGAAATTTCAAATATTAATTAAAATTGTATTTAGAATTGGACAACAATCAAAGCACTATTTTAACTTATTATTATTTTTCATAAAGTAACCACATTTTAATTGTACTTTAGCTCCAAATTATCTATTTTCTCTCCAAAAATATTTTCCTCTTCCTTAAGATTTTCCCTCCAAACCATCGCCTCCTAAATCCATCCTATGTGTCCTTTGAGGCGTTCGCCTAAGTGTGAGGCGCAAATTAGACATAAGCCTAGAAAGTTTGCAATGTAAAATAATTTTTCTATTAAATCTCTAATTTAAATTTTATACTAAAATATATGATTGGTAAGTACTTAAATATTCAAATCAAAAGTAAAAGAAAACTTAAAAGTCACACTTTCAAATCTATGTGTCAGTAGATGTCAATGCCCGCTACTCAAGAAGGTACTAGATGTACTTTCTTCTTCCTAGTTTCTTTTTTCTTTTAGTTCTTTTCAAGTTGCATGGTGACGAACTTTTAAGTTATTTACTTTTTTTCGGCTCTCTTTTAAAATACAATATATAGTATATAGTGTGTAATCGAGTTACGAGAAGGTGAGGATTGATTACTTATGTACTATATTTTTATACAAATTTGTGTTTATTGAGAACATACAATAGTTTATCATATGAAAGTTGACTTTAACTATAAGTTGTATTATGTGACATTGGTTAGATTTTTATTTTTCATTGAAGCAGTTCTAAATACATATTTCACTTATTTTTTTATATGATTTTGATATAGTTTACTTTTTTGGGGTGATTTATCTCTTTCAAAAAATATTTATTTACATTATATTAATTTATAAAATATTAAAAATTAAAAAATTCGTGAAGCTTACGCTCCAGCGCCTCGGGGCTTACGCCTCGCCTTATACGAGGTAAAACGTCTTGCCTTACGCCTTTGCATTTAAAAACACTAATTTATTCTTATCTTGAATAGTTTATATTGTCTATAGAATTACTATTACAAATCCTTCAATTTTGTTATCTTTTTTTACTCTTTTTCTTCAATGATAATTTTTCCTTTTTTTATTTGGTTATATTATATAAAATAAAAGATTAGAAATTTTAAATAAAAATAAAATTTTGATTATTTTTATTATGTTTAAATCATAAATGATTAAATTAATTAAGTGATTGTCATAATTGCATTCATTAAAAAAGAGGATTAATTTGATTATTTTACTTCAAAATATTATATATAGTTAAAGTTAATAAAATCATTATCATGAATAAGATATTAAAATTGAGTGGTCATCATATTAATTATGAAAATTTAAAAATAAATTATAAAAATAGAGAAATTGTAAAGCACATACATACGCACACAGAGACTGTGCGTTTCAAAATATGAAATATCCTTGGAACAAACAATTGAGTACATATCTATATAAATACCGTAAAAAAAATACTAAACAAACAAAAAAAAAAAATTTCATTAGTGGGGTCAAGGTATTACAAATAAATAAATAAATAAAATTGTTTACTAAAAAAAAAATATTAGAAAATTTTTTATATATATACATAATAAATCGAATAAAAAAGTAGAAAAAATAATAAAAAGGCAGTAAAAAGATAAGAGATGACCTAAAGATATATTATATTATTCCAAGAAAAAATGAAAAAGATATTTTATTTCATACAATACTAAAAAGATGCTTTATTTAAGTTTACATATTTTATTTAAAGAGAAATCATAAAACATACTTTTGAAGAAATTCTGAAATTTTATTTATTTAAATTATATAAATGAATGTGTGCGTAAAATATTTTATAAAATTTTGTTTGTTTAAGTTATATGAATTTGTCATCTCAATTAAAAATAAAAAAATATAGTACCAATTTTAAACTATATTTTTAAAAATATTTGTACATGTTTCTAAATTTGGTCGATCTAATAATTATTTTATTTAATTTTTGGTTAAAATTTATTTATAATTTTTTTCTATTGAAAAATTAAAAATAAAAACAATCTTGTTTCACTTTTGAATGTTTATATTTTATTAATAAATCAAATGAAAAACATAACAGAGATGGACCAAACAATCCGAAAAAGTTCAACAAGCAAAGCTAAAAATGGTCCGGTCCACTCCATGACCCGGCCCAGACAAAAAATAAAAAACAACATATAAAAAGTAGTAGGATTCCCTAAAAGGAGCTCAGTGTTGAGCTTTGCTTTCATCCGCCTTATTGTGAATCAACAATTCCTTTTTTTTTGGGGAATTGAGCTTTGTACCTTAGACAATCTTGCATGAATCTCTTTTCAGCTTTCAGAAGTACCTCTTTCTCTTTTTCTTCTATTTGTTCTTTGCCTTTGATTATTGATGTACTTACCTGATATTTTGTTTGTACTTCTTTCATTTCAGTTGAGTTCTCCAGTGGATGGGTTTGTGTTTTGATAGTTGGAGCTGAATCGACGGATCTAGTCAACTGAGGCTTGTTACCTATTTCAAGTGAGATGATATCCTTTTCTCCTCTCCTGTTTAAGCTATGAATATCTAATTGCATTGACCTTTCCTTCTCTAATCTCCAGATATGGATGGTATGGAGATACTTGGATGCTTGAAACAACGAGTATTTGGAAAGTAATAGATTTCTCAGATGCTTGCAATTAAGATCTGACCTTTTGACTCTCCTATTGCTGAGAAAACTCTTTTATTGGATGTTGTAGATAGGCTAATTAGCTGTTTTACCTTTATTCTTACATTTTTAGGTAGTAAATGTAATGCCTGTGAAAAACATAACATTAGCTATCCCAACCCCTTCACCTTCTTGATGGTGACAATCTCAGATAAGGATATTGTAGCTTATCACTATTGACAATTCTCCTACCTGTTGCATTTAGCAGTTTAAATAATATGAATATGAATTCCTCATTATCCAATGCCAAGTTTGTAAAGTAATCAGCTAATTGATTGTATTCTCTTAGAATATGCTGAAAATACACTTGCTTACTTGAAAGTAGTTGTCAAATTTGTTGTACATTATCTGCTACACTCAATGGACTATTCCATTTCTTGTTTAAGATTTTTTGCATTGATAGAGAATCTGTCTGAATGATTACTTTGTCATACTTTGACTTATTACAATTCTTAGTTGCCTGTAGTATTGCCACTGCTTCTGCTTTTATGTTATTAGTGTCTTTTATAATAGCTCCCTCTGCATATAGTAGATCACCTTGATATCTCTCACACAAAAGACAAATGAGCTACTTCCTGAATTTTCCCTTGATACTTCATCTGTATTGTACTTCACCCACCCTTTCATTGGAAACTCCCATAACACAGTAGTAACTTTTATTGTAGGCTTTAGTTTTCCAAAATCTTTTAGTATTCCCGGCCAT
This sequence comes from Capsicum pubescens, assembly GCA_030864215.1. Lineage (NCBI taxonomy): Eukaryota > Viridiplantae > Streptophyta > Magnoliopsida > Solanales > Solanaceae > Capsicum > Capsicum pubescens. The sequence goes on from CM061548.1 coordinate 87,904,072, forward strand.
TCATATGAAAATTCTAGCTTTGGCTTTCCCACTTTCAATAACATTCTTATATTTCTTGTAATGTTAAAAATCATTTTTTGTGCATTCACACCTTTTCCTTCATGCTTCAAAGTATTTTTTGTTTTCACAATTCCCAAAGGATGATGCCTGGTAATAACTTGTAATACACCTTCTCCCTCTGTTGTATATCAGTATTTCACCATGCCAAAATTGTATTTCTTAGGCTCAATTCATGAATGTTTATAACTGTAAAAGAAGAAAAATAGGACCAAGACCTATTAGCAGTATAGGATCTCAGGAACACATGAGACATAGTCTCCTGTGCTAGATTTTGACAACACCAATATCTGAAAGGACTCTTCACTCCTCATCTTATTATAATATCATCTAGTGAGACCATTTCTTTCCACATTCTCCACATAAAAAATACAGTTTTAAATGACAATTCTTTTATCCATAATTGCTTATAGAATTCATTAGCTATATCCATTTGTCTCACATACTGCCAGGCTGACTTAACTGCAAACTTTCCTCTTGTCTCAACACTTCATATGGCTTTATCTTGTTCTTGTGTCTGCTCTGACGATTTTATTTTAAGTAGTATATGGGCCGAAATATCTTCTGTAAATAGACTATTTAACAACTCTTCATTCCATATTTCATTAACTCATAACTCTTTAATAGATTGACATCTATCATCACACTTATTTCTTTCCTGCATAATGGAATACATATCCCCCAATCCAATCTAGTTTTCAAACCATATATCAGAGTCTCCTCTTCTAATTTTCCACACTATAATATACTCAATAAGATCTCTGAATTACAATATTTTCTTCCAGACTTGAGACCCTCCTCCCCCTGATTTCCACATAACCTCCTTAGGGTAGTATTTCTTACAGTATTTACTATGCATAAAATCACTCCAGATGAATTTCTTAGTCCTGAAATTTCACCAAAGTTTACAAAATAGAGCAGTGGATACATCCTGCAATAACTGAACCCCAAGCCTCCTTCCTCCTCTGGCAAATACATATTCTTCCATTTCACCCAGTACCTTTCTCTTCCACCGTTAGTACTACTCCAGAAAAATTAAGTAAAAATTTTCTGTAAAGTATTCAATACATTTATGGGAGGATTCATAACTGATAGACAATGAATAAGAATACTTTGCAAAACATACTTGATTAAAACAATTCTACCTTCAAATGATAATAATTTACCTTTCTAAGTTTGTAATTTGTTGCTTATTCTATTTATTATCAACTGGTAGCAATCCTTCTTCTTTCTCATGTAAAAGACTGGACATCCCAAGTAGTTAGAAGGTCTGTCTCAATATCCCAGTAGCTATTTCTATCATAACTACAGTACCATTAAACACATTCTTATGCAAATACAAAAAACTTTTCTCTTTATTGATCTTTTGTCCAAAAACTCTTTCATATTTATCCAAAGTTGTTGTTGTCAACTACAAAGTACCCACTTCAACCTTACAAAGTATAATCATATCATCTGCAAAAATCAGATGATTAATTTTTGGACTTTTTCTAGGAATACCAAAAAGTTTGAACTTCTTTTTAAATAATAAAGCCTTCAAAATCCTTGATAATACCTCTAATGCTAAGATGAATAAAGTAGGGGAGAGGGAATCCCCTTGCTTTAGTCCCCTAGCGGTTTTAAAAAATTCTTTAGGTTGTTTTCTCAACAATATAGAGTACTAGTTATTTTCTAACAATCTGAACGCCATATCAATTATTTCTTCACAGAATCTTACCTTTCTCATAGCTTTAGTGAGAAACAACCACTCAACCCTATCATAAGATTTCATCATGTCCAGCTTCATAATCATGTTAGGAGGTTTTTCTCCTTTTTATTTTTAATTTCAGCCACTATTTTTTGAACCACCAATATATTTTTAGCTATACTTCTTCTTTGAACAAACCCAATTTTTTCTTCAAAAATAATATCAGGTAGCATTCTCTTAATTCTTTCATGAATAATTCTAGAGAAGATTTTATTCACAAAATTACTAAGAGAAATAGGTCTCATGTCTTAAAAAATATTCATTACTAACTTTTTGATAGCAATATCAAATTAGTATGTGTAATAAATCTTGGAAGCTCATACCCACAGAAAAAAGCTATATCATTTGATGAAAATCCTTAGTAATAATATCCCATGCATCCTGATAAAAAACTCTAGTCATGCATTCAGGACCTCCAACACTATTTCTGTTCAATTTTATTGTTGTTGTTTTCACCTTCTCTATAGTTGAAACTTTCTTCAACTCACTATTATGTGCTTCAGATACTATTGTGGGCAGTTCATCCAACATTGAGAAATCCTCTGTATCCTCCTGTTTTACAAATTATTTCTGAAAAAATCTTGTAGCTGGTTCTACAATCTCTTCTTGTTCTTTCTATTAAATTCCTTCTTCATTTTAAATTCTTCTAATCTTCAATCTGGACCTTCTACCTTTCACTATTGCATGAAAAAATTTGATATTTCTTTCTCCATTCTTTAACCATTCAAAATCAGCTTTCTGCCTTCAGAAGTCTTTTTTCTTTCTTAACTGCAAACTTAATTCTGCTTGTGATTTAATTAAGCTTGCTCTGTTGGTCCCTGTAGGATCTTCTTTAAACTGTTTCTCTCTTATGTTTATCACCTTCTCTAAAGTAGCTATCTCTTGAAAAATATTTTCAAATGTCTGCTTACTCCATGCATTAAAGCAACTTTTGTTCTTTTTAACTTTTGATGAAAAATAACAAAAGGATTGCCTTCTATTTCATCCTTTCAGTTCAACTTAATTACCTTCATGCATGATTCCTCTTTCAACTAGAAATTAAGGAATCTAAAGGACTTGACTATATGCTCACTAATCCTACTAAATTGTAATAACATTGGAGCATGATCGAACCCACTTCTACCAAGTGTTCAATTTTCATTACTAGAAATACATCATACAACTTATCATTATATAAAACCCTATCTAATTTCTTAAAAATGCACTCCTCGTCAGTTTTTCATTCCACCAAGTGTATTTGCTTCCCTTAAAAACACATTCCTCTAAATTGCAAATGTTTATATAGTGATTAAAATCCCCAGTCTCATTAACCGTGACTGACAATCCTCCAAGCTTCTCCTCATCACTTCTTATCACATTAAAATCACCTCCGCCTAACCATGGGTCCTAAATGACATTTGTCATATCTTTTAATGAATACCATAATGCTGATCTCTTATTCTGATTATATTTTGCATATACCAGAGTAACAAACACTGATAATTCTGTCTGCTGATTCTCAAGCTTCAAATTGAGTTGTTGTTTCTCATCTCAGATGACACTGTACTCCATTACTGAATTCATAAAAGCCCATATCTTGCCTGATGTATTCACTACTGCATGCTGCATCCCCAATCTTCTTTTATACTCATCAATATTGTAACTTTTCTGAAATGGTTCTATGAGTCCTATGAAACAAAATTGATGTCTTCTATGTAATGTGATCAATCTTGTAATTGCTTTATGAGTATTCACTGGTATGATATTCCATATCAAAGCATTCATTTTAATGTTGGTTTTGACATATGACTCCTTATCTGCATTGTAGTTTCATTTGTAATTTTGCCCCTCCTCTACTGTTTTTCATGCTTTGTACTTAATGATTGTATTTGTTTTGGAGATAAATTACCTTCTACTACAATCTTCTCTATTTTATTCTTCAAATTTTTTTATCCAAGTCTTTTTTTTATTGGTAAGTTCCATTAGATTCCATGTTTCTATTGCTAAAAGGACAATCCCTTCAAACGCCATGACTTTCTTTTTATGCATCTCTTGTTCTATCATCATAAGTTCTCCTGCCTTGTTATGTTCATCTGAAACTGATTTCTGTAGTTGTGCTCTCTGCTTCATAAGCTCTTTCCGTTGCTTTGGATGTTCTTCTCTCATCTCTGTCTGATTGTCAATTCTAGCCTTATCTACTGAAACATTAAAAACCTTTTCCTTACTCATTTGCTCTGCTGGTAATACCTCCTCTTCTGCTTTACCAAAACTCTTATTCACCCAATCTTTTGAGCTCTCCTTCTTTTGTTCATTGCTTGGCTCCTCTTTCTGTACATCCTCCCCCTCAGTTAATACATTAAAAGTGTTTGAGGTAAAAATTCCTTCTTGGCTTTCCTCCACTTTCTCTAAAATATGACCATACTTATTCCTCCTATATTTATTTCTTCTTTGTAGCCATTGTTGTTTGTTTATGTTATCTGCCTATTTTTTAACATCTTCCTTCTGCCTTTTATCATTACCTTGGGTATTATCCGCTTCTCCACTTTATTCTTGTACCTTTACATGTAACTCAGGATGAATATTTCAGCAATTTTTTTATTATATCCTTGTAAACAATATTCTTTACAATACTTGGGCATGTAATTATATTGTATCTGAATCCATTTGGACTTTATTTTTCTCGCAGTATCATTTTCCTCATTGATTTTCACCCTATGAGGTAGTTTAGCTATTAAATTCACCTCTACTTTCACCCTTGCACAGCTTGACCTCATTTGATTTCTTGTAGCCATGTCCACCGTTAAAGGCTTTTCTACAGCAAAAGCAATAGAAAAAATTACTTCCTTAGCAAAAAAAATTGATGATAAATCAGGCATTGAAATTCTTGTTATTCCTATCGTGATTTCAATATCAGGCTCAAACCACAGATCTCATTTTAGGGTCCTCATCTATCAATACATGTCTTTGGCCTTAATATAATAGGCTGAAGTTGACAATAGCTGAACATAGTCTTCTAATCCTCTCAATCTAATCAGTTTGTGTCTTGCATTCATCACGCTTATTGTATAATCACTCTTTATTTCACATTGAATTGGAATGAATTTTCGTAATTCTGTGATATCAGGCTTTTCATATGAGAATTTATCAATAATGACATATTGTAAGTTTTCCTGTACGATCAAACTTCGCACCTCCGAAGATTTTCACGTAACACTAGGTTCCTCATGCGTCATAATTACTGATTTTGGTGAAACCCTACTAGTATCATGCACGTAAACTTTAGGCTTCAAGAGATCTGCATATTTTGGTCCCGAACAATTCATACTTTTTTCCTCTTCCTTTTGTTTAGTTACTGATTCCTCCGCTGGGTTATTCCCACTGAACGACGTAGCCATACTAGTCGAAAGTAGTCTTTACAGAAAAATAAGAACAAGTACCCAAGTAAGTTTTTTGTCACCAAAAGTGTTTTTATTTTTTTACTAATAAATGAAAAAGTAAAGAGAAAACATGAAAAATATTACTAATAAATCAAAAAGTAGAGAGAATATAAAAATAATATAAATGTCATTTACTTGAAAAGAAATTTTCATAAATTTATAAAAATATCATTTTTGAATATTTTAAAAGCATCCTTTTTAGATGTTTAACAAAAGGAATAATAACATGGGTTGTCGTGCAATGGATGGGGCTTCTCCACCCTTAATTAGAGGTCGAGAGTTTAACCTGAACATCTAAAAAAATTCTATTGGAAATGTTACTCTCCGAATGGAGTCCTATTCGATGCAAATTCAAATTAATTGAGCTCTAATACAAATAGCGAACACAGAATGAAAAACAAAAAAAAGAAAATTGAGTCTCTGTCACCATAAACACTCATGTCTCTTTTCCTTTCTACCAAAAACAAAGACCTTTAGGGGCCATTTAGTAGATGGGCCAAATTATCTTGACAGAATAGTCACGAAATTATAATTTTTAAATTAATTTATTTTATTTAAAATATAGGATAAAATAATTTGAAATTAAATAAATTAATTAATAATATTTTATGATTAAATTTAGAATAAAGTTTATTCAATATTTGATCAACAATATTTATTAATACCATTTATCAAATAGAAAATAATTTTTATTTTTAATTTAATTCTAAACTATCTCGTCTTATCCTACTTACCAACCGATCCCTTAATAACAAGAGTAAGAATGATGAGTGGATTACAGTGATGAAAAAGATATAAAAGGAAAAAAAATAAAAACATTTCCAAAATACAAAAAACAAATTCAAATAAGGGGAAAAAAACCCACACATGCAATTAATATATATACATGCTACCTCTGCCAACCAGTGAGCTTGCTTAGCTTAGATTAGCTGCTATATTACTGTTGTGTTCACTAAAATTCTGTCCAATAAAGTTTTCTTTCTTCCTTTTTCCCTCTTCTACTTCTATACAGTACCAAAAAAAGCTCTGGTTTTTTGCTACTTTTAAGGTCTATTTCGCCGCCTTTTACAACTTATAAATTATAAATTTCACACAGAGCATTTAAGTGAGTTAGTTGTGGTTTGCAGAAGATTTTTCTTTTTGTTTTTGTGATCTTTGCAATAATCTCTGGGCTGCATTTATTCTCTTAAAATTCTTGAAAAGTCGAAAAAAAGCAGTTTTTTTTTGTGTTGGTTTTAGTTCAAGTTTTGTTCTTTCCTTTTCACTCTGCTTTTTTTCACTATAAATATACTGGGGCGGTTGCTGTTAACTGAATTAAAGGAATAGTTCAATTAGAAGTGGAGTGTATAATTGTTTTTGCAGAGATCTAGTTACAAGAAAGAGACATCTTTTAGTACTACTACAAGGTAAGAAAATGGGGAAGTTTTTTTTAATTTTTTTTTACAGTTTATATATATATATATATATATATATATATATATATATATATATATAGATATATATATATATATTTTGGTGGGGGTGGTTTTTTTGGATCTGGGAATTCTTGGCTTTCGTTTTCGTGGGAAACTGGGGAATTCTTGGCGTTGGTTTTGTTGAAAATCTTACGGAAAGTAATTGATCACGAACTTAAGGGAGTTTTTAAGTATTAAGGGGGACTTATATGTGTGTGTGTTTTCTATTTTTTGAGATTTGGCAGAAATTGATAATGTTGGCTCAGAATCAAGCAGAGGAAGCAATTGTCCCAAACTTCAGTGAAAGTGAATTACATGATGGAAGTAGCAAAGAAGATGTTGAGAAATCACAAGAAGACCAATCACTTTTCAATGTCAAGAGTTTCCTGTGGCATGGCGGCTCTGCTTGGGATGCTTGGTTCAGTTGTGCTTCTAATCAAGTAAGTATATATCATCCCTCTTGTTTGACGGTATATATAAGGTAGGGGTAAGACTGCGTTGTTGACCATTTTAATGAATTTGATTATTAATTTGTTGTTAAATTGTTACAGGTTGCACAAGTGCTATTGACATTACCATACTCTTTTTCTCAACTTGGTATGGTGTCGGGCATAGTGCTGCAGATCTTCTATGGTCTTGTTGGTAGTTGGACTGCATACCTCATCAGTGTTCTCTATATTGAATACAGAAGCAGAAAAGAGAAAGAAGGTGTTAGCTTCAAGAATCATGTCATTCAGGTTTGTTCATCTTTTCTGCAAAAGCAGTCTCTCCCAGAAACGTACAGAATAGTCTCAACGCCTTTGTACACCTTTTGTGATCACTAAGTATTTAATTAATTTTCTTTTATACTTACAGTGGTTTGAAGTGCTTGATGGACTATTGGGACCATACTGGAAAGCAGCAGGCCTTGCCTTCAACTGTACTTTCCTTCTGTTTGGATCCGTCATACAACTAATTGCTTGTGCAAGGTATAAAAAAAAAATCCACTTTCATTTCAATTAAAAAAGTACATATATAGCTAAAGTGGGATTTGATTAAAAGAAAAAAACTTGATCTTGATGGTTATTTTTCTCTTTTTGGATGGTTTCTTGGCTTGTAACAGTAACATATATTACATCAATGATCATTTGGACAAGAGGACATGGACTTACATATTTGGAGCTTGTTGTGCTACTACTGTGTTCATTCCTTCTTTCCACAACTATAGGATTTGGTCTTTTCTTGGACTGGGAATGACCACTTACACTGCATGGTACTTAACCGTTGCAGCTCTCGTTCACGGTCAGGTAAATAAAAGTAGTTCTTCAAAAAAAAAACTGTATAACAAAATTAAACTGTCACTTTATATAAGTTAAATCCTGCTTATCAATTTTTATTTTTGGGTATTTATTAGTGAAAAAATTATTTGTATGTATAGCTTGAAAATGTTCAACACACTGCTCCAGCAAAGCTAGTGTTGTATTTCACTGGTGCCACCAATATCCTTTACACCTTTGGTGGACATGCTGTTACTGTGTAAGTTACTCCTATTTTTTTTAATTGAATCTTTCACTGTAAATGTAAATACGAATATGTCATCTGATATTGCAATTTTATTTTATAAGTAATATATAGGAGTATCAATAGTATTATGCAATCATTTTTATCCATATATCATTATATATTTTCTTCTTTTTTATCTTCGGTATTTGTTTCTACACGGTTTCTCTTTGCAGCTTTTGCCTCCTACTTCGATTTTTGTAAATACCGACAAAATAATGAAAAAAATAACTTTTTCTTTTAATTTTGTAGGCTAGGAAAACAACATTTTTCTTCACATGAAAAAACAACAATCACAGTGAAAAATGGACCTCCATTTAAATAGTACAAAGTTTTCTCTCGTTTGTTTTCACATTTTTTGACTGCTTTATCATGCTTTAATTTAGTATTTTGTCATGATTTTTTTGCAAATTATTTTTTCTATAATCTTTTTTATCTTTTAAAGTAAAAATAAAATCTATATACACTATGTCCTCTCAAGATCTTATTATTTCCACCTTACAAAAAATATCCAGCAATTTTTTTAAAAAGAATTCTCACTTTTGTTTCCACTTAAATATACTACCTTTAATTTTCTTCCCATATTATTGCCTATAATCTTATCCTCGTATCTTGGAACGTTCTTGGTACATGGGAACTAGCTAAGCCAAAGAATTATTTAGTCATTAAATGCGTCCCATTAAGAATACTTCATTTCAGTTCATTATATAAGATATACTGATTGTATATATACTCCCTCCCTCCGTCCTATTTTATCCGTCCCAAATTTCTTAATTTGGTTCTCATTTTACTTGTCCTCTTTTACTTATCAAGAGAAGACAATTTTTTTTTTCATGTTTTACCCTTTATATTAATTACTTTTTCTTTAAATTAAAATGTAATCATCATTAAATAGGTTTACTATGGTAAACTAACCATGTTATTTATTATTTTTCTTAATAGCTGTGTCATCCCAACTTGAGACGGGTAAAATGGTACGGAGGGAGTATTTAAAGAATCCAATGCCCCATATTGTCAAAGTACTACTTTATATGTCTTGAGTAATTATGCCATATGATTAGATTCCATAGTCTTATTTAACTTTAAAAAAATTTCGTACACATCATTTAAAACATAATTAGATGTAACACTTCATAATAAGTGTAATTTGATAACATGAAATAAGGCTATTTATATCAAAATATATTGATTGGTGGTCCAAATATTCCATGATTATCTAGCTAATTAATTAATCCAATGTTTTTTTGTTTAATTATAGGGAAATTATGCATGCAATGTGGAAACCACAGAAGTTCAAGTACATTTACTTAATAGCCACATTGTACGTTTTCACCCTAACACTGCCATCAGCTTCAGCAGTTTACTGGGCATTTGGAGATCAACTTTTAAACCATAGTAACGCGTTCTCACTTCTACCAAAAAATGGGTGGCGCGATGCTGCCGTGATCTTGATGCTGATTCATCAGTTTATCACGTTCGGATTCGCGTGTACGCCGCTGTACTTTGTGTGGGAGAAAGTTATAGGGATGCATGATACAAGAAGCATTTGCATAAGGGCATTGGCTAGATTGCCTGTGGTTATACCAATATGGTTCTTAGCTATTGTTTTCCCATTTTTTGGACCGATCAATTCTGCAGTTGGGGCTCTTTTGGTTAGTTTCACAGTCTACATCATACCAGCTCTTGCCCATATGCTCACTTATCGAAAATCATCCGCTCGTCAGGTACACATTTATTTCTCTACCTCCCAATCGTACTATGTGTAAGTCATAAATATGTATTATGAAGATTCATCCTAAATTATTATGTGGTTATAAGTTAAAGAATGTCTTCTAAGTAAAAATTGTGTGAGAAAAACTTTTGTGCTAAGGTATTATTAATTTGTAACAATATGCAAACCTACTAAATATTAAACCTTCGTTGTGCAATTATATGCATTTTGTACACCATAGTGGACTTTAGTCTTTAGATTGACGTAAAAATTCACGGGGTAGTTTAAGGCCTTATGAGACACATTCCCTAAGTTAGACTCTTTTTACCTTATGGTCCAATTATAATTAAGTAAAGGATTTAAGTTACCTACCGTGATGGTATAAAGATTTTTACACTATATGTATAGTTTTGCTTGTGACGGTATATTAATTGAGTATCATTCTATCATGTTGCTATTAATGTTTGATCATATAGAGAATATTTTTATAATTACCTTATATGTCACGTAGTCGTGTAAATTTTTTTTACATCATCGTCAGTCAGTGTGTATTATTAAGACTTTTATCTAAAAGTACCAAAGGTGGGGGAGAGAGAAGGGAGGACCCAAAGGTGCAACAAAGGCATTAATGGCTTGGATTTGGAAATATATGGTAGGGGAGAAGATATAGGTGGAAAGTCTATTTCATTTAGTTATAAGCTACAGTCTCCCTGTTAGTATTATGTCTGAAATGAGCTGGCTAACTAGTTGACTGACAACCTTATGCCCCCTGGAGTTTGACATATTTACTATACTCCCTTATTAATTTAACATTTTCTTTCAATATTGGTCCCTACTTAGCTCATTTTCTTCCTCAAAACTATGCTATTTTTGTTGTGTTCATAAATACTTGGAATATTTTCCCTCCTTGTTCTAATTTAAGGTTGAATTTTGATTTTGAATTTGCAGAATGCAGCAGAGAAACCACCATTTTTCATGCCAAGTTGGACTGCTATGTATGCTATTAACATCTTCATAGTGGGCTGGGTTTTTGTTGTAGGATTCGGGTTCGGAGGTTGGGCTAGCATGACCAATTTCGTCAAACAAGTCGATACGTTTGGCCTTTTCGCCAAGTGTTATCAATGCAAATCTCCAGTTCCATCGGCAAGTCTACCGCCACATCCGGCGCCCGCCCACCATTAAGAAGCTGACCTAGATCCGATCGGCAAACCGCATGTGCAAGTTTCTGCATGTGGCTCGATGCCAAAAGAAAATTTCAACAGTCAAAAATTTGTCCTTAGACTATCTTGTGTATTATATACATGGGGTTGTAGTAATACTTCCCTTACATGTGGTGTGTGCCAAAATATTATTTCCTTATTTTTTCCCTTTTAAGTTTCAATTTTTTTTACAGCATTAGACATAATAGTGTGTTAAATTGTGATGAATGCTTTGCTATCAAAAGCATAGGTTAATTAAATCAAGTTGTGTTAGTTTTTAAAGTTCTTTCCTTCCCCACTTTTGGTGGAGTGGTAAATGATTGTTGTTATAAAATAGGATTATATAGTTGGTATTGTAGAAACTTTTTGCTCTTGCAATGTCATTATTCCTAGTCATGTTTCCTGATTATATAATTAATATCTTTTAAAGTTTAAAGAATTAACATGTATGATCCAACGCATGTAATTTAATGGCTCAAAGCAACAGTTCAGTGATCAGAAGGTCATAAATTTCATTTGCATTACATAAGAAGAGCTTGTTGATCTTTCGCTCCAAAGTGATGGCGTCTCAACGTTCTACTTGCACTCCCTCTCTTTAAGAAGTACGTAAAAATGCTCATAGAGTATTTTTTTTCTCTTTCTACAACCCCTCTTAGATTGTGGCAATTTTCTACTTCTGCTAAGCTATTTTGCTGGATCTAAAATGACTTACAGCATCCAACTTCACCGATACTCCTTGATTTCTCAAGGTGTCCGATTCCAATAGTCACGTAACTGTAAATGTTACTATCCAAGTGTTTATGATAACAATAACAATAATAATAAGGATTCAAATAACTATATATAGTACACATTCTGTTGATACTAGTAATGCATTTTAACATGTTATAACGTTTTAGTTATTATTGGCACTAGATTACTAGTTGATTTCGTTAGCATAAAAGAACACTTTTAATTATCTTATAAATAATTTAATTATATAAATATTTTTCATATCCACAGTGAATAATAATAATTGGTTTAGGATGTGATCCTTTTGACTTGAGATTCCTCCCTATAGAGGAGTGGGTCTTGGACCCAAAGTTTTCCGCTCACATGGAATGCACGTTTGCTTGTTAAAACCTTGTCATGTGCCACTCTTTCCTCCTACATATTCCCTCACATGCAATGAACCTCTCCCTTTAAAGTCTCTACTTCAACTTTTCTATTATTTAATTTTGCTATTTTTTGTTAATTTACATGAGTGTTGAATGAATATGAATTGGATTTGAAGACCCTTTGACTCTATATAGCGTTAAAATTAATTTATTAATCTTGCGTAATATCCGGATTCCGGATTAAGGTGTCGTTATGCTGTTTCTTTTGGAATAATTAAATCTAACTTTTTTTGTGATGCTAATGGATATGAGCAAAGATAGGATTTTATGTTAATTAATAGGTCAATTTTTTAAATAAGTTTGAACCCTATAGGTAAGGTGAGAAAATAGAAAAAAGTGTTTTAGTTGGCAATTAGTGAAAGTTGGTTAGCCGAATTTGGTATTCCACTTTTGGAAATGGATGAATAAAGTGCATATGTCATTTCAAAAGAGAGAATAGATTGAATTCTCTTCCCCTATATTACTAGTTACCGTGGGGTTTGTGTGACACAAATAAAATTTAGATAATTAATTATATTTTTAATATATATTTTTAAATTTTTTAAGTTGTTAGTTATTATAATTTATAATAATACTTTTAGATATTGTAATTTATTATTTTAAGCAGAGACGGATTCAAGATTTCAAACTTGTGGGTTCCTAATAAAATAAATAAAGCTGAAAAAAATTAAATGGGAAAAACAGGAACCTCCGTAGAGGTTTAAACTCCAGATTAGCAGCAGCATGACACGCATATCAGGTGTGCCCCCTCCTATCACTGAACTATCCCATTACTTTGCTATGGATTCCCACCTGTTAATAATTAAACATATTGAGAATTTTTCTAATATAATTATAAGTCTTACGGTAGCGGGTGGGGGTTCCCGGGAACCCCATTCGCTACCATAGATCCTGTTGGTGTTTACCTGACTTTCTTACCGCTAGCTTTCGCATGACACCTGATTATTTAGGTCCTAATAGACCCGTCCCTGATTTTAAGTTGTTAGCTATTGTAATTTATAATACTCTTCTTGTTCAAACTTTTGTGGTATTGATAGTCAATTATATTTTAAAAATAATTTAAGTTTTTAATTATTGTGATTTATAATACTTTTTCTTCTATTCTAATTTAATCGACACTGATATAATTTTGAGAGTCAACCAGATATCACCATTGAAGTAGTGAAGCAGACATGTCTTAAATGACTCATAATAACTAATAAAAAGTGATAAAACAAAATTGTTATAAAAAATAAGAAGAAAAAAAGACATCACATGACCATTTTAAAAACTAATGGCCCAAGTTTGGGCCTATGGACATTTTATGTCCTGTCGGCAAAATAATTGCTACTTTATGGCCATTTTAAGCCTTACCAACTTGGGTCATTCGGTCTTTTACTAAAATTATTTCAATTTTTCTTTTTTAGATAAATTACACAAAACCACAAACTTAAGAGACCATACTACTCAAAATCACTTACCTTTCAAACAATTACTTAAAATTCCGAATTTACTATTTTTTACTCTTGATACATATCAACAAAATCCCCCATTCGATTTTTACTCCAGCATTAACACATGCAAGCCTTTTTTTCCCCAAAGATTTCCTTTCTTGAAATCTCTCCCAAATTATCATCAGTTAAAACACCTTCCATCTCAGTTACTTCATCTTCTTCAAACCGTCAATATACTACATTAAATTATAAATTTTTTCAATTATTTCCAAAAGGTGAGTTAATTATGTAAGTGAATTTCAAGTGAATATTTAACTACACAGATCATTATTTTTACATGCTTTAATCTTTGTTGTGTTAATTTTTCTTATTTTCAATGTCTAATGAAGATTCACCCTCATTCAGTTTGGGAATTTTCCAAACTAAAACACAAAAAAGTGTTCCTGCAAGTCATCAAATTATGGGTTTTACTCCGAGTAACTTTGATTACACATCGGAAGATTTTCGTAAAAATAGGTCAAAGCACCGCAATAACTCAAAAAAGATGAAGGTTCTTAGGAAAAATTTTGGTGCAATAAATCAAGTATTGGACATGCACATGGAATATCGGGAGGAATTAGAGCAGTTCCCTAATTTTTTACTAAATTACGTATGAAATTTATCGGTGATGCATATTTTTTTTTGTTAATCCGCTTGACACATATATAAAAATATTAATTTCTTGATACATTTTCATAGTGTAACGGCGATTCATATGAATGATACTTTTGTTATCAGTATATAGGTTATACATTTGTTGACAGTGTATGAGTGATACATTTTGCTTTTAGATTATTGGTGATACATTTTATTGACAATGTGTGAGTGATACATTTGTGGTCAGATTATTGGTGATACATATGTCCTGAATGTTTCTATATCTATTATATTTTTCTATTCATTTATAAGCAGGTGATACATTTAACATATGGATATATGAATCTTCTTTTAAATTGTGTTTTTCTCAGTATTTATTTTTGGCTGAACTATAGTTTGGTTGTAAAAAATAGACATGCCCACAACTTAAAGTATGATAATGCACACAACCTCAATATAGTAGAGAGGCTTACAGAAGTTATGAAAGATCAAGGAATTAGAATCTTTTAAATATATGAATTTTACATAATTGACCACTATCACTTCTAAACTAATCTATTGATATGTTGCAGGGATTGTAGATTGTTTGTTAAGGCATATGCTGAATTTTTAAGTGATGTGCTTCAAATACCTTCTTCAGATTTTAATTCAGAGCTGCATCGTATCAAATACGCTTCACTGTTATGAAATTATGGGGTGAACAAGGCATCTAATGGATATATTAGTGACAATCAGGATCCTCCTATGCCTAAACGCCTTTTTGATACATTGGCAATTCAGATTTTTACGTGATACATATGTTTGATATATTTTAGGTAATGTAAATATTTGTGTACCATATTGACTACACAAGTTAGTGAAACACATATATAGTTGATTCATATATTGCAGATTTGTTATAAGTAATACGAATCACAATTCTAACATTTTTTTTTCATAATTAGTTTAAGAGTTTAAAACATATTACATATATGCAACACATTTTTTCTACTAGAAAAATGTTATCACTAATATATCATATATATCAAAACGTCTTAAAAATAATTCAGGCACTATTAATATGAATGACATAACTTTCATAAACGTTTAACAAGTATCATATAACATTCATAATTATATGAATCACAAAAATAATTTTTTTTTAAAATAATTAATTAAGGAATTTAAAACGTATCAGATATATGTATCACATTTATTTCAACTATAAAAATGTATCACTAATATAATAAATAATCTCTTAAAACTAATGCAGACAATATTAATATGAATCACATAACTTTCATAAACGTTTAATATGTATCAACTGCAAATAATTATTTGATATCTCATGAAACATATTTTTGAGAGATTAACTCAAATTATTTAATTCATAACATTGAACTTCATAAATATTTCATATTCCAATTCAAACAAAAATATAACATCTCCTTTGGAAAGTAGTTGCAACTACGTCTGTTATGATCTTCATGCCCACACTTTCCGCAACAATTTGAGGTTGATGAAAACGTTTCACTACTTTTCTTTTGGTTTCCTTTCTTAGGTCTTTCCGGTACTCTTTTATATTTGGAGGCAAAATCACTTCTTTCAACACCTCCGCTGGTACATGCCAATTCAGTTTATCGGGCATTGGATAAAGTGATATTTCATACGTCTTGACTATTGTCTCCTTTTTATAGTAATCAGAACAATATGACTTCATTTTATTTACATGTTTGCTTTTCAAAACTACAATTGCATGTGTGCAAGGTATCTCGTCAAGCTGAAATATCTTACTTTAAAAATATCAGAACCAAGCATACATGAAGCCTTGAATAGCTAACTACATTTTGGAGACACATCAAAACATAACTGAAAATAATATTTTTTTTAAATATATCATATTGAATCTCTATTATATTGTTATCAAATGTATCACTTATATTCTAAATGTATCTCTCACAACTTTTACACTAACTCACACTCATTAAATATGAACAAAATATTTCATACTTCAACTTATATGTCAAATAGGCTAAATGTATCATACATATTGAATATCTAATTTGATAAAAAATTCATAGAAATACAACCAAATGTATCACACGGATTTCAGATGTATCACATAATAATCCTTATCTCCAAGCTCTTCAAAAGGTAATTCCTCTACCTCTGAGACACTATTTTGGGCTAAATCATCTAAATGCTTCCACATTCTCTGTTTAGAATTATACTATGGCAATCTCTTCCAACCCTATTTTTTACAGTGATCGTTCGTTCCAACTGAGTTGGAACTAGAAAGGTAATGAATCTTCAATCCACTGGAACAGAAATTCCATATGATCAATTTCAACACAGAATTAAGTATCATGTTCAAATAAAAGAACTCAATGCAAGTCGACTTTATAATTTACAAAAAACTTAATAGCTTAAAAGGACGAGAGTTTAATAATGTCCGTTTTCACAAATAGAAGAACTCGTCTGGCTCTTCACATGCACACAATCTCGATAGTTAAGCATTTCAAATATTTCGATAAGAAGTTTTTTCATGACACAATACGGTCAACTCAATAGTTGTCATAGTTAATCTCTGAAATCCAAACACTGAAAAATCATAAAAACACAGATATGATCGCCATTGAAAATAATCAGAAAATTAGGGACGGGAGAAATAAGAAATTTGTTGTTTTTGAAATTTGAAAGTTGGAGATGGAAGAAGGAAGAAACTCAATTTGACTCGATGGTTTTCTTGAATTTTGAAAGGTGATTGGGGGTATTACTGATTTTGTGAATCTCATTAATTCAGTGTGTAACTGATTGTGCGTGATTTTGTAATACCCCAAAAATCCAAACCAATGTTAGAACCATATTTCAAGCTCATGCATAGTACATTATAGTTCTTTGGTAGTTTTACAAGTGAGTTTGATGTATATTAAGGCCTCAAACAACTCCCAGCTATTTGACGAATCAAAATATTCCTTACCGATTGAGTTTTCAAAAAGAATGTTACTTTAGTCAACTTCAAATGAGCATATCTTTTGCTATACTTAGAATTTTCCAGCTCAAGACCCAGCAAATGATAGGAAATTGAATTAGCTTTCCAATGATACCAATTTTGCCCAAATCTGATACTCGGGTGAGAAGTTATGGCACTTTTAGCAGAAAATAGTAGCCCAACGCGATAAAGCCGCGTCACGGTGATGGACAAAATCACGTTGTTCCTTTTTCAGTGGACCATCGTGATAACATTGTGTCATGCCAATGGGAAAATTCGCGTTCAGTGGGGCACCGCGATGGTGCCGCGTCGTGATGATAGGCGGATTTACACGCCTATATCAATATATTTTGCCCATATTTTAGCCTAGTTTTGAGAACAAATTATATATTTCATGCACTTTTAGTCCTTTTTCCCGTAAATGAGCTAACGAACATGACTAGGAATGTTTCAGGTATAAATGATGCAAAATACAGCATTTTATGGCTAACTTGACGCAAAAGAAAGCTCACGAACGAAGGAGAAGGAAGTGGGACGCCTAAAGGACCAAAACTGCTGCATGGAAAATCTGTCCCGGGCTAAAACAGTAATTCTGAAGACTTTGGGGACTTACAGACACAAAGCTGGATTTTGACAATGATACATTAACCTAGTGCAATTAGGTTATGTATTTCATTATTTTAGTAGGATTATGATAATGTTACCTTAACCTAGTACATTTGGGTTAAGGATTTCATTAGTCTAGTAGGATTTGGTTATTTATTTCATTAGCTTAGTAGGAGTAGGATATGGGTATTATAAATACCCTATCATGTTAGAGATTTAGAAGGGGGACATTCATCATTCAACAATTAATTTTCTTCCATCCCTCTCATCTTCCACTACAAACACTTCTAATCTACTCTTCTATTCTTAAACTCCACAACAAGAGAATCGTTACTTGCTAAGGAATCACGCCTCACGCCTATCACTTGATCTACACGCCATTACTTAATATCGATATAGGCGTAAATCCGCCTATCATCAACACCCCACACTTAGAGCTTTGTTCGTCCTCGAACAACATATCATGTCCTTCTAAGCATCAACTTAAGGTTTTTACAGCAACAACACAAAACATTTATTAAGACAAGCACAACGATTATCAACCAAGAGTAGCTTTCCGATTATAAGTAGAAACAATTTAACCTCAAGTATAGACTCGTGATGGTGATCAACTCGCATGCAAACGTTAAAGTGCATAGAATCATATACAACTATCCAAAACTCATCAACCATGTGTGTCTCACCATATAGTACCCATAATCACTCACAAATATAGCATATTTTTCAAACATGGGTATCAAAATGTCCTTGCTCTCACTCTCACAAAGAGTTCATATGTAGCGACTGATGACCATAGGCTTGCCCTTAATGTAATACTCTACTAAATGTTGGAATGTTAAGATTAGGATCAAGTAGGTCTTTTGATGGTTGTAATGTAGGCTAAGGGACGGGTAGGACTATTTTGGCCAGGAATAGTGACTAAGTTCCTAAGCGCTTTAATACATCACTTTGTATCATTGACACTTTTTTCTTTCAACCCTTCTTCTTTTTTTTGTTATACCACCCTTGTTCTCCTCTTTTGTTTTTCAATTTTAAGCACAACTCGCTTTTCAGCTTTCTTTTCCTTTTTCTTTTCACAACATACCTCTTATGATAACACTTTCTTTTTCATAACACATTCAAGCACCATTACAATTTATAGCATCATACTCACCCAATTTCCTCTTATGTTGTCACATGACTTTTTCACTTTAAAGCACTTAGGAGTTTGGATCAAATTACGGTCTTGAAAGAAATGGATTAGGCTTACATACAAGGTTGTCAAAGAAATAGGCTAAAGGCTCAAAAGGGTTTAACTAGGATGATTTCCATGGGTAGGTAAAACTGAAGGTAAACAAATATGGGTTGCCAAAGAAATGCCTAAATCATATCCTAAACTTACACTCCTTATTTTCGCTTTGCATACATACCAGACAAGTTCTAGCATCAGCCACACACATAGATTATACGATTATCTCACACACACAAGGCACATGGTCGACTTGATTGGGAGTAGTATAGACTCTCGACCCAACAAGTGAAGGAATTGAATCACAATATCACATAATGAGTCACAACTAGAGCCTAAACGTCTCAATAGTCACAATTGTAGCACATCCTCTTGTTGTAATCTCATGCTGCCTATCAAAATAGTTTCATGCGAAGATAGAAAAAATAACAAAAACAAAAAACTAAAACACGAAAAAAACAACAAAATAAACAAACATAGATGCGATAGAGAAGTATAGCATACGATACCGCCACCCCACACTTAAACGGGACACTGCCCTCAGTGGAAAATAAATACGAGGAACCTAGTTAGTCGGACTCTTCCTCAATGTCGGGGGTCATACCCCCTTCTTCGAAATCATCATAAGAGTCGTCGTCAGAGTTCTCCTCCTCGTCAGAGTCTGGCAAGCGTCGATCATCATCAGTCGGCACATTATCATCTAGAAGTTCCTCAAAGTATGTACCTACTCCACACATCTCCCGTGCATGAATATTCATTGGATAGTCATGGTCCAGCTGTTGGAGCTCTGCAGCAGTGGGAACACGACCTCCGCTCATCATTGTAAACCTCATCATGCCGTACATATGGCGGGAGAAACTCTCATCCCGAGCATGTCTCTCTGCCGTAGTAAGGTTTATGCCATGTGTTGATTCAGCATCTTTGACCTTTGTGAGGTCAACCTTCTTCGGAATGTGTGGGAGTTTATGATCAGCTAGTTCCTCTTCGATATCCTCCTTCCGCAAGATTGCTGTCAACAAATTTCCAAATGTGAAATGGGACCTTTTGTGGAGTCTGGCCTTCCTCATGGTAGATCGAATGATTGCCCCAAAGTTGATAGGGACATTCGTCATCAAAGCATAGACCAAACACACTCTATCTCTCGATATCTTAGTGTATTGAGTCCCAGGAATAAGACATGAGTTGACAATGCGCATCCAGATTCTTGCTTCCCTATTTAGTGGAGCATAGGGGAAGGTGTTGTGTCGGCCGGTTTCTTTATGTCTGCCCCACCTTGCCATCGATCTGCTTCCACAAAGCGTGTGTCGTATTGCTCTATAAGGAGGCCTGTTGTACAGCTCTTTGAATGGTGCTGTGTCGACCGAAGGTAAGCCAAGAAAAGAGTTGATCCAGTCCGCGGTGAGCTGTAACACTTGGCCCCGAATTTTGACTTCATTGCCTTTTGTGTTCGGCGACCAGTTGGCATAAAACTCTTTTGTTAGATCAAGATTACACTCTCCCATGGCGCAGAAGATGAAATCCAACTTCAAAGCCATTATTTTTGCCAACATACGCGGCTCCTTCTTTGCTAAGGTATCCTTGTTGATCAAGTCGACGTGCACATATTTTCTTTCTTTGTTGTTGCTGTACCATGCTTTGGCTTCTTCCTCAAGAACCCATTTTACTTCGAACATTCTGCGTGGTAGTTGTGTTGAGGATGATTCTCCTTGGTCTTTTCGACTTCTCTTCTTGCCCTTTTGGGAAGTGGTCGCCTTCTCCTTGCCTTGCCTCGCTTTAGGTGCCATTGTACCTGAGACTAGAAATAGTGTTAGTTGCAGCACAGTCTCACTTGATACAATCTATAAGCAAGCATTAGGGGTACCACCCCACACTTAGTTTTGTTAACACAAATCAGTGAGGTGAAAGTAGTCGATTTACTCAGATTTCATCGAGATATGTTTTAGGATTGTATTTCGACAAGAAAATCAGCAATGCATCACTTACTTGCAGCCATTGGACTACTTTCATGGTAGATATAGAGACACTACTACATAGGGGTTACCACATTGAATCGTTATTCTTACAACAATCACAACCTCCTAAGTCGGTAGGCACTATAAGTCTTATCCCGATGGCCGGGATAGTCTAACATGTAAGTATCCAAACAACAATCTTAAGCAATATTCATAGCCATAGCAATTCCACAAATATCATAACAATGCTATTGAAACCAAATTCAAGTCGGAAACAAGTCAAGATTTTCCTACGTATATGTTCACTCACATGATTTTGCAACAACAATCCAAACACATGAACATCACCAACAATCTTATATAATTTAGCAATTCATAATAGCCATAGCAACGTAGTACTTTCGAGAAATAAATGAAGAATAAGAGAGTACTTACTTGCTTGAAACTTGTGGAGATGGTTTTGTGAATTGGAAGAGCAAAAGAAGAAAATTTTGAGAAGATTTGGAAGAGTATGCGGCGCCTTTAGGGTATTTTCTATTGTGGTTGTGTTATAAAACTAAGTCCCCTTTATATAGGAAGAGTATGGGTCGGGTTATGACCCATTTACACTCGGTTTTGGAGACAAAAATCCTACATATGCGGCGCATAATATTCGGCATATCAATGACATATGTGGCGCATTGTCTATGGCATAATGAGACATATGCGCCGCATAGTCTATGGCATTTGTAGACATATGCGCCGCATAGTCTATGGCATTTGTAGACATATGCGCCGCATAGTCTATGGCATATGAGATACTGAGACCAAATGTCATAGCATAGGCGGCGCATAGTCAAAAGCATACCTAGGAATAGGCGGTGCATAGTGTATAGCACACTAGATTCCGAGACCTTAGGCTATAGGATAGGTTGTGCATCGTTCGTGGCCTAGTTTTACCAAGGCCTAGCCTTCCTCGAAGCCTATTTTGGTGTGAGAAAGGCTCAATCCATAGCCTTATGCATCACCCTTCCTAACTTACCAACTTTACCATACAATGCGTCCAAATCGTCAATTGAAATCAATCTCCTCGTTGACTACCTCTTGCACCTATTTTTGCTTAAAACCAAATGAAAATGATTAGTACGATGGGTTGCCTCCCACCAAGCGCCTTAGTTTTGGTCGTGGCATGACTCTTATTTTTGGATTTTCATTATCAATAGCAAAACACATACTAGAACGAAATGAAAAATGAAAAATGATAAACGATAAACGATGGGTTGCCTCCCATCTAGCGCCTTATTTATTGTCGTGGCTCGACATAGTTATCTCGAGTACTTAGACTTCGTCGAGATAGATGGTTGGTCGTTTTCTGAATGGATTTAGACGACAATGAGGCTTACTTGTAGGCATGCAATCTTCTTCGAGAAGACTCATACGTCTCCCCGGAGGGTCACCAATTATATCATCAATAGTCCAACCCATAGCTCTCATGTATCTCTTCAGAGCAGAGATGAGAGCCTCTACGTGCTGTTTACTTAAATCATCCGCACTCACCGGAAGTATATTTGTACTTTCCAAGAACACATACCTTAGATAATCGGGGAGCTCTTTCGATTCTAACGTGGGTGGCTCTTCAATAGATGGCTTAGCTGGTGGTGTAGGCCGATTCTTGAGATCAAGATCCAGCTTCTTGGGAGTATAGCGATATGTTCCTAATCCCGATAGAGCACAAATGGCTTCTTCAGAATTTTCAGCATCTTCACTCTCTCCATTCATGAGCACAACCTCCAAGGGATCATCAATAATTTGCTCTTCTTCAAGTAGTTCTTTCTCATCATCAAAGAAAACATCAGCCACCAAAAATACACTAAGATCTTTGGGTTGCTTCATTGATTTGCAAACATCAAAATGAACCACTTCGTCATTTATTTGGAATGAAAGTTCATTAGCTCTCAAATCAATGAGCACACTTCCTGTAGCAAGGAAAGGGCGCCCCAAGATTATGGGAACCTCAGAATCTGCTTCACAATCCAAGATGACAAAGTCTGCTGGAAAGATAAATGAAGAAACTTTTACCAAGACATTGCATAGAATACCAACAGGTCGTTTTACCGACCTATCCGCCATAACAAGCCTCATATTAGTTGGTGTAGGATCTCCTAACCCCAACTTATTGTAGATCGATAATGGCATCAAGTTGATGCTGGCTCCTAGGTCACATAATGCTTTGGCAAAGTTCAAAGATCCGACGGTGCAAGGAATAGTGAAAGCTCCGGGGTCGGCCTTCTTCTGAACTATCGATCGGGTAGCAATTGCACTACAATGATGCACATCATCCTTCAGCTCATAACTTGCTGCCCTCTTCTTAGTCAAAATATCTTTCATAAACTTCGCATACCCAGGCATTTGTTCAAGTGCCTCTACCAATGGAACATTAATGGTCAGCTGCTTCAACATAGTCATAAATTTGCTGAACTTAGTGCCATCCGCCACCTTCTTCAATCTTTGGGGAAAAGGTGGTGGTGGGTATGGAAGTGTTCTCTCCATGGCTTTCTTCTCCTCTTGCTTCCGTTTTTCCATTTTTTCAGGCTGCACGTCACTGGGCGTGACATCCTTGACGTCAGGACTGGTTGTTGCGGCATCTTCTCCTTTTGCGTTATCATCCATGTCCGCTACTTCGTCAACCACTTGCTTGCCTTTTGCTGAAGGTTCCAGCACCTTACCGCTTCTGGTAGTGATGGTCATGCATGACCCATCATTCCTTGGGTTTTGCACAGTATCGCTAGGTAGAGTGCCAGCCTTTCTTTGATTGAGTGTTGCTGACAGTTGGCTCAATTGCTGCTCTATTTGCTTGCTTGAAGTGGAATGAGAATCAACTAGTTGTTTCATGGAGGACAAATCATTAATTACCTCAGTAACTCCCGCGCTTGTTGCTTCCACTCCTTTCAATAATTTAGCCATCATGTCTTCCATACTTCCAGAATTAGATGTGGTGGTATCACGTCTACCAGGGGGAACGTACAAACCACTCTTTTCATTCTTGTTCTTCCAACTACCTTGGTCCATGTTTCCAGATTTACCATAATAGTTCCGACCTTGGTTTCCTTGGGTATTCCCTCGGAAACCCCTCTGATTGTTCAAGTAGTTGGCCTCTTCTTCCGAATCAGATTCGTCTCTTCCTTTTAGCGCCACAGCTTTCACTTTTTCGGTCTTCCCTGATAATAAATGCTTTGTAAGAAGATCCATCTGTGTTTTCATGTGCGCCATATCTTGATCACGTTCTTCTTGTCTTCTTCTTTGGTCTGCAGTCATGCCTATAGATAAAGTGGGGCTTGCTACCTCAGAATCCCTGGTATGCCAAGCTCTACTTTGTTTCGTCATGCGATCTAGCATATTGCTTGCTTGACCAAAGGTGAGGTCCATAAATGATCCTCCAGCCGCATTATCCACCACTGGTTTAGTTATTGAATTCAAGGCTCTGTATAGTATCTCCATTAGGTGAACATTAGTCATATGATGGTTTGGACACCTCACTAGCTTTGTCTTGAACCTCTCCCATGTTTCATGAAGAGCTTCAGTGGGAAGCTGACGAAAGTTGCTGATTTCATCTCTCAATTGTGCTCTTTTGGATGGCGGAAAGAATCTTTCTAGGAAAGCGTCTCTCAATTGCCTCCAATTTGTAATAGAATCAGGAGTCAGCCCATTCAACCATAGTGTTGCCTCCCCAGACAGAGACAATGGAAATAAACGTAATCGAATTGCATTCCGACCAACACCAGGATTGTCAAAAGACTTGCATGTAGAAATAAAGTTGATGAGATGCATATTCGGATCATCGCCTGCTAATCCACCAAACAATCCCTTGAGTTGCAATAACTGAATCATGGTGCTTATGATGTTGAACTTGGCTCCGGGCGCTAATGGTGGTGGAATTATAGCTCCAGTGGCTCCGGCACCATCAAGATCATCATCATCATCGTCGAAAGCTGGCTGCATAGCTTGGCGTTCAGGCCTAAACCTAGCTTGACGATCTCTTCTGTTGGCAGGTGTTGCGATTTCAGCGGCATGCCTAGGGTTTAGTAGCTCGTCATCACCTAGATCCTCATCGTCAGGATTTGGTGCTCGTGCAGGGTTATCAATGTTCTGCTGTTGAACCTGGGCTGCGGCAAGGGCAGCCAATCTTGCTTGTTCCTGTTGAGCAGCCATCCTTGCGATTTCAGCTTGTGCTTCCATTCTACCAATGCGTTGTGGTTCAGGATTGATTGGTAATAACGGTTGACCAGAACTTCGAGTATGGGGCATGCACAAAAATAAAAACCTGCAGTAGACAAAAACAAAAACTAAAAGTAAAAGTACGAGAATCTTTGACCAAAGGGTCTAGTAATTATTACGAACTTAATTGACACTTGTATTCCCCGGCAGCGGCGCCAATTTTTGATAACGCTCAATCTACAGCTCTCGTTTGAGTGTAAAGCGGTCGTTAGCAAATATAGAACCCAACCTGGGTTGGGTGTCGATCCCACAGGGAATAGCTTGGCCAACAAGTAAGTAAAATTACTAAACTTTTGGTGCAAGTCTCGTAAGAAGGGGGGATTCTTGTTTTGCAAGTAATGTAAACAAAAGCTGAAAATAATAAAGTAAAAAGAGAGAGATTGTTACGTTGGTTGTAAACAATGAGAATTGAAGCGTTGGGGTTATGTCCACCTTCTGAGGTATACGTCTCTATTGGCTATGAGTGTGTAGAATTCTGACATGCAATTGCTTATAGAGGATTGTAGTCGATGGTAAATCCAAGCGTCTCTCGACCTAAACAAGGACTATTTCACTTTAACTCTCTCGAGCTTAAAGCGTGTCTAACGGTACGAATTCTCCAAGAGGTTAGTCCAGTTACGGCACTAGCTTTTTAATAGGAAAGGGTGTCCTACTACCTTGACATTATCTATTTTCCAGACAAATAACTTTTCTCTCGAACAAGTTAAATGTTAGACTGGCGTATTCTTGCGTTTGCAACCGCAAAGAATGTAGATTAAGATGAAGAGAATAATGATATAAGCATACGTGCCTCGAACTCACAAACTCACAGCAATAGATAGTAACTCATTCGGCTTCCATAACCCCAACAGAGAAGTTTAGTTACCCATGAATGCGAAGGAAATCACGATTGACATTGTTATTATATCACGTCGCGCCAAAGTACTAGTTCTGAATTGTCTATTTCCAGTGGCGCAACGCGATGGCACCGCATCGCGCCATTGGAAAAAATGGGGATTGTCCGTTTTCTAGTTGACCAACGTGATAAGCACCGCGTCACACTGGAGCCAAAAATCAAGATTTTTAATTTCGCAATTTAATTTTCAGGAACCGTTTGGTCTTCTTTCATGGCCCCAAATCCGTCCAAAATACATAATTACAACCCTAAAGGGGCATTATGTGACCCATTACTCATAATTCCTCTCCAAGAAACTAATCATCTCTCAAGAACAAAACCTTAGCCTTCAAGAATCAAGATCAATTCTCAAGACAAACCTCAAGAACTCTCACGAATTCATCAACCCAGGTATGTTAAATGTTCATCAATGGATCCCTTCCACCCATGGAGTCCAAGTATCCAATTTTAAATTCAAAGTTGTGATCTTTACAAGTTATTGTGATTTTTAATTGTGATTTTAACCATGAATTCCTATGAATTGAAATTCTATATTATGTTTACATGAAATTGTTGTTGTTATTAAACCCCACACGTTTGAATAATGTTATTCGCTGATTTAAATCATAATTAGTGATGTTGATGTTGAAATCATGGTATTTCCACAAGCTTTAAACTATCTCCATACTTAGCTTAAACTATGAATATCAAGTATTTGATGAAATGCCTACAAGAACGAATTCTGAGTGAATGCTTTCATATTATTTCCCCAAAGTTTTAGTACTATTTTACTATTATTGCTATCGAGTCCTGGGGATTATGAATACCCAAAAACTTAGTTATTTACTTATCCTCAGTATCTTCAGATTAGTTTCAGACATATTATGAGCAATATCAGTTCAGTCAGTTATCATGATCAGTTAAACTTAGAACAATTTGGTATTCTGAGTCAATTCAGTTGGGAGTAGGGTTTAGCACCGAGCGAGTGCTGGGATAAAGACTTCTCCTTCAGTTAGGTAGAGTCGTTAGTAGCATTCCCTGTACTCCAGAACTACTTAGCCAGCGTAGAATTTGAGGAGTCACCCGTCAGTTCAGGTTTGACTACCTCCAAGGGGTCACCCATCAGTTTAGGCTTGACACCCTTAGTCCTTCGGGACAATATTTTAGTGAATCCACACAGCCAGTGTTAGTACCCGTGGTACGGTACTAACGCCCTTCTAACTAGGGTCACAGGTTAGACCCAAAATTGCTCATTGGGGTATGTCGGTTAGATGATAGCTCTCACAGTCTCAGTTCAATATTCAGTATACTTCAGTTTAGACTTGTACTGACCATAACATACAAATATCAGTTATTCAGTTATCAGATTTTAGTATTTCAGTTTATAGATTATATTCAGAACATATTTTATGCTTGGTCATGCATTCTCAGTATTTACAGATTTCATGCTTTCTATACAGTACTTTCATGCTATTCATTCATTCAGTTACTACTCTTGTACATGAAACTATACATATCAGCCTACCTCATTTACCATACTAATACATTTAAAGTACTAATCGCATACTTCTTTCTTGCGCTATAATGTATCATATCATAGGTTCGAACGCTCAGTTCCCGGATCATGTATAGACTCTTTAGATTATCAGGCGTAACAGTGGTGAGTCCTCATATTTTGAGGACATGGTTTATTCATCTTAGTTATTTCATTAGTTTCAGTAATTTTCTCATTCAGTCTTGTTAGTTGGGGGTTTGTCCCATCAGCTCCACAGTTAGTCAGTAGAGGCTTTTCAGACTAGTACAGACAGTTAGTCTTCATTTTTCAGTTTGTATTATCAGAAGTTATATCAGTATTCTCAAATTTGTTGAGAATTTGTTTTATAGACTTTAACAGAACTATAATTTAAAACCTTATGGCATTTCTCAGTTAAATTCCACATATGATCTATTGTTATCAGTT
Organism: Capsicum pubescens; assembly: GCA_030864215.1. Taxonomy (NCBI): domain Eukaryota; kingdom Viridiplantae; phylum Streptophyta; class Magnoliopsida; order Solanales; family Solanaceae; genus Capsicum; species Capsicum pubescens. The sequence goes on from CM061548.1 coordinate 87,932,266, forward strand.
TTATTCAGTGCTCAAAGTAGGTACCAGTTCATGAGTTAGCTTGTGGTCCCTTGGGACTGTAAGCATCGTGTGATGCCCAGGGTGTACTCTCAGAGCGTTACAAACTTAGTATCAGAGCCATGTTTTAAAGTGTCCTAGGAAGTCTGAAAGCCGCGACAAGTAGAGTCTTATGCATGGGTGTGAAGCGCGCCATACTTATGGATAAGAGGTGTAATACCCTGTATTTTTCTTAGTTCAGTTCAGCTCTTAGTTCTTGCATAAGAGGCTAAAAGCCTGAAAAATTTAGCTAAGTGTTGGGGACTTAGCTTAAGTTTTGGCCTCTTAACTTTGGTAATTTTTAAAGTGACCTTCCCAACCCCGAGACATAAGTTTTTGAGTTGATTCATGTTCAGGGGTGTATGTAGCATGTCTTGGGTAAGTTTTGGATTTTTTGGTTGAGGTTTGGACCACGCTTGTATTTTCAGTGGCTCACCACAATTGCATCGCATCGCGGTGAAGTGCAAAATCGCACTTGTTCTTTTTTCAGTGAAGCACCACGATGGTGCCGCATCGTGCCAAGGTGAAAAATTGCACTCGTCCATTCTAAGCGGCTCAACACGATAACCTCGCGTCGCGCCAAGCCCCTAAATTGCACTCGTCCTTTGAATGGCAAATTCCAGTAGCTCAACGCGATTCCACCGCATCACGGTGAAGGTGTATTTGCCATGTTCTTGATCCATAATTTGAAATGCATGTGCCATGACCTTTATCCTAGTGTATGAAGTGCTTATGAGGTGAATAATGTCCGTCGAAATCATTTAGAGCCAAGTTGAGCTAAGATACTTTGATTCGTCCAAAATTTGGTATTCGATTTTATAAAGGTCTATTTTAAATATGTATAACTTTTGATATACGTGAAATTTTTCAGCTAATGACCCACCAAATTGTAGATAATTGAATCAAGTTTCCAACGATACCAATTTTGCCTTAATCCGATAATCTAGTGAAAAGTTATTGCAGTTTTTGTGTGAGGCAGTAAGCTGCCGCGGTGGTACCATGTCGCGGTAAGGTGCAAAATCGGGATATGTGTTATGAATTTTTGGTTTAAATAATTGAGGGGCAATGAGGTCTTTTCCCACCTCAACCCAGGTCGTAAATACACGATGTTAAGCCTCTATTAGGGCATTATTTGTCTTCATTATCCTATTTTACTCTCAAGAACAAACTCTAATCAATCCTCTTCAAGAACAATCAAGAATCAAGCTTCCCAATTCAAGAAAGCTTTCAAGATTTTGTTTCTTCTTCAAGAATTAATATTTTAAGGTATGTGGAAGTTCATCCATGGGTCCTCTTTCTCCCATGGAGCCCAAAAAAAATCTTTTCTTTTAATTAAAGAATGAATTTTCCATTACTATGGTATTTTGCATGTTCAATAAAGATTGAATTTCATATTTTCATGGTGTTTTTAATTCAATTCAGCCCATGTAAGATTCCATGCAAGATTTTGAATTCCTCATGCTATGAATTTGAGTTTTCCATGTTTTATTCATGTAAATTCCATGATAGATCCTAAATTCATGATGTTTAGCAATATTTCCATGTTTTAAATTCATGCCTTCCATATGTTTGATGAAATTCTCATATCATGTTCAATCAATTTCAAGATGAATCTCCAAGTTATAAATTTTGCTATGTAACTCTATTGTTCCCTCGTGTTTAAGACATTCTTGCGTTCAAGCTATGATCTTTACATGTTTTGATGAAACACCCATGGCCTATTTCAAACGAATTTCATGTAAATTCCCCAATTCATGATTTTAGTTATGTAATCATATTATGCTCCCATGTTTGAGATATTCCCATATTCAAGTTCATGATCCCCGTGTGTTTGATGGATTGTCCCATGTTAAAGTATTAATCTCCATATGTTTGATAAAATGCTCAAGTGATGGATTTCTTTAAATAATGCTTTCTTATTATGTCCTGAAGCTTTAGTATGTCCTACTGTTATTGTTATCGAGTCATGGGGGTTATGAATACCCGAAATTTACCTGTTAACTAGTTTTCAATATCTACAGAATGTTTTCAGTTATACCACAGGAAATATCATTCAGTCAATAATATGGTCAGTTGTGAGTCCAATTAAGTTTGCTCAGTCTGGTTTCAGTCCCAGTATCAGTTTATACATTAATAATTACCTCAGATCCGGTGCACTGTTATTTTCAGAATATCATGACCTGGGCTTATCAGTTATTAGTTATCAGTGCATACACCAGTTAGTATTTCAATATCTTTCAGTTGGGAGTAGGGTTTAGCACCGAGCGAATCCAGGGATGGGGGCTCACCTGTTAGTTGAGGGTGCGAGTCTTAGTAGCAATCCCTGCATTCCAGAACTACGTAGCCAACATAGGTTTGAGATGTTAACCTGCCATTTGAGGGTTGACACATATCTCACCAGAGCACCTGCCAGTAGAGGGTGACTCTTTAGTCCTTCGGGACTTTATTTTAGTGGATCCACACAACCAGTGTTCGTACCCGTGGAATGGTATTGACCCCCTTCCAACTGGAGTTACAGATTGGACCCCAATTAGCTCAGATTGGGGCATGTCGGTTATATGATACCTCCCATAATCTCAGTACAATATTCAGTGTCTCTTCAGTTCAGATTTGCTTAACTAAGTGTACAGAATTTTAGATATTCAGTTTAACAGTTTTCAGTCTTTCAGATTACAGATTATCTCAATATTATAACAGATATACACTTAGTCTTGCATTCTCAGATATTACAGTTTCTACGCATTTATGCTCAGTTATCTCAGGTTGTTTTGATAGTCCTTACCTCATATGTATAGTACTCCATAGTTTTAGTCTACTTATTTAGACTAGGTACAACCCAGTCTTACACGACTAGTATTCAGTTATCAATCATTCAGTTAATCAGATAAGCTTAGTATATGTCAGTTTTCATTACGTAGTTTCAGACCCAGTATTCATACAGTATCCATGTGTTTCCATATCCCATCTTCAATTCTACTTATATTATAGAAGTACAGTTTTAAGTAACTAAGTATAGAGATTCACCATCTTATCGGATTATATTTGTTACTCATGTTTTATGATATTTTAGCTTTCAGTTTATTCCAGTCTATCGGTAAGTCTACTTACACTTAGCATGCATGTTTTACGATTACATATGAAATCAGTTTTACTTATTGCATTCACCCCTGCATACTCAGTACATTCTAGAAGTACTGATCCATATATACATTTATGTGGCTACATTGTTTTCATAATGTAGGTACCATTTGTAGCCCGCACATCATGATCAGACAGTTGTAGTTTCCAGCCAGTAGGTGATGAGTTCTCTTGTTTCGGGAACTCCAGACAGATTTAGTTCATGTACAGTTCATTTATTTTCATGTGTATTAATTAGTGTTAATTGGAGGCATGCCACAACTACTTATAGTTAGTATAGTAGAGGCTTAATAAATGTCAGTCAGAGTTAGTGATGTAAATTCAGTTCTTTCCTCAGTTTTATCAGATTGTAAAACTTTATCAGTTACATGATTTTCAGTATGATTATGTTTTCGCATAACATAACTTGTTATTTGTTGTATTTTAATTTAGTTGCTTAATAGTATGCCAGTTCATGGGTTAGCTTGGGATCACTTGTAGTTTCTAGCATCGTGTGGCATCCAGGGTGTACTCTCGGGGCATTACAAGAGGCTACGAGGTGTTTTAATTAAAGTTTTCCTTCTTTCAGTGTTTTGTCGTGTGACTGAGCATGATCTCATGTTAAACTCTCGGTCTAATCTATTCTCCCTTCTGTTTACAGAACATGTCTCTCAGAAAGACAAATGAAAGAAGAAATGTGAACCAGCCAGCACCTCCGCCCATTCAAGAAGATCCCCTGAACGAGCATGTTTCTCATTTTATTACATAACCCTTCATCCTTTCTTTATTACTTTGTATCCACTGTGAATATTTTCCTTTCTTTTTTTCTGGTAGATGTACTTCGAAGATGATGGATCCTTTGCTGATGTAGTCTTATGATTGACCTCCTAGGCCGATGGACAGATAAGACGCATCTCCCCTTTATTTTTGGTGATAGTTTTTGTGAGCTAACATTGATTAGCCAATTTTATTTAGCAGCACTATTCATCCTTATATAAGGATTTAGTTCACTATAAATTTCTTTGCTACTCAGAATCGTCACTTTTCATGTGTTATGTAGGCTGAACATTTTGTAAATATGGATTTATCCTTGTAGTTCTAATCCTTAAATTAGGAATTTGCATCTTGTCCATATTAAGAATCTTCCTACCTGCTGTAGGTAATTGCTGAAAATTGTTGAATGTTGTTGTATGTTCTGATTGAGTAGCAAGATTTGTTGAATAGTCTGCAAGTGTGTTCCCCTCCCTATAAATGTGTGTGATTGTAGCATTTATGTTAGACATTAGGTTTCTTATCTCATCCACTGCTTCAATCATTTCCCATGGGATTCGCCAGACATTTCTAACAATATTAACCAAAGCCAAAGAATCTAATTCTATTTCCATGTCATGCCAATTCCTTAATGCACACAATCTTACCACCTCTAGTATTGTTGTCATCTCTGCTATCATATTAGTAGTAAAACCCAACCCACCTGCTTGGGCATATATTAAATTTCTATCATCTCCTCTCGCAACAAATCCATATGCTCCTTGTCCTAGATTGCCCTTAGAATCCCCATCTGTATTGCACTTTAATCTCCCTTGTGTTGGTGGATACCATTTTACTGCTAGCAAAACAACCTTGGTTTGTACTTCTTAAACTTGGTCACCATATCTGCCCAATTGTTTCCTATTTCCTTTACCATTGGGAATTTCAACGGTATAACCTGTTTGAGCAATGTCATCACTTGATTGTTCACACTTTTAAAACTCTGACTCTCTCCATGTTTGAGTTTATTTCTTCTTTTCCACAGAACCCATACAATAATTGTTGGTAACATCTTATAGATTTATTACAATTTTATGGGTGCTTCTTTAAACCACCATATTCTGATCATATGTGGTAGTTGTGCTCCTTTAATTTTAATACCTGCAAAATCAGCAAACTACTTCCATAGCTTAGTAGCTATGGGAGCTATTAGAAATAAATGCTCTATGGTTTTCTGTTTGGATTCCTCACAGCACCAACATCTTGATACGATTTGAATCCTTAGTTTAACAAGATTGTCATCTGTAGGTATTCTTCCCTTCCAAGCTCTCCATAAAAGAAACATAACTTTGTAGGAAAAATTTTGTTCCAAATAAGTTTACATTCCTCATTGGTACTCATTTTCTTCCTTAATACCTCATGTGCATCCTTGACACTGAATTTACCATCTGAAGTAGTCATCCACCAGGCTTTATCCCTTTCTGTTCCATATTGATATGGTTTAATGGTATCATTTATGTGTTGTATCATCTCTACAGAAATATACTCTTTCAGCTTATCCGCATTCCAGGAACTATCTTCTGTTATAAATTCTTTGACTTCAATCTCCTCCTCCATATTGTTGCCTTCTTCTATGAAAAATAATGCCCCTAACTGAGTCCAGTTATCAAACCAGAAGCTGACACCTCCATTCTTAATCTGCTAAAAGATATTGTGTTATATTTTCTCCCTAACCTGTATCATTTTTCTCCGAACTTATGAAATTCTAAAACCCTATGCAATTACAGGATGTTTCTTCTTGCAATACTTATTCCACATAAAATGGCTCCACAAGATTCTGTAGATGTTATGAAATTCCACCATAGTTTTGCAAATAAAGCATCAGAAACTGTATGCAAAGATCTAAAGCCAATTCTCCCTTCTGATTTTGTATAACACAAATCATCCCATGTAACCCTATTCTTCCCTTTTGAACCTCCTATTTTGCCCCTAAAAAACCTTGCCATCATCTTATGTATTTAATCAATAACACCTTTCGGAGGATTTATTACAGACATCAGATATACTGGTATTGATTGAAGGCCATTACACAACAACACATACCTCCCCCCATAAGTCAACATCCTTCCATTCCAATTCAGAATTCTTTTAGCAATTTTATTTATGATTTCCTCAAAGTATATCTTCTTTTTTCTTTCATAAAAAATTAGACATCCCAGGTATGTAAATGGGAAATTTCCAATAACAATGCATGTTAATGTCTACAGCTTGTGCTTATCAGCCATTGAAATTTTCTCATAAACATATATATAGCTCTTGGAGAGATTGATTAAATGTCCAAACACTTTTTCATAGTCATGTAATACCCTCATCATCTTTTTCGCTGAACCTTTATGACCTGTGCAAAAGAGGATTGTATCATCTGCTTATGACAAATGATTAATACTTTCACTCCATTTGGGCATTCCAAATCCTATGAACTTCTCATCTTCTTTAAGCTTATTCAGGCTTCTAGCTAAAACTTCAGCAACAATTATAAATAAAGTGGGTGATAGAGGATCACCTTGTTTTAACCCTCTTAAGGAGTGAAAGAAGCCAAAAACCTTTCCATTTACAATCACTGTGTATCAGTTATTTGAAATTAATCTCCACACCATATCAATCATTCTTTGGAGAAACCCATTTATCTGAAAACTCTTATTAAATACAACCATGACACTCTATCATTAGCCTTTGCCATATCCAATTTTACAACAAGATTATGGTGTTTATTCCTTTTGTTAATATCTCTAATGATTTTCTGTGCCAGTAAGACATTTTCAGTTATGCTTCTTCCTTTCATGAACCCAGATTGATTCTTCGAAATAATATCAGGTAAACATTTCACAATCCTAGCATGAATAACCTTTGAAATGATCTTATTAATATAAGAACTCAAACTGATTGGCCTTAGGTCAGTCATTCTTAGGAATTAATACTAGGTTAGTATGTGTAATGTACCTTGGAATCTCCATCCCACAAAAGAAAGCCATTACTACTATGAAAATATCATTTCCAGTTATATCCCAACAGTTTTGAAAAAATTCACCTGAGAAACCATTCGGGCCGCTGGCACTATCCTTATTAAGTGAGAAAAATGCATCTTTTTCTTCTTCTACAGTTAGAGTGTTGTACATATCAATTCGTTGATCCTCCGTAATCAGCTTTGGCAGATTATAAATCATTATATATTCCTCCGAAGTTCCTTGTTCAGAGAATTGTTCTTTAAATACCCTAACAGCTTCATCACCAATTTCCTGAGTCTCCTTTAATATCACATCTTTAGCATGTTTAATTTCATTTATTATCAGCTTTCTTCTCCTTCCTATGACATATGAGTGAAAGAATTTAGTATTCCTATCACCATCCTTAAACCATGTCATTCCTGCATTTTGTTTCCAATATTCTTCCTCTATTTTATAATACTGCATCAACTCTTTTTCAGCATTTCTTAATTCCAATCTATTCTCTTCTGAATTGTTCGTCTCCAACTGTATTTCTTTCATTTTTATAAAATCTTCCATTGTAGCCACTTTCTGAAAGAAATTGCCATAAGTCTCTTTGCTCCATCTAACTAATTCACCTTGTAATGCCTTTATTTTTTCATGGACTACTTTAAAAGGATTGCCTTCCACCTTTCTGTCCCACACCTTTTTAACCACCATATTGAATTGCTCATGTTTAGTCTAGAAATTTAAAAATCTTAAAGGTTTAGCACCTCTTTTTTTATTAGTGTTGCAGTTTAATTGTATTGGCGCATGATCAGAACCCTGCCTTATTAAATGATGAACTTCTGATGAAGGAAAATCATTCATAAAATCCTGATTACCTAGAATCCTGTCCAGCCTTTTGAATATGCATTCTTCCCCTACTTTACTATTCCACCAAGTGTAATCACTACCAAAATACTTTAAATCCACTAAGCTGCAGTTATTAATACATTGTGAAAAATCAGCAACTTCTTCATAAGTGACTGGCAGTCCACCCCATTTCTCTTCTGATTTTAGAATAACGTTAAAATATCCTCCTACAATCCATGGCTGCTTGATTTGAGAACTTAGAAATTCCAACTCTTCCCATAATTCTAGCCTCTCAATAGCACTGCATCTTGCATATACAACAGTAATATAAATCACCTTTAGCATTGTATTATGAGTGAACTTGACTGTAATTTGTTGTATACTATCAGACATTATCTCTCCTATCCAATCTTTATTCCAAAAACTTCATATTTTTACAGAGATATTTACAACAACATTTTCCATCTTCAATTTTTTTTTTGTATTCATCTATCTGTTGAGGCCCTAGAAAAGGTTCTAGAAGGGCTATGTATGCATATTTGTTCCGCCTTTTCAAATCAGTCAACCTCTCAAATGAATTTTGAGTGTTTACTGATCTGATATTCCAAAATACTATTTTGTCTATCATTGTTTAACCAATGGTGGTTTAACCATGCTACTCCTTATTGTTTTTTTATTAGCAGCCTTGCTAGACCTCTTCCATTTATTCAGATGATTCACATGTCTAGGAGAAAGATCTCCTTGCGTGCTGGACTCCTTTATGTTTTCCTGAATGTTTTCCCTATCTTCATCTTCTACTCTCTCCACTCCGTTAAGATCCAGGTTCAATTGAGAAGTGACTTCTTGGCTTAACGAATCTATTATATTTCTGGGTAATATTGCTACACTACCTGTTGATGCTTCTCCTGTGTTACCCTTTTGTGTATTTGTTGCAGGATGTTCTCCTCCTTGTGTTGCAGTTACATTAGGAATTGACTTCTCCTTCAAATTATTCATTGAATTATTATCCCTGTCTGCAGTATCCTTCACCACCTAGACTGATTCCCCTGAGGATGGATCCTCAGATGAGGCTTTGTTCAAGTCAATTATATTGTTTGTTGGTTTGTCACCTGTACCCTTTTCCTATTTTCCAAATACTTATTCTACCCACTTTTTTGTACTTTCTGTTCCTTTATCAAAGCTTTCATTACCATTTTCATACTCAGTTTTATCTTCTTGATCTCCGTCCTTCTGACTTTCATTGTCCAAGGGCTCAAACTTGTTATTAGTTATCATACCTGCTGCTTCGTCTTTGTCTTTATGATTCCATCTCATTGTTGTACCTTCTCTCCGATGATATCTTCCCCTTCGTACCCCATTCTTTTGTCTTTGTTCACGAAAGTTATTATCTTTGTTCACGAAAGTTATTATCTTTGTTCTGTCCATGTTCCTCTTGATCCCTTTTCCTTGCTTCTTTCTCTGTATTTTTCTCTTCTACTATCTTGTCTACTCTTTTCTTCTTTTCCGATTCTTCCTCTTTCAGATATAGCTCAGGATGTAACACAAAACATTCCTTCTCATTATGTCCCTGGGACTTGCAATTCTTGCAATATTTTGGTAAATAATCATATTTAATTTGTATCCACTTTGCCACAATTTCTCTATTCTTCTTCTTAATTCCAATATTGATTCTCTTTGGAAATTCACCCAACAAATCCACTTCGACCTTGACTCTTGCACAGCTAGGCCTTGTTTTGTTACATGTTGCCATATCAACTTGTAATGGTTTTCCTACAGTCGCAGCTAGTGAAAAAATTATCTCCTTCCCGAAGAAATTAGGTGGTAACGTAGGCAAGGAAATCCATGCAACAACCATTGATGTTTCTTCTTCTGGATCGAATAAAGGATCCCACTTAAAAGTACGCATTGGATAATTCTAATTTTTATGAGCAATGTAAAAAATTGGTTTGGAAAGCAAGTTTATGTAATCCTCCAATCTCGAAGCTCGAATAAGCACATATCTATTGCATAATAAACCAACATTAACATCACCTTTTAATCCACATTGTTTTGAAATCAAAGTACGCAATTCTTGTATTATATCCGGCCAACCATATGAGAATTTTCCTACAACTGCGTACTCCAATTCTCCATTAACGGTCATTTGGAAAATCTCTTCTTCCCCCCAAATCACTCTAGGTTCACCATGCAGGTACGTTAGAGGTTTTAGGGGTAAAGGTATGTGATTTATCTTAGTCGGTTTTAAGGTGGCAGCATAATTCATATCTCCTTTATTGGTGCTTAATGCTTTCATGTTAACAGGTTGAGCAGCCTCCGACAATGGCTGCCCAACGGCCAGATTGGCCATCGGCGACAGATCTAGGGATTCTTCGAGCTAGGGTTTTGCTAGGGGCATTTGGGTGTTTTTTTATTGTAATGGTTTATTTAAAAAGTATAATTGACTATCAATGCCATAAAATTTTGGACAAGGAGATTAACATATATTATTTGAAAATTACATAAATAGTTAACAACTTAAGAAAATACGTAAAAAGAAATTACTATAAATCACAATAATTAATAACTTACAAAATTTAAAGGTCAATCTGCTTGATTTAGCACAACTTCATTGGTCCTTTCTCATGCCTTCATTTTCATCCATTTAAATTTGTTTCTTATTTTTTAATATGTTATATATTTCAAAAATATGAAAAAATTCATGTAAATCACAATAATTAATAATTTAAAAAATTTAAAAGATATAAAATATTTAGTTGACTCTCAAAAATATATCAGTGTCACTTAAATTGGAGTAGAAGAAAATATATTATAAATTATAGTAATTTAAAACTTAAATTATTTTTAAAATATAATTTACTATCAATGCCATAAAAGTTTGTACAATGAGTGTAACATATATTATTTGAAAATTAAATAAAAGATATCATAAATTATAATATTTAATAGTTTAAAATATCTAAAAAAAAAAGATCTTTTATATATTTCAAAAAAATACGTAAAAATATGATAGATCATAATAATTAACAACTTAAAAATTTAAAAGACATAAAATATTTGGTTGACTACCGAAATTATATCAATGTCACTTAAATTAAAATAGTTAAAAATATAATTGACTATCAATGTCACAAAAGTTTGGACAAGGAGAGTGGCATGCATTATTTAAAAATTACATAAAGAGTATGATAAATCACAATAGTTAATAACTTAAAATATCTAAAAAGAAAATTTAATTTGTTATATATTTCAAAAATATACGTAAAAAAATACTATGAATCACAATAATTAACAACTTAAATTTTTTTAAAGATATAAAATATTTGATTGAACTCTCGAAATAATATCAGTGCCGCTTAAATTGTAATTAGAAAAAAATAATAAATATCATGAATAATTAACAACTTAAATTATTTTAAAAATATAATTGACTATCAATGTCTAGAAAAGTTTGACCAAGAAGAGTAACATGTATTATTTAAAAATTACATACAAAAATATTATAAATTATAACAGTTAACAACTTAAAATATCTAAAGCATATTAAAAATATGATTGAATATCTAAATTTTATTTGTGTCCCATAAACTGAGACAAAAAAATAAGGCTAAATAACACAAATCTCACTATTTTGAAACATAATTACCTTCTCTCCTTTTTTTTTCAATTAAAAAGTTTCTCTTCCTGATTTTAGTTATTCTTATACATTACTACTTTATATCTGAACTAACTAATTTAACTATAATTAAGAAAATAAAATATCTGCATTAAATACATTGCAATTAACTCTATATTTATGAAATTGTGATTAATGGATTTCTTAAATTCAGTAATTACTTTTCAATTTCAAAATTTTTAAACACAACAATAATTTCAATGATTAGAATTAGAGATTGAAAAATTTTGGGTTGATTTTGGCAATTACATTCGAATTGTATCCTCTGTAAAAATATACATTGTAAATTAATATCAGTTTAATATGCAACAAAACTTGAACAAAATTTCTCAAAATTTGAAAACATAAAACAATGCTTAATATTCATGTCTAATATTCTTTCATATGCATAACAATGTTATGTATATAGGCTGAAATAAACACACCTCAACTTGTCTAATAGAGTCATATACATAATTGTGTTATATATAACACTGTTAATGCATAACATATACATAACTCTATAATGTATATGTTCTGAATATAAAACAGTCCAAAAATGTTTGTTTCAACATATATACATAGCATAATTACGTATATGAGTTGATATACATAACTGTGCTATGTATAACACTGTTAATGCATAACATAGACATAACTTTATAATGTATATGTTCTGAAATAAACAGTCCATCAGTGTTTGTTTCACCATATATACATAACAAATTTAAGTATATGGGCTCATATAGATAATAATGTTACATATATAGTATGAAGTAACAACAAATTTCATACATATATATATATATGATATGAAATAAACTCTCGACAATATCAAATTTCATACATATACATACCTTTTTTTCTTCTTCTTTTTTGTCTTTTTTTTTTCCAACAACAATGATATCACCAACATCGATCCAAACTTACTTGTGCATCTTACCACATATAAGACAAAGATATTTAGTATCATCAATACACATAGCTTCACATCTTTCATTACCAAGCATATATAGGACTTCATCAAAATTGTTGATTGATACAACGAAGAGGGAGGGGGCAGAGACGGAATTTATGAAACTATATAGGGTGTAAAACATAAGGATCTTTATTAATATTAGAAACTTTATTTAGCTTTCAAGGATTTTTGTTTGCTCGCATAAAAATTGGTGTTAATAATCTTGTGTTTTCTAGTGTAATTGAAAGGAAAGGACTATCCTGATGCAAACGAATGATGAGAGGAAATAGAAAGTCAGGTAACAGAGTCAAAATGATATATTAGGTAATTTACTCCTTACTCCCCCCCTCCCCCTCAATTCCTTGATTTTAGGCACTTTGTAAGATAGTATATGAATTATAGAGAGAGAAATGGTGAAAATGAGATATTTATAATTAATTTAGAATTTGAGATATTGTGTTTAGAACGTAAAGTTGTAGTTTTAAGTAATTTTTTCAAAAAATAGCATATATGGCACGAACTACTGACATCTAGTCCTATATACAAAGTAAAGATGACAGCCATGACATTTTCTTGAAAAATAATGAGTTTCTTCTTTATTTTTTAGTATTTGATAAATAGGTAAAAAAATATTTTCTTTAGAGCACCTAATCTAGCAAAATATTGCGTGGGTGGGATAGGGTGGGAAGTGATGCTTCGAGTGTGGCGGGGGTGTATGGTTAAGAGGTGGGACTTGTGGTGTCTTGGAATGTCATTTATAGAACTTGTTTTCTCTACTTTTATTACGAAAGTCTTTTTCTACATTTTAAAGAAACTTGTTTTCATAGAAAAATATTTTCAAAACATTTTGACTAATCAAACATGAAAAAAAATATCCAAAAATACTTGCCAAATACACCCTAAAAGAAAGTATGATTTTGGTAAATAATAGCGTACTTTCCCTCTTTTGTGTTCTTGAATTTCTTTGTGCATACTAATTTTGCAAACATAAAAAGTTTTTATTTTGTTGATATTGTTGACACAAGTGTGTAGAAAAAATGATTTTCGTTGCACGTTTGCATCCTACATGATATATTCTTACATTTTCTTTAATTCCCTCATTAGAACTATTGACCTGTCACTCTATGTGATGTACTTGTAAATTCTAATAGTGCCGTCGCATTCACTATATATGTCAGGTTCACATGTCTCTCCCTAATCTCTATGTAGTTGACAATTTTGCTCGTCACATTTCTTCCTTTTAAGCAGCAGAAATACGTTAGATCTTTACTTATAGGGTGTGTGGCAACTTATAAGCACTTTTTTGATGTTTGGCAAAATTTTAAGTTACTTAAAATAAGTTGATTTTGATTTTTTTTTAAGCCAAAATTAATAAGCAGTCTCACAGGTGCTTATTTTTTCACAAGTTTAAATTGACTTACAAAATTACCATCCTATCCCTTGCAATTATATATTATTCCAATTTTACCCTTGCCCTAATTCTCTTTTTCTACCTTCGGCACATTTCCATTTCCACGCTTTCATTTCTCCGACAAAAAACCTATGCCGCTCCTCTCAACAACACATACTTTGTTCTAGATTTTCTCTCAAGTTGTTGCATTTCCTTCGAGATTTCGTGGTAAGTTGTCTCAATCTTTACATCTTTTTCTTTATTTTTTATTTTTCATCTCCTTTTATTCATAGACAAATCTGTAATTTTCGAATTTTTGAAAGAAGTGTTGTTCAACTGGAGATGCAAGCCCGAGTTTACACAAACTAATCTCCAGCGATGATTTAGAAACCCCAATTGTGTGTTTAAGGATTTGATTTGAGTTGAAGATGAGTGAGCGTAATATACACCATTATTATTAAATTACATTATTAAATCATCTTTTATTATACGGGTTAATAAAACACAAATTTATATATGTTCTTAAACAACACATGTGCTAAGTGAGCAAATTCCTACTTTTAGATCGATGATCATTGTACGGTACAGTTATAGAAAAATTATGATGATAGTAGTATCTAATTAAGATGCTAACATATCTTGTGATATTAGTAGTACCTAATTAAGATGCTAACATATCTTGTGATGATAATAGTACTGACAATACTAGCATATTTCTTAATAGAATAGGCAAATAATAAGGTGGGATATATCTTAATCTAAAAACTAAAGTGAGTTACATGCTGCAGAAAATTTTCTTTTCTGCCAAAGAAACCATGTTTTTGGTCTGTTTGGATTTTTTATTCCCTTGTTCAGCTATCTCTGCCTTCTCTTTCTGCACTGCTATCCCTGCCTTCTCTTTTGTACAAGTTTGTAATGGCATACATGACAAAACTGTTAAAGATGTATGGCAATTGATATTTATATTCCATCTTCAAATCATTTATATTCCATCATGTCGAATGCTAATTTGGAACGAAGTAACGCTAAGTGGGACTATGATGCTCATATTTCTTTTATTGAGGTGTGTGAAAGAGAAATTAGAAAAGGAAATAGACCGAACACTCATTTGAATAAAGATGGATGGAAAAATTTGGGTGATGCGTTTTATAATAGGACGGGAAGAAAATATACTAAAACACAGTTGAACAATAAGTGGGATAACATGAAACAGGACTGGGCTTTTTTTAACCAGTTGATGAGAGAGAATACAGGTTTAGGTTGGGATGCCACAAAAAATACAATCATTGCAGATGACGATTGGTGGAACCAAAAGATTAAGGTGCGTCTCTTGCATTATTCTTTATTTCTTTGTTATTTGTCTCATTACTTAATTTACTTAACTAGTTTTGTTTTTTCCAGATGGATCATCGATATAGGAGGTTTAGGAATATGGATCTTTCTCTTATACGTTATCGCTATGATGCATTATTTTCGGATATTGTTGCTACGGGGGAAAGAGCACGCTCCGCCAATCAAGAACATTTTTCTGAAATTGAAGTATAAGTTGAACAAAGAAAAAACAAATGATTTTGATGATTTTGACCAAGAACACTTCGTTAATCTCAATGATGAAGGAAGTGATGAAAGTGATGACGCACATGATATGAATTCTCCTATGTTTCCCAAATCATCATTAAAAAGACAACTTTCAACTGATGATATAGGATCTAGCAGTCGAGTAAAAACGAGTAAGATAAAATCTGCTAGAGAGGAACTACACTCTATAGTTGAGTTACTGTCAAGCAAAAGTACTGCTACATCTCATGCGGTAGAGGATCCCACCATTGACAAGTGTATGGACTTTTTGGCAAGTTGTCCCGAAATTGATATCCCGTCTGAAATCTACAACTATACAGTGAATTTGTTTCTAAAGAAAGACGTCCATCAAATATTTCTTAAGATGACTAGTGATGATGCTCGGAAGTCTTGGTTGGCGAGTTATTAGACATCACAGAGATTCTTCAGAAAACAACTTTTAACACCTACATAGAAATCAATAAATTTCTAAATGCAACTTCTATCCTGGAACTTTTCTCCTGTCCTGGAATTTTATCATGCGTGAATTCCACCGGAAAAAAAAAACAGCAAATTGAAAACATCAAAAATTCAACATATTGACACAGAGGGAAGGAAGATACCAGCATGGACATACAAGAAGAAATATAGAGCACAAAACCTTATAAAGTTTAATTATTTGCAACGTGATCCCACCACCTGCCCAAATCCCTATCGGGTCGCTGTAGAGAAAAGACACTATTTTTTTTCTTTTCAATAAGTGCGGATAAATGTCACTATTTTGCTGATTTTAGAGTCTACAATTACGTCCCTGAACCAATACGTCGAGTAAATTCAAGACACTTTACTAAGAAAGAAAAAAGAGATGCAAGACGTTCTTGGTTTTGACCCTTCCCCAATAAGAGTAGAGGATAATGATTAAGTCCCTTATCATCCTTCCAGACCATATTAAGAATTGGTGTGTAAAAAAAGCTCCAGCGTTATATTCATCAAAAAATAAAAGGATTTTCCAGCTAATAATTAATTTCATTGACTTTGATATCCTACTCTTCCTAGAGAAGCACCACAAATAACCCTTGCAGAAACGGCTCCAGCATCAGCAAACTTCTCCATCCAAAGAATGTGACGATTGCGAAACAGTGATTAATCAAAATAAGTTGATGATTAATCAAAGAAATGTGACGATTGAGGACCAGTGATCAATCAAATTAAGTTGATGAGAATTACGGATCCTGGAGCAGATCATGAGGTCTAAACGAAACAGAAAAGAAAAAAAAACAAGAGATTCAGCAAACAGCTATAGAAGTTTCATTAGTTACCGCAATCTGATTTCCTCTTTAGCTGAATCTTTTGCATCATCTGCAGCCGTTACCAAGAAGGGCAACTTCAATCTTACTGCATTCAGCACTTGAACATCCTCTGCAGCAACCTGCATGCATAACCAATTAGTGGAAATATATATATGAAACAAAAAAAAAACACTTTGTTAAGCACCTGGGTATGGAATAATTTTAGCATGATGGGATGTAGACAAGGCCACTAAACAGAGCCAATCAATTAAGAAAAAATAAGAAGATCGTCAAGCAGAAAAACATGACTTTAGATAGGAAGATGTGGAGGTCGCGGATTAGGGTAGAAGGTTAATGCGTGTGTGGGTTATAGCTAGTAGTTAGGGAGCTCTGGTGTAGCCGGCTTAGTAAGCTTACGACTGTGCTCACTGGTAGGAGCCGTTAGTGTATGCTACTACGAGGGGGTGGCCTTTTATTATTTCTTATTTACTGTTTGTTACTTTTGTATTGCTCTTATTTTCATGGCTCTCTTAGCTCTATTTGTATTATTTCTCATTTCGTATCTCGGTTATGCCATCCATTCTGCTTCAGGTATTACTATGACCGTGTTAACTATTCTTGATCTTGAGCCGGGGGTCTATCGGAAACAGCCTCTCTACTTTTTCGGAAGTAGCGGTATGGACTGCGTACATTTTACCCTCCCCAGACCCCACTTGGTGGGAATTCACTAGGTTTGTTGTTGTTGTTATTGTGAAGCAGAAAAACAAAAGTCCTTGGATGATAAGAACCTTTTCTTTAAGAGACTTGACTAAGGCCCTATAAAGTTTCTGATTTAATTTGACTAGTAATACCTAGGTGCTTAATGAAAAACTTAACTGCACTTTAGATTAGAGGTCAACTTATCCAAAAGTAAAATGCATGTAATTTGCTCTTTCTCATATCTTTTCAGCAACATTTAGCTATTAATTGCAATACACTAAACTATGGTATAAAAACCATTACTAGTTAATCACACCAATGGGATCAGTTCCATGTCATCCCGTATGTTGTTTAGCTTGGCGTTCATGAAGAGATGTATGCATGCACTCATGGCCCACAGGTGTGGCCTAGTGGTCAATAAAGTGGGTGTAGAATCATGAGGTTTCAGGTTCAAATCCGGTGATTTTCTTCCCACAGGCTCAAGTCTTGCAGCAGGTACCAGGGAGAACAGTCAAAGTGCATGCACATATTTTTTGAGAGACTAATAAAGAAGATGTCGTCGTGACAGCAGTAACCAGAGAAAATTGGGAAGCTAGTGGAAGAGCTCAAAATGGCTTCAAGTAAGATTCTGCAAGATCAGAGCCTTACAAATTGGAACTTCATGTAAGCTACCATAAGTTCCACAACATTTTAAACATTGTTTGAAAGTTTTCCGTTTTGTTAAATTCAAAGGTCCATGCTTTGAATATCGTTAATAAACTTTTAATCATGAGGTTTCAGGTTCAAATCCGGTGATTTTCTTCCCACAGGCTCAAGTCTTGCAGCAGGTACCAGGGAGAACAGTCAAAGTGCATGCACATATTTTTTGAGAGACTAATAAAGAAGATGTCGTCGTGACAGCAGTAACCAGAGAAAATTGGGAAGCTAGTGGAAGAGCTCAAAATGGCTTCAAGTAAGATTCTGCAAGATCAGAGCCTTACAAATTGGAACTTCATGTAAGCTACCATAAGTTCCACAACATTTTAAACATTGTTTGAAAGTTTTCCGTTTTGTTAAATTAAAAGGTCCATGCTTTGAATATCGTTAATAAACTTTTAAGATATATATATATATATCTTTAGAACTGCCATACGATTCCTAATGGTTACGACTTACTAGAAATCAATTAATGTGATTATACCAAGTACAAAACTAAACTAACATAAATGAGGAGAGACTGAAATTTGACCCTCTACAAAAAAGATGGAAGGAAGAGAGAAATAAGCATGTTGAATAAAAGGTCATCATAAGTTACCTCTATCGTGCCAGTTTTCATCTTTTTGTTGACAGACTCAGCTGGCCTAGGCCGAACAACACCTTAAATGGCAACCACGTATTCAAGTCTCAGACCGTTCATAGTAGAATGAGCATCAGGGAAATCATCAGGAAGTGTAGTAATCTGAAATTGACAGCTTCATCACCAATTAGGGCCAACACATTTACATCAAAATAACACAGTAAAACTTTTGACACACTTCAATTTCTACAGATATCAATGCATAAAAGAGAAAAATTCAGAGGAGTGATGTTTCAATGTGAAAAATCGGGATACCAATCGGTCAATCAACTTCGCATCAATTCAACACTACTTGCCAGCATATAAATTTCCAGAACCATTCCACACTATTCAGGTCCCATTTCATTCAAATACTGAAGGGGATCCTTGAAGACAACACACAATAAAAAATCGTAAAGATGTGACATTTCCACATAAAAATGGGGATAACAGACAATCAATCAACCATGACTCAATTGAAAACTAGCTGTCTCTACATAAAGATAAAAACGTCCAAGGATGTGTCCTTGTCATATGAGAATGAGGATGACAACCAATACATCAACCATGTCTCAACGAACATGAATCTTTTATACGACAATATCCATTCCAATCAACAACAATAACAACCCATCCCATTCCTACTGTATTCCCATAAGACATCCATTCCGCTATATCGGTCCCATTTCATTCAAACACCACAAGGGGTCAGTTAAAGATAACAACACAGTCAACTTTCAGAAGTGTCAAACTTCAATCACAATACATAAAGAAGGGCAAAATATCACCTGAACAATTACAGTTTGGTCTCTGAGGTTGACGAAAGTAAGACCCCCATGAATCCGATGAAGGGCGACCCACCCACAAAGCCTTACCCGTTTACCCACATCATTTTCGGTCAATGCACCGCAGTATTGATTCCTACTTACCCATTGAAGCGCATCAGTAGTGTTAGGAGGAGGAGATAGAGGAATTCTGTTGTCAGTGACTACAACTGAAGTAGAAGAAGAAGAAGAAGAAAGAGGACGACGAGGAGGGTTGATGATAAGTGAAGTGGGGCGGCTGTTAATGTGGAAATTGAAAAAGTAGAAAGGTAGACAAGTGAGAGGACAAGGTTTAGAACGAAGGGCAATAGTTGGTAACGAACGAAACAAAAGGGACATGGCCGATTTTTGGCTAATGCTCTTTCTCTTCTGTGGATAAATTGAAGAAGATTGGTCCCAACGGCTAAAACAAGTGCTTTGCTTCTACGCTTTTTGTTTATTTATATTTATATTTTCTTCTGTTTCTTTCTTGTGTGAAGGGCCACAACTAACCCCCCTAAAACACCTAAATAAATATTTTTTCTAATTTAAACAACAACAAAAAAAAATTGTAAGCATACACCTTACCTTATCATATTTACATAAATTTTCACTCATAAAAATAATTACAAGAATTTCAACTAATTAGATATCTTCATTGAATATACCGAGAGCTAATTAATTATGTATATCGATAAATTCAAAATTGAGATTTTCAGTAATTATGCAAATTTTTGAGACTTTATGTAATTAAGATCCAAGTTATCGAAATTTATGTTGGTTAACAATTGTTTGATTAAATCGTTGGAATTATCAGTAGTGATAACTGAACTAATGAGATAAGTTGTTTCAAATTTGAAATTGACATTTAAATCACAAATTAAAATCAGGTCTCAACTATTCAAATAATGTGGACTAGAGCGAAAAATCACAAAATGCAACACAATAAGAGGGTCATTAGAGGGTAGCTTACGTGAAGGAAGAAGCTATGTTGATTTATTGGTTTAATTGATTTCAAAAAAAATATACATGGTATACATATTTTATATGAGTAACAGTTGGCTTATTGATTTGATTTATTTCATTTCATAATAAAAGTATACATGCTATATGTATACATATGTGTCTGAGTCTTGTATTATTTCTAATTAAAAATAAATATGTGTCAAGTTTGCGATTATTAAAAATTCAATAGAATCAGGTAAAAATGAAAAGTTAGAAATGATATAGATTTTTAACAGGTAAAGAAGAATTTAGTTATGTAAAAACCGTTTCCACCAAAGATACAAACTAACATAAAATAAACTCCTTCTAACAACATTTTTATTATTTTCGGAATTTTAAAGTACGCATTAATATGGAGTATCAAAGAACAAAATTAAGATATATTATTTTCTAAAAGAACTAGTAAATCGGACTACGTTTCGCGCAATTATAAAAGAATTCACATTAGTTAGTTATGAAATCACTCTTTATTCTTGACGTTCAATAATCAAAAAAAAAATTATTACAACTATAAAAATACCTTCAAATTAACTTAAAATAAATATTTTAAAATAAAATGTATAATTTTTAGTCAGAAATATTTCATAAACTTAATTTTTAAAACAAAGTCAACAAATTCAAATCATAACAAAATTTATGAAAATGTAAAATATCATAACACTACACTATTCAAATATTTCCTCTAATATTCATCATTTAGAAATATTAAATTTTATGAAATAATTAGTTTTAGGTGATTTTTTTGGAGGATCTTTCAAAAATAGCTATATTTTGTTGGAAAACTCACCTTGCAGAGTCATATTTTACATAATTACCATTTATAGCCGTTGTATTCAATTTACGCCCGTTGTATTCGATTTTATCAATAGTCTGTATTAACTAAAATATAAATACAGTACCATTTAGCTGTTGTATTCGATTCATAGCCGTTGTATTCACTTTTACTTAGTGGTTTGTATTTGTAAAAACATAAATACACTCCATATTTAGTCTTGCCAAAAACACTACCCTTTTTTTTCTTTTTCTTTTTTTTATATTTCTTTTTTTTTCGTTTTCTTCGTTTTTTCTTTTTCTTTTTTTTTCGTTTTTTTATATATTTTTTTCTCTCTTCTATCTCTCTTTTTTTTTTCTTTATTGTTTTTTTGTTCTGTTTTATATTTTTGGTATTTTTAAAAAATATAACTACTCGAGCACAAGTCATTGATGATAACGTAAATACCATAATTGTTTATCTATTTGTAGTCACACCGTCATTTATATTTTTGTATTCATTGATACAATTGTATTTTAAAGTTTAAATTTGTATTTTGTAGTTTGCATTTATATTTGTATTTTATAGTTCACACTTGTATTTGTATTTGTTAGTTCGCACCATCATTTGTATTTTATATAATTCGCACTTGTATTTTAAAGAACTGTGTTGTATTTGTATTTTATATTTGACTGTATATTATTGAATTATATTTTTATTATGATTTTATTGTTTTTGTATATTTAGATTATATTTGTATTTGTATTCTATTTTCGTCGATGTCTTTTTATTTTTAAAGAATTATTTTGTATTTGTAAGTTAATTGCATATTGTATTTAGCCGTGATTATGTACAATTTATCATTTGTATACAGACAAGTAAATGCATTAATTGTATTTTCTTGATTCTAAAATATATAAATATGCAATGTATCATTTGATACAAATGTATCGTTTTGTATTTATATGTCAAAATTATTATTCATATTTGTAAATAAATAAATATCATTTGATACAAATACAATTACAAACAAATGAAACCAACGATTTTAAAAATAAAAATACAATAAATTTGAATTGTATTTATTTGTATTAATAAATATATCTCGTATAAATAAATAGAAACAAATATTCGTAAAAAACAAAAAAATCAATCGTTCCTTTTCAATAATTAAAAAATACAAATGATAGTTCACACTTGTATCTATATGTTATCGCATTTGTATTTGTATTTTATAGTTACCACTTGTATTTATATGTTATAATTCGTCTCTCTATTTATATTTTATAATTCGCACTTGTATTTATGTTTACTAGTTTGCACAAATGAAAAGAAAGAAAAGAAAATACAAAAATAGAAGGAGAGTAATAGAAAATAAAGAAAAAAACAAAAGGAGAAAAAATAAAATAATAAAAAAAAAAAAGACAACAAAAAAAATTGAAAAAAGAAAGAAGAAAGAGAAAACAAAAAAGGAAAAGAAAAAATGAAGAAAAAAACTGGAAAAAAAAAGTAATAGATGATAGAGGAAAAAAAAGGAGAAAAAAATACAAAACAAAAAAAGAAAACAAAAAAAATTAAAAAAAAAAAAAAGAGAAAAAGAAAAAAGGGGGGGGGGGGGGAAAGAAGAAGGAAAAATCAAAAAGGAAAGACAAAATGAAAAAAAAGACAACAAAAAAGAAAAATTTGAAAAAACAAAGAAGAAAGAGAAAACAAAAAAAAGGAAAAGAAAAAATGAAGAAAAAATATATAAAAAAAAGAGTAATAGAGAATAGAGAAAAAAACAAAAAGAAAAAAAATACAAAAGAAAAAAAACGAAAAAACTGGAAAAAGAAAAGAAAGAGAAAACGAAAAAAAAGGAAAAGAAAAAAAGAAGGAAAAAAAAGTAATAGAAAATAGAGAAAAAATAATGGGAGAGACTATGAATTGTAATTATGAAAAAGTTAATAGTCAAGAGAAGGTTATGAATTGTAATTAATTGAAGCTAGACTCAATAAAGTAATTAGGAGTCAATATTGGCTAAGTTGTGTAATTATCCCAATTTTTTTTCTCATTTTTGTATCTTAATATATATATATATATATATATATATATATCTTCTCATTTTACTGCATTCTTTTGTATCTTCTTTTGGGATCTCATCTCCAAAAATCTTGACGATAATTCACAATGGACAAGGATTATGAAATAAGAATTAGAAATTTTATAAAATTTATTTTGTTTCCTTTCTTAGTTTTCTATCTTCTCTCATTTCATTTTTCTTTTTTTCATTTTAAACATTATTCATTTTTTCATTCTCCTCAAAATCAATCTTTACCTTCTCAATAATCTCTTTAAATTGCCACCTACTATTTTTACTTAATCTTCTATTTATAGTTTTTAAATTTCTTTATAGATAAGGGTTAAAGAATTAACAAAAATATATATTAATCAAATCACACTTCTACTTAATTATCCATTAAAAGTTATGCAAAATCTATACATGTCAATTATTTTGAGATGGAAAAAATATATAATAAGAGAACATAAATATTTTAATTTAAATATTTGCACTTATAAAATATCATAATTTTTTACATTTTAATATTTATTTATAATGAAATTCATCTTTTAAATACCAACAATTATTACTATCGATACTTACCTTATGTAATTACTATGCATAATGCATGATATGATAAATATCATTAAATATCATAATTTTTTATAATTTAATATTTATTTATCAATAATTATTACTATTGATTCTTACCTTTTTAATAGCAATAGGTACTGCATTGATTACTACAATTTCCTTAAAAAAACGTAAGATAAAAGATTTTTTAGGAAAAGATGTTTTTTTATGCAATAATTTAAATTCTAATATAAAGAATGATTCCAAAAATCTGAAACTGAAATATTTGAGATAAATGATTTTCCTAATTTAAGAATACAAGAATAAAAAAATAAATTGAAAAGAAATAAAATTTTAAAAAATGTATGTAGAATACTTATTAATAGAACATAAATCTTAACCACGTGAACGTAAATGATGAATACAAAGTAAAACTTATTCATATTCTTTTATTTTATTTTTTCATGTTTTTGCCCATTTTCATTATTTCATTTGTCTTAATTTTTTGTCAAAAATTATAAAATTTTCATTTTTACTCCAAAATTTTGATGCAAAATCTTCTCTTCTCCCATATATAACTTATAAATATATTATAGAAAATATCATATAAAGTAGCCCTAGAAAAAGAGAAGAAGAGAATAGAATTCTCATAAATATAAAGTAAAATTTCTATTTTTACTCCAAATTTTATAAAAAAAATTCTCCTCTTCCATATACAACTTATAAATTCATCATGGGAAGTACCATATAAAGTAGACCTAGAAAAAGAGAATGCGAGAATAAAATTTTCATAAATATAATGTAGCCTTAGAAAAATAGTAGAGGAAGAGAATAGAATTCTCATAAATATTTTTGTTAACTCTATTGTATACAATTCAATATCAAAAATAGGTTAAAAACACCATTCTATTCTATCAAACTCATCGTCTCTAACCGTACCATCAAACCTTCTATCATGAATCTGTTTGTCATTCTCGTATTCATATTTGTCTTGACCCAACAAATTCGTTTGGTGGACTCTCGAAAAATAATAGAGAATCTTTTGCATAGCATTATGTTTTCTATATTTTCGTAGATCCTAATAGGATTATGTGATTGAAATCAAATACTTCTGACTTTAATTTATAGAGGTTAGAGATGAGTGTATTTTTTTTTGGGGGAAATTTCAGAAATAACAACTTTGTAGCCTTAATTATAACTTTTATAGCAACAGTTTCATAATTACGAAAAATAGCAAATTGTATTTTGTATTTAAGTAAAATGTTGCTATATAAATACATATACAAATATATATGTATTACTGATAAATACATATGCACAACTGAAAAATACATATTCTTCAATTACTATGAAGTGGGTAAAATATTGCTACTTTTGCTATAAGTTGCAATTTTGAAGAAGTGTTGCTATTTATTGTAATTATAGTCTTAAGAATGCTAGTTTCTGTAATTTTTTTAATTTTTTTTTGTTTAATTGCTGCAAATGTTTTTTTTATGTTACAATGATCAAATTAATGAGTTTTTATGACAAAGAAATCAAAAGTCTGAAATGATAATAATGACCATCAATATTTACTTTTATGATTTTCCTTCATAAATAAAGAATATCAAAAGTTGTAACGGTAATAGTAAGTAAATATTAAAAGATAAATGTACTTTATTAATTAGTTTAATTGTCCATTTAATTAAATAATAGTGAATTTTTTTAAAAAAAATCAGAAAAAGATAAATACTTTTTCACTAAGGCATGCCACATCAGCAACCTACAATGTCTCCTTTATATATAGAGAGTGATATTTGAAAATATGTTAAAAGTGTCACTACAATGAACTATTTTAGAAGTAGAAAAGATTTTTCTATTTTTAAAAGAAAAATAGTGAACAGAATTAAGACATTATTTTCTAAAAGAAATTGAAAGTGTTAAAAGTACCAATACAATATAATGACAAAGAAATCAAAAGTCTGAAATGATAGTAATGACCATCAATATTTACTTTTATGATGTTCCTTCATAAATAAAGAATATCAAAAGTTGTAACGGTAATAGTAAGTAAATATTAAAAGATAAATGTCCTTTATTAATTAGTTTAATTGTCTATTTAATTAAATAATAGTGAAAAAAATTCAAAAAAACCAGAAATAGATAAATATTTTTTCATTGAGGCATGCCACATCAGCAGGCTATAATGTTTCCTTTATATATATATATATATATATATATATATATATATATATATATATATATATATATATATATATATATATATATATATAGATTTGAAAATATGTTAAAAGTGTCACTACAATGAACTATTTTAAAAGTAGAAAAGGTTTTTCTATTTTTAAAAGAAAAATAGTGAACAGAATTAAGACATTATTTTCTAAAAGAATTTGAAAGTGTTAAAAGTATCAATACAATAGAAGTATATTAGAAGTAGAAAAGGGTTTTCTAAAGATAGCGTGAGATTTTAAATTTTTAAATTTTTAGAATAATTGGTAAAAGTTTTTTAGTTAACTCTAGATGTTAACTGAAGTTTTTTTTTTTTTTTGATAACTACGTCTATTAGTAAAAATGTACATCCAGGCTTACGTTTTAGTGATGGAAATCATGGTTATTATTGTTAGATCTTGAATTTCAAGAAGGGCAAAAAATATCCCTTAAAAAATGTAATAGATTATTTTTCTTAAATATGATTTACAATCATAGTCACATGATATTTATTTAGTGATGATTGATGAGAGTGCAATATTCAATGGTAAACTAGACACAGGTTGGAGTATGAAATTGTACCATATAAAAAATTATGTATTTAAGTGAGTAAAGATAGAGACGTTTGTTGCTTATTATCCACCAAGTTTGGAGCCTCGTGAAATTTACTTTTGAGATTTTTTAGTTTATAAAAGAGACACAAAAGCTTAATTTTTATGCACAAGTCAATAATAGAATAGAATATGAAAAAAAGAGACATCTAACACAGAAGAATTGAATTAAATTAGAACATGAAATCATGAAAAACAAGATTATACATAAAAGAAGATAAACTAGATCTGATGAGAAGACAAATATATTACTACTTGATATTGAGAGAAGTCTTATCATTATTTGGCTTGGGCTTACTTTTTAGTGGCAGAATATTTATCGACAATATCCATAATTATTATTATTAGACTGTGAATGTTAAGAAGGGTTAACCCCGCGTATAAATGTAATAGATCATTCTTAGTAAATAAGATTTACAATCGTGAATGTCATATTATTTTGATCTAGTGATAAGAGTGCAATGTTTAATATGTAACCACATGGCAGAATATGAAGCAGTAGCATGTGCAAAAAAAATATTTAAGTGACAAAAGATAAAGACGTTCGCTTACTATTCACCGAATTTCGAACCTCGCAGCATTTACTTTCGAGATTTCTTAATCAAGAAAATGAAATAAAAGAACTTGAATTTTGATGAACATTGTAAAACAAGAATAGCGAAATCATCGAACTTGATGTAAAGGCACGTTTGAGCTGCAACTATTCTAATTTCAAATTCTTGATGTTGTGATCTTATTAAATAAGTTGTTTGTAATAGTCTAATAGATAAAAGTTCACATAGTAAGTACATGCTGATATGAATATGATAGCGTAATGATATTTTTGTACCAACCTGCTATACATATAACTTATTTCCTCGATCTATTTTATTTATCTAGTATTGACTTAACACAACAAAAAATAAAATGACCATTTTATTATATTATTACTTGAATATAATAGCATTTATACTTTGAAAAATAATTATAGTTAATATAACAAACTCAAATTAAAAATTATTGATAAATTATCTCTTGATTTTTAAATTAGACAAACAAAAAAGAATACCTATTGCTAATACATCCGATAAATAAAAGTGCACTGAGCAAAAGGAGTATCATTTACTTTAGATATCGATTTAATTGCAATTACATACAGTATAACCTCGATAAATTAATACTGTTGGGACCGTCAAATTTTATTAATTTAGCGAAGTATTAATTAATCGTATAAATTAATAATTATTAATTTATAAATTATATACTTTTTGGGTTCATATTATGAATGTACCTAGGTGTACGTGAAAACTAATTTCTACATTGACTATTAATTATGCATACTTAACCAAATTCATGTATTTTTGCTGATACATTTTCAATATTCTATGTATATCTTAATAAAATATATAAATCTACTTAATTATTAATGTAGTTACATGTGTACCTACATTCATTAAAATGTATAAATCCACTCAATTATTAATGTAGTTGCACGTACATGCATTAACTAAGTTACTATATAAATAGATGTATTATGCAAGTCTTCAAATCAAAAAACAAAAAAAATGGTTTCTCATCTCAAAGGTGTTAAAAAATCAACCATGACTAATGGTATACGTAGAGAACTGTGTGAGTATAAACAACAAAATCTAGCATGCATTCAAAATCAATTGCAACAATGGGTGTTAGAGAAGTTTAATTTGCAAGTGAGTCAAGCCACAATATAAAACACGATCAAGAGGTCAGCAGATTATCTATCAGAAGCCGACATTCCAAAAGATGAGGCTAAAAGACATAAAACTGCCAAATTTCCAGAATTAGAGAAGGCTCTGTTCGAGTGGTTTATTCATTACCAAGAGCGTGTTAATATGAATGGGGAACTAATTGTAACGAAGGGAAAAGAGCTTCTAAAAAAGATGTATTCCATCGATACACCTGATTTTCATTTTTCTCAAGGCTGGCTAGAGCGTTTCAAATCAAGACACGGTATCAAGCAATATCGTCATTTTGGAGAAAGTGGATCAGTTAATATGGAGGCCATGAAGAGCAATTAACAATCCATCAGAGAGAAACTTGATCAGTTTGCTAAGAAAGATGTTTTCAATATGGATAAAACTGGATTGTTCTTTAGGCTACAACCAGATCATTCTCTTTCAACGAAGCAACTTAAAGGTAAGAAACAAGATAAAGAAAGGCTTACAGTTGTTATTTGCTGTAATGAGGATGGTTCTGAGAAAATTCCTTTATGGATCATTGGGAAGTATTTAAAACCACGTTGTTTCAAGAATGTGAATTTGGGAAGCATGGATTGTGAATATCGAGCCAATAAAAGAGCATGGATACTGGGATTCTATTCCAAGAATATGTTCAACAACTTGATGCAAAAATGGACGGCAGGAAAATTCTTTTAATTGTTGATAATTGTCCTGCTCATCCAAAAAATGTCGAAGGTTTGAGAAATGTTGAATTATTTTTTTTACCACCTAACACAACATCAAAGATTCAGCCTTGTGATGCAGGGATCATAAGAGCTTTTAAGATGCATTATCGTAGGCGATTTTATCGAAATCTTTTGGAGGGTTATAAAATTGGGATCTCAAATCCAGAAAAGATTAATGTTTTAGATGCAATGAATCTTGCAATCTCGGCATGGAAAATGGATGTCAACTCAAGTACAATTGCAAATTGTTTTAAGCATTGTAAACTTAGGTTGTTAGATGATGAATCCTCGGAAAATCAAGAACAGTTGAATAATGATGGCTTACAACAATTGCAGAATCTAATCAATGGATTGAAGTATCGAAATGCAATGAATGCTGAAGATGTTTTGAATTATCCGGGAGAAAATGATACGAGTTTTGAGCTACCTACGGATGAACAAATAATTGAGAGTGTTATGGAAACACATTAAGAAGATGATAGTGTGGAATTAGAACAAGTTTCGCGCAAAGATGCTCTGAAAGCAACAATCACCTTACATCACTTCCTTTTGCAATATGAGAAGACTACACCTGATATTCTTAATGCAGTAAGAAGGGTTAGAGATGAGATTCAAGGTGATATTGATTTCAAGAAGAAACAAACAACATTAGATTCATATTTTCAGAAACCTGTTTAGTTTACTTATGTATTATGTATGAAATATTTTGATACAGATGAATTATTAATTTATATATGAAATGGGACCTATATGAATTTTTTTTTGTATTATCTTATAAATTTAGCGAATTATTAATTTACCACGTTGATCCCGACTCGGGACCGAAGAAAATTATTATTTTAGCGAGGTTATTAATTTATCGAGTATTAATTTATCGAGGTTATACTGTATATTAGTAATTGTTATGATTGAGTAAATATTTTTTACCTCATATATAATTTATTCTGTCCGTTCTATTTCTTCCCATTTTTTTAACCTGCATTGAATCAAACTATTCATCTTTAATTCAAAATTCCACTTTTATCTAACGAAAAAAAGAAGCAATTATCCAAAGGTCACCTCTTTTAATCCTTTTTTTCACTCCAACCGTCAAAAAAATTGCAACATTTGCCTATTATTCTTCAAAATTTCAAAACTAGCCGTTACAAAGATCTTCAAGATCTTCTCTCCGATTTCAACAATTACTTTAGTTTCCTTTCTCTCAATTTGCATTATTTCCATTTCCTTATTTGTTCTCCCTAACGATTTGCTTACCTTTCTTGGTATACAAACATTATCATCAATGGCGGTTTCTTCTAATAACAAGTCTCCTTCTCCACTCTCTATAAGATCCTTTCCACCTCATCCAAGAACTTCCGAAAACAACAATTCTACACCCAGAAGAAGCTTCAACGGCAACCCTTTTTCGCGGCCTTCGGTTCTTGCAACCCACAGAGGATTCAACCCCGTTACTCCTGCTAATAGCCCTGCCGGTAATTTCCGTTTTCCGGTTGTTTTACTCAATTTTCTTGATTTGGAAATGTCAAAAATTTGTTGCAAGATTTCTTGATTTACTTTGTTGTTTTCTTGTTTTTTTGCAGATTCGACAAGAATGGTGTCTAATTCTGCGAAAGGAGAGTTGGGTTCTTCTTCTTTGTCATGGGGTTTTGATGAGAAGGAGAATGAATTCAAAGCGGCGAAACTGAAATTACCGGCAAAGGGTTCCAAGAATTTCATGTCTCCGACGATTTCAGCTTCTTCCAAGATTGCTCAATCCCCGAAAAAGAAAATCTTGGTGGAAAGAAATGATCCTGTAAGGACTTCAATCACCTTATCCGACGGTAAAGCTGCGTTCTTTTCTGCAAATTCTAAAGAACATAATCAAAATTCTGAGAAGGTTATGGAGCCTAAGGAGACTGTTCCTGTTGATGGTCTTCCTCCGGTTACCAAAACCCCGAAAAGGGTAACGTTTTCGGAGGCATCTTTAAATTCTGAATTCCTTTCTGATACTGTAACAATGGATTCTGACATTTGCAATGATGAACCATTGGTCTCTCCTGCAATAGCCTCACTAGATGCTGATCCCTCTCTACCTCCATATGACCCTAAAACCAATTACCTTTCTCCAAGGCCTCAGTTTCGTCTCTACAAACCCAAGCTAGATGACAGCTACTTGTTTGAGTTACTGTCTGAGAACCTTTCAGACACAGATGGCAGTGAAAGTTCTCTAACTGAAGATTTATTGGAAGAGTCTGATGGTTCTTCTTCAGAAGAGGCGTTCACTGAAGCAACGGTTGATCAAGAAGAGGAACCTGCAATGCCTGTTGCTAAGCAAATTGATGAACCTGCACTACCTGTTGCTGAGGACATATCTGAGGCAAAAATGAAATCAAAATCAAGATCTTCAACAATATTGAGGTTTTTATCTCTGATGTTGGTACTTATGATTGCTTTCTTATCATTCTCAGTAACTGATTCTCCTATACTTGCTACCCCTGGGTCTATTATAGACTTAAGATTCTCTAATGTCAGTATTCCATCACATATTCCAGTCTTGGCTTTTCCAGTCTTAGCTAAGGCTAATAGTTACTTTAAGCAATTCTCGGGTGAAGCGGTTTCTTATTTCTCAAAGTTGATTAATGACCTTGGTAGAATAGACGATGTGCATCCGATTAAATTCATGAACTTGACTGCTCTAGAAGAGAGTAGCAATATATATCACGGATATTTGAAAGGCAGTACTGGTAGTGAGGAATTGGATAAAAAGTTTGAACCAATTGAGTTAGAAGAGGATGAAGAATCTGAAACCGAGCCAGATGAGGAAGAATTTCAAATGGATGCTGATTTAGATGATGGTGGGGAAGTTGAAATTGAAGGAGTGGATGTGTTGGAGATTGAAGAAGCTTCCGCAATTCAATTAGCCGAGGTAAATGGGGCTGATAGCTTAGAAAAGGATGTAGAACAAGGAAAGTTTGATTTGGTGGAGACTGAAAAAGTTTCTGTTGTCCCAGCTGAGGGGAATGAATCTGATAGTTCAGAAAGGGATTTGGACGAAGGGCTTACAACTTCTAATGTTGAGGTTGAGTTGGCTGAATCCCAATCTTTCATTGCTGATAATGCACTTGAGTCGATGATTGACAATCCTGAAAGCATAGTGAAAGAAATTTCTGCTGTTGAAGAAGCCCAACCTTTGGAAATGATGGAGTCTCCAATAAGACATGATGAAGATAATGGTGGTGCATATCAGATCCTGGGAATTTCCTCACTTGTACTGAGTCTGCTTGCTGGTACAGTTCTCTACGTGAAGAGTAGAAGTGATAAGACTTTGCATCCAGTAGCAGTCTCAAGTAAGAAATTTGCCACAGAGAAGCATTCCTCTCAAAATTGGCCAACAGAGGTCGATGTCGCAGGAGCGTCTTGTCCGTCTGAGATGAGCAGCTTTCAAATAAGTTCATCTCATAGCAAGATATATCCCAAATCAGAGGATGATGAGGCTCAGAGCATTGAGAAGAAACCTAGAAAGAGTAACAGGAGAGAATCCTTGGCTGCATCTGAGTTCTCAATGGGTTCACCTTCATATGGAAGTTTCACTACATATGAGAGGATTCCTGCCAAGCATGTGAGTGTATTTAACTTGGTATATTCTATCTTCTTTGAACATAAACAATCCTTTTTGAATAGCCAAATCTATTCTCTTACTTATATATTTTCCTTGTGAAATTTAGGCAAATGGAGGAGAAGAAGTCATCACCCCCGTAAGACGCTCGAGCAGAATTAGAAGCCATGTCATTTCTCCATGAAGATTCTGAAGTCGCGTCACTGCTGCATTGACAACTGAAGGAAAATTGCTCTTTTGCTTCTCAGCAAATCAGTCTTAGTAGGATTTTAACTGAAGGTGATTCAAGTGTGATTTGTAGGATTTTAATGTTTTAATTAGTTTGCTGATGTTATAATGTTGTTAGTGAAACTTTCTGCTTGCTGCCTCCGTTTGTTGAAGTTTCTTTTATTAGTTGAGGATTTCGTGTGGCTTGTGTATAGCACGTTGCTTGACCCTTGCTTCTATGAACTTTTTTGCATGATCTGATTGTTGGCTTCGTTTCTACTCCATTTTTTGATGAACTTTTCATAGTACAACGTAGTTAAGGAAATTTGATCTCGTAACTTATTTGTCCCCACCTTAAAAGTTAAACAACTGTAACCCTTAACACTCTTTTGATTAAATCATACTCTCGAATGTAGAACTTCTAACCATCTTCTTCCAACTAGATATTTTATTATATTGTGATATGAGAACTTACCTCAAATATTTGTTTGGCCAATGACACTATTTCTGAGTTTATGTGAACTAAAACTTTTATGACCGTTTTCATTAGTACTTCTAGCCATCTTCGATAAGAGTCTCAGATTTAGTTTAGCGGAAATTTGTTGCATGATAAAATGTACTGAATAAACGATTGTTGCTTACCGGATATGAGCTGTGGTCACTCTGAAATCAGTGTAGACCGAGTCCCGTAAATTGCATATGCAAAAACGATTGTTGCTGAATAAACGATTGTTGCTTACCGGATACGAGCTGTGGTCACTCTGAAATCAGTGTAGACTGAGTCCCGTAAATTGCATATGCAAAAAGACCAGATCAGATCCAAGGTTTTAGAGGCATAATTTGAAATATACGCTTGGCCAAACATATTTTTTTTCCTGAGACGTATTTGCTATTATGAATTCATCTTCTTGAGAAAATCAGTTTATGTAAAGAACTGATTCTAAATCTCTTGCTGATCAAATTCTGTTTTGTGAAGGGTGAAATGACATAGTTAAACTGTTGATCAATTTTTTGTTTATCAAATACATCTACCCGGACGGGCTTTCACCTCCCGTGGTGGTAGGGGGATTGGCGTAGAACCCTACAGTGTTTATTTATAGCAAAAAGATACATCGGACGGGGGACATTGACCACGATCTCCAAGGTAACAATGAAGAGCTTTGTTACTTTACCCTGAAGTTTAAAATCATAAACAAAGTGAGCCTAATAACATTAGAAAAGAGAAGTATAATACAGGAAATACCATCAACCACTGAACTCATGGATGACATACTATTCTCCACGCAAAAAATATGTACAGGTCTTCTGTGGAACATGAAAAACATAGCAGGCTAAGCTATTGACACAGCAAATTAGCAGACCTGTCTAGTTTATAACTCCATGGTTGAGATTGATGACAATAGATGAGAAATATAGCCAGCTCTTCACAAAAGGCTAGCTTTTTTCCACAGAGTATAGCCCATTTGAAGAGCCTCCAACGGTCCAACCTTATTGTTGCAGAAGGTGAGATAGGAAGTGGGGTACAGAAGGGTCTGAAATGAACAGCCTGAAGTGAGAATTAGGTGCCTTAAAGGGCACAGAAATAGCTCAAAAACAGTTCGCAGTATACACAGTTATAGGAAGTATAAGGTTATGTCACGAAAACCAATTCCTTGGTCTTAAGAGTGTCTGAATGAGGGAAAGGCCAGGACCTGTCAAGTCCGAGTTGTTCATCCGAGTTGTCCTGGATAGTAGTGAAAAAGGAGTTCCCTGATATTATCTCTGTATTTTAATAATGAATCAGCAGGCACATTACCTTCCCTATAGATGTGAAAGAAAATAACTTCATGATGAGCTTGCTGACATAGTTTCTTGATATGGTCTATAATGCTGCTCCGATTCCAGGGAGGATTAGCCTCGTTTTTCAACCAGGGAATCATCAACATAGAATCACTCTCCAACTGTGAATACTGTCTGATCCATTAGTGATGCACCAGAGCAAGCGTATCAGCTCATAGCACCGTTACCTGATAATTGTTGCTGGTGGGAGGTGGCAGGTATCCCGTGAATTTAGTTGAGGTGCGCGTAAGCTTACCCGGACACCATGGTTATCAGAAAAAGGAAAATCCAAAATACCGAATATCATGCTAAAGTATAATTGCATAAATAGCTTATATATATATTGTTAAAATATTAGCAAATATACAAACCAGTATTAGGAAAAACTAAATGTTTAGACATTAAAATTTTGACAACTCTACCTTGATTGAAATATTTTTTTACGTAATTAATTAACAAAAGAGTTACACGTAAACGTATGATGTCCACAAATCAGATATCTAATATTGTAATGAAATCACAGTGGACAAGACAAATTATCATGGAATAATATTTATGACCATCCAATCCTTGAAACCTTTTGAAACTTTTGCATTATTCTATATAATTTTTGCATAGTTTATATTTTTTAAAAAAATGTTTTTCTGCACTTTTTTTGCACTTTTCTTTTGGCACAATTCTATAATTTTTTGCACTTCGACATGTCATTATCATGTTATTTCTGAGTGCTAATTTGTCCGTATCTTTCTAATGTGAATACGTTCTGTTCTTTTCATCCGTCAAATATTAGAGATTAAGTAATATCCACTGACTGCGTAAACTTTTTCTTACACCTTTATGTAAATTTAAAGTCTATTAAAGGCAAATCTTGATATATATATATATTTTTTTAAAATAAGTTATAAATAAGGAAAATAATGCTACATATATATTTATCTAATTAATGATGAACTTGTTTATCAAAAATACTAAATTGTTACATGTTTTTTGTTTTTATCATCATTGACCAGTTTACAATTTACATGATCTGTTTCTTTTATACAATTGAAACATTTAGCATCATATACCTTAGGATAGCAGTCACCATTGTTGTTATTAAGGGGCCTTTTGGTTTAAGGTACAAAAATAAATAATCCCGGGATAAAATTTTTAATGCATGTTTGGTTTGCAATATTCGGGATAACTTATCCCAGAACTAATAAATAGTACCGAGATAAGTTATCCACCTATTTGGTGGGATAACAATCCCATTATTATTTATTCTTGGGACAAAATTAGAAAAGAACACAATTGCCCTCCAAATTCTTAAGATTATCACTTTTTATATATATATATATATATTACTTTATTTATTTTTAATAAAATATAAGGTATTTTTATAAAATTATGGACAAGTTACTAAAGTATGATGACATTCCCTTTCTAACTTAATACATGCTTAATTATTAAATAAAAAAATATTTTTATATTTAGCTAAAAATATTTAAAAATTTAATTTAAAAAAAAATATAATTTGACTCTCCAAATATTAATGATACTAAATAATGAAAAATGAAAGTAATTCTTTTTCACACTTTTTGATGATGAATTTTTTTAACAAAAAATGAGATTATCAATATTTTATGGAATTTGGAACAAAATAAGTAATTTAACATGAAATATTAGAGATTCATACACATTTAAGAAATATTTTATTTATGAATATATTATACGTTAAATTTATTTGAATAATTATTATGTTTATTTATATATTTTAATTTCTCTAAAAAATAATAAAAATGTCGACTCCATTATTGAATTACATATTTTAAATTAAATAGTTTTATAATCACTTAAAAATTGATATTTTATATATCAATTAAAATAAATTTTAATATTCTATATTATATGAGTGATATGTATTTAAATGAAGTGACATAAACAACAAATCATCTTTTACTTTAACAAACTTAAGTTGAAAGTTTTTATTTCAAACTAAATAAGATGTAGTAAGATTTTTTTTAAACACACACGGCATAATCATGGGAAGGCACACACAAAAAAATTAAAGCTAAATAAGATGAAACTTTTATTTTAAAATACACACGATATAATTATGAAAATGCACATACAAAAAAAAATTAAGCTAAATAAGATGAAAGTTTTATTTTTAAGAATAAATATTTAAAGCTTGAAAAGAAATATATATATATATATATATGGAGGGCATTTTAGTAATCAATTAATTTATTCCTAGAAATTATACCATGCATATTACTTTGAATACAACAAACCAAACACTCAATAAAAAATAATTCCAGCATAACTAATCTCAGTATAACTTATCCCATCACAACTTATCCCAGCATAATTAATCCTAATATAACTACATTCCAAACTAAACGACCCCTAAGAGTAACAAACTATTTTTAAATTGTTAATCCAACATACAAAAATTATTTGCAATAATTCTTTCTTTTGACAGTCAAGTTAGAGGGAAAACAACTTTTTCAAATTTAAATTGAATTAGATTAATTTAATATTTTAAATAAAAAATTTAAATGTTCAAAAATTATACAAAAAATTCTATAAGTTACAATTTTTCTAATATTAATATGATGAAAAAAGATGAACAAAAGTTGTTTTCGCTTTAACTAGATTGTTAAACGAAAGAATTATCGCAAATAATTTTTGTATTGTTGAATTAGCAACTTAAAAATAGTTTGTTACTCTTAATAATAATGGTGACTGCTTTCCTAAGGTATATGATGCTAATGTTTCAATTGTGTTAGAAAAGCAACACAAGTAAATTATAAACCGACCAATAATAATGAAAACAAAAATTATTAGGAATTTTATATTTTTGGTAAACAAGTTCATCATTAATTAGGTGAATATAAATATAGTACTATTATTTTCCTTATTTATAACTTATCTTTTAAAATAAATAAATAAATATTTTAAGATTTATCTTTAATAGGTTTTAAATTTACATGAATGACAAGTTCACTTCCATCTAACCCGTGATAGCCTAATCACAAATGACAAGTTCACTAGCACATAGCTCGTGATAGTCTAACACTATGGGTGTCAAACGGGCCAGGCCGGGCCAACCCGGAACCGGCCCTTCCTTTTTAACCGGGTTGAGGGCCGGTTTGGACGCTATCCGGGCCGGGCCGAGCCAAACAGTAAAAAAATTAAAACCCACCCTAACCCGACCCACTTAACCCAACCCGGTCAAACACACCCAAACCCGATCAAACCCGATTAAAAATCGGTCAAACCCGTTTAAAAAATAAATAAAAAATCCAATATACACTATATACACTCCAATATACACTATATACACTCCAATATACACTATATACACTCCAATATACAATATATATTTTTTAAAAAATATATAAACAATTACACATATATACGTACCATTCAATATATAATTATATATGACTATACGTACTACTTTAAATAAAACATATGCTATAATAGTATAATATATATATATATATATATATATACACTACAATATATATATATATATATATATTTATATACTAATTTATAAAACATATACACATGTATACGTTAAATATATACTACTTTAGAAGATATATACACATATATACACACCATTCAATATATATGTACTATTTTAAATAAAATATATACTACAATAGACATATATATATATATACTACAATATGTATATATATATAGTTACATACTAATTTATAGAACATATACACATGTATACGTTAAAGATATACGTCTATAGAAGATATATACACATATATACACACCATTCAATATATATGTACTATTTTAAATAAAATATATACTACAATATACATATATATATATAGTACAATATGTATATATATATAGTTATATACTTATTTGTAAAACATATACACTTGGATACATTAAATATATACATCTGTAGAAGATATATACACATATATACACACCTTTCAAAGTATATGTACTACTTCAAATAAAATATATACTACAATATACATATATATATACTACAATATGTATATATATATAGTTATATACTAATTTGTAAAACATATACACTTGTATATGTTAGATATATACATCTGTAGAAGATATATACACACCATTTAATATATATGTACTATTTTAAATAAATATATACTACAATATGCATATATATATAGTTATATACTAATTTGTAAAACATATACACTTGTATACATTAAATATATACATCTGTAGAAGATATATACACATATATACACACCATTCAATATATATGTACTATTTTAAATAAAATATATACTACAATATACATATATATATACTACAATATGTATATATATATAGTTATATACTAATTTGTAAAACATATACACTTGTATATGTTAAATATATACATCTGTAGAAGATATATACACATATATACACACCATTTAATATATATGTACTATTTTAAATAAATATATACTACAATATGTATATATATATAGTTATATACTAATTTGTAAAACATATACACTTGTATACATTAAATATATACATCTGTAGAAGATATATACACATATATATACACTTCTATAAAAGATATCCAATTTATAAAACATATAAACATGTATACATTAAATATACACTTCTATAGAAGATATATACACGTGTATACGCACCATTCAATGTATATATACTACTACTTATAAAATATACTACATTATATATACATTACAATATATATAGATATACTTATATACTAATTTATAAAATATATACACATGTATACGTTAAATATACACTTCTATAGAAGATATATACACGTGTATAAGCACCATTCAATGTATATATACTACTACTTATAAAATATACTACATTATATATACATTACATATATATAGATATACTTATATACTAATTTATAAAACATATACACATATATACGTTAAATATACACTTCTATAGAAGATATATACATGTGTATACGCACCATTCAGTGTATATATACTACTACTTGTAAAATATACTACATTATATATACATTACAATATATATAGATATACTTATATACTAATTTATAAAACATATACACATGTATATGTTAAATATACACTTCTATAGAAGATATATGCACAAATATACAAAACATATGCTACTTAATATAATAAATTAATAATATTTGGTAGTAAATTAATAACATATTAGAAGTAAGTTTTTAATTTAAAGTAGAAAACTAGAAATTCAATTTAAAATTTTAAATCGTTAAATGAAAAAATATAAAAAGCAAGGACTAAGGAGTGAATGAATTTGGGGAATTTTATTGATTGCAAAATGATCCAAAATTTATAATTTACATGAATGAAAAATCTATAAATTATGCATCATTTTTTCCAACTCATTCATGTTAATATTAATGGGAACTTGCATAGGATAGTCGAAGTCAACGGGGGCAAAACCATGCATTGGACTTGATTCTGCTGAGTTCTCCCGTGAAGTCATAATTTCTTCAAGTTTCAGCTCGTCGCTCGGCTCCGGTTCCATTCCTTGGTTTCTTCTTTCCGCTCTAATCCAATCTCTGAGGCAAACTAGAACATTCATTGGATTGCTTCCCAATGAGTGTCGGTTGTCTCCAAGCTGCTGTCGTCCCTGACTAAAGGCGCTTTCTGATGCAACGGTTGACATTGGAACATTCAAGATATCTCTAGCTAATCTTGAAAGCATAGGATATTGTGTTTCATTACTCCTCCACTAATCCAACGTGTTGATCCGTCGTCTGCGATCCTCTGGTGACGTCCGAAGATAATATTTCAGCTCTTCCCGATAAGTTGATGTGTAAGTTCTCTCATCAACACTGTTCCAACAATTTAAATCATAAAACGAATCAGAAAAACCACTATGTGTCGGCCTTTTAGAAGATGATGGCTCCTCGGGAGGATGAGGAGCGACAGTTGGAGTGATATTTGTAGGTACGGCTAAATCAAATAAATCAGCATAGTGATTATATAATTTTTCTATGTAATTATTTGCATCAGCCGTAGCCGTCCACAAATCAGGTTGTACTTGTTCAGAATCTTGGTTAGTATTTATTTCTCAGTTAGTATAAATAAGAGTACTAAAGTGACACATATTATTATATTTCATGCACGGATTTAGCATAGCACCAACCAAGTAAATAGGGGGAATCGGGAAAAAATATTTTTTAAATTTCGTAAACATGGCGCCAACAACTTCTTTATAACCTTCTTTATTTTTATATTCTTTGAGCAAATCAGAAATATCGGCTATATATGCCAAAATATTACAAACAGTAGGATAATAAGCACCGAAAAATTCAACCGTAGCTACATAAAATTTTTCTAAAACTTAACAAGATCATTAATTACAACCCAATCAGAATTATGTAGCATGCAATCAGCAGAATCAACAAATGAACCGCAATGTTGGTTAAAAGCTAGTGTAATAGGAATTCTATATTTATAACAAGTTTTTAAAAATTCATACGTAGAATTCCATCTAGTATCAATTTCCTCAGGCATCAAAATCGGTGTAAAGTCCATTTTCTTGACATTGAACTTTAAATTCTCTAATTCTCGATCTACGATTATTTTCTTGAATAAAACCAACAGCAAGGCGAATTTTTTCAATATAAAACTCAAAAAACTCAAGACCATCTTTTACAATTAAATTATATATATGACATGCACACTTAATATGAAAAATTTCAGGCAAGGGCGGAGATAGCGTAGATTTTAATTTTTTTATGGCAGTGTTGTTGTTAGAAGCATTATCAAAAGCATTACATAAAATTTTATTTTCGATACCATAATATCCGACAATTTTAACAATAGAATCAACAATAAATTGTCCAGTATGTTTACAATCTTCATCATATAAAAAAGCAAGAATACGTTTTTGCATCACGAAATTACTATCCATCCAATGACAAGTAACAGTTAAATAATCATTTTTATTTACAGCACAACCAAGATCAGAAGTTAGGGACAATCTACATTGAATATTTTTTAACAATGTTGATAAATAAAAACAATATTGTGAATGAAGTCTAAAAATATCAGACCGACAAGTAGTTCTAGGAATACCGTTAAACATAGAATTATAAATTGCTTGTATATAACGAATAAAGGCATCAGAAGAAGGAAAATTAAAAGGCAAACAACCCACAGCTACCATTTTAGCTATTTCTTCCCGGTCCCTCAATTTATTATACTTCTTCGCTACGTGATCGGTTGCTGGGTCCATTCTAGTTTGCGTTGGCCCACCAACATCCCCACCACTTTTTGCAATATTTAACTCTCTTTTGTGATTTTCAGCTACATGTCTCATTAACGTACTCGTACCTCCTTGCTTGCCTCCACTTCTATGCTTATATATTTGTTGACAAATATTGCATTGCACCTCAATATCTGATATACGTTCAAAAAATTGCCATGCAATACTAGTTCTTTTACGAGGTCTTGGGGCACTGGGAGGACGGGGAGGGAGATTAAACGATTCAGATCTAACGTTAGCATCTCCTACTGCGGGTGTCTCAGCAATATTTTCATTATCTCCGTCTAAATTAACCGCATCTACTTCATTTTCTTCTTCTATACCGTAATTTTCCTGAGCTTCTACATAATCCATATCGTGAGCACCTACACCTATTTCTTCCTCAAAAGGTGTACCAAGCGGTACCGGAGGCGAAGGCACACGGGTATATCTACTACTTGAACTACCTCTACCGCTAGTAATTCGCTTTTTACTACCACTACTACTTCCGGGACAAATTTTTTTAACACCTTTAGTAGCGAGGTTTCTTAATTTATCCATAATATAAATTAAATTAAACTAAAAATATTCAAAATACACAAATATAATAAAATCAAATATTAAACAATTATTACAATAAATAAAAATTAAACGTAAGAGATGGAACGACAATACCAAATTTTAGAAGTATCCGAAGATTGCGACTTTAGAAACTTCTGCTCGTACTTTGTAAACGAAAAATTAAAAAATTAAAGTGAACACTTTAAGAAATTAAATATATTGAATATTTGAGAATTGAGATTTGAGAGAGAATGAGATTTGAGAGGGTAAAAAATTGTGTGAAAAATGATTTGAAGTTGTAGGGTATTTACAAAATTTTTTTTGGGATTTTTTTTTTTTTTAAAGTTAATTTTTTTTGTCTTAATAAATGGGCCCAAACTAGCCGTTTGGACCCAAAAACGGCTATATAGCCGTTGGGCCAACGACTAGTTTGGCCCAAAAACCTTTTTTTTTTAAATAATGGTATCCGGGCCGGGACGGACCGGTTAACCGGCGGGCCTGGACCGGGCTTGGTCCGGGCCGGGTTAGTTGGTCCCATTTTAAAAAAATAACTGGCTCGGGACCCGGAACCCTAAAGCCCTAGGGCTTATCGGGCCGGGTCAAACCGGGCCGGATTAGTTACTAGGGTTGGGTCGATCCGGCCCACTTGACACCCATATCTAACACGAAACAACAAATTCACTCTCACATAAATCATGATAGCATCCGTTCTCGTGTAAATGTATTCTCTTCTGCATAACTGTCAGATATCATTAATAAGGATAACACCATTAATT
Organism: Capsicum pubescens; assembly: GCA_030864215.1. Lineage (NCBI taxonomy): Eukaryota > Viridiplantae > Streptophyta > Magnoliopsida > Solanales > Solanaceae > Capsicum > Capsicum pubescens. The sequence continues at coordinate 87,975,472 of CM061548.1, forward strand.
AACATAAATTACCTTCATTTGAGAATAAATTAAGAAATTGAGAATTTCAAATGACATATTTAGTGTCACATTATTAGCCTATCTGTCAATATATCGTTCTCGTCTAAATATTATGTTCCGCCTATTAATATCATTCCACAGTTATTAAACACTAAATTTATTATCATGTGATTTGTTTTAATTAATATGATGATAAATCTTTTCCATTTGGATATTTTTATCCTATAGAATTGTTAGGGTTCACAACCCATGGAAAACAAAGAAACCTTAGAGTTCAAGAGCTTAGAGAGAGAAACATTATAGATGCTGATGAAAATGAAAATATCTCATTTGTGCTTCTAGAAGTGTGTATACACATTATTTATTACAATAAATGTGGAAAAATGAAAATATGAACAACACAAATAACTATGGGCTCAGGTCATGTAATGAATTGGGCATGTGATTTGGGCCAATGTCAACACCCCTCCTTAAGATGGAGGGTGTTAAAACACCCATCTTGCGCAAACAGGAGAGATGAGATGGGCCAGGCAAAGGCTTGGTCATAATATCAGCAATCTGGGCAGCAGAGGAAACATGATGAAGAGAAACTGCATCAGAAATGAGGCAATCCCGTACATAATGACAATCAATCTTGATATGCTTCGTCCTCTCATAAAACACTGGATTCCGAGCAATATGCAGTGTAGCTTAACTGTCACAAAACATGGGAACTAGGGTAGAAATGACTAAACCCATATCAACAAATAAACGAGTGAGCCAAACAACTTCTGCAACAACCTTGCGTACTGCCCTGTACTCAGCCTCAGCAGAAGAAAGAGCAATAGTAGGTTGTTTCTTGCTCTTTCAAGAAATGGGACAACCTCTCCAAAAGATATAGAAACCGGTAACAGAGTGGCGAGACAAAAGGCAAGCAACCCAATCAGAATCAGCATAAGCATATAAGTCAACAAAAGAAAAGGAGGGCAAGAAAATGCCCTAATCAGGAGCATTCAAAAGATACCTTAAGACATGTAAACCAACAAGCATGTGAGGAACACAAGGGCGTTGTAAAAACTAACTTAAATGCTGAACAACAAATGAGATATCAGGTCTGGTGTGTTGAAAAAAATTCAACTTATCAACCAGATGCCTGAAAGAAGTAGGATCAGGCAAAGGTTCACCCATGTCTGGGGTCAATTTGATTGAAGAATCTAAGGGATAAGAAATAGGAGTGTAGTGAGAGCAGTTGAACTCATCCAACAAGTCAGTGGCATATTTGCACTAATTAATGAGATACCTAGAATCATGAGAAATAACCTCCAAGCCCAAAAAATAATGAACTGAACCTAAGTACTTAATCTTGAAAGAATGATCAAGAAAGGACTTAAGTGCAGTCATCTCAGATATATCGGAGCCAGCAAGCAAGGTATCATCCACATAAACCACAAGGACCACCAAAGAAGAACCAAAAGACTTGGTACACAAAGAATAGTCATTTTTACTGGCAATATAGCCTCTGGACATCAGAGCATCAGATAGTTTTGAAAACCCCTGCCTGAAAGCCTGTTTGAGGCCATAAAAAGACTTCCTGAGCTTGCAAACCAGAGGAATGGAAGAAGAGAAAGGTGAAGTGACCCGAAGGTCAGGTGAGATATTCATAAAAACATCCTCATGGAGATCCCCATGAAGGAAAGCATTGTTCACATCCAATTAGAACACAATCTAATGGTTTTTAGCAGCAAGAGATAATAAACACTTAACAGTGGTCAATTTGACCACAAGAGAGAAAGTCTCATGATAATCCACACCCTCTTTCTGAGTATCACCTCTAATAACTAATCTGGCCTTGTATCTTTTTATAGTACCATCAGACTTTTGTTTAATCTTGTACACCCACTTACAAGGGATAACCTTCTTATGAGGAGGAAAAGGCACAATATCCCAAGTATGGTTTGACTCAAGAGCCCTAAATTCCTGTTGCATAGCCTCTTTCCAAGAAGGATTAGAAGCAGCCTGCTGGTAAAACTGAGGCTCATGCAATAACAAATCAACACTGGACACCTAGGAATTAACTTGAAAAGGAACATGACCAGTTGAATAAATGTAATCATATAAGTGAGAAGGAGGATGTACAGTTTTAGAACTTCTTCTGAGAGGTACGGTAGGAGGAGAAGTAGAGAAAAAAATGGTCTCAGGTATAGTAGGAGTAGAATCATTGACCACATGTGAGGAAGGGACTGAAAAAGAAGAAGACAAGGGAGAATCATCATACACAGGATGAGAGGAAGAAAAAGTAGGAGAAGTAGAAGAGGAGGGATAAGGAAAAATATGTTCATAAAAAATAACATCCTTGGAATAAAAAATGGAAAGAGAAGAAAGATTGAGCAATTTGTAACCCTTCTTACCACAAGGATAACCTAGCAAGATGCTGGGAATTGATCTTGGTTGGAACTTATTCCTACCAGGCTTAGAAGAAGCAGCATAGGATAAGCAACCAAAAATCTTTAGATGTACATAGGAAGGAGGGAAGCCATGTAGCTTTTCAAAGGGAGAAATATTGTGAAGAACAACGAAAAGGAACCAATTGATAGTGTATGTAGCTGTTAAAACACAATCACCCCAAAATTTAAGGGAAAGGTGAGACTAAAAGAGCAAAGCCCTGGAGACTTTAAGAAGATATTTGTATTTCCTTTCCACAACCCTATTTTGTTGAGGGGTGTGAGGAATAGTGGTCTGATGAAGGATGCCATTGGCAGAAAAGAATTGTTGGAGGTCAGTGCACTTCCCCAGTTCAAAAGCATTGTCAGATCTAAAATTTTGAACTGAGAAGTTGAAATAAAATTTAACCATGGTTACAAAAGACTTAATGATAGAAGTAGCACTACCCTTGGTAGCTAGAAGATGAGTCCAGGTAACTCTAGTGAAATCATCAACTAAGGTTAAGAAATATCTAAAACCATTATATGTGGAAGTATGGCAGGGACCCCAGATATCAATGTAAATAAGCTGGAAAGGAGAAGAAGAATGAATAGAACTTAGGGGAAAAGGTAGTCTATGTTGTCTAGTCTTGGGGCATATATCACAATGAAAACTTTGAGAATTGGAAAGTTTATCAGACAAATAAGGAATAAACTTTATTTTGTGAAAATAAAGGCGACCTAATATTTGATGCCAAAACAAATCAGTTTTATTTATAGTACAATAGTGATTACAATGAGATGATGTGTGAGTAATTGCTAACACATTTAAGACCTTTAACCAAGAATAATTGTGAAGTCTTAAGCAACTTTTGTCGTTTTTGATTTGTTTATGTCTGATTTTACAGTTTAAGCTGATGGGGTAGAGAACCAACAAGAATGAAAACAAATAAGTTGAAATATGAAGGAATCTGAAGAGAAGTGTGGCTGACGACATCTGTGATAAGTCGTCAGCCCTGTGATAGGCTATCACAGTTGTCGTCAGACTTAATCATGAGTTGAAGCTTGTGAAGACATCTGGTGATATGACGTCAAAAGTGTGATACGCCATCATGAATGTCATCATCGTTAAATAGAGAATGGAAGTTGAAGATATTTTTATGACGACGTTCGTGATAAGTCGTCAGGTTGGTGATAAGGCATCAACGTCATCGTCAGTCTTAGACAGCAGAAGCCAAAAGTGCAGAGGAGCTGACGACATCCGTGATAAGCCGTCAGACTCCTGATAAGCTGTCACGGATGTCGTCGTCAATTCCAAGAAAAAGCTACAACTTTAATTTTATTTCCTTATTTAGGTTGAACTATAAAAAACATTGTTTAGGGTTTTTCTAGGGGGGGGTTGGCACTTGAGTTTTAAGAGACGTATTTTGATATTTTTTCTCTGGAGTTTCTCGTCTTGAAAAAGCAAATACTTTGAAAAGATTATTATCAGTATTTTGGGATTTTTCTTTGTGATCTAATCTACGATTCACTAATTATTTTTCATCTCTGTAAGTTAATCTTATCAATTATGAATTCACTTATGTGTTTCGATCTTTGCATCATGAGTGGATAAACTCCGTTAACCTGAATTATGGGATCTAGGGTTAGGTCATGATGATGTGCTGAACACTCAAGATTTAATTGGTGTTAGGATTTCTTGATAATTCTGAGATTTTAATTAACGTCTGTTGGTTGCAAACAGTAGACACACCTACTTTGATTTGCTTGAGAAAGAAATCATATACAGTAGGAAGTGAATTATCAACAGAGACTCGGAAATACTTCGTTTAATAATCAATGTTGTAACAAGGTTGATTAACCTGAGGTAAAATCTGGGCAGTGAATAACGATTTCCTAAGTCTGAGAGGATTAGGAAATTAGACGCTTAAATAGGTCGAGAGACATTTGAGCATATCATCGATAAAGATAGCTTGTTATCCTAACCACTGTGAGAATCTTGAACCACTTTTAGCATCTTTCATGTACCGGAAGCCCTAGTGAACATAATTATAGTTATTTCATAAACTCTTGATTTACAAACACTGAAACTAAAGTGACCAACAATTATTTATTGATCATCACAAACCCCCATTTTATCCTTTCGTATCATCTATTTGAATTCAACTTGTAGCTATAGTCTCAAATTAATTTAATCTCCACTCACATTATTCCCTGTGGATTCGATCCCGACTCCAAAAGTTGGGTAACTATATTAACGACGATCGTCTTGCACTAAATTGACGTGTAAGTTGAGCGTTATCAAAAAATAGCTCTGTTGTCGGGGAACAATTTGGCGTATTGAGTTGGTTTGGAATTTTAGCCTACTTGCTTGAATTCAAACTTGTAAATATTTGTTTTTAGTTTTCTTTTATATCTTATGTTAGGTAGATTTTTATTTTAGTTTACTTATTACTATGGCATCGTGGAATGAACATGAGCTTGGTGGTTGGAAATCTTATCTTGATGATCCATGTCCATATTGTGATAGACCTTACTTTTGGCAAGATTGTAGATATGCTCCCCGGAGAGAGATGTGTGCACCATCTCCATCCTACCGGGAGTATGATTGATCATTATGTGGTGGTCAAGATGGACATTGGAGTGATTGCCCAAATGACCCCTCTCCCCGGTATGCTAACCCAAATTCTAGTTCTTCTTATGATTTTGATAGGTCTTATGGTCAAGAATAGGAAGAATGAAACACCAGAAAGAGTGGCATTGGAGCTATGCTTCAACTAATGTTGGAGTGTGTGGACACAACAAATGATATCATACGTGATATACATCAAGACATAAGAAAAAATAACGATGAAAGAAGAATGATAGAGGATATGGATATAGAGCTCAAGCATTCAAAGCACTTTTCCACATTATGTTTATATGATATCTTATCTGTGGAATCATTTAACATAATGGACGAGTGTAAAGATGAGGATCAAGAATCCGATGTTGATGATGAGCTTGATGTTGAGAAACCCTCGGTGATTTCCTAACCAACCGAACCATTTATGAATGAAGATGCCAAAGACGAGGAGATGGTACTAGAGTCAAAAGAAAAAATCAAGCACAATCCTTGTGAAGACTCTAATCCATTTTGGGGTAAAAATACTAATAGGGATGCTACTCCAAAATTGAGAGTTAGTCCTCATTCGAACCACTTTTCAACATTATGCTTGGTGGATGTGATAAAAGTCGAATCTCCCAAGAAAATGATGAATTTTGAAAATGAGGAGGAAGATTCTTACATTTTGGAGTTTGTCCTTCCAAAAGGGTATACTACAATCCCAATCTTGAAGTCCAAGAAGCTTAAAGATCGATGTCCATTTAGTGTCTGTTTAAGATTCTCACCGTTGCCAAATGAGCCCACATGAAAGTTCGATGCAAAATTGGGCAAGCAGTTTAAGTCTTCGAAGTGGCGTGATAGAACATTCCTCATCATGCCCTCACATTTGCCCAACACACCCCGAATATGTATTGATCAAAAGTTGGGTCCACGTTTCAAATCGTCCAAGTAGAGACACAAATAATTATCAACAAGGTATCTTGATGAAGTCTGAGTAGTCAAGATAACTAAGTCTTGCTGCGACACTAAATTAGGCACTTCTTGGGAGGCAACCCAAGGTATTTTGTTGTTTGTATTCGTATTATGTGATTGACATCAGATCTTCGCACCCGTGGTGCCACAGGTATGTTTCTAACTCTCTTGTTTTGGTTTGATGCATTGGGGACATTTCATGATTTTAAGTTGAAGGAGGGGATACTTGTGGGTGTTGATGTCCTCTTGGGATTTTTGTTGTCGTGCCTCTTTTCCCCTAAGTCTTGTTCCTAGTAGAGCCGGAATGTTTAGGCGTATTGTGTTTTATTTTGTGATGTGTTGTGGTTAACTGGGAGAAAAATAAGTATCTACGACAGTTGACATATTTTTGTTGATTTTTGAATACCTCTCCAAAGGACTGTTTTATAACTGTGTGATATGCATTTATGTGTGACCACTGTGCATCTTGTTATGGCATTAGTTCTAGTAATATAATAACCATTGTTAAACAATTGCATGAACCGAATGGGTAGTAGCTTGTGATGTACCTTTGTGCCATGTGTGTGTGAGATACTACCTAGTTCCCGTTGTATGTTGAAACCCAGAACTTGCCTGGTTAGTCTTACCCTGGTTGAAGGATAGAGGTTAGGAAAAGATCATATGCCGTTTTGATATTAGCTCACTTTTAGCCTAAATAACCTTCCCTGTATGTAGAATATCCCTTGATCCCTGCTTTGAGCCTGATTAGCCTATTTCTTTTTATGACACCTATCACTTTTCCAGTTTATATCATAATGAACTTGTTTTGGCCTTGGTCTTCCTTGGACACTGTGTACCTTGACTTAGGCAAATGGCCTAAGTTGAGGGTGGCTATCATAGGGGTGTGTGATATAAAATGAGTATGAAGAAAGGTATTGTAAAAAAAAGAATAAAAAGCTGGGTGCGGTGGAAAAGAGCAAGAAAAGGAAAAGTTGTGAAAAAAAGTGATTGTTGAAAAGAACCGCACTCATCCTGAATAAGTGTGATCAAGAAAAAAGAAGAATAGAAAAAGGCTAATGAGTGAAACCCCAAAAATCTAGTATAGTGTCAAGGAGGCTTAGTCACTTTAAATATCATCGAGTATCATAATAGACCCTAGCCTACATTATAAGCCTAAGAGAAGACCTATAGTGATCTTAGCTGACCTGTCTGAAAGTCTTGGTAATGAAAATAAGGGCAAGCCTATGGTATTCGTCATACATTGATTGGAACTTCATTATGAGTGCGAGTGTCTGGTGATTGTCCCCATGGTTACATATGTAATGTCTGATATAAGTGACGTGAGACTTCTTTGTAGTGAGGGCACACTGGTTACGTTGCTAGTTGCTAACTTGTTTGGGTAGTGTAATTTGTACATATACATAGTTATTGTTGCTAAGTTGATGCCATATATTGATTCCTTTCTGTCACATTGTTAATCTTCATGGATATACACAACTGGGTTTAAAGAGATTGAAAATGGAGAGAGTAATGTGTTTTGAACTAAAATTGATGATCAACTGTCATAGGTATCTTATGTGTCTCTTGGTTAAGCATCGTAGTGTTGTGTTTTAGTTGCTTGAGGACAAGCAATTGTTTTAAGTTGAGGGTGTTGATGTGTGAGCAATTCCTAACATATTTAAGACCTTTAACCAAGAATAATTATGAAGTCTTAAGCAACTTTTGTCATTTTTTATTTGTTTGTGTCTGATTTTACAGTTTAAGCTGATGGGATAGAGAACCAACAAGAATGGAAGAAAAGAAGTTGAAATCTGGAGGAATCTGAAGAGAAGTGTGGCTGACCATATCTGTGATAAGTCATCAGCCCTGTGATAGGCTATCACAGTTGTCGTTAGACTTAATCATGAGTTGAAGCCTGTGACGACATCTGGTGATATGACGTCAAAAGTGTGGTACACCATCATGAATGCCGTCATCTTTAAATAGAGAATGAGAGTTGAAGACATTTTTGTGATGACGTTCGTGATAAGTCGTCAGGTTGGTGATAAGGCATCAACGTCGTCGTGAGCCTTAGACAACAGAAGAAAAAAGTGCAGAGGAGTTAACGACATCCGTGATAAGCCGTCAGACTCCTGATAAGCTATCACGAATGTCGTCGTCTATTCCGAGAAAAAGCTGCAACTTTAATTTTATTTCCTTATTTAGGTTAAACTATAAAAGACATTATTTAGGTTTTTTCTAGGGGGGTTGGCACTTGAGTTTTAAGAGACGTATTTTGATAATTTCTCTCTGGAGTTTCTTGGCTTGAAAAAACAAATACTTTGAAGAGATTATTATCAGTATTTTGGGATTTTCCTTTGTGATCTAATCTACGATTCACTAATTATTATTCATCTCTGTAAGTTAATCTTCTTAATTATGAATTCAATTATGTGTTTCGATCTTTGCATCATGAGTGGATAAACTCCGTTAACCTGAATTATGGGATCTAGGGTTAGGTCATGATGATGTGCTGAACACTCAAGATTTAATAGGTGTTAGGATTTCTTGATAATTTTGAGATTTTAATTAACGTCTGTTGGTTGCAAACAGTAGACACACCTACTTTGATTTGCTTGAGAAAGAAATCATATACAGTAGGAAGTGAATTATCAATAGGGACTCGAAAATACTTCGTTTAATAATCAGCGCTGTAACAAGTTTGATTAACCTGAGGTAAAATCTGGGCAGTGAATAACGATTTCCTGAGTCCGAGAGGATTAGGAAATTAGACGCTTAAATAGGTCGAGATACATTTGAGCATATCATCGATAAAGATAGCTTGTTATCCTAACCACCGTGAGAATCTTGAACCACTTTTAGCATCTGTTATGTACCGGAAGCCCTAGTGAACATAATTTTGGTTATTTCATAAACTCTTGATTTACAAACACTGAAACTAAAGTAACCAACAATTATTTGCTGATCATCACAAACCCCCATTTGATCTTTTTGTATCATCTGTTTGAATTCAACTTGTAGCTATAGTCTCAAATTAATTTAATCTCCACTCATATTGTTCCCTGTGGATTCGACCCCGACTCTAAAAGTTGGGTAAATATATTGACGACGATCGCCTTGCACTAAATTGACGTGTAAGTTGAGCGTTATCATGAGACAAACCAGTAGGAAAAGAACTATCAGAAGAAACAAAAAAAGAAACATCCACATTGAAGTAGTATAACTCATTCTCAGCTTTACCAATTTCCAACTGCCTCTTCTGAGAAAGGCCATGCAATACACATTTTGATTCAGTGAAAAGTCCATTACAGTTAAGTTGAATAAGGAGTTTATGGATGGATATGATAATTAAATGGAAAAATAGAACCAAAAGAACATTATGTAAGATAATGTCTGCCTTGAGCTGTAATGACCCAGTAGACATGACCTTAACTCTGTATCCATTTGGTAGGGAAATGAGAGGAGGAGTGGTGAGAGGGATTAGATTAAAAAGAAGATATTTGTAGGGAGTCATATGATTAGTAACCCCAGAATCAATTATCCAAGGGTTTGTTCCAAGTCAAGAAATTGCACATGCATGGAATGCAGTAGAAGTAACAGCAGGGTGATGAAACACACCTACAAAATGAGCAAAATCAGAATCTGTGAAAGCAGAAGCTGCAGAACTATCAGGCACAGAGGTACCATGATATAGCTGCTAAAGATGCAGATAACGCTAAAACTGATCTTTGGATAACTTTTAATCACCCTCAGTAAGAAAAAGGGAAGATATTGTAGCATCATCTTGAACAACATTATTTTGCACACAAGCAAGAGCCTTCTCCTCTTTTGTAAATTTAAAATCTGAGGGGTATCCATGAAGCTTATAGCATTTATCATTAGTGTGCCCTGACTTTTTACAATACTTGCAAGAGATGGGAGTCAAAGGGTTGGAGGTAGGGAACCTCTTAGAATTATACTGATATGGACCTGAAGGAGGATGTGGGTATCCTCTTTTAGAATAAAAAAGTGGAGAGAAATGGAAACCTCTCCTAGTATCATTATGGACTTTCTGAGAAGAACCCCTTCCAAAGGATGGGTTATATGTTGAAACATTAAAAAAAGCTGAATCACCAGAAAAACTGGGAGAAGTAGCAGAAGATTGATTTTGGTTCTCAACATGCTGGAGCATGGAGTATGAATTACTAAGGGAAGGAAGGGAATGCATCATAAGAATGTTACTTCTGCACATGGAATACTCATCATTAAGTCACACTCAGAAATTGAAATAACTTTTGTTGTTCTATAAATTTTCCTAAGGATCCACAAGTACAAAATGGACCACATAAGATGTATGCAATTCATCCCATAAACTACGCATATGTGTAAAATAGGAAGCAATACTTAAAGAGCCCTGAACAATGGAGTTGATCTCCTTTTGGATCTGTATGTATTTGGTCCCATTAGATTGACCAAAAAGTTCATTGATGTCCTTCCAGATGTCTTTAGCAGTGTCAAAACACATGAAACTAGTGGCCAAGTCATAAGAGAGGGAGTTGGTTATCCATGCAATAATCATGTTATTGCACCTCTCGTAAAAGAGAAATTGACACAACTATTATATAACCCGTGATATAGCTAATCTGTCACCACACTACTGTCACATAACTTGTAATACACAACTGTCATCGTCACTACTATCACATAATTCGTGATGGCCAAACTGTCACTGACCCTATCACATAACTGTCACTTAGATAACTCGTGAAAGCAAATTTGTCGCTGACATTATTATCACATAACTCGTGATAGACAACTGTCATTGGCACTACTATCACATAATTCATGATAGTCAACCTGTCACTGACATTACTATCACATAATTTGTGATAGAAAGCTATTATCAATACTACTATCACATAATTCGTGATAGCCAATCTTTCACTGATACAACTATCACATAACTTGTGATAGACAACTATCTTCGACACCACTATCATATAACTACAGTTGTTAACTCGTCATAGAGAATTTTTCACTAACACTATGATTACATGATTAGTGATACTATCAGATAACTCGTGATAGACAATCTATACACTCATAAGTTTAGCGTGATTCTTCTGTTAGCTTTTTTCGTGTAATTCATTTTCATATTTTTCGACACAAATTTTGCACGTTTTGTTATTTTTTTGTACAAATTTATAGTTTTTCTTTAAAATATATTTTTGTACTCCTCATGCATGTGTTTTTGTATGGTTTGTCGAGGATTGAATTAGTTCATATGTGGAATGCATTTGACTAAAAAAATATTTAATGAACATTATTATATTTTAGTAACCTATTATATTGTGGTTGATTTTTCTCGTGTGAATATTTTTTTTCCACATCTATTACTATCCTCATTAAACGACATACCGTTATCACATTGGTCATGATTATATATCTCATATATCAATATTATCCTGACTTTCACTAACGACACATTTATTATCACAAGACTTGTGATAACTTATTTGATGATAAACTTTTTTTTGTATATTTTTTATTCAGTATGTCAAATATCACTTCGTTCTCAATAACTGACAAGTTTACTACCACATAAATAGCCAATCTGTCACTGACACTACTGTTACTCAACTTATGATAGCTAACCTATTACTGACACTATTATCACATAACTTGTGATAGACAACTGTCACCGATACTATTATTACATAACTCGTGATAGACAACTATCACTGACACTACTATCGCATAACTCGTGATAGCCAATCTATCACTGACACCACTATCACATAACTCGTGATAATTTACACTACTATCACATAACTTATGATAGCTATCTCGTCCCTGACACTACTATCACATAACTCCTGATAGTTAACATGTCACTGACACTACTATAGAATAACTTATAACATCACACAACTCGTGATAGACAACTATCACTGACACTACTATGACGTACTCGTGATAGCCAATTTATCGTTGACACTACTATCACATACTCGTGATAGCCAATCTGTTGCTGATACCACTATCACATAACTTGTGATAAACAACTGTCATTGACACTACTATCACATAAATCGTGATAGTCACTCTATCACTTGCACTACTATTACATAACTTGTGATAGACAACTGACACTACTATCACATAATTCATGATAGTCAATCTGTCACTAACACTACTATCACATAATTTGAAATAGACATCTGTCATCGATACGACTGTCACATAATTCGTGATAGCCAATGCAACTATCAAATAACTTGTGTAGGCAAATATCATTGACACCGCTATCATACAACTCGTGATAAGACAATTGTCACTGACGCTATTATCACATAACTCGTAATAGACAATTTGTTACTGATACTATGATTAATAATTAGTGATAGACAATTTGTCACTTACATTACTATCAGATAACTCTTGATAGACAATTTGTCGTTGATGTATACTCGTATGTTTATCATGATTCTTTTCTAACTTTTTTCATGTAATTCATTTTTGTATTTTTCTGCGCAAATTTTGCACGTTTTGTTGTACTTTTTGAACAAATTTATAGTATTAAATTAGTTCTTTAGGGTATTTGGGAGTGCTTATAAGTTGGTCAAAACAACTTATAAGCACTTTTTTGCTTATATTGGTGTTTGGCAAAATTTTAAGTTACTTAAAATAAGTTGATTTTGTTTTTTTTTAAGACAAAATCAATAAGCAGCCTCACATGTGCTTATTTTTTCACAAGTTTAAGTTGACTTACAAAATTACCATTCTATCCTTTGCAATTATATGTTATTCCAATTTTACCCTTGCCCTAATTCTCTTTTTCTACCTTCAGCACATTTCTATTTTCACGCTTTCATTTCTCTGACAAAAAACCTATGCCGTTCCTCTCAACAACACATACTTTGTTCTAGATTTTCTCTCAAGTTGTTGCATTTCCTTTGAGATTCCGTGGTAAGTTGTCTCAATCCTTACGTCTTTTTCTTTATTTTTGATTTTTCATCTCCTTTTATTCATAAACAAATTTGTAATTTTTGGATTTTTGAAAGAAGTGTTGTTCAACTAGAGATGCAAGCCCGAATTTACACAAATTAATCTCCAGCGATGATTTAGAAACCCCAATTGTGTGTTTAAGGATTTGATTTGAGTTGAAGATGAGTGAGTTTAATATACACCATTATTATTAAATTACATTATTGAATCATCTTTTATTATACGGGTTAATAAAACACAAATTTATATATGTTCTTAAACAACATATGTGCTAAGTGAGCAAATTCCTACTTTTAGATCGATGATCATTGTACGGTACAATTATAGAACAATTATAATGATAGTAGTACCTAATTAAGATGCTAACATATCTTGTGATGATAATAGTACTGACAATACTAGCATATTCTTAATAGAATAGGAAAATAATAAGGTGGGATATATCTTAATCTAAAAACTAAAGTAAGTTACAATGTTAAAAGCCAATGGAGGAATTTTTTTTTAATTTTGAGAGACTCTGTTTAGAGACACATGCTGCAGAAAATTTTCTTTTCTGCCAAAGAAACCATGTTTTTGGTTTGTTTGGATTTTTTATTCCCTTGTTCAGCTATCTCTGCCTTCTCTTTCTGCACTGCTATCCCTGCCTTCTCTTTTGTACAAGTTTGTAATAACATACATGACAAAACTGTTAAAGATGTGTGGCAATTGATATTTATATTCCATCTTCAGATCATTTATATTCCATCATGTCGAATGCTAATTTGATACAAAGTAACGCTAAGTGGGACTATGATGCTCATATTGCTTTTATTGAGGTGTGTGAAAGAGAAATTAGAAAATAAAATAGACCGAACACTCATTTGAATAAAGATGGATGGAAAAATTTGGGTGATGCGTTCTATAATAGGACGGGAAGAAAATATACTAAAATACAGTTGAACAATAAGTGGGATAACATGAAACAGGACTGGGCTTTTTTTAACCAGTTGATGAGAGAGAATACAGGGTTAGGTTGGGATTCCACAAAAAATACAATCATTGCAGATGACGCTTGGTGGAACCAAAAGATTAAGGTGCGTCTCTTGCATTATTCTTTATTTCTTTGTTATTTGTCTCATTATTTAATTTACTTAACTAGTTTTTTTTTTCCAGATGGATCATCGGTATAGGAGGTTTAGGAATATGGATCTTTCTCTTATACGTTATCGCTATGATGCATTATTTTCGGATATTATTGCTACGGGGAAAAGAGCACGCTCTGCCAATCAAGAACATTTTTCTGAAATTGAAGTAGAGTTGAACAAAGAAAAAACAAATGATTTTGACCAAGAACACTTCGTTAATCTCAATGATGAAGGAAGTGATGAAAGTGATGACGCACATGATATGAATTCTCCTATGTTTTCCAAATCATCATTAAAAAGACAACTTTCAACTGATGATATAGGATCTAGCAGTCGAGTAAAAAAGAGTAAGACAAAATCTGCTAGAGAGGAACTACACTCTATAATTGAGTTACTGTCAAGCAAAAGTACTGCTACATCTCATGCGGTAGAGGATCCCACCATTGACAAGTGTATGGACTTTTTGGCAAGTTTTTCCGAAATTGATATCTCGTCTGAAATCTACAACTATACAGTGAATTTGTTTCTAAAGAAAGACGTCCGTCAAATATTTCTTAAGATGACTAGTGATGATGCTCGGAAGTCTTGGTTGGCATATAACTATCAGTTATACCTCCTTAAGAAGAAAGAGTGAAGGATGTATTTGGTTGATTTTAGTCTTTTGTTGTTTGATGTTTGTTATTATGGTTGTACACGTTAACGTAAAACGCTTTGGTTGTATGATTATCAACCTTTTTTAAATTAAGTTGACTTTATTTGTATTGTTGTATGTGTGTGTATTTTATACATATGTATGTTCTATTATTTTTCACTTACTAGATGAAGAGTATGCAGTGAGATATGAATTACATAGATTCATATTGCATTTATAAATTAAAATATGTTGATATATCATACTTTACTAATATGAGGATTATGGGATTCTTATACCCCATTACTCTACTGATGTGAGCGTTTTTTTCTTTTCATTTAAATGGAGAGTTTGGATATTAGCATATCTCCTGACCTAAGTGACGTATTTGATGATGATGAAAATGAAGAATTAGAAAAATTTCGCCGAGAGCAAGACGAGGAGTGGATGACTTTGTGTCAACTAGCAGGTAAATATATTTTGACGTATTGCGAAAAGTACTTATGTAAGAAACCTTGTCGTACATCAAAGCGCTTCGGACATATATTTATTCAAGAGATATTACGAGGAAATGAAACACATTGTTATGAAAATTTTTGATTGAAGAAAGTCGTGTTTATTGATTTATCCAATGACTTAACCAAAAAGTATGGGCTTAAAGCCACTCGTGGAATTTCTACACACGAAATATTAGGCATGTTTTTGATGATTTGTGCACATGGAGCGGAAAATCGAATGATACAAGAAATCTTTCAACATTTTGGAGAGACGATTTATACACTTTCATAGTGTTTTAAATGCTATTTCTAAGCTTGCAAGAGATATCATTAGACCACATTTAAATTATAATGATGGTGTAGGAGCTCACAAGCCATGTAACGAGCGATATTTGCCCTTCTTTAAAGTAAGTTAGACTTTCTCCAAATATATACTATATAATACTTAATATTTAATTTCACTTGATTATTTTTTTAAGTTAAATTTATATATGTATATACTTGTAGGATTGCATTGGGGCACTTGATGGCACATATGTTAAAGCTAGATTGCCGCAAGGACAAGAAATTCCGTATATTGGTCGTAAAGGTTATCCGACTCAAAATATTCTTGCCGTTGTAGATTTCAACATGTGTTTTACATTTGCATTGGCTAGATGGGAAGGATCGGCTCATGAAAATCGTATATTTCGTGAGACTCTCCGTAGACAAGAACTCAACTTTCCACATCCATTGGAAAATAAATATTATCTAGTTGATTCTTGATATTCGCACATAAAGGGATACATGGCTCCTTAGAGAGGAGATAATGTGAGGTATCACCTTTCTGACTTTCGACGTGGTGCAACGCGACAATTGCGGGAGCCGAACGGACGCATTGAAAAATTTAATTATTTGCATTCTTCTTGTAGAAACATAGTAGAACACACATTTGGTGTATGGAAAGCGAGGTGGTCTATTTTGCGCGACATGCCTTACTATAACATTGACACTCAAAGGGATATTGTAATTGCTACCATGTCCATTCATAATTACATTAGAAAGAAGTGCAATGTGGATAATGCATTTCAAACGACTGAGAATGAAGGATATATTCCATCGGTTGATTTTGATGTAGGCACAACTTTAACGGCTAGCAATATAGACGACGAAAATGTGAGTGAGGAAAGTAATGTTCATTGGGTTTGGCTTCGTGATATGATTGCTAATGATATTTGTAATGCTTAATGTTTATACTAATTGAATATTTTCACTTTTTGTATTTATGGAGAACTTAACTCTAGCCACATTACTAACTCTTTTGTATGAAACTATTTGTCTATTAATGTAATTATAATGATTAGTAACATATATATTTTGTTTAATGATAAGCTCGACATATATATTAATATTATCTTGGAAGGTTAAACGCAACAAGTCCAGTTTAATAAGAAAATGAAAGTGTCGTAAATTGCACCTTAGTGATACGAAGCAATCTTTTCAAAGAGTCTCATTTCAATCTCTTAAAAAAATATTTTTAGCCCACAAATTAATTGTCATTCATGAATTTTTTTAAATATATATATATATATATATATATATATTAATTTTAATTTGAATCATTTTAGCAATAAAAATTAATAATAATCAACTCTATATATTATTAACAGCTATAAGGGTATTTCAGTCATTTAAAAAAAGAAGTGCTTAAAAGCATTATTTTCCAAACACATCTATAACTTTTTTTTTCAGTTTCAGCACTTTTATCCAAACACTTAACTGCTTATTTTTAAAATAAGTTCAGCAGTTTTAAAAGCACTTTTTTTCAACCATTTTTTTCAGCTTATCCAAACGGGCTCTTAAACTATTAAAATCTTTATATTGCTAGATATTATTTTTTACAATAAAATTTAAAATAATATATTTCAAATAAATATCTAACATCTCATTTATTCAAATTACCTCCTCCCCCAAAATAAATAATAACATATCTATTATATGTACACTAGTAAATAGATTCGCGCTTCGCGCGATTAAAAATAAACACGTAGATAAATTATTGAATACTCTTTTTTTCCTTCTTATTCTTGAACATTAAAACATTAAAAAAAATATTTAACACATACTTTTTTTTTTTTTGGTTAAAATATTTACAACATTCAATTGAATAAAAAATGATAATTTCGACACAAAAGTATTCAATTAAATTTTATTTTAAAAATAAAATTATAAATTTAAAATCATAACATAATCTTATGAAAATATAAAGTACCATAACAGTCAAAAAATGTATTCATGATTCATATTTATTGGATTCAACTTTTAAAAGTTTTAGAATTGTATTCATTGTACTGGTAGATTATAAATGCAAATCTAATATTTTTTGTTATCTTACATTTATATATATAATATACTTCGTGTAAAAAATTATGAGTTTAGATGAACGCATGATCGAAATGGTATATTTTCCCTGATAACAACATCAAACTAATTATTATTTCACATCAAAAATATTTTGCTAAAGGAGAATATTTAAAAAACAGGTTCTCCTCTATGTTTCAGCATTATATCAAATTTTATTAAAAAATAAATATGTATCCAATTTTAAGTGAAATTACTTATGTTTATCATTAATAATCTCTCCCTCTCTCTATATAATATATATATATATATGAAATCTATCACTCAATTTCGATTCTTTCCTTTTCTTTTGATTCTTTTTCGATCAAGATATATTGATCTTGTTCATGGATTAATGAAAAATGTGAAGCTTTAATTGTCTTTGCCATTCTTTATTCGTACATGACTGTATTATTTGAGAAAACTAATTTCGTATGTTATTTATAATTTTTTTATAAGAGATTTTTATTTCTATATATAACTTATCTCCATTTTTACATATAGGAAATTTAAAAGAGAAATTACATTTCCTCAGATTTTATTTAGTATACATTTAATATATGTCATAATTTAGCATGTTTAATTCTCTCCCTTAATTGAAGAATAAAAGGCAAACTGAAAAGCACCAGAATAACGGAAGTAATAAGGAGTAATGCTCTTATTAACTGAACATAAATCTGCTACCAAAAATATTAACTGAACATAAATCTTGGCTACAATTGAGCATGAATGATGCCAATATTATGTAAAACTTATCCTATTTTCTTTCTTATTTTTTTTTTCTAAAAAAAAAAATAGAACTATTTTTATTTCTCCTTTTTTGTCAAAATAATTAACCACCTCTCGGCTCTCTCATTGCCTTTGCTAATTTTCACTTGTTAAAATAACTAACCACCTCTCTCATTACCATTGCTAATTTTCACCAATAATTTTTAACTCGCTTTTAATCATTTTTTTCTTAATTTACTTGTCCTAAATTTTGCCTAAGTAAAATTCACATTTTACTCCAAATTAAAGGCCAGAATTTTTTTTCTTTTTATAGATTTTTTACTATCCCTGTACTTCCATATATATATATATATATATAGAAAGAGAGAGAGAGAGTATATACTATAAATTTATAGGTTTATTATATAAAGAAATCCTAAAAAAAGAGAAGAGGCGGAGAGTAAAAGTCTCATAAACTCTTTGGTATATATTTTATTGTGTATATACATATAATACAAGAAGAAAATAAGTTTACACTACTCCCTTTCACTAATCTATTGAACTCAT
The DNA here is from genome assembly GCA_030864215.1 of Capsicum pubescens. Taxonomy (NCBI): domain Eukaryota; kingdom Viridiplantae; phylum Streptophyta; class Magnoliopsida; order Solanales; family Solanaceae; genus Capsicum; species Capsicum pubescens. The sequence goes on from CM061548.1 coordinate 87,994,320, forward strand.
TTCTAATGCCCTTGTCATACCTTTCACCACTGATCTTTTTATCATTCTTGTATTTTCTTGACGGTCCGTTTATCATCAATATCTCTTTTCATCCTCGCGTTCATCTGTTTACTTTGACGCAACAAACTTGTTAGGTGAACTTTGATAAATAATGACAAATATTTTGCACAATATTTTTTCATATATTTTTGCCAACTCTTTGAAGCAGATTTTGTGCTTGAAATCAAATGCTTTGACTTTGTATTTCAATTCAAGACGAAAATAAGTTAAATACACTCCCTTTGACTAATCTATTGAACTCATTTCTAATGTATTTGTCATATCTTTCATCAATGATCTCTTTATCATCTTTGTATTTTTTTGTCGGATCGTTTATCATCAATATCTCTTTTCATCCTCGCGTTCATCTATTTCCTTTGACGCAACAAACTTAGGCGTATTTTGATAAATAATGGCGAATATTTTGCATAATATTTGTTCATATATTCTAGCCAATCCTTTGAAACAGATTCTGTGCTTGAAATCAAATGTTTTGACTTTGTATTTATAGGTTAGAAGTTTTTTATTTTTTGTCTAATTGCTGCAATAAAGTTTATGTCATAAATTATCAAAATAATGAGATTTTATGGAAAAGTAAAAAATGTGGGTATTAAAGAAAGAGAGAAGTGTATTGGTGATACATTGAATCTGATTATTAGATGATGGATAATTATATTTTTTAAAATTAATGTTCCAGCAGGTGGAAATGAATGTGGGTGTAAAGGAAGTTAATGAGATTCTTTAATAAGGAAAGAAATATTACAATGGAAGAAAATAACAGAAGCATTACAATGGATAGAGAGATTCTAGGAAAATATTATTAAGTGGTATTAATAAGGAAAGAGATAAATTAATTTTAAATTGCTTTTATTTTTTAGATGAAGAATAAGATTTTAAAAGGCAAAAAAATAAAAAAAAAGATAAATATAAATCCTGATCATTGAGGTATGCCACATCAGCAACCTCATATGATTCCTCTCTCTCTATATAGAGTGGAACCTAATTAAATGAAAATTGCTAGTATATCATAATAGGTTAAATATTTACATTAATGGAATTAAAAAAATTCTTATAACTCTTGCTTATACATCTTGAATTGAGAAACATTTACCAATATTTTATGTCGCATTGGGAACACGACACACCTTATCATAGACAAAACATGTGCAATAGTGGTATGAAGTAAAAAACAAATGTTCATGAAAGCTAAGGTCAGATAAGTGGAGCTAAGAAATAAATCCTCATTATTACAATATGATTATATATAATCATATACATGAACTTATCACTTGATGACCTAAATAAGGGCCAACTTTAACAATTATTTCTTTCCTTTTTAAGTTTAAGAGAAGAGGTTACATGGTGGAAAATTGAACTCTTACTAATAAAGTTAAAGTTTAAATAGTCAACTAACTGAGGTATTAAGATTTTTAAAGCTTATAAGTTATGTAACTCGTTAGTATATGAAAATTTTATACTATTAAATCACCTTTTTAACTTATTAGTCACATATTTAATGACTGTTTGGTTCACATATAATTATTTTACAAAAACTTTAAATTTTTGAGATCGAATCGTAGTCAAATTCTTTTAAATTATTCTAAAATTATAATTTAGTGATTATAATTCTGAAATTAAGTTATTGCATGACATTAAATTTAAGAAATAAATTTATTCTAATCTTAGTTATACCTTCTATTATGGCTAGATAAGATGAAAATTTTAGTTGGCTTACTAAAAATGTTAAATTTCATATTATTATGGAGAGTGATCTCATATAATTACACTAGTGAATTCATCACCCGCGCTTCACGCGGTAAAAGAAATAATATAAATGCACCAACTGATATTCTTATTAATTAAGTTAAAATAGAAAACATATTTAAAAAATGTTCAATATTTGCATATGTGTTGCAAGTTGGGTCTGAGAGTGTTCAAATATCCGTACTTATATAGAAATGCTAATCTTGTTATGTAAATTTGATAAGCATTTATTAATCAATCAGCTCTTTGATTATTCCTTAAGAAGAAAATTAAGTTTCAGCATAATATCTTATTTTTAGAATTAACAGTGTCTAATATGTATTAATATGTGCATGTTTTGAGTTCTATTTTTAAAATGCTTATCAAAATTCATCATATTCTTAAACAAAAAGGAAAAGGCCGTGGAATAAGAAATTAAAAAAAGTTAACACTTTGGGACAAACCTTTTCGTTCTTCACTCTTGTTTTTATTTTTATTTTGTTCAGTTAATAAATTAATTGTTAATATCAGTTTCTTATAGACATTCTATTGCCTCTATGTAAACTATCAAGAACGACTTTTTTTTGAAGTTTGACTTTCAAAAACGATACATTATCCTAACTTATTTTCTATTATTCTTCCATTCAGGAGATCATGAAAGTATTAAAAGTTACCACTGACACATTCTTATTTCTGGGATCAAATAATCATACATGTCTATGTAATACTTATGAGCAAACCACATGTATGAACAAATAGTAAACACAATCTTGATCGATATGAATTTTCTATGCACGTATAATATTAAATATTATTTATTATAAAATTGAATTATAAAAGGAGAATAACTTCATTGGAAGAAAGAAGAATTTTGTCTGAACCTTAACATGTATTATTGCATTTATTTTTCAGCAATACAAATTAAAAAAGGCAATTCAGTGCTTTATTTCCGTTATGCGCAAGGTCTCGGAAAAGGAGTCAATCACAAGGGTCTATTATACATAGTTTTACCTCACATTTGTACAAGAGGTTGTTTCCAAGGCTTGAACTCGTGAACTCCTGGTCACATGACAACAACTTTACTAATTTCTTCGTGACTCCCCTTCAGACAATACAAATTAACTATTTCTAAATAAAAAAAATTATGAAAACGTGTTGCGACAGATAAATGGCTAATTAATGATGGCTGATAGTCACATGTTTAGATGAAAAACATGCACATTTATTCCCTACCTTTAATTGGATAAATTGCAAAATGGAGAAGTAGAGGATCAATTGTGATTTTTAATGATTTATGAAAGAGAAAAGTGTATCTGCACAACCGCAAATTGATTTTTCAGAAAATAGTTAACATGCATAACAGACAGCTTCAAAAACAAATAATTTGATAAAGAAAAATCGTTGAAACTGAAGTTAAACTCTACCTGCATGCTGCTACTATATAACATCATCCAATATATTTATATTAAACAAAAAAACCCTACAGAAGAATGCTAATTAGAGTACAAATAAAAGGTCAAGAAAAAAGAAAATACACTGCACCTATATAGATTCTGCTCCTTTCCTCTTTACACCCTTAATTTAATTTGTTTATTGATCAATTATGTCTTTCCTCCTCCAGCTTAGATTTTCTATAATTTGCGTCAAACAATTCACTATCAGCCTCCTCATTAGCACAAAAATAAAATATATATATGAAATTTTAGATCAATTTTACTTAACATATGTTGGCTAAAAAACATTTGAAGAGAACTTAGTGATGCTAGCTATATATATTTGTTATACATGTGTAACTATTGTACTAAAAGATAATTAAGATCTTTAAAATAGGTAGTAATAATGGGTAATCAAAAGGTAAAAAACTGAAAATTTAATGTATTCATTCATGAGTTATTTATGTCCGTTTCTTTTAATTATTTCTCTCTTTCAAAGTTGTTTTAAAATGTATTTTTATCTTTTAAAGGAGAAAACATATTAAAAAATCACAAAAAAGATAAATAACTTTCCAAGTATTTGAGAGCGCCATGTCGCCGATTTCATATTTCTCCTTTATTATTATATGTTGATTGTAAATGTAAGGAATTATGTATTACTGTAAAATACTACACTAGAACTTTCGAACTTCTTGTTCATGGACACGTTATATTCCTCTTTTCAACTCGCTAATTATCTTTTGAAATACTAGATTAGTGTACGCGCTTTGCGCGTGTACCTATATGTTCAACGTCAATCAAGTGAGTGATCCTTAAAATAATTTAGTTTATATATAAAAATATGCTAGTCTTTCTTTTTTTCATTTTTCGATTACTATGTGTTCGTTTATGACCAAATAACGCCAAATGATCCACAATGAGGCAACCATAATAATTAAATACTGTAACATTATCTTCATATAAATCTGTGTGTCTTAATGCTTTATATCTCTTGATTATCAATCCTTAATGTGTGAAGACCATCTTGTAAGATATTTTAAAATAATTATTAATGAATATCTTAATTTTAATTTGGGACAAAGTAATATTGTATGGACTCTACTTGTCCATATGGCCACATAAAAGGCAAGTATTTTACTTGGAGAACAAAACTCACGTGTGCTTTCTCTCCAAATAATAAAATTTAATTTGCCTTAGTTTAATCTTTTCCACTACATGCAATGGGCTATAAATAGCCAATCAATTCAGCAGGGAGAACACAACAACATAATTCCTCTCAAATACTTCTTTTCCCTCTCTCGTATATTCCTTCTCACTTAATTTCCTCCTATTTTATTCAGTCAATCATCATTATTATTTTATTTTCTAAAATTAAACTTGTTGGTTTATAATTAATTTTGTTGATTCCTGTATCCTTTGATTAATTAAGGGAAGACTTATTAAATTTGGATATCCTCTAATTAATTAGGTAAGTGCTTGTTTAATTTTGGGAAAACATTTCACATTGTGAAAATAATTTCTTAGGACAGTGCCTAACATGACTCAAGTATTTTATATATTACTTAAAATATTATTATTATTATCGTCGTCATCATTATTATTGTTGTTATTATTATTATAACTTGTTGATACTACTATATAAGAAATATTATTATTGCTGCAGTTTATTTATTTTCACAATTGATAGTAAGTTTTATTATTGTTTCCCAACAATCTAAGAAACTATGGCAAGTAATACTAGTAACTCTGAAACTAATACCGATGCTACCCCTACTATTCCTGCCCCACTTGTTTTACCATATGCTAAATCATTTCTTGACGTATCAAATATTGAAATTTTTGCTAATGAAAATTTTAAAAGATGGCAAGAACGTATTTCCTCACTACTTGATGTCCATGGTGTGGCACATGCTTTGCTACATCCACAATCTGGTGCAGACGTCGATTTCTGAAATCATGGAAATACACCAATAAGGTATGTCGTCATACTATATTACAAACTATTTCTAACGAACTTTTTGATGTATGCTGTAGTTGCAAGGAATCAAAAGTTATTTGGGAAGCCTTAATTAAAAAGTTCACTGTTGAAGATGCTACTAAACAAAAGTTTATAGTCAGAAGATATTATCATTGGCAGATGAGTGAAGTGAAGGAGATGAAAATTCAAATCAACGAATATAAAAAAAATACTTGAAGATTTGAAGGCCGAAGGAATTTCTTTACTAGAAAAATTTGCTGTCGGGGTATTGATCAAAAAATTACTTGACTCGTGGAATGACTACACAAATAGTCTAAAGCATAAGCAAACAAATTTCACTATTGAGAAGATAGTGACTCACATTTTAATTGAAGATATCAATCGAAAAGAGTCATTTAAAGCAAAAGAAATGACACTCAAAGCAAACTTAGTGCAAAGCCAAAACAACAACAACAAAAGGTATGATAATAAGTCTCAAGGTTACAAGCCCAATAATCCCAACTTTAAAAAAAGAAAAGGCACTTGTTTTACTTGTGGAAAACCAGGTCATTATGCTGCTCAATGTAGGTATAGAATAAGAAATAACAAAGAAATGAGAAATTCTCCCAAAGCTAATTTTGCTGAAGGAGATGAAATAATTGCAGCTGTTAATTCTTAAGTAAATATGGTGGCACATATAAAAGAATGGGTGATAGACTCTGGGGCTACTCGACACATTTGTGCAAATCGAGAAGCATTTGCCTCCTATACATCAATAAGAGATGATGGTGAAGTGATTTATCTTGGAGACTCAAGAACTGCTAATGTCTTGGGCAAGGGTAAAGTTCTCCTAAAACTCACTTCGGGAAAAACTTTAGCCCTGATGAATGTGCTACATGTTCCTACAATGCGAGCAAACTTGATTTTTGTGGCTTTACTGGATAAAGCTGGAATGAAAGTGTCTATTGAATCTAATAAGATTATTTTGACAAAAAATAATGTATTTGTGAGAAAAGGCTATTGTAACCATGGACTTTATGTACTTAATATTATCGATGATAATGCATCATCTCCTTCTTATATGATTGAGTCTATTTCTTTGTGGCATGCTGGATTAGGACATGTCAATATTAAATATATAAAGAATATGCAATCACTTGGTTTAATATCTGGTTTAGATTTAAGTAATTTCGATAAATGTGAAATATATGATGAAGCTAAAATTACTATAAAGTCATGTTTTTCAGTTAATAGAGAAACTGAACTGTTATCTTTGATTCACACTGATTTGGATAATTTAAAATAAACTATAACTAGAGGTGGTAGAAGATATTATGTGACTTTTATTGATGATTTCTCTAAATTTACTAAATTGTATTTTCTTAGAAATAAAGATGATGCTTTCGATGCTTTTGTGTCTTATAAATTTGAAGTTGAAAATCAACTTAGTAGAAAAATCAAGAGAATAAGATCAGATAGAGGTGGTGAATACTTGTCTTTAAATGCTCTTTGTAAAAAATAAGGAATTATTCATGAAGTAACTCCACCTTATTCACCTCAATCTAATGGAGTAGCTGAAAGAAAATATAGAACATTGAAAGAAATGATGAACTCTATGTTAATTAACTCTAATGTACCTGATAATTTGTGGGGTGAAGCTAGTTTATCTACATGTCACTTGCAAAATAGAATTCCTCATAATAGAGCAGGTAGAACCCCTTATGAATTATGGAAAGGTTATAAACCTAATTTGAAATATTTAAAAGTATGGGGGTGTCTTGCTAAATTTCTTTTATCTGAACCTAAAAAGAGAAAAATAGGTTCCAAAACTGCTGATTGCATGCTTATTGGATATGCTGAACATAGTGCTGCAATAGATTTCTTGTTTTGAAAAGTGATGTACTTGATAGTAATACTATAATTGAGATAAAAAATGCTGATTTTTTTGAACATATTTTTTCTCTATGTGACAAAATCTCTCACACACCTGTTGGAAGAGAAAAAGAATCTACCTCTAATATTGAGGAACTTAGAAGGAGTAAAAGGCCTAGAAAAGAATATTTTTCTTTTGGAAATGATTTTCAAACTTTTCTTGTTGATAATGAACCATCAAATTATTTTGAAGCCATATCTTCTTCTAATTCTAGATTTTTGAAAGAGGCTATAAAAATTGAAGTTGATTCAATTATGAAAAATAATACATAGGTTTTAACTGATTTATTTCCTGGTACAAAACCGATTGGTTGTAAATGGATTTTCAAAAAGAAACATAATCCAAATGGATCTATAGATAAATATAAAGCTCGATTAGTAGCTAAAGGATTTTCTCAAAAGCAAAATATTAATTATTTTGATACATTTGCACCAGTAACAAAAATTTCTTCTATTCGAATATTAATTGATTTGGCATCAATTCATAAGATTTTTATCCATCAAATGGATGTAAAACAACTTTCTTAAATGACGATTTAGAAGAAGAAATTTATATTCAACTTGAAGGATGTGTAGTGTCTGGACAAGAAAATAAAGTTTGTAAATTAATTAAATCTCTTTAAGACCTAAAATAAGCTCCTAAACAGTGGCATGAAAAATTTGATCATTTTTTTAATAAAAAATGGTTTTTCTTCTATTGAGGTGGATAAATGTGTTTATACTAAAGTGGTAGACGATGATTATGTGATAGTTTGCTTATATGTTGATGACATACTTATATTTGGTAAAAGTTTAAATATTGTGCAAAATACCAAATTATTTTTGTCTACTAATTTTGATATGAAAGATTTAGGCGAAGTAAATATGATATTAGGAATTAATGTTATAAGGAGTGATGATGGGATAATGTTAACACAAGAACACTATGTTGAAAGGATTCTTAAAATTTTTGAATATTAGGAGGTAACTCCTGTAGCCACTCCTTATGATGCTAATTCTAAATTAAAAAAGAATAATGGTGACCCAGTTGCTCAGTCTAAGTATGCATAGATCATTGGGAGTCTAATGCATTTAATAAACTTTACTAGGCCTGATATAGCCCATGCTGTGTGTAGACTGAGTAGATATACTCATAATCCCAATAATGAGCATTAGTCTGCATTAATGTGACTGATGAATTATTTGAGAGAAATCGTGAATTATGGTATCTCATATAGTGGATTTCCTTCAACTGTAGAAGGGTATTGTGATGCAAACTGGATCTCTGCTTCAGATGAGACAAAATCCACTAGTGGTTATGAGTTCACCTTAGGTGGTGGTGCAGTATCCTAGAAATCAACTAAACAAACGATCATTGTCAAATCGACTATGGGGTCAGAATTTGTACCTTTGGAGATAGCCGGAACCGAGGTTGAGTGTCTAAGAAATTTCTTAGCAAATATCTCTTTTACAAAGAATGATCTGATGCCTCATGTATCTATACACTGTGATTGTCAAGCTGTAATTGCTATTGCGAAGAATAAATCTTACACTTGTAAGAGTAGACATATGAAACTGAGACATGATGTTGTTAAGCAATTGCTAAGAGATGAAATAATTTTCATTGATTATGTGAAGTCAGAATTGAATTCGGCTGATTCACTGACTAAACTTGTGGGAAGAAAATTAATTCTTCAAACCTCAAAAGAAAAAATGGTTAAGTCCAATATGATTGTCAATAGAGATAGTAACCCAACCTATGTGATTGGAGATCATATGAAATAGGTTCATATGGGTAATAACAAGTCGATATTGACACTGCGCACTTATTGAGAGTGCTTGAACTGCTACTAAAAATGAGGGATGAGTTACTAACTCTTAATGAATTTATAGTCCTTACGAATGGTGTATTTAAAGCAGTGTACACTTGATGAGTTCACCTATATGAGAAGTGGAATGAGGCCGTTCCTATGGGACTTCGGCCTAGTTTCTAGAGCTCTCATGAATACCAGGAACGCGCATGGCCTATTGGCGTAAGACCGCATTGAACAATAAAATTACGATCAAAATGTGATTGATAAAGTCTCTGACTTACGATAAGAGTTATTTGATTCATAGAAATATTATATTTCACCAATAATTCTGTAAGTTAAATTTTATCGGTCTAAGTTTGGTTCATAGTCCAAAAGACACCAGACCTATTGCATTTTGTCCCTATAAATCAGCAAGTATAAACTCGTTAACTTATAAATTATTTTAAAATATATGGGGGATTGTAAGATATTTTAAAATAATTATTAATGAATATCTTAATTTTACTTTGAGACAAAGTAATATTACATGGACTCTACTTGTCCATGTGGCCACTTAGAATCCAAGTATTTTACTTGGAGAACAAAACTCACGTGTTCTTTCTCTCCAAGTAATAAAATTTGATTTGCTTTATTTTAATCTTTTTCACTACATGCAATGGGCTATAAATAGCCAATCAATGCTTCAGCAGGGAGAGCACAACAACATAATTCCTCTCAAATACTACATTTCCCTCTCTCGTATATTCCTTCTCAATTAATTTCCTCATATTTTATTCAATCATTCATCATTATTATTTACTTTTCTAAAATTAAACTTGCTGGTTTATAATTAATTTTGCCGATTCCCATATCCTCTGATCAATTAAGGGAAGACTTATTAAATTCGGATATCCTCTAATTAATTAGGGAAGTGCTTGTTTAATCCTGAAAAAACATTTTACATTGCGGGAATAGTTTCTTAGGACAGTGCCTAGCACGACTCAAGAATTTTATATATTACTTAAAATATTATTATTATTGTTTATTATTATTATCGTCGTCATCATTATTTTTGTTGTTATTATTATCATAACTTGTTGATACTACTATATAAGAAATATTATTATTGCTGCAGTTTATTTATTTTTAGAATTGATAGTAAATTTTATTATTGTTTCCCAACGCATCTAAAGCAAGTAACAAACGGTCATGTTACATAAGATATGTCCCACCATTTGCTTGAGAAAAATCCAACTTGAAGAACACTAAAAGGTTTCAATAAGAAGAAATCTGAAATAGACATATCATCTTTCAATAGATATTAGAATAAAAGGTATGTAAAATAACTAAATCATATTTCAACTTAACCAAATTTCAATAAAAAATTAAAATTTACACGCATAACTCATCCAGGATTAAACTGTACTTCTATTTGATAAATCCAAATATATGCAACAATCCCTCATAATGTTTTCTCCTCAAAATATGTGTAGGAATATAAGCAACCCCTGAATCCTACAAAATATTTACTTTAACAATGGATTTAGCAATATGGTTATATAATGATGAATTTGATGATATAATATAATTAAATTTAAGTAGGAATCAAAACAAACACTATATTTTAACCATGAACACAAATACACAATAAAATATAAAATAATACAATAAATTTGTACTCCCACTCCACCACAATCATATAAAAATAATATTAAGATAAAAAAAAGAAAGTAACATCAATCAACAATTTGAACACAAAAATAAGTAGTTGATCGTACTAATGCACCACAAACAAGAGTTCGCATTTAATTAGAACTCTCTTTATAATCCTTCTCCCAAAAGTAATCATGTTAGACAAAAAAAAAGAAGTGTGATCATCTAGAAATATTTATTCATCTAGACGGATAGATCATTGCATGTAGTTTCTCGACTCTTTTGATCCATCTAGAAATATTTATCTACATATTCATATGATGTAAAGGGAAAAATGATTAAAGAAACTTATATTTCTTTCAGTATTTCTTGTAACTAATTATTTTACTTGATAAAGTACCCAAATTTCATCATCTATTTCCTGGATATGGCCATGAAATTGATTCTTGCTGGATAAACTTATGCTATCAGCAGAACTATCAAATTTTATAGCAAACATGCAATTAGAAAAAGTACTCGTAGCATCAACAAAAAATAAAGAAGTAAATCCAAATAAATAATAGCCGATAGATTAGGATGAGATAACAACACGAAACTCCATTTTATTAAAAAGTTAAGAGACATTACAGTTATATTTCTCCTCCAGAGAAACTTAACAAATTGTGAATTTTATCTCCGATTTAAAGCTTTACTTGGGTATGAACTTCCGATTCATGGCAATGAAGCTTAAGATATGCCTTTATGATTTTCATTATCTTATTTCTGAAAAATCGATCAAGACAATATTTTACTGTATTTGTCAATTGAATCACCAACAAAAAAGTGAAGTTTTTTATTTTTGTCTTCTTCAAATTTTTTATTTATATCTACATCTTCACCAGACTGGACGAATGAAAAGGGAAAGGTATCAAGGAAAATACAGGTCTTCTCATCCCAAAGCACTCATAAAATTTTCTAAATTACATGTTGCAAATGGCACTGGTTCAAATCTGTGATCCCTATACTCTGTAGGCATGAATTGATCTCCAATGACACAAAGTAATAGCTGAATTCTCAGTTGATTAGCTAAAATGACTTAAAATATATAATAACATATATGCAACTGAAGATTAGTTAAAAGAAGATTCATACCTCTGAATAGTATAGTTAAAAGTAGATCCATACCTCTGAATAGTACAGAGAAATCAATAAGTTCATAGTTATACAACTCTTTAAATACATGTAAGGAATAAGTCTTTGCTGCATTCCATAGTCATTCAACTCTTATCCCACCCTGATCTCCTTCAAAATTTATAAAAATTACAACATGTAAAATTTCAATTGCAAAAGTATCATAAGTATATGATTCAATTAAATTATATATATCCGCAGAATATAGCAGAATGAAGATAGATGAATCATAGAATAAACGTAATAGTTTCGGATTAGGCCTATTGGTTGATCGATTAATAAGGTGATTAAAGATGCTTAAGTCTTTCAGAATTATGTAACAAATTAATTTTAAAGGTAAGAGAACTGATATAAACTAATTTTATACAAATCAAGTTTACCCGAGTTGACTCTCTGAAAAACAAAATTTATCTGACAATGTATATAAAGTGTTGACATATCTATGACCCTAAATGAAGTACAATAATAGAGAGTTTTACTAAATAGTATTAAGATACAATGATGCAAATCTAACTTTATCTGAGTCGAGAACTTTCGAAAATAATTTTTGATCTTCGTGAGGTAAGGATAACATCTACGAGCACTTTGATCTCTCCTTTAATTGTACCGCCCCGAGTCTGTACCCCGAACACCACATGATTCTTACGACCCCGAAGGTCCACAAGCTAACATATGACTGGTACCTGCTATGAACACTGAATAATAATACTATAATAATATGGAACATAGGCTGAAATTCTATAAGGTTCATAATATAAATACTGATAATAATAACATCAGACGATAATATCTGAAAACTGAATGATGTCTGAACTAGTCTAGTCTGAAAAACCTCTAATTGAACTGCTTGAATGTGGATTTGATAGGACAAGCCCCCAAATAACTCCGACTACTGAAATACTGAAGCTACTAAAATAAAAGTATATCCTCGATAGATGAGGACTCACTACTGAATCTTTTGTTGCTATTTGAATCTGTCTAAGCGAGGTCGGGAACCTGAGCGTTCGAACCTATGATATGAGACATCATAACACAAAGAGAAAGTATGCATCAGTACGTGGAATGTACGGGTATGCTAGATGAGGTAAGGCTGAATGCAAGGGTTCACATGCATGAACAATAACTGACTAAATAATATGTAGAAACTGAATAAAAGTACATGGATAACTGAAACTGTTGTAAATACTGAGTATGGAATACTGCGCATATATATTATACTATATCTGAGCTTTTACTGAAGCTGAGTACTAATTTCTGATAACTGAGTAACTGATATCTGAGATTTACTGATAGCTGAGTTTCTACTATTGATTGATTGTATCTGATAGTCCTGATTCTATAGAACTGAACTGAGTTCTATACTGAGACTGAAATTGAAACTATGGGAGGTAATCATCTAACCGACATGCCTCTTTTCTGAATAGATTTGGGGTCCAACCTCTAACCCCAGCTGGACGGGTGTCAGTACCATGCAAGGGGTAAAGACAAGCTGAAGAGTTACCCTTATCTGGAAGGTGCCCTGAATGAGAATGGTGGTACCCTCAACTGGCAGGTAAAACACCCCATCAACCCTCAATTGGCAGGTTGATGTCTCAACCTGTGCTGGCTACGTAGTTTTGGAATGCAAAGAGTGCTACTAAGGGTCACACCCTCTACTGGAAGGTGATCCCCCCTCTTTGGGTTCACTCGATGCTGAATTCTACTCCCATATGAAGGACATTGAGTCTTATACTGGATTGAACTAGACTGATATTGAGTTCTGTAACTGACTGAGTACTATTGATCGTGACATTATTGAGACTATTCTGTAACTACTGTAGCTCTAGGTAAACAACTAGATTTTTTGGGTATTGGATACCCCCAGGACTCGATAGCCTTAAAAGTAACGCATAACATGATCATAAAAGAACAACAATGCACTCATTTAGACATTTTATGAAACACTTGGTATACATAAACATGTACATGAATGGGACCACATAATAACATGTCATAAATTCACAATCCAATGCACTTGAGAATTTTATCATACACTTGAGGAGCATGCTTACTTCATATAACACTAAACATATAATAATATCATGGCTACTACATTCAACTTGTAATTCAAGAGTTCAATATGAAGATCACATAATTCAACCCACAAACTATCTATTTTTCACGGGACTTGTAATTAATCATGGAATTAAATCCCAGATAATATCATGAACATGAATTCAATCTAATTCAAGCAAGGAAATCTTAAATCTGAGATCTTGTATGTTTAAAAGGGGTTCTTGGACTTCATGAGTGAAAGAAACCCATGAATGAACACCTAACATACCTGAGAAGATTTATTCTTAAAGGTTTTTGGTGAAATTCTTGAGATCGTTCTTGATTCTTGATGCTAGGGTTTTGTTAATTTGAGAGAGAATAACTTAATCTTGAGAGAAAGTGAGTGAATAATGAAATAATGAGCAATTAGCACTCTTTTAGGGCTTAATTTCGTGTTTAGGACTGATTAGGGCCGTGGAAAATACCAATTTTCCCCTAGAAAATTATTAAAATTCATCAATGAGAAACCCAATTTTGGGCTTCACCGTGACGCGGTGGCATCACGGTGAGCCACTGGAATTCGATCGAGAACTATGTAAAAAGGACGTGCGTGAAATTGAATGTTGGTACGATGCGACACCATCGCAAAGTCTCACTGGATTTTGACAATTTGAAAAATGGTCCTTGGCGCGACGCGGTGGGATCGCAGTACCTCACTGGAAAATGATAATTGAGAACTGGAACATTGGCGCGATGCGCCCTTATCGCGAAGCTTCACTAAAAACTGACGGATGCCATTTGAACTGGCTCCGCAACACGGTGCTGCACCAGGTGGCACACTGTTTTACAAAAATGCTCTAATTCTTTCCCCGGGTATCGAATTTTGGTGAATTTTATATCGTTGGTAAGCTGACTGAATTTCCTACACAATGGTCAGTTCTAGACTGAAAAATTCTAAGTATTTTGAAAATTTTATATAGAAATACTTATACACTGAGAGTTAAATTAAGCTAGGAAAATACGAGGTATTACAATATCTCTCATTGGGAACATTCGTCCTCGAATGAGACTGATTAAGTTAAGATATACTGATAGACTGAGTTTACATACTAAATATGCACAACTAAAGCATAATTGCTGACTGAAACTACTGATAAATTGAGTTTTCATACTGAATATGCATAACTGAAGCAAGAGTACATGACTGAACTGATTCACGAATGCATGACTGTCATGAAGATTATATTTAATGGTAACTGATACCAAGTTTGTAACTGTTACTGAATCATGGAACTGGGTAAATCTAAGGAAGACTGTTACCTCAAGCTGAGAATGCTGATGAACCTGAGATCATTTACTGAATATGCATGAACGGGAACATAAGAACATAACTGAATCTGAAACATAATATATGAACTAAATATCATGAACTGAACTATTTCCTTGAATACATTTCATACGACTGAGATTGGAATGAGAGAGTCAACTTATGCGTACCCATTACTCCAAACTGGATCTTGCTACATGAAGAGAAACTGAAAGGTTTAGGTTATGAAAGATCGGGGAGGTTATAGTGCATCTCCCCTTGGGATATTATGTCCCCCAAAGAATGTTGACTTGGCTAACTTACTGAGGAAAAGCTGAGATGATGCATGGGGCACTGACAAACTAAATCGTGACTGAATATCTGGGATCTAAAACTAAGGCATGATACATGAACTAAGTTGAACTTGCAACTACCAGGATGCTCCATCTTGCAATGGGCATATTCGTGAGACTTCGGATAGAATGACTAGGTGGAAAGATGGGAAATCATACTAATTTGTCCGCCCAACTGCTAAACTGAATTGCTGTCTTTACGGACTAACTCAGACTGAAAACTTATACTCAACTGGAGTATTTCTTGACACTCTATCTATAAAGTTCTACTAACTTTAGGGAGTAAGGAAATCTTGGCATGGTCTGAATAAGACATCTGAATAAGAAATCACAATATGGCTAAAATTCTGTAACCTGGATCAAGGCCTACAAAACATCATCTAAGATAGAGTTACTAAGCCTTATGCACTGCAGCTACTAACTTGCAATCTTAGCCCTATTTCTCAACTATAATTTCTACTTCAACTCTGCATTTCACTTGAGGCTACTGAAAATATTCACAGGGGCACTGATAACTCTACCTACTGAGGTCTGAGCTAGATTAAATTCTCCCAATATGTCCAAGCCTACTCAAATCTATGAAATGCATACATAACACTGTAGTACTAGCCTGAATCATGAATTCAATGTTCTCTACATTTCATAACTTCTCATCTCCTGAATAATTTCTGATTTTCCCTTCAACAACTAAACACAACCTCCTACTATCCATTCACTATGCAAAATGCATTTATCCACTTACACGCTAACATGACCTTCAAGCCTATCTTCATAACTGCAGCCTCATGTAAAACAAACATGCAATAATCTTTCCTTAACATGAAATATTTACTCTCTCCCATCTTAGCAATTGCTCATCACTATATTATTTCATAAGGAGAGTTTACTGAAAGGTTAAAACATGAGGTCCTGAAGCATGAATGGAAACTATAAAAGACTTGACACTTAACAGAGACCCGAGGAAAGGAATAACAATATCATGGATTTATCAAGAGATCTAAACCGAGGATATACATGACATAATCTGAATTTAGCTAATCATTAAGAGTGTAGCATGAGTCATGGAAACTGAGCACACTGTAAAACATGAATACATGCGTCATAAGCTGCATAACCTGGGTTTAAAGTTCATAACTTCATGGAATACAATTTGGACTGCTGAGCAACTAGAACTCCTTATACTAGGAACTGGAAGCGCACATGGCTCTATGAAAAATGCATGAATATGGGTTATGATCATATGGCTGACATGTAAGGCATGAATAGATACCATGATAATTGAAGTTCAAAACTTTGAACTGAGGTAAAAATGGTTCGGGTATCTTTTCCTCTACTGATGTTCTATAATACCCTGTATCGCCGCTAGAATCTGAGAGCCTAACTTGGTTACTTGCCCTATCATCTCCTCCTTAGCTTAAAGCCATAATTCTAAATTTTGTGAACCACTTAATCAACAACTCTAATCACCTTCTTTGATACAAGTTCAAGTCTTTCTAAGAGGACACATACTGTAAGCTTTTGTAATCTGTGAATACATCTACATGTACCCCATACAAATAGTGCCTCCAAATTTTTAAGGCAAATACTACTACTGCTATCTCGAGGTCGTAGGTAGGATAATTCTTCTCATGAGGCTTAAGATGTCTAAAGGAATAGACTATGACCTTATCTCTCTATATTAGGACACAACCCAAACCCACTCTAGATGCATCACAGTACCAACAAACCCATCTGAACCATCTGGTAGCGTCAAAATTGGGGCTTTACTGAGTTGAGTCTTCAACTCCTAAAAACTCTTCTCACAAGAATTTGACCACTGAAACTTAACTTTCTTCTGAGTCAATCTGGACATGGGGGATGCAATAGGCAAAAATCCTTCAATAAACCGACGGTAATAGCCAAATAAACCCAATAAACTCTTGATATCTAATGGAGAGATGGGCCTGGGCCAGTTTCTCACCGCTTCGATCCTTTGAGGATCATCTCTAATGCCATCATCGGAAATAATATGACCAAGAAATACTACCGACCTTAGCTAAAATTTGCACTTACTGAATTTGGTGAACAACTGATGGGCTCTGAGAGTCTGAAGTACAATTTTGAGGTGATCTGCGTGATCATTCTCGCTACGGGAATAGGTAAGAATGTCATCGAGAAAGACTATAATGAATATGTCCAAGTATTGCTTGAACACATAATTCATTAAGTCCATGAAGGCTATTGGGGCATTTGTGAGACCAAAGGACATGACTAGAAACTCAAAGAGACCATACCGGGTTCGTAAAGTTATTTTCAGAATGGCACACTCCCTGACTCGGAGATGATGATAGCCTGATCTGAGGTCTATCTTAGAAAAGTAACTGGAGCCCTCAAGTTGGTCAAATAAGTCATCGATTCTAGGAAGTGGGCATTTTTTTCTTGACTGTAACTTTGTTCAATTGACGATAGTCTATACATATTTTTAGAGAATCATCTTCCTTACGCATGAATAAGACTGGTGTACCCCACGGGGAAATGCTGGGTCTGATGAACCCCTTGTCTAAAAGGTCCTTTAACTATTCTTTTAAATCTTTGAGTTCTGCTGAGCCATTCTGTATGGAAGAATGGATATGGGTTGAGTATCTAGGAGAAGGTATATTAAGAAGTCAATTTCCCTTTCGGAAGGAACTCCAAGATGATCTTCGGGAAACACATCTAAGAATTCATTAACTACTGGAACTGACTCAAGACTAGGAGTTTCTGAACTAGAGTCTTTGACTTGCACAAGATGATAGACACATCCCTTGGATATCATTTTTATCTCTCTAAGGTATGAAATCAACTAACCTTTAAGCATTGGGGTACTACCCCTCCATTCAAGAACTGGTTCATTTGGAAACTGAAAACGAACAATTTTTTTCTGCAATCAACTGAGGCATAGCATGAATGGAGCTAATCCATGTCGAGAATGACGTTGAAATCCATCATCTCTAACTCCACTAAGTCTGCTGAAGTGACTTTCTGAGATATCATAACCGAACAGTTCCTGTATACCCGCTGGGCTATGATAGACTGACCCACCAGGGTAGAGATTGAGAAAGGTTCTGTTAAGTGATAACGCTCAACTTACACCTCAAATTAGTGTAAGGCGATCTTCGTCAATATATTTACCCAACTTTGGAGTCGGGGTCGATTTCACAGGGAACAATGTGAGTGGCGATTAAGCTAATTCGAAACTATAGTTCCAAGTTCAATTCAAACAAATGGTACTAAAATATAACAGTAAGATGGGAATTTTTATGAGTCAAACAAAAGTTAACAGGTTAACTTTATTCAGAACTCAAAAATAAGATTTCAATTGTTCAAATCAATGATAGGGAGAAACTAGGGTAGTGATCACTATGACTATTAATCTCCATTGAATAATAACATGTTCAAGATTCTCGTGGTAGGTGGGAACAACAGAATATCCCTGCCTATGATACTATCTGAATTATCTCTCGACCTCTCCAGATAATTTATTATCTAATTCTCTCAAACTTAGATAACTTATATATTTCCAACCGGATGATATCTCAGGTAGATTAATCCAGTCATGACATCAATCATTAAACAGAAGGTTGGTAGCTTCCGAGTCTCTGTTGATAATTTGCTTCCTCTAGCTTATTTCTCTGTTCAAGCAAATAAACCTAAGGCGTAACCTATTGTTTGTAATCAATAAATTTACGTTAAAGTAACAGAATTTCAAGATGTTCCCACAATCACTCAAACCCTAAACAAACTATTAAATCAATGAAATAATAATCATAGATCCCATAAACCTAGTTGTGGGTTTTAGTTGCTCATAAGATATCAAGAGATAACCACGATTGAATTCATAATTTAAAGAAATTAAACTTACAAAAGATGAAATTCAAAGTTGATTCTTCTCCAAGTACAATAAGAATTTCGCATAACTAAATCAAAGGATTAAAAATTAAAATTAAAATTAAGAGACCAAAAACTACGGAGAGAAAGTGACCAAGTACGTGAATTTCAAGGTCAGCCCCCCCACAAAAGAGAATTTAAAACCCCTTTTTATAAGTTCCCTATGTAATAAGACCTAAAAATTGTGCCTTAAATAGAAATAGCTATATATGGAAGCAAATCTCAAGTTTCAGCTTTTTTCTCGAAATAGACGACGCCATTTATGACGGCTTGTCAGACACCTTACGTCTTTTGCGGAATATCATCAAAGCTTCCAGTATAATAACATCTTTTGCTTCTCCTAACGGCAAAATTTGATGGCGTGTCAAATATGTGACGGCATGTGAAAAATGTCATCACATCCTCATTGGAAATCACCATGTTCTGCTAAGAGTTGATGGCGATTTTGATGCCATGTCAAAGTTGTGATGGCGCTTCAGAAATGTCGTCACACTTCACTTCAATTCTTCAACTTCTGTCTAAGCTTGACGGCAATTATGACAGCCTTTCACATGTCTGACGGTGCTTCAAAGATGTCGTCAGCTACATTTCATCTTATTTACACCAGATTTCAACTGATTTTGTTCTTCTTTCCTTTAGTTTCCTCCACGATCACTTACATCTGCATTAAAAAAGTAAAAACAATCAAAAATAACAAAAGTTGCTTAAGACTTCACAATTATTTAGAGTTAAAAGCCTCAAATGTGTTAGAATCTGCTCACACATCAATACCCTCAACTTAAAACAATTGCTTGTCCTCAAGCAACATAAACATAACACTACGATGCTTAACCAAGAAATACATAAGATACCCATGGCAATTGATTTTCAATTTTAGCTCAAAACTCATGGCACTCTCCAAGTTCAATTACTTATAAACCCAAATATGTTTATAAACGAAGATCCACAATGTGACACAAAGGAATCAAGATTTCGCATGAAGTTAGAAACAACAACCATGCATATATACAAGTTACACTACCCAAACAAGTAGGCATCTAGTGATAGAACCTGTGTGCCCTTACAACAAAGAGGTCCCTCCTAACTCATGTATGAAATCAAGCATGTCAATGCAGGGACGGTCAAGAGACACTCACTCTCAGAAAGAAATTCCAATCAATGTATGTCAAATACCATATGCTTGCCCTTATTTTAATTACCAGGGCTTTCAGACAGTTGAGTTAGGATAACTATAGGTCTTTTTCTTAGGCTTGTAATGTAGGCTTGGGGCTGGAATGGTGTTCACGAATATTTAAAGTGACTAAGTCTCCTTAATACTGCACTACTCTTTTGGGGTCCCAACTCTTAGCCTTTTTCCATTTTTCATTCATTCTTGATCACACATATTCCGGATGAGTGCGTTTTTTTTTACTAACACTTCGTTCTTTCTTTTCACAGTCTTTTTCTTTTCTTATTCTTTTTCTACCGCGTCCATATTTTTAAATTCTTTTTGTTTTTATTCAATCCATTTTCATACTCATTGTACATCACGCACCCCTATGATAGCCACCCTTAACTTAGGTTATTTTCCTAAGTCAAGGTGCACAGTATTCAAGGAGGACCAGGGCTAAAACAGGTTCATTGTGATATAAATGAGAAGATGGTTGGTGTCGTAAAAAAATAAACATTTAGGATCAAAGTAGAGATCAAGGGAGATATCATGCACACAGGGTAGGTAATTTAGCCTAAAAGTGGACTAATATCAACAACGGCCTATGATCCTTTCCTAACCCCTATCTTTCAACCCAAGCAAGACTAACCGGGCAAGTTATAGATAAAGGAAACTGAGCTAGACCTCACACACACATGGCATAAAGGTACATCACAAGCTACTACCTATCTGGTTAATGCAATTGTTAGCAATGATTATCATGTCCCTAGAACTAATGCCATAAAAAAATTTACATTAGTCACATACAGATGCACATCACACATTTAACACAAACAATTGGAGAGGTAGTTTTCATTCCAAGAAAATTCAACATAAATATGTCAACTGCTGTAGATACTTATTTTTCTCCCAGTTAACCACAACACATCACAATTCAAAAACAATACGCCTAAACATACCGTCTCTACTAGGAACAAAACTTTGGGGAAAAAAGGAACGACAACAAAAACCCACGGAGGACATCAACACCCACAAGTAGCCCCACCCTCAACTTAAAATAATGCAATGTCTCCAATGCGTCAAACCAAAACAAGAGAGTTAGAAACATACTTGTGAAACCATGGATGCGAAGATCTGATGTTAATCACATAGGATGAATACAAACAACAAAATACCATGGGTTGCCTCCCAAGCAGCGCCTAGTTTAACGTTGCGGCGCGACTCAGTTATCTTGACTACTCAGACTTCGTCAAGATACCTTGTTGATAATTATTTATGTCTCCACTTGGAGGATTTCAAATGCCGGCCCAACTTTTGATCAATACATCTTCGGGGTGTGTTGGGCAAATGTGAGGGCATGATGAGGAATGTTCTATCACGCCACTTCGAAGACTTGAACTGCTTGCCCAATTTTGCATCAAAATTTCGTGTGGGCTCATTTAGCAACGGTGAAAATATTAAATAGCCACTAAATGGACATCGATCTTTAAGATCCTTGGCCTTAATATTGGGGTTGTAGCATACCCTTTTGGAAGGACAATCTCCAAAATGCAAGAATCTTCCTCCTCATTTTCAAAATTCATCATTTGCTTGGGTGATTCGACTTTCATCACATCCACTAAGCATAATATTGAAAAGTGATTCGAATGAGTACTAACCCTCAATTTTGGAATAACTTCCCTATTAGTATTTTTACCCCGAAATGCACTAGAGTCTTCATGAGGTTTGTGTTTAATTTCTTCATTTGACTCTAATACCATTTCCTCATCCTTGGCATCTTCATTCATGAATGGTTCGGTTGGTTGGGAAATCACCGAGGGTTGCTTAACATCAAGCTCATCATCAACATTAGATTCTTGCTCTTCATCCTCACACTCTTCCATTATTTTAAATAATTCCACAGATAAGATATCATCTAAACATAATGTAGAAAAGTGTTTTGGACGATTGACCTCGATATCCATCTCTTCTATCCTTTCTCTTCCCTCGTTAAATGCCCTAATGTCTCGACGTATGTCACATATGGTATAGTTCGTTGTGTCTATACGATCCAACATTATTTGAACCATAGCTTCAATGTCACTCTTTCCAGTGCTTCGTTCTTTCTTTTCTTGACCATAAGACCTGTCATACTCATAAGAAGAGCTAAAACTTGGGTTAGCGCAATAGGGGGAAGGGGCATTTGTGTAATCACTCCAATGTCCATCTTGACCACCATATAAAGAACAATTATACTCCCAATAGGATGGAGATGGTGCACACATCTCTCTCCGAGGAGCATATCTATAATCTTGCCTAAAGTGGGGTCCATCACAATATGGACATGGATCATCCAGATACTATTTTCAACCATTAAACTCACATTCATTCCATGATGCCATAGTAAGAAATAAACAAAGATAAACAAAATCTACCTAACACAAGAAACAAAGGAAATCACAAACAAATATTTACAAGTTTGAATTCAAGCAAGTAAGATAAAATTCCAAACTAACTTAATACGCCAAATTGTTCCCTGGCAACAGCGCCATTTTTTGATAACGCTCAACTTACACCTCAAATTAGTGTAAGGCAGTCGTCGTCAATATATTTACTTAACTTTGGAGTCGGGGTCGATTCCACAGGGAACAATGTGAGTGGAAATTAAGCTAATTTGAAACTATAGCTCCAAGTTCAATTCAAACAAATGGTACGAAAATATAAAAGTAAGATGGGGATTTTTATGAGTCAAACAAAAGTTAACAACTTAACTTTCTTCAGAACTCAAAAATAAGATTTCAATTGTTCAAATCAATGATAGAGAGAAACTAGGGTCGTGATCACTATGACTATTAATCTCCATTGAATAATAACTGTTCAAGATTCTCGTGGTAGGTGGGAACAACAGAATATCCCTGCCTATGATACTATATGAATTATCTCTCGACCTTTCCAGATAATTTATTATCTAATTCTCTCAAACTTAGATAACTTATCTATTTCCAACCGGATGTTATCTCAGGTAGATTAATCCAGTTACGACATCAATCATTAAAATAATAAAAACAATAAAAACAATCCAAAATAACAAAAGTTGCTTAAGACTTCACAATTATTTAGAGTTAAAATCCTCAAATATGTTAGAATCTGCTCACACATCAACACCCTCAACTTAAAACAATTGCTTGTCCTCAAGAAACCAAAACACAATACTACAATGCTTAACCAAGAAATACATAAGATACCCATGGCAGTTGATTTTTAATTTTAGCTCAAAACTCATGGCACTCTTCAAGTTCAGTTACTTATAAACCCAACTATGTTTATAAATGAAGATCCACTATGTGACACAAAGGAATCAAGATTTTACATCAAGTTATAAACAACAACCATGCATATATACAAGTTACACTACCCAAACAACTAGGCAGCTAGTGATAGAACCTGTGTGCCCTTACAACAAAGAGTTTTTTCCTCACTCATGTATGAAATTAAGCATGTCAATGCAGGGACGGTCAAGAGACATTCACTCTCAGAAAGAAATTCCAATCAATGTATGTCAAATACCATATGCTTGCCCTTATTTTTATTACCAGGGCTTTCAGACAGTTGAGTTAGGATCACTATAGGTCTTTTTCTTTGGCTTGTAATGTAGGCTTGGGGATGGAATGCTGTTCACGGATATTTAAAGTGACTAAATCTCCTTGATACTACACTACTCTTTTGGGGTCCCACCTCTTAGCCTTTTTCCATTTTTCATTCACTATTGATCACACATATTCCGGATGAGTACGGGTTTTTTTTTTAACACTTTGTTTTTTCTTTTCACAGTTTTTTTCTTTTCTTATTCTTTTTCTACCGCATCCATCTTTTTAAATTCTTTTTCTTTTTATTCAATCCTTCTTCATACTTATTGTACATCATGCACCCCTATGATAGCCACCCTCAACTTAGGTTATTTGCCTAAGTCAAGGTGCATAGTATCCAAGGAGGACCAGGGCCAAAACAGGTTCATTGTGATATAAATGGGAAGGTGATAGGTTTCGTAAAAGAAATAAACATTTAGGATCAAAGTAGAGATCAAGGGAGATATCATGCACACAAGGTAGGTAATTTAGCCTAAAAGTGGACTAATATCAACAACGGCCTATGATCCTTTCCTAACCCCTATCTTTCAACCCAGGCAAGACTAATCGGGCAATTTGTAGATTCAACACACAAAGGGAACTGTGCTAGACCTCACACACACATGGCACAAAGGTACATCACAAGCTACTACCTATTTGGTTCATGCAATTTTTAGCAATGATTATCATGTCCCTAGAACTAATGTCATAAAAAGATTCACAGTAGTCACATACAAATGCACATCACAAATTTAACACAGGCAATTGGAAAGGTAGTTATCATTCCAAGAAAATTTTACAAAAATATGTCAACTGCTGTAGATACTTATTATTCTCCCAGTTAACCACAACACATCATAACGTAAAAATAATACGCCTAAACATGCTGGCTCTACTAGGAACAAGATTTCGAAAAAAAGAGGCATGGCAAAAAAACCCATGGAGGACATCAATACCCACAAGTAGCCCCACTCTCAACTTAAAATCATGTAATGTCTCCAATGCGTCAAACCAAAACAAGAGAGTTAGAAACATACCTGTGGCAACATGGATGCGAAGATCTGATGTTAATCACATAAGATGAATACAAATAACAAAATACCTTGGGTTGCCTCCCAAGCAAAGCCTGGTTTAACGTTGCGGCACGACTCAGTTATCTTGACTTCTCAGACTTTGTCAAGATACCTTGTTGATAATTATTTATATCTCCACTTGGAGGATTTGAAACGTCGGCCCAACTTTTGATCAATACATCTTCGGGGTGTGGTGGGCAAATGTGAGGGCATGATGAGGAATGTTCTATCACGCCACTTCGAAGACTTGAACTGCTTGCCCAATTTTGCATTAAACTTTTATGTGGGCTCATTTAACAACGATGAGAATCTTAAATAGCCACTAAATGGACATCTATCTTTAAGCTCCTTGGCCTTCAATATTGGGGTTGTAGTATACCTTTTTGGAAGGACAAACTCCAAAATGCAAGAATCTTCCTCCTTATTTTCAAAATTCATCATTTGCTTGGGTGATTCGACTTTCATCACATCCACTAAGCATAATGTTGAAAAGTGATTCAAATGAGGACTAACCCTCAATTTCGGAATAACTTCCCTATTAGTATTTTAACCCCAAAATGGACTAGAGTCTTCACGAGGTTTGTGTTTGATTTCTTCTTTTAACTATAATACCATTTCCTTATCCTTGCATCTTTATTCATGAATGGTTTGGTTGGATGGGAAATCACCGAGGGTTTCTCAACATCAAGCACATCATCAACATCGGATTCTTATTCTTCATCCTCACACTCTTCCATTATTTTAAATAATTCCATAGACAAGATATCATCTAAACATAATGTAGAAAAGTGTTTTGGATGATTGACCTCGATATCCATCTCTTCTATTCTTTCTCTTCCCTTATTTAATGCCCTAATGTCTCGACGTATGTTACATATGGTATCATTCGTTGTGTCTATACGATCCAACATTAGTTGAAGCATAACTTCAATGTCACTCTTTCCAGTGCGTCGTTCTTCCTTTTCTTGATCATAAGACCTATTATACTCATAAGAAGAACTAGAACTTGGGTTAGCGCAATAGGGGAGGGGGCATTTGGGCAATCACTCCAATGTCCATCTTGACCACCATATAAAGAACAATTATACTCCCGGTAGGATGAAGATGGTGCACACATCTCTCTTCGGGGAGCATATCTATAATCTTGCCAAAAGTAGGGTCCATCACAATATGGACATGGATCATCCATATAAGATTTCCAACCATCAAACTCACATTCATTCCATGATGCCATTGTAAGAAATAAACAAAAATAATGAAAATCTACCTAACACAAGAAACAAAGGAAATCACAAACAAATTTTTACAAGTTTGAATTCAAGCAAGTAAGCTAAAATTCCAAACTAAATTAATATGCCAAATTGTTCCCCGGCAACAACGCCATTTTTTATAACGCTCAACTTACACCTCAAATTAGTGTAAGGCAGTCGTCGTCAATATATTTACCCAACTTTGGAGTCGGGATCGATTCCACAGGGAACAATGTGAGTGGCGATAAAGCTAATTTGAAACTATAGCTCCAAGTTCAATTCAAACAAATGGTACGAAAATATAAAAGTAAGATGGGGATTTTTATGAGTCAAACAAAAGTTAACATCTTAAATTTCTTCAGAACTCAAAAATAAGATTTCAATTGTTCAACTCAATGATAGAGAGAAACTTGGGTCGTGATCACTATGACTATTAATCTCTATTTAATAATAACTATTCAAGATTCTCGTAGTAGGTGGGAAAAACAGAATATCCCTACCTATGATACTATCTGAATTATCTCTCGACCTTTCCAGATAATTTATTATCTAATTGTCTCAAACTTAGATAACTTATCTATTTCCAACCGGATGTTATCTCAGGTAGATTAATCCAGTTACGACATCAATCATTAAACAGAAGGTTGGTAGCTTCCGAGTCCTTGTTGATAATTCGCTTCCTCTAGCTTATTTCTCTGTTGAAGAAAATAAACCTAAGGCGTAACCTATTGTTTGCAACCAATAAATTTAAGTTGAAGTAATGGAATTTCAAGATGTTCCCACAATCACTCAAACCCTAAACCAACTATTAAATCAATGAAATAATAATCATAGATCCCATAGCCCTAGTTGTGGGTTTTAGTTGCTCATAAGATAGCAAGAGATAACCACGATTGAATTCATAATTTAAAACAATTAAACTTACAAAAGATGAAATTCAAAGTTGATTCTTCTCCAAGTACAATAAGAATTTCGCACAACTAAATCAAAGGATTAAAAATTAAAATTAAAATTAAGAGACCAAAAACTACAGAGAAAAAGTGACCAAGTACGTGAAGTTCAAGGTCAGCCCCCCCCCCCCAAAGGGAATTAAAAACCCCTTTTTATAATTTCCCTATGTAATAAGACCTAAAAATTATTCCTTAAATAGAAAGAGCTATATATGGAAGCAAATCTCAAGTTTCATCTTTTTTCTCAGAATAGACGATGCCATTTCTGATGGCTTGTCAGACACCTGACGACTTTTGCGAAATGTCATCAAAGCTTCCAGTATAATAGCATCTTCTGCTTCTCGTGACGGTAAAATTTGACGGAGTGTCAAATATGTGACGGCATGTGAGAAATGTCATCACATCCTCATTGGAAATCATCATGTTCTGCTTTGAGCTGACGACAATTTTGACGCCTTGTCAAAGTTGTGACAACGCTTCAGAAATGTCGTCATACTTCACTTCAATTCTTCATCTTCTGTCTAAGCTTGATGACAATTATGACAGTCTTTCATATGTCTGAAGGCGCTTCAAAAATGTCGTCAGCTACACTTTATCTTATTTGCACCAGATTTCAACTGATTTTGTTCTTCTTTCCTTTAATTTCCTTCTCGATCACTTACATTTGCATTAAAACAATAAAAACAATCAAAAATAACAAAAGTTTATGAAGACTTCATAATTATTTAGAGTTAAAAGCCTCAAATGTGTTAGCATCTGCTCACACATCATTAAGATTTCTGGTCTGACTTTGAATTGATTTCTATGTAAGGAGTTACAAAAGATAGTGAAGCTCCTGGATCTAATAAGGCATAAACATGTAAATGAAAGATCTGTAACGTACCAGTGACCACATCAGGAGAACTTTCTTGATCTTGTCTGGACTGAAGTACATAAAGTCTGTTTTGGTGTTGGCGTTGCCCACTGGTGGCATTGGAAGCGGCACCCTGCTGATTCGAGCGACCGAACTGAGCTGGTGGACGATCGTACTGTTATTGTGAACCTAATTGAGGATAATCTATGATTACATGGCCTGGGTCGCCACACCCGAAACACAAACCACTACGATCCCTACACATACCTTGATGATTCCTACCACACTTCCCGTAGAGAGGATTAGTACGACCACTCTTTGGCCTTGACGTTCTGGCCCACTTATTCTTTCTCCCCTTTTCCCTACTCTTCTCCCCCTCACAATGCGAAGCAGAGGCCTTCAACCTAGATAGGAAAATAAAAAACTGATTTTTCTGAGAAACTACTGAATAAGCTAAGGCAGTAAAAATAACTCTTAATTCTACGTGGGAGACATGCTCATTCAGGGGATCTGCCTGAACGGGCGAAGGTGCTGGCTGATTTTCATTCCTTCTTCTATTAAATTTCTTGGGAGGCATGTCCTGTAGTTATTAGGAAGGAATGAATTAGACTGAGAGTTTAAATTGAGCTTATGCTTACTCGCACGACATGAATGCTGAAAAAAGGGAAAGTTTTCCTAAAACATCTCATAGCCTCTTGTCCATAAGTGTGGCGTGCTACACACCCATGCACAAGAATCTATTTAATGTGGCTTTCAGACTCCCTAGGACTCTGTTAAACCTTAGGCTCTGATACTAAGTTTGTAATGCCCCGAGTCTGTACCCTGGATGCCACACGGTGCTTACGACCCCAAAGGACCACAAGCTAACCCATTAATGGAACCTGTTGTGAGAACTAAATATTAATACTGTAATAATGCGGAACATAGGCTGAAATGCCATAAGGTTCATAATCTGAAAACTGAATGCTTTCTGAACTAGTCTAGTCTGAAAAGCCTCTAACTGAACTGCCTGAATGTGGAGTTGATGGGACAAGCCCCCAACTAACTCCAACTATTAAAATACTAAAACTACTGAAAATACTAAAATAAAAGTATATCCTCGATAGATGAGGACTCACTATTGAAGTTGCTGCTGCTATCTGAATCTGTCTAAGCGCAGTCTAGAATCTGAGCATCTGAATCTATGATATGAGACATCATAGCGCAAAGAGAAAGTATGCATCAGTACGTGGAATGTACGTGTATGCTAGATGAGGTAAGACTGAATGCAAGGGTTCATATGCATGAACAATAACTGATTGAATAATATGTAAAAACTAAATAAGAGTACATGGATAACTAAAACTGCTGTAAATACTGAGTATGCAATACTGCACATATACATGTATACTATATCTGAGCTTTTACTGAAGCTGAGTACTAATTTTTGATAATTGCGTAACTGATATATGAGATTTACTGATAACTGAGTTTCTAATACTGATTGACTGTATCTGATAGTTCTGATTCTATCGAACTGAACTGAGTTCTATATTGAGATTGAAATTAAAACTGTGGGAGGTAATCATCTAACCGACCTGCCCCTTTTCTGAATAGATTTAGGGTCCAACCTTTAACCCCAGCTGGAAGGGTATCAATACTGTAGGACGGGTAAATACAAGCTGAAGAGTCACCCTCATCTGGAAGGTGCCCTGAATGAGAACGGTGGTACCCTCAACTGGCAGGTAAAATACCTCATCAACCCTCAACTGGCAGGTTGATGTCTCAACCTATGCTGGCTACGTAGTTATGGAATGCAAGGACTACTACTAAGGGTCATACCCTCTACTGGCAGGTGAGCCCCCATCCTTGGGTTCACTCGGTGCTGAATCCTACTTTCATATGAAGGACACTGAGTTTTATACTGGGCTTTACAAGATTGATACTGAGTTTCACTGAGTTCTATAACTGACTGAGTACTATTGATCGTGATATTACTGAGACTATTCTGTAACTACTGTAGCTCTAGGTAAACAACTAGATTTTTCGGGTATTGGATACCCCTAGGAATCGATAGCATTAAAAATAAAGCATAGCATGATCATAAAAGCACAACAATGCACTCATTTAGATATTTTTTCAAACACTTGGTATACATAAACATGTACATGAATGGGACCACTTAATAACATGTCATAAATTCACTATCCAATGCACTTGAGAATTTTATCAAACACTTGAGGAGCATGCTTACTTCATATAACACTAAACATATAATAATATCATGGCTACTACATTCAACTTGTAATTCAAGAGTTCAACATGAAGATCACATAATTCAACCCATAAACTATCTATTTTTCATGGGACTTGTAATTAATCATGGAATTAAATTTCAGATACTATCATAAACATGAATTCAATCTAATTCAAGTATGGAAATAATAAATCTGAGATCTTGTATGTTTAAAAGGATTTTTTGGACTTCATGGGTGAAAGAAACCCATGAATGAACACCTAACATACCTGAGAAGATTAATTCTTGAAGGTTCTTGGTGAAATTCTTGAGATCGTTCTTGATTCTTGAAGCTAGGGTTTTGTTAATTTGAGAGAGAATAACTTAATCTTGAGAGAAAGTGAGCGAATAATGAAATAATGAGCAATTAGTGCTCTTTTAGGACTTAATTTCATGTTTAGGACTGATTAGGACTGTGGAAAAATACCAATTTTCCCGAGGAAAATTATTAAAATTCGTCACTGAGAAATCCGATTTTGGGCTTCACCGCGATGCGGTGGCATTGCTGTGAGCCACTTGAATTTGACTGGGAACTTTGTAAAAAGGACGTGCGTGAAATTAACCCTTTGCGTGACGCGGCACCATCGCGAAGTCTCACTGGATTTTGATAATTGGAAAAATGGCCCTAGGCGCGACGCGGTGGGATCGGTGGTCCCTCACTGAAAAATGATAATTGTGAACTGGAACATTGGCGCGACGCGCCATTATCGCGGAGCTTCATTGGGAACTAACGAATGCCATTTGAACTGGCTCTGCGACGCGGTGCTGCACCAGGTGGCACATTGTTTTACAAAAATTGCTCAAACTCTTCGCTCGAGTATCGGATTTGGGCAAATTCATATCGTTGGAAAGCTGACTGAATTTCCTACACAATGGTAAGCTCTAAACTGAAAAATTCTAAGTATTTTGAAAATTTTATATAGAAATACTCATATCCTGAAAGTTAAACTGAGATAGGAAAATATGGGGTATTACATTAATAGAATAAAGTAGTTCTATTATGGTAAGAATTATTAGGACAATAAACATAGACTCCAAAGTTAGGTTTTAGTTGCGTATAAACATTTTCTACGGGATCTATTATAGCACCTTTACTTGTCTTCGATCCAGAGCTGGTGTGTTCTTTTCTTTTTATACACATGCAGTGAATATTTCATGGAGAAACCAACCATAGTTGATTGTCATGTTCTTATATAGGTGGAGAAATCAACATAGTTGATTACTATCGATCCTATTCTAATAATTTTTTTTTGGTCAAATATCTATGAAATAAATTTTCTATCTCGCAAAAGTAAAAATAAGATCTGTGTATATCATATCATCTTAAAAATCTACTTGTGAAACTTTATTTTATTATTATTGCTACTATTGATTAATACGAATTTTGGATATAAGTATAATATACAATATTATTTATTATTTTTTGTTACTATATCATTGATTGTTTTCTTTTACTTAATATAGGTGATAGATAAATGTTTGAGAAAGTTTTTGTGTAAATATTAGGTTTAATTGCATTGTGTTAATATCTTTATTATATGATGGTCGACTTTAAGAATTTTTTGTACAAAAGTTGATATCTCAATTATCGTATTGTTTAAGAGCGTTAGTTGTTGGGCCAGTAGGTTAGTAAGTTTATATATTTGTTTTAAGGTATTTGTTAAGGGAAGCTTTGATCTTGAAGATCTGTTCTTTTAGAGAGCAATCAAAATCTGAAAAGATTCTTCCTTCTTCAAAAGCCTAGGTGATTCTTTTTATATTATTCGTATCTCTACGATTTAATAATATTTTATCCTTCCTTTTTAAACTATCCCTTGATATATTTTATGGATGCATTTACAATGTTATTTAATTTACTGTGAATAATATTATCGGAGTTACATTTTTTATTGTCTTCATGAACGAATTATTATTTTGATATATTTAGGAAAAAATCCAACATTCAGTTGAACTTCCATTCATAAACAATAATATAAGAAGGCATCAGTAACAACAATACACTACCTAATGTAGTTTTGCCGCATTTGATTACAAAATTTTCTTTCATAGAACAAGTTGTTGGTTGTGCAAAATATTAGAATCTTAGAACATTTGAGATGAAACTTTCTTTAGTGAAAAACAAAATAAAGTATTACAAATATTAATTTCATTTACTTATTGCATCTTTTGTGAACTTTTACCATAGATTTATGCAATGGATAACTATGTTTGTGCAATGGATAATTATGTTTGTAAGATTTTACAAATATACGATACGCTACTACTAAGTCTCACATTATATACATCCCCATGAGTAGTTTTCTATATTTTACTTCTTACTCTCTTGTTTTGGTTTATCATTATTAAGATTGTATTTAAATTATTAAAGAAGCATGAACTTGAGTTGGAATATGCATCACTCTCTATTTTTATATAAGAAATAATAATAATTACTATATAGATATATAAAAATCACAAATGGCCCTATAAATGTAACTGCCACTGTAGTTCTCACTACTACCTAGAATGGAGCGATTTATACAGATTTGAGACTGAAGAGAATTATCCATACAACTATTAATGTGATTATTCGAACTATATTATCATACATGTAAGAATTATAGAAGGGATCTTCACCCCTAAATTCATTATTTAGATAACTCGAGTTTCGATAATTATAAAAAGAACTTTCTAGTTCACTAAGAAAAGAATGGTCATTGTCAATCTCAAAAATTTAATTCTCAATATAAAAATAGATGGAATAATTATCTCCATTTCTATCACTAACTACAAAAATGTCATTAGACATGAAATTTCGAATGTCTTTAACACCAAAAAATAATCAATATTACTAACTTGAAGAACACTAAAAAATTTCAATAAGGAGAAATCTGAAATAGATATATCATCTTTAAATATTTATTAGAATAAAGGTAATGTAAAATAACTAAATCATATTTCAACTTAACCAAATTTCAATAAAAAATTAAAAATTTACACGCATAGCTCATACATGATTAATTTGTACTTCTATTTGATAAATCCAAATATTGTTAGCAATCCCTCTTAATGTTTTCTCTTCAAAATATGTGCAGAAATATAAGCAACCTCTAGATCCTACAAAATATTTATTTTAACAATGGATTTAACAATATGGTTATATAATGATGAATTTGACGATATAATATAATAAAATTTAAGTAGCAATCAAAACAAGCATTATATTTTAACCATGAACACAAATACACAATAAAATATAAAATAATACAATAAATTTATACTCCCACACTACCACAATCATATGAAAATAATAATAAAAGAAAAAAAAAGAAAAAAAAAGAAAGTGACATCAATCAACAATTTGAACACAAAAATAAAAAGTTGATCGTACTAATGCACCACAAACAAGAGTTCGCATTTAATTAGAACTCTCTTTGTAATTCTTCTCCCAAAAATAATCACGTTAGACCAAAAAAAAGGAGTGTGGTCCATCTAGAAATATTTATTCATCTAGACCGATAGATCATTACATGTAGTTACTCCACTCTTTCGATCCATCTAGAAACATTTATCCACATATTCATATGATGTAAAAGGAAAAAAGTTTAAAACAACTTATATTTCTTTAAATATTTAGTGTAACTAATTATTTTACTTGATAAAGTACCCAACTTTTATCATCTATTCCCTGGATATGGCCATGAAATTGATTCTTATTGAATAAACTTATGCTATCTACAGAACTATCAAATTTTATAGCAAACATGCAATCAAGAAAAGTACTCGTAGCATCAACAAAAAATAAATAAGAAATCCAACTAAATAATAGCCGATAGATTAGGATGAGATAACAACACGAAACTTCATTTTATTAAAAAGTTAAGAGACATTACAATTATATTTCTCCTCCAGAGAAACTTAATTAATTGTGAATTTTATCTCCGCTTTGAAGATTTATTTGGGTATGAACTTCAGATTCACAACAATGAAGCTTAAGATATGCCTTTATGATTTTCATTACCTTATTCCTAAAAAATCGATCAAGACAATATTTCACTGGACTTGTCAATTGAATCACCAACAAAAAAGTGAAGCTTTTTATTTTTGTCTTCTTCAAAACTTTTACCTGTATCTACATCTTTACCAGTCTGGACAAATGAAAAGGGAAAGGTATCAAGGAAAATACCTGACAGGACTTCTCCACCCAAAGAACTCACAATTTTCTTAAAATTACATGATACAAATGACACTGGTTCAAAGCTATGATCCCTATACTCTATAGGCATGGATTGATCTCTAATGACACAAAAGTAATAGCTGAATTCTCAATTGATTAGCTAAAATGACTTAAAATATATAATAACGTATATACAACTGAAGATTAATTAAAAGGAGATCTATACCTGTGACTAGCACAGAGGAATTAATAAGTTCATAGGTATACAACTCCCCTATGAAATGCATGTAAGGAATAAGTCTTTGGTGCATTCCATAGTTATTCAACTCTTATCCCACCCTGATCTCCATTAAAATTTATAGAAATTACTACGTGTAAAATTTCAGTTGCAAAAGCAACCTAAGTATATGATTCAATTAAATTATATATATCAGCAGAATAGAGCAGAATGAATATAGATGAATCATAGAACAAACGTAACAATTTCAAATTAGGCATATTGATTGATCGATTGATAAAGTTATTAAAGATGCATACGTCTTTCAGAATTATGTAATAAATTAATTTTAAAGGTAAGAGAACTGATATAAACTAATTTTATACAAATCGAGCTTGCCTGAGTTGACTCTCTGAAAAACAAAATTTATCTGATAATGTATATAAAGTTTTGGCATATCTATGACCCTACACGAAGTACAATAATAGAGAATTTTACTAAACAGTTTTAAGATACAATGAAGCAAATCTAACTTTACCTGAGTCGAGAACTTTCAAAAATAATTTTTTTATCTCCGTGAGGTATGGATAAGATCTACGTGCACTTTGCTCTCTCCTTTATTAGAATACCAAGTTTCTATCATTATAAATAATTTTAATATGTAACTAGGAAAACTCAACTTTACCTAAATCGAGCGTGAGGTATCTGCTTGCACTTTGCTCACTCCTCGAATAAAATTTCAAGTTTTCTATCATTATATACAATTTTAAGATACAACTACATAAATTCAAGTTTACCTGCGTTGAAATCTTTCAGAAACAGCCTCTTTATCTCAATGAGATAGGGGTAACATATGTGTCCAATAACTTCAATAGTATGACGTTTTAAAAAAATATTATCTTAACCTCATTCTAATTTTTAAAAAGAAAATACTATCTTTTATATGAACAACACCTAAACAATAGCCTATATTATGTTATGCAAATTTAATATCAATATAATGAAATTTCTTACCATCATTGGCAGACCAGCTACTTTCGTGATAACAATATGAAGCTGGAACGTATTTTACGTGGAAAAGGGTTAATATCACATTTCTATTTCCATTTTCCTATAAATATTAGAAAGGAGTTGAGTAGTAATTATATTCCATACGTACATATTTTATATAAATATTTATTTCCCATAAAGTTTGAAAAAGTAGTGTAAAACTTATTTTCTTATTTTTTATTTAAAAAGATTCAATGTAATATTTATCCTATATTTTAGGACTCCTAATTTTAGATTTTTTTTTACTATATTTGTTAATGTTTTAGTCCCATGTTTTATTAGTATTCAATATTACAAATATAATTAAATAATAATTTGAGGAAAAAAAGTGAAAAGACGATTTTGTCTAAAACAAGGACTTTTAATGAAGGACAGAAAGTTCAAATCACTTTTCTAAGGGTTTTCACACTTTTAGTATATATATATATAGAGAGAGAGAGATTATAGATTATAAATATAGATAGATTTTTTAAATTAAAATTGTGCCATTTTCTTTGATCAAATAAAGTTTGATATATTCGTTAATTAACAGAAGGAAACAAATGCTTCTTAGTCAAACGAATTATAATCAATAGTTCTCGTTTGTTGTTGTTGATCTTTATCCTCCATTTGTACCACCTCAGATTCTTTGTAATATCTCATCCATGTCATCCCTGTCTAGTGTTATATCATCAAAGTCGGGCACATTGTCGTGATCAAAATTGAACGTGTTTGTTGCTTCAGAAGTATAATGGCCCTGATATGTTGGATCCATCAAGTAATTCATGTCGTTTTTGTGTGTTTGGGGTAACATCACTCTTGATGATCCTTGATCAAAATTGAACATGGTTGTTGCTTCAAAAGTATAAGGGCCTTGATATGTTGAATCCATCAAATAGTTCATATCGCTTTGGTGTGTCTCGGGTGGCATGACACTTGATAATCCTTGATCAAAATTGAACACGGCTGTTACTTCAGAAGTATAAGGTGATATGTTGGATCCACCAAGTGATTCATGTCGTTTTCGTGTGATTGGGGTGAAACTTCCAAGTCCTGTGCACCATATGGTTGCACTACTGGCTCGTGCTCCAGATCCCCACTCAAATTTTTAGTAACACTAGCTTTGGAAATGAACTTATTGATGGCACACAAAACATAATATCTGCAATCATCATCCAATTTCTCAAGAACATTTCTTGAAATCTCGTCCTTATTGATCACGAAAGACATTCCCTTCTTGCATCCAATTATAGATCCTCCCTTCTTTCTTAACTTATTGTTTCTAGATTCGTACGTGCTTTACACGTGTGTTTCACGTCAATCACTTAAACTATATATACAAGAAGAATAAAATTATTAAAAAGCAGCAATTGACGCTAAAATAAATGTTATGTCTATTAAATAATATAAACAAATATCGTGTCTTAAATATGTTATTGACTTTAAAGTCATAAAATCACACCAAACATCTTACCACCCTAAAATTGACATTTCAATTCTGCTGGCGAAGTTGAATTTTTCATCCGAGGTCATTTCGACCAAATGTGGGTTTCACACCCATATTTTCAATTTTCTAATTTTTTGTCTAATAGGTCAAAATGAGCTCGGGTGCACCGAGACCCGAACCAAAGGTCTACCTAGCCTAAAATCGATATTCCGGAGCTGCTGGCGTAGTTCGCTCAGCCATCTGTTGTATGGATCAAAAGATATCTCCATAAGTCTAAAATAAGGCTCTCGAAGTCATTAAAAACCACAATATCGCATAAATGGTACCAAAATGTATCGAAAACCATGCAAATTATTCCCACACCCCAGAAATACCGCAACTACAGGGAGGGGTAAAATAGTCGAATCATACAATAACAAAAATTTCACATATTTCATCAATTTTTTAGGTCATTACCACTGGAATAACTCTAGAGCGCAACCGCCTAACATCCCTAGTCAAAATAAAAACCGACTCCTCAACAAAGGACAATCGCTCATCTAACTGAACCGACTCCCAACGAATGACATGAGACTCATCAGAAATATAATGATGAAGCATAGAAACATGAAAAATTGAATGAACAACCGATAGATCAGGGGAAAAACCAACTCATAAGCCACATCACCAATAGTTCAAAGAATCTCAAATGGACCAATATACCTAGAGATAAGCTTGCTCCTCCTCCCAAACCTCATCACACCCTTCATGAGTGAAAATCGAAGGTAAACATGACCCCCAACTCCAATTCTCAAGGGACAAAGTCTACGATTATGATAACACTTCTACCTACTCTGAGCCGCTCTAAGTCTATCTTAAATGATCCAGAATTTGTCCAAAGACTCTCGAAGTAAGTCCATTCCTCGAGATCACACCTCTAAAACATCAAACCAACCCACTGGGTAGTGGAAACGCCTAACATATAATGCCTCTAAAGGAGCCATATCAATACAAAAATGGTAGCTATTATTATAGGCAAACTCCGCTAAATCCAAATGCTGCTTCCACTGGACACTAAAATCCAACACACAAGCGTGGAGAATATCCTCCAAAACCTAAATAAACTGCTCTAACTGGCCATCAGTTTGGGGGTGAAATACTGTACTGAGATCCATCCGAGTACCCAACTCATCTTTAAAAGTCTTTCGAAAGTGAGATATGAACACAGGACCTCAATCTGAAATAATGAACACCGGCACACCATGAAGATGCACAATCTCATGAATGTAGATACGGGTCAACCTCTTAGTACTGAATAAGACCTGAACCAGAATAAAATGAGCTGACTTGGTCAATCGATCCATGATGACCCAAACAAGTTAGAACCATGAGATGTATGAGGCAAACCAGTCACAAAGTCCATGGTGATCTATTCCCATTTCCACTCGAGAATGGGTAACCTTTGAAGTAATACACCAGGTCTCACATGCTCGGCCTTCACCTATTGATAACATAGGCAATGAGCCACAAAATCCACTATATCTCGCCTCATACCACCCAACCAGTAGTGCTGCCTTAAATCATGACACATCGTAGTCACGCCTGGGTGGATAGAATATCTGGAACAATGGGCCTTCTACAAGATCAACCTAATCCATTCACCCACTTTTGGCACACAATCTCGACCCTCAATCCTCAAAACTCCATCTAAATTAAGTGAGGCTTTCTTAGTCTCCCTACTCAACACCTTATATTGAATCAACCTCAATCTAATATCATCAAATAAATGACCTTGAATCTGTTCCATCAAAGAAGATCTAGCCTCCACAAATGTCAAAACACGCCCAAGTGTCAAAATATCAAGCCTAACCATCTGGTTAGCTAAAGACTAAACCTCTAAGGCCAAAAGCCTCTCCTAGATCAAAAGATACCCAAGATACCCATGCTAGTCGGCTTCTAGCTCAAGGCATCCACAACCACATTAGCATTGCTCGGATGATAGAGAATAGTCAAGTTATAATTCTTAAGCAAATCAAGCCAACAATGCTGCCTAATATTAAGATATCACTGGGTAAAGAAGTACTGAAGGCTACAATGATCTGAAAAAATCTTACAACGGACTCTATCTAAGTAGTGCCTTCATAACTTCAAGGAAAACACAACTGCGCACAACTCCAAATCATGCATTGGATAATTTCTCTAATGAGGCTTCAACTGATGAGACACATACGGAATCACCTTTCCCTCCTGCATCAACACAACACCTAGCCCAACACCTGAACTATCACAAAAGAAGATAAAACCCACACCCTTCTTGGGTAAAGTCAAGATAGGAGCTGAAGTTAACAAATCTCTGAGATTTTGAAAGATCACCTCATAAACATCGAACCACAGAAAAGAAATCTACTTTTGGGTCAACTTGGTCAATGGATGAAAAAA
Source organism: Capsicum pubescens (assembly GCA_030864215.1). NCBI lineage: Eukaryota > Viridiplantae > Streptophyta > Magnoliopsida > Solanales > Solanaceae > Capsicum > Capsicum pubescens. The sequence continues at coordinate 88,034,041 of CM061548.1, forward strand.
ACCTCAACAAAACACCGATAATAACCTGCCAAGCCAATGAAACTCCAAATCTCGGTGGGCGAAGTAGGTCTAGCCCAATCATGAACCGCTGTAACCTTGGCTGGATCAACAATAATAGCTTTCTTAGTCACCACATGACCCAAGAAAGAAACAGACTTCAACCAAAACTCACACTTGGAAAACTTAGCATACAACTTCTCATCCCTCAATCTTTGAAGCGCAATCCGTAAATGCTCCTCATGCTCAACCTCACTCTTGAAATAAACCAAGATATCACCTATAAATACAATAATAAAGGAGTCAAGATATGGTCGAAATACTCGATTCATCAACTCCATGAATATGAAAGGGGCATTGGTCAACCCGAAGGACAGGACCAAGAACTCACACTACAAAAAAAAATATGTTTAGCGATGAAATTTACTGACAGATAATTTTTTGTCACTGTATAGTGATGGATTAGCAACAGAACAATCAATTTGATCATATGCAAAGCAATTCAATTTTTATGTATGCTATTAGCAACGAATCAGTGATGGAATTGCGATTCCGTCACAAAATAATAGCGGGAAAAATTGGCACCAAAATTTAGTGACCGATTAGCAACAAATTATTGGTCTCTATGTTAATTATTTTGTAGCAACAAATATTCGTTGACACACTTCAGATTTAAAAAAAAATATTTTATTTTATTTAGTGACCAACTTTTCCGTCGTAAAAGTGTTCATTTTACCTTTTTAATTAATAATAAAGTATAGAAAGGGGGGGGGGGGTTCTAGGGTTTGAATTTATTTCAGCCCCTCATTCTCTTTCTACTCTTTCTTTCTCAAGAATCATGTTCACAATTTCAAGGCCCTTTTGCCCAATTTGAACAAGTTTTTGAACGAATTGAAGGCATTTATGCATGTATTGAAGGTCAAGCTTACACTGGTTTGCCGATTTGAAGCATTCGAAGGTATTCGCTTCCACTGTACACTCTCTATCCGAATTGAAATTTATGTTTTCTTTATTTTTTGAGTCGATTTTAAATTATTGTTCACTCTTTATTCGAATTGAAGCTCGAATTAGTTTTAACTTATTAATTTCTTTGAAAAATAATTTGGTTTTGGATATTTATCCGTGATTTGCTTTACAATGGGTGAATCTTGTGATTTTACTTTACTTTACATAATTTTGGATGCATGCAATCGGTTGGGTTTAGGGTTCATGGAAGCATTTGGGGCTAGGCTTTATTTGGGGCTAGGATAGTTGACTGTTAGAGTTTAGAGAATTTCAAAATTTTAATGGAGCCTATGATAAATATGAGCAAGTATCACAATTTTTTATTTTTGACAAACACAGAACTCTGACAAGTCTTGGAAGAATGAACTCACGTATGTGGCAAAAAACAAGATTGTCTCGTGTGGCTAGGGGTGACAGTTCAACTAGATGAGATGTGGTTTGTTGTATTTTAAAATCTTTCCAGTAGAGCGTATCTTATCGATAGCTTATGTTAGAGCTCTTAGTAGGCTGGGTGATCTCATTTCTCCTTACTAATACCGGAGTAGATTATATAAACATACTTTTTAGGTTCTTAGATACTTTGTATTTTATTTTTCAAAACTGTTCTAAAAAGTAATTTTTCTCGTCCATGATAATATCTGGATCTTTTATTTCCTTTGTTTGCGTAGCTTTATTTTTTCCTCTTTGTACTTTGATAGCTTTGGTGTTCTTCCTTGTCACTCCGCAAATTTCTTTTATTTTCTTAAAGTGGTTCACAATTGAAGTATTAGGATTCTTTCGACTTTCTTGTTGACATTGTTTTGTTGCATCCATCTCTCTATGTTGACTTTTCTCTTCTGCAGTAAGGGGGTTTTCTTTGAACTTTTCTCGTGTTGCCTATGTTTGCTAATATCCTTTCTGATGTTGTTGCTGGTATAATTTCATATTCCATGACTTGGGTGATCACTGACATGTGGTTTTCTTTGTTTCTAATTTCCTGTAAGATTTCATTGCCTCAGGGTTTGGTTAAGTCGATCCCTACCTTTATTTTTGCTGTCGTAGGTCTAGTTTGTGTGCTAGTGGCCTTATCGATAGTAAGAGGGGTCACTACTAAAAAGTAAGTATCTATTGTGTGCCTTATTTTTCAATTTTTATTTTTCCATTTGATGGATTGCTCTATCTGGTGGGTGACTGAGGGGTAACTTTACATCTGTTGATGGATTGATCTTAAAAAGATTGGATTTTTTTTGTGGTTTTAGAGATCTAGTAGTGTAAGTGACATAAAGAATAACATAAAGCTTTTAGAAAACTAAGTGTCATGGCTTACAGGTCTTACTCAGATTATGCTTTAAAGAAAGATATTAGCTTCAAATTTCAGCTTTCAGATTTTAGATTTAAGTGAGTCCTTTCTACACTTAGACAATATGATTTAAAGAAAGAATACAAGTACAACTTTTAGAACTAAATTTTATGACTCACTAGATTTAAAAAGTATTTGCTATTCGTGATTATACATTTCAGTATTTCAGATATTCCATCTTATGTGAGTCATTTACATTTAGCATGCATTGATTTACAAATTATGATGATGAGATAATGTTTTACTTATGCATTCACCCCCATATACTTAGTACATCCTCAAAGTACTGATCCACATATATGTCTATGTGCTATATTGTCTGATAATGTAGGTACGAGTTGTAGTACACATACCATATTCAGACAGTTTGCAGATTCAAGTCAGCAGATGATGAGTCCTCCTACTTCGGGGACTTTAGTTAGATATTATTGATGTACTTTATTTTCTTATTCATATGTATTGATTAGTAGTAGTTGGAGTCGCATCCCATCTATCTATAGTCAGTATAGTAGAGGTTTCACAGATGATAGTTAGAGTCAGTTATGTAATTTCACTCCCTCTTTTTAGACTTTATCTAAGTGTAAAAGTTGTATCAATATTGTATGTTTCCCAGATTCCATCATTATTATGTTTCCTCGCAGTAAACTCAGTCATTTTATACATATTATTTAGTTGCTTATGAGTTATGCTAGTAGAAGGGTTAGCTTGGGATCACTTGTGGTCCTAAGCACCGTGTTTTTAAACTTTCTTTCTGCTTTTTCATTTTTCTTGTTGTGCTTGTTAGCTTGTCGATTATGTTCGTAACTTATTTTTGTTATTAAGCATGTAATGGTAAATTTGTTGTTATAATAGAAGTATGTATCACTTTTATCTTATTTTTATGGTAAACTAGTATTGTTTTCTATTTTGTGAGCATTTTGAATAATTTAGTGAAACTTTTAAACTGTCAATTGATCTACTTAATTATGCTTTCTTTGCTAATTAGTTCTTCATATAAAGTCTGATCATAGATTATCGTATTTGTTAATATGAATTTCCAACAAGGTTAATTATTAAGACTGAGTGTTGCGTTTCTTATTAAGCTGGTTAATTAGCACTGATTATCCTATTTTTTTTATTTCAACCTTAGTAGGAACATGAATAATCTAGAGCGTGGTTGGATATATGAGAGGTTAGATGGCTGAGGGGCTTTATACTCTAGTTTTGTAACCAGGGTGGATGAATTTATTCAATTCACATGTTCTCAACAAAATTGCATGAGTGGTGACAAAGTTAGATGCCCATGTGCAAAATGTCAGAACTATAAATTCATGGATGTCGAAACTGTTAAATGTCACCTTTATTAATCTGGATTTGTTGAGAACTAGTTTATTTTGAAGAATCAAGGGAAACGAGATGGTATAAGTGGGACTTATTATGGTAATGACTTGCATGGTGGTGGTCAACCTGTATTCAGAGAGAATTCATACCGATAAATGATTTTGGATGCAGCTGGTCCCAACTTTTCTCAGGGTTCAAGTTGGAAATCTTATAGCAATATTAAACCTGAGTCATCTCATCCTTTTGAACATTCAATGGAGGAAGATCCTAATCCCGTGTTTAAAATTTTTTATGATTTGCTAGATGCTGCTGATGCAGAATTATATCTCGGTTCATCCCTCTCTCAACTTGCAGTTGTCTCTAAAATATTGAATATTAAAATGGAGAACAATATGTCCCAGAGAGGCTATAGCCAGATGATGCAATTTCTTAAAGAGGCTTTACCTGAAGATAACGTAAAGCTTGATAGCTATTATCAACCGAAGAAGCTAGTACGTAGCTTGGGTTTGTTGGTTGAAAAAATTGATTATTGTGAGTCAGGATATATGTTGTATTGGGGTGATGATGATGAACATCTTACATCTTGTAAATTTTGTAGAAAGCGAAAGTATAAGCGTTGTGTAGGCTCTCGTAAGAGAAAATTGGTCCCTTGTAAGAAAATGCATTATTTTGCTTTGATTCTGAGATTGTAAAGATTATATGTATCCCATGCTACAACTACCAACATGAGATGGCATCATGAGCATAAAAAAGAGGATGGTGTGATGCGCAATCCATCAAATTCTGAGGCTTGGAAGAACTTCAATGAAACTCGTTCCTTTTTTACTGCTGAACCAAGAAATGTCAGGTTGGGGTTATGTACGGATGGTTTTCAACCATCCATTCAGTCTGGAAGGAAATATTCTTCATGGAAAGTGATTGTTACTCTATATAATTTACCTCTAGGAATGTGCATGAAAGAGGCTTATATGTTCTTATCAATCATTGTTCTAGTCCGACAATTTCAAACATAAAATTGATGTTTATCTGCAACCACTAATAAAGGAATTGACCTTGTTGTGGGAGATAGTACGAAAGCATTTGAAATCTTAAAAGACAAAACTTTAATTAAGGGTAGCTTTGATATGGACAATTAGTGACTTTCCAGCTTATTCTATGTTATTGGGATGGAGTACTGCAGATAAATTAGCATGTCCTTATTGTATGGAGGAAACACAATCCTTTAGATTACAGCATAGAAGAAAACAATCCTGGTTTGATTGCCACAGAATGTTCCTTGACCAACATCACCCATTTAGGAGAGATCAAAAAAACTTTCTTAAAGGCTAGACTGTTAAAGACCCCCCCCCCAAACATATAGAACAAGAGAGGAAATTTTGGACCAGTTATGTAATTTGGGGATAAGATATGTAACAGAGTTAGATGTAGAACAAATTAATAAAACAATATGTAAGACATGTGGGTGGAAAGAGCGAAGCATCTTTTATGATTTTCCATACTGGAGTTCTAACATGATTTGACATATTCTTGATGTGATGCATATTGAGAAAAACTTCTTTGATAATGTATTTAACACTGTTCTTAATTTTGATGACAAAACCAAAGACAATCCGCAGTCACATCTAGATATGGCAAAGTATTGTGATCAACCTTAATTGGGAAAGAATAGTAGTGGACAATATCCAAAAGCTGTCTATACATTAGACAAGGAAACAAGACCTATCTTGTTTAATTGGGTGAAAGTCTTAAAGTTTCCAGATGGGTATGTTTCAAATTTGGGTAGGTTTCCAGACACAAATGCGAAAAGGTTATTTGGTATGAAGAGTCACGATTGTCATTTGTTCATGCAACGACTAATGACTATTGCTTTTTGGGAACTACTTCCTAGTAATGTGTGGCAGGCACTTACAAAATTGAGCTTATTTTTTAAGGATCTTATTTTGACCACTCTACGAGTGGATGATATGGTGCGATTAGTGAGAGATATTCCACAAATTTTGTGCAAGTTGGAACGTATATTTCCTCTTGGGTTCTTTGACTCAATGGACCATCTTCCTGTGCTCCTTCCATATGAAACAAAAATTGCTGGACCTGTGCAATATCGATGGATGTATCCTTTTAAAAGGTAAATATGAAACTCTAGGTCAAACTTGTGACGATTAATTAATACATAACCTTCCAAATATAATGTTTCATCTTTTTCTGTTGGGAACCCTTAAAAGGATGATTGGGAATAAAGCTAGTGTTGAGGGTTCCATTTGTGAAGCGTACTTGATGATGGAGTCAGTACAATTATTTTCTCATTATTTTGAACCTCATGCTATGTCACGAAATCATAATGTGGATTGTAATGACGATGGTGGTGTTGTGGAAGATCTTAAAGAAAATCTTCCAATATTCTCCCATCCAGGTCGACTTTGGAGAGAAGAAAAAAAAGAGATTTAACCTTAGATGAAATCAAGGCGGTCCAAACTTATATTTTACTAAATTGTGAGGAGGTTGAGCCATTTGTGAGGTAACAAAATTCTCTTAATAATAATAAAATCTAGTCTTATATCATGACTTCTCTTATTTAAATTATTTTGTTGCAATGAAGTATGTACCTGCAACTTTTGAAAGAAGAATTTCCAAATCTCTCTCAAAGTGAAAAAGACGACAACCGTGAAGAAATTTTTTCTATATGGTTCAAGGAATATGTAATATTTAAATAAATATTAACTTTCATATAATGATGTACTTAAATTAGCTTCTCAAATTTAACTAAATCTTTGATTTTTTTTAAATAGGCTCAATGTAATTCCATTGAAAATGAATACTTGTGTAGTCTTGCTTGTGGACTATTAATAGGAGCTACATGATTCAGTTTATTTTGTTAACAGATATAAATTTCACACAGAATGTCATGGTAGCGTGAGATCAATAATGAATAGTGGAGTTTGTATATCCAATCCAAATTTTGGTTATTATTATGGGTGGATAAAAGAGATTATACAAGTGGAATACCGTGAAGCACCTTTAAAGCAAATTGTATTATTCAAATGCGAATGGTTTGACCTAACAATGGATGTCAGAAGCATAATCAGTACAAGTTGGTTGATATTAACCATCGTCGTCGATATAAAAAGTATGAGCCTTTTATTCTTGTAATGCAAGAAACTCAAGTATGTTTTGTACCTTATCCAAGCATGAAAAAGGACAAGGATGATTGGCTAGCTGTATTTAAGGTCAAACCTCAAAATGTTATTGAATTACCAGTTAAGGAAGTGGTGACAACTTCAGAACTAAATATTCCTTTTCAAGTTGAAGAAGTTGAAGTCCATGAGATAGATATGTCTATTTCTATTGATGAAGATATTCTATTGCATGATCCAAATAGGGGTGTACTTAAAATGAATGAACCTCTTAATGATGGTTTATTTGAATAACATCATAAAATTCAAGATGGATCTACAAAAGAAGAATATAAAACTGAGGAAACTGAGGAGGATGATGAAGAGGAAGAGTTTGAAGAAGACATAGATAGTGACTAGAGCTTGTTAAAAATTTACTATTTTATCTTTGTTGTATTTTTTTTTTAGTAAGAAGACAATGATAGTGACACGTGCTTGATAAAAATCTGCTATTTTATCTTTGTTGTATTTTGTTTAAAGTATTTTTTTCTCCAAATTATTGTCATTTTCTTAGTTTTTGGTTTCCTTTTATTAATCTGTTAGTTTTTCATATCACATTATTTTAATTTGGTTTTTAATAGTAATGATCTAACGACACCGTTATTTTTGTATAGATATGACTCAGGGTGGATATCGTGCAGACAAGTCCTCAGGTAGGAGTAAGACTGTTAATCGTGCAAAAATTCCTTCTATTCTATTACTAGTGGTTGAACAGGATGATATAAGTTCCATCCCTAGCAGTATGCCAACCGATCAAATACTACTGCCCAATTGTACGCCATTGGCTCAAACATTGGGAGAAAAAAGTGCCCTAGTCATTCTTGAGATATCTCCTATTTCACATAACCAAAGCAGCCCAACATGACAGAATATGAATGCTCAAAGCAACACAACAGTTGAGGGAACAACTATTCAGAGAAATGTATCTGGTTCAGGTGATTCCAGTTGTAGCAATGGTCGGACTCTTATTTTTCTGACTTTTTCAGGGTTAGTACTTACTATTTGTTTTTTTTATATATATTAGGGAATGATGTCGTCAATGTTTTCACTGTCTATTGGTCATTATTAGTTGATAATCAATTCCATGGTCAAAGTTTCTACTCCTAATTTTTTAAAGCTATAATCATGCATATTTCTGTTAAGTGTATAACTATTGAGACTGATGTGGTTGATCTATATTTTGTAGCTAAATTAATTCCTTAGTGGAAGTACAAAAATATAAATGTTAAGAGATGTATACATAACTTGTCAAAGACATTCATTTTTTATTTACATGTGTTAGTCAAGATAAACTGCCCAAATAGCTTTTGTGTTTACTGTTTTTGTACAAATGTTGTAGTGTTATTGGTGTTGGATTTGATGTTGCAAAGGTTGGAACCTTCTTCAAAATGCTACAGTTCCATTACATTATCTTTCAAAAGTGAAGTTGATCCCAGTGGGATCAACTGGAAAGGTGTCTCTAAAGATGTCAAAGATGGTTATTTTGGAGAATTCAAGGTATGTTTTTTAAAATAATAATCGATAGCAATTGTTTGAGTTTGCACCTAACACTTAATTATATTACTTTAAACTGTATTTCAAAAGAATTTCTATTGGTATGCTTCAGTTAGTGAAGCAGTGGTGAAGCAACAATGGTTGAAGAAGGCTGTATTATGCTACAAGAATTTCATTTCTAATATAAAGAAAACATAGAGCTATAGTTCAACCAGAATTTGTAAATGACCATGTGTGAGAAAAGTGGACAAAACTTTGGGAAAGTGATGGATGAATTAAGAATTCCAAGATAAATTCATAGAACCATTGTGGTAGCCATAAAGTAGCTGCTAGGACACACACAGGTGGCTCTATCACAGCTGGAGAGCATCGAAAGAAATTTGTAAGTATAAACTTCCTGAATAATTGATTATGTGTGGTTTATGTTGTTAGTCTGTGATGGAGATTATTTGATTTTTTAGTGGTGATTGATAGTGATGTTGTTAATCTGTGGTCTTCTGCTAAATACCTAAAAATTGTTGATTAGTTTTCTATCATTTCTTTCCATTTTAGTAGCTAGGGTTTTTTCTAAATTGCGTAGCAAGCTGCTGGCCTTGCTACTATTTTGTTTGATTTGTTGAGGTGTCCTTTTGGCTGCTGCTATGTACTTTTTTCTCTTTTTTTTTCCACTATATGTGATGCTCTGGTCTTCTGCTACAATTAAACTTGGGAGAGTAGATGAACAAGTGGTCAAAGCAGTCATGGCTATAAATAGAACAGCCACAACTGCTTCCTATTTGGTGTTTTATGTTGATGTTAGTCTTTTTTTATCTTTTCTTTTTTGGTTTGTTTATTTACTTACTTCCTTTGTTGTTCAGTTTGTAGACTGAGTTAAAATGCTACAAGAAGCAAAAGGTATTATAGTCATTCTGTTGCTAGGACTGTATAGTGTGCAGTGAGTTGTTTACGTTGTGTCAGTTGCTCATTGTGACAAAGACATATCTATGCTATGCTGCGTGATATAAATTTTCAATAACAATAACATATTCATTGCAAATCCATAAGTTGGGTCTGGTAGGGTGGTATATAGATACCTTATTCCCACAGAGATTATTTCTAATAAATTCTCAGCTCAGGTAAAAACATTACAAAGCAATTCAAAAATGGAAAACAACTAGAGAAAAGAGGTTGTGTGATTTCCAATGTGCGAATTGTTAAAGGATAGGAGTAGGTAGAGGAGAATGCTTCACTTCGTACTTAATGAATCTCTGTTCCTAAAGTTAGGTTCTACTGCTGGATTCTTGGTTGGTACTTTGTGTGAATTCTTGCCTTTATGGGCTGCACTTTTTGTTGGTGCTATTCAGAACTTTGTTGGTTATGGTTGGGTTTGGCTTATTGTCACTAGAAGAACTCTACCTTTTCCATTATGGGTTGTGAGTACAGTACTTTTCTGCTTCAAAGCTTTCTAGTTTGTCTTTATGACTTCTCTTGTTGTGCACTATTTTTTTTCTTACGACTTCCTACGAGCTTTTACTTTTTTTCTCTCTTAATGACTCAGGCTCACAAATTTAGAATTGTTGATGACTTGAGCTCACAATTTTAGAGTTGCTAATGACTCGAGCTCATAATTTTAGAATTGAAGGTAAAAGGTGCTTAAAATTTGATCAACTAATCTTGTTGCTGTCCACTGATTTCATTTGTAACTTTTTGCTATCTGTTGGATGTTGCAAAGCTTCTATTTTTTATGATGGAATTGTTAATAGCTGCTGCAAATAGAGCTTCCACTGCTGCTAGAGTTGCTGCTATCATAGCACTCTTTGATCTGCTAGATGTCTTCTCTTGATATATTGGTTAAGTGAATGTACATGCTGTCTTTATTTTGATCAAAGAGCTGCTACTGCTGCTAGAGTTGCTGCTATATTTTCTTTGTTTAGCTGCTATGCCAAGAAGTTTTATGACTCTATATTCTTCTGGTTTGCTTCTATGTACGTTGGTCTAATTCTAAATACTTGGAAATTCTGCATAGGCTCTTAAACTAGCTCAAGATCCAACTCCAAGTGAGTTACATTTGCCCGTCCGTCACATAATCATGATGGAAAATCTTTTGTTGGTGAGCATTCTCGACTTCTACATGTAAGTCCATAATTTACATCATTACTCTTCTCTTATTATTCTTTTTCATTGACATGAACTTGAGTCTATTTTAATAACTCTACTTGTTACAGAAAAAGTATGAAGAAATTATAAGAGAAAAATTACGGTGTGAATCTGAAATTGATCAATTGTAATCATATTATGAAGATGCGGGAGGAGCAAAGAAGAAAAGATTATTTGGTCTTGGGTCTGAAGCTGAAAGTTAGTATGGGAAAAAAAGTTGTGCCTGTAACGCCTCCACATCATCATCTCACCTTCAGTTTCTTTATCGACAATAAATTTGGAGGAGTTTGTGAAGCAATTGATTCCGGCACTTACTACTCATTTTCTTCCGATAGTTATTGAGCATATTGGTGGTATTATAGTACAAGAAGGGGCCGTGCTTGATCCTTTCCTACTATTGATGATTATGATGGCGTTGATTCCTAGCTTCATATTACTCATAGTCCTTGATCGTTGCATTTTTTATAGACTATTTTATGTTGAAGTACAAAAAATTTATGTAGTAACAAATACTAATTAATTTTGATGGATGTCGGTTTTACATTAGTTTATTTTTGACAAAACATTTATGTAGTAAAAAATTGTGGGTGTTTGGCCATAATTATTGTGTATTTTTCTATGTAGATGAATGTTGGTTATTTTAATCATTCTATAATTTATGTGTTTCGATTATTTTCTTTCAAAATCATTTGCGACAAAAAATTAATGATTAACATTTATCGTTGCTACTGAAAAACTTTAGGGACGGATAAATTTAGTTGCTTAAGACAACTTCTATTAGCGACAAAAAATTAGTGACTACCTTTTGTCGTTGCTACTGAAAAACTTTAGTGATGGATAAATTTGGTCATAAAAGACGGCTACTCAGTCTACCAAACTATGTTCCAACGGATCAACGATAAAATATTCAGTCGTAAATTTAATCACGACGAAAATAAATTTTGGTAATAGCAACGGAATTTTCCGTCAGTAACAGCAACAACCGATATATATCGTTGCTAAGGGGTCACAAATTTTGTGACAGAAATTAATTTTTCATCGCTATGAGTCTAGCAACGAGAAATATAGCGATAGAAGACAATCTGTTGCCATTCCGTCGCTATGTCTATTTAGCGATGGATTTTTATATGATAGCGACAAAAAGTATGTGTCGCTAAATGCTGTTTTTTTGTATTGTCATAATGACCATATCGAGTCTGAAAAGCTGTCTTCGGAATATCCGAAGCTCTAATCCTCAATTGATGATAACCGGACCTCAAATCAATCTTCAAAAACACCACAACATCCTAAAGCTTATCAAACAAATCATCAATGTGAGGAAGAGGATACTTATTCTTAACCATCACCTTATTCAACTGTCGATAATCAATTAACATCCATATAGACCCATCCTTTTTCTAAACAAACAAGACAGGCACACCTCAAGGTGAAACACTAGGTTGGATAAATCCCTTATCCAATAACTCCTACAACTGATACTTCAGTTTCTTCAACTCTGTTGGGTCCATCCTATAAGGAGGAAGAGAAATGGGCTTGGTACTGGCTTAACATTAATAGCGAAATCAATATCTCGATCCGGAGGCATACCAGGAAAGTCTGTAAGAAACACATCCATAAACTCATGGACAACACAGATAGAATTCAAGGAAGGAGGCGATACAACACTGGTGTCACGAATATGAGCCAAGCAAGATAAACGTCCCCTCTCAACCAATTTACGAGCCTGAACAAAAAATATAATCCTCTTAGGACCCGAATGAAGTTCACCCTTCCAAGCAATTCTTGGCACACCAAATGAAGCTAAAGTCACAGTCTTATAAAAAAATCTAAGACATCATGATAAGGAGACAACCAATACATGCCCAAAATAACATTAAAATCGACCATGTCTAACACAAGTAAGTCTACCAAAGTCTCACGCCCAGCAAAAGTCACAACACAAGATCGGTGCACCCCATCCACCACTAAAGAATCACCTACTGGGGTAGATACATGAATAGGTATGGCAAGAGGCTAACTAACAGAATCAAAACCCAAAGAAAAACACAGACACATAGGATATTATCGATTCGGGATCAAATTATACAGATGTAGGTCTAAAAACAAATGGGGACGATATTTGTAATCACAGCATCAGAAGACTATGCCTCTAGTCTGGCTAGTATAGCATAACACTGACAACGACCCCCAACTGGCTGAATAGCCCCATGACCATCATCGCAGGCTTTACCACCTCTACCTTTTACTCCTCTGGTGGTACCCCTACCTCTCAAAGTTGAAATAGAAGTAGCCCGAATAACCCAGCGGGGACAATCCCTGGCCACATGACCAATCTTATCACACACATTACAATCTCTACAACCAGTCTCAACAGAAGAAGGTATAACTAGGCCCGAACAACCACCCTGAACTGTTGAAATAGAAGATCCACCACCTAAACTCTGTAAAGCCTCCTGCATTGGCCTACCATGGTATCCACGAGAACCCCTAAAATCTCTACCTCAAGAGGTCTGACTCTAGAACTCACCAAAATGTCGTCCCTTCTTGGTGCCTACCTGAGATGCACTACAAATATCCTCTGTCATCTTCACATGATCCACAATACTCTAAAAAAATCCCTAGACACAACTATCTGAGATGCAGTCAACTGAAGAGAAAATATCCAAGCCCTTCACGAACTTCCAAACCTTCTCAGACGTAGTAAAAATGCTATCATAGGAATATTTGGACAGGACATGGAAACATGCCTCATACTCAACAACTGTCATGGGGCCCTGATCCAAATGATCAAACTCGTCCCATCCTCTCAAACTGAACAGAAAAAATCTCTCCAAGAAGACATCAACAAACTGATCATAAGTTATCTCAGGATAATCATGGGGTATATAACTCACAAGCGACCTTCTCTAAACTCTAGAAATATCTCTAAACTGATAGGTCGTATAAGCAACAACATCAACACAGAAAGAGTGATACACAACTTAGAACACAAGGTATGAAAGAACTTCGCAAAATAAAGTATAAAATGAGGGAAGTTCCCTAAAAATGTCCTATGGCCTCTCGAAGATAGATACATACATCTACGTATCGATCCGCGAGACTCTCTTATGCATCCCGTTTTGTGAGACTCTATTAGACATCCCATTCTTACACTGTTGAGACCAATGAAACCTGGCTGCTCTGATACCAATTTGTCATGACCCAAAAATACAATGGTCATGATGGCACTTGTCACGCCAAACCTTGACAACAAGTAAGCCTATCACCCAAACAGATAAACAATGGGAAAAAGGCAGGAATGCCCCCAAGGTAAGGCTTTTAGAATGAACCCGAACCATACAGATATAATAAAAAAAGAAAGAATAAAATCAACACATGCATCCATAACTCCCAAAACCTGGTGTCAACAGTATAAGAACTACTAATACAATTCCAGAGTCAAATATATCAGAAAAATAACCACAAAGGAAAATATCTATCTCCGAACACTAATAAAGACATAACTGATATAAAAAGATAGAGGTGAAATTTGGACGTATCAATGTCCAACCACTATATTGAGAAATCTAAAGGCACTCGAAATCAACCAATCTGATATGCACTTGAGCTAGGACCTGTACCTAAAGGGTGCAGTAGGCGTGAGTACATTCCACTTATACTCAATAGGTATCATGGGCCAACAAAGAAAAGTAGTAAATAAAGTATACAAAATATGCATTAAGGGCACGTCACTTGCAATCAAAAAATGTCCCACAATGGTTGCCCACACCGCTTGCAATAACAGTCCTATAATATCTGCATATAATACACACCATACTAGATAGGGATACAAATATACATAATATCACATACAAGTAAGACAAAAGAGAGACATGTATTATCAAGATCATCAAATATAGTTAAAAGAAGATAGAACAATTAGACGTTAATAAGTCAAGATATAAAACAAATAGGTAGATGATAAGTCAATATGGCAATTCAAACACAACATAAACATAATAACGCGGGTGCAATGTATATGATGATGATGATGTATGGGATTGGCACACACCCTTGAGTTTGGCACACAATCTTAAGTTCGGCACTCAACCTTAAGTTTGGCACACAACCTCAAGATCACCAATATCCATAACTCTTCTCCAGCATAATCCTTCAGAGATGGTCCATAAATCTAATATTCAATACCAATATCCATTATTCCAGTGTTTCCAATAGTTTCAAAGCACATACATAACATAAGACACTAATAAAGTACATATGCACGACAACATGTATATGTAAAGCAATAAAACAAATAAGTGAAATGATGCGTATGATGACATGAGAATGACAATGCAATGTTCAAAACCATTCAAAATGAGTATTTCCACAACCAATACACATGATATATTTCTACAATCAATTCACATGATGTATTTCTAAAACCAACCACAATGTTAAAATTCCACAACCACGTGAGCCAATATCCATTCATTACTTTCATTTCATCCCTAAATTTACACATGTCTCATATACCAACAAGTATGAATATATCACAATACACCAATTGTACCATTTTATGAATTTCAACAACACAATATAGTTATTCATATATATTCAGGGCTATCAACATCATATAGGACTCCACACAGTCAAACACATTACATAATATCTCAATTTCAAAAATTACATCACATATGGGCCCCCACACGGGCACAATACATATATAGACATTTGTCATGATTAGTTACCACTCTTAATATATATTTTATACCATCATTTACTACCCAACCCAGTCTGAAAGAGTTAAGCCATAACCTACCTCTAAAGATGAAACCGATCTGCTACACTTTGAATCCATGATCTTACTTTTCACAAACAATCTCGAACTCCACTAAAAATATCAAATATAGAATCTACATAAAACTAATGACACCCATATTGACTACTTTTGATTCGGGGCAAAACAGACCCCCGAAATGGGTTTCCAAAAAAAGAAGGGCAAAATTAAAACTTTACTTCAAAAATATGTTCTCCATATTTTTAGGAATCTACAGCTAAAAATCCAAGTCAAATCAAGTAAAAAAATGAGGTTCAAAATGAAGAAAAACTATTTTTAAGCTTTATCGGGTAAAATCTTTGAAATCCGGGTTAAAATCAAGAATCCGAGTTGTTTTGAAGTTTAAATTGATGAAAAACTAGTAATTATAAGATAAAAATATTATTCAAGTGAAAAAGAGTGAAACTGAAGTTTAAAATCAAGCCCTAAGATTTTGGAGTTCTGAGAAATTAATCAAGAAATTACTAAGAAAAAAGGTAGATTCTTACCTTAAATTCGTATTAGAATCAAGAAATAGATGTTAATCTGGCTTTCTAAACTCCCACAAGCTCTACTTTTAACCTCCCACACTATTTTAGGGTTTAATTTCAAGAGGCAAGATGAAAGAATGCACAAAATGGGCCAAAAAAGGGGAAAATCTGCTATAACAATAGTTTTTATTTTTTTAAAGTTCAACCCGGACTTCGATGGGGTGTCCGAAATTCATTCGGAGTCAGATATATGCAAACGAACCATGCAACCATACTAATTTCAATGTTTTGAATAATTTGTCAAAGTCAAATTTTATAAAAAAACATCATTTTCAAAGAGTTAACCCCCGGAACCCGAAATAGCAATTTTCCAATCCAAGGGACGAAATGAAATTTAAAAGCCGTAAAATCACACCAAATATCTTACCACCCTAAAATTGATATTTTAAATATGCTGGTGAAGTTGGATTTTCCATCCGAGGCCGTTTTGACCAAATGTGGGTCCGACACCCATATTTCCAATTTTCTAACTTTTCGACCAATAGGTCGAAATGAGCTCGGATACACCAGAACCCAAACCAAAGGTCTACCTAGCCTAAAATCAATATTCTAGAGCTTCTGGCACTGTCCGTTCAGATATCCATCGTACGAATCAAAAGATATCCCCATAAGTCTAAAATAAGCCTGTCAAAGTCATCAAATACCACAATATTGCATAAACAGTACCAAAATGCATCAAAAATCATATAAATTACTCCCACACCCCAGAAATACCATAATAAAACTACGGGGAGGGGTAAAATATTCAAATCATAAAAAATTACAAATTTCACATATTTCATTAAATTTTTAGGTCATTATAATTATCAACTCTAATTAGGCACCATAAAAATAAACATGCATATAAGAAATCATTAATAACATATCAACCCCTAACTCAGGCATTCCATCATGGTAAAGATAATCAATGCTCAAAAAGTCCTAGAATAATGATTCAATCCCGTACATGGACATTATATCTAAAATAAAAGCATTTAAATGCACAGATAAGGCCGATGATCTCAAATAAAACCCCTACATGGGCACATAACAATAATAATAGTCTTGAAATATAAACCCATAGTTATTTCTCCCAATCCATAACATGTTTTATTTATTTATTAACCACCTAGCTCAATCTGAAAGAAGGTAAGCCATAACCTAGCCCAAAACGATGAAGTACAAGCCTAAAGTGCTTCAACACGAAGCTTTTCCCTTATGAACGTCCCCGAAATCAACTACAATATTGAAATATAGCATTATGAGTTAAAAGAAATGTAATGATACACATATTTAAATAGGGTCCAAAACGAGTTCTAAAACGAAATAGGTAAAATCAAAATTTATTTTAGAAATACGTTTCCCAAGGTTAAAAGAATCTATAGTTGAAAACAAACATGAAAATGAGATTTAAATTTCAGAAAAATTATTTTTAATCTTTTTTGAAAAAATCCTCAAAATCCCATGCTATAACTAAGACTAGAGAGTCTTTTGATGATATAAATTAGTGAAAAGCAAAAGAATTAAGGTTTGGAGCTTACCCAATCTCACATGGTGATGAAAATTCTAAAAATCGCCCAAACTTAAAACTCAAGGTCCAAAAATAGTAAGAAATTGTAAAGAGGAGTTATATTCAACGGTTGCTGCTTAAGCGGCTAAATGACCGCTTAAGCAACTACTGCTAAAGTGGTGGAAGGCCGCTAAACCGATGCCTGAACAGTATAGCGACTACAAATTAAGCGGTCTTAGGCTACTAAAGCAACAACCACTTAAGCGAACCTTGACCAATTAAGCCGCTGCACCAGATATCAACAAATACTGATTTTGGTGAAAGTCTACCAAGCTTCGAACGGGTCATCAGATTTGATCGGTGCCCCACAAAGATAAACTATATATTTTATCAGTCTATTTATGATGTTTCAGACTCAATAGCGATGCTGGATTTTCAAAAAAATGATTGTTTTCAACAAATTAACCCTCGGGACTTCTTTTTAGCTATTTTCTAAATAAATGGTCAAACTATAAAATAAAGGTTCCAAACCCAAACCAACCATACTACTAACCTAATTTTGATAATTTATACCTAATGGAATTGTCCAAATCATCATTCGATACTCAGAATATCAAATATTCATCAATGTCAACTATATGGCTTTTAAAGCCTCTAAAAATCATAAACTCACTCAAATTATTTCTAATTGCATCGAGAATCATGCCAATCACCCCACACTACAAAATCAACATATAGTACCTAAGGAGAAGGTCTAAATGGTCAAAATACAATAAAACAAGTTTTGACTAATTAGATCTTTACAACATCCACCACTATGACTCAGATTCGTCCTCGAACTAAAAGCAAGGAAATACCTGAATCGTTAAAATGCTAAGGGTAATTACCACACATATCAGAATCAACCTACTAAGTAGAATCCTTAATAGGATGGTATCTCCCCTGAACTTTAACCACAAAAATATCTATTAAATCCAACCATCTATCATCTCTGGCTAAAATGGACACTGACTCCTCTACAAAGGTCAACTTCTCATCCAACTGAACTAAATTCCCATGAAGCACATGGGACTTATCCATAATATGGAGATGAGTCATACATACCTGAATATATGGTTGAATGACTAACACATATGGAGGTAAGGCCAACTCATAAGCAACCTTCCCAACTATCTAAAAAATCTCAAAAGGCCTAATATACCTAGGTCTAAGCTTGCCCCTTGTTCTGAACCTCTTAATGCCTTTCATAGGAGACACACAAAGGAAGACTTGTTCACTAATCTCAAACTTCATGGCACAAAGCCCGCGATCTCCATAACTTTTCTTACTACTCTAGGGTTCCTAAAGCTTATCCTGAATAATACAAAACCTATCCAAATAATCACAAAGAAATTCAATACCACAGAGTCGAACCTTTGAAGTGTTGATCTTATGTATATTTATACACCTAAATGTCATTATCTACGAGCATTTAATTTAATTTTGAGGATAACTTGGTGTGCTTATGTGAACAATTTATGACATTTGTGTATTTGTGTGAAAATCCTAATGTTTAGGTGGTTTAAGGTTCATTTAAATCAATTCAATAGTAAAAACAACAAAGGAAAGGCTAGACGAGTTAACTAGTCTAACCAAGCTTGAGTTGTGCTTATTCTCGAGTGATTTTGAAGAGCTTAAACCATTGTATTCTCTAATGGTGGTAATGAGAATGTGCAGGACATTAAAGGATATAAATTTCATGGAACTTGAAGATAAAAATTAGTTACAAAAGATGATAGAACAAGAAGAAAGTTTGATGGGCGATAAGGGACAAAATAGGGCAAAATTGTGCCTAGTTATTGCACCTCTGCACCGCGCAGCTGAGCCCAAGATCCTAGCCATGTTCCTCCCTACACAATGCATTGATATAATAGAATGTCAATATTATTATCCCTAATCCACACCCTTCAATCAATACAACAAGATCCACACCCCAAAGTTCCTACAAACGGGTAAAAAGACGGTCCTTAAGTCCTAGTTTGAGTAGGAAACATATGGTACTTGTACCCAATCTTTATGGATCTTGGCTTGGATGACTAGGAGGATATATAAAGATATTAAAATGCTACAAAATAGCGGGGAACACATGGGAGCATTACATCACATCAAATTAACATCCATGTACTCCTAAACTAACTAGGATTTGATTTTTTACTCATTTTAAGTGAGGGAAAAGGGGTCAATGTGTATATTTTTGCATTTTTGGAATGTGGAAAAATTTTTGGGCTATAGAAGGAGTACTTAGACACATTTACATACTTCTTTGGAGGCTACACAATTTGGAGAGGCAAGGAAGAGACCAAGGAGCTCAAATTAGGGTTCTATTTTTTTTCTCTTCTTTGTTGTAATTTTAATTGATGAACACTTTTATGGAGATTACTTGTATGAATATGAGTGGATAAACACCCTCTTTCCAAAGTTAAGGATACAACTTAATTTTTTAATTATGGTTTGTTAGTTGGTTAATGTGTTTATCAAGTAACTGATTATTCTTGCGCTCTTGTTTTACTATTCTAAAGTGTCATGAACTTTGGGATGTATTTAAGTCCCAAAATGAATTGACCATTGGAGTGAAGGGACAGAATGAAGAACGTGCGAAGTTTAAATAATATCTTTAATTGATTTAATAAAAATTGTATAAGGATGAGTTATGGTTAGGATAGAGATGCACCTAAACGCCCTACTTAGTTAATGAAATAGAAAGATAACTTAGTTCATCCAAACTAGAGACTCACATTCCCTCTCAACGATGTAGTTATGATACTAATTTGGGTAGATGACTTAGAGGGTGATCATTCTCGAATTATATTATCAATCTCGTAAATCAATAATCATGATAAACGCCAGTCGGCTAGAAACCATAATTATGCATGAATGTGAAGTAAATGCCTCAACCCTAGAATTCTCCATATATTCTCTACAATCCAAGTTTCATATCATTGTTATTTTGATTATTTATTCTATAAATTCAAAACTCAAATCTCTTGTTGGTTACAAATCACATTTGTTTAAACTTTAATAGTAACACTTGAATTGGATAGTTTCCTAATCTCTAAGTCTCCATCGGATTGATATTCAGTTCGCAAGAGTCACTTTATTACTTGGTTGACCATGTTCACTTGCATGTGCGGTAGGACACAACAAGTTTTGTATGCCATTGTCGGGGGATAAAAAAATTAACAATATTCTATTTTTAATTTTACTATTCAATTTGGTAAGTGCTGACAACTTGGTTGTAGCTAATGAACTTGCAGGTATAGGTTGGAATCTTAAGCAGGCTGGTAAGCGAAAGGGATTTGGTTGAATTATATCCCGAACCTGAGTAATGTTTGCACTAATTGAGGAAAGAAGCAACACTTATCTACCCAATCCTGTAATTTCAATAAGAAAAGACCATTCCTGTAACAATGGGGTGATGAACAACCAGCTCGTAAGACAGTGCACGTATTGGCAATCCCACTCGCAACTAATTTCAACTCTAGGAGGTCAATTTGAGATTAAGTAGAATAAGGTACAATTGTTTCATATGAGTAGGCAATTTACAGGCTTGTAACATGAGGATCCACAGGTCTACTTACAGAATTTCTTGGAGATCAGTGACACTTTTATTCCCACTAAAGTCTCTATAGACTACGTGAGGCTTAATTTTTTCCCATTCTTACAGTTGGGGGAAACAAAGAAATGGTTAAAGGCAGAACCTTCAAACTCAATCACAAATTGGGATTATTTGGAAAAGAAGTTCCCTATCCAATTCATTCCTTCTGGCAAAGTTGCAAAGTTGAGGAGTGAGATCCTAAGTTTCAAGTAGAAGGTAGACAAAATTCTCTATCATGCAAGGAAGAGATTCAAGTATCTTTTCATAGATTGACCACATCACCAACAGAAAAATGAGGTACTAGGTCATATTTTTTTTGAAGGTCTTGACCATAACACAAAAAAATTTCTAGACTCAGCTGCAGGTGGTTAAGCTTTGAAGAAAACCTATGATGAGTTGTATACTTTCCTCAACCAAGTTGCATAATGTAATCTAGAATGGCATGGGGATGTGTCTAAAAGCATTATGATAAATCTTGCAGGTATGATCGAGGTTGATAGTATTACAACTTGACTGCACAATTGGCCTCTTACTAGAACTAGATATGATGCAGTTTAGCAAGTTGGGTTTGACTCAACCTCAGACACATATGAATATAATTTAGTAGTGTCAGACTTGTGAAATTTATAGTGGTAGTGGTTACTTTGCAGACCTATGTAGAGTGAATCCTGAGTCTATCAATTTTGTGGCCAATTCTCAAAGAGGTACTCAAAATTATGGTAATGCCTACAACCGTAACTGGCAGAGTTATCCCAACTACTTGTAGGGCGATAATTTGGATCAATCTTAGTAGTTTCAGTAGTAATAAGGCATTCAAAACAACACTTAGGCCAGCAATATGTAAGAGATTGAAAGGATCCTGGCCAATCAAGAATAAATGGCTGTAGAAATAAAAAATCAACAACTTACCCCAAAAAATTTAGACATGTAGTTGGACTAGTTAGCTCAGGAAAAAAACTCAAGACCTCAAAGGAGTTTGCCTAGTGTTATAGAAAATCCAAATCAAGTGATTAAAATAACCTTGAGAAGTGGTAGAGATTTGGTTGATGCACTTACAAAGAAAAATAATGAGGTGCAAGAAAAATTGAGCACACCTAAGCAACCAAAAAAACAAGTTGATCTAAAGAAACCAATAAAAAAAGTTTGAGTACCCAAATAAAATTTTGGTTGAGCAATCTCAAGAGAGATCACCACCACCGTTCCTTGAAAAGCTTAAAAAAGTCAAAGAGGATGCTTGTTTTAAGATGTTCTTTGACATATTCAAAGAACTTCACATTAACCTTCCCTTTTTAGATTATTTACAAGGAATGTCCAAGTATGCTTAATACTTGAAGGATGTGGTGACAATCAAAGTGAGGCTATGTGATATTGAGACTAAAAAACTTACTAAAGAGTACAGTTTTTCTATTATGAGAAAGATGCCCAAAAAGCTCAAGGACCCTAGGCGTTTCACTCTTCCCATACAAATTAGTGAAAGTGGTATTGTTCAAGATCTGAGTGATTTGGAGGAAAACATAAACTTGATTCCCATTTCAATGTTCAATAATCTTAGTTTGGGAAAACCTAGGACCTTCTCAGTTGTGCTATAAATAGTGCACAGAACTAGAATTATCCCAAAGAAATTATAGAGAATGTTCTCATCAAGATTCGAAAGTTCATTATTCCTGCTGACTTTATTGTTCTTGATTATGATGCAGATGACATGGTACCTATCATATTGAGACATCTATTTTTGGCAATAGGGTGGAGCTTTGATAGATGTGAATATGAGATTGAATGATGAATATGTGGTCTCCAGAGTATATAAAGCAATCAACACACCCTCACATGACAAAAATATATGCATGATCATAGTGATAAAAGTAGATACGTGTGAGGTGGAAGAGTGCAAACTTCTAATTACCTTCATACACTCTTACAGAGTTGTTCGAGTTAACAAATAAGCATAAATCTGTAAAATATGAATGGAAATCTAAAAAGGTGGGTGTAAGAGAAGCTTCAAAACTTGATTATGAATACTCTAGAGGTTAAAAAAGAAGGAGAAGATGGGCCTCGAGATGGAGGAAAAGGATGAGACAATGTGGATAATATGTTGTGATGTGATTTGTGCCACGATAATAAATTAGGTGCTTCTTGGTAGGCCACCCAAGTTAGGGCAATTATTTTTAGTTTTTCTTTAGTATCACCTTTGGTTTTGTTTTTGTTTTGTGTTGGCAAATTGATAAAATGTCTTAGTACCTGAGATCTTTGCTAAGGAGCATGGAAAAATAAAGTATGAGGTCTTCTTGACCTCCTTGATAGATGAGATGTTACTAGCCAGGGCTAGAGGCCTCAGGGAGTATTCTTAATCCTTATACTTTAATTTATACTTTGAGAGACAACGTATGATTTTAGGTGTGGGGTGAGAAATATTCTAATTTATTTAAGGTGAAGTGTGCTATAGGATTTTAATTTTTAATTACTTTTTAGTTTTTGATAAAATTTAAAAAATTACAAGAAGATTTGTCCTTGTTTTATTTTTTGTTCTTGTTGTTTGGTCGGTTTAGTAGAAGCACACTTCATCCATTTCATAATTTTTCTTTTCATCTTTTTCGAGGGGAAGCTCTTTGAACCCATTATCCAGTTTGATTCTTAGGAATATTTTAATTTTTTTGTTATTAGCAATAAATAGAGATGTTCTTGCTAAGTGCTATGCATGATTACATGATACACGTTGGTTTTGAATGTGCAAGCATCTATAATGAGTTGAATGACTATTTTTGAGACATCTAGGCTCATTTATTTGACTCTTATGTGATGTTGACTTGATTTTGAAAATTTTCTTTTGCTTGACTGAGAGCCTATAGAGAGCCTTCTTGATTTCAACATGTGCCATATTGAGTGAGGTTGTTGCTATATTACATGTTTGCATCTTGATGTCTAGTACTTGCCCGATGTGTTTGTAAAGAGAAATAAAGAATGCTGAGTTTAGGAGATAATATAGGTATTTCTTTGATAACTATGTTTTATACCTACTTTATCAACCATTTTTGCATAAAATTAGTTAGCCCCGTTGAGCCTGTATCCTATGTTACTTTTCTTTCATCTGACAGTAATTTGATTCAAAAATCCTAAGTACTTTAGTTAAAAATTCAGACGTTTAGGAGTATATAATTTAAGAAGGGTAAAGTGAAAGTGATGCCCCAAACAAATAGATTTGGGTGTGTTGAAAATTTTATGTGTTGTTAGGAGGGAGTAGTGTAATAAAAAGAAAATTAATAAAAAGTGTATCATGAGTTCAAGTGAATCATGAGTTCATAGAAAATACTCCCTATTAAAGATGTGTAAGCTAGCTTAAAGAGATGGGGCAAAACTAAAGGGGGATAGGCAGATAAACTTGGTGGAAAATGGGTTGGTAGGAGATGTGTTTTAATATAAAGTGTAGTGTATTAAAGCGCTTAGGGAAGATAATCACTATTACTAGCCCAGAATAGTTCCTACCTGTCCCTTAGCATATATTACAACCTTTTAAGTCATACTTGATCTTGAATTTTGATATTCTGATATTAGTATAGTACTATACAAAAAATATTATGGTTCATCTTTTGTAACATGTGAATTCTTTGTGAGAGTGAGAAAAATTTGATTGTTACACCCATTATTGTGATAATTGCACAATTGTAAGTGAATATGGGTGATTCTTTTATGGTGAGGGTGCATGATTAATGATATATAGGTGACTTCTATGATTTCTTTGTTAAGTAATGTGCATGATATCACCAACTTGTAGAGTCAATCCTTAAGTCCAGGAAGTGTTGGAGTAGTATTCATATGTTTTCAATTGGAGTGTGACATGCCTAATGTGAACTTATTATTCATGTAGTCATTGTAGTTCTAGATCAAGTGTCTTACATATAGTAGTAATGATAGAGTTTTCCTTGATGGTGGTTAATTTATATAGTTATTCGAGGATGAACAAGTCCTTAAGTGTGGGGTGGTGATCTTAGGTGTATTTATACACCTAAGTGTCATTATCTAAGCGTATTTAACTTTTTGAGGATAACTTAGTGTGTTTATGTAATTAATTAGTGATATTGGTGTTTTTATGTGCTATTACTCATTTTTAGGTGGTGTAAGATTCATTTAAATCAATTCAAGAGTAAAAACAACAAATATAACGCTAAACACGTTAACTAGTCAAACCAATCTTGAGTTATGCTTATTCTCGAGTTATTTTGGTAAGCTTAAACCATTGTATTCTCTAATGGTAGTTATGAGAATGTGTAGGAGATTAAAAGATATGAATTTTATGACATTTGAAGCTTCAAATGAGCTACAATGGATGATGGAACAAGGAGCAAGTGTGACGGGTGATGAAGGATAAAATCGAGTGAAATTGTGCCCAGTTGTTGCTTCCTCTACGCTGCGCAGCTTTGCCCAAGATCTCATCCATGTGCCTCCCTCCAATATGGATTGATCTACTCGAATTTCAATCATATTTTCCAATATGGTTGAACTGAGTTATCTTTCAAAAGGATTGAGTGTGTATCATGCATACCTATCATACACACTCAGTTGCACTCGAATTGCAATTCTTTTCAAAATGATTGAGCTACTCGAATTTCAATCTAATATGGATTTAGATATTCCTAAATGCCCCACTTAGTTAATGAAACAGAAAGATAACCCAGTGCATCCGAATTAGAGATTCACATCCCCGCTCAACATTGTAGTTGTAAGACTAATTTGGGTAGATGAATTAGAGAGTGACCATCCCCAAGTATATTATAAACCTTGTAAATCAATAATCACAATAAACACCACACAATCTAGAAACCGTAGTTGTGCATGGATGTGAAGTAAATGCCTCAACTCTAAAAGTCTCCATATATTGTTTACAATCCAAGTTTCATATCATTGTTATTTTGGCTATTTAGTTTATAAAATCAAAACTTAATTTAGTGTTGCTTTCAAATCATATTTGTTTAAACTTCAATAGTAACACTTGAATTGGATATTTATCTAATCACCAAGTCCCTATGGGATCGATGTTCATCTCATAAGATTCATGTACTACTTGGTTGTACATGTACACTTGCGTGTACGGTTGAACATAACAAGTGTAAAATCAACCAATAATAGATCAACAATGCCTACCATATAATGCCTCGATAGATGTAACCTTAATACTCATGGAAGGTATTATTATATACAAACTCTGCTAAGGCCAGATGCTACTCCAACTGACCTCTAAAGTACATAACACATGCCCACAAAATATCTGCCAAAACTTGAATAGTTCGCTCTAACTGACCGTCAGTCTAGAGTGAAAAGTTGTGCTAAGGTCAACATGCATACCTAAATCCTTTTTGAAAAGTGCTCCAAAATCTAGATGTGAATATTGAGCCTCTTTCTGAAATAATAGACATGGGTACCCCATGTAGATAAACTATCTCATGAACATAGATACATGCCAACCTCTTAGCACCGAAGAAAATCTCAATACGTATAAAATGGACTGATTTGGTCAACCAATCTATGATGACCTAAATACTGTCAAAACCATAAGAAGTGTGAGGCAACCTATTCACAAAGTCCATAGTGATCATCTCCCACTTCCACTCAGGAATGTATAATATCGAAACCAAACCACCTGATCTCTGATGCTCGACCTTCACCTACTGATAACATAGGAAATGATCTACAAATTATGCCACACCCTTCTTCATATCACCTTACCAGTAAAGTTTCTTCAAATCATGATATATATTAATCACTTTTATATGGATAGAATATCTAGAACATTGCACCTCTTCCAAAATCAATCTCATCCATCCATTAACTCTCAGCATATAAACTGATCCTCTAATCTCAAAACACCATCAAAATCAAGAGATGTTGCCTTAGACTCACCACTCAATACCTTATCTTGAATCACCCTCAATCTGTTATCATCAAACTGGTGAGCTTGAATCTGCTCCACAAATAAGAACTAGCATCAACAAGGGCTAAAACACGTTTGGGTGTCAAAAGATCAATCTTAACTATGTTCTTAGATAAAGATTGAAACTCTAGGGATAAAGGCCACTCTTGGGTCAAGATATGAGCTAAAATACCCATACTAGTCGACTTCCGACTCAAGGCATCCACAATCATATTAGCCTTGCCTAGATGATATAGAATAGTGAGGTCATAATCCTTAAGCAATTGAAGCCAACACCATTTACTTATATTAATATATCACTGACTAAAAAAGTACTAAAGGTTTTGATGGTTTGAGAAAATCTCATACGAAACTCCATAATAACTCCATAGCTTCAACACAAACACTACGACTACCAACTTCAAATCACGGGTAGAGTAATTTCTCTTATGAAATTTTAGCTAATGAGAGGCATATTAATCACCTTACCCTTTTACATCAATACTTCACCCAAATCAACACCATAAGCATCACAAAACACGGTAAACTTGATACTCTCTTTGGAAAAGGTCAAAATAGGAGCCAAAGTCAACAATGCTCTAAGCTTTTGGAAGATCTTCTTAAGCACATCCAACCACTGTAATACCATTTTTCTAAGTCAACTTGATCTATGGATCCTCAACTGATAAGAAACTCTCTACAAAACTCCGATGATAATCTGCCAAATTAACAATACTCTAAATTTTAGCAGGAGAAGAAGGTCTAGCCCAATCATAAATCACCACTATCATGGCCAGATCAACCATAATATCATTCCTGGTAACTACATGAACCAAGAAAAAAATAAAACCCAACCAAAACTCACACTTGGAAAACTTGGCATACAACTTCTCATTATGCAACCTCTAAAGTAAAATCATTAAATATTCACATAGTCGACCTCACTCTTGAAATAAACCAAGATATCATCTATAAATACAATCAAAAGGAGTCAATATACGATTAAAATACCTAGTTCATCAATTCCATGAATGTTGCAGGGGCATTGGCTAATCTAAAGGACATGACAAGAACTCATAATGACCGTATCGAGTCCAAAAGCTATATTTGAAACACATAAAACTCTAATCATCAGATGTTGATACTTTGATATTAAATCAATCTTGAAAATTGCCAAGAACATAGAAGCTGGTCAAAAAGATCATCAATGCGAGGAAGAGATTGCTTGTTCTTTATCGTTATCTTGTTCAAATGCATATAATCAATACACATATGTATAGAATCCTTTTTTTTCTTCACGAATAATATAGGATCATCCCAAGGAGATACAATAGGTCTAATGAACTCCTTACCTAAAAGTTCTACACGGTTCCTTTAATTCCTTATACTCAATCGAGGCCATTCTATAAGAGGTATAGAAATAGGTTTGGTACTTAATTCTACATCAATAGAAAAATCAATATCTCAATATGAAGTCATACCAGACAAATCCATAGGAAACATATCTATACTCGTGAGCAATCTGAATTGTATTCATAGGAGGCGGTAAAGAAACACTAGTATCACAAACATGAGCCAAATAAGGTAAAACCCCCTCTCTCTATCATGAGATGAGCACGTAGAAAATATATTATAACATCTATTTCTTTCATTATGTTTAAACTTCTCGTTGAAAGTCCCATGTAAAAATTCTTCTTAATTTTAAAGTTATAAATTCCTATCTAGGCTCGTTTCGAGTAAAATCATAGCCAGGTTTAGTCTAGGGAAATATGAGAATGATTTGGGAAAGTTAGGAAGTGTTTGATTTAATTTCTAGTAAGCTAAAATTATAAGGAATCCGTAGGAGTTTATGAAATCAAATTGGGTGAGTAGAATTCCCAAATTTAGCTTAAATAGTTTAGAATGTCTCTGGTTTAAGAAGTTTTGCAAAAATTGGAATTTTTGGGCGACACTAAACATTTTATCTCATTGACGCCATAATAGGAGCATGTACGATGTTCTACCATGGTGTCACTATTGTAGAAAATTCCCGCTATAGTGGCAAAAGTTAAAGTTTTAATAAATTATTTTTCCAAAATAATTTTTTTTCTAAAACTCATTTTGGGGATAAGGAGAGCTGATTTTCTGATATTAATACCAATTTTTCATTGTTTAACATCGTTAAGGTAAGGATTTCTTCCCCCATTAACTAGTAATTGATGAATCAAGTCTTAGAATTTTTTTTATTGAGTTCAAGGAGGGTTTAGCTTATTTTTTGCTGCAAGGATGGATATTAGGTAATGAGTTAATGGTTTTAATTATTAACGGTTAATTTTCCTTTGTAATTCATTAATTCATATATTTATCTCTATAATTGGTAGTTTTAGTTGAATTACAATAGAACAACCCTAAAACGGGAAAGAAATGATCATAAACTTGACTTTAGGGGTTGGGTGTGAGTTATAATTTCAAGCATGGTAGGTTATTTCATTAATTATGTGTTTATATACATGTTGTAGATTAGAGCAAGATAAAATTATACGGAAGGGTAAAACTCTGGCTTTGAAAAGTTGTGCAAGCTTGGTTCGAGGTAGGTGATGGTATTGTAGTTTAATCCAATTTGCACCATATATTCATGTAACTACTTTATAGTATGGATTGTTTGTACATATTATTTGGTGTGGTCAATGCAAATAATTTTACATTATTGTATTATTTTTGACCTACCTCATTGTTAAATGGGGGATGTTATTGTAAATGGAATGTTTCCATGGGTAACTGGTGAAACAAGGTTTCTGGGATTAGTACATGGATAAAAATTATCCTTTGTTGTTCATGGGTAGATGGTGGATGTATTATCCATAGAGTGTACGCATGATGGTTGGTGAGTTTGATGGTTTAATGAGTGAACTGGAGAATATATTTATACGGTTGATAATGGCTTAACTTTTAGACTTGTTTCACTTGACTTGACTAAACGTAACTTGGTGATAATGTGTTGACTTGTTGATTAAAATCCTAAACTCTTATTTGGTGATTAATGTGCTAAGTCTATGACGGGGTTTTGAGAATGGATTAACTTGTTGTACTATAATTTGGTAATATAGTCATATTCTTATTTTGAATTGACCAAATAACCCTACCAGTACACTATTATTGTCTTGTGTGCTTACACTAGACATGCTTTTAGTTTTTTTTTAGTGCAGTGCATTTTACATCAGCTTTTACGAGGCTTTACTTATGATTTCTAGGTTAGACTTCTGATTCAAGGATGATCAGTATGTTTTGATCTACCAAGAATCCTTCTTGGGTGATAGAGTATTTATTTTTGGACTATATTTTTCATTTAGTTTTTGGGTTAGATTTCCTTCTTGAAAATCTTTAGTAGTTTTGGTATGGTTGACTTTTGTGTCCTAGGAATAGTTTGGTTTAGTACAATGCTCTGTATTTTAGTTGTTCTTATGTTTTGATTTAAAATTGATTATCTTTATTGATGGATTAGTTTTCTTATCTCTTTAAGTGTTGATTTTGAGATGGTGTGCGATATGGTTGGTTCTCCCACCGGTTGAGTAGTTTAGGTGCTATTCACGATGGGTTTGGGTTGTAATAAAGTTGGTATGAAGCCTAGGTTTGTTGTTCTCATCGTACCAAAATGAGTCCAATAGAGTCTCACAGAATGGTACGAAGTAGTTTGTACTTTTCTTTGGAAGGCTATAGGGCTTTAGAAAATCTTTCATTCTTGTTTCTTTCATTCTATAACTTGATTCCAATTGGTATCTGATTATCCCAATTCGTATCTATTCTTTTTCATTCTTTTTTCCATAGATGGTGCATACTACTTTAAACGGAACCAAACCAGCAACCTCTACACTAAGTGATCCATCTGCAGAGCTAGCCATTAGTGAAATAGGACAAGTGAAATTAATAGGTATAGAAGTAAGAGATGATCCACACTCTCTAGGGGTGGAGCCCAAGCAGCAGATGGCGAGACCCCTTGAAAGGTCAGTATCATCTCCCCCATCCCAGGATTATGTTATGGAATAAAAAGTAGTGGAGGATCAAAGAGTGGAGCTCGAGGTGGAGGCATCGAGTGAGGTTGTATTACTATCGCTATATCTACTGAGGTTGTTCAGCAAGTGTTAGATTTTTTGAGTAGATTGGCGGGGATTGGAGCCATACCCATGGTACCAACATTTTAGGCTCTGGTTGTTCATCCTACTATTACCATACTGCTCAAATGGATGAAGCTTTAGGGATCTATGCTTTAACTTATTTGTTTTTGGGTTAGGTGATGACTGGTGTGGAACATGAGCTGTTGACAAAATTTTTTAAGATAAAGCCACCTACCTTTTAGGGTATTAAGTTTAGGATACTCTTGTGTTCATCATTGATCGCTATAAGAGGTTACATAAGATGAGTATTGTGAAGTAACATGGAGTTTAGTTTGTTTATTTTCTATTAGAAAAATATGCTAAGTAATGGTGGAGGGTATTCGTAGAAGTCGATCACCAGTTTTGCCTCCATTGACTTGGGAGTAGTTTCTGCCTTATTCTTCGAGAATTATCTGCCTTATGCTCTTTGAGATCACCAATAGGATGAGTTTTTATCATTGGAGTAGGGTGACATGTCAGTTAAAACCTATGAGATAAGTTCTATGCCTTATCTCGCTATGTCACTTAGTTTTTAACTACTGAGGAGGAGAGGATTCACCACTTTGTTAAGGGTTTGAATTAAGATCTTCAAGTTTTCTTTGTGCATATGACTTCTATAGGAAAGGTGTTCAATGAAGCTTCTTACAATGTAAAGAACTTGGAGAGGGTAATGCAAGTGGGTCCGACTAAGATGTTATCCAAAAAAGTCCCACAATGTTGGGGATTTCAGTAGGTTCTACTCTAAGGGCCATAGTCAACAAGCCTACTTGAGCCGTCTTATATAATTGACCTTTCTAACTTCTAATATGGTTCCAGCTAAGGTTTATTCTTAACAATAGACTTTTATAAGCCAAAGGGTTTCTTACCTTTCTACCAATCGTACTTTTCTGAAGTGAGGATATTATTATTATGGTGTTATTGGTCACTTTAAGAGAGAGTGTCCTATTAGATGGATGAATGCTCAGGCGTAGTTACAGACCTGAGCTTTAGTTCTAGCAGGTAAAGAAGGAAAAGGCAATGGCGGGGTTCATCCACGGGGTGGATAGATAAATCAGATAGGTGGTCGACAAAATAGTGACATAGTAGGAGGAGCATAGTAGGGGAAGAAGTTATCTTAAATTGATGATTGGGCACACTGCTATGCATTTCTAGGAAAGGCTGATGTCGAGGCTTCTAATGTGATGATCATATGTACTATTTATATTTATGATTGGATGACTTTTGTTTTATTTGATTTAAGGTCTACATATCCTTATGTATCCTTATGTCCTTAACTCGAGCAAGATGATATCTAAAGGATGTGTCTATCATCTTGCTCGAGTTAAGGACACTAGTTCAGAAACTCCCAGTCTTGATTCAGTCCCGAAGATCTTCTCAAAATTTCTTTCGAAAGGTAAATAGACTTCGGCATCGATTTTTTTCCAGATACTCAGCCTATATCTATTCCGCCATACAGAATGACACCAGAAGAACTCAGAGAATTAAAAGAACAGTTGAAGGATCTCTTAGATAAGGGGTTCATCAGGCCCAGTGTGTCACCATGGGGCACACCAGTCTTATTCGTGGGCAAGAAAGATGGTTCTCTCAGAATGTGCATTGATTATCTTCATCTCAATAAAGTCATGATAAAGAACAAGTATCTATTTCCCCATATTGATGACTTGCTTGACCAACTTCTGGGTGCCATCTATTTCTCTAAGATAGACCTCAGATCAGGCTATCATCAACTCAGAGTATGGGAATGTGACGTTCCAAAAATAGCTTTCTGAACTTGGTATGGTCACTTTTAATTCCTAGTCATGTCCTTTGGTCTTACTAATGCCCCAACAACTTTTATGGACTTAATGAACC
This sequence comes from Capsicum pubescens, assembly GCA_030864215.1. Lineage (NCBI taxonomy): Eukaryota > Viridiplantae > Streptophyta > Magnoliopsida > Solanales > Solanaceae > Capsicum > Capsicum pubescens. The sequence goes on from CM061548.1 coordinate 88,066,857, forward strand.
AAGTGTTCAAGAAGTACTTGGACATGTTCATCATAGTCTTCATAGATGATATTCTTATCTATTTTCGCAGTGAGCGTGATCATGCAGACCATCTCAGAATTGTACTTCAGACTCTCAGAGATCATCAGTTGTTCACCAAATTCAGTAAGTACGATTTTTGGCTTAGGTCAGTAGAATTCCTTGATCATATCATTTCCGGTGATGGCATTAGGGTTGATCCTCAAAAGACTGAAGTGGTAAGAAACTGGCCTCGCCCTGTATCTCCATCAGATATCAGGAGTTTCTTAGGTTTGGTTGGCTATTAAAGATGGTTTGTTGAGGGATTTTCTTCTATTGCATCCCCTATGTCCAGATTGACACAGAAGAAGGTCAAGTTTCAGTGGTTAGATCCTTACGAGAGAAGTTTTTAGGAGCTGAAGACTCGACTCACCTCAGCTCTAGTCCTAGCTCTTCCAGATGGTTCAGATGGGTTCATAGTATATTGTGATGCATCTAGAGTAGGTTTGGGTTGTTTCCTCATACATAATGGTAAGGTCATAGCCTATGCCTCCAGACAGCTTAAACCCCATGAGAAGAATTATCCAACTCATGATCTTGAGTTAGCAGTCGTAGTATTTGCCTTAAAGATTTGGAGGCATTATCTATACGGTGTTTATGTAGATGTGTTCATAGAACATAAGAGACTTCAGTACGTATTCTCTCAGAAAGATCTTAATCTCCGCCAGAGAAGGTGGTTAGAGCTCTTGAAAGATTACGACATGAGTGTCCTTTATCATCCGGGCAAGGCCAATGTAGTGGCCGATGCTCTCAGTAGACTGACTGTCTATGGGTAGTGTGGCTCATATTGAGGACAGTAAGAAGAAGTTAGCTCAGGAAGCCCATCAGCTTTCCAGACTAGGTGTTTTCTTAGTTGATACAGAGGAGGGTAATGTATGGGTTCACAGTAGTTCAGAATTATCTCTAGTTTCTGAGGTGAAAGAAAATCAAGATAGAGGTCCCAGTCTAGTTAAGTTGAAAGAGTCAGTCAAGGATCAAAAGGTTGAGGTTTTCTCCCGGGGGAGATGGTATTCTGAGTTGTCAGGGTCATCTGTGTGTTCCAGGTGTAGATGACTTGAGGTAGTGAATTCTTATAGAAGTGCATGGTGCACGTTACTCTATTTATCCATGGGACACAAAGATGTACCATGACTTGCGGGAGATCTATTGGTGGATTGGGATGAAAAAATATATTGCAGAGTTTGTGGCTAAGTGCTCTACATGTCAGAAGGTTAAGATAGAGCATCAAAAGCCAAGTGGTCCCATGCAAGAGTTCATTATTCCCACCTGGAAATGGGAAGAAGTGAACATGGACTTTGTGATGGGTTTTCCACATACTCGCCATCAGCATGATTCAGTTTGGGTCATTATAGATAGGATGACCAAACCAACTCATTTCCTTCTAGTTCATACCTCTTATTCAGCCAAGGAATATGCCAAACTCTATATTAGGGAGTTGATCAGATTACACGGTATTCCATTGTCCATTATTTTAGACAGAGGTACCCAATTCATCTCTCACTTCTGGAAAGCATTCCAAAAGGGTCTTAGTACCTAAATTCATCTCAGTACAACCTTTTATCCCCAGACAGATGGTCAGGCAGAAAGGACCATTCAGAACTTGGAGGATATGCTAAGGGCATGTGCAATTGATTTCAAGGAAAGTTGGGATAACCATTTGCCTTTGATTGAGTTTGCATAGAACAACAACTATCATTCCAGTATTCAAATAGCTCTATTCAAATCTCTCTACGGGAAGAGATGTAGATCTCTAGTCGGTTGGTTTGAAGTTAGTGATGCCTTTGTCATAGTGCCTAACTTGGTATTCGATGCCTTAGAAAAAGTTTAGTTGATCAGAGAGAGACTTCACGTTGCTCATAACCGATAAAAATCTTATGCAGATGTACACAGAAAGGATCTCGAGTTCAAAATTGGTGACTTTGTCTATCTAAAGATCTCTCCCATGAAGGAAGTGAAGAGATTCGGCAAGAAAGGAAAGCTTAGTCCCAGATATATCGATCCCTTCAAAATTCTCAGTCGCTTCGGCAAAGTATCTTATGAGCTCGCATTGCCTTCAGGTCTAGCCTTAGTTCACCCAGTCTTCTATGTATCTTTTCTCAAGAAGTGCATAGGTGACCTAGCAGATGTAGTCCCTATTCAGAGCATAGATATTCTGAACAGTCTCTCTTATGAAGAAATTCTTATCAAAATCCTTGACTACTTGATTCGTAGACTAAGGAACAAAGAAGTCCCTCTAGTCAAAGTTCTTTGGTGGAATCAGTCCGTTGAGGGAGATACTTGGGAAACAAAAGCAGACATGCGAACTAAGTACCCTCACCTCTCCTCCACAAACTCAGACTCAGCACAAGGTAATAATTTTTCTTAAGCTTATTCAGTTTCATGTTCAGATTTCCATTATAAACTTGGTACCAAGTACTATTACATATTCAGTCATGCATCAGCTCAGTCATGTATTCATGCATCAGATATGCATGTTTAATATGATAAAACCAGATTATTGGTCATGTCAATCATGAAATCATGCTTCAGTTGTGCATGTCCAGTATGTACTTTCAGTTATCATTTCTCTCAGTCTAATCAGTCTCATTCGAGGACGAATGTTTCCAAGGGGGAGATATTGTAATACTCCAAAAAATGCAAATCAATATTAGCACCATAATTCAAGAATATGAATAGTACATCATGGTTCTTTGGTAGTTTCATGATAAAGTTTGATGTCAATTAAGGTATCAAATACATCCTAGCTATTAGGCAAATCAAAACATTCCTTACCGATTGAATTCTTGGGAAGGATATTGGTATAGTCAACTTCAAACAAGCACATCTCTTATTATAATATGAATTTTTGAGCTCATAACTAAACCAACATATATATAATTGTATTATATTTCCAACGATACCAATTTCGCCTAAATCTGATATCGGAGCAAAACGTTATACCCATTTTACTCCAGCATGTTAGCCTGGGAACTAAGTGACGACATGAGCTGATGGCTTATCACATATCTGACAACTTATCAGGAAATGTCGTCAGCCTTAGATAGAAATTCATAAATTCCATAATCATGTGACGACATGATCTGACGACTTATCACATATGTGACGACATCAACCCAATTTCGTTAGCCGTAGAATTCAGCATTTTCCAAACGGTTTTGAAGGGGCATTTTGGTATTATCCCTTCAACCTAAAGATCCTTAAACACTGAATTCAGACTCTATTTCACCAAAATACATTATTTTCTCTCAAATTCTCGCAAGAACAAGAAGAGGGGTTTCCAATTCAAGATCCAAATCTCAAGGATTCTTCAATCAATCTTCCCAAATCAAGTATCAAGGTATGTCATATGTTGATTCATGAGTCCCTTTCACCCATGAAGCTTAAGAATCTCTTTTCAAAATACAATATTCATGTATTTATGAATGTTCATGATTTAAATAGAATTGAAATTCATGTTCATGATGTTGTGGGGTTTTGATTCATGTTTTAAATTACATATTCCAAAAATTGGCCCTAGTATATGAACATTTACATAATAATCATGATAAACCCCCTTTAATTTACAAGTTGATTGATGTATCCAAGATTATTAGATGTTTTGATGATGGTATAACCAAAGCTTGATCCCATGTGTTTGACTAATGCCTATGTGAAGGAAAAGTACCATAATAATATGAAATATCCATTCATGTACAAGTTTATGCACGTCAAGTGTTTGATGAAATGTCTTAGTCAATGAAGTATGGATATATGTGTAGCCATTGTGGTGTTTTAGAACTTGTACTTCATGAAATCTCCAACTTATTGTATTATGGATTGTGATGTTGGTCATGTATTCAAGAAAGTCATGCTTTGTCAGTTTCTTCCCATCGAGTCATGGGGGTACTTGTACCCGAAAAATATATTTGTGTGCCTAGAGTTAGTGACATTTTTTCACGATATCCTCAGTCAATCCATAATACATAGAACTCAATCAGTCATGTGACTCAGGAAAGCTCAGTAATACAGTAATCTCAGTATAATTTTGTCAGCCAACGGAAACTCAGTTAATTCAGTCCAGTTTAGTTCAGTAATCCATGTTCAGTGTCTATTTAGATGGGAGTAGGAATTAGTACCGAGTGAACCCAAGGATGGGAACACACACTGTCAGATGAGAGTATAATTCTTAGAAGTCATCCTTACATTGTAGAACTCTGTAGCCAGCATAGGTTGAAACATCAACACTGTCAGATAAGGGTTGTTGAGGTGGAAAAACACTGTCAGATAAGGGTCCCACCGTTCTCTTTTGGGGACACTGTCAGATGAGGGTTACCTACAGCTTGTCCTTACCAGTGGCGTGGTATTGACACCCTTCTAATTGGGGTTACAGATTGGATCCCAACATAGTTATATTGCATTATGTGGGGCATGTCAGTTAGATGACTACTTCCCATAATTTCAGTTACAAATAAGTACTGTCAGATATAGTTATTCAGTATCAGTACTATTACTCAGATAGTTCTACAGAATTCAGGACTATCAGATACAGTCACCTCAGAATATAATGGAACTCAACTAGTTCCATCAGAAACTAGACTGTCAGATACAATCGCTCAGTCTTAGTTATTTTAGTTATACGGTTATCATTATCATATGTTATCAGTACTCCGATTCAGTAATCATGTTATCACGAACTAAGTTACAGTTATTATGTATTCACGCATATATTCTCACGTTCATGTTGTTAAGTTAGTTAGTTTAGTTCATACAAGTGAACCCTTTGCATTCAGTCTCAGTAATAGAACTCAGATAGATCTACAAAATTCAAGATTGGTGGATGCAGTCTCCTCAGAATAGAATGGAACTCAACTAGTTCCATCAGAAACTAGATTGTTAGATACAGTCGCTCAGTATTAGTTGTTTTAGTTATATGGTTATCAGTATCATATGTTATTAGTACTCCGATTCACTAATCATGTTATCATGAACTCAGTTACAGTTATTATGTATTCACGCATATATTCTCATGTTCATGTTGTTCAGTCAGTTAGTTTAGTTCATACATGTGAACCCTTTGCATTCAGCCTACCTCACATGTATACCAGTACATTCAATTGTACTGACGCATTTGTGCTATGGTGTTTTATACCATAGGTTCAGAAGCACGAGCTCCAGAGCATCAGTAGTATTCTAGTACTCATCAGTCAGAGTCAGCAGTGAGTCTTCATCCTTCGACGACATAAGCATTATCTTATCATTTCAGTACTTAGTTTATTTCAGTAGTTGGAGTTAGTTGGGGATATGTCCCATCAACTTTTTATACAGACAGTTAGAGGCTTTTCAGACTATCATGTTCAGTCAGTTTATTAGTTGTTCTGGGTATTTCATACCCCACACATATGTTATATTTTATTAGATATTATGTCTCAGTTTTGAACTTTACGGCCTTACAACCCTTATTTCCGTATTTACACAGTATATTATGCAGTGTTCTGGTACAGATATCAGTCATGGGTTAGCTTGTGGTCCTTCAAGGTCATGAGCACCATGTAGCATTCTGAGTACCAGATTTGGGGTATTACAATATCGTGAAAACATGAAACTAACTCTGGGCACACAACTATATTTTTTGGGTACAAGTACCCCTTGGACTCGATGGGAAAAAACTGACAAAGCATGACTTTCTTGAATACATGACCAACATCACAATCCATAATATAATAAGTTTAAGATTTCATGAAGTACAAGTTCTAAAGCACCACATTGGCTACACATATATCCATACTTCATTGACTAAGACATTTCATCAAACACTTGACGTGCATAAACTTGTACATGAATGGAGATTTCATAGTATTATACTAGTATGGAACTTTTCCTTCACATAGGCATTTAGTCAAACACATGGCGAGCATGCTTTGGTTATACCATCATCAACACATCTAATAATCATGGATACATCAATCAACTTGTAAATTGAAGTGGATTTATCATGATTATTAAGCAAATCTTCATATACTAGGGTCAATCATTGGAATATGTAATTTAAAACATGAATCAAAACCCCACAACATCATGAACATGAATTTCAATTCTATTTAAATCATGAACGTTCATAAATATACAATTCTTGTATTTTGAAAAGAGATTCTTGAGCTTCATGAGTGAAAGAGACCCATGAATCAACACATGATATACCTTGATACTTGATTAGGGAAGATTTATGGAAGAATCCTTGAGATTTGGATCTTGAATGGGAAACCCCTCTTCTTGTTCTTGAGAGAATTTGAGAAAAAGAATGTATTTTGGTGAAATGGAGGCTGATTTCGGGGTTTATGGAGCTTTGGGGTAAAGGAAAAATACCAAAATACCCCTTTTGCAGTCGACTGTGGCATAGCAGGAGTGAAGCCAATCCATGCCGATAATGACATCAAAATTAGCCATTTCTAATTCAACTAAGTCTGCTGAAGTGACTTTCTAAAATATCATAATCAGACAGTTCATATATGCTCGTCGGGCTATGATGGTTTTATCCACTGGGGTAGAGACTGAAAAGGGCTCTGCTAGAATTTCGAGACTGATTCTGAAATTTCCTGCTATATAAGGAGTAATAAAAGATAAGGAAGCACCTAGATCTAGAAAAGCATAAATATATAAGTGAAATATATGTAACGTACCAATAACCACATCAGGAGAATTTTCCTGATCCTGTCAGGACTGAAGAGCATCAAGTCTGTTTGGGCGTTGCCCACTAGTAGCACTGGAAGTGGCACCCTGCTGATTTGGGTGATCAGACTGAGTTGAGGAACAGTTTTGCTGACCTTGATAACCTGACTGGGGACAATCTCTGACTCTGTGGCCTGGCTTGCCACATCCAAAATAGACATCGCTGCCAGCTCTACAAACACCCTTGTAGTTCTTACCACAAGTCTGACAAAGAGGATTAGTTCAGACATTACTGACACTGCCCTGTGATGATAGGCGGATTTACACGCCTATATCAATATATTTTGCCCATATTTTAGCCTTGTTTTGAGAACAAATTATACATTTCATGCACTTTTAGTCCTTTTTCCTGTAAGAGAGCTAACGAACATGGTTAGTAAAGTTTCAGGTATAAATGATGCAAAAATCAGCATTTTATGGCTTACTTGACGTAAAAGAAAGCTCACAAAGGAAGGGAAGAAAGTTTACACGCCTAAAGGACCAAAACTGCTGCATGGAAAATCTGTCCCGGGCTAACACAGCAATTCTGAAGACTTTGGGGACTTACAGACACAAAGCTGGATTTTGACAATGATACATTAACCTAGTGCAATTAGGTTATGTATTTCATTATTTTATGTGGATTATGATAATGTTACCTTAACCTAGTACATTTGGGTTAAGGATTTCATTAGTCTAGTAGGATTTGGTTATTTATTTCATTAGCTTAGTAGGAGTAGGATATGAGTATTATAAATACCCTATCATGCTAGAGATTTTAGATAATCTTCTTATAACTTCGAATCTTACATTTATCATTCAACAATTAATTTTCTTCCATCCCTCTCATCTTCCACTACAAACACTTCTAATCTACTCTTTTATTCTTAAACTCCACAACAAGAGAATCGTTACTTGCTAAGGAATCACGCCTCACGCCTATCACTTGATCTACACGCCATTACTCAATATCGTGATATAATAACAATTTCAATCGTGATTTCCTTCGCATTCATGGGTAACTAAACTTCTCTGTTGGGGTTATGGAAGCCGAATGAGTTACTATCTATTGCTGTGAGTTTGTGAGTTCGAGACACGTATATTGCTTATATCATTATTCTATTCATCTTAATCTATATTCTTTGTGGTTGCAAACGCAAGAATACGCCAGTCTAACATTTAACTTGTTCGAGAGAAAAGTTTTTTGTCTGGAAAAGAGATAATGTCAAGGTAGTAGGACACCCTTTCCTATTAAAAAGCTAGTGCCGTAACTGGACTAACCTCTTGGAGAATTCATACCGTTAGACACGCTTTAAGCTCGAGAGAGTTAAAGTGAAATAGTCCTTGTTTAGGTCGAGAGACGCTTGGATTTACCATCGACTACACTCCTCTATAAGCAATTGCATGTCAGAATTCTACACACTCATAGCCAATAGAGGCGTATACCTCAGAAGGTGGACATAACCCCAACGCTTCAATTCTCATTGTTTACAACCAACGTAACAATCTCTCTCTTTTTACATTATTATTTTCAGCTTTTGTTTACATTACTTGCAAAACAAGAATCCCCCCCTTCTTACGAGACTTGCACCAAAAGTTTAGTAATTTTACTTACTTGTTGGCCAAGCTATTCCCTGTGGGATCGACACCCAACCCAGGTTGGGTTCTATATTTGCTAACAACCGCTTTACACTCCTACGAGAGCTGTAGATTGAGCGTTATCAAAAATTGGCGCCGTTGCCGGGGAATACAAGTGTCAATTAAGTTCGTAATAATTACTAGACCCTTTGGTCAAAGATTCTCGTACTTTTACTTTTAGTTTTTGTTTTTGTCTACTGCAGGTTTTTATTTTAGTGCATGCCCCATACTCGAAGTTCTGGTCAACCGTTATTACCAATCAATCCTGAACCACAACGCATTGGTAGAATGGAAGCACAAGCTGAAATCGCAAGGATGGCTGCTTAACAGGAACAAGCAAGATTGGATGCTCTTGCCGCAGCCCAGGTTCAACAGCAGAACATTGATAACCATGCACGAGCACCAAATCCTGATGATGAGGATTTAGGTGATGACGAGTTACTAAACCCTAGGCGTGATGCTGAAATCGTAACACCTGCCAACAGAAGAGGTCGACAAGCTCGGTATAGACATGATCGCCAACCTATGCAGCCAGCTTTCGACGATGATGATGATGATCTTGATGGTGCCGGAGCCACTGGAGCTATAATTCCACCACCATTAGCGCCCGGAGCCAAGTTCAACATCACAAGCACCATGATTCAGTTATTGCAACTCAAGGGATTATTTGGTGGACTAGCAGGCGATGATACGAATATGCATCTCATCAACTTTATTTCTACATGCAAGTCTTTTGACAATCCTGGTGTTGGTCAGAATGTAATTCGATTACGTCTATTCCCATTGTCTCTGTCTGGGGAGGCAACACTATGGTTGAATGGGCTGACTCCTGATTCAATTACAAATTAGAGGCAATTGAGAGACGCTTTCCTAGAAAGATTCTTTCCACCTTCCAAAAGGGCACAATTGAGAGATGAAATCAGCAACTTTCGTCAGCTTCCCACTGAAGCTCTTCATGAAACATGGGAGAGGTTCAAGAAAAAGCTAGCGAGATTCCCAAACCATCACATGACTAATGTTCACCTCATGGAGATATTGTATAGAGCCTTGAATTCAATAACTAAGCCAGTGGTGGACAACGCAGCTGGAGGATCTTTTATAGACCTCACCTTTGGTCAAGCAAGCAATATGTTAGATCGCATGACGAAACAAAGTAGAGCTTGGCATACCAGGGATTCCGAGGTAGCAAGCCCCACTTTATCTATAGGCATGACTGCAGACCAAAGAAGAAGACAAGAAGAACGTGATCAAGATATGGCGCACATGAAAACACAAATGGATCTTCTTACAAAGCATTTATTATCAGGGAAGACCGAAAAAGTGAAAGCTGTGGCGCTAAACGGAAGAGACGAATCTGATTCGGAAGAGGAGGCCAACTACTTGAACAATCAGGGGGGTTTCCATGGGAATACCCAAGGAAACCAAGGTCGGAACTATTATGGTAAATCTGGAAACATGGACCAAGGTAGTTGGAAGAACAAGAATGAAAAGAGTGGTTTGTACGTTCCCCCTGGTAGACGTGATACCACTACATCTAATTCTGGAAGTATAGAAGACATGATGGCTAAATTATTGAAAGGAGTGGAAGCAACAAGCGCGGGAGTTACTGAGGTAATTAATGATTTGTCCTCTATGAAACAACTAGTTGATTCTCATTCCACTTCAATCAAGCAAATAGAGCAGCAATTGAGCCAACTGTCAGCAGCACTCAATCAAAGAAAGGCTGGCACTCTACCTAGCGATACTGTGCAAAACCCAAGGAATGATGGGTCATGCATGGCCATCACTACCAGAAGCGGTAAGGTGCTGGAACCTTCAGCAAAAGGCAAGCAAGTGGTTGACGAAGTAGCGGACATGGATGATAACGCAAAAGGAGAAGATGCTGCAACAACCAGTCCTGACGTCAAGGATGTCACGCCCAGTGACGTGCAGCCTGAAAAAATGGAAAAACAGAAGCAAGAGGAGAAGAAAGGCATGGAGAGAACACTTCCATACCCACCACCACCTTTTCCCCAAAGATTGAAGAAGGTGGCGGATGACACTAAGTTCAGCAAATTTATGACTATGTTGAAGCAGCTGACCATTAATGTTCCATTGGTAGAGGCACTTGAACAAATGCCTGGGTATGCGAAGTTTATGAAAGATCTTTTGACTAAGAAGAGGGAAGCAAGTTATGAGCTGAAGGATGATGTGCATCATTGCAGTGCAATTGCTACCCGATCGATAGTTCAAAAGAAGGCCGACCCCAGAGCTTTCACTATTCCTTGCACCGTCGGATCTTTGAACTTTGCCAAAGCATTATGTGACCTAGGAGCCAGCATCAACTTGATGCCATTATCGATCTACAAGAAGTTGGGGTTAGGAGATCCTACACCAACTAATATGAGGCTTGTTATGGCGGATAGGTCGGTAAAACGACCGGTTGGTATTCTATGCGATGTCTTGGTAAAGGTTTCTTCATTTATCTTTCCAGCAGACTTTGTCATCTTGGATTGTGAAGCATATTCAGAGGTTCCCATAATCTTGGGACGCCCTTTCCTTGCTACAGGAAGTGTGCTCATTGATTTGAGAGCTAATGAACTTTCATTCCGAATAAATGACGAAGTGGTTCGATTTGATGTTTGCAAATCAATGAAACAACCCAAAGATCTGAGTGTATTTTCTGTGGCTGATGTTGTCTTTGATGATGAGAAAGAACGACTTGAAGAAGAGCAAATTCTTGATGATCCTTTGGAGGTTTTGCTCATGAAAGGAGAGAATGAGGATGCTGAAATTTCTGAAGAAGCTATTTGTGCCCTATCGGGATTAGGGACATATCGCTATACTCCCAAGAAGCTGGATCTTGATCTCAAGAATCGACCCACACCACCAGCCAAGCCATCTATTGAAGAACCACCCACATTAGAATTGAAGGAGCTGCCAAGTCATTTGAAGTACGCATTCTTAGGAAGCGGAAACAACTTCCAGTCATAGTGGCAGCCGATTTGGGTGAGCAACAAGTTGCAGCTCTTATTGAGATCTTACGCAAGTATATTAGAGCCATTGGATGGACCATTGCGGATATTATTGGTATTCCACCTGGGATTTGCACACATAAAATTCAGCTTCAAGAAAAGTGCACACCCACCATTGAACATCAAAGGCGTTTAAACCCACCTATGCAAGAAGTGGTGAAGAATGAGATTATCAAGTGGTTAGACGCAGGATTTGTATATCCTATCTCTGATAGTACATGGGTAAGTCCTGTACAATGTGTTCCCAAGAAAGGAGGAATGACGGTGGTCGCGAATGCAAAGAATGAGCTTATTCCACTCAGGCCCGTTACTGGATGGAGAGTATGCATGGACTACCGCAAGCTGAATTCTTGGACACTCAAGGATCACTTCCCCATGCCATTTATGGACCAAATGCTAGATCGATTAGCGGGGAAAGGATGGTTTTGCTTCTTGGATGGTTATTCAGGTTATAATCAGATTTGTATTGCTCCCGAAGACCAAGAGAAAACAACGTTTACATGCCCATATGGTACGTTTGCCTTCAAACGCATACCATTCGGGTTGTGTTATGCACCAGCCACCTTTCAACGTTGTATGATGTCTATTTTCTCTGATATGGTTGAATACACTTTGGAGGTATTTATGGATAACTTTTCAGTTGTCGGTGAGTCTTTTGAAGCATGTTTGGAAAATTTGAGCATGGCATTGCAAAGATGTGTAGAGTTCAACCTTGTGCTGAATTGGGAGAAGTGCCACTTCATGGTAAAAGAAGGAATCGTTCTTGGGCACAAGATCTCTGAAAGAGGAAGAGAGGTTGATCGAGCAAAAATAGAGGTAATTAAGAAGCTACCGCCTCCAATTTTGGTGAAGGGAGTTCGTAGTTTTCTTGTCCATGCTGGTTTCTATCGTAGATTCATCAAAGACTTTTCCAAAATTTCTAGTCCATTGTGCAAACTATTAGAGAAAGATGCGAAGTTTGACATTAATGATGATTGCTTAAAGGCATTCGAATGCCTTAAAGGAAAACTCATTGAAGCCCCTATCATGGTAGCACCAGATTGGACGCTCCCATTTGAGGTCATGTGCGATGCTAGTGGTGTAGCCGTTGGTGCTGTTCTTGGACAAAGAAAGGAGAAATTATTTCATCCTATCTACTATGAGAGTAAGGTCCTAAATAAAGCCCAAAGGAACTACCCTATTACTGAACAAGAGCTCCTAGCGGTTGTGTATGCGTTTGAGAAGTTTCGTGCCTATCTATTGGGTACTAAGGTGATCGTCCATACAGACCATGCAGCTCTTAGGTATCTAATGACAAAGAAGGATGCAAAACCAAGGTTGATTTGATGGGTATTGCTGCTGCAAGAGTTTGATTTCGAAGTCAAAGATAGAAGAGGTTGCGAGAACCAAGTGGCTGATCACCTATCTAGACTTGAGAATGAACATGTGGCGCAACCTGAAATTCAGATTGATGATGCATTCCCTGACGAGGAGATATTAGCGACAAAAATGGAGAAAGTACCATGGTATGCCGACTTTGCAAATTTCGTAGTGAGTAATGTGCTACCTGCCAATTTATCTTACCACCAAAGGAGGAAGTTTATGCATGACGTTCAGCACTACTATTGGGATGAACCTTATTTGTTTCGAAGATGCGCGGATGGGATCATTCGACGATGTATATCCCATGAAGAAGTGCCTACTATATTGGAAGCATGCCACACTTCGCAAGTTGGAGGACATCATGCAGGCAATCGAACGGCAAGAAAAGTATTGCAAAGTGGTTATTATTGGCCTTCAATATTCAGAGATGTATACGACTATGTGAGAAGGTGTGACCAATGCCAACGTCAAGGTGCTATTTCAAAACACCATGAAATGCCCATGTCCAAAATTCTGGAGGTAAAACTCTTTGATGTGTGGGGTATTGATTTCATGGGTCCATTCGTGAATTCGTTTGGAATGAAGTACATCTTGGTTGCTGTGGATTATGTTTCAAAATGGGTTGAAGCTGTAGCATTGGCCGACAACGAAGGAAAGCGTGTTGTAGCGTTCTTAAAGAAGAATATCTTCTCTCGCTTTGGAGTACCTCGTACTATCATAAGTGATGGAGGATCTCACTTTTGCAACAAGCTATTCAAATCTGTATTGGCCAAGTATGGTGTCAAGCAACACAAGGTAGCTACGCCTTATCATCCCCAAACTAGTGGACAAGTAGAGGTTTCCAATCGCGAGATTAAGCAAATCCTTGCAAAGACGGTTAATGCAAGTAGGAAGGATTGGTCTCGAAAGCTAGATGATGCACTATGGGCATATAGAACTGCATTCAAGACACCCATTGGCATGTCTCCTTATCAACTAGTTTATGGGAAGGCTTGTCATCTACCCATCGAGCTTGAATACAAGGCATTGTGGGCATTGAAACACTTGAATCTGAATTGGGATGATGGGAAGAATCTGAGGTTGGAGCAGCTAAACGAATTAGATGAGTTCCGTCTCCATGCATATGAAAGATCGGATTTATACAAAGAGCAGATGAAGAAGTATCATGATCAGCGGATTGTTCGACGAAACTTCCAAAAGGGTGATATGGTACTACTCGTCAACTCCAGATTTAAGCTCTTCCCAGGTAAGTTAAAATCTAAGTGGTCTGGTCCATTTAAAGTTATCCAAGCCTACTCGTCTGGAGTGGTCGAATTGGAAGGCAATAAGGGTGTTGTCTTCAAAGTGAATGGCCAACGTGTTAAGCCTTATATCGGTCCTCTTGACTCGATGAATGACATGGCCATCACTTATCTCGACGAAGTCTAAGTACTCGAGATTACTACGTCGAGCCACGAAAATAAATAAGGCGCTAGATGGGAGGCAACCCATCGTTTTATCATTTTATCGTTTTATCATTTTTTCTTTCGTTCTAGTACTTGTTTTGTTCTTGATAAATAAAAATCCAAAAATAAGAGTTGTGCCACGACCAAAACTAAGGCGCTTGGTGGGAGGCAACCCATCGTACTAATCGTTTTCATTTGGTTTTGAGCAAATATAGGTGCAAGAGGAATGCAACGAGGAGATTGATTTCAATTGACGATTTGGACGCATTGTATGGTAAAGTTGGTAAGTTAGGAATGGTGATGCATAAGGCTATGGATTGAGCATTTCTCATGCCAAAATAGGCATCGAGGAAGGCTAGGCCTTGGTAAAACTAGGCCACGAACGATGCACAACCTATCCTATAGCCTAAGGTCTCGAAATCCAGTGTGCTATACACTATGCGCAGCCTATTCCTAGGTATGCTTTTGACTATGCGCCGCCTATGCTATGGCATTTGTTCTTAGTATCTCATATGCCATAGACTATGTGGCGCATATGTCTATAAATGCCATAAACTATGCGGCGCATATGTCCCATTATGCTATAAACAATGCGACGCATATGTGGGATTTTTGTCTCCAAAACCGATTGTAAATGGGTCATAACCCGACCCATTCTCTTCCTATATAAAGGGGACTTAGTTTTACAACACATTGCAAAGTGACCTAAAGGTGCCGCATATTCATCCAAATCCTCTCAAAATTTTCTTTTTTGCTCTTCCAATTCACAAAACCACCTCCAAAAGCTTCAAGCAAGTAAGTACTCTCTTATTCTTCATTTATTTCTCGTAAGTACTACGTTGCTATGTCTATTATAAATTGCTACATATTGAAAGATTGTTTGTGAAGTTCATGTGTTTGGAATGTTAATGCAAAATCATGTGAGTGAACGTATACGTTAGAATCATCTTGACTTGTTTCCGACTTGAATTTGGTTTTAATAGCATTGTTATACTATTTGTGGAATTTCTATAGTCTTGAACATTGTTTAAAATTGCTACTTGGATACTTACATGTTAGGCTATCCCGTTCATCGGGATAAGACTTATAGTGCCTGCCGACATAGGAGGTTGTGATTGTTGAAAGTAACTATATTATGTGGTAACCCCTATGTAGTAGTGTTGTTATATCTAACATGAAAGTAATGCAATGGCTGCAAGTAGTGATACATCACTGATTTTCTTGCCGGAATACAACTCCTAAAACGTATGTCGACGAAATCTGAGTAATCGACCACTTTCACTTCACTGATTTGTGTCAACAAAACTAAGTGTGGGGTGGTACCCCTACTGCTTGTGCATAGATTGTATCCATTGATATTGTGCTATCACTAACACTATTTCTAGTCTCAGGTACAATGGCACCTAAAGCGAGACAAGGCAAGGAGAAGGCTACCACCTCCCAAAAGGGCAAAAAGAGAAGTCGCAAGGACCAAGGAGAACCCTCCTCGCTGCAAATACCTCGACTCACGCTTGGAATTAAGTGGGATACTTATGAGAAACTTCTGAGGATGACGACTCTGATGATGATTCCAATGCAAGGGGTATGACCCCAGACATAGAGGATAAGTCCGACCAACCAGGTTCCTCGTATTTATTTTCCACTGAGGATAGTGTCCCGACTAAGTGTGGGGTGGTGGTATTGCATGCTATACTTCTCTATTCGCATCTATGTTTGTTTTCTTTTGTTTCATTTTTGTTTCGTTTTTTTTTTTTAGTAGTTAAAAATTTTTTTTAGCTTCGCATGAAATTATTTTGATAGGCAGCATGAGATTATAACAAGAGTATGTGCTACAATTGTGACTATTGAGACGTTTAGGCTCTAGTTGTGACTCAATATATGATATTGTGTGATTCAATTCCTTCACTTGTTGGGTCGAGAGTCTATATTACTCCCAATCAAGTCGACCATGTGCCTTGTGTGTGTGAGATAATAGTATATTCTATGTATGTGGCTGATGCTAGAACTTGCCTGGTATGTATGCAAAGCGAAAATAAGGAGTGTAAGTTTAGGATATGATTTAGGCATTTCTTTGGCAACCTATACATGTTTACCTTCAGTTTTACCTACCCATGGACATCATCCTAGTTAACCCTTTTGAGCCTTTAGCCTATTTCTTTGACAACCTTGTATGTAAGCCTAATCCATTTCTTTCAAGACCGTAATTTGATCCCAAAATCCCTAAGTGCTTTAAAGTGAAAAAGTCATGTGACAACATAAAAGGAAATTGGGTGAGTATAATGCTATAAATTGGAATGGTTCTTGAATGTGTTATGAAAAAGAAAAAAAATGCTATCATAAGAGGTATATTGTGAAAAGAAAAAGGAAAAGAAAGCTGAAAAGTGAGTTGTGCTTAAAATTGAAAAAAGAGGAGAACAAGGGTGGTAGAAAAAAGAAAGAAGAAAGGTTGAAAGAAAAAAGTGTCAATGATACAAAGTGATGTATTAAAGCGCTTAGGAACCTAGTCACTATTCTTGGCCAAAATAGTCCTACCCGTCCCTTAGCCTACAATACAACCATCAAAAGACCTACTTGATCCTAATCTTAACATTCCGACATTTAGTGGAGTACTACATTAAGGGCAAGCCTATGGTCATCAGTTGCTACATATGAACTCTTTGTGAGAGTGAGAGCAAGGACATTTTGATACCCATGTTTGAAAAATATGCTATATTTGTGAGTGATTATGGGTACTATATTGTGAGACACACATGGTTGATGAGTTTTGGATAGTTGTATATGATTCCATGCACCTTAAAGTTTGTATGCGAGTTGATCACCATCACGAGTCTATGCTAGAGGTTAAACTGTTTCTACTTATAATCGGAAAGCTACTCTTTGTTGATAATTGTTGTGCTTGTCTTGAAGAATGTTTTGTGTTGTTGCTGTAAAAACCCTAAGTTGATGTTTAGAAGGACATGATATGTTGTTCGAGGACGAACAAAGCTCTAAGTGTGGGGTGTTGATGATAGGCGGATTTACACGCCTATATCAATATATTTTGCCTATATTTTAGCCTAGTTTTGAGAACAAATTATACATTTCATGCACTTTTAGTCCTTTTTCCTGTAAGAGAGCTAACGAACATGGTTAGTAAAGTTTCAGGTATAAATGATGCAAAAATCAGCATTTTATGGCTTACTTGACGCAAAAGAAAGCTCACAAAGGAAGGGAAGAAAGTTTACACGCCTAAAGGACCAAAACTGCTGCATGGAAAATCTGTCCCGGGCTAAAACAGCAATTCTGAAGACTTTGGGGACTTACAGACACAAAGCTGGATCTTGACAATGATACATTAACCTAGTGCAATTAGGTTATGTATTTCATTATTTTATGTGAATTATGATAATGTTACCTTAACCTAGTACATTTTGGTTAAGGATTTCATTAGTCTAGTAGGATTTGGTTATTTATTTCATTAGCTTAGTAGGAGTAGGATATGGGTATTATAAATACCCTATCATGCTAGAGATTTTAGATAATCTTCTTATAACTTCGAATCTTACATTCATCATTCAACAATTAATTTTCTTCCATCCCTCTCATCTTCCACTACAAACACTTCTAATCTACTCTTCTATTCTTAAACTCCACAACAAGAGAATCGTTACTTGCTAAGGAATCACGCCTCACGCCTATCACTTGATCTACACGCCATTACTCAATATCGTGATATAATAACAATGTCAATCGTGATTTCCTTCGCATTCATGGGTAACTAAACTTCTCTGTTGGGGTTATGGAAGCCGAATGAGTTACTATCTATTGCTGTGAGTTTGTGAGTTCGAGACACGTATATTGCTTATATCATTATTCTATTCATCTTAATCTACATTCTTTGCGGTTGCAAACGCAAGAATACGCCAGTCTAACATTTAACTTGTTCGAGAGAAAAGTTATTTGTCTGGAAAAGAGATAATGTCAAGGTAGTAGGACACCCTTTCCTATTAAAAAGCTAGTGCCATAACTGGACTAACCTCTTGGAGAATTCGTACCGTTAGACACGCTTTAAGCTCGAGAGAGTTAAAGTGAAATAGTCCTTGTTTAGGTCGAGAGACGCTTGGATTTACCATCGACTACAATCCTCTATAAGCAATTGCATGTCAGAATTCTACACACTCATAGCCAATAGAGGCGTATACCTCAGAAGGTGGACATAACCCCAACGCTTCAATTCTCATTGTTTACAACCAACGTAACAATCTCTCTCTTTTTACTTTATTATTTTCAGCTTTTGTTTACATTACTTGCAAAACAAGAATCCCCCCTTCTTACGAGACTTGCACCAAAAGTTTAGTAATTTTACTTACTTGTTGGCCAAGCTATTCCCTGTGGGATCGACACCCAACCCAGGTTGGGTTCTATATTTGCTAACGACTGCTTTACACTCCTACGAGAGCTGTAGATTGAGCGTTATCACCCTGAGACTTAGAGCCTAGCACCCTATCTCTATTACCATCCCTGAACTTAAGAGCTAGTGCACTAGCCAAAATAGGACCTAGAACGGATGACTTAGGACAGAACTGAGAACGGTTTCCTCCTTCTGATTTGGGCCGAGCAAAGTTGAAACTACCTATCCTTGCACTCTTATTCTGCTTCTCCTTTATCTTAATATTTTGCTCCTCTATCTGCTGAGATTCATGTCACTATTCAATATTGCAGACCTACACTCATTGACCACACTATCATTCACCCCAGAAACAAACTTACTCATCTTGGCCCTGCTATCTGCAACCACATGAGGGGCATATCTTGCAAAATTGAGTAAACTTAAGAGAATACTCTTTCACCATCATGTTTCCCTGCCTGAGGTTGATGAATTCTAACACCTTATCTTCTCTCAGCTCTAGGGGAAAGAATCTCTCTAAGAATGCGGTGAAAAACTCCTCCCACTCTATAGGTCCTGCATCAACTAACCTTTCTGATTCCACTTCTTGTACCAAGTATGGACAACATCCTGCAACTGATATGCAGCTAGCTCAGTACTCTCACTAGGAGTAACCCCCATGATTTTTGTAACCTTCTGAACTTGATTGATGAATTCTTGAGGGTCCTTATCTGACTTAGACCCGAGAAAGGATGGAGGATTTATTCAGGTGAAGTCCTGAATCCTGGCTGCAGCTAAATTAGCTGCTGGGTTGGACAGAATGACAGCTGGCCATTCATTCTGAGTAGCAACTGACTAAGAAAGAGTAGTGAATGAACCTCTGAACTCTGCGTGAGAAACATGTTTGCCCAAAGGATCTTTAGGCTGAGGGGCTGGCTGATTCCTGTTTCTTCTTTTAGGAGGAATGCTCTGTAGAAAAAAGGGAGAAATGGATTAGACTAAGAAATTAGCTTGAGATTATGCTCACTAGCATGGCATGAATCCTGAAAGAAGGGAAACTGTTCCTAAAACATCTTATAGCCTCCTGCACATAAATGTGGCGTGCAACACACCCATGTATAAGACTCTACTAGATGCGGCTTTCAGACTTCCTAGGATACTATTGAGCCTTAGGCTCTGATACTAAGTTTATAACACCTCGAATCTGGAACCCGAAACCCTACACGATGCTCATGACCCCAAAGGACCACAAGCTAACCCATGACTGATATCTGTACCTGAACACTGCATAATATACTATGTAAATACAGAAATAAGGGCAGTAAAGCCATAAGGTTTAAAACTGAGACACAATATCTAATATAAAATAATATCTGTGTGGGGTATGAAATACCTAAAACAAACTAATAAACTGACTGAACATGATATTCTGAAAAGCCTCTAACTGTCTGAATAAGGAGTTGATGGGACATGTCCCCAACTAACTCCAACTACTGAAATAAACTAAGTACTGAAATGATAAGATAATGCTTACATCCTTGAAGGATGAGAATTCACTGCTAACTCTGACTGCTGAGTACTGGAATGCTACTGATGCTCTGGAGCTCGTGCTTCTGAACCTATGGTATAAAACACCATAGCATAAATACGTCAGTACGATTGAATATACTGGTATGCATGTGAGGTAGGCTGAATGCAAAGGGTTCACATCCATGAACTATACTAACTGACTGAATAACATGAACGTGAGAATACATATGTGAATACATAATAACTGTAATTGAGTTTGTGATAACATGATTACTGAATCTGAGTATTGATAACATGAGATACTGATAACTATATAACTAAAATAACTAATACTGAGCGACTGTATCTGATAGTCTAGTTTCTGATAGAAGTAGCTGAGTTTCATTCTGTTCTGAGGTGACTGTATCTGACAGTCCTAAATTCTGTAGAACTATCTAAGTTCTATTATTGAGACTGAATGACTCTATCTAATAGTCCTGATCAGTAATTGAAACTATAGAAAGTATTCATCTAACCGACATACCCCAAATAACGCAATATAGTTGTGTTGGGGTCCAATCTATAACCCTAATTATAAGGGTGTCAATACCACGCCACTGGTAAGGACAAGCTGTGGGTGACCCTTATCTGACAGTGTCCTCAAAAGAGAACAGTAGGACCCTCATCTGACAGCGTTTATCCACCTCAACAACCCTCATCTGACAGTGTTGATGTCTCAACCTATGCTGGCTACATAGTTCTGGAATACAAGTATGACTTCTAAGAATCACACCTACATCTGACAGTGCGTGTTCCCATCCTTGGGTTCAGTTAGTGCTAATTCTTACTTCCATCTGAAAAAACACTGAACATGGATTACTGAACTGAACTGGACTGAATTAACTGAGTTTTCATTGACTAACAGAATAGTACTGAGATTACTGTATTACTGATCTTTCCTGAGTCACATGACTGATTAATTTCTATGGATCATGGCTTGACTGAGGATATCGTGAAAATATGACACTAAGTCTAGGCACAAGCTATATTTTTTGGGTACAAGTACCCCCAGGACTCGATGGGAAGAAACTGACAAAGCATGACTTTCTTGAATACATGACCAATATCACAATCCATAATACAATAAGTTGGAGATTTCATGAAGTACAAGTTCTAAAGCACCACAATGTCTACACATATATCCATACCTCATTGACTAAGACATTTCATCAAACACTTGACGTGCATAAACTTGTACTTGAATTGAGATTTCATATTATTATACTAGTATGGCACTTTTCCTTCACATAGGCATTTAGTCAAACACATGGAGAGCATCCTTTGGTTATACCATCATCAACACATCTAATAATCATGGATACATCAATCAACTTGTAAATTGAAGTGGTTTTATCATGATTATTAAGAAAATCTTCATATACTAGGGTCAATCATTGGAATATGTAAGTTAAAACATCAATCAAAACCCCACAACATCGTGAACATGAATTTCAATTCTATTTAAATTATGAACATTCATAAATATACAAATCTTGTATTTTGAAAAGAGATTCTTGAGCTTCATGGGTGAAAGGGGCCCATGAATCAACACATGACATACCTTGATACTTGATTTGGGAAGATTGGTCGAAGAATCCTTGAGATTTGGATCTTGAATTGGAAACCTCTTTTCTTGTTCTTGAGAGAATTTGAGAGAAAATAATCTATTTTGGTGAAATAAAGGATGAATTCAGGGTTTATGAAGCTTTGGGGTGAAGCAAAAATACCAAAATACCCTTCCAAAACCGTTTGGAAAATGCTGAATTCTAAGACTGACGACATTAGGCTGATATCGTCACATATGTGATAAGCCATCAGCTCATGTCATCACTTGATGCTGTAATTTATGAATTTCTGCCTAAGGCTGACGACATTAGCTGATAAGTCGTCAGATATGTGATAAGTTGTCAGCTCATATCATCACTTAGTTGCCAGGCTAACATGCTGGAGTAAAATGGGTATAACTTTTTTCTCCGATATCAGATTTGAGAAAAATTGATATAGTTGGAAATCTAATCCAATTATCTATATGTTGGTGTGTCATGAGCTCAAAAATTCATAGTATAACGAGAGATATGATCGTTTGAATTTGACTATACCAATATCCTTCTCAAGAATTCAATCGGTAAGGAATGTTTTGATTCGCCTAATAGCTAGGACGTATTTGAGACCTTAATTAACATAAAACTTGATCATAAAACTACCAAAGAACCATTATGTACTATGCATAAGCTTGAAATATGGCGCTAATATTTATTTGCATTTTTTGGGGTATTACAGTTATAACGGGTCACCCGTTAGTTTAGGATTGACACTCTCGTCCTTCGGGACATAAGTTTAGTGGATCCACACTAGCCAGTGTTGGTACCCTTGGAAAGGTACTAGCACCCTTCCAATTGGGGTTACAGGTTAAACCCCAATTTTGCTCAGATTGGGGTATGTCGATTGTAGTTAGCTCCCACAGTCCTTAGTTTATGTTTCAGCTTCAGATTATGTTTAATTTTTAGATTATGTATGACCTTGTACTCAGTTATTCAGATTTTTTGTAGTACATCTTTATACTTGGTCATTGCGTCAGCTCACATCTCATAGTTTTAGACTAAGTATTCATAAATGAGCCTCAGTATAGTTTTACATCATATTCAACATTATTTTGAGATTAAATATAGTAGTCATATTTCTATACCTTCCCAGTTAACAGAAATGTTCTATTCCATGATTAAGATATTTCACTACCCCTTACAGTTGTTACGTACAGATATGTTCTAAATGTATATTTCAGTAAATGGCTTATGTCCTCAGTTTAAAGCATGTTTTAAATATTTTTATGACTAATGCATATATCACATACTCAAAATACCTCTTATGCCTACATTTTTCATGTGATATAGATTCAGGTGCTTACTCTCAAGATCATAGTCAGGCAGATCACAACATTCAGCCAATAGGTAATGAGTTCTCTTATTTCGAGGACTCAAGTCAGTTGTAGTTCTTGTACTTATATTTTCTTATTCGTATGTATTAGTTAGGGATAGTTGGGGGTCATTTCCTGACTACCTATAGTCAATATTAGTAGAGGCTTTGTAGATGGTCAGATAGAGTCACTATACGTAGTTTAAGCCCTTTTTCTTTCAGATTACACTGTTGTAAACTTTGAACAAAAATATATTGAAATATCTTACCTCATGATTCTTATTCCTCTCATTAAATTTAGCTTTTATATTTATTTTAATCAGTTGCTCAAGCATCATTCCAGTACCATGGGTTAGATTGGGATCACTTATGGTACTAAGAACCGTGTTACGACTAGGGGGTAGTCTCGGGTCATGAAACAACCTTAGTTTCCCATTCTTTTGGGATACTTCTTACAAGCTTTTGGACTTGAAAACTATTTGGATAGATCATTCCCAAGGACTTCAATTCGCATACAATCTTGTTGAAGTGATCAAACATTGATTCCACAGTTTCATTTTCTTTTATTTTGAAGAGTACGTACTCATTGATCATGATGTTGATTCTCGCCTTTTTGACTTTAGTGGTTCCTTAATAGGTTACTTATAATTTGTCCCACATCTCCTTTGCGGTTTCACAGGTTGATATCTTGTCATATTCATCTTCACTAACTACATAATAGAGTGAACTTATAGTTATTGCATTAGTTTGAATTACCTCTTATTGTTCCTTGGTGACTTCAAAGTTTTTGAAGTTGTCCAAGTCAACACTGCTTGATTCCTTATCCTTCTATTTTTCTTTAATTCCTGGAATGGGTTTAGGTACTTTATTAATGACAACCCAGGTTGGAAGTCATTAACTGGAAAAAAATCTTGAATCTATTCGTTCAATGAGAGTAGTGTTATCCATTGAAGTATGGTGGTCTTGTAGATGAGTGACTGTCTTGAAGGAGGGCTCTTGGAGTCTGGTAATTTGCCTTTGGATCTTTGCTTATGTGAGGTTAAGCAGTACTGTTGGTGAGACCTGCTCTGATACCAATTAAAATTCAAGAAGGAAGAGGGGTTAATTGAAAACTTTTTTTGAGTCAACTGATTAGTCATGACAATCGACTCACATGTAAGTAGATATACTGAATGAAATAGATTAGACTTAAATGTGTAAACAAATAAATAGATAAGTAAGAGAATAACACAGAGAATTATCCTAGTTCGAAACGCCGATGTGGTGCCTACTTCCAGTCCCTTGGGTTAAAAGGATTTCTTTAGAGCTTTCAAAGTAGAGTCGGAGTTTAGATATAGTGAACAAGTTCTGAATCTTATTTTGTTATTCAGATCTTGTGATATAGCCTTAACTGATATGACTAAGTTGACTCAATCTTTCTCTTTGTAACTATTGTAAACTAAAAAGTACAAAGTTTTATTGAGACTAAGATTAAGATACACTAAGAATTTTCTGTGATGTTGCATGATGTCTTTGGTATTCAATCTTCTTTTTTTATAGCCTTCAGTTGATTCAGCTTCCTTTCTCTATAAGAAAAGCCCAAGAGATTTCTTTTTAATCAAGGATTTGAATTGATTTCTTGATTGAGGAATTGCACCATATGGTATGTTCATATCAGATATGTCTGTACGTATGATACAACCTTCTTTTCATGAACATAAGCTTATAACCATACATGTTCATATTAGATACGTCTATGTAGAGGGTGTGATCTTCCTTCCTTTCACCCTTTCGTGTGAGATGCTATTGTTGATTGGTGGTTGATATCCTTCCTTATACTTTGGGATCTAATGAGATTTTTGATTGATGTGATTCCAAATTCGGCACTTGCTCCCTTGTAGGTAGGGAGGGATCGACTTCCTTGTAAGTGAGGATCACCCAAGATACTCCTCCATGTTTTTCTCTTGGAAGATCTTCCTTGATGTGATCATATCTTCAGTGTATTCTGCAAATATTTGTTTATTAGTTTATCATTATTAAAATATATTAGATAAATATGGGGCTAACAAGAAGAACCCTTAGTTGAGTGACGAGAAAAAAGTCATAAGTTGAGTGACTTTCTAAGAAAAAAATCATAAGTTGAGTGACCATTTGATTTATAAACTCTATTTTTAAAATAGCAGATAAATAAACATCAACAGAGATATGTATTCAACTAAATTCAAATAATATTCAAATTTAACCTGTTCATTGATTTCAGAAACACTCAAGGTCTAAGGATCTTGAGTTCCTACCCTATTCATACTACAATTGACATATGTTTATGTCTAGCAGTTGATGGATTCTATTTGGTATCAAAATTGGATCAGATATATATTTCCTCAATTTTTTGAGAAGGATCGGACATTAATACCGACTTATCAAACTCCTCCCTCTAAAAGTTTAAATAATTTGGAGGACGTTAATTCCCTGAATTTTCTGATTACCCTTTCTCTTCGATCAGTCATTTGATCTTTTAATTCTCAATATATATATAATTTTCATTCTTTCTGTTATAAATGTATTTATATTACAGTGAATTTCTATTAAGAATATAGATAAGATCTATCAAGATCTAGTTGATATCTATTAGGATATAAAATATGTACCTTTTAGAGAGAAACTAGGAGTTTTTTCCCCTATAAATAGAGGGGGTTTTGTTCATTGTATTCTCAATCCCTTACCCCAAGAGAATCCCTCAAGAGAAATAACAATTAATCTCTCTTCTCTCTCTGCTCTCGTTCTTCTCTACTTTATTTTTCATAACACGTTATTAGCATGAGTCTATAATTAGTTAAGATATATACTTTAATTGGTTATATATACTTTAATTGGTTAGATGGCACGAGACTCAACCACAGGTAAAGTATTAAATTAGAGAGATTATCTGTCAATAATCTTTGAAAGTACAATTTTGATTTGAAAAAAAAAAAGAAAAGCAAACAAGTTACTGCACAAATAGGCCAATACATATTGAGAGAAAATTTCTTTCTCTGTTTGTGTTCGTAATCCATATATCACCTTACATATATTAATGTTTTATGTAAAAGGTAAAAGTCTTTTATTTTACTATTATACGGTATTAGGTTTGTTCATACTAATATATGTTCCTTCATGATTACTTTAGAGTGTTCTGTTGTCACGATGACACAATTTGTATAGTTTTGAATGAATGAATTGCTAAATTATATTTTCGATCACTATCATAAATTAGATGCTTGAAAATTTTTATTGTCTCGTTTGGGTAAATATGGTGATCGTTGGTAACCACTAAGGGTGGTGTTACTTGAAAGGCCCGAAGGTTATCTCACTAAAAGGATAAGACATCGGGTTAGAGTCCCGATGCACCATGATTAAAGATGTTGGGTTTAAGTTCCATCGATTTATAGATTAAAACACCTTTATATGGATAAGACGGTGAGTTTGAGTCTCAACGCATCATATTGATGATCTTATGATGGCTAAGACAAAATAATGTGTATTTGATAAAAGATCATGAAACTTGTCCATTGAATATGCTCCATTCAAAGAAGTGAATGTGGTAGCAATATATGATAAGTCTGAAAGATGACAAATTGCTCCATTCTAGAATTGACTGTGGTAGAAATATATGATATACTCTGAAAGATATGTGAGAAAAGTTCTTTACATTATATGCACACCTTGATTTGCTCTTGAATTATTAATATTTTGAAAGAGGATATAAGCTATCATAATTTGATATGATTAATGAAAAATTTAATTTTACTCCTGGGAATGAGAATTTTGATTGTTATAAGTACAGATCCATTCCCTAGGTGAATGTGATAATATTTAGTAAAGCTTATCAATACAAACATGCAATTAATTGTAATGGTACCACAACTCACCTTAGAAAGAGGAAGAATAATTGAGAAGAGTTATTTTGAAATCTAAAGTAGTAAATCTGAAATTTATTCATGTACTAGTAAATCTGAAATTTACTAAAGAAAAAAGTACATGTCATGGTAAATATGGAGTTTACTAGTATAAAGTTCATAAATTGACATGAACGATTGCGACATCCCAAAGATTTGTATAGCGAGTATTAAACATATATTGAAGAACTAGAAAATTCTTTATGAACTTTTAATGTTGTGTGTTCTCATGAAAAGTTGGTTGGATCAACCAATGTTGGGGTTGGATTTCCTAAATTCTGCAAAGTATAAAAGCTGAATATAGACCCATTCACCTATCATGTGATCTATTAAGATACATCGATATAAGATGATCACTTGTATATTTATTGTCAACCTGCAGTTTGACATTCATAAAATTGTTGCTAAATAAAATTGAGCTAAGAACATAATTTTCATATTATGTAATCAAAACAATTTATCTTGATGATGATGGTTTGGCATTGAATGCCTTCGATAAATAATTGAACTATTGCTAATGAGAACAAAGCTTCATGTATTGATTTAAAATGTGAAATATTATATACAAAAGTACTTGTATGCATCAAACTAATAAATTATGATTAATTCTCCATCAAAGTTGGTTTTGAGTTAGAAATTATGTTTTGTCTAATAGTTTTGATGTGTGGTATGAGATTAATGAATTTACCATAATACACAAAGATAAAATCCTCAAGGAAGATGGTATGTTAGTTTTTCTAACATAAGGGGGAGATTATAAGAAGCTATGAAATATGTTAGGAATTATCATCAGATCCTCATTCAAAAGATAATTCAAGTTAAATGTTGAAACCATCACATATTAAGCTGCAAGTGCTCCTATTTTGTCTTCCTGAAGGACAAAGTCTATGCATGCGTGAAGCGTGGTAGACCAATCGATTCTAAATAAAATAATCCTTGAAAAGAATAAGGTGAAAATAATCATTATAAGAAGATAATATGCTCTTGAAGAGCCTACAACATAACACTTCATGAAACCTTATGAAAGGTTCAGGTACCTGAAAATAATGAAGTGATGAAATCTCAAAATATTATGCCACACTGTGAATCGATATGAAATGATATATCATCAATATCTTTGATACAATATGGTGAAAGATTATGAGGATCCGAATTCTATGTTTATTTAAGCATGTTGACGTAGAAATATTTATCAAGTGATATGAAAGGACGCATCTTGGTAAGCATAAAACTTATTTGGTTTGCAGTTCAGACACTTGAAGATGTCACATATGAAGTACTGAATATTGTCACTTGACAAAATTTATATGAAAACTTTTTAAGGATTCAAATGTTTGAAGCGTATAAAAGTTTCTGGGAAACTTATTTATAATCCTTATATTGTATAAGCTTATATCTTGAAAATTACTGAAACTCTTAAAGAGTTTTCAAAAGCAATAAATTATTTGCTGAAATGAGAAACATACTGAATTAGATTGGTACTGAAGTACCATATCTTAGTGCAATTGATGCACTAATGTATCTTGCAAATATTACAAGGCCTGATATAGCCTTTTCAGACAATTTGTTAGTAAGGTATAGTTCTGCTCCTTCTAGAAGACATCGAAATAGGATCACATACATGTGTTTACTTTATTCTAAAGATTGTAGTTTCGATCTTGTTGGTTATGCTGATGTTGGGTATTTATCTGATCCGCATAAAGCTCGATCTCAAACAGGCTATGTGTTCATATGTAAGGGTATTATCATATCTTGGAGATCTACAAAACAGTCTATCGTAGCCACTTTATCGAATCATGCTGAGATAATAGCTCTATTCATGAAGCAAGCCGAGAATGTGTATAGTTGAGGTCCATGATACATCTCATTCGAGAAAAATATCGTTTGAAATATGATAATGTACCCACAATCTTACACAAAAATAATGCAACATGTATAACACATCTTAATGGAGGACTCATAACAGGAGATAGAACAAAGCACACTTCATCAAAGTTTTTCTTTACACATGAGCTACAAAATAATGGTGATATTAATGTGCAATAGATCTGTTCAAGTGATAATGTGACTGATTTATTCATCAAGTCTCTTCCAAATGCAACTTTCAAGAAGATAGTGCACAGGATCGGAATGCAAAAGCTCAAGGATGTTCTCATTAGGGGAAGTTAATACGCGTTGTACTCTTTTTCTCTTACGATGTTTTGTCCCTCTGGATTTTCCTTGTAAGGTTTTTAATGAGGCAACCTATATGCGTATTGTTAGAGATGTGTATTCTTTTTCCTTCACTAAATTTTTTTTTCAATTGTTTTTTTTCTAGTAAGGTTTTAACAAAACACATTATCTATCAATTAGACATTCAAGGGGGAGTGTTATAAATGTATTTACATTATAGTGAATGTCTATCAAGAATATAGATGAGATCTATCAAGATCTAATTGATATCTATTAGGAAATGAAATATCTACCTTTTAGAGAGAAACTAGGAGTATTTTCCCCTATAAATAGAGAGAGTTTTGTTCATTGTATTCTCAATCTCTCACCCCAAGAGAATCCCTCAAGAGAAATAACAATTACTCTCTCTTATCTCTCTACTCTTGTTCTTCTCTACTTTATTTTTCATAACACTTTCAAAATAATTTTTCGTTATTTGGGGGTCTTGGAGCATGGACTTGGTAATTACTACAAAATGAATTCTTGTGAAACAAATAAAACAAGTAAATCTTGGGTCATGGAATTAGAGAGATCAATATAATGTGAATAAATAAAAAAATGTTGGGTCAAAATGTTTAAATTGAAGAATACGCATGGGCATGTGAAAACATTGTAAGATCTAAATCTTGTCTCCACAAGTGTGGACTTTTGGTTAATTCAAAACGTACCAAAAGTAGTTGTGTTTGTGAATGTATATATCATGCTAATGATGACTTAAGATTTGTTTATTAACGGCTTTAAGTACAGGGTAATCTTCCTCGGTTCACAATAATTCACATCAACTCTTTGCATAGGATAACATTAATTTATCCAAGATTTTTAAGTGTGAAAAAATTCGAAGATGCAAAACTTATATTGTGTTGGTAGCTGGTGGCCTTTCTTTTATAAATTTCCTGCTTTTGTTATATATGCTCATTATAGGTTACCTTTCATATTCTTCTTGCTTCAAAAACAGTCTTATTTATTTATACTTAATAAAAAATTTAACCATAGTCATTCAGAGCTGAATTATTAAGTTTTTTTTTTTTTTTTTACGTGAGTTGTAATTATTCAAATCTTAACCATAAGAGAGTTTGTTTGTTATACTTTATATATATACTTTTCAAATACCTTCCTCAAATGGGAAGATCTGATAACAGATGATAGAGTAAGTTGCACTTTAAGTTAGTTTGATTATAATATTATAAAACCTTTAGTTTTTCAGAATTCCCAATTTGCATTGTCTAAACATTAGTATTCAACAATATATATGTAAAGAGTCAAACGATCTTAACAGCAACTACGCCATCCAATTAGATTTGGTTGGGTTTAATGGGGGTGGGGGGTGGGTTTGCACGGATAGACATATAAGGCATAATAGTTTTTCCATAAAGTTTTACAAGTTTAGCAGCTTCAAGTTCTAAACTTCAAATGTTTTTTTTTTTAAATTTGCCTCTCAATCTCAAACTTCAGACATACCAATAGCAGGAGCCGAGTGTACGCAGGATTTTTTATTTTTTTTAAGGAAAGTCGACATTTTGAAAAAAAAAAAATCAATAATAAATAGAATACCATTATATTAATAAAAATTATTTAAAGCTTGTTAATAAAATATAAATCACTGTAACCAGTGGCGGATCCGGAATTTCACACAAGTGAATTCAATTAGTAAATAGGAAAGGATCTTGATAAAGTACCTTCGAGCACAAACAAACATTTGCTTGTTGTTTTTTTATTTGTACTTTTTGTTAATAATATAATATCAAAATAATTTATTTATTTTTTTGTAAAAAAGAAAAGGCTCAACTTTATTTTAATTTAAGAAAGTTGAGAATTTTTTTAAAAAAAATTACAAAGAACCTATTAACATTTTCTTAACCTAAAATAATAGTAAATTAAGAAAGTATATATAATTTAAACAAAAAGAGTGGCATGTTTTAGCAAACAATAATGAAAGGGAGTGCATGCTAAAATTCAATTATAAGTAGTTAAATGTTTTTTGAATTAAAATATATTTTAAATTTTTATAAAACTTGAATAAGCAAAAAAAAATATTCAAGGTGAAATAGACAGAAATATATATATATATATAAATGATAAATTTTATAGCATATTAACTATGATTAGTCACTTTTTTTAATCTTTTGGTAACGCAGCCAATGGAACCAAAAGCAATTGGTAACACAGACAATGGAACCAAAAGCCAAAAATTGTAACGTGCAAAAAAGCAGATGTATGGATCGAACTCGAGTGGAGAGGGTGAATTTGAACCCGCTTGGCCGTTGCCCTGCGACAGACTTCTAAATTATGTGTGTTCAAATTAAATCCTTATAGGAATTTGTATAAATAATAAATTTTTCAACGAAGTGGGTTGTACCCACTTAACACCATGTGAGTCCGCCCCTGACTGTAACTGCTCGACAAGTTCATTATTGTGTCTAGTACCTTTTTCTACAAGTAATTTAATTAATACAATATTGCTAAAGGCAAATCGAAACACCATAGTAGAACTTTCTTCTTTAACTTTATATATATATATATATATATATAATATAATCTGCATTCTATATCTATCTATATATCTATATAATATATTAAAAGTGTGAAGGCCTTAGAAATATCGTTTCAACTTTTTGCCTTTTATTAAAAAAAGTCTTTACTTTAGATAAATTGTCTTTTTCACTTTTTTTTCTAATATTTAAGAGTTAAAAATTAATTAAATATATTTATGGTAAAATCTTTCCTTATTAGAAGTCATCAGAATTAATGACAACTAATACTTTTTACATTACTTTAAGAATTTTTAATCAACTAAATTTGATTTTAAGAAGATTTGAAAAATCTAGAAATAAATATAAAGCGTTAGAATAAGAAAAACTTAAGAAGTACCAAATTTTTAAAAGTTTTAAGTACATAATAAGAATATAATAAATGGTTTTGTAAAGATTTGACTTTAAAAGCAAGGAAAGATTTTAAATATAGAAAAAAAATAAGCATACCTTGACTTTAAAAATAAGAACAGATTTTAAATATAGAAGAAAAAAATAATCATACCGCAAATATGATTCAAATCGATGTGTCTCTCTTAGCCTCTAGCAGCAAGGGAAAGAGGTATTACATGACAAACGCAAAAGTGATGATATATCAACCACTTAGAACTTCTGGTGGTAAAATATATATGTGCTTACACTAAAATATATGTTTATGTTTACATTATTATATTAAAGTGGAAATAATCTTTGAAAAGTGATTTAAACTTTTACACTTCATTAAAAAAACTCTGCAATAGATAAAATTATTTAATTTTAAAATATCAAACATTACATGTGTGAGGCACGTGCGGTTAAACTAATATTAATAAGGGGAAAGGACAAAAATGTCCACTCGCTAAAACTAATTCCAACTAAATAACCACTACAATTTAATTCCCTCTAA
Organism: Capsicum pubescens; assembly: GCA_030864215.1. Classification (NCBI taxonomy): domain Eukaryota; kingdom Viridiplantae; phylum Streptophyta; class Magnoliopsida; order Solanales; family Solanaceae; genus Capsicum; species Capsicum pubescens. Next base: position 88,099,444 of record CM061548.1, read on the forward strand.
TCAACCACTAAACTAATTTATTTTTATAGTCATTGATTATTTTGCATGCCAGTTACTTCACGTTTTTTTCCATTTTTTTTAAAAAACGCTAGTTCATTTTATTTTTTTAATCTTGCTGCTTTTTTTTATGTTTCATTTTTTTTAATTTGATGTTTCATTCTATTATAAAAAAATCGCTGCTCTTTTGTGTTTTTTCACTATTTTTATACTTTTTTAAAAAAATAATCTATTCCTTTTTTGAAATTAACATAACTACAATTGTTGTACGTTGGAACATGCATTATGTATATTTATGGAATGATGACATTGACTATCAAAAAAGTTATGTGAATTACTATAAGTAACTTTATTTGATCAAAATAAATACATAGGATTTTGAGGAGCAGATAATGCAACTCAAACACAAAATGAAAAATCTAAATCCAACTTTTTCAATAGTTCAATTGCAATTTCCCAAATCCAAAAATCAACCCCCGACATTATTGCAAGTCCAAAAGAGAAACTATAAATAAAACAAGTCAAACATAAAAAATAAAATAGCTATACACATTCTATACAATTTTTAACTATAATTATTATTTAGATACATATTTTATACGACTCTATATAGTTTCTACATACATTCTAAAAATGTATCAATCTAGTATAAGAGAGTATCAATTGAGTATATGGACACTGCAAGTGTATCAATGTAGTATAAAAGTGTATTAATGTGGTATAAAAGAGTATCAATTGGGTATAGAGACTGGATGTACTTTCATAGAATTTTCTTTCTCTTTTATAAAAAGTGTATCAATATAGTATAAAAGTGTATCAATATGGTATAAAAGTGTATCAATAGAGTATAGCGACTGCATGTGATACAAGTACGATCATGATTGTGGACCAATACGTAAAGACTCAAGCTCGGGTGTCTTCCCAACCAATGGAACAAGCTTTGAAGTGTAGATAACAAGTCCCAACACTCTAAAGCCATCCAATATGCACACTCCAAGGCCTCCCTTTTGTCTTGACTCATTAAGGGCATTCTAGTAATTTTGTATTAAGTTGAAACCTAGGCTATAAATAGAACATTTTAGGTCATTTTGTCATAACTTAGATGATATTTTGAGATATCTTTGAGAGTGTTCATACAAGTGTGGATATCACTTGTGACAAGTGTGGAATCACTTGTGTTGGTTGCTTGTTTTGAAACATTGGTTGCTTGGGGATTTCGTTCCCTTGAAGTCACCATAAGAACTTGATGTTATTTGTATGAATTCTTGGGTATTAGTGTTCAATATACACTTTAGTTCATAGTGTTTGTGCATTGTGTGTCAAGTTATCTATCATTCTATCTTATTATTGTTGTTGTGTTCATTCTCGATTTTGGGTGTCCAAACCCGAGACCTTGTTGCGTCATTTTTGTTATTATTATTGTGTTGTAATCTTAGTTTGTGGCTCGCTGATTATAGGTGTTGAACACCTTAGAATCTTGTTGTTATCATGCTTGTATTGTTATTATGTAGTGAATCCGAGAGGGGTCGCCATAAAGGGTCCTCGGTTCTTCAAATCATGGATTATTTTGGTGTGTGTTAGTGTCTTCCTTGTTGATATTGTATCATTTGGTATCAAAGCATGACTTGATTTTGTTCCCACAAGATCAATCTTGGGCTAGCTTGCTTGAAAATACAAAAAAAAAATAGTGTTCTTGAGTTTGGATCTTGGCCAAAAGTTCGTTGTGTTCTTGTTGTGTTTGGCCGAGACTTGAACATTAGATCTAGGAGTTATTTTTGTTTGTATTGGTGTTTCAAGTTTTAGTTTTCTCCATCACTAACACTCTTGAGTCAAGATCTAAATTTGAGCTTGCATTTGTTGAAGTGTTGTTGTGAACTTTAAACCTTAGCTGATTGTGTTGTCATCTTGGTGGACTTGGCCATGATTTGTTGGCCTTGTTGTTGTTGGAATTGGTTGTTGGAATTATTGTGTTCTTGATGTTCTTCATCCCTTTCAAGACTTGTTAAAATAAAGTGAATACTAGATCTATAAAGTTGAAGAGAAAAAGGTGAAAGCTTGTTAGTCTTGAAAGACTTTCCATCACCCATCAACTAGTCAATCACTTCCCAACAACTTTTCTTGATTTAAGGGGGATGGTACAAAAAAATCAAGTCTTCCACTTTTGAATTTTACAATAGGATTTCAAGACTTGTTTTCCTCCTAAATAAATTTCCACCAATTCCAAATCACAAATTGTTCAAGACTTCCAATTTTGGAAAATAAAATTTGTCAAGACCGCAACCAATACGTGGCTGCCACATCATGTTTTACTGTTCACACGATAAATTTAGGCTCAATTTTTTGATTTCTTAGTTTCTAATATTTGTTTCTTAGTTGCAATTTGTTGATTCTATTGCTAATTAACAAACTAGTAATTGTCTACTAGGTTGTAAATTAGTTTTTGGGTTCGTTTATTTGTGTCTACGTTTCTTTGTGTGCTTTTATCTTTTGAAATTCGTTGTAGTTTCTTGGTTCAAGTCCGTACGTATTTTCTTTGATTTGTTTCAAAAGAGAATCTATTCCGACCTCGAGCCCCAATTGGTACCAAGTAACCTCCTTGGAGTATGAATAAGTTACCAACACTTGTGAGGCCAATTGAGAGGCATTTCAAAGTGTGAGAGCTTGAGAGCTTGTGAGGATGTTTTCTTTTCTAACATTAACTAGTTTGTTGTTTTTTGTCTTTTTGTTTTAGAATTTCTTTTGTTAGGAACTATGGCATTGGAAAAGGTGTCCATGAATGATTTGATGGCTGCCATAATAGGTATGAAACATGACCTTAGTAGCCGAATGGAGAGAATGAAAAAAATAATGGGCTGAGTGGAAGGAAGAATGGAAGGGACGGAAAGCTCTCTTTGCAAGGAGTTGGATAACTTGATATATAATTCAAGCCTTCCTAATTAAGTTCTTGTGAGTGGACATGCTACACATGAGCTACAAGGTAATCAAACTAACTCTTGCACTCTAGTGAATGAGGCTAGTAGTCAACTAAGTGTGAATGGTAGTTTGTCTTTAGGTGAGCCGAATGTGCCTCCATTTGGTGATGATAATGTACAACTTGAGATTGTGGATACACTAGTTGATCCATCTAGTGTTGAGGCCATTGTGGCAAGTGATAGTACATTGTCTTGTGGAATTCATGAAGACCAACTTGTGTGTGAAAAGGTGATGTTAAACATGTTGGCCGATTGACTATGGATGACTCTCTAGTTGTTTTTGTTGTAGACCATGCTAGAATAGATGGGATATATGATTGTACTAGTTGTAGTATTGGGAAAAGGAAATGCATCCTAAACCCGTGTCCATTGACACTCCACCCATTTGATCCTGGTGATCATTTGAAGTATGGTGATGAGGATGTCTTTTGGAATGACTTGAATGCGCATGGAATTTATGGCCTTCCTATCTCGGCTTTCAAGCCTATTTATTCTTCTAATAAGAGTCTATGTTTGCCACTTGATGTGCAACTCTTGTTTCTTGTTTCTTGTCACACTTGTGTGGATAGACTAGTTGACTCTTTCTTGGGAGGGTATTCGGGTAAGAGGGATGTTTGGGTGTATGTGAAGTTTGATCCACCTTGGCAAGATGCTATGATTGATTACACTAATCCTAACCCTCATACCTTGAGGAACTTGTGTTTGCTTGTCCTTCCTATTATTTTGCAAGCTTCGGATTCGAGGTCAAATCTTTTTTTCAAGAAGGAGAGGATGATACAAGTACGATCATGATTGTGGACCAATACGCAAAGACTCGAGCTCGGGTGGCTGCCCAACCAGCTTTGAAGTGTAGAGAACAAGTACCAACACTCCAAAGCCATCCAATATGCACACTCCAAGGCCTCCCTTTTGTCTTGACTCATTAAGGGCATTCTAGTAATTTTGTATTAAGTTGAAACCTAGGCTATAAATAGAACATTTTAGGTCATTTTGTCATAACTTAGATGATATTTTGAGAGATCTTTGAGAGTGTTCATACAAGTGTGGATATCACTTGTGACAAGTGTGGAATCACTTGTGTTGGTTGCTTGTTTTGAAACATTGGTTGCTTGGGGATTTCGTTCCCTTGAAGTCACCATAAGAACTTGATGTTATTTGTATGAATTCTTGGGTATTAGTGTTCAATATACACTTTAGTTCATAGTGTTTGTGCATTGTCTGTCAAGTTATCTATCATTCTATCTTATTATTGTTGTTGTGTTCATTCTCGATTTTGGGTGTCCAAACCCGAGACCTTGTTGCGTCATTTTTGTTATTATTATTGTGTTGTAATCTTAGTTTGTGGCTCGCTGATTATAGGTGTTGAACACCTTAGAATCTTGTTGTTATCGTGTTTGTATTGTTATTGTGTAGTGAATCCGAGAGGGGAAACCAAAAGGGATCCTCGGTTCTTCAAATCATGGACTGTTTTGGTGTGTGTTAGTGTCTTCCTTGTCGATCTTGTATCAGCATGTGCCCAATTGAGCCAAATGGCTAAAAAAGGGAATTAAATTTAGTCGACAGGTTACATTTGTCCATCTTTTCAAATTATGTCCATTTTTTTTTAAAATGGTCACTCCATGTCCTTTTCCTTATTAATAAGTGCCCCTATGGAAATCCGAAGTTCTTATGGATTTAGAAAAGCCCCGAAAGGTAACCTTAGATTGGGCTAGTAGGAGTAATATTGGGCCTCTATATATTGGATCACTAGGCCTAGTTTCTTTTGTTGAAGGCATAATCAATCTATAAAGATTAGGAAAGAGGAAATTATCTCAAATATACTTTTTAAATTGTTAATTACAAGTTATAACATAACTTTTCATTAATTACTAGACTTAAGAAATAATTACAAGGTATAACAACTTTTAAGAAAAATTTAGTTTAATTAAATTTTCGAAAATCAATTTTGTAAGATTTACTGTATTATTTGTATTATTTCCTTATATTTAGCATTTAACATTTATCACTATTAATTAAAAAATTTGGATAATTATGGCAAGTTAAGGTATCAATAATTAAGGTATCAATGTTAACATTTACTATTTTTTTTTGTTACCACCAAAAAAAAATAAAAAAAATAGTAAATATTAACATTTGAATTATTGTTGCTTTTAATTTGTTTTCATGCTTAGGTAGTGCTTAATTATTAGTAGTTATTTCATTCTAAAAAACGTAACTACTTTCAAAAAAACAAATTATTTTTACCGTCAAAAGGCAGTCTTGCCAATTCAATTTTGTCAAATCATTAAGTGATGATAACATATATATATATAGTTCTATTTTGAATTATAATTAGCTATCGTTTCCCACGTCCATATAATGCATACAATAATTAACTTCAATATCATTTCTATTGTAGTATATATGTAAAATTGAGATCAAAATACACACCAACACAATTTTAATTTCACATGTATACCTTGAAAAAAAATTATTCTTACACGCATCCAGAACTTCAAACTCGTATTTGGCTCATTGCTAACATCTGAAAGATGGTTAGCCAGAGCACATTTCATTGTTTTACCTGTAATGTCCATCTACTCGAGGAAGATGAAAGGACAAGAAGACATTCATATTTCAGATACATTAGTCAAACAAGGATGCCTTTTATTGAGTTTTTTTTTTCGTGTGAGACCTTTAGTAGATGTATTGATTAGTCTGCAAGATTGTTGTACCATCAGTTTATAGGTCGAGGGATGGTTCCAATTAGTATCATGATGTTAATTGCCAATTAGTGTAATTGCCAATTAGTGTAATGATGTTAACTAAGTTTTGATGAACACATTTTCCTAGGATAATCCCACTTTTAATACGTTGAAATCAATTTATATACTCATTTCATACGTAAGTAATATTTTTATTTTGAGTTCTCAATATATTAAATTGATATTAAAATTGATATCAATGAAGTTGTGCATATATCACATTTGTATTGAATGAGTTTTATGAATGTGACAATCGTTGAAAAAATTATGTTTTATGTTACATAACCTTTTTAGTGTATGTAACGGATATTACATGAAAAACTATCAACGTAAATATTGAAAATAAATTAATTGATAGTTGTTTGATGTCAAATAATTTTTCGTTGCAATAAAAAAATAATCCGTATTAATCATGATTGATATTGATGTTTGCTTTCTGGCAAGATGAAGAACATTATATAAATACTATGTTAAATATCAAAACTAAACTTTGTTCATACCAACAATCTTATACAAAGAGTAATGAGCACCAATAAAAATCAAGATACAATATTCATGTCAAATGTTAATAATTGCGGAATCGAAAAACGTATAATTTGATGTAGATGATATCAAACTTAATACCATCTGATGCGACTTCTTAGCTCATATCAATTTCATTTAACGATGTAAAATACGAAACAAACGTTAAAGTAGAATAACATTATATAAATACTACATAAATACAAAAAATAAACTTTGCTCATACCAACAATCTTAGAAAAACAAACAGTAATAATCGAGCACCAAAAAGTTAATTCAAATTATTAACTATATTAGAAAAACAAACAGTAAAAAGAAAAAAATAATTCAATATCAGTTTTATACTAATTTAATACAGGAAAGAAATCAAATATTTACAAGTTTGTACGTAATGTTATAGTCCATGAATACAACTTTGTTACTACACATCATGTACATGCTTACTAGAAAAAATAAAAAGAAATAAAGATCGGGGATGATAGACATGATCACTAAGTGAGAAAATAACATATAAATGACCAAGCATGCGGCAACAAGTACTAAGAATTCATTGATATGCATGTTGAAATGTGAATTTATTAGAAAAAGCTACTTAATGGTGTACAAGAATTTGATGAACTAAAAGTCAGTATGCTTTTTCTGTAAAATGAAAGCTATCCTAGAAAACAAAATCAGAATCATCGAAACACAGATGTGCATGACTCTGCAACTTCTATTTTCCCTGTCCTACAACATCCCTTGTTTGCAACCTTTAATCCTGCATAGTCATATATATAAAGATAAGAAACGGAGACCATGTCGATATTCACAAGAAAATGGCTAAGATGAATTGAGTAGATTAAGTAATTGAGGTAGACTGTATAATTAGAGGTAATATAACTTACCATAATTATCTTTTGAAAATAGCTTTCCCCGTTGTTCATTTTTTCCGTTAGAACACTGTTGCCCAATACAAACAATTGCTCCTTCAGTTTAGTGAAGTAGACCGTCCGTTTTATCCCAAATTGTAACGTACAATGGATATTTTAAGAAAAAATCAGCAAGCGTTTTCTTCTGTTCCAAATACACCTGCACACTTGTGTCATTGTGTATGATCATATTTGGGCATTTATCACTTATTATGTATCGTATTTTTAGATTATTTAAAGATGTGTCTATCATCAATTGTGTTGCAATTGCTTCTACTAATCCGTTGTACTTTGTTGTTGCATCATACATTATTCTATCAATTTCAAAGTCCCTCGGTATTTCTGTTTAAACAATAATTTTAGTTTTCATGCAATTGATAGACGTACAAAATTCAACAATGTAACAATAGATAATTGAAGAACACAAAAAAATAAATCTTTAAATTAGTTTAGAATGGAAAATATCCATAAAAAAAAATTAACAAACCTGACGAATCCCATCTCCCTCCATGACGTATCATGATTGAATGCAAATTAACAGAATTCATATTTGTTATCTAAAGAAATACTTGTTTTTGCTTTTCTTTCCAAATATAATCAACAACACTTTGTTAGAAGACATTTTTTGTTTACTAGCAGAAATAAATCGTGTACAAAGAGAAAAGTAGTGTATGAAGATGGAAACTCTTAATGCAAGCATTAAAATAGGAGAAAAAGCAACAGTTAGAGAAATTTGGGGTGGATAAATATCAGTAATTAAGGTTAACTATTTTTAAGGAAGGTAAATTGTATATTAATTGCATTAAATCTTAATTTTTCTTTTTCATTAATTATTTTTTTGTATTTTCAACAAAACAAAAAAACTTTTTACATATATATTTTTTAAATGAAAGTTGCTATAACTTGAAAACTTAAAAGTTTCGCTATAGTTTGCAATAACTAATCTAATAAATTTATACACTTAATTTTTCCATTAGGAAAGAGGGCAAAACACATAAATATATCATTTAAGAGTTAATATTACAAAACATATTAATAATTTTTATTTTCTAAAATATATCAATATAAAACTAACAAAATCTATCAACTAAGATTGAAAAAAAAGGTAACTTACATAAATCTCAAATTTTTAATGTGTTTTAACACTTTTTCCCATAATTTTGTTTACTTACATGATATCCTTGATTTTAATATTTATGATTCATATTTTTAGCCTCAATACATATGTATTGTGATACATTTGTAATTTAGTGGCTAGTTAAATAAGAAAGTAACTAATTTTTAATTATTACGGGGAGTAAAATTAGGCACAAATTGTAGAAATGATACATCCGATTTCAGATGTATCACAATGATACTTTTTGTAAAATTACTCACTAACAATTAAAAATTTAATCTCACACCAAAATAAATAATTTACATATGTCAAACATATATTAAATGTATCAAACATTTATAAATAAATTAAAAATATGAATCACTATTACAAAGTATATGTCATATGTATCACCAGTATTCCAACAACAAATGTATCTTACTGGTAATGTGTATATTTTGATAACTGGTTAACAACACCAATACATATTTTTCATACTATTATATCAGTGTTACACATGTCGTTTCTCACAGAATAAAATATATCAAGGGTGCACGTATAAAATGTATCACGAAATTAAATAAATACCATATGTATTAATTGAGAAATATCCGAACTGAAAGGGGGTGGTGAAACCATTAAATGAACAAAAAACATATGCATCATCCATAAAATAATGAAAAAAAATATACAAGTTCTTGATAAATATTTATAGATGTATTAAATACATTTATTTGATACATATGATTGATACATATGTATATTTCTTCATACATATGATTGATACATATGTATATGTCTTGATACTTATGATTGATATATATAATCCTCCCCCCACCGTCATTCGTCCGCACCATCACCGCCACCTTGGCTACCCTCCTCCCTCCATCGTTCGTCCTCACCACCACTGCCACTTTGATCATTATCGTTGGAAATCTAACAACTGATTGTTCAATTTACTTATGATTGATACATATAATCCACCATCACCACCTCCCTCCGTCGTTCGTCCGCACCATCACCACCTCTTGGCTACCCCACCCCTTTGTCGTTCGTCGTCACCATCACCGTCACTTTGATCGTTCTCGTCGGAAATCTAACTACTGATTGTTCAATTTCTCCTCTTTTCCTTAATGAGTATTGACTTAAAAGTTAAAAAAGAATTCAAAATTGATAAAAGAAAAGTTGATAAAAGGATTAAAAAAAGACAATGAAATTAGTGAAGAAGTTGCAGTAAAGGAGATGAAAGTTGTATCAATTGATGATAATTTGGGAGAGATTTTAAGAGATGCAAACAACACCAACAACAAATTCAGTGTGTTCCCACAAAGTAGGGGTCTGGGGAGGGTAAGATGTACGCAGTCCATACTGCTACCTCCGAAGAAGTAGTGGATTTTAGGAGATGAAATATTTTTTAAAAAAATCTTCAAAGATAAATAGATTGCATGCTTTAATTATGGAGTAAAAGTAAGGTGGGATTTTTTATTCATATGTATCATGAGTAAATTATAAAATTTTAAATAATTGCTTAAAAGATAACAGATTTTGGATAATAAGGTCGTGGTTTTGTGTAATTTATAAAAAGAAGAAGAAGAAGAAGAAGAAGAAGAAGAAGAAGAAGAAGAAGAAGAAGAAGAAGAAGAAGAAGAAGAAGAAGAAGAAGAAGAAGAAGAAGAAGAAGATGCACAATAAAATCTAAACCCTTGGTAATGTAATCTCTCACAATTTGTTTTTCAGAAGAAGAATCAGAAGAAGAAGAATCAGAAGAAGAAGAAGAAGAAGAAGAAGAAGAAGAAGAAGAAGAAGAAGAAGAAGAAGAAGAAGAAGAAGAAGAAGAATAAAATCTAAACCCTTGGTAATGTAATCTCTCACAATTTGTTTTTCATAAGAAGAAGAAGAAGAAGAAGAAGAAGAAGAAGAAGAAGAAGAAGAAGAAGAAGAATAAAATCTAAACCCTTGGTAATGTAATCTCTTTCCTTTTAACTCTCACAATTTGTTTTTCAATTCCTCTGTTCACTCCTCCTGTTGTATACTTACAATATTTATCCTCTCATTTCCATGTTGAACTTGGTTACCCACATCTTTTTCTTTGTAAATTTTATATTTTAGAGAATATTTCTATTAAATATTATTTAAATATTTACATGTTTGTATTTAAATTCATATTAAAAAATCAAGATGTTGTAGTATATTTTTAATACTAAGAAACTATATTTTCAACATCATTCATCTTTAAAAATTAATGTCAATATACAAAATGGTATGAAAATTGATATGATATATAAATTTTAATTGATGTGCATCAATTAAAACGGTATAAAAACTGGTGTTTGAAATGGTTACTTTATTATTTTGTTGAAAATATTGTATGAAAATTATATAAAAACTGATTTGACACATAATACATCAATTAAAATGGTATAAAAATTGATGTTCAGAATTGCTATTTTAATTATCTAGTTGAAAATATTATACGAAAATTGGTATAAAAATTGGTATGACGAATATATTTCAATTGATATACGTCAATTAGATGGTATATAAATTGATACCTAGAATGATTATTTAGTTACCTTGTTGAAAACATTGTAAGAGCATTGTATAAGTAACTAGTAAAGTTGTTGCCATGTGACCAAGAGGTCACGGGTTCAAGCATTGAAAACAGCCTCTAGCAGAAATGCAAGGTAAGACTGCGTACGATACACCCTTGTGGTGAGGCCCTTCCCCGGACACCGCGCATAGTGGTAGCTTTAGTGCACCGCACTTATATATATATATATATATATATATATATATTAATTAATTAATATACGTTAATTAAAATGGTATAGAAACTGGTGTTTGGATTGATTATTTAATTTCTCTTTTGAAAATTTTGTATGAAAATAATACAGTAATTGATATTACTTGTACATTATATACAAAATGCTAAAAAGTGAAAAAATATACTTAAAACACATACATCGTGTACAACATTAAAGACGACTGTGCATATATTCATGTATTCCAAAGAAGAACGTCTACTCACCATTTTTGAAAGAATTAAGGAGATTAAAAAAAATCATTAAATTACAAATAACAAATTAATATGACCCATGACAAAATCAATCGTTGATAAATATCAAGATATTCGGAAAAAGATGACTTTTTGGTGAAGAATTTGAGAGTGGAGATTTATGAATAAGGTAAAAGGAAAAAAGTTGAAGAAGATGGTGAAAAATTTAAGAATACATGAAAAAGATAATAAATTTCTAAAATTTAGCTCATTTGACTATGATAGCCACCAAACAATAAACATAAATAACTACTCCCTTAAAATCAGTCCACTTTTTTCAATATAAACTAATATTTGATTGATTTTGTAAATAAAAAGTATATTTTATAAATAAAAAATAATGCTGATATATTTTGTAATATTGACTCTTAAATGATATATTTATGTGATTTTTCCAAGGAAGTGATATTACATAATCTAAGGTTAGATTTAACTTTTTGTTATAAATGTATTTACATTATAGTGAATGTCTATCAAGATCTACTTTGATACCTATTAGGATTTGAAGCATCCGTCTTTTACTCAGACTAGGAGTAAATTTCTCCTATAAATAGAGGGGTTTTGTTTATTGTATTTACAATCTGATGATCTCTCATCACTCAAGAGAAGAAATAAGAGTCACTCTCTCTATTATCTCTACTCTTCTTCTTGTACATATATGAGTTTTTACTGGAATAATTAAATCAAGCATTAGATGTAGTACTGCTAGGTGCATAAATAATTATTTTCTGTTGGCTTACATGACTCTTGTATGTGCACATTAACTATCTAATTTGTATAAGTTTTTCCCATATAAGAGATCCCACTATAAGATAATTTACTTTAAAGTGATATCTATTACTTATTAAGTATTAAATGATACGGTCACAAGATCACCAAAAGTGTTGGATCCTGTTGCCAGGTAAAGTGATTCAAGTATTACTGATTCTTGATTTATGCATATTATCATTATTTTCTATTGGAATCATTAGCGGACAACTATAGTTTTGATGCTTGTTTTTAATTAACTTTTGAGTTTCTTTTATGTTCGTTCTGGCAATCATGTCTTTAATACTAAAAGCAACAATTGTTTTGAATCTGAAAGATGTTGTGTTGAAGTTTCATTAATTTATGCTTAAGACACCTTTATGTGGATAAGACGTTGAGTTTGAATCTCAATGCACCATACTGATGATATTATGATGGCTAAGGCAAAATCATAAGTATTTAATGAAAAGTCATGAAATCCGACCCATTGAATATGCTTCATTCCATGAAGTGAATGTGGTAGCAATATATGATAAGTCTGAAATATGACAACTTATTTCATTCTTGAGGTGTATGTGGTAGCAATGCATAATATGTCTGGAAGAAGACAAGTGATTGAATGCACAAATATACGTGTGGGGGAATAATACGATAATGATCATCAAAAGTGATGATATTTTCGCACGCGTATTATGATCATAAGATATGTTAGAGAAAAATTCTCTAGATTATATGTATGCCTCGATTTTCTTCTGAAGTAGCAAAATCTTGAAAGAGGTTATAAGCTATCATAATTTGATAGACTTAAGGCACGATTATATTTCATTCCTGGGGAATGAGAAACTTATTAATGCAAACGTGCACTTGATCACAACTCACCTCCGAAAGAGGTTGAATAATTTTGAAATCTACTTCTGAAGTAGTAAATCTGAAATTTATTCATGTAATAGTAAATCTGAAATTTACTAAAGAAAAAGTACATGTCATGGTAAACTTGGAGTTTACTAAAATAAAAGTTCATAAATTGATATGAACGATTGTGACATCTCGAAGATGTGCATGTATTGAAGAACTAGAAGATTCTTCAAGAATTGTTTATGTCGTTTGTTCTCATGACAAGTTGGTTGGACCAACTAATATTGGGATTGGATCCCTTCAAATCTGAAAATTATAAAAGGTGAATAAGGGCCCATTCACCTATCATGTGATATGTTGAAAAGATGTATCAATAAGATGATCACATGTACATTCATGGTCAACCTACGTTTGACATTCATAAAGTTACTTGTTCAATATAAATTGAGCATAATTTTCAGATTGTGTAATCAAGATAATTCATCTTGATGATGATGGTTTAGCATTGAATGTCTTCGATAAATATCTAAACCATTGTTAATGAGAACAAAACTTAATGTATTGATCTGAAATATGATATATTGCAATAGCATTTGTGTGCATTAGACCAATAAATTATGATTATTTCTTCCCTCTCAATTAGTTCAAGGTCGGGAACCAATTATTCTATCTAATAATTTTGATGTGCGGTATATGATTAATGAATATACCATAATGCACAAAGATGGATTCCTCAAAGAAGTAGAGGATGTATGTTAGTTTTCCTAACATAAGGGGGAGATTATAAGCGCTATGAAATATGTTGGGAATTATCACCATATCCTCATCCAAAAGATAATTCAAGTCAAGTGCTGAAAGCATCTCATATTAAGTGCAAGTGCTTTTATTTTGTGTTCCTAAAGGACAAAGTTTATGCATGCGTGAAGCGTGGTAGACTTATCGGTTTCAAATGAAATAGTCCTTGAAAAATAAGGAGCAAATAATCATAATAAGAAGGCAATGAGCTCTTGAAGAGACTACGACATAACACTTCATGAAACCTTATGAGAGGTTCATGTACCTAAAAATAATGAAGTGATGAGATCTCAAAATGTTATGTCGCATTGTGAACTGATACTAAATGATATATCATCAATATTTTTGACACAATATTGGCATAATATTGTGAAAGATTACGAGGATCTTAATTCTACGTTAATTTAAGCATGCTGACGTAGAAACATTTATCAAGTGACAAGAAAGGATGCATCTTGGTAAGTATTAAGCTTATTTGATTTGCAGTTCAGATATTTGAAGATGTCACTCATGAAATGTTGAATATTGTCACTTGACAAAACTTATGTGAAAAACTTTTAAGGATTCAAAATGCTTGAAGCATATAAAAGTTTCTGGGAAACTTATTTATAATCCTTATATTGTATAAGCTTATTGCTTGAACATCATTGGAACTCTTGGAGAGTTTTCAAGGAAATAGATTATTTGCTGAAATTTGAAATATATCGAATTGGATTGGTTATGAAGTACCATATCTTAGTGCAATTGATGCACTCATGTACCTTGTAAATACTACAAGGCCTATAGCCTTTTCAGTCAATTTGTTAGCAAGGTATATTTCTGCTCCTACTATGAGACATCAAAATGGGATAAAACACATAAGTTTGTTTTATTCTAAAGATTGCAGTCCCGATCTTATTGGTCATGCTGATGTTGGGTACTTATCTGACCCGCATAAATCTCGGTCTCAAATAGGCTATGTGTTCATATGTGGTGGTACTGCCATATCTTGGAGATATACAAAGCAGTCTATCATAGCCACTTCATCGAATCATGCTGAGATAATAGCTATTCATGAAGCAAGTCGAGAATGTGTATGGTTGAGGTCCATGATACATCTCATTTGAGAAAAATGTAGTGTGAAATATGACAATCTACCCATAATTTTATACAAAGATAATTCAGCATACATAGCACATCTTAAGGGAGGATTCATAAATGGAGATAGAACGAAGCACATTTTGCCAAAGCTTTTCTACATACATGAGCTACAAAAGAATGATGATATTAACGTGCAACAAATTCGTTCAACTGACAATGTGACTGATTTATTCACCAAATCTTCTCCAATTGCAACTTTCAAGAAGATGCTGCACAAGATCGAGATGCAAAGGTCAAGGATGTTCTCATTAGGGGGAGTTAATACGCGCTGTACTTTTTTTTTCTTATGAGGTTTTGTCCTACTGGATTTTCCTTATAAGGTTTTTAATGAGGCAGCCGAAATGCGTATTATTAGAGATGTGTACTCTTTTTCCTTCTCTAGATTTTTTTCCTACTGAGTTTTTCTAGTAAGGTTTTAACGAGGCACATTATCTACTAATTAGACATTCAAGGGGGAGTGTTATAAATATATTTACATTCTTAAAAATAACACTCCCCTTGAATGTCTAATTGATGGATAATGTGTCTCGTTAAAACCTTACTAAAAAAATCTCAGTGAAAGAAAAATCTAGTGAAGAAAAAATAGTACACATTTCTAACAATACGCATATAGGCTGCCTCATTAAAAACCTTACAAAGAAAACTCAATGGGACAAAACCTCATAAGGAAAAAAGAGTATAGTGTGTATTAATCCCCCCTAATAAAAATATCCTTGAACCTTTGCATCCCGATCTGGTGCACCATCTTCTTGAAAGTTGTAATTGAAGGAGAATTGGTGAATAAATCAGTCACATTGTCACTCGAACGAATTTGTTGCATGTTAATATCACCATTCTTTTGTAGCTCGTGTGTATAGAAAATCTTTGGCGAAATGTGCTTCGTTCTATCTCCTTGAGTCCTCCCTTAAGTTGTGTTGTGCTTGCTGTATTATCCTCATAAAAAAATCATGGGTACTTTGGCATATTTCAAACCACATTTTTCGCGAATGAGATGTATCATGGACCTCAACCACATATGCACTCTTGGCTTGATTCATAAATAGCTATTATCTCAACATGGTTCGATGGAGTGGCTAGGATAGACTTCTTTGTATGTCTCCAATAAATGGAAGTACCCCTGTATATGAACACATGGCTTATTTGAGATCGAGCTTTATACGGGTCAGATAAGTACCCAACATCAGCATAACCAACAAGATCAGTACTACAATCTTTAGAATAAAATAAGCTCATATGTTTGATCTCATTTCGATATCTCCTAGTAGGAACAAAACTATACCTTGCTAAAAAATTAATCGAAAGGCTATATCGGATCTTGTAGTAGTTACAAGATACATTAGTACACCAATTACACTAAGATATATAACCAATCCAAGTCGTTATATTTCTCATTCCAACAAATAATCTATTACTTTTGAAAACTCTCCCAGAGCTCCAATAATTTTCAGCTATAAGTTATACAATATAAGGATTATAAATAAGTTTTCCATAAACTTTTATATGCTTCAAACACTTTGAATCCTTAGAAAGTTTTCATATAAATTTTATCAAGTGACAATATTCAACATTTCATGTGTGACATTTTCAAGTATCTGAACTGCAAATCAAATAAGTTTTATGCTTGCCAAGATGCGTCTTTTTATGTCACTTGATAAATATTTCCACGCCAGCATGCTTAGATAAACGAAGAATTCAGATCCTCATAATCTTTTACAATATTGTATCAAAGATATTGTCGATGATATTTCATTTTGTATCGGTTCACAATGTGACATAACATTTTGAGATCTCATCACTTCATTATTTTCAGGTACCTGAAACTTTCATAAGGTTTTATAAAGTATTATGTTGTAGGATCTTCAAGAGCACATTGTCTTCTTATTATGATCATTTGCTCCTTATCCTTTTTAAGAATTATTTTATTTGAAACCGATTGGTCTACCACGCTTCATGCACGCGTAGACTTTGTCCTTTAGAACACAAAATAAGAGCACTTGCAGCTTAAATATAAGATGCGTTCTGCATTTGACTTTAATTATCTTTTGAATGAGGATCTGATGATAATTCCTAACATATTTCATAGCTGCTTATAATCTCCCCTTTATGTTAGGAAAACTAACATACATTCTCTATCTTTTTTGAGGAATTCATCTTTGTGCGTTATGTTAAATTCATTAATCGTATACCATACATCAAAATTATTAGATGAAATAGTTGGTTCCTGATCTTGAACCAATTAGGAGGGAAGAAATAATCACAATTTATTGGTCTAATGCATACAAGTGTTATTGTATGCAATATTTCATATTTCAGACCAACACATGGAGCTTTGTTCTCATTAGCAAAGGTTTAGCTACTTATCGAAGGCATTCAATGCCAAATCATCATCATCAAGATGAATTGTCTTGATTACACAATCTGAAAGTTATGCTCTTAACTCAATTTTATTGAGCAAGAAACTTTATGAATGTCAAATTGCAGGTTGAAAATAAATGTACAAGTGATCATCTTATATCGATGCATCTTAATAGATCACATGACAGGTGAATAGGCCCATATTCACCTTTTATACTTTTCATATTTTGAGGGATCAAATCCTAATATTAGTTGGCCCAATCAACTTATCATAAGAATAAACACCATTAAAAGTTCATGAAGAATTTTTTAGTTCTTCAATATACAATACTCACTATGCATATCTTTGGAATGTCGCAATCGTTCATGTCAATTTATGAAATTTTATTCTAGCAAACTCTAAGTTTACCATGACATGTACCTTTTACTTTAGTCAATTTCAGATTTACTATTACATGAATAAATTTCAGGTTTACTACTTCAGAAGTAGATTTCAAAATGACTTTTCTCAGTTATTCAACCTCTTTCGGAGGTGAGTTGTGATATCATCACAATCAAGTGCACAATTGCATTAATAAGCTTCTCATTCCCCAGGAATGAAATATAATCATGCCTTAAGCCTATCAAATTATGATAACTTATAGCCTTTTTTAAGATATTGCTAATTCAGGAGCAAATCGAGGCATACATATGGTTTTAGAGAAATTTTCTCTTACATATCTTTCAGAGTATATCAGACTTCGAAACCAATTGTTGCTTAAGAAATTATAAAGTACCAAAAATTAAACTACTTCCAATGGTCTATTTTTAAACTCGACCAAAATTGCAAAAAAAATATGTTGTCCTCTTTGTAATCCATAATTAAAAGTCATGATGAAAATAAGCATGTAGTGTATGTAATAAATTAAAAATGGCTGGACATATAATAGCATTTATCATATTGAATGTCTATGAAGTAGTACTACTAAATGCCTATCTTCTCAATACAGTAAGAATATATCAAGATCAAAAGTTAAAAAACATACTAATATAACAAATCACGTAGCACAAGAAGTGAAATAAAAATACTAAACTAACAATCAACAAAAAGCTCAAACCGTTTTACCTGAGATGGCACTATAATTGTTTGTCATTATTTGCTAAAATTATCCTGTGTAAAATATTATATACATACCTTAATTATGTGTTTTACCTCTTTGGAGTACGCAGTGGATAGAAAGTATTCCGCGATTAGTAATTAATTTTTTTTTATTGATTAAAGACTCGTGCTGGTAACTGTAACGATCCGATTTGCTGAACCAAAATGCTACACGGTGCTCATGATCCCGAGGGACCACAAGCTAACCCATGACTGATATCTGTACCTATATAATGCATAAGATAACATAATAATGAGGAAATATGCACTGAAAGGCCATAAGGTTCGATCATGAACATAACTAAATAACGTAACATCTGTGTGGGGTAATAGAATACCCAAAACAAAACTGAAGTCTAAAATATGATAGTCTGTATCTAGTCTGAAAGCCTCTACTGTCTGAAGAATCTGAATGAGGAGTTGATGAGACATATCCCTAACTAACTCCAACTAATAAGCTAATCAATGAGATAATAGAAAATCATTATGTCCTTGAAGGATGAGGACTCACTTCTACTCTGACTGCTGAATCTGGAATCTACTGCTGATCAAGAACTCATATCTCTAAACCTATGGTGTAACATAAAAAGAAAGCACCATAGCGCGAATGCATCAGTACAATGGAATGTATTGAGTATATATGTGAGGTAGGCTATATGCAAAGGTTTGCATGCATGATCAATACTAACTGACTGTCTAACATGAACGTGAGAATACATACATAAATATGCAACTGTAACTGACAACGTGATAACATGATACTGATACCGTGGTAGCATGACTACTGAGTCTGGATACTGATAACATGACATAACTGATAACATGAATGATTGTATCTGAATATAACTGATAATGTGGGTGACTGTAGCTGACAGTCCTAAATCTGATGGACCTATCTGAGTTCCGTACAGTATCTGAGTTGACTGTATCTGACAGTCTTAAAATCTGAAGAACTATCTGAGTTCTATTACTGAGACTGATTGATTGTATCTGATAGTCCTGATTCTGTAACATAAAATTATGGGAAGTAGTATTTAAACGACATGCCCCAAATATGCTATAATAGCTGAGCTGGGGTCCAATCTATGCCCTGATTGGAAGGTTGTCAATACCGCACCACTGGTAAGGACAACATGTGAGTAACCCTCATATAACAGGTAGCTCTAGCGAGAACGGTGGGAACCCTCACATAACAGGCTAAGCCACCTCATCTACCCTTATATAGCAGGCTAAGACGTCTCAACCTATGATGTCTACATAGTTCTGGAACACAAGGATTGCTTCTAGGAATCACACCCTCATATAACAGGTGAGTCCCCATCATTGGGTTCACTCGGTGCTAATTCCTACTCCCATCTGAGTAGACACTGAACATGATTTACTGAACTGAACTGAGCATGGACTGAGTTACTAAATTTTCGTGAATGACGGAATACTACTGATATCTGACAACTGACTGAGTCATGAGATCATGGAGATTTTTCCTGAGTCATAAGACTATCTGAAGTCTAAGAGTTCATAGCTTGACTGGGAGTATCATGAAAACATGACATGGATCTAGGCACACAGCTAAATGTTCGGACACAAGTACCCCCAGGACTCGATGAAAAGAAACTGACATAGCATGGCTTACTTGAACACATGACCAACAACACAATTCATAATTCATATAGTGAAGCACTTCATCAAACATGTGATATGCATAAGCTTGTACATACATGGGAATTTCATGATATCATACTTGTTGTGCATTGTTTCTTCATCTAGGCATTTAATCATACACATAATAGGCATAGAATATGTAAGCAACATTATAAAACAATCAAACATCATGATTCATCTCTAATTTCATCATTCAAAGGTTTAAATCTTAGGTTGCATGAATCTATGGCTATAGTAATTAAACCCACATAGAAATTATCAACAATCATGGAGTAGAATCTAATGTCACATTTATCAACATGAAAGAGAACATACAAAGCATGAAAACATGAAGAAAATCCATAACTTATAGTTAAAAAGGATTCTTGGACTTCATGGATGAAAGGAGTTCATGAATGAACACTATGCATACCTTAGTTCGTGATTTCGTGAAGATTGATGGTGAAACCTTCTTGAAATTGGATCTTCTATGAAAGCCCTAGCTTAGGTTCTTGAGAGTATTTGATAAAAACATCAATATTTTAGATGAATAAGGGCTAAATCCCATGTTTGGAAGTATATATAGAGGGAAAAATTGATCTTTTTAACCCTGGACACGTAATTTAATTTTCAGTAAAATTTCCCGAATTTGGCCCTTGGCGTGATGTGGCGTTATCGCACCGTGTCACTGGAAATTGACAATTGGGAAACTGCACGGTGGCGCGATGCGGAGCTATCACGTTGCCACCTTGTCTATGACCTGGAAGTTTGGCGCGACATTCCAGTATCGCGGAGCAACACTGGAATTTGACAATTTCCATTTGAGCTATCTCCGCGATGCGCTGAAGGCTTAGGTCAAACACGGTCTCACTAAAAAGGCTCAGACTCTTCACCCGGGTGTCAGATTTGGGCGAATTATATATCGATGGAAAGCTTATTCAATTTCCCACGTAATAGGAAGTGAAAATTATGGAAATACCACATGTATAAGAATGAATTCTTATTTCAAAGAAAGTTCTAACATTCTTGAGAGGATTTTCAAGGTAAGAAAAAGCACGGGTATTATAATATCTCCCCTTGAGAACATTCGTCCTCGAATAAGACTGATTGAGAGGGGAAACAATAAGATGAACATGAATAACTAGAACATGATCTCATGATGGACGTGACTGAAAAGATGAACATAACATACTGAACATGCATATCTGATGCATGCGTAACTGATTCATAAATGTATAACTGAAAGTTCTGATGAACTAAGCTTTCTCACAATGAGAATGCATGTATGATGCATAAATATATAACTGATCTGATACATGAATGTATGACTGAATATGCGGAGGTACTTGATACCAAGATTATCATGGTATACTAAGTTAGTGATGCACACTAATCATGAAACTGAGTAAGCTTAAGGAGAACTATTACCTTGAGCTTGATCTGAGTTGGCGGGGAAGAGGTGAGGATATTTGGTATGCATATTTGATTCTGCTTCCCAAGTAACTCCCTCGATGGACTGATTTCACCAAAGAACTTTAACCAGAGGGACTTCTTTGTTCCTTAATCTACGAGTCTGATAGTCTAAGATTTCAACTGGAATCTCTTCATAAGAAAGGTTGTTCTGAACATCTATGCTCTGAATAGGGACTATGATTGATGGGTCATCTATACACTTCTTGAGCAAAGAGACATGGAAGACCGGATGAACTGAGGCTAGATCTGAAGGCAATTCGAGCTCATAAGCTACCTTGCCGAATCGACTGAGAATCTTGAAGGGATATACATATCGGGGACTGAGATTTCCCTTCTTACCGAATCTCTTTACTCCCTTCATAGGAGAGATCTTGAGGTAGACATAGTCACTAATCTCAAACTCGAGATCCTTTCTACGAACATCTGCATAAGACTTCTATCGGCTCTGAGCGGCCCAGAGTCTTTCTCTAATTAACTGAACTTTCTCTAAGACGTAAAATACTAAGTCAGGCCCTATGACTGAGGACTTACTAACTTCGAACCAACCAATCAGAGATCTATATCTCCTACCATAGAGAGTTTCGAATGAAGCCATCTGAATACTGGAATGATAGCATTGTTGTATGCAAACTCAATCAAAGGCAAGTGGTCATCCTACCTTCCCTTGAAATCAATTACACACGCCCTTAACATATCTTCTAACATCTGAATGGTTCTTTCTGCTTGACCATATGTATGAATATCAAAGGATATACTGAGATGAACTTGGGTACCAAGACCCTTTTGGAATACTTTCCAAAAATGAGAGGTGAACTGGGTACCTCTATCTAAAATAATAGATAATGGAACACTGTGCAATATGACCAGCTCCTTGATGTAGATCTTGGCGTAATCCTCGACTAAATAAGAGAAATGAACTGGAAGAAAAAGAGCTGATTTGTTCATTCTGTCTACAATGACCCAGACTGAATCATGCTGACGAAGAATTCGAGGCAAACCCATCACGAAGTCCATGTTTACAACTTCCTACTTCCAAGAAGGAATACTGAACTCCTGCATATGACCACTAGGCTTCTGATGCTCTATCTTAACCTGCTGACTTATAGAGCACTTAGCCACAAACTCTGCAATATCTCTCTTTATCCCACTCTACCAATAGATCTCCCGCAAGTAGCAGTACATCTTAGTGGCCCCTGGATGAATAGAGTAGCGCGCACCATGTGCTTCTGTAAGAATTCGTTGCCTTATGTCATCTATGCTTGAAACACAGAGACGACCCTAACAATGAAGGACGTCATCTCCACCTTGGAAGAAAACCTCTATTTTCTGATTCTGAACTGACTTTTTCAACTTGACTAGGTTGGGATCTCTATCTTGCTTTTCTTTCATCTCGGAAACTAGAGATAATTCTGAACTACTCTGAATATATACAACGCCCTCTGAAGAGTCGACTAAGCGAAAACCTAGTCTAGCAAGTTGGTGTACTTCTTAAGCTAACTTCTTCTTACTATCCTCAACATGAGAAACACTACCCATAAAGAGTCTACTGAGAGCGTCGGCCAATACATTGGCCTTGGCCAGATGATAGAGGACACTCATGTTATAATTTTTCAAGAGCTCTAACCACCTTCTCTGATGAAGATTGAGATCTTTTTGAGAAAAGACATAATGAAGGCTCTTATGATCTGTGAAGACGTCTACATGAACACTGTATAAATAATGCCTCCAAATCTTCAAGGCAAATACTATGGCTGCTAATTCAAGATCATGAGTAGGATAATTCCTCTCACGGGGTTTAAGTTGTCTGGAGGCGTAAGCTATGACCTTACCATGATTCATGAGGACACAACCTAAACCCACTCTAGATGCATCACAATATATTACGAAACCGTCTGAACCACCTGGTAATGCTAGAACTGGAGCTGAGGTGAGTCGAGTCTTTAATTCTTGAAAACTCTTCTCGCATAGATCTAACCACTGAAACTTGACTTTTTTCTGAGTCAATATGGACATAGGGGATGCAATAAAAGAAAATCCCTCAACAAACCGTCTGTAATAGCCAGCCATACCCAAGAAACTCCTGATATATGATGGAGGGACAGGGCGAGGCCAGTTCCTTACTGCTTTGGTCTTTTGAGGATCTACTCTAGTGCCATCACCGGAAATAATATGGCCAAGGAATGCTACTGATCTTAGCCAAAATTTGCATTTACTGAATTTGATGAATAACTGATGATTTCTGAGAGTCTGAAGTACTATCCTGAGATGGTTTGCATAATTGCGTTCAGTGCGGGAATAGACCAGAATATCATCTATGAAGACTATGAAGAACATGTCCAAGTACTATTTGAACATGCGGTTCATCAAGTCCATGAAAGTGGCTGGGGCATTGGTAAGACCAAATGACATGACTGGAAATTTGAAGTGACCATACCACGTACGGAAAGCTGTCTTCGGGATGTCACATTCTCTAACTCTGAGCTGATGATAGCCAGATCTGAGGTCTATCTTAGAGAAATAACTGGCACCCTGAAGTTGATCAAATAGGTCATCGATTCTGGGAAGAGAATACTTGTTCTTAACCGTGACTTTATTGAGTTAACGGTAATCTATACACATTCTGAGTGAACCGTCTTTCTTGTGTACGAATAAGATTGGTGCGCCTCAAGAGGAAATGCTGGGTCTTATAAATCCCTTATCTAAGAGATCCTTCAACTGTTCTTTCAGTTCCTTAAGTTCTGCTGGTGCCATTCTGTATGGCGAAATAGAGATAGGCTGAGTGTCTGAAAGAAGATCAATACCGAAGTCTATTTTCCTTTTGGGAGGAATTCTTGGAAGATCTTCAGGAAATACATCTGAATATTCACTTACAACTGGAACTGATTCAAGACTAAGAGTCTCGGAACTGGAATTTCTAACATGAACTAGATGATAAACACATCCCTTAGATATCATTTTCTTGCCCAAAAGTAGGAAACAAGTTGACCCCTGAAAGCGGATACACTACCCTTCCACTCTAGGATAGGTTCATTTGGGAACTAAAACTGAACTATTTTGTTTCTGCAGTCAACTATGGCATAGCAGGAATGAAGCCAATCCATGCCGAGAATGACATCAAAATCAGTCATCTCTAATTCTACTAAGTCTACTGAAGTGACTTTCTGAAATATCATAACCGGGCAGTTCCTGTATACCCGCTAGGCTATGATGGTTTTACCCACTGGGGTAGAGACTGAGAAGGGCTCTGCTAGAATTTTGAGACTGATTCCGAAATTAACTGCTATATAAGGAGTAACAAAAGACAAGGAAGCTCCTGGATCTAGCAAAGCGTAAACATGCACATGAAAGATCTGTAACGTACCAGTAACTATATTAGGATAACTTTCCTGATCGTGTCGAGTCTAAAGAGCATAGAGACGATTTGGGCATTGCCCGCTAGTAGCACTGGAAGTGACACTCTGCTGATTTGGATGACCGGACTGAGCTGATGAGCGATTCTGTTGACCCTGAGGACCTGGATACGGACAGTCTCTAACTCTATGTCCTATCTTGCCACAACCAAAACAAATGCCACTACCTGCTCTACACACACCCTGATGGTGCTTACCACAAGTTTGGCAAAGAGGATAGGTGCGGGCATTGCTAACACTACCCTGGGTCTTAGAGCCTAGCGCTCTATCTTTGTTACCCTCTCTAAACTTAGGAACAGGAGCACTGGATATAGAGGGAGCTTGAACTGATGACTTAGGATAAAACTGGGAACGATTTTCTCCTTCTGACTTTGGCTGAGCGAAGTTTAAACTACCTGTCTTTGCTCTCTTATTCTGTTTCTCCCTCTACTTAATCTTCTGCTTCTCTATCTGCTGAGAATGGGTCATAAGTCTAGCTAAGGTCATGTCATTATTCAGCATGGCAGATCTGCACTCATTAACCACGCTGTCATTCACCCCTAAAGCGAACTTACTCATCTTGGATCTACTGTTTGTAACCACATGAGGGGCATACCTGGCTAATTGAGTAAACTTAAAAGAATACTCTTTCACTGTTATATTGCCCTACTTGAGGTTGATGAACTCTAGCACCTTAGCTTCTCTAAGCTCTTAAAAACGAGAAGTGAAACGAGAAAGAGAGCATGAACTAGATTAAAAACGCGAAGGTTAATGTGAGTGAGAGCGAGTGTATGACTGTGAGCGATATCTTGAACGTTAACGATATCCGCAAGAACTCCTTTCTCTACTGCGACTCCGGCTATGTCGATAGATTCACCCATTTAAAAATAATTAAGTCGCTAGCAGTGAGATAATAATTTGCAGAAAAATATGATGAGAAAGTCGATCAAATTTTTGTTTTAAAAAATATCTAACAAAAGATGTCCCGAGGAAGAAAAAAATTAATACATTACAGAATGGTTTGTGAGGAAACACAAGATAACCTCTTTCCTAATAGCGGCAAGCTGACAGCGGACCTTCAGAATTTTCTTCTAAAGATTTTTTCTGTTAGTTGGCAAGGTTCGGAGCTTCTTCTCTGCTAAAACTGAGGAATAAGAGACTAGGAAATATCCTTCAGGTGTTCATATGGCTAGTTTGACCTACATTTCCCTTAGAATGTAAGTAGAAGCAATAATGTTCTCTCTCAATTCCTTGACACTTCCTCAATCCCATTTTACATAACATTAAGTAATTAGGGAAGAAATATTTTTTTCCTCGACTAGAAGGGAATCTCAACTGAAACACCTAACACAGGAAAAAAATATTAGTGTCTTTGTCTAGTTCTGATAACCATTACTTGTTCTGTCGCTTGAATGCCAACTTAAAAAATATCAGTATTAATGTAGAATTCCCGTTGTTCAGAGTGCACGTGTTGATAATGTCCTATTTTCATCATAGCAATAACAACAACATACCCAGTGTAGACCCACAGAGTGATAGATCATATCATACGGAAGGAAAGTAAAAAAATAATTTCAAAAATT
This sequence comes from Capsicum pubescens, assembly GCA_030864215.1. NCBI lineage: Eukaryota > Viridiplantae > Streptophyta > Magnoliopsida > Solanales > Solanaceae > Capsicum > Capsicum pubescens. The sequence continues at coordinate 88,125,854 of CM061548.1, forward strand.
AGTTCAATACATGAACTCCTGGGTAAATGCTAGTCAAATGTATACAATAATGTCATCCATCCATAAAACCAAAGGATTATTCATTATTTTCATCAAGAGGCCAGACAGGTATATACACATTAATTATAACATAAACTTCCATGAGTATTAGTTGTATATATCCTATCACCTGCATATGGTATTTTCTTCACACACACGCAATCTAGATATAAAAGTTTATGGCTATTCTGATGCCTCGACATGCACCCATGTTTGTTACCGTAGCCCACTCCAACTAATATAGATGAGTAGGAAGCTTATGTCCAAATAAAAAAAGGATTCTAGTAAACTAGTGCCACAAACTCGATTGGCTGAAAGTAATTGACAACAACAAGCACCATCTCACTGAGCCAATACCTAGTTTAGGTCGACATAGGATATTTTATGTCAAGACTCAAGACATCTTCACCACATATGTCCAAAGAATATACAAGTTCTTATGATCTGAATCTAAATTGTTATTTTATATGGATATATGAAACAACAGATGTTCATGCTGCACAAAATTGATTTTGTATTAAATTTTCTTTTGAGATAAAAAAAAAGAAACATAGCAGCACAAATTTCCAGTCAGTCAGTCGTTCAAAGTACACCTAAATTATACTTAATTTAGCTTTGAAAAAATCTGTTACTCCAAGCATGTTACTCGAACAATATGCTTTTGATTGAGAAGATGATGGAGTGGAGAAAAGAGAAGAGATGAGTAGATTATGATGGATGAATGAAGTTTTCTGTTTTGTTAAAAGAATTGGGGCGGGTTATTAGTTGGGTCGGGTTATTTTGTTGGGTTTTTACATGATAAAATTAATTAATTGGCCAATAGAAATGTGCCACATCATTAATGAAGTGGGTCATTGGTCAACTGTTAAATGAAAGGGCAAAATAGGCCTAATAGGTTGACGGAAAGGGTATTTCAGGCCAATAGGTAGATGGAGAACATTTTTGCACCATTTCACATAGTTGAAGGGCATTTTAGGCCCTTTTCCATTCAAAAAATTAAAATAAAAATTTTTATGTAATTTTGTTAAAAGAAGCAATATGAACTATTTGGGGGTAAACTTGTTGGAATTTATGTAAAGATTATGATCCAATGCCCTTCGGTTATCTAGTTCATCAATTTTAGTCTAGTTCTTATTGAAAACATTATGCGAATCAGAAAACATCAAGTCATAATTACCAGACATATACTATTTGCAGCTAAAGTTTTGATTAAATAGCAATATATATATTTTTATATAGTTGTATATTTCGTCGTTCATATACAAATCTCTAATTTAGGAGGGGCTCATATACGTTTATATTTATATAGAAATCAAATTTTGAGGCTCATATACAAATCTCTAAAAGTTTGTATTTGTATATAAAGTAAATTTCGAAACCAATATACAAATTCACTTCAGTATACAAATCTCCAAAGTGAATTTATATTTGTATACACTTTTCTAATTTATACATTTAACTACTAAACTATAATTACGCCTTATAATTAGATAAATTTTTAATTGTAATGTCTCATTTATTACCTAAATGTTAGTTACACGACTTGTAATTTTCCACCACATTTCCAAATAAAGTTTCACACTAATAATGCTTCTAATAACTCTTTCTCCTCAATCCTTTTTGAAATGTTTGTCTGTTGTTCTTCCATCTACATTGTTCTTTGTAGATGACTAGATGTCAAAAGGTTTCACTTGTCATTGTTGTTCCATTATGTTTTTACTTTATAAAAATTTTAGTATCTATTGGCATATTTTTAGTCAAGGATTAAGTTTAGAAAACAAAAAAACATAATAAGATTAAAATTCTATGACAAATTACTTATTTTATCGTGTATTTTAATAGAAAGATAAAATTTCTCTTTATACATCCTAAAATTTTTAGATTTTCCTATGCATATATTAAGGGTCTTTTAGTCAAATAACATAAATAATAAGTACTATTAAGGGAACTTTATTAATGGATGTGTCAAATTTGGGATCGTATGGTAAGTGAGATAAGTAGAATATCTTAGAAGTAAGATCGAAATTAAAATTTTACTTTGTTTGATTGAAGATATAAGTTTATAAATTTAGTCTAGGATATATTTATAAATTTAGTCCGGAATAAATTTACACTTTCAACAAATAAAATATAAATTTAATCCAACCTTAATCATGGATAAATTATCTTATTCTATCTAATTTGATATTGTTTTATCTCACCTTCTTAGTGAAAATATTAGTTCCAAAATTATGATCTCAAACTATAATTCATGGTAACTTTTTTGTGAACCAAATGATCCTTTAACAATCATCAGAGTCGGCTCAATACTATCAGTGATCTAAAGCCAAACTTCAACGAGGAACGTTATTTTATTTTTTCAAGAAAAAAATATTTTATAAAAAGGTACAGTGATAATCAGAATGTAGTGCTCACAAAAATTTGTGTTATCATTATCATTATCTTCTTTTTTGAAAGAAACTTATAACCCTATTTTTTCTTTAAAAAAGGAGAAAAAAGAGGCCCTCAAAATTGGGCTAATATTACTTTTATTTATCTATAAAGTCTGATAATATCAATTAAAAGAGAATGAAGGGACAAACATATCCGGGGAGTACAAATATGGGTTGTGGTGCAGTGGATGGGGCTGCTTCACCCTTAATCAGAGGTCGAGGGTTCGATCTTGAGTATGGAGAAAACTCTGTTGGGAGCGCTGCCACCTTAATGGGCCCTGTAACGCGCGATCCGGATTAGTCGAGGCTCCAATACGGGCACTGGACACCGAATGGAAAACAAAAAAAAAAATATTCGGGGAGAGCCTTTAATTTTAGTTGTTAAATTTATTTGAAATATAGTCAAATTTCTCTATAACGTCACTTAGTTATAACAATATTTTACTATACTGATCTGATTTTCTTCGAAATTAATTTTTTATGTTATATTTTACTTCTTTATAACAAAATTCTACCTATAACGTAACAATACTGACGTTTACTATAGTGATATATTTATTTTTTAATTTACCTTTCTATAACAACATACTCAACTATTATGTTATACTTAATATAATATTTTATAAGAAATATATTATGTACAAAATAAAATATCAAAATATTTATTGAAATTATCATTAATGTCATGCACACAGTAAATTTTAAATATGAATATCTAATATAAAAAAAAATTATATTTAAATGATGCACATTAGTTATTTCATAACTTTATGAGGAAAAGATTGTTAGTATTTGCCTTTTTAAAATTTATGTTTTTTTTAATTTTGCATATTTTTATTTTCAACAGCTAAATGAAACCTGGTCAAATACGTAAATAAAAGTTTGCTTATTTATTAGATTATAAATTAACGTGATCTAAGATTGGAGAATTAATAAAGAATAACTTAGTTAAATTACTTTTCGAATATTTTTCTGAAACCTCATGTAATGACGTATCCTTATAATTAAATGGAACAACTCTTACGCATTCAAGGTTGTTTGATGGTTGATCAAAATGTATTAAATCCTACCTAAATAATATTTGATAAGAGTTTTTGGTTATATATAAAATTCAATGCATTCAATATGGTATTTTGTTAGTAATTTAGAAATACATATAATTAATATCTATTTAAAGTATGAGAAAATTAATGTATTATTTGATACAGAATAAAAAAAGATAAAATAACTAAGCTTTGCATAACTTAATTCCTACATACAATAATACATAGATTGTTAAACTAATCTCCATATTACTAAAATGCACAACTCTAACACAATCCCACCATGATGATTAAACCATATATATTTAAGGTATGAGAAGATTTATGCATTATTTTATGCAGAAAAAAATTGAAATAACTAAGCCCTGCTAACTTAATTCCTACATAAAATCATGCATAAAATGTTAAACTAATCCCATATTACTAAAATGCACAACTCTAACACGATCCCACCATGATGATTAAACTAGTATATGGACACCCTTATAAAAATATAATTATTCATTAATTAAGGACAAACTAGAGGCATCATCAACTAATAACAAACATTGAACAAGTCAATGAATCATGTATTTTACTACTTCCTAAATTGATTAACATTCCTCAATAAAACAACTTGATCTACAAATTTGCCCCAACTGCCGGCTTTGAATTATTATTAAGTTTAAAAATTCAACTTCCTCCATTTTCCCTTGTTATTCTTCTTTCTCAACAAAACACCACACTTTTTTTTTTTTGGTATAGATATATCCAAAATCCAAATCTAATTTATATGTTTTAGTCACCAAATTCCTATTTTTTGATTCAAAGAAATGACATCTGAAATTACTGAAGAAGAAGAAGATGCACATTCTTTTTGGAAAATGGAAAAAGAAGCTCAAAGATATAACATTAAAAGAATCATTGAGTACCAAAAATCTCTCTTTTCTTCTTCAACTTCTTCTTGTTCTTCTTCTTCTTCTACGACTACTACTACTACTACTACTTCTTCTTTATCATCTTCTTCCTCTACTCCAGCTTCAAGTTCTTCATCTTCATCTTCAAAGAAAAGTAATTTATTAAACTTGATGAAAGAAGGGAGCACATCATTAAGGAGATTATTTGACATGGAGCATACTAGTTTATCATCATATTTTCAAGATTATAGTGGATCACCTATCATTAAGCCACATTTTTTATGGGGTAGTGATTCTGATCATGATGATCCTTGGAAATCCATAGAAAAACATCATCATCAACAACAAAAAGATGAATCTACAAGTAGGGTTGCTTCAAAAGGAAGTTTCACAAAACAAGATTTTGTTGACACCAAGAAAAAGCAAAGATGTGGTAAGCACAAATTGAAAAGAACTAAGTCATTTAGAAAGTTGCCTCGGTTTACATTTAATTTATGGAGATGGGGTGGCTTTAGATTAAGAAGATTGAGGTTTCTTTTTTGTGGTCGTGTTAAATGTTGACAATTTTTGTGACATTTGTAATTTTGTATAGATACTTAGATGGTAAATCAACTTTTACTATATACCTATTTAGGAACTAAATTTTGATTGCTCATCCTTTATGTTCTTACCAATAAACTCATTTACTTTTGCAATTATGTATTCAAATTGTAATAGTTATTGAAAGCTTAGCAAATTTTCATTTATATTTCTATGTTTTGTGTACAAGTTACTGCATTCAGTTGAACCTATTGAATTAGTACATATGACGTCCACCTTTGATCTTTACTTTTAGAAAGCGAAACAAAGAAAAAATTGAATGTCCAACCTTTCTTTCTTGAGACAACTGTATGAAATCAAGAACTTACTTCAATAACTCGTCCTAAATCTGAAATCAATATTTCATGTATAAGTTACAGAATTCAGTTGAATCTATTGAATTAATATATATTAAATTAGTTATTAAGATCGATTATATAACTCGTCAATATTTCATTATAGTTGGAGCAATTTATATTAACCGTCAAGCTCTTGTGAGTTGTAACCTTCGTCTTATTCTCATGCTTGAGGTAGCACCTAATTGTACAAATATGAGAAGGGTCGGTCATATAATCAGCAGGTACTATAAACTGCTCAAATACAAGTTATGGCCTTTGGTAGAAGTGATTCTTTCTCCTAACTAATCCAACAATTCTAGATTTGCTTCAAGACATTATTTTCTCGTTACTGGAGTATATGTTTAATTAATCAGTATGTAACATGTCAAATCCAATTTAACTTTATGAAGCTCACATAAGTAGAGTTAAGAACTTACTCAAGTATGATGAAATGGATAAATACAACAAACTATCATCTTTATCAGTCTTTTAAGATACCCAAGAGGGGTTTCTTCAGGAATTCAAGAATTATAAGTGAGAACAGCTTACCGAAATGCAAGATGAGTACAATGAACCTTGTGATCCTGTCCTTCCTTGGCTCCGCTCATAGCGGAAGCTTTTAATGCACTGGTTGCCCTTCTTTACATTTCAAACAATGAAAGGAAAGCAATCTTTAAATTTTGCAAGCAAGAAGAAAACAAAGAAAGGTAACGAGAAAAACACCAAGAGGCAATTCATTGCCTACTCGTATCTTGAGCTTGTTCAACCAAAATCAAGGACTTTTTTTGAGTATTAAAATGTTAAATTAGGTACATTCCCTCAATATTAAGTTATCTTGGAAATCAAAAGGTGAAATGGTCTCGTAGATTCTTATACTTGTCCGAGTTAGTAAAATGAACACCTTTACTTAGACTTTTGCCATCTGAACCCCTCAACTCAATAAAACTCAATATTTTAAACTCTATAATTTAGTTTGCGTAACACAATTGCCTCCACGTCATTTTTAAATACTGCAGTAAATTTCACGTCATTTTTAAAATGCCACTTAAGAATTTAAATATTAAGATAAATTTAATTAAATAAACAACTTTTACAAATTATAGAAAAATTTTAATTTCATTGCAAATAGTTGAAATTCCTCTTCAATTAATTTAATTTTTCAACTATAAATTCAAATACACAAACACAATAAATTTTTTAATTTTTAATTTTAAATATCTTTGAGAAATCACAAAAATCTATTTATTGATCTTCAAACTTGAACCTCAAGCCTTTTCAAGCTTATGCATGGAATTTATTAATTTTTTAATCTCCACTATTACTCACTTTCGATTCAAGTTTAAATTTTAATCCTAAAAAAATATGAAAAAAATTTGAATTGAGAAATAATTTGCAAAAAAAAAGTACATCTCAAACGAAGGGAAAGAAAATTTTGATGAAGAAAAATAAATTATTTTTTTGGGTGCAGTGGGGGTGGGCCTGAAGGAGAAAAGAAATAGTAGAGTGGGGTGAGGTGGTGCAGATGGGGTGGGGGTGTGGGTGAGAAAAAGAAGAAGAAAAAAAAATGGAGAGGGGATGGGGGAGACGAGGTTAGAGATGATAAAGAAGAAGAAAGAAAAAAATTGAAGGGGTGGGTGGATTTGGGGAGTGGGGGAAGGGGGAAGGGGGATTGCTGGATGTGGGGAAGGGCGGGGGAGGGGCTGAAGGAGAAAGGGATTTTTTTTTTTTAATTTATTAGTATTTTTTAACTTTATTAAATATTCTTTTTAATTTCAAGCGCACACAAAAATGTGTTCAAATACACACTTTTCACATCAGCAACCTAATGCCACATATGCATCAAAAGAATTTAAAATATTACGTTTTATTAGTTGAGAGGTTCATATGACAAAAGTCTAAGTAGAGGTGTTTACTTTACAAATTCAAACAAGTATAAGGGTCCATGAGACCATTTTGGCAAATCAAAGTTCACAAGTTGTTAACAACTTAAATTTTATTATATACCAACGAGAGTAGAAATCAATCTATCTATGATGCTTTTTGTTCAATTTTCATACTGGTACTTTAGCTGTTCCACAAGTGAACTCAATAGGTCTTATCATTGATCTCAAGAACTTTAACCTTTACCCATCTTGAATTATTTTTAGCATTAAAAAGTCGTTCGATTCTAATCCAATCCACCGGATAAAAAAATCCTTGGTGGCAAGATACTAAAGTTGTAATCTTTTATCTTTATGGATATTATTTCCTTAAACCAAGTATGGTCCATTTTGTCCCCATCTATTTCCATTAAAACTCAAAGCAAATTCCTCCATAAATTTGTAAATAAGTGGATTGTCAATTTTGTCGAATGCCTCTCAACATTGAGAGTCTTTCCATTAAATAGAAAGTATTCAAAGATTACATTCTTAAAGATCTGTCTTTCCTATCCCTAAAGATTAGTTATTCTGTCACTCTAAATATGTCATCTATCCCTTAAATTTTTTATTCTATCACAATATTTATTCTTCATGATTACTATATCAAATCTCTATAATTACACTTAGATACAACACTGTAATGTTAATATATATAATATTCACAATTATTTCATGATATTTAAGCACTCCATCATGCTAACACATCCCTCAAATTGATGTTGTTGGATCAAGAGGCATCAATTTGCCTACTAAAAACTGATGATTTTTCCGCACCATGAATTTTATAAATGCATCTGCTATTTGAAGATCACTGGATACATGTGGAAGAGTAGTGACTCTCTTATGCACAACTTCTTTGATTAATGACAATCCACTTTAATATGTTTGATTCTTTCATGATAAATCAGATTGGTAGCAATCTGAATAACATTTGTGTTATAAGCATGGAGAGGAGTGAGATTAGATTGAGGAAATTCAATTTCTACAAGTAAACCACAAAGACAAATAATCTCATATCAAGAATTAGACATTGCTTGATATTCAAATTCGGTTGAAGATTTTGAAACACGGTCTTATTTCTTACTCTTTCAAGATATCAATGATTCTCCAAGAAATATTCACCAACTTGTGACAGAGCGACTGATATCACGACATCCATCCAATCAAAATCATTAAATACATTAAGTTGAATCAAAGAACTACTAGAAAAAATAATCTACGAGTGGATGTTCCCAAAAGATACCAAATGATGCGACAAAAAATTATCAAATGTAGATGGTGGGGAAACTGCATAAATTAACTCACTTGTTGAACCGCAAAAGAAATATCAAGATGAATATATATTGATGTAACTTTATAGTGTTGTATATAAGTGTAATTATAGAGATTTGACATAGTAATAAAAGAGAATAAAAATTGTGATAGAATAGAAGATTTGGATGAATAGAATGACAGATTTAGAGGGATAGAATAACTGATCTTTAGTGATAGGAAATAAAGATCTTTAGGGAATAAAATCTTTGACTAATTTCTATTTAATGAAAAGACTCTCAATATTGAGAGAAATTTAACCCATAAGTTCTAAAATCTAGAAAATAATCATGAATGAGAGAGACCTCCTTAAGAGTAATAATCAACAATTTCATGCTTTAGGTGAAGCACCTTGTGCTATGGTGTCACGATCCAAGTAGCCATGATTGAAACCCACCCCAACACTATAGTGGGAGGACTATCTAAACCAACCATGACAAACTAAGTCATATCACAAGTCTCCTTCATAAATTTCTTATCTGTAAGTCACTAAAACGCAGTAATAATCAATTCAAATACAATCTAACTTAGTCAATAGTCAAAACCAAGAAATAAAGTGTGGAACATCTCCAATTATTATAATCTGCGGGACCTGATGTCACCATACATGAACATATAACAATATCCACAGACTAAGTCCAATAGATTATCCAAAAATACGAAATAAGAAAAGTCTTAGTCCTGAACAATGGACATAAATGACATAAGAAAGATCCAACGGCTGCCTGGTCATGGTGCTCACCTGTGAATCAAAGTCTGAAATCACTAAAAAGAGTTAAAGTCTTATCTCAAACGATGGAACATGTTTTGCACTCAACAAAAAAAGTACATGTAGTTCCATACAACAACTAAGTATTGGTAAATATTATCGATTGACTCAACTCAATACTATACAAATAGACAAATCAAATGCAAGTAATAGCAACCAAAATACAACTTACAGTTAATGATAATCAAGTATAGATATAACACTTTACCTCATCAGGAATACAATTGCACAAGTACATCAAGCATACTTAGGTAGATTCCTCAACAAGGTTCACCACAACATATAAATATATGTGTACATGCAATAAATATAATGAATGCATGGTTGCAAGAGGAACATCTCCTCTCAATATCATCAGAACATCATCATCAACATTATTTTAACAATATCTCAACATCATCCCAATATCAACAACATCACAATATTATTCTCAATATCATCTCCATACTATTGCAATATCATTCTCAATATCATGTCAATATCATTTCAGTATCATTCTCAATAACATCTCAATATTATCTCAACATCATATGTATATACATGATGTGGTCAATAATCATAAGTAATATCCTAAAGCGCATCACAAATACCTAATTTACATATAGGCACAGAGTCGAGCAAGTCTTTACTGCAATCAAACCACAACCTACCATGATTCCTTGCTTGAATCACTATAATGCCACAAACTTGCCCTTTCTTTTGATTTTAGCTCATTCTTGATCTATACACAATAATTATATAACTCTTAATACAATATTACACCTTTCATAACCGTTAGGAACTTACATTTACCAACTTAACCTAAGTAATTACCCGAGTTGATCATCTTAGAATGTTTTATCTTTAAACCTCATGAACTTCACATAATATAACATTATTAAAATTTTTTTTTACCATAAGAAGTATTTTAACACCTTAGAATGAATAACAAATTATAATAACTAATTTTTGTCCAATTCCTACTAGTTCATAACTTAAGGCTAAACTCCAATTTCTATTATGAACAAGATTCTTGCAATTTTTAAGAATTTAAAGAAGAAATTCAAGTTTAGAATGTAAAAAAAATCTTACCTAGAAAGATGAAACCCCAACAGTCGTAAAGAATCACCTTTCTCTTAGCTCTTAAATGTTTTTTTTAGAAAAGTGAGATTTTTTTGTTATTAAATGTTTTTTTTAGAAAAGTGAGATTTTTTTGATTTTTAACATTGAAATCCTGCTTTTTTTTCTGTTGCAATGATGCTTTTGCTATTATAGCGGAAGATCTTCCACTGCAGAGGCCCTCAAGCCAAATGAATTATTATCACTGTAGTGCTATTTTTTGCTGAAGTGGGACCAAACCTATAACTAAAGACTTGGTCCCAGTTCTGATCATTTCATAGTACACTTCTTGGAATTCAATAATTCAAACTGACTCTTTCACATTACTCGCTATAACTGGAGTTTTACAAATCTATTTTACATACTAAAAGTTGCTACGATTTTCTAAACTTATCATCTAATACAAAATCAAATTAAAAACATGAACCAATGCTCAAATCACTGCCAAATTTACCTAGAGCACTATACCCTAAAAAAATACCTAAAACTAGGGAGTTCTGAACTTTCAATTTTTTGTCTAAGGGGAAACAAGACAAGGATTCTATTCTCTATTTCAACATAATGATAATTTAGGTTATTACACTAGATACCAATTTACTTCTTATTCATCCTTGAATAACAACTATCCTAAAGTGATGCAATAAAAAGCAAAGATAATTATCTTATTCAATAAACAAGTATGAATATCGTTTGTACATATCTACCTTCGTTTTTCATGTTTCTTCCTCAACTAGAAAATTTCTCACAAAACTTTCACATATGGAATAACTTTGGTTTTCAGCTTCCTTACATTTCTATTGAGGATAGAAATTGGCTCCCATCATAAGAGATTTCCTTGTGAAAAACTCTAAGTACCAACGAATGATGTAATCTCTATCCCTATGGTACTTCTTAAGCATTGTCACATAAAACATAGGATGAAGTCCAGACAAGTAGGAGGCAAGGCAAGTTTATAATTCACTGACCCTACTATATTCAAAATCTCAAATGGTCTAATATACTTTAAACTTAACTTTTCCTTCTTACTAAATCGTATCACACCCTTCAGCCACGACACTTTTAAGAAAACCTTCTTACCTTTCTCGAATTTCACATCTCTTACATTATTGTCTGCATATTTATTCTATTGTCTATGAGATGATATTAACTTTTCCTAGATAAACCTCACTTTCTCCTTCAACTCCTTTAATATATCCATACCCTAAGGTCTCACTTTGAAAACATCAAACTATCTGATTAGTGACCTACATATTTTTTCATCCAAAGCTTCAAACAAAGTCATGTCAATACTTGAGTGGTAGCTATTATTACAAGAAAATTCACACAAGGGTATATATTTGTCCCATTAGCCACCAAAGTTCATAACATAAGACCAAAACATATCTTCAAGAACTTGGATTATCTTCTCTGAATGCCCATTGGTCTGTGAATGAAAAGTTGTACTTAAGTCCAAACCTAGAACCTAATTCAGACTGAAATATCACCCAAAAGTTGGAGCTAAATTTAGAACCTCTACCTGACATAATAGAAACATGTACCCTATGAAGCCTTACCATATTCTTCTCATATATCTTGGGCAACTTAGCTGCATTATAGTCCACTCTTACTGGAAGAAAATGAGCCAACTTGGTCAATTGATCTACTATCACCCATATAGAGTCAAACTTACTCAAAGTCTAAGGAAGGACCACAATAAAATCCATGGTTATTCATTCCCACTTTCACTCTAGAATGGACATTCTTTGAAAAGTGCCACTCGGTTTTCAATTTTGTTCTTGACCTTTTGATAATTTTGATTTTTGGTTACAGAATCTATAATGTCTCACTTTATTCTTTGGCACCAGTAGTGTTGCCTCAAGTCTCTATACATTTTGGTTGCACCCGCATGTATAAAATACTTAGAATTGTAGGCATCTGGAAGAATAATAGGAATTAAGTTGTTCACATAAGGCATACACATGTGCCCCCCTAATCCTCAACACTCTATCTTAATCAAGAATGACCTCCTTGGCCTTAACTTGTAATACTTTCTCCCTAAGGTTGCTCAACTTCTTATCTTCAAACTATTCTCTCTTAATATTTTCAAAGAAGGTAGGCCTAGACTCCACGTGGGCTAATACCCCTCCCTTGATAGTCACCTACTATCTTATGAAACCACTAGTTAGAGTTTGTTCCTTTCTAGTCAATGGGCATCTCAACACCTCTAACTATGCCAAAACTTCCATACTTGCCAGCCTCCGACTCAATGCATCTGCCACTATATTGGCCTTGCTCGGGTGATATAAAATTGAGATGTCAGTCTTTGATAAATTTTATCCACTTTTTCTTCCTCAAATTTAGGCCTCTTTGGGTAAACATATGCTGTAAACTATGATTGTCTATGAACACATCACACTTTACCTTATAAAGGTAATATCGTTGAATTTTCAAAGTAAATATCATTACTATCAACTCTAAATTATGAGTGGGATAGTGCATCTTATAAGGCATCAACTTCCTTAAAATATAAGCAATTATATTCTAACACCGCATCAAAACAACACCTAAAACAAACCGTAAAGTATCATAATACACAATAAAATCCTTACCTTTAATAGGCAAGGTCAGAGTATGAGCTGAAGTTAATAAGGTTTTGATCTTTTGAATTTTTTTTGCATATTTATCATCCTACAAAAAGGGTATATTTTTTTGAGTTAGGCGAGTCATATGTAAAGCAATAAAGGAGAATCCTTTGATTAACCGATGATAGCAACTGGACAAACCTATAAACCTACGAATCTCTGTTACGTTTATCGATCTAGCCCAATTTTTAATAGCTTCCACCATCTGTGGGTATACCATAACCCTTCTCATAGACACTATATGCCTCAAAAAGAATATCAAAGACAACCAAAATTTACAGTTTGAATACTTATTGTAATAGCCTATCCCATTGTAATTAAAGGCACCTCATCTATGTGTATGGGGTACTAGAATTTTTAAAAATATGGTCTTGAACTAGTACAGAATGGTTTAGTTGAAATAAAATTAGAATTTGAAATTTTGGGTCAGGCTGACATCATCTTGCTACAGTGGTAATTTTTCCACTCTAGAAGAACCGTGGTAGCGACCTTCCGACCACTATAGCATGGCGCCAAAGGTAGAAACCTATAATGACCAAAAATTTGTAAAATATGTGAAATTGATAATTTTGTGTGATTTGACTATTTTACTCCTCTCCATAGTTGTATTATGGTATTTCTGGGGTGTGGGGGTGATTGGATTGGTTCTTGATGCATTTTGGTACCATTTGTATGATATTGTGGTTTTTGGAGGCTTCAAGAGTCTTATTTTGAATTTCTATGTTTATTTTTTATCTATATGACAGATGGATAACGGACTACGCCAGCAGATTCGGAACGTTGACACCTTATTTTATGGTGGTAACATATTTGGTTGGGTTTTAAGGCCCTTTAATCTCATTTCGATCCTCGATTTGGAAAATTATGATTTCGAGTTTCAAAGGTCAACTTTGTGATAATGATAATTTTTTTGAAAATATGATACTGCCATTGAGTCCAGAGCATCAAATTTAGTGTGGTTACATAGTTCATTTGCATATATCAAACTTTGAATGAATCTCGGGCACCCCGTCGAAGTCTATTTTGAACTTAAAAATCTGGTGCACCAGGTTAACTGGTGCACAGAGGGTAAATCGCATATGGGACATGCAATTTATGCCTTGTGGGCCTGGAAACCTAGTTCAAGTATAAAAAGGCCCTTTTACCCAATTTTGCTCATTCTTTCACCTTGCCTCTTGAGAGTTAAAACCCTAAAAATAGTGTGAGAGCTTAAAAGTGAATCTTGTGGGTACTTGGGAAACTAGATTAACATCTATTTCTTGATTTTTTATGGATTTAAGGTGAGATCTCTTTCTTTTCTTACTTTAATTCTTGATTTAATTGTTTAAAATGCCAAAAACCTTATTATTTGATTATCCTCAAATTTTACTCTTTTTTACTTGAATAGTGTTCCTAATTCCATAATTACTTGTTTTTCCTCGATTTCATCTTCAAAACAATTTTGATTCTTGAATTTTTGTGGACTTCAAAGGGTTTACCTGGTAAAGTCTAAAAATAGTTTTTCTTTGAGCTGAACCTCATTTTAAACTAAATTTGACTTGGATTTTCAACTATAGATTCCTAAAAGCATAGGAAATGTGTTTTACAATAAAGTTCCAATTTTGTTGTTCTTTTTTGGGAACCCATTTTGGGGGTCTGTTTTGACTCCAAATCAAAAGTAGGCAATATAGATATCGTTAAATTTATTTTGATGCATAGATTCATATTTCTTGGTTTTAGTTGATTTTAGGACTAATCATGAGAAGTAGGGATTTGTGGTTGAAGTATTGCAGACCGATTTCGACCTTCAAGGTAGGTTATGGATTAACTCTTTTAGACTGGACTGAGTAGTAAATGTTGGTACAAAATGCATGTTAAGGGTGGGAACTAATCATGAAAAATGGATATATATGTGTTGTGCCCATGTGTGGGCTTATATATGATGTAATTATTGAAATTGAGATATTATGTGATATTTATGACCGTGTAGGGTCCTATATGATGTTGATAGCCTTGAATACATGTGAATAATTGTATTGTGTTATTGCAAATGCCTATTGTGTTACCTTTGATGTATTATGATATATATTCATACTTTTGGTATATGAAACATGTGTAAATTCATAGATGAATGTAAATAATAAGTGGATATTGTCTCACGTGGTTATGAAAATATATCATTATGGATTAGTTGTGAAAATACTCATTTTAAATGGTTGGGAATATTGCATTATCATATCATCATACACATCATTTAACTTGTTTGTTTTATTGCTTTATATATATATATGTATGTATGTATGTATGCTTGTAGTCATGTATGTGTACTTAGTTTGTGTCTTATGCTATATATGTGCATTAGGAAACATGGGAAATACTTGAAATATACTGAATATTTCTATCAGATATTGGATATTATGGACCTTCTCTGAAGGATTATTCCAAAGAAAATTCGATGACTGTGTGTCAACCTCAAGGCTATGTGCCAACCTCATGCGTCATTATTAGCATTATTATCTTATACATTACATTTGATTTATTTTGATAGATGTTGTGATTGGATTGCCATATTGACTTTTTATATGTGTACTTGCTCTATATCCTGTTATTATACTTGACCATCATGTATATACATGTTCTTATCTGTTTCTACTTGAATGTGATATAATGTATACTTGTGTTCTTCATACTGTGTAGTTGTTATAATTGTGATATATTAAAACTGTTAGTACAAGCGGTGTAGGCTACCGTTGTGGGATATTTTCTGATTGCAGGTGACGTGCCCTTAGTGTGTATTTTGTATGCTTTATTTTCTACTTTTCTCGAATGTTCTATGACACATACCGAGTACAAGTGGCCCGTACTCACTCCTACTGTACCCTTCTGGTGCAGATTCAAGTTTTAGTGGTGTAATGACCCTCCAGGTCATTTTCTATAATTATACTTATCTTTACCTTTTGAGCTTCTCCAAGCTTCCCCAAGTGATTTATGACTTTCTGGGACTGACTATTTGGTTATCGGACAGTTCGTTTGGTTTTAGAACCTATTCCCTATTTAGAAGTCTTCATTGGTTCCAAATGGCCACCGAGTGAAAAGTTTAGTGAAACAATCTCAGATGCAAAATTCGACTATGCTAGTAGATTCAAAATATCAATTTTAGGCTAGGTAGACCTTTGGTTTGGGTTTCAATGCACCCGAGCTCATTTTGACCTATCGATCGAAAAGTTAAAAATTTGAAAGTTTAGGTATGGGACCCACATTTGGGCGAAACGACCTCGGATTGAAAATCCAACTTTGCCAATGCATCCAAAATGTCAAACTTAGTGTGGTTACATATTTCAATTGCAAAAATGGGATTCTGGATGCATCTTGAGATGTTGGCCAAATTCCAAGTTTCAGTTGTCATTTAGTGCAGAGAAGTACTGTAATAGCGGTGGCTTCATAGCGATCATGATGGCCATGATTGCAGCTAGCATGGGTGTATGATCACCCCATCAAGGCCCTAGGAAGGGTCTATATTTGGATGAGAATTGGCTATTTCCCCATTGTATTGAGACCCATAAACCCTAGTATGGTGTGTTAATCCTGAATTGAGTCTTTGGTGTTGATTGGGTGCTTGAATAACTTGCATAATCGTTGTTAACATCGAATCTAAGGTATGAATCCTTCAATTTTAGTTTTGAATTCTTGATTATTTGACCCAAAACCCCTAATGGATTGAGGCTTGATAGCCCAAATTTGGCTTTGTATGCACCCATTTTTGGAGGGTTATAACTCCCTAATAGTATTTGAACAATGGGTTGGTCTCAAAAACTCATTTTCCATGTGTGGGACCCACTTAGGGGGTTTTGGTGTCATTTTTGGACTGAAGTACAATAGTGCAATATGGGTATAGTTAGACTAGTATTGATGAGTAGATTATGATTTAGTTAGTGTGATGGCACTTTGGGGATTTTGAAGTAAAGACGAGCATGTGGTGTATGTAGTAAGGTTTTGCGGTTCGTCTTCGACATAGGCTTCTATTTACTTATCTTTATAGATGATGTGTGATATATATTGCGTGTGAATTTGGATGTTAGGCTTAATTATAAGTCTTATAACTTAACCAGGATAGTTGATATTTGGGGATTATATGAGGCTTTTGAACCCGTAAGATGGTATTCTTATAACCCTTTAGAATCCTATAGCCTTTTTCCTAGTTTAGGTTATCTTGTATTGTGGATGCTATATAATGCTAGGCTTGGGATGTGGTTTTAACATTAGAAGCATGATTAGTATATTTTAATCTTATTGGGCTAGCATGGTGGCATTCAAATTGTGATTTGGGTAGAGTTGACTTAAATGTCCTTATTTCTAGACAAAGTTTCTATCTTAGGATTGGTTATGGCTTGCTTGACATCTAGAATTTAAACTATATACCTAAGCCTTGTTAGGACATAGTTTGCCTAAATATGGGAATTGAGGTTTTAGAAGTGGGATTGTCTGTCTGACTTAGGCCAAGACTTGTGTTAACCTTTGGAATTAGTTGCAAATGTTATGCATGGTTGTGACTAGTAAACCTTAGTATAAGGTTACTTCGCATCTTATTGAATGATAATGTGTAATACCTCGTATTTCTCCTAGATTAAATTCGTTCCTAGAATGTTAAGGGATAGCTTTCAAAGTGAATAATATTTATTTCATTTGAAAATTTTCAGATTTAGACCTTTCTTTGTTTGGGAAATTAAATAAGCTTTTCATCGATATCAAATTCGCATAATTCTGATACTCGGTTGATAAGTTAGAGCATTTTTAAGTTGACAGTGTGCCACCTGGGCGCCCACCACGTTGTAGAAGAGGTTAAAATGACAATCGTCACATTCTAATAGACCTCCGTGATGTTGGCACATCGCGGTGATATCCCATTTCTCATTTGTCAAAATCCAGTAGCCCAACGCGATAGTGGCGCATCGCGTCAATGGCCAAAATGGCATTCCAAAGAGTCACCCCGATGGTGGCGCGTTGCGGAGTCTACCCAGTTTCCAATTGTCCTATTTCCAGTGAGCCACCATGATAGTGGCAGTCGCAGTGGACTGCCAGTTCAGAAAAATGTTGTGTTTTTTAGTTCCGACTTAGAGTTTAGTAGGGTATTTAGGTCAATCCCCAAGGCCCTAATTCATCCAAAACAAGGAATTAATCATATTCAAGGCACTTTATGCCCAATTTCATCCATTCTCTCTCAAAGCAAAACCCTAGAGTTTCAAAGCTTCTTCTCTAAGAAATCAAAATCTTCCATAGTTTCTCGAAGAAAGCTTAAGATTGAGGATTTCCAAGACAAGATAATCAAGAACTCATCTTCAAAAACTCAAATAGGAATCAATAATTCAAGTTTCTCCATCTAATCATCTACCAAGGTATGTGGGGTTTATGAACAAGGATCCTCTTCCATCCTTGGGCCCAAAACCAAGATTTTATTTAAAATTCATATGATTTTGAATGATTATACATGAGATTTGAATTAGGGTTCATACCCTTTATTGCTATTTGCAAGATTATGAGTTTCTGAGAGAATTTGAAGATAAATAACATGTTTATTTTCATGTTTTCATGCTTATGGCAGAAATTTCCAGCTTTTGATTTTAATTATCATTGATTTCACTATCAAGCATGGTTATTATGATGTTTTGACACGAGTTTGATGCATGGGTTATTAATCCCCAAGTTTATATGTTGATATTTAAAGAAAGATGATGCTTTAAGCATCCTATGAGCTGATTATTTTAGATTTACAATAAAGTTTTGATATTTTGATCCTCAGATAAGTTTTGGAATCCACTTTACAGATTTATTATAGAAAGTAAAATAGCTTCATTTACAGTTTGATTCAGATAAGTGCATAATTGGTTTGATAATAAACCCTTATGCTAGTTCTAAAGTTGATCCAACAAAATGAACGCAGATTAAAGGGAGTAGTATTTAACACCGAGCGAGAAGTGTGGGATTAGCATGCCCTATCTTCCACAGAACTACGTAGCTAACGTAAGTATAGATTATCATATTATTCCCACTTCTATATGGATGACATTTACAGATGTGATCACTTAGCTCAGGTTATACTCCCTGGTAAGAGTATGACACCTCTCCCCAATGTGAGGTTTCTTCCTTAGGAGGATGAGACATTGGACTTCATGTAGCTCACATGGTTTTTGTCGGATAGAAGAACCTCCCTTGTAGAATATTTTCCCCTAAAGCCTTAAGATAAAGTGTTTTCCTTACAGCTTAATGGTAAAGATTTTTTGAATAGTTTCATCAGAAAAGAATAACAGAAAGCTTTTAGGAAACTAAGTGTAAATGCTCTCAACTTTATTCAGATTATGCTTTACAAAAAGATATTAGCTACAAATTTCAGCTTTCAGATTTCAGATTTAAGAGAGAGTCCTTTCTACACTTAAACAGTATGATTTAAAGAGAGAATACAAGTACAACTTTTAGAACTAAATGTTATGACTCATTAGATTTATAAAGTATGATTTGTTTCTTATTATTTCAGTATTTCAAATATTCTAGCTTATGTGAGTCATTTACATTTAACATGTATTGTTTTATAAAGTATGATGATGAGGGAATGTTTTACTTATGCATTTACCCCCGTATACTCAGTACATCCTCAAAGTACTGATCCATATATACGTCTATATGCTACATTGTCTCGTAATGTAGGTAAAGGTGCTCAACATCAGCAGCATGAGTAGTTCAAGCATCTTTACCTACATCCAACAGTTGGTGAGTCCTCATAGTTCATGGACTAATTCATTCATATTCTGCAGCTTAGTAGTTTTATATGATTCAGTATTCTTTTCAGACAGTTTGAGTTAGCTGGGGGTCTGTTCCAGTGACTCTCTAGTATTTGTAGTAGAGGCTTGTCAGACTGCTAGATTGATTCAGACTTACAGTATTTGATTTTCAGATATTTCTTTTAGATTATTCTCAGTTATTTAAGACTGTTTCTGCATTCGGTATGACTTTCATGTCTATATTACTTTGATTATGAGATTTATACCTAGTAGAAGGCAGACAGGGTTAGCTTAAGTCTACTCATAGTCTTGAGCATCGTGTGACGTCTCGGGACTATGTTTTGGGGCGTTACAAACTTTGTATTAGAGCCTATGGTTTTAAGAGTCCTAGGGAGTCAGGAAAGCCATTTTACGTAGAGTCTTGATCATGGGTATGAAGCGCACCACATTTATGAGCAAAAGACTACAAAACATTCTTAGGAAATCAAATCATCTCTTTCTTTCATGATCTATCGTGCTTATAGTATCTCTATCTGTTATTAACTCATGCTCTTACATGACAGTTGAAAATGCCTCCTCGTTGAGCTAATGCCTATAGAAATGATAACCAGCCACCCCAGCCTCCTGATCCTCTGATTGAGAATATATCCCATGCTGAGTTTAGGGCTGCTTTTTAGGCATTAGACCAAGCTGTGACTATCGATATTTAGGGAAATCATCAGAATCAGGTTGCAATCCCACTACATCAGAATGGGGATTTAGCAGCAACTAGAATCAGAGACTTCATAAGAATGAATCCGCCAGAGTTCTTTGGGTCAAAGGCAGGTGAGGACCCACAACTTCATCTAGATAAGGTGAAGAAGATCACCCAGATTATGCATATTTCTGAGGAGGAGAGTGTAGAGTTAGCATCCTAGAGATTGAAGGATGTAACATATGATTGGGTAGTGATGTGGAGGAATGGTAGAGGTGAGAATGTTGTTCCTATGAGTTGGTAGGTATTTTAGGATGCTTTTCTAGTCAGGTTCTTCCCACGTGAGATGAGGGAAGCTAAGATAGAAGAGTTTGCGAATATAATGCAGGGCTCGATGACAGTGAAGGACTACTGCCTTAAGTTTAATCAGTTGTCTAAGTATGCCCCTGATACGATGGCTGATCTTAGGGCTAGTATGAGTAGGTTTGTTACTGGAGTGTCTAGATTGGTAGTCAAGGAGTGTAGGACTTCCATGCTCATTCGAGA
Source organism: Capsicum pubescens (assembly GCA_030864215.1). NCBI lineage: Eukaryota > Viridiplantae > Streptophyta > Magnoliopsida > Solanales > Solanaceae > Capsicum > Capsicum pubescens. The sequence goes on from CM061548.1 coordinate 88,146,891, forward strand.
CATGGATCTAGCGAGATTGATGATGAATGCTCAGCAGATTAAGGCAGAGAAGTTGAAGGGGAGAATATAAATAATAAGAGGGGTAGGATAGGACATTTTGAGTATGGTCAGAATAGGTCTTAAGGAGAAAATCATTCACAATTTCAGAATCGTTCATCTATGACGGCACCATCTTCAGCTAATGCTCTCGCTCTCATAGCTAGGTAGGAGCAGTGGGGTAAGTCTTCTGTGTCCAGATCTCAGAATAGTTTAAGTGGAAGACCTCATTATCCTTCTTGTGCTAAGTGTGGTAGAAATCATCTCAGTGAGTGCTTGGCTAGATAGAAGGGTTATTTTGGTTATGGTAAGTTGGGTCATAGAATTAAAAAGTGCTCGTATACTAAGCAGGGAAATAGAGGTAATCGTCCCCACGCTCAGACTACTAGTTCACCAGCTCCTTTAGGTCGCCCAACCACTCCTTAGGGTGCATCATCCAATACCAATGACGGTCAGTGCCAGAATCGGTTTTATGCTTTACCATCCCGTCAAGAGCAGGATGATTCACCAGATGTTGTTACTGGTATGCTTCGTGTCTTTCACCTTGATGTTTATGTATTGTTAGACCCTGGGCTGAGTTTCTCTTATGTGACCCCTTTAATTGCAGTAAATTTTGAGAAAAGTTCTGAAAAGATCCCTGAGCCCTTCTTAGTTTCTACCCCAGTAGGTGAGTTAGTTGTTGCTAAACAGATCTATAGAAAATATCCTATCACTGTCCTTCATAAAGTCATGTTAGCATACCTAATAGATTTAGATATGGTTGACTTTGATCTTATTCTTGGTATGGATTGTCTTCACTCCTGTTATGCCTGTATAGATTGTCGTACCTGAGTGGTGAATTTTCAGTTTCCAGATGAGCCAGTCTTTGAGTGGAAAAGTAATTTAGTGTCTCCCAAAAGCCATTTCATATTTTATCTTAAAGCCTGGAATTTGATCTCCAAAAGGTGTATCATCATCTAGTTGGAGGCAAAGATACTAAGTCTGAGACTCCAATAATTCAGTTAGTTAGTGTAGTCAATGATTTTCCTGATGTTTTCCCCAAAGATTTGCCAAGGGTACCTCCCGATAGGGAAATAGAATTCGGTATTGACCTTTTTCCAAATACTCAACCTATCTCAATACCTCATATCATATGGCTCTCACCGAGCTCAAAGAGTTGAAAGAGAAACTCAAAGATCTTTTAGATAAAGGCTCCATAAGGCCTAGTGTTTCTCCATGCGGTGCTCCCATCCTATTCGTGCGAAAGAAAGGTAGTTCTTTGTGTATGTGCATTGACTATCAATAGTTGAATAAAGTCACAGTCAAAAACAAATATCCTCTTCCTAGAATTGATGACTTATTTGATCAAATCTAAGGTGCCAGTTATTTCTCAAATATAGACCTTAGATCCGGCTATCATCAGCTTAAAAGTAAGGGAATGTGATATTCCAAAGACAGCTTTCAAAATCCGTTATAGTCATGTTGAGTTTCTAGTCATGTCCTTTGGACTAACAAATGTCTCAGCAACCTTCATGGACTTGATGAACAGAGTGTTCAAATAATATCTAGATATGTTCATCATAGTCTTTATCGATGATATTCTCGTCTACTCTTGTAGTGAGGGTGATCATGCAGACCATCTTAGAATTGTGTTGGAAACTCTTAGAGATCACTAGTTGTTCGCCAAATTTAGAAAGTATGAATTTTGGCTAAGTTTAGTAGCTTTTCTTGGTCATATTATTTCCAGTGAGCATATTAAAGTTGATCCCTAAAGGATAGAAGCAGTAAGGAATTGGCCTAGACCTATCTCTCCGTCAGACATTAGGAGTTTCTTGGGTTTAGCTGGCTACTACAGATGTTTTGTTAAGAGTTTCTCGTCTATTGCATCTCCTATGTCTAGATTTACCTAAAAGAAAGTTAAGTTTCAGTGGTCAAATTCTTGCGAGAAGAGTTTTCAAAAGTTGAAGACTCGACTTACTTCAGCCCTAGTTTTAGAGTTACTTGATGATACAGATGGTTTTGTGGTTTATTGTAATGCCTCCAGAGTTGGTTTGGGTTGTGTTTTGATGCAGAGAGGTAAGGTCATAACCTATGCCTCTAGACAACTTAAGCCTCGTGAAAAGAATTACCCAACCAATGATCTTGAGTTAGATGCTGTTGTGTTTGCTTTGAAAATTCGAAGACATTATTTATATGGGGTGCATGTTGATGTGTTCACGGATCACAAAAGCTTGTAGTATGTGTTTACTCAGAGGGAGTTGAATCTCCGTCAGAGAAGGTGGTTGGAGTTGTTGAAAGATTATGCTATGAGTGTGTTGTATCATCCGGGCAAGGCCAATGTAGTGGCAGACACCCTTAGTAGATTGTCTATAGGCAATGTTTCTCATGTGGAGGATGATAAGAAAGAGTTAGTTCGGGAAGTGAATCGATTAGCTAGATTGCGTTTAGGTTGGTTGATTTAGCTAAAGGGAATATTTGGGTTCACATTAGTTCCGTATCTTCCCTAGTTTCAGAGGTGAAAGAGAAGTAAGATAAGGATTCTAGTTTGGTCAAATTAAAGGAGTCTGCTAAAGACCAAAAAGTAGAGGTTTTCTCCCAGGGGGAGATGATTTGTTGATGTACCAAAGTAGATTGTGTGTGCCATGTGCTGATGATTTGAGGTAATAGATTATGTAGGAAACACATGGTTCTCATTATTCTATTCATCTAGGTTCTACCAAGATGTATCATGACTTGCGGGAAATCTATTGGTAGAGTGGTATGAAGAGAGATATAGCAGAGTTTGTAGCTAAGTGTACAACTTTTCAACAGGTTAGGTAGGGCACCAAGGAGCTGGTGATGCATTGCAAGAGTTTGGTATCCCCACTTAGAAGTGGGAAGAGGTGAATATGGATTTTGTGACTGGTTTACCCTATTTGCATCGTCAGCATGATTCAATTTAGGTTATTGTAGACAGATTGACTAAGTCAGTGCATTTCTTGGCAGGTCACATATCTTACATAGCTGAAGATTACGCTAAGATGTATATCAGAGAGTTGGTCAGATTATATGGAGTTCCTTTGTCCATCATCTCAGATAGGGGTACTCAGTTTACCTTTCAGTTTTGGAGAGATTTTCAGAATGGTCTTGGTACCCAAGTTTATCTTAGTTCAGCCTTTCATCCGCAGATAGATGGTTAGGAAGAAAGGACTATTCAAACACTAAAGGATATGTTGAGGGCATGTGTTCTTGATTTCAAAGGTAGTTGGGATGAGCATTTGTCATTGATTAAGTTCTCTTATAATAACATTTATCATGCTAGTATTCAGATGGATCCGTTTGAGACTCTTTATGGGAGAAGATGCAGATCACCAGTTGGTTGGTTTGAAGTGGGTGAGGCTGCTTTGATTGGGCCGAACATGGTGTTTGAGGCCATGGAGAAAATTCAGTTGATTTGAGAGAGATTGAAAGCAGCCCAAAATCGTCAAAAATCTTATGCAAATGTAAGAAAAGGAGACCTTGAGTTTGAGGTTGATGATCTTGTGTACTTGAAAGTTTCACCCATGAAAGGGGTAAAGAGATTTGGCAAGAAGGGGAAGCTTAGTCCTCGTTATGTTGGTCCCTTTCATATTATGAGTTATGTTGGGAGGGTTGTGTATGATCTTGAGTTACCCGCAGATTTATCCTCAGTTCGTCCAGTATTCTATATGTCCTTATTAAAGAAATGCATGGATGATTCAGCTGATATAGTTCCTCTAGAAAGCACAAATATTCAGAATAGCCTCTCTTACGAAGAAGTCCCAGTAAAGATTCTTGATCATCAGATTCGTAGACTAAGGAACAAAGAAGTTTCCTTGGTCAAAGTTTTATGGCGAAATCAGTCTGTTGAGGGCCCAACTAGGGAAACTGAAGCAGACATGGATACCAAGTATACACATCTCTTCCCTACGAACTACGATTCAGCCGAAGGTAATAGTTTTCCTTCATTCAGTTCTTTTCCAGTTTCAGATTCATCTATATAGTTATCTTTATGAGAATTCATACACTCTCAGATCAGTTTAGTAGCTCATTTTAATTGAGATTCAGTCATTCAGCTAATTTCAGATGTGCATGATATCTTATAGCCTTAGATTCCTCAATCTTTTCAACTTAAGTAGCCAAATTTGAGGACGAATATACCTAACGGGGAGATATTGTAATACCCCATATTTTTCCTATCTTAAATTTGTTCCTAGAATGTTAAAGGATAGATTCCAAAGAGAGAGAGTCCTTTCTACACTTAAACAGTATGATTTAAAGAGTGAATACAAGTACAACTTTTAGAACTAAATGTTATGACTCATTATAATTATAAAGTATGATTTATTTCTTATTATTTCAGTTTTTTAGATATTCTAGCTTATGTGAGTCATTTATATTTAGCATGCATTGTTTTATAATTTATGATGACGAGATGATGTTTTACTTATGCATTTCACCCCCATATACTCAGTACATTCTCAAAGTACTGATCCACATATACGTCTATGTGTTGTATTGTCTCATAATGTTGGTTCAGGTGCTCAACATCAACAACTTGAGTAGTTCGACCATCTTCATCTACATCCGACAATTGGTGAGTCCTCATAGTCCGGGGACTTATTCATTCAAATTTTGTAGCTTAGTAGTTTTATATGATTTAGTATTCTTTTCAGACAATTTGAGTTAGCTGGGGGTCGTCCCATTGACTCTCTAGTATTAGTAGTAGAGGCTTGTCAGACTGCTAGATTTGATTTAGACTTACAGTATTTGATTTTCAGACATTTCTTTCAGATTATTCTTAGCTATTTCACACAGTTTCCATATTCAATATGACTTTCATGTATATATTACCTTGATTATGAGATTTATACCTATTAGAAGGTAGGCAGGGTTAGCTTAAGGCTACTCGTAGTCTTGAGCAGAGTGTGACATCTCGAGACCATGCTTCGGGGCGTTATATGATGTTCCCCGAATTGTGACTTATGAGTTATGTCTATGTTATTCCTTATAAAAGTGATATTTAGGACTATAGAGATGCTACTCCCTTTTGATATGATGTTTGGTCTATAGAGATGCTCTTTTTTCTTAGACTGACATTTGGCCCATAGAGATGCTATTTCTTCCTAGACTTGATACTCAACCTATAGAGATGACTTTTCTCTTAGTTATGATTGTTGTGTCTATAGCGATGATATTCCTCTTAGTTATGATTATCGACCTATAGAAACAAAATTCCTCTTATATATGATAATTAGCCTAGAGAAGTGACATTCCTCATAGTCATAATGCATAATCAATAGTTATGAGATATCCTATTCACATTATAAATATAATTATTGATATGAGATATCTTATAGATGAATACATGCCTATTGATATTATGCCTCCTAGATGCGGGATGCCTCCTAGATGAGAGATGATTATGTATTTATTGATATTATGCCTCTTAGATAACAAATGATTATATATTTATTGATATTTTCCCTCCTATATGTGATATGATATTAGACATTCTATGTCTTATAAACTTAATATGGTTTATATACATGGTTATTGATACGAGTTCTGGATAAGTATATGGGCAGAAAGTCGTGTTATGTTATCAAATGTACTTTCGAGAAGTCATTATCCTTGTAAAGAATACAGTTGTAGTTCATAAATATACATATACATGTTGATATACATATCTCTCCAATATAGGATGAAGGAAGATGTTGTATGATGCTTATTATTTCACTAAGCATGCATATTTGGTACATTCATGATTATTGTATTGGTAATTGATGTGATTACAAAATAAATATAATCTTATGAATGTTCTTCCTAATTAAGGGTTAAGCTATGTGGCATATAGTTGTCTATTAAGTGACTATAGTACTTGATGGCAAGGAATCTAATGTATGAGTTAATGAATCTTGCTTAGCTGAAATACAGTAGCTAGTGATGGTTGATTTATGTCTAATGATGATGATGGGTTTAGCATAGCTGAAGATTAGTGATATTGATGACTAAGTCTATGATATCAATTTATTATTATACTAGGAGTTGTGTATTAATGAGTCTAGATAATAAAAGAAGTTGGTGATAAGAGATGGATAGTTAATAATGATAGATAGTTGATAATCGAGGATTTGTTGGTAAATGATGGTTAGTTAATAAATGGTGTTAGTTAATAAAAGATGGTAAGATGGTAATATGTTGACTAATAATGATTACAGATATAGGACGATTGGTGGATAATGATGAATAATGGATGGATGGCGATTATGGTCTAGTGATGAATCTTGACTAGATGTTAGGTTTGGCTATTTAATAAATGATGATTAGTTGCTATCCCATGATTAAGGATTATGTAAAGGATAATGTTTAGACTAATAATTAGAGGTCGCATGAAGACTAGTGAATTAGTAGTTTAATGATCATAAGTGTTGGTTAGCTAATGATGAGTAGTTGGGGAGTATTGGCAAGTTAGATATTCTATGATCATATGGTTAGGTTTATAAATATACTAACAAGCTTGTAGATTTATCCTCTTTGTTGCCACATATTGAGCCTGTGCACCTATTATATGTCTATAAATATATTTGTATTGATGTTTATGATATTGATACCCAACAAGGACGGAGGATATTGTGGTGATGATACTGATACCCGATAAGGTTGAAGGATACTATAATGATGTATTGATACTCGATAAGGCCGGAGGTTAATTACACTGATGATGGTTATAATGATGACACTTATAATAGAGATGGTTATGATGATAAGACTGTGATATTGATTGTGTACCTTGCATTCATTCCAGAATATGCATCGACTATCACTATTATGCACCTATGTCTATCAGCTGGTATGGGACAGTTACATAGATATGGTGATGAGTATGTATTTTATTATTGTATGTTGATTAAACCTTCCGAGCCTAGGGCGGTGGGGGTACGCATAGACTCGTCTAGGTATATGGTTGTCCTAAGTGGCCAGTTATTCACGCTGTTATTAATGTTGTTATTATCATTGTTATGATCATTATTATGGCTAGGTTATGACAGATTGGTCATTGATCGTGAGTACGAGATTTGAGGTATGTTTTCGACTCTTCTATTTTATGATTGCACTATTATGCACGATTATTCCATGTCTAGCCATGTGGATTAGAAACTCTGAGTATGATAGTATTAAATCCTAGTATTATTATAAGGAGGTCTTAAAATGAGAACATGATGATTTAGGTTATGCTTTGAGATGGCCTCATCTTTATATATATATATATATATATATTATAAAGTTATGACACTACCGAATATCACTTCATTCATTTGTTCAGACTGTATAGTATTTTTTGTCCATGTATATTTCTATATATATCCTTCTTCGCTCTTTATTCATATATTGACCTGGGATATATGGTATAGTATTGACGTCTATAGAATGTAGCTTGAATATGATAGTTAACCCTGACACTTCCTTAGTCGTATTATCTTAGACACTTGAACTTGAACAAGATAATTGTCCCTTATTATTCTCATTGACTTGTTATATGATTTCTGGACTCTTGGGTGTAGTTTCCATTCAATTTATGTGTTGTATATATCTTCTTTATATTTGGAGCTCAATTGGTTGTTACCTACTGAGTACCATTCATATGGTGCTCATAATACACTTCTGCAGCCTGTAGATCATAGTATGGGTTATTGCCATTGATTAGTGCATCATGCAGAGAAGGCATGGTTCAGAGACTTAGAGTGAGCTCCTGACGTTCGAAGAATTACTCATCTCTCTCTTATGTATTAGACTAGTCTTTATATTATATTCAGAGATAAGTTGTATCAGTGTAATTCTCTTGATATTTCACTTTTGTACTCTTATTATATTAGAAGATCTTGTACTGATACCACCAGGTTTTGGGATTCTATTATGTATCGATCTTTAATTAATATATTCCACATTTTTTTTCTTATATTTTTTAGTAGTCCGTTACTAGCCATTTTGGACTACGAGTTGGCTTGCCTACTGGTGGGTTATGGTAGGCGCCATCATGACCTAAGAAATTAAGTCATGATAAGTGCACCCCACATTGCTTGACTCGAGCGATTGTTGGAGATTTCAAGGTATTTGATGATTTTCAGGCGTTCGGATGTCATCTGCGACCTTTATTTATAGACTATGTCTTTACTTTCATTTTAGAGACAGAGTTTCTCTTGTATTTGTCTATCTTATGTATTTCCTTGGCTTTGAGTTGTACTAGATACATTCTTATACTATTGACACCTGGTTTTTGTAGTTATGGATGCATTGTTATGCTTTTTTTGCATTAGTTATACTTGTATATTTTGGCTTCATTCTAAAATCCTTACCTTGGGGTTATTTCTACCCTTTTACCCTTCATGTATCAATTTGTGTGATAGGCTTACTTGTCAAGGTTCACCGCGATAAGTGCCATCATGACCTCTTGATCTTGGGTCATGAAAAATTGGTATCAAAGCAACCAGGTTTCACTGGTCTCAATGGTGTAAGAATTGGGATGTTTAGCAGAGTCTCACAGATCAGTACATAGATGTCTGTATCTATCTTCGAGAGGCTATAACATATCTTTAGGAAGCTTTCCTTATTTTATTTCTTATCGTGCAAAGTTCTTTCGTATTTTGTGTTCTAAGTTATATTTCACTCTTTCTATGCAGATGGTGTTGACTAGGTCTAACAAGGTTAGAGATGCGGTGACTACTTTTGGAGAGAGAGTTTAGTCAAAAGGGCGAGCCTCGAGTTATGGATGGACTGAAGGGAGGGGACAGAGCCATGCTTCAACCTCGTCTAGGAGGTGTGCTAGGGGACTCTTCCCTGAGCCTCATTTTGAGTAGGTTGGATGTGTAGTATCTACTCCAGTTCTTTAGATTTTGTCTTCCCCGATATTAAAGGGATTATTGGGGCATTTGCTGACCCATTTAGAGGGTTATCCTTTGGTTATGCTGGGTGTTCCTATAGTTTAGAGTATGGATTCTCCTATTGCACTTGTTTTTGTTTTGGGGTACTCCCCAGACCCCGAGTCCTATTCCTATTTTAGCACTGACATCTGAGCATGGTGTTTTGAGATCGGGAGTTCAATATTTATCTATGTTACCTTCTTAGATGGGATCTCAGCCTGCTAGATTTACTATGCCTCATTTTGCTGTGATTACTGTGAGGTCTTCTGATGATCAAAAGAGGTTTGAGAGATTTACTCAGTTGGGTCCTTCTAGATTTAGTGGTGTTGTGGGCAAGGGTGCCTATGAGCTCTTGATTGATTGTTGGGAGAATCTGTATAACTTGGGTTCTCATGAGTCTCATGGAGTGGCTTATACTACATATTAATTGAGGGATACTATGAGAGATTGGTGGAGGTTATTTGTTGGTAGTAGACCTCTTGATGCTCTCGATTGACTTGGGATCAATTTACTGATGCATTTCTAGAGAGATTTATGCCTTATAGTTTGAAAGATCGAATGCATGATGAGTTTGACCAAATGGAGTAGGGCTTCATGACTATAGTAGAGTATGAGACACACTTCTATGCCTTGTCCAGATATTCTTATGCTAGTATTTCCACTGAGTCTGAGAATATTTAGAAGTTTGTGAAGGGTTTAGATGTTTTCCTTCAGTTGACTACGTCTCAAATGGTTATTTTTGGAGCATCTTTTCAAAGCATCATAGATCACGCCAAGATGTAGAGGGTATTCATTGAGTATCTTAGGGAGACTCTAACAAGGTGTGCTATTTTTGTAAGTTCAAAGGTCAACCTTCTCATGGTAGAGATTTTAGAGGTTCTCGTGGTTATCAGGGTAGGCCAGTGTAGGCGGCCTTATAGATTTTTAGCGGTAGATCTTCGGGTTTAGTAGTGCAGGTGGCCATTCGGTCCTAGTGGTTCCTTCTCCTCTTGAGGTAGGCCATAGGACTTGTTATGTGTGTTGTGAGGTTGGCCATTTGTCAAAGGACTTCCCCCATCATATGATTAGGGATACTCTTATTTTAGTAGTGAGAGATAGGGTGGTACCAAAGGTGTGAGGGGCAAAGGTAGTGGAGCTCATGGGGGTGTTCATGAGGCCACTTAGGCAGTTGATGGTCATAGGTAGTGCTATGTTATACCAGCTAGACCTGAGGTAGAGGCTTCAGATGCTGTGATCATAAGTATCATCCCCGTTTGTTTTAGATCTGCATCTGTGTTGTTTGATCTCGAATCAACTTTCTTCTATGTGTCTACATATTTTTCTTTGGGTTTTGATTCTGTTAGTGAGCCTCTTTCCATGCCTATTCATGTATCTACCCCTGTAGAAGATTCTTTAGTGGTGGATCAGATCTACCAATCTTGTGTTGTGACTTTTTGTGGCCATGAGACTTGGGTAGATTTTCTTATGGTAGATATGGTTGATTTAGATATTATTTTGGGTATGGATTGTTTGGCTCTTTATCATGTTGTCTTAGATTATTTTGCCAAGACTCTGACTTTAGCTTCGCGGGGTGTGCCAAGGAATCTTTGAAGGGTGCACTTAATTTGCGACCCAAGAGGGTCGTATCTTATGTTTAGGCTCTTTGATTGGTTGAGAGAGAATATATAGCTTAGTTGGCTCATATTCATGATACTAGTGTTGTTTCACCTCTTTCCTTGGATTCTATCAATGTTGTTCGTGTGTTTATGGATGTGTTTCCTATGTATTTTCATAGTTGCCTCCAAATCAGTATATTGATTTTGCTATTAATGTTGAGCGGGGCACCAAGCCCATTTCCATTCCTCCTTATAGGATGGACCCAATCGAGTTGAATGAATTTAAAGTTCAGTTGTAAGGATTTTTGGATAAGGGATTTATCTGACCTAATGTATGGCCTTGGGGTGCACATGTCTTGTTTGTGAAAAAGGAGGATGGGTCTATATGGATGTGTATTGAGTATCGGTAGTTAAACAAGGTGAAGGTTAAGAATTGATGATTTCTTTGATCAGCTTTAGGGTGTTGCAGTGTTTTTAAAGATTGATTTGTGGTTTGATTATCACTAATTGAGGATTAGAGCTTCAAATATTTTGAAAATAACTTTTTGGACTCGATATGGTCATTATGAGTTCTTTTTCATGTCCTTTGGATTGACCAATATCCCAGCCGTATTCATAGAGTTGATGAATCGGGTGTTTCAACCGTATCTTTACTCTTTTATTATTGTATTTATAGATGATTTCTTGGTGTATTCCAAGAGTGAGGCTGAGTATGAGAAGTATTTGTGGATTGTGCTTCTGATATTGAGGATTGAGAAGTTGTATGCGACGTTCTCTAAGTTCTAGTTTTTATTGGAGTCTATTTCTTTCTTGGGTTATGTAGTGACTAAGGAAGGTATTATGGTTGATCCAGCCAAGGTTACAACAGTCCTTGATTGGGATAGACCTTCTTTACCCATCGAGATTTAGAGTTTTTTTGGCTTGGCAGGTTATTATCATTTTTTTATTGAGGGTTTCTCATCTATTACAACTCTATTGACCAAGTTGACTCTAAAGAAGGTTTCTTTCCAGTGGTTCAATGCTTGTGAGGTGAGATTTCAAAAGCTCAAGGATTTGTTGACTTCAGCTCTTATTTAGGCTCTGCCCAATGAGGGCGTGGGCTTTACTGTATTTTGTGATGCTTTAGGTGTTGGAACAGGTGCTGTGTTAATATAAGAGGGCAAGATAATTGCTTATGCATCTCGTCAGTTAAAGCTTCATGAGAGGAATTACCCTACACATGATTTTGAGTTGTGCACAATTGTGTTTGCTTTGTAGTTATGGAGTCACTACTTTTATGGAGTCCGTTGTGGGAACTTCTCAAATCATCATAGCCGTCAGCACTTCTTCACCCAGTGAGATCTTAATACGAGGCAACATTATTGGCTTGAGTTACCTAAGGATTATGACTTAACCATCTTTATTATCTGGGCAAGGCTAATATGGTTGCGGATGCCTTGAGTCTAAAGTCGACTAACATTGGTTGCTTGGCGCATCTTTTGACCCAGGAGAGGCCTTTAGCCTTAGAGGTTCAGTCTTCAGCCAACTAGATGGTAAGGCTTGATATTTCGACATGTGGACGTGTTTTGACATTTGTGGAGGCTAGATCTTCTCTGATGAAATAGATTTGACCTCATCAGTTTGATGATGTTGGATTAAGGTTGATTCGAGATAAGGTATTGAGTGGGGAGGCTAAGGAAGCCTCACTTGATTAAGATGGAGTTTTACAGATTAGAGGACGAGTTTGTGTGCCAAGAGTGGGTGACTGGATTAGGTTGATCCTATAGGAGGCCCATTGTTCCCGATATTCAATCCATCCAGGTGGGACTAAGATATATCGTGACTTGCAATAACACTACTTGTGGGGTGGTATAAGGAAAGATGTAGTAGATTTTATAGCTTGTTGCCTTTGCTGCTAGTAGGTAAAGGCTGAGCATATGAGACCTGGTGAACTGCTTTAGAGGTTGCCCATTCCTGAGTGGAAATAGGAATGAATTACTATGGATTTTGTGATTGGGTTGCCTTGCACTTCGATGGATCTGATAGTGTTTAGGTTATCATAGATCGATTGACCAAGTCTATGCATTTTATTCTAGTGCAGGTCTTCTTCAGTGCTGAGAGGTTAACCCGTATCTATATTCACAAGATTGTGCGACTTCATGGTGTGCCAATGTATATTATTTCTAATTAGGGTTTTGTCTTCACTTTACACTTTTGGAAGACCTTTCAGGATAAGTTGGGATCGCGGGTTTATATTAGTACATTGTTTAACCCCATACTGATGGTCAGTCAGAGCAGACTATCCAGATTTTAGAGGATAAGCTCTTACATATGTGATGGATTTTGGAGGCCAGTAGGAGTAGCATTTGGCGTTAGCAGAGTTTGCATATAATTACAACTACCATTCCAGCATCGACATGGCTCCTTTTGAGGTAATGTATGGTAGGCATTGTCGCTCTCCAGTGGGCTGGTTTGATATTTCTGAAGTTAGACCTCGAGGTACAAAATTGTTTCATAAGTCTTTGGATAGGGTTTGAGTCATTCAGGGCAGGCTTAGAGCGTCCTAGAGTAGGCAAAAGTGCTATGAAGATTGTAGGCTTTGTGCCTTGTGATTTGGGGTTGGTGATCGTATTTTCTTTTGAGTTTCACCCATGAAGGGTGTGATGAAATTTGGGAAGAGGGTCAAGCTTAGCCCCAGGTATATTGGTCCATTTGTGATTTTTCGTACCATTGGTGATATGGACCATGAGTTAGCTTTGCCTCCAGATTTATTAATTGTTCATCCAGTTTTTTATGTTTCTATGCTTCGCTGTTACATTCCTTATGAGTCTCATGTCATCCATTGGGAGTCGATTTAGTTAGATGAGCAGTTGTCTTTCGTTGAGGAGCTGATCTTCATTTTGGCTAGGGATGTTAGACAGTTGCACTTTAGAGTTATTCCTATGGTTAAGGTTTAGTGGCGACATTGACTTGTATATGAGGCTATATGGGAGGTCCAATCTGATATGCATAGTTCTGAACTAGATTTTTAGTGGTGGGTGATGTAATAACCTAAAATTTGATAAAATATGTGAAATTGTGATTCTGTGTGATTTAACTGTTTTACCCCTCCCTATAGTTGCATTGTCGTATTTCTAGGGTGTGGGAGTGATTGGCATAGTTCCCGATGCATTTTGGTACCATTTGTGTGATATTATGATTTTTGAAGGCTTTAAGACCCTTGTTTAGGACTTCTGTAGTTATCTTTTGATCTGTGCAATGGATGGCTGAACAGACTACGCCAGCAGATGCAGAACATCGATTTTAGGGTGGTAACATGTTTGGTTGGGTTTTACGGTTTCTAAATCTCATTTTAACCCTTGGTTTAGAAAATTGTGATTTTGGTTTTCAGGGTCAACTCTGTGATAACGACATTTTTTCAAAAAATCCAATACCTCCATTGAGTCCAGAGCATCAAATTTAGTATGGTTACATAATTTGTTTGCGTATATCGGACTCCAAATGAATTTTGAGCACCCCGTCGAAGTCCCTTTTGGACTTAAAAATCTGGTGCACTGGTGCACAAAGGGTAAATCACATATGGGGCAAGCGATTTATTGCTTGTGGGCCTGGAAACCTGGTGCAAGTATCAAAAGGTGCCCTTTTACCCGATTTTGCTTATTCTTTCTCCTAGCCTCTTGAGAATTAAAACCTAAAATAGTGTGAGAGCTTAAAATTGAAGTTTGTGGGTGCTTGGGAAACTAGATTAACAACTATTTCTTGATTCTCCTATGGATATAAGGTGAGATTTATTCCTTTTCTTACTTTGATTCTTGATCTAATTGTTCAAAACCCTCAAAAACCTTATTACTTCATTAGTCCTCAAATTTCACTTTTTTCACTTGAATAATGTTTCTAATCCCATAATTACTTGTTTATCCTCGATTTCATCTTCAAAACAACTTTGATTCTTGAATTTTTATGGATTTCGAAGGTTTACCTAGTAAAGTCAAACAATAGTTTTTCTTTGAATTGATCCTCATTTTAACTTGATTTTGCTTGGGTTTTCAACTACCAATTCCTAAAATCATGTGAAACATGTTTTTGTAATAAAGTTTTAATTTTCCCTTCTTTTTTGAAAACCCATTTTGGGGGTCCGTTTTGAACCCGAACCAAAAGTAGAAAATATGGGTATCATTAGCTTTGTTTTGATTCATAGAATCTATATTTCTTGGTTTTAGTTGATGTCAAAATCGTTCATGAGAAGTAGGTCTTTTTGGTTGAAATGTTGTGGACCGATTTTGTCCTTTGAGATAGGTTATGGGTTGACTCTTTCAGACTAGGCGGGGTAGTAAATATTGGTACAAAATACATGTTAAGGGTGGGACTCATCATAAAAAATGGCTATCTATGTGTTGTGCCCTTGTGGGGGCGTATATGTGATATAATTATTGAAATTGAGATATTATGTGATATGGATGACCGTGTGGGGTCCTATATGATTTTGATATCCTTGAATACATATGAATAATTGTATTGTGTTATTTAAAATGACTATATTGGTAGCTTTGGTGTATTGTAATATATATTCATACTTTTGACATATGAAGCATGTGCAAATTCATGGGTGAATGAAAATAATAAGTGGACATTGGCTCACGTGGTTATGGAAATGTATCATTATGGATTGGGTGTGGGAATGCTCATTTTTAATGGTTGGGAACATTGCATCATCATATCATCATACGCATAATTTAACTTGTTTATTTTATTGATTTATATATATGCTTGTTGTCATGTATGTGTAGTTAGTTTGTGTCTTATTCTATGTATGTGCTTTGGGAAACATGGGAAATACTAAAAATATACTGAATATTTGACACGACCCAAGCCGAGACCTTAGCCGGGACAAACATCCCAAACATGAAGGCTCGAATGCCCTTCTCTATCTGGTAATCATGCACAATATTCATACAATAATAAAAGATGCAGAAAATATAAATCAATACAGAACCATGGTCATACTCTGAGTTCAAAAATAAAAAAGAAGACTGCAATTTAACATCTAGATAATATCTGACTCAGTCTGCAAAATCTCTACTACATATGAAACAAAGTTGTCTGAAAATTGGGACAAGGCCCCTAGTGAACCTAAACCAAAGTAAATGAAAAAGTTTGAAAAAATATAGGACTTCCAAAATAAAGAAGGCTCACCAACTGCACACTTCACTTCTGTCTGAAAACTCTACAGCTTAGCAGGACTGCTATACTGAGCCTCAAACCCTGAAAGGTATGGGGTCAATACAATTGTACCGGTACGCAGAGAAATCCAAAATAATGCATTTATATGTATATATATATAAAATATATGAGAACAAGTCATGAAACATCATGCATGATATAGTTTAAAACACATGGGCAATTCTTTGATAACCATAAAACATTCTCGTCAATGTAGTTCTGATCTTTGTATTACTTCTGAGTTAGGTGGCACGCCCCTAAAAGTCTGATATTCCATGGGCTATATGGAATCTGCCATTGACTCGGCGGGGAAGCCCCCAACCTGAGTTTTTCGCAAAGGGTTGGAGTGTCTGAGTCTGATACGACACAGGGCACTAAGCCAGCGTAAAATCCCGCTAGGGGATGTAATAACCCATATCGGCAAAACAAAGTTCTGGGCAATGAGTTATCTGAACTCATGCCCTCTTTGGGGAACCATCTAACGTTTCTTTATGCCTAAATTTTAGCCTTTTCTAGACATGCATCCTTCTGAGTTCAAAATCTGTAAGTCTGAGTAAACATCTGATTTCTATTTTATTCTGTGTCTGTTATGGCATTATCTATTTTGGTATCGTCATACCAAGACTTGCAAGTCATGCTTCTGATCCATAACTATCATATCTTAGTTTTTTCTTTCAAAACATAAAATTCAGACCACCATATCATTCAAACAATATAAGAAAATTCATGTTTAAAACATAAGTCAAAACCATGCAAAGATTCTCATCTTTTCAACAATTCCAACAAGTGGTGGTCAATTTCTCAAAACATTCCTGAAATTCCTTCAATTATGATATTTGGCATTTAAATCATGATTATATCCCCTTCTCCAATTCTCAATCATCATAAAATTCATACAAAATAAGAAGACTCTTGATCAATTCTTTAAATCATGCAATTTAGGAAACCCATAATTTGCAAAACAAGTAGTAACACAGTGGGAGGGGGAAAAGATTCAATAATCCATGCTCTCAATTCATATTTCAAGACTTCAACACAAACATACATATATACTAGTCAAATCATTTTCAAGGGAAGGCCTAAAGGCCAAAACAATATTATCAAGGGCTTCAAAAACATGATTCTAGTTGTAAATCCAAAACCCCTTTTTGCAAGTTCATGATTTCTAAACCTTTAACATGATTAAGAAGAGTTTACTATGGCCATGTAGTTTTAGAAAAACCCCACGTACCTTAGTGACGATGAAATTACAAAAAGATTGGACCTTTATGCTTGAATTCCTTGATTTCTTGTGAAAAGCGCTTAAATCTTGTTCTTGGGAATGGAAGAGGTCTTTGGATCATAACTTGGATGATTTAGGTCTTAGGGATTATAAATAATGTGTTTAAAAATCCCTTATAACGATTTAGAGTGATTAGGGACAGTTTAGGGGTGTGAAATGACTTTAAAACCCTTGATATAAGTCAAAATAGAGTGTTTTTGGCACTTGGAAATGACTTAGGTGGTGCCCAGTCTATCGGACAAGCCAGTGTGGGTGACACCTTATCAATCGCCTAAGTTTGGTTGGGCGGTGCCTAACCAATCGCATACCCTTACTGCCTCTCACGAAAATGTGCATAACATTTTGTTCGGGTGTTGGATTAATGCAAAATTGGTATCGTTGTAAAGATATTTTGAAGAACTTTCATTTGATATATAGTATGAACTTTAATTCATTATATAAAAAATGTTATGGTTGATGGAAGTTGACCCCAGTTGAAACGTCCACTAAAACTTAATCGCTGGAAATGTTTTATACTCGTCTTAGACTTAGGGGATTTTTGAGACCTCAATCCCTATTCAAAGGTATTCCCACACTATAGGATTGATCACCATACATATATTCACAAGGAATCATCTAGTTTAGGTTTATACGCTTAGGAATGACAGTCTAAATTCTAGCCCGAAAGTACAGGGTGTTATAATATTGGCATCAAATATTGGATATTATGGACCTTATTTGAAGGATTATGCTGGAGAAGACTCGATGACTGTGTGTCAACCTCAAGGCTGTGTGCCAACCTCATGCATCATCATTATCATTATCATCTTATACATTGCACTGGCTTTATTGCGTTTGATGTTGTGATTGGATTGCCATATCGACTTGTTATATGTCTACTTGCTCTATATCCTATTATTATACTTGACCATCTTGTATATATATATTTTTCTCTGTTTGTACTTGCATGTGATATAATGTATACTTGTGTTCTACATACTGCGTTATTGTTGAAATTGTGATATATTAGAACTATTAGTGCAAGCGGTATAAGTTGATATGCCCTTAGTGTGTATTTTGTATACTTTATTTTCTACTTTTCTCGGTCGGCCTATGATACCTATTGTGTACAAGTGGACCGTACTCACTCCTTCTTTACCCTTCTAGTATAAATTCAAGTTCGGGTGGCCCCCATGTTGCTTGACTCAGGCGATTATTGGAGCTTTCAATGTAGTTGATGATTTTCAGGCGTCTGAATGTCTTCTTCTACCTTTTGTTATAGACTATGTCTTTGCTTTCATTTCAGAGATAGGGTTTCTCTTATATTTGGATATCTTATGTATTTCCATGGATTCCGGTTGTACTAGATACATTCTTATACTGTTGACACTGGTTTTGGGAGTTATGGCTACATTGTTATGTTTCTTTCCACATTAATTGTACTTGTATGGTTTAGCTTTATTCTAGAAGCCTTACCTTGGGGTTATTTTTGTCTGTTACCCTTCGGGTATCAGTTTGTGTGATAGGCTTACTTTTTAAGGTTTGTCGTGACAAGTGTTATCATAACCTATCGATCTTGGTTCATCGTGACAAAACCAACTCTTTTTTATATTAATTTCCTTTTTCTCTTTAATTACAAATAGAATGGGGAAGGCTTAGGGTTTTTCATGGCCATAAAGTAATAAAAAGGTGGAAATATGCTTGAATCAGGTAAAATCCATGGTTTTATAATGGACTTCACATTGGAAATCACTAGCACGGAGTTAGAAGTTCATGTTCATGCCTCCATAGTAGTTGCTAGGCATCTAGGTAGGTAAGTTTAAATATGTTGTTTAGACATGGGTTAGAAAGAAAGGCATGACATAGATTGATGGGATACATGTTTAAGCCTACAAACACAGTGTTGGGATGGATAAAAATGGTAAATTTTGGTTGTTTGAATGGAAATTTAATGTTACTTGTGATATCGAATCTGTGAATGAATTAATGTGTATTGTTATTAATATTGATCACCGATGGATGTTTGTAATGGTATTGTACCTGGAAAATGGTTTAGAACCTAATAAAAGCTAAACCTAGAAATAGGTTAGTGTTGGTGGATTCTGAAGAATTTATGGTGGTAACAAGAGAAATGGTTGGCCTGACAAGGTATTAGTGTTATGATAGAAAAAAAAATGTACTAAGGCATAAACCATAGGTAGTGAGAGGTACTTTAGACCCTATAAGTCCTATCCAAGCCCTAAATTAATGTACAGATTATAGGTGATGGTTTAATATTGTTGAAACCCAACTTGAGTTTTGTGTGCAAGTTAATTGTTTCTTTGTATACTTGTTACAATGAATGTTCAAGGAAAGTAAATGGTTAAATAATATTTTAAGTGTTAATCACTTGCGGTGAGGCTATATTAAGAGCCTGTTGGTTTTACAAGTGTGATTATTATTTTCATTATAGTTGGGATTGTTGTGATATCTATTTATTATTGTGGGATATATCAGCATTTTTACATCTTCACTTAATTTATATTAATATTATGGAATGTATTGGTGTTTGGATATTTTCACGGGATTAGTTGATATAAGATTGACAGACCCTAGATGTCTAGAATTTCGATACATTGACAAGAGATCCTCCCTTGCAAGTCATTCTTGAATGTGTACAAGGTATCAGTTCCTTGAGTGTATCAGATTTATATGTTAACTTGTTATATTGGTTCCTTGAATGAATTGATATTTATGATTATTGATTTTGTTATTGTTAGATTTGATCCTTGAGTCGTCTGGGTAAATTGTAAATGATTGAAATATCTCTTAATTGTTTGTTCACTTATGTATTTGAGATATGATAAACATATTGTTGTTGAGTCATGGTTGTTGACTTGGTTGATGTTGGTAGTCATAATCTTGACTTGAGTTGTGCTCTACATTAACTGGATTCTGTTGTTTGGTTTGCAAAGGCTAACTGTTCATATTTGAGATAAGCTACTTGAAAGGTGTTCATGGTTGTGCTTATGGCGTACTTATAGTCACTGATCTATCGGTTGATATTACTGAGATTGGGTAAATGAGTGTTGCTACCTTGCTATTAAATGTGTTAAAGCCCTTATCTGACATCTCTAGCTAAGTGGGTATTAATGCTTGACCAGGATAATTGAATATGGATAAGTGTTACGTAAGAGTCTGAAATGATGGGTATCTAAGGGTGTGAAGCCATTTTAAAGTTTGGTGTGGTTTAGTTCATAATTAATTAAGTATTTAAGGCTTGACTTAATGATATTGTGGGAAGGTAGTGCATTAGAGTTGAATGTTGTGTTGATATTATCTTTAGATTATTGAGAGTGGTAAAAGCCAGGGGGGGTAAAGAACTAAGGGGCAAAAGAAGTGACTCATAAAATACTTAAGGTGTATTTTTTCCTTTTAAATATTTATGTGGTGTTTATGTGATTAATTTGGATCGATCGATGATGCTGACCAATACATGTTATTTGTACTGATACTACTTTTCTATACCCTTTTCTAGGGTATAGTCTGGTTGTAGGATCAATAGATGTTTCACACTTGATGTAGCAGATATCCTCAATAGTTTTTAGCATTGCCTCTTATAGTGGAAGCTGGATGATGTACATTGTTCAAAATTCTCTCGTAGTAGCTCTTATACCTGTTTAGACTTGGTCCTTAGGTAAATTGTTTATTTTATTCTTAAATATTTGTAAACCAGTTGTAATGAATAAAGAATTTTTTTTATTTCTTTAATGACTTCTACATGTTGTTTAATTGGATGGCAAGGTTCTCCTATTTAGGTGGATTAGAGTAGGTGTCCTTATGATCCAGTCATTTGGGTTGTGACAATTGGTATCAAAGCCTAGTTTATCGGTCTCCCAGTATAAGAGAAAATTTCAAATAGAGTCCATTGGATTGGTGTGTTGGTATCCACATCTAATCTTCAAAGAGCGATGAGACATTTTAGGAAATTGTTTTACTTTTTTCTCTCCTCTCGTGTGGTCTATATGATTATTTGCATTTGAGTCCAATTGGTATCTCAATGTGGTAAATGGATGTCGCTTCATTTGGAGTGATACAAGCAATAGAATTATACCTGAGAAAGTTCCAATTGGCATCTGGCTATAAAGGTTGTGTAATTTTTTGGATAATTGGCTAGTGGTTATCAATGAGCGAGTAAAGGAATAATAAAACGGATTAGCTTA
Organism: Capsicum pubescens; assembly: GCA_030864215.1. Classification (NCBI taxonomy): domain Eukaryota; kingdom Viridiplantae; phylum Streptophyta; class Magnoliopsida; order Solanales; family Solanaceae; genus Capsicum; species Capsicum pubescens. Next base: position 88,168,081 of record CM061548.1, read on the forward strand.
TCAATACAACCTTGGGAATTATACTTATGTGAATTATGATTGCTTGAATGACTGAATTTCGTGAATTTTGAATGTTTGTAACTTGTTTATGTATTAATGGCTAAGGAATTGCTACGTGGCTTAAGTAGAAAATTGGATGCTAAGTTCTAAGCATGATTTTAATTGATAAAATAGTATAGAAAAAAGGGTATATAGTTATGGATATTTTTTCTTTCAGAGCGATTGGTACGTGAGTAAATACAATAATAAAGGGCTATTATTGCATGATGGTAGGGAATTATGGTAAGAAAAATCCTTGTTGTAGTTCATAATTGTGATTTGAAGTAATGTGATGTTGAGTGGTTGTTCGAGAATTATTGGGTTTTGTCCTGGGAGTCAAAAGACCATGGTTAAGAAGAACAAGGATGACGAAAATTTTAGAAAAAATAAAATTTCTGGGCTACTGTTGCAGGGCCACCATAGCAACACTATCCCGCTACATGAGCCCACTATAGCAGGAATTTTTCTGTTATAGCAGTACTGTGGTAGTGGAGTGCAATCCAATTTAGAAGGATGGGCTGGGACAAAATCCTTGCCCTTATTTTCTTTTCATTCTGGCTTGTATAATTTGCTAAGTTAATATACGAATTACCACGTGATCCATAGAAATTGAATATAACAAGGTAAAGAGCATGCATTCACTATTAATTCTGAAAAATAACATCCATATACAAATAAAAAAGGAAATATTATTTGTTACATGCCCCAAATAGGGGTAACCCAAATCAAGTATCAGTATAATAATAAGAGGAATGGATAAGATGACATGCATCAACGACCTAAATGGATTCCCTATCATTATCATGGGCTTTTAGGTTGGGCCTTTGTCCTTCCACATACTCAGGAAGGAAACTCTTACACATCTTTTGGATTAAGTTGGGGAAGCTCTTTGTCAGATATGGTGATGTCTGACATTTTGGTGGCATATTTGATGATTTTGTTTAGGAATAATTGATATTTCTTAAGAAACTTTTGTCGTTTGTAATCATTTTTAACTTCTAGTGTGCTGAAAAAGGTTACAAGTTGTAAACAAGTGAAATTAAGCTTAAAAGAAGCAGTGACACCCAAAGTGACGAGATGTCAATTGTGTGATAGCTCGTTAGTCACATCGTCATGCTGAAGCAGTATGTAAAGTAACTAAAAGTTGAGTGACAACACAAAGTGATGATCCATCAACCCTGTGACGAGTTGTAACCCATGTCTTCAATGCTTAATAGAATTCAATGCATTAGAAGAGTAAGTGATCGGATAGGTGATGAGCCTTTCAACCCTTTCATCTTAACTACTTTCTAATGGTTGCAAATATTAGAATAATCCCTATGAATAACTTGTTTGAGATAAGAGGTTAAAATAGGAAAAGGGTTAACAATAAAGATTCAGAGTTTCTAACCTCTGTCTAATAGGTAATGCTATAGCAAGATTAACCAACTTGAGTCTAAAATTTAGTTTCCTATTTTTATCTTTTTAAGTTCAAAAGAATTACGGTGACATTCATCTAAAAAGGTTGGGAGATATTTATATACAATCAATTGCTTTATATCACATTTATTATAAGAATCTATTACTACTATTGACCCCAAAGGTGTTATGATTCCATGGTGAATACAATCCTAGTTTTATTTCGCTATTTATTTATTTATACTCTAAGAATTTTGAAAGTTGTTACTTATGATAAATTGGATATCAATACCAAAAATTTCCTACAAATTCCCATTTTATGAAAATCATAGACTAAAACTCATTTAACTCACCAACGACTTAACATTCACCATATTTTCTATGGGGTTCGACCCCAAGCTCTATTGTGTTATATATTTGACAATGATCGCTTATACATTTTAAGGTAGTGTAATTTGAACGTATTAAATTTTTGCATTGTTGTCAGAGAATACAGTTTTCTATTAAGTATGTTGTGTTTATTTGACTTTTTTCATATTTTCTAATCTTACATTTTTTTATTTTTTTGTAATTGTAGGGTAGAGAATTGGTGCATGTTAAGTACCCAAAGCTCGGGTGAACCATTGTTACCTTATGACCTAGAGCTTTCAAAGGCTTTGAGACTGAATATAAATGTACAAGATCACAAAGAAGCAAGGGTTCAACAACTTGTTGTTGATCAACTAAATCAACATAATTTGAATGCACCCAGTAACGAGAGACTGAAGGCCATGACTATACTATATTTGGCCATGTTTGAAGCCTAATTGGAAAAGGCCTGAGTATATATCCCTACGCTACAAAATAAACCCATATTGGTGTTCCCAAATTTGAATAATGAGGAGTAAGAGGGGGAAGAAGAAACCTTGTATGATTTGAAGGAACAACCTCTTAAATCCAAAGGCAAGAATAAGAGGAAAAAAAGATAGATATGACCTAGAAAAGATTGATAAAGGAGGGAGAAAGCTAGAAAGGAAAGATTTAAAAGAAGCAAGAAAGAGAGAATAAGAGGTACAAGAACTGCAAAAAGAAGCTTTGTAGGCTCGAGCTATAGGAGCCTTAGCTAGTGTCCCACTGGGGAATTTAGTGTTGCTACATTAAGTGTGTAGTCTTCTACTCCACCAACTACTACATTGAGTACATCGGTCATTCCTGGAACTACTACTAATGATGTTGTGGCTAATGTTGTAGCCCACTCCATGTCATATGGCACAAACCCCTAGGGCACCACAAGTACATCCTCACTCTAGTGCTTTATCAAATTAGTACTGATTCATTATGAACAATGAATAGCTTTTAGAGAGGGGTAGGGTCTAACATGAGCATTTTTATTATCATAATTTTTCCTCGCATGCTATCTAGTAGAACTGACATGTTTATGTTATTATCAGTTATTGTTTTATATTGGGTAAGCAAAAGGAAGATATGGAATGTATAACACTCATTTTTTTTAAAATGAGGACCCATCAAAATTTTTGTATATGTGAATGGTTCTATTTTGATAAATTGACTACTGTTATTTGTGTTTTCATTAGTTATATATGGTTATTGTACTTATTGCTTAAGCATGAGTAAGATTATGATAGCTAGTGATTTATTGTGTTATTCAATGCCAAGAGTGTGTGAGAGTATTTTGAATTTTTTTTAACTTTATGCATGCATCTAGAACTTTTTCGATCTATTTTATTAGGTTGTAAGTTGATAGGTTAGGTAAGGATCATATGCTTATTTGATTTTAGTCCATTTAGCCTTAAATTTTTTTTTAAATAATGTGAATGAATACTCTGATCCTTGTTTTAAGTTGATTTGACCTTCTTTTAGTCAATAATTGTTCAACAACCTTCTTTTATCACTAAACTTCTATTTTGGCCCTGGTACTTCCTTGGGCATCACGTACCTCAGCTTAGGAAAATCACCTTAAGTTGAGGGTGTCTATTATATAGGCGTATGATGAGAAAATGGGGTATGAAAATATCAAGTTTGGATAAATAAAAACTATTAGGTGTGACCATGTGAAAGAAAAAGAACAAAAAAATGAAAAATAGAAAGAAGAAGTCGAATTTAAAGATCTGCTTCATCTTAAATGAAAATAATTGGTAAAACAAAGTGAATAAGGGTGGAATGATTATTCATAAGTGGAAATAAGAGTTCGTAGATGTCAAGAAGGGCGGATTCACTAATCCCCAAATGTATTATACCTGTACTCAAGCCTTTATTACAATCCAAGAGAAGTCCTGTAGTGATCCTGGTCAACCTTTTGAAGAATCGAAGCAGAATGGTAATGCCAAGCCTATGAAATCATATGTGCATTGTTTGAAATTCACTATGAGAGTGAGATTTTTTATTTAGTCCCTAATAAATGTAATACCTTATATGTAGGACTTCTTTGCAGTGAGGGCATATGAGCATGTTTGTATGCAATATTACCTATTTGTATCATAACACCAATCATGTATGTGAGCTTGTTTTAAATAGATGGGGTTGAATGTAATGATTATGATTGCCGTGTTGTTCCTTAGAATATTGTTGTTTGCATAACGTGGTATTTTTAAGCTAAGGGTGTTTATGTGTTGGCATTTTGACTACATATTTGAGGCTTTTGAATGGGAATAATGGTAAGTGATTAAGCAATTTTTTGTAATTTTTAATAGCTTTTTCCTTCTAGTATGTAGAAAAAGGTAACAAATGGAAAATAAATGTAATTGAGACAAAAAAGAGTAGTGAAACCCTAAGAGATGAGATATCAACTGTGTGATGGATTATTAGTCACATCGTTAGGCTGAAGCAGTACGTGAAGTAACTAAAAGTTGAGTGACAACCCAAAGTAACGATCCATCACCCAGGTCGTTAGTTCCTGCTAGAATTTGGTGCACTAGATGAGCAAGTGACTGGCCAACTGACGAACGGTCAACCCTGTGATGAACCATCACCCAGGTAGTAACATGTAAGGCAGGAAAACTCTGAGTTTTATTTTGAATCTAAGTTTCCCTATACTATAAATAGCTAATACTAGGGATTTTTGATACATCTTATGCCACAGTGAACAAACTACACTGGGTATTCATATTCTTTTGGTTCTTATTGATTTTGGATGATTTTTGGAAGACAAGTTGATTTTGAATTCATCTATTGAAAGAGTAACTTTTATTTATGTTTTTCGTTATCTTATTTTCTTTTAAGATGATGAGTGGATGAAAATCCGCAACTTAGGTTGTGGGATCCATGTTAAAATAACAAATCTAAGGTTGATTTCTGTTTAGATTTGACTAATAGTTTTGTATGTATTGCTAATCCTTTCATCTTAATTGCTTTCTAATGGTTTTAAATTTAAAACATGCCCTCGGTTTAACTGCTTAAGATAAGAGGTTACAATCGAGAAAAAAAGGTTAACAATAAGGATATAGAGTTTCTAACCTGCATATAATGAGTAATGCTATAACAAGATTAACCAACTTAAGGCTAAAATTAAGTTTCCTATTTTCATATCTTATGTGTGCTAGAATTAAGGTGACATACATCTAATAAGGTTGATAAACATTTAGATGCACATTAGAAATCAATTTCTTTACATCATGTTTATTAGAAGAATCTATTACCACTATTAACTCGAAAGTGTTATGACGCCATAGTGAACACGTGCCTAGTTTGATTTCTCTATTGAATTATATTCTAAGAATTTTGAAATTTGTTACTTATAACAAACTAAATATTGATATCAAATATTTCCTAAAAACCCCTATTTTACTGAAACCATAGACTAAAATTCATTTTAACTCACAAATGACTTAGAATTCATCATATTCCATGTGAGATTTAACTCCAAATTTTATTGGGTTATATATTTGACATTGATCATTTATACTTCTTAAGGGTGGTGTACTTTGGGCATATCAAATAACATACTTGAACATGCCCTCTACGATTTTCCACATCCATGCAAACATGAGATCTTGAGAGTGCCTTCTCTTATTCTCCTTGTCAAGCTTTCTACGGAGCGCTACATAGTCCTGGGCAGTGAGAGGTGGGTTTATGGAGCTAGAAGAGGCTGTCCCCTAGCCATGTATCTCCTTATGGGTAGTGATTACTTATTTTTGTATTAGATTGTATGTTATAATTTTAGCTAAGTCTCTATGTTTTAATTTATAGATTAAGGTTGCAAACTTGTTCTAGGTTAGGATCTTTTGTATTACTTTAAAGAGAATACAAGAGTGATGATACTTAGTTAACAAAACTTGAGCTACACTCATTTAAATAGTGATGCTAGGTATAGATTGCCCATTATGACACTATTGGTGATACTAGGTATAGATTACCCATTATGGAACTATTGGTTGTTTAGTAGCGTAAACATTTAGGGATTTGAAAGAAACCCACGAGAAATTTGTCCGTGGATTAAGAAATCACCACCAATACCTAAAATCATGCCTAATCATAACTAGAAATGAATTGTATTTTTACTTACCCATACATATAATTTTTCTCAAGAAAGCACAACCCCAAGTTCTTTAATTACTTGATTATAATCTTATAGCACACATTTTTAGTAACCATTAGTGAAAGTGTTAACTCAAAACAAAATTGTTTCAACAAATTTCCCACTTTTACTTTATTATTTAATTTTAGCATTGTGTGCCGACTTAGAGTTGCTTGTGACACTTGAGAGTGACACTATTTCTTTCATTTCCTATGGATTTGACCCAAATCTAGAGTTTGGTAAAATTATTTCTAACATCGTGTACATTTATATTCGACAATGCATTTGAGTGATAAAAAATGACACCATTATTGGGGAATGAAACATAGTGTTCATTCTTTTTAATAATGTAAGTTACTTTTGTTAGTCGTATTATAATTTTACTTTGTTCGTTGTTTTTGTTTTGAATAGATAATAATCTAAGCCTTCATGGAACATTGAGTCAACACGGTAGCAATGATGTTACCTTCAATGGATATCTTAAAGATGAAGATCACCTAGGGGATGCCGGAAGGGTAAGTGCAATCTGCATCCCACCTACTAAGGGAAATGAAGTGTTTCATGTAAGTAGTTTGATGCTCCATTTACTGCAAATGAAGGTTTTATTTGGCGGCCAAGCTCATGAAGATGCCTACCTCCATTTGAAAAAAAATTATCGATGTGTATCTCCCGTTTGACATTGCTCATATCTCCTAAGAGTTTATCTAATTGAGACTCTTTCCATTCTTTTTAATAGGTTATGAGGTATTATGGTTGCAGAAATTGCTTGTGGATTCTATAATTTCTTAGATTGAGTTGACAGAGGAATTTCTATACCAAATCTTTCCACAACTCCATATGCTCCAATTCAGGATGAAATCATAAACTTGTAGCAATTGAGTGGTGAGCTATTACATGACGCATGACAAAGATTCAAAAATAAGTTCTTGCAATGATCAAACCATAAGATTCTGGATAAAATGCTACTCCAAATATTCTATAAAGATTTAGATCAATTGTAACAAGATGGTAGAAGATAATACAGATAGATGATCTATAATTAAACAAACTTATGAATTTGCCTTAGCTTTATTAGATCAAGTGATAAAAAAAAATTGAGCATGACACATAAGAGATACTAAGATGTCTGTGGGGGGGATCCCTTCACATCTTTTATGAGCCATGAATAAAGAAATAAGAATGATAAGAGAGAATAGAATATGGATAAGGTGATGACATAGTTGGATCTCCTCACAAAATATGTAATGGATTTAACTCCAAAAGCGCTCAATGTTGTTATTTCAAATGGCACTAAAGTATATGTATATGATGATGCAGAGGCACTTGATGAGGAAATTTGGTTCATGTCGAACCAAATAAGAGGTTCCTGACATACCTATCAAAGGCAAGACAATAATCAAGGTCGGAAGGAAAGAGATTGTGATTGGAAAGACCATAATAGAATTTATGTTTTAAGTTACAGATTGAGGTTGCAAACTTGGTTTATGTTTGGATATTTTGTGTTGCTTGAGATAGAATACTAGAGTTATGAGAGTTAGTTAACAAATCTTGAGTTACACTCATTTAAGTGGTGATTCTAGGAAAAGAATATCCATTATGATGCTATTGGTTGTTTGGTAGTGTAGAAACTTGGGGGTTCAAAATAAACCCAGGTGAAATTTAGTTGTGGATTGAGAAATCACCATCTTATCCTCAGAACCCAGTGTCTTCTTAGTTATCTTTCTTATTTCTTCCATTCTGTAGTCTATTTCTCTAGTGTTTACCAGAGCCTGATACTCCAGTCAATACAAGAATCTACCAATAGTATGGGGTGAAATATCCACCCGTACACCCTGAATCACAAGTGATGGAGTTGGTTCACTACCCTTCCACAACTGTCCTTGTGAGTATTGCCTCTGAATTTCTCCCTTGTATACTGCATAGAATTTATGAACAAGGACCAAACTATATCTTTTGGGAACCGTCATCATACACTCGAATCCATATTATCTAAAATTCTCCTCGAATCCAGGAAATTATGTCATATCGGTAGTAGTTAATCTCCGCTCTGGATACAACACTCTTCTGATTTTTCCACCTGGAAGGCGGACCAACCCACTGTTGAATATTTAACGCATTTTAGGGTACCTCTATCATTCAATGATGAGCACTAGAGCAGTGGTAAGTGCAAGTTGGGGGTCCTATCTATCTATTGGGGTCACCTCGACCTCTTTTGCACTTTGAGCCTCCTCAGAATTAGCCTCTGCTGAACTGGATTTAGCCTCGTCATCCTTATCAATAAGCTATGGTGTATGGGGAGGAGAGACACTTGGATTCTTCCTCTTTAGTCCATTCGGAGGTGATTCATCTTGTGGTACAACTTTATTTCCCTTTACCTTGTCAGGTACCTTCTCTTTTTAGGTAGATTTTTCTATTATAGTTCCTTCATATAGCTTACCACCGCTAGCAGATAAAACATCAAACTCGAAACCAGTGGATCCGAGATAGTAACCGGTGTTTCTTTGTTGTTCTTCTTGGCTTGTTTAGAGGAGGATGCGTTCTTAGGAGGCATGGTTCCTGTAAATATACCATAATTAGAAAGTAAGTAAAGAAAAGAAAAGAAAGATTTGAAACTAATGCTTAGTATGTCTATTCTGGTCAGGGTATGAATGATGGGTACTGGTCGTATCAACTGGGTACTACTCGTATGAACGAGTCGTATCTTGCATAGTGCATGACATTTTTTTACCAGTTATCTTACGACTCCCCCTAACCAGCCATACCGGTAAGGTAATACTCATTATTAATAGTTGTAAGTAGATCAGAAACATTTAATCTAAATTTAATCCTCCTAAGTGGGTACGACTTCTAAGTGTAGGAGTCGTATGGTCTGGGTACGACTCATATGGTTGAGTCGTATCCATTCTAGAACCCTAAACTTGACAGACTTCTATTTTGTCAGTGGGTACGAGTCCCATTACAACCTCATGTCGGTGGTACAAGTTGTAAGGGGTCTCGTATCCACTGCAACATAAAAGTACAACTGTAAAGTTTGACTCCAAAGCAAATACCCAAACTACCCATCTACTTTATGCAAAATATAATTCATTTTGAACACATAAACACATCAAATACCAACTATCATCAAGTTTTTCCCCACTTCCCCCATTTTCAACCAATAACTTAACAACTAGGGTTCCACAAATTCAACATCAATGTATATTTAACTAAACCAAGTTCACATTATCTAACATTCATAATTACAATTTGAAAAATGAAGACATTAAGTTAAAAACTTACTTGGTAATTGGAGAATAAATTTCTTAAGTTCAAACCCTTTTCTTCCCCAAATTCGAGCTCAACTCAAGAAAAATAATAAATTCAAACTTGTTGGTAGTCGATTTAGGTTGATCACAAGAGAATATGGGAATTGGAAGCTTAAATTTAGGGAAAAAATGGAGGTGGGTATAAGTTTTTGTTGTGAGGTGCCCGTCGGGTGCCCTTTCCTTTGTTTTTAATTGAAGATCTAGGCTGGGTCGCCCCATGGTCTGACCTGGTAAGCATGGGCATGAATTATGTATAAGACTCATACCCAGGCTTGTGGGTTGTTTCTGTGACTCGTATAGACCTGGAACCTTACCTGGGTTCTGAAGTGGGTATGACTAAAGGTGATGAGTCGTACCTTGAGGGTATGACTCATTCTAAGAATCGTATCCATTCCAAAAAAAAATTCCTGATTCTGATTTTTCTCCTAGGTCAATACGACTCCTACTCACGAGTCGTACCATCAAGATACTACTCGTAAAGAGTTCGTAAGACCAAACTTTTTTAACTTCTCTAGATCTCTTTTGTATTTCTTAATCCTGCACAATGAACAAACATATTACTATATAACAGAATAAGTACAAAAACATGGGTTGCCTCCCACGCAACACTTGATTTAACGTCATGGAACGACATGGCTAAGTTGGATACTCAGATTTTACCAACTAGCCACATGGGTTGCCTCCCATGCAACGCTTGATTTAATGTCGCGTCTTGACATATTTGCCTTGGTTACTCAGTCTTCACCAAGGTAAATTTCAACAGCCTCATTCACATCTTTAATATTTCCCACATAGTGCTTCACTCTTTGCCCGTTTACCTTGAATGAGGATTCACCACCCTTCTTGAATTTTAAAACACCATTGGTACAAACATTTAAAACCATGTATGGACCGCACCACCTTGACCTTAACTTATCCAGAAACAAATAAAGTTTAGACTGATAAAGGAACACCTGATCGCCCTTATCAAATACTCTCTTCTCAATCTTGCGGTCGTGATACAACGTCATCTTTTCTTTGTAAAGTGCTGAAATTTCATATGCCCAGAGCCGAAATTCATCCTACTAATTGATCTCATTCAACCTTGACTTGGCTGCATCCTGCCACTCTAAATTCAGCTTCTTCAACGCCCATAGTGCCTTATGCTCAAGTTCAATAGGAAAGTGGCATACCTTTCCATACACTAGCTGATAAGGTGAAGCAACTATATGGTCTTTATAATCTGTCCGGTAAGACCACAATGCATAATATAACTTCCTTGACCAATCAGTTCTATTGGCATTCAAAGTCTTCGCCAAGATGGATTTGATTTCTCTATTGGATACCTCAACTTGTCCACTAGTCTGCGGATGATAAGGTGTTTCCACATTGTGTTTCATTCCATATTTTTCAAAAAGACTTTTGAATAGATAATTGCAAAAATGTGACCCTCCGGCACTAATAATAGCTCGTGCCATGCCAAATCGAGAAAAGATGTTCTTTCTCAAGATTACAGCGACACTCCGTGCTTTATTGTTAGGAAGTGAAATTGGTTCCACCCACCTCAAAACATAATCTACTGCCATAAGTATATACATCATGACATATAAGCATACAAATGGTCCCATGAAATCTATGCCCCACACATCAAACAATTCCACTTGGAAAGTAGGAGTCATAGAAAGTTCATGTCTTCTAGATCTAGTAGTTTGTCGTTGACATTAGTCGCAAGAAGAAGTGTAGTCATGAGCATATTTGTAGATTGTTGGACAATAATAGCCACATTGCAGAATTTTATGAGCTATGCAGGACCCTCTATGATGACCCCCAACTGGCGAGGAATGATAAGCCTTGAGTATGCTCATCATCTCTACCTCAGGTATACACCTATGAATGATTCCATCTGCACAAATACAGAATAAATAAGGTTTATACCAGAAAAATTTCCTTACCTCATACATGAATTTCTTTCTTTACGGATAGAAAAGATCCTTTGGAACTAGATCATTGGCCAAGTTATTTGCATAATATGCAAACCATGGAATTAGATCTTGGGATGCTGCTAATATCTGCTAGTTTGGAAAACCGTCATCAATTTCCAACCTTTTGTAACCTTCTGCATAGCTTCCTCCTCTAGTCTAGACAAGTGATCTACAACTTGATTTTTTGTGCCATTTTTGTCCTTCACCTTAAAGTCAAATTATTACAATAACAACACCCACCTAATAAGCATAGGTTTTGCATCTATTTAAGACATTAGGTACCTCAATGCTGCATGATCAGTGTGCACAATTACCTTTGTCCCAATAAAGTAAGATCTAAACTTTTCAAAGGCAAAAACCACTGCCAATAACTCTTGCTCTGTCACGGTATAGTTCTTTTGAGCAGGATTTAATGCCTTACTAGCATAGTAGATGGGATGAATTATCTTTTCTTTCCATTGGCTTAGTACATCCCCTAAGGCCAATCCACTAGCCTCACATATAATCTCGAAGGGTAAGACTAATCAGGAGATACAATGATTGGAGCAGTCACCAACTTCTCCTTTAGGCTTTCAAAATTCTTCTCACATGCTTCATCAAAATTAAATTTTACTTCCTTCTCAAGAAGCTTGCAAATAGGACTAGCAATTTTTGAGAAATCCTTGATAAATCACCTATAAAAGTCTTCATGCCCTAGGAAGCTTCGAATTCCCTTCATAAAAATTGGGTAAGGTAATTTCTCAATCACTTCAATATTTGCTCAATCAACCTCTATGCCTCTGTCTGAAATCTTGTGCCCAAGAACAATTCCTTCTTTGACTATAAATTGGCATTTTTCCCAATTAAGTACCAAGTTGCATTCGTCACACCTTTGGAAAGCATTTTCCAAGTGCTTTAGGTAGTCTTCAAAAGAATCACCAATAACCGATAAATCATCCATGAACACTTCGATGGTGTCTTCTACCATATTAGAGAAAATTGACATCATACATCTCTGAAATGTGGCTGGAGCATTGCATAGCCCAAATGACATATGTTTGAATGCAAAAGTACCATAAGGACAGGTGAAAGTCGTCTTCTCTTGGTACTCGGGTGCAATAGTGATTTTATTTTTTCTAGAGTACCCATCAAGAAAACAGTACCATTCTCTGCTTGCTAACCTGTCTAACATCTGATCTATGAAGGGCATAGAAAAATGATCCTTCTGAGTCCATACATTTGATTTTTTGTAATACATACACACTCTCCATCCAGTGACTGGCCTTATAGGCAATAGTTTATTTTTCTCGTTAGGCACAACAGTTATTTCACTTTTCTTCGGAACGCATTGTACGGACTGACCCACTTGCTATCAGCAATGGGATATACTACACCAACATCCAACCACTTGATTATTTCCTTCTTCAGCACCTCCTACATAGGAGGATTGAGTTTACGTCGATGTTCAATTGATGGAACACAATCCATTTTAAGTTTTATTTAATGAGTACACAAACCAGGCAAAATACTGACAATATCTGCAGTGGACCATCCAATAGCCCTATTGAATCTTTGCAATACTGACAATAGTGTTTTTACTTCTGACTGACTTAGATCAACTATAATAATAACCGACAAAGTGTTTTTGGGTCCCAAAAATGCATATCACAAGTTAGATGGGAGGGCCTTCAACTCTAACCCCGGTGGCTCTTCAATTTAAGGACGAGCAGGTGGAGTGGTTCTATTCTTCAAATCTAAATCAATCTTCTTTGGTGCTAAGTCATACAAACCCTTTCCATACAGTGCACTTTCTAGCTCCTCATACTCCTCAATACTATCAGAGTCAAAATTTATTATCACAGCTGCAAGTGCTTCAACACCTAGTCTCTCTTTAATAGGAACAACCACATAAGAACCATCATCCTATAGAGTAACTACATCAACATCATGGAATGAATCTACCTCTTCATCATACACATCAATCACAGATATCACTCTTAACTCATTGGGCTGTCCCATGGATTTGCATACATTGAATATCACATACTCATCATTTAATCTCAGCATCAGATGCCCCAACTCCAAATCAATCAATATCCTTCCTATAGCCAAAAATGGTCTTCACAAAATAATTGGGACTTGAAAGTCCATTTCACAATCTAAGATCACAAAATTAGTAGTAAAAATAAAAGAAGCCACTTTCACCAATACAACATATAAGATACCCACTACTTTTTCACTGTCCTGTTTCCCATAAGTAGTCTCATGATAGTGGGATTTGGAGCTCCCACCCCTAGTTGTTTAAAATTTCAAAGGATATAAGGCTGATACTAGCACCCAAATCACTTAAATCACAAGAAAAGGTGAAATATCCAATGGTGCAAGGTATAGTGAAAGCACCGAGATCCTCCTTCTTCTCCACCAATGTCTACTAGCTATAGCACTACAATGACGTACATTATCAATTGGCTCATAGATGACTGCTCTCTATATGGTGATCAAATCCTTCATAAATTTTTAATATCCATGCATTTTCTCCAATGCTTCTACAAGTAGTATGTTGACTGACAGTTCTTTTAGCATAGATAAAAACTTCTGATACTTACCATCTTCTTGTTTCTTTTTTAGCCTTTGTGGATAAGGAGGAAGAGGTTTTGGAAGGGGTTTTAATACAGGCTCTGCAACCTTCTTTTCCCCTACATCCTTCTTTCTACTACTCTTCACATCACCAAGATCATCATTATTCTTCTGCTCATAAACAGTGCGTACAAGTGGGTCAGTAGTGAATTTACCCCTCCGAGTGGTAATGGTGGGGTAGTGAATATCATTTCTGGGATTTACCATTGTATTGCTTGAAAGAGTGCCAGGTTATCTTTGTTTTACAGTGGATGATATCTGGCTAAATTGTTGCTTCAACTGTTTGATTGCTGTAGCATGTGACTCAACTTTCTGGTTCAAACCTGACAAATCTGCTTAGATGTCCTTCAGACAGCTCTCTTGACTTTCTTTCCCTTTGACTAACTTAGACAAAAGTGCCTTCATTCTAGACTCTGCATCTCAACTACCTTGTGGAGTGTACTTGGCACTTTTCTCCTTATAGTCATCTTTACACCGTCAATCACCATCTCTCTCTTTATTCCTGTCTTTATACCTATCCTTATAATAGCTTCGACCTTGATTCCCTTGACCTTGGGCTCGAAAATTCTCTAATATACAATCAAGATACTTTTCCTCTTCTTCAAATTCAATCTCGAATGGTCTGGAAGTAGAACCCTGTGTTGCAACTATATTCACCTTCTCTGCACTCATTGTTGCAAATTATTTTGTAAGCAACCTAATATCTATATAAAGTTGTGAAACCTCTTGAGATACCATATCATGACCTTCTCTATAAGTATCTATTGCTCCAATAGCATATGTACCACCACCATGTTTTGTATCTCTTGTATGCCATCCTTCATTGGTCACCGCAATGTCATCTAGCATCTTCTGTGCAGTATTCCATCGAAAACGCATAAATGCTCCTTTAGAAATAGTATCTACCATTGCTCTCAAACTATTATTCAGCGATCTATAGAAGATTTCTCAAAGATTATACCATATAATTCTATGATTTGGTACCATGCTCAGTTGCTTCTTGAATTAAAACCATTATTGATACATAGATTCCGCAGGTAACTATCTGAAATTATAAATTTCATCCTTCAACTATAGCATCCATGCAGGAGGGAAAAATCTTCTAAGAAAGTGTTTCTTCAACTCATGCCAAGTAGTGATATATCCTCTTGGAAGTTCCCCTAACCAAAGTGATGCTTTACCTATCAAAGAAATGGGAACAACCTCAATCTCAAGGCTTCCTGGTCAACCCCAGGAGTAGTATAAGACGTGCAGATCCCAAGAAAATTAGCAAGGTGCATGTTCTCTTCATCCTTAGCTGCACCAGAAAATATACCCTTCAGATTCAATAATTGGATCATAGCACTAGTAATATCAAAATTCACATGGGGGGATAAAGCAGGAGGAACAATGGCTCCTATCTTATTAGGCTCAATGGAACCCATATCTTCTTTATCCTCTTCATATGGATCTAAGCGTTGATATGCAAGAATCAATGGCACTCTACCTCTCTAAACTCGATGATAATATACCTGTCTAGTCCTGACTAGTCTACCCTGTTGAGCTAAATCCACTTCTGCAGTAGGTCTAGCCTCTTCGGCCTCTCTTCTTTCTCGTTCTAATAGTTGTTGTGTCTGTATGTCCAGAATATTATTTGCATCTAGTGAAGCACGCAGGAGTTCTGCGTTTGGATATATGGGTGAGGGATATTGAACCCCATCATGAACTTGTCCTGATATCCAACTTCTTGTTTGAAGGATTCTCTATGGCTCTGGATCAAATGGGAGTAACGGATTGCCTCTACTCCTCGTACTTGGCATACACCGGCATATGCCAACTCAAAATAGAAAATAAAAAACCTGCAAACCTCACCAATTCAATTCACTACTCAAACCGTTCTCCCCAGCAATGGAGCTAAAATTTAATGTTTCCCAAAACTACACTCTAAATAGGAGTATGTTGCGGTCGATATCAAATATAATAACCCAACTAGGTTGAGGTCGATCCCATAGGGAAAACATAAATAGTTACTTGACTTGATGTAATCCATGAGTAGTACAGGAAAGTAGATGGGGGATTTTAGTATCAATCACATGTAGTAACTGAATCTTGAGTACTTTTGAGTTATAGACAATAATGGATGAACGCTAGGCTTGTGTTCCCCCTGGCTTCTCAACTCTATAAAATTCTCATGATCAACCCAACTATTTTGTTGTTCTGCATACAAAGTCTATAAGATAGGTATTATCAACTGCTTATTAGGCGCAAAGATAAATCTCACCCTTTACTTATTAGGTCTCAGGGTGTCACCTTATTTCTCCTTTCTTTGACCACAGCTCACTATCACTGGTTAGGATAAAGTGATTAAATGAGATGCAGGGACTAAAAGGTAGAGGTAGAAATCCCAAATCATGATCTTAACTTCTTTTACTAATCACAAACTCCTTATTAGGGATGGATGTGAATACAGGCTATCTCAAGCTTCTGCAGCTTCTTGAGATGAATTATTGCAAAGAAGATTAAGATACATGCATAAACCCTAGAACAAATGAATGTCACACTTTCTTTATGTAGTAATCCGCCAGGGTTTCCACAATCCTAGTCAAGGAGATTAGTTGCTCATGTTTTTGCAAGAAACCATGATTATCAATGAAGAACACATATAATTAATTGCACAAAAATAAGATGAATAAACTCCAAAGTCTTTAAGAGAATAAAAATTCAAAATCTCAAGAGTAATTATAAAAGTATGTAAAGTATTATAATAAAGAGTAATAATGTGTAACCTAATAAAAGATAAACCCTAGGGTATTTATAGTATCTCAAAATAACATAGAAATCCTAACAAAAATGGGAAACGTAAAGTTGTCTCATCTTTTAGTACGACTCGGTCTTTAATTCATATCGGCGTTATACGAGGCGTAATAGTGTTTCTCGTATCCATTCCAATGCCTAATCTCCCAAGTCTTCAACTTTCTGTTATGCATATGACTTCTTCATATGAGGTATAAATGTGTCTATGACTCGTGTCCTTCACTCATATCCACCTGGACTTTTGTTTTTCCAAGCTTTAGACACTGGTTTGTGTACGACTTCCCTATATGAGTCATACTCAGACTTCCGACTCGTATACTTTTGAGACTTCAACTTTTGGATGGTAGCTTTGATTCTATTATGCTTACAACTTCTTTGTACGAAACATATCCTAGATTACAACTTAGATGTTTGAGTCGTATCTTCCCCATACTTGGCTTTTCAAATTGTCTTTTGGTTCTTCTGCGCATACGATTCAGCTTACGGGTCGTATCAAATGTTTATGACTCAAGAGTTGACTCGTACCCTGATCAAAATTGTTTTTTTCAGGTTTATTTCTTCCTTTTTTATCCCAATACTATTGTAGACCTATTTTACCTACAATTTACACCAAAGTGCATCATATCCAACAAAATATCCTAAGTTCATGCATAAATTTGCGGTTTTAAGCATCGAAAGTGTTGTGTTTCCACGACACATCATGCTCCACACTCAATATTAAAAAACATATGTAGTATAAACATACAAGGAAATGCAGTATGTTGGTAGAGTCATCGGCCAACCTAAAATGAGAAATATAGACATATAACCAAAGTGTAGTACAAAAGGCAACTATGATCCATATCATGCAACTCTACTACAAGTTCATAACACTTATCCTTGTAACAAGTAAAACATGAGGCTTAGTTAATATAAGTCAATAAGGAAAACAAGTCAAGTCAAACTATGACCACCAACAAAACTCCAAGTCAACAACAATGACTCAAAAATCATACAAATAAATTCCAACCTACACATGTAATAGTCAACTCAGAGTTAAGCCACAACTTGTAATTAATATGCATCCGAATTTACATAAATAAACCACCTTTAGTAATTAAGAACATAATCTTGGTTCACTCAAGGAACCAATATAATAATGACAAATATAATCCTAATTCACTCAAAGAACTAATAAAATTACGAAAACACAATCCTTGGTTCACTTAAGGATTTGTCCCACTCACTAAGTACCTGTAGATTCTAAGGATCTTATGGTCATCCACTAGCCATGTCCTGCAAAGGACTAGATCTTGTCAATGTACCATATCCCAAATATCAAGTGTTTGCCAACCTTAAATCAACCACTCTCGTGGAGAAGTCCAAATATTGATACATTCCACAATAATGACATATATCACAATAACCACAACCACAATGATAACAAAAACAACACTTGTAAAAACAAACAAGCTTTCATTTAAATTCATTATATGTGATTAACACTTAGGATATTAAATAGTTTTTCACTTTCATATTACAAGAAATATTAAGAAATAGTTAACATGCACACATAACACAAATTGAGTTTAACAACATTTAAACCATCATCTACCTTAATATAAGCTTGTACCTCTCAATTAAGCATGAGCCTTGCCTTTTCGTACAATTTTCTCTTAATAGTGGTCTAAAAATATGACCACAACATATAATCAACCAAATAACCTATCATGTAAAGGATTATAGCCTAATCCCAAACCCTAAAGCCAATTTCATGATCATTCCCCCTTGTTCTAGGATTTTTTTACCATAATTCACCTTAAACCTATCAATTTCATGGTTATCACAGTGAATAATGTCATTCAATAGTACATTAAAGATTTAAAACTAAAACACAAAGGTTTTACGCTTAATTTTACCCTTTGCACCAAAAAATTAGTTATTCAAGCTTAAGCCCTCCCCAAAACTCATAAACTATTGATTCTAATGTTAATTAACCAAAACACCAGTTAGTGAGGATGAACTACTTACCTTTATGAAGGAGTTTGAGAAAACTAATGAAAATTTACCAAATCATTATGCCCTAACCCTAAAATAAATTTAGAATTATAAATCATTTTTGGAAGAATTTCTGCATTATTTGCAATTTACCCCGCTATAGCGATCTGATCCCCTATAGCGGTATCAACAATTATCAGGGGATTATTTCTACTATAACAAAAGTCTCTATAGAAAAAGGACACACTCTAAAGCGAGAGCAGCTAGGCAAAAACTCAAAATCCTTCTAGTTTTGACTTTTGGCAACACACCCTCAAACATGACATCCTAGACTAACGCCTTTGTAGCAAGCTCAATATTGGAAGTTATACTGAACAAAATTCACATAAAAAAAGTCCTATGGATTCCTTATCGTGTTAGCTAACATAATATCAAGATAAAATTGATCAACTTTTCCCAATCCGTTCCTAAATTTCCATACACCATACCTCACTCAGATTTTGTCCAAAGCTAGCCTAGCCTAAAATTTTTAACTTTAAATTTGGGGAACAACTTATCCCAAAATATTTGCATAATTAAATCATCCATAATGATGAAAAGGATAAAATAGATACCAATTTACCTCATTCATCCCTGAATAATCAAACATAGAAAATAAGCTAAGTAAGGAAAAAAGAATACTTATATCCTCAAACAAGTGAGGGTACTTATCCCACATGTCTGTATCAGTTTCTCAAGTGGCTTATTTAACCAAACAATGCTTCCACTAGTCCTTTATAAATCAAATTACCTTTGTCATTAATATTTAGATATCTCGATAAAGAATAGAAATTGACTCCTCCTCATAAGTAAGATCCTTATCTAACAAAATTGAATCCTATTTGATAATATAATCCTTGATAATATCTCTTAAGAATGGATACATGGAACATTGGATGGAACCCCAACAAGCTTGACAGCAACAACAACTTATAAGCAACTGGACGTACAGTATCAAGAACCTCAAACAGCCCAATATACTGAAGGTTAAGCTTGCCCTTCTTGCTAAACCTCATGAATCCATACATAAAAGACATTTTTAATATAAATTTCTCACCAACCATGAAGTACATACCCTTGACCGTATAGTTTACATACTCTTTTTGCCTACTCTGAGTTGCCAACAACTCGGTTTGGATGAATTTTACCTTTCCTGAGCTTTCATCACCAACTCAGTATCTAAAGGCTTCACATCACCAGTTCCAAACTATCCTATGGGTGATCTGCACCTCCTCACATAGAGTACCTTAAAATAGGCCATGTTAATGTTAAGAGTGATAGGTATTGTTGTATGAAAACTCATACAATGGAAAAAACACATCCCAAAGGCTATCGAAGTTAATCACACATGCTCCCAATATGTCCTCAAGCACTTGAATTATCCTCTCCAACTGTCCATCAGCTTGAGGATGAAATTTTATGCTGAAAGTGATTTAGGTTCCTAACTCTTCATGCAACCTATTCCAAAATTTAGGAGTGAATTATGTACCTCTATCTGAAATGATGGAAAGGGACACGCTATGTAACCTTACTATCTTCCTGATGTATATCTTGGCCAACTTCTTAAAGATGAAGTCTACACTATTCGAAATAAAATAGGATTATTTAGTTATTCTATCCACTATGATCCAAATCGAGTCATGCTTTCCCAAGGTCTTAGGAAGACCTACTGCAAAATCTATAGCTATCTTGTCACACTTTCACTCGAGAATAGGTAAACTTTAAAGCAATCCCACAGGTCTTTGATGCTTATAATTTACCTACTGATAGTTATGGCATTTAATTACATACTCCACTATGTCCCTCTTTATCACAAGCCAATAATAATGCTGCCTAAAATCACAATACATTTTGGTTGCACCTGGATGAATAAAACATCATAAATCATGAGCTTTTGCAAGAACATTGTGAATCAAATCTCCAACTCAAGGAACACATACTCATCCTCTAAACAATAATACTCCACACATGTCAAGTGTTTTAACTGAAGTCTCTCCAAACGTCACCTTATTTTGGAGCTTATTCAATTTCACATCCTCAAACTATTTGGCTTAAATTTTATCAAGGAATGTTGATGGCAACACCCAACCTATTTTTGAAATATCAAACTACATGAAATGAGATGATAGAGTTTGAAAATCACTATCTAAGGGTCATCTTGACACCCTTAAACAAACCAAACTGCCCATACTTACTATATTTTAGCTCAGTGCATCTACCACCATATTAGCTTTACCTGGATGATACTATATGGTCACATCATAGTATTTCACTAATTCCATTCATCACCTCTCCCTCAAATTCAAAATTCTTTGCATAAACACATATTGTACGCTATAATGGTATGTAAATACCTCACACTTGACACCATAAATATAGTGTCTCCAAATCTTAAGCTCAAACACCAGTGTTGCTAACTATAAATCATGGATTAGGTAATTCTTTTCATGGGGCTTCAATTACCTCAACACATTAGCAATAATATTTTTGTCATGCATCAACACAATTACTAAACACAAAAGTGAAGTATCACAAAATACAACAAAATCCTTACCATCAACTGACAATGAAAGAATAGGAGTTGTAGTCCAAAGTGTTTTGAGATTTTGGAAGCTCTCCTTACACTTGTCCAACCATGAAAATGGTACTTCCATTTGATTCAACCTTTTTAAGTAAGTAGCGATAAAATCAAAATCCTTAACAAACCTTTGATAATAACTGGAAAGACCCGCTAAGCTCCTAACCTCAAAGATAGAACTAGGCTGAACCCAGTTCATAGCCGCCTTAACCTTCTGGAGGTCTAGCATCACCCTCTTTTTAAGATAATTTTCCCTATGAAGGTAATTAAAGAGAACTAGAACTCGTATTTTGAGAACTTTACATACAATTTCTCCTTCTCTAAAATTTCCAAGGGAATGCAAAGATGACCTGTATGTTCCTTCTTGCACTTGGAGTAAATAAAAATGTCATAAATTAAATCTATCGTAAAAGAATCCAAGAAAGACTTGAAAATATCGTTCATTATGATTATAAAGGTTGTCGATGCATTGTTCACCTAAAAAACATCACTAAGAACTTGCAATACCTAAATCGAGTCCTAAAAGTTGTTTTTGGTATATCCTTAGGCTAAAGTTTCAACTAATGGTAACCCAACCTTAAGTAAATCTTGAAGAATATCAAAGATCCCTACAAATGGTCATCATATCATATATGTCGGGCAAGGGATACTTATTCCTGATGGTAACCTTGTTCAACTATCTGTAATCAATGCATATCCTCTTACGACTATCTTTTTTGTAAAGAACAAAAATGGAGCACCCCAAGGTAAAGCACAAAAACATATAAATCCTTTATCAAGCAGTTCTTACAAGTGAATTTTAAGTTTCCTCAACTCTGCCAATGCTATTCGATAAGGAGAAAAATAAATTGGACAAGCTCCAAATCAATACAAAAATTAATATCCCTATTTGGAGGCATTTCACGCAAATCCATAAAAAATACCTCCTAAAACTAAAAATTATAGAAATAGCTCAATAAAAAGGGATTCTGCACTAACATCCCAAAGATGATCCAGGATGTTTGAGCACCCCTTTCCCGCTAGCTTTCTAGCCTAAATGAAAGATAGAATTTTCACTGGCTTAGACTTTTACACTCCCTCCCACTCAAGTTTACCTGTACCAAATATGTTTAGATTCATCATTTTTGTATTATAGTTCAAGACAACATGATATATAGACAACCAAGTCTTACCCAGGATAATGTAAAAATACAAGCATATCCAAAATAATCAAGTCTACCTAGGTCTGAAAAACCATAAATAACACAAAACATGCATAATATACATAGGCCACCACCAAAAAATCTCCAGACCTAACCAAATCTGACAGATACATAAGAGTAAGTGAAACTCGAATCACACAAAAGAGAAGCCATTCGGACATATATAAAAATAGTACCTATAATAGCAATGTCAAGTGCCTCAACCTTGGTCTTGCCTAGGAAGGAATAATAGGGCGTTCTATCATAAAGATGGACAACCTCCTTAGTTGGTTGTGCTCCACCCTTCATTTTCTTACTATTATCTTTGTTTCTACCACGACTATCCTAGTTACCAGGTCGTCCACCCTATGGACGACTCTTACTATTACCACCTCTATCTCTACCAGATGAAACCACAGCCTTAGTCTGATGTTATGCCTAATTACCTTCTTAGATTAAATGACACTCTCTCTTAAGAGCCTTACAACAATAATAATAACAACCACTCTAAAGAAAAGGCTTATTGGGTGATGTGCTATGGTTTCATGGTACATTTGATGCTTAAAATGGTGAAATTATGCATCTACTTAGGTTTTTTTGTTGGATATAATGTGTGTTTTGTGTATGTTAAAGAAAATTAGGTTCGAAGTGGTGCTTGATTGCAAAGAGGATGAGAAAGCTCTAAAAAATAAAATTACTAGTTAGACTACGAGTCGTGTGGTCTCCTTACAACTTATAGCCAAAACCGTAGTGCTAGCGTGGAAAGATTTAAGCTAAAGCTATTAAGTATAGATTGACCATGACTTGTACGGAGTGACTACAAGTCATGGTGTGTAATAGTAATGTGATTAGCTGTCAAAGTGAGTAAAGGATCTAAGTAAAGATAGACCATGATTCATAAGGAGTGACTACGAGTTATGGTGTGAAGCCGTATGGAGAATTGTGTGTAAATTCTTAAGGATTGATATTCCACTGGTGACAAGTAAAGACCAAAAATTATAATGACTGACTGTGACTCGGGCAGAGGAGTCATAATGACAACGGACTCAAGAGTCCTGAGGATGAGAAGCTACTGGAGTGATTATGATTAACATCATACGACTCGTAAGGTGACCCTATGAGGAATAACCACTGAATCCTAAAGCAATCTACGACAGCAGGAAACAAGTCGTAACCAAACCTAACAACTCATTGCCAGAGGCATGGCCATTGCAGACTTAGATTTTCTATTTTGTTTTAATTAGGTTTTATTTATTATTTGAGATACTATAAATACCCGAGGGTTATTCCTTTGTTATGTTACATACTTTTGATATATTTTCACATACTTATACTTCTTAATACTCGACATTTTTTTAGGCTTTTGGTTTCACAATTAATTAAAGATTTTGGATTCTATTCTTATTATTCTTATGCAATTCATTCTATGCCTTCATTGATTGTTATGGATTGTTGCATAACCATGAGCGGCTAAATTCCTTAACTAGGGTTGTGAAAACCTTGGCAGATTAATAAAGTAGGAGAAATGGGAGATTCATCTAGATCACGGCGATTGCATGTATAGTAATCTTCTTTGTATTAATTGTCTTCTAAGCTAATGCAGAAGCTTGGGAATTTTCTGTATTCGAGATCATCCTCACAAGGGAGTTTGAGATTTGGAAAAGTGGATTATGATTGTGATTCAGGGCTATCAACCCTTATCTAATCAACTTCAGACCCAAAAGGTAATAGTTTTAGTGGGGTCAAAGATAGGGAATAGTAAGGCAACGCCCTGAGACTCAAAAGGTGAAGGGTGAGATTTATCAATGCATTCACAAGACGATTGATGATATATAACTTGTTAGACATTGCATGTTGAGTAGTGGGATTAGTGAATTGAACAAGTGAATCTTAAGAAGTTAGAAGCTAGGGGGAACACAGTCCTAGTATTTATCTTCTATTGTTTACAACCTAAAGCACTCAAATTTGGTTACGTATTACTCTGACTTTAAAATCCCTCATTTACTTTTCTGCACTGCCCATGATTTCATCAAGTGTAAGACATAATTCCAAACATTCCCTGTGGGTTTGACCCAAACCTAGTTTTGGTTACTATATTTGACATTGATCGCATCATACTTCTTTTGAGGTTAGTTTTGGGTGGCATATAATTTTGGTTCCATTGTCGGGTAATACGGCGTTGAGTTGTTGACTGGATTTGTAGAATTTTTGGGTTTCTTACTTTCTATTTTTAGTGGGGTAGCCGTCATTGTGTGCCTAACACTAGGAGTCAAGGAAATACCTTACTCCTATTGAATCTTGAACCATAGAGATTGTTATAGCCGAATCATATGATGACTAAGCCAATACATGAAGGAAATTTAGAAGGGGTTTGGGATAATCCACATGCAATGCCTCCCCCTTATCCATGTGATCCATTGAATATTGCTAATATACAGATAGAGTAGATGCTCATAGAGGTATCTGACTAGAGAAGAGCAACCGAGAAGGCTCGATTGGCTTAGTAGGCAGAGCTGGATCAACTAAGACTGTTAGTTGATTGTCGAGCATTACACAATGCTAATCAAGATAGAGCACGAGGTGTAAAATCTCAAGTAATACTAGCATATCAGTATCTACAGCCGTATAATAAAGATGAGGATATGGGATATGTTGAGTCTGCTGAAACAGGAGCCATTATTCCTTCTGCTTTCCCACCAAATGGTATGTTTGATATCATAAGTGCAATGATCCAGCTACTAAATTTAAAAGGTGTATTGTCAGGATTGCTGATAGATGTTACGAACATGCATCTTGCCAACTTTGTTAGGATTCATACTATATATACCATTCCGAGAGTGGATCAGGAAGCATTGAGATTGAGATTATTCCCATTCTCATTGAGAAAAGAAGAATCATTGTGGTTAGTGAAACTTCCTAGAGGTTCAATCAAAACTTGGAACAAGTTGTATAGATAGTTTTTTAATTATTTATTTTCTCTGCTAGGATGCTACAGCTAATAGATAAAATCTACAACTTCAGGCAGTTGCCTACCGAATCCAAGTATGAGGCATGGCTTCAATTCAAAAAGAAGTTAAGAATGATGCCCAATCACTTAATTCCAGGGTCTAACTTGCTGGTGATATTCTACAGATACTTAACTATCAATTCTATGGAAATGGAAGGAACAATATAAAAAGGAGCATTTATACATCTTCACTGGGATATGGCACAGGAAATGCTAGATGAGACCTTTGTCACTAACCGAGGATAGCACACTCAAGAGGCTGATAGCAGTGCTGGTATGCATGCCATTAGAGATAGTAGTGACTATAGAGTTGTTGATGATTTATTAGAACAAGAAATGACACAGATCAGAATGGATATTAGGTTGCTCACAAAATAGTTTGCAATAATAAATTCTGAAAAAGTAAATGTAGTAGAGGCACAGGGGTCTACTTCCAAAGCTTATGAGTTAGATGTAGTGAGAAAGCTAAGTATCTGGATTATGAATTGGTGGGTTTTCAGGCAAAGACGCAAGGAAACCAAGGTCAGAAATACTATAGTGACAAATATCGAGACAAAAAAAGAGAGTGAGGTGGTGATTGGAGGTATAAAGATGACTATAAAGAGAAGAGTGATAAATATGTTCCAATTGGTAGTTGTGATACCGAGTCAAGAATGGAAGAAATGTTGTTCAAATTGGTAAAAGGAAAAGATAAGAAGCAATATGCACCATTGTAGTGCTGTCACTTCTAGATCGTTAGGAGAGAAAAAAGAGAACCCAGGAACTTTTACTATTCCATGCACTATTGGGTCCTTCAACTTCACTCGAGCTTTATATGATTTTAGATCCATCATTAATCTAATGTCGTTGGTGGTTTATAAGAATTTAGGATTGGGGGCACCCAAACCAACATCAATGAGATTGTTGATGGTTGATCTCACGGTGAAATGAACTGTGGGTATTCTTTGTGATGTGTTGGTGAAGGAAGAATCCTTCATATTTTTGGATGATTTTGTTATTCTTGACTATGAGGTGGACTTCCATGTCCCTATCATCTTAGGTAGATTCTTTCTAGCAATATATAGGGCCTCGGTTGATATGGAACTAGGGAAGCTAAAGTTCAGACTGAATGATGAGCAAGTGATCGTCAATGTATGCCAATCAATAAAGCAGCCCAATAATATACGGGCCATGTCTTTAATAGACACCATTGATGTTAGTGTTGATGATGTTGGTATGACTATTAAAGAGAAACTTGGAGATGAGGCATAAGCAACGGTGATTATGTATTTTGATAGTGATAGTATTGAGGAATATTATGAGATGTTGGGCATTATTTATGGGAGAGATTCTTACACTTATGCCCTAAAAAGGCTTGATCTAGATATGGAAATAGAACCTCTCCCCCTGCTCAATTGTTATTAAAGAGCCACCAGTCTTGAAGTTGAAGGCCCTCCCCTCTCACTTGTGCTATGCATTTTTAGGGGTTGACAATACCTTAGTGGTGATTATTGTGACTATATTAGTTAAGAGCTAGGTAAAGTCATAATTATCAGTGTTGCAGAGGTTCAAGAGAGATATAAAGAAACCATTGTAGATATTATGCATATTTTGCCAGGTATTTGTACCCACAAGATCCAACTTGAACTAAATTATTTTCCTAGTATCAAGCATTAACGTATGCTAAATCTTCCCATGAAGGAGGTGGTAAATAAGAAAATTATCAATTGGTTGGATGCTGGTGTAGTTTACCTCATTGCAGATAGAAAGTAGGTTAGTCTTGTTCAATGTGTCCCAAAGAAAGGTAGAATTACTGTAGTGCCGTATGAGAAGAATGAGCTTATGCAGTGAGACCCTTCATAAGTTTTAGAGTGTGCATGGATCATACAATGTTGAATACATGGACCCAAAATGATCATTTTCCTATGCCCTTCATGGATCGGATGCTTGATAGACTTGTAGGCAGAGGTTGGTATTATTTTCTTGATGGGTATTTGGGTTGTTGCTCTCGAAGATCAATAAAAGACAACTTTTACTTTCCCTTATGGTACTTTTTCATTCAAGAGAATGTCGTTTAGGTTATGCAACGCTCCCTCCACCTTTTAGAGACGCATAATGTCAATATTCTCTTACATGGTGGAAGACACCATTGAGGTATTTATGGATGATTTTTCTATGTTTGGTGATTCTTTTGATGACTTTTTGGTCCACTTGGCCAATGCTCTTCATAGATGTGAGGAATTTAACTTGGTGCTAAATTTGGAAAAGTATCATTTCATAGTAAAAGAAGGTATTTTTCTAGAGAACAAGATCTCAAAAGGGGCATTAAGGTAGATAAAACAAAAATTGAATTTATTGAGAAGCTTCCACGCTAGTCTCGGTGAAGGGTATTCAAATTTTTTTAGGTCATGCTAGATTTTATAGGCAGTTCATCAAGGATTTCTCGAAGATTGCAAATTCTCTAAACAAGCTTCTTGAGAAAGAGGTAAAGTTTGATTTTGATGGTGCGGTTGGTATAAGCTCCTATCATTGTGTCCCATGATTGGTCTCTTACATTTGAGATCATTTGTGATTCAAGTGTTGTGGACTTAGGTGTTGTCCTAGGCCAAAGGCAAGAAAAGATCTTTCACCCAATTTACTATGCCAGCAAGGCATTAAATCCTACTCAAAAGTACTGTTACTGAGCAAGAGTTGCTAGTAGTTGTTTTTACTTTTGAAAAATTTAAGTCCTATTTGATTAGGACCAAGGTCATTGTTCATACAGATTATGCAACCTTGAGATACTTAATGTCTAAGAAAGACGCAAAGTTAAGATTGATTTGTTGGGTTCTCTTGCTGTAAGAGTTTGATTTAAAGGTGAAGGACCGAAAAGGCATGGAAAATCAAATTGCAAATCACTTGTCCAACTTGAGGAAGAAGCAATGTAGAAAGTGGGGAATGGTCTTAAAATCGATGATACTTTTCCAAACGAGCAAATTTAGGTAGCATTTCCAGACGTAATTCCCTAGTTTACTAACTTTGCCTATTATTTGACAATTGATCTTGTCCTAGAAGACTTGTTTTTCCAGCAGCAAAAGAGATTTATACATGAGGTAAGAAAGTTTTTCTGGATGAGCCTTTTCTATTTAGGATTTGTACAAAAGGTTTGATTCATAGATGCATCTTGGAGATGGAGATGATGAGTATTCTTAAGGCTTGTCATGCTTCTCCCATTGGGGGTAGAAAACCTCACAACCCATAAAATCTTGTAACATGGGTAATTACTGGTCTACAATCTACAAGGATTCTCATGACTTTGCACTAGCTTATGACCAATGCCAGTGTAAAGGAAATATTTCACGATGTCATGAACTCTGCATGACCCCTATTTTGGAGTTGGAGTTGTTCGATGTGTGGGAAGTTGACTTCATGGGTCTATATATGAGCTCTTATGGTATGAAATACATTCTGATTATGGTTGACTATATGTCAAAATAGGTGGAAGTGGAGTCCTTAATAACAAAGGTAAAAGTGTCACCGCCTTTCTAAAAAACCATATCTTTTTACAATTTGGCACTCCATGGGAAATCATTAGTGATGGTGGGTTGCACTTCTACAACCGTTTGTTTAAGGCTCTACTCAAAAAACATGGTGTAAAGTATAAGGTGGAAACACCTTACCATAGTGGGTATGTAGAGGTATCCAATAGAGAGATTAAGTCCATATTGGTGAAGACTGTGAATGACACTAGGATTGATTGGTCAAGGAAGTTGAATGATGCATTGTAGGCCTACCAAATAGCTTTTAAGATCCCTATAGGTGCTTCTCCATATTATCTTGTGTATGGAAAAACAATCCACTTGCCTGTTGAACTTGTGTAGAAGGCATTATGGGCATTGAAAAAGCTAAATTTTAAGTTGTATGATGAAGCTAAGTTGAGATTGAGCAAGTTGAATGAGTTGGATAAATTTTGAATTCGGGCTTATGAAAGTTACTTCTCTATACAAGGAAAGGATGAAGTTGTATCATGACAAAAAAAATTGAGAAAAGAGTGTTTGAGCCCGGTGACCTGGTCTTGTAATATAGTTCAAGATTGTTTCCTGCAAAGTTGAAGTCTAGGTGGTATAGACCATTTACTATAGTAAGGGTCTTCCCACATCATTAGATAAAATACGAAGATGAATCCCCGTTCAAGGTGAATGGGCAAAGGGTGAAGCACTATTTGAGAGATCTTGTGAAAGTGAAAGTGGTTGATGATATAAACCTTGGTGAAGTCTGAGTAACCAAGACAATTGCATCGTGCTGCGACGTCAAATCAAGAACTATATAGGAGGCAACCCATGAGGATGGTTAGTGAAATCTGAGTATCTAACCTAGACACTTCATGTCGCAACATCAAATCAAGCGTTGTGTGGAAGGCAACCCATGTTTTGTACTTATTTGATTATAAGGTAACGTGTGTGTTTAGTGTACAGGACTAGAGATTGCAGGAATAAACCAGAAAATTTTATGGTTCTAGGCAATGTAACTCACCTCATAAGTCATAATCATACCTCACAACTCGCGACCAAGAGCCGTAGGGACCTACATCTTGGACATATCTTAGGAGTTTCATCTCTAGAGTCATCACGACTCTCAGAATAAGTCATCGTCAGTGACTACGACTTCTTAACTTGAGTCATGATTACTAGAGACTCAGTTAAGTTTTAGTTCACTATGGAGGGAGTCTACAATCCATATTATTACATAATGAGTCATAGTCAAGACTCGTGACCAGGCCCTACATTGCGGGCCTTTCGGGTCGACCCAATTTGAGAGAAATGGGTTAAATAAGGAAAATTAAATCAATTGATTCCTATTCCTAATTTTGAAACCTGGTGACTCACTTTATTCCCATAACCGACTATAAAACACTCCACTTTTCATTCCCTAACATCACAATCGATATTAAACACTCCCAAAGTAGGAATTTGCAAGAACTAGGACTCTATTCTCTAAGGCATTGTTTCAAGGAACTAAAAGAACTCAATCAAGTAAATGTTCTTTGTTCAATTCTTTCTCTTAGCGGTGATTCATTGTATAAAAATTTCTTTGGCTCCTTGATTAAAATACGTGCATAACTGAAACCTTGAGCCCTGTTCTTTAAACAAATTTGTAAAGTAATGAATTAATAGGAGTAAAAACATAATTTGTGCTAAATGATTGTTGGGGGATGAATTAGGAGTTATTGAGGTTCTTTAAATGTATATTGTTGGATTGGAATTGTGAATCGGAATTAACTACACCCATGTTACAGTAGCTAAGCGACTCATTACAACTCGTAGGGTCACCTAATGAGTTGTTATATGACTCGTAACAACTGGTAACATGGTTGATTAGAAGAGTGTGGGTTTTGTTAACATTACATCTCATCTCAATGAGTCGTAGTCACGATATACGACTCGTAGTCAGTATTGCACCATGAAAGTATTTTTGGTCAGATAACGAGTGTTGGTAATGAGTTGTAGTATAAAATTATGACTCTCTAGGAAGACTCATTACCTGACCAGTAAATGTTGATTAAGCATCATTCCACCCTAGAGTCTTCAAATGATTCGTAACCTATGGTAATGACTTGTACCCTGAGTCATAGGGTGCCCATATCCTGCTATATTGTTACCAAATTTCTTGCTTTTCTTTTCTTTTCTTTTCTTAGAACTTACTAACGGGAATGGCTCCAAAAGCTGATTTGATGAAAAAGCAAACCCCAAAAAAGCCTACCTTAAATACTAATTGTCATCTTATTAGTGTGGATACTAATGAGTCAAGCTGCTCAGTCAAGGAATACCCATTGCGGGGTAAGTGGATCTAAGTGAGAAACAACCTCGGGGTGCGAAAGCAACCTCGAAAGAGGTCACACCACCCAGGAAAGGGCCTAGGATGAAAAATCCTAGAAAATCACTATCTCACTCACTGTCCTTATCTGACGAGGATGGCAAAGATGATGACGATGAGGAGTCCGGTCCCAAGGAGGAGAATGTTGAGGGAAGTAAGGGTCTGAATCTAAAGAAGAGAGTGAGAGTGATACCTCCAATGAAAGGCATCCACTATAACCACCTCTTACTCCACTATTCATAGAGATTGCTCCAGTGCCCATCATTGAACAGTAGGGTTACCTTGGAATGCAGGTCGTATATAATAAAGGTATTGCCATAAACCCTTCCACGGGCAATCCACAGAGAGGGAACCATTTAGAGTAAAGGATGACGACCACAGGTATATCTGAGATGCCCAAATTTGATGCATAATTTAGGAAATACCACTTTGTGTGGATGAACAAAGCCCCTGGCTATTTTAGTCCTGCATTAGTATGTGAGTTTTATGCAACATACTAGATGGAGCTCAAAAGGTTATATCCACAGAGGAAGTTGTGGAAGGGTGGTAACCCGTTGAATGTTGTAACGATCAGAGGTGTTCAGGTGATCATTTCCACTAAGATCATTTCCAGAATACTACATGGTCTAGAGTTCCAACCACTGATAAATACGTTCGAGATCGACTTTTGCATGAAAGAGATGCGGAAGATAAAGAGAAAAAAAATCAGCACAAAAGAAAACTTAATTCACTTTCAATTGATGGCAAGTCTTATTGCTTCCAGCAAAGAGAAGGCTAGTTGGGTAGTTGATGGATCGAGAATTAACTCACAGCCAAATTACAAAGAGTACCCTAAATTTTGTGGCAATGGCATGGTTGAAAATTGTGTGGCATAGGTTGTGTCCTACATCTGGGGACAATGTACTCAGTTCAAACCGCGCGTCCTTGATAGTTAGTATTATGGATGGTTATGAACTAAATGTAGCTCAATTGATTTCCAGATAGATCCACGATTGAGCAGTGGGAATTGAAACAAGTCTGGTATTCCCTTATTTATTGATATAGATATGTATAGATACGGGAGTGCTAGAAATTCAAGATGTTGATCAGTTCATCCGATCGAGGAACACTACATATTTGGGGTTGATTTATGACACTGCAAACCCTATGCCCAAGGCTACAAAAATAGGAGTAGCATTGCTTGCTGAGGCATTTCAAACTAGACACCAGGGTTCACCGACATAGGTGATACCCCTGCTGAGATAAAATAGTCTAAGCCTCAGGCGTCAAATATAATATGGACTTCCCAGATGCTGACACCACCTACTACGGAACCAAGACCATTTACGTTGGTTATGCTTTAGTACCACAATCGTTCCTAGTTGAGGTACAAAAGAGATTGGGTAGTATAGAGGAAAAGGTGAAATTGATTAAGCAGGGAGTTAATCCATGGGTTGACAGATGGATCTGAGATGAGATGCGGAACACATAGACCCAATTTGATGAATTTGAGCAGCAAATAGCCTGCAGCTTGGGGGTACCCAGTCCCAAAATTTAGCAAGTGTAAAGGCTGAGTTAGTCAAGATCTAGAAGGAAGTTGAGGAGATACATAATAGATTATTTGCATCAATGCCTATTATAAAAGAGATCTCGATAGAGGAGGAAATACCAGATATTTGTTCCAAACCAGACATCATGACAAATTTTGATGTTGGTGAAAGAGGTAGGAAGAAGAGAAAACACTGGAAAGGAACACAGGAGGAAAAAATTGAGGATGCAAAAGCAGAGAGTATTCAAAGTAAGAGGGACCGACAAACTAGGGTCCATGAGATGACGGCGGCCCGAGTTAGCGATGCTGCAGATCTGAGTGGTAGCACCGCTCCTCCGCCAGAGCCATAATTGAGCTCACTGACCATAGTTATCTCCACTATTGATGTGAGCATGCCAGCCCCCACCGGGACAACTAATGTTGAGAGTGGGGCCCGTCCGTCATGAGGTCCCTCGTGCTGACCCTGCATGAGCCTATGCCTATTGTACCCAGGTATGTCTTCTCCCCTTGTTTTAGCTTATATATACACTGGGTACATTACAAATGCATTTGGTTAGGGGTGGGGGTGTACTGCTTAAACGATGTTGGTTGTTGTTGTCGTGTTTATTTTCCTATCGACTGCAGTTTGAATGCATAATCGACATGTCTAGTCTAACTATGTGTGTGTTTTTATGTTAGTGTTTTGTGATGTCTAATTAGGATGAAAATATGTACCTAAGGAAGTTGACGAGTTTTGAATAATTGTGCGAAAATTGTTTTGAATTTGTTTGAGAAAATGATTGAATTTGGTAGAGAAAATGATACCCCTCCTAAAATTTTAACAATTGTGTGATATGTGTATGTGAGTGACCATTGTGAATATGGTAATGACATTAGATTTAGGAACGTAATAACTATGGTGAACAATTGCATAAACTGGATAGACAGTGACTAACAATGTGACCCTGTACAATGTTGTGTGAGGCGTTACCTAAATCCATGAGTGTATGGAATCAAGTACTTGCTCGGTTGGTATTTCCTAGGTTTTAGGGTAGTTGGTTAGGAAAGTATGATAGGTTATTTTTTAAAGTAGTCCACTTAACTTAAATAAACCAGCCAAATGAGAATGAGAATCCCTTGATCGAAATTTTTGAGCCTTAACTAACTAATTTTTTTGTTTACACTAACTCACCTTCCTATTTTAAATTTCAATGAACCTATTTTGGCCTTGGTCCCCCTTGGATATTGTGCACCTCAACTCAGACAAATTGCCTAAGTTGAGGGTGAATATTATAGGGGTACATAAAGAATCTTGGGTATGAAGAAGGGGTGTAAATAGAAAATAAAGTAGGGTTGGGTGTGGTAGAAAAAAGTAAAAATAAAAAGAAAATAAAATTGTGAAAACTGAGAAAAAGAAATAATAAAGGACCACACCCAGCCTAAATGAGTAGAAAAATAATAAAAAGTGAAAAATAAGGGCAGGTTGAAAGAAAAGTGAAAAATAAGTGGACCCCAAAGTAATTGTAGTGCCAAGGAGGCTTAGTCACTAAAAATTTCCAAATATATCATACCATCCCCACTCCTACATTACAAGACAAATAAATCCCTATAGTGATCCTAACCTAATTGTCCAAAAACTAAGCCAAAGAAAATAAGGGCAAGCCTATGGCATTCTATACACACTGTGGAACTTCTTTGAGAGTGAGAGCCTTTTAATCATCCCGGAATTACTTTGTTTGATCTTGCTGAGTAATATGAACTTCTTTGACAGTGAGAGTGCAGGGGTTGTGTTGTTAGATTGCTTATTTGTCTGGGAAATGTACTTTGTATCTTCCTAGTTGTTCGTTGCTAATATAATTCCATCATTTGATACCTGTGTGTCACATTGTTGTACTAAATCAATACACAGTTGAATTTCAAAAAGTAAAAATAGGACGGGGAAATAATACTTGAGCATAGATTGATAGTTCGACTGACAAATGTATCTTAGTATCTTCCCAGTTATGCATTATTTGTGTTTTTGTTGTGTGTTTTTTCCTGAGGGCATACAAATGTTCTAAGTTGAGGGTTTTGATGTCTCGTGGTTTCATGGCATATTTGATGCATACAATGGTGAAATTATGCATCTACTTAGGTTTTTTTGTTGGAAAGGATGTGTGTTTTGTGTATGATATAGGCAAATTAGGTTGGAATTTGTGCTTGACTGCAAAGAGGATCAAAAAGCTCTGAAAATGGAAGTATTGGTCAGACAACGAGTTGTGTGGTTACCTTAAGACTCATATCCAAAATCATAGTGCTAATAGTGGAAAGATCTGAGTTGAAGGCATTGAGTATAGACTGACCATGACTCGTAAAGAGTGACTCCGAGTTGTGGTGTGCAACCATAATGTGAACAAAGGCCACAACTGAGTAAAGAAGTTAGGTAAAGACTTTTCATGACTCTTAATGAGTGACTATGAGTCATGGTGTGAAGTCGTACAGAGAACAGTGAGTAAATTCCTGAGGATTGATGATCCAGTAGTGACGAGTGAAGACCATGAGTCATACTGATTGACTACAACTCATGGTAAGGAGTTATAATAATAACAGACTCAAGTGTCCTAAATATGGGAAGCTACTAGAGTGACTACGACTAGCAGCTTATGACTCATAAGGTGACCCTATGAGTCGCAACCACTAAATCCTAAAGAGAGCTATGATTACAGGCAAAGACCCGTAACAAGACCTAACTACTCGTTGCCAGAGGTGTGACCATTGCCGTCTTAGTTTTACTATTTTGTTTTAATTAGGTTTTCTTTATTATTTTGAGATACTATAAATACCTGAGAGTTATTCCTTTGTTATGTTATGTGCTTTTGATATATTTTCACATACTTTGACTTCTTGATACCTAACATTTTTGTTCTTGGGTTTTTGGTTTCGTCATCAATTGAAGATTTTGGATTTTTTTCTTATCAATCTTGTGCAATTCATTTTATGTCTTCATTGATTGTTGCATAACCATGAGTGGCTAAATTCCTTAACTAGGGTTGTGGGAACCCTGACGGATTAACAAAGTAGGAGAAGTGGGAGATTCATCTTGATTACTACGAAGCATGTAGTGTAATCTTTTTTATATTAATTGTTTTGTAAGCTACTGTAGAATCTTGGAAATTGCATATATTTGAGATCATCCTCACAAGGGAGCTCGAGATTGGGAAAAAGGGCATTACGACAGTTTTTCGAGGCTATCTACCCTCGTCTAATCCACTTGAGATCCACAAATCTGATGGAGCACGATATTTATCTACAATATGAGAAAAATGTGCGTAATTTGAAAAAAAATGGTGATATTGGAGAGAAGTAAACTAATGGATTGAAAAAGAAAAAGATACGGTTAAATTGAAGAGAGGTAAAATAATGGAGTAAAAATAGGAAAGAAAGAGTAAAGCTCTATGTGTAGAGTTAATGGGCAAAAAATGCTACTTTTGCTATAAAATGTAATTTTGTGAAAGTGTTGTTATTTCTTATAATTATGATCTTAAGTTTGTCAGTTCCTGTAACTTTTCTAATTGTGTTTTGGACTGATTAGTATTGGCAATATTGGCTCAAACATCCTATTTGGTCCAAGACTCGACAAATGAAAAAACATATAAATTTTCCTAGTCTTTGCTCACTACATTTCCTTAGTACATAATTTGTTCTTATCCTATACTAGATAGGCAAATGTACAAAATATTATTTTATAATTATTTATCTTGTAGCTAGATAAATTTGTGTAAATGTATTACAAGGGGAACGAGAAAATCATAAGAATTTTTCACAAGTCGGTTTCTTTTCTTTTTAGTTTTCTATATGGTATCAAAACAAACATAAAACTTTCGACCTAATTCATCTTTATCTCCCTTCCATCCAAATGAAAAACACAGTTCAAAAAGTCACCACGGATGATTCTTCTTCCGTTAATTCTAGAAATACTGGGTCTATTGTGTTGGATCAGTCTAATCCCTATTTCCTTCATGCTTCAGATTCACAGGTATGTCTTTTGTCCCCACACTTTTTAATGGAAATAGGTTTGGAGCTTGTAAAAGGTATATTCGCATAGCTCTATCAGCCAAAAACAAATTGAGTTATATTAAAAGAGGTTTAATGTTTATGATCCAGATTAAAATAATTTCAAGTGGTGGTGTAGGTGTAATGATATAATTACTTCCTGGTTGTTGAAATCCCTCTCTAAAGAGATTATAAGAGGTTTCATTTACTCCAAATCTATCAAGAATCCATAAAAGGACCCCGAGGATAAATTTGGTCAGACAAATTGAACGATGCTTTATCACCTACAAAAATAACTTCGTGATTTAGTGCAAGGATCATTAGACATTTCAGGAAACTATACTAAAATAATAGAATTGTGAGATAAGCTTGACACTCTCTACACCAGGGAAACCTACTCTTCCGACTCTAATTGTGGAGAAAAGAACAAGATGAACAAGTTACTGTAGGATAAAAGGTTGATTCAGCTCCTCATGGGATTGAATGATGTTTATGAACCAGGAAGGAGCAATTTATTGATGATAGTAGTATTAATCTAGCCTATTCTCTGCTGATGCAAGATGAGAAGTAGAGGAAAAGTTACACAAATACAAACTTTCTGGGCAACTCAAGCTCTTTCACGAAAACACAATAGTACCCTATGGGTCAAAACAACTCAAGCTCTTTCATGGCAACACAACATTACCCTATGGTTCAAAGCAACTTAAGATCTTTCATGGAAACACAACACTACCCTATGGTTCAAAGAAACTCAAGCTCTTTCAAAACAACATAACACTACCCTATGGGTAAAAATAACTCAAGCTCTTTTATAGCAACATAACATTATCTTATGGGTCAAATGTCTTCTAATTCTAAATTCAAGAGTAAGGGAGATCTTATCTACTCACATGTAATAAACCTTATCATAATGTATAAAAGTTTTAATAGTTCAAAACATCATTATGCTGAATTACAAAATTAAACATTCACCTAATTTTCCTTAGACTAAAAATTTAAAAATTTAGCCTGACCTAGTTTGAGATGCATTTTGAGTGTGTGGTGGTTTAGGGAAATTTTCTAATTATGAGAGTGTTGATTGGTATTTTTAAATAGATTTTGTATTAGAAGATGAGTTTAAAAAGTCATAGAAACTTTTGGTGCATAGAAGGGTTAGTAGAATTTGGGTTATAGCAATTACCGTGAAGAAGTCAGTTCGTAATGTTAAAAATCAAGAAATGTGTTGTGAAATGGCTAGAGCTGGGACTTAATCCACAACTACTGGTTTGGTGTTGTTTCAATGACATAAGTGTCACTGTAGCAGCGTCACTGTAGTGGCAAAAGTGTCACCACAACAATAATCTTTTTTGGCCTAGGTTCCACTACAACGACAAATCCTCCACTTCAGTGTTGGAAACATAGTAAATCAGTTTTTAAGTTAGGAACATCATTTTTCATTCCTATTTTTTAAAAACTCATTCAAAAATTAAGTTAAGGCAATTTTTCATCAACTTTAGGGGTTTTTCATCTTTGAGGTAAGGTTTCTTTACTCTTCAAACTTGAATTTACTCCTTTAAAGTTTAGGATTTTAAGAACCATAGCCTTGGTTGAATAGGGAGTTAGACCTAATTTCATGAACTAGTGGGAATTGGTAGGGAATCACTAGTTTTTCAGTTGTTATTAATCTCAAGTTGAAATATTGAGAATGCAAAAAGATTAAAAGGTAGAAAGTCCTAGAATAATGAACTAGGCCAAGTTCATAGGTTGAATTTGATGATTATGAGTTTATTATGCATAAAAAGGGTGGATTATTGTGTTAAAACTTGTATATTGTTGTGTATAGACCAAAAATAGGCAAAAATTGAACGAAAGAGAAAGACTGTGGTGTAATATTATTTTGAGAAAGGAATAAAGGTTGGTTATGGTTTAATAGTAGTATAGACTTGCTTGACTCTATGCTTATATGTGAGTTGGATATATGTGATTTGCTTTCAGACATTACTTATGATTGTTGACTCTATCATGCATTGAGCATTGAATATTAATATGATATGAGATATTGTTGGATGGACACGTTGACACTATTATTTGGATTGGGTGTCATGCCAACTCTATTATTGGATCGACCATGCTGGCACTGGTACATAGACTGAGCTCGTCCCCTGCATGCCATAGTTGATATTCCTTACTGACTCTAGTATGTGTGTACATCTTGCATGTATTTAATCATCATTTTATTTGAATATATATATATATATATTATGATAATCGTGGTTTAAAAAATCTTCCTAAGTGTAATTAACGTACTTGTATACCTATGTATCTGTTGAGATAAAGTACTATGACTGTATATTTGACTGTCGACTAATTGTGAGTTGTGTCTTGATTGCTTTTACTTGCATTTCACTTGCTTATTTGTATAGTATTAAGTTGAGTTGGTAGATGATTCCTACAAGTACTTAGTTATTGTACTGATACTACATGTACTCTTTTTTGTTTGAGTACAAAGTATGTTCTATTGTTTGAGATAAGTCCTAGACTCTAATTCGTGATTCAAAGGTTACCACCATGTTTAGATAATTATGGGATCATCTTTATGTTGTTCATGCCCTTTATCTCGGGACAAAGACGTTTCTATTATTTCATATTCAAGATAATGTTTAGACCTTATTTTTTGATATCTTAGATTTCTTGTACGGTGACCTTTGGATCTCGAGGATTGTAATAATTAATGATACTTCCACAGTCTTTTTTTTTGGTAATGAACTGTTTTGTTTATTAATGAATTTAGTAAGACAAATAGTGGTAAATTATGAATCCGATGAGTTCTTTGGTAAATGGTTAAGGGTTGGGTTAGATGGTTCTTCCACTATAGATTTAGGGTAGATTTCAATCATGACCAATTGGATCATTACAAAGATGGTATCGAGCATTTGGTTTGTCGATATCGTCATATAAAAATAAATTTAGTTAAGTATTGCAGAATAGTACAGAGACATTTGCACTTTTCTGTAAGAGGCTATAGGGTTTTAGGAAATATTTTTTACTTTATTCTTCCCTTCTTTATATATTCCAATTGGTATCTGGTGATCCAAATTGGTATCTAAGCTCCGTCACTCTTCTTTTTGCAAATGGCGAGCACTCGTTCAACCAGAGCGGCAGTAGCCACAACAGCAGCACTGGCTACTGAGGCTGCATTTTGATGTAGGCCTTGAGTTAATGGCAGGGTGAGAAGAAGAGGATGATTGGCATCACCTACCAGGGATGGACTTGGGTAGTTGGAAGATCGACAAGGTAGAGATCACCCTCCTCTCCCTATAATAAGATTCTTTGGATTTGGCTCAGAATGAGAAGGTGATGGTTGAGGAAGATTTAGTTATAGTTCCAGAAAATGTGATACCCATGAAAAATAGTTCATCTTAGGTGACTATGTATGTAGAGTTGATTCATTAGGTGTTGGTATTTTTAAGAAGTTTGGTTGACATTGATATTACTCCTATAGTTCCTGTATTTTTATCCCCAGCTTTGTATCATACCACTGCTGTAGTGCCTCAAATAGATGAGGCTTTTGAGATAAGAGTATTTTCCCATAAGGTACTGGTACAGGTGATGACTGATGATGAACATAGACTATTTTGTAAGTTTATAAAGATGACACCTCCAGTGTTTCAAGGTACTAAGTCAGAGGATACATTTGAGTTATTGATTAACTGTCCCGAGCGTTTGCACAAGATGGGCATTATGAAGAGGTATGGTGTAGAGTTTGTGACATTTTAATTACAGGTAGAGGCCAAGCAATATAATGATGGAGGTCTTTTGTTGAGTGTAGGGATACCTTATCTCCGATTACTTGGGTTTAATTTTAGAATATGTTCCTTGAGAAGTATGTTTGCATGTAACGCCTCGACGGTACCCCCTGGATGTCACACGGTGCTTAAGACTATGAATAGTCCAAGATAACCCATGATATCTACTCAACACTGGACTTTCATAATTGTAAACTTAAAACATAAGCAGAAACTGAAGAAAACATAAAGCAAAATTCAAACAGATGAATAATCTTAACTAAAAACTCTATAACTTATAACCTTCAAATATGTGGAAACTGAAAGAAACATAATATAATACCCCATCTCTAAAAGTTTTTTGTCCATTATATGACTCATCCCTTGAGTTATATGCATAACATACAAGTGGTATGTTGAAATTGTATCCAAAGTAGTATTCCATGGTGAACAATCTGTTAATGGTACGGCTTGAACGTTGGAGTCATAAAAAAAGTATGATTCTTATGAGGCCAAGTCGTGAAGACATCAATGAAGACTCCTTGAGAATCTTTCTAAGATACGATTGGAATGTTAAGAGTCGTGTGAGTATGATATGAGTTGTAGGTTGATTAGTGTATGCCCTCCTATAGATTACCAAGCATACAAGTTAGGAGGCTAGTCATACCATTGCATACGAGTCATTGGTAGACTCGTAAAGACTAACGAGTAAATTCTGAGAAGTTAAGTTAAGGGGCTTCTTAGTGTTTTCCCCCTTATAAATCCTAACCCACGACCATTTACTAAGGAGAGGCATTACTTTTCCCCTTTTTTTCATCGATTAAACCAAACAAAATCTATCATTCCATTCTCAAGAACAAGATTAGGGTTTCTCTTAAGATCATCGCCCAAATCTCAAAGGTTAAGTTACTTCTCTAAGCCAAGAACTTTGATGTATGTGGGGTTTATGAACAAGGATATTCTTGTATCCTTATGCCCAAAACTTGTTTTAAAGTTAAATTTGATTTGCAATTAGGGTTCATACGCAAACTATCTTGTCTGTAGTTTAATAAATTATCACGTGATTAAGGTATTAAAGTGCATACATGTTCTCATCTATTCATGTTTTCGACTTGAAGATTCTCTATTATGATTTGAATATCATGAGTTTGATTTGAAACATTGATTAAAGATTTTCAATCGAGTTTTAAGCATGATATTATGTTACAAGTTATTTGAAAGAAAGTATGAGATTTAAGGCTTCAGTATAAGAACTAAGTCTATAATAAAGTTTGATCTTTTGAATCAATGACAAGACTTGAAATCCACTATTATTCATCTTGATTATGATTTAAAATAAAGAGAATCATAATTGGTTTCTAGTATAATAATCCTTAAGCTATTTTAAGGTGGATTTATTAACTATGAGCACATATATGTATATACATTGGGAGTAGTATTTAACATCGGAAAGGGAATGCAGATGAGCGTATCCTAAATTCTCAAAAACTACGAGCCAATGTAGGTTAAGCTTTTTCCCAATACGGTTGAGGTAAGGATAATGATCCCTAAGTTAAGGTTCTATTCCTATGGCAAGGGTAGAACAACTCTCCCCAATGTAGGTAAGACGTTGGACTCCATGGTAGCTTACATGGTTTATGTCGATTAGAAGAATCTCCCATAAGAAGGATTAAAAGTAAATATTTTAAGAAACTAAGCGTTATGGCTCACTAAGTTATTCATATGCTTCATGATTTAAGATTTATGATCTTGCAGTCTTAAGTTTTACTCAAGTCCAAGGTGAGTCATTTACGTTTTGCTTGCATCATTTTAAAAGTTTGTAAACTTATTTAGTTATTGTCTTACTTATGCATTCACCCCTATATGCTTAGTACATTCCATAGATACTAATCCATATATATGTCTGTGTGCTACATTGTCTTATAATGTAGATTCTGGTGCCCATTTCCAGCAACACGATTGACTTCGGCATCATTACTTTCATTCCTCTTGTGGTGAGTTCTCATAGTCCGAGGGCCCAAATTATCAAATTTCCTTTATAGATGATAGTACTTAGCCATTTGATTTCAGTTTTATGTTTGGGTCAGCTGGGGTTTGTCCCAGTGGTTCTCTAATCATTAGTAGAGGCTTAGATGACAATGAACGTTCAAGTTTAAGTTCAAGAAATTTGTTCTATGATTTCCAAGTTAAAGATTCACATCAAGTTATAAGATTGATTATTTTTTTTAGTTTTCTTCATACGATAGTTATCCTAATTACGTGAGTTCTGAACTTAGAAGATATTATGGGTTAGCTTGGGGCTATTCGTAGACCTGATAACCATATGACATCCAAGGGAGTGCTCTTGGGGCGTTACAAACTTGGTATCAATGCCTAAGGTTTTGAAGAGTCCTAGGGAGTTAGGCAAGTCATGTTATGTAGAGCCTTGATCATAGATGCGAAGCATGACACATTTATGAGCAAGGGGATGCAGAATGAATTAGGAATCATTAGTTCTTTCATGATCTATCGTGCTTACAGTTATCTCTATCTACCTTAACTTATTCTTTTACGTTGCAGACTATACCTCCTCACCGAGCTGACACACGTAAAGATGGTGATCAACCACCCCTATATGTCAACCCATTAAATGAGAATGTATCTTATGCTGAGTTTCAGGATGCTTTTCAAGCATTGGCCCAAGCTATGATCGCCAATGTTCAGGGAAACGAACAGACAATGATCATACTTCAAGAGAATGTTAATTTAGCCGCAACTCAAATTTGGCATTTTATGAG
The DNA here is from genome assembly GCA_030864215.1 of Capsicum pubescens. Taxonomy (NCBI): domain Eukaryota; kingdom Viridiplantae; phylum Streptophyta; class Magnoliopsida; order Solanales; family Solanaceae; genus Capsicum; species Capsicum pubescens. The sequence goes on from CM061548.1 coordinate 88,211,400, forward strand.
GATGAATCTGCCTGAGCTCTATGGGTCAAAGGTTGATTAGACCCATAACTCTTTATTGATGAGGTGAGAAAGATAACTCATTATGCATATTACTTAAGAGGAAAGTGTAGAGTTGGCATTCTATAGGTTAAAGGATATTGCTTTTGATTGGGTTACGATGTGGAGGGATTGTAGGGGTGAGAATGCAACTCCTGTGAGTTGGCAGGTATTCTAGAATGCTTTTCTGGATAGGTTCTTTCCACGTGAAATAAGGGAGGCTAAGGTGGAGGAGTTTATGAACCTGAGGTAGGGCTCTATGATGGTGAAGGAGTACTGCCTTAAGTTCACTCAGTTGTCTAAGTATGCTCCTTAGTTGTTAGCTAATTTTAGAGCTCATATGAGCAAGTTTGTTACTGGGGTGTCTGATTTTATGGTCAAAGAGTATAGGACTTCCATGCTGATTGGAGATATGGATATTTCTAGATTGATGAATTATGCTCAACAGATTGAGGTAGAAAAGTTGAAGGAAAGAGAGAAGAGGAATAAAAGATCTAGGACTAAATAGTTTAAGTTTAGTCAGCCGAGGTTAGGAGGGGAAACCAATAGCAGTTTCAGGGTCATTCATCAGTTCCTGTGCCATCTTCATCTAGTGCCTCTGCACCCAAAACCAGGCAGAAGCAACAGGGCAGGACTTGAAATTCCAGATCTCAGTATAGTGTAGTTGGGAGGCCCAATTTCCCAACATGTGAAAAGTATAGCAGAACCTATCTTGGTGAGTGTTTGATGGGCAAAATGGGTTGTTATGGTTTTGGTAAGATGGGCCATAGAATCAAGGAGTCCCCATATGCTAAGATGGAAAGCAGAGATACTCATCCCTAGACTCAGGCTACAAGTGCAGCCACCCAGCTCCTCCACAAGACGCATCTTCTAGTACTGGTGACGGTCTATGCTAGAATCAGTTTAATGCTTTGCCATCCCACCAGGAACAAAGGAGTTCACCAGATGTAGTTATTGGTATGCTTCTTTCCTTTCACCTTTATATTTATGTATTGTTAGGCCTAGGATTAAATTTCTCTTATGTAACTCCTTTGGTTGCTGTAAATTTTGGGGTAGGTCCTGAAAATCTCTCTAAGCCCTTCTCAGTTTCCACCTCAGTGGGTGCGTTAGTTGTTGCTAGACGAGTCTACAAGGAGTTTTCTATTGCCATCCTCTATAATATACCTGATAGAGTTAGAGATGGTACATTTCGATGTTATTCTGGTCATGGATTAGCTTCATTCATGCTACACATCGATAGATTATCCCACCCATGTGGTAAAGTTCCAGTTTTCTAATAAGGTAGTTTTTGAGTGGGAGGGTTAGTTCTGTATCTCCTAAAGGTTGTCTCTTCTCTTACCTTAAGTCCCAAAAGTTAATATCAAAAAGGTGTATTTACCATTTAGTTCGAGTCAAAGATACTATGTCTGAAGTTTTGACAGTTCAGTCAGTTCAGCTAGTGAATGAGTTTCCAGAAGTTTTTCTTGAAGATACTCCAGGGATACCTACAGATATAGAAATAGAGTTCGGTATTAATCTTCTTCTTTATACTAAATAGAGTTTGGTATTGATCTTTTTCTTGATACTCAGCCCATCTTTATTCCTCTTTACCGTATGGCTTCGGCTGAACTTAACAAGTTAAAAGAGCAGCTTAGAGATCTCTTAAATAAAGATTTTATCAGACCTAGTATTTCTCCGTAGGGTGCTACGGTCCTATTTATGCGCAAGAAAGATGGCACTCTCAGAACGTGTATAGATTATAGACAGCTAAACAAGATCACCATCAAGAATAAGTATCCCATTTCTAGGATCAATGATTTTTTCGATCAGCTTTAGGGTACTCGATGGTTCTTCAAGATTGACTTTAGATCGGGATAACATCAGTTAAAAGTTAAGGAGAAATACATTTTGAAAATAGCTTTTTGAACGAGGTATGACCATTTTGAATTTATGGTTATGTCGTTGGACTGACAAATCCTCCTGCAACCTTTATGGATTTGATGAACAGGGTCTTCAAGTAGTATTTGGATATGTTTGTCATTGTCTTTGTAAATGACATACTGGTGTATTCCAGGAGTGAGGAAGAGCACACAGATCACTTGAGAATAGTACTGCAGACCCTTAAAGACCATTAATTATATGCAAAATTTGGTAAGTATGAATTTTGGTTGGAATCTGTTACCTTCTTGTGGATCATTATTTCAGAGGCTGGTATTCACGTAGATCATCAAGAGATTGATGCAGTAAATCACTATCCTCGACCCATCACTCCATTCGATATCAGGAGCTTTTTTGGGTTTGTATGGGTACTACAAAAGATTTGTTGAAGGGTTCTCCTCTATAGCCATTCCATTGAACAAGTTGACCCAAAAGAAAGTAAAGTTTATGTGGTTAGATAAGTGTGAAAAAGAGTTTCCAAGAGTTGAAAGATAGATTGACTTCAGTTCCGGTGTTAGCCTTGCTCGAAGGGTTAGATGGATTTGTGGTATATTGTGATGCTTCTAGAGTTGGGCTAGGTTGTGTATTGATGCAGAATAGGAAAGTGATAGCCTATGCTTCCAGGCAACTTAGGGATCACAAAAAGAACTACCTAACTCATGACTTAGAATTTGCTGTTGTTGTGTTTGCTTTGAAAATTTAGACGCACTACCTCTTGGTATGCATGTTGATGTTTTCACTAACCATAATATCCTTCAGTACGCATTTAATCAGTGAGAGTTGAATCTTCATCAGAGAAGGTGGTTGGAGTTGTTGGAAGATTATGACATGAGTGTTCTCCATCATCCGGATAAGGACAATGTAGTGGCTGATGCATTGAGTAGGTTGTCCATGGGTAGTGTGGCCCATGTGAAGGAGGAAAGATGAGAATTGGCCAAAGAGGTGCATAGATTATCCCATTTGGGAGTTTGTTTGCTCAATAATGACGATGGGGAAGTAGTAGTTTGGAATATTTCAAAATTATCATTGGTAGTAGAAGTGAAATAGATATAGTGGAATAATCCCATCCTTAACTAGATATTTGAAGCAGTCCAAAAGCATAAGGTTGAGGTTTTCTCCCAAGGGGGAGATGGTGTACTTCGATACTAGGATAGACTTTACATTTCGAATGTAAATAGGTTACGAGAAAGGATATTAGCTGAGGCTCATGGTTCAAGATATTCTATTCATCCGAGTGCTACTACGATATATTGAGACCTGTTAGAAATTTATTGGTGGAATGGTATTAAGAGGGACATAGCAGAGTTTGTGGCAAAATGTTTAAATTATCAACAAGTAAAGGTTGAACACCATAGACCGAGAGGTATGATGCAAGAGATTAGTATCCTTACTTGGAAGTGGGAAATAGTGAATATGGATTTCATCACAGGGTTTCGTCATACAAAATGTCAGCATGATTCAATTTGGGTTTTAGTAGATCGAATGACTAATCAGCTCATTTCCTACCTGTCAAGACTTTAGATACAACACAGGATTATGCTCGAATATATATCCGTGAGTTAGTAAGGCTTCATGGGATACCTTTATCCATCATTTCAGACAGAGGCACACAGTTCACTTTGCAGTTTTGGCAGTCTTTTCAGAAGGGACTTGGTACAAAGGTTAAGTTTAGTACTGTATTTTACCCGCAGACTGATGGTGAGGCTAAGAGCACAATCCATACATTAGAAGACATGTTGAGAGCATGTGTTTTAGACTTTAAAGGGAGTTGGGACGATCACTTACAGTTGATTGAGTTTGCTTCTAATAACAATTATCATGCTAGCATTCAGATGGCTCCATTTGAAGCACTGTATGGATGTAGTTGTAGATCACCCATAGGATAGTATGAGGTTGGAAAAATGGAGTTGATTAGGCCATATTCTGTTCTTGAGGCTATGATTAAGGTTTAGTCAATTTCTGATAGGTGAAGACTACTCAGAGTTGTTAGAAGTCGTATGCTGATGTGAGAAGAAGGGATCTCGAGTTTAAACTAAGCGATTGGGTATTCCTAAAGGTATCGCCTAAAAGGAATAATAAGATTTGGAAATAAAAAGATGTTGAATCCATGGTTTGTTGGTTCGTATGAGATAGTGAAACGTATTGTAAAAATGGCTTATGAATTGAATCTTCCATCAGAGTTAGGGATGGTTCATCTAGTGTTTCACATTTTGATGCTCAAGAAGTGCATTGGAAATTCGTACTTAATGGTTCCTCTAGATAGTATTGGGGTTAATGATAACTTGTTGTAAGAGGATATTCCGGTTGAGATACTTGATAGGCAGGTCCGAAGGCTAAGGAATAAGGAGGTAGCATCTGTGAAAGTTTTCTGGAGAAGCCAGTCGGTTGAAAGGTCCACTTGGGAAGCTGAAGCAGACATGATGGCCAAGTATCCTCATCTATTTTCTTTCAATCTAGTTCATACCTAAGGTAAATGGTTATTTTCAGCCAAGACTCTTTCTCTTTAAGTCTGTTAAAGTATTCTTGAGTCGTATTATATGTGGTGTGTTGATGGATCCTTATGAAAGATGTAAACTTATTTATATGTTTGTTTTGGTGTGAGTGATCCTTTTTCCCAGTCCTAAATGATGCCACATTCAAGGATGAATGTTTTCAAGGGGGAAACATTGTATTATCCCATCTCTAAAAGTTGTTCGTCCATCATACAACTCATCCCTTGAGTCATATGCACAACATACGAGTGGTATATTGAAATTGTATCCAAAGTATTATGGCATGGTGAGCAATCTATTAAAAGTACGACTTGACCCTAGGAGTCGTCAATAAGGGTATGTGTCATATGAAGCCAAGTTGTGAAGACATCAGTGAAGACTCCTTGAGAATCTATCAAAGATATGAGTGGTGGGTTAAGAGTTGTGTGAGCATAGTACGAGTCATAGGTTGATCAGTGTATGCCCTCCTAGAAACTGCCAAGAGTACAAGTCAAGTAGGCTAGTCGTACCATTGCATACGTGTCGTTGGTAGACTCATAAAGACTGGCGAGTAAATTCTGAAAAGTTAAGTTAAGGGGCTTCTTAGTCCTTTTCCCCTTATAACTCCCAACCCATGACCTTATACTAAGGAGAAGCATTACTTTTCCCCTCCTTTACATCGATTAAACCACAACAAATCTCTTATTCTCAAGAACATAGATTATGGTTTCTCTTAAGATCATCTCCCAAGTCTCAATGGTCAAGTTTACTTCACCAAGCCAAGAACTTCGAGGTATGTGGAGTTTATGAATAAGGATTTTCTTTCATCCTTGTGCCCATAACTTGTTTTAGAGTTAAAGTTATATGATTTAAAATTAGGTTTTATACGCAAACTATCTTATCTTGAGTTTATGAAATTATCATGTGATTAAGGTATTAAAGTGCATACGTGTTCTTATCTATTTATGTTTCGACTTGAAGTTTCTTTATTATGATTTGAATATCATGTGTTTGATTTGAAACATTAATTAAAGTTTTTCAATTGTTTTTTAAGCATGATATTGTGTTAGAAGTTATATGAAAGAAAGTATGAGATTTAAGGCTTAACTATCAGCACTAAGTCTACAAGAAAATTTGATCTTTTGATTCAATGACAAGACTTGAAATCCACAATTGTTCATCTTGATTATGATTTAAAGTAAAGAGAATCATAATTGGTTTCTAGTATACAACCCCTTAAGCTATTTAAGATGGATTTCTTAAGTATGAACACATATGTGTATATACTTTGGGATTAGTATTTATCACCAAGAAGGGAATGCGGATGAGCGTATCCTAAATTCCCGGAAACTACTATCCAACGTAGGTTAAGCTTTTTTCCAATATGGATGAAGTAAGGATAGTGATCACTAAGTTAAGGTTTTATTCTGATGGCAAGGGTAGAATAGCTCTCCCCAACGTGGGTAAGATGTTGGAATCCATGATAGCTCAGATGGTTTAAGTCGGTTAGAAGAATCTCTTATAAGAAGGATTAAAAGTAAATATTTTGAGAAACTAAGCATTATGGCTAACTAAGTTATTCATATGCTTCATGATTTAGAATTTATGATCTTGCAGTCTTAGTCATCCCGTTATAACAGACAGATTCTCCCAATAAAATGACCATAACTTTCTATTCCGATGTCGAGTTAAGGTGAAATTTTATGCATTGGAAAGAAGACTCAAAGATCTTTCATTTGATATATAGTAGGACACGTTAATAGTTATATTCTAGGAGTTACACTTGTTTAAAGTTGACCCTTGTAGGATCCAATACTAAAACACAATTGATACAAATGCTTTCATCTCAACTTTGCTCTAAGTTTTTCCTATGACCATAATCGTATTGAAACACTTCACACACAAGGTGAATGGTCAAGACACTTGATTATGGTTTGACATAATCTCTTTAGGGCCTTTAAACATATGAAAGATAGTTCGAAACTTATCTAGAAGCTTGTATAGTATTACAATATCTCCCCCTTGGGGTCATTCATACTCGAATGAAGACTGAGATGGAAAACTTATCTATCTCTACAACTCAACTACTCACCCTAAAAATGAGCATATAACATAAATGACCAACTACACATAACCGAATAGGTTGAACTAATGTGAGTAAGAATGTCGCTTAGTAGAATAGATTAGATGGGACTTCTTACCTCAGGCTGACTCTGTGCTAGGATTGAATAGGTGAGGGTATCGAATCATCATATCTTCTTCTACTTCCTATGTTTCTCTCTCGACTGACTAATTTTTTCCAAAGAACTTTTACTGAAACCATGCCCTTATTCCTTAACCTTAAAACATGTCGATCCAAAATTTTAACTAGGATTTTCTCATAGGATAAGATATCCTTGATTCCAATACTCTCTATCTGGACTATTAAGGATGTGTCCCCAATACTCTTCTTTAACATCAAAACATGGATAACTGGATGAAAGACGCCTAATTCTGGCAGAAGATCTAACTCGTAAGCAACTTCTCCAACATACCTCACTATTTTATAAGGACCAATAAATCAGAGACTAAGCTTTCCTTTCATCCCAAATCTCATGATACCCTTTATGAGTAACACCTTTAAAAATACCCAATCACCCACTTCAAATTTAAGTTTTCTCCTTCAACGTCTGCATACGATTTCTGGCGACTTTGAGCGGTTCTCAACCTCTCACAAATTAATTAGACCTTTTCCATGTCTTTAAGAATAGAATCTGGCCCAATCAAGGTTGATTCACTAACTTCGAACCAACCTATAGGTAACCTACATCTACGCCCATATAATGCTTCAAATAGAGCCATATGAATACTAGTATGATAACTATTTTTATAGGCAAACTCAATCAAAGTTAAATAATCATACCAGCTTCCCTTAAAGTCCATTACACATTCTCTAAACATGTCTTCCAGTTTTTGAATCGTACGCTTAGACTGACTGCCTGTCTGTGGATGAAAAGTCGTACTAAACTTCACCTTTGTACCAAGGCCTTTCTGAAATGATTGCAAAAACTGGGAAGCGAATCATGTGCCTCTGTCTGAAACAATGGACAAGGAAATCTCATGGAACCTTACTAATTCGTAAATATACATTATACATTTTTGCATAATCTTCCACTATATCAGAAGTATTGACAGGTAAGAAATGGGCTGATTTGGTCATTCAATCGACCCAAATTAAATTGTGTTGATGTCTGGTGCAAAGAAGTCCAGTAAAAAATCCATATTAATGACTGATGTCACCTAAAACTAACCTCCAAAGAAGTATGCTGCGGTCAATGCCAACTATAGTAACCCAACTCTGGTTGGGGTCGAACCCATAGGGAATATGTCGAATAGTATCTTAAACTTGATAAAATCCACGAGTAGTGTAGAAAAGTAAATGGGAGGATTTTGAAGTTAGCAGTAATATGTAGCAAAACTTGAATTCTTTAGTTTGTAAACATGTAATACCCCGTATTTTCCTAGCGCAGTTTAGCTCTTAGTACACGAGTATCTCTATATTTTCAAAATACTCAAAATTTTTTAGTTTAAGACTTGCCATTATATAGGAAATTAAGTCAACTTTCCAACGATATAAATTTTTCCCAAATCCGATACCTGGGTGAGAAGTTATAGCATTTTTAGTGAAATAGTGTGTCAAAGTAGGCATCACCACGTCGTGGTGAGGGTCAAATTGGCATTTGTTAATTCCTAGTATGCCGTCATAATAAGCCTACATCGCACCAATATTCCAGTTCTCGATTGGCATTTTCCAGTGAGCCATTGTGATAATGGTGCATCACGCCAATATCCATTTTCACAATTGTCATTTTCCAGAGAGGCTCCGTGATACTTCCATGTCGCTCCAATAGATAATTTCACGATGGTCTATTTTTTTGAACAGTTTTAGTAGGTTTCCAGTGGTGGCATCGCGATGAAGGCCATTGTAATGGTAAATGGTATCAGTAGGTTGTCTATGGGTAGTGTTGCTCACATTGAGGATGGTAAGAAGAAGTTAGTTCAGGAAGTTCATAAGCTTGCCCGACTAGGTGTATGCTTGGTTGATTCAGTAAAGGGTAGTGTGTTGGTGCAGAATAGTTTAGAATCATCTCTGGTTTCTGAAGTAAAGGAAAATCAGGATAGAGATCCCAGTCTAGTTAAGCTGAAAGAGCTAGTCAGAGATCAGAAAGTAGAGGTTTTCTCCCAAAGGGGAGATGGTTTGTTGCGTTGCTAGGGTCGGCTATGTATGCCAGGTGTAGATGACTTGAGACAATGAATTTTTGCTGAAGCACAGGGTGCGCACTACTCAATTCATCAGGGGCCACTAAGATATACCATGATTTATGGGAGATCTATTAGTAAAGTAGGATGAAGAGGGATATCGTATTGTTTGTAGCTAAGTGCTCTACGTGTCAGAAGGTTAAAAGTGAGCACCAGAAGCCTAGTGGGTCCATACAGGAGTTCAGTATTCCCAAATGGAAACGGGAAGAAGTGAACATGGACTTTGTGATGAGTTTGCCTCATACTCGTCATCAGCATGATTCGATTTGGGTTATTATAGATATGATGACCGAATCCGCTCATTTCTTGCCAGTCTATACTTCCTATTCAGCCGAGGACTATGAAAAACTCTATCTCAGAGAGTTGGTTAGGTTGCACGGAGTCCCAGTATCCATTATTTAAGATAGAGGTACCCAGTTTACCTATCACTTGTGGAAAGCTTTTCAGAAGGGTCTTGGTACCTAAATTTACCTCAGTACAGCCTTCCACCCTCAGACAGATGGTTAAAAAGAAAGGACCATTTATACTCTAGAAGATATGTTAAGAGTATGCGTTGTTGATTTTAAAGGTAGTTGGGATGACCACTTACCTTTGATCGAATTCGTATATAATAATAGTTATCATTCTAGTATTCAGATGGCTCCGTTTGGGGCTCTTTATGGTAGGAGATATAGATCCCTAATTGGTTGGTTCGAGGTAGGTGAGGCTGCAGTAATAGGTCCTGATATGGTGTTTGATGCCTTAGAGAAAGTTCAATTGATCAGAGAAAGGCTTAGGGAAGCCCAGAACTGATAGAAATCATATGCGAATATGAGGAGAAAGGATCTCGAGTTTGAGATTAACAATTTTATGTACTTGAAAATCTCTCCCATGAAGGGAGTGAAGAGGTTCGGCAATAAAAGGAAGCTCAGTCCCCGGTATGTCAGTCCTTATAAAATTCTCAGCCATTTTGAAAAGGTAGCTTACGAGCTTGAGTTGCCTTTGGAATTAGATTTAGTTCACCCAGTATTCCACGTCTCCTTGCTAAAGAAATGCATTGGTGGCCCAACAATTGTAGTCCCCTTAGAGGGTGTAGATATTCAGAATGATCTCTCTTTCGAAGAGGTTCCAGTCCAAATCCTAGATCACCAGATTCGTAGACTAAGGAACAAAGAAGTTCCCTTGGTCAAAGTTCTTTGGCGGAACCAGTCAGTTGAGGGAGCTACTTGGGAGGCAGAAGCAGATATGCAGACCAAGTATCCTTATTTCTTCTCCGCAAACTCAGACTCAGCTTGAGGTAACAGTCTTCCTTAGATTTACTTAGTTCCATGTTCAGTTATAGTTACAAACCTTAGTATCAGTTACCGTTGCATATCATCTTTATGACAGTCATGCATTCATGAGTCAGATCAACCATGTACTCATGCTTCAGTTGTGAAAGTTTAGTATGTAAAATAAGTCCATCAGTATTTCTCAGCTTAATCAGTCTCATTCGAGGACGAATGTTTCGAAGGAAGAGATATTATAATACCCCATATTTCTCTAGCTCAGTTTAGCTCTTAGTACACGAGTATCTCTATATTAATTTTTTCAAAATACTCAGAATTTTTCAATTTAAGACTTCTTTCAAACGATATAAATTTTGCCCAAATTCGATACTCGGGTGAGAAGTTATAGCATTTTTAGTGAAACAGTGTGTCAAAGTGCGTATCACTGCATTGCGATAAGGGTATAATTGACATTCGTCAATTCCCAGTGTGCCATTGCGATAAGCCCACATCGTGCCAATGTTCCAGTTCCCGTTTGGCATTTTCCAGTGAGCCATCATGATAACGGCGCATCACGCTAATGTCCATTTTCGCAATTGACATTTTCCAGTGAGGCTTCGCGATACCTCCGTGTCGCGCCAAAAGCTAATTTCACGATGGTCCATTTTCTTGAACAGTCCCAACCGGTTTCCAGTGTCTCACCGCGATGCCACTGCGTCGCGATGAAGGCCAAAATTGGGATTTTTAGTGACAAAACTTTAATTCTTTCTAGGGGTAAATTGGTCCTTTTCCATGACCCTAGTCAGTCCTAAACATGAGATTAATGCTCTAAATAACCTAATTAGCATTATTTGCTCAATTTCTCTCAAAATTAAATCATTCTCTCTCAATTAACAAAACCCTAGCCTTCAAGAATCAAGAACTATTCTCAAGAATTCCTCCAAAAACCTTCAAGAAGTGAATTTATCAGGTATGTTAGGTGTTCATTCATGGATTCCTTTCACCCATGGAGTCCAAGAACCTTATTTAAAAATACAAGTTTACAGATTTGTGATTTCCATGCTTGAATTAGATTGTATTTATGACTATGATGTTGTTTGGGTTACAATCCATGATTAATTACAAGTTTCATGAAATTAAGATAACATGTGTGATGAATAATGTGATTCTCATGATTAATCCTTGAATTTACAAGTTGAATGTTGTGGCCATGATAATTATATGTGTTTATTTCTATGTGAGATAATCATGCTCCCCAAGCGTTGGATAGAATGCCTATGTAAGTTTAGTAGTGAAATCATGACATGTTATCATATGGTCCCATTCATGTACAATTTATGTCTCTCAAGTGTTTGAAAAAATTTCTAAATGAATGCATTGTGAACAAGAAACTAATGTTAATTTTTCATGATTGTTCCATGTTTACTATTGATGCTATCGAGCCCTGGGGGTATTTAATTCCCAAAATCTAGATGTATACCTAGAATCACAGTAGCTATAGAATAGTCTCAGTAATGTCGCAACAGTAGTACTTAGTCAGTTATAGGACTCAATTAAACTCAGATCAGTCCAATCAATCTAATAATTAGTGTCATTCAGTTGTGAGTAGGATTCAGCACCAAGCGAATCCAAGGATGGTGGCTCACCTGTGAGCAGAAGGTGTGATCCTTAGTGGCAGTCCTTGTGTTCCAGAACTACGTAGCCAGAGTAGGTTGAGATATTAACCTGCTAGTTAAGGGTTGATAAGGTGTTTACCTGCCATTTGAGGGTAATACCATTCTCATCTAGGAACTTGCCAGTAGAGGGTGACCCATAGTCCTTCGAGATGATATTTCAGAGAATCCACACAACAAGTGTCTGTACCCATGGCACGGTACTGACACCCTTCCAACTGGGGTTACAGGTTGGACCCCAATACATTCAGAGCATGGCATGTCAGTTAGATAATTACCTCCCACAGTTTCAGTTTCAGTCTCAGTATAGAGCTCAGTCCAGTTCTACAGAATCAGGACTGTCAGGAGTAGTCACCCAGTTATCAGTAATTCAGTTATCAGTAATCTCAGATATTAGTTACTCAGTTATCAGAACTCAGAACTCAGTTTTAGTATATAAATGTATATGATCAATATTGCATACTCAGTATTTACAGTAGTTTTATTTATCTATGTACTCTTATTTAGTTATATTTATATCACTCAGTCAGTTATTGTTTATGTATATGAACCCATGTATTTCAGCCTTCCCTCATCTAGCATACCAGTACATTTCACGTACTGATCTCATACTCTTTTTTTTCGCTATGATGTATCATATCATAGGTTCGGATGCTCAGGTTCCTGACCGCGCTTAGTCAGATTCAGTTAGCAGCAGCAGATTCAGTAGCGAGTCCTTATCCATCAAGGATATTATTTATTTCAGTATTATAGTAGATTTATTATTCTATTAGTTGGAGTTAGTTGGGGGCTTGTCCCATCAACTCCATATTCAAACAGTTCAGTTAAAGGCTTTTCAGACTAGACTAGTTTAGATAGTATTTAATTTTTAGATATTATTATCAGTTGTTATATTTATCAGTATTCAGATTATGAACCTTATGTCATTTCAGCTTAACTTCTGCATTATTTCAGTATTATTATTTAGTGCTCACAACAGTTACCAATCATGGGTTAACTTGTGGTCCTTTGGGGTTGTAAGCACCATGTGGCATCCGGGGTGCAGACTCGGGGTGTTACAAAACAATAAATGCTGAACATTAGGATTATGTTACCCATTACTTCAAAACTACTTAAGATTATCGTGTTCAATCCACCAAACCTCCTGTTCTGTATGCAAAGTTGACAAGTTATGTACTATCAACCGTTTTGTGAACGCGTGGATAGATTTCACCCTTTACCTTGTGAGACTCAAGGTGTCGCCTTGCCGTCCTTTGTCTATAATCTCAGGACAACTCTCACCTTTTGAGTCTCGAGTTGACTAAACGAGGGTTGATAGCCTCAAATCACTATTGTAACATCTTTTTCCCAATATTGAACTCCCTTGTGAGGACGTTCTCAAATACAGATAATTTTCAAGCTTCTGCAGTTGCTTGGGTCCAATTAATACGAAGAAGGTTGTAATACATGAAACTATAGTAGAATAGGTAAATCTCTCAGTTCTCTTATGTAGCTAATCTTCTCGAGTTCCCACAACTCTAGTTAAGGAATTTAGCCGCTCATGGTCATGCAATAATCCATGATAATTAATGAAGAACACATGTAATAATTGCACAATGATGAAAGAGTAAAATCTAAATATCTAATTGATTATGAAACCAAAACTTTAAGAACAAAATCTCAATGATCAAAGTATGCTAAAAAGTATTGAAAGTAAAGTAAAAGTGGGTTCAAAGTGCATAACCTAATAAAGGAATAACCCTAAGGTATTTATAGTATCTCAAAATAATAAAGAAATCCTAACAAAAGTGGAATAGGAAAATTAAGTCGACGATCCTTACGACTCGTAAGGTCTCCTTATGAGTCATATGCAGCTAGTCATAGGCATTCCAGTGACTCTCATCTTCAGGGCTTTGAGATTCTGTCATTATTACGATTTCTCACCATGAGTTGTAGTCCGTCCTTATGACTCATGGTCTTCATTCGCTATCACTTGAACCTCAAAATTTAGGACCTTGCACATTGGTCTCATTTATGATTGCTCACCGCGAGTCGTAGTCAAACCTTACAACTCGTAGTCTTATATAAATTCACTTCAGGACTTCAGTTTTGTTCACTGTTCTCTTGACGACTGTTCTTAATGGCTCGTAGCCACTTCTTATAAGTCGTAGTCAATCTTTACTTAGCTTTTCAACTTCGCTTTTGCTTCTTGTATCCTGATGAGTTTGGCTATGAGTCGTAAAGTGACTTGATGACTCATAGCTTGACTAGTACTTTGACTTTTTAGAGCTTTTGTTTCCTGTTTTTAGTCCAACACCACTGTCAACCTATTTTACCTACAACAACACACAAAACCACATCATATCTATCAAGATAACCTAAGTCCAAGCATAAATTCCTTATTTTAAGCATTAAATATGCCACTAAATCCTGACACATCAATGACCTCCCACTTCCAAGTAGGAATGACAATATTTTGTAGTGTACTTCCAATCCTTCGATGCTCAATCTTTACCTGCTGACAATTGTGATACTTGGCCACAAACTCTGCTATGTCCCTCTTAATACCTTTCCACCAATAAATTTCCCACAAGTTGCGGTACATTTTAGTAGCACCTGGGTGAATCAAATACTTCGAACTGTGAGCCTCTGCTAATATTTTTTTCTCTCAACCCATCCATATTCAAAACACAATGCCGACCTTGATAATGAAGGAACCTATCTCCCTTTTGAAAGAAAACCTCTAGCTTTTGCTGCTGAACTGTTTCCAATATCTAGCTAAGTATGGGATCACTATGCTGCTTCTCCTTCACTTCCACTATTAAGGACAATTTCAAACCGTTCTGGACCATTACTCCTCCATCATCCATATCAAATAGACATATATCCAATCGAGCTAATCTAGGCACTTCCTTGTCCAACTCCTGCTTTTCCTTCTTCACATGAGCCATACTACCCATAGACAACCTACTCAGCACGTCTGCCACCACATTCGCCTTACCCAGATGGTAAAGTACATTCATGTCATAATATTTCAACAACTCCAACCACCTTCTCTTATGAAGATTCAGTTTCTTCGGCGTAAATACATATTCGATACTCTTATGATCAGTAAAAATGTCAACATGTACACCATATAAGTGGTGCCTCTAAATCTTTAGAGCAAACATAACGATTGCTAACTCTAAATCATGGGTTGGATAATTCTTTTCATGGTCTTTAAGATGTCTAGAGGCATAGAATATTACCCTCACATTTTGCATAAAAACATAACCTAATCCAACTCTGAAAGCATCACAATACACCAAGAATCCATCCAACCCCTCCGATAAGGCTAACACTAGAGCCGAAGTCAGTCTATTCTTCAACTCTTGGAAACTCTTCTCATATTTATCTGACCATATAAACTTCACTTTCTTTTAAGTCAACTTAGTCAATGGTATAGCTATTGAGGAAAAACCCTAAACAAACCTCCTATAGTAACTGGCTAAACATAGAAAGCTCCGAATATCAGATGGAGTAATAGGTCTAGGCAGTGCATCATTGTATTTATCTTTTGAGGAACCACATGAATACCATCCCCCAAAATAACATGCTTCAAAAATGTAATATACTCTAACCAAAATTCATACTTACTAAACTTTGCATAAAGTCGAAGATCCTTAAGGGTCTGCAACACTGTTCTCAAATGATCTGCATTCTCCTCCTTACTCCAAGAATATACAAGTATGTTATCTATGAAAACAATAACAAACATGTCCAAGTACTGATTGAAGACCCTGTTCATTAAATCCATAAAGGCTACAGGAGCATTTGTTAGTCCAAAATACATAACCACAAACTCAAAATGACCATATCAGGTTTTGAAGACAGTCTTCAAGATGTCACACTCTCTGACCTTCGACTAGTAATACACGGACCTAACATCATTCTTTGAAAACCAATGGGCGCCCTGAAATTGATCAATTAAATCATTGATTATAGTAATAGGGGTACTTATTCTTGATGGTTAACCTGTTTAACTATTTGTAGACTATACACATTCTGAAAGTGCCATCCTTTTTGTGCATGAATAGAACTGGAACACCCTATTGGGAAACACGAGGTATGATAAACCCCTTGTCTAAAAGGTCCTTAAGCTTCTCTTTCCATTCTTTTAGATTGGCCAAAGCGATATGATAGGGAGGAATGGAGATAGGCTGAGTATCGGAAAGAAGATCAATACCAAACTCTATTTCTCTATCAGGAGGTACCCCGGGTAGATCTTCTGTGAGGACCTCTAAATATTCATTGACTAAGAGGACTGGCCGAATGGTTGGGTCTTTAGACTTAGTATCTTAATATCAAACTTGGTGGTAGATACACCCTTTTGATATTAAGTTTCTAGCTTTAAGATAAGAAACAAAATAACCTTTGGGAGATACTAAACTACTCTTCCACTCAAGGACCGACTCATTAGGAAACTGAAACTTTGCCTCTCAGGTGCGACAATCAACTGATGCATAGCATGAACGGTGCCAATCTATGCAAAGAATAACATCAAAATCTATCATCTCTAGCTCTATTAAATTTGCTAAAGTAACCCTATGGAGGACTGCAATCAGGTATTTTCTATATACTCGACTAGCAATAACTGGCTTACCTACTAGAGTAGAAACTGAGAAAGGTTCAAAAAAACTTTCGAGACTTACTCCAAAGTTTGAAGAAACAAGTGAGGTCACAAAAGAGAGGTTTGACCCCGGGTCTAATAACACATAAACCTCAAGGTGAAAGGCACGAAGCATACTAGTGACAACATCTGGGGAGCTCTCCTACTTCTGAAGGAATGATTTAGTATAAAATTGGTCTTAACACTGACCGCCACCAGTACTGGATTATGCACCCTACTATGGAGCTAGGTGGCCTGATTGAGTTGTTAAATTTATGGACTAAGTTTGAGGATGAGCATCTCTACTTCCTTGCTTAGAATAAGCGCATTTCTTGATTCTGTGGCCCATCTTACCACAAGCATAACAACTATCTCCACCCATCAAGAACTCACCCAGACTTACCACACTTTGCACAAGATGGATAACTGGGTCTCCCAACCATACTACCTTGGGATATAGAATTAAAAGCTCTACCCCACTGCTCTTGCTTAGTTCTGGGTGTAGAGGCACTAGCTTAGGATGGTGCAGGTGCTGATGAGTGATCCTAAAACTGAGAATGATTTCCCCCTCCTGACTTTTGCTGACTAAACCTAAATTATTCGGTACTAACCCTCTTATTCCTCCTCTATCATTACTTTAACTTTTTCTCCTCAATCTACTGAGCATGGTTCATCAAACAAGCAATATCCATATCCCTGATCAACTTGGTAGTCCTAAATTCCTTGAATACCAACTTAGACACTCTAGTGACAAACTTACTCATAAAGACTCTAGAATACGACAACAACTCTGGGCATACTTAGCTAGTTTGGTGAACTTAAGGCAATATTTCTTCACTAACATAGAGCCCTGCCTTAGGTTTATGAAATCCTCTACCTTAGCGTCCCTCATCTTACATGAAAAAAACCTATCTAGAAATGCAGTTTAAAATTATCCTAAATCATAAATGCTATTTTCTCACCAATACCATCCTTCCACATGGTAACCTAATCATAAGCAATATCCTTAAATTGAAAAGAACCCAATTCCATACTTTTCTCTTCAGTAACATGCATAATCTATGTAACCATTTTCACTTCATCGATGAAGAACTGTGGATCCTTATTCATCTTTAATCGAAAGAACTCAGGTGGGTTTATTCTAAAAAAATCCTGAACTCTGGTTGTAGTTAAGTTACCATTTTGCTGAAGTGGGACTATTGCTGGCTGGTTTTCTTGAACATTTGCATTCACAGCTTAGGCTAACACTTGGAACACATCCCAAAACTCAGCATAAAAGATAATTTTATTCAGAAGGTCTGGTGGTGGTGGTGGGGATAGCGACTTCTTATTTTTTGCATACGTAGGCTCTATGAGGAGGCATTATTTGTCATATGAAAGCACAAATTGGAGTAGATAGAGATAACCTAAAGGTATAATAGAGATCATAAAAGAATGTATGGTTTCTAATATATCCTGTAGCCTCCTTCTTATAAGTGTGGTGTACTTCACACCCATGATCAAGACTTTATGTGACGAGGCTTGTCAGACTCCCGAGGAATCTTTAAAACTATAGGCTCTAATACCAAGTTTGTAACTCCCTGAGGGTGCCCCCTGGAAGTCACATGGTGCTTAAGACTATAAATAGTCTAAGCTGGCCCATGATATCTACTTAGCATTTAACTCTCATAATTGTAAACTTAAAACATGAGCAAAAATTAACGAAAACATAAAGCAAATTCAAACTGATGAATAATCTCAACCAAAATTTTTGTAACTTAATAACCTTTAAATATGTGGAAATTGAAAGAAACATAATCGGACTAGTCTTGGCAAGTCTCTAATCTAATGACTGAAGAGCCACTGGGACAAACCCCAACTGACCCTAACCGAAAGCTAAATAACTAGAATATCTTCATTAAACGTCTGAAATCATCATAAACTTTGCCCTCGAACTATGAGAACTCACCAACTGTATGAATATATGAAATGGTGCTCTGAGTTAATCGTGCTGCTGGGAACAAACACCAGAACCTACATTATGAAACAATAAAGCATATATGGTTAGTACTTCTAAAATGTACTGAGTATATAGGACTGAATGCAATAAGTAAATACTGTCATATACTATTACTAAAACATGCATTCCAAGTGTAGTTGGACTCACCTTGATTGTGAATAAAACTGAAAGTTGTAATAATATGAGCAAAAATCATAAAACAACACATGAATAAGGCTTATGAGTCATTACACTTAGATTCTAAAATCCTTGCTTTTGTTTTCTTAGTGGAAGATTCTTATAACTGACAAAAATCATGTGATCTATCACAGAGTTCAACATCTTACCCATGTTGAGAAGAGCTATCCTACCCTTGCCATCAAAATAGAATTTTTAACTTAGAGTGATTACTAAAACTAGCCCATAATGGGAAAATAGGGGACTCTCTCTAGCGAGGACCCTAAACCTACGATGACACATAGTTTCTAGAGATTAGGATATGCTAAACCCATGTTCCCCTCTCGTTACTAAATACTACTCCCAAAATATATACTTATATGCTTATAGTTGTGAAGTCCATCTTAAAATAGTATATGGATTTATAAACTGAAAACCAACTATTCTTATCTTACATAAATAATATTCATGAGGAAACTTGTGGATTTCATGTCTTATATGAGATCATAAGATCAAAACTGAACTTTAATCATGATGTAGAACTTGTATCTTGAACTTATAATCTTGAACTTGTTGTAAGCTTAGTAACTTGTACTTAAACTTGAAATCATTCATCATCTCATAGAAACTTCACATCAAGATATCAAACTCAATGCTTAAGATCACTTTCAGGGATAAAAACATAAGTAAACATGAAATCATATGCAAGACACTGTTCAACTCATGAAGAAGTGTCAAAATCTCAAAGTATAAGAAAAATGGGTACATGCCCTAGTAAGTTAATTTCTTTAAAAATTAATTAAAAATTGAAATTTTGGGCACAAGTACGAAAGATTATCCTTGTTCAAACCCCATATACCTAAATTTAGGGAATATGTTGAAGGAAGCTTGAATTGGAGCCTTGGGTGTTGATCTTTTGAAAGAAATCCTACTGCTATACTCTTAAGTGTGGAGAGAAGTATGAGCTTTAAAAACTGACTAAGAATGGGAAAATAACATTTATTGGCTAATTTAAGTTGTGGAAACGGACTTTGATATGAGGAAAAGACCAAATCACCCCCAAGAAAACTTAAAAAAAATTGCAGATATTTTCAGTCGATAATAAGGTTGACGACCCATCAGTGTGGTGATGTCTTGTCACCCTAGTCATCACTATCATGCTAGATTTTTCCATTTACTAGTTATGGCTGACGACTTGAGTTGATGGCTTGTCAGCTTAGTCATCACCTAGTTGACATCTCATCAACTTAGTCATCATCTTCTAATAGACAAATACTCCCAATAAAATAAGCATAACTTTCTACTCCAATATTAGATTATGGTGAAATTAGATGCGTTGGAATGAAACCTCAGAGATATTTAATTTGATGTATAGTAGGCCACCTTAATCTTTATATTATAGGAGTTACACTCATTTAAATTTGACCCTTGTAGGATCCAATACTAAAACTCAATCAATATAAATTCTTTCAACTCAACTTTTCTCTAAGTGATTTCTATGACCATAATCGTATTGAAAAAACTTCACACACAAGGTGAATAGTCAAAATACTTAATTATGGTTTGATATAATCACTTGGGGGCCTTTAAATATATAGGATAGTTGGAAACTTCTCTAGAATCTTGTGGAGTATTACAATGCTCCTCATACTTATTAGGATCTAAATAAGGATAAGTTTCTAATACTTGAGCAAGGTGATATATCTGTGGTTTCCTATAAGGCTAAGTTTCATTGCTTGTATTGATATCCACGAAAATTAATACTTCAAAAGAGGAAAAGATCAGGTATGTTTAAAGGGGTTTGAATACAGGTCTTTAGGTGGCTGCGCTATAAGTGGCTACATCCAAAATGACTTTTTACAAAGTTGTGGAGATTGTAAAGAACGTGAAGGAGGTTAAAAAGCAGGAAGAGGTGAAGGCAGAGAAAAAGAAGGCATAAAAATTGGGACTAGGATCTACTTTCTCTTATGAATTTATGAAATTTGCTTTGGTTAACACTTAAAATATGAATTTCTTGATGCACACATATATATGTCTACACCATTTAAGGTTTTTTGTATGTGTTGATCAGGATTATCATGCATGTCCTATGATATTTATGAGGTATATAACTTTGGCAAACTTAGTGATCTTAGATATATATAGGGAATTTGATATTATTTTAGGAATGAGTTTGTTGTCTCATTATTGTGTTCTTCTTGATTTCTATGCTGACTTTCACTACAACCATGCTTGGGATAAAAATATTACAGTAGAAAGGTACTCTCAAGACTACTACTTTGAGAATTATGTTCTCCATTCATGCCCAAAAGTTAGTTAAATAGAGGTGTAGGGTATTTCTAGCTCATCTTCGAGTTGATAGTTTAGCAATCCCTCTTATTGCTTTAATTTTTATAGTGTGTAAATTCTTAGGGGTGTTTCCTAATGATATCCTTGGTATGTTTCATAACCGTGAGTTTGAATTTCGTGATATCCTTGGCAGAGATGGTTTTGCTTTGAAAAGTTAGATATATTACCTTTATAATATGAAGTGTGAGGTTCTCACAGACCACCACATCTTGTAATATGTATTTACCCAACAAGATCTAAAATTTTATATATAGAAGAAGGATAACGTTGATCAAAGATAAAGACATTTTAATTTTGTATCATTCAAGCAAGGCCAACATGGTGGTAGATGCATTGAGTTAGTTTCTAGAAAGTATGGGAAGTTTAGCATGGTTGGAGGTGTGAAGAAATCCATTGGCTAGAGAGGTAAAACCTCTGACTAATTATTATATAAGGTTGCAGGTGACTAGTAAGGAATGAGTGTTAGCCCATGTAGAGGATTACTCTACCTTCTTTGAGAAGATTAAAATAGGTAGTTTAAAGACAAAAAGTTTAACAATATTAAGGAAGAACTATTCCAACCTGAGGACAAGTAGGCTATTCTTGATGAGAAAGGAGTGTCGAGGATTCATGGGCATGTGTGTGTACCTCACGTGGGTAAATTTATTACTAATATACTTATGGTGGCTCACAATTCTAAGTAATCTATATATCCTACTGCAACCAAAATGTATGGAAACTTGAGACAACACTATCGGTGGTACTGAATATAGTGGGACATTATTTATTTTTTTACTAAGTGTCAAAACTATCAATGGGTTAAGTATGAGCATCAGAAACCTGGTGGCACTTATTAGAGCTTACCTATACCGAAGTAAAAGTGAGAGAGAATAACCATTGACTTTGTTGGGGATCTTATTTAGACCTTAAGGAAATGTGATTTTTTTTGGTGGTCATCGATCATTTGACCATGTTTGCATACTTTATTTCGATAAGGGTGGACAATAATACAACTAAGTTGGCAAAGATATATATGAAAGAGATTGTAATACTTTATGGGGTACCTGTTTCCATAGTGTAGGATAGGGGTACATAGATTACCGCTAACTTTTGGTGAAATTCCAATCCAATTTGGGTACTAGGTTAGACCTAAGTATAACTTTTCATCCACCAACTGAAGGGCAATCAAAATAGATTATTTATGTAGTTGAGGATATTCGCCGAGCCAGTGTGATGGACTTTGGTGTTCAGTGGGACCAATATCTTCCTTTGTGTGAATTTGAGTATAACTATAGCTACCACTCCAACATTGACATGTCACCTTTTGAAGCCTTGTAAGGTAGAAGATGTAGATCATTGGTTGGGTGATTTGATGTATTTGAGGTGAGACCTTGGGGAAATGATATGTTGAAAGTTTTAATGGAGGAAATTAGATTCATCCAAGAGAAGTTGGTAGAAGCTCAGAGTCGACCGAAAGAGTATCCATAAATAAGGTAAGATATCTGTAATTTAAGAAAGGTAAAAAGGTGTTGTTGAAAGTGTCACCCATAAAGTGTGTATTGCGGTTTAGTAAGAAAGGTAAGTTGAGTTTGAGGTATATTGAACTCTTTTAGGTTTTGAATGGTGTAGGTTCAGTAGCCTATATATTGGCTCTACTCTAGTGTTCTATGTGTCAATGCTAAAAATGTACCACATACGTAGAAACTACATTATTTGTTAGGATTCAATATTGTTTAACAAGGAGCTTTATTTTTAAGAGAAGACAATTTCTGTCCTAGATAAGGATATAAGAAAGTCGAGGACTAAAGTTTCTTCATCAGTAAAGGTCTAGTGGATAAACCATCCAATTGAGAAAGCAATGTAGGAGATGAAGGTAGAAATGCATAAGTGTTATCCACACTTATTCATCAATTCAAGTAATCTTTTGTCCATCTTTTGTATTATGTTGGTTATTTGTCATTTGGTGGGAATAAACAAGGGGTAAATTGGTATCTAATATAACGATCCAAAATTTCATTATGCTGAATTAGAAAGTAAAATATTCACCTCGTTTCCCTTAGATAAAAAATTTGAAAATTCAGGATAGGTCTAGTTTTAGGTGTATTTTGAGTGTATGGTGGTCTAGGGAAATCAAGTATTTATTAGACTATTGATTGGTTCTTTTGAATGGATTTTGTTTTATAGGACGGGTTTATAAAGTCATAGAATTTTTCGCTGTGTCTAGTGGGTTAGTAGAACTCCAGTTATAGAAATTATCATGAAAATTTTAGTTTACAGTGTCAAAATTTTAGAAGTGTATTATGAAATGGATAGAGCTGGGATCGAATCCCGAGCTACTGGTTTGGTGTCACTGCAATAATTAAAGTTTCACTCCAACAATAGTCTCATTTGGTTTAGGTGTTGCTGTAGTGATAGATTCTTTGCTATAGTGGTGCTGCTGTAGAGACAAAAGTGTTGATGCAGAAAATCATTTTTGAAGTCAAAAACATCATTTGTCATTTCTATAGTTCAAAAAATCATTCAAGGGCTAAGCTAAGTCAACTTTTCATCAACTTAGGGGGGGGGAGGTTCATCTTTGAGGTAAGGTTCCTTTACTCTTTAGACAAGGTTCCTCTACTCTTCAAACTTGAATATACCCTTTAGATTCTTAGGATCTTAAGGATCATAGCCTTGCTTGAATTGGGAGTTTCCCCTTAGTTCATGAACTAGGTAGGAAATGACTTGATTTTCAGTTGTTAGTAAAACTATTGTGATAATAAACACTTCTCATGATAGAATTCATTCTTGTAAGTTAAAATATTAGGATTTCAATGAGATTAAAGGGTTGAAAAATCTAGAATGATGAACTAGGTCAAGTTCATAGGTTGAATTTAAAGATTATGAGTTTATGCGTAGTAAGGGTTAATTATTATGTTAAACTTGTGTATTGTTGTGTGTAGATTAAGAATAGGTAGAAATCAAAAGAATGAGAAAGACTGTGGTATTTTATTGTTTTGTTATTGAATGGAGGTAGGTTATAGTTTAATAATAGTATATACTTGCTTAACTATGTGCTTATATGTGAGTTGGATGTATGTGATTTACTTTTATGTATTACTTGTGATTATTGATGTTATCATACATTAAACATTGAATATTGATATGATATGAGATGTTGTATGATCGGATGTCACCCTGACATTATTATTTATATCTGGTGTTATGCCGACACTGATATCAAATCGAGTACCTTATTGGTACTATTACATGGATTGAGCTTATCCCCTACAGGTCATAGTTAAAAGTTTCTACTTACTCTAGTATATACGTTATCTTGCATGCATACAATCATCATTTCAGTTGAACATATATATTGTGATACCCATTCTTGAAACAAGTTTCCTAAGTATACTTGACGTACTTTTGTACTTGTATATTTGTTGAGATAAAGTGTTATGACCGGATATTTTCTTTTCAAGTAATTGAGTTTTCTTGACTGCTTTTATTTGCATTTCACTTGCTTATTTTTATGATGTTCAGTTTAGTTGGCTGGTGATTACTACCATTACTTAGTTGTTGTACTGATACTAATTGTACTTTTCATTTTGTTGAGTGTAGAGCATGTTCCAGCATTTAGAGACCTCAACTCTAGTATAAGATTCAGACATTGATTCAAGGGTGAGCACCATATTCGGTCATCCACTCGATCATCTTTATATTATTCATGTCCTTTGTTTTGGGACATAGATATTTCTTTTATTTCATATTTTGGATAATGTTTAAACCTTGTTTTGGATATCTTAGAGTTCTTGTATGGTGGCTTTCACATTTTGGAGGGTTGTAATAATTAGAGATACTTCCACACTTTCTCTTTGTTTGGTAGTCAACTATTTTGTTTATTAGTGTGTTTAGTAAGACAGATAGTAGTAAATTAGTAATGATGAATTAGGTGACTTCTTTAGTAAATGGGTAAGGGTTGGGTTTGATGGTTATCCAACTATAGAGTTAGGGTGGATGTCACTCATAACCGATTGGGTCATGACACAAATGCTACATGATTATAGGGTTTCTTATATATTCAAGTTTACCACGGACACGAGGGTTCAAGGATTTGCAGAAGCAATTGTAGTGATGACAGCTACTAGGCTAGTTGTAGTGAAGCATATTTAGCAGGAGAAAACACTCTCCAAATATCGAATGACGCATCTCATACAATTTTTTTTGAATATGCATAGAGTTGGTGAAGCTCCTCCTGCATCGGATGGTTGTGCTAACCATGTTCAGTGTGGTGGCAACATATTCAATAATCCAATAGCTTGTCTAACTTATGTTAATTCTTGCTTTTGGATAATTGACTCAGGTGCTTCTAAATATATATCTTCTCATCCTAATACTAAACTCATTCTTTCAAGATTAAACTACTCGACAAATTGCCTAATTCAATTAGGGAAAAGGTCACACAAACATTAATTGTGACTCTCTTCCTAGACATGGTTTTGCCAAATGTCTTGTTTATTCATTCTTTAAGGATAAACTTAATATCTGTTCACAAGTACTGTAAACAATTTCTATACTACTTGAGTTTCTCTGATTCTTATTGTCTTCTACAAGACTTTTCAGTGAAGACCACTTTGATTCTAAGTGAAGCTAAAGATGGACTCTATATTCCGAGTTCTTCAGCCAATCAATCTAAGAGTTTATTTAAGTCTAGGATTCTAGTGTCTCATCCAATAAATGTCAATTTTTAGTGTTTTTCCTATAAGCTCCCAAACTATTGTTGACTCATGGCATATTAGGTAAGACACATGCCTTTCACATTTATGAAAAAGTTTAATTTTATTTTTAATTCAAATTTTGTTGATTGCGATTGTGACATTTGTCCTTTGGTAAGGCAAACAAAGTTACCTTTTCCTAACAACTCAATTAAGACTAAAAGAATTTTTGAACTAATTCTTATTGACACATTGGGTCCTTACAAATCACCTACCTATAATGGATATCAATTTTTCTTTACTATTGCAGATGACTTCAGTAGGAAAACTTGAACTTATCTTTTGAGTGTCTAAATTAATGCCTTCCCCATGCTGAAATATTTTATGGCTATGATTGATAGACAATTTAGAGTTAAGACCAAGTTCATTAGATGTAATAATGCATTAAAACTAGGAGGGTGCTTCTATCTCTGATTTCTTTGCAGCACAAGGGATAGTTCACAAAAAATATTGCATTTCCACAGCTCAACAAAATGGAATTGGTGAGAGGAAATACAAAGATTTATTAAAATTTCCCAAGCTCTTTTATATCAGTTCCAAACTCCCACTATTTGTTATTGGGGTGAATGTCTTCTTGATGCCACTTTTCTAATCAATATGTTTTCCCCTTTGGTATTAAAGGGGAAAACTCTTTATGAAGTTATTATTGGTTAGTTTCCTAAATATGATTTCCTTAGGTGCTTTGGATGTTTCTGTTTTGCTTCCATCCTTCCACATAATAGACTCAAGTTTCAACCAAGAGTTGTACCGTGTGTTTTCTTGGGATATCCTCCTGGAAAAATGGGTTACAATCTCATGAAAATAAAATCCAAAAGCATCTTTATCTCAAGGGATGCTTATTTCACGAACATATTTTCCCCTTTTCTTTCATTTCTCCTATGAACTCTACTACTACTTCTATACCCATTTTTCTAGAATCTGATCCAAAAAAAGATCATGTCATCTTTCAAGAAGCCCATATGATCCTATTAATCCTTTAACTCTAACTCTTGTGCATAACTCTCCTACTCAATCATCTTCACCTCAACAAGCTACAAACTCTTACATTACTATTCCTCTTGAGTTATCTAACCCAATAGAAATATCTATTGATCCAGCTACCATAAGATCAGAGAGGTTCCACAAGACTACTAAATATCATTGTTATTTTTGCAATTCTATCTACTTGACTGACTCAAATTCTAGTTGTTTTGCTTCGTATTTACAACCTACCATTTTCCTCTTACTACTTTGTCTGACACTAGTCAATTATTTCTTAATTCTATTTCATGGATCAATGAGCCTATAAGTTGTGAATAACCTAATTTATATCCATGTTGGCAAAATGCTATGGTGAATGCATTAGAGTCTCTATAAGTGGGATTAAAGATAAACAAAGAAAAGATGGTATCATAGAAAGGTTGAAATCCATACCGATGGTATGATGGAAAATTCAGAAGGCAAGTATTGATTGTATTAAAACTCATTGACCTATTGTCAAGATGACAACTATTAGGTGTATTCTAACTATTTTCGTAAAACTAATTTGGAGACTTTATTAATAGGATGTAAACAATCTATTCTTGCACCGAGATTTTCCAGAAGAAGTTTACATGAAATTTTCACTTAGAAGGAAGCTGTACGTTATGGACAAATTTGCAAACTCAAAATATCCCTATGTGATTTGAGGTAGTCTCAAAATAGTGGTATGTAAGGCTTGAAATATTCTTGTAGTTGATATAATATATTTTTTTTTAAATAATTATTCACTTTTTTAAAACATTCATGTTATTCTGTTTCTATTTTGGGTGTGCATGTAGATCACATAATATTGACAGACAATACTGAAGTAGAATTATAAAGATCTAAAGATTTCTTGCATGAAGATTTAAAATCAAGAATTTAGAAAACTTACATTTTTTTCTTGGAGTTGAAATTGTATGAGAAGATTATAGCCTCATGTTTAGGCAAAGAAGGTTCACTTTGAAACTCCTTTTTGAGCTCAACTGTGATTATTTGAAGCTTGTTTCCTCTCCACTGGAACCATCTACCAAATAGTAAGTAAATTATAGAGAACTGCTAGCTGATCCTACCATCTACAGATGTTTATTTGATAAATTAGACTACTACACCACACAAAACCTAACAAGAGCTTTGTTGTGTATCACTTATCACATGATATGAAACATCCAAAAGTTTCTCATTTCACTGCTACACTGAGGGTTCTATGATATTTTAAATCAAATCCATGTCAATGGCTCCAGTAATGAACCAAATATCATTACGTGTGAAAAAGACTCAAAATTTTTAGGACGAATAAAATAATCCTAATAAACCTAAGTAAATTTATTTCATGGGGATAAATAGGGTCCAACCTAATTGGGCCAAGTATTAAAATGAAATTGGGTCGGCCTGTTGCGTACCACTATAGTAGCAACCCAACAGTAGCCAACTCGAGTATTTTAAAAACCCTCTCTTATTCAATGCTTCTAGTCCATCTTCCCTCCCCCAAACACCCTATATAAGCCACACTTCCATATTCATTAGATTTCAAAGGCCTAGATTCATGAGTGCGGTTTCAAGGAACACTAGCTAGGAACCCAACATGAGAAGAAGCTTGGCACGTGTAGGATAACTCTCTCGTCTCAATACTGACATATTTTATCTGCAAGGTAGGATATGGTTAAATTATAGTAGAATGGTGTTAGATAAATATAATTTTGATAGTAATATCAGGATATTTCATGTCTTGGGCTTTCAGGAATGGTGTTTGGATGGACAGAACTAATAATAATCTGAGTAGGCTTGAATATTATAGAAAATGGTCATTGTGTGCAGTTGGTGTTTACTTATGTAGATATTTAGTCCAACTAGTGAATATTAGGATCCATTGAAAAAATATACAACAAGATCCAAATTACTAAAAGTGAAATAAACACAAAAATTAAGACAATTTTGATGGAATCAAAATGTGATAAATAAAAGATAAACAGTAGACACAACCAAGGAAATCGATTGAATCTAAAGGATATATATATATATATATATATATCCAATACTAGAACCCCAAATGAATAATACTATAAAGCACCTAACTTTTATAATGTTCCAGAGAGAGTCGTAAGACCCTCACAACCACTGTTTCTAAGAAGCAATCAATATAAGTTTTTCCAAGATCTCATGCTCTCTCAAGAATCTTACATCAATATTCACTAAAAACTAATATAATGAATGGCCTAATCTATATATTAATAGTCTAGGCTAATTATTACAAAAAAAGGCCCAAAACAACACTTAAATGAGCTTAGGAAATCAGCCCTTAATTGTACCTGAAAATAGGTAGCGTCCGTTGACAACTCATCAACTGGGTGACAAATTGTCGCCCTTGTTCATTAACTTTGGAATTAATGCCCTCTTATGTTTTTTAACTTGACGACTAAGTTGACAGCCCATCAACTTGTTGACAGCTTGTCAACTTCGTCGTCAACTAGTTGACAATTTGTTAACTATTCTATCAACTTTGGGCATTATGCCCATGGCACTTTCAAGATCCAAGATATCATTCGTACATGGTATTACCCTAATAAGAGATCTTTAATGTTCCTCCTAACACTTCCCTATACCCTTAATGTGATCATGGTTTAGATCCCTATATGTTGACCTAGAGTTATAGACCCCAAGCATTGATGCTGATTAAGATTATATCGTACTCCTTTTCTTGAAGAGGATTCGACCTCAAATACAAACCTTGAAAAAACCTAAGAAAAACAAGGAACACCAATATCCTCAAGGCATGAGGGTTAGCATTGAAAAATCAATCCAATAACAATGCAAAGGTTGTACGCACTTAACATATACCAAGGGTACTTTGTGTTTAACATGAAAAAATCATTGAAAAGGTTGTAAAGAAATTGGCTATGAGAAATACCAAGAAATAAAGAAACCACAGAGATCATAACGACATTAAAAAACCAAAAGGGTAAGATCACATTCGTGTTAGGAGCCATAGGACACAATTTTTTTGTTATTTCCCCAAGAGACCACACCAAAAGTGGTGCCACCAATGGTTAAAAAATCCATAGGAGTTTCTTAGGGTCAAAGATGTGAAAGACCCTCATTACATTTTAACTCAAGCAAGTGGACCAACTAAAAGTCTTACTACCTCTAAAGAAAACAATCCAAGAACTAGCATGGACTTCATCATAAGCAAAGATGTAGTATATAAAGGAATCAAGCATAGAAATCTTATCCATGGTTTGTCATCTACAAGAATGCCACTTGGCTTAGGAGATTTAGTACATAATTTACACAAGGATGAAATTAATGTATTTAAGCACATATTGTTCTTTCTTTATAAACAAGTCATGCTCACATAAGATGTAGATTCAACATGGTTATGAATAAGACATATGCAAAACGGTAGTAAAGAAAGGTGTTAAGGACACTAATCTCATCCAAGGTGATCCCAAGAGTAGGAATACACAAAGAGAGAGACAGATATTTCAAGTAGATAAAACCTCTTTTATTTGAGTAATTTACCAAGGAAAGTGAGTTCATCAATGGATCCATGCTACTAGGGAAAATGGAGGACTTATTATACAACAAACCAATTGAAAATAAGTGGTTCTCCCAAGAAGTTTGGTCTCCTATATTAATGATGCTAAATATGCTCCCAAGAGTCCCATTTGACACTTCAAATTGCCCCACTTAATGAAGGTACATGAAGTCTTTAACAACCATGGACTTTTTTCTAAACAATTAATCCACTTAGCATCCAAAAGTTGTGGTCCACATAACTTAAGTACAAGTCAAATAAGGATGAAAGTAAATAAGCAACACCTGACGAAGGCAATGACATATTTTCCCTATGGGTTATAAGAATGATACCATCTAGGATTAGGGGTTCATTAAATGAAAACATATTTTCCCTGTGTTTTGATGAAGCACCAAGTGAGGTGTATTACAACCACCATATCCTAATTGTTCTCCAAGGTCAAATGGATAGAGGGGCCATACAAATAGTTTTAAACAACACTCATTTTCCCTAACGATGCCACAAACACAAAACTATATACTCTTATCAGAATTATAAGTGCGTTCATGGAAAATAGAGAGCAAAAAAAGGTGTCACACAAAGTGATTTGATCTAATGTGTTCTTTAGGGCATGCTTGCAACTATGTTCAATAAATTTATGCACTCAAGAATTGGGACTCTCAAAGAAGAGAAAATAATTAGAAAACAAACACCACCTTTCATTTCATCATAATCCTTAGAAGAGATTTTCATTTTTAAGAGAATTGTTGTCACACCATAATGGGCTGTTATATAGTATAACCCTCAAGAAGAACTACATTATTAATATGATCCACACCACTATATAGTTCACTAGGAGTGATTTTATCATCTTCAAACTTGAAATTATACTTAAGGAGAGGAGGATCAGACCAATAAGGAGAATTGTAACATGTAAGTTCAACCTCAAAACAATAATTATCAAATTTCAAAGAAGCTCAAAACACATGATCGTCCCTATGAGCCAAGAAAGTAATAGGATTTTAATCAAAATGCATGCTCAAAGGGTCACTCCTATTCAAGTGATCAACATTATCAACATCATCACTAACTTGAGGTTCACTAATAATATCACAAATATCCTTAAGTAGTGGATTAGATTCACAAGCAAGTTCATCAATACTATTTTCACAAGACAATGTATTATCATTCAACATAAATACTTCAACACTAGGTGAACTCAAATTGATCTTACAAGAAAAGTCAATTCAGTCATTTATATTTTCAACTAGTATATCCACACTCTCAACATGTACATTATCAATATGAAGAAATAAGTCATTAGGCTCACATGTAGTCAAAATATCACTCACACTCAATTGGCGACTAGCCACTTAATAATATTTCACATTTACTAAAGTGCCATAGTTAGCTTTACTACCTTAAATTCATGAGAATATTCTTCTTTATCTTTATGAAAGGTTTCTTTCATAGTTTTGGAATACTCTTTGTATTATTTAATGCATGGGTCCAACTTAATCACCCAATCTTTTTTATTAGACCCTATGTTAGAAGCTTGTATTCCTCCTTCATTTGAAAAATCAGTACATTCACAAGTATCCTTACTAAGAAAATGACGAATCAAAAGGTTAGATTAGGTTTGTGATATCCCATCACTTAACTCCTTACAACCTCTCCTTTTCGACTTTTAGGTTACCAATTTTCACTCTCTTACTTCTCTCTATCTTTTGTCACTCATATTTATAAGATTTAGAGTAAGGACACAAATTTATTTGAGGATTATGAGTGATAGGTGAAAAAAATATGATTTCTCTATTGGTCCACTACAATATTAGGCCAATTATACTTATTTGGAACTCTATGTCTTTTAAACCAATTAGCGCCTAAATGGAAATGACCCAAGTCCAAGGGATGTACATCACACTAAACCTCCTTGTAGTACCTCTTATAAGTAAAAGAGACCTCCACACTCTTAGTAACATAATATCCCTCCATGGCATACGGATAACACTTCTACACTTGAGGTACCCTCAAATAGCTCACTGTAGAAGGAGTGATGTAGGTTGCATAACACCAATCATAGACAACAAGGTTGAACCTAAAAGTTTCATAAATATTTACTTTTACTTTAACAATAATTATTTTTAGATCGACATTATAAAGCTTTGTGTATACTTCTGGTACATAGTTTTCTCTCCTGATCCTCTTTGATTCTCTCCATATTCAACCAGGATTTCTTATAAGTTCCCACCAACTCAATTCTAGATCTTGAAGGTGTTTAGTGGTAAATGTGTCTTGATCAACTTCACTTATATCATAGTCCTTGAAAAACCTTTCACATTGCCATTCCTAATCAAGGTAATCTTCGAGATCACGTTTTCTTTCAAAAATACAAAGAGGTTCTCTAGGAAGATTATGACTCTTACTATACCTTTTATATCCACCTTGGTTCCTAGTTCTTAACATTTGAGCACTAGAAAAAGAAGGATAAGATGTAGTATCCTTAGACATTGGAGATGCACAATCTCTTCTTCCTATCAAAGGACTTCTACTTGAATTAGTATAACTAATTGCACCACTTTGACTAGGATAAGAAGTACTACAAGAGTAAGAATACAAATCTTTACTTGTATTATGAACATTCCCACTATAATTTGTACAAGGTGAATATGAGTAAGTAGTATACCTCTCATTATCTTTATTCTCTAGGTGGGAAGAGTAGAACTCCTTACATGCTCCATTATCGTCATAAGAATCTCTCATTCTCTTCATATTCAACATGAGATCTAGATTCAATATTTACCTAATATTCTTCTCCAAAATAGTAGCTCTCATTCCCACATGGCTCTTAATCATGTCTATTTTCATAGCCTCCATAATTACTTTCTCCACTATAGCCATAACCTTTATCATTATAATCACAATCTTCTGTGATGTAGTCACATGTATTCGAGGCTTCCGATGACATAATTCCTTATAATTCTTTGTACCAAACAAAAAAATAAGATTAGTACATAAAGCTACTCACCAACACTGATAATATTCACACCTTTTTATTCCTCACAATTGGATTGACTAATATTGAAGACTGATTAAACTTTGGTGGTACACAAGGTGTCGATTGCTGCTCTTAATTAAAATGAATTTCTTCTTTATAAAAAAGATAAAAAACTTAATTATAATCTAATAGACTTGAATCAAGAAGTTAACTATGAATTTAAAACTAGAAAAACACAAAAGAAATAGGACGAAGAAAGAAAACAACCTCAACAACTAATCAATAACTAAGTAGGATGATTACCAGTTGGAAACTAGAATAGGAACAAAAAATGAGGCTAGAATTGAGAAATGAAATTAAGAAATAGATGAGAAATCACCAAACGATGCCTCACATGTCGAACATGATTGAAAGGTGGTGACCAATTTGACAGCTCGTCAACCAGGTGATGGGTCACCGTTTATCTCATCAAAGTAAGGTCTGTCCAAGTGTGTTACTACCTCTGGATGATGACCAAACTGACACATAATCAACTAGTTGATGACCTATAAGTCCTCACTAGGTGGACGTCTAATAAGTCATCACTGGGTGGACGACTTGTCCCCCTTGATCAACTTGAGATGGGAGATTTGATTTCCATTTAGACTGACTACTTATGTGATGAGTCATCACTTAGGTGATGGGATGTCAACCCAACTCATCAACTCCTTCAGTATATTTTGCATTACGAGTCTTTTTCTGAAATTCTAAAAAATTTGATTTCCTTAGGCCCACTTTACCTAGATATTTCCCTTTTTGTATTCAAAAGCACTTTTCTTTAAATATGTGACAAGTATTTTGGATCAAATTGTACCTTTTTGATTCCTTTTTACTAAGATATTAGGAAGAACACCAAGAACAAATATGAAGATTTCAAAAATCCAACTCACTCATTTTAGTTCGAAATCACATCAAATTTAAGATCTGAGCTTCTTTTGATATATGGAACAAATCCAAATGCTTTTAAACCCTCAATTTCTCTCTAATTTCTCTAGATTTGAAGACCCAATTCCATTTTTCTTTAAGATCAAACCCAACATTGGTAGAATTCTTAAATCAATTGATTTTGAGCCTAAATTTCATCTAAAGCTTTCTCTCAACATAGAGAACAAAACCCACTAAGAATCACTCTCGAATCAAGACAAAATTCCATATCATGTTCTTCAAGTTCTTCAAGCTTTCTTGTTCAACAATGGTGGAATTTCAAAACCCTGCCTCTGAGTGAGGTAATTTGATCCCAAATTTCAACTGGAGCTTCTGCTTAACATAGAGAACAAAACCCACTAAGAATAAAGCTCAAATCAAGATAAAATAAAAGAACCCATATCACATTCTTCAAGTTCATCAACTTCATTGTTAAAAAATGGTGAAATTTCAAAATCTTTCCTCCAAATAAGGTGAAAAATCAAATCTAGTACTGAAAACATCAAACAAGACTCAAAACTAAAAGATATTTTTTGTTTTTTTGGTGATAACAATTCCCAGGACTAGAATTGTTGGAACGATCCTAAGCTCGACTCTGATATGATAAGATACAGAATATGGAAAGTGAAATAAACATAAAAATAAAAGAAAATTTAATGGAATAAAATATGATATTTAAAGGATATAAATATAGTGATAGAAAGATAGACAGAAAAGGGAATCAATTAAAACTATGGGATATATTAAATCTTAAAACATCAAATGAATAATCCAAGAAAGCACCTAACACTAACAATGATCGAGAAAAAATTATATCACCCTCGCTACCACTATTTCTAAGCAACAATCAACATAAGTTTTTCTAAAATCTCATCCTCTCTCAAGATTCTTACATCAATATTCATCAAAAACTAATCTAATGAATTAACTAATCAATCTATTTATAGACTAGGCAAACTATTACAAAAAAAGCCCAAAAGTGGTACTTAAATTGCCTTAGGACACCGGTCCTTAATTACACCTAAAAATAGGTCATGTCCAAGTTGATCAATCGTTAATTGGGTAAAAGATCATCCCTTGGTCGTTAACCTTGATTATAATACTCTACTAAGGTTTTCAACTTGACGTCCAAGTTAACAGCTCATCAACTTTGTCGTCAACTGGTTGACAGCTTGTCAACTATGTTATCAACATTGGGAAGCATGTCTATGACACTTATAATATCCAAGCTATCATTAATATATCATTTTGATCTAGTGGAAGCTCATAAAGGGTCCTCCAATTATGTCCTTGTGCCCTTAAGGTGATCATGGTTTGGATCCCCATGTTTTGACTTCAAGTTAAAAATCCCAAACCATTGCTGCCAATTTAAATTGTATTATTATGAGTAAAGTGGGGATTGAATAAAATAAAAAGAGAGGAAAGGTGAATAACTAAGGTTGCATTGAGCTTTTCTTATTTATCTCAATAACTAGTTATCATATTCATAGTGTTAATAAGGCTTAAGTATGATGTATAAGCTATGTTAAAAGGTGATTCAAGTGGTAGTATTTGGTTTATCAATATTATTAAGAGGGAGAGGAAGACTTAAGAGTGCAAATAAGTGTCAGAATTTGATGAGTAAGCTTTGTTATTCAAGTAATTACATGTGAACTAGAAGGGGTAAAGAAGGTAAAAGTAACATGATATTATAAGGATCAATATAGGTAAATGGGGTATGGTAGTCCATTTGGTTTTGTACATACATTTATGATCAGATGCATATAATTTATTTTGGGCACTATTTTTGATTGTGACTGCATTGCATATCCATTCATGATATTGTTGTTGATGATGATGATACTGAGATCATGATGTCCATGATGCCTTTGGTATTGAGTTAATATTGATAATAACATGTGTGATGTCATGATGTTCATGATGCTGATATTGTTGATGATGAGTATGATATTATATCATGATATTGATATTGTTGATGATAATAGTGATAAGTTGAGAGAGGAAAGAGAAGTTATGTATGGTGCATACATTTATTTCTCATTTCCATTGTGTGTATGTTCTTATTCATGCATTGTGATTATCTAAATTATGGAAACTTATAATTATGTTTGGTGGTTGGATCACGCTAGTTAGTCTCGAGGGAATATGTCATGAGTATAGGAACCTAAAACTACATGATTATATTTTCTACACTATACAAGGATTAAAAAATAAAAAAAACTGAATGCCACTAATAGTCGCAATTATTGATATAATGAACCAGATAAAATTTTATGGACTAGGTTAGAAATAGAGTTGCATTAGATGGAGTAACAATATGGGGTATAAAAATGTTAAATAGTAAGTAGGTCATAGAGATGCTAAGGGTGATATATTGATAAAAGTATAATTGAGAGCTAGTAATCGGAACCTTACTTGAAGTCATGATTCCTTACTATTTGCTATTACTATTATGTGTTTCTAACCATGATCGAGCGATGATGCCCACCAGTACGCGTGGTTGTATTGATTCTACACTTACTATATCTTCTTCAAAGGATATATTCATGTTGCAGGTTAGTTGGAGTTTCTTTATTAGTGATGGTGATTATAACACCCCAGGTTTTGGCCTTTGAAAATTTCATGAGTGTAGAGCTCACTTCCAAGGTGATGACTCACATGACGAGTCATTATAACTCATCACGAGTCGTATGGTGCCAATAGTAGTTTAACAAGTAAGGATTGCCCAGGATTCTATTGGGATCACGACTACAACCCTACCAGTCGTATAGTGAGGAACGACTTGTAGGGTGTGATTCATGACCAAACCAGTAGAGGTGGTCCTGAGTACTTCCTAGACTATGAGTCATGGTAACGACTCATGACTAGTGACCACGAGTCGTTAAGAGACCCGTAGTGACTGGGATTTATTTTTTTACCCATTTTTCATTAAGGGTAATTTGTGTTTTTATCTTCCGTTACACTGTTACAATGATTTAAAACATCCCCTTATCCCTATTTACACCCATAAAACATAACACAAACACTCTCTTCTCTCTTAAATTCCCAAGTAAAGAACAAAGAAAGGGTTTCAAAGGGTTTGTCATCTAGGGCTCAAAGTATGGTTTCTTCTCCAAATTATTAGTGTTTTTAGGCATGTATCTCTTCTCCTCAACTTGTATTTTATCTTGGAATACAATGGTTTGGTATTCATATGGTTTTAATGTTTGGTTTTAGAATTTGGGTTGAGGGTTTTGGATGGTTATTGTTTAAATGGTATTTCCATGGTTTATATGTAATTCTTTATGCTTTATTGATGGATTGTGGAACTCATTAGGTGCATGGGAATGGTAAATGGAATGGGGGTCGTGGGTTCCCTTAAACTTATGTATTTTGGTATTGTAATTGGAAATAATTTCAACTCACTTTATGACATTGGCTTTGAAACATAGCTATATGCATAATGTAACCACTTCTAAAACTATATAAAAAGGCTAATGGAATATAAATTGGTTTTGAAAGGCCTTGGTGGCCATGGATTAGTTTTTAATTGGAAACTTGGAGTCAATTTGGTTAATTGATTTTGGTATGGCATAATGGAATTATCTTGCAAGCATAATTAATTGGTAGACAATACCATTCGATAAATTCCTAAATGAATAATTTCTTGGTTAAATGGATGGGTTATGTGTAAATATTTTAATTAGGCTTATTAGGGGTAGTGTAGATCGTCGTGGAAGGTGGAGGTCCCTAGGGGAACGAACTGGAAACCACATTTGCCGGCGTGGGAGCCTTAGTGGCCGTGTTCATAGTCCACATTTACATATATATTTTGGAATGGCTGGGTTCATGGATTCCCTGGATCTTTCTTGGATTTATCCGATTCGTACGACTAACATGCACTGGGGACCTTTCGGGGGGGAGGGGGGGAGGGATCCAGACCCATATAGCCCATGGGTGTTTTAGGATGGGTAAAGCTACATAGTCTAGGCTAATGGTTTTAAATCTCATGATAAAACTTGTTTCCAATCCCCACATCTTATATATATATATGTATGCATGAATGTGAACATGTACATTGAGTTTGGACTTGATTTAGAAATGACATTATTTTATTCCTATCTTGAGTTACATGCTAGTGCTCACCCTGCTAACCGTCCTAGAAAGCTACATAGTTTCATAATGTAGGGTATGAAGACACTTATTTTACCCCTATGCAGTGTTAGGTGATCCGATTCATCAGTTGGTTCACGGTGAAGTGGTGAGCTTCCATCTTTCAGAAAGATTGGTCATTCCATCGAGTTCTTTCCATATTTTAGAATTAAAAAGTTCACATTAACATTATCATTGTTATTGTCACTTTCATGGTCGGGGGCATGTTCCGACCTAGTTTGATATTAGGATTGGTTTAAAGGCTTTTGTAGACATGTACGGGTTGGATGGTGTTGTTGACTCTTAAAGATTATTCTTAAGTGACATTAACTATTATCTTTATTCTCTAGTTGCTTTTCTCTTTATTATTATTTGGATTGGACATGCTATAGGGGTGGTTTGTGACCCATGGTGGGCTTGAGATACCCATCACGGCTAAGCCCAGGGTCAGATTATGACAATGATAATTCTCCAATAGCTCCTGCCCTCTCGATCATGCATAGGTATTGTGTTTTGGATTTCCCTACTCCTTGTCTAGTGCTTTTGTACCAATTTAGTCTAATTTTTTTGGATTCACTTTTGATTATTTTC
This sequence comes from Capsicum pubescens, assembly GCA_030864215.1. NCBI lineage: Eukaryota > Viridiplantae > Streptophyta > Magnoliopsida > Solanales > Solanaceae > Capsicum > Capsicum pubescens. The sequence goes on from CM061548.1 coordinate 88,250,100, forward strand.
TACATCAGTTTTATTCATCAAATGTATTTAAAGTAATCACTATGTATCAACTGAATTTAAAGAGTGAATTATGAATTGGTTTTAACTTCTGCATGACTTGAATGACGGGGTAGTTCGGGTTCTCCTATATAGGGTAGTGTTACATAGGAGCCCACATGATTCGTAGTTTTGGTCATAACAAGATGATATTAGAGCTCTAGGTTACCTATCTCTTAGCACAAGAGGAAGTGTCAAATAAAGTCTTGTGGATTGGTGTTTTGACATCCACATCAAATCAGTAGGAGTCTATAAGACATCTAGAAAACTGTTTCACTTTCTTTTCTCCTAATGTGCTATCTCAATATTGTCTTCCTGGATTGAGTCCAATTGGTATCTAGGTGATTCTATTTGGTATCTCAACCATCAAAATTGGGACTAGTTAGCTCCAATTGGTATCTTTTAACATTTGAGATATTGGAATAAGACATTCCAACCAGTAAAGGTTGGACTAGTTAGCTGATTCTATTTGGTATCTCTGTGGCTCGAGGCATTCAAACCCTTATTTCCATTCTACTAAGGAATAAAAACTCCTCGATATCCTTTCATGTCAGCTTTGGGAGTTTCTTGGTAGGGGAGGTACATTTGAACATCACTTGCACCACCTTTCATATCTTCGCTAGTATGTAGTCCCGAGAGAGGTGTTTCTGCTTCTCCTCATCTAGCTCCTTTCTAAGTTCAAAATAGGCTCAAGACGAGTCCATATGGGCAATAGAGGTTAAAAGAGACAACCTAGGTGGAGGCAGCTGAGTCCTCTCTAAATGACTCTGCACTGTAGTAAGATTAGCCTCCCAACCATCAATATGTATGTGAGCCTGAGTAGAGGGGGACCCTAATTGATCACCTCCATCTACCTGACTATTTTTACCCTTTTTCCTATTTTCTCTTTATCTTGCTTCTTCCCTGTGTACTTCTAACCCTCAGTGGGTTGTATGCCACATCACACTCTTTTGTGGTATCATGATCCTCAATGGGTACGTCCACCTTCTTACATAGCTTGATAATTAAAAGGCATGAATAGATCCTTCATTGGCCTCTCGAGCATAAAACTATTGCCACTCATCTATAATTTGTGCCGCTAGATTCCTCTTAATCCCTACAAGAGCACATACCACCATCAGGGCTTGGTGGAAAACCATATCAGTCATATTGCTCAAAGGACTAATCCTTTGAAACACCAACTGCAACCAAATCCTAGCCTCTATTCAAAAATAGGCACTCTTGGCCCCTTTGATACTAAAACACTTCACCTCATTCGGATGATCTTACGATGCTAAGACCCTGATACCTACTTCAAGTTTGCCTCCCAGATCTTAGCTTCGAGAATAACATTTGAGGGATTCTAGTCCCCTAGGTATCATTGATAGTAGAAACATACTGGGATGTTTTTTCCTTGGATGGGAATAACAGAGAGAGGCATTGACCACTCCACAGTTTGGAAAATAGCAAAAAAACTCCCAGAATAAGGCTAGGATACACTTGGTGATAGGTTTTATTAGCATTTTCAATTTGAAAGTTTTCAACTAATTATGAAAGCTTGGGGCCTCGTCCTCTGCATGCCTAATTACAAAATCTCCTTATAGAGGAAGCCCCTATTATGATGCCCTCTCTCATACTGATCTCAGCTAGTGATATTAGGAAATCTGTGGAGTGTAGTTGGGGTTCCATGATAGTCATTTAACCATTATAATTACAAAGTTAGAAACCAAAATGAGGAACTAAGGGGGAGAGGGAATTCAAAAATTATAAGAAAATAAAATTTTGGGAGGCTATTGCCAGGTACCACCACAGAGGTTAGTTAATCATTCAAGTGGTACTACTGTAACGTAAAAGTTACCGCTACAATATTTTGGTTGTCCCCAACTCACTAACACCCCACCCCACCCGATGGTAGATTTTTGACTTCTTTATTTTTTTGAGATTTAGGGGTATATTAGACTTAGTGAAGTTCATATAGACCTTCATCGATAAAATGGGAGTGTATAACACTCAACTTCACACTCGAATCGCTAAAAATGGTTGGGAAAAATAACCCCTCATCTTCTACTCCTCCTGGTTGAAAATCCTCTATAACCTACGTCAATTTTTTTCCTAGAACATCATACGAGTGTTGTATACATAAAAAAAATCTAACATGTTCATTATTTTGTGCAAGAACACCACCAAAATTCAAAACTCAAAGTTGCACCCTAAATCCATTTGAAATTTTTTATTTCTTACAAGTTCCTGTGATTCTATAATGATAAATATATAGATAATGTTTTAAGGACAAGGAATTACCTAAAAATTAACGCTGGAAGGATATTGTACCTAGATAATTTGATGGAGTTTTGGAGTGAGAAGTGGAAATGGGGAAAGGAAATATTTCCTCCATATTTGAATTATCACAAACTGTTGTTGCGACAAGCTTATCGTTGTAGTGGTATGATACCACTGCACTGGTAAAGTCCTCTAGTGTCAGTCTTGTCCCAAATTTATCATGCGTGATATTATTGTACGATATCCAGATACTTCAAAATAGCTATCACATGAATACTTTTGTAAATTTCTTCCGCAATATTGGTAAGTATGGCAAATAAAAAGTGGAATAGTGTTAGTACCTACTAAGATTTAGGATAGTCAGCATGTTATTTTTGTCATTGGCATGAACCAAGTAGGTGAATGATCTAGAGAGAATTAGAATTGTCCTTTATTTACCGTAATGTAGGTCAAATTCCTTTGTGAGTCATGCCTAAAATCCTTGATCCTCACCCTGTGGCCGTTCGGGGATGAATGATGGTAAATTGGTATCTAATGTAATGACCTAAAATATTATTACGTGTCAAAAACATTAGGTATATTTTACAAGAAATAAAATATTCCTAATGGACCTCAAGAAGTTTATTTGGCTGGGAAAATAGGACCCAACATAATTGCGCCAAGAATTTAAAAGGCACTAGCTCGGCTATCACTTACCGTTGTAGCGATAAGCTAAAGGCTGCAACAGTAACCCAACAATAGGTAGCCTAAGATATTTTAAAAACCTTTTTTTAAAATTCTTTTAGGTTATTTTTTCCCCAAAAACATCCTAGATAAACCCCAATTCTATAGTCATGAGACTTCAGAGGCCTAGTTTTATTAAGGTAATTTTGAGGCACCCTAGCAAAAACCTAACATGGAAACATGCTTGGCATAGAGGAACAACACTCTCCTTTCAATAATAAAATATTTTATCTACGAAAAGCTTATGGTTAAATTTATAGTAGATTTAGGTTAGATGCATGCAATTTTGATAGTAATGCCAGAAGATTCCTTATCTTAGGCCTTTGGACATGAAGTTTGGATGAACAAAACTAATAATAATTTGATTAGGATTAAATATTATAGACAATGGCTGTTGTGCATAGCTGGTGTGATTCTCACATAAATATTTAGTCAAACTGAGTGAGGGTTAGGATCCATTGAGCAAATGTAGGTGCGTATGAGTAAAGTAGGCTTTAATACGATAAAAGATGAGAAAGGGTCGCAAACTAAGGTTGCATTTGGATACTCTTAGTTATCCTAATAACTAATTATCATATTGAGATTGTTAATGTGGCATAAATATGATGTAGAATATATGTTAGTAAGGTGACTTGAATCATAGAATTCGGTTTGTAAATATTATTAAGAAGGCGAGCAAGACTTAAGAGTGCAAATAGGCATCATGATTTGTAACAACCTGAAAATTTGATGAAATATGTGAAATTGTGATTTTATGTGATTTGACTGTTTTACCCCCCCCCCTCGTAGTTGCATTATGATATTTCTGGGGTGTGGGAGTGATTGACATGATTTTCGATGCATTTTGGTATCATTTATGAAATATTGTGGTTTTTGATGGCTTTAAGAGCCTTATATTGGACTTATGTGAATATCTTTTGATCCGTTCGATAGATGGCCAACGGACTGCGCTAACAGCTCTGGAATATCTAGTTAGGCTATGTGGACCTTTGTTTTGGGTCCCGGTGCACCCGAGCTCATTTCGACCTATTGGTTGGAAGGTTGGAAAGTTGGAAAGTTGAAAAATTAGAAATATGGGTGTGGGACCCACATTTGATCGAAACGATCTCGGATGGTAAATCTAACTTTGCCAGTAGATTCAAAATATTGATTTTAGGGTGTTAGCATATTTGGTATGATTTTACGGCTTTTAAATCTCATTTCGATCATCAGTTTGGAAAATTATAATTTCGGGTTTCGGGAGTCAACTTTGTGAAAATGATGTTTTTTTGAAAATTTGATATTGCCATCGCGTCCGGAACTTCGAATTTAGTATGATTTCATAGTTCGTTTGTGTAGACCAAACTTCGAACGAATCTCGAGCATCCCGTCCAAATCCGTTTCGACTTAAGAAGAAAAAAATCAGCAGTGATATTGCAGATTTTCTGCAATATAAACAACTTTTTCACCCCTTTTTAGCCTATTTTGTTCATTTTTCATCTTGCCTCTTGAGAACCCTAAATAGTTTGGGAGCTTAAAAGTGAATCTTGTGAGAACTTGGGAAGCTAGATTAACATCTTTTTCTTGATTTTATTACGAATTTAAGGTAAGAATTTGCCCCTCTTCTTAGTAATTTCTTGATAAATTTCTGAAAATCCCAAAAATCTTAGAGCATGATTTTAAACCCACATTTCACTTCTTTCACTTGAATAATATTTTTATCTTATAATGACTAGTTTTTCATCAATTTAACCTTCAAAACAACTCCGATTCTTGATTTTAACCCGTATTTCAAAGATTTTACCTGAAAAAGCTCAAAAATGGTTTTTCTTCGATTTGAACTCCGTTTTTGACTCGATTTAACTTGGGTTTTCAGATGTAGGTTTCTAAAAATATGAAAAACATATTTTTGAAGTAAAGTTTTAATTTTTCCCTTCTTTTTCGGAAACCCATTTTGGGGGTCCGTTTTGACCCCGAACCAAAAGTAGTCAATATGAGTATCGTTGGTTTTATATTGATGCTTAGATTTCATATTTGATATTTTTAGTAGAGTTCGGGATTGTTCTTGAAAAGTAAGGTCGTGGGCTCAAGTGTAGCAGACCGATTTCGGTTTCGAGGTAGGTTGTGGCTTAACTCTTCAGACTGTGCTAGGTAGTAAATGATGGTACAAAATACATGTTAAGGGTGGGAACTAATCATAAAAAATATCTATCTATGTGTTGTGCCCGTGTGGGGGCCTATATGTGATGTAATTATCGAAATTGAGATATTATGTGATATGTTTGACTTTGTGGGGTCCTATGTGATATTGATAGCCTTGAATACATGTGAATAATTGTATTGTGTTGTTTAATATGGTACCATTGGTGTATTGTGATTATATTCATATTTTATTGGCATATGAGACGTGGAAATTCATGAATGAAACGAAAATAATAAGTGGATATTTTCTCTTGTGGTTGTGGGAATGTATCATTGTGGTTGGTTGTGGAATATATCATGTGATTGGATGTGGAAATACTCATTGTGATTGGTTGTGAGCATTACATCTTCATATCATACTCATTCATGAAATATTGATACCACCATGGCAATATCTGAGAAACACTGGCAACACTTTTTTAAGAAAATATTGTAACACCTTATAAAACCCTTTCCGAGGAATATGCCGGAAAGGAGATTTGAGATACGTGGATTTTATATGGGTTGAAAATCCCCCCAAGGATCCTATGTCGGGAAGTTTTAGATCTGTAGGTGTATACGGGGATTGTGTGATGATATCAGAGGTTGTGTGACAACCACGTGCATCATCATCATCATCATCATCATCATCATATACATTGCACTTACTTTATTGTTTCTATGTTGTGTTGTATTGCCTTATTGACTTGTCATCTATGTATTTGTCTTACCTTCTTTTACTTGTATTTGATGATCTTGTATCTACATGTTCTTTCTTGTTTAATTTATATGTGACATAATGTATACTTGTGTTCAATATCTTGGTGTGTTGTTGTAATATATGTGAGATATATTAGAACTATTAGTGCAAGTGGTGTGGGCTACCGTTGTGGGACATTTTCTGATTACAGGTGACGTGCCCTTAGTGTATATTTTGTATGCTTTATTTACTACTTTGCTTGGACGTCCTATGATACCTACTGAGTATAAGTGGACTTACTCATGCCTACTGCGCCCTTTTGGTGCAGGTCTTAGCTCGAGTGTACCTCAGCGTGATTGAGTCGGGCAATTATTGGAGTTTCCAAGGTAGCGGTTGATCATTCATGCGTCCAAAGTTCACCTCTATCTTTCTATAGTTGTTATGTCTTTATTAGTATTCGAAGACAGTTATTATTTCTTTGTGGTTATTTTTTCGATGCATTTGACTCTTCGATTGTATTAGTAGTTCTTACACTATTGACACCTAGTTTTGGGCATGCTTGGTATTTTGGATAAGTTCTTTCCGCATTGTTATGATTACTTATATGGTTTGGCTTCATTCTAGAAGCCTACCATGGGATATTTTTGTCTTTTTTTCTTTTCATATCAGTTTGGGAAATAGGTTTACTTATCAAGGTACGGCACAACAAGTACCATCATGACCCTCATTTTTGGGTCGTGACATAATTTGAGGAGTAAGCATTGTCATTCAAGTAATTACATATGAACTAAAAGAGGTAAAAAAAGGTAATAGTGACGTGTTATTATAGGGATCAGTATTGGTGAAAGGGGTGTGGTGGTCCTTCTAGGTTTGTACATATATTTATGATCAAATATACATAATTGCTTTTAGGCACTGTTGTAATTGTGGTTACATTGCTTACCCATTCCTGATAATGTTGTTGATGATGACACTGAACATATGATGTTCATGATGTTGAATGTATTGGTGTTGATATTGATGATAATGAGTATGATATTACATCATGATATTCATGATGTTGATATTGTTGATGATGCGTATGATTTAGTATCATGATGTTTATGATGTTGATGATAATGGTGATGAGTTAATAGGGGAAACAGAAGTTGCACATGTTGCATACATTCATTCCTTATATTCATTGTATGCACGTTTCTATTCATGCATTGTGATTATCTGAATTGTGGAAACCTATAATTATGTTTGATGTTTGGCTCCTGCTAGTCACTTTTAAGGGAATATGTCGTGAGTATAGGTACCTAAGAGTACATGATTATATTTTCTATACAATAAAAGGATTATATAATAAGGAACTTGATTTTCACTAATAGTCCCAAGTATTGATGTAGTGAGCCCACTAGAGTTGTTCTAACTAGGTTAGAAATACGGTTGCATAAAATGGAATAACAATATGGGGTGGAACAGGAAAAGATATATGAAAAATTTAAATTATAGGTAGGTCACATAGATTCTAAGGGTGATGGGTTGATATGATTATAATTGATATTTAGTAACTGGAACCTTACTTAAAGTCATGATTCCTTCCTATTTTCTATTATTATCATGTATTTCTCACCCTGGTCGGCCAATTATGCCTACTAGCACATGTTTTTGTACTGATGCTATAACTACTATATCTTCTTCAAGGGATATGGCCACATTACATGTTAGTTCGAGTTTCTACTATAGTAAAGGTGATGATTCTCCAGTAGCTCTTGCCATCTCAATTGTGCATGGATGTTGACTTTTGATTATTTTCCACATAAGTTTTATTTATCAAATATATTAAAAATGATCACAATGTATCAATTATATTTAAAGAGTTTGATTAAGTACTGATCTTAACTTCCACAAGACTTGAATGATTGGGTTGTAAAGGTTATCCTACCTTGGGTAGTGTTAGGTAGGTGTCCACATGATTTGTAGTTTGGGTCGTGGCAACTCCTAATGTGATCTAGTTTTTTATATTCTCGTCTCACCTTTTATGATGCTAACTGAGCATCTTGTTTTATTATTGATTTTCAATTAGAGATTACTTTATTAGTCTTAATGGATCTCTAGTTTTATGGAACAAAAGAATCAAGTATCAGTTTAACTATTCTTCACCAAAGTAGAATATCTATCTATACAATGTATTGGTAGAATCAACATCGTTGAGTCATATTCTCTCAATTTATTAGCACCCCATTCTTTGCCTATACAAATTTATTTTGATAACCAAGTCATCTTACATATCCCATGTAATTCATTGTTTCATGAATGAAGAAAGCACCTTGAGTTGGACTATCACTTTATCCACTGGCAATTCATTTTTGGGCTATTTCCCTCAATTTTGTCCTATCATCTTACTAATTAGTAGATATCTTAAATAAATCATTGGTTGGACCTCTTCATAATTCAATTCTCTCCAAGTTATAGGTTTCTTATCTTTCCTCCAAATTGGTAGGGGTATTGAGGTTCAACCTTCATCGACTAATTACAATCGAGGGAAAATGGAAAGTGTAGTTTGAGAAGATAGTAATTCAGAAAAGTAACTTGAAGCTATAGTCATTTGGTAAATATCATACTTCTGGGTCTCACTCAGCTTGGATCTCTACTATTTTTGGACTGATTGGTATTTGCAAGATTGGCCCAAATATCCTCTTTGGTCCAAGACTCAGCGAATGGCACAACACATATATCTGTTATTCTATCCTCAGTGCATAAATTTGTTTTTATCGTATACTAGGTAGGTAGCTATACAAAATATTATTTTATTATCTTTGTCCTGTAGCTAGATAAATCCATATGAATGCATGACAAGGGGAATGAGAAAATCTTCAAAAATTTCCATAATTCACCCTTTTTCTTTTTTGGTTTTGTTCAAAGAAATCATTGACTTGTGGTTTGAATATTTACTTACTTACATGGTGCTTTGATAGTCCTTTCTCCAATCCCTCTTACCAATTTTGTTCAACTAACTTATGTTAGATTTAAAATGTCATAAATTGTTATAAAATAATTATGTAGTGCGGATGTTCATTACTTTAGACAAAGTGTTGAAGGGAGAGGTCAAAGAAGTGATTTTTGATAGTGAAGGTGTTTTGAGGATCAATGGTCACTTTTGTGTAGTTAGATGGACGGTTCAATTAGATTGATCATGGAAGAGGCTTATTATTCTAGGTATTCTATTAATTTTGGAGCAACAAAGATATGTTATAATTTGAAACAAATAATATTGGTGGCAGAGAATGATGAGAGATTTAGAGAATAATGTGTCTCGGTGCTTAAATTGTAGCAGTTGAAGTATGAGCACCAAATGTCATATAGTATGACTCAAAGGATGTCTATACCTAAGTTAAAGTGGCAGCATATTGTTGTGGACTTCGTGGCAACATTGCCACAACCTTGTAGATGTATGATAATATTTGGGCCATTATGGATAAATTGACAAAATCTATTCATTCTATTCCGATTTAGACTATAATTCTTAGAGATTGGCCAAATCGATATTCATAAGATTGTTTGTATGAGGTGCCTATTTCTATCAATTCAGATTGAGGTACTCAGTTCACATCCCATTTTTAGAGTTTTTTCCAAAATTCAAGAGTTTGGTACTTGGTTAGAGCTAGGCATAATCATTCATCTGTAAATAGAAGACCAGTGTGGGAAGTCTATTTATGTTCTTGAAGATATTCTTTATGCATGTGTGATTGACTTTGGAGGTCATCAAAACTATTTCTTGCCTTTGAAGGAGTTTTCATATAATAATAATTATCAATACAGTATCTAACTGATTTAATTGGAGTTCTTATATAGTAGGAGATGTAGATCTCTTGTGGGTTGGTCCTATGATTCATAGGCCACGTGGGTTCATAAGGTGATAATAGATTCGTTCTAAATAAGAATAAGCGGTACAAGGACCCTCACAAAGTTTCATTGTTTCCTTTCAAAAGTGTTATAGTTCAACGGGTAATTATGTATTCTATTTACTAAATATATACATAATATATACATTTTTGGTAAATAAAAGTTTTTACTATGAAGTAAGAATTACACAACAAGAAAAAATCATACCTGGATCGCCCTAAATTTGTAAACAACAAAAAAACTACAGTCTACCTTTGATTTAAGAGCAACATCGCATCCTCCCTACTATTACATTGGATAAAAATTAAAAGTATCTAGAAGAGTGGCTAGTTTAGGTCTCATCTTAGCCTTTAGGTGCACAACCTAGACCCGTCTCACTATAGTAGTGGTATCTCTAGACTACTCTTGAAATATTCTGTGGTTTTTTTTCCACCAGACATAGTAAACACATGAAGCAAGGGACGTTCTAAGAATTTATGCTTTTGGTTGCTTTTCTTTACACTGCAATACAACCTATTATTTCTCCTCCTCCCAACCTGTATATGCATCTGATCTTTCTGTCAGTGAAATATCTTTTGCCAGATTTTCTTTGAGAAAGAAAATATAAAAGATAGATGGTTTATGTTTTTGTCATGACCCGAGACTACCCCTTAGTCATAACATGGTGATTAAGGCCACAAGCGACCCCAAGCTAACCCATGATCTGATACCTGCTGTGAGCACTGAATAAAATAATAATACGAGCATCATATAGGTAAACTGATAAAAACACTATTAAGGTGGAATACTGAAACAATACCCAATGTGTTTGAACTGATACTAAAACTAAAAAACTAGTATGACTATCTGAATATCTGAAAGTCTCTAAGACTTGAGGAGTTGATGGGACTAGCCCCTAACTAAATCCGACTAATTAAATAGAAGGGAATATTGAAAATAACTATAAATAGTTGTCCTCGATGGACGAGGACTCACTACAACTACTGCTGAGTGGTACTGAGTTGACTAAGGGCTATCAAGGAACTGAGGGTGTGAACCTATATTGTGAAATCAATATAGTGCAAAAGAATGTATGCGGTCAGTATTTTCAATGTACTGGTATGTAATATATGGACTAAATAAAATGCATATGGATACTGAACATGAAGGCATAAACTGTAAAATGAATGTAAGACTAAGTAAAACATGTACTGAAATAATTTATAAAACTGACTGAGTGAATAACTGATAAACTGAACACTTGGTCATGCAAACCTGAGCTGATATCATCTGGATACTGAACTAAAACTGTGGGAGTTATCATGTAACCGACATGCCCCAATCTGAGCTAATCGGGGTCCAACCTGTAACCCCAGATTGAAGGGTTCCACTACTTTGCCACGGGTACCGACATTAGTTGTGTGGATCCACTAAACTGGTATCCCGAAGGACTTGGGTGTCACCCTCTATTGTAATGTGCCCCTAAGAGAGTGTTAACCCTCAATTGGTAGGAAGACCTCTCAAAACCTATGTTGGCTATGCAATTCTAGATCTCAGGGACTACTACTAAAGGTCACACCCTCGACTAGAAGGTGAGCCCCCATCACTGGGTTCACTCGGTGCTAAATCCTACTCCCAACTGAATTGACACTGGTACTAATCAAAGTCAACTAGACATCAATACTGATAATTCTAAACATGATCATGGCCAACTGAGTATGATAATAAAACCATGATCTTATTGACTTGATGCTTGAAAATGGGAACATGTATAAACAAATAGGTATCACGTGTTCATAACCCTCCAATAGTGAATATTAATTTAAATACAATGACATCATTTAACAACACTGTAAGGAAATTCATTATTAAGAGACCCAAAACATAGAATATATCCCTAACTGATGAAATCTATGATTTTGAGTAAGGGAATATGTTAAACTTTTGAGGACAATATGCTCACATAGTTTAATTCATAAATTATTAAATAACAAGGTGTCAACTGAGAATAATATTGGTGACTAAAATTTAAAGCATGTAATAACATAATTCACATAGGTGAACATATTGGCATGGCTTGAATTCAAAACTATCAGGGAAACATTGAGTAAAATCCATGCTTAATATTTAAATTTTCATTAAAAGAGGGAAAATGATTTATACTTGAAAAACAAGGGATTCTTAGGACTCAATGGGATGAAGGAATCCATTGATGAATACACACATACCTGAGTTGCTTGAATTCTTGAATAAAAGCTTGGAATTGAGACCTTGAATGGTTGACCCCTTGGGAAGAAGCTTGAAATTTTGAGTTCTTAGGAATAAGAATGGTTTCACATTGTTAATTGATGGGGAATGCGACAAATAATGCCTTTTTTTGGGTTTTAATTTGTCTATTGGGTGATTTGGGAGAGGGGAAAAGACCAAAATACCTCCTTGGGCTTTAGATAATGTTGCAGGAAAACACAACCTCCGTGGCATGAAAGCTATCGCAGAGACTAGCTTACGTGACACAGAATGTATCACGGAGGCTTACCTTAATGACACGTCGTGTATCACGGAGGTCCAGCCTCCGTGAAACGCCCAAATCACAAAGGCATTCTTCCTTCGTGGTCCAAAAAATCCCCAAACCCCTTTCAAAAAATCCCAAAACTCTCCCGAATGACTCAATCAATGTTTCAATCTTGGGAAGGTAAAAAATAAAAATTTTGAAATCTTGGCTTCTTATGGCTAAGTCTCTTGTACTTAGTGAGACATATAACTGAAAACTTGTCTAGAATTTTGTGGGGTATTATAATATCTCCCCCTTAGGATCATTCTTACCCGAATAAAACTATTTAAGCTAAGATACTAAGAAGAATGAGATCATGTATTGAATACTTATGAGTTGAATCATGATTAAGTAACTAGACTCAAAACATGACACATGGACTGAACTGAATTTATTAATGTATGCCATAACATGAGGATGGTTGGATAACTGAGATAGAAAATAAGAGAATCACTTAGGGAAAACCATTACCTCAAGGTGGATTTGAATTCGTAGAGAAAAGATGGGGATACTTGGCTCGCATATCTGCTTCTGCTTCCCAAGTAATTCCCTAAACATACTGATTTCTCCATAGAACCTTAACCAAGGGAACTAATTTACTCCTTAGCCTACGAATCTAATGATCAAGGATCTCAACTGGGACTTCTTCGTAGGAGAGACTATCTTTCACATCCACACTCTCTAAAGGAACAACTAAAACTGAGTCACCAATACCTTTCTTCAGCAAATAGACATGAAACACCGGATGCACTAATGCCAAATTTGCAGGTAACTCTAACTTATATGCTACCTTCCAAAAATGGCTCAAGATCTTATATGGGCCAACATAGCAGGGACTTAACTTCCCCTCCTTACCAAACCTCTTCACCCTTCTGTTGAAATTTTTTTCAAATAAACCAAGTCACCAACGTCAAACTCAAGATCTCTCCTTCTTTTATCTGAATAAGATTTCTGATGACTTAAGTCTATCTTTAGCCTTTCTCGGATTAACTGAACTTTCTTCGTCGCCTCATACACTGAATATCACTCGATCAACACATTCGAACCTACTTCAAAGCAACCAATAGGAGATCCATACCTCATTCTATAAAGATCCGTAAATGGAGCTATTTGTATACTAGAGTGATAGATGTTGTTTTAGGCAAACCCAATCAAACGTAAGTGGCCATCCCAACTACCCTTAAAATCAATAACACAATCTCTCAACATGTCTTCTAAAGTTTGAATGGTCCGTTCTGCCTAACTATCTATTTGAGGATAAAAAATTTTACTGAGATAAACTTGGGTACCAAGACCCTTATGAAAAGCCTTCCAAAAATTAGAGGTAAACTAGGTACCTCTTACTAAAATAATGGTCAATAGAACCCGATGCAACTTTACCAAATCTCTGTGATAGAGTTTAGCATAGTCCTCAGTTAAATATGAAGTATGGACTGGTAAGAAATTGGCTAACTTGGTTATCCTATCTACAATGACCCAAATCGAATCATGCTGACGACACGTACCAGGTAACCCTGTCACAAAATCCATATTCATCCCCTCTCACTTCCAAGTGGGGATGCTGAACTCCTAAAATGAACCACTAGGACTTTGGTGCTCAACCTTAAACTACTGACAATTCGAACACTTAGCCACAGATTTTGCAATATCTTTCATCATACCACTACATCAATAGATTTCTCATAAATCACAGTGCATCTTCGTGGCTCCTGGGTGAATAGAATATTACATACCATGTGCTTCAGCTAATATTTGCTATCTCAAACCATCAACACATATAACACATAACTTGCTTTGACAAGAAAGTACACCATCTCCCCCTTAGGAGAAAACCTCCACTTTTTGATCCCGAGTTGCCTCATTTAACTTGACAAAAATAGGATCCCTGCCTTGGTTTTCTTTCAGTTCGGCCACTAATGAAGATTATGAACCCATATAATACCTTCAAGCAAATCAAACAATCGAAAACCTAACCTAGCAAACTAATAAACCTCACAGACTAACTCCATCTTATCACACTCAACATGCGTAACACTTTCCATAGATATTCTACTAAGGGCATCAACTACTACATTAGCCTAACCTGGGCGATACAACACACTCATATCATATCATAGTCTTTCAACAATTTAAGATACCTTCTCTGACAAAGATTTGGGTCTTTCTGCGTGAATACTTACTGAAAACTCTTATGATCTGTAAACTCATCAACATGAACCCCATAAAGGTAATGCCTGAAAATATTTAAGGCAAACACAACTGCTGCTAACTCAAAGTCATGGGTCGGGTAATTATTCTCATGGGGTTTAAGCTGTCTAGAGGTAACTTATCTCACTGCATCAACACACAACCAAGAACAACTCTAGAAGTATCAAAATAGACTACAAACCCATCTATGCCATCTTGTTAAGTCAAGATTGGAGCAGAAGTGAGTCGAGTCTTCAACTCCTGAAAACTCTTCTTGTAGGAATCTGACTGCTGAAATGTGACTTTCTTTTGGGTTAGTCGATACATGGGAGAAGCAATAGAAAAAAAACCTTAAAAAAACCATCTACAGTAACCAGCTAAACCCGAGAAACTCCTGATGTCTAATGAAGAGATGGGTTTAGGCCAGTTTCTCACTGCTTTAGTCTTTTGGGGATCAACTCGAATGCCATCACCAAAAATGATGTGACCAAGGAAAGATACTGATATCAACTAGAATTTGCACATTCTGAACTTAGCAAATAACTGGTGATCCTTAAGGGTCTGAAATACAACCCTCAAATGGTCCGCATGATCACTTTCACTATGGGAATAGACAAGGATATCATCTACGAAGACTATGACAAACATGTCCAAGTACTACTTGAACACCCTTTTCTCCAAGTCCATAAAAGCTACAGGAGCATTTGTCAGTCCGAAAGACATGACTATAAATTTAAAGTAACAGTATCGATTTCTGAAGGATGTATTCGGGATGTCACATTCCCTGACTCTAAGCTGATGATAGTTGGATGTGAGGTTTATCCTAGAGAAATTGCTTTCACCTTGAAGTTGGTCGAACAAGTCATCAATTCTGGGGAGAGGATACTTATTCTTTATTGTGACTTTGTTCAACTAATGGTAGTCGATGCAAATTCGGAGGGAACCATCTTTCTTTCACACAAGGAGAACTGGATCACCCCATGGAGAAATGTTAGACTTGCTGAAACCCTTATCTAAGAGATCTTTCAACTGTTTCTTTAATTCCTTAAGCTCAACTAGAGTTATTATTTAAGTTGGAATTGAGATAGGTTGGTAACTGGAAGGAGATCTATTCTAAAGTCAATTTCCCTTTCGGTAGGAACTCTAGGAAGATCTTCAAGGAAAACTTCTAGAAACTCATTCACTACTATAACTAAATCAAGACTCAAAGTTTTAGAATTTGAGTCCTTGACTCGGATGAGATGGTATATATATCCCTTGAATATCATCTTTCTTGTGTTAAGATAAGAGATAAACTGACCCTTAGGCACTGAAGTACTACCCTTCCATTCAATAATGGGCTTATTAGGAAACTGAACTGGAAAATTCTATTTCTACAGTCTACTGAGCCTTAGCACAAATGGAGATAATCCATGCCAAGAATGACATCAAAGTGAGTCATCTCTAATTCCACAAGGTCAACTGACATAACTTTCTAAGACACTGTGACTAGGAAATTTCTATATACGCGTCTGGGTATAATAGAACTACCCACTGGGGTAGACATTGAGAAAGTTACCCAACCTGAACTAGGGCCTGGTTGTGTCAGGTATCTCAAGTCCCACGTGGATCGAAGGTCACCTCCTGCACCTAACCAACCAAAACACAACACCCAAAAGTCAGATGAATTCAAAACATATAACAAGATAGTGTGTAATAGCTTAAGAAAATTTTAATGCTTATCCATAACCAACCATCGACGACCGGCCAAATGACTGACCAACACCCTACTATAACCATAGTCGTCTAAACAAAGCCTTCTAAATAGTGAATAAAATCTAAATATCGCTAAAATGTCGGGACATGCCCCCGACTATAGCCAAATTAGTATACAATAGTCTATAACTCAAAAGAAAAACATAATCCTAAAATGGAGCGTTCCAAAGCATGGAAGCTCAACACTTTAAGTCAACTTTTGATCAATCCAAAATCACTGAGAAGGAGAAGTATGGCCAAATACTGCATTATATAGAGATACAACATACGTAGATGGTTAGTGGTTGGAGCGCTATCATGTAACTCAGGGATAAGAATAACATAAAGACATAATCGACAGTTCAAAATCATTCCAAAATCAATGGACAAAATTAAATGCAAATATATATATGCATATATATCACATGCCGGGATAGGAAACAAGGTTTAGCATGCACTTTTAAACCTTAACTTGGCTTGTGTAGCTCAACTATTTTACCATAGTACCCACGAGCTATATAGGCCCCAACTCTCACCCTCTGGTCAAGCATCAGTTCCTGTAGCTGCACAAACTGGAGAATAATCTCATACATATGCACATAGGGGACTCGAACCTTACAACATATAGTAAGGTGACTTAATCACCCAATCATGCAATGATTTATGGGGGACTCAAACCTCCCTAATCATGAATAATAATATGGGGGACACAAACCTCCTTGGTCACCTTTACCCCCTCGTCAGCAAATACGGTTTCCGGTGTTGGTCACCCGAACCTCCACTTTCATGACTCAACTATACAACCCTATTAATAGCCCAATTAAAATATTTTTCACGCAATCTCATTCATGAATCGTATTCAATATTAAGGTATACATTGTTGGTATCATCATACCAACTACACTAGTAAAGAAACAACAACAAGCCAAGACTTGGGGGAAATAACTCCCATTGTTCATTAATTTAAGGTGGGGAACACCGACTCTCTTTGTTAATTAAATCAGACCATTGTGTTTCAAATAACTCTTTATATCATGCAATAGTTCAAAACTAATTCAATTGTACAAATTCCCACCTTTCTCATAAATCAAAGCCAATTTCATATTTTGGGTTGGGATCCCACAAGTTATAAACCACATTTAAAGAATGAATAGTTATAATTAATTCATAGGAAAACATTGTTCCATAATAAGCATTCAAAACCCATAACTCTTGTTTTCAAAACCAAATCAATTTCATGTGAATAACACTTTAATACATATGCTTACTATTTCACATGCATGAAATAGTAAGATGTATGAAGAGAAATCACCCTTGAGAGCCCTAATTGATCACCCTTTTGAAAATCCTAAGTGTTCTTGAACTTGAGGATTTTGGGAGTATTTGAGATGTTACTTTGATGTGTTTCTAAGTAATAATGACACCCTAATGAGGTTATAAGATGTGGGTTTCAAGTTGGGTAAAAGAAGAAATATCTAGAATGCCCTTAACTTAAAAGCTGAAAAAGAGTCGTCTTTGACTATGAGTCAACCATCGAACCGTAACCACTGCTTATGACTTGTCACCATGAGTTGTAACTAGGATAATCTCTAGGACACCACCCACTACTGACCTTACGATTGACCCAACCAACTCGTAATAGGACCCTATGACTCATAGGTCTCAATCGTAATCAACACAAAACTCATTTGGGGTATACACTGGATACCCTACATGTAATACCCCATATTATTCTTAACCTAATTCATCTCCTAGTGTACGTGTAAGAGGCTTAGAACCTAAAAATTTAGCTAAGCGTTGGAGACTAAGTCTTATTTTTTACCCCTAAACATAGATGATTTTTTTATCGACCTTTACAACACCAAAAAGTTGGTTTCTAAGTTAATTCATGACCAAGGTTTTTGATATTTCATCTCAGGTGAGTTTCACATTTTTTGGACGACGTTTGGAGCATGTTTGGATAGACAAAAAGAGGACCAATGCAATATGGCTGCGTCACATCAGCTACTACGTTGGCAGTAACAATGCAGTGCATTATTTATTATGTCGAGTTGAGCGATGTGGTGCATCGCCAAATGCGTTGGGGCCCAGTTAAGTTACAATAAATTCTGAGTCCAGAGGGTATTTGGGTCCTTTCCCCCCACTTTAATTCAGCTAAAACATAGGATTTAGGTCTCAAAATAATATTTTTGCCATGTATTTCATAATTCTCTCAAATTGAAATCATTATCTCTCAAAAACAAAACCCTAGCCCTTTCAACCTTCAAGAGAAAATTTTGAAGAAAGCCACCAAGAACTCCCAAGACTCCTTCAATTGAGGTATGTTAGATGTTCACCCATGGGTCCTTTTCACCCATGGAGTCCTAGAACTCTTTTTCAAGTTCAAAGTTATGATATTTACGTGTTAATATGAATTATATCCATGAAATTTCATGAATTTTGATTATGTATCATGTTTACAAATTATTTTGGTTGAAATTTCCCTTGATACGTTTAAATGGCAATATTCACATGTTAAATACTTAATCCATTTTTTTAATATTGAAATTATGTGATTATTACATGATTTAACTACTCCCATGCTTTAATTTGTGACCCTATTATAAGACCTCGTAAAAATCCTAAAGCTTAATTCAGTCCTTTAAGCTTATCAAGGGCCCCAGACTTAGAAAATTCTAGCTAGGTTCCCAGACTTAGCCTATTATTGGCCTTCGAAAGTTGAAAATTTCATTTTTCCACATTGACGTCCTTTAATGGTTCGTATTTTTATTAGTTCATGATCAGTAGGTCCATGGGTGTTCCCGGACAAGTTTCGGATTTTTTGGAACACGTTTAGATCATGTTCGGAGTCCCAAAATAGTGGACCAACGCGATCATGGCGCGCCACACCTCCATTCGCATTGGTCAACATTTTTGCAGGCTGCTAGAGCCAAAATTTCTGAGGCTCGACGCGATCATGGCGTGATGCATTGAGTATCGCATCGCAGCCATTAACGCGTTGTGTCGCTTGTAGCGTCGGCACCCAGTTTTTAGTCATTAAATGTCTGCATTTTTAAGGGCAAAAGGGTAAATTTCTCATCCTTAGATAAACTCAATAACACGTGATTCAACCATATTTCACCCCAAATATAGAGTTTCTCTCAAGAACAAGTTAGGGTTTTCAATTAAGGATTCAAATTCAATACTCAAATTCAAGAATCTCTCCGTCAATCTTTTTAAATAAGGAACTAAGGCATGTCAAGTATTGATTTATGGATTCCTTTCATCCATAAATTCCAAGAACCCTCTTTCAAATTATAAAACATGATATTTACGTTGTGGGTTGTTTGTAACCATGTTTATCTTGTTGTATGATTCCCAAGTTGGAATCTTTATTTGTTTTCATGAAACTACGTTATCATGCAAGATGAAATCCATGAATTGAGTTGTTTATAATGTGTAATTTGATGATTTCACCTATGCCCTAAGTTGTGCATGTAGGGTGTTTGAAAAAATGGCTAGGATGATAGAAATTGGGTATTATAGCTCAATTGTGACTCAAATAATAAATGCATGCTTTACCCTTATGACCAAGACTGACTTCCATGATATTGTATGTATTATGAGTATTTGATGGAATGTTCAAGAGATTAGGTTGATGACAGTATGACATGTCTATTTGAAATTCCATCCATGTAAAACATTATGACAACCATGTATTTCATGAAATCCCCAACTTATTGTATTATGAATTGTTGATATTGGTTATGTGTTCACGAAGTGTCAAGTCTTGTCAGTTTCATGCTATCGAGTCCTGAGGGTACTTGTACCTGAAAATTTAGCTTTGTACCTAGAGCCAGTGTCAGTTTTCATGATACTCCCATTCAAGCCATGATCATTAGAATTCAGTCAGTTACACGACTCAGGAAAACTCAGTAATCTCAGTAATCTCAATCAGTTATCCGATCTCAGAAGTATTCCATCAGTCAATGGAATTTAGTGAACCCTATTCCAATCAGCTAAAAGATACTATTAGTAATAGTTCAATTCAGTTTAAATCAGTTCAGTGTCTCTTCAGTTGGGAGTAGGATTCAGCACCGAGTGAACCCAAGTATTGGGACTCACCTGTTAGCTAGTAGAGGGTGTGATCTTTAGAAGTAATCCTTGCGTTCTAGAACTACGTAGTCAGCGTAGGTTGAGATGTACCCTATGAGTTCAGGGATGATACACCTTATTTGAGTTTTTCCTACTAGAAGGGGTTGACGGAAGATCTCCCTATTAGAGAGGGTTTACTCACAACTTATCTTTACCCGTGGCACGGTATTGACACCCTCCAGCTGGGGTTATAGGTTGGAACCCACCAGTTCAGTTTTGAGGCATGTCAGTTA
Organism: Capsicum pubescens; assembly: GCA_030864215.1. Taxonomy (NCBI): domain Eukaryota; kingdom Viridiplantae; phylum Streptophyta; class Magnoliopsida; order Solanales; family Solanaceae; genus Capsicum; species Capsicum pubescens. The sequence goes on from CM061548.1 coordinate 88,270,687, forward strand.
GATGATTACCTCCCACAGTCTCAATTTTGAATCCAGTCTCAGTAATAGAACTCAGTTCAGTTCTACAGTTTTAGGACTATCAGATACAGTTGCTCAGATTAGTATGGAACTCAACTAGTTCCAACAGAATCAGGATTGTCAGACATAATCACTTAGTTAATAGTATATTAATGATACGAAATTCATGTTACCAATATTCTGATTTCAGGACTGTCAGATACAGTCAATCAGACCAGTTCTTCATAATCAGAACTATCAGAAATAGTCATTTCTTTATCAGTAATATGACATCAGTTCCTCAGTACTCAATAGACTTTTCCTCAGTACTCAATAGACTTAGTATTTCAGTATCCCAGTATTAGTACCCAGATATCAGTAAATCCGCGTTATCAGAATTCATGAGTTAGTGTTATCACGATCTTAGATACAGTTACGTATTCATGCATATATTCTCATGTTCATTTTATTCAGTAAATTAGTATTGTTCATGCATATGAACCATTGCATTTAGACAACCTCACTTGCATACCAGTATATTCAATTGTACTGACACATTTGAGTTATGGTGTTTTATACCATAGGTTCAAAAGCACGCGCTCCAGAGTATTAGTAGCATTCCAGTTTCAGTAGTCAGAGTCAGCAGTGAGTCCTCATCATTCGAGGATGTTATTATTTGATTATTTCATTCTTTCAGTACTTAGTTTATTTTAGCAGATGGGGTTAGTTGGGTGATTTTCCCATCAACTCTTTATTCAGACAGTTCATTTTTAGAGGCTTGCAAACTACAACATGTTCAAATAGTTATTTCAGTTGTTTTGGTATTGTTATACTATATTTTCAGTTATGTATCAGTATTGATTCTTATGGCCTTTTAGTTCATGTTTTCGTATTTACTATATTACCATTATTATTCAGGGCTTAGTTACAGATATCAGTCATGGGTTAACTTATGGTCCTTTGGGATTATGAGCACCGTGTAGCATTTTAGGTACTAGATTCGGGGTGTTACAAACATAGTATCAGAGCGTAAGGTCCAACAGTGTCCTAGGAAGTCTGAAAAGCCTCATCAAGTAGAGTCTTGTGCATGGGTGTGTTGTACACCACACTTATGGACAGAAGGCTATGAGATATTTTAGGAATAGTTTCACCTCTTTCAGTATTCATGTCATGCCAGTAAGCATGAGATCAAATTTAACTCCCAGTCTAATTCGCTCTTCCTTTTATTTACAGAACATGACTTTCAAAAGGGCTAACGAAAGAGAAACAAGGAACCAGTTAGCATCTTAGCCAGTCCAGGCAGATCCTCTGGATGAGCACATCTCTCATGCAGAATTCAGAACTGCATTCACTACTATAGCCAATTCAGTCACAGCTCAAAATGACCAGCCAGCTACTATTCCCACCAACCCAGTGGCCAATTCAGCTACAGCCAGGATTCGGGACTTCACCTGAATGAATCCTCCCCTATTCTCTGGTTTTAAGTCTGAAGAGAATCCACAAGAGTTCTTCGACCGGGTTCATAAAGTCATAGATATCATGGGAATGACTTCCAGTGAAAGTGCAGAGTTAGCCTCCTATTAGCTACAAGATGTAGCCCATATGTGGTTTAAGTAGTGGAAGGTAGACAGGGGTTCAGATGCAGAAGAGCCCATAGAATGGGAAGAGTTTGTTATGACTTTCTTAGGTAGATTTTCCCCCTAGAGCTGAAAGAAGCCAAAGTGTTAGAGTTCATCAACCTCAGACAAGGTAGCATGAGCGTAAAAGAATACTTCCTCAAGTTCACTCAGTTAGCCAGGTATGCTCCTCATGTAGTAGTAGACAGTAGATCTAGAATGAATAAGTTTGTGTCTGGGATATTAGGTAGAGTAGATAAGAAGTGCAGGACTGCGATATTAATTAAGGAGATGGACATATTTAGTCTTATGGTCCATGCTCAATAGATTGAGGAGCAAAAACTTAAGAAGAAGAAGAGGAAAAATTAGAGGGCCAGAACTGGTAGTAATAGTTTTTTTTAGCTAGGGTCGCAGGGTGGTAACCATTCTCAGCATAGACAGAAGTTTTTATCCCCAGTTCTCTCTTTAGATAGTGCACCAGTGCCAGAGTTTAGAAATGACCATAGAGATGGGGTACCAGGCTCCAAGGCCCAGGGTAGTGAGAGAAAGACTTTTACTCATCCGCTTTGTGTAGAGTGTGGTAAGCATCATAAAGGTATATGTAGAGTCGGTAGTGATATGTGTTTTGGATGTGGTGAGACAGGTCATAAGGTCTAAGATTGTCCCAGGCCTGGCCCTAGAAGTAAGCACGGTCTTCCTTCAACTCAGTTCGGTCCCCCAAATTAGCAGGTGCCAATTCCAACACTATCAGTGGGCAACGCCCAAATAGACTCTATTTACTTCAGTCCCGACAGGATCAGGAAATTCCTCCTGATGCAACCACTAGTATATTACATCTCTCTTATTTATATATTCACGTTTCTTCATATTCAGGAGCTTCCTTTTTCTTTTGTAACTCTTTGCATAACAGTTAACTTTAAGGTCAGACCAAATGTTAACAGGACCTTTTTCCAGTCCCCACCCTAGTGAGTCCATCTAACACAGCCCGACTGGTATACAGGAACTGTCCGGTTATGAAATCTCTGAAAGTCAGGCCTTTAGGTTCCAGTAGCAATACCAGTATGTGTAGGAAATCCATAAGGGAAGATGATTCCTGACCCATTCCTATCTCAGTGCAACGTTTTGTACTTAAACCATCACGATACTTACGCATGCTTTCCATTTTAGTCCCATGAATACAACTTTTATGCATGCATTTTTCATAGAATAGTGTGTGTTTCAAATTTCTCGTATGAGGAGTACAACTTCATCCAATGTTGTGGATCATGTTCCACGAATTCAGAAATTCCAAACCCAGTTCGTGTAGCTCATGACTCATGAACTCATGTCATGCTTTACAGTATGCTTGGCCCACACAATTCATGACTTCACTCTAAGTGCTAAGTCATACTCAGATTATGCCATGTATACCCTCAGTTTAGATCCTTCGATGAATCTATAGTGTTAATATTCCATCTCGCAGGCCACAGTTACAGTGTCAGTTTAGTAATTAATATTCAGTAAAGGACTCAGATAGTCCTACAGAACTATGGCTTTCAGCTATCAATTACTTAACCATCAGAATTCAGTACTCTCGTACCAGTATAACCCTCAGTTATAGAAAAATAGCATTCAGTCTCAATTACAGTCTTAGTTATGGTACATTCTCAATTACCATCTTAGCTACAATCTCAGTCCTAGTCCTAGTCCGGTAGTCAGATCAGAAACTCAGTCCAATTTCAAGATTACCCGACCATAGCATATGGACATCAATTACTCAGTTATTAGTATTACAGTACCTTAGTTTATAGAATATTTCTAAATAATGATTAGACGCCTGGTCTTGCATTCCTAAGGTAAAATAGTTTTCCCTCACTCACGCTGTCACCCAGTCGGTCATTACCCCCTATGTATAATACACTATAGTCTCAGTCCAGCTATCCAGACTAAGTACAGATCAGTCTTACATGCCCAGTATTCAGATATACGTTATTCAGTTAATTAGATAAAGTTAGCATATATTTATGCATTCATTCTCAACACCCACGTAAATCTTTTTAGTAGTCTCAATTGCAGTGCTTAAGGTCTAATCACTTTGTCTTAGCTTCAAATCCTGAATATCCAACCACGATTCAGTTAGTAGGTGCCTTGTGCATCGCCTTAGGTTTCCTCAGTATCTCAGTAAAATCAGTATTCTCTAAGGGACCTAGTGTCCCAAGGAGAAGATACACAATAATTCCCCGAACTCTCATAACATAAAACATGCCATTATCTCTTCTTGTAATGAATCCAATTTGGAGTAAGGGGGTACTTATAAGTTGACCCTTAAACTCTGACCTCAGCCGTAAGCTGCGTATTCAAGGTAGTCAATTTAGATCATAATTTTCAGCCCATGTATCACATTCCAGACTCAGTTATGTTCACATATTTCCACTCGTGCATATCTAGTAATTAATTTCAGTCTCATTAGCATTTTTAATTTAAGGAAACAGTCTCCCTTAAACTTATCCAGTTTCATGCTCAGATTTCCATGATAAACTTGGTATCAATTACCATTGCATTTTCAGTCATGCATTCATGAACCAGTTAACCATGCATCAGATATGCATGTTCAGTATAATACATTCAGTTTATCGGTCATGTCAGTCATGGAATCATGTTCCAATTGTTCATGTTCAGTATGTACGTCAGTTTATCTTTCCTTCTCTCCCAGTCAGTCTCATTCGAGGATGAATGTTCTCAAGGGGGAGATATTGTAAGACCCCATAAAATCCTAAAGCTTAATTCAGTCCTTTAAGCTTTTCAAGGGGTCCAGACTTAGAAAATTCTAGCTAGGTTCCCAGACTTAGCCTATTATTGGCCTTCAAAAGTTGGCAATCTAATTTCGCCACCTTAACATCCTTTAATGGTCTGTATTTTTGTTAGTTCATGATTAGGAAGGTCAATGGGTGTTCCCGAGAAAGTTTTGGGGCATGTCGGTTAGATGATTACCTCCCACAGTCTCAATTTCAGATCCATTCTCAGTAATAGCACTCAGTTCAGTTCTACAGTTTCAGGGCTATCAGATACAGTCGCTCAGCTCAGTACGAAACTCAGTTAGTTCCATCAGAATTAGGACAGTCAGACACAATCACCCAGTTAATAGTATATTAATTATATGAAGTTCATGTTACTAGTATTTATCTTTCAGGACTGTCAGATACAGTTAATAAGACCAGTTCTTCATAATACGAACTGTCAAAAATAGTCATTCCTTTTCTCAGTAATATGACATTAGTTCCTCAGTACTCAATAGACTTAGCCTTTAAGTATCCCAGTATTTGTACCCAGATATCAGTAAATCCAAGTTATCAAAATTCATGAGTCAGTATTATTACGATCTCAGATACTATTACGTATTCATGCATGTATTCTTACATTCATGTTATTCAGTCAGTTAGTATTGTTCATGTATATGAACCATTGCATTCAGCCTACCTCACTTGCATACCAGTACATTTAATCATACTAACTCATTTGCGCAATGGTGTTTTATACCATAGGTTCAAAAGTTCGCACTCCAGAGTATCAGTAGCATTCTAGTTTCAGCAGTCAGAGTCAGTAGTGAGTTCTCATCATTCAAAGATGTTATTATTTGATTATTTCATTCTTTCAGTACTTAGTTTATTTTAGCAGATGGGGTTAGTTGGAGGATTTTCCCATCAACTCTTTATTCAGATAGTTCAGTTTTAGAGGCTTGCAGACTACATCATGTTTAGACAGTTATTTTAGTTGTTTTGGTATGGTTATACCATATTTTTAGTTATGTATCAGTATTGAACCTTATGGCCTTTCAGTTTATGTTTTTGTATTTACTATATTACCATTATTATTCAGGGCTCAGTTACAGATATCAGTCATGGGTTAGCTGGTGGTCTTTCAAGATTATGAGCACCGCGTAGCATTTATGGTACCAGATTCAGGGCGTTACACTTATATGTTTGATAAAATGCCTAGATGAATGGTTTTTGAACAATGACTACTTATGATGTCCTCAAAGTTGTATTATGGTTTTATTGTTATTGCTATCGAGTCCTGGGGTTATGAATACCCAAAAACTTAGTTTTTTACTTAGTCATAGTATCTTTAAAATGGTTTCATATATGTTATGAGCATTATCAGTTCAGTTAGTTATAATAATCGGTTAAACTTAGATCAGTTTAGTATTCTGAGTCAGTTCAGTTGGGAGTAGGATTTAACACCGAGCGAATGTATAGATGACGTCTTCCCCGTCAGTCAGGCAGAGTCGTTAATAGCAGTCCCTATATTCCATAACTACGTAGCCAGCATAAGATATGAGGAGTCACCCATCAGTTTAGGCTTGACTTCCTCTAAGGGGTCACCCGTTAGTTTAGTCTTGACATCTTGGTCCATCGGGACATCATTTTAGTGGATCGACACAACCATTATTAGTACCTATGGCACTGTGCTGACACCCTTCCAATTTGGGTCACAGGTTGAACCCCAATTAGCTCATTTAGGGCTTTTCAGTTAAATGATATCTCCCACAGTCTCGTCCAGTATTTAATTCAGTATTCAATTTCAGGTTTGCTTGACCATAGCATATATATATCAATTATCCAATTACCAGTATTTCAATATTTTAGTCTTCATATCATTTTAGAAATTATTTTATGCTTGGTCTTGCATTCTCAGTCTTTCCAATTTTCATACATTCTTACTCAAAATCTCATGCCATACATCCAGTCAGTTATCACTTCATGCATATGAGCCCATACATATCAGCCTAACCTCATTTATCACACCAGTACATTCAAAGTACTAACCGCATACTTGTTTCTTGTGCTATAATGTCTTATATTATAGGTTCGAATGCTCGGATTCCCGATCATACTTAGACTTTCCAGTGCATTAGCAGAAACAACTGTGGTGAGTCGTCATCCTTTGAGGACGAGTTATCTTATATTCAGTTATGTCAGTAGTTTAGTTATTTAGTCATTCGGAGTTAGTTGGGGGCTTGTCCCATCAACTTTGCAGTTAGACAGTTTAGAGGCTTTTAGACTAGTACAGACAGTTGGTCAGTTTTTAGTTGTGATTATCAGTCATTTTATCAGTATTGTTAGTATGTTTCAAAAGTTTTAAACCATGATTTAGTATTGAATTCATTTGTTAACACCTTATGGCATTTCAGTTAAAATTTTGTACAGGTTGTTTACCAGTTTTATTCAGTGCTCACAGCAGGTACAAGCTCATGGATTAGCTTGTGGTCTCTCAGTACCGTAAGTACCTTGTGTCATGGTGTACTCCCAAGGAGTTACAAACTTGGTATTAGAGCCTAAGGTTTTAAAGTGTCCTAGGAGTCTGAAAGCTGTGTTGAGTAGAGTCTTGTGTATATGTGTGAAGTGCGCCACACTTGTGGACAAAAAGCTACAAGACATTTCACGAAAAGTTCCCCTCTTTGAGTATTCATGTCATGCGAATGAGTATGAGCTTAAGTTAAAATCTCTTTCTATTTCAATCTTCCTTCCATTTATAGAACATGCCTCCCAGAAAGACTAACAGAAGAAGAAACAGAAACTAGCCAGCACCTCCGCCCATTCGGGGAGATCCCCTGAATAAGCACGTATTGCATACCGAGTTCAGGGTTGTATTCACTAATCTGTCTTACTTAGTAGTAGCTCAGATTAATCAGCTAGCTGCTATCACAACCAAGCCAGTGGTAAATACCGCCGCAGCCAGGATTCAGGACTTTACCCGAATGAATCCTCCTTGACATGATTTAGAAAGTAACAAACATTATGGGTGTGACTTCTAGAGAAAGTGCTGAATTGGATGCTTACCAGTTGCAGGATGTAGTTCACACCTAGTTTAAGCAGTGGAAAGGGGATAGGGGCGCCGATGCAGGGCCTATAGAATGGAAGGAGTTTGCTATAATTTTCTTAGGTAGATTCTTCCCTTTGGAGCTGAGGGAAGATAAGGTGTTAGATTTTATTAATTTGAAACAATGAAACATGAGAGTGAAAGAGTATTCTCTTAAGTTTAATCAGCTACCCAGGTATTCTCCTCATGTGGTAGCTGATAACAGGTCTAGGATGAGCAAGTTTGTGTCTGGGATATATGATAGTGTGTTCAAGGAGTGTAGGACCACAATATTGATTAAGGAGATGGATTTGTCTAGGTTGATGGTCTATTCTCAATATATTAAAGGGGAGAAGTCTAAGGAAAGAGACAGAGAGAAGAAGAGGGCTAGAACAAGTAGCTTTAATTTTTCTCAGCCAAGGTCAAAGGGTGGTAACTGTCCTCAATTTCATAAAAAATCTTCAGCCCCAGCTCTATCTTTGGATATTACACTAGTTCCCAAGTTAAAAACTGATAATTGGGATAGATCGCCAAGCTCTAAGTACCAGGGTAGCGTAAACAATGGTTATATGAATCCTCTTTGCCAAAAATATGGTAGAAACCATCAGGTAGAATGTAGAGCTAGAAATGATGTATGTTTTGGGTGTAGTAAGCCAGGCCACATATTTTGGGAGTGTCGAATGGTGGCTCAGAGCGTTAGGGATGCACGCCATCAGGGCTAGTCTTATTTTTCATCAACATCAGCAGGTCGACCGACTCGGCAAGGTGACACTTCCAGTTCTACCAGCGGTCAGCGTCCAAACAGGCTTTGTGCACTTCAGTCCCGATAAGATTAGGAAAGTTCTCTTGATATGGTTACCATTACGTTACAGGTCTATCATTTATATGTTTATGCTATGATAGATCTCATAGCTTCTCTTTCTTCTATAACCCCTTATATAGCTATCAACTTCAAAGTTAGTCTCGAAACCTTAACCGATCCCTTTTCAATATCTACCTCAGTGGGTAAGTCCATCATAGCCTGGCGGGTATACAGGAACTGCCCGATTATGGTATCTCAGAAAGTTACTTCAGCAAACCTTGTAGAGTTAGAGATGATAGATTTTGATATCATTCTCGGCATGGATTGGCTCCATTCATGCTATCCTTCAGTGGATTGTAGGAACAGAGTTATCTATTTCCAATTTCCAAATGAACCAATCCTTGAATAGAGGCGTAGTACTACAATACTTAGGGATCAACTTGTCTGTACCTTAGATCAAGGAAAATGATATCCAAGGGGTGTGTCTACCATCTTGTGCCAGTCAAAGACTCTAGTTCTGAAGCTCCCAATCTTGAGTTAGTTCCAGTAGCAAGTGAGTTTCCAGATATGTTCCCTGAAGACCTTCTCAGAATTCCTCCCTAAAGGGAAATTGATTTTGGGATTGACCTTCTTCTAGATACCCAACCTATCTCTATTCCGCCATAAAAAATGGCTCCAGCTAAACTCATAGAGCTAAAATAACAGTTGAAGGACCTCCTAGATAAGGTATTCATTAGTCCCAGTGTTTCCCTATGAGGCACTCCAGTCCTTTTCATGCGAAAGAAAGATAGTTCTTTTAGAATGTCCATTGACTATAGATAATTAAATAAAGTCACAATCAAAACAATATCCACTCCTCAGAATCGATGACTTATTCAATCAACTTCAAGGTGCCAGTTACTTTTCTAAGATATACCTCAGATCCGTCTATCACCAGCTCAGAGTCAAAGAATGTGACATTCCAAAAATAGCTTTCAAAACTCGATATGGTCAGTTCGAGTTTTTAGTTAATGCCTTTGGTCTCACAAACACCCTATTAGACTTTATGGACTTGATGAACTAAGTGTTCAAATAGTACTTGGACATGTTCTTCATAGTCCTTATTGATTACATTCTTGTCTACTCCCGTAACAAAAATGATCATGCAGACCATCTCAGAATTGTAGTGCAGACTTTTAGAGCCCATCTGTTGTTTGCCAAATTCAGTAAGTGTGAATTTTGGCTAAGATCAGTAGCTCTCTTTGGCCATATTATTTCTGGTGATGGCATTAGAGTTGATCCTTAAAATACCAAAGAAGTGAGAAATTGGCCCAGACCCATCTCTCTATCAGATATTAGGAGTTTCTTGGGTTTGGCTGGCTATTATCGTCAGTTTGTTGAAGGGTCTTCATCTATTGCGTCCCCCATGTATACATTGACTTAGAATAAAGTCAAGTTTCAGTGGTCATATTCTTCTGAGAAGAGTTTTTAGGAGTTGAATACTCGACTCACCTCAGCCTAGTTTTAACACTACCGAAGGTTCAGATGGGTTTGTTGTGTACTGTGATTTTTCTAGAGTTGGCTTGGAGTATGTTTTAATGCAGAAAGTTAAGGTTATAGCTTATGCCTCTAGAAAGCTTAAGCCTCAAGATAAGAATTATCCTAACCATGATTTTGAGTTAGCAGTTGTTGTGTTTGCCTTGAAAAATTAGAGGCATTATATGTATGGTGTGCATGTTGATGAGTTCATGAATTACAAAGTTTTGCATACGTATTTTTGCAGAGAGAATTAAATCTTTGTCAGAGGAGGTGGTTAGAATTATTAAAAGATTATGATATGAACATTCTGTATTATCCGAGAAAGGCCAATATAGTGGCAGGTGCCCTGAGTAGACTGTCATGTTGAGGAAGATAAGAAAAAGATAGTTCAGGAAGTTCATCAGCTTACTAGATTAGGTGTACGTTTGGTTGATTCAAATGAGGGTAGTGTATGAGTGCAGGATAGTTCAGAATCTTCTTTGGTTGCCAAAGTGAAAGAAAAGCAAGATAGTGACCCCATTCTAGTTAAGTTAAAGGAGTCAGTCAAGTATTAGAAAGTAGAGGTTTTCTCCCAAGGGGGAGATAGTGTGTTGCATTACTAAGGTAGACTGTGTGTGTCATGTGTTGAGGGTTTGAGATAGCATATTTTTGCTGAAGTGCATGGTGCACGTTACTCTATTCATCCAGGTGCCACTAAGATGTACCGCGATTTGTGGGAAATCTACTGGTGGAGTGGTATGAAGAGAAACATTGCAGAGTTTGCAGCTAAGTGCTCAACGTGTCAACAGGTTAAGAGTGAACACCAAAATCCTAGTGGTTCTATATAGGATTTTAGTATCCCTACTTGGAAGTGGGATAAAGTGAACATGGACTTTGTGACGGGTTTGCCTCATACTCATCGTCAGCATAATTCAATTTGGATCATTGTGTATATGATGACTAAATCAGCCTATTTCTTGCAAGTCCATTCTTCTTATTCAACCAAGGACTATGCCAAGCTCTATATTAAAGAGCTAGTTAGGTTGCATGGTATTCTTGTGTCCATCATTTCCGATAGAGGTACTCAGTTTACCTCTCACTTTTGGAAAGCTTTCTAGAAGGGTCTGGGTACCCAAGTTCACCTCAGTACAACCTTTCACCCTCAGACAGATGGTCAGGAAGAAAGGACCAATCAGACCCTAGAGGATATGTTTAGAGCGTGTGTCATCGACTTTAAGGGTAGTTGGAATGATCACTTACCTTTGATGGAGTTTATGTATAATAATAGTTGTCATTCCAGTATTCAGATGGCCCCATTTAAGGCTCTTTATGGGAGGAGATGTAGATCTCTAATCAGTTGGTTTGAGGTAGGTGAGACTGCTTTGGTAGGGCTTGATTTGGTGTTTGATGCTTTAGAGAAAGTCCAGTTGATCAGGGAGAAGCTTAAGACAACCCAAAGCCGATAGAAATCCTATGCATATCTAAGGATGAGGGACCTTGAATTTGAGGTTGGCAACTTAGTTTACTTAAAAATCTCTCCTATGAATGGAGTAAAGAGGTTTGATAATAAAGGGAAGCTTAGCCCCCGGTATGTTAGCCCTTATAGAATCCTGAGCTACTTTGAAAAGGTAACCTATGAGAATGCGTTTCCTGCTGACTTAGCATCAGTGCACCTAGTATTTCACATCTCATTTCTAAAGAAGTGTATTGGTGGCCCGACTGTTGTGGTCCCATTAGAAAGAGTTGATGTTCATAACAATCTCTCTTACGAGAAAATTCCAGTCAAAATCCTTTATCACCAGATCCATAGGCTAAGGAATAAAGAAGTTCCCTTGGTCAAAGTTCTTTGGAGGAACCAGTCCATTGAGGGAGCCACTTGGGAAGCAAAAGCAGATATGCAAACCAAGTACCCTCATCTCTTTTTCACAAACTCAGACTCAGTTTAAGGTAACAGTTTCCCTCAGATTTTCCCTTTTCCATACTCAGTTCCAGTTGCATATCATCCTCACATCATTTATGCATTCATGAAAACAATTTAGTCAAGTATCATGTTTCAGACTTAGTCAGGTAACCATGCTTTCTGTACGTATAATTAGCATGTAATCTCCTGTACATCAGCTTCTCACCTTAATCAGTCTCATTTGAGGATGAATGTTCCCACGAAGGAGATATTGTAATACCGCATATTAGCTTTAACCCAATTCATCTCCCAGTGTATGTGTAAGAGGCTTAGAACCTGAAAATTTAGCTAAGTGTTGGAGACTTAGTCTCATTTTAGACACCTAAACTTTGATGGTTTTTTTCTCGACCTTTCCGACCCCAAAAAGTTGGTTTCTAAGTTAATTCATGACGAGGGTTGTTGATAGTTTATCTCGGGTGAGTTTTGGGTTTTTCAGACGATGTTTGGGGCATGTTTGGATGGCCAAACCAAAGGACCAACGTGATATGGCCATGTTGCGTCGGCTACCATGTTGGCAGTAGCAACGCGGTGCAGCGCTTATCGCGTCGGGTTGAGCAATGCGTTGCATCGCCAAACACGTCAGGGCCTAGTTCGGTTTAAATAAATTTTGGGTCCAGAGGGGTATTTGGGTCTTTTTTCATTACTTTAATTCAGCCAAAAGATGAGATTTAGGTCCCAAAACAACATTTTTACCTCATATTTCATAATTCCCTCAAATTGAAATCATTCTCTCTCAAGAATAAAACCCTAGCCTTTTCAACCTTCAAGAGAAAATTTTCAATAAATCCACCAAGAACTCCTAAGACTCCTTCAATTGAGGTAGGTATGTTAGATGTTCATCCATGGGTCCCTTTCACCCATGGAGTCCAAGAACTCGTTTTCAACTTTAAAGTTATGATATTTTCGTGTTAATATGAATTATATCCATGAAATTTCATGAATTTCAATTATGTATCATGTTTACAAATTATTTTAGTTGAAATTGCCCTTGATACGTTCGAATAGCGATATTCACATGTTAAATCCTTAACCTATGTTTTTAATATTGAAATTATGTGATTATTACATGATTTAACTACTCCCATGCTTTAAATCATGACCCCAATGTGTTTGATGAAATGCCTAGATGAATGGGTTTTGATCAATGACTACTTATGATATCCTCAAAGTTATATTATTGTTCTATTGTTATTGCTATCGAGTCCAGGGGGTTATGAATACCCAAAAACTTAGTTGTTTACTTAGTCTCAGTATCTTCAGAATGGTTTCAGATATGTTATGAGCATTATCAGTTCAGTCAGTTATCATAATCAGTTAAACTTAGATCAATTCAGTATTCTGAGTCAGTTCAGTTTGGGGTAAGATTTAACACCAAGCGAATGCAGGGATAACGTCTTCCCTGTCAGTCAGGTAGAGTCGTTAGTAGCATCCCTGTATTCATAACTACATAGCCAACATAGGATATGAGGAATCATCCATCAGTTTAGGCTTGAAACCCTGGTCTTTTGGGACATTATTTTAGTGGATCGACACAACCATTATTAGTACCCGTGGCACCGTACTGACACCCTTCTAACTAGAGTCACAGGTTGGACCCTAATTAGCTCATTTGGGGCATGTCGGTTAGATGATAGCACCCACAGTCTCAGTCTAGTATTCAATTCAGTATTCAGTTTTAGGTTTTCTTGATAATAGCATACATATATCAGTTATCTAGTTACCAGTATTTCAGTGTTTGAAACTTCAGATCATTTTAGAATTTGTTTTATGCTTGGTCATGCATTCTCAGTCTTTCCAGTTTTAATGCATTCTTACTCAATATCTCATGCCATACATTCAATCAGTTAATACTTCATGTTTATGAGCCCATGCATATCATCCTAACCTCATTTAGCATACCAATACATTCAAAGTACTGATTACATACTTGTTTCTTGCGCTATGATGTCTTATATCATAGGTTCGGATGCTCGAATTCCCGATCGTACTTAGACTTTCCAGTGCATCAGCAACCTCCACCGTGGTGAGTCCTCATCCTTTGAGGATGAGTTATATTTCATTCAGTTAATTCTATAGTTCAATTATTTAGTCAATCGGAGTTAGTTGGGGGCTTGTCCCATCAACTCCACAGTTAGATAGTTTAGAGGCTTTCAGACTAGTACAAACAGTTGGTCAATTTTCATTTGTGATTATCACTCATTTTATCAGTATTGCCAGTATGTATCCAGACGTTTTAAGCCATGATTTAATATTGAATTCAGTTGTTAAAACCTTATTTCATTTTAGTTAAAATTCTGCACATGTTGTTTATCATTTTTATTCAGTACTCATAGTAAGTACCAACTCATGGGTTAGCTTGTGGTCTCTCGGGACCGTAAGCATTGTGTGGCATCCAGAGTGTACTCCCGGGGTGTTACACTATATTTTACACCCCAAACTCATAGAAAATCTATATAGCTCATAGTGAGCCACTCATACTCAGATCAGAATGATGCCACAAACTTATATTATTTTGGTTGTGACTCATCCCAATGAGTCGTTAAGACACCCTACGACTCCGGAGGTCCAGTCGTAACCAAGGCAGTGAGCTCAAAGCTAAAGGAGTTATGAAAGGCCAAAAATCTAGGGTGTTTAAATTCTCCCCCACATGGATCATTCATCTTCGAATGACGAGACAAGGCATTTTTAGCAAGAATTGACTCCACTTACCTCTACTCTTACCTTTAACATAGACAGAAAACAAAGATGCTAAGAAAATCACTCTTCCTTTAACAAGGTCAGAAAACAAAGACGTCAAGGAACTCTCATACCTTAAGCACGATTATCCAAAGTGGAAAAATAGAATGGATACTTGGACTTCGTGTCCTCTTTGGCTTCCCAAGTAGCCTCTTCAACCTTGTGGTTCTTCCATAGAACCTTTACAAAAGCTACGTCCTTCGTCCGCAACTGATGAACTTACCGATCTAAAATTTCAACTGAGACTTCCTCATTAGATAAGAAATATGAAATACCCACCTCCTTTAAAGGAGCAACCTTCAAAGGATCACCCACGCACTTTCTCAATATTAAAATGTGAAACACTAGACGAATGGAGCTCAAAATGGAGGGAAATTCCAACTCATACACAACATTACCAAACCTATTCATAACCAAGTACCTACCAACATATCAGGGACTAAGCTTCCCCTTCTTACCAAACCATATCACCACCTTTATAGGTGATACTTTTAAGAACACCCAATCACCAACACTAAACTCTAACTCTGTTTGCCTCACATTCGCGTAGGAATTTTGGTGACTTTGGGCGGCTTTAATCCTATCCTGAATCACCTTCACCTTCTCCATTGCTTGGTGAACCAAATATGGTCCAAACTTCTTTGCCTTACCAACTTCAAACCAACCGATGGGAGACCTACACCTCCTACCATACAAGGCCTCGAAAGGAGCCATACCAATACTAGAATGGTAGATACTATTATACACAAACTCTATAAGAGGAAAACGATCAACCCAATTACCACCATAGTCAATTACACAAGCTCTAAGAATGTCTTCCAATGTATGAACATTTCATTCCACTTGCCCATACGACTATGGGTTAAAAGCAGTACTAAGGCTCACCTTAGTTACCAAACCTCTCTGAAATGAATGCCAAAACTGCGATGAGAATTGAGTACCACGATCTGACATGATAGAAACAAGCACCCCATGAAACTTCACAATCTCCTATAGGAATAGCTTCGCATAATCCTCCACCGAATAATTAGTCCTCACTGGCAAGAAGTGAGCAGACTTTGTCATCCTATCTACGATGACCCAAATCAAATCAAACTAATTTTGAGGCCGAGGAAGACCGGTAACAAAATCCATGGTAGTAACTTCCTACTTCCATACAGGTAACTCAATTTCTTGATATAACCCTCCAAGTCGCAAGTGCTCAATCTTCACTTATTGACACACTATGCATTTAGCCATAAAACTGGCCATATCTTGATTCATATTGTTCCACCAATAAATCTCTTTAAGAGCATGATACATTTTCATTGAACTAGGATGAATAGCATAACATGATTCATGAGCCCCAACCAAGATCCTCTCTCACAACCCATCTACTTTGGGAACACATAATCTACCTTGGTACCTCAAGATACCGGTGCCACCAATTTCAAAAGTTGTAATCTTTTGCTGTCCCACATCACCCTTAATATTTATTAAGACAGGATCCAATACATATTTCTCCTTTATTTCAGTACCAAGAGAGGACTGCACCACTTTTTCCACAAACAGACCTCCATTCTCAAAATCCAAGAAACGAACTTTAAGGTTATCTTAACGGTAAATATCTTTCACCAATTCCCTCATATCCTCATCCACATAAGCTAGACTCCTCATGGGTAACCTTCTAAGAGCATAAAAAACCACATTAGCTTTATTTGGGTGGTAATGGAGACTCATGTCGTAGTCTTTCAGCAACTCAAGCCACCTCTTTTGCCTTAGATTCAGCTCCTTCTAGGTGAAAACATATTGCAAGCCCTTATGATAAAAGATATCTATATGGACCCCATACAAATAGTGATGCCAAATCTTCAATGCGAACACCACTACCAACAACTCTAAGTCATGAGTTGGATAATTTCTCTCATGGGCTTTCAAATGCCTAGAAGCATAGGCCACTACCCCACCATGCTACATCAACACACAACTAAATCCCACACGGGATGCATCGTGATAAACCATGAATCCATCATTACTTTCGGGCAGGGTCAAAACTGGAGCTAAGATCAACTTATCCTTCAGCTTTTCAAAACTACCCTTACAAGCATTCGACCATAAGAACTTCACCTTCTTCTGAGTAAACTTAGTCAGTGAAGCAGTTACAGTAGAGAAACACTCCATAACCCTACTATACTAACCAGTTAAACCTAAGAAGCTCCGAATATTAGTGAGATTTGTGGGCCTAGGCTACTTCTTAACCACTGCAACTTTCTGCGGATCCACCATGATCCCTTCACAAGAAATGACATGACCCAAATAAGTAACAACTTCCAACCATACTCGCACTTTGAAAACTTAGCATACAAATACTGATCTTTCAAGGTTTGCAACACGATATGAAGATGGTCGGTGTGATCTACGTCACTTTTAGAGTACACCAGAATATTATCTATAAACACGATGATGATCAAATCCAGAAACTGACGGAACACCCGATTCATGAGATCCATAAATATCATCGGGGCATTTATCAGACCAAAAAACATAACTATGAACTCATAGTGAACATACCGGCTTTGAAAGACAGTCTTAGGGACATCCACCTCCCTAATATTTAGCTGGTGTTAACTAGATCTAAGATCAATCTTAGAGAACATTTAGCACTTTGAAGATGGTCAAACAAATCATCACTCCGAGGAAAAAGATACTTATTCTTCACCGTAACCTTATTAAACTAACTATAATCGATGCACATCCAAAGAAAACCATCCTTCTTATGCACGAACAAAATAGGAGCACCCCTCGAAGACATACTAGGACGAATAAATCCCTTGTCAAAGAAGTCTTTCAACTATTCCTTAAGCTCCTTTAACTCATCGGGAGCCATTTTATAAGAAGGGATGGAAATAGGATGAGTGTCCATAACAAGGTCAATCCCAAAATAAATCTCCCTATTGGGAGGGATACCAGGAAGATCATCAGGATAAACCTCGGTGAATTCATTAACCATGGGAATGGATTGTAAGGAAGGACCCTTCAAGTTCAAAGCTCTAACTCGGACTAAATGATAAAGACATCCCTTGGAAATCAACTTCCAGGCTCTAAGATACGATATGAATCTTTCCTTAGGCACTAGAGAGCCTCTTTCAACTCAATGACCAGCTCATTAGAGAATTTAAACATGACCTTATAAGTTCGACAATCTAAGAAGGCATAGCACGAGTGCAACTAGTCCATCCCCAATATGACATCAAAATCAACCATGTCTAACTCTATCAGATCTACCAGAGTTTCTCTGCTGCCAACAGATACCACACAACCCTTGTAGAATCTTTTAGCAACCACAGAGTCACCCACCAAGGTAGAAATAAAAAAAAGGACTAGGGATACACTCGGGGCCAAAACCAAAATCTACAGCCATAGATGGGATCACATAAGAAAAAGTAGACTCTAGATCAAGCAAGCAATACACATAATGAGAGAAGAGTCATAACATACCAGTGACAACATAGGGAGATGCCTTGAAGTCCTAGATGGTAGCAAGAGCATACAAGTGATCTCAGCCAATGCCAGTACCAGAATAAAAGTTGCACCCTTTGGCGCAAATGCTGATGAAATGGCAACAAGAATATTATTTGCCCCTGAAGCATCCTTAAAAGGACAATATCTCTACAAGTGACCAATCTAACCATATTTAAAACACATGTTCCTTCCCTCTTCACAAAAACTATGATGAGCCTACCCAGATAATTTATAAGAAGGATATGATGGAGCGAACTGAGCCCCACCAGCCTAAGATTAGTCACCCTGTGCCCTAAACCTACCATCATGCTGAGAAAAACAATCATCCGATGGTTTTAGATAAGGAGCACTAGCCGTAGAGTAGGAAATAAAACTCCCTCACTTCTTCTTGGACCACTTTTCACCATCTCTCCTACTTTGTTGCTGACCTTCGTCCTGAAAAGAAAATTAAAACTTCTTATTTTGACTTTCCCCTATCTTTGCTTGCTTCTTCTTCTCTTTCTCAACATGCTACATATGCATAACTAATTTGGAGATGTTCATATCCTTGTTTAATAAGATAGCTTTACTCTCTAGAATCAAATCACAGGATAACCAGAAGCATATTTCCTCATCTAGCCCTCATGCTAAACACTAACTCAGGAGCATACCAGGAAAACTGAAGAAATTTTAAGGCATACTTCTTGACCATCATCCTACCTTGCTTCAGATTAATAAACTCTTCCGTTTTCGCCCCCCTTAACTCCCGAGGAAAGAATCAGACTAAAAAAGCACTAGAGAAATTATCCTATAGCGCAAATTTGGCATTGTCTCCCCTAGACTATTCCCACTCCTTATACCATTAGTATGTTATATCCTTTAATTGATAGACAACAAATTACACAGCCTCCACATTAGAAGCATGCATCACATGGAAGATCTTTTTCATCTCATCGATAAAGTTTTGGGGATCTTCCTCAACTTTAGAACCAGTGAACACATGAGGACTCAACCTCATAAACTGGTCAACCCTCGTGGCCTCAGAAGATGGAGTAACAGAAGCTACACGCTCAGACTGAGAAGATACCAACTGAGCCAACATAAGAATAGACTAAAAAAATTATACATTCGAGACAACAACCTAGGAAGCTCAAGGAGGACTAGAGGGGACCGATGAAACTCCACAAGGGCAATCTAGAACTGGACCCCTAGATTGGGTCTTTATCGCATAAGTAGGGCATGTCCCATTAACATTGTCCTAAAGTAGGATAGAGGAGTTTTCATGAGCTTCAAATCATCTGGGAGTCATAATTTGAAAAGAGAATAAATGGGAGTTAGAGGAGATTTCAAGACCTTAGACTCTACAACCCAAAATAGGACAACTAAAAAGGGAATTATTCCTAAATACCTCGTAACCTCTCCCTTATAAGTGTGGTGGTGCTACACACCCATAAAAGATACTCTACTCAACACGGCTTTATTGGACTCCCAATGA
The DNA here is from genome assembly GCA_030864215.1 of Capsicum pubescens. Lineage (NCBI taxonomy): Eukaryota > Viridiplantae > Streptophyta > Magnoliopsida > Solanales > Solanaceae > Capsicum > Capsicum pubescens. The sequence goes on from CM061548.1 coordinate 88,290,108, forward strand.
CACCAAACCTAGGATCTGATACCAATCTGACATGACCCAAACCAGGGCATGGCCGTGTTGGGTATCTTAAGTCCCACGTGGATCGGAGACCACCTCCTACACCTAAAAAACCAAACACAATACCTAAAAGTCAAATGAATCTCAAACATATAACAAGAGAGCGTGCAATAGCTTAAGAAATTTTTAATGCATGTCCATAACCAACCACTGACGACCGGCCAAACGATTACCCAACACCCTGTAATAACCGCAGTAGTCCAAACAAAGCCTTCTAAATAGTGAACCAAAACTAAATATCACTAAATTAATGGTACATTCCCCCCGACAATAGCCAAAAACAATATCCAATAGTCTATAACTCAAAAGAAAAACATAATCCAAAAATGAAGCTTTCTGATGCATGAAAGCTCACCATTTCAAGTCGTCTCTTGATTAATACATTATCACTGAGAATGAGAAGTAGAAGTATAGCCAAATACTGCATCGCTTGGGGATACAACGTATGGAAATAGTTAGTGGTTGGAGTGCTAGAATGTAACTCGGGGATAAAGATAACATAATAACATAATCAATAGGTCAAAATCATTCCAAAATCAACGCATAAAATCAAATGCATAAACATATGTATATATATCACATATTGGGATAGGAAACAAGGTTTAGCATAAATTTTTAAACCTTAACCTGGATTGTGTAGCTCAACCATTTTAACATTGTACCCACAGGCTATACAGTCCCTAGGTCTCACCCTTTGGTCAGGCCCCAGTGCCTATAGTGACACAAACCAGAGAATAATCTCATATATGTATACGGGGGACTCGAACCTCCCAACATATACTAAGGTGACTTAAGCACCTAATAATATAATGAATTATGGGGGACTCGAACCTCTCTAATCATGAATAATAATAAGGGGGACTCGAACCTCCCTGGTCACCTTAAACCCCACGTCGACAAATATGGTTTCCAATGTCGGTCACCCGAACATCCATTTTCACAACTCAGCTACACAAACCTATTCAAAGCTCAATTAAAACATTTGTCACACAATCCCATTCATCAACTACATTCCACATTAAGGCATACATTATTGGTATCGTCATACCAACTACACTTTCAAGGTAACAACAACATGCCAGGACTTGGGGAAAACAACTTCCTTTGTTCATTAATATAAGGTAGGGAACACCAACTCTCTTTGTTCATTAAATTAGACCATTGTGTTTCAAATACCTCTTTATATCATGCATTAGTTCAAGACTAGTTCAATTGTACAAATTCCCACCTTTCTTATAACTCAAAGCCAATTTCACATTATGGGTTGGAGTTATAACCATTTTAAAAGTCATAAGTTTGGGAAAAATCACAATTCCCTAATTCATTCACCATACCCATGCACCTGCAAGTTTAAAACCATTTTTAAAGCATGAATAGTCATAATTAAATCATGGGAAAAATTATTCAATAATAAGCATTCAAAACCCACAACCCTTATTTTCAAAACAAAAACAATTCCATGTGAATAACACTTTAATACATATATTTTTTAACAAATTAACAATGGGGGAAGATTCACATGCCTGAAATTGTAAGATGTACGTAGAGAAATCACCCTTGAGAGTCCTAATTGATCACCCTTTTGGAATCCCAAAGTATTTTTGACCTTGAGGATTTTAGTAGTATTTGAGAAATTACTTTGATGTATTTTTGAGTGCTAATAACACCCTAATAAGGTTATTTGATGTGGGTTTCAAGTTGGGTAAGAGGAGAAATGTCTAGAATACCCTTAACTTAAAAGCTGAAAAAGGGTCGTCTTTGAATACGAGTCAACCATTAAATCATAAACACTCCTTATGGGTCATCACCACAAGTCATAACTAGGATAGTATGTAGGACAACACCCGCTATTGACCTTAAGACTCAACCAAACCAACTCGTAATGGGACTTTACGACTCGTAGGTCCCAGTCATAATCAACACAGAACCCATTTAGGGTATACATTGGATACCTTATAATTTACACCCCAGACTCGTAACAAATCCCTATGGATTATAGTGATCCACTCATACTCAAAATAGAATCTTTCCATAAACTTAAATGACTTGGTTATGACTCATCCCAACGAGTCGTCAAGACACCCCACAACTCCGGGGGTTCGGTCGTAATCAAGGTAGTGAGCTCAAAGCTCAAGAAATTTACAAGGAATGAAAATTCGAGTTGTTTCAGAAAGGCTCTGCTAATATATCGGGGCTAACACAAAAGTCTACAATAATATAAGGAGTTATGAAGGAAAGTGAGAAACTCTTAGGTCTAACAATAGATAAACATGAAGATGGAAGACTTGTAATGTACCCGTAACCACATCAGGAGAACTCTCCTGATCATGTAGAGTCTGGAGAGCATAAAGTCAGTTCTAACGCTTGCCACTAGTGGCACTGAAGGTAGGCCCTACTGAGTCAGGCTGCTGGAGCTGATGAAAAGTTAGATTGGCCTTATGGATGAAAATCCTTTCCCTTCTGGACAACCCCTGGTCAATTCCTGATTCTGTGGCCTGGTTTACCACATCTAAAACATACACCACTTCCTGCTATACAACCACCCTTGTGGTTCTTACCATATTTCATGCAAAGCGGATTGGTGTAGGACTTAGAGCCTGGCGCTCTATCCTGACTATCCTGCCTGAACTTAAGCACTGGCAAACTAGCTAAAGATGGGGCTGAAGCTGAAAATTTCTATAAAAACTAAGAATGATTCCCACCACCAGAATTTTGTTGTGAGAAGTTGAATCTACCGATTCTTTCCCTCTTATTCTCTCGTTCCTTCTCTTTGAGATTCTTCTTCTTAATCTACTAAGCATGAACCATCATCCTAAAAAGGTCCATTTCCTTAATCAACATAGTTGTTCTACACTCCTTGACTACACTATCTGACACACCAAACATAAACTTATTCATTCTGGCGCGTAAATCAGCCACCAAAGTCAGGGCATACCTCGCCAACTGAGTAAACTTGAGTGAGTACTCCTTCACATTTATGTTACCTTACTTTAGATTTATAAACTCTTTCACCTTAGCCTCTCTCAACTCTAGTGGGAAGAATCTGTCTAAGAAAGTCGTGGCAAACTCGTCCCACTCTATAGGTCCTGCCTCAATACCTCTGTCCTCCTTTCACTGCTTGAAACAAGTGTGAGCTATTCCTTATAATTGATAAGTAGCTAAGTCAGCACTTTCACTAGCAGTGACACTTATATTGTCCTTCATTTTCTGCACACCATCCAAGAACTCTTGTATATCCTTCTCAGACTTGGATCCAAAAAACAATGAAGGATTTATCTGAGCAAAGTCTTGAATCCTAGTTGTAGTTGTATTCATTACTGGATTGTCTAGGGAAACAACCTACTGGTTATTCTGAGCAGCCACAATTTTGGCCAAAATAATGAAAGTGATCCTGAATTCGACATGGGAAACATGTTCATTTAGGGTATCTTCGTGAACATGTGGTGGTGTGGGCTGATTCCCATTTCTTCTGGGAGGCACCTTCTATAAACTAATGAAGGATGAGTTAGAAGGGAATTCAATAGAGCTCATGCTCTTTTGCACGACATGAATACTGAAAGAAGGGAAACTTTCCTAAAATGTTTTATAGCCTCTTGTCCACAAGTGTGGTGTACTTCACACCTATGAAAAAGACTCCACTCAATATGGATTTCAAACCCCCTAGGACACTTTAAAACCATAGGCTCTGATACCAAGTTTTTCCATGACCCGAGGCTACCCCCTAGTTATAATATGGTGCTTAAGGCCATAAGTGACCCTAAGCTTACCCATAATCTTTTACCTGCTATAAGCACTAAATAAAATAATAAGCATCATATACGAAAGGTAAACTGATAAAAGCACTATTAAGGTGGAATACCGACACAATATCTAACTTGTCTGAACTACTAATACAACTAAAAAACAAGTCTAACTTTCTGAATATTTGAATATCTGAAAGTCTATAATACATGAGGATGAACTTATATGGATGCTTATCATACTTTAATTCCACACACGTTTGATATTTTGATTTATTACACTCAAAATTTGACAAAACTTCTAAGTTAATCAGTTTTCGCAAAGTTTTGTAATTGACATGTCCTAATCGTTCATGCCACAATTCATTATACTCAAGAAAGTTAGAAGAAATAAGACTTTTATTGATTTCAAAAGTCATCACATTCATCTTAAACAGTCCCTTGGTGCGGTAGCCTTTTCCTACATACACTTTTCGTTTACTAATTACAACCTTGTCTAAAACAATTACACATTTGAATTCATTTTTGGTCAGAAGTGATATGGAAATCAAGTACTTTCAACGTCCATTATTTGACCTAATTGAGACATGTTTTTCAATTGATAATCAAGTTATTCTCGTGATTCTCAAAATAATTGCCTTAATTTTGAAAGAAGCCTTCAACATGGTCACCAAATGTCTCAACACTCTACTAATTTCTCAGATGCCTTTTTTCCTAACTTTAGCCCTCTGATTCAATGCTTCATTATTAAACTGCATTTTAAGATTTGGCTGAAAATTTTGCAGGCATGTCATATCACTAGAACCAACATAAAATGTATTGTGTAAAAAAGATAAATAAACAAATCAAAATAAAACAAACAAAAATACCATATTTAATTAGAAGGAAAAATAGAAGCATTTGAACAAAGACAAAAAAGAAATAAAATAATAAAACCCGAACTACATCCTTGAAGTAATTTGGATAACATAAAGGAAAACAAAATAAACTACCACACATCCATCCTAGCAAGGAGAGAAATGACTTCCCAATTGCTGAGCTTGACATCTTAGCCACTGATTTTCATATCATCATGACTAGAGCTTTCCTTACTGTCAATGTTCTGCACCATAATTGATTTATCTTGAATCATCTTTACAATTTCTCTTTTAAAATCCCAACAATCTTCAATACTATAACCCTGAACATCAAAATGATACGCATATCGTACATTAGAATCAAAATTTCTTGAATGCGGATTATGAGTGTGCCTAAGGAGAGGAGTGATCATGCCTTCTTATACCAATCTCTGAAATAAACTGGCATACGACTCTCCAATTGGTGTGAAGCTATCTCTCTACTTCTTCCTCATTTAATTGTCTTAGATCAAAAATTGAGCCTAGAAGGGATTTGGTATGTTTGTGGAGTTAGAGGATGACTTTGAGGAGTTGATATATATTGTGGGTAAGATGGGGGTTGAACATATGGTTGTGCATTATATACTGGATATAGAGGTGGGGGAATAGAGTATAAGAGATTTTGGGAGTGATTCTGTAGAGCTTGGGCATGAACTTGGGCTTGATCCTAAGAGTGACAACGACGTGGTCTTCTTGACCATACCCACTGTCCAACTACAATAGCATATGCATCTTTCTCATTCTTATTCCCTACAACACTTCCTGAACCCTTTTGAATTGCTTGAGTAGTCACTTTTAATGTTACAAAACTCACAATGCGACCTGTTTTAACTCTATCTTCTATTATCTCCCCCATTTTAAGGACCTCAACAAATGACTTGCCTAATGCAAGTAACAAGTGTTGATAATATGTGTCGTCCTGTGCTTGAATAAAAACCTCCACTGTCTTACTTTATTTCATTGGTGATTTCACCGTAGCATCTTGTTCACGCCATCTAATCGCACTCCTTGAAACTTGTTGTACTCTTCTTCTTGATATTAGTTAGGGATTTCTCATCAGGAATCAACTCCACATTGTATTGGAATTATTGCACGAATTCATTAGCTAGGTCATCCCAACTATTACACTTGTCGATGTCTTTGTCAACAAACCATTTTGAAGCTATGATACAAGAATGACCAAGGAACACACAAAACAACCTCCAAATCAGTCCACTAATCTTAAGGATTCGAGGACTTTTTTGGAGACCACTCTCAAATTCACTACCAACAATAAGAATACAAGATACAATGGTGTATATAACACCAAAACAACAACAATAACAAGAGGTAAACAAAAATAAGAGAATGAAAAAGATGAACACAATACACAAGTTTTGGATTCCACAATAACAACAAGATCTCACGGTTACAACAACAAATAAAGAAACGATTACAATAAACAAAAGGGATAGATAGATAGACCAAAGGTTGGTATAATCTTAAGAACCCAATAGAATATTCCACTCTTGGACCCTTAACACCACACACAACATTCACCTATATCCTATGTAGACACAAGATCGGAATCCACCTCCCAAGCATCAACGTTTCTAAGCCATGAGATCAACAAGAGTGATTTCCTAGTTTCTGTTTTTCCTCCAAAGAGAAGAGAGGACTTGTGTTTCTTTATGTCTTATCACTTACAACATCATGAATAATCTAACTAATGAAACCCTAAAAGGTTTTATTTATAGTTATTACAAAATAGAAGCTAAAATGTCCAAAATACCCTTTAAGAGCTAGGTGCTTTTCAAGTGTATTTAGGGGTTGCCTTGTTGTGTTACAACACTCCTCTTTACACTTCAAGTGTGAGATTAGGTTTGGTTTGGTGTATTTTAAGTCCTTTACTCGAAAACTCCAAGTCTCGGGTTCATTACGTTCTCATATGTTTTCTTCTCCATGGTTATACTTGTATCATCCTCCCCTCCTTAAAAAGGACTCGACCACGACTCCATGCCTTGCAAAATTAAAAAGACACAAACAAGAACATTTCCTCATGGTATGAGGATTAGGGTTAGAAAAAATAAACAACAATGGTATGCACCCAAAACACTCAAAATAGTCCACACCAAAAAAAGAAATCGGGGACCTTTTGTGTTCAAGTATCGGTCAACAACGAGTCTCGACATGTCAAGGTGGTTAATATTTGACATATAACCAAGAGTCCTTAGCGTTAAACATTATGAATCCATCGATAAATTCACCAAGGACTTAGCCATGATAAGCATAAAAAAGAAGTGCACCTAAGTCGAGAGTAAATCTTTCCCACCCTAAGATGGCACCGGGATCAAATAGGAAGCGGGGCCATAGACACGGGTCTAGACAACACTCCCATTTCCTATAGACTTTGCCACATATACATGGCCTACTCTCTATATTGGAAAAGATATCATCAAAAGAAAAGAGAGAGTAGAGAAAGGTTGCACTAAAGTCCACTTCTACTATGGTGTCCTCGGGAAAGCCACATAAAGAACAAGAAGAAGACATCATTTTCGAGACTACACATTCCTTTCCCGTAAAAGTACTCTCATCTTCCATGAAGAGATTTCCATCTTAAGGAAGAATGTTTTCACACCATAGTGGGTTGGAATATAGGCTATAGCCTCTAAGACAAGTTATACCATCAACTTCACTCACACCACTAGGTTCCTTAGGAGTGATTAAACTATCTTCAAACAAGACATTGTACCTAAAAAGAGAAATATCTACCCTGCAAACAGATTTGGGATAAGAGAGATCACTCTCTATAACTTCACTATCAAGTTTCAAAGACGTTTCAATCTCCTCTCTAAGAGATAAATCCGCAACTAAACACCTTTGGCCATTACTAGCCACATCACAACAATCGACATTTATGGTAGTGTAGGAAGTAGTGCCTTTACCTTGTAGCTCACATGAGCTACGGTCTTTACCTTAGTGTGGTTTGGGGAAACCCACCTCTTCCATTGGTTAGCTCTCATAACAAGGTATTTGGACATTAAGTTTTGGATTTTGTGGGATAAGTGTGGATACCAATTGGCGTAGCCTTTCAACGTGCCATTTCATATCTTCGATATCATCATTGATGTGATCAAATGTGGCATCGAGATTATTGGCAGCCATGGTACCTAAAATAAAGACAACAACAAACAAAGAAAACAACTAGTTAGTTCAAAAAGCATCACCACACTCTCACTCGCGGTTTTACCTCACACTTGGTTTCACAAGTGTTGAAAACTGGCTTGTACTTCGTGAGTGATTGAGGGATGAGTCCACCTTGGTACGGAATAGATTTTCGTTTTACTTGACTCAAAGAAAATTCATTTCAGACTTGAACCAACAAGATACAATGACTTTACAAAGAGAAAAAGCACACAAGGAACGTAGACACGAACAACGAATTCAAGAACTAAGTGAAAACCTAGTAGAAGTTTACTAGCTTGTTAATTAGTACTAGGATCAACTAAACGAAACGAAGGATCAACAAATAAGAAACTAAGAAATCTAAAATATGAGCTCAAAAATGTTGCATGAACAGTAGCAATGATGATGTGGCAGCCACGTATTGGTTTGGTTTGGTTTTATCAAGTTGTTATTCTCAAATGTTCAAGTCTTGGTTAAAATTAATTTGGATTGGTGGAGTTTGTTTTAGGAGCAAAAATAAGTCTTGGATCCTTTTTCAATTTTCAATTTTCAAGACTTGACTTTTGTAGTACTGTTCCTTAAAACATAGACCCTTGTTTCATGAAAAGTTGTTGGAAAGTGGTTGAGATGTGATTGACTAGTTGGTAAGTGATGGTAAGTCTTTCAAGGCTAACAAAGCTTCTCTTTTTTTCCCTTAACCTTTAAAGATCTAATGTTCACTTTATTTCAACAAGGTGTGAAGGTTGGGAAGAGCATCAAGAACACTTCAAAAATTACCAAGAACAACCAACAACAATTACAAAGATTCACAACACAACCACACGGCCAACTCCAATACAACAATGTTTCACACGGCCAAGACTACCAAACCACCCACAACGACCAAGTCTCTTTAGTGTTGCATTTCGGTTTTAATAAGAAATGAAGGTTACGATAAACAACAAGACCACAACAACAACCTTTCAAGATCTACAACAACACCACAACAATAAGGCCTTCAACACGATCAAGGCTAGAACAACAACACAACACACGACCGCACTTTTTGTTCACAATAACAATTTAAACAAGTTCAAACTCAAGTCTTGATTGACTCAAAGTGTTTGTGAAGAACAAAACTAACACTACAAATACACAAGACAAGTAAAAAGACTCCTAGACCTAAACTCAAGAACAAATCTCAGCCAAGAACACAAAATGGGTAGATTTACTTCTTTTTGGATTTTTCAGTTTTCAACACTTTTTTAAAAAAAAATTTAAACTCTCAAACTCAAGATTGATCTTGTTAGAACAAAATCAAAGATGTCTTTGATACCAAATGATACAAGAATGACCAAGGAACACACGAAACACCCTCCAAATCAGTCCACTAATCTTAAGGATTCGAGGACCTTTTTGGAGACCACTCTTGGATTCACTACCAATAATAAGAATACAAGATACAATGGTGTATATAACACCAAAATAGCAACAATAACAAAAGGTAAACAAAAATAAGAGGATGAAAAAGAAGAACACAATACACAAGTTTTGGATTCCACAATAACAACAAGATCTCACGGTTACAACAACAAACAAAGAAACGATTATAATAAACAAAAAGGATAGATAGATAGACCAAAGGTTGGTATAATCTTAAGAACCCAAGAGCCTATTCCACTCTTGGTCCCTTTACACCACACACAACGTTCACTTATCTCCTACATAGATACAAGATCGGAATCCACCTCCCAAGCATCAACGTTTCCAAGCATGAGATCAACAAGAGTGATTCCACACTCTCTATGCCTAGTTTTGGTTTTACCTCCAAAGAGAAGAGAGGACTTGAGTTTCTTTATGTCTTATGAATTACAACATCATGAATAATCTAACTAATGAAATCCTAAAAGGTTCTATTTATAGTTATTACAAAATAAAAGCTAAAATGTTCAAAATTCCCTTTAAGAGCTAGGTGCCCTTCAAGTGTATTTAGGGGCTGCCTTGTTGTGTTCAAAGGCTCCTCTTTACACTTCAAGTGTGAGATTAGGTTTGGTTTAGTGTGTTATAATTCCTTTACTCGCACACTCCAAGTCTCGGGTTCATTACATTCTCATATGTGTCCATCTCCGTGGTCGTACTTGTATCAAGCTAGACCTGAAAGCCTCTCACCGAAATAAGCCATGAGTAATTCTTTCTTCCCTCCATTTATAATAATGTCTCAAATATGCCACTGGGTCTCTATGTCCGTTATATTTCTCAAACTTTGGCATTTTAAAACCAAGAGGGAGATTAACACCTAGAACATGCACAGATCTTTATACGAGACACTTTGGGTCTTTGGAAATTCTTCATAGCCAGTTCCAAACTTCTCAATTTTTTGGTAATTTCTTCTTTTTCTTCTACCATAACAGGTTTCTCAGTGTTAAGTGGAAATTCAGGTGGTTGAGTGTAGCCATAAGGACCAGTCGACTTAAATATGGGCTCGGGAGCATAATGTTGATCACCAAAAATATTCAATACATGCTCTCCCATAGAGTAGGGAGGCGCAACCGGTGCATGAACATCAAAAGTAGGAGCTTCAGGTGGGGGTGGGGGTGCAAAAACATGAACAGTAAGTGGGGCGGAGTATGCGGTAATTTTTTGTTGAGTAGTGAGGAAATGAGTATTGGAAGTGTTTGGATAGTGTTGCCTCGGAGTAGACCCTAATGCATATTATGGCCTGTCAACAAAAATGAAAAATTATGCATATGACATGGGGGGCAAGCAAGACAGATATTCTTGATTATCATCGAAAAATGGAGGAGGCGGCAACCCATTAGCCCAAGATCGATGGATTCTATCATTTGTTTCCTTAATTTCTGAATCTCTTCATTAGCTCCTAAATTCTCATCCCCCAAACTCCCTATCTGATTAGTGATAATAACCTTGGTATTTTTGTTGTCCATAACTTTCTCTTTGACTTGGTGCAATACGGAGGACCAACCAAAATGCCACAAACCAACCACCTTAAACTAACTGAACAGGAGATAACAAATGTGTTCGAGTTGAACACTTTTTTCAAAACCTTTATTTTATTTTTTATTTTTGGAAAAGATCATCAAACTCAAGAAGGGATCATACATATCTCACTCCCGAGAGATGAGAATTAGGTGTGCATTGTTCGTGAAGTTTTGGCATAACATGACCAATCAACCTCTCTTTTTTTTTCTTTTCTTTTTCTTGAAACTTTAAGAAGAAAAGAAACTAACAAATTGTCAAAAGAATTGACAAAAATTATTTTGAATTTTTCAGCTTTAACATCCCTATACAAAATGAAACCTATGATTATCAAAGAAAAATCTTTTTGAATATTCGATTTTGAATTTCATACGAAAATAAAACTTAAACCTATTAAAGAATAATCTTTTTTGTAGTTTTCTTTTAAAAGATGTACATGACACCTACTCTAAATGAAGAGTGAAGAAAATATTTTTTAATTTTTTAAATAAAATCACCGAACCCTAAAAGGGTTGCCTACGTATCTCACTCCTGAAAGAGGAGAATCAGGTGTGCCTAGTTCGTCCAAATTGGACAATTAATTAAGGATTAAATAACAAACTAAACCTTGACTTACGAGACACGACCAAAGAAAGATGATGAAAAACATCAGTAACATCTTTTGGGTTTTTAATTAGACACTTCACATAAAACTGACGCCAACAACTATGAAAGAAAAATATTTTTTGATATTTTCGTTATATAAAATGTACAAAACTTCTACCTTTTTTTTGAATTTTTTCTTTATAAAAAGCTTCTATTGAAAAAAAATTCTTTTTTGAAAATTTCAAATTATGAATGCTTTCAAAAGGAAACAAAGGCAAAATCTTTTTGAATTTTTGGACTGTGAAAAACAATAGCCATAAAGAACTCTAAAAACTACGAAACTCTTTTTTTCCACTCTTTTTCTTTTTCCTTTTTTTTCAACCTTTCTTTGCCTACACACTTTCCTTTAATTCTAGAACATGTTTTTCCCCAAATCAGTCTGTCAAATAACCCTATTATCCTCACAGATGCAACAATTTGCATGTTAGGATGCTTTAGGAGTGAGTCTCCTACAAAGGACCAAGTGGGTCCTGCTAGGTCTCAATATGATGCAGATAAGCATGACCTAAAGACTGACCTACAATGAGGTCCACTAAAGAGGCTGTTCGGGGGAGTGTATGGTCGATAGTGGCTACAATAGCTTTCCACCTACTCCATACCAGCCGATGGCTCTCCCTCCTAAAATAAGGATGACTCAATTAGAGGTCGTGTACTACAGACTTGTTGCGAAAGAAATGACTCGGATAATGCAAATAATGACAGATATAAAGCGATAACACATAAGAAAAAACTGGCATGTAGGCACTCAACAATGATAAGAAAAACAACAAAAACGATAATACAAACAACGTCTATACATCCATAATGTCAAACTAAGTCGATACAACTCAAAAAATAAACTTAAATTCTGAAAAATCTCCAGCGGAGTCGCCAGAGCTGTCCCACCCCTTTTTACCAAAAAGATAATTTTATTTTAAGTTTGAAAGGATTTTTATTATTAAGTGACAAAAGATAAAGTTATTTCGAAAAAAAAATTCTTTTATATTTTAGACTTAGAGTCTCCACTTGACAAAAAAATAGTGTGCCAAGTCACCTTTGAAAATTCTTTTTTAAAATAATTTTGACGGTTTAAACTAATTTGCGAACAGAAATTCCGACTAAGGAATTCTGTTGACCAAGGGGAAGGTGTTAGGCACCCCTCGGACTCGTGGTTCGACCACGATCACTTCGTAAAATATATCAGCTAGTATGATGCTATGAAGTGAATAGACCAACAAAACACATAAAACAAGAAAACAAACAAATCAAACAAAATTCAAAACCAAGATAATGTCCAGTCCGAATTGTACAGTCCCAAAAATAGAAAAATGTAAATCATATTCTAAACCAATCCTAGATTATTCTCTACCCGATGCCTCAGACCTTTATCACAATCATCTTTCGCCAACATAATACATCAGGACATTCTCCGATAAATAAATACAAATGGCCTCAAGGCATTCCCCGGCTAAATGAGTATATTTTTTAATTGTGAGAAAACCAACACCATTCAACAAACATTTCAAACATTCACAATTTCACAACCCCTAAGTTTGCCTACCCCCTATCATTTGTCTAACGATTCATGACCTAAAACATGATACTATCGAACTTAACAAAGTCGACGCTTATTCTGAATCAAGCAATCACCTATGAACCAACATAAACCAATATTCACTTTTAACAATTTTCAATTCTTGTTCTAATTTATTTCCAATTGAGTTTAAGTCGTGCTTGACTAATTAATCAATCAAACCGCAATAATTAGCATTGCTCAACCACACAATCAAAAATCATATCACCAACAAATCATATCATTAACCACATCACTTTAATAAAAAAAAATAGAGTTGAAAATTGAAGCTTTCAAAATTGATGTATTATTCCACTTAAACTCGATAGAATCCGCGCCCGAAACCTCGACTCAACCTCAATACGCATTCCAAATCAACCCTTTGACTCAAATTCTTTTTCCCAAACCAGGTTACTTTTCTATGCGCGTTGGCGTTGGGATAGACTAGTCATTATTTTTCCTAGTGAGGATCGATGAGAATGGGGTTGTGGTCATTTTTTGGCAAAGATAGATTTTTTCCCGATGGATTTTTGATCAAAAAATAAGAAAGATCTCGGGATGGGTCAGGTCGGCGTGTTTAAGCCATTTCCAATGACTGGTGGTTTTAGAATGTTTTTGATGATTTAGAAATGGTGGGTTGTCGTATTCCGGCGAGGGTTCGTCGAAAAAACTATCTCTCTGCTTGTTTCCTCTTCTCCCTCGTCCCTTAGCTCCTTTCTTCCTCAATCTCTCTCAAAAACTCACCCCATTCTCTCCGATTGAATATGTATATCAGTGTGTCGAGTGAATATTGTGAGGTCTAGTGTATTCTCTGTGAGTGCTCATTGGTGGAGAACAAAAGAAATATGGAGTGTGTAATATTGTGTTATGGTGTGGAGTGTATATGTATGTAAGATATGTGTTGTGAGGCAGACTCCTCCAAAACGTATAAAGGGGTAAGAGGTAGGGGTTATGTGGGTAGGGGTAGGAAGTTGGGGTGGTTAGGTAGGTTAGTGGGGTGGTAAATTTTGATTGGGTGGGTGGTTAATTTATTATGGTGAGGTGTCAAAGTTGTTAGAAATTTTGTTATTTTTGTGTTTTTGTGACGAATTATAGAATGGGGTGGGGTGCGTGATAAGGTTAGGTTAATGAATAAAAATAACATCAGAGAGGGATAAAATTACGTGTCTACACACAACACTCTCACTTACTTCCTCAAAAAATAATAAGTCGCTTTTGGACAATTGTTCATCATTCAAAAGGGGCTTGTCCTCTCTTTCTCTTTTGCTTGGTCTGTATAAGGGATACCTTGTTACTCTCCCCAAATTTGTTGTCTGGCCCTGGATAGCTTTCTTTTACTGCATTTTTTTGCTATATGTCATCTATTTTGTCTGTCTTGTATTTTTTGTTTTTCTTTTGTGCTTTTTGATTATGCCAACGGGGAAGAAAAATCCCATTAGTACAGGAAGTTGGCTACAAGCAAGGAGGAGTTTGCTGCATATGTAAAGGAGCTAGCTACAAGCTAGGGGAGCTTCTAGAACAGGAAAGTTTACTGATGTTTATTTTGTCATTATCAAAAAGGCGAAGATTGTTAGCCTCCTACAATTACCTATTTATTTTAATAATGACAAACTAACATAAGTAAATATGTTGGACCAAATCAAGAATATTTTGTGATGGAGAAAAACGTGAACAAAACATGAAATGAATCAATTAAGGCGACCTTAGATGATCTGGGATATTTCTCAAGTAAGGAACCAAAAGATCTTCATATAAGGAGAAGATCTCTACGAGCAATCAGAGGAGAAATCTTTGGACAAAGCAATATTACAAGAATACTAAATATGGAAAAGGAATATATTTCTTACATAGACATATCTGGTATGGACATCTATGAATATGGTACACTAAGTCAGCAAAGAAAAAACACATCTCACACGCGGACATATCTGATATGGACGTTGTAAGAGATGAATTCTCAATCAAGGAATCTCTACACATCCATGATTGAACAAAAATTCCTTGAGTTTTCCTTTTAGAGATGAAGACTATATAATGACGATAAAAGAAGAAGACAATTTGCACAACTTCACAGGAAACTCCTAGTAGGTCTCAATCTTTAGTCTTCATAAGGCTTTGTAATTTTTAATTTACAATAGTTACAAAAAAAAAAGATCGAGTCAACTCAGTTACCCCGATTGAGGTTGTGTCACTAGATCTAAATAACAAAATAAGATTTAGAAATTATACAACCCATCTGTAATCTGACTCTCTCATTGAAAGCTCTAAAGGAAGCCCTTATAACCCAAGGGGACTGGAGTAGGCACCACATCGATGATCCGAACCAAGATAAATCTCTTTTACTTACTTATTTACTTACGATTTTAATTTCATTCCATTATATTTAAGTATAGTAATCTGGTGGTGAGTTGACTGTCAAGGCTGATCAGTCGATTCAGAAAAAGTTTTCAATTCATCCCCCTCTCCCCCAACCCCTCTTGAATTTCAGAATAAACTAGAGGAAATATCAAAGATGGATATGTGTTTATCCTGACAGTTAAATTTGTATATGAGTTCATGAGCACGCTCGTTAAATCTAACTGTGTTTAAATCCATTTGCCAATGAATTGATTATGTAGGTAACGAAAGACAATATGCATAAAACTAAAGGAACTAAAGTAAAACAATAGTAATAAATAAATCAATGAAATGGAGTCCTAGATAGCAAGAGCTCTTTCCACGAGAGCTAAAACGAATAGAAGAGTAAAGCAAGAAAGTAAACAGAGCAAATAATGCTTTGAATATAAGTTAAGAGAGTATTGTATTGCATTAGGCCTGATTCTAGATGCTTTATAAGTGAAGGGTAATCCCTATTTATAGGGTACATATAATGAATGATTAGTAACCCTTCAGAAAGTGTTTTTTCATAGTACTATAGCCAATAATGTAATGCCAAGTATCCTATCTGTTGCAGGTGTCAGTCGATATTCTCTGCAGAGGTGGATACAATATGCGTCTGCATATCTGATGAACTCTAATGCCTTTGCCCCTATCCTTTTCCTTCCACGTCATATCCTCATCCTTTGATGAGGGTGTTTCCTTCATAAGGTGTCTCTCCTGAGATGTCAACAGATGGTGGTTCCATCGATGGTGTCGTGCAAGGCTCTTCATGTAGCACTCACTGACGAGAGGATCCCTTGCTCCGTTCTTCAACCCCAAGGATCTTTACCCTATATATTGAATGTTGTTGCAAAAAGTACTTAAAGTTATTGCACGGTGTGCTATAACTATCGAGGCAAAAAAAAAAATTGCAACAACAAAAAAATATTATTGTTGAAAGCCAACTTAATGCAACAAAAATATAGTTGCAATAAATATTTTGTTGATGAAGTATCTTAAGATTCTGGCTTATGAAATGTTTAGCAATAAATTAGACCTTTTATCAATAAGTTTTGTTGTTGCAAAAAATGGTAAGAAAAATAGTTAATAATTTGTTATGAAGATTTTTAGAAACAACTATTATTATGACTATAAATTTCCCTTCGTCATCAAATACTATGTTTAACTTTAGCAACGTAAGAACAGCTGGCATACAAGATTCACATTTTCTTCTAGAATTTTTAAAAATATCTACATAAAATAATAAATTATATATAGTGTACCAATAAGGTCACTACATAAAATAGATGCACTAAATATTATCTCAAAAACTAAATAATCCTAAAAAAAAAAATTTACTTACTAAAAAATAATTTAAAACATTTGTATCCAGGATCACTAAATTCTAATTTAATACTAATAGTAATCTAACATAAATTTTCTTCCAATAGCATGAACATTGCGTGCACCATATTGCCAGCTTGGTTTACCCTCTTTCATCCTAGAAAAAGAATACAATTATATTATGATAAAAGAAAATCAAGAAATACATAATTAAAAAAACTGTATGCAGCCACAACATATAAAATCAAGGCTGCAACAAAAGATAAAAGTAAATGCACCGTAGTAATAAAAGCTAAACTCCAGCATAAATTGACATCACATATGCAAGATGTACTACATTTGATTGAACATATTTTTAAATTGCTTAAGGACACATTTTCTATTGAGATAAGTACAAACAAACAACACACCAAGTGTAATATCATAGGAGGTCGGAGATTGAAAAGAGTGGTGTGTATGAAACTTTACCCTTATCTTATGAAGATAGAGATTGTTTTCGATAAATACTCGACTCAAGAAAAGTAAAGCATATAGACAAAACTGAAAATTATTTCTAAACATTCTTGGGTGATGCCTCACTATATAAAAGATTTATTGGAAGATTGACAATTGCATAGATGACCTATTTTAAGTGGCACTATTTTAAATGGGATACACTCCTCGGATTACCTCTCCTGTTCACACTTTACTAAGAATCGACAAAGTGAAGGGTTTTAGATTCTGTTCTAATTTTGCTAAAGTTATGGTGGCAGTTGATCTAGCTATTAAAGGGAAAGAAGGCCATGAAATAGGTGGTATGCTTGTAAGCATCAAGGATACATTATGGATGAATGTTTGATTGTAAAAAATAAAGCTGCTGAACATGGTGTATTATGTTAAGCATGCTTATTACACATACACCAGGTCTAGCTCTCAATTTACGCATTTTAACGGGTTTAAGTGGTCTCTCAGTATGTAAATACAGAGCTGACTTTTACATAGATTAAGAATGAAATTATAGAAAGTATAGATTACTTAAAACATTCTAAGAAAGCTAGCAGATGTAGATACTTGATTCAGAAGATTTTTGACAAGTGATTTCCTTTCTGTTTGAGGCTGTAGAGATGCGAGCAGACCTCCTGGAAGGTGGCTTAAATCTCTAGAGTGCTCTTTAGGTGTAACTATTTGGTTGTTATGGTAATAACCGTATAACTCCCTCATGATGCTCAGTCCAGCGGTCTGCCATGTAGTTACGGGAACCACTGGCCCTCGAAGGAGGATCCGGTCATTAGCGTACATGAGAAACTACTTCCCTCTGACCCATGGCCGCACCTCTCACGTGGCTGGCCAGACTTTGCATAGATACAAGTGTCATTATGCCTTCCTTTACCATTTTTAGCTCACGTACTATACGAGTTTCCATGACTTCTCGAGTTTTTCTCTCATCTTCAAGCTGATTTTGTACTACCATTAGCTGCATTCTACGTCCTCTTGCCTTTGAACTTCATAGATAGAACTAGGAAGTACATTTTATTTGGGAAGAGCATAACTCATAATTTCAACAAAGTGTCAAATGAAGTATTACTCCAGCCATGCATACACTTTATTTGGAAAAGATGTGTTACAAAGAGAGTTTTGAGAACTTTTTGTTGGGAAACAATAGTAAATTTCACTATCAGTTGTGAAAATAAATGAACTGTAGCAATAATAATATTTCTTATATAGTAGTATCAATAAGTTACAATAATAAAAGCAACAACAACAACAACAACAAAAACAACAACAACAACAATAATAATAATAATATAACAAGATTGAAATATAGATAAATTTTATTATTATGATATTTTAGTAATATATATAAAATACTTGAGTCGTGCTAGGAACTATCTTAAGAAACTATTTCCGCAATGTGAAATGTTTCCCCAGGATTAAATAAGCACTTTCTTGATTAATTAAAGGATATCCAAAGTTAAGTAAATCTTCCCTAATTAATCAGTGGATACATAAATCAACAAAATTAATTATAAACCAACAAGTTTTAACTCAAACAAATAATAAGTAAATTATTTAAATAACATAAAAGCAAAGTAAAGAAAAAATGGGCAGAGAAGTGAAGAGAAATACACCTATATTGGTGTATTAATTGCATTGAATGGCATTGGCTATTTATAGCATTCTTGTGGCATTGGACAGGAAACTTATTAATTAAAATTATGTCATGTGATACTTGGGCAATAGTTGGGCAATAAGTTCATAATACTTGGCCACCATTTAATTAACATGTGTCAGTGAAACCTACCACAAATAAATTTTACTTTGTCCGAAGCAAATTAAAATATCTATAATTATATTAAAATATTTAATTTATTTTAAAATATCTCACAATCCCCTATATATTTTAAAATATTTAAAATAAAAAGTTAAAACTTGTTGAATTTATATGGACAAAATGCAATAGGTTTGGTGTCTTTTGGACTATGAACCAAACTTAGACCGATAAAATTTAAATTACATAATTATTGGTGAAATATAATATTTCTATGAACCAAATAATTTTTATTATAAGCCAGAAACTTTATCAATCACATTTTGACCGTAATTTTGTTGTTCAACGCAGTTTTGCGCCAATAGGCCATGGGCACGCCTGGTATTCATGAGAGCTCTAGAGACGAGGTCAAAATCTCATAGGAACGGCCTCATTCCACTTCTCATATAGGTGAATTCATCAAGTGTACGTTGCTTTAAATACACCATCCGTAAGGACTATGAATTCATTAAGAGCTGATCACTCATCCCTCGATTTTAGTAGCAGTTCAAGCACTCTCAATAAGTTCGCAGTGTCAATATCGACTTGTTATTACCCATATGAACCTACTTCATGAGATCTCCAATCACATAGGTTGGGTTACCATCTCTATTGACAATCATATTGGTTTTAACCCCATCTCTTTTGAGGTTTGAAGAATTAATTTTCTTCCCACAGGTTTAGTCAGTGAATCGGTCGAATTCAATTCTGACTTCACATAATCAATAAAAACTATTTCATCTCTCAACAGTTGTTTAACAACATTATGCCTCAATTTCATATGTCTACTCTTACAACTGTAAGATTTATTCTTTGCAATAGCAATTGCGGCTTGACAATCACAGTGTATATACACGGGAGGTATCAGATCATCCTTGTTTAAAGGGATATTAGTCAACAGATCATTCTTTTTCAAAGGGATATTAGGCGACAGATCATCCTTCTTAGAAGGGCTATGAGGCAATAGATCATCCTTTTTAAAAGGGATAGTCGCTAAGAAATTTCTTAGTCATTCAGCCTCAATACCAGCTAACTCCAGAGCTACAAACTCTGATTCCATAGTTGATCTAGCAATGATCGTCTGCTTAGCTGATCTCCACGATACTGCACCACCACCTAATATGAACACATAACCACTAGTGGATTTCGTCTTATCTGAATCAGAGATCCAGCTTGCATCACAATAGCCTTCTAAAGTAGAAGGAAACTCACTATATTGAATACCATAATTCATGGCTCCTTTTAAATATTTCATTAGTCTCATTAATGCAGACCAATGCTCTTTATTGAGGTTATGAGTATATCTACTCAATCTATATACAGCATACGCTATATCAGGCCTGGTAAAATTCATCAAATGCATTAGACTCCCAATAATTTATGCATATTTAGACTGGGCAACTGGGTCACCATTATTCTTTTTCAATTTAGAGTTAGCATCATAAGGAGTAGCTATGGGAGTTACCTCCCAACATTCAAACTTCTTAAGAATTCTTTCAACATAATGTTCTTCTGTTAACATTATTCCATCATCACTCCTTATAACTTTAACTCCCAATATCATATTTACTTCCCCCAAATTTTTCATATCAAAGTTAGCAGATAAAAATAATTTGATACTTTGCACAATATTTAAATTTATACCAAATATAAGCATGACATCAACATATAAGCAAATTATCACATAATTATTGTCTACTACTTTAGTATAAATACATTTATCCACTTCAATAGAAGAAAAATCATCTTTTATTAAGACTTGATTAAATTTCTCATGCCACTGTTTAGGAGCTTGTTTAAGTCCATAAAGAGATTTAATTAATTTACAAACTTTATTTTCTTGTTCAGGAACTACACATCCTTCAGGTTGAACCATATAAATTTCTTCTTCTAAATCACCATTTAAGAAAGTTATTTTTACATCTATTTGATGGATAAAAAGCTTATTAAATGATGCTAAAGCGATTAGTAATCGAGTAGAAGAAATTCTTGTCACTGGTGCAAGTGTATCAAAATAATCAATATTTAGTTTTTGAGAAAATCCTTTTGCTACTAAACGAGCTTTAGATTTATCTATAGATCCATCAGGATTAAATTTCTTTTTGAAAATCCATTTACAGCCAATAGGTTTTGCACCAGGAGGTAAATCAGTTAAAATTCATGTATTATTTTTCATGATAGAATCAATTTCAACTTTTATTGCCTCTTTTCAAAATTTAGCATGAGTAGAAAATATAGCTTCAAAATAATTTAATGGTTCATTATCGACAAGAAAAGTTTGAAAGTCATTTTCATAAGAAAAATATTCTTTTCTAGGCCTTTTACTCCTTCTCAGTCCCTCAATATTAGAAGTAGATTCATTTTCTCTTTCAATAGGTGCATGAGATATTTTATTACAGAGTGGAAAAATATTTTCAAAGAATTCAACATTCTTTGTCTCAATTATAGTATTGCTATCAAGCACATCACTTTTCAAAACAAGAAATTTATATGCAGCACTATATTCAACATATCCAATAAGCATGCAATCAACAGTTTTAGAACCTATTTTTTTCTTTTTAGGTTCAGGTAAAAGAACTTTAGCAAAGCACCCCATACTTTAAAATATTTCAAATTAGATTTATAATCTTTCCACAATTCATAAGGGATTTTATCAGTTCGTTTATGAGGAATTCTATTTTGTAAGTGACATGCAGATAAAATAGCTTCACCCCACAAATTATCAGGTGCATTAGAGCTAATTAACATGGAGTTCATCATTTCTTTCGATGTTCTATTTTTTCTTTCAGCTATACCATTAGACTCAGGTGAATAAGGTGGAGTTACTTCATGAATAATTCCTTATTTTTCACAAAGAGCATTTAAAGATACATATTCTCCACCTCTATCAGATCTAATTCTCTTGATTTTTCTACTAAGCTGATTTTCAACTTCAGTTTTACAAGAAACAAAAGCATCAAATGTATCATCTTTATTTCTAAGTAAATATAACTTAGTGAATCTAGAAAAATTATCAATAAAAGTTACATAATATCTTTTTCCACCTCTAATCATAGTTATTTTAAATCACCCAAATCAGTGTGAATCAAAGATAATAATTCAGTTTCTCTATTAACTGAAAAATATGACTTTTTAGTAATTTTAGCTTTAGTACATATTTCACATTTATCAAAATTATTTGAGTTTAAACCAGATATTAAACCAAGTGATTGCATATTCTTTATATAAGAGAAATTAACAAGTCCTAATCTACCATGCCATACAGAAATAGACTCAATCAAATACGTAAAAGTAGATACATTTTTTAAAATATCATTATGAGTATTAAGCATAAATAATCCATGATTACAACATCCATTTTCAATAAGAATACTATTTTTCGTTAATATGACCTCATTGTGAATCAATGATAATAATTCAGTTTCTCTATTAACTGAAAAACATGACTTTTTAGTAATTTTAGCTTTAGTACATACTTCATATTTATCAAAATTATTTGAGTTTAAACCAGATATTAAACCAAGTGATTGCATATTCTTCATATAAGAGAAATTAACAAGTCCTAATCTACCATGCCACACAGAAATAGACTCAGTCAAATACGTAAAAGTAGATACATTTTTAGAAATATCATTATGAGTATTAAGCATAAATAATCCATGACTACAACGTTCATTTTCAATAAGAATACTATTTTTAGTTAATATGACCTCATTATTTTCAAATATAACTTTTATTCCAACTTTTCCTAATAATGCCACAAAAATTAAATTAATTCTGATATTAGGAACATGTAATACATTACTCAATGTCAAAGTTTTACCAGTTGTGAGTTTGAGAAGAACTTTGCCTTTTTCAAGAACTTGAACAGTTCTCGAGGTCCCAAGATAAACAATTTTTTTTTCTTTCTCAACTTGGGTGTATGATACAAAATTATTTTTATTTATACAAATGTGCGTAGTAGCACCAAAGTTTACCACCCAATTTCTCACGTTGGTCTCAATATTCATTTCTGAAATGACCGCAATAACTATATCATCCGTTTCAGTCAAATTTATTTTTGACTTAGCGAAATTGTCATTTCTTTTACATATTCTCTTGCATTGAGATGCATCATTTATGAAGATTTTATTATTAGCATTAGATGTATATCTAAGTTTATTTTCATACCTGTATTCCGCAGTACCATAGCCTTCTGACAAACTGACTGGAATGAAAGCAACCATAGCAACACCAACATCAATATTATCAACGGTTTTAAGATAAATATTATATGCCATAGTTTCTTAGATTGTTGAAAAACAATAGTAAATTTCACTATTCTTATATAGTAGTATCAATAAGTTACAATAATAAAAGCAACAACAGTAATAATAATAGTAATAATGATAATAATAATAATATAACAAGATTGAAATATAGATAAATTTTATTATTATGATATTTTAGTAATATATATAAAATATTTGAGTTGTGCTAGTCACTGTCCTAAGAAACTATTTCCGCAATGTGAAATATTTCTCCAAAATTAAACAAACACTTCCCTGATTAATTAGAGGATATCCAAGTTAAGTAAGTCTTCCCTAATTAATCAAAGAATATAGAAATCAATAAAATTAATTATAAACCAACAAGTTTTAACTCAAAATAATAATAAATAAATTATTTAAATAACATAAAAGCAAAGTAAAAAAAAGGGCAGAGAAGTGAAGAGAAATACACCTATATTGGTGTATTAATTGCATGAAGTGGCATTGGCTATTTATAGCCTTCTTGGGGCAGTGGACAGGGAAATTATCAATTAAAATTATGACATGTGATACTTGGCCAACAAGTTATAATACTTGGCCACCATTTAATTAACATGTATCAATCAAACCTACCACAAATAAATTTTACTTTGTCCCAGAGCAAATTAAAATATCTATAACTATATTAAAATATTTAATTTATTTTAAAATATCTCACACTTTTCACAATCGACATATTGTAAAACGCATCTTATGGCGCAAGCATACCGTGACTTCTGTAAAAGGAAAGGCACGAACAACTACCTGATCAGAAGATTTTGAACCAAATAGTGATGATCAAAGGAAGGTAAGCACTACCCTGGATTGCAATGACATTCAGACTTGATTCCCCATCATTTGGCTACTAAAAATTCATCTTTGGGCCTCCAAACTCGCCAAAAAATACACCACGAATGGATATGCCTCCACTAACACCCAAGCCAAAATATCATAGCAGAACTTGGAAAAACTTTATCATGGATTGAACTATATATTGTCAGCGATGATTAAAATGGCTACTAGGAAATGGTAAAAGGATATTCCTATGGCATGATTGCAACAATTGAGAGTATGACTGGACCTCTAACTGTAAATGAAACACACAATAAATTAGATGATATACTATCCAATGAGGGGGAACGGAAGCTAGACACCCCTGACAGTTTTACCAACATCATCAAATGTAGGTATGTATCAAAGATGGGTAATATACGAACAACCAGCTCTGTGTACCACTTTCTAAGGCGCTTTGAGAAACCAAACCATCAAATTGACCAAAAGTAATTGGATCAGGAAACATGAAAGACTCGGAACTTGTAAATACCTACACTCAGAGAGGAATAGACTGTTATCTTCCACAATACGGGTACGTAGAATCTATATAATAGAATAACAACTTCAACTCGAGTTCAAGTATGAACAAGAACACAGTGAAGTTGAACAAATACCCTCAACATAAGATCAAAATGATCTTTTGAAGAGGTGTATTTTATATTTCAGAAATATAGATGAAATAGAAATTATTAAGGCCAAGTCGTCCGAATTCACGGACTTTCCTTAAGGAATAATTCTCCTCACTGTACCCGAGGTTATGAAATCTTCCTCCCAGGATAAAATGACCTTCAATCCAACTATAGTGGTACCTCAAATAGGCAGATTTTTCGAACACACTCACAGTTTGAATGATCACACTTAGAGTATTTTTAAGAAGAAGAAGAAGCTTGTAATTTTGAAAATTTTCTATATTAACCTGTGGAAGAAAGCAGGTTATTTATAGCCACAACATGCCTCTTCTGAAGAGAGGCAATGGTTCAATCCAAAAGTTGTACCTTTGCTGTAAGTTTATGTCTGTTCATGAAAGATTGCATCTTTTCCTGAACAGACATCTTTTTTCATGAATCAGTGTGTCCTTTTGCTGAATGGTTGCATTAGTTTGTTCAACCATTACATCAGTTCAGAAACAATACAGCAGTTCTGAAGCAGCATTAGTTCAAAAATAGTGCCTGCACCCAGTTTCAAAATATTGTTCACTGCCCAGTTTCGAAACACTGTTTCGGAATATAAATGGAGTCCAAAAGAAAATATTTCCTGTGTTTTACACATATTCAGATCAGATTTTTGTCAAATAAAATTTGTCCAAAAAGATAGATCTCATCGATCGTTCATTTGCCAAATCCAAATCCAAATCCAAATCTGAAGCCGAGCCAAGCGAGTGACGACGACGACGATGCGAGGCATCTCTATTTTCTTGCCTCACTTATGATGTGGAGTAAGTGTTCATTAATATAAACACTACA
Source organism: Capsicum pubescens (assembly GCA_030864215.1). NCBI lineage: Eukaryota > Viridiplantae > Streptophyta > Magnoliopsida > Solanales > Solanaceae > Capsicum > Capsicum pubescens. The sequence goes on from CM061548.1 coordinate 88,315,714, forward strand.
AGGTTTTCTTCTCCCACTAATGTGGGAGAATTAGTGGACTTTCCACTTTGGGAGTATACCTTCTAAATTGGTATCTCCTTCCTTCCACAATTATTCTCCATTTTTTTCCATTCACACTTCATTCATATACTATGAACCCAACAATCCCCCACATGAATGGGGAATGGCTATTTTTCATAAAAATTTTATGAACAAGTATGTGATCATCAAGTAAAGGCTGATTGCATCTGGATAAGTGGGTTTCCCTTTGAACTTTCCGTAGTGAACATGCATCGGATGCACTCGGTCAATCGGTAGATTTGATATATTTAAACTGTCGAGATTTAATGTACACCTAGACAACCATGTCACACAAACAACCTTTTACCGTTTATGGTTCTTATGGTTTTGTTCTTTTAAGCCATGAACACGTCCCAGTTTTCATGAGAGCTTAGAGAATAGGCCTTTACTAAAATTCTCTTTGAAGCGGCTTCCACTTCTCCCACACATAGGTGATTTCTAAATGTTCAATCCTGTAGATTAAACTATTTGGTCAAATCTGCCAAATTTAGATAATCATTAAAAGACTTTTCACCTTAAGTCTTATCCTTGTTTACTATACATTGTCTACATCATGAGAATGGGTTGGGTATTTGACAATGTTGAACCTGTCAGACACAACTTTGTTTGATCTCCTTGAACCTAGCTCTTGGGATCTCCAGTATGCTAGGTAGAGTTACCACCATGCTGACTTGTCCTAGGCCTTAAACCCATTCCCTTAGATGTCCTTTCTACTCCTTCTCTAGATAGGCCTTTTGTAAGTGGATCCGACACATTATACTTTGACTTTCCATAGTCTACAGTGATAATTCCACTAGAGAGAAGTTCTCTAACGGTATTATATCTTCATCTTATATGACGAGATTTACCGTTATACATCATACTCCCTGCTCTACATATTGTCGCTTGGCTATCACAGTGTATACATACTGGTGCCACTGGCTTAGGCCAATACGGAATATCTTCCAAGAAATTCCAGAGTCATTCTGCTTCTTCACCGGTTTTATCTAATGCGATAAATTCAGATTCCACTTGTGAATTTTACTTCGTTCGATCCGGTGATCCAATTTGCATCACTATATCCTTCAAGTACCGCAGGATATTTATTATAATGCAAAGAATAATTTTGAGTGTATTTAAGATACCCCAAAACTCTTTTCATTGCCATCCAGTGAGTTTTGTTGGAATTACTCGTGTACCGACTTAATTTACTGATAGCGCATGCTATGTATGGTCGTGTACAGTTCATTATATACATTAAATATCCCAATACTCTTGCGTACTCCAATTGCGAGTCACTTTCACGTTCATTCTTTCGAAGTGCAAAGCTCGCATCCAATGGAGTCTTGGCAATACCGAATTCCATATACTTGAACTTGTCAAGTACCTTTTCGATATAATGAGACTGTGACAATGCCAACCCTTGTGGATTTTGATGGATTCTTATACCTAAGATCACATCTGCAACTCCAAGGTCCTTCATATCAAACTTGCTCTCGAACATTCATTTTGTTGCATTTATGTTAGAAATGTCTCTACTGATGATCAATATATCATCCACATATAAACATACAATGTCTTGGTGATTTGGAGTGTCTTTAATATAAACACATTTATCACATTCATTTATTTTGAATCCATTTGCCAACATGGTTTGGTCAAACTTTGCATGTTATTGCTTAGGTGCTTGTTTTAGTCCATAAAGTGACTTAACAAGTTTACATACCTTATTTTCTTTTCCTAAAATCACAAAACCCTCAGGTTGTTCCATGTATATTTCTTCCTCCAAATCTCCATTTAAGAATGCGGTCTTCACATCCATTTAATGGATTTGAAGATCATATACCTCCACCAAGGCAATTAACATTCGAATCGAGGTTATCCTTGTTACTGGCGAGTATGTATCAAAGTAATCAAGGCTTTCCTTCTATTTGAAGCCTTTTACTATAAGTCTTGCCTTGTATTTATCAATAGTCCATCTGCCTTCATTTTCCTTTTGAAGATCCATTTAGACCCTAAAGGCTTATTTCCGGGAGGAAGGTCAACCAATTCCTATGTATGGTTGCTTAAGATTGAATCTATCTCACTATTGATTGACTCTTTTCAAAAGGATGAGTCTGACGAAGACATCGCTTCTTTAGATGTTTGAGGCTCATTTTCTAAGAGAAATATTACAATATCCGATCCAAACGAAGTTGACATTCTTTGACGTGTACTACGTCTTGGATTTTCTTAATTATGTACATTCTTACTTGGTTCATCTCGAGGTCATTTAGATCCTCCACTAGATTGTTCATGTCTAATTTTATACGGGTAAATGTTTTCAAAGAATTCAGCATTGTCTGATTCAATTACCGTATTTTCACTAATATCCGGATGTTCGAATTTATGAACCAAAAATCGACATGATTTACTACTTTTAGCATATCCTATGAACATGCAGTCCACCATTTTAGGTCCTATCTTAACCCTTTTAGGTATAGGAACTTGAACCTTCGCTAGACACCCCCACACTTTGAAATATTTCAAGTTAGGTTTCCTTCCTTTCCATTTTTCGTAAGGAATTGATTGTGTCTTACTATGGGGAAATCTGTTGAGTATACGATTGGCCGTAAGGATAGCCTACCCCCATAAGTTTTTTGGTAAACCAGAACTTAAAAGTAAGGCATTCATCATTTCCTTCAAAGTTCGATTTTTCCTTTCAGCAATTCCATTAGATTGAGGTGAATACGGGGCCGTATTTTGATGTATTATTCCGTTCTCTACACATATTTGCGCAAAGGAAGATTCATATTCTCTTCCTCTATCACTTCTTATCATTTTGATCTTTTTGTCTAACTGATTTTCAACTTCAGTTTTATATTTTCTAAACGCATCTATTGCTTCATCCTTACTATTTAGCAAGTAGACATAACAGTATCTAGTGCAATCGTCAATAAAAGTTATGAAATACTTTTTCCCACCACGAGATGGTGTTGACTTCATATCACAAATGTCAGTGTGTATTAAGTCTAAGGGATTGAAATTCCTTTCAACGGACTTATAAGGATGCTTCGCATACTTCGATTCCACACCGTTTGACACTTTGATTTATTGCACTCAAAGTTTGGCAAAACTTCTAAGTTAATCATTTTTCATAACGTTTTGTAATAAAATGGCCCAAATGTTCATGCCATAAATCATAAGACTCAAGCAAATAAGACGAATTCAAACTTTTATTCATTTCAACAGTCATTACATTCATCTTACAAAGGCCCTCCGTGAGATAGCCTTTTCCAACATACATTTCTCCTTTGCTAACTACAATTTTTCCAGAAACGGTTACACATTTGAATCCGTTCTTATCTAGGAGTGAAACATAATTTAAGTTCCTACGTAACTCCGGAACATATAGCACATTATTCAGTGTCAAGACCTTGCCAGAAGTCATCTTTAGGCAAATTTTTCCTGTTTCCTCTACCTTAGCAGTAGCGGAGTTGGTCATGTAAAGCATTTCTTCTGCTTGAGTTGGAGCAAATGACGAGAACAACTCTTTGTTTGCGCAAACATAACGTGTGGCACCAGAATCCATCCACCATTCACGTGGATTCCCCACCAAGTTGCATTCCGTGAACATAGCACACAAATCATCATAATATTTGTTGGACTCAATCAGATTCGGTTGGTCCTTTTTATTCCCTTTCTTCAGGGCTCGACAATCTGTGTACTTGTGGCCAATTTTGCCACAGTTGAAGCATTTTTCCTTGAACTTTTTCTTGGGTTGATTGCTTCCATGTTCAACTTTCTTTCTTTTCTTCGAGTTGTTTTGGCCATCTTCTACAATATGTGCTCCATTCATTGTACAATTTCCCTTTGACCTTCGTTCGGCAGCTTTATTGTCCTCTTCAATACGAAGTCGGACAATAAGATCTTCAACGGTCATCTCCTTGCGTTTATGCTTTAAGTAGTTTTTGAAGTCTTTCCACAAAGGTGGTAGCTTCTAGTTTTTGAAGTCTTTCCACAAAGGTGGTAGCTTCTCAACTATCGCTGCTACTTGGAAAGCATCATTCATAATTAAACCTACAAAACATTTTATGTGAGTATTAAGAACATTTTTAATTTGTTCAACTAAGGTATTTTTCAAAGATATACCTTCTTCTAGGAGAACATGTATGATGACTGGCAACTCCTGTACTTGAGAGACAACAGATTTGCTATCAATCATTTTGAAGTCCAGGAACCGTGCAACAAGGAATTTCTTAATTCCTGCATCCTCCGTTTTATATTTCCGTTCAAGTGCCCCCCACAGTTCCTTTGATGTCTTGGTTCCACTATAGACATTGTAGAGATCGTCTTGGAAACAACTCAGAATATAGTTCCTGTAAAAGAAATCCGAATGTTTCCAAGCTTCTACAATAACGAAGCGGTCTTTGTCTGAGGTTCCCTCGGGCACCTCAGGAGCGTCTTCGCTAGTGAACCGTTGTAGACATAGAGTGGTGAGGTAAAAGAACATCTTTTGTTGCCACCGCTTGAAGCCAATGCCCGAAATTTTTTCGGGCTTCTCCGCCGGTGCCATCGTTGGCTGAGCATTTGTGCGACTTGATGTGGCAATATTATTTGCCTCCACAGACGTTTTCGCATCCATCATTTGACTTTCAGTTGTCATTTTTCCTGTCACCACAAGACAGAAAACCTAGTATTTTTCAGAATACTATTTATAAAGTTAAATAACTTGAAACAATTCTTCTTGTTTCTAGTTAACGATGAAGTTTTTATTACTTCGAATCATCAACCGAATGAACCTTAACTTGTGATAAAGATTTTATGTCTTGTAATCACTAGTTAAAATCAAGCGGAGTAGAAAGCCTAAGCTTTAATCTCCAAAAATAAGCAATACAGATTCTGAAAAACTATTCCTTAAGATTGTTATCTTCCACAATACGGGTACGTAGAATCTGTATAATAGAATAACAACTCCAACTCGAGTCAAAGTATGAACAAGAACATAGTGAAGTTGAACAAATACCCTCAACACAAGATCAAAATGATCTTTCGAAGAGGTGTATTTTATATTTCAGAAATATAGATGAAACAAAAATTGTTAAGGCCAAGTCGTCCGAATTTACGGATTTTCCTTAAGGAATAATTCCCCTCACTGGACCCGAGGTTATGGAATCTTCCTCCCAGGATAAAATGGTCTTCAATCCGACTATAGCGGTACCTCAAATAGGCGGATTCTTTGAACACACTCTTGGCTTGAATGATCACACTTAGAGTATTTTTAAGAAGAAGAAGAAGCTTGTAATTTTGAAAATTTTCTATATTAACCTGTGGAAGAAAGCAAGTTATTTATAGCCACAACATGCCTCTTCTGAAGAGAGGCAATGGTTCAATCCAAAGGTTGCACCTTTGCTGTAAGTTTATGTCTGTTTATGAAAGATTGCATCTTTTCCTGAATAGCCATCTTCTTTCATGAATCAGAAACAATACAGCAGTTCTGAAGCAGCATTAGTTCAAAAACAGTGCCCGCACCCGGTTTCGAAACACTGTTCACTACCCAGTTTCGAAATATAAATGGAGTCCAACAAAAAATATGAATCCAAGCCGAGCGACAACGATGACGGCGCGAGGCATCTCTATTTTCTTGCCTCACTTATGATGTGGAGTAAGTGTTCATTAATATAAACACTACAAGGTTTCCTTCTCCCACCAATGTGGGAGAATTAGTGGACTTTTCACTTTGGGAGTATACCTTCTAAATTGGTATCTCCTTCCTTCCACAATTATTCTCCATTTTTTTCCATTCACACTTCATTCATATACTATGAACCCAACATAGACATCAATAACACTTATTGTTATTTTTGTAACTCCCCGAAACCATAAAACATATCTTCCTTGAATGTATCTATGTCAAAAATTATACGGGGAATTAGGTGTGAGCTACATAATAAATAGCTCTATCAATCAATAAGGTATGAACTTGCTTGATATAATTAAGAACCTCAACATAAAAGTTAAAAAGCAACTTAACTGGCAAGATCATACTCGTTTTCCCTATGAAATATATGGCTGGTAAGAAATGAGACTTACCACAGAAAGACTAAAACAAAGAATATTATTCATACCCCTTTCAACCATGTTATGGAATGCTTAGCACTCACTGGTAAAAGTAACAAACAAAATCGACATAAATGTGACTTTGTTAAATGGTAATTAACCCTTAAAAATTTTTAAATACAATTCTGATGGTTTCGCAAGACAAATTCAGGAAAAAAGCAACAAGTAATTGATAAAAGTTCCATAAAATAGGGAGTCAAAACAAGCATTTGAAACATATTAATGAGCAAACATCTCATGAAGCACCAAAGATAGCATCAAATTTATTACAACATTTAAAAAGCTTTTTCAATGACAAAGTGCTGAAACTACATAACTTCAATTTATTTTAAACACAAACAAAATTAAACGACGAAAAGGACCAATTGCAGTTGCTAAAAGATAAAGAAACAACTCCTCAATTCATCCATTATAGCTTTATCTAATTTTAATATTGAGTTTTAAATTAGGGATATATATTTTAAATTTTTATATTTCAAATCATCCAAAGGATTTTAATAAAGATTTGAGGCTGCTTTCACAACTTGCAAACATTGGCAAATTAAAGAGATGCAAAGACAAAAAAAAAAATAGATAAAATCTAATCAGAAAATTTAAAAAACCCATAAGAAAACCCAAGTTACAAACAACAGGAAACCAAAATCTAGTATAGAAAAGATAGATACAGATTTTGCAGTAAAATTATATGACTTCATTTTTTTTTTCACACGAAAAAAGTGTTTAAAGACAACCTTTTTATTATAATGTATAGAGAGGTCTTTTAAAACTACGCTTTTTTTTTTTTAAATGTCTAGATTAATTTTTTTAATGTATAGAACAAGTACCTTTTGCTCCTATACATCTCTTTTTATATTTTTCATGTTCACTAATTTAGAAAACGTGCATTGCACGTGAGCTTTATCTAAAATATCAATTGGATCAATATAATTCAAAGATTAAAACTGGATCGATTTTTGCTTCAATGATGGCTTAGATGATACTAATTAAGTCTGATATTAACTAAAATATTAACTATCAAGTGTTAGAAAAATTACTACAATATTGATATTGACATAGAATTAATTAACAATACTATTAAAATAGTCACAAATATTGTGTCGTGGCAAGTCACTGCCTTGAAAGCGATTTCGGCTCGACTCTTGTGTAAATCCTTCTAGCCAATCGCTCCACTAGGTTCCATAGCTACTTCTAAACACGTGCACTCGTGGATGAAAGTTTGGAGGTTGTCTAAACCAATTACCTAAAATAATTCAAGAAGAGGAAAGGAGGAAGACTCTTTTTCTTTTCCTTTCTATTTGTTGTATTTCTTCTTTTTTGATGTGTTTTTGTTCTCCAAAGACATATGATTATATAGGGATATCAAAAAGTGGTTTGCAAGATGAGAATTAATGGTATTAAAGTACCATTAAACCAAAGTACAATTAAATCAAGTGTTACAGATTTTTGTTGTTTTCATTTGGAACGGATATATATGTATGTTCATTTTATTTGAAACATACTTCTTTATTCATTGCATTACACAAAATTCTTTAAGAAGAATTAACTCCATAATCTCCCACTAATGCAAAGATAAAGAATATGAATAAATTTTGGGAAAAAGGAAGGAACATGTACTTAAGTGTCAATATCTTTCGATTTGAATTGACACGTAGTGATATGAGGCAACAACAAATATCCAAAAAGTAAAGTACTCTTGAACTAGAGGGACATAAGTTGAGACCCTTACAACACATATCATATCCTTGATTTTAAGCAACTTTCGCGATACTACAAAGTGCTTTTATGGTCCTGCACACAAACCATGGGTCTCATGAGTGCTCTACAAAGATAACCCAAGTCTTTCATAAAAAGGTGACCAACCTTTTACACTCACGTAAGTGATCCATCAAGTATATCTCATAAACCACATTAAGTCTATGGATCATTAAGAGCAAAAATAAGCTCAACCTTATAATACACTACCTCACACCATAGGGATAGGATATGTAGTGTTTATTGAAGGCCTATATGGCTTCGTTTGATCACAAATAGGTATTGTTTATCGATGTTTTTGGGTACAAAAATCTGTATATATATGCAACAATAACTTCAACACAAGTTCAAGTCTAAGACTAGAACACTTATGAAGTTTCTTAACACCTTCAACACAAGATTATAAATAATTTATCCAAGAAGTATGTTAACTTTCAGAAATGAGATGAAACATAATTTTCAGGCCAAGTCCCCCGACTTCACGGAGTGTCCTTAAGGAATAATTCCCCTCACTGTACCCAAGGTTATGGAATCTTCCTCCCAGGATAAAATGGTCAAACAAACCAACTGTAGCGGTACCTCAAATAATTAGAATCTCTTTGAACTCACTCAACGATTTGATTGATCACACGGGATGTTTTTGATGACAAGAAAAGTTTGTATGTTCAAAATGTGGATGAAAGTAGGTTTATATAGTCATCAGGTGCCTCTTCTGAAAGGTGGCAATGGTTCACTTAAAAGGGTGACCTTTCTGAAAAATCATGTCTGTTCGTCCAAAGAATGCGTCTTTTCCGAACAGGCATACCATTTCATGAATCAGTGTGTCATTTCGTTGAAGGGTTGCATCCCTTTCGAAACATCAATTCGCTTCTGCACTGTATTTCGAAGCAGTGTTTCTACTACTGTATGCATGCATATAAATGGAGGATCAAAACACATAAATAATTTGTTGCATTTTTTCCCTTTGGTATTTTCAGATTAAATTTCTGTCAAACAAACTTTGTCCAAAAAGATAGATCTCATCGATCGATTATTTGACAAATTCAAATCCAAATCCGAATTCGAAGTCGAAGCCGAGCAAGCAACAACGACGACTGCGTAAGGCACCATCTTGTTCTTCCCTCACTATCCATGTGGAGTAAGTGCTTCTTATTATAAATACTTTAAAGTTCTCTTCTCCCACCAATGTGGGAGAATTAGTGAATTTTCCCTTAAAAGAGTACACTTTCCATTTTAGTATCTCTTTTTCTCTCCACTAGTTTCCCTTCATTTTCCGTTCACACTTTTCATACATATTGAACCCAAAAATCCCCCGCATGAATGGGAAATGACTACTTTTTCATAAAATTTTATGGATAAGTATGTGATCATCAAGCAAAGACTGATTGCATCCGGATAAGTGGGTTTTCTTTTGAACTTTCCATAGTGAACATGCATCGGATGCACTCGGTCAATCGATAAATTTGATATCTTTGAACCGTCGAGCTTTAATATACACCTAGACAACACATGTCACACAATCAGCCTTTTACCATTTATGGTTCTCATGGTTTTATTCTTTTCAGCCATAAACACGTCCCAATTTTATGAGAGCTTAGAGAATAGGCCTTTACTAACATTCTCCTTAAAGCGGCTTCCACTTCGCCCCCATATAGGTGATTTATAAATGTTCAATCCTATAGATTAAACTATTTGGTCAAATCTGGCAAATTTAGATAATTATTAAAAGACTTCACACCATAAGTCTTATCCTCGTTTACTAAACAATGTCTACATCATGAGAATGGGTTGGGTATTTGACAATGTTGAACCTGCCAGACACAACTTTATTTGATCTCCTTAAACCTAGCTCTTGGGATCTCCAGACTTCTAGGTAGAGTTACCGCCATGCTGACTTGTCCTAGGTCTTAAACTCATTCCTTTGGATGTTCTCTAAACTCCTTCTCTAGATAGGCCTTTTGTAAGAGGATCTGACACATTATCCTTTGACTTCGCATAGTCAACAGTGATAATTCCACTAGAGAGAAGTTCTCTAACAGTATTATGTCTCCGTCTTATGTGATGAGATTTACCGTTGTACATCATGCTCCCTGCCCTACCCATTGTCGCTTGTCTATCACAATGTCTACATACTGGAGCCACTAGTTTGGGCCAATAAAGAATATCTTCCAAGAAATTCCAAAGTCATTCTACTTCTTCACCGGTTTTATCCAATGCGATAAATTTAGATTGCATTATAGAGCGAGCAATACAAGTCTGTTTGGATGATTTCCAAGAGACCGCTCCTTCACCGATAGTAAATACATATCCACTAATGGATTTTACTTCATTTGATCTGATGATCCAACTTGCATCACTATATCCTTCAAGTACCGCGGGATATTTAATATAATACAAAGCGGTCTTGAGTGTATTTAAAATACCCCAAAACTTTTTTCATTTCCATCCAATGAGTTTTATTAGGATTACTCGTGTACCAACTCAACTTATTTATAGCGCAAGCTATGTCTGGTCGTGTACAGTTCAATATATACATTAAACATCCCAATACTCTTGTTTACTCCAATTGTGAGTCACTTTCACCTTCATTCTTTCGAAGTGCAAAGATCACATCCAATGAAGTCTTGGCAATACCAAATTCTATATACTTGAATTTGTCAAGTAACTTTTTTATGTAATGAGATTGTGACAATGCCAACCCTTGTGGAGTTCTATGGATTCTTATCCCTAAGATCACATCCGTAACTCCAAGGTCTTTCATATCGAACATGTTCTCGAGCATTCATTTCATTGCATTTATGTCTAAAATATCTCTACTGATGATCAACATATCTTTCACATATAAACACACAATGACTTGGTGATTTGGAGTGTCTTTAATATAAACACATTTATCATATTCATTAATTTTAAATTTGTTTGCCAACATGGTTTGGTCAAACTTCGCATGTCATTATTGCTTAGGTTCTTGTTTTAGTCCATAAAGTGACTAAATAAGTTTACACACCTTATTTTTTTTCCTGAAACCACAAAACCCTCAGGCTGTTCCATGTAAATTTCTCCCTCCAAATCTCCATTTAGGAATGTGGTTTTCACATTCATTTGATAGATTTAAAGACCATATAACTCCACCAAGGCAATTAATATTCGAATTGACGTTATCCTTGTTACCGGCGAGTATGTATCAAAGTAATCAAGGCTTTCTTTTTGTTTGAAGCCTTTTACTACAAGTCTTGCCTTGTATTTGTCAATAGTACCATCCGCTTTCATTTTTCTTTTGAAGATCTATTTAGATCCTAAAGTTTTATTTCTTGGAGTACGATCAACCAACTCCCACGTATGGTTGCTTAAGATTAAATCAATCTCACTATGGACTGCCTTTTTCCAAAAGGATGAGTCTGAAGACGTCATCGCTTTCTTAAATTTTTTAGGCTCATTTTCTAAGAGAAATGTTACAAAATCCCATCCAAACGAAGTTGACGTTCTTTGACGTGTACTAAGTTTTGGATTCTCATCATTATGTACATTCTCACTTGGTTTATCTCGAGGTCGTTTAGACCCTCCACTAGATTGTTCATGTCTAGTTTTATACGGATAAATGTTTTCAAAGAATTCAGCGTTATCTGATTCAATTATCTTGTTTTCATTAATATCCGGATGTTTGGATTTATGAACCAAAAAACAAAATGCTTTACTACTTTTAGCATATCCTATGAATACGCAGTCCACCGTCTTAGGTCCTATCTTAACCCTTTTAGGCATAGGAACTTGGACCTTTGCTAGACACCCCACACTTTGAAATATTTTAAGTCGGGTTTTCTTCCTATCCATTTTTCATAAGGAATTGATTGTGTCTTACTATGGGGAACTCTATTGAGTATTCGGTTGGCTGTAAGGATAGCCTCCCCCCACAAGTTTTGTGGTAAACCTGAACTTATAAGTAAGGCATTCATCATTTCCTTCAAAGTTTGGTTTTTCCTTTTCACAATTCCATTAGATTGAGGTGAATACGGGGATGTAGTTTGATGAACAATTCCATTCTCTACACATATTTCGACGAAGGGAGATTCATATTCTCTGCCCTTATCACTTCTTATAGTTTTGATTTTTTTCTCTAACTGATTTTCAACTTTAGTTTTGTATTGCCTAAATGTTTCTATTACTTCATCCTTACTATTTAGAAAGTATACATAACAATATCTAATGCAATCATCAATAAAAATTATGAAATACTTTTTTCCACCACGTGATGGTGTTGACTTCATATCACAAATGTCAGTGTGGATTAAGTCTAAGGGGTTAGAATTCCTTTCAATGGACTTATACGGATGCTTAGCATACTTTGGTTCCACACAAGTTTGACACTTTGTTTATTGCACTCAAAGTTTGGAAAAACTTCTAAGTTAATCAGTTTTCGTAATGTTTTGTAATCAACATGGACTAGTTGTTCATGCCACAAATTGGGAGACTCAAGCAAGTAAGAAGAATTTGAACTTTTATTGATTTCAACATTCATTACATTCATTTTGAATAGGCCCTCATTGAGGTAGCCTTTTTCTACATACACTTGTCCTTTACTAAGTACAATTTTTTCGAAAACAAATACATATTTGAATCTGTTCTTGTCTAGAAGTGAAATAGAAATCAAGTTCTTTCGTAACTCCAGAACATACAAGACATTGTTAAGTGTCAACACTTTGTTGGAAGACATCTTCAAGCATACTTTTCCTGTTCCTTCCACTTTTGTAGTAGTGAAATTTTCCATGTAGATCTTTTCTTCTACTTGGGCTGAAGCAAACATCGAAAATAACTCCTTGTTAGTACAAACATAGCGGGTGGCACCAGAATCCATCCATCATTCGCGAGTATTTCCCACCAAGTTGCATTCGGAAAGCATAGCACACAGATTATCCATTTCTTTCTTAAACTCTGACAGATTTGCTTGGTTATTCTTCTTTCCTTTCTTTGGGGCACGACAATCCATAAACTTCTGGCCAATCTTGCCATAGTTGAAGCACTTTCCCTTGAACTTCTTCTTGGGTTGATTGGTTTCATTTCCAGCTTTCTTTCGCATTTTAGAGTTGTTTTGGTCATCTTCTACAATGTGTGTTCCACTCATTACAAAATTGCCTGTTGACCTTCTTTTCACAGCCTTATTATCTTCTTCAATACGTAGTCGTACAATTAGATCTTTGACTGACATCTCCTTACGTTTGTGTTTCAAATAGTTTTTGAAGTCTTTCCACATAGGTGGTAGCTTCTCTATTATTGCTGCTACTTGAAATACTTCATTCATAATCAAACCTACAATAAAGTTCATGTGGATACTAAAAACATTTTTAAATTATTCAACAACGGTATTTGTCAAAATCATACCTTCCGCTAGGAGATCATGAATGATCACTTGCAGTTCCTGCACTTGTGAAACAACAAACTTGTTGTCTATTATTTTGTACTCCAGGAATTATGCAACAAAGAACTTTTTAGTTCTGGCATCCTCCATCTTGTACTTTTGTTCTAGCGCTACCCATAACTTTTTTGTATTATTGGTTCCGCTATACACATTGTAAAGGTTATCTTGGAGACCACTCAAGATATAATTCCTGCAAAGGAAATTTGAGTGTTTCCAAGCCTCTACAATCATGAAGAATTCTTTTATAGGGGTTCCCTCGGGCTCCTCCGGAGCTTCCTCAACCGTGAACCTTTGAAGACCGAGAGTTGTGAGGTAAAAGAACATTTTCTGTTGCTATCTCTTGAAGTCAATACCCGTGAAATTTTCAAGTTTCTCCGCCGGTGCCATAGCTTGCGGAGCATTAGTACGATTCGTTATGACAATACTAGTTGCCGCCATAGTCATTCCAGCATCATGCATTAGATTATTAGTCGTTATTTTCCTGTCACCACAAGACAGTACCTTTAGTATATCGAAATACTTATGAAAAAATTGCAGCAACTTTAAACACTTCTTGTTTCTAGTTTAACGATGAAGTTCTTATGACTTCCAATCGTCAACCGAGTGATCTTTAACTTGTGATGAAGATTTTATGTCTTCAAATCACTAGTTAAGTTCAAACGAACTAGAAAGCTTAGAGCTTTAATCTCAAAAAACAAGCTATACAGATTCCAAAAGTGAATTATTCCTTAAGATTATTGTTCACTACTAAAAAAAAAGAAAAAACCCGACCACAAAAATCGACCACATGTGGTTGGTTTTCTCCAAAAACCGACCAAAGTGTGTGGTCGGTAAAGTTGTGGTAGGTTTTTAAAAACCGACCAGAAGTGGTCGATTTTTTTAAGAATATATATATATTTTAAAAATTTATTATTATTTTATTAAAATTGAAAAAAATAATTTAAGGAAAAAAAACCAACCACAAGTGGTCGGGTTTTTTATTAAATTAATTAAATTTAATATAAAACCAACCACTTGTGGTCGGTTTTTATTAAATTAATTAATAATATTTAATATAAAACCAACCACTCGTGGTCAGTTTTCTGGAAAAAAAAATTAAAAACCGACTACATGCGGTCGATTTTCTAGAAAAAAATTGAAAAACCGACCACAAGTGGTCGGTTTTTTTAGATTTTTTTTTTAAAAATAAAAATCAAAACCCAAATACACAATGCAACAACAACAATCCAATACAGCAGTAACCAAATCAATACAACAGCAACAACAACCGAAAACTAAACATAAATACTTTCAAAAGTCTACAACACGTACAAAATGTCCTACAAAATTGAGTATGAAAAAACTACAACAATACTTTCAAACAAAAAAATGTCTAAATAATAAATACAACACATACAAAAATCAAAAAACTAAAAGTCATCATCATCGAATTCGTCCTCGTCTTCCATATCATCATCCGTGCTAAAATCATCCAGGGGGCCTAGACCTTTTGCAACCCGAACTGCATCACCAGGACACGGAGAAATAACCCCCGCAGTCTGAATGAAAGAGATAAACTGCTGCTATAGCATCTTGATTTGTGATGTTGTTTCCTTCTCGATCTTCTTCTTCCTCTCTCTCTGTTCAATAAACCTCTCTCTCTGTTCAGCAAGCTCTTTACTAAGTTGAGAAACCATATTTTATAGTCTTTTAATGGTTTCTCTATCGACTGAAGAGCTAGAGTATGCTTCGCCGGACGAACACCTAATATTATCGCCAAAAAAAATTATGTGGAATCCGTAGAAATGGCCTCTATTTGCAGGACCCACAGCTTTTGTCCATAACTTCTCCTCTCCATGCTCAGGTATTGGGTCACCCTGACTTTCAGGAGGCTGACTACTACGATATTCAGCAACAAGACACGTATATTCGTCCTATAGTTAAAGTAAAGTTAATACTAAAAGTAAAAAAATATTAAAGTAGTTATAATTCAAAATTTGTTTCTTACATGGACAGCTTTTGCACGAGCTTCAACCCAGACATCTTCATCTGTCGGATTCTTTTTCTTTTTTCGTATGAGTCTCCTCAAATAGCTCATCAGTTGGTATTCGCCTACCCTTATCTTTTTTCTGCATATGAAAACGTTATATATCAATGTTCAAATAATTAAAAAAAATTAAATAGAAACAAACAATTAACATTGTAAAAGTTACATACCATTTTTTCCTTCACAGCAAGAGTACTTCTGGCACCCGCAGTATGTAGAGAGCCACCCTTGGATGATGCTTGGGCTTTCTTTCCTTTTTTACTCAACAATTGGTATTCTTCGCTACTCTAATGGCGAAGGTACAATTTCCATGCGGCTACAGAATCCACTTAGGTTTTACCAATTTCTTTCGGACTTAATCCAAGAGATCGTTAAATCTGGCTCTACATCTTATGAAAAAGTTCTTCTTTATAAGAAATGTATTTGCATCATCCCACCAGTAAAATTTCTACAACAAAGCTATAATATTCAATCTTTTATTCTAACAAAATACTAATAAGTAGTCGATAAGTTAAATTATTACCTTAAGTTCTTCAAACATTCTCTCCCTGTCAAGTTCTGGAACCTTTTGCCAGCTGGTCCTGTAGCCGTTGAAGTGCCGAGTAATGCATATTCGCGCCTTTTGTCTAACTCCAGTATCCTTCCTAAACCTACAACACAAGATGAAACAGTAATTTCATAGAGCATAATAATATAGTAATCAAAAAATGAGTAACATTATTATATTTAGAAATCTTACCCTCTCGGAACTAGAACAAGATAATCCTCCCAGAATTATCTCTGTCTCCTGGCTTCCTAGTAAGTGATGGTGGATTCACTGGCGTGGGAGGATCTGAAGCACCAGATAGAGTGCCTCCAAGATGAAGATCCAACAACCCAGTAGATCCAGCAGAATCATTGTGCGAAGTTGCGTGACTGCTGCAAGAGAGTATCAATGGTGGTACATGTCTGGAGGGGCCAACGACTGTCCGATAGTACTGTGCTAGCGGTGGTACATTCATAGCAGCAGAATGAGTTGGTGCAGACCCATGTAGTGGCCCCACATACATGGGAGTAGTTATCGAATCCTCGGACGACCTAGAATATGAGGGTCATGCTAGCGCATCAGCAAACCGACCCTCAGATATATGAATGTTTGTCGGTCGTCTATAAGACGGAGGTTGTCTATTATTTTTTGGTTTCATAGTATCAACTTTTGTCTTACCTTTGTCACCTCTGCCTGACATCTAAATTATGTTAAATTAACAAGTAGTTAGTTACAACAAAATGAATGTATAAGAAAACATTCCAAGTAAATAATTTGAAGTTACTAATTCACATTTCAAATAGCTTCAACAACATGAGATATAGACAAAACTATTTTTATTACTATATAAATCGTGGAAAAGTGGAAACAACAAAGTAAAACAGTATATTACATATCAATCTTAAACAAGAAGCATAAAGGTAAATATATAGTACAAAGCATAAAGACATCAATACATAATAAATACAACCTACACAACTAATCCTCCTCTTATGAAGACTCTCCACTAAACCATTCACCCTCTTCGAAGGTTTTCTCATCTTCTACCCACTCAGCCTATTCTTTTGCAATATTAACTTCTTCAAATATATTTTTTGGGTGATTCAAATCATCCACTAATTCAACGTCCACTAGCTGGTGATCAATCTGTATTTCATTTTGATACGCAGTCTCCAGCACATTCTCAACTTCCATCCGGCCTATAGGCTTTGTTTTGATTACAACCCACCAATCATACTTATCATTGCGCAATGGATAAGAAGCATAATACACTTGTTTAGCATTTTGCACTAGAACAAATGGATCGTAAATAGGATACGAGTTATTATGCTTCACTTCAATGATGTTATGCTCTCTATGTACTCTTGTGCCTCTTGTTCTTGGATCAAACCACTTACATCAAAAGAGGAAAACTTTTTTCATTGGGAAACCAGCATACTCCAGTTCTAAGATCTCGTGTATGATGCCAAAGAAATCAACAACATCATCACCCTTAACCCAAACACCACTATTGTTTGTTTTCCTTGTTCTGGAGTGTTCTTCTGTGGAAAATTTAAACCCATTTACTATGTATTGGGACATTGCATTACCTTCAACTGGACCCAAAGAAATATCTCTCAAAAGCTGATCGTATGCGGTTGTATTTGGTGAATGGTGTACCTAAAAAAATTATACATATATATATTTTAGTTGAGGAATGTGTAAATGTTTAAACTTTGTAGAAATATTAATACACTTATGAACCTCATTTTTAAACCATGTTGCAAAGGATGGATACACTTTATTTTCATGGAATTGAGTCTTAAATGAACTGAACATCCAACATGGGAAACACAATTAGTTTCTTTAAGTGAATGAGTAAACAAATAAGATATGTTAAAATTTTAATCTCCTTACTTCAGAAAGGGCTCAATTTCTGGGCAATTCAGCATGACATACAAAGTTGTAGACTTGAAATCCATGGAAGTGAGGCCGCGAGGTATGGTCTTTTTAGCCTTACAACCAGATTGATTGAAAATTGATATCGGTTGTAAATGAGGCTCATTCACATCGTCCTGATAACGATTCGGTCAGTTTCTTGAACAAGCAACTTTATCATGAAAGTAGTATGAACAAAATTGAGAAGTTTCTCTTGCAAGATATGCCTCGACTATAGAGCCTTCCACCCTATGTTTATTTTTGGAACCCCTTTTCAATTTTCCAATTGCCCTATACAATGTTAAGGTTAGATGTTTACTATATTTAAAAATGATATGTATGAATTTAAATATGTTGCAAATTCTTACCGTTCGAATGGATACATCCACCTAGTTTTAACTGAACCGCCTAGCCGAGCTTCATGCACAAGGTGAATGACAAGATATTCCATCACATCTAAGAATGTTGGCGATAAAATCTTCTCCAGCTTGTTGGTGATAACAACAATATTACTTTCTATTCGGGCCAGATTTTCTTCTTTTAATATGGTGGCACATAAGTCATTGAAGAACAAATTGATCTCTGCTATTGGTTTCCATATGTTTTTAGGTAAACCAATAAAAGTAATTGGAAGTAATTGTTTCATGAAAACATGACAATCATGGATTTTCATTCCATGCAAGATTCCTTGTGTCATATCAATCTTCTTTCCCAAATTTGAGGCATAGCCATCGTGCATCTTCAAACTTTGAACCCACTCATATATTTGACTTTTTTGGTCAAACTTGAATGTAAAACTAGCCTTAGGCTTAAGAACATTGTCGTTGGGCCCTTGCTATAAGTGTAATTCTCTGCAGTTGCAATATTCTGGCAAGTCAAGTCTGGCCTTAGGATTATCCTTTGTTTTGCCAGTGACATCTATAACCTTTTTGAACAAGTTGTCAAAATAGTTCTTCTCAGTATGCATGACATCAACATTATTTGTAAGTAAATTATCTGGTCAATATTCTAACTCCCAAAATATACTTTGCTTAGTCCAGTTATGCGAAATGTCATATCCATCAAGCATATACAATCGTTCCTCGCTGGCTTGAGGAAAATCCTGAACTATTACCCAGACGTCATGACCAGACAGCCTTGGAGGTGGACCATCATGTTCCCTTCTATTCCTTATGAATGCATTCTTGAGTCTCCTAAATTCATAATCAGGTGGAAAGAACCAACGATAATAATCAAACCATGAATTCTTCCTGTCATATCTCAATGTGAAAGATTTGGTCTTTTCCATGCAGTATGGACAAGCCATCTTTCCAGCTGTCATCCACCAAAATAATATTCCATAAGTAGAAAAATCATTAACAGTCCACATTAGATATGCATGCAGATTGAAATTCTATTTAAGAGAGATGTCCCAAGTTTCAACCCCCTCATGCCATAAAATTTGAAGTTCATCAATTAAAGGTTGCAAGTAGACATCTATTCTTCTTTTTGGATTATGCGGGCCAGGAATAATACAATTCAGAAATATATAGGGACTAGTCATCAATAGTTCAGGAGGAAGATTATAAGGAGTGATAAATACAGGCCAACATGAATATGGCGCACCACCAACTGAAAAAGGAGATAACCCATCCGCACATAATCCCAATTGAATATTCCGTGGCTCAGCTACAAAATTTAGATAAGTTACATCAAAATGCTTCCAAGACTCTCCATCAGATGGATGACACATAACACCAGCGGGCCTTCTATTTTCTTTGTGCCATCTCATATGAGGAGCTGAGTTGTTTGAAGTTGTAATACCTCGAATCTGGTACCCAAAATACTACCCGATGCTTACAACCCCAAAGAACCACAAGCTAACCCATGACTGATATCTGTACCTGGGCACTGCATAATATACTATATAAACATAGAAATAAAGGTTGAAAGGCCATAGGGTTCAAAATTGTAACATAACTGATAAAACATAACATCTGGAGGGGACATGAAATACCTAAAACAACTGAAATAACTGTCTGAACATGCTAGTTCAAAAGCCTCTAAACTGTCTGAATAAGGAGTTGATGGGACATGTCCCCAACTAACTCCAACTACTGAAATAAATTAATTAATGAGATAATAAAGTAATGGTCATGTTCTCGAAGGATGAGGACTCACTGCTAACTCTAACTGCTGAGACTGGAATGCTACTGATGCTCTGGAGCTCGTGTTTCTGAACCTATGGAATAAAACACCATAGCAGAAATACGCCAGTATGTTTGAATATACTGGTATGCATGTGAGGTGGGCTGAATGCAAAGGGTTCACATGCATGAACTATACTAACTGAATGGATAACATGAACGTGAGAATACATGCATGAATACATAGTAAATATAACTAAGTTAGTGATAACATGATTACTGAGTTTGAGTACTGATAACATGAGATACTGATACTAAGAGACTGTATCTAACAGTCTAGGTTCTGATAGAACTAGCTCAGTTCCGTACTGTTCTGAGTTGATTGTATCTGACAGTCCTGAAATCTGAAAAACTATCTAAGTTTTTTTACTGAGACTGAATGACTATATCTGACAGTTCTGATCTGTAACTGAAACTGTGGGAAGTAGTCATCTAACCGATATACCCCAAATAATGTAATATAGATGAGTTGGGGTCTAATCTGTAACCCCAATTAGAAGGATGCTAATACCGCACCACTGGTAAGGACAATCTATGAGTAACTCTCATATAATAGGTAAATCTAGTGAGAATAGAGGGAACCCTCATATAACAGGTTAGGCCACCTCATCTACCCTCATATAACAGGCTATGATATCTCAACCTACGCTAGTTACGTAGTTCTAGAATGCAAGTATTACTTCTAAGAATCACACCCCCATATAACAGGTAGGTTCCCATCCTTGGATTTACTCGGTGATAATTTCTACTCCCATCTGAATAGACACTGAACATGATTAACTGAACTGAACTGGACTAAGTTAACTGAGTTTCATTGACTGACGGAATACTACTAAGATTATTGAGTTTTCCTGAGTCATGAGACTGACTGAATTCTATGGATCATGGCTTGATCGAGAGTATCTTGAAAACATGACACTGATTCTAGGAACACAGCTAAATTTTTGAGTACAAGTACCTCCAGGAATCAATGAGAAGAAACTGACAAAGCATGACTTTCTTGAATATATGACCAACATCAACAATCCATAATATAATAAGTTGGAGATTTCATGAAGTACAAGTTCTAAAGCACCACAAGGTTTACACATGTATCCATAATTCACTGACTAAGATATTTCATCAAACATTTGACATACATAAACTTGTACATGATTGGGAATTTCATATTATCATACTAGTATGGCACTTTTCCTTCACATAGACATTTAATCGAACACATGGGGAGCATGCTTTGGTTATACAATCATCAACATATCTAATAATCATGGATACATCAATCAACGTGTAAATTTAAGGGTTTATCATGATTATTATGCATATCACCACATCCTAGGGTCAATCATTGGAATATGTAGTTTCAAACATGAATCAAAACCCCATAACATCATGAACACAAATTTCAATTCAATTTAAATCATAAACATTCATAAATACAAAAATCTTGGATTTTAAAAAGAGATTCTTGAGCTTCATGGGTGAAAGGGACCCATGAATCAACACATGACATACCTGGGTTGTGAGTTTCTTGATGTTCTTGGACTTGAAGAACTTGGAATCTCTTAGTTTCTTGAAGAATGATTTGGATCTTGTTCTTGAGGATTATCTTTGAGAGAAAACTCTAATTTGATGTTGTAGATGGATAATGAACTTATGAGCCTTGGTCTGATATAATTAGGGGTTAAAACGGGTGGAAAAGACCCAAATGCCCTTTTTAAAATGGATTAGAATTTGCTAAACGTGATCTACAATGGCTCATGTTATGGTCCATCACTGGCTCGATGGTCCGTCGCTCTGATTGTCGTACCTGGGCCAGAATAGGGACTCACTGCATTTATAGCGACGGCTTGGGCGATGGTCTGCTACTAGCTCGATGGTCTATCGGTACTGGATGTCGCACTTGACCAAAAGTCAGAGTCACTGCCTTAGTCACGATGGTTATTATTCGTCGCTGGCTCGACGGTCCATCGGTCTGACCGTCGCTTCTGGGTAGTTCCGACAGCTCTTTGTAAAACGTCCATAACCTTTTACTCCGTTACCGAATTTGGACGAAATTGGTATCGTTGGAAAGCTAATTCAATTTCCCACATGATAAAATGTTGAAATCTTTAAAATTCTAGGTATATAAAAGTGGATTCATCTTTCAAAGTAAGTTTCTAACATACTTAGGATGATTTCAAGCTAGGTAGAAGTACGGGGTATTATAATATCTCCCCCTTGAGAATATTTGTCCTCGAATAAGACTGCGTGAGAGGGGAGAAGATAAACTGACATACATACTGAACATAAATAACTGGAACATGATCTCATGACTGACATGACTGATAACTAAATATATCATACCGAACATGCATATTTGATGCATGAGTAACTAATTTATGACTGCATGACTGAATTACTGATAAGATGAGTTTCTCATCAAACTGAACATGCATATCTGATGCATGAATACATGACTGAACTGACACATGAATGCTTGACTAACTATGCAATGGTACTTAATACCAAGTTTATAATGAAATTCTAAACATGAATTGTATACCAAGCTTGTCACTAAAATTTGAACATATAACTGAAAAATTTAAGGAGAACTATCACCTTGAGCTAGATCTGAGTTGGTGGAGAAGAGGTGAGGATACTTGGTGAGCATGTCTACTTCTGCTTCTAAGTAGCTCCCTCGACGGACTGATTTTGCCAAAGAACTTTGACTAGAGGGACTTCTTTGTTCCTCAGTCTACGAGTCTGATAGTCTAGGATTTCGACTGGAATCTCTTCATAAGAAAGGTTGTTCTGAACATCTATGCTATGAATAGGGACTACAACTGTTGGGTCACCTATTCACTTCTTGAGCAAAGAGACATGGAAGACTGGATAAACTGAGGCTAGATCTGAACGAAATTTAAGCTCATAAGCTACCTTGCCTAAACGACTAAGAATTTTGAAGGGACTGAATCTCTTCACTCCCTTTATGGGAGAGATCTTTAGATAGACATAATCATCAATCTTGAACTTGAGATCCTTTCTGCACACGTCTGCATAAGACTTCTGTCGGCTCTGATTAGCCCAAAGTCTTTCTCTGGTCAACTGGGCTTTCTCTAAGGCATCGAATACTAAGTCAGGACCTAAGAATGAGGCCTCACTAACTTTGAACCAACCGATTAGAGATCTGCATCTCCTACCATCGAGAGCTACGAATGGAGCCATCCAAATACTGGAATGATAGCAGTTGTTGTATGCAAACTCAATTAAAGGTAAGTGGTCATCCCAAATACCCTTGAAATCGATTGCACATGCCCTTAGCATATCTTTAAAGTCTGAATGGTCCTTTTCTCTTGACCATCTATCTAAGGATAAAAGGTTGTACTAAGATGAACTTGGGTACCAAGACCTTTTTGGAACGCTTTCCAGAAATGAGAGGTGAACTGGGTACCTCTGTCTGAGATAATAGATAACGAAACACCGTGCAATCTGACCAACTCTCTGATGTAGAGTTTGGCATAATCCTTGGCTGAATAAGAGGTATGGATAGGAAGGAAAAGAGTTGATTTGGTCATCCTATCTATAATGACCCAAACTAAATCATGCTGGCAATGAGTACGAGGCAAACCCGTTACAAAGTTCATGTTCACTTCTTTCCACTTCCAAGTAGGAATACTGAACTCCTCCATGGATCCACTAGGCTTATGATGCTCTATCTTAACCTGCTGACACATAGAGTATTTAGCCACAAACTATGTAATATCTCTCTTCATCCTACTCCACCAATGGATTTCTCGCAAGTCGCGGTACATCTTAGTGGCCCCTGGATGAATAGAGTAGCGTGAACCATGCGCTCCTGCAAAAATTCACTGCCTCAGATCATCTATACCTGGAAAACACAGACGACCCTAAAAGCGCAGAACACCATCTCCCCCTTGGGAGAAAACCTTTACTTTCTAATCCTTGACAGACTTTTTCAACTTGACTAGACTGGGATCTCTATCTTGCTTTTCTTTTACCTCAGAAACTAGAGATGATTCTAAACTACTATGAACCCATATGTCACCCTCTTCTATATCGACAAAGCGAATGCCTAGTATGGTAAGCTGATGGATTTCCTGAGCTAACTTCTTCTTACTTTCCATAACATGAGCAACACTACCCATAGACAGTCTACTAAGAGCGTCGGCTACAATGTTGGCCTTTCCCAGATGATAAAGGACACTCATGTCATAATATTTCAAGAGCTCTAATCACCTTCTCTGATAAAGATTGAGATCTTCCTGAGAAAAGAAATAATGAAGGCTCTTATGATCTGTGAACACATCTACATGAACTCCATAGAGATAATACCTCTAAATCTTTAAGGCAAAAACTATGGTTGCTAACTCAAGATCATGAGTAGGATAATTCTTTTCATGGGGTTTAAGTTGCCTGGTTGCGTAGGCTATGGCCTTACCATGCTGAATGAGGACACAACCCAAACCTACTCTGGATGCATCACAATACACTACGAACCCATCTGGAAGAGTTAAGACTGGGCTGAGGTTAGTCAAGTCTTCAACTCCTAAAAACTCTTCTCGCAAGGATCTGACCACTGAAACTTGACTTTCTTCTGAGTCAATCTGGAAATAGGGGATACAATAGAAGAAAATCCCTCAACAAACCATCTGTAATAGCCATCCAAACACAAGAAACTCCTGATATCTGGTGGAGAGATAGGTCTAGGCTAGTTTCTTACTGCTTCGATCTTTTAAGAATCAACCCTAATGCCATCACCAGAAACGATATGACCAAGAAATGCTACCGACCTTAGCCAAAACTCACACTTACTGAATTTGGCGAACAACTGATGATCTCTGAGGGTCTGAAGTACAATTCTTAGATGGTCTGCATGATTACGCTCACTGCGGGAATAGACCAGAACGTCATCTATAAAGACTATGATGAACATGTCTAAGTATTACTTGAACACCCGGTTCATCAAGTACATAAAAGCTATTGGGGCATTGGTAAGACCAAAGGACATGACTAGGAATTCGAAGTGACCATACCTAGTACGGAAAGCTATTTTTGGAATGTTACATTCTCTGACTCTGAGCTGATGGTAGCCTGATCTGAGGTCTATCTTACAGAAATAACTACCACCCTAAAGTTGGTCAAATAAATCATCAATTCTGGGAAGTGGATATTTGTTCTTGACCATGACTTTAATGAGCTGACGGTAATCAATGCATATTCTGAGGGAATTGTCTTTCTTGCACATGAATAAGACTAGTGCACCTCACGGGGACACGCTGGGTCTGATGAATCCCTTATTTAAGAGACCCTTCAACTGCTCTTTCAATTTTCTGAGTTCTGCTGGTGCCATTTTGTGTAGCATAATAGATATAGCCTGAGTATCTGGAAAAAGATCAATGCCGAAGTCCATTTCCCTTTCAAGAGAAATTCCTGGAAGATCTTTGGGAAAGATATCTGAATATTTATTCACGACTGGGATTGATTTGAGACTGGGAGTTTTAGAACTAGTGTCCTTAACTCAAATAAGATAATAGACACATCCTTTAGATATTATTTTCTGTTTCCGAAGGTAGGAAACAAGCTGACCTCTGAACGCTGGAGTACTACCCCACCACTCTAGGACGGGTTCATTCAGAAACTAGAACTGGACTATTCTATTTCCACAGTCGACTGTGGGATAGCAGGAATGAAGCCAATCCATGCCGAGAATGACATCAAAATCAGTCATCTCTAGTTTGACTAAGTCTGCTGAAGGGACTTTCTGAAATATTATAATCGGGCAGTTCCTATATACCCGTCGGGCTATGATGGTTTTACCCACTGGGGTAGAGACTGAAAAGGACTCGTCTAGATTTTTGGGACTGGTTTCAAAATTGCCTGCTATATAGGGAGTAACAAAAGACAAAGAAGCTCCTGGATCTAGCAAAGCGTAAACATGCACATGAAAGATCTATAACGTACCAGTAACCACATCAGGAGAATTTTCCTGATCTTGCTGGGACTGAAGAGAATAAATTCAATTTGGACGTTGCCTACTAGTAGTGCTGGAGATGGCACCCTGTTGGTTTGGGCGACCGGACTGAGCTGAGGAACGATTTTGCTGACCCTGATAGCCTGACTGGGGAAAATATCTGACTCTGTGGCCTGGCTTGCCACATGCAAAACAGACATCGCTAGCATCTCTGCAAGAACCCTTATGGTTCTTACCACACGTCTGACAAAAGAAATTAGTTCGGGCATTGCTGATACTGCCTGATAACGCTCAATCTACAGCTCTCATAGGAGTGTAAAGCGGTCGTTAGAAAATATAGAACCCAACAGGGTTGGGTGTCGATCCCACAGGAAATAGCTTGGCCAACAAGTAAGCAAAATTACTAAACTTTTGGTGCAAGTCTCGTAAAAAGGGGGATTTGTAATGTGTCACCAAAATAATTAAATAAAAGCTGAAAATAGCAAAGTAAAAGAGAAAGATTGTTACGTAAGTTGTAAACAATGAGAATTGAGGCATTGGGGTTATGTCCACCTTCTGAGGTATACGTCTCTATTGGCTAGGAGTGTGTAGAATTCTGACATGCAACTGTTTATAGAGAATTGTATTCGATGGTAAATCCAGGCGTCTTTCGACCTATTCGAGGATTATTTCACTTTAACTCTTTCGAGCTTAAAGCGTGTCTAAAGGTACGAATTCTCCAAGAGGTTAGTCCAGTTACGGCACTAGCTTTTTAGTAGGGAATTTTAGGGGGTGACCCTACTACCTTGACATTATCTCTTTTCCAGACAAATAACCTTTCTTTCGAACAAGTTAGATGTTATACTGGCGTATTCTTGCGTTTGCAACCACAAAAATGTAGACTAAGATGAAGAGAATAATGATATAAGCAGTATACGTGTCGCGAACTCACAACCTCACAGCAATAGATAGTATCTCATACGGCTTCCATAACCCCAACAGAGAAGTTTAGTTGCCCATGAATGCGAAGGAGATCACGATTGACATTGTTGTTATACCACAAGATTGAGTAATTTCGTGTAGCTTAGGTGGTAGGCGTGAGGCGTGAATTCCTAGGCAAAGTAACGATTCTCTTGTTGTGGAATTTAAGAATAGAAGAGTAGAAGAAGAAAAATAGAATTAATGGAAAGATTAGAAGAGTTGTAGAATTGTTTGTAGTGGAAGATGAGAGGGATGGAAGAAAGTATTGTGGTCTCCCTGATTCTTCAAAATCTCTAGCATGATAGGGTATTTATAATACCCATATCCTAATCCTACTAGATAAATAAAATATCTAACCAAATCCTACTAGTCTAATGTAATACTTAACCCAATTGTACTAGGTTAATGTAACATTATCATAATCCAAATAAACTAATGAAATACATAACCCAATTGTACTAGGTTAATGTATCATTGTCCAAATCCAACTAAGTTACTGCAAATCCCCAAAGTCTTCAGAAATGTTGTTTTAGCCCGGGACAGATTTTCCATGCAGCAGTTTTGGTCCTTAGGCGTGTAAACTCCCTTCCCTTCCTTCGTGAGCTTTCTTTTGCGTCAAGTAAGCCATAAAATGCTGAATTCTGCATCATTTATACCTGAAACTTTACTAATCATGTTCGTTAGCTCATTTACAGGAAAAAGGACTAAAAGTGCATGAAATATATACTTTGTTCTCAAAACTAGGCTAAAATATGGGCAAAATATATTGATATAGGCGTGTAAATTCGCCTATCATCAACACCCCACACTTGAAGCTTTGTTCGTCCTCGAACGAAATACCATGTCCTTCTAAACATCAACTTAGGATTTCACAGCAACAACACAAAACATTTGTCAAGACAAGCACAACAATTATCAACAAAGAGTAGCTTTTCGATTATAGGTAGAAACAATTTAACCTCTAGCATAGACTCGTGATGGTGATCAACTCGCATGCAAACGTTAAGGTACAAGGAATCATATATAACTACCCAAAACTCATCAACCATGTGTGTCTCACACTATAGTACCCATAATCACTCACAAGTATAGCATATTTTTCAAACATGGGTATCAAAATGTCCTTGCTCTCACTCTCACAAAGAATTCATATGTAGCAACTGATGACCATAGGCTTTCCCTTAATGTAATACTCTACTAAATGTCAGAATGCTAAGCTTAGGATCAAGTAGGTCTTTTGATGGTTGTAATGTAGGCTAAGGGACGGGTAGGACTATTTTGGCCAGGAATAGTGACTAAGTTCCTAAGCGCTTTAATACATCACTTTGTATCATTGACACTTTTTTTTCTTTCAACCTTTCTTTCTTTTATTCTACCACCCTTGTTCTCCTCTTTTGTTTTTCAATTTTAAGCACAACTCGCTTTTCAGCTTTCTTTTCCTTTTTCTTTTCACAACATACCTCTTATGATAGCACTTTCTTTTTCATAACACATTCAAGCACCATTACAATTTATAGCATCATACTCACCCAATTTCCTCTTATGTTGTCACATGACTTTTTCACTTTAAAGCACTTAGGAGTTTGAATCAAATTACGGTCTTGAAAAAAATGGATTAGGCTTACATACAAGGTTGTCAAAGAAAATAGGCTAAAGGCTCAAAAGGGTTTAACTAGGATGATGTCCATGGGTAGGTAAAACTGAAGGTAAACAAATATAGGTTGCCAAAGAAATACCTAAATCATATCCTAAACTTACACTCCTTATTTTCGCTTTGCATACATACCAGGCAAGTTCTAGCATCAGCCACACACATAGAATATACGATTATCTCACACACACAAGGCACATGGTCGACTTTCTTGGAAGTAATATAGACTCTCGACCCAACAAGTGAAGGAATTGAACCACACAATATCACATAATGAGTCACAACTAGAGCCTAAACGTCTCAATAGTCACAATTGTAGCACATACTCTTGTTATAATCTCATGCTGCCTATCAAAATAATTTCATGCGAAGCTAGAAAAAACAACAAAAACAAAAAAACTAAAACACGAAAAAAACAACAAAAAAAACAAACGTAGATGCGATAGAGAAGTATAGCATACGATACCGCCACCCCACACTTAAACGGGACACTGCCCTCAGTGGAAAATAAATACGAGGAACCTGGTTAGTCGGACTCTTCCTCAATGTCGGGGGTCATACCCCCTTCGTCGGAATCATCATAAGAGTCGTCGTCAGAGTTCTTCTCCTCGTCAGAGTCTGGCAAGCGTCGATCGTCATCAGTCGGCACATCATCATCTAGAGGTTCCTCAAAGTATACGCCCACTCCACACATCTCCCGTGCATGCATGTTCATGGGATAGTTGTGGTCCAGCTGTTGGAGCTCTGCAGCAGTTGGAACACGTCCACCACTCATCATAGTAAATCGTTTCATGCCATAAAGATGACGGAAGAAACTCTCATCACGAGCATGTCTTTTCGCAGTAGTAAGGTTGACACCATGAGTTGTTTCAGCATCTTTGAGCTTAGTAAGGTCAACCTTCTTTGGGTTATGTAGGAGTTTGTGGTCAGCTGGTTCCTCTTCGATATCCTCCTTCCGCAAGATTGCTGTCAACAGATTTCCAAACGTGAAGTGGGACCTTTTGTGGAGTCTGGCCTTCCTTATGGTAGAGCGAATGATTTCCCCAAAGTTGATAGGGACATTCGTCATCAAAGCATAGACCAAACACACTCTATCTCTTGATTTCTTGGTGTATTGAGTCCCAGGAATAAGGCATGAGTTGACAATACGCATCCAGATTCTTGCTTCCCTATTCAGTGAAGCATAGGGGAAGATGTTGTGTCGTCCTGTGTCTTTATGTCTGCCCCACCTTGCCATCGATCTACTTCCACAAAGTGTGTGTCTAATTGCTCTATAAGGAGGCCTGCTGTACAGCTCTTTGAATGGTGCTGGGTCGACCGAAGGTAAGCCAAGAAAAGAGTTGATCCAGTCCGCGTTGAGCTGTAACACTTGGCCCCAAATTTTGACTTCGTTGCCTGTTGTTTTCGGCGACCAGTTGGCGTAAAACTCTCTTGTCAAATCAAGATTACATTCTCCCATATCGCGGAAGATGAAATCCAACTTCAATGCCATGATTTTCGCCAACATACGCGGCTCCTTCTTCGCTAAGGTGTCCTTGTTGATCAGGTCGACGTGAACATATCTTCTTTCTTTGTTGTTCCTGTACCATTCTTTGGCTTCCTCCTCAAGAACCCATTTTATTCCAAACATTCTGTGTGGTAGTTGTGTTGAGGATGATTCTCCTTGGTCCTTTCTACCTCTCTTCTTGCCCTTTTGGGAAGTGGTAGCCTTCTCCTTGCCTTGCCTCGCTTTAGGTGCCATTGTACCTGAGACTAGAAATAATGTTAATGGCAGCACAATCTCAGTCGATACAATCTATAAACAAGCAGTAGGGGTACCACCCCACACTTAGTTTTGTTGACACAAATCAGTAAAGTGAAAGTGGTCGATTACTCAGATTTCGTCGACATCCGTTTTAGGATTATATTTCGACAAGAAAATCAGTAATGTATTACTACTTGCAGCCATTGCACTACTTTTATATTAGATATAACAACACTACTACATAGGGGTTGTAACATGGTATGGATTTTTTCAACAATCGCAACCTCCTAAGTCGGTAGGAAACTATAAGGCTTATCCCGATGAACGGGATAGTCTAGCATGTAAGTATCCAAGTAACAAGTTCATAACATGATAGTCAATGTTCGTCACCATAGCAATTCCTCAAATCGTATAACAATGCTATTAAAACTAAATTCAAGTCGGAAACAAGTCAAGATTTTCCTACGTATATATTTACTCACATGATTTTGTATCAACGATCAAAACACATGAACATCACCAATCAATCTTATACGATGTAGCAATTTATAATAGACATAGCAACGTAGTACTTACGAGAAATAAATGAAGAATAAGAGAGTACTTACTTGCTTGAAGCTTTTGAAGATGGTTTTGTGAATTGGAAGAGCAAAAAGAAAAATTTTGGGATGGTTTGGAGAGGGAATGCGGCGCCTTTAGGTTAATTTCTAGTGTGGTTATGTTTCAAGACTAAGTCCCCTTTATATAGAAAGAGAATGGGTCGGGTTTTGACCCATTTACAATCGGTTTTGGAGACAAAAATGCTACATATGCGGCGCATAATGCTCGGCATAGTCATGGTATGTGCGGCGCATAGTCTATGTCATTTAGGGACATATGCGCCGCATAGTCTATGGCATATGAGATCCTGAGACCTAATGCTATAGAATAGGCGGCGCATAGTCAAAAGCACACTTAGGAATGGGCGGCGCATAGTGTATAGCACACTAGATTCCGAGACCTTAGGCTATAGGATAGGTTGTGCATCGTTCGTGGCCTAGTTTTACCTAGGCCTAGCCTTCCTCAATGCCTAGTTTGGCATGAGCAATGCTCAATCCATAGCCTTATGCATCACTATTCCTAACTTACCAACTTTACCATACAATGCGTCCAAATCGTCAATTGAAATCAATCTCCTCGTTGAATACCTCTTGCACCTATTTTTGCTTAAAACCAAATGAAAATGATTAGTACGATGGGTTTCCTCCCACCAAGCTCCTTAGTTTTGGTCGTGGCACGACTTTTATTTTTGGATTTTCATTATCAAAAGCAAAACAAGTAAAAAAAGAATGATAAAATGATAAAACGATGGGTTGCCTCCCATCTAGCGCTTTTTTTATTGTCGTGGCTCGACATAGTTACCTCGAGTACTTAGACTTCATCGAGATAAGTGATGGCCATAGAATTCATCGAGTCAAGAGGACCGATATAAGGCTTAACACGTTGGCCATTCACCTTGAAGACAACACCATGGTTGTCTTCCAATTTGACTACTCCAGACGAGTAGACTTGGATAACTTTGTATGGACCAGACCACTTAGACTTTAACTTACCTGGGAAAAGCTTCAATCTGGAGTTGAAGAGAAGTACCATATCACCCCTTTGGAAGTTTTGTCGAACAATCCGCTGATCATGATACTTTTTCATCCGCTCCTTGTATAGGTCTGACCTTTCATATGCATAGAGACGGAATTCATCTAGTTTGTTCAGCTGCTCCAACCTCAGATTCTTCACATCATCCCAATTCAAATTTAATTGCTTCTATGCCCACAATGCCTTGTGTTTGAGCTCGATGGGTAGATGACAAGCCTTCCCATAGACTAGTTGATAAGGAGACATGCCAATGGGTGTCTTGAATGCAGTCCTATACGCCCATAGTGCCTCATCTAGCTTTCGAGACCAATCCTTCCTATTCGCATTAACCGTCTTTGCAAGGATTTGCTTGATCTCGCGATTGGAAACTTCTACTTGTCCACTAGTTTGGGGATGATAAGGCGTAGCTACCTTATGTTGCTTGACACCATACTTGGCCAAAACTGATTTGAATAGCTTGTTGCAGAAGTGAGATCCTCCATCACTTATGATAGTATGTGGTACTCCAAAGCGAGAGAAGATATTCTTCTTTAAGAACGCTACAACACGCTTTCCTTCGTTGTCGGCCAATGCTACAGCTTCTACCCATTTTGAAACATAATCCACAGCAACCAAGATGTACTTCATTCCAAACGAATTCACGAATGGACCCATGAAATCAATACCCCACACATCAAAGAGTTCTACCTCAAGAATTTTGGTCATGGGCATTTCATGGTGTTTTGAAATCGCACCTTGACGCTGGCATTGGTCACACCTTCTAACATTGTCATAGGCATCTCTGAATATCGAAGGCCAATAATAACCACTTTGCAATACTTTTCTGGCCGTCCGATTGCCTGCGTGATGTCCTCCAACTTGCGAAGTGTGGCATGCTTCCAAGATAGTAGGCACCTCTTCATGGGATATACATCGTTGAATGATACCATCCGCACATCGTCGAAACAAATAAGGCTCATCCCAATAGTAGTGTTGTACGTCATGCATAAACTTCTTCCTTTGGTGGTAAGATAAATTGGCAGGTATCACATTACTCACCACGAAATTTGCAAAGTTGGCATACCATGGTAATTTCTCCATTGTTGTCGCTAATATCGTTTTGTCCGGGAATGCATCATCAATTTGAATTTCAGGTTGCGCCACATGCTCATTCTCAAGTCGAGATAGGTGATCAGCCACTTGGTTCTTGCAACCTCGTCTATCTTTGACTTCGAAATCAAACTCTTGCAGCAGCAATACCCATCTAATCAACCTTGGTTTTGCATCCTTCTTTGTCATTAGATACCTAAGAGCTGCATGGTCTGTATGAACGATCACCTTAGTACCCAATAGATAGGCACGAAACTTCTCAAATGCATACACAACCGCTAGGAGCTCTTGTTCAGTAACAGTGTAGTTCCTTTGGGCTTTATTTAGGACCTTACTCGCATAGTAGATAGAATGAAATAATTTCTCCTTTCTCTGACCAAGAACAGCACCAACGGCTACACCACTAGCATCATACATGACTTCAAACGGGAGAGTCCAATCTGGTGCTACCATAATAGGGGCTTCAATGAGTTTTCCTTTAAGGCATTCGAATGTCTTTAAGCAATCGTCATTGAAGTCAAACTTTGCATCTTTCTCCAATAGTTTTCACAATGGACTCGCAATTTTGGAGAAGTCTTTGATGAACCTACGATAGAAACCAGCATGGCCAAGAAAACTACGAACTCCCTTCACCGAAATTGGAGGCGGTAGCTTCTCAATAACCTC
This sequence comes from Capsicum pubescens, assembly GCA_030864215.1. Lineage (NCBI taxonomy): Eukaryota > Viridiplantae > Streptophyta > Magnoliopsida > Solanales > Solanaceae > Capsicum > Capsicum pubescens. The sequence continues at coordinate 88,349,385 of CM061548.1, forward strand.
AATTTTTGCTCGGTCAACCTCTATTCCTCTTTCAGAGATCTTGTGCCCAAGAACGATTCCTTCTTTTACCATGAAGTGGCACTTCTCCCAATTCAGCACAAGGTTGAACTCTACACATCTTTGTAATGCCATGCTCAAGTTTGCCAGGCATGCTTCAAAAGACTCACCAACAACTGAAAAGTCATCCATAAATACCTCCAAAGTGTCTTCAACCATATCAGAGAAAATAGATATCATACAACGTTGAAAGGTGGTTGGTGCGTTACATAACCTGAATGGCATACGTTTGAAGGCAAACGTACCATATGGGCATGTAAACGTTGTATTCTCTTGGTCTTCGGGTGCAATACAAATCTGATTATAGCCTGAATAACCATCCAAGAAGCAAAACCATCCTTTCCCCGCTAATCGATCTAGCATTTGGTCCATAAATGGCATTGGGAAGTGATCCTTGAGTGTCCAAGAATTCAGCTTGCGATAGTCCATGCATACTCTCCATCCAGTGATGGGCCTGAGTGGAATAAGTTCATTCTTTGCATTCGCGACCACCGCCATACCTCCTTTCTTGGGAACACATTGTACAGGGCTTACCCATGTACTATCAGAAATAGGATACACAACTCCTGCGTCTAACTACTTGATGATCTCTTTCTTCACCACTTCTTGCATAGGTGGGTTTAGACGCCTTTGATGCTCAATGGTGGGTGTGCAATTTTCTTGAAGTTGAATTTTATGTGTACAAATCCCAGGTGGAATACCAATAATATCCGCAATGGTCCATCCAATAGCTCTAATATACTTGCGTAGAATAGCAATAAGAGCTGCAACTTATCGCTCACCCAAATCGGCTGCCATAATGACTGGAAGAGTGTTTCCGCTTCCTAAGAATGCTTACTTCAAATGACTTGGCAGCTCCTTCAATTCTAATGTGGGTGGCTCTTCAATAGATGGCTTAGCTGGTGGTGTAGGCCGATTCTTGAGATCAAGATCCAGCTTCTTGGGAGTATAGCGATATGTTCCTAATCCCGATAGAGCACAAATGGCTTCTTCAGAATTTTCAGCATCTTCACTCTCTCCATTCATGAGCACAACCTCTAAGGGATCATCAATAATTTGATCTTCTTCAAGTAGTTCTTTCTCATTATCAAAGAAAACATCAGCCACCGAAAATACACTAAGATCTTTGGGTTGCTTCATTGATTTGCAAACATCAAAATGAACCACTTCGTCATTTATTCGGAATGCAAGTTCATTAGCTCTCAAATCAATGAGCACACTTCCTGTAGCAAGGAAAGGGCGCCCCAAGATTATGGGAACCTCAGAATCTGCTTCACAATCCAAGATGACAAAGTCTGCTGGAAAGATAAATGAAGAAACTTTTACCAAGACATCGCATAGAATACCAACAGGTCATTTTACCGACCTATCTGCCATGACGAGCCTCATATTGGTTGGAGTAGGATCTCCTAACCCCAACTTCTTGTAGATCGATAATGGCATCAAATTGATTCTGGCTCCTAAGTCACATAATGCTTTGGAAAAGTTCAAAGATCCGACGGTGCAAGGAATAGTGAAAGCTCCGGGGTCGGCCTTCTTCTGAACTATCGATCGGGTAGCAATTGCACTACAATGATGCACATCGTCTTTCAGCTCATAACTTGTTGCCCTCTTCGTTGTCAAAAGATCCTTCATAAACTTCACATACCCAGGCATTTGTTCAAGTGCCTCCACCAATGGAACATTAATGGTCAGCTGCTTTAACATAGTCATGAATTTGCTGAACTTAGTGTCATCCGCCACCTTCTTCAGTCTTTGGGGAAAAGGTGGCGGTGGGTATGGAAGTGTTCTCTCCACGGTTTTCTTCTCCTCTTGCTTCCGTTTTTCCATTTTTTCAGGTTGTACGTCACTGGGCGTGACGTCCTTGACGTCAGGACTGGTTGTTGCGGCATCTTCTCCTTTTGCGTTATCATCCATGTCCGCAACTTCGTCAACCACTTGCTTGCCTTTTGCTGAAGGTTCCAGCACCTTACCACTTCTGGTAGTGATGGTCATGCATGACCCATCATTCTTTGGGTTTTGCACAGTATCGCTAGGTAAAGTGCCAGCCTTTCTTTGATTGAGTGCTGCTGAAAGTTGGCTCAATTGCTGCTCTATTTGCTTGATTGAAGTGGAATGAGAATCAACTAGTTGTTTCATGGAGGACAAATCATTAATTACCTCAGTAACTCCCGCGCTCGTTGCTTCCACTCCTTTCAATAATTTAGCCACCATGTCTTCCATACTTCCAGAATTAGATGTGGTGGTATCACGTCTACCAGGGGGAACGTACAAACCACTCTTTTCATTATTTTTCTTCCAACTACCTTGGTCTTTGCTTCCAGATTTATCATACTAGTTCCGACCTTGGTTTCCTTGGGTATTCCCACGGAAACCCCCCTGATTGTTCAAGTAGTTGGCCTCCTCTTCCGAATCAGATTCGTCTCTTCCTTTTAGCGCCACAGCTTTCACTTTTTCGGTTTTCCCTGATAATAAATGCTTTGTCAGAAGATCCACTTGTGTTTTCATGTGCGCTAAATCTTGATCACGTTCTTCTTGTCTTCTTCTTTGGTCTGCAGTCATGCCTATAGATAAAGTGGGGCTTGCTACCTCGGAATCCCTGGTATGCCAAGCTCTACTTTGTTTCGTCATGCGATCTAGCATATTGCTTGCTTGACCAAAGGTGAGATCCATAAAGGATCCTCCAGCTGCGTTATCCACCACTGGCTTAGTTATTGAATTCAAGGCTCTATACAATATCTCCATGAGGTGAACATTAGTCATGTGATGGTTTGGGCATCTCGCTAGCTTTGTCTTGAACCTCTCCCATGTTTCATGAAGAGCTTCAGTGGGAAGCTGACGAAAGTTGTTGATTTCATCTCTCAATTGTGCCCTTTTGGAAGGCGGAAAGAATCTTTCTAGGAAAGCGTCTCTCAATTGCCTCTAATTTATAATTGAATCAGGAGTCAGCCCATTCAACCATAGTGTTGCCTCCCCAGACAGAGACAATGGAAATAGACGTAATCGAATTGCATTCTGACCAACACCAGGATTGTTAAAAGACTTGCATGTAGAAATAAAGTTGATGAGATGCATATTCGGATCATCGCCTGCTAGTCCACCAAACAATCCCTTGAGTTGCAATAACTGAATCATGGTGCTTGTGATGTTGAACTTTGCTCCGGGCGCTAATGGTGGTGGAATTATATCTCCAGTGGCTCCGGCACCATCAAGATCATCATCATCATCGTCGAAAGCTGGCTGCATAGGTTGGCGATCATGTCTATACCGAGCTTGTCGACCTCTTCTGTTGGCAGGTATTGTGATTTCAGCATCATGCCTTAGGTTTAGTAACTCGTCATCACCTAAATCCTCATCGTCAGGATTTGTTGCTCGTGCAGGGTTATTAATGTTCTGTTGTTGAACCTGGGCTGCGGCAAGGGCAGCCAATCTTGCTTGTTCCTATTGAGCAGCCATCCTTGCGATTTTAGCTTGTGCTTCCATTCTACCAATGCGTTGTGGTTAAGGATTGATTGGTAATAACGGTTAACCAGAACATCGAGTATGGGGCATGCACTAAAATAAAAACCTGCAGTAGACAAAAACAAAAACTAAACGTAAAAGTATGAGAATCTTTGACCAAAGGGTCTAGTAATTATCACGAACTTGATTGACACTTGTATTCCCCGGCAGCGGCGCCAATTTTTGATAACGCTCAATCTACAGCTCTCGTAGGAGTGTAAAGCGGTCGTTAGCAAATATAGAACCCAACAGGGTTGGGTGTCGATCCCACAGGGAATAGCTTGGCCAAGAAGTAAGCAAAATTACTAAACTTTTGGTGCAAGTCTCGTAAAAAGGGGGGATTTGTAATGTGTCACCAAAATAATTAAATAAAAGCTGAAAATAGAAAAGTAAAAGAGAAAGATTGTTACGTAAGTTGTAAACAATGAGAATTGAGGCGTTGGGGTTATGTCCACCTTCTGAGGTATACGTCTCTATTGGCTATGAGTGTGTAGAATTCTGACATGCAACTGCTTATAGAGAATTGTATTCGATGGTAAATCCAGGCGTCTTTCGACCTATTCGAGGATTATTTCACTTTAACTCTTTCGAGCTTAAAGCGTGTCTAACGGTACGAATTCTCCAAGAGGTTAGTCCAGTTACGGCACTAGCTTTTTAGTAGGGAATTTTAGGGGGTGACCCTACTACCTTGACATTATCTCTTTTCCAGACAAATAACCTTTCTTTCGAACAAGTTAGATGTTATACTGGCGTATTCTTGCGTTTTCAACCACAAAAATATAGACTAAGATGAAGAGAATAATGATATAAGCAGTATACGTGTCGCGAACTCACAACCTCACAGCAATAGATAGTATCTCATACGGCTTCCATAACCCCAACAGAGAAGTTTAGTTGCCCATGAATGCGAAGGAGATCACGATTGACATTGTTGTTATACCACAAGATTGAGTAATTTTGTGTAGCTTAGGTGGTAGGCGTGAGGCGTGAATTCCTAGGCAAAGTAACGATTCTCTTGTTGTGGAATTTAAGAATAGAAGAGTAGAAGAAGAAAAATAGAATTAATGGAAAGATTAGAAGAGTTGTAGAATTGTTTGTAGTGGAAGATGAGAGGGATTGAAGAAAGTATTGTGGTCTCCCTGATTCTTCAAAATCTCTAGCATGATAGGGTATTTATAATACCCATATCCTAATCCTACTAGATAAATAAAATATCTAACCAAATCCTACTAGGCTAATGTAATACTTAACTCAATTGTACTAGGTTAATGTAACATTATCATAATCCAAATAAACTAATGAAATACATAACCCAATTGTACTAGGTTAATGTATCATTGTCCAAATCCAACTAAGTTACTGCAAATCCCCAAAGTCTTCAGAAATGTTGTTTTAGCCTGGGACAGATTTTCCATGCAGCAGTTTTGGTCCTTAGGCGTGTAAACTCCCTTCCCTTCCTTCGTGAGCTTTCTTTTGCATCAAGTAAGCCATAAAATGCTGAATTCTGCATCATTTATACCTAAAACTTTACTAATCATGTTCGTTAGCTCATTTACAGGAAAAAGGACTAAAAGTGCATGAAATATATACTTTGTTCTCAAAACTAGGCTAAAATATGGGCAAAATATATTGATATAGGCGTGTAAATTCACCTATCATCACTGCCCTGGGACTTAGAGCCTGGCGTTCTATCTCTATTACTATCCCTAAACTTAGGAGTTGGAGCACTAGCTAAAGAAGGAGATGGAACCGATGACTTAGGACGAAACTGAGAACGGTTTCCTCTTTCTGATTTGAGCTAAGAAAAGTTGAAACTACCTGTCCTTGCTCTCTTATTCTACTTGTCCCTCATCTTAATCTTTTTCTCTTCTATTTGCTGAGCATGGGTCATAATTCTGGCTATGTTTATGCCACTATTCAATATCGCGGACCTGCACTCATTGGCTATACTATCATTCACCCCAGAAACAAACTTACTCATCTTAGCCCTGCTATCTGTAACTACATGAGGAGCATATCTGGCTAATTGAGTAAACTTAAGAGAATACTCTTTCACTGTCATGTTGCCTTGCCTGAGGTTGATAAATTTTAATACTCTAGCTTCTCTCGGCTCTAGGGGAAACAATCTATCTAAGAATGCAGTAGCAAGCTCCTCCCACTCAATAGGCATTGCATCTACATCCCTCTCTGGCTTCCAATGTTTGTACCAAGTGTGAGCTATATCCTACAACTGATATGCAGCTAGCTCCGCACTCTCACTAGAAGTAACCCCCATGATATTTGTAACCTTCTGAACTTGATCAAGAAATTCTTGAGGGTCCTCATTTGACTTAGACCCAAAAAAGGATGGAGGATCCATCCGGGTGAAGTCGTGAATTCTGGCTACAGCTGAATTGGCCACTGGGTTGGTCAGAACGACTGCTGGTCATTCATTCTGAGAAGCAACAAACTGAGCGAGAGTAGTGAATGCAACTCTGAACTCTGCATGAGAGACATGTTTACCCAAAGAATTTTCGGGCTGAGGGGCTGGCTGAGTCCTGTTTCTTCTTTTAGGAGGCATGTTCTGTAGAAGAAAGGGAGAAATGGATTAGACTGAGAGATTGACTTGAGATTATGCTCATTGGAACGACATGAATACTGAAAGAAGGAAAACTGGTCCTAAAACATCTTATAGCCTCTTGCACATAAATGTGGCGCGCAACACACCCATGTACAAAACTCTACTAGATGCAACTTTCAGACTTCCTAGGACTCTATTGAACCTTAGGCTCTGATACCAAGTTTGTAACGCCCCAAATCTGGTACACGAAATGCTACACGGTGCTCACGGCCCCAAAAAACCACAAGCTAACCCATGACTGATATCTGTACCTAGATACTGTATAATATACTGTATAAATACAAAAATAAAGGCTAAAAGGCCATAAGGTTCAAAACTGTAACATAACTGATAAAACATAACATCTGGAGGGGATATAAAATACCCCAAAAAATTGAAATAACTGTCTAAACATGCTAGTCCGAAAACTTCTAAACTGTATGAATAACGAGTTGATGGGACATGTCCCCAACTAACTCCAACTACTAAAATAAATTAATTAATGAGATAATAAAGTAATTGTCATGTCCTCGAAGGATGAGGACTCACTGCTAACTCTGACTGTTGAGACTGGAATGCTATTGATGCTCTGGAGCTCATGCTTTTGAACCTATGGTATAAAACACCATAGCTCAAATGCGTCAGTACGTTTGAATGTACTGGTATGCTTGTGAGGTAGGTTGAATGCAAAGGTTTCATATGAATGAACTATACTAACTGACTGGATAACATAAACGTGAGAATACATGCATGAATACATAGTAACTGTAACTAAGTTTGTGATAATATGATTACTGAGTCTGAGTACTGATAACATGAGATACTAATACTAAGAGACTATATCTGACAGTCTAGGTTCTGATGGAACTAGCTGAGTTTCTTACTATTTTGAGTTGACTGCATCTGACAGTCCAGAAATCTGAAAAACTATCTGAGTTCTTTTACTAGGATTGAATGAATGTATCTGACAGTCCTGATCTGTAACTGAAACTGTGGGAAGTAGTCATCTAACCGACATGCCCCAAATAATTCAATAGAGCTGAGTTGGGGTCCAATCTATAACCCCAATTGGAAGGGTGTCAATACCACGCCACTGGTAAGGGCAATATGTGAGTAACCCTCATATAACAGGTAACTCTAGTGAGAATGGTAGGAACCCTCATATAACAGGTTAGGCCACCTCATCTACCATAATATAATAGGCTATGATGTCTCAACCTACGCTGGCTACATAGTTCTGGAATGCAAGGATTGCTTCTAAGAATCACACCCTCATATAACAGGTGGGTTCCCATCCTTGGGTTCACTCAGTGCTAATTTCTACTCCTATCTGAATAGACACTGAACATAATTAATTGAACTGAACTAGACTGAGTTAACTGAGTTTCGTTGACTGATGGAATACTACTAAGATTACTGAGTTTTCCTAAGTCATGAGACTGACTGAATTCTATGGATCATGGCTTGACTGAGAGTATCTTGAAAACATGACACTGATTCTAGGCACACAGCTAAATTTTAGGGTACAAGTACCCCCAGGACTCAATGGGAAGAAACTGAGAAAGTATAACTTTCTTGAATACATGACCAATATCAACAATCCATAATATAATAAGTTGGAGATTTCATGAAGTACAAGTTCTAAAGCACCACAAGGGTTACACATGTATCCATAATACACTGACTAAGACATTTCATCAAACATTTGACATACATAAACTTGTACATGATTGGGGATTTCATATTATCATACTAGTATGTTATCATACTAGTATAACACTTTTCCTTCACATAGGCATTTAATCGAACACATGGGGAGCATGTTTTGGTTATACAATCATCAACACATCTAATAATCATGGATACATCAATCAACGTGTAAATTTAAGGTTTTATCATGATTATTATGCATATCACCACATCCTAGGGTCAATCATTGGAATATGTAGTTTCAAACATGAATCAATACCCCACAACATCATGAACACGAATTTCAATTCAATTTAAATCATGAACATTCATAAATACACAAATCTTGGATTTTGAAAAGAGATTCTTGATCTTCATGGGTGAAAGGGACCCATGAATCAACACATGACATACCTGGGTAGTGAGTTTCTTGAAGTTCTTGGACTTGAAGAACTTGGAATCTCTTAGTTTCTTGAAGAATGATTTGGATCTTGTTCTTGGGGATTATCTTTGAGAGAAAACCCTAATTTGATGTTGTAGATGGATAATGAACTTATGAGCCTTAGTCTAATATAATTAGGGGTTAAAATGGGTGAAAAAGACCCAAATACCCTTTTAAAAATGGCTTAGAATTCGCTGAACGGAATCTGTGACGGCTCATGTGACGGTCCATCGCTCTGACCGTCGCACCTGGGCCAGAAAAGGGACTCACTGCCTTGTAGCGATGGCTTGGGCGATAGTCCATCGCTAGATCGATGGTCCATCGGTACTGTCCATCGCACTTGACAAGAAGTCGGGGTCACTGCCTTAGTCGTGATGGCTTAGGCGATGGTCCGTCGCTGGCTCAGTAGTCCATTGGTCTAACCATCGTTTTTGGGAAGTTCTGTCAGCTCTTTGTAAAACGTCCATAACTTTTTACTCTGATACAGGATTTAGATGAAATTGGTATTGTTGGAAAGCTAATTAAATTTTCCACATGATAAAAAGTCAAAATCTTAAAAATTCCATGTATATAAAAGTAGATTCATCTTTCAAAGTAAGTTTCTAACATACTTGGGATGATTTCAAGATAGGTAGAAGTACGGGGTATTACAGAAGCATACAACCTCTTCAACTTTGGTATAAGAGGTAAATAATGCATCGCCTTAATAGCAATTTTATTTCCAGTGGAACCATGCTTATATCGAGAGTGCTGACAAAACTTACAGATCTCTAGCTTAGCATCTTCCTTAAAGTATAACATACAGCCATTTTCACAATAATCAATTCTAACCGAGGAGAGACCTAACTTTGACACCAATCTTTTTGCCTTATAGAAAGAATCAGGAACCTCCAAGAAGGGGTCAACTATCTCTTTAATAAGGTCTATCATTGAGTCCATTCCTCCTTCAGCAATATTTCAGTCAGATTTAATACTTAATAATCTAACAGCAACAAACAAAAGAGAGTGCGAACACCCGTCAAATAAGGATGACTAGCAGCATGCAATTCTTTGTAGAAATTGCCCGTTTCGCTATTAGGAACATCTTCAATATTTTCCCTAAAGTCAACCCCGCGTTGCATCCCAAAAGCATCGTGCACCATTTCTGTCATCCTAGTATCTTGACATTCATTATGCCCTGCAGACCTACTACTTTCTCCAACAACAAAGTTATTTTGCGCAACATCCCCATGAATACCATGCAATCTTAAAAAGTCCTTGTGAAACCCCTTTTTATAAAGATGTTCCTTTACATCTTCTTCACTTACAAGATTTATACCATCATATCTAACATAAGGACAACGAATAACCCGATAACGTGTCCACATATCAAGTGTCTTAGATGTTCAACAAATCTTTTGACAGCTTCAACAAATTCCTCCCTAATACCCATTCTATTATCATTGTTCCGTTGATATAGCCAGCTATAATCAGGTTCCATCTACGCTATCAATCAGATTCAACTAATTAGATCAAGTTACAAAAACTTAACCATTTTCAAGCAACTAAGTCACCAAACAAACCACATTCAAACACACAAAAATCCCTTTTAAAGTCCCTAGACTTAACCATTTTCAAGCAACTAAGTCACCTAACAAACCACATTCAAAATAAAAAAAATCCCCTTTAAATTCCCTAGACTTAACCATTTTCAAGCAACTAAGTCACCTAACAAATCACATTCAAAACACAAAAAACCTCTTTAAAGTCCCTAAACTTAACTATTTTCAACCAACTAAGTCACCTAACAAACCACATTCTAAACAAAAAAAGTTCCCTTCAAAGTCCCTATACTTAACCATTTTCAAGTAACTAATCCACCAATCAAACCACATTCTAAACAAAAAAGCACCTCTAAAATCCCTACACTTAACCATTTTCAACTAACAAAGTCACCAACCAAGTAACATTCCAAACAAAAAAAAAATCCCTTTAAAGACCCTAGACTTAACCATTTTCAAGTGACTAAGTCACCAAACAAACCACATTCAAAACAAAAAAATCTCCTTCAAAGTCCCTAGACTTTACCATTTTCAACCAACTAAGTCACCTAACAAACCACATTCAAAACAAAAAAAATCCCTTTAAAGTCCTTAGACTTAACTATTTTCAAGTGACTAAATCACCTAACAAACCACATTCAAAACAAAAAAAAATCTCTTTAAAGTCCCTAGACTTAACCATTTTCAAGTGACTAAGTCACCAAACAAATGGCATTCAAAACAAAAAAATCTCATTCAAAGTCCCTAGACTTAACCATTTTCAACCAACTAAGTCACCTAATAAACCACATTCTAAACAAAAGAAATTCCCTTCAAAGTCCCTATGCTTAACCATTTTCAAGTAACTAATCCACCAATCAAACCACATTTTAAACAAAAAAATTACCTCTAAAGTTCCTACACTTAACCATTTTCAACTAACAAAGTCACCAACCAAGTAACATTCAAAACAAAAAAATTCCCTTTAAAGTCCCTAGACTTAACCATTTACAAGTAACTAAGCCACCAAACAAACCACATTCAAAATAAAATAATCCCCTTCAAAGTCCCTACACTTAATATTCTCAACCAACTAAGTCAACTAATAAACCACATTCAAAACAAAATAATTCCCTTTAAAGTTCCTAGACTTAACCATTTTTAAGTAACTAAGCCACCAAACAAACCACATTCAAAACGAAAAACCCCCCTTCAATGTCCCTACACTTAACCATTTTCAACCAAGTAAGTCACCTAACAAACCACATTTAAAATAAAAAAAATTCCCTTTAAAGTCCCTAGACTTAACCATTTTCAAGTAACTAAGCCATCAATCAAACCACATTCAAAACAAAAAAATCCCCTTCAAAGTCCCTAGACTTAACCATTTTCAACCAACTAAGTCACCTAACAAACCACATTCTAAACAAAAAAATTTCCTTCAAAGTCCCTATACTTAACCATTTTCATGTGACTAATCCACCAATCAAACCACATTCTAAATAAAAAAATTACCTCTAAAGTTCCTACACTTAACCATTTTGAACTAACAAAGTCACCAACCAAGTAACATTCTAAACAAAAATATCACCTCTAAAGTCCCTACACTTAACCATTTTCAAGTAACTAAACCACCAATCAAACCACATTCTAAACAAATAAATCACCTCTAAAGTCCCTACACTTAACCATTTTCAAGTAACTAAGACACCAATCAAACCATATTCTAAACAAATAAATCACCTTTAAACACCCTACACTTAACCATTTTCAAGTAACTAAGCCACCAATCAAACCACATTCAAAACAAAAAAAATTCCTTCAAAGTCCCTACATTTAACCATTTTCAACCAAGTAAGCCACCAATCAAACCACATTCTAAACAAATAAATCACCTTTAAAGACCCTACAATTAACCATTTCAAGTGACTAAGCCACCAATCAAACCACATTCTAAACAAAAAAAATACCTTTAAAGTCCCTACACTTAATCATTTTCAAGTAACTAAGTCACCAAACAAGTCACATTGTAAACAAATAAATCACCTTTAAAGTACCAACCAAATGATACAAGTTCAAGTTCATAATACAAGAAACAAGCAACAACAAGACTAACTAGATGTCAACAACAATGCTAGTGAATCGAACAAGGCCTCACACGGCTTCACTAGACTTTAATATGAACAATAACAAGAAGATAACAACAATGCTAGTGAATCGAACAAGGCCATACACGGCTTCACTAGACTTCAATATGAACAATAACAAGGCTTCATTATAACAAATTAGAGAGAAGTCAACTTACCTTAGCTTGGCCTAAATTAAAGTGAAAGAGATAAGCGGTCACTAGAAAAATAGCAAAGCAATCCTTTTCCTGAATTCAGATTCTGTCAAACGGTAACATCAAATTCCAAGCAACCCATTAGGCTAGTAGAATTAAAAAAAACTTGATCATTATGCAAAATAACAAAAATCTTGGCATCCTTATTTTCTCGTATTTTAGCTTAAAATCACCATAAACAAACCACCAACATTCTGCTAAAATCACCTCTAAAGTCCCTAAATTGCTTGCTAAAACACACAAAGAGGGGAACTTTTAGCAAAAATTGAATCTTGACCTAACTAAAAGGAAATTTCTTGAACTAAATTGAATCTTGAACTAACTAAAAGGAAATTTCCATTATTTTTTTTTACTTTCAACTAACTAAAATTATGTAATGAAGCATAATAACTAAAATTGAATGTTCAACTAACTAAAAGGAAATTTCTTCTACTAAAATTGAATCTTGAACTAACTAAAAGAATATTTCTTGAACTAAAATTAAATCTTCAACTAACTAAAATGAAATTTTTCATTACTTTTTTTACTTTCAACTAACTAAAATTATGTAATGAAGCATAATAACTACAACAAATACTTTTTAAAACTTGGAGCTAACTAAAATTACTACCAAGACATAATAAATTTGACCCTTTAGATAGTATCTAACAAGAAAAACAAAGAGTTAAAGTTTTTGAAACTTACCGGAGCTTGGGGCGGCGAAAATCGGAGGCAATGGGGGTAGATTTGCGTATTTAAAGGATTTGAGGATTTGGGGAATGTGAAAATCGGATTTTTGTGTGTGTGGGGGGGGGGGGGGTTGATTTGGGGTTTTTTTTGGTTATAATGTTTAAAACCGATGGGGTGGGTCGGGTTTAATTAAAATATTTTTTTTAATAATTCAAGAAAATCGACCACAAGTGGTCGGTTTTCGTGAATTATTAAAAAATATATATATTTTAATTAGTTAAGAAAATAAATTAATATATTAATTAATTAAGTTATATAAAATTTTACAAAAATGATCACAAATTAAAATATAAGTCTTCGATTTACTTTTATAATAATTATTATCGAAAAACAATCACATGTCCTCAATTTTAATAAAATGATTAAATCATATAATTAATTATATTATCATCATATTTAACGCAATGCGTATATGTACAAATCAGATACTTAATTATTTTATTAACACATTAACAGGAGTAGTATATTTTTTCAGTATTATAATAATATCAATGAATTTTGTGAATTACGATATTTTATATATTTATATATATATATATATACAATATTGTAATTAAAAGCTAATTAACCAAAAAAACTATCGTAATTTACAAAATTCATTGATATATATATACCTCGCTCGCAATACAACGTGTTAATCCCCCTCCCCTGCTTCCTTCCTCCCCCTCTCATGCATATACCTCGTAATACTAGTCTTACGTTATTACAACTTCAAAAAAATACACGTGTCTACATTGACCGAAAATAGCATATCGACTTCCTCAATAGTTTGATATATAGATTCAGTTATCTAGCTTTCGATTACTACATACGTCACTACACGAGATATACGTACATATACATATATTCAATTGTCTGTCAGCTTTAAAATACGTACAATAAACATCACATACACGATTTTACTATCCCATAATAATATACAACATATTTCACAAATACTCGAATGAATTATAGATTACATTATCTTATGTCATTAGTATACCTTCGATGTATATATATATACATACACACACATATACACACTATCGACTATATCAATTTCTAAGTACGTACTATAAATATCACACATACGTACACAAGTACTAGGTTTTGACTACATCATTCATCGATCGATCACTACATCATATATAAATATCTAAATATATATATATGTATATATATATATATATATAGAGAGAGAGAGAGAGAGATTTATATATGTAAACTCTTGAATTCGTACTAATATATCACATCCACAAGTATATTACCTTATAATAGAACAAGTTCATTATATTCTAATGAATTATCGGTTATATATTACATTATTATGACTGTAAATACGTACTCTAAACATCACCTTTCAAATACGTACTATAAAGATTAGTTTTCATCTTTCAAATACGTATACAACAGTTTTCAATGGTCTATCCCAACGGTATGATATATATATACACATATTCATTATATAAAGATTATGCATGTTTAACGGCATTTAACGTATGTATAAAGAAAAATATTTATTTTATATATTGAAACATAAGTAAAAGATAAAGATTACGTTATACATAATTTGTATATTATATTTGATATATTTTTAGTGTGAGTTTTTTCACGTTATATTGATTGATTTTTATTATTATTATATTGGTTATTGACTACATGTAATCAGTATAATTTTAAAAAATGATATATTAGATTATTTTTTAATAAAGTAAATATATTATATTATATATGTAATCTAATATATTATTTTTACTAATAACAATAATTATATTACATAATCTAATATATTATTTTTACTAATAACAATATTATATATGGGATATAATTACTTTTTAAAAATAATTCTTTACTTTTTATCCTTTTTAAATCTAAAACCAACCACATGTGGTTGGTTTTTAAAATTTTTATTAAAATTATTTAAATTAAAAACGACCACAAGTAGTCGTTTTTTAAAATTTAATTTAATTTTGTAATTTCAATAAAACCCGACCACAAGTGGTCGGTTTATAAAAATTAATTACTTTTTATTTTAAATAAAAACCGACCACAAGTGGTCGCATTTTTAAAAATATTTTCTTTTTAAAAAGAATAAGAAAACCGACCACTTGTGGTCGATTTTTTTATTTTTTTTAAATTTTAATTTTTAAAATATAAAATAATTAATATAAAAATTACTGGAATATTTATTTTGATATTTTATAATAATAAAGCAACCACATGTGGTCGCTTTTTTTAATAAAAAATAATTAAAAAACCGACCACAAGTGGTCGATTTTTTCCGACAACTTTTTGTGGTCGATTTTTTTGGTTTTTTTTAGTTGTGGTTTATCGACGTTTTCGGGTACGAGAATCTGTATATAAATGCAAGAATAACTTCAACACAAGTTCAAGTCTAAGACTAGAACACCTATGAAGTTTCTTAATACATTCAACACAAGATTATAAATAATCTATCCAAGAAGTATGTTAACTTTCAGAAATGAGATGAAAGGAAATTTTCAGGCCAAGTCCCCCGACTTCACGGAGTGTCCTTAAGGAATAATTTTCCTCACTGTACCCGAGGTTATGGAATCTTCCTCCCATGATACAATGGCCAAACAAACCAACTGTAGAGGTACCTCAAATAATTGGAATCTCTTCGAACTCAGTCAACGATTTGATTGATCACACGGGATGTTTTTGAAGACAAGATGAGTTTGTATGTTCAAAAAAAAAATTTTGTACCTAAACCTGTGGATGAAAGTAGGTTTATATAGCCATCAGGTGCCTCTTCTGAAAGGTGCCAATGGTTCACTAAAAAGTGTGACCTTTCGGGAAAATCATGTCTGTTCGTCCAAAGAATGCGTCTTTTTCGAACAAGCATACCATTTCATGAATCAGTGTATCATTTCGTTGAAGGGTTGCATCCCTTCCAAAGAATCAATTTACTTCTGCACTGCATGTCAAAATAGTATTTCCGCTACTGCATGCATGCATATAAATGGAGGATCAAAACACAAAAATAATTTGTTGCGTTTTTTCTCTTTGATATTTTTGGATTAAATTTATGTCAAATAAAATTTATCCAAAAAGATAGATCTCATCGATCGATCATTATCCAAATCCAAATCCGAAGCCGAAGCTGAAGACGAGTCGAGCGAGCGACGACGACGACGGCGAGAGGCACCACTTTGTTCTTGCCTCACTATCCATGTGGAGTAAGTGTTTCTTATTATAAACACTTCAAAGTTCCCTTCTCCCACCAGTGTGGGAGAATTAGTGAACTTTCCCTTAAAAGAGTACACTTTTCATTTTAATGTCTCTTTTTTTCTCCACTATTTTTCCTCCATTTTTCATTCACACTTTTCATACATATTGAACACAACAATAGGTATCCATCATATTACCTCAATCTATGGGCTTTATCCCCATCCCCCTCGACGATTCAAGGACCATTTTTCTTGTCAAATCCTTGATCATAGGATTCGTCAAATTTCTTTCTGACCTTACATATTTCAAAGAAATAACAACATGTTTCAACACTTGTTTAACTGCACCATGTCTGATGCGAATATGTCTCTTTTTACCATTGTATACATTATTTTTAGCAATCCCAATTACTGCCTGTAAGTCACAATGTAAAGAGACTATGGACACTTCTCTTCCCTATAAAGGCACATCTACCAAAAGGTTTTTCAGCCACTCAGCTTTTTTCCCTGCCAACTCGAGAGCAATGAATTCAGATTCCATTGTAGAACGTGTTATACAAGTCTGCTTTGAAGACTTCTATGAAATAACACCTGCACTCAAAGTAAACATATAGTCACTGGTAGAGCTAACTTCATTATTGTCAGTCATCCAGTTTGCATAACAAAAACCTTCTAAAATGGAAGGAAATTTATTAAAATGCATACACCAATTCATAGTACCTCTCAAATACCTTAACAAGCGATGAAGAGCATTTCAGTGTTCACTACTGGAATTATGAGTATATCTCCTCAATCTACTAACAACATAAGCTATATCAGGCTGAGTATAGTTCATCAGAAACATTACACTCCCAATTATTTTAGCATATTCAGTTCGAGAAACAGTAGAATTTTTATTCTTTTTCAAGTGTATGCTAGAATCATAAGAAGTTCTCACTGAAACTACATAAAAAACAATCAAACCTTTTCAATATCTTTTCAATATAATGAGACTGACATAAAGAGAAACCATTCACAATTCTTTTGATTTTTATACCTAAAATCACATCAACTTCTCCAAGGTCTTTCATTTCAAATTTAGAAAATAAAAATTTCTTAGTCTCATTTACAACATTCACATCAGGGCAGGGCCCAAGATTAACATGTCATCCACATATAAACATATAATCACACAATCTGATCTGATTATTTTAGAATAAACACAAGTATCAGATGAATTAACAACAAAGTCATTATTCATTAATGTGAAATTAAAATTTTCATACCACTGCTTAGCTGCCTGCTTAAGTCCATATAAGGACTTTCTCAATTTGCATACTTTATTCTCTTGTCCTGGGACCACAAAACCCTCAGATTGAGTCATATAGACCTCTTCCCCTAAATCACCATTTAAAAATGCAGTTTTGACAGTTATTTTGTGTACCACTAAACTATGAATAGTGGCTAGAGCAATAAGAGTCCTAATAATCGATGTTATAGTCACTGGAGAATAAGTATCAAAATAATCAACACCTTTCTTTTGGTTAAAACCCCTAATCACAAGTCTAGCCTTATATTTATTAATTGTACCATTAGGCCTCAATTTCTTCTTAAATATCCATTTACTACTTATGGGTTTACAACATTTTGACAAATCATACAAGTCTCAGGTATGATTAGAGACTATAGAATCTAATTCACTTTGAATAGCCTCTTTCTAAAATATTGCATCTATTGAACACATTGATTCATCATAAGTTTTAGGGTCTTCTTCTACTAAGTAGATAGACACTAATTCATCATTTAAAATATCAATATCAAAACCCTCAGTTAAGAAGGTGGTGATAGAATTAGGATCAAAACTAGTCTTAATTCTATACGTCTTTTACTCCCTCTAAGTTCATTTTCCTGCTCATTAGCAATATCATCAGAAGCAGGCATAATGTAAAAGTTAACATACACAGATACAGAAGTATTATTTTGCATATCACTAGGCACATCGTTTTTCAAAGAAAAAACATGCTCAAAAAATTCTGCATCTTTAGATTCACAAATAGAATAATCATTTAATGACATAAATCTATATGTAACACTATTTTGAGCATAATCAATAAAGGTAGCATCAAAGGTCTTAGAACCTACATTTACTCATTTAAAATTAGGTAGACAAACCTTAGCCAAACACCCCCACATTTTTAAAAATTTCAAGTTAGGAGCAAATCTTTTTCACAATTCATATGAGGTCCTATCTAACTTTTTATGAGGGACTCTATTGAGAATATAACATGCATATAAGACAGCTTTCCCCCACATATAGTCAGGTAGATCCGAGCTTAAAAACATAGAATTCATCATTTCCTTAAAGGTTCTATTCTTTCATTCGGCTACACCATTTTTTTGGGGGAGTATAGGGAGTACTAAACTCATGGATAACACCATTTTTATCACAAAAATCTTCTAGAGTGTTAGTACTATTTTTATCGCCCCTATCAGATCTAAATCTTTTGATTTTCTTGTCTAATTAATTTTTCACTTTAGCTTTGAATTTTAAAAATATGCTTTCAGCCTCATCTTTAGACTTAAGAAGGTATACCTTAGTATACCCAGAAAAGTCATCAACAAAAGTAATGTAATACTTCTTTCCACCTTTACTAATAGTGTTCTTAAAATTTGCTAATTCTGAATGTACTAGTTCAAGCTATTCGATCTTTCTACTAGTAAGATATTAAAAAGGTTTCTTGATATGCTTTGCTTCTACACACAGAGTACATTTAGAAATATCATCAATATTTACTGCAAGAATTAATTCCAATTTTCTAAGTCTTTTAATAGAAGTAATATTAACATAACCTAGTCGACTATGCCATAGATTAATAGACTCGGCAATATAAGAAGAATTAGGAATATTTGCATTATTTGCAATCTCTTGATCAATGTTCAATATAAATACGCCCTCACAAAGGTGTCCCTTCCCAACAAAGTTTCCTCCTCGAGAAATAATTATTTTATCAGCTTCAAAAATAAGTTTAAGGCTTACTTTGTTGAGAAGTGCTCTAGAAACTAAGTTTCTACAGAGAGAGGGAACATACAAAATATTGTTCAAAGATAATGTTTTTTCAGAAGTTAATTTAAGTAAAAAAATTCCTTTACCCAAAACTCCAGCAGTAGTGGAGTTACCCATGTAGACATACTCACCATTGGTGAATTCCTCAAAGTCATGAAATAACTCTTTGTTGGCGCAGAAATGCCGTGAAGCCCCTGTGTCCAATACCCACTCAGTCTTATTAGACACTAGGTTTGTCTCGACGACTACTGCCTCAATCACTTCATCACCCTTAGCAAGATAAACTTGGACATCATTTTATCCTCCCTGTTTTGACTTTTGCAAACTATCTCAAATTTCTTTAGCAGATTTGTAAGTAAAAAATAAATCAAATAAAGTATTAGTCATATAAGTCAATAAATTCCCTCTAGCATTTATGTTATCATTTTTAATCTTCTTTTTAGCAAATTCATTAAAAATCATAACAGTGTTAAAACCAGTAATAATGTTAGAACCATCATTAAACAAAATATAATCAACTTCTAATTGTTCTAAGAAAATCAGAAGTTTTTGTGACCAACGTTTAAAATTATTTCATCCAATGACTCAAGTTTTGATAAATCAGAAAAAGTTTTGTTCAAAGAAATAACCATTTATCAATATTGTATGTAAGAAAATCAATTTCAAATTGTTAGAAAAATTACTACAACATTGATATGGACATGGAATTAACAATAGTATTAAAATAGTCACAAATATTGTGTCGTGGCAAGCCACTGCCTTGAAAGCGATTTTTGCCCGACTCCGGTGCAAATCCTTCTAGCCAATCGCTCCGCAAGGTTCCACAGCTACTTCCAAACACGTGCACTCGTGGTTGAAAGTTTGGAGGTTGCCTAAACCAATTGCCCAAAATAATTCAAGAAGAGGAAAGGAGGAAGACTCTTTTTCTTTTCCTTTCTATTTGTTGTATTTCTTCTTTTTGTGGTGTGTTTTTGTTCTCCAATGATATATGATTATATAGAGATATCAAAAGCGATTTGCAAGATGAGAATTAATGATATTAAAGTACCATTAAACCAAAGTGCAATTAAATCAAGTGTTACAGATTTTTGTTGTTTTCATTTGAAACGGATATGTATGTTCATTTTATTTAAAACATACTTCTTTATTCATTGCATTACACAAAATGCTTTAAGAAGCATTAACTCCACATCATGAACTGAATTTTAGATTAGTTGACGAATTCTAGTTGCTCATCCTCATTTGTTAGCCATCTCAATTGGACATTCTGTTATCCAATATGAAACCAGAACTAATCCATGTTATCATGATATTAGTTAAAAAATGAAATAACATCATATCAACCCCTATTAAAGATAGAAGAAATTATGGCTTACCTCTATCTCATGTAGTTGGAATTTTAAAAGTAGATAGCAGAATCAACTCTCACAATTAGTACACGGGGTACTTGATACAAGATTATGGTTAATATTAGACACAGAAATGTCTATCTTGTTCAACATACCACATGTGGGGTTTGTGGAGATTAGAGTGTAAAGACCTTATCCCTACCTCGAGGAGGTACAGAGACTGCTTTCAAGTATCATAATTCATTGGAGGTGAAAGGTTAACATTCCTAGAACATGAATACATCTCTCTAAATTACTTGAAGCAATTAAAAGATGGAATCTGAAGTTAAGATAAACAACGCAAAATTTGCGAATTTTTATTCATTGCCATCTGATGCATGCCCCCACACTGATCACTATAAGATGATCTGTGAAACACGATAATAATCTAGAAAGAATGAATTGTAATTAAGAAACTAACTTCATCCAACGATATATAGTTATCAACTATGTAAGAAGTTTGCTGGTTCCTTTGATATATAGTTTGCTCTATCTAAACCTCCGACATATGATGTAACTTAAGCTCGATAGTTAGAATTCATGGAGCTTTCTGCATAAGTAGTAGACTGATATATTGAGGGGCTAGCTTAAGTACTGTACCGTTGCAACAACCAGGAGCTAGGTCGGGTCCATGTGGTCATCAAAAAAGGGTAATTTCATTGAATAATCAACCCCACAATTTTAAATGAACGTGTTCAAGAATTTGATCTAATCCAGTAGTAGTACTGATTCCTTTATTTTATTCTGATACTTGTTTCATTGAACAAAAGCGCCCTATTAATCTTAACTACAGACTATTAAGTGTCGTGTTAATATTAGCTACGGACTATTAAGAAAAGAATTTTGTAATCCATTGAAACTTCTCATGAGAAAAATACATGTGAGATCAACATCCCTTTTTTTGAAAATCAGGACAATTTTTAATTTTTCAAAAATAAGGCAGTTTATTTAATTTGCCAAGAAATACTCAAATGCAGATTTCGTTTTACCGAAAAATAAGACAGTTTATGTTGGGGCTCTTTTGACCATACTTAAATATGAAAAACTTTTATTTGTCTTTTGAAAAAAAGTAAAAATCGATTATGATTTTTATTTTCTTACTTACTTTAAAAGTCTTCTTATTATTTCAAGATGGATATTTTTCTCATCTAACTCTTTTCACATATTTTATGCTATCAAACAAAAGAGAAAATCCGTACAAATTTTATAGATCTATTAAGTTTTTCACGGTAATTAAGTCATGCAGTTTAAAAACCTGACCACGACAAAATTAACAAAGAAGACATGAAAACAAACAAGGTTAAAGATTGAAACAAAGTCCAAAGCTACATAAAGCTGATGGAAGAGAATTTAGAATTATAACTCTTTTTATAGAAATTTTTAAATAGATCAAAAGAAGGATACATATACCAAAATAATTTGATTTCGAAAAATAACTGAGATATCATAATAATATTATTAAATCTAATCTTTACATAAGCTCAATCAACCATTCATCTAACACCTACATTAAACATAGCAAATAACAACAAAACAGAATTTACAATAAAATAATACGATAATCGAGATATCAGAATAATACGATTAAATCTTACCATGACAAAATTAATGAAAAAGACATGAAAATAAATAAATAAAAGCTATAGATTGAGACAAGTTCAAAGGTACAGAATGTTGATGAAAAAAGGATTTGGAACTATAACTCCTTTTTAGAAGTTTTAAAATAGATAAGAAAATTTTTATATATAAGATAAAATTCTAACTAATTTAGAATGTTAAATCTTTGATTTCTTATCTAAATTAAATAAGGTTTTTAATCAATTCTTGCCTTTTTCTTAGATGTAAGGAAAATCAATTCTAAAACTAAAGACAGTGACGGTCTTTCTTTTCCTTTTATACTACACAAGTTTTGGTAAAAAAAATCCAAATATGGGCTCTTAAATCTTTAAACACAAAAAATGTAATTATGCATAAAAAAGACTCCTAAACACGTACAAACAAAAGTCTTGAATTACAGAAAAATAATTAAATATTTATCTTTAAATATAAAGAGAAATTAGTGAAAAGATGATTTTGTCTAAAGCAGAGATTTTTAATTAAGGACAAAAATTTCAAACAATATTTCCAAGGCAATTTACACTAAACACTTTTAGTATAGTATAGATATAGACAAATAAATTAGATAGATATGCTTTGCACGTGTGTCTCGTGTTGATAAGTATAATTATATATAAAAAAAATATAATTATAAAAAAATAGAAATTGAGTTGAAATAAATGTTGTATCTATTTAAAAGATATAATTTGACACTATAAGTGTTCCATCTTAATCAATAAAACTATATATAAAATAAAAAAATTAACGAATTAAAAATTTTTACTCATCAAAGAAAAAGATGTAGAGAAAAATGAAGTCGCAAAGGAGCATTTGTTGTACATATACGAATATCAAATTAAAATTTAAATATTTTTAGTACTCTATGATCCAATTTATGGTTGAGACTAATATTCATAATATAAAATATAACAGAAAGGAATAAAAAAAGTCAAAAAATTTAAGAAAGCACAAATAAAAAAATACTCTATAAGATTATATTATTATCTTTCGATCTTGTCCAACATCGCCTCTTTACCTTGCTACAACTAATGATAGTATATGGACAAATTTTTTTACTTTCTTCAATTACTCAAAATCAATATTGTATATATCTTTAATAAAAGAGCCTACGTACATAATTAGATGTAAATATTTAATGATACACTTGTGACAGCATCATTATTCATTACCTATTTTTTGTTAAATTATTGTTAAAAAGGGACTCACAAATTCGGTCAATAAATAACTACAAAATAGTATTTTGTTAGTATTAAAGTTTATATTTGGTTACGTCTTTTTACGTAAAAGATTAATTTATTAATAGTTCCTCAAATATTGATTAATAATTGAAAATTAATAATATTTTTAATTATGTTTAAATAAAAAAAATTAATAACCAAATTTTAATGGGACACCTAAAATATTACAAAATAATTGATGATTGTTTAGCTTAGACGTTAATGATTTAGCTAAGTGAAGTGTACTTGTGTCATTTTTAAGAATTCTATTGACAATTAACTTATAAGTTAATAATTATATTTAGTAGAAATGTTATTAGTGGTATCATTAAGTAATGTTAATGATTGATTAACTTATATTTTGATAATTATACCAAGTAGAATTATATTAATGCTATTTTTAACAAATATCATTGATTGATTAACATACCTATGATATAACGATATATATAAAAGTGCAATTTTTTGTGTTCTCCTCTTTATATTTACTTATTCATACTCTAATAAATAGGATAGAGGCCCACCGCAGAAAAATAAAAAATACAAAAGTGAATTAATGATATTTTAAATAAGTTATTGATTAATTAACTTATAAATTAATAGCTACACTAAGTAAAAATACATCAATGATATCTTTAAGAAATATTATTGACTGATTAACCCACATCGATCAGTAACTTCAACAAGTAGAAGCATATTCGTGATTTTTCTAACAAATATTGTTGATTGATTAATTAATCTATAAATTGACAATTATACTAATTAAACGATGTTTATAGTGAAATGCTTAAGAAATATTAGTGTCAACTAACTTATTCTGACTCCTTTTCTTTTACTTGTCACATTTCACACTACAAGAGTCAATTTAACAATCTTTGGAGCCAAATTGATTTATATTAATTTAAAATTTAGAAAGCCAGAAAACTATTAAAAAATACTATAAATTTAATGTAATTACTTTCATATTAATATGATGAAAAAATACATCTTAAAAATCGCTAAAAATCAATTCAATTTTTAGTGATATTCTTAATAATTATTCCATTAGTTAATACTAGTAATTGATTCACCAATAGTTTTATTATATAGTATCAATTAGGTGTGTAGTAGAAGTTATTTAATTTAGTAAAAATAAAAATTGTAAGGATTTGGCCATTTGGGTTAAATCCTCAAAATAAAAAAATGCGGGTGTTCCCTCTTTTTTCCTCATTTTTTTTTTATACTTTTCACAATAGAAAACCCTACATTCTCATCTTCCTCTTGTTGGTCGCTGGTTAGACTATCGTCGAAGCTCCCGAGGTCACCTTGCTGGTTGCTAGTCGGACTCAGGTTATTTTTTCTTGTTGATTGAGACTCTTTCTTTCACATTAACGATATTTTTCACCTTGCTGAATGAGTAATTGTGTGTCTTTTGTTTTGGAACAATATTTACCCAACTTTTGTTTAGGGTAGTTTCATTAACTGTACATATGTTTGGTGCGTTGTTTTTTATGGTGTTTTTTTTTATATATGTCAATACTTTGTGGTTCCTTATTTTGATTTTTTATATGAAATTTTGGTTTTTTGAATCGGCTTAAGGGTAATGGTTCTTTGGTGCACCAAAAATCAAATTCAACACGTTTACTCATTTCAAACATAAAAAGTACAAAACAAAAAAAAAGCATAACTTTGTAATTGTAGAACTAAATATCATATTTCTTTTACAGTATAAAACTATAGAAATTATTCATATTCCTCTTTCACATATGTTCATGAACAAGCCTCAAATTGGTTATTTAATGTAACGTCGAGACATTGCCCAGCATATGTGAAAAACACACTAGTTTGTGCATAGATTGGAAGACCTCCATTAACATAGTATATATCATCATGATCATTGGAGATGATAGTTGCATTGATTTTAGTGACACAATCGAAATTGGGAATGTTCAATTTCACTTGAAGTAGAGTACATGCACATGAATTTGTCAAAGTTGCATTCCATACTTGTTGTCCTTGAATGACAAATGATTTTGCTTGGATGATATTTATAGGATTGCATATGGAACTTTCAATGCCACCACACATGAGAGCAAGAAAAAGAACTAAGCAAACAACTTTGATGAAGGTTGCCATTGAAAATTTTGTATTAGCAACAACTTAAGTGAGAGATTTTATTGATTTCTGAATTATCTTACCTAGCTTTATAACAATGCACATACTTTGTTTTTTTGAAAAGCCTTATAAGGTGTAAATAGTTTGTTTTCTTTATACTTTTTATGAGCGATTTAGCTCATACACGTCAATATCTCCCCTTTGAGCTATGTTTTACATGATCCATTGCCATTCATGGACTAATTTGAGGATTAACTATGTTACACTTTTATTCTATATATATCTATATATAAGAATGACGAAAAGTATACCTCCCATCAAAATTGTGAACTTTGAAATTAATAAAGAAAAATAAAATTGTGACCTTTTGGTGAGGGGTGGGATAAAAATGGAACAGACCTTTTTGGACACAGCTATAACAGAAATTAAAGTTGGAGAGAACTTAAGTGAGGAAATAGATTGGCAGTAACTGAATTGATGATGAAGTGATGACCAATGAAAGTACATAACTACCTTAGAAAGAGCAGCTAAGGGAAAAGAAACGTGACACTTTATAAATCCAACTAAAAATTGTAGAAAAAGGCAACAAAAAGGACACATAAAAGTGACATATATGGGTACAATTATTGTACTGTACAAGTGAATGTTGTGTCACCATTCTTGCCTAACCGTTTGTTGTGAAGATAGTACAGTACAGTGGTTAAAATATTAGTAGTACAACTTAAATGCGATGAGTTAAAAATATTCTTTAACGTATAAAATAGTGCTTTACGCCGGGATGTTCAATTAAAGAAGTCATTCATCTCGTAAGGAGACTGCAGGAGCAATGTTGGGAGAGAAAGAACTAACACATGTTATTCATTGGCTTCAAAAAGGCTTACAACAAAATTCTAAGGGAAATTCGATGGAGATATTTAGAGGTTAGAGGTGTACTTGTAGCGTACACCAGAACGAATAAAGATATATACGATGGAGCCAAAATCCAAGTAGGTACAGAGTGAGGAAACTCAGAGCATTTTTCAGTTTTGATGGGGTTGCACAGGATGGAATGAGTGATATTTTCAACAAGAAAATTAATGTTAATAGCAATTGGGATCCAATAAGCAGAAAGATGGTACATGTAAGCTATTTTCAATGCGTTAAAAATATTTTCAACCAGTTTTTAATTAGAAGTAGATGTTGAACCTCACTCCGCCACAAAAATTAGTTTTTTGAGGTGAAAATTATGTAAAATCAGACCCAAAACTGACACCGAATATCCACATCCAGCATGTCGGAGCTCAACAGAACATATGATTTTGCACCTAAAAATAACATTTATGTCGTGTTATTAGTTCACTAAATAGTGATTCGTAATCACATTAATTATGCTGGTCTGGTTTCAATTTAATTTACCAAAACCTTGAAGGACCACAATTAATTAATCTTACAGAAAGCACATTGTTTGATGTACGTTCAGTGAAGAAACAATTCATCACGACAAATTGGCAGAGCTAGCACACGAGCAACATTAATATAGACAGTTGGGCTCTGCTTCTGCATGAAATTCGGCAGCTTGTCTTGTCATTACCGTGGCAGTTATCTGAAAATCACTTCAATGACACAATTTTATCTTCAAATTTCAAATAAAGATATAATTGTGTCACACGTTGGAAGGTAAATGAGAATGTGATTGATAGTGGGATGAAACGAAAAATAAAAATATATTAAACAAAAAAGATACAACATGTTGTGTGTGGCAAGTGTTGGAAGGGGGGAAGGGAAGGTGTTGTAAGGCGACACTACCATCTTGCCTAGGCAAGATCCATATGATGAGTGGGGATGGGCCAAATGGAGTTGAGTTTGAACATGATGCTTGTTTGATAAACTTGAATAAATCTGTAATTAGCTAAAGCTTTTAGCATGATGTTAAGTGTTAGATCCTAACAAATAACATGATCAAACTTATATATATGCTACTACCTGCCAGCAGAAAAGGAAAGGAAGAAACAAAAGCTTTTGCACGTATTTACTCACATTACTTGAATTGTACCAATGTTTGTTAGTATAGCTCAGCTGGAAGATTCTATTACATCAAGGTTTTAGATTAAATACTTAAGGGGGATTGATGAAGATGAGTTACAGTAATTTTAGTTAATTAATTATGACACCAATATCGACCGTGAATTATACGTCATATCTCAAGTCAACGAATTTTAATATGCACATATTGCTGGTTCAATAAGGTCGAATCCCAAGATAAAGTCGATGTAATTGATAATTCAATTTTTTCCATTTCAGAATTGTTCTTTGAGAATAAATATCCTTTCTTTGGTGGTCCAAATTTCCTATGCTAACCAATAAAATGGAAGATTTCATGGTGTGTTTGGTATGAAGGAAAATAAATTGGTGTTTTACTTATTTTCTTATGTTTAGTTGTTGAGTGAAAAATATTTTCTAAAAAATATTTTATGATGTTTGATTGGTGAATAGAAAATATTTTTTTTCAACCTAAATTTTAATTTTACATGAGCATGTGACCCTCTAATTAAAAATATAATATATATGTTCTAAAACATAATATTTAACTACACATTTTTAATCATTTGGTTAGTTTGTATGAGACCTGACATCAACAATTATACATTCATCTAACCAAATTTAGAAAATAATGTAATTTTTTATTACGTAGGATAAAATAAATTTATAATTACGTTTTTTTTATTTTTTTATTCAGTAAAAAGTAAAGTCTTAATACGATTTATGAAAGAAAAAGTCAAAAAGAGTGAGTTAGGTGGTACTTGATTTGACAAAACGAAACAATAACTTTTTAAAAAAAAAAATTGTAAGAAACGTAATAAAAAATTATAATTTATAAATTGTAATAAAAAGTTTTAATTTGTAAAAGCTTAAAAAGTTATAAAGTTTTAATTTATAATTTTTTTTTAAGAAAACTCAGAGTACTATCACATTATTTCTTTATGTCAAATCATGTAAATGTAATAAATTATTACGTTTTATAAAAAAAAAAAAAAATTACTACGTTTTACTAAAAAAAATTTTACTGTACAAATTAGCTATCAAACCGTTAAAAAGAAGGTATAAAACGTAATAAATTATTATGTTTAGACTAATTTGGTAACTTATTAAATAAATGATCTATTTTGGTCACTTTATTCATATTTTGGTTTATTTTGATTCCAAATTCCCATAAGTCACGTTTCAATATTTTCTAAAGAATGACTTTTCTTAGCCTTTGAGAAAAGTCATTTTCTTTCAAACTGAGGAAAATGAATTCCTTTGAAACATATTTTCCCAAAGTTAAATTACAACCAAACGAAAAAAAAAAAAGTAACCTAAGTCTGCTCCTCAAAGTGGGCCTGATAAACCAAATGAGTTTGGTTAAAAATTGCACGAAAAATCCCACGACTCTATGAATGTAGAGTTTAATATGGTTAAAAGTTCTACTAAACCTTGTCGTGAATTTCATATTTAAGTTATCACGATTCACTAAATCAGTTGCCGTTATGTGTGGGGTTCGGAGAAAAGCCCAACTACAAAGGTCTATTATTGTTGGGTTCGAAATCGAAAGGGCGTCATGCGGAAGCTATTAGTTACAAATTATAAAACGATAAATCAGACGACAAAAAAAACAATATTAAAAAAGCATAAATTATTATATATTTTGGCCAATTAGCCTACATATTATAAAATAAAATTAAAAAAAAAAAAAACTAAAACCAATTGTGGGGTGCGGATAACTTGGGTAACTTAAATAGATCTATTATAGCTTTAATGGATCTATTTTTATTTGTGCGTGGATATTTCTTAACTTCTCTAAACATTTTTATTTTTAGTTTATTTTTTTTAATTTTATTAATGTTCATATCTTGGGGAGTGATTGGATGGTATTTGATTAAATGTTTTACTGTAATATTCTTTAGTTTTTTCTCTTAGTCTTTGTAATTCTTGTATATTATTTTGAAGGTATTCTAAATATTCTATATCTTTTATTCTAAAATATTCAATTAAATTCTCTTTCATAAATATCTCTGTTGCTCTTATTTCTTCCATATCTTGTCTCCAATATTTTAAATACTCATAGTCTATCATTTTATCCTAAAGTAGTTGTAATACTGCAAATTTCTTTGTAATAATTTATTCTAATTGTACTATATCTGATATTAAATTCTAGGTTATCTATTTCGTTAATTATCCCGTCTTTTTTGTCTATGAATAATTCTATGTCTAAATTATATTCTAAACTGTCTTTTATTTTTAGTTGTTTTATGGTTTTATCTATCCAAATTAATCTTTCTTTTAATTGTTCTCTTCCTCTTTTAAGCTGGTTTCTATAATTAATTTCTTCATATAGCCAACTTTGTTTTTCTCTAACTCTTTGAATATATTCTAGCATTTTTAATCTGTATAATATCCATCTGAATAATAACTATCCGAATAATAATTTCTACCATAGAAATCTATATTTTCTAATTCATCTTCTATCCAATTAGTATTTAGTAACTCATCTTCAAAATCAAATATTTTTTTTCATATTATTTTCTTTATGTCTTCTAATTCTAAGTCTTTTATGATATCTAAAACAAGTATTTTAGTTTCATCAGATATATAACTTGTCATATTATTCATATTATGCTAAGGTTTCTACGAATAACTTGGATAACTTGAAATTGAATTTTAGTAATTAAATATTTTATCATAGTATTTATTAGTTGTTTGTTTTAATCTTAATAATTCTTGTATATTTTCATTAAGGAATTCTATATATTTTATATCTTTAGTTCTCATATATTTTTCTAGATTTGTTTTCATTAGTTTTTCTATTAATTGTATATTTTTCATATCCATTTTCCAATATTCTAAATATATGTAATTTATCATGGTTGATGTGTAGGTTTGGTATGTAAGTATCGGTAAGAATAAGTAGGTAGGTGAGGTATGTAATTTATTCTAGTCATAAAATATTTATCAAATATTTTTTCCAATATGA